>CM060418.1:81922298-84422298 GCA_030545235.1 Helianthus tuberosus | reverse complement strand
TTAATCCAATCTTTATTACATTTGCCCATGTTTAGTCCCTCTAGTTCCATAGTTTATAAAAGGGTTATCTATTTCATGTTTCTTTTATTGTTTTTACAACACTTAATTAACTAGGTTGATATTCCTAGTTACTTAGCGGTTCGGGGAAGTCATAACCCGTTTTATTTTAAGTCCCGTTAACTCGGGCTCTTTTAAATTCAATCTCTTAAAACTTTGATTCACTTGTATTTAATATTAGGATTTCTTATTAAAATCCAAATATTTGCCGGGTTATTTTTACTAATAACGGTATGTTACCCGTCTATTAGTATTAACAGAGTTTAATTACCAAGCCCGTTTTCGGGGTATTACAAGTCTACCCCCCTTCAAGAGGTTTCGTCCTCGAAACCTTCTTACATAGTTCATTGAGTTCTAAACTCAATGCGTTTGACCTGAATAATCTCTTATGCATTATTCATACTTTAACCAATTGTTAGTATTACCAGAAAAATTATGGTAATATCTTTTTGGTTACAGAACCCCTACGTACCTCATACGACATAATGTAACTTGAAACAACGTAGTTCCGTTATTTCTACTAGTTTAGTTAACTTAGCGATTTCCATCGCTTTTATATATTATTGAACTCTTGGTGAATCCGTTACCTTGACCCGTTTAAAGGTCTTTAGTGAAATGTTTCACTTTTTTTTTTTTGCAATAATTTCTTTTGTTTTCAGATTCATTTATTCGGTTCAGTTATACCGAATCCACCGCTTACAAGCAAACCAATTTTTTTATTGACTTGAATTACTGGCCTTATCCGGTCTTACTAACTAGACTTATTAGTCCCGTTACTTTTCACCGCTCGCTTGGTTATAATGTGATTTTACTTCACATTACATTTCCTATCCGTGATCGTGTCACATCGTGTTTAGTTTGTATCAACCTTTCATTTTCGAAAATATCACTTTTCGAATATATCGTCTTGCGCCTATCAGTGTCAAGACTTGAACCTTTCATGCTTACTATTCAAATTCCTATCAGAATTTATGTTTGTAAAAATGTTATTTCTTACTAATACCGAAGTTGTAGTTTTAGGATCTTCTCTTTAACTTTTGTCAATTATCCATACCAGGATATTGACAGTCCATAATTTATTCTTTTACAGTCTTAGTTTTATGCGGGGATTCTCAACCGATTCCCTCGCTTTATCTAATTAACCCGTAGGTTTTATCACTTTGCCTTATAGGCTATTTCATTAGACTTTCACATCTTTAAGGCGAAGTCCTTATAACTTCTTTCTAATCATGACCCGTGGGTCGTTTTAGTCCCGTAGATCTTTCATTTGTTTATAACCCTAAAGGTTTTGTTGATCCCGTAGATCACTCCTTACTCATGTCATTCTTAAAATACATGTTTGGTGTCAAGGCACCCTGTTTTGTTCGAAGAATCGTTTGGTTTCAAGCTTAGGTCCCGTTAACCTTAATTGTAGTTTCATGGCTATAATTGTTTTCTTTCGGAAAATTTTCCGATTTTATGACTTCTCACGTCATTTATGCGTCAGTTCTTCTTATGCTTACTGTTATTTGATTTGCATATATTCTTATTTGGTTATATCCCATTACCGGGCTCATTATTCTCTTGCATTTAACGCTACCCTTATCTGGCTAGCGCTCGTTTGTGCCATTCGGCGTTATATTGTATTCAACCTGTTTGACCTATTAATGTGAAATCCATCACTTATAAACAATCAACTTTATTCTTTATTCAACCCATTCGACTTCGAATAGTTGAACATATTTACTCACAATTTCTATATACGAGGTTTTATAGTCATAACTTGTAACACAAGTCCCTTTGATTTTTCAACCCGCGTTCACGTCTCTTGGTTTACGCATGTGTTTAATTCTTACCCATCAACCGGGTGTTTTACCGAAGTCGTTGTTATTGCAACCCTCCCGGTATGCATTAAGACCTTGCTTCATTTTTTATATTCCGACTTTGCCTTTAAGTTTGACGTTTTACCAAAAACGACCCGTTAAGGGACATATTTGCATTTTCCGGGTTCGAGTGTAAGTACACTCCCTCCCAATACTTGTCTAAATCATTTTACATGCTTGCGTTTTCCGGGTTCGAGTGTAAGTACACTCCCTCCCAATACTTGTCTAAATCATTTTACATGCTTGCGTTTTCTGGGTTCGAGTGTAAGTACACTCCCTCCCAATACTTGTCTAAATCATTTTACATGCTTGCGTTTTCTGGGTTCGAGTGTAAGTACACTCCCTCCCAATACATGTCTAAATCATTTTACATGTTTCTTTGTCCCTTCACTCGGGCTCATTATCCTAATGTAATACGCTTCCGTCACTCGGTTGTGCGTTTACATTATTATCAAATATTTTGCTTATCTGATTCATTTGGGTACTTTTTAATTAGTCCCATTCACCCCGCCCTTACTACATCGGATGTAAACGTGTCCGCCATAAGAAGTTCATGGTATCATATGCCACTACTGTTAGTGCACTATGTCTATTGACTTCGTCTTGTATTGTGTATTAGGATAGGATTATTAGTGCACGAGGTTCGAAAAACTGAGAAATGGTGTTTAAAGTGAAGATTTCGCTTGAAACCTGTTCAAGCGAAATCAACATGATTTGATTTCGCTTCAGGCCAGTTCAAGCGAAATCATCATGTCTATATATAGGTGCACTTGTTAGTTCAGTTAGTACGCGACTTCCGAAAGTGTAACGAAGTGCTGCCGGTTTTCTGTCAAGGTTGTAATCATTGTTAAAGCAATATAAGAGACAGATTAAAGATTTACAAGCTGTGTTCGTGTCTAGTTCTCTGATTCCGCCTTTGAACTGGACTTAAACTCTTCTGATCGACTCAATAGGGTCAAACAACGATCCAACAACTACTTACTTGGCCAGAGTAAGCGATTAACACATGACACACATGACCTTTTTATAGTTTTCACATCACGCCCTATGTAAGTAACGCCTCTATTTGTTTCTCTTGGAAACAATATCCCGAATACATTTTCTATTCGGGTTTTTCCAAGTTTTTAATCTACATATGCAACTTTCAATTTCTACTTATTGGTTGCATGATTATATTTGTGTGATTATTTAAAATGTGCACCTGGTAATGTTTGCCCCGATGGGCGTTCCTTGCCATTAACCTTGTTCGCGGTCGTTACGCGATTTAGTCCTCGGTGAGCATGCTCCTCTTGTCATGCTTCGGACCGTTCCATCATCGTATCCACAATTCCTTTGACTCTCGTCGTCTTCAAACGCGAGTGTCCTTCAATTAAGACATTCACAAAAGTTAGTAACGTCAACTTCAATAATCGCCCGTATTATAATACAAGGCTTTTTCTACTATACGCGTCAACGCGCGTATTTTCGTCAACTATATCAATCGTTTTAATTGGGGTAACGTGTATCACACGATAGCCCTATGTGTTGTTTACAACACTTTAGCATGCTAAGCTATTAACATACTTGTACTTACCGGATTTGCGATCAAGCCTCGAACCGAACACTTTACCCTTTAACCTTGGGCTCTGATTACCAACTTATAACACCCGTTCTTATAAATCAAGGTTTTGCGTATAATTTACGAAAACAATCATGTAATTAAGATTACATATACATCGGAAAAACGGGTTTACTAAAACCTTTTTACAATTTAAAAGTTTAGAACATAATGTAATTAAGTTCGTCAATCAAAAGTAACAACGAAACGTCGTGCGGAAGCTTATTTCTTAATCGTGTTCGGTTCTTCATTGTGCTTGATCGTCCTCCGGTGCTAAAATTTAACCTGAAACTCATAAAACATGAGTTGGATTAGTCATACGTAGCTTAAAACGTATTAGAACGGGTTCGCAACGCAAAATAATTTAAAATAAAAATTTTTCACGAAAATAGCACATGCTCGCGTAGCGCACGCCACTGCCTAATTTCATCAGAACTGTTGCAGCTGGTTGCTGCATATTCCCAGCACGATCTGATTTCACGGAAACGGCCATAACTTCTTCGTTATTGATCCGTTTTACCCGATTCTTTTTCCTACGCGTCCGTAATTTAATTCTCCATCTTATGGAGTTAAAATACAACATCCTACATAATAAAATTTCAGACTTTTAAGTCTTCGGCTTATCGCCCTTTTACCCAATTTTGACCCGTTTATGCATTTTATCAAACGAACATATTTGTTTGATTCCTACATCACCTACACTTCTTCAAATGGATATTAACTACCATTTTAGGTTCTAATCACAAGTTTATTTCACAATTTAAACCCGTTTTCGCTCGTATGCTTATTTTGACCCGTTAAGGGTAGTTATGCGTTTTAGCCTAGAACTTGTGCCTTTCTTGTGTCGCTGCAAAAGTTCCATATCTAAATAACTACAAATATTCCACCATAACTATTTTGTGGTGGATTTATCATAAAGGACCCCTTTTTTCCTGTTTTTACCCATCGGTTGATCATTTTACGCAAATGACCACTTTTGAGCATTCGACCCGCGAATGTGCATTCCTATGACCTTTATTCATGTCTAATGATTCCATAATCTATATGCAAGTTCCTAAACGACCCCTATGAGTCGTTTGCCCAATATACCCTTCAAGGGTGTTTTGGTCAACTTTAGTCCCTTACTTCACGGCGAAGGACTTTCACTAAATATTTTGACCAAAATTGTATGTTTAACCAAAAAGCTTAATTATACATACCTGGCTCGGGTCAAAGTATTGACCCGTTTACATAACTTTTGCTTTAAATCTTTCTAGTTAAAGCAATGCAAGCTTATGTTATTTCCTGTGATTACAAAACTCAACAAGCGATTGTTAAATGTTATTGTCAAATGGTGTTAACAACACCATTTGACCCATTTAGTCTAATTGACTATTTGTCCGTATGAGATGGTATTTAATTACCATTTCATCCCCTTAAACCTTTTCCGGGTTTCCTTTGAACTTGTTTCACTTAAATCGTTTATATTTATTCGTCACTACATGACTGATTTACCATTTTACCCCTTTTACTATAGTTCATGATTTCTTACCATTTTCCATCATTCCGACTCTCATTGAATCATGTCGGAATATCATGTACCAACCATTTAGTAGCATTCATATCAATACTTGAAATTTAGTAACTTCGCAAATAATGTAAAAGGGGCGTAAGTTCTACTTACCTCGCATCCGAACTGCGCTTTTCCTTTCCTTCTTGATTCGTTTGACCCGCTCCCTCATCAAGCTTCCACCTAGCTTGTTACGCGTCAAACTATCATCATCGTTTTCAAGGTGGTTAGTTTAATCATACTCTAATACGATTATTCCACCTTATGCATTTCATATCAAAATTACTATTTATCGTATTATAGGTCAGTTTGACCTTTTTAAAAGTCAAATGCCCATTAGTATGCTAATTGCATTTTCGAGTTCATCATCTAGTTTAGCATTCTTTAATTACCCGGTAGGCGTTATCTTTAGACCACCGTTTTAACCAAAGTTCTAACCACGTTTTATCACATTTAGAACTCTTTTTAATCACTTTTTGCATAATAGCCAAAACATCACAATTAGGTGTTTTAACTACAAAAATTCTAGTTTCGAGCCTTCTTTGAGGCATTTCAACAAACACTTTAAGGGCTGAAATTTACATGTTTATTTATCAAGTCTCTAGCTTATCTCTTAGCCCTAATTTCACATAAATCAATCATCTTACAAGATTGTTAACTTCTATAATTCTGAAGTCACTTCAAAATTGTCAAATTACACTAGAATATCACCCAATTTCCTAGTGTTTATTAAAATCTACATAACCCATTAATCACCTACAATGGTGTTCATGGATTTTACTAAAATTTCACATGATTTCAACTTGTATTTGTCTAGGGTTTGTCCCTAGACACTATATTGTTCCTAAATCATCATATAACGAACATGCAACCATCAAATTTCAGATTTCTAAGTTTACCTAGAAATCCAACTAGAGGTTTTTCATAAAATTTACATACCTTATGACTCCCCTTTCAATGGGGATCACTAATCCGGGTTCGGATTTCGTTTTAGGGTTGATCTTGACCTTCAATTTGGTGAATTCTTGGAGTTTAGGGTTTGAGCTCTAGAAGCTCTGTGGAAATCGCAGGAACACACGTACGTGTGTGTTTTTGTTGAGTTAATTTTGATTTAATCCAATCTTTATTACATTTGCCCATGTTTAGTCCCTCTAGTTCCATAGTTTATAAAAGGGTTATCTATTTCATGTTTCTTTTATTGTTTTTACAACACTTAATTAACTAGGTTGATATTCCTAGTTACTTAGCGGTTCGGGGAAGTCATAACCCGTTTTATTTTAAGTCCCGTTAACTCGGGCTCTTTTAAATTCAATCTCTTAAAACTTTGATTCACTTGTATTTAATATTAGGATTTCTTATTAAAATCCAAATATTTGCCGGGTTATTTTTACTAATAACGGTATGTTACCCGTCTATTAGTATTAACAGAGTTTAATTACCAAGCCCGTTTTCGGGGTATTACAAGTCTACCCCCCTTCAAGAGGTTTCGTCCTCGAAACCTTCTTACATAGTTCATTGAGTTCTAAACTCAATGCGTTTGACCTGAATAATCTCTTATGCATTATTCATACTTTAACCAATTGTTAGTATTACCAGAAAAATTATGGTAATATCTTTTTGGTTACAGAACCCCTACGTACCTCATACGACATAATGTAACTTGAAACAACGTAGTTCCGTTATTTCTACTAGTTTAGTTAACTTAGCGATTTCCATCGCTTTTATATATTATTGAACTCTTGGTGAATCCGTTACCTTGACCCGTTTAAAGGTCTTTAGTGAAATGTTTCACTTTTTTTTTTTTTGCAATAATTTCTTTTGTTTTCAGATTCATTTATTCGGTTCAGTTATACCGAATCCACCGCTTACAAGCAAACCAATTTTTTTATTGACTTGAATTACTGGCCTTATCCGGTCTTACTAACTAGACTTATTAGTCCCGTTACTTTTCACCGCTCGCTTGGTTATAATGTGATTTTACTTCACATTACATTTCCTATCCGTGATCGTGTCACATCGTGTTTAGTTTGTATCAACCTTTCATTTTCGAAAATATCACTTTTCGAATATATCGTCTTGCGCCTATCAGTGTCAAGACTTGAACCTTTCATGCTTACTATTCAAATTCCTATCAGAATTTATGTTTGTAAAAATGTTATTTCTTACTAATACCGAAGTTGTAGTTTTAGGATCTTCTCTTTAACTTTTGTCAATTATCCATACCAGGATATTGACAGTCCATAATTTATTCTTTTACAGTCTTAGTTTTATGCGGGGATTCTCAACCGATTCCCTCGCTTTATCTAATTAACCCGTAGGTTTTATCACTTTGCCTTATAGGCTATTTCATTAGACTTTCACATCTTTAAGGCGAAGTCCTTATAACTTCTTTCTAATCATGACCCGTGGGTCGTTTTAGTCCCGTAGATCTTTCATTTGTTTATAACCCTAAAGGTTTTGTTGATCCCGTAGATCACTCCTTACTCATGTCATTCTTAAAATACATGTTTGGTGTCAAGGCACCCTGTTTTGTTCGAAGAATCGTTTGGTTTCAAGCTTAGGTCCCGTTAACCTTAATTGTAGTTTCATGGCTATAATTGTTTTCTTTCGGAAAATTTTCTGATTTTATGACTTCTCACGTCATTTATGCGTCAGTTCTTCTTATGCTTACTGTTATTTGATTTGCATATATTCTTATTTGGTTATATCCCATTACCGGGCTCATTATTCTCTTGCATTTAACGCTACCCTTATCTGGCTAGCGCTCGTTTGTGCCATTCGGCGTTATATTGTATTCAACCTGTTTGACCTATTAATGTGAAATCCATCACTTATAAACAATCAACTTTATTCTTTATTCAACCCATTCGACTTCGAATAGTTGAACATATTTACTCACAATTTCTATATACGAGGTTTTATAGTCATAACTTGTAACACAAGTCCCTTTGATTTTTCAACCCGCGTTCACGTCTCTTGGTTTACGCATGTGTTTAATTCTTACCCATCAACCGGGTGTTTTACCGAAGTCGTTGTTATTGCAACCCTCCCGGTATGCATTAAGACCTTGCTTCATTTTTTATATTCCGACTTTGCCTTTAAGTTTGACGTTTTACCAAAAACGACCCGTTAAGGGACATATTTGCATTTTCCGGGTTCGAGTGTAAGTACACTCCCTCCCAATACTTGTCTAAATCATTTTACATGCTTGCGTTTTCCGGGTTCGAGTGTAAGTACACTCCCTCCCAATACTTGTCTAAATCATTTTACATGCTTGCGTTTTCTGGGTTCGAGTGTAAGTACACTCCCTCCCAATACTTGTCTAAATCATTTTACATGCTTGCGTTTTCTGGGTTCGAGTGTAAGTACACTCCCTCCCAATACATGTCTAAATCATTTTACATGTTTCTTTGTCCCTTCACTCGGGCTCATTATCCTAATGTAATACGCTTCCGTCACTCGGTTGTGCGTTTACATTATTATCAAATATTTTGCTTATCTGATTCATTTGGGTACTTTTTAATTAGTCCCATTCACCCCGCCCTTACTACATCGGATGTAAACGTGTCCGCCATAAGAAGTTCATGGTATCATATGCCACTACTTACTTGGCCAGAGTAAGCGATTAACACATGACACACATGACCTTTTTATAGTTTTCACATCACGCCCTATGTAAGTAACGCCTCTATTTGTTTCTCTTGGAAACAATATCCCGAATACATTTTCTATTCGGGTTTTTCCAAGTTTTTAATCTACATATGCAACTTTCAATTTCTACTTATTGGTTGCATGATTATATTTGTGCGATTATTTAAAATGTGCACCTGGTAATGTTTGCCCCGACGGGCGTTCCTTGCCATTAACCTTGTTCGCGGTCGTTACGCAATTTAGTCCTCGGTGAGCATGCTCCTCTTGTCATGCTTCGGACCGTTCCATCATCGTATCCACAATTCCTTTGACTCTCGTCGTCTTCAAACGCGAGTGTCCTTCAATTAAGACATTCACAAAAGTTAGTAACGTCAATTTCAATAATCGCCCGTATTATAATACAAGGCTTTTTCTACTATACGCGTCAACGCGCGTATTTTCGTCAACTATATCAATCGTTTTAATTGGGGTAACGTGTATCACACGATAGCCCTATGTGTTGTTTACAACACTTTAGCATGCTAAGCTATTAACATACTTGTACTTACCGGATTTGCGATCAAGCCTCGAACCGAACACTTTACCCTTTAACCTTGGGCTCTGATTACCAACTTATAACACCCGTTCTTATAAATCAAGGTTTTGCGTATAATTTACGAAAACAATCATGTAATTAAGATTACATATACATCGGAAAAACGGGTTTACTAAAACCTTTTTACAATTTAAAAGTTTAGAACATAATGTAATTAAGTTCGTCAATCAAAAGTAACAACGAAACGTCGTGCGGAAGCTTATTTCTTAATCGTGTTCGGTTCTTCATTGTGCTTGATCGTCCTCCGGTGCTAAAATTTAACCTGAAACTCATAAAACATGAGTTGGATTAGTCATACGTAGCTTAAAACGTATTAGAACGGGTTCGCAACGCAAAATAATTTAAAATAAAAATTTTTCACGAAAATAGCACATGCTCGCGTAGCGCCACTGCCAGTGGCGCTACGCCACTGCCTAATTTCATCAGAACTGTTGCAGCTGGTTGCTGCATCTTCCCAGCACGATCTGATTTCACGGAAACGGCCATAACTTCTTCGTTATTGATCTGTTTTACCCGATTCTTTTTCCTACGCGTCCGTAATTTAATTCTCCATCTTATGGAGTTAAAATCCAACATCCTACATAATAAAATTTCAGACTTTTAAGTCTTCGGCTTATCGCCCTTTTACCCAATTTTGACCCGTTTATGCATTTTATCAAACGAACATATTTGTTTGATTCCTACATCACCTACACTTCTTCAAATGGATATTAACTACCATTTTAGGTTCTAATCACAAGTTTATTTCACAATTTAAACCCGTTTTCGCTCGTATGCTTATTTTGACCCGTTAAGGGTAGTTATGCGTTTTAGCCTAGAACTTGTGCCTTTCTTGTGTCGCTGCAAAAGTTCCATATCTAAATAACTACAAATATTCCACCATAACTATTTTGTGGTGGATTTATCATAAAGGACCCCTTTTTTCCAGTTTTTACCCATCGGTTGATCATTTTACGCAAATGACCACTTTTGAGCATTCGACCCGCGAATGTGCATTCCTATGACCTTTATTCATGTCTAATGATTCCATAATCTATATGCAAGTTCCTAAACGACCCCTATGAGTCGTTTGCCCAATATACCCTTCAAGGGTGTTTTGGTCAACTTTAGTCCCTTACTTCACGGCGAAGCACTTTCACTAAATATTTTGACCAAAATTGTATGTTTAACCAAAAAGCTTAATTATACATACCTGGCTCGGGTCAAAGTATTGACCCGTTTACATAACTTTTGCTTTAAATCTTTCTAGTTAAAGCAATGCAAGCTTATGTTATTTCCTGTGATTACAAAACTCAACAAGCGATTGTTAAATGTTATTGTCAAATGGTGTTAACAACACCATTTGACCCATTTAGTCTAATTGACTATTTGTCCGTATGAGATGGTATTTAATTACCATTTCATCCCCTTATACCTTTTTCCTGTTTTCCTTTGAACTTGTTTCACTTAAACCGTTTATATTTATTCGTCATTACATGACTGATTTACCATTTTACCCCTTTTACTATAGTTCATGATTTCTTACCATTTTCCATCATTCCGACTCTCATTGAATCATGTCGGGATATCATGTACCAACCATTTAGTAGCATTCATATCAATACTTGAAATTTAGTAACTTCGCAAATAATGTAAAAGGGGCGTAAGTTCTACTTACCTCGCATCCGAACTACGCTTTTCCTTTCCTTCTTGATTCGTTTGACCCGCTCCCTCATCAAGCTTCCACCTAGCTTGTTACGCGTCAAACTATCATCATCGTTTTCAAGGTGGTTAGTTTAATCATACTCTAATACGATTATTCCACCTTATGCATTTCATATCAAAATTACTATTTATCGTATTATAGGTCAGTTTGACCTTTTTAAAAGTCAAATGCCCATTAGTATGCTAATTACATTTTCGAGTTCATCATCTAGTTTAGCATTCTTTAATTACCCGGTAGGCGTTATCTTTAGACCACCGTTTTAACCAAAGTTCTAACCACGTTTTATCACATTTAGAACTCTTTTTAATCACTTTTTGCATAATAGCCAAAACATCACAATTAGGTGTTTTAACTACAAAAATTCTAGTTTCGAGCCTTCTTTGAGGCATTTCAACAAACACTTTAAGGGCAGAAATTTACATGTTTATTTATCAAGTCTCTAGCTTATCTCTTAGCCCTAATTTCACATAAATCAATCATCTTACAAGATTGTTAACTTCTATAATTCTGAAGTCACTTCAAAATTGTCAAATTACACTAGAATATCACCCAATTTCCTAGTGTTTATTAAAATCTACATAACCCATTAATCACCTACAATGGTGTTCATGGATGTTACTAAAATTTCACATGATTTCAACTTGTATTTGTCTAGGGTTTGTCCCTAGACACTATATTGTTCCTAAATCATCATATAACGAACATGCAACCATCAAATTTCAGATTTCTAAGTTTACCTAGAAATCCAACTAGAGGTTTTTCATAAAATTTACATACCTTATGACTCCCCTTTCAATGGGGATCACTAATCCGGGTTCGGATTTCGTTTTAGGGCTGATCTTGACCTTCAATTTGGTGAATTCTTGGAGTTTAGGGTTTGAGCTCTAGAAGCTCTGTGGAAATCGCAGGAACACACGTACGTGTGTGTTTTTGTTGAGTTAATTTTGATTTAATCCAATCTTTATTACATTTGCCCATGTTTAGTCCCTCTAGTTCCATAGTTTATAAAAGGGTTGTCTATTTCATGTTTCTTTTATTGTTTTTACAACACTTAATTAACTAGGTTGATATTCCTAGTTACTTAGTGGTTCGGGGAAGTCATAACCCGTTTTATTTTAAGTCCCGTTAACTCGGGCTCTTTTAAATTCAATCCCTTAAAACTTTGATTCACTTGTATTTAATATTAGGATTTCTTATTAAAATCCAAATATTTGCCGGGTTATTTTTACTAATAACGGTATGTTACCCGTCTATTAGTATTAACAGAGTTTAATTACCAAGCCCGTTTTCGGGGTGTTACAGGCAGGATACTACAGAAGGTTTATCAAGGATTTCTCAAGGATTGCGCAACCTCTCACTTCACTGACTCAGAAGGGTGTCACCTATCGTTGGGGTGTTGCACAGGAGTCTGCATTTCAGCACTCGGAATATAGACTTTGTAGCACGCCTATTCTCTCATTGCCTGAAGGAACAGATGATTTTGTGGTTTATTGCGACGCATCCATACAAGGACTGGGTTGCGTATTGAAGCAACGTGACAAGGTCATTGCCTACGCATCGCGCCAACTTAAGGTTCACGAAAGGAACTACACTACGCACGACTTGGAACTGGGAGCAGTTGTTTTCGCGCTTAAGATATGGAGACATTACCTGTACGGTACCAAGTGCACCATTTACACCGATCACAGGAGTCTCGAGCATATCTTCAAGAAAAAGGAGTTAAACATGCGACAACGCCGATGGGTCGAGCTCTTAAATGATTACGAATGCGCGATCAAGTACCATCCAGGTAAGGCCAATGTTGTGGCCGACGCCCTCAGTCGAAAGGATACTATACCTAAGCGTGTACGTGCGTTACAGCTTACCATCCAATCTAGTCTTCCTGCTCAGATTCGCGATGCTCAGGTTGAAGCATTGAAAGCAGAGAACATCAGAGCTGAATCCTTACGAGGATCGAGGCAGCGCCTGGAACAAAAGGAAGACGGTGCCTACTATGTTAACGGACGCATCTGGGTTCCACTGTATGGAGACCTACGCGAGCTTGTAATGGATGAAGCACATAAGTCTCGTTATTCGGTACATCCTGGTTCGGATAAAATGTACCACGACCTCAAGACTACGTATTGGTGGCCTGGCATGAAAGCCCACATAGCAACCTACGTCAGTAAGTGCTTGACTTGTGCGAGAGTCAAGTCTGAATATCAGAAACCATCAGGCCTACTGCAACAACCGGAGATCCCGAAATGGAAATGGGAGCAAATTTCCATGGATTTCGTTACCGGCCTGCCTACATCTCAACGCGGAAACGACACCATTTGGGTGATCGTAGATCAACTGACCAAGTCTGCACATTTTCTGGCTATCAAAGAAACGGATAAGTTTTCTACTCTTGCAGACATTTACCTAAAGGAAGTGGTATCAAGGCACGGAGTGCCAACCTCCATCATTTCTGATCGTGACGCGCGTTTTACTTCTGAACTGTGGCAAGCCATGCACAAGTCCTTTGGCTCACGTCTAGATATGAGCACCGCTTATCACCCACCTACAGATGGGCAATCGGAACGCACCATCCAAACCCTCGAAGACATGCTTAGGGCATGTGTAATCGATTTTGGTAATGGCTGGGAAAAGCACCTCCCGCTAGTGGAGTTTTCATATAACAACAGCTACCACACCAGCATCCAAACCGCTCCGTTTGAGGCATTGTACGGATGTAAATGCCGATCACCTCTCTGTTGGGCAGAAGTCGGTGACAGTCAAATCACTGGCCCATAACTTGTGGTAGATACCACCGAGAGAATTGCTCACATACGACAGCGAATGGCGGCAGCTCGTGACCGTCAGAAAAGCTATGCTGATAAGGGAAGAAAGCCACTCGAGTTCCAGGTTGGGGATCGGGTGCTACTCAAAGTCTCACCTTGGAAAGGTGTAGTCCGCTTTGGCAAACGAGGCAAACTCAATCCGCGATATGTCGGACCGTTCAAGATCATTAAGAAAATTGGCAAAGTCGCCTATAGGATGAATATACCTGAAGAACTCAGTGGAGTTCACAACGTATTCCATGTGTCGAATCTGAAAAAGTGTCTGTCAGATGAGACCCTCATAGTTCCTCTCAAAGAACTCACAATCGACGACCAACTGCGATTCGTCGAGGAACCAGTAGAGATTACGGATCAAGATGTTAAGATCCTCAAGCGTACCAGGATACCTCTGGCCCGAGTTCGTTGGAATGCTCGTCGTGGCCCAGAGTATACCTGGGAACGAGAAGACCAAATGAAACTCAAGTACCCCCAGCTGTTTAAGAAAAACGCAACCACTACTGAGGCTGAAGCTACTGCAGAATTTCGGGACGAAATTCCAAATCAACGGGGGGATGATGTGACACCCCAGGAAAATCAGGAAAACAACGCAACTTAACTAGCTTCCTCAGTAACCACGCGCTAAATTTCGGGACGAAATTCTCTTAACAGGGGAAGAATCTGACAACCCTCAATTTACATGTATTCCGTACAATTAATTAGTGATAATGAAAGTGCTTGATGACTGTGCTGAATCATTTAATTGCTCTCTGATTTCTGTGTTATACTTACA
Organism: Helianthus tuberosus; assembly: GCA_030545235.1. Taxonomy (NCBI): domain Eukaryota; kingdom Viridiplantae; phylum Streptophyta; class Magnoliopsida; order Asterales; family Asteraceae; genus Helianthus; species Helianthus tuberosus. The sequence continues at coordinate 84,407,691 of CM060418.1, read as the reverse complement.
TGTGTGTGTTAACATACTAGAAGTATACAGAAAAGTTACTGAATAGTCCGGTATATTTTCCTGAGTGTTAGGAATTAACCGTGTTACGAAAATATATTTAAAAGACACATTACGGTACAATTAAACGCTTTAACGGAACAGTATCCGACAGGATAACCGGACATTACCTGGAACACTAAATTTTTTTGTCATGGACATAGTTTTATTATTTTTGGCTAGTCATGGGTCCCGTATACCACAACATCCACTATTTTTCCCTACTAACTAGTATATGGAATTATATACTTGCTATCTAACTAATACTTGCCATTTGGTTACAAACTTTGCAAATAGACCCCCCCCCCCAAACCGAAAATTGGTCCATGTGGACCCACCATATCATCCCTCCATACTTCCATATATTTGTTTAGATTTTAATTCAATTGTTTAATTGATTTCTTGCTTGTAGAAGCGAGTAAATCATACATAAGTATGGCTACCTCTTACACACATCATTCTCATCCTTACACACTCCATCTCACTACTCCTTTCTCTCTCATTCGGTTCCCCTATGACCGAAACCCATCACCACCACTTCATTCATCCATCTCTTCCATTAACAAGTGCATTCCAAGCTTTGAAGGTTAATCTATGGAGGTTGCCTCTTGAAGGGTTTCAAAGGAGCTTGTTTCAAGACTTTTCACCATCTTTTTCTTACCAACTTTGCACTAGATTCATCCCTAGCTATAAGCTAGTAGTAAGTCCTTTGTTACCCTCTTGTTAATTTTGTTTCATCTCGTTTCTATGATCAAAGGGTGTAGTATGTTTAAAATCACTAAAGTGTCAAGAACAAATAGATAAATATAAAAAGTTTACTTATGATTGATACATAAAGATGAAAACTTGTTGGTTTAAGGTTAGTTAATGCATATATGATGTTTGATCGTCAAACTTTTGATAAACCCATTGTTCGGACACTTGTTAATACGTTTTAGTAACATGTAAACCACAAAACAGCAAGCTGAGTAATGATTTCCAGCCGACTTCATCAGGCTGTAAACAGGTCGTAAATTCAACGAAAAACCGATATTTTGAATCTAAAATATGTTATTATAAAATACGGTTCTAATGGCACTGGAATCGTAATTTTTGGACTCCGTATACTATTTTTAAAGTGTTAATTTGTAACAGCAGCTTAAGCTGAATTTTGACAGCAATAAATGGGTGTCATGCTTTCAGTCATAACCTGAGTTTTGTGATGAATCGGACCATAAATGGGTGTCATGCTTTCAGTCATAACCGATGCATTTGTAATTACCCCACTGGAATTTCGTAAATCGGACACTCGATGAATTTTTAATAAATTGTTCCGTGGACTGTGGTCAGAAATATATAAATCTGAGTTCAGTCCGGAATATGAATTTTTATAAAATATTGGTAACGAACCGGACCCCGATATTTTTACACAATAAAATATGGAACGTTTAAGACATCCTGTAAAAATTTGGGAATTTTTGGAATAATTTAACTATTTTATTAAAATGTCCGAAAACAGCCGGTTTTGAATATAAATGCTGAAAAGAGATAAGTTGTGACTCGCGTGTCTAAATGTCGAGTATGCTATCTGTGAATGATCTAACATGTTATATATATGTTATGTGCATTATCGTATGTTTGATTTTGAGTGGGGAATGGATGGGAAGTATATATGGGCATAAACCGTTAAAGTGATGCATGTTATGTGATAGATACGTGTAGGAACTTTGTGTTCTATTTGAAGTCACTAATAAACTAAGTGGTAATCGTACTAGGATGTGATTGACCGACCTTGACTGTTAGCTACTTTTGAGAGTCAAACCGAGCAACCGAGGTGAGTTCACACACTTTTTAAGGCATAGGATTCCCGGTGGGTTGGGAATGGGATTTGAATAACCACTCGTAATATCATTACTATTAAACTACTTTTTACCGTCCTCGGATTGAAGGGCACGTACGTAAAACCTACGTACACTCACACTCGCTACGGTCCTTGGATCAAGAAGGGCACGTTCAAACACGACTAGTCGACACATGGGAAGCCCCCACTAATCTTCGCACACATGTTTGGGAAACCGCGATACGGCCACTAATCATCGCACACATGTTTTGGAAACCGCGATCCGGCCACTAATCATCGCAAACATGTTTGGGAAACCGCGATACAGATAACTAAGATACTTGGTTTACGAAATGAACAAATGATTCATGAACAATATAACTAAACAACCAACTGTGAATTCACTCAACTTTGTTGTTGACTCGTTGTTACATGCCTTGCAGGTCGTTAGGTATCTATGGAGCTTGCATCAGAGTGGGAAGAGTCGTTGTGGGACATGGATAACTGTGTACCATGCTAAACATTTGAAACGTTTAAACTTATGATTTGGTTTTAAACTTTATGCTTCCGCTTGTAACTTAAACTATGTTTTGTTTAGACACCAATTGTATTGTGTTGGATTTTACAAACTACTTACATGCTTGTTCAATATGATTGGTGGCTTGATCCTGGTCACGTCACGCCTCCAAGCGGTGGTACTCCGCATGGTGGATTTTGGGGGTGTGACACTTGTCCCGTTGCATGTGAACACAACCAAGACCAAGGTTGGAAGCATCAAAATAGACAATGAAATCATTGTTTCCGTCGGGCAATGTGAGAACTGGAGCGTCGCAAAGCATGTGCTTGAGGGTTCGAAAGGCAGACTCTTGTTCAGTTTTCCAAACAAAAGGCTTGTCTTTATGTGTGAGAGAGGTAAGCGGCACAGCGATCTTTGAGAATCCCTCGATAAATCGTCGATAATAGCCCGCTAGTCCGAGAAAAGAGCGGACTTCAGACGGGTTCTTAGGCGTAACCCAGCTCTTGACAACTTCAATCTTCGCAGGATCGACGTGAATGCCTTGACTATTAACAATGTGACCCAGAAACTGAACTTCCTCCAACCAGAATTCGCACTTGGAGAACTTGGCATAGAGTTGGTTCCCCTGGAGTAACTCGAGAACCAAACGTAGATGTTGCGCGTGTTCGGCCTTCGATTTGGAATAGATCAAGACATCGTCGATGAATACAATGACGAAACGGTCGAGATATGGTTTACACACGCGATTCATCAGATCCATGAAAACCGCTGGTGCGTTGGTTAAACCAAAAGGCATGATAACGAATTCGTAATGGCCGTAACGAGTGCGAAACGCGGTTTTGGGTATATCCTCCTCTTGAATGCGTAGCTGGTGATATCCTGAACGTAGGTCGATCTTCGAGAAACACATAGCGCCTTGTAGTTGGTCAAACAAATCATTGATACGAGGTAGGGGATAGCGGTTTTTGATAGTTAACTTATTCAATTCCCGGTAGTCGATGCACATCCTGAACGACCCGTCCTTCTTCTAGACGAAAAGGACTGGCGTGCCCCAAGGAGAGGTGCTCGGGCGAATGAAGCCTTTCTCGAGTAATTCCTGGAGTTGGTTTGAGAGTTCGCGCATTTCGGACGGCGCGAGTCGGTAGGGAGCTTTGGCAATGGGGTTGGCTCCAAGAATGAGGTCGATACGAAAGTCGATATCACGACTTGGCGGTAGTCCGGGAAGATCCTCTGGAAAAACATTAGGAAATTCTCAAACCACAGGAACGTCTTTGACTTCCTTCTTCTCTTTCTTTTCCTTCTCCGCCACTACAATGTTAGCCAAGAAAGCCCCTGTATTCCTTGCGGAGATACTTGCTAGCTTGAACACATGACATAAGCTTGAGACCCTTCGAAGTAGTATCACCGTATACACATAGTAAGTCACCATTCGCGAGCGAAAATCGAATCATCTTGTCGAAGCACACCACTTCAGCATGGTTTTCTCGAAGAAAGTCCATGCCTACTATGACGTCAAAACTTCCGAGTTGCATCGGAATAAGGTCGATTGGGAAGATGTGATTGTTGAGCTCAAGAATACAATCACGAAGAACAGAATTAACGGCGACGGTTCTTCCGGTAGTGACTTCAACATCGAACGTCGAGGAGAGTTGGGAGCGTTTACGACTAAGGAGTTTCTCGAATTCGAACGACACAAAGCAATTATCCGCTCCAGTATCAAACAAACAGGAAGCATAAATACCATTCACAAGGAACGTACCATTGACCACGTTGTTGTCGGCCTGGGCTTGACGCACGTTGAGGTTGAAAGTTCTGGCGCATGCGGCCTGTTGTTGCTGCTGCTGTTGTTGTTGCTGCTGAGGCTGCTGTTGCTGAGGCTCTTGCTTCACGACCCTGTTTGGGCACATGTTGGCGAAGTGGTTCGGGTCGCCACATGCGAAGCAGGCTTTGGCTTTGATCACGTGTGCCGGAGGAGCTTGTTGACCCTGTGGGGCAGTGAGTAGAGCTTGATGAGCAGGAGCTTGTCGAGTATGGCAGTTGGCAGTAAAATGGCCGTATACATTGCAATGAGCACAAAAACGGCAAGCAATGGCAGTTGGGTGGTGGTAGGTGCAAGTAGGGCAGAACGGGTGTGGCCCAGTGTATGCACGCTTTGCAGGCGGTGCATTAGCCACAGGCGCCGCTACTTGACGCTGTTGGGCTGGTACAGCTTGAATCGGTGCAGCAGTAATCGTACAGTTCTTGTTGCTGGAGCTGTTCTTTCTCTTGTTCTTCCTCTTGTTGCTCGATGTGGTAGGTTCAGCAGTTGGTGCGGCGGTAGTAGCTTGATGCAGGTGCTTTGGAGTTTTATCCCAGACACCAGCCTTGACCCTCTTGTCATTGATTTCGGCGGCCAATAGGTAAGTCTCTTCAATCGTCTTAGTCTTAGCCGCTTGCACGAAATCTGCGACGCAGTCGGGCAAAGCTCGGATGTACTTCTTGATTGTGATCTCCGGAGTCTTGACTTGATCGGGATAGATGATGCTGAGCTATTTGAAATGAGCAGTGAGAGCAGCGTTGTCACCCTCATGTTGATGTATGTGCCAAAATTCATCTTCTAGCTTTTGACGTTTGTGAGGAGGGCAGAATTCCTCTAGCATGACTTCCACGAGCTCGTCCCATGACAGACCGTAGGCTGCATCGTTCCCTCGCTTGTTCCTCTCGGCCGTCCACCAGTCTAGTGCACGGGACTGGAAAACGCCGGTAGCATTCAGAGTTCGAAGGTCATCAGGGCAACCACTCTGTCGCAGAGTGACCTCAATGGAATCAAACCATTGGAACAGTGCAGTAGGACCTCCCTCGCCAGTGAATTCTTTTGGCCCACACGACTTGAATTGCTTGAAATTGAAGGGCTTGGTGGTAGCTTTAAGAGCTTTGTAACACCTGTGTCATTTCAACCATCAAACAAATGCCCAACCAATTAAATATTGTATTTCATACTTGGGATTTGTAAAAATATGTGTATCGTTTACACATATCAATTCTTGTTCGATTTCAAACTCTATATCGCTTTCTGGAAGGTTATACGCGCACTGATGCGTAAATATAACCAGTTTAATCCAACGAACACTCCGGAAAAGTGAAATAGGCTTAACATACCTTAAATAACCTTTACATAACTTAGAAATAAGTTTTGAAGGCTTTGGTATGGCAAAAACAAAGCTAAATCGCTTACAGGGACTAAAGTTGACAAACTGCGAAAGTATGCCAATTTGAACTGTAACAGACATTCCGGAACATGACCATAAGTTAAACATACCATAAATATCCTTTACATAGCTTAGAAATAGGCTTTGAGGGGTTCGGTGTGCTAAAAATAAACTTTTGGGTCATTCAGGGACTAAAAGTGTCAAAAAGTGCACAAGTTTGCATTTTCGCGCATAACTTACGTTCTGAATACATCCGGACATCCAAAAATTTATGTGAGCATGACTATATTGTATTTTAGTGTTCGCCTTAAGAAAAATCCATTCGTTACGTCATTTGGATCGTTTTTCGCGCTTGTGCGCATTTCGTCGTAATTAAGCGAACATCGCGTTCGTACGGCTAAACGAACCGACATCCGAGATATTTTTGAGCACATTTTAAGTTCCCTATACTTTAACTTCATTTTAGAGCTTTGAAATGGGGTTAACGGGCCTTAAACGTGTCAGAAATGACCTTATTGCACTGGAGGGACCAAAACTGTAATTCTGCCAAACTTGTACCCTACGATGCGCATGCATCTTTGCCCTACGGTGCGTATGGGTTCTGCAGATCAGATTAGATTAAACAGTCAGCAGATTTCCAGCTGTTTAATCCTCAACCACAAATCCACACTTGACCTTTCAGCACATTAAGGATCATTTTCAGTAACCATAACATTTTGACAAATGTACGCACAAGATCTAGGCACGATATTCGACAAACGATCTTAACGGTTCTCCGAATACTATAAATACCCAACCCATTCCATAGCCAAACCCACAAGAATCTGATCTTAAAGACTCTAAGTTGGAACCTTTGTTTCATACCTGAGTTATTTTGATCACGATTAGCATTCGGGGACCCTTCGTAAGTATTCTTTCGTTCTTTTCCTTATTTTACTGCTTTTCGAGTCCGAAAGTCAAACTTTGTTTGACTTTCAGCGTTGACCAGCTTATGGTCAATGCGAAGTTCGTTTGAACTTCGCAACGTGATTGTAATCACGATGGTCATAGTCCCTTGGGACTATGCCTACTGATTACCACGTTGTCTAGGGTCGTAGGATAAGCGATCTGATAAATCGCTTATACCTTCGAACCCGACCCAGTTTGGTCGATCATTAGGATCCGACCAAATACATTAGGTGACCGTAGTGTAGGGAATAACCTTCCGAGGTTATACCCTATGGTCACATCGTTTAAGTAGTTGTATGATAGGTAGTTTATATGCCTTAGGTAAATTACCAGAATACCCTTTTCATGTATAATTGGTAATTAAGCATATGTAACCTAAACCTTTGTCACATAACTGATTATGTAACATGTTTAGGCATATAACACTTGTCATAGGACTAGTTAGGCGGTCCGAACGCGTTTCACGCGAACGACGCGTTAAAGTAGCATAAGCTACCTAAACGGGTCGTAATGGGTCGAAAGCACTTAGGTTAAGTTTCATTTAGTATGTAGGCTTTGTTAAACCAAATGACACGAGTCTCTACACTCGTTTGGTTTACAAACCCTAATGCTACCCGATCTTCCGATCTAGGTCCGGTTAATTAACATAGTTACCTATATTAGGTGCCGTTTGATATCCGCGATCTCTAGCATTGCTTGGTGGTTATCTTAGGACTTCTGAGCAATCTCAATGTGAGTACATAGACCCCTATTTTACTGTTTTCCAAACTGTTTTGGGGTGAAACACATGTGCCTACTTGTTACTTTCATGCTTTCCTGTTTTTCACATCTTATACATGCTATGTTCGTTAGTACATTATAGTACATGATTTCATTACATTTCATGCTAGGTGTGCCCATCGTGTGCATTACTTAGTACATCGTTCTACATTACATTTCATACTACGTATGTCCATTGTGTGCATACTTAGTACATTGTGTTACATTGCTTTTCTGTTGCATATGCTTATCCAGCTTATGAACACATTATACTACATATTGAACCGTTGTAAACATTTGACTATGTGATCCGTTGATATCTGTGAACCGTTTGTATCTGTGAACCGTTTGTATCTATGAACCGTGTGAACCGTCTTTGACCATACATAAACATTTCTACAACTGTTAAACATTACTTTGGTGTTTTGGTTTGATTAAGTGATTAAGTAACGATGCGTGTGTAATATGATACAAGCATGGTGGATACGCCACTGGTACTTCCTATATATAAGTGTTTGTATGGTATTACATATTGTAGCGTTATTTGAATCATTTCAGTTTGAAACATATAACATTTTATACAAATATCATACCTTTCACAAGACATTGTTTTACAAACAACTTATCTTATACAAACTCAGTTACATGGTTATTCATTTAACCATACATTATTCTTTTATCTATACATATCATCTGGACTTATTGATTTTTCAAATGATTTACAAGACAAAGCAAATTACAAGGTTCATGACTAAACATTTTCTCAAACATAAGTCATGAAACCTATTTTCACAAAGCCTATGTATCTCACAGGCATTTTTATGCTGACGTACCTATTTTCACATGTGTTTTCAGGTGATGATGTATAGGACTTATCAAGACATACTTAGGCGGACCCGTGCCTTAGCAACTTAAAACGAGACAATAACTAGTTAATTTATGTTATGTACCCTTTGTTTCTTGTTTAAACAATGTAAACTCTCATGTTTGATTAATAAAACAAAACTTTAATTGCCATGGATTTGAAACATTAATTCTGTTACAACACTCCCCGATGTTTCCGCCACGTTTTGTATGTTCCACGTGGTCGGGGTGTGACAGAAAAGATGGTATCAGAGCCAATGGTTATAGGGAATTAGGTTATTAGTAATACTTTGACCTAGTCTATAACCTTCTTAGGACCCTAACGCGAGTTTACTTGCGTTTAGTCATAAAACAATACCGTCACCTATCCTTAGGCGACTACCACAACAAGAACATAAATTTCAAAACCGCTTTGAAAACTAATCATCTGTTCTAGGATGATTTATTACAAGGTTTTGAACCCTCTATTGTAAGGTTTTGAACCCTCTGTTATATGGTTTTGAACCCCTTTGAATTTTCAAAATCTCGTCAAGGTTTTGGGTTTTAAATAATGTGAACACGTGCAAACTGGAAGGGTGAATGCCTGTATCCTGGGTTTTCTGTCTAGGCAAGCACTTCGTATACATCTCATCAGACGCGAGACCAGTTGTGCTTACCTGGGAATTCTTGGGATGAGTATTCACTTATAGGTGAGCATGTCTTCGCGATACATTATTTTTGACCTATCTACCTTGATTAATCACCGAGGTCGTTTGTTGCTTTGTAGTAACAAACAAATGACCACTATCCTTGCTTTCATCAAATTTGTTTCATCTCATTCTTTTCGTCTAATTCTCTCACTCGTTTCTTTTCATGTTTTCTCTTTTAGAATGCCTCCTCGACGCGAGAACCAGATAGCGACTGCCGAACTGGCAGAAATCATTGCGCAGCAAATGGCTGCTCAATTTCCAAACCTCTTTGCTCAATGGAATCAAGCCAACAACAACAACAATGGTCCATGCAATTTCAAGAGTTTTAACTCGGCAAAACCACTCAAGTTTAGTGGTTCTGAGGGAGCGACTGGGCTTCTTCAATGGTTCGAGAGCATTGAGAATACTTTCTGCCACGTGCAGTGTCCTGATAATCGCAAGGTCGAGTTTGCTTCGAGTGTGTTCCAGAAGAGAGCCCTTACGTGGTGGAACGGGGTTATGAGAGATCGTGGTGCAGAGGTTGCTCTAGCACAGACATGGGCTGAACTTAGGGCCCTTATGATGAAGGAATTCTGTCCTCGACACGAGATCAGGGCTTTGGAAAGGGAATTCGACAATCTCGAGCAAGACAGCGGTGAGCATAGAGCCTACACGGACCGTTACGAGGAGTTGAGTCTGTTATGCCCAAACATGGTCACGCCTTTGGATAAGGCAATCGAAAAGTACATTGATGGCCTCCCTGATTCAATACAAGACATTTTGACTGGTAGCAACCCTACTACAGTTAGACAGGCCATTGAGCTATCTGCAACCTTGACTGAATCAAAGATCAGGAAAGGTAAACTTTTCCGAAAATGTGACAAGAAGCCGGTCGAAGAATCGGAACCAATAGAAGAATCAAAGATCATGGATGAACAGACTGGATCCCCTAAGAGGTCAAAGAAGCGAAAGGCTTCTCAGAACTACGCTGTGGTCGCTCACAATGATCAAGCCGTCCTCAACCAACCAGCTCAACCCCCTGCCAGGAAACCCTACAACGGAACTGCACCCTTGTGCAACCAATGTGGCCTACACCATCATGCTGGGGTGAAGTGCCGCACATGCCAAGTTTGCGGACTTATAGGTCATACAGCTAGGGTTTGCCCAACCGCAACTGCACCAAAACAAGCTGGCAACAATCCTGCTCAAGCTCGTTTTCCACCAGGATCTTGCTACAACTGTGGCGAGATGGGCCATTTTCGTAGGAATTGCCCAAGACTTGCTAATGCAAATCCAGCGCAGGGATGAGCATATGATCAACCAGAAGACAACTTCGTTTAGAAATAATCACGTCTTATGTATTATTTTCTTTTGTTGGCAAGATCCAAGAAACAGTTGTTATCGTTGTTTATAAATAAATCTTTTACATTGCAATGTATTTATGTGATTGTATGTATAAACAACATATCCCCTACAATACCGACAATCAAGGAACCGCATTCCTTGAAGAACAGACTACTCCCAAATTTCTTCCATTGTATGATCTCTTGCGTTTTTCACGAAGACCCTAAGTACCCGTTTCTTCCAAGAGAAACGAAGTACGAGGTGCCAAGTTAATTGCAATCAATAACAAGATAATAACAATTAAACAACTATGTGATTATGTGCTTATGAACATTACAAGACAAACTGTGCGGACTATGTAAGGAATTACGTAATTATGGATGCATACATAATTATGGAATTTTGTGCACAGAAACCACAGCGAGCTTTGTCATGTACCTAGAAGTTAACCCTATTCATTTCCAATTCTGATGAAGTATCCGTTGAGGAAAAATGAACTAGCTATTCATTTTTCACTTCTGAAGAATATCCGTTGAGGAAATGAATATCCGTTTATCCTTCATTTCCAATTCTGAAGAATACCCGTTGAGGAAAATGACTCCGTTTGTGCATTTTCGTTCTGAAGAGTATCCGTCAAGGGAAATGAATATCCGTTTATTTAATCCTTCATTTCCGAACCTGAGGAAACAACCGTTGAAAATGACTCCGTTAGTTCATTTTCGTTTCTGAAGATTATCCGTTGAGGAAATGAATATCCGTTTGTCTATCATTTTCATTTCCGTTTCTGAGGAAGCAACCGTTGAAAATGACTCCGTTTGTTCATTTTCGTTTCTGAAGATTATCCGTTGAGGAAATGAATATCCGTTTGTCTATCATTTTCATTTCCGTTTCTGAGGAAGCAACCGTTGAAAATGACTCTGTTTGTTCATTTTCGTTTCTGAAGATTATCCGTTGAGGAAATGAATATCCGTTTGTCTATCATTCTCATTTCCATTTCTGAGGAAGCAACCGTTGAAAATGACTCTGTTTGTTCATTTTCGTTTCTGAAGATTATCCGTTGAGGAAATGAATATCCGTTTGTCTATCATTCTCATTTCCGTTTCTGAGGAAGCAACCGTTGAAAATGACTCTGTTTGTTCATTTTCATTTCTGAAGATTTTTCCGTTGAGGAAATGAATATCCGTTTGTCTATCATTTTCATTTCCGTTTCTGAGGAAGCATCTGTTGAAAATGACTCCGTTTGTTCATTTTCGTTTCTGAAGATTTTCCGTTAAGGAAATGAATCCCCGTTTGTTTATTCCTTCATTTCCGCTTCTAAAGAATACTCGTTGAGGAAAATGACTCCGTTTGTTCATTTTCATTCTGAAGAATGTCCGTTAAGGAAATGACAGGATTATGCTTTACATATCTCTGGTGGTTATCTGACACAAAGCCACAAATAGACTCCTACGAATTAATTTCGGGACGAAATTTCCTAAAGTAGGGGAGACTGTAACACCTGTGTCATTTCAACCATCAAACAAATGCCCAACCAATGAAATATTGTATTTCATACTTGGGATTTGTAAAAATATGTGTATCGTTTACACATATCAATTCTTGTTCGATTTCAAACTCTATATCGCTTTCTGGAAGGTTATACGCGCACTGATGCGTAAATATAACCAGTTTAATCCAACGAACACTCCGGAAAAGTGAAATAGGCTTAACATACCTTAAATAACCTTTACATAACTTAGAAATAAGTTTTGAAGGCTTTGGTATGGCAAAAACAAAGCTAAATCGCTTACAGGGACTAAAGTTGACAAACTGCGAAAGTATGCCAATTTGAACTGTAACAGACATTCCGGAACATGACCATAAGTTAAACATACCATAAATATCCTTTACATAGCTTAGAAATAGGCTTTGAGGGGTTCGGTGTGCTAAAAATAAACTTTTGGGTCATTCAGGGACTAAAAGTGTCAAAAAGTGCACAAGTTTGCATTTTCGCGCATAACTTACGTTCTGAATACATCCGGACATCCAAAAATTTATGTGAGCATGACTATATTGTATTTTAGTGTTCGCCTTAAGAAAAATCCATTCGTTACGTCATTTGGATCGTTTTTCGCGCTTGTGCGCATTTCGTCGTAATTAAGCGAACATCGCGTTCGTACGGCTAAACGAACCGACATCCGAGATATTTTTTAGCACATTTTAAGTTCCCTATACTTTAACTTCATTTTAGAGCTTTGAAATGGGGTTAACGGGCCTTAAACGTGTCAGAAATGACCTTATTGCACTGGAGGGACCAAAACTGTAATTCTGCCAAACTTGTACCCTACGATGCGCATGCATCTTTGCCCTACGGTGCGTATGGGTTCTGCAGATCAGATTAGATTAAACAGTCAGCAGATTTCCAGCTGTTTAATCCTCAACCACAAATCCACACTTGACCTTTCAGCACATTAAGGATCATTTTCAGTAACCATAACATTTTGACAAATGTACGCACAAGATCTAGGCACGATATTCGACAAACGATCTTAACGGTTCTCCGAATACTATAAATACCCAACCCATTCCATAGCCAAACCCACAAGAATCTGATCTTAAAGACTCTAAGTTGGAACCTTTGTTTCATACCTGAGTTATTTTGATCACGATTAGCATTCGGGGACCCTTCGTAAGTATTCTTTTGTTCTTTTCCTTATTTTACTGCTTTTCGAGTCCGAAAGTCAAACTTTGTTTGACTTTCAGCGTTGACCAGCTTATGGTCAATGCGAAGTTCGTTTGAACTTCGCAACGTGATTGTAATCACGATGGTCATAGTCCCTTGGGACTATGCCTACTGATTACCACGTTGTCTAGGGTCGTAGGATAAGCGATCTGATAAATCGCTTATACCTTCGAACCCGACCCAGTTTGGTCGATCATTAGGATCCGACCAAATACATTAGGTGACCGTAGTGTAGGGAATAACCTTCCGAGGTTATACCCTATGGTCACATCGTTTAAGTAGTTGTATGATAGGTAGTTTATATGCCTTAGGTAAATTACCAGAATACCCTTTTCATGTATAATTGGTAATTAAGCATATGTAACCTAAACCTTTGTCACATAACTGATTATGTAACATGTTTAGGCATATAACACTTGTCATAGGACTAGTTAGGCGGTCCGAACGCGTTTCACGCGAACGACGCGTTAAAGTAGCATAAGCTACCTAAACGGGTCGTAATGGGTCGAAAGCACTTAGGTTAAGTTTCATTTAGTATGTAGGCTTTGTTAAACCAAATGACACGAGTCTCTACACTCGTTTGGTTTACAAACCCTAATGCTACCCGATCTTCCGATCTAGGTCCGGTTAATTAACATAGTTACCTATATTAGGTGCCGTTTGATATCCGCGATCTCTAGCATTGCTTGGTGGTTATCTTAGGACTTCTGAGCAATCTCAATGTGAGTACATAGACCCCTATTTTACTGTTTTCCAAACTGTTTTGGGGTGAAACACATGTGCCTACTTGTTACTTTCATGCTTTCCTGTTTTTCACATCTTATACATGCTATGTTCGTTAGTACATTATAGTACATGATTTCATTACATTTCATGCTAGGTGTGCCCATCGTGTGCATTACTTAGTACATCGTTCTACATTACATTTCATACTACGTATGTCCATTGTGTGCATACTTAGTACATTGTGTTACATTGCTTTTCTGTTGCATATGCTTATCCAGCTTATGAACACATTATACTACATATTGAACCGTTGTAAACATTTGACTATGTGATCCGTTGATATCTGTGAACCGTTTGTATCTGTGAACCGTTTGTATCTATGAACCGTGTGAACCGTCTTTGACCATACATAAACATTTCTACAACTGTTAAACATTACTTTGGTGTTTTGGTTTGATTAAGTGATTAAGTAACGATGCGTGTGTAATATGATACAAGCATGGTGGATACGCCGCTGGTACTTCCTATATATAAGTGTTTGTATGGTATTACATATTGTAGCGTTATTTGAATCATTTCAGTTTGAAACATATAACATTTTATACAAATATCATACCTTTCACAAGACATTGTTTTACAAACAACTTATCTTATACAAACTCAGTTACATGGTTATTCATTTAACCATACATTATTCTTTTATCTATACATATCATCTGGACTTATTGATTTTTCAAATGATTTACAAGACAAAGCAAATTACAAGGTTCATGACTAAACATTTTCTCAAACATAATTCATGAAACCTATTTTCACAAAGCCTATGTATCTCACAGGCATTTTTATGCTGACGTACCTATTTTCACATGTGTTTTCAGGTGATGATGTATAGGACTTATCAAGACATACTTAGGCGGACCCGTGCCTTAGCAACTTAAAACGAGACAATAACTAGTTAATTTATGTTATGTACCCTTTGTTTCTTGTTTAAACAATGTAAACTCTCATGTTTGATTAATAAAACAAAACTTTAATTGCCATGGATTTGAAACATTAATTCTGTTACAACACTCCCCGATGTTTCCGCCACGTTTTGTATGTTCCACGTGGTCGGGGTGTGACAAGCTTCGGTCCTCGACTCCCCAGATGATTTGCTAGCATTCTCGTAAACATCACTCACGGCCTTTGCCACACTTTTTGCGATGATGGCAGCAAGGCGTTTGTCCCTCTTTTCTTGACGAGAAAGTGTGTGACGGGATCCAGACGACATTGTCTGCAATAGACATCGTCACAGAACTCAACACATTGTATTCGAATCTCACCCCACACGTCCACTACTTACTAAAGCTCAGGAATACGCATGTTCACGTAAACACATAACACAGAGAACACAAATTCACATATACACATAAGCACGTAGAGCACATAATCACATAACACCTAAGCATGCAAGGCACAGAAGCATGGAAACACATACGCATTTAATCACTAGAAGCAGTCAGAAAACAGAAACCTATTATTCAAGGTCTGCGATCGTTCGGGAATAGCGTAGTATAAACGTATATCGTAGTATAAAGTCGCCCATAATTTAACGATTTGTTAACGTTTTGGGGTAGAAATGCAATACGAGTCGTGTGTGTCGATCGAAGCGAAGGCACAATTTGATTAATTCTTCCAAAATTTAAGCACATAGACAGGTAAAAGCACATAAAACACATAAAATCGACGAATTATCTGAGCCAGCATTAGCGGGCTCAGATTCGAAACTCATAAAATCGAGAGATAGATTGTCTACGGCTAGTAGACTTTGACTAACCAAGGTAGTTCGACTATTCGCAAGGACTTGTCGTTCATGTCTGACCTTCGAAACTGTGCTTTTGCCTCGATTCTTGGGCGTTTGGCACACATCCCGTTAGTCATATGAAGACTTCAGGTCATTGGAGTCCGTCGAGACCTTGGTGAGAGTTTTGTAAAATGCGCGGAACAAGTCGTCAAGGTTAGGGTTTCACCCCTGGCTTAACAACTTCGTCCCTGTTTTTGATAAAATAGAGGAGATTATTCATCAAAATATGGGTTTCACCCCTAATTTGGTATAATTCCCTCGCTGAACAAGCGTTCATTATTGAGAAGGATGAAGGTATCATTGATAAGTTGACAAAACAGCATCGATTAAGCAATTTAGTCGGGAGTTTGTGGTTTTCACACCTAATCTCGACTTTATCGCCCTTTTATAGTTGAAAATTCGAGTGTAATGATAGTGTAGTATAAGCGAGAATAGCGAGGAATAAGCTCGTACGTAATCCCTACTGGATATACTCGAGTCGGTCTGTTGGTTCCTAACTATAGTCTAGGTTTCTAAGACTTCGACCCAGACTAGGTCGAGTCTTGCCTAATTCCCTATAGTTATGGCTCTGATACCAATCTGTCACACCCCAACCGATGGCGGAAACATCGAGGCATGGCACTGAGCGAAACAGATTGTCCAGAAGTTTCCATAACAATTATCAATACTATTCAATTTAAATAATACGTCCCATACCGTATCTCAAACAGCAAAATAATTATTACAGACAAAAATCCAGGCAAATATTCTGTTCCGACAACTCAGATTTAAATAGACAGCAATTGTTTATCTGCTTCTAGAGACCCTTAGTTTGACCACTACAGACAACTATTTGTTGGGCTCTAAAGCTTTATTCTAGCTTCAAATTCCTACCAAGTGTGCGTCCTAAGCACCTGTCACATACGTTAAAATAAAGTCAATACATAAAATGTAAAGGTGAGCATACAAGTTTGATAATTGCATATAGAGTTCGAATTCGTTTACGCATAACCAGCACGTACACATAGTGAAATGAAGCACATTAGTTATCGACATAGATCCATCGATACCAATGACTGCGGGTTGACTGCCCGAGGCAGTTCGCAATACATGATTACCACCGTAATCCATGCAAGTAATGGTCCTTAACAACCCCCGTGTGAACGGGTGCTGAGTCCAAACTATAGTACTATCGTTGCTAAGGCAGGTAGACAGCATTCCATGTGTAAACATAACAAACAAGCATTCATAAGCCACGTATAACATGCATTAACGGTTAGCGTTCAAATAGTATTGAGTAGTGTGTTGATTGTGATTTGAATAGTTGTAACGTATGTAACACCCAAAAGTGCGTAAAGCAAAAAGGGATCGAGTATACTCACAGCGGTTAATGGATTGAAGGGAGCGCTTAGCGAGTAAGGTTAGCCTGAATAGATTCGATAGCATAACGATAAGTGACGTTTTACGCGTCAAATGTGCAAGGTGTAAACGGTGCGGATAGTGGTTCGATCAGATGGTAATCCGATCGGACAGCAATCCGTGCGGATAACAATCCGTTCGAGTGGTCATCCGATCAGTCAGCTTGTCCGGTCGGATGACGATTCGAGTGAATTGTTTCTTCCAATAAGAAGAATGTGTTTGTATATGATGGCTTGACTTTTGAAGTTTTCGTTGTAGTATTCTGAAAGCATTGAAGTATCTCTATCCATCAAGTCGTTCGATCGGATGGTGGGTCGTGCGGATGACAATTCGTTCGGATGGTCATCCGGTCGGACAGTGGTCCGGTCGGACAGCAACTTAGTGGTGAGATTACTTTGTGAAGGCAAGTTCACAGCAAAAGTGTCACTCGATCGGATGTCCATCTGACCGGGTGGCAACCCTGTTAATGAACATGTTGAAAATTGTTTAAGTCTTTAAAGTCTTTGTATCTCATGATCCGAAGAGTAATCCAGTCAGATGGTCGTCCGATCGGATTGCAATTCGTTCGATACTCAAACTTTAGATAAAGTTGTTTAAAAGTGGGACCCAAGTGTGATCCGTTTAGATGGCAATCCGTTCGGATGACCTATCCGATCGGACAACAATCCGGTCAGACAGCAATCCATTCAGGTTGTCCCGTTCGTCCTACACTTGGTCGTTTTTATGGTTTGTCATTATGTCGAGACGTTTTGACAACGTGTTAACCAACAGAACCCCTAGTTCGACCCAGATGGCCAACCCGACCAGGAATCACCCTAGTTCGGCCGGTTACCGGCTCGAGACGGTTGTTCTTGATTAACCCGAAATCGGTAGTCTCGTGGGTAGAATCCGGATCTTTGAGCTAGTACAACACTACGATCGAGTAGAAGACTAGGTCAGGGTCGGATCCTATCGGCTTTGAGTACATTGAGTGCAAAAGAGTTGAAAGAAAGTTAAAAACCATCTTTCAATCATTTTCCACCACTCTTGTGTCGAGATCTTTACAAGATCTTTGTGGAAATCGGTTAGATCTAAGTTGTTCTTGGTGGATTGAGGACAAAACATGAAGTTCTTGGAGAACACATGATGACATCATCCTAGAACACCCGAAATCTAGTGATTTCACGGTTAAAAGTTAAGATTTAAAAGGTAGAAAGGTGTAGGAGTGCGTGTAGATCAAGGATGTACAAGATTTAGGATGAGATCTTACCTTGATCGAGAGAAATCGAGGGAGAGGTGGGGAGCACGAATGGTTCGGACAGAGGGTTTCCAAAAGTGGAAAGAATGACAATGACAGAGGTATTTATAGGATTCCAAAAGAGGAAAGGGTTATACGATCGGATGACACACCGCCCGAATGGCTATCCGGTCGGATGACATCCTGGTCGGATGGCATCTGATCTGCGGGCAAGAGGTTATCCCGTCGGATGGCTATCCGGCCGGGTGGCACTTGGTTTGAATGTTCGACGCGACGATTTTTGGCGTTTCGATTTCGATTGCGAGCGGTTCGACACGATAGGGTTTCCTAGTCAAATTACTTTCAGTCCCAACTACTAAATATCATAGTTTGATTTCGATTCGGGTTCGAGTTCGATTGAGTTCGATTGCATTTCGAGTTTGATTACGTTTCGATTGATTACCATAACACAACATAAGTAAACATGCACAAGTAACACATAAAGCACACACACGAATAGCAACTACCAGTAAGTATAGATCAAGTTGCGATTCGGTGTCGATTTGATTAGCATAGCTTGATTATCAGTTGATTAACTTTATCGCATTGTTACTTTCTATAGTTCACAGTCGTAGTTCGATTAGATAGCGATTAACATACGTCGATTATTGTCATTAGCAACACTTACTCCACATAATACAAATAAAATAAAGAAACTTCTACAAGTCAAATTCGTATAACCGGTCGTTGACTTTGACCTTGACTTTGACTTTGACTTTGACTTGTGAGAACACGGGGTGTTACATAACATATGTCCACATTGCAACCTCTGTTGCGGGTAATGGATGACAGTTGTTAGGAAACCTCTATTGGAAAGCAACAGAGGTATGTAACAGTCGATAGACAACAATGGTTAGGTTGTTTGTAAATACTGGAACCCCTGTTGACTAACCCTCCTTTTAACTTCTGTTTTCTAACCCGTTATTACCTCTGTTGATCATTAGTTCATATCAATTTTGTAAGTCTGCACTAATTATTTTTTTTTTACTTCTTCTATAGCTGATTGTTGACAAATTCTGGAAAGAATTCTATGGTAAAAATTACGAGTATGGGATGGCAACCATCTATGTTGGCGAAAGGTTTTGGAATGTGATGATGAAAGGATGGACCGATGGATGCGGTTTTACTAATGGATGGTTAAAAGTGATTGAAGAAGTTCTGATAGTAGTTGAATGTTGGTTGGTTTTCACCATGATTGCATCTAAAACGTTCGAGCTTTCTATTTTCCATCCCGAAACTGGAACTGAAATTTCTTTCAAGAAAGCTGATGTTGTTGTTTTGGATGATTCGGTTTATGGAGATGATGGGTTTGATTTATTGGCTGCGGTATAAAAATTCGATGTTAATATAAATCTATTTGATAACATGACGTCGATAAGTAACTATTATTATTATAACTAGTTATTTTCCGCCCACGCATTGCGGCGGGACCCAATGACTACAAAAGGCATGTCAGCAACGGCAAACAGATACCGAATATCAAAACATAAATAAAATGACGTGGTAAGGATAGTCACTCCATCATAAAAAAAACGATTTTAAATAACCTAAAATATAATAATAGGACCCACACGTCCTACACATTGGAAATTCGGTTGTTTTCAGTTCAGTTATTACGGTGCTAACACGTTAAAATATGGATGAGATCGGTACCGATAACGGCAGCGAAAGTACCGATCCGGAAAATCATCGAAATTAGGTACCGGCACCGAAAATGCTCGGTACAATACGGTATGGTATTTGAAGGTAAAAATCAATAAATACAGGTATGGTGCTAGACCCATGGTTGTAAAACAAGGTCTCCAAGGCCGAGTACTCTCCGAGTAGTCGCTACAAGCTATGCTGCCGAGGCGACTTTCTTCGACTCCAACTAATTACTTGGAATCGATCAAATGCGGTCAACATTGGCCAAAATCGGATCTAGTAGGTCAACTCGGGCCGAGTTTGACTTAAAATAAAATAAAACATAATTACTATGCCTATCATATTAAAGAATGAATATCAATTTCACATATTTTGTTATAAATATTAGTAAATTTATGTTATCTGACATATATTTCATTTCTGAAAACTAATTTCTTTATAATTTGCATCTCCGAGTACTCCCCGTGTACTCTCCGCCTAGGCCGAGTACTCTCAACTCCCCGGTCGACCGACTATGGAGCGCCTAGCGACTTTTACAACCATGGCTAGACCGGTGTCGAACCGAAAGTAACAATTCTGAAAACGTCAAAAGGTGGGTACCAAATTGGTACCGAAAATGATTTGTTATAGTAAATTTGGTACCGATACCATAGCGGTTCGTTTACAGGATTTGATACAATTTGCTCATCAATATTCTAAATATCCAAGTTAATTTTACATGCTACAATTCATTCATTACAGAAAAAGACAAAAAAGAAAGCAAAATAAGTTGTTGTGTATATAAAACCTCATTCAAACGAAATACAGTTTACTTACTGTGTGTATGAAAAGTAATCTAAACGGTGCAATTACTTGCATTGCTGCGTTGTTACAGGATTTGATGAGCTCGGTACCAACCGGTACCGAAAATACCGTTACCGAAATCCCCAAAAGTGGGTACCGGTACCGAATATACCTAGTATGGTACGGTTCGGTACCGGTCGGTACTGGTACGACACCGGTATTTGAGGGTAAAAACCGGTGAATACCTGTGCGGAACCGGTACCGAAAATACACCGGTTTGGTAAATTTAAGACCGGTACCTATACCCGATACTATTTGCTCTATAAATTAATGATAAATTCTAATTCTAATTTTAATTTTAATTTAATAATAAATCTCACTGTTCATTAAGTTTCCTTTTTATCATATATAGATGCTAATAACTATTGAAATGCCATATTGTAGACTAAACACAAACAAGATCTGGATTCTGGTGAAGTTGCTTTAGATGATGAGACTGGAGCCATGGTTGGTAATTCTACGCAGTTTACGAGTTTTGAAGATATTTGCAATGTATATATAGACATGTAATGTTTACTTATTATTATGATTTAAAATACAGTTTCTTATATATGATCATTCTTATAAATATAGTCAGTTGATGATGGCATATTCGATGCAAAGGTAGCGGCTCTGGTTGATGACTTAGATGTTAAAAGTGTTGTAAGTTTAAATTTTCCTACCTTTTTTATCTGTAGTATATAAACATATACAGATATATTTTATTGTACAATAAGTATAACAAGGTTTTTTAAAAAAATTTATAGCCTGAAGATCATTATGTGAAAATAGCTGCTGATGTTAATGATCCTCAACTTCACTCTTAAATATTTTTCTTTTGATGACACTCCTGCCTCTCCAAGTGTTGTATCTAATGTAAGCGTTTATTAGTTTTACACTGCCCATTTTATTATTGTCTCAATATGTTGATATTCTGCTGTATGATTGAGTCTTAAACTTCAAATCTGAGTTGAGAAGATAATTTGTGTTGATAAAGAAAGTTACAAAATTTCAAGAATTCAGAGTTGTTATAGACTAAACTAATTTACTTAGGTTGAAATGATGCGCAATCTTCGTGGCGAGACCATTGTAGAGGATAAACAAGCTGTTGATAGACCGTGTAAAGTTCAAAAGGTTCATTTAGCATCATCCACTTCAGAGCTAATTTTACACTTCACCACACAAGTTGAACACAGGCTTGTAAGTTTTTGCAGTTCTTACTTTGTTTCGTAATTTCAACAATTTCAGTTATATATCAATATTTTATAAAATTCATTATTTGATTTTCTGTATTTTAGCATCTGCCATCAGATGTATCATCTGCATTGGATCTGGATACCGATAATCTTAAGCCTGTTAAGATCCAAAATCTAAAAGGAGAAGTCCATGAACTATTTACAAGATCTCAAAAAACCAATACTGGATTCAGCTATGTTATTGTTGGATGGCCTGGTTATCTGAAGAACTAAAATATTGTTTTTTGTGATGAACTTTCATTTTAATTTCACAAGTCTGCTCAGTTGCTGAAGCTAACAAAAATTGTGCATTTATTGACAAAGATTAAGCCCTCTTCATGAGTGTTGTATTAATTGGAGGTTTATAAACAATGTTTGATGTTGTCGTTGTTTGTGGTTGTACATTTGGTTCCTCGGTGGTAGTAATTTAGCTTCGTAGACATGTTTTATATGTAGTTATGCCTATAAACAGTTTACATTGTCAATGGGTGGGTACTCTCTTTTTTTTTTTTTTTTGAATAGGAGAATGGAAATAGTCGTATGAAACTAATATATTAACCGATGATCTATGTTTATAGTTTTTTATTATCTATAATAGATAACAAGTTTAGTACAATGATAATAAGTCATGTAGGCATTATCTTCACTTTTTTTGTAATATAATATTCATTAGGCTTTGGATGAAAAAAAAAAAAAGTATTATTAGCTCTAAACAATTTCATGGATTACAAGGGAGAGTAAATGATATAGGTATTATCTTCTTCTTTTTTTTTTTTTCTTTTTTTTTTTTTTTTTTGTATGAAAATGAAAAGTATTATTAGTTTCTAAGCAATTTCACGGAAATTACAATGGTTGGTTGGTGGTATGGTGGGCTTTTAACCAAGAAGGTGGGTTACTTGAAGAAGTTTTCCTTTTATTCTTGATTTCCTCACACACGCAAGCAACAAATGATTAACCTTACCTTTTGTTTTCATTGTACCTTTTCTATTTCTTTCCTCATCTTTTTTTGGTACTCAGATTTTAATAATGTCCTTCGAATGGTCAAGCTCACCTTTCCCTTTTTCTTTTAAGGGAAAACAATTTTGAACCATTGAACTTACTCAAATACTCAATACATCACTTTATATATATGAAGCCACTTCAAGCAAATTCTACCTTTAACCTTTAGAAGAATGGACATCTATCTTGAAACCCACTTTAACCTTTACATTTTTTATTATTTAAAACTAATTAAACAAAAACATTTACATTTATTAAAAAACAGAACTATAATAATGAAAATAAAATAAACAAATGAACTTGTAATTAAACTAAAACAAATAACCAAAAATAAAAAAATAAAAACAATTTACATATTAAATCAAACTCGTCGGAATCGGGATGTTCGAATTTGATAGGCTAGCAGTGTGTTGACTGTGCTCCACAAGATTATATCAAAGTCTAAAGTGTGTATCTTAATTTTGCAATTCCGAAATGATACCATAGGGAACGACTCTATCGGTCCGAGGGTCCATCACGTACTCCGGTGATATTACATTCCAAACATCCTTTAAAATAATATTGTAGAATACGATACACGTGTGAATCACATTCGTTATCTTCTGGCGTTTCATTGCCCGTGTCGGTCGATTAAGGATACCCCGTTTACATTTCAAAACACTAAACGCTAGCATTTCAGTTAGATTCTAATTATAACATCTTATGTTAATTTCTCTTTTAAGTTATGTTTATGGCATAAAATATCCAACCAATATAATTTATGACATAAAACACATTTTGAAAAAAATAAAAAAAATAAACGGGTTAACCCGCCAAGCCGTCAGTTTGACACTTGACACGTTTGCCTAAAAGGGTTTGGGGGTTCAATCTAAAACTTAACCAAACCCGCGAATTTCGTGTCGTGTCCAAAATCACACCCCTATCTGATAGCTTAGAAGTATCGCAAATGATGATTAAAAGTTATTAGAATCCAATGGTTCCAACTATTATGCAAAATCATGAAGCTGGTAATCCAAATTATAGGAGTCTTTTTTTCTTTTTTTTTTTAATTCACAAATATACTTCATTTCCATTTCAAACAAAGCAACTTACATCAATATCGTATGTGAATCTATTTTATGGTCTCTATGGCATCCATAGGTGCAGAACATCATATATGATATTCATAACTTGTGGGAATCTATTAAACGTGAATATATAGCCCAACTGAATATTTGGATTATTGGATATATGTGTTCTAGATAGGGGTGCAAATGAGCCGAGCTACTCGCGAGCTACTCGAGCTCGGCTCGAAAAAAAGCTCGAACGAGCCAAGCTTAAACGAGCTCGAGCCCGAGCCTAAAAACAAGCTCGTTTAGTAAACGAGCCCGAGCCCGAGCTTCGCTTATCGAGCTCGAGCCAGCTCGCGAGCCTAATCGAGCTTTCTGTTTATATATTTTTTTATTAATATATTAAACATATATTTATATAATAATAATTACCATTTATATAAATATAAAAAAATAACTAAATTATATGTATAATAATAATTATAACTAATATAAATTAATTCATAAATACTAAACGAGTCGAGCCCGAGCAGAGCTCAAGCTTGAAAAATTACCTTCGAGCCGAGCTAGAGCTTTAGAAATAAAGCTCGAATCGAGCCGAGCTCGAGCTCGGGCTCGACTCGGCTCGGCTCGTTTGCACCCCTAGTTCTAAATTAACTTTGATCAAATTTTGGCCCAGGGTGTGCACACAAAGGTCCAGTTTGGTATTGAGCCTCAACCAAACTCGAGACTGTAACTTCTGGCTGAGAGTTTTCGATAATCGATCAGTTGTCCGGTTTGGTATTGAGCCCCAACCAAGACCAAAATTGAAACTTCCGGTTAAGAGCTTTAAAAAACTATTCGGTTTCGGTTAATAGGTTATGTCCTTAGCTTTAAAAAATATTCGATTTAATAGGTTATGTCCTTCAAATTTTAACTTTGGGCTAAAATTTTTAACATTTTTGTAATAAATAAATGATTGAAAAGTTTTGGGTTTTAAAATTGACTTGGGATATAGGCGTAAACCTTGCATTTTGAGACAATAAGGTGGTGTTTGTTTTTTGGCCAGAAGCACTTCTGGCCACTTATGTCTGCGTCGCGCAGACGCGCGCAGACATTGGAGGTCTGCAGCTCGTTTGTTTTCCGGAAGAGCTTCTCACCAAAAACGTCTGCGCGACGTCTTCCCCACGCAGACTTGGGTTCATGTCTGCACACCTCTGCAGACCTCTTCTCACCTCCATCTCCAGCCGACACCACCTCCTCTGCCGACACCACCTCCACCTCCACCTCCGACACCACCTCCTCCGCCGCCCACCTCCACTCCGCCACCACCTCCTCCGAGACACCACCTCCTCCGACACCACCTCCTCCGCCGCCCACCTCCACCCCCACTTTGAACAGACCGGAACCAACGACCTCCACCTCCGCCGCAATCATCATCATCATCATCATCGATCCCAAACAAAACCCCCACCAAAAACACACATACCTGAATCGATCTCTGCATCATCATCGAACAAAAACCCCAAATCGAGCAAAACCCCCAAATCGATCTCTGCTACACACCCCTCTCTGAAACCCTAATCGATCCCAAAACCCCCAAATCGAAACCCTAATCGGTGCGGCTCCCAAAACCCCCAAACCGAATCATCATCATCATCGATCGCGACGGGGTGGAAGGAGGAGGTGGGTGGTTGTTCGGTGGAGGAGGTGGAAGTGACGGGGTGGGTGGTTGTGGAGGTGGCAGCGAGGTGGTGACGGTGGTGGCGGTGGTGTCGTGGTGGCGGTGGTGAAAGCAGAGAGAGAGAGTGAAGAGTGTGTGTGTATTGTGTGTGTTTTTTTGTGTGAAGAGGTTTATGTAAAAACAAAAAAAACAAACCCTCTTCTCCTTGCAGACTGCAGACATTTGGTCCACCTCTTCACCTGCAGATGTCTGCAGATGTGGTCCGCAGACTGCAGACCTTTTCTCGCAGAAAAAACAAACACCACCTAAACCTCTGCTTTTCATATAGTGGAAGTCACTTTGAAACCTTTGGTTAACTTTAATCGGTCGATGTGGGACCCTCATTTTACAGTTCTTTCCTTCTCCTTTATGCATATACACTCAGCTAGTTAACTCTTATCCCTTTATGTTTATTATCTTCTCATTTCATTTAGGACTAATCTATCTATACTTTCTATTAAAGGAGAATTCTCAGTGACATAAGAAAAGCTTATGTGGCAGAGGCTGTCCAACAATGCTTTTCTTATGTCATCAACGATGAGGTGGCAGCCATAGAGGGAGCATAGTGACATCATAATTCAAAGATCTGCCCCACTTTCAAATTTCAAAGGTCTGGCCCACATTCAATTATCAAACCACTGATGTTCATTCAAAATTTAAACCACTGCCCCACTTTCTTCTTTAAACATCTGCCCATCATTCAAAATTCAAACATCTGGCCAGTTCAAAATTCTGGCTCCAGATTCAAAATTCAAATCATATAGATATAAATAGTTCTTTTAATACTTTCTCTCTCCCAAATCCAATGCAGACCTCTCTCCCAAATCCAATTCAGCTCACAATTCAACGTTCTTTATTACAGGTTTCTTTAATTCATTCAAAATTTGCATTTAGTGTTTGGATTGTTGCTAATTTGACCCTATTTTGTTGTTGTTTTTGTGTTCAATGGAATATTAGATCTGATGCGTATCAAATTAATACCTATCTTGATTGTGTTTCTTAAACTTTACACAAGCTACATCACTATTTTATCTAGAAGCTACTCAACGAAACCTAATTTTCATACAAAATTCATAAACCGCAGCCGGTAAACGAAGTAGATGCAGCGGAATATACAGCACCGGAGCCGATAAACGAAGAAGATGCAGCGGTTTTGAGAGATAAATCGTAGTTCTTTCCAGATCTGAGATCCCTGGTAAGTAATACATATGTCATAATTGTTATGAGATGTGGAATTTCTATTCATTTTAGAATGATTTATCTGAATTCACAATTGTTGTTTATATCAAAAAACAAACTTAATTTGAATACATAATTCATATACCGCAGCCGGTAAATGAAGAAGATGCAGCGGAATATTCAGCACCGGAGCCGGTAAACGAAGAAGATGCAACAGTTTTGAGAGATAAACCGCAGTTCTTTCCAGATCTGAGATCCCTGGTAAGTAATACATATGTCATAATTGTTATGAGATGTGGAATTTCTATTCATTTTAGAGTGATTTATCTGAATTCACACTTGTTGTTTATAAGCTGAGTTAATTGTTCTGTTGATTGATTGTAATGGATGATATGTTTTCATAATAATCTGTAATAATTTATGATTATGTTGGTTGGTTTATATGATTATGTGTATCTGTTGATTACACCTGAAATGTCAGATGAATTGCTGGATTATGTTAGTTTATAATGTAATCATAACTTTGTTTAAGCTTGAATTTATGATTATGTTAGGTTAGGTTAGGTTAAATGATTATGTGTATCTATTGATAACACCTGAAACGCTAAGTAAATTGTTGTGTAATGTTAGTTTATAGTCTGATTCCTTAGTCACAGACTGCACCTTACTATTAATATACTTTGGGAAGTATGATATGGCCAATGGCCATGGTTATAAACTTCATTCCTTGCATCACTAACAAGCCATGGCACTTCTGTAGTTCTTTTTAGGTTATATAAACTTCATTCCTTGCATCACTAACAAGCAAATGATTCTTTTTTAATTTATACCTGATGTTTCTTTTTAATTTATACCTGATGCTGCTAGATATTTGAGGAAGTACTTCAACAGTCAACACTGATCTTCCACCAGGTAATCTCAAGTTGGCCTTCTGTTTGCGTTTAAATTTATTTCACATAAACTAATAACTGTTGTTTAGGTCACTGAATTCGTTTGCCACTTGCTAGGAAGGCAAAATTAGTATTATGAAATCAAAATGAAGATTAATCCATCAATCTTCCCATTCTTGGTTTTGAGTTTGATGCTGCAATTTCATCAAACGACATGCTTGGAGTTGCTCCTGTAGGTCCAATACCTATTCTAATTGTTGATGGAACCAGTTGTAGTTATATGCAGTTTTTCTAATACATTTTTAGTTTTTATTGCTTATATAACCAGATGAGAAGTATTACAAGGGATTATGGTCTTCAGGAACGATTTCATGCAAAGATGGATCTAGAACATTCACCAAGTCACAGCTTAATGTGATGGCACCGGTGAACCAGGTTTACTATTTTATCATCAGTTATTAATTTATTATGAAATGAAATTCTCTACTTGATGGGGATTATTGATTGTATTCATGAATTGACGCGTGTGTATGATTCTTATATAGTTATTGCATTTTGCCTTCATTTTGGGCACTGAATGACTTATTGTGCAGTTTGATAGATATAAACTTTAATAAGAGTGATTTTTTGATGTATCCATGAGCAAGTTAGGTTTGAATTCAACTTGACAAAGTTCAAAGTAGTGGACTTATCTTAACATAGCGGTATATGTGGCTTTGCAGGAACATCAGCATGCCCCACTGGGAAATTCTATTGCAAAAACGCTGGACATAGTGCCCTTACTATAGTTTTTTCTAGGATAAATGATGGTGGTATCTGTGGTAAGTAATGTTTTTACTCACTAATGGTTATGCAGTTTTTACGCCATATTGGAGTTGGAAAAATATTTAGATAAAAGTCTGGAATCATATGCTAACATGAACATAGAGGATACTGGATACCTGGGGAAAAGTTGCTTTGACATTTGCTAACATGAACTTAGATATTTGCCACCAATCATTTAATATTCTTTTTAAGAGCCGATACAGTTGCTCCAAGTTTGTCTCTTTCCTAATTCCCAATCATGTAATGGTTCTTTTGATAATGATGCTTTGTGGCTTTATAGTTGTTGGATAAAAAGTTTACTTTGTAAGTTTGTATGTTCAAAGTGCCAAACGAGGTGAAGGTATGTATAATGTAAGTGGTAAAAAATGGTTCAGATGTGGTTGTGATTTTGGTCGATCTCTATCATCGTTTATTTTAATGTGTATTTTATTAAAAAAATGAAACTTTTTATTGAAATCAGGACGTTTTGAAGCCGAAACAGTCAACTCAGAGTTTTAAGATATTTGAAGATGAGGAAGATCAAGTTGTATCCAGGGCATTGGAAGCAACCGAACCGAAAAGGATCTTATGGTATTGATCTTTCTTTCATCTTTTTTTCATACTTTATAATTAATTCAATAACAGTAATTAAGACTATATTAATTTGGATATGTTTTGAAACATGTATTTGGCAAAGGTCTGTTTTATGTTTTGAAACCTCTGTTTGTTGTGAACAGATGTTAGAAAATAAAACAGTGGTTGATACATCTGTTGACTTTGGTCAACAGATGGATGAAAACAGATGTTTAAAACCACTGTTGGGTTAAAACAGTGTTTTTGTGGAGAAAACAGTGGTTTTTTTTTTTTTTTTTTTTTGCAAACGGTGGTTTGACTTTGGTCAAACAGACTTTTGAACCAAAGTCAAGATGTTTGAAACCACTGTTGGGTTAAAACAGTGTTTTGTGGAGAAAATAGTGCTTGCTTTTTTTGCAAACAGTGGTTTGACTTTGGTCAAACAGACTTTTGAACCACTAAAAGAGTGGTTTACTTTTTTAAACAGAGTTTTTCTTTTTGGTCATTTTTGAACAATCATTGTAATGATTTTAAACAACATTTTGAAATTTTTAAAAACAACATATTAATGTTTTTATTGATAAGTTTGGAAATTTTTGTAGGGCAGATTCATATATTCTAAAGTCTAAACAAAAGATTCATATATTGAGAATATATTAAGCTTGTCGGGTGATCATCTTTATCATATGGACTATCTTAACCTTCTGCAGGTACGTATTTCTTCATTTTCTAGCATCATGAAAAGGATAGACATTACATTTATAGCTTAATTTGAAAAGATACTCACTATTTGTTTCATTTCTCATATACACATGGCAAGAGAGATCAAGAACAAATGAGGTTGGTTATAACTTCTAAATTCCTGGCTCAGTAGTAGAGATGGCAGTTTCAACCAATTATTTATGAGTGATTCGATTAGTGGGTTGTGTTTTACCTTAAAAGCTTCAACTTCAAGAAATTTGTGGGTTGAAAGTCTTAACAAAGTCGATTTGTTGTGCATTGGTACAACCTCCTATATAATGTTACGATTCCGGTAGATTGCAAACTGATCTTTCTATATCATTATTCTGAATCCACCTTTAGAAATTGGCAGGGGATATGATTTTGTTGTCCTAAAACTGAGTGTTGTGAAGTGTACAAGAGGTGCGACTTGATGTGCGATATAATTCGGTGGATGTTGTGCTTTAGATGGTAGCAGACGAGCAATCTGTCTAAGGCATGTGCAGGTATGTCAGCATAAAACTATTGATATGGACCTAAAAAATCCTTTTAGTTTTTATATTTTTACATTTTATCTGACTTGACATACATAAGCATTTATAACCATTGTTCAACCCTTTCTATTCTCTAACCTTCCTATCTTTCTCTAATCTTTTATCATATTTTCATTTTCTCTCCTATTTTTAATCTAGTTAAATTTCAATCCCAAATTTAATGTGAATCTGTATGTTAACTGGTTATAACACGAAGGATGTAAAATTCGTGTGATTAAGAGAGATTTAACCAAGACAGACATTGTAGGTGAATTTCTACAAGTCTACAACCAGGTATAGTAAGTTATATAGATATATGAAATGATAAGGGTGGTTTAAGAGTAATATGCATATGCATTAATGTATATTTTTCTATATGGCCAATTAAGTTCAAAATAAGACCAATGGCATAACACCTAGAAGGTGGCTCAAGATCGTCGAACAATAGCAAATTGGTCTAAAAAAAGATATATGGGTCAGCAACTTAGACCTGCTTGTGGGTCTGCAGGAGGTATGTTTTTTCCATTCATTGGTATCCTTACTATTATTAGGTATACTTTATGCTTAAAACAATACGAATAATAAAAAAAAACACAATCCTGTAGAACTGAAATGGCGACTCTGGCGATTCTGGTGATTCTGGCGATTTTGAGAATCTTGTGAAAACCCTAGTTTTCTTCTTCCTTGACCTGCTCTTGATCTAGATTGATTAGCGATTAGGGTTTGTCAATCCTTTTCCTGGTAAGGGATTTAGACCATACCTGAGTTTCTAATCGATTGAAATTAAGTGTAGGTTTTTCTTTTTATTTAGGGTTTTCAATTTATTCTGTCGTTTGTCTCTTTTACGTTGCATGTTTTTCTGTCGATGTTAGTATTATGAATTCTAAACCTGCGAACACACAAGATTTGCGGGGGAAACCTCCGAATCTTCTTAAGGGGCTTGGTAAGAAGGTGAATGGTAGCGATGGAAATCCTATGCTGCCTCGACGTGGTGTTACTAAGAATGCTAGGAACGATCCAAAACTGATTAACATCATTGATGAACTAAATAAGGTTACGGTGCCTGTTCAATTGGAGAATGATTTTTTAGCAGATAGCATGACTTCAGTTGGTACAGAAAACTCCTTGGAGGACCAGTTCATGTATAAGGGTAGCTCGAGCATGCCAGATGGCTTTCAGGATGATACGTTTAAGGAGACTAAGTATGATAATATGAACGACCTGGAAGTGAACCCTGAGTTGAACCTGGATAAGTCTGTTCAGGATCAGGTTATGGCTGATGATGTGCAGAAACCAATGTCTTATGCAGATTCGGTGGTCAACCCCAAAGCCAGGAAAGTAAATTTCCGAACCCTTGCTAGTGATATTCGTCAAGAGGGTTGTGATATTGTGCTCCCCGTGGAATCTGTTCGAGTTGTTCAACATAAGCTAGCAAATACCCTATATGGGTATTTCTTGGGAGATCGGCTTGCTTATCCTGTAGTAGAATACTTTGTACGAAATACCTGGAAGAAGCATGGGCTGCAGAAATCTATGATGAACGCAAATGGTTATTTCTTCTTTAAATTCGCTGATCGTACAGGAATGTTAGATGTGCTGAAAGGGGGTCCCTGGATTATTCGATCGCAACCGTTATTCCTTAGTGAGTGGTCTCCAACGACGAAACTTGAGAAGAAGGAGGTGAAGAAGGTGCAGGTTTGGGTCAAAATACATGATGTTCCAATCGCAGCCTACACGGAAGATGGTTTAAGCATGATAGCCACTGCAATAGGAGAACCAAAACTTTTGGACTCATACACTACATCAATGTGCTTGGATGCATGGGGAAGGAGTAGTTATGCTAGAGCACTTATTGAAATATCGGCAGAGAATGAATTCAAGGAGGAAATAGTTATGGCAGTTCCAGTTCTGGAGGGGGAAGGGTTTATTAAGGAAACTATTTATGTTGAGTACGAATGGAGTCCGCATAGATGCGCTACTTGCTGTGTCTTTGGTCATTCGGAAGACAGCTGCCCAAAGCAAAAGAAAAAACAGGTGAAAGTTGTTCGTGAAGACTACCAGCACAAACTTATGAACTCGGGTAAGAGACATAATAAGGAAGGCCCTAGTCTTGATGACGAGGGATATATGGGGGTTCCTGAAAATCGAGTGGCTAGAAAAACGGGCATTCCAGTTAACAAGCCAAAGCCTAAGTTTGAGTATAGACCAGTCGGTCCTAAACCAAAAGGTGAGCAGAATGTGGCGTCGTCTGTGAAGAATTTGGCTACCCGTAACCGGTTTGATGCTTTAAATGGTGTGAGTGAGGATACGGGTCAAGGAAGCAAGGGTTCGGGTGAGATTCCAGATGACTCTGATGAGGAGGAGATTGTCGAGGTGTTGAATGAAACGGATGATTTCATGGTGAAGGGTACTCGGAAGACGAATGAAAACAAAGGGGCAAGCACTCCTTCTCTAGAGGTTTCCAATGGTTAATCTAGTAGCTTGGAACATAAGGGGATTGAACCGTCCTCTCAAGCAAATGGAGGTTCGTCAGATGATTAAGGATAATAATCTTAGTTTCTGTGCTATATTAGAGACTCATGTAGAAGTAGCTAAACTTGATAAAGTTTATCGGGCGGTGTTCCGTAATTGGGAGTGGACGTCTAATGGGGGGCAATGTGATAAGGGCACTCGGATCATAATTGGATGGAATCCCGCTGAGGTTGATGTTATGACTCTCGCTTAAACATCCCAAGTTGTGCATGTTCAGATTGTATTTAAGAAGGATAAGCGAATGTTATTTTGTTCTATTGTTTATGCAGCCAACTACTATGTTTCTCGTCGAGATTTGTGGCATCATCTTTCTATGCATAAAAGCTTTGTTAATGATAAGCCTTGAGCTATCTTGGGTGACTTTAATTCAGCATTGAACTTGGAAGATAAATCTTTGGGAGCCTCGACAATATCAGCAGGTATGAGAGAGTTCAAAGAGTGTGTTGATAATATTGAAGTTTTTGACATAAATCGCACGGGTCTCAATTTTACGTGGAACCAGAAACCGAAGAAGGGTATTGGTTTATTGAAGAAAATCGATAGAGTTTTGGGCAATACTCCATTTGTGGTTGAATTTCCAGATTCGTATGCTATTTTTCAACCATATCGACTGTCTGATCATTGCCCTTGCGTGTTAAGGATTCCAGATGCTGGAAAAGCTAAACCCATGGCGTTTAAGTTCGCTAACTTCTTGGTTCATAAGCCGGAATTCCTTGATACTGTGAAATCGACATGGGATGCTAGTATAAATGGGGTTTACCAGTTTCAAGTTGCCAAGAAGATGCGGTTGCTGAAACATCCTCTTTGGTTGCTTCTATTTAAACAAGGTAATCTACACAAAAGAGTTCAGGACCTCCGTCAGAAGCTTGATGTTGTCCAACAGGATATTGATCGGAGGCCGTTTTGTGAGGAGTTAAGAGTTGAGGAAGCTAATCTTACCCGTGATTTCCAAGAGGCATGTTTGGATGAAGAACGATTCTTAAAACAAAAATCAAAGGTTGACTGGTTGAGAGCAGGTGACTCGAATACTGCTTTTTTCCATGCGTCTCTAAAAAATAGAAACCATAGAAGCCGTATTGATGTAATTATGGATGCTAATGGGATTTCTTACGATAGCGATAATGTTCCTAAAGCTTTTGTTCAGCATTATGAGAATTTTCTGGGTTGTGTTGGGGATATTTCTCTTTCGCCTTCTCCTGAACTTTTTTCGAATGTTCTAAATCCCGACATAGCTGGTAACATGACTCGGCTGGTCACGGCTGATGAGGCTAAAAAAGCCATGTTTGCGATTGGAAGTGATAAAGCGCCAGGTCCGGATGGGTATTCTTCTGCGTTTTTCAAGAGTGCATGGCCTATAATTGGTCAGGATGTTTCGAATGCTATTATCGACTTCTTTAATACAGGGAAGTTACTTCGGGAGCTAAACCATACACTTATAGTTCTTGTGCCGAAGAAGTCTACACCCGCTGTTGTTACGGATTATCGTCCCATTGCATGCTGTAATGTTGTTTACAAATGTATTAGTAAAATTATTGTTGATCGAATGAAGGGTGCTCTGAATGAGATCGTTAGTATTAACCAGTCTGCATTTGTTCCTGGGAGGAAGATATCGGACAATATTCTTCTTACTCAAGAACTTATGCACAATTATCATAGAGAGTTTGGCCCCCCTCGATGTGCGTTCAAAGTTGATATTCAGAAAGCATATGATACGGTTGATTGGAGGTTCCTAAAAGCTATTTTACTTGGATTTGGTTTCAATCAGACTATGGTGGAATGGATTATGGTTTGTGTGTCTACCACTTCTTATTCTGTTTGTGTTAATGGTAATATTCATGGGTATTTTATGGGCGGCCGGGGATTAAGACAAGGTGACCCGCTTTCTCCGTATCTGTTTACTCTGGTTATGGAGGTCTTGACCTGTATCTTGCAGCAATCTGTCAGAATTGATTCTTCTTTTCGATTTCATAACAGATGTGAAAAACAGAAAATTGTTAACCTTTGCTTTGCGGATGATCTTTTTATGTTTGCTAGGGGGGATGTTGCTTCAGCTACGTGCATTATGGAGTCTCTCACAAAATTTACTAGAATGTCGGGGTTAGTGCCTAGTACGCAGAAAAGTACTGTGTTCTTTTGTCATGTGCCGAGTTACGTTAAAACGGCTATTCTAAACATTATGCCGTTTGTGGAAGGTACTTTGCCTGTGAGGTATTTGGGGGTGCCGCTAGTATCATCTAGATTATTATATAAGGATTGCAATATCCTGGTAGAAAGATTGGAACACCGCATAAATAATTGGAGGAATAGGTTGCTCTCATTTGCAGGTAGAGTTCAACTAATCGTTCCGTTTTATCTGCTCTACACATTTATTGGTCTTCGGTGTTTATATTGCCGGTGAAAGTGATTAATGATCTAGAGGCGCGGATGCGGAATTTCTTATGGAATCAAGATGTGTCGTTTCATAAAGGGAAAGCTAAAGTCTCGTGGAGAGCCGTTTGTGTTCCAAAGTATGAAGGGGGCCTGGGTATTCGGCGTATAGGGGATGTGAATAAAGCTCTGATGGCATCCCATCTTTGGAGCTTTGCTTCGAAACGTGATTCTTTGTGGGTTCATTGGATATATGATTATAGGCTTCGAGGCAGAAACATCTGGGATTGTAAATTGGTTGCGAGTTGTTGCTGGAGCTGGAGAAAGCTTCTTCAGCTTCGGCCTTTGATTCGTCATCATGTCTGGACGCAACTTGGAGATGGTACTAACACCTCGGCTTGGCACGATTATTGGTGTGAAGTTGGGCCCCTGTCGTCGCACCTTTCTCCTCGGGTTATCACTAATGCAGGTTTTTCTTTGAATGCTTCGATTCGGGATATTCTTATCGATGGCTCATGGGCTTGGCCGATGGCGTGGAGGGATGTATTTCCGGTCCTGAATCAGATTCAGCAAGTTTCGCTTGACCCGAACAAGAATGATCGGCTGTTATGGAAGGG
Source organism: Helianthus tuberosus (assembly GCA_030545235.1). Lineage (NCBI taxonomy): Eukaryota > Viridiplantae > Streptophyta > Magnoliopsida > Asterales > Asteraceae > Helianthus > Helianthus tuberosus. Next base: position 84,371,917 of record CM060418.1, on the reverse strand, counting down.
TGAGAATGACCTGGATGATTTTTCCTCTTCAGGTGTGTGGGATTCGGTGCGAGTGAGGGAGCCGGAGGTCGAGTGGATGGGCCTTGTTTGGTTTTCTCATTGCATTCCAAGCCATGCATTCCTCATGTGGCTGATTTTCAGAAGAAAACTTTTAACTCAAGATAAAATTTTAAAGTGGGATTTTGCGCGAAGGAGAAATATGAATATGATGTGCTGTTTATTATGTTACGCGAATGTCGACTCGCATACCCATCTATTCTTTGAATGTAAGTTCTCATCCGATGTTTGGAGCTTGGTCAGAGATAAGGTGGATATGGGTGCTGTGGATCCCAAATGGAATGTTATTATTGATTGGTTGAAACGCCGAGTGCAATCAAAGTTGGCAACGGATTATGTGTCAAGACTTCTTGTGGCGGCTACTTCTTATTTTATTTGGCAGGAACGGAATGCTAGGCTCTTCAAGAATCAGACGAGACCTCCAGATACTATTGCTACTATAGCGCTGAATACGGTTAGATATAAGCTGTTGGGAATGAAGTTTAAGAATACTGATAATGTCAGGAGGCTTTTGAGCAAATGGGAGATCCACGCCAGTTATGTGGAAGACGATGGAGGCTAAGTCTTAGAGCGTATGTTTGTTTTGTTATAGCCTAGATCCTTGTCTAGTTGTTTTCTGCTTTTTTTTTTTTTTGAGCTTTGTTGTTTTGGTTTGCGGGTGTCTACAAACTTGGGGGCTTGTCCCAAGTTTGAACTAGTGCGGATATCTCCTCACTACTTGTTTTGTTTTGATTGTGAATATATAGAATCACCGGGGTAACCCTTTACCCAAAAAAAAAAAAAAAAAAAGAAAAAGGGATTACTATCTATGGAAATAAAGGGAGCACGAATCAGCATGCGTTACAGTCAAACATGTTATTAAAACAAGTTGCGCATGAATGATGTGCTCAACTTGCTGATTTTATCTCTTCCTTCTTTTATTTTTCTTCGTTTTTGACAATATTAAGTATAATTTTTGACTGTTTTGATATTATATTGTTGTTTTGAATTGAAAAATGTGTGTTTTGTTATTCATGTTTCATTTTTTAAACAATCTGAATCCGAAAAAAATTCAAAAACCTTCAGCTTTCGATTCAGATTTGTTCAAGCTTTTCAGATCTGAATCTGATATGAACACTTTTCAGTTACTTATGGATGTAATTTGATGTTAAACACAAGGAATTCATCTAATTTGATACGCTAAAACAGGCCAAAAAAAATGTATAAGGTCTGAAACTTATAAGACGTGATCTGAAACAAACCGAAAAATGTCCGAAACACACAAATGTCACCCCAAAATCGTTTGAATCTCGTCCGAATCACACACGGTTACACGCACAGCTTCCCGAGGTCTGATACAACTTGTGAGTTTAGGATCGGATCAATACGATCACAAGATATGCGTTTAACTTTGTTTTTACGTGCGGAAACCTTAAAATGAAGCGTAATCGTGAACAGGTAATCGTAAATATAAAATCATCTCTATACACCTATCTATACTTTCTATTAAAATGTGGTTTGCGTGGTTTTCTAAAAACCACCCGTGTTTGCACACGGGTTTCACTTCTAGTCTATTATAATAAAAGAAACCAATTTTTTGACACGTGTCATTCATCGGAGCTATCCTCAAATCTATACTTATTTTATATTAACTAAATAAATAATAAATTAATATTAAATCTTATCATACTTTAATAAAATATTATCCTCAAATCTAAATTGTTAATTTAATATATTTTTAAAACAAATACCTGCTATGTAAAATTAGATTTATTCAAAACGTGTAATACACGAAGTTTTTAAGGATATAATTTTTTTATTATTTGGTAGATTTTTCAAACCGACTATACATGGGTTTTTTAAAGATACGACGTTTTTAGCATTTAGTATTCAAAATTACATTTATTTAATCTGTGTAATACACATGATTTTTAAAGATCTAACTCTTTTTTAGATCTATTCAACATGTGTAATATACGGGGTTTTTAAGGATGTAATTTTTTTTATCATTTGGTAGATTTATTCAACCCGATTATACACGGGTTTTTAAACGATACGACGTTTTTAGTATTTAGTATACAAAATTACATTTATTTAATCTGTGTAATACACATGGTTTTTAAAGATACAACTTTTTTTATTATTTGATATATAAAATTACATTTATTTAACCCGTACAATATACGAGTTTCATAAAGATATAACTTTTTATTATTTAATATATAAAATTACATTTGTTCAACCCGTGTAATACACGGGGTTCTAACCTAGTTATTCATAAACAATATTACGGAGGAACGGTCATTCCAGGTCGAATATCCATCATTAAATGTGCGACAATAAATAAATATGGAAGATATCCCCATGCAAATATACATATGGAATAATCTCCGACAAAGTAGGAGATGTCGTCTAACCGACTTCCCGACTTAAGGGGAAACCCTAATTCACCCATAAGTATAAATAGGAGACGTCATCATAATGGTAAGACACATTGTTCTCTCTCATTACATTCTTTTTTGCTCTCACTAACGAATTCTTATTCTCACGCCAGAGGGTGGTTACAGGAATAACCCTATTCCTGTAACAAGTCCTAACGGTGTTTTGTTTTGTAGATTAGAGAACGGATCACTCTTTATCGAATCAACCAGTTGAGGGACGTGTTTCAGGTGACGTTCTTACAAATATATTTTTGTGTTACTTGACTCATGCAGTGAAAAGGGAAACTAAACAAGTATTAATAATTTGTCAATTATCAAACAAACGGAAGGTCTAACAAATAGTAAACTTGATCCTAGATAGAGCATCTTTTGTGGAAACAATGATTGTTACTTAAACTAACTAGTTTATTAAGGTACATTGTTTCGTGATTTCATTTGCCTTTCTTGTTAGAACTTCCATTTGACCCGTTTTAACATAGCATCTGGGAAAACATTGAAGAATATACACCCATTAGATTGTGCTTGAAGCTTAATGTAAGCTCTTGTGTTCTTGTCATTTTAAGGGCAGCATCTGATTGGAAAAATTTGCTCATATACATTAAAGTAGTGTAGTAATCCCTATAGAATTATGGTGAATAATTATTGATTTCGTATGTTTATATTGACAGAGGAGCATGCCTTATATTGACATTTTACAACATGGAAGTTAGCTAATGTACAAGAGACAATTATGTATCTACATATGGTTATAATGTTACTAATCAATTAGAATCTTCTTTCCCATTGATTTAGCTTATGTGACTCCTTTGATGTCCTAATCCCTTATACGCCTCGCAAGATGGAGGATCCGTCAAATACGTCAATCTTGGAGCGATTCCGAAGAAACAGGGTTCTAGACAGTGGTTCGGTCAGCATATCCGCAAGTTGGTCTTGCGAGCTAATGTGTAGAACACGTAATGGACCGGCTGAGACTTGTTCTCTTACAAAGTGGTAGTTAAGGGCAATATATTTCATCCTCGAGTGGTAAACTGGATTTGCACAAAGATATTTCGCACCTGTGTTGTCACAGAACAAAGTTAGGGTGTGGTTAGTAGTAATACTCAGTTCGTTAAGTAAATTCTTAAGCCATATGAGTTCAGCCGATGCATTGCCAATGCCATGTACTCTACTCCGGTGGAGGAACAAGAGACAGACTTTTGACGTGTAGACTTCCAGGAGATAATATTGGTGCCAAGATAAAGGATATAAGCAGTAATGGAGTGCCCGACATCATTAACGCCACCCCAATCTGAATCTAAAAAGGCCGAGAGAGTGAGAAAGGAGTGACGGTGTAGAAAAAGTTCATGATGAATGGTTCCTTTTAGGTAATGAAGGACTCGTTTGAGGGCTTGCCAATGGGCTTGACAAGAAGCATGCATGAATTGAGAGAGTTTGTTGATGGCGAATGATGCGTGGTTGATAACCGGTGATTAATTGTATTTAAGTTTATGTTTTCACATGACTTTTGGTTTCGAATGGCCTACTTTTGATTAGAATTGTGTTTTGCAGGTCTAACGGAGTTTAAGGAGCTATTCGGGAGCTTTATGAAGCATCGAGGAGTGAACGGGATCAACCGGGGACGCGGAAAAAACAAAACAAGAAAAGCCAAGCTGCACATCGCATCGCCGACACCCCCTGGGCCGTCGGCGACGCCCTAGCGTCGATGGGAACTCGCGTAGGCAGCAGTTTAAGCCGTCGGCAGTTTTTGTGTTTTCTGGGGGGCGTCGGCAACGCCGCCCCCTGGTGGCCGACGGGTTTTTTCTTTGTTTTGCGCATTTGAACGAGTTAAAACCCAATTTTTGGGTCTTGAGAATATTTCTTGAGTTTGAAACATCATCTTGTAGCCAAGAACACCCCTACCTTCACAAGTCTTTCACATCAATCCATCTGATCAAACCAAACCAACCATAAACCCTAATCATCATCCATCTCCATCATCAAGGTTCAAGATGTTCAAGTTCAAGATTTCAACATCCGATGATCGTGTTTCGTTCACCATGAGCGGCTAATCTTCTCGGGTTTCACCCCGGTGTAGACTTTTGTAAGGATTTCTAGGGTTTGCTATTTGTTTAATATTTGGTTTTGTGACAATTTGAAGTGCATTTGAGTTGTTAGATAATTGTCTTGCATTTGTATTGAATCTATAAATTGTCGAGTTAGTTATGAAATTTGACTTTATGGAATGAATATGTGCAATTATGCCTTATCTTTCTATAGGATTTACTTGTCCGAGGTAACGAAGTGCATTGCGGTCCGTCTTGTACGTTGATAGCAATTGGCACCTAAGCCCCGTGATTCTAAAACCGTTAATGAACTAATTTAATTGAACTAAGTTAAAAATGTGTAGCAACCCTAGGTCCTACAATTGTCGAACCGGGTGTGAACCTTGTTCCAAGTTATTGTTTTAATCCATCAATCAGTTTTTGTGAGAGTATCATTTAATCAAGTTTTCGTAGTTAAGTAAGTAGTAACAAACTTGTTTGTTCAATCCGACATCTCTTTCAAACAAACAAACATTTAACCGAATTAGCAAGCTTCATAATTTGTGACAACATTAACAGTCAATCACGTCCATACGCAAACCACAAACTCTTCGTGGTTCGACCTTTTACTACCACTAACTTATTATTAAGGGTAATTTGGGTATTATAAATAATATCTTTTGTCACACCCCCAAAATCCACACGCGGAGTATCACCGCTTGGAGGCGTGACTGACCAGGATCAAGCCATCAATCATATCAAACATAGTATTTAAGTGTAAAAGTAGGAAAATGTAATTCATCTTGACATGACTGATGTTCATAACCAAACATTGTTTAAGTAGCGGAAGCATAATAATGAAAACCCAAAATAAGTTATAAGTTCAAATATCGTCTACGATCCGTATCCCACAACGACCTGCTCCTCCCTGTGCAAGCTCCATATGTACCTAAGGTCCTGCAAGGCATGTAAGAGAGAGTCAACAACTAGTTGAGCGAGTTCACAGTTAATAGTTCAGTAACAGTATAGCGTGAGTAGTAGTATGTTCGTTCGTTACAATGTATCATATTAGTTTCCATCGCGGCCAATGTCCTTGGCAGGTGTGCGAAGATGTTGGGGAAGGTCTTTCCCCAAGTTTTCTAGACTAGGTTTGTTCGTATCGCGGCCAATGTCCTTGGCAGGTGTGCGATGATGTTGTCAGTTCAGTTCGCGGCCAATGTCCTTGGCAGGTGTGCGAAGGCAGTCATAATATCGCGGCCAATGTCCTTGGCAGGTGTGCGAAGATCGTTCAATAAGTGTTACTAGTCTAGCAGTAGGTTCCGTTAACTATGTACGTACAGTAATCATCAAATCCCCATTCCCCCTGGGAACCCCATGCCTTGGCTTGTGTGAACTCACCTTGGTTTGCTCGGTATGCTAAGTGTATGTTCGCAAATAATCAATCACGTCCTAAGGTATGCACGTATACATAATCAGTTTGTGTTTCAGTTGTTCATGTATAAGCATGCAACACGTAATCACAATCATACAAGTCATGTTTAACATATAACAGCAGTTAATTATTCCAGTTAACACTTAACAGAATTAACTCAGGTTACTGCACAGCTCGGCGAAACACATATATGGCGAAACACATAAGTTGGCGAAACAAGTGGGTTGGCGAAACACACATAGTGGCGAAACACATTATTGACGAAACACCTTCAGTTTCGTCGTGGCCTTGTTCGGCGAAACAGGATTCTGATTCGTCGACGACTCTTGGCGAAACACATTCTGTTTCGCCGAGATTCCTGTTTCGTCGAATGTCTGATTCGTAGACACAGCTACAGCAGTTACGAAAATACACAGAAACCCTAATCATGCTAGCAGCCGTCATCAGCAAATCATCAATTACACAGTAATCATTTGTTCACAGAATTCATCATAACATCATTATAACATAAGCATCACAGTTCTTAACGTCTAGCATGAACCCTAGGTCATGTGTTCAACATATCGATTAACATACAACATCATATTATCGATCCCTATCAAGATACTAATGTGTATTCAGAATCAGACCATAATAAAATATCCAGAACCTAGCATTCGGTTGTAATAAGTTTCGCATAGCTTTATCATATCCGACTACATCATGCATAACGAAATCTATATCATCATCATCATACAAGAACCCTAATATTTAACATGTATCAGTTTCGGATATACATCATCAAGCAGAATCACATGACACATAAACATGTACACGGATGAATGATCAATCAAGACATATAAATCTACTAACCGAGATGATGGTTTGATCGCACAAGGGTTTCCGGTGGGTTCTAGTTCGCCGTTACAGTGAGAGAGCTCTAGGGTTTCGGTTATGTTGATAGAAAGTGTAAAATGATGATGTTTTACGTAATAATACGCAGAATAACGTTCTGGGCCCAACTGGGCTTCGTGAACTACTGGGCCGGCGAAACAGACTTCTGTTTCGTCGGGATGTTCATGGCGAAACAGCCTGTTTCGTCGGAATGGGTTATGGCGAAACAGCCTTGTGTTTCGTCGGGTTCTAAGCAGTTTAAGTTTTACAAACAGTACACAAGTTATACAATCACACATAACCATGCAAACACACTAGGTTTTATCATAACACAACCATATAGTCAAAGTCAACGTGCATTAAATGCGAATAAAGAACGTCGGAAATTCGAGTTGTCACATTATCCCCAACTTGAAAGAAATTTCGTCCCGAAATTTAGCATGCAGTTACTGAGTAAGCTAGTAGTGCGACGTTGTTTACCTGTATTGTATCGCGGCTCTCCTGAGCAGGTTTGCGAAGGTTACTGGTTTTCTTAGGGTGTCACATCTTTGACCGGGGCGCGACACTCTGATCAGCAAACGAAATATCAGGGCAAGTAAAGGCTAAGTGTTAAAAAGACCCGACAAGTTTGCGGTATGGAGTAGCATCGGCCGATGGAGAAGGATTATTGGGATATAGGGGGTCAATGGTACTAAGTGGAGTGGTAACATCTTTATCACCCTCCACTTGAAATTGGTTGAGGATGTATTGGATGTGGCGATGTTGATATAAGAAGAGACCTTTGGGTGTAGGAATGACTTCAACACCAGGGAAATGATGAAGCATACCAAGGTTCTTTACTGAGAACTTGTTGCCTAAAGCTGTGAATTTGTGATAAGTGGTAGAGAAACTTGGAATCATTTCCAGTGAGAACAATGTCATCAACATAGACCATGAAGTGGCATATGAGATTGTGGCGTTGATAAATGAAAAGAGACCGATCGGCCAAGGATTTTTGGATTTCGAACCGAATGAGAAAAGTGGTGAGCTCAATGTACCAAACGCGAGGAGCTTGTTTTAAACCATACAATGATTTTTTGAGCTAGCAAAGATGTTGTGGAAATTGACTATTGACATAACCGGGTGGTTGAGTCATACATATGTCCTCATGAAGTGTACCATGAAGAAAGGCATTATTCACGTCCAGTTAGTGTAATGGCCAATTTTTTGAGGGAGTGATCGAGAGGATGGTACAAATTGTCACGGGTTTTGTGATGAGGCTAAATGTATCAAGATTGTCTTTCCCATATTGTTAATGAAAACCTTTTGCCATAAGACGAGCCTTGTATTTGGCAACTGAACTGTCGGGATTGCGTTTTATGCGAAACACCCATTTGCAACCGATCAATGTTTGAGTGGAGGGAGGTACAAGTTACCAGGTCTGGTTTTAGATGAGGGCGTTGAATTCCAAATCCATTGCACTTCGCCAACACGGGTCTTTGAAGGCTTGAGTTTGAGTAGTAGGTTCAAGTGTAGGCGGTATAGGATGGAGAGTGGTTGTTTTAATAAGGTTAGAGTTCTAGTATTTGGGGTTTGGTTTTCTATCTTGTTGTGGCCGAGTGGAGGATTGGGGAGTATGTGTAGGTGTAGCGGGGGATGAGGGAGTGATTACGGGTGATGTGGTGGTGAGGGTAGGGGTGATGTAGTAGTTGGGATTGGAGGGGTGGGGTGTAACAACCCGACATTCGGTTCTTCCTTTCATGTCTTTAATTCTTTTCGTAAACGCTTGTACTCTGAGATTCAATGATTAGCCCTTGGTAATCTACGTGTTAACTACACTTTTAAAACACATTTTTATTTCGCATATTTAACGCACTTAGACGATTATTTAAACGCTTATCTAAACGCTCATCGCAACGCAAACTCAAAACGCGGATTTATTTATATTATTTGTGATATTTGTGTGTTTAGATGTAAATATGTTATATGTGTTGTTATTCGCCTAAAACGCTCAAATGCTCACTCGCACAACTCGATTTATCGCTCCAAAACACAACGCAACACGACAATTAACATTTTGCTAAAATATTTAAAGTACTCGAACTAACTAACGCAACCAAACGCACCAAACGAACACCCGACACGCGAAACGGGAATCTTTTACACTAAATTGGTCCCTTCTTATGAAGCCAACAGCTTCGTACGAAGCCACCAGCTTCGTACGAAGGCAACCAGCTTCGCACAGAACTTTTAGCTCCCTCTATAAATACCCAAGCAACTCCTCTCATTCTAACTTGCTGTCATTTCACTTAAAACGCTCTCAACCTGCTGTCTCTCTCTTTTCCAAGTAAGATTCATTATTTTTACATGTTACACAACGATTTCCACTACGAATTTTCATGAGTTTAGCTCCGATTTCATCCAAACTTCTCTATTTTCACCTAAAACTTCCTTATTTCTATGAAAACCTTCATCTTTTTTCAACAAAACTTCTTATTTTACTACAGATCTACACTAAACCGTGTGTATTGGGCCTAGCTCCGGCTTCCTAAGTTAAAGATCTGAAGATTTCATACTCACCAAGTGTTAATCCAAGTAAAAACCCTTTTAAACTCGATTTTTACAGCATAACAGACCAAAACCGACATAAATTTCGTTCACTGGAAAGTGGAACGAAGTGGTGTTAAAACCGTCATGAAAAGGATTTTAAAATACATTCGATTCAGGCGAAAACACAGATCCGCAATCGAAAACAGCCACTTGTGCGAGCTGGGCTGTTCTGTACGAAGTCCTGGCTTCGTACGCAGGCGCTGCCTTCGTACAAAGGCGCTGGCTTCGTACAACACAGCCCAAGTTCCCACCTGTGACTCAAACAAAACCTCTCCGGCTCTAAGTTTAATCAGTAGCTTAAGGATGGAGGGATGAACACTCGATTTTCCGAAGACGGACACGAAGAACACTCGATTTTGGACAACAGAGACAACACTAGTATGAAGCATCCCTTTGTGCGAAGGCACGCCTTCGTACGAAGACACTAGCTTCGTATGAAGCCTCTGTATCCCACTTGACACTCCGATTTCGACCGTTTCAGCACTTTGGAAGACTTACGCACTCTGTTCCCATATGCAGGCTGATCCAGCGCTCCCTTCAATCCATTCCAGACCGTGTTTACTATTAAACACGAACTGTGAGTATACTTGAACCCTTTTCGCTTAACGCACTTTTGGGTGCTACATTCATTCTCTATCAAAACACAACACGCACAACGCTTAACTCATTTTAAACTCTGACTACTCTCGCATGTTATACGTGAATCGCTGAATGCTTGTTTGCAATGTGTATACATTGATAGCTCGCCTACCGCCCTTAGCAATGAGAGTACTATTGTTAGGCCCTAAAGTGTGAGACTGACGCATCAAATTAATAAAACGGGCTATGGTTATGAACTGGGCCTTACCGGGTTAGTTTATATTAGGTTGTGGACCTTTATAGGTCACTTGGGCCAAGCTTTAGGCCATGTGGGCCAAGCAGGCCCAAGGGGAGCCCATGTAGGGAAGTGGGCTTGTCTATGAATATAAAAAAGTTTCCAATTTGTTTTAGGGTTAGAGCTTCATAGTTACAGAATTCCTACAGAGAGAGAGAGAGGCGATTTGGTTGTGAAAACGCTTGTACTAGACGATTTTGCTTTGATAGTAATAGAATCATGTGCAAGTGTTGAAAGTGATTCGGTGTGTTCTTCGTATTCGGTTCGTATTTTCATATTTTCGGTTTATTCTTGAATCACATCAAGTTTGGATTCCGCACAAACTTGGTGTTGTTTGATATCATTGAAAGATCCGGTTTACGGGACTTACAATTTGTATCAGAGCCATTAGAACCTGTTTCTAGGCTCGGTGTGATATCAAGGATTCAAGATTTTCGTTATTTTTGGTTCGGTGTTCATCGCGTTCTTCGTGTTCTTGGTAGCTTTCATCGAAGTTTAATAAAAAATCAACATATTTTGGTACTTTGATTTTTGAAAAGGTTGTTAAAAGATTAAACATAATCTTTTTATTTTTCTGAAAATATATTGTTTTTTAAAAAGTTTTCAAAGGAGGGTTGTTGGCTTAAATTGAAACTTTCCTTATCCTATTTTATTATACAGCTCATCATATCTTTTGAAAACAACTTTCTTTTTCAATTGAACGAGGACACATTTTCAAAGGTTTCGAGTTACCAGCCTCCACCACTCACGGTTTCGAGTCCCTCGTTGACAAAGGTTCCCATCACGTGCAAAGGAATTTCCCACAGGTCTCGACTCAATATCATCACTGGTCTCGAGTAGCAATCATCTCCAGTCGAAACCACGGTCTCGAGTCATCAATCTTCATTTGGTTTGGAGTCATTCACTCATTCACGTGCAAAGAAGCTCTCTACAGGTCTCGAGTCCCATCTCTGCGTTCTCGACTCATCATCTTCAAAGTCTCGAGTCGCAACCAGCAACCACCATCTTCATTGGTTTTGAGTCATATCATCAACATCAGGTTTTGAGTCATACATTCTCTGGTTTCGAGAATTCGAGTCACGGTCACGACTCATCCATCGCCATATCTTCATCCACTGGTCTCGAGTTACTGATTTCAAGGTCTCGAGTCGCAACCTAGATTCAGAGTCGCAACCGAGATCTCGAGTCATCAACATCCACTGTCTTGAGTCGCAATCTCCATTTCAACATCGGTTTCGAGTTCTATCTTTCCGACTTGCAAACAAGGTTCCGTTGTTGCAACATCATCGATCCCTGCTTCTCCGGTCACCTTGCAAATCAACGTCCGTTCACCATCATCTTTTCTCATCATCATCATCGTTCATCTCTGCAACTCTGGTCATCTTCTCCGACCGTTGTTCATCATCATCAACACATCGCATCTCCGACAATCACTGATCATTTCTGACAGAAACCTTCACCGGTCACCCCCTTCTTCGCCGTTAAGTTCATCGTCGTTCTTCATTGTCGTGATACATTGATTTAGGTTTTGGGGTGAGTTGTTTGAACGACGAAGACATCTGACAGACATCTGTATTTTGTCGTTTAGGTTTAATAATATTAATTATAATAATAAATTGACTAATCATTGGATCATCATTACATAATCATTAATTATAATATATTAATATAATAATAATAATAATAATAAGTATTCTATTATAAAATTTGTTAAAAATAAAAAATTAGTTAAAAAAGGGGGTTTGCTTGTTTTGGGAGTAAGTTTTGACAGGCTTTTGAGGCGCGGTTCAGAAAACGAGTTCATTCGCGTGCAAAGGGTTTGAGTTAGTGAGTTCATGGGTTCTCGTTTGGTTTGTGTTTTGAGGAGAAGAACAAAAGTATCAACCACCCACTGAAATTATGACATTCCGTGAAGAGATACTTTCTGTCTTTTGCACTCCTGAGTGTAGAGAAAGAGTTGAGGCATATCGGTTACACAACGCTGAGTTGATTCAAGATTACAAATATATTAAAAATAAAAACTTTACTTTGGCTAAAAATGAAAAACTTTATAAAGAAAAAATTGAAGCCCAAAGGAAAGATATCATTCAGTTAAAAGAAGATCTCAGCGCTAAGAATTGTAATTTTTTAGATGCTCTAGCAACAATTAGTGACTTGACCAAAGAGCTAGAAGACTTAAAGTTGAAATATCAGGTTAATGAAATTAATATTAAAAAGTATGACACTTCTAGTAATTTGGTCAAGAACATTTGTGATATACAACTAGCGTACAAAGAGAAGAAAGGGGCTGGTTTGGGATACACTAAAACTCCTCCTCCATACAATCATAATTATACTTATATGCCTTTCACGGAAGAGGAGTTAATTAATGAGGGCAAGATGACTTATGGTCCAAAAACTGATAAGTCATCGGTCAACAACGGATTTGTTGGTAATAAACAGTCAGCCCCGTCAATAAATTTTGTCTCTAAAGGAAATGTTGATCCTAACAGATCGTTTACATGTGCAGAAGAAAAGGAAGACTTGAAATGTGAAGACACTCTTGGGGGAGAACAAGCTTTAAATTCTGATTTACCTAAAAATTGTTTTTGATGAAACTAATCCTGAACTTGTTTTGGGACAAAGTATTTTTAGTATGTTTCTTTCTTTAGCGTCTAATGGGCCTGATGTTTTGGGCAAGACTGATGATGTTTGTGTTGAATCTGTGAACATTAAGTCTGGTGATGAATTTTCTTCAGTTAATGATTGTGAATGTGATGTTTCTAACTCATTGGTTGATGATAGTGTTACAGGTGAGGTCCCTCAGGATACATTCAGTGAAACCACTGAAACTACTTCTAAAGAAAATCAAGAATGTCCTGATTCTTCTTCTGAATCGGTCTCAGTGGACGTACCTAATGTTGAATCTAGTGGGACCCCACTGGAACTGTGGCTGAAAGCAAATCTCAAGAAGATTCACATATACATGTGTTGACAAAACATGTGTTGATGGAATTTCAATTTGTTCTAAAACTGAAACTGAATCTGAATCTATTAAAGAAGAAAAAGAAGTTAAAATAAATGAACAGTTACCGACAAATGTTTCTGTTAATAAAGTTAAAACAGAAACTAAATCGTCTTTTCAAAATGATCATGATAAAATTGTAAAAGACGAAAAACATCATCTGTCTGAATCTCATGCTTGTGCTAGTTCTGATCAGCAGGTACCTAAGAGCTCAGAAAAGGCACATGGAACACAAGCAAAGCAATCTAAACAAGCTCATTCATCCAAACCCATCAGATCAGCTACTGCTGCTAGCTCTTCGAATCTCCATACATTGAAGCGACAGACATGTTTCAACTGTGGAATTCCTGGACACATTGCTAGAAATTGTGTTCATCGTCCAAAAACGCAACAAAATGTCAACACTCACTCTTGTGCTGATGTTTGTGAGCCGGTTCACAACACACAAAAGGAGCCAAAACGAGCAGATCAAAGTCGAGGGTATAAGAAGTCTGCTTATCAAGGACAATCACGATCTCATAAGGCTCGCGACAAGGTGATTGAAAGCTCCAATCAGGGAGAAAAGATGAAGAATGGTGCTCATAGCAACAAGACTTCTGCAAACAGCAAATACCAGCACCCAAATTCATCGTCGTCTAAGAGCAATGTGCAGGCACATCCAAAGCAAAAAGGACCGGTTTGTCCCTCAGGACCAGCTAGAGCAAATCAAACTGCTCAAAACGTCTTTCCGATGAAAAGACAAACTTGCTACAACTGTGGCATTGCGGGTCATATTGCTAGAAACTACACACGGCGTCCCCATGTACCCTATTATATGCGAAATCAGAGGGTTACACCAAAGGATAACAATCATTCCAAGCCGATGAAAGTATCATCACCTAAGGCAATGAAGAATGTGAATCCAGAGGTTAAACCATCTGATGGGGATTGGAACGCTGCTAAAAACAAACGCATGGCTGTTCAGGAACAAAAATGTGTTTCTAAAACTAACAAACCTGAAACAGCTAAAGTTGATCAACCGAAGGCAACAAATATGTTTGTTAAACCAAAACATATTTGGAAACCCAAATCCAAAGTAGCAACGTTTCCAATCCTTGAAACTAAAGGGGACTTATGTTTAAAAGAAGTGTCTTATTTTGATGCTTCAGGTAAACCCAGGACCACGATGGCCTGGGTATCCATGTCTTACTAATCTCCTTACCTTTCAGGAACAACTAAGGAGGAGCTGTTGACAATCTCTGGAATGTTGATAGCGGTTGTTCCAGAGATAAAACGGGTAACATTTCACTGTTGCAAAAAGTTCAAATTTTTTTTACAGATGATATGTTTCCTTTGGAGGAGATAAAAGAAGTAAGAAATGATCAGCAAAAGGTACCGTTTAAATTCAGTACTTTGATTTGAAATTGATTAGTCTTCAATCTGATGACAGAACGGTTAAGCAAAAATATTTTTCTCTCTTTCTTAGTTCATTATTTTGTATATAAAGTGTCCTTTCTCTAGTAAATGGTAAATTTGCACAAAAATACAAGATTTATGCACAAATTTAGGGGGGAGAGTGACACATAGATAGATATAGAGTTTAGGGGGAGAAAACTCAGAAAACACAAAAAGAGTTTGCTGTAAATATGTATGTTTTAGGGGGAGAAAATGAGAAAAATACAAAAACATTAGAAAAATGAAAAAGCCAAAAAGAAAAATTGCATGATATGGGAAGTGAAATAAATGTTCGCGTTAAAGGGTTTGACTAACACGTGTAAGGTGCCATAGCTGAAAAGACTTGGATCTACTGCGATATGTTGATAGGCTTGACGCTCAAAATGATAAAAGATACTAAGTGATATAAACATTTCGAACTACGTACCATGTGGGTAACATACCAACGGCGTATGATTTTATGGTCTTAAATCTTGCGTTGATTGATAGCCAACATCTGAGGTTTCAGGTCTTTATATTGTTGAATCATCCGGGGATATCTTGGCTGTCCTTCTGTTGCATCCAGATTATATGCAGACCTAGACACAGTCAGGATATCTTAAAAGATCCCAAGAGGACAAAAACCTTAAGGAATAAAATCTCAAAATGAGAAAATTCCCAATGCTCAAAGAGCCAAATTCGTACCAAAAAGGTATTTGCCTCACCCTCGTTGGACACAATCATTGGTCGCTCTGCTGTACGAAAGTACTGACCTGTCACCAATGGTCTAACGTTGTAAATCAAAAAGGATGACATCAGTATATTCACCTGCTACGATGAATCGTTGTGCTTACCTTGATCGTGGGGGTATGCCTTGGAATGGGACACACGGGTATAATAGTATAATATTACCTTAAGCATATCACGAAGTTGAAAATTGAAAGTTGAGCGTTAAAGTTTAAGTGGACAAACATATTGGCAATCGCATAGACCAGTTTGATTAGGCTCGTACTAAAAAGTATTCCTTAGTCTGCCTAAGAACTAATTTTGATCCCATTGCAATTGTAATTGTATATTATATTATGGTAGTTGTTTATATTTTGAGTTCTTATTTGTTTCTTGCTCTTAAAATTAAAAATTAAAAATTAAAAAAATTGAAAAATTCAAAAAATACAAAAATAGTGTCTTGTTTTTCTATAAAACCAAAAATCCAAAAATAGAGTGTTTATTTGTTTTCTTAAAATTAAAAAATATATATAACCGTTCTTGAAGATTTGACTTATCATCAAAAGTTGAAAGAATTTAAATTGTGAAATCCGAGTATAAGTACTTGGATGTACCTAGTGTTCATATGGTACTCTCCCTGTTGCATAAGAAATGTTTGCTTATGAGTTTGTGAGCATGTGCAGAACTTGATTTCAATCAAGAACAGGGATTGATGAATATTAAGATGCTGTTAGTTGCTAAAGAAGCCTGAAGAAGCACTACAACAAGATGTACCTGAGTCAGAAGAACCGGATACGAAACGCCGTCTATCTGTTTTTATTTTTATTTTTATTTTCAGCATTTTTAGTTAGTTTTTATTTTTCTTAGTTTAGAACATTTTTCTAAACTTTTTGATTTGATTAGACGTTGAGGATAAACCGGTACTAAAAGCTCTTGTGTCCTTGGACGACCTCGGTATCTTACCAACACTATACTACGCTCACGATGGGTGCACTTGCCCATATGTGTGTCTAGTGTTAGTAAATATCATGTTTTATAAATTTAAAACTTGACTAAAAAAGTGTTAAAGGGGCTTAAAATATACACCTAATATATATAACACTCCACACGCATCAAGTTTTTGGCGCCGTTGCCGGGGACACAAGGATTTTAAGAAAGTTAGGAATCAACAGCCTAATCGTTTTTCTTATTTTTTATTTTTTTTTAGGATTTTTCTTAAATTTTCAGCTTCTGCAGAACTCAGCACGGGTCGTGCCCGCTGAACACGCCCCGTGCCCAATCATTGGAACTGGCAATCCTGTTTTAAGTCAGACAGTAAGCTGAACACGGGGCCGTGCCCACCCAACACGCCCCCGTGCCCAAGTTTCAGTTACTGAAAACAGAACCGTAAGATCCCGACGGTTGGTAATTTCTGACACAAACATGAGTGATACTGATACTTTTTACTTTCGGCACTCTTATGGTACTATGTGGTGTCAATTATGTGGTGGTAACCATAAGGAATTAGAATGCTATTTTCTAACTTATAAGCTCCACTATATAGACCCATCGTTTCCTAGTATCCTTAAGAGGGGCGAAAGTAAAAATAATCCCTATCTCTCCCTCGAATGCTCCCAACCTGATTTTCTAGGAGATATGCTTCTTGATGAATTATTTCAACTAGAAGATCTAATTATTGATTGGTTAAAAGAACTTAGGAAAGATTTCAATAATCTTTTCCAAGACAATAGCCAAGAAGAAGGGTTGGAACCGCATTCAAACAACTTCATCGTTTCCAACGATACTCCTAACTCTAGTGAGGACTTGAGCGATAGTCGTCCCTGTGTCGATTGTGCCGTGAAGGACTCCCCCATCAACTTCGTTTGATGCATACATAGACCTGAGCGATTCGACATACACCTTCTTTAACGAGAGCCTGGAAAAGGGTTGGACTTGTCCACCTACATATAGCATAGGAATCACCCTCACCGACAACCTCTTGCGTTCTCGTCTTAATCTAGAACAATTAAGGTATCTTAGGCACTTTGGGGTTATTCCATCCAGTAAGGAACCGCCTGATCCGGAAAAGTTCCTTGAAAATAGACACACTTCATAAAACAGCCTTCCGACACGGGGCCGTGCCCAGGTCAACACGCCCCCGTGTCCACCAAAAGATTCCCTTCTGATTTTTGTCAGAATACGGACAAAACGTGTCAGGATCTTGCCTGCACACGGGGCCGTGTCCAGCCGACACGGGGCCGTGTCCAGCATGCTGTCGTTTTCTATAAATGCAGCCAAGAATCCTGCACATTTGGACCATCCAGGGACAGAGATTTGAAAGGATTTTCTAACATTCCATCCTAGGTATGTTCTAAAAGAAGATTCCAACAAGCATCTTGTCCTTTCCTCTTTTATCCATTGCCTTCTTCTTCACCTTTCTTGCAACAACACCTCCATTGAAGCTTGATTTCAAGCTTCATTGTGATGATTGTTGATATTTTTGTTCAAGGAATCTTGTTAAAAATAAGTTACACAACATTGTTTTAAGTTATTTCTGCTAAAAAAGGCTTCATAAGCTGGGAAAATAATTTGAAACTCCAAAGTTCCTTGTTCTAAAAATCTGCAGAAAGTTGAACACGGGGTCGTGCTCATTGAGCACGGGGCCGTGTCCGTGGTACTGTTTCACTAAAATGAACTATTTTTTTGGTTTGTTTTCGTAGAATGTCTAGCCAAAACAGTGGAACCTCTTCTGCACACTCCAGAAACAGTCGAAGGGAAAGGAGGCCATAGATTGAAGCAACTCTCATAAGATACGTAATGGCGCTACGTGAAGCCCTTGATGAGATGACTTCGGTAGAGGATTTCCTCATAGACCGTATAAATTATCTTTCGGTGGGGTTGGAAAACAGTTTTCAAGAAATAAACCTCTTGCACCAGAAGTTAAACATTCTTGTGACACCTCCCATGGAACCTATCCTCCCTCAAGAGGATTGGAACCTAGCACTTGGAATCCACAATCCTACCGGTTGGGACGACATTCCGGCGGAACCTCCTCTTGAAGAACTCCAAGAAATCCCGGTGGAAGTTGCACCTCCTCAAACCAATGCTAATGAGCCCGCTTTTCTTCTCCCTCGAGAGATCGAAGAATGGCTTGCCGACGTATGAGGAACCCATAACCGGAAAGAGAAGTTGTCAAAGCCACCTTTAACCGGAAGATTTACCTTTTCGGAAATTTTGCTAATAGAATAAGGCTAGAACTTCTTGGTTTAGATTTCTTGTGTTTCTTTGACCTAACTATCTAGTAGTTTAATTTTTAGGATTATTATGTAACTCTCTATGAAGTAATGAATGATGGTTTTTAGTTAATTTGGTGTTTGGGTGGTGTTGAAAGGAATAAAACACACTTGAGATGACAAAGGATACAAGGAAAACTTGAACCAGCACTCCATGCAGGAAAAACAGAACCGTCCGACGATTTTCTTCGTTTACAGTAAGCTCGGCACGGGCCGTGTCCACCCAACACGGCCCCGTGCTGCATAGTCTGCAGAAAAGACCAAGTTCAGGTAACTGGACACGGGCCGTGTTCACCCAACACGCCCCCGTGTCCAGGCTTCTGTTTCTCTTGATTTAATTTTGTTACTGGCACTTGAATACGGGGCCGTGCCCGGACAACACGGGGCCGTGTTCAGCGCCCAGTAACACATTTTTTTTTTGCTTTTTCACACCTTTTACACATTCAATCAACCTAAAAACTTATTTTTGGGACACATTGAGGACAATGTGTAATTTAAGTGTGGGGGGGGATGCTAAAACCTTGAATCTTGCAAGTCCTAAATACAAGCCTTACACAAAACTCTATTGGAACCGCTAATCACCCCAAATTTTTTCAAAAATTTTTCATTTTTACTTGTCTAGGTTTAACTCGGGAATTTCAAGTTCTAAAAAGGTTATATTTTTACGAATTTACAACCGATAGGGTCGTGATAAAAAGAACCAACATAAGGAAATTATGAAAAGGCATGACAAGCTTAGTTAAAATTTGATTATATATACTTGATCACATAAAAACCCATTCCCACAAAAGTGAGTTTTGAGCCTTTATTGAGCATACAATTACATATCATTAGACTAAATGTTCATCTTTCGTTTCTTGTGTGAATAGCCGCTTGGTTCTTACGACTCTAGAACTTGCCATGACGATACATTCCCGGTCCTTACCAACTTAAACCCGAGTAAGTAAATGATGGAGGCATTAGGACTAACTTTTTTTTATTTCTACACCATTTTTTTTTACCACCTACCCAAAATCCCCCTAGTTAGCCCCTTTGAGCCTAAACCTTTTTCATTTCATAACCCAAACCAAACACCCCTTTTACCCACCAAAACATTTTTTATTTTAACCCTTTGTTTTAGTAACTAGCCCGGTTTTTCGTATGACTTTTCAAAAAAAAAAAAAATAATTTGTGTGTTGATGATGAAGCAAAAGAAAATAAACAAACAAGTTCATCAAAAATAACTTTGTTTGAATAATAGCTTCATCAAAATAAAAGTTACAAAAATAAAAAGTCTTACGAAAACCGAAGCTTGTTACGCTTTTCGCCCTTTTTCCACTAACCACTAACCCAACCACCTACCTTTAACCCAAGCCTAACCCTTCACCCAAAGTCCTCTTGATATTTACAAAGGTATATAAGTTAAAAAGGAGGAGGATTGATTGATTGGCAAGGTTATGGTAGGAATAAGTTCCATGCCGCTCTCGAGTGATACACAAAAATACATTTTCGGCCGAGTGTTGAGTGATCCCCGTGAGGTATGTGAACTTGTATATAAATAGAATTTTAAAAAGGCATGTTATGCCCTAATAAGTAATTTATCTTATGAAAAGTTTTAAAGAAATCATGACGAATAGGATTGTAAATAAATAAAAATAAAACTAAATAAAGAATCTTGGAAATCCCGACACTCTACGACAAGCCCAAAAACCTTCTTCTCTACCCATTCCATTTGGGAGTGTAATAGCCACATTATAAAGAGTTTTGCTTGAGAACAAGCAAAGATTCAAGTGTGGGGGTATTTGATGTGTGCAAAATGCAACATATAAATTACATCAATTGTGGCATAAAACTAATCCTTTTTTAGTACTAATGTTGGAAAAAGTGTGCTTTTGTCTTCCTTTTGTATTTTCAGGATTAAATGAGCTCAAATTAACAAAAGAAGCAAAAAGACATCAAAATCTAACATAAATACAAGAAAAGGAACAAGACGTGACATGCCCGACCCCACGACAGCATCTTCCCAAGCAAAACAAGACAACAGAAGACTGAACACGCCCCGTGCTCAGCCAGCACGGGGGCGTGCCCAAGTGTCAGCAGAAAAGACAAAGTGGTAGAAGCTTCTATTGCCCACCACGGGGCCGTGCTCAGCGGACACGGGGCCGTGGTCAACTATAAGATTCGCACAATCCAGGCAAATCTTCATAGTACAAAGATTCTTCTGCACCACGGGGTCGTGCTCAGCGGACACGGGGGCGTGGTCAACTAATAAGACAAGCTGCATTAAATGAAGAAAGAGAAGGATGTGGACACGGGGCCGTGCCCACTGGACACGGGGCCGTGCCCACTGGACACGGGGCCGTGCCCACTGGACACGGGGCCGTGCCCACTGGATACGGGGCCGTGCCCGAGCTTCTGTTCTGCCTATAAATAGAAGTGCTTGGCTCAAGCTCAAACCATCCCTTGGCACACCACCTCTCTCACACTTCA
Organism: Helianthus tuberosus; assembly: GCA_030545235.1. Taxonomy (NCBI): domain Eukaryota; kingdom Viridiplantae; phylum Streptophyta; class Magnoliopsida; order Asterales; family Asteraceae; genus Helianthus; species Helianthus tuberosus. Next base: position 84,350,767 of record CM060418.1, on the reverse strand, counting down.
CCCACCACCCACCACCCACCACCACCATAACACCATCATCCACCACCATCATCCATTGTCCATCGTAGAGTGTGTGAGTCGTCTCGGGATCCAAGATTGATCGTAAGAGTTCTTGACAATCAAGGCCATGTTTGCCTAAGTCTCTTACATCACTTGGTGAAGACAAAGTGTCTAGTGTAATACTTTTTATTTTTAATCTTTTCGCACTTTTTACTTGGTTTTGTATTAATGACTTTAATAACTAGTTTCTTATGTTGAAGGTGATCTTTCCTTATCGTTTGTCCGTGGTGTCTTGGCATTATTTTACTGTCTATATAAAATAAAAGATTTTCACCATTCATATCTCCACGGTCTATATGGAGGTATGTTGGCTACCTGGTCGGGGGTTAAGGGAACGGTTTGGTAAAGATCTTGCCATTGTTCAGCGTTTAGAGGTCCTGCAATGGACCTGGGTCAAATTTAGTAGGACCTCCTTCAATACTTAACGGTATTGGATGGCGGGGGTCCAAACTCTTTGATCCCCTCATAAGTTAACTACTATTAATACTATAACCCGGCTATTTAGGACTGTATCCCTGCTGACTCAGACTACTTAGTCGAGGGTAACGTCACCTCCAAAAGAGGGGCCTACCATAATTTGCATTAATAACTTAATTAATTATCTTCCAATAATCCACCCTTTTAGGATTGTATCCTTGCTGACTCAAACTACTGGGGTGAGGGTAACGTCACCTTCAAAAGAGGGGCCTACTACAATAACTAAGATAATCTCTTAAAAAGTGCAAAAGTGCGGAAATAATCAAAGGTTACACTAGATACGAGTCGGAACCAAGTGATTCGTCTTGTCTATCTGTTTTTATTTTTATTTTTATTTTCAGCATTTTTAGTTAGTTTTTATTTTTCTTAGTTTAGAACATTTTTCTAAACTTTTTGATTTGATTAGACGTTGAGGATAAACCGGTACTAAAAGCTCTTGTGTCCTTGGACGACCTCGGTATCTTACCAACACTATACTACGCTCACGATGGGTGCACTTGCCCATATGTGTGTCTAGTGTTAGTAAATATCGTGTTTTATAAATTTAAAACTTGACTAAAAAAGTGTTAAAGGGGCTTAAAATATACACCTAATATATATAACACTCCACACGCATCAGCAGTTGAGAATCCTCCTCTCACATTCTTTTAACAAAAACTTTCAAGCTAAAGCTGATCGTGTTCCTGATATGAAGCTAACCACAAGAGTTGAATAAAGAGACCCAGTGCTGAGAGTTTAGAAGTCAAGAACTTCCACAACATCTGCAGCATAGCGACAACCATAGACTACGTTGAAGACGTTGCTGAATTCATATTATGAAGACAATTTGATGGCATCAGTCTAGGGGGAGATTGTTAGGCCCTAAAGTGTGAGACTGACGCATCAAATTAATAAAACGGGCTATGGTTACAAACTGGGCCTTACCGGGTTAGTTTATATTAGGTTGTGGACCTTTATAGGTCACTTGGGCCAAGCTTTAGGCCATGTGGGCCAAGCAGGCCCAAGGGGAGCCCATGTAGGGAAGTGGGCTTGTCTATGTATATAAATAAGTTTCTAATTTGTTTTAGGGTTAGAGCTTCATAGTTACAGAATTCCTACAGAGAGAGAGGCGATTTGGTTGTGAAAACGCTTGTACTAGACGATTTTGCTTTGATAGTAATAGAATTGTGTGCAAGTGTTGAAAGTGATTCGGTGTGTTCTTCGTATTCGGTTCGTATTTTCATATTTTTCGGTTTATTCTTGAATCACATCAAGTTTGGATTCCGCACAAACTTGGTGTTGTTTGATATCATTGAAAGATCCGGTTTACGGGACTTACAACTATAGTTTGGACTCAGCACCTGTTTATTCAGGGGTTGCTAGGGATCTCATACTCACTTTACATGCGTGCTCACCTCGGTGAACACGTATCATGCATATTCCAACTCCCAGTCATGTGGTTAGCTTGTATCATTGTTGATAGCTTACTTGATTCATTTCTCTACATGTTACATGCTGGTTATGCGTAAACGCTTTTAATACTATACTTATGCTAAACTTGTGTACTCACCTTTACATTATTGTATTGATATTTATTTTAACGTATGTGACAGGTTGATGGAATACTGCTGGAAATGGTTTAGGATGTCTAGAAACCTGCCTAAACTAATTGCAAGTTTTGTTACGCTGCTTTGTTGTCTAAGAAACGCGTAATCCGTTATGAGTTTTGTGAGAATGTTTATTTGATTGTATGGGATATTGAACCTTTTAAATATTGTCACCAAATTAGTCATTATGGATTCTCTCGAGCAACCTATTCGCATCATGCTCACGCCTCGATGATTCCGCCATCAGTTGGTGTGTGACAGGTTGGTATCAGAGCCATAACTATAGGGAATTATGTAGAATTTCAGGATTCGACCTAGTCTATGGTCTAAGTTCCAAAGCAGACCATTCGTACGAACCCATATGCTGTAGCCTCGTACGAACTCACCTCCTGCACCTTTGTACGAACCCAATGGCTTCGTACGAAGGGAGCCTTTCCTAAGGCAATAAGTATTAAATGCCTTCCTAAGGCTAACACAATGTACACGTTTGAAGATACTCGCATTACACAAACGAGTGATTGTGTTGAGAATAGGTGTGAAAACTAAGAACTCTCGATAACATCACTCACTCCGCGCATTACTCTTAGCACGAGAATCTTTCGCTGAGTTAGGAGTGATATCCATACCTCAATGGAAATCTCCATATCTATCTAGTGGAACTCCCAAATTTATTCGGTGAGCACAACCACAATTAGGAGCGAAGTTGTTAAGTTAGGGGTGAAACTCGCATCTTAATAACTCGTTCCACTATCTAAATTAATTTTTAAAGATCTCCCCAAAGTCTCGACTGTTCCAATGACCCGAGTCATGCAGTAACTGGAAGGATGAATGTCGTTAGCCGTGTTACGGTGAGAGCATATTCTATTAGGCCAAAGCGTGTGCTCGAACTCATTCGGGATAGTGAAATCACTTTGGGTAGTCGATGTCTCAACACCCAAGACACTCTATTTTGTTCCAAGCCTGCAATTTTCGATTTCACGCGTCACCGAATTTATTGTGTTTATGGGTTTTAAATTTGTGAAATTTTGAACTTTACGCTTATGGTTTTGTTTTATCGCTCCCCACTTTGCCAAAATACGCACAACTCGCATAGCTCTCGCAATCTAAAACGCTAACAAACAGCAGACGAACTAAGAAGTCCTATATTCCTCACTTATGTTACGCTATATCATGCAAATCTCGCACACGCTATACGCAATTTGTGAGATCCCATTGATGCCGCTATGTGAATACGTGCAAAATATGTGTTTATGTGAATTATGTGCTAATACGTGCTTATGTGAATTACGTGCTAGTACGTGCTTATGTGATCATATGCTTACGTGATTATGTGAATAATAATAATAATAATAATAATAATAATAAATATGTGGTATAAAGCACTAAACTTTTCAACAAGACCCAATATAATCGAATCTCATCCAATCCCCTCGCAGATGTCTTCTCTTGGTTCTCACACTCGTCAAACTGTTCAGCGAAACAATGCTGACAAACGCATCGCCTCTCTCGTGGCCTAGGAAATGGCCAAGGTGATCCCTCAAATTGTCAGTGAAATTCAAGTTGTCGGTAGCAACTCTTCAGTTGACTCTAAGAATGAAGCACCAAAAACTCCGTTCAGCTTTAAGCAGTTCAAAGCCTGCGGTCCTATGACCTTTACTGGTGAAGATGGACCAGTAAGATGTTTCAATGGTTTGACTCGATCGAAGTTACTTTCTGACAAAGTGGATCTCCTGAGAATCTCCGCACTGTCAAAGCCACTGGTGTATTTCAATCAAAGGCACTTGACTGGTGGACCACCGAGTGCAACAGGCGCAGAAACGATGCAGCCTATGGTCTCACATGGGAGGAGCTGAAAGAGCTCATGATGATGGAATTTTGTCCTCCCAACGAAGTCCAGAAGCTGGAAAACGAATTCTGGAACATCAAGCAAGTTGGAGGTGATAACGCTGGTCTCGCTGCCCGATTCAAGCAATTGAGCATCATCTGTCCAAGTCAAGTGGACACCCCTGAGAAATCTATCAAGAAGTACATCCGTGCTCTCCCCGACTGTGTCGCTGACTTTGCTCACGCCGCGAAACCAGCAACAATTGAGGATACTTATCAGCTTGCCGAAGAAATCAACGATAAGCGAGTCTTGGCTGGAACTTTCAAGACCTCCACCAAAAGTCTCAACCAATTTACTACAGCACCAAACACCGATACCGAACCATCTCAAGCCCCCAAGTCTAATCGGCAGAGTCGCAAGCGAAGGAACTCCAGCAAAAGTTGTACGGTTACTGCAGCACCACTCAACTGTCAGCCCTCTCAGATTGCTACTCCCAACGCACCACCTGCTAAGCGTGCGTATACTGGGAATCACCCACTCTGTCCTAGCTGCACCTATTATCACCCAGTGGAGGCAAATTGCCGCTTCTGTGTCAACTGTAATATCTATGGGCACTTCACATCTCACTGCCGCACAGGCCCCCGTCAGCAAGCTCCTCAAGCACTCACAGCACCGCCAGCTCAACCTCGAAATGCTCAGGTCAACCCAGCTCTTCCAGCACTAGTTGCTCACGCACGTGCTTGCTACACTTGCGGTGACCCAAACCACTTCGCCAATGTCTGCCCACAGCATGTTGTGAAACAAGAGCCACAACACCCACCACAGCAGTAGCAGCAGCAGCAGCAACAGCAACAACAACCGCAACCTGCTCGTGGGAGAACTTTCAACATCAACCTCCGCCAGGCTCAGAATGACAACGACGTTGTCAATGGTACGTTCCTTATCAACAGTATTTATGCTTCGTGCTTATTTGATACTGGAGCCGATAACTGTTTGTATCATTCGAATTCGAAAATCTTCTAAAACGTGAACGCACCAAACTCCCAAAGCCATTCGACGTAGAAGTTGCCACCGGAAGAACCGTTACTATTAACTCCGTTCTACGTGATTGTACTCTTGAACTCAACAATCACGTTTTCCTAATCAATCTCATACCTATGCAACTAGGTAGTTTTGACATCATAGTAAGCATGGATTTTCTTCGTGAAAATCGTGCCAAAGTTGTTTGTTTCGAAAAGATGATTTGTTTCTCTCTTCCAAACGGTGATCAATTATGTGTTTACGGTGAAGTACTCTCGAAGGAGTTGAAGCTTATGTCGTGTATCCAAGCGAGTGAGTACTTACACAAGGAATACATCGCTTTCCTAGCCCATATCGTAGTACCGGTGAACGAGAAGAAAATCGTGAAAGACGTTCCAGTTGTGTGTGATTTTCCTAAAGTTTTTCCCAACTATTTACCTAGTTTACCCCCTGCTCACGATATTGATTTCCGTATTGATCTAATTCCAGGCGCTACACCTGTTGCAAAAGCTCCCTATCGCCTTGCACCATCTGAAATGCGTGAGATATCTAGCCAACTTCAGGAATTACTTGATAAAGGATTTGTACGCCCGAGAACATCACCATGGGGCGCACCCGTCCTTTTTGTGAAAAAGAATAATGGATCGTTCCGAATGTGCATCAATTATAGGGAACTTAACAAGCTTACTATCAAGAACCGCTACCCCCTATCCCGAATTGACGATTTATTTGATCAACTCCAAGGTGCTACGTGTTTCTCGAAGATTGATTTATGTTCAGGCTATCACCAGTTGCGAATACAAGAGCAAGACATTCCGAAAACCGCATCCCGTACTCGCGATGGCCATTATGAATTCGTGGTCTTGCCTTTTGGTCTCACGAACGCACCAGCTGTCTTCATAGACTTGATGAACCGTGTGTGCAAACCTTTTTGGATCGTTTTGTCATTGTGTTTATCAATGATATCCTTATCTACTCGAAGTCGAGAGCCGAACACGCGCAACGTCTTCGTTTAGTTCTCGAACTTCTTCAAGGAAATCGCCTCTACGCCAAGTTCTCCAAGTGTGAATTTTGGCTCGAGGAGGTTTAATTTCTCGGTCACATTTTTAACAGGCAAGGAATTCACGTCGATGCCGCGAAGATTGAAGTTGTAAAGAGTTGGATTACGCCGAAGACTCCATCCGAAATCCGTTCGTTTCTCGGATTGGTGGGCTATTACCGACGATTCATCGCCGACTTTTCCAAAATCGTCGTACCTCTTACCTCTTTAACTCACAAGGACAAACCTTTTGTTTGGGCTTCTGAACAAGAGAACGCCTTTTAAACTCTCAAAAGTATGCTTTGCAACGCTCCCATCTCGCACTTCCCGACGGAAACAAATATTTCTTTGTTTATTGCGATGCCTCTAACCTAGGTCTTGGTTGTGTTCTTATGCAACGAGACAATGTTATTGTGTATGCATCTCGACAACTCAAGGTCCACGAGAAGAACTATAGTACCCACGACCTCGAGCCCGGTGCAGTTGTTTTTACGTTAAAGAAATGGCGACACTACCTTTATGGTACAAAGTGTAACGTCTTCACCGACCATAAGAGCCTACAATATATCTTGAACCAGAAAGAACTGAATATGTGCCAACGCAGATGGGTTGAACTTCTCAATGACTATGATTGCGAAATACGCTACCATCCGGGCGAGGCAAACGTCATAGCCGATGCTCTCAGTCGACGAAGCTATGTGCATAGTATTCGCAATGTTCAAGCCCAGAATGACCTCGAAGCCCTAATTCACGACGCGCAACATGTATGTTTTCTTGAGAATACCTTGAAAGAGGAAAGGATATGTGGTATCAAAACCCAGTTAGCGAATAAATCAAACGGTATCTTTCACTATCTCTACCGTATTCGGATTCCTAGTCGCAATAACCTCCGGGAGATATTGATGACTGAATCGCACAAATCTCGATACTCCATTCACCCCGGTGTCGACAAGATGTACCAAGAACATCGTTCTAGGTATTGGTGGCCGGGCATAAAAAAGGATATCGCTCTATATGTTTCAAAATGGCTATCCTGCTCGAAGGTTAAGGCCGAACACCAACAACCCTCTGGTTTACTCGAACAACCCCAAATCCCGATGTGGAAATGGGAAAGTATAGCTATGGATTTTATTACAAAACTCCCCCGCACGCCTTCTGGTCACGATAGCATTTGGGTTATCATTGATCGTCTTACAAAATCTCCTTATTTCATTCCAATACGAGAAAACTTTAAGGTTGAACGATTAGCACGAATCTATACTGACGAAGTCATTTATCGGCACGGGACGCCTCAATCACCTCTGACCGTGATGGTCATTTTACCTCACGTCTCTGGGAGACATTCCAATCCGCACTCGGTACGACTCTTAACCTCAGTACCGCATTCCATCCCCAGACCGACGGTCAGACTGAGCGCACGATCCGCACCCTCGAAGACATGCTTCGTTCATGCGTTATAGATTTTGGTGGTAATTGGGATTCGCATTTACCCCTAGTAGAATTATCGTACAATAACAGTTATCACGCTAGTATACAAATGGCACCCTTAGAGGCACTATACGGTAGAAAATGTCGATTGCCTATTGTTTGGCATGAGATCGGAGACGCACAGATCACCGGTCCTGAGTTAATACAAGAAATGACAGACAAAATTCTCCAAATAAGAGACAATATCCTGAAAACTTGGAGTCGTCAAAAGAGCTACACCGATAAACGTCGTAAGCCCCTATAGTTCAAAGTTGGAGATCACGTTCTCTTAAAGGTTTCACCTTGGAAGGGGTGATCCGATTCGGCAAGAAAGGGAAACTAGCGCCACGATACGTGGGTCCCTTTAAGATTCTGGAAATAATTGGTAAAGAGGCATACCGACTCGAATTATCGGCTGAAATCAGCAACGTACCATCTGACTTTCCACGTCTCTAACCTCAAGAAGTGTCCAGCTGAAGAAAATCTTCATGTACCTCTTGAAGACATGCAAATAAACGAAACACTGCACTTCGTGGAAAAGCCAGTAGAAATCATGGATCGAGAGACCATGAAACTTCGACGTAGTCACATTCCTATAGTGAAGGTCAGATGGGAAGGAAAACGCGGCGCCAAGTTCACTTGGGAACTCGAAAGTGATATGAAAACTAAATATCCACAACTCTTTGTTCCGTCTACTACTTGATTTCGGGACGAAATTCCCTAAAGTAGGGGAGACTTTAACAACCCGACATTCGGCTGTTCCTTTCGTGCCATTAATTCTTTTTGTAAACACTTGTACTCTGAGATTCTATGATTAACCATTGGTAATCTACGTGTTAACTACACTTTTAAACACTTATATCGCATATTTAACGCACTTAGATGCTTATCTAAACGCCCATCGCAACGCAAACTCAACGCAAACTCAAAACGCGGATTTATTTATATTATTTGTGATATTTGTGTGTTTAGATGTTAAATATGTTATAAGTGTTGTTATTCGCCTAAAACGCTCAAACGCTCACTTGCACAACTCGATTTATCGCTCCAAAATGCAACGCAACGCAACACGACACTAAACATCTTGCTAAAATATTTAAAGTATTCGAACTAACTAACGCAACCAAACACACCAAACAAACACCCGACACGCGAAACGGGAATCTTTTACACTAAACTTGTCCCTTCTTACGAAGCCATCAGCTTCGTACGAAGCCACCAGCTTCGTACGAAGGAAGCCAGCTTCGCTCAGAACTTTCAGCTCCCTCTATAAATACCCAAGCCAATACTCTCATTCTAACTTGCTGCCATTTCACTCAAAATGCTCTCAACCTGTTGTCTCTCTCTTTTCCAGGTAAAGATTCATTATTTTTACATGTTACACAACGATTTCCACTACGATTTTTCATGAGTTTAGCTCCGATTTCATCCAAACTTCTCAATTTTCACCTAAAACTTCTTTATTTCTATGAAAACCTTCATCTTTTTTCAACAAAACTTCTCATTTTGCTACAGATCTACACTAAACCGAGTGTATTGGGCCAAGCTCCGGCTTCCCAAGTTAGAGATATGAAGATTTCACACTCACCAAGTGTTAATCCAAGTAAAAACCATTTTAAACTCGATTTTTACACCAAAACAGACCAAAATTGACATATATTTCGTACACTAGATAGTGGAACGAAGGGGTGCCAAAACCGACAATAACAATCAATCACGTCCATACGCAAACCACAAACTTATTATTAAGGGTAATTTGGGTATTATAAATAATATCTTTTACCAAGGCGCGACACTCCGATCAGCAAACGAAATATCAGGGCAAGTAAAGGCTAAGTGTTAAAGAGACCTGACAAGTTTGCGGTATGAAGTAGCATCAACCAAGGCAGAAGGATCATTGGGAAATAGGGGGTCAATGGTGCTAAGTGGAGTGGTAACATCTTTATCACCCTCCACTTGAAATTGGTTGAGGATGTCTTGGATGTGGCGATGTTGATATAAGAAGAGACCTTTGGGTGTAGGAATGACTTCAACACCAGGGAAATGATGAAGCATACCAAGGTTCTTTACTGAGAACTTGTTGCCTAAAGCTGTGAATCTATGATAAGTGGTAGAGAAACTTGGAATCATTTCCAGTGAGAACAATGTCATCAACATAGACCATGAAGTGGCATATGAGATTGTGGCGTTGATAAATGAAAAGAGACCGATCGGCCAAGGATTTTTGGAATTTGAATCGAATGAGAAAAGTGGTGAGCTCAATGTACCAAACACGAGGAGCTTATTTTAAACCATACAATGATTTTTTGAGCTTGCAAAGATGTTGTTAAAATTGACTATTGACATAACCGGGCGGTTGAGTCATACATATGTCCTCATGAAGTGTGCCGTGAAGAAAGGCATTATTCACATCCAGTTAGTGTAAAGGCCAATTTTTTAAGAGAGCGATCGAGAGGATGGAACAAATTGAGACAGGTTTTGTGACGAGGCTAAATGTATCAAGATAGTCTTTCCCATATGGTTAGTGAAAACCTTTTGCCATAGGACGAGCCTTGTATTTGGCAACTGAACCATCCGGATTGCGTTTTATGCGAAACACCCATTTGCAACCGATCAATGTTTGAGTTGAGGGAGGTACAAGTTACCAGGTTTGGTTTTGGATGAGGGCGTTGAATTCCAAATCCATTGCACTTCGCCAACACGGGTCTTTGAAGGCTTGAGTATGAGTAGTAGGTTCAAGTGTAGGCGGTATAGGATGGAGAGTGGTTGTCTTAATAAGGTTAGAGTTCTAGTATTTGGGGTTTGGTTTTCTATCTCGTTGTGGTCGAGTGGAGGATTGGGGAGTATGTGTAGGTGTAGATGGGGATGAGGGAGTGGTTACGGGTGATGTGGAGGTGGGGGTGATGTAGTAGTTGGGATTGGAGGGGTGGAGTGTAACAACCCGACATTCGGTTGTTCCTTTCGTGTCATTAATTCTTTTCGTAAACGCTTTTACTCTAAGATTCGATGATTAGCCCTTGGTAATCTACATGTTAACTACACTTTTAAAACACATTTTTATATCGCATATTTAACGCACTTAGACGCTTATTTAAACGCTTATCTAAACGCTCATCGCAACGCAAACTCAAAACGCAGATTTATTTATATTATTTGTGATATTTGTGTGTTTAGATGTAAATATGTGATATGTGTTGTTATTCGCCTAAAACGCTCAAACGCTCACTCGCACAACTCGATTTATCGCTCCAAAACGCAACGCAACACGACACTTAACATCTTGCTAAAATATTTAAAATACTCGAAAGAACTAACTAACGCAACCAAACGCATCAAACGAACACCCGACACGCGAAACAGGAATCTTTTACACTAAACTGGTCCCTTCTTACGAAGCCAGTAGCTTCGTACGAAGGCAACCAGCTTCGGACAGAACTTTCAGCTCCCTCTATAAATATCCAAGCCACTCCTCTCATTCTAACTTGCTGTCATTTCATTCAAAATGCTCTCAACCTGCTCTCTCTCTCTCTCTTTTCCAAGTAAGATTCATTATTTTTACATGTTACACAACGATTTCCACTACGATTTTCATGAGTTTAGCTCCGATTTCATCCAAACTTGTCTATTTTCACCTAAAACTTCTTTGTTTCTATGAAAACCTTCATCTTTTTTCAACAAAACTTCTTATTTTGCTACGGATCTACACTAAACTGAGTGTATTGGGCCTAGCTCCGGCTTGCTAAGTTAAGATCTGAAGATTTCACACTCACCAAGTGTTAATCCAAGTAAAAACCCTTTTAAACTCGATTTTTACAACAAAACAGACCAAAACCGACATATATTTCATTCACTAGAAAGTGGAACGAAGTGGTGTCAAAACCGTCATGAAAAGGACTTGAAAATACATCCGATTCAGGCGAAAACACAGATTTGAACGCGAAAACAGCCACTTGTGCGAGCTGGGCTGTTCTGTACGAAGTCCCGGCTTCGTACGCATGCACAGCCTTCGTATAAAGGCACTGGCTTTGCACAACACAACCCAAGTTCCCACCTGTGACTCAAACAAAGACCTCTCCGGCTCTAAGTTTAATCAGTAGCTTAAGGCTGGAGGGATGAACACTCGATTTCCCGAAGACAGACGCGAAGAACACTCGATTTTGGACAACGGAGACAACACTAGTACGAAGCATCCTTTCGTCCGAAGGCACGCCTTCATACGAAGACACTGGCTTCGTACGAAGCCTCTGTATCCCACTCGACACTCCGATTTCGACCGTTTCAGCACTTTGGAAGACTTATACACTCTGTTCCCACACGCAGCCTGATCTGGCGCTCTCTTCAATCCATTCCAGACCATGTTTACTATTAAACACGCACTGTGAGTATACTCGAACCCTTTTTCGCTTAACGCACTTTTGGGTGTTACATTCATTCTCTATCAAAACACAACACACACAATGCTTAACTCATTTTAAACGCTGACCACTCTCACATGTTATATGTGAATCGCTGAATGCTTGTTTGCTATGTGTATATATTGATAAGTCGCCTACCGCCCTTAGCAACGATAGTACTATAGTTTGGACTCAGCACCTGTTTATTCAAGGGTTGCTAGGGATCTCATACACACTTTACGTGCGTGCTCACTTCGGTGAACACGTATCGCGCATACTCCAACTCGCAGTCATGTGGTTAGCTTGTATCATTGTTGATAGCTTACTTGATTCACTTCTCTACGTGTTACATGCTGGTTATGCGTAAACGCTTTTAATACTATACTTATGCTAAACTTGTGTACTCACCTTTATATTATTGTATTGAGATTTATTTTAACGTATATGACAGGTTGATGGAATACTGCTGGAAATGGTTTAGGATGTCTAGAAACCCGCCTAAACTAATTGCAAGTTTTGTTACGCTGCTTTGTTGTTTGAGAAACTCGTAATCCGTTATGACTTTTGTGAGAATGTTTGTTTGATAGTATGGGATATTGAACCTTTTAAATATTGTCACTAAATTAGTCGTTATGGATTCTCTCGAGCAACCTATTCGCATCATGCTCACGCCCCAATGATTCCGCCATCGGTTGTGGTGTGACATGGGGTTGGCTTGGGAGGGAGAAGGGTTGGGATCGAGTGGAGTTATTGTGGGTGAAAAATCCATGGATGACGTTGAGGATGGAGAGGTGGTGGACAGTGGGGTGGTGGGTGAGGATTATTGGTGAGTTGCTTGTTGTGGTGTTTGATGTTGCATATGAGGGAAGTTTTGGACGTAATTATGGATAGTGGGTTGTTGGGGTGGGATTTGTAAGGGGAAGGTGGGGATTGGGTATGATGAGAGGATGAGGTCGGTGGTGAAGTGGGGTTGTTTAGAAAGGTGTCGGGTGTCGGTAGAGCGGAATGGGGAGGAGATTCGGTTTTGAATGGGAAAATGTGTTCTACAGACTCTACATGACTAGATTGATAAAGGCGATGAGAAAAGGGATCATAGCATTTGTATGCGAATTTTGACGATGAGTAGCCATGGAATATACACTTACTGGATCGTGGATGTAGTTTCGAGGTTGCATATGGGCGCAGCCATGGAAAACACAGATAGCCAAATGGTTTTGATTTTTTGTAGCTTGGTGAGATGTTGTATAATTTTTCAAATGGTGATTTGAAATCTAGGATTTTTGTGGGTAGTCGGTTAATTAGATGGACCGCTATTTGAAAGGAATGAGACCAAAAGGAGAGTGGTAGGTTGGCGTGATGTAGAAGAGATAAACCAGTTTCAACGATATTACAATGGCGCCTTTCGGCTACGCCATTCTTTTCCCGTGTATGTGGTGGAGTGGTGAAGTGGGAGATTCCATGTTGTTGAAGGTATGGAATAAGACCAATATACTCGCCTCCGTTGTCGGAGAAAAGTGATATTAGAGGTGTGTGGAAAAAAGTTTCAACCAATGTTTTAAATTGGGGAAATAGAATAGCGACATCTGATTTTGTTTCATGGTATATAACCAAGTGTATTTGGAGAAAAAATCGACAAAGATGACATAGTAGGCATAGCCATCATTTTAGAGTTGGACTGGGCCCCAAACATCCGATACACAAGTTCTAGCGATGTGGAAACACTAAATGAATTTTCACTAAAATACATTTTATGACTTTTATTAATAGATTAAGCATCACAATGAAATATATTGTGTGACATTTTATTTTGATTTAGTCCTAAACTCTTAAGTAGAAATTTTAGGACTTTGATGGATGGATGTCCAAACTTGTGATGCCATGAGTGAAGTGACCAAGTTGACATGGCTATTGAATTGATTTGACGAAGATAACGAAGAGTGTTGATGGCTGCATAGTAAACATCATTGACGTACACTCCCCGCATTAGATGTGTCCTCGTATGAAGATCCTTCACCAAAAATGATAGGGAAAAAAATCAACAAAGACATTATTAGACTTGCAAAATTTTGCAACAGAAACAAGGTTAGTGTGTAACTGAGGGACAAGAAAAACATTTTGTAAATTTAAATTATGTGAAAAAGTGGGAAGAGTGGTATGATCAGTGTGAGAGATTGATAGACTTTTACCATTTCCTAGCACGATTTCGTCCGGCCTTCCATATTCGGATAAGGTGTGTAACGAAGAGCGATTGTGGGTTGCATTATCCGAGGCACCAGTATCAAACATCCAAGGCAATGTTGCTAGAGATGAACTTGCCGATGAGGTGTTGACCATCGGATTGGACGGTGGGACCACGGATATTGTGATATTATTTTCTTGTAGGAACCAGGTCAGCTTTATGCAATCCTTAATCTCGTGACCTGGAATGTTACAATAAGAACAAAAAAAATGAACTGTGATTAGCCCGTGAGTTGTTAGACATCCCACTGTTGGAGTTTTGAAATCTATTGGGCCTGGGCTCAGAATGATGAGGCCTGTTTGAGTAACGTGATTCATATGAAGCTCTACCTTCTAGATTACTTTTGTGTTGTTCACTGGGGAAATTAGGTCTGGTCTAAGACTGGAAGGTATGGTGTGGGGAGGATGGGTCACCACATCATCCACCATGTAAGCGAGTGTGAGGATGAGCCTAAAGGGGATGGACCAAGGGGTGGGGGATGGGGCTATAAATATATATATATATATGATAAGGATCATGTGAGAAGTAGTAGGCTATTTGAGAAACTTGAGAAGCATTCTGGACCACACATTTTCCCTAAGCAAAAAAATGCAAAAAAAATGTAAAAAAAATGCAAAAAAAATTTATTTTATTATTATTTTTTTTTTGAAAAATCATAGCTTTTTCTTTAAGGATTTAATTTTTTATTTTTTTTTAATTTTTTTATTTTTTGGATTTATACATATGTGTATATTGTTAATCTTCTAACTATACATATATGTATATTGTCAATTATACATATATGTATATACATGTTTAAAATTGAAAAATAAGTGTAATTTAGGGTTTAGCATTAGTATATAGGGTTTAGCATTAGAGTTTAGGGTTTAGCTTTATGGTTTAGGGTTTAGCTTTAGGGTTTAGCATTAGCGTTTAGTAATAGTATTTAGGGTTTAGCATTAGGGTTTAGCTTTTGGGTTTAGCATTAGGGTTTAGCTTTAACTTTTGGGTTTAGCTTTATCTTTAGGGTTTACATTAGGGTTCAGCATTAAGGGTTTAGCTTTAGGGTTTAGTTTTAGCTTTAGGGTTTAGCATTAGGGTTTAGCTTTAGGGTTTAGAATTAGGGTTTAGCTTTAGGGTTTAGCATTAGGGTTTAGAATTAGGGTTTAGCTTTAGGGTTTAGGGTTTAACATTAAGGTTTAGTTTTAGTGTTTATGGTATAAGGTTTAGGATTTATAACACATATTTTTTCAATTTTAAACATGTATATACATATATGTATAATTGACAATATACATATATGTATAGTTAAAAGATTAACAATATACACATGTGTATAAATCCCAAAAAAAAAAAAAAATTTTAAAAAAATAAAAAATTTGATCCTTAAAGAAAAAGCTGCGATTTTTTCAAAAAAAAAAAAAAAAAATCATTTTTTTCACCTTTTTTTGCATTTTTTGCTTAGGGAAAATGTGTGATCCAGATTGCTTCTCAAGTTTCTCAAATAGGGTGGACTTCTCTTAGGATCCCTACCCTATATATATATATAGGGAGGAGCTCATGCGAGAACCGCGAGAACCAATGTGAACACAACCTAAAATAGCTAAAAAAACCGAACCCCACCCCCCCCACCCCACCCCCCCCCCCAAAAAAAAAAACCTAACCCCCCCCCCCCCCCCCAAAACCTAAACCCCCCTCCCCCACCCCCCAAAAACCTAAACCCCCCACCCCCACCCCCCACCCCCCCAAGCTAAAATGCTAAAAACTAAACCCCCAAAAAAATCTAAAAAAAATCTAAAAAATAAAAAAAAAATCTAACTTTTTTTTTTTAATATTTTTTATGCTCAAATCGCTACTTTTAGTGGCAAAAAAAAAACTTTTTTTTTATTTTTTTAAAAAAAATATATATATTTTGTGTGATTTTTAGCTAATTTTAGGCATTTTTGGTTGTGTTCACATTGGTTCTCGCGGTTCTCGCAATAAGAGGTGGTTCTCGCATGATCTTCTCCCTATATATATATATATATATATATATGTATGTATGTATGTATAGGTCTGTGTGTGATGGAGGGGGACGTCGAGAACGGCTACAGGGAGCCGCTGAAGACGGGGACGGGCCAAGGGGGGCGGTGTTCCGGGGCGGCGCCGTGCCTCGCCGGCCCTTGGCCGTCCCCCATACCGATTGGTCTAAGCAGTATACACCTTCGAAATGTTACTTTCGGTCATATCCACATTTTGAAATGAGGCATTTGTTTTAATTATGTTATTTTAAACGATTGTCCGGTATATGTAAATGATTTTCATAAATTCCGAAAATTTAAAGGGGCCTTGTGACGAAACCATAATTTTATTTAAATAAAACTTTAACATTTAAAAAAAAATAAAAGACGCAATCATTGGCTTAAATTCTATTTTTTTTATTGGCCTCTTATTTAAACTTGATTTTTATAATGTAAGAACTCCTTTTCATTTAATCATTTCTCAGTCTTAAATCAAAATGTCGTTTTCTATCATCAATATTTTTTTTTGTGTTTTGGTACGATTTATGATTTTGCATCCGCTCTTATTTAAGTTTGGTCACCAATAAATAATACCATAAATTAATTCAGTGCCTGCCACCCTGCAGCTATTTATCATTTATGTGTCTTTACCTAACAATCATATACGAAGTCGAGTTAGGCATTCATATTAAGAGTTATACACACTAATTAAAATATCACAAGATATTCTTTTAGTGAATACTAATAAAGATTATTGATTACATGGTTTAAAGTTTTCATAGGCCATACCCCGGTTTTCATCCGGCTGTTACTTCAGCGAGGCATCTCGTGTGGAGGCAGTACGGTTTCCGGGGGAACGCCGTAACCAAGTTTTACCAATCCAGCACTGGCCCGGTTAAGACAACGTAGTCTGGACAGATCTTGTCTAAAGCCACCGTTTAGACGGCGTGACATTGAGTCACTCAAAAAGAAAGTCACCGTTCAAAAAAAAAGTTTCATAGGCTAAAACACAATTTTAGAAATGTGTATTTTTTTTAAACATTAAAGGTATTCTGGAATTTTAGTTGGTTCTGTGGTTTTTTTCAATCAAATAAGATTTTTGAAATTAATTAGTTGAAACTATTATATAAAACGAACTAGAAAAGCCATCCTATTATTTTTACCGATTAATTTACACAACCTTTAATCCTACTTCAAAAATCTACTTTTTTTTTCATTATGGAACTAGAACACTCAAAATCATATGAATCAAAGCATTTCCATGATCCAGCACACCTTGACACGGCTAGTAGGGGTGTAAACAAGCACAAAGGCTCGAGAGCTACTCGTTATCGGCTCGGTTAAAAGCTTGAACGAGCTCGAGCCCGAGCTCGAGCCTGAAACACAAAGCTCGTTTTGGCTCACAAGCCCAAACAAAATTTTATTTTTTATATATAATATAATACTAATGATAATAACATTGGTGAGCCGAGCTCGAGCCAAGCTTTGGCTTGTTTAAGCGATATTGAATCGAGCTCGGGCTGAACTTTTAACTCGTTCGAGGTTATTCTTAAAATAGCTTGAGCTTTGGGTTTTACTCGCGAGCTGAGCTCGAGCTCAAATAAGTAGGCTCGAACCGAGCTGAGCTCGAGCTAGAGCTTTAGAAAAACATGACGAGCCGAGCTCGAGCTCAGGCTCGACCCGGCTCATTTACACCCCTAACAGCTAGGCAACAAACCCTTTGGTAGAAAAACCAGCTTATACAAAGGGTCAAGTTGTGTGTCACTTGGATAAATGACTTACACAAAGTGAGGATCGAAGGTATAAACTAAGGAGCTGTTTGTTTTTTAAGAGGTAAAATGTCTGCATTCTGCGGACCACATCTGCAGACATCTGTAGCAGAAGAGGTGGACCAAATATCTACAGTCTGCAAGAAGAAGACTGTTTGTTTTCTAAATTTTGCAGGCTTCTAAAATAAACTGGTGGTGGTGTACGGACGGTGGTGGTGGGTGGTGGTGGACGGTGATGGTGGTAGACGGTGGTGGGTGGTGGACGGTGGTGGTGGTGGTGGATGTGACACCTGTGCCTTCACGGCCATCAAACAAATACCGAACCAATGAAATATTGTATTTCATACTTGGGATTTGTATAAATATGTGTATCATTTCCACATATCAATTATTGTTCGATTCCAAACTCTAAATCGCTTTCTGGAAGGTTATACGCGCACCGATGCGTAAATATAACCAGTTTAATGCAACGAACACTCCGGAATAGTGAAATAGGCTTAACATACCTTAAATAACCTTTACATAACTTATAAATAAGTTTTGAAGGCTTTGGTATGGCAAAATAAAGTTAATTCGCCTACAGGGACTAAACTTGACAAACTGCGAAAGTATGCCAATCTGAACTGTAATAGACATTCCGGAACATGACCAAAAGTTAAACATACCATAAATATCCTTCACATAGCTTAGAAATAGGCTTTGAGGGGTTCGGTGTGCTAAAATAAACTTTTGGGTCATTCAGGGACTAAAAGCGTCAAAAAGTGCACAAGTTTGCACTTTCGCGCATAACTTACGTTCTGAATACATCCGGACATCCAAAAATTTATGTAAGCACTAAAACATTTTATTTTAGTGTTTGGCATAAGAAAAATCCATTCGTCGCGTCCTTTGGATAGTTTTTCGCGCTTATGCGCATTCCGTCGTAATTAACCGAACACCGCGTTCGTACGACCAAACGAACCGACATCCGAGATATTTTTGAGCATGTTTTGAGTTCCTTATACTTTAACTTCATTTTAGAGCCTTGAAATGAGGTTAACGGGGCTCAAACGCATCGAAAAAGGCCTTAAACACGTGCAGGGACTAAAACTGTCAGTTTTGAAACATTTCTGAAACAGGGGGGCAGTGGCGTAGCGCGAGCCCTAAGGGCCTTACCAGTCGCGCTACGCGACTGCCTAACCAGATCAGATAAGTCTGCTTAGTCAGCAGATTTCAGCTGATTAACTCACAACCACACACTCACACTTGCCCTTTCAGCTCATTAGGGGCCATTTTTAGTCACCACAACATTTCAACAAGTGTACGCACGAGATTCGATCACGTTATTCAAGAAACGATCCTAACGGTTCGGGAAACACTATAAATACCCAACCCCATCCATTGCAAAACCCACTAGAATTTTGATTTGAGAAACTCTAAGTTGAAACCATTGTTTCATACCTGAGATTCTTGGATCGAGATTAGCATTCGGGGACCCTTCGTAAGTATTCCTTCGTTCTTTTATTGCTTTTCGAGTCTGAAAGTCAAACTTTGTTTGACTTTCTGCGTTGACCAGTTATGGTCAATGCGAAGTTCGTTAGAACTTCGCAACGTGATTGTAATCACGATGGTTATAGTCCCTTGTGACTATGCCTACTGATTACCACGTTGTCTAGGGTCGTAAGGGTAAGCGATCTAAATAAATCGCTTATACCTTCGAACCCGACCCATTTGGTCGATCATTAGGATCCGACCAAATACATTAGGTGACCATAGTAGGTAGGGAATAACCTTCCGAGGTTATACCTTATGGTCGCTTCGTTTAAGTAGTTGTATGATAGGTAGTTTATATGCCTTAGGTAAATTACCATAATACCCTTTTCATGTGAAATTGGTAATTAAGCATATGTAACCTAAACTTTTGTCACATAACTGATTATGTAACATGTTTAGGCATATATCACTTGTCATAGGGCTAGTTAGACGTCTCGAATGCGTTTTACGCGAACGACGCGTTAAAGTAGCATAAGCTACCTAAACGGGTCGTAATGGGTCGTAAGCACTTAGGTTAGGTTTCATTTAGTATGTAGGCTTTGATAAACCATATGACACGAGTCTCCATACTCGTTTGGTTTACGAACCCTCATTCTATCTAATCCTCCGATTTAGGTCCGGTTTATTAACATAGTTACCTATATTAGGTGCCGTTGATATCCGCGATCTCTAGCATTGTTTGGTTGTTACTCAAGGACTACTAAGCAATCTCAAGTGAGTACATAGACCCCTCTTTTACTGTTTTTCAAACTGTTTTGGGGTGGAACACATGTGCCTACTGTTACTTTCATGCTTTCCATGTTTTCACATTATATACATGCTATGTTCATTAGTACACTATTAGTACATGATTTCATTACATTTTATGCTATGTATGTCCATTGTGTGCATACTTAGTACATTGTTTTACATTTACATTTTATGCTATGTATGTTCATTGTTGCATACTTAGTACATTTGTTTTCATCACATGCTTACATTTTGGTATGACATTTGGTTTGTTTAAACTATACTATACATTCATTAACACCGATCATGCCGCTCGGTAGTAGGTAGTGGTACCACAGGACTTGACAAATCCCATTCCTGTAAATCTCGGGTTTGTTTGGATTGGAAGGAATGACCGAATCCGAATACATTTCTTTTGATAACCTTTACTAAAAGGGTTATCCGACTGTCGCAAGGCTTGGATGTATGAATTTTCACAACACCGCATAGATGTTTATATCAGTATAGCATGCATTTGTTACACAAAACATAGCTTTGATTTAAACCATGTTTTACTTCAATACTTTGTTTTTGTGCATATGGTTTAGTTGATATATTTCACTAGCCATACATATCATTTTGGTTACACATTACATGATTTACATTTGATACATAAACATTATTGACATTGGTTATACATTACATGATTTACATCTTGACATAAACATTTTGACATATTATTCAATACATTTGGCAGTTGGTTTAAACATAGACATCTTACATTGTTGGTTTGGTTTGAGTAAGTGATTTAAGTAACGAGGTGTGTGTAATATGATACAAGCATGGTGGATACGCCGCTGGTACTTCCTATATATAAGTGATTGTATGGTATTACATATCGTAGCGTTATTTGAATCATTTCAATTTGGACATATAACATTTTATACAAATAACATACTTTTCACAATACATTGTTTTACAAACAACTTAATTTATACAAACTCACTTCACATGGTTATCCACTTAACCATGTGTTATTCTTTTATACATATATATCATTTGGTTTATTTATCACTTTTCAAATGATTTACAAGACAAAGCAAATTACAAGGTTCCTGACTAAACATTTTCTTAAACATAAGTCATGAATTCTATTTTTACAAAACCTATGTATCTCACAGGAATTTTTATGCTGACGTACCTATTTTCACATGTGTTTCAGGATATGATGCATAGGATTTATCAAGATACACTTAGGCGGACTTGGGCCTTAGCGACAATAAAAGATGCAAGACTAGTTATTTATGTTATGTTCCTTTGATTGTCAAGACATTGTAACTCTTTTATTTTAATAAAACAATATTTCAATTTCCATGTGTTATGAAACAATGATTCTGTTACAACACTCCCCGACGTTTCCGCCACGTTTCGTTGTTCTACGTGGTCGGGGTGTGACAGAAAAATTGGTATCAGAGCTCATGGTTATAGGGAATTAGGTTATTAGTAATGCTTTGACCTAGTCTATAACCTTCCTAGGATCCTAACACGAGTTCACTTGCGTTTAGTCATAAAACAATACTGTCACCTATCCTTAGGCGACAACCACAACAAGAACATAAATTTCAAAACCGCTTTGAAAACTAATCATCTGTTCTAGGATGATTAATTACTAGGTTTTGAACCCTCAGTTATAAGGTTTTGAACCCTCTGTTAGAAGGTTTTGAACCCCTTTGAATTTTCAAAATCTCGTCAAAGTTTGGGTCTTATAATGTGAACACGTGCAAACTGGAAGAGTGAATGCCTGTATCCTGAGTTTTCTGTCTAAGGCTAGAGTGTTCGTACAAATCCGCAGTATCGGACCAGTCACTCTTACCTGGGAACTCTTGGGGTGAGTGTTCACTTATAGGCGAGCATGTCTTCAGTGATACATTAAATAAGACCTGTTTACTTTGATTAGTCACCGTCTCATTTGTTTACCTTAGGTAACAAACAAATGATCGCAATTTTCATGCGTTACCATTCTGTTTTGATTGTCCAATAACCTTTCACTTGTTTATTCCTATGTCCTTCTTTTTCTTCTAGAATGTCTCTTCCTCTCAGCAACGGTCAAATGTCTGAGCAAATCGCCAAATTTGCCCACCAAATAGGCGAAGTGATTCTGAAGACCGTGGATTTAGGCATTGCCATGTCTCGTCTCAACAATGAAGCCTCTCGTCTCAACAATGAAGCCACACAAGAGCCACTGAAGGAGGCAGAAGTCAAGCCTGCACCAAAATCAAGGAAGCGTAAGGCTTCAAGGAAACCCGCAGCGGTTGCACTAAAACAGGCAGGACCTAGTCAGATGACAGCATCACCAGCCAAGAAGCGGTACAAAGGAACTGCTCCCTTGTGCAAACGATGCAACCGTCATCATTCGAACCCCTTACCCTGCTTCAAATGTACCTACTGTGGACGGTGGGGACATCTGATTAACATATGCCGCTTTGCCATCCAAAACAAAGCTGCTATCAGCCTTGCTGCTACCCAACTCCAAGTCAACCCTACTCAAGCTCGTTTTCCGCCTGGTACTTGCTACAACTGTGGCGAGACGAGCCATTACAGGAACAACTGCCCGAAGATTGTCAGTGCAAATCCAACCCTTGGATGAGCAATTGGCTGAACAAAGGATGATGCTGTCTTATGCCTTTGTTTCTTTTGTTTTCTTGTAATGTGAAATAATCTGTTTTGTTCATAAATAAATTATTGTTCACAAATTCTGTTACATATGTGTATGTCATTACCTATAATACCTACATTAAGGAACTATACTTTTGTGAATTTCCTATTTTTGTGTTTACTCATGATTCCCTCGAAAAATTTTAAGTACTCGTTTTATTCTAAGAAACGAAGTACAGGAAATAAAGTGACATTATGAGTAATCGTACTTCTGCACATCTGTGCCTTTGAATCCTTGGTTAGGTAACCAAGGATATTTTCAAATCTCATACCCATTACATTCTGATTTCTTCAACCTGCATAACATAAGTTTTCAAAAACAACCCTCATGATTTCAAAATATTTCATATAGTTTGAAAACGATTTTAAGTAATATATCAAGTGCACGATTTCAAAAGCATCATTCATGTTTTCAAAAACCTTATACATAATTTCAAAATTTATCTCGCATGATTTTAAAACATTTTTATAAATATATCTACCTAATACACCTACTTTATGATTTCAAAAGTATTATATATAAGGTTTCAAAAACATTGAACACATTTTTTTTAGAACCCCATGCATAGTTTTCAAAAATATTTTCTTTATACATTGACTTAACTTTCAAATTCTGCTTCATATGTCGCCTTGACATATCTAGCATCTCAACTTCATAAGCATTTTTACTTCATGTTTTGACTTAAGCACGTCCAGTGCAAGGTTTCAAAACATCTTCAACTTCTAAAATCCATATGGGATCTTTTTATCTTCACAATTAGATCCTTGTGAATGATTATCATTCAAATCAGAGTCCTTAATTGGATTCCTTATGTACCTAAATTCGAACATTTCGGTTCCTTATAATCGAAATCGAATTTTTCTTTTAAAAATCTTTCTATCTTTATAGTTAGATTCTTGATAATGTTTAAAGTACCAAATGAAATCCACGAGATGGATTCCTAGTGTGCTTTAAATACATGTGCTCTGTTAGCAAAACAAATTTTTAGTTAAACAATTATGTGACTATGTGTTTATGCATCTTGTGTTTTCTTTTATGCATTTTGTGTTTTTGTATACTCTGGATATTCGTTATCCAAATCCTCATAGAATTTTTCATATCTTCATATGAGGGATTCGTAGTAGGATATTCAAAAAGGTACTACCTTAAATCCTTAATGGGCTTCTATGTAATAGTTAAGACCCTTGGATTATATAGTACCGCTCCATGATTCATAAGAGACCCTTTTAGTGGTCTAGTCAAAAAGATTGATTCACAATTTGGTTAAAGAACGACATCTAGTGATGTAGCTGAACAGACTCCTTGATAGTCTATTTAGATCATTTATTGATTTAATTAAAAGGACTCTATGGTGGTCTAGTCACACTCATCACAGGATTGTTCATTTGGTTTTACCCTACACATTATAAAATAGACTGTGTGAACTGTGCAAGGAATTGTCTAATTATGGACGCGTACATAATTATGAAATTTAGTGCACAGAAACCCAGCGAGATTTATTATGTGTAAGAACCGATAGCGACAACAATAACAAAATGAGAACGATGTAATGGAGGTACGGTGGACGCACCAATGACGCTTCATATACTTGTATATAAGTGTCCCTCTTACATTGCAAGCATAATGTTATTTAGGTTACTAGAAGTTCAGAACCCTAACCAATGTTGTTCGATCTTTTTCAACTTCATTTTTCAAGCTCTCACAAGTTTCCTCTAAATAAATTTCGGGATGAAATTTCCTAAAGTAGGGGAGACTGTGACACCTATGCCTTCACGGCCATCAAACAAATACCGAACCAATGAAATATTGTATTTCATACTTGGGATTTGTATAAATATGTGTATCATTTCCACATATCAATTCTTGTTCGATTCCAAACTCTAAATCGCTTTCTGGAAGGTTATACGCGCACCGATGCGTAAATATAACCAGTTTAATGCAACGAACACTCCGGAATAGTGAAATAGGCTTAACATACCTTAAATAACCTTTACATAACTTATAAATAAGTTTTGAAGGCTTTGGTATGGCAAAATAAAGTTAATTCGCCTACAGGGACTAAACTTGACAAACTGCGAAAGTATGCCAATCTGAACTGTAATAGACATTCTGAAACATGACCATAAGTTAAACATACCATAAATATTCTTCACATAGCTTAGAAATAGGCTTTGAGGGGTTCGGTGTGCTAAAATAAACTTTTGGGTCATTCAGGGACTAAAAGCGTCAAAAAGTGCACAAGTTTGCACTTTCGCGCATAACTTACGTTCTGAATACATCCGGACATCCAAAAATTTATGTAAGCACTAAAACATTTTATTTTAGTGTTTGGCATAAGAAAAATCCATTCGTCGCGTCCTTTGGATAGTTTTTCGCGCTTATGCGCATTCCGTCGTAATTAACCGAACATCGCTTTCGTACGACCAAACGAACCGACATCCGAGATATTTTTGAGCATGTTTTGAGTTCCCTATACTTTAACTTCATTTAGAGCCTTGAAATGAGGTTAACGGGGCTCAAACGCATCGAAAAAGGCCTTAAACACGTGCAGGGACTAAAACTGTCAGTTTTGAAACATTTCTGAAACAGGGGGGCAGTGGCGTAGCGCGAGCCCTAAGGGCCTTACCAGTCACGCTACGCGACTGCCTAACCAGATCAGATAAGTCTGCTTAGTCAGCAGATTTCAGCTGATTAACTCACAACCACACACTCACACTTGCCCTTTCAGCTCATTAGGGGCCATTTTTAGTCACCACAACATTTCAACAAGTGTACGCACGAGATTCGATCACGTTATTCAAGAAACGATCCTAACGGTTCGGGAAACACTATAAATACCCAACCCCATCCATTGCAAAACCCACTAGAATTTTGATTTGAGAAACTCTAAGTTGAAACCATTGTTTCATACCTGAGATTCTTGGATCGATATTAGCATTCGGGGACCCTTCGTAAGTATTCCTTCGTTCTTTTATTGCTTTTCGAGTCTGAAAGTCAAACTTTGTTTGACTTTCTGCGTTGACCAGTTATGGTCAATGCGAAGTTCGTTAGAACTTCGCAACGTGATTGTAATCACGATGGTTATAGTCCCTTGTGACTATGCCTACTGATTACCACGTTGTCTAGGGTCGTAAGGGTAAGCGATCTAAATAAATCGCTTATACCTTCGAACCCGACCCATTTGGTCGATCATTAGGATCCGACCAAATACATTAGGTGACCATAGTAGGTAGGGAATAACCTTCCGAGGTTATACCTTATGGTCGCTTCGTTTAAGTAGTTGTATGATAGGTAGTTTATATGCCTTAGGTAAATTACCATAATACCCTTTTCATGTGAAATTGGTAATTAAGCATATGTAACCTAAACTTTCGTCACATAACTGATTATGTAACATGTTTAGGCATATATCACTTGTCATAGGGCTAGTTAGACGTCTCGAATGCGTTTTACGCGAACGACGCGTTAAAGTAGCATAAGCTGTAACGACTCTCATCAAAAGTCATAATTACTAAAGTAATTTGACCAATAGGAAACCCTAATTGAGACACCCAAGTGATTCTGAACAAACCCTAAAATTTTCATAATTTTCAGAATCAGGATTAGGGCCCCTAAAACTCAAGGGGGGTTAAACCCTATTGACGATTATCCCAATTTACGTGCTCTCCAAGTTGAAATTTTATAAAATGTCGACTCACCTGAGCTAGTCCCACACGTGGCAACAATATAGGCATTTTCT
Organism: Helianthus tuberosus; assembly: GCA_030545235.1. NCBI lineage: Eukaryota > Viridiplantae > Streptophyta > Magnoliopsida > Asterales > Asteraceae > Helianthus > Helianthus tuberosus. The sequence goes on along the minus strand of CM060418.1, from coordinate 84,324,216 downwards.
GTACCTTACGGACCGTAAGGTCATTAAGCTTACGGTCCGTAAGCTAGATAAAATTCGTGTATAAATTCAGAACATTGGCATTCGAAATCTGGACATTTTACGACGAAAGAATTCTCAATTATACACCGAGTTTTCTGCTGTATACTTCAATTAACACACAGAGGCACTAAATTGATGCTGCAATCAGGGTATTAGCACAATCGCTGCTACGATTCATTTTCCGACGATCAATATATCCAATGAATGTTTAAGTGCCGCCCACATTAGGGTTATACTTTGTCGTTCGTCGTTAATTCGATGGATGAGTTGAAGTATCGTACTTTGTCGTTCGTCGTTAATTCGATGGATGAGTTGAAGTACCGCACTTTGTCATTCATTGTGAGAATTTGATCTCGTGAGTTATCGTAAATGCTGGATTGATCACTAACCCCAAATTGTGTGCTTGTTATTGAAATTAGGATAAAAGGCTAATCCGTAGGCTAGGCTCTGCCCGTATAAATCTGCAATGTGAGTCATTCTTCTTTTCTCACAGTTTGTGAGTTATTTTATCAAATTGTTTTACAAAACCTCAAAATTATTTTCAAGGTTATAATTACAGGGACTAAGTCGTGGATATCTTGAATTACTGGTTAGTGGGGTATTGTGCACATTACTAATTGTCTCCCAGTTAGGTTCATTGACCTACTCGGGATAATCACTGTTGGGTTCATTGACCTACAGGGATAATCGTCACTATTTAGGTTCATTAATCTAAATAGTGGTATGACCATCGTCACCATTGTGACTTGTCACCATTGTGACTTGTCACCATTGTGACAGAAGGCCAGATAAAAATAAGATAGAAGCCATTGTAATCGCTCTTATGCTGTAATTGATAACTATGCATCATTATGCAAAATAGAATGATTCACTCAGTATTTCCCGCTGACAAAACCTTTTTCAAACATGTTTCAGGTGATCACATATGATCCAGGAAAAAGTGCAGTGAAGCACTACAGGCTTACGAAAGTGGCTCAGTATAAAATAAAGAAACATGTTTTGTAAAATAAAAGATTTCTTCGTGAAATCAAATGATTGTAAATTACCGGGTTATATCCCGCATTGTGAAATAAAATAATTGGGAAAAAATTTTAGCTTTAAACGATCCTGTTTCCGCTGTTAAACTCAATTAAATCAATACCGCAGTATTTCTGTCCCGCGGCTCCTGAAACGGGTCAAACCGGATCGGGGGCCGTGACAGAAAAAGGTGGTATCAGAGCCACTGGGTTAAGCTAATTAAGTATTTAGAAATACTTAATTTTTCCTAATTACTATTATATAATTATGTGTTTTATTAACTGGCTATTTGTTAAGTTTAATATGGGCATATTTTTATATATATATATATATATTGTAATATTTGTTGCTCTATCATCGTTAATAGAAAAACATTATATATAAAGTTATTTGATTAATATATGGAATTACCTAATATAGTATTACTATATTGCAGTAAAGAAATTATATTTTTATGGTTGAAGTATACTCTTCTTTAAAATTTTGTTTAGCTATTTATTATTAATAATTTTATTATAAATAATAATATATTAATAGTAGTAGTAGTATTAAGATTACTTTTAAATACTATGGTTATTATCAAAGGCAGATATTGGATAACCTAGCCTTAGTTAGGCATGGACTGATCACCTATGCTTAAACAAGGCAGCACTAACCAATATCCACCATAATAATGACTAGTTAATATATATAAATTAAGTCATCATACTTATTTCGTATATAGATTTTTATATGTTAATTACTGTAAATAGTAACTATAAATCTTTAAATATTCTGATTTAAAGTTTAGTATTTTATTATCTACAGTCTAGAAAATTTATAAATAAATTACAAATAAAACCTAGTATGTTTTAAATTTTTAGTTGTTTTGGTAATATAAAATACTATTTAAAAAGTTGTTCTATAAAATTTTATTATGACTTAGTAATTATGTGTATTTTGTTAAACAGCATGAGTGATTTGTCGGAAGCCCTTCAGAATTTAAATCTTTATCCAGTAAGAATCGAAGTTTCCAGAGATTTTAATAGGTATATTCCAGACATAGAAGAACCTATAGAATTCAATGCTTTACCTTTCGAGAAACCTAAGCCCAAGAAAATGGAAATTGGGGAATGCTCTAGGCAAATTGAAGAGTTACCATCTCAAGAAGAACTAGATTTTATAATGGCAACCGATGATACTATTGAGCCTGTTAATGAAAATAATTTTATGAACTTAGAACCATCTATTCCAAACTCTTCAAATCATTGGAATATAGACGAATGGTTGGATAATGAAATACTGTTACAAAACCATCCCTATAGGCTTTTTCCTAAGTACAAATCAGAACTTTTACCAAATTCACCAATAAGTAACAAAAATAGGACTGAACTCCATCATTATGACAACATGGATGCTGGGAATAGGATCCAAGAGACTTTGGGACAGATCTCCTGGAAATACGATGAGAAGAAACGCCGTTACTAGAACATCATCTGATAAAGGATAGGGAATTATGAAACTGTGATTATGTAATAGTAACAGTAAAATCAGTATGTGTAAAATAAATAATAAAACGGGTGTATATAGAAACATGATATAAGGAAATTTTAGAAAGTTACAACTTTTGTTTGTATATTCGTTTACATGATTATGTGCAACTAAATTGTGACATTTGATTATTTCCTTTATACTAATTATTTATCTATAAATTAGATATCAGATGGAAAACGCTAATAATGAACCGGTTAATGAGGGTAATCAATCTGAACACCAACTAGGGGATCAGTATGTGACTAGGCAAGATATAGAAAATATCATTGCTCAAGAGATAGCCAACACTATTCCAGGAATAGTTGCTCAAGGGATAGCCGATGCTATACCAGCAATCATTGCTGCTGTTAAAAATCCAATCGAACCACAACAAGTTGTTCCTAGCAAACGCATTTCTGAAGATAATTTCAGTAATAGCGTAAACGGAGGCAGTAATCATGTTAATCATGATAATGAACCACGGCAAGTTCCGCTCCCTAAGAAAAGGAAAGTTGCAACGCCTGGTTGCACTTACAAAGAATTTCTTGCTTGTAAACCCACTGAGTTTGCAGGCAATGAAGGAGCGACTGCGGCACTGCGTTGGTTAGAGAAAACCGAGGCAGTAATTGCCATAAGTAAATGTGCTCAGGATGATCAGGTCATGTATGCATCAAATCTTTTCAAAGAAGTAGCGCTAGAATGGTGGAATACGATGTTACAGGCAAAAGGAAGAAGGATGGCGTATGCTATGAACTGGGAAGAATTTAAGAGTCTTGTAGAAAGAAAATTCTGTCCTGAGTACGAAAAAGATCAAATGGCAAATAAGTTTCTAACCCATCGGATGGTGGATGTAGATTGTCGAGGGTATACTACGACATTCTTCGAATATGCTAGAGTGGTACCAACCCTGGCTTCGCCAGAACCGGTACTTATTTCTCGTTATATTTGGGGATTGATTTCCGAAATTCGTAATATTGTCAAAGCTGCGAAACCTCGCACAATTGATGATGCAGTAGAATTAGCCAATACTATGACTAACGAGCTAGTACGGACAAGAGAAGAAAATAGAAGGAAGGAAGTAGCCCAAAAGATTACCCAAGAATTCAGTTCGGGTAACCATAACCATTTCAAGAAAGGAGGGAATGGGCAATCTTCTACTAGTCCATTTTGCAATTTTTGCAAAAGGAAGCATTTTGGAAGATGCAAAGGATATTGCAATTTTTGCAAAATTCCGGGGCATCAAGAAGAAGACTGCAGGAGGAAGAAATCTTCAGTCTGTTACAACTGTGGAGAAACTGGACATCTTAGGCCAGATTGTCCAAAACTGAATAAACCATTCGACAATCAAGCCAAACCAGCAGAAGGAGCAAGAAGGAATGCGAGAGCCTTTCAGCTGACTACTCATGAAGCCGAGATGATTCCAGATGTGATAGCCGGTATGTTCTTAATTTACAACGTTTACACAACAGTATTATTTAACTCTGGTGCAAACCAAAGTTTTATAAATACTTTACTCTGCCAAACTCTTAACTTACCGATAACCAGCATTAGATAAATTTCTATATTAGAAACGGCAGATGGGAATTCAGTTAAAATAAATAAGGTTCTGCAAAATGTAAAAATAGAACTTTTAAAGTTATAAAGTTTTCTGCAACCCTATTATCTATAAAATTAGTTGAATTCAATGTTGATCATTATCTATGATCAGAATTTCTTAGAAATTCAATCAACCATCAGAGAAGTAATTATAATTACAGGAGATAAACCATGTAAGCCTATGAAGTTCATATCAGTAATGGAAATTGCTACTTATGAACGAAAGCAAGGAATAGTATATATGATTTCAGTAATCATTAAATACTAAAGATACAGAATTTAAGGAAATTTCTGTAAAATTTAGAATACCCAGATATATTTCCAGAAGATTTACCTGGATTACCACCAGATATGAAGATAGAATTTAGGATTTATCAATTCCAGGAATTTTACAGATAAGCCAGGGAACCTTATCGGTTAGCACATTATTGGTTGTTAAAGAAAAAGGATGATTCGATAAGAATGTGTATTGATTATAGGAAATTGAATAAGGTTATAATTAAGAATCAATACTCATTACTTAGAATTAATGATCTATTCGATCAAATCCAGGGAAATAGATATTTTTCTAAGATCGACATACGTTACGGATATTATCAATTAAAAGTATCAGAGGAAGATGTACCTAAGACTGTTTTTAGAATTAGGTATGGTCATTACGAGTTTACAATCATGCCATTCGAATTAAAGAATACACCTGCAGTATTCATGGACATGATAAATAGGGTCTGTAGATTCTATTTGGATAAATTTGTAATTGTCTTCATAGATAATATACTTATTTATTACAAAAGTAGGAAAGAACATTGACAGCACTAGCATGTACTCTTAACTTTGTTAAGAAAAGAAAAGCTTTACGCCAAATTTTCGAAGAATGAATTTTGGCTGCTAGAAGTGCAATTTTTGGTCATATGGTAAATCATGAAGGTATTCACTTAGATTTTGCTAAGATAGCAGTAATTACCAAATGGAAGATTCTGCAATCAGCAATGGAAATTAGTAATTTTGTAGGTTTAGTATTATAGACAGTTTATTAAGGAATTTTCAAAATAGCTATACCATTAACTAAGTTAACCAATACTACAATCCTAGCCTTACCAGAAGGAACAGAAGATTTTGAAGTATACAGTAATGCTTCAAAGTTATGATTTGGATATATGTTAATGCAACGCAAAAAAAGTAATTGCGTATGCCTCAAGGCAATTGGAAAAGTATAAATTTAGAACCATAATTTTGCCTTAAGATTTGGAGACATTATCTGGATGGAAGTAAGGATACTATCTATACAGATTATGAGAAGTTAAGATATATATAATTGGGCGAAAAGAATTTGAGGCAAAAGAGATGGATGAAAATCCTAAATGACTACAACTGTGATATTCAGTATCACGAGAGAAAAGCTGAAAACGGCAAGAGATAGTCATAAGAATTATGCAGATAATAGATAAAAGCCGTTGGAGTTCGAGTTGGAGACAAAATACTATTAAAAGTATCTCCTTGGAAAGAAGTAGTTAGATTTGGTAAGAAAGGAAATCTAAGACCAAAGTATGTAGGATCATTTCCAGTAATTCAACGTATTGAATCAGTTACTTATAGCTTACAACTACCAGGAAGGTTAGTTGGAATACATGATATATTTTATATATCCAATTTCAAGAAATGTCTATCAGACGAATCTTTGGTAGTACCTTTCCAAGATATAAAGGTAAACAAATAGTGTTAGTTTAAGTAAAGTAGGATTCAAAGACAGGATCCTAATATACTTGAGAACTGGAATCCGAAATAAAGAGAAAGTATTCTTAATTATTCCAGTAAATCTCGAGGACGAGATTTTTATTAAGTTGGGGAGAATGTAACGACTCTCATCAAAAGTCATAATTACTAAAGTAATTTGACCAATAGGAAACCCTATTTGAGACACCCAAGTGATTCTGAACAAACCCTAAAATTTTCATAATTTTCAGAATCAGGATTAGGGCCCCTAAAACTCAAGGGGGGTTAAACCCTATTGACGATTATCCCAATTTACGTGCTCTCCAAGTTGAAATTTTATAAAATGTCGACTCACCTGAGCTAGTCCCACACGTGGCAACAATATAGGCATTTTCTGTACCTTACGGACCGTAAGGTCATTAAGCTTACGGTCCGTAAGCTAGATAAAATTCGTGTATAAATTCAGAACATTGGCATTCAAAATCTGGACATTTTACGACGAAAGAATTCTCAATTATACACCGAGTTTTCTGCTGTATACTTCAATTAACACACAGAGGCACTAAATTGATGCTGCAATCAGGGTATTAGCACAATCGCTGCTACGATTCATTTTCCGACGATCAATATATCCAATGAATGTTTAAGTGCCGCCCACATTAGGGTTATACTTTGTCGTTCGTCGTTAATTCGATGGATGAGTTGAAGTATCGTACTTTGTCGTTCGTCGTTAATTCGATGGATGAGTTGAAGTACCGCACTTTGTCATTCATTGTGAGAATTTGATCTCGTGAGTTATCGTAAATGCTGGATTGATCACTAACCCCAAATTGTGTGCTTGTTATTGAAATTAGGATAAAAGGCTAATCCGTAGGCTAGGCTCTGCCCGTATAAATCTGCAATGTGAGTCATTCTTCTTTTCTCACAGTTTGTGAGTTATTTTATCAAATTGTTTTACAATACCTCAAAATTATTTTCAAGGTTATAATTACAGGGACTAAGTCGTGGATATCTTGAATTACTGGTTAGTGGGGTATTGTGCACATTACTAATTGTCTCCCAGTTAGGTTCATTGACCTACTCGGGATAATCACTGTTGGGTTCATTGACCTACAGGGATAATCGTCACTATTTAGGTTCATTAATCTAAATAGTGGTATGACCATCGTCACCATTGTGACTTGTCACCATTGTGACAGAAGGCCAGATAAAAATAAGATAGAAGCCATTGTAATCGCTCTTATGCTGTAATTGATAACTATGCATCATTATGCAAAATAGAATGATTCACTCAGTATTTCCCGCTGACAAAACCTTTTTCAAACATGTTTCAGGTGATCACATATGATCCAGGAAAAAGTGCAGTGAAGCACTACAGGCTTACGAAAGTGGCTCAGTATAAAATAAAGAAACATGTTTTGTAAAATAAAAGATTTCTTCGTGAAATCAAATGATTGTAAATTACCAGGTTATATCCCGCATTGTGAAATAAAATAATTGGGAAAAAATTTTAGCTTTAAACGATCCTGTTTCCGCTGTTAAACTCAATTAAATCAATACCGCAGTATTTCTGTCCCGCGGCTCCTGAAACGGGTCAAACCGGATCGGGGGCCGTGACAGAAAAAGCTACCTAAACGGGTCGTAATGGGTCGTAAGCACTTAGGTTAGGTTTCATTTAGTATGTAGGCTTTGATAAACCATATGACACGAGTCTCCATACTCGTTTGGTTTACGAACCCTCATTCTATCTAATCCTCCGATTTAGGTCCGGTTTATTAACATAGTTACCTATATTAGGTGCCGTTGATATCCGCGATCTCTAGCATTGTTTGGTTGTTACTCAAGGACTACTAAGCAATCTCAAGTGAGTACATAGACCCCTCTTTTACTGTTTTTCAAACTGTTTTGGGGTGGAACACATGTGCCTACTGTTACTTTCATGCTTTCCATGTTTTCACATTATATACATGCTATGTTCATTAGTACACTATTAGTACATGATTTCATTACATTTTATGCTATGTATGTCCATTGTGTGCATACTTAGTACATTGTTTTACATTTACATTTTATGCTATGTATGTCCATTGTGTGCATACTTAGTACATTGTTTTACATTTACATTTTATGCTATGTATGTTCATTGTTGCATACTTAGTACATTTGTTTTCATCACATGCTTACATTTTGGTATGACATTTGGTTTGTTTAAACTATACTATACATTCATTAACACCGATCATGCCGCTCGGTAGTAGGTAGTGGTACCACAGGACTTGACAAATCCCATTCCTGTAAATCTCGGGTTTGTTTGGATTGGAAGGAATGACCGAATCTGAATACATTTCTTTTGATAACCTTTACTAAAAGGGTTATGCAACTGTCGCAAGGCTTGGAGGTATGAATTTTCACAACACCGCATAGATGTTTATATCAGTATAGCATGCATTTGTTACACAAAACATAGCTTTGATTTAAACCATGTTTTACTTCAATACTTTGTTTTTGTGCATATGGTTTAGTTGATATATTTCACTAGCCATACATATCATTTTGGTTACACATTACATGATTTACATTTGATACATAAACATTATTGACATTGGTTATACATTACATGATTTACATCTTGACATAAACATTTGACATATTATTCAATACATTTGGCAGTTGGTTTAAACATAGACATCTTACATTGTTGGTTTGGTTTGAGTAAGTGATTTAAGTAACGAGGCGTGTGTAATATGATACAAGCATGGTGGATACGCCGCTGGTACTTCCTATATATAAGTGATTGTATGGTATTACATATCGTAACGTTATTTGAATCATTTCAATTTGGACATATAACATTTTATACAAATAACATACTTTTCACAATACATTGTTTTACAAACAACTTAATTTATACAAACTCATTTCACATGGTTATCCACTTAACCATGTGTTATTCTTTTATACATATATATCATTTGGTTTATTTATCACTTTTCAAATGATTTACAAGACAAAGCAAATTACAAGGTTCATGACTAAATATTTTCTTAAACATAAGTCATGAATTCTATTTTTACAAAACCTATGTATCTCACAGGCATTTTTATGCTGACGTACCTATTTTCACATGTGTTTCAGGATATGATGCATAGGATTTATCAAGATACACTTAGGCGGACTTGGGCCTTAGCGACAATAAAAGATGCAAGACTAGTTATTTATGTTATGTTCCTTTGATTGTCAAGACATTGTAACTCTTTTATTTTAATAAAATAATATTTCAATTTCCATGTGTTATGAAACAATGATTCTGTTACAACACTCCCCGACGTTTCCGCCACGTTTCGTTGTTCTACGTGGTCGGGGTGTGACAGTGGAGATGGACGGTGGTGGGTGGTGGACGGTGGTGGTGGTGGTGGTGGTGGACGTTGATGGGTGGTGGAGATGGACGGTGGTGGAGATGGACGGTGGTGGGTTGTGGACGGTGGTGGTGATGAACGGTGGTGGACGGTGGACGATGGTTGGTGTTGGAGGACAGTGGTGGGTGGTAGACGTTGATGGGTGGTGGCCGGTGGTGGTGCTGATGGACGGTGGTGGGTGGTGGATGGTGGTGGTGATGAACGGTGGTGGGTGGTGGACGGTGGTGGTGGTGATGGACGGTGGTGGGTGGTGGATGGTAGTGGTGGTGATGGACAGTGGTGGTGGGTGGTGGTGTTTAACCTTCTGCAAACCTTAGAAGATCTTATAAGTGGCTGGACCAAGTCTGCACCAAGAAGACCTCGCGCAGACCTTTTTTAATGAAACGTTTTCGGAAAAACAAGCAGTCTGCGCGTGACAATGTATGCGCGCGTGGTCTGCGTTGAGCAGACAGAAGAGCCTGCACAGAGGTTTTATGAAAAAATAAACAGCACCTAAGTCAAGCATACGTTAACGAAAACAAAATACTTTGATATTATTAACATATAAATATATTATACAATAAAAGCCTAAAAGCCTTTTTTATTCTAGTTCTAGAGATATGCAACAAATGTATGAAACAGTATTTTATTTAAAAGTAGTTTTCTATATAAAATAAAACAATACAAAACAAATATGAGTTACAAATTAACAAATAGTTAAGTAGTGGGGGTGAAAATGCGCATAATAAAGAAGTTGAAGGCTAAATATGGAAAAGACAAGTATGCCGGCGATGAGCGGATTTTACGTGTAAGGCAATATAAGTCCATCCACGTGCTTTGCTTTTTCCCACATGCTACGCCGGCGTATTGTAGTTAAACCAATCTTTTAAGTTAACATTTCCTTTTAAAGACGTGTGTTTTAACAACGTGTGTGTTTTAAGAAAGGAAAAGGAGGATGATTTTAGTGTTATCTATCTTCAGGGCGGACTCAGTATTTTTTTCTTGGTGGTGCGAAAATTTTTTAATGATTTTAAACCCCTAGCTATATAATAAAATTCGGTTCATAGCAGGTCGGGTCATGTAAAACAAGTAAACACAAACAAACAAAGTTTCATAGCAGGTTGAATCAGATTGGGTCGGGTCCATTTCAATTTTCAAACAATCAAACCCTGGTTCCTAACTTCCTATCACGTTAACAAACAAAAAAGCATCAAAGTTCAAACCATCCCTACTTCTATTTCTCTTAATCATTAAATAAAAGAACAAAAAAACTTATCCAAAACATACCTTGGTGTTTAATTAGAAGAATCCGGCGAAAAAAAAAGTGGTTCAACCCCTTTGCTCTTGAAAAATCGCGGCATAACTTCCCTATTCAATATTCCTTCCTAATCCTATCACATACAAAATAAACAAGGATCTTCAAGTGTTCAACCATAGACCATGTTCCTTAATTTTCAATTTAAAAATTTGAATTTCAAGCCCTAGTAATTGTTATTTACCAACCAACAATCATATAATCAACAAAACCACCTAACTAAAGACTAGAACAACCCAAAAATACATGAAAACATATTGACGAGGTATGACTCGGATCGGCTAAACCGACCCGGCCATTACCTATTATTTTATTATAAATAATTAATTATAAACATTTATTCTAGAATGTTCTATTCTGCATGGATAAATCACGTAACTAAATCCCCATTCTTTTGGGAATATCATGCAAGCCCCTAACTTATCGGAGCCCATCCTAAGTTAGGAAAAACCATAATGGTAAACTATAAATAGAGGTAAACATCTAAGGTATGATTCATCTTGCTCTCATTCATTCTCTCTCTTTCTACCCACTTATACTTTCTCCCAAACCGAGACTTATTCTCACGCCGGAGGGTGGTTACAAGAATAACCCCATTCCTGTAACGAGTCCTAACGGTGTTCTGTTTTGCAGCTAGCAGTTCGGATCGCCAAGAGTTGAAGTCCTAGTTTGATACTACCGTGAAGGTTAGTGTTTCTTCATTGGCGCCATCCGTGAGACCTTTTCGGTAACAACTAGACTGAACCCCATGGCAAGCGATCAGAACGTAGCAGTAACACCAAGCCAAGCGATGGTAGATAACAATCCATTGCTAGAAACAGGCCCCATTACCACCATGCCGGCCTCACCAGCTGTAACAAGGTCGCTCGACTTGGAGTTCGAAGCAGAAGGACCCCCACCAGGCTTTACAGGCACCACAGCCGTTTCTTCTGGGACAACGGCGGCAGACCTGTTTTCCTACACCTCCCTGCAGTTCCGATCAGTCGAACCAATTGCAACAGGCGTTAACGTTTTCACCCCAGCAACAACCATCAGTGCACAAGCTATACGTCGTAGCACTATGCCAGTTATTACATCGGCAAGCCCAAGCACTGTTATACCGCAGGTGACCATGCCTCAATACTATCAACCTTCGGTCACCTACGCCATGTCACCCTTGTATTCGGCAGCATTAATGGCGGCGTTATCTGTTGGTGCATAAATGTCTGTTAACTTCGTATTTATAGAGTCTTGTATCTAAATAGGATAATCTAGTGTTCAGCAGGTCGGAAAACAGGTTTTGAGTGTTAAAAGGTAATTTCGTACGAAATTACACAATGGTAATTTCGCACGAAATTAATGATTTCGCATGAAAGTAATTTCGTTTGTATAGGTCCGTGCGAAATTACCTGCCCTATAAATACCCAACTTGCTGATTCATTTGTAACGTTTCCGATTCAGAGCCGAGGTGCTGCCAGTTTGTCAAACGATCTGTAAAAGCTTTGAAATCAATAATAAGAAGATAATTAAGGAGAATCAAGCTGTTTCAAGTCTATTTCTCTGATTCCGCCTTTGAAATAGATCATATACTCTTCTGGTTGACTCATTAGGGTCACACAACGATCCAACAAGTGGTATCAGAGCTCAGGAAGAAGAGTTTATACCAATTCAGCTTGTTTTCATCACTTCTACTCCTTCTTTTCAAAATTTAATGAGATTTTACGATTAAAATGGCTTAATTTTCACATATTACACGCGAAACATCGTTTTATTGAATCCTTGAAAGAATTGGACCAAAATTCGTACAAAAATTGGATCAATTTGACAAAATGGTGGCCGACATGCTGATGTCATCATAATTTCGCTCGAAATTGTCACTGTGATTTCGCACGGAATAACATTTTGTGGCTAATTTCATTTGAAAGTGCTCATAATTTCATACGAAATCATATTTCGCTTGAGGATTTCATACGAAATTACTAATTTCGCACCAAGTTGGCTTAATTTCGCTTGAAACTAAGCTAATTTCGCTCGAAATTATATTTCGCTTGGTAATTTCGCTCCAAATACCTAATTTCGTTTGAGTGGGTATTTCGTGTGAAGAAGTAATTTCGTTTGAAACATCTGATTTCGTGTGAATTGGTATTTCGTTTGAGTTGATATTTCATTTGTAGGCTGTTATTTCGTTTGAAGTCATTTCGTGTGAAGTGATTTCGTTTGAGATTGTTGTTAAAATCAAAAATTTGTCTAAGTGTTTGTTGATTGTTTCAGATACGTGAAGATGGATGAGTTTATGAATCCGTTCAGTGACATGTTTGCTTTCACGGGAAACACCGGAGATGATACATCGAACAACACAAATGAAAATGTTTCTAATCCAAGTGCAAAGAAAACTCTGTCTGATGCTTTGAGTGTGGAGAGTGCATATGGCACATACAACAAACCTCCCAAACTGATGGCGATTGAAGAATACAATAGATGGGCTAAAAGGTTTGAAGAGTGGCTAAAAGCGTTTGCGTATCCAAGCTGGAAAAGCTTGAAAAATGGTTTCAATATGGGAAGATCGGATTATGAAAATATAACAGAGTCTGATGATGTAGATAGTTTTGTTGCTGAACAAAAGTGCATTGCATTGCTTCATCAGTCTGTGAGAGACGACATAATATCGTTGATTGAGTACACAAATGCGAAAGATCTATGGGAGAAACTAAAAGTAAAATGTGTGGGTAGTGCCGAGATAGTTAAAAACAAAAAGAAGTTGTTAAGAAAAGAATATGATTTGTTTGGATGTTTGAAAAATGAATCTGTATCTAAGATGATTGAAAGATTTGGGCATTTGAAGCTGGAACTTGCAAGACACGGAATCGTGTACACTCAAGAAGAGTTAGTTGACAAACTGTTTGACTCGCTGCCGGATGATAAAGACTGGCAATACTTTGCTTTGATGCTGAAGAATACAATCAAGTCGGAGGATCTGACGGTTGATCTGTTAATCGAAAGATTGGAGAGTTATGAATTGGAGATCAAGAAATCAAACAAAGTCAATAATTCCTCATATCAGCAGAATGTTGAGCTGTATTATTGAGGTAGTATGATCCCGAAGAATGTGTCTCCTAAGACAGCTTTCTCAGCTGAAAGTTCTAACATGTCAAATCAAGAAAGTTCAAGCAGTGGTTATCATGGAGGTTCATCGTCAACTACTTCAAGTCAATCAGTTCCAAAGAATCTGTTTCAATGTAACATTGCTGTGGATCTAAAGAATGCTCAAAATTTCAGTGAAGAATCCGCAAAGCAACAAATGGTGTTTTTAGCGTCTGTCTTAGAATCTTATGAAAGCATCGTAGCAGGAAAGATCGGAAACACTAACCTCACCAAGGAAGATTATGATCAGATCGACCCAGAGGAAATGGAGTTGATAGATATCAGGTGGTGTATTGTATGGCTAGTGCAGTCAGACGAGCGCAAAGATTCATGGAGTTACAGGTAGACATTCTATTGGTGGACCTTCAACCAAGCTAGGGTTTGATAAGTCGAAGGTCACGTGCTTTAAATGTAAACAAAAAGGTCATTTTAAAAGAGAATGTCGAAATGCATATGCTGATGATACGGCAAATCCATTCAGAGAGGATTATTACAAAAAAATAATTTATCATCAGAACAAAGCTGAACCGCCTAGAATAAAGCAGATTGAAGAAAATCCCAAAGAAAAATCCAGAGCACTTGATGTTATCCATGACGATGAGGGATATGATTGGAGTGAAGTGTTACCAGAAGAAGACGCTGTGGGCTATGCATTTGTGGCAAAAATTGTTCCTTTCAAAGACAACAGAACAGAAGAAGAAAAATTTGTCAACAGAAGAATGAAAGCCCAAAACAGGATGAGCAGAATCTATTATACATACAAAGAAGCTAAAAAGGCGAAAAGATGGGACACTGATAGAGAATGTTACCTTGATCCCCAAGGAAACATTGCTGTTGATCCAGATTCTATTAGTGTTGAAACTCTCACCAAATAAATTGCTGAAGAAGAAGAAGCCAGACAGAGAGAATGGTGGGGAGGAGGAGAAGCTGAAGAAAAAGAAAAAGAACAAGAGAAAGAGCTGCAGATAAAGAAAATTGATGACGGGATTATTGATACGTCACAAGAATTCACGACTGAGAATTTGAAGAAGATGGCTGACAAAGTGTTTGCTGCGAAAGAACTAGAGGTAGTTTTTGGTTCTGGCACTGAGTCTAAAACCAAGGTTAGTCAGATTGATGCAACCAATGAAACAGGTAAGAAAGCTAAAACTGAGAGCGACTGCAAAAATTGCATGAAAGACTGCAAGGTTTGTAGTACAATTGCTTACCTTAACGGTAAAACGGTTGAAGAACTGACAGGAAGGGTCAGAGATGTTGAAAGTCAGATCTTAAACCGTGACAAGATGTTGAAAGCTTCCAATGATAGAGTAAAAGAATTAACTGAGAAAATCAAAAATGATAAAAGTGACGTAGAATTAGGAAAGAAAATGTAAAATTAATTCATGAAAATCGTCAACTTTCAGAAAATTTTGAGAAGCTAAAACGAACGGTAAAAGATTCTGATGAGAGAAATGGTAAGACATACAAAGAAAATGTTCAATTGTCAGGTGTTCTTAGGGTAAAAGAAGAGCTAATCAATCAACAACTGGATGAAATTGCCAAGTTGAAGCTTCAGTTTCAAGAAGCTAAAATTGAAAATGAACGCATTCAGTTGAAACTGAACAGTTACAACTCCGCAAGTTTTGTTCTTCAACATATAGTTCCTAAACCAATTGGGAAGAACAAAGCAGGCGAAGATGTTTATTCGGATGGAACTGGGATTGGGTTTCATCAGGTTCCACCGCCAGTGTTAAATAATTTTTCAAAGAAAAAATCAGGGTTGGTTAATGATGACGAAGAAAATGATGTTAAGCTTCCAGTCACGATTGATGTCACATTTACCACACCATCTGATGAAGATAGTGTTCAATCTGAAGTTGTGAAAAGCATGGTTGAAAATGTTTTAAAGTCTGAAAGTGACACTACTGAGGATGATGAGTGCTTTTTGGATAAATACATTCCAAAATCAAAATCCAAAAACAACTTAAATGAAGAACCTAATCTTGTGATGTACAAGATGTCGGGATCTGATAAGTTGTATTCAGATCGTGATTTTCCTTTGTAAAATGTGAATGTCGATAAATTGAAAAATGTGTTCAAGTTGGTTGAGATTGATGTTTGTGAACTTGAAGGTTTGAAACGTTCCAAATGACAATTAAACTTTGAAAAAGATAAAGATTACTACAAAAAACCCGTTGTACCACCGCATTTTTCTAGTAACAATCAAAACAAATGGTCGGGTGGTTATAAGGGTGGTAAGAATTATCAAAGAAAGAATTTTCAAAACAAGAAGTTTGTTGAGAAAAAGGTGTTTGTAAAACGCTCGAGTTCTCATTCCGAGCAGGAATCTGAGATTTTTTCAAAAACAAATGAAGAGTTTTTTTGAAGAAAAGGCTTCACAGCCTTAGACTGAAGGTACAAGTCAGGTAGATTCTCGTACATGCTTTAAGTGCAACAAAGTTGGACACATTGCACGAAAGTGCACCAACTTAAAGCCTAAGTCTGAAGTTGCTGAGAGACAGAAAAAGAAAGCTGATGCAAAAGGCAAAGCACCAATGGTTGTTGAGAAGAAAGTTTTGAAAAATGAAAACACAAAAATCAAAACTGAATCCGTAAAGAATGTGGTAACTAAAACTGATAAGTTTTACAAACGGGTTGCTTCACGTCAACAAGCATGGAAACCAAAATCAGTTGAAAAGAAACCAAGTTCTCCAAAACCAAAGGTTTCTAAGTTGGAAAAACAATCGTCTTCTACCACTTTGGTAAAGATGAATGTTCCTGTGGATTACTATGAGAAACTGGTACCACAAGAGGCTACAACTTCTGAAAAGAAGGATGTATCAAAGAAAGATCAATCATCTGTTCAACTTCTTAAAAATGATTTCGTTTTATATAAAGAGGTTGAGATTGGATCTGAGGAGAACTTAAAGATGAATGACAAGAATTTTCCGCCACTTTACACTGCTAAAACTCACATCAAAGTCAAGCTACCTGAGTCAAAAGAGGCTTGGGTGGCATCACAATCTAACTAAAGTGTTTGTGATATGTGTAGGAGCTTCCAAGATCCGTTTCACATTGGATTATGGATAGTGGAGCTTCTCAGCACATGACGGGGAAGAAGACCCTACTGTACGATGTTAGAGGGTTTAATGGAGGATATGTAGGTTTTGCAGGCAATCAATGAGGTCGAATAGTCGGTGAAGGAACTTTATCAAATGGAATTGTCACGTTTGAACGAGTAAACTACTTCGCCGAGCTTGAAAACAATCTTCCGAGCATCTCTCAGATTTGTGATCGTATGTATACAACACACTTTACAGATAAGGAATGTTTGATCTTGAAACCAGGATTTGTTGTTCCCGAAGAGTGGGTGATCATGAGAGAACCTAGAGTGAATGATCTGTATGTGTTGGACATGAGTGTAGCAACTACTACCACGGGTCAAGCACACTGTTTTATGTCAAGAGCAAAGGAAAAAAGAATCGCAATTGTGGCATCGAAAGATGGGCCACATTCACCTACGAAAAATGAATCACCTGGTGCATAATGACTTAGTTATTGGTGTTCATGTGAAAGGTTTTCATCTTGAGGGGGAGTGTATTAGCTGTGTCAAAGGCAGGCAAAAGAAGAAATCTCACCCTGGAAAGAAAGTTAACTCAGTCTCAAGACCGTTAGAGAGACTCCATATGGATCTGTTTGGTCCAGTAAATGTCAAAAGTATAACGGGTGATCTTTACTGTCTAGTAGTAACAGATGACTACTCGAGATTTTCATGGGTATCATTTTTGAAGTCAAAAGATGAGACATTTGAAAGTTTGATGACGTTGTTCAGAAAGATTGAGAACTTGTACCAAACTCGAATTAGAAGAATCAGGAGTGACAACGGTACAGAGTTCAAGAACAACAAGATGGAAGAATTTTGTGATGAGAGAGGTATACTGCAAGAATTTAGTGCTCCTTACATTCCACAGCAAAATGGAGTAGCTGAAAGAAAGAACATGACGCTAATTGAAACGGCTAGGACGATGCTTGCTGATTCGAAATTACCAGTCAACTTTTGTGCAGAAGCAGTATCAGCCGCTTGCTATACACTCAACCGGGTTCTTACAATGAAGAAATTCAACAAGACATGTTTTGAGCTGATCAATAACCGCAAACCAAACCTGAAGTATCTGGAACCGTTTGGGTCTCCCTGCACAGTTGTAGAACCTTTTGGGAAATTTGGTGCAAAGAGCATTGAAGGAATTTTCGTAGGTTATGCGAGTCCATTGAAACGAGTCTTTGTTCCAAGCTTGAAGCGGATTATCGAAGCACATAATGTTGAGTGTCAAAGTTATACCATGCCACCGCAAAATCCAGGCGACTCATGGCGTTTTAATTACGATACACGGTGGGATTCGTTTGACATTGAAGAAGAACCAGATTTCTTTGACGATTTGGATATTCTAAGAGAGTATGAAGAATCACAAGAAAGGTTTCCAGCTGAGTATTCTAGACGTCAAAATCGAGCTTCCAATGATGATGAAGCAGGTCCTAGTAATGCTGGAGAACATGATGATATTCAACAAAATCTTGACAATCAGACGGCAGTCAATGATAATCAAGAATCTGAAGATAGACCTGTATTTGATCGTGGTGACTCAGATTCTGAGGGGGAGCAGATCCAGATATCAAGTCAAACAATTCCAGTCAGTAAACAAGGTGCAAATAAGAATGTCACAAATTTGGAAGGCGAGGTAGATGTTCCAGGCGAGGTGATGCCGAGAACTCTTTTGTACCATCCAGAAGAGCTGATTATTGGAGAATTACAATCAGGCATTCGCACAAGACGTCAAATTGACCAAGGCCTTACTTGTTTTTATTCTATAGTTGCTCCGTTACAAACTGAGTTTTCACTTAGTTGTTTTATTTCGTAGATTGAACCGCGAACATACAAGGAAGCGCTAACTGAAGATTCTTAGGTCAACGCGATGCAAGAGGAGCTGAGTCAGTTTGAGAAGTTGGGAGTTTGGAAATTGGTAGACTTGCCTGATGGTCACAGGAAGATAAACACCAAGTGGGTGTTCAAGTGTAAGAGAGACGATCGAGGAGTTATTATTCGTAACAAAGCTCGACTCGTAGTCCAGGGTTTCAGTCAGCAGGAGGGTATAGATTTCACTGAAGTGTATGCTCCGGTTGCTAGACTTGAAGTGATCAGAATTTTCCTAGCATTTGCATCTTGGAAAAATTTTAAAGTTTGTCAGCTAGATGTTAAATCGGCGTTTCTCTATGGGAAGGTAAAAAAGGAGGTATATGTCGGACAGCCACCGGGCTTCACCGATCCAATCCACAAAGACAAGGTTTACTTACTGGATAAAGCGTTGTATGGTTTACACCAGGCCCCGAGAGCCTGGTACGAGACATTGTCTCAACACCTACTTGCCAACAGTTTCATCCGTGGAAAAGTGGATGCCACTCTATTCACCAAAGAAGTCGACGAACATCTTCTGATAGTTCAAATATACGTGGACGACATCATATTCGGGTCAACAAATGAAAATTTGTGCAAAGATTTTGAAAAAGTTATGAAGCAGAAATTTGAAATGTCATCGATGGGTGAGATGAAATTTTTCTTGGGACTTCAAGTTGATCAACTGCCTAAGGGAATTTTCATACATCAGACGAAGTATGTTCATGATATCTTAGAGAAATTTGGGATGTCAGGTTCTACTCCAGCCTCCACCCCATTAGCAACGAACCATGGGATAAATCCTGATCTTACCGGAGAGAAGGTAGATGAAACGTTGTATCGTTCCATGATCGGATCGCTGATGTATTTGACAGCTTCTAGACCCGATATTATGTATCCAACCTGCCTCGCAGCAAGATTTCAATCTAACCCGAGAGCTTCGCATATGGTCATTGTGAAACGGATATTACGCTACCTGAAAGGAACTCCATCACTGGGGTTGTGGTATCCAAGAGAAGGCGATTTCATGCTCGAAGGGTATTCCGATTCCGATTTCGGATGCTGCAAAGTTAACGCTAAATCAACAACAGCGGGGTGCCAGTTTTTCGGACCACGATTGGTTACCTGGCAATGCAAGAAGCAGACCTCTGTGGCTTTATCCACATGTGAAGCTGAGTATGTATCTGATAGCAGCTGCTGCTCTTAGATCTTGTGGATCCAGCAACAGATGCGCGACTACGGTTTGCAATTTCTTAACACCCCTATCTTTGTTGATAATGAGGCAGCGATAAACATTACTAAAAATCCTGTTCATCACGCTAAAACGAAACACAATGAAATTCGTCATCACTTCATCCGAGACTGTTTCGAGAAGAAGTTGATACGAATTGAGAAAATCCACACTGACGAACAAAAAGCTGATTTACATACCAAAGCGTTTGATAAAACTCGTTTTCAATATCTTTTAAATTTGAACGGTATGAAGCTTTTATCGGTGTCGGAAGAGATTCTTGGCGTAGATGAAGGTACCAATGTAGATGATGTTGAGAAGCATTCTGCAATGGTTTGTCGATTTTTTACTTATTTTGGTATTTAGGGGGAGTAGGTTATATTTTTATATTTTTCAGAAAATACAAAAACAGTAAAAAAATTCAAAAATGCAAAAACATGAGATATTTTCAAAATACAAAAACAATAGAAAACCAGAAAAGAGCTTGTGTAAAAAGGGAAAATGATAGTACATTGGCTTGACAGTTACAGTATGCTAAAGATATGTAAAGTTTAAAAGTCTTAAACAGTCTCGCTGATGATATGCCGATAGGTTTTTGCACATTTAGTAGGTTTGTTCGGGATATAAACCTAAATCTTTACTTGCTTATTTCGTGGGGAACGCTACTTGGATATATAGGTAACCCCTGAAATCTTGTTTGAAAGATCCCTCTTTCTGAGATACTAGGTCTTTATACTCAGTGATATCTGGGGTATTATCCCGGGACTTCTGATATTGTAATTTTCAAGATAATGTTTTGAAAATTGTTTGAACAAAAGTCAGTTTCGTTTCGTCCTGAATCAACCAAGGTCATTAAGTTGGACTTGGTAGATAAATTGAGTACTCAGGCTCATTAACTTGGACCTGAATACTTAAGTGGATTTCTAGAAACCAATAAAAACTTCAAAATGTTGTCAAAAAGGAGAATAGTTTGTAATGTTATATTCTTGAAAAGCAGGAAACAAGATCTCCATGGCATTGAAAGTATAAAGTTTGAACCAGAATTCGAGCTCCAACATATTGAAAGGGGGAGTCTACATTCTGGATCAACACTCAAAGGGGAGTTTGAAGAGTTTTGAAGATAGAGATTGAAGGATGCTTACAGTGTCAGACAAATTGGACAGAGAAAAAGATAGATCAAGACTAAAGACTGAAGATTTGATGCTAAAGACTTCGTCAACATCCAAGGGGGAGTCTGTTGGTGCATAAATGTCTCTTTATAGAGTCTTGTATCTAGATAGGATAATCTAGTGTTCAGCAGGTCGGAAAACAGGTTTTGAGTGTTAAAAGGTAATTTCGTACGAAATTACACAATGGTAATTTCGCACGAAATTAATGATTTCGCATGAAAGTAATTTCGTTTGTATAGGTCCGTGCGAAATTACCTGCCCTATAAATACCCAACTTGCTGATTCATTTGTAACGTTTCCGATTCAGAGCCGAGGTGCTGCCAGTTTGTCAAACGATCTGTAAAAGCTTTGAAATCAATAATAAGAAGATAATTAAGGATAATCAAGCTGTTTCAAGTCTATTTCTCTGATTCCGCCTTTGAAATAGATCATATACTCTTCTGATTGACTCATTAGGGTCACACAACGATCCAACATTATCCACGCCGCCCCATCAACCAGTGGTTATGCCAGCGGGAATCATGAACGCCCCAGTTACACCAGGAAATCAAGCTTACTTCCCCGGGTACTATTACGCACCCCCGTACGGGTACTTACCCCCGTATAACACTTCATTGTACACTCCCCAAGGAGCAACACAAGGCCATGCTCAGCAATCGCCATACGCGGCTTACATGGCCCCTGGTGGACTTTCCCAACATCACAACCAGTTTACGGTCAGACCCCGCCAACAGCGGAACCTGCTTATGATAGAGGAAACACGTCTAGGCCTCGATTTTCTCCAGGTGGAGGCCCCAGCCCCATACCGAACATCACCACGGCTCAACCTCCTGTCATCCAGGGTACCAGCCAGGGTGGGATCACTCCTCCAATACAACCCATAAATGTAGAGGAGGACGAACTTACCAGACCTTACAAACCGGTGGACGCAACTTTCAAATTCAAGTTCACCAGAAGAATAGCGAAAGCTCCTATCAAGGAAAAGCCCAATATGCCTCAAACTATAGGCAAATACGATGGTCTAGGCGACCCCGATGACCATCTCAATTTATTCAAAAGTGCAGGGGAAGTAGCCTGTTGGCCTATGCCCCTCTGGTGCAAGATGTTTGTCCAAACGCCGGTAGGCACGGCTCGAGTCTGGTGGGATAGTTTGCCCACTGGGGAGATTGACAGCTTTGAAGACCTAGAGGCTAAGTTCATCTTGCAATTCAGCCAACAGCGCAGGCACACTAAAGATCGAAACGAGCTCCTTCATATCCGCTGGCGAGAATATGAAATGGTGGAAAGTTTCATCGTTAGATTCAATAAAGAAAGCCTGGCAATCCCGGGTGTCACAAACGATCTAGCGTGTGGAGCTTTCCTACAAGGAGTAAATGATGATGAGCTATTAAGAACACTTTACGGAAGAGATGGTGTGCCTCCCACCATCGACGAAATCTTGAGGATAGCTAAGGTGTACGTTATACAAGAAAAAGCTGTAGCCGCCAGTCACGCGGCCAATAGAAAAAAGGAGGCTCAGAAAAGCCAAGAGTATAGAGAACAGCGGGGTTCTAAAAATAAAGGTAGAGGAGACCGATACCAAAAAGGTGATAGAACGGATTCGCGGTATGATAGGTCTAGAAATACCTACTCAAGGAATGAATCCTCTAAGCCGCGATCCGATTACCCTAACCTGAGCAAGATGCCAGCAGAAATCCGAGCCTCCGAGAACCTCAAGTTTAACCCTCCAAAGCTGCTAAAAGACAACCCCAACAAAGATATAAGCAAGTACTGTGAATACCACAAAGGGAGCGGCCACGATACTAGTGACTGTTTTCAGCTAATGAAGCAGATTGAATACTTCGTGAAAGCGGGTAAATTGGCACACCTGGTGAGAGACATCAAACAGGGCCCGCCACCCGTCAAAGAAGAAAACGACAAGGCGGCCGGTAAAAGGCCGCGAGAGCTAAACATGGTACACGCGGATAAGGGAAAATGGGTCAAGCGGAGTTTCTCCACGCTCGAACCCTGGATGCTGGCGACTATGACAATCGAGCCTCGCGTGGAAGATTTGCACCTCACTACGGACGCCTTAATCATATCTGCTGTGGTGGGTGATTATCACATGAGGAGGATCCTGGTAGATACCGGGAGTTCAGAGGATATTATCTATGAGCATTGCTTCAATAGAATTCAACCAGAAGATAGAAGACTGCTTGAGTCAGTACACGCCCCCATAAAAGGGTTCACAGGGGAAAAGGTGGACCCCATTGGCCAAATTACTTTCCCAGTCACATTCGGACATGCCCCCCGGGAAAGAACCGTACTCCTTACATTCCTTGTGATACGCGCTGAGTCTTACCACAATGTAATCATCGGAAGGTTCACCCTGGGGAAATTGGATGCCAACGTATCTACGGCGCGAGGGTTCATGAAGTTTCCCACCCCGCGGGGCATTGCTAAAGTATTTCGAGATAAGGTGGGGGAGGTATTGGACACCAAAAGATGTCGACAGGGGCCCACCGGCGCCATCGGCCCGGAAAGTGGGTATTAAGCACACGCCATCCGGATCAGACAGTGACAATAGGGGACAGCCTCTCCCCGGAGGTCAAAAACAACCTGAAACAACTGCTGAGAAGAAACGCCGATATCTTCGCTTTTGAGCATTCTGACATGACTGGGATACCCCGGGAAAGGGCAGAGCACAGGCTAGCGACACTCCCGGGCATTAAACCCATTGCACAGGGCAAACGCAGTATGGCTCCAGATCGAAGAGCGGCGGCAGTCAAAGAAGTACGAAAGCTGGTTAAAACTGGAATACTTAGAGAAACAAAGTACCACACATGGGTATCAAACCCCGTTATAACAACCCTAAAGAAAACCGATACCCTTATAAGTTTTCCGACACCCTAATATATTTTAAAATATTCCAATATGTCCTAAAATACACCCCATACGTGAAAACGGGCCCTGAATACCATAATTATTATTAAAATAAATTAAAAATGGAATTTTTGGGTTTGAGGCGGGCCGCGTGAGCCACACCTCAATCCTTACGCGGGCCGCGATGAGGTGAAACCTGGCGTAACCTTGGGCCGCCACGTGGCCCAACACATGTCGAGGCTAGTTGGTGACCCGGATCAGCTACGCTGTTGACCAGCGTTGACGCGGGCCGCATAGGCCTTTGCCTACTTTTATGCGGGCTGCGAGAAACCCGAACTCAGCCCCTATAAAGCTGGAGCTTGGGCCTTCAGTTTACGTCGCTCAAATTCAATTCTCTCTCAACGAATTTCTGATAGTATAAGCCATGGTCGGGTCTAATAACCCCCTAATTAGCGAAATTCTGCTCCGTTGTAAGTATCATAACCCCTGGATACGTATTAGATACGCTGTCCGATTGATCTAGAGTTCTGTAACACTGTCGTGGTTCTGCCCGACGTAGTCGTTGGAATGCCATCTCGGGGAGGGTATTACTAATGTTAAAATGGGTTATTATACTAACACGTGTGCATTTGTGTAATTTATAGACAATTCCCAGGGAACCCTTACAGAAAATCTAAGACAGCAATGTGAGTAATCTCCTTTTTGTAAACAGTTTTTACAAAACCTTAACTATTTTACAATGCAATTTAGCAGTGATTGAGTCTTTGTAATTCTACGATTACTGCCGGTATGTTGGGGTTTTGTATACAAAATGTGAGACACGTTACCATTGGACGAGGAGTTAGCCAATGTGTAATATGACCCACCAGTCAGGATTGACAGTACTGAATGAGTAATTGGGTAGATATAAACATTGTGATCGCTTTCAATACTGTTTAAATTAAATTAATGTTTCTTAATTAAACTGGGATTCACTCACCAGTATTTCCCACTGACAAATGTTTTTAAAACCCTTTTCAGGTAACACAATGTGAAAGCCAATTAGAAGCCAGCTGGATAGCACTGAAGGCTTGGAAAAATGGCTATAAAAGTTACCTAAATAAAGAAGGCGTTTTAATTCAATAAAATGGGATTTATCCCAATAAATCAGTTTGTAATGAAAACTTTGGTTTTATCCCAATGTGTTTATTTCTATAAAATGTGGTGTTTTACTCTGATAAAATATTTCCTAACTACGGTCCTGATGTAATTTCCGCTGCCAAATTAATAAACACCGATACCACTGACACTGAGTTCGCGGCCGCCCGTTCCTGGGACAGATAGGGGCGGGGGTTGTGACAGAAGGTGGTATCAGAGCTAAGCCACTGATTCAGCCACAGAAGCGTTATGCTGACATCAAAATTCAAATTGTTAGGAAATAAATTAAATTGTATTTTCTTGTTATGTGTTATTTGACTATTTGTTAGTTTACAGTATGAGCGACCAAGGACCATCTGACACGTATCGTCAATTGTCTGGTTCGCCTAGAAGCGAAGGCACCTCCTCTTCTCAGCCTGCCCTCTCAGGGTACTCTGCTAATACGGAAGAAGGAATATTCGTGTTTAAGGCTCAGTCCGAGGAGCCATTCCCTCAGAAAAATAGAGGATGGTTCAGTCGAGGGGCACACGAGCAAGAAAGCGTATGAAAAAGTTACAAGACCAGAGAGTACTAGCCGCAGTAAAAAGAGAGACTGATGCCTATGCCCAGGATATGATTAATAGGGGTATAGCAATATCCACATTCTAGCAACCACTGCAGCTTACCCTAACCTAGAGAAAATGATAGCACCCCAACCACAACCACCAATTCCTGACCAACCAATGGAAATAAAAAACCGTGAAAATCAAGTAGAAATGCATGATTTCAACCCGGAGGAAATACCTAGGGTACCCGCACCAAATCCCTTAGACCCAAATTACGACCCCTGGTGGGACGATAATAGGGACTATGTGCAACGCTACCCGATACATGAAGACATACCCATGCCAAACATAGGAGCTTACCCAGGTTTAGATCCTTTAGATCCCTATTACCACGATGTATTCATTAGGGAGATTTTAGAAAATCCTTACCAATTTCAGGCCCCTACACCTCCATACCAGGAACCTGCACCCCAGATTCCGAACCCAATCCTAGAACCTGCACCCCCAATGAGTGCAGACAATGTACAAGAACTTATGACATTTGGTGAGGAAATTTTAGAGAGTAGTGAAAGAATGCGACAGGTGGGAGAGCGACTCGTCTGGAAGTACGACGGGCGCAATATGGATTTCTGGATGAATCCATATCCATGAATGTGATGGTGGAAACGGTAGTAGTAATAATAATAATAAAATAATAATAATATGTGTGTATGTATGAAAAAAAACTACGGATGCCTATTACTAGTAGTGTAGTTTTAAATTTTAGTTGGTATTGTAATTTTAATTTCAGTACTGGTGTGTAATAGATGCATATTATATGAATAGAGTAAAGTCGCAATGATCGACGCTTTTGACCAAAATGTGTGTCATGTGATTGGTTATATTAAATATTATTTTGTGATATTTATACATGGTAAATATTTAAAATTCAGATGGCCGACGAAGGAAATCAAGGAAATCTGAATAACGAAGAGTAACATTAACTTGGTTAATGAGAATCCGAGCATCAATAACAATGGAAACCAAGTGGATAATAGTGCCATTCAACACATAGTGGCACAAGGAATTATAGATGCAATTCCATTTATTATTCAAACGGTTCAGGAAGCGAATAATAAAAGTAAACATAGCAGTAAGCGACCAACTGAACCAGAAAACAGCGTAAACAATGGACCTGTACTTCAAGTGCCAATTCCCAAAAGAAGAAGAACCATGTCTTATGGTTGTTCTTATAAAGAATTATAGTCCTGCAAACCAATAGAATTCTCGGGCAATGAAGGACCCATTGCAACTCTACGCTGGATAGAAAAGACTGAGGCTGTTTTAAAAATAAGCAAGTGTGCTGAAGAAGACAAGATAATGTTTGATTCTAATCTATTTAAAAACTCAGCCTTAGAATGGTGGAACACTATCCTCCAGTCAAGAGGAAGTGATAAGATTTACAACATGGAATGGGAGGAATTTAAAAATATGGTAGAAAGGAAATTCTGCCCTCCCAATGAAAAGGAACAGATAACGAATAAGTTTCTGAACCTTAGGATGACTGGGATAGATAGTAAGGGTTATACTACTACATTCTTTGAATATGCTAGATAGTACCAACCCTTGCATCACCTGAACCGGTATTAATCTCCCGTTACATCTGGGGATTAATCGGAGAAATTAGACATGTAGTCAAGGCAGCTAGACCGCAAACCATAGAAGAAGCTGTAGAATTAGCAAACACCTTGACAGATGAATTAATCCGTACTAGAGAAGAAGACCAGAGAAGAAACCTAGCTCAAAGACTTACCCAGGAATTCCGATCTGGAAATTCCAACCGTGGGAAAAATGTAGGTTCCACATCTACACCTTATTGCAAGTATTGCAAAAGGAAACATTCTGGAAGATGCTCCATATATTGCAATTTCTGCAAAATATCAGGACACAAGGAAGAAGATTGTAGGAGGAAAGCCAACAAAAGGATATGCTACAACTGTGGGGAACAAGGCCACATCAAGCCGAACTGTCCGAAATTGGCTCCAGCTGTGAACAACAAGAACACTAAAAATGCTAGAGCATTCGTTCTGACTGCAGATGAAGCCAAGATGATTCAAGATGTGATAGCCGGTACGTTTTTAGTTAATGATGTTTTTGCTAAGGTATTATTTGACTCTGGTGCAAACCAAAGTTTTATTAATACTTCATTTTGCAAACTTCTAAATCAGTCATTAACTAAACTTCCACAAGAATGTCTAGTAGAGACAGCAAATGGAGAAACGATTAGGATTTCTGAAATCTTGCTGGGAGCAAGAATAGAGTTTTTAAATCAAAAGTTTATTGCAAACCTTTACCCAATGAATCTGGCAGGATTTGATGTCGTTTTAGGAATGGATTGGTTAATAGCCAATAAAGCCAGTATTTTATGTGATCAAAAGTCAATCCAAGTAAATTCACCAAAAGGTGAAAAGATCACAATTAAAGGAGATAAACCCTTTAGATCCACGAAATTCATCTCTGTGATGAAAACTGCAAGTTATATAAGAAAAGGGTCTATAGTATATTTGATTTCTATAATCACTAACACTAAAGGAAAAGAATTAAAAGACATTCCAGTAGTGTCCCAGTTTTCAGATGTATTTCCAGAAGAATTACCAGGACTACCGCCAGACAGAGAAGTCGAATTCAGAATCCATCTGTTAACCGGAACAGCACCAATTGCCAAAGCACCCTACCGTCTGGCACCCGTCTAAATGCAGGAAGTGAAGAAACAGTTAGACGAATTGTTGGAAAAATGATTTATACAGCCAAGCTCATCGCCTTGGGGAGCACCGATTTTATTCGTTAAAAAGAAATACGGGTCAATGCGTATGTGCATTGACTACTGTGAATTGAACAAGGTAACAATTAAGAATCGGTATCCATTACCAAGAATCGATGACCTGTTCGATCAATTGCAATGAGCTCGATTTTTCTCTAAGATCGATTTAAGATCAGGATATCATCAATTAAAGGTGCAAGAAGAAGATATTCCTAAGACTGCATTTAGAACAAGGTATGGCCATTATGAATTTACTGTCATGCCATTTGGTTTAACCAATGCCCCAGCCGCATTTATGGACATGATGAACCGAATATGTAAACCATATTTGGATAAATTCATAATTGTCTTTATAGATGATATTCTAATTTACTCTAAAAGTAAAGAGGAACATGCAAAGCATTTGCACGCACTTCTAAGTCTATTAAGAAAAGAAAAGCTTTATGCTAAGTTTTCCAAGTGCGAGTTTTAGTTAGAACAAGTACAATTTCTTGGACACTTAGTTAATCATGAAGGAATTCATGTGGATCCCACAAAGATCGAGGCGATTACTAAATGGAAAACCCCTGAGTCACCAACCGAGGTTAGAAGTTTCTTAGGATTGGCCGGTTATTATAGAAGATTTATTCGAGACTTTTCTAGAATAGCCATTCCTTTAACTAAGTTAACCTGTAAATCCATTAAGTTTGAATGGGGACCAAAACAAGAAGAAGCATTTAGAATTCTTAAGCAAAGATTAACCCACGCACCCATACTAGCATTACCAGAGGGAACTGAAGATTTTGTAGTCTATTGTGACGCTTCCAAACTAGGTTATGGATGTGTGTTGATGCAACGCCAAAAGGTTATAGCTTAGGCATCTAGACAACTTAAGAATCATGAAGAAAATTATTCAACCCATGATCTAGAATTAGGAGCCATAATTTTTGCCCTTAAGATTTGGAGACATTATCTTTATGGTAGTAAGTTTACCATATTCACCGATCATAAAAGTTTAAGGTATGTTTTCGGGCAAAAAGAATTGAATATGAGACAAAGACGCTGGATGGAAATGCTCAGTGATTATGATTGTGATATCCAGTATCATGAAGGAAAAGCAAATGTAGTGGCAGATGCTTTAAGCTGAAAGTATCACGAAAAGCCAAAAAGGGTACGTTCTCTTAAATTAAATCTGCAAGTAGATTTAAATGATCAAATTAGAAAAGCACAAGAATCAGTAATCAAGGATGATACTGAAAAATTAAAATGAATGATTAAGGAATTAAAACAAGGAACAGATGGAATTTGGAGATTCCATAAAAAGAGAATGTGGATACCTAAATTAGGAAACCTATGTCATCGTATATTAGAAGAAGCCCATAAGTCTAAGTATACGATGCACCCAGGAAATGATAAGATGTAACAGGATTTAAGAAAGAATTTCTGGTGGATAGGAATGAAAAAGGACATAGCAACCTATGTTTCTAAATGTTTAACATGTTCACAAGTTAAAGCTGAACATCAGAAACCCTCAAGTTTGGTATAACAGTTAGAAATGCCCGTATGGAAATGGGAATTGATTACAATGGATTTTGTTACCAAATTACCCAAAACAAGGAAAGGTAATGATACAATCTGGGTGATTGTAGATAGGCTAACCAAGTCAGCTCATTTCCTACCAATGAAAGAAACTTTCAGTATGGAACAGCTAGCTAAATTATATGTAAATGAAATAGTTTCATTACATGGAATTCCTTTATCAATTGTTTCTGATAGGGATAGCCGTTTTACCTCTCATTTTTGGTCAAGTTTCCAAAAAGCAATGGAAACCAAGTTAAATCTAAGCACAACTTATCATCCTCAAATGGATGGACAAAGTGAAAGGACGATTCAGACAATGGAAGACATGCTTAGAGCTTGCGTAATTGATTTCGGAGGTAATTGGGACGATCACCTATCTTTAATAGAATTTTCTTATAATAATAGTTATCACACAAGTATCAATGCTGCACCATTTGAAGCACTTTATGGACGAAAGTGCCGAACCCCAGTCTGTTGGGCAGAAGTTGGGGAAAAGCAACTATCTGGACCTGAGATAGTACAAGAAACAACTGAAAAAATTATTCAAGTCAAAGAACGAATGAAAACAGCACGTGATCGACAAAAGAGCTATGCTGACAACCGACGCAAACCCTTGGAATTTCAAATAGGAAATAAAGTATTGTTAAAAGTCTCTCCTTGGAAAGGAGTGGTAAGATTCATCAAAAGAGGAAAGCTAAGTCTCAGATATGTTGGACCTTTTGAGATTGTTAGAAGAATTGGACTTGTAGCCTATCAGCTACAACTGCCAGAGGAAATGGCAGGAATACATGATGTATTTCATGTATCTAATCTCAAGAAATGCTTAGCCGATGAATCACTTGTAGTGCCTCTTAAGGATATAGAGGTAAATGAACAACTCAAGTTTGTAGAAAGCCCTCTACAGATTGAAGACAGGAAAGTCAAGAACCTCAAGCACAAGAGATTAGTTCTGGTCAAAGTGAAATGGGACTCCAAAAGAGGACCAGAGTATACATGGGAGCTTGAATCAGAAATGCTAAGGAAATATCCACACTTGTTCCAGTAGATCTCGGGGACGAGCTCTAAAACAAGGTGGGGAGGATATAACAACCCTAAAGAAAACCGATACCCTTATAAATTTTCTGACACCCTAATATATTTTAAAATATTCCAATATGTCCTAAAATACACCCCATACGTGAAAACGGGCCCTGAATACCATAATTATTATTAAAATAAATTAAAAATGGAATTTTTGGGTTTGAGGCGGGCCGCGTGAGCCACACTTCAACCCTTACGCGGGCTGCGACGAGGTGAAACCTGGCGTAACCTTGGGCCGCCACGTGGCCCAACACATGTCGAGGCTAGTTGGTGATCCGGATCAGCTACGCTGTTGACCAGCGTTGACGCGGGCCGCGTAGGCCTTTGCCTACTTTTACGCGGGCCACGAGAAACCCGAACTCAGCCCCTATAAAGCTGGAGCTTGGTCCTTCAGTTTACGTCGCTCAAATTCAATTCTCTCTCAACGAATTTCTGATAGTATAAGCTATAGTCGGGTCTAATAACCCCCTAATTAGCGAAATTCTGCTCCGTTGTAAGTATCATAACCCCTGGATACGTATTAGATACGCTGCCCGATTGATCTAGGGTTCCGTAACGGCTGTCGTGGTTCTGCCCGACGTAGCCGTTGGAATGCCGTCTCTGGGAGGATATTACTAATGTTAAAATGGGTTATTATACTAACACGTGTGCATTTGTGTAATTTATAGATAATTCCCAGGGAATCCTTACAGAAAATCTAAGACAGCAATGTGAGTAATCTCCTTTTTGTAAACAGTTTTTACAAAACCTTAACTATTTTACAATGCAATTTAGCAGTGATTGAGTCTTTGTAATTCTACGATTACTGCCGGTATGTTGGGGTTTTGTATACAAAATGTGAGACACGTTACCATTGGACGAAGAATTAGCCAATGTGTAATATGACCCACCAGTCAGGATTGACAGTACTGAATGAGTAATTGGGTAGATATAAACATTGCGATCGCTCTCAATACTGTTTAAATTAAATTAATGTTTCTTAATTAACATGGGATTCACTCACCAGTATTTCCCACTGACAAATGTTTTTAAAACGCGTTTCAGGTAACACAATGTGAAAGCCAATTAGAAGCCAGCCGGATAGCACTGAAGGCTTGGAAAAGTGGCTATAAAAGTTACCTAAATAAAGAAGGCGTTTTAATTCAATAAAATGGGATTTATCCCTATAAATCAGTTTGTAATGAAAACTTGGGTTTTATCCCAATGTGTTTATTTCTATAAAATGTGGTGTTTTACTCTGATAAAATATTTCCTAACTACGGTCCTGATGTAATTTCCGCTGCCAAATTAATAAACACCGATACCACCGACACTGAGTTCGCGGCCGCCCGTTCCCGGGACAGATAGGGGGCGGGGGTTGCGACACCCGTGATGGTCAAGAAGCCAGATGGCACATGGTGGATGTGCATAGACTTTAAAGATCTGAAGAAAGCATGCCCCAAAGATGCTTACCCACTACCGGAGATGGATTTCAAAGTTGATTCCCTAGTCCCTTATAGGAACAAGTGCTTCTTAGACGCCTATAAGGGTTACCACCAAATCAAAATGTCCAAAGACGATGAAGAGAAAACGGCGTTTCATACTGATGTGGGCATCTTTTGTTATACCAAAATGCCTTTTGGCCTGCGAAACGCCGGAGCTACTTATCAGCGGCTTATGGATAAAGCTTTCCAAAAACAAATCGGCAGAAACTTAGAAGTATATGTTGACGATTTAGTAATCAAGAGCAGGGAAGAAAAACAAATGCTTATAGACATTGAAGAAACCTTCCAAACGCTCAGAGAATATAATATCAAGCTCAACCCCAAGAAGTGTTCATTTGGGGTGGAAGAAGGCAAGTTCTTGGGGGTAGTAGTCACCCGGGACGGCTTTAAAGCTAACCCGGAAAAGGTAGCCGCCATAACGCGGATTCCCACCCCCAGGACTTTGAAAGAAGCGCAACATTAAACGTGCGTTTAGTGGCTATAAACAGATTCTTGGCAAGACACGCCGAGAGGTCTTTGCCATTTATAAAGACGTTAAAAGATTGCCTTAACAAGAAAAATTTCAAATGGACCAGCGAAGCGGAAGAAGCCCTACAAGACATGAAACGTTTCATCGAGAAACTACCTATGCTAATAGCGCCATATCCTGAAGAAGTACTTAAAATGTATTTGGCAGTGGCCCACAACGCGGTAAGCGTGGTACTTATGGTGGAAAGAGACGGGAAGCAAACGCCTATATATAACATCAGCCGAGTTCTGGCGGGACCGGAAACGCGGTATCCAACACTTGAAAAGTTGGTCCTGGCGCTAGTCCATGCTACTCGGCGACTCAAAAGATACTTTCAGGGGCATCGCGTGCAGGTCTTAACGAATTACCCGCTGCAGCAAATTTTACACAAACCAGAGATCTCTGGAAGATTAGCCAAATGGGCGATTGAACTAGGAGCCCTGGATATCGAGTATCGAAAGCGGACAACAATCAAGGGGCAGGTGATCGCCGATTTCTTGGCCGAAATTCCTGAGGGAGAAATTATACAGGACCCCGCAATTCAGGACATCCCAGAGTCCAGTACAGCCAGACAAACTTGGAAGCTCTATACAGACGGATCGTCCAGCGGGAAAGGTTCTGGGGCAGGTCTCATGCTGATAAGCCCAGACGAAATACGGCTGATGTACGCCCTACGTTTCGATTTCGAACGTTCTAACAACGAAGCAAAGTATGAGGCGCTACTCGCAGGCCTGAGGATGGCCCAATCTATGGGAGCCACAAGAGTTGACGCGTATGTTGACTCCTTCCTGGTTAATAATCAAGTAAACGAAACTTATGAAGCTAAGGATGAGTCAATGGCAAAGTATTTGGCTAAAACAAAGGAGCTTATAGCTTCCTTTGACAATGTCACGCTCAATCACGTCCATAGAGGAAAGAACCAAATAGCAGACGCCTTGAGCAAACTCTTCACCTCAGGCATGGAAAGAGAAGTAAAGTTAGAAACGTTGCAAATGCCCTCTATTGAACCCCGGGAGGTTTCCGCCCTCACAGCTGAAGAACCCTGTTGGTACACCCAAATACTAAAGTTTCTCACAAGGGGTGAATTACCCCCCGCCAAGGCTGACGCCCACAAAATCCAAAACAAGGAACTGCAATACGAAGTCAACAACGGCGTCCTCTACAGGAAATCATACCTGGGACCACTACTGCGATCTGTATCCCCAGCAGAAGCAAAATACCTAATCCAAGAAATACACGTGGGCATATGTGGCATTCACGCTGGACCCCGGGCAGTTGTGGCTAAAATCCATAACGCCGGGTATTACTGGCCTGGGATGCATGAAGACACGTGGGCATCCAAGAAATACCTAATCCAAGAAATACCTAATCCATGAAGACACGTGGGCACAAAGACACGTGGGCACGAAGACACGTGGGCAAAATACCTAATCCAAGAAATACACGTGGGCATATGTGGCATTCATGCTGGACCCCGGGCAGTTGTGGCTAAAATCCATAACGCCGGGTATTACTGGCCTGGGATGCACGAAGACGTGGTAAAAGAACTCAGAAGGTGCCGTAGCTGCCAAAAATTTGCTCCTCAAACACTCCGACCCAAGAACAACTTAATCCCGATCACAGCGGCCTACCCTTTCCAAAAGTGGGCGGTGGACATTGTGGGACCGTTCCTGCTGGCCCCTCGAAAGCTAAAATACCTTATCGTGGCAATTGACAATTTCACCAAATTGGTCGAAGCCAAACCTCCGGCTAAAATAACCGCTGAAAACGCAAAAAAAGTTCCTCTGGGAGCACATTGTGTGTCGGTTTGGACTGCCGCTGTATTTGGTAAGTGACAACGGAACACAGTTCACAGATAGGGTCTTGCAAGATTGGTGTGCAGAACTTCGGATTCAACAAATCTTCACATTTGTAGCACACCCGCAAGGAAACGGCCAGGTGGAGCGAGCAAATCGAAGTTTGTTTGATGGTATAAAAAGAAGGCTAGGTTATGAAGGAAGCTCCTGGGTGGAAAAACTGCCAAATGTCCTCTGGGCACATCGAACAATGCCTAAGACAAGTAACAACAAAACTCCCTTCAGCCTAACCTATGGTGCGGAAGCAATGATACCCGCGGAAGTCGGTTTGCCCTCGCTTAGGCGTCTTACTACTAACGACAGTAATGACAGGCTCCTAAGGGAAGGCCTGGATATGCTTGAAGAAAGGCGTGAGGCAGCCGCCATCAGCGAGGCAAAGTATAAGAAGACTCTAGAAAAATACTATAATCAGCGCGTGGCTCAGCACACTTTCAAGGAGGGCGAGTATGTCATGCGCGATAATGAGGCCAGTAGAGCGGAACCCACAGGCAAGTTGGGACCCAACTGGGAAGGTCCCTACGTCATCCAAGAAGACCTAGGCAAGGGAGCTTACTGCTTATTAAGGCTAGATGGTATCGCGGTTCCACGTAGCTGGAACGCAGCTCAATTGAAAAAATGTTATATGTAATACCTTGCCCCTAACGGCGGGTATGGGTGTTTTCTTTTCTTCTTGCAAACAAGTGTAATTCATCTATAGCGATGTCTCTTTCCTTTTTTAAGTTTTGAATAAATAAAAGTTATTTCTTTTTTATGTTTCCTCATTACTTATGCAATAAAATTTACCATCGCATTTATACTGCACTATACGGTACAAAAAATTACCATCGCATCTAAACTGCACATAACGGTAAAAAAGTATCCTTGACACGAAATATTTTTCATATATATAAGTCAAGGGGTCAAAATATACAGCGCTAAGAGCGGGTATCTTGGTAATAGATACATTAACCGCTACAAAAAGATAGGTATTTTGGTAATAAATACATGCAACTATCTTACACAAAACCAAGTACTTGTCCCTGTTGCTAAATACCAACATACGGGAACCAAAAACGAACATGTTCTAACACCTACTTCTTGGAAAGGGTTGCCATCACCTCTGCAGGGGTATGCAACACTTCGCCATAGTACTCCAACGGATGAGGATCAACGATCAAGTCATCGACATTTTCCTCATCCACCGGAGAAGCCATCATCTCCTGATCCTCAACCGGTTTCTTGCAGGAACGACCACCACGACGTCTTTCATACACTATTCCACAGCGTTGAAGGTGATCGGGTGGAACGGCTCTTATCAAAGTATCAGCTGATAGAGCTTCGGCACTTGCCTCATCATGGGAAGGTTCTTCATATAAGATGCTTTTACAGGACCAGCTAACCCGGGGTAAGACATCATCAGGAGGCACTCCTTCTCCCCTAATCATCTCCTCCATTACCGGAATTCGGAGACGAACCAAGCCATCAGCTGCATCTAATCACCGGAAAATATCAGAAAGTCTCTGTTTATAACTCCTCCGACTCATCTTTTCGAATTACCAAATTTGGAAAAAGAAGCTAAATTTATAGAGGGATAAGCAGTTTTGACAGGGATGACGACAGCACAATTAATGAAAAACAATCATCACATGTCAAATCGCCACATTTCAGAGGAACGACGGCGTTATCAATCATGACATTAGCATTAAATGTCTGACAAACCAATCAGATATTTGCGTAAAAAACCGAGTAAAACAGTGTTTATACAAAATGTCTTGAGGAAATAGCATACATGATAAACAAAATGAAAGTACTTATTCCTCTTCTGACTCCTCCATGGGGTCCAGCATCAGGCGTAAGGATTCTATGCCATCCTCATTCACCTTGTCCATCAAATCTGCATACGTGGGCAACGGTTCATTGTATGCTGCTTCGAGTGCATCCGCCATGTCACCCTGGAACTTGCCCCTCCCCGTATGGAAATCAGGAGTAATCTTCTCCGATTGCTGGCACTCAAAGTAGCCCTTGTAGACACCATCATGGTGACCGGACTGATACTTGGCGGCAGAAAGGCGATCTATCAACGCTGTAAAAGGTCCCGACTGACGAAGATACTCAAACGCCCCAACTAGGCCGTTAGTTATCAGCCAATTCCTATCGCCCCGCAAGGCGGCCAGTTGGCTAGTTAAGCTGTCCACTTCAGCGTTTGATTGCTCCAGGGCACTTTCCACCTCTTTCAGGTGCGTGGCAGAAGATTGCGCAAGCGTGTTCCTTTCAGAGACAAGGGAATCACAATGTTGCCGGAGTTTCCTAGGATGCTCTTCCCGCTCCTCCAACTCCGCTTGTTTAGCCCGGGCTTTAGCATTAGATGCTTCTACCTCAACAGTTAAAGCCTGGTATCACTCCTGCACCTGAGACACAAAGTCAGTGTCAACTCGGAATTTTTCCACCAGAGCAGACATTTCAGATCTCACCTTTTGGGCTTCAGTAATAGCTTTACGCTCCAACTCCTCCTGCACACTCTTAGCATGAGCAAGGACCCGGTCCTTCTCCGCTATGTCGCGAGCCCATATAATCCGCTCCTCAGCAAGGTGGGCGGTCACCCTTTTCAAGTCATCCTCAGCCTTGTTTTTCTCCGACAAAAACCTGCTCTCCCTCAACCCAACGGCTTGGAGCTGACTCTCTAAGCGGTACTTTTCATCCTTCAGCTCTTGGATAGCAGCCCGTGCTTGGTGGAGCTCATTGTTGTCATGCATCCACCTACGCCGGATCTCTGCAAGCCTCCGGGGCTGACTAACGGAGTCCACCATAGTGGAATTCATCAAATTCTCATTGTTCAACCCTTCAACATATGCCTACTCAGCCGGGGGGTAAGCCCGCTCAACCCAGTGCTGAATCACGGGGGGAAAATCAGTCTAGAGGACTCAGCAATTTTCCACTGGGGCTGGTAGCATTTATCTTGCATATGGGGATCCCAGTTGATGGTAGGCAAATAAAGATCGTCACCCAAACGGGCCCCATCATCAGCAATTCCACTACTGGACCCCCCAGCATCGCTAACAGCGGCAAAACCAGCGCTAGTCGCCTCATGAGCGGCAGACACTGTAGGCATCTCCTTCTCAGTGGCAGAAAATACACTCAAGGGAGAATCAAACAAGGAGGACAGCGCGACACTCGAAGGCAGTGGCGTGGATATGGGACTGGTTGTCATAGTCACGGCAGCGGTAGGCATGGACGGTGGCATAACACAACTAACAGCGGCGGTAGAACTTGCCTTAAATATAATCTCTAACAAATCGGTTTCGCCAACAGTGGAAGGCATCACTCCCACAGATGTCAAGGGGGTGGGCGTCACACCCTCAACCTGAACTCCACAGGTAGTACCTGTATCAAACAAAAACATTCAGTAATATGAGTCACATAGCCCACAATAACAACCGCAGACAAAAGTACATACCAAGAGGCAGGGCGTAAGCGGCTTGCATAGCCTCGAACGCAGTCAGGGTAGGTACAGCAAACGTCTTGCGTTTTTTCGACACGTGGGTCTGACTAGTCAACTCAGCAGCAGCAGGGGTAGCACTCCGGGCAGGTGCAGACACACCAGCAGAGGAGGTTGCGGCACCGGCCGCCATATATTTCCTCCCGGTAAATTTTATCTGGGTTGGTTTCTTCTCTGAAACAGCAACACTACTCCCTCCACTGGGGGGAGGCTGGGATATATACACAGCTGGGTCCACTGGCACAACGGACAATAAAAACTGCTCTAGGTGGACTTTCAAAACATCCGGCTCCTGTTCACCAAGCACGCGATCCGCAGCTCTCAACGCAGCATGCCGCTAAGTCAAACAAACTCCATTCCCCTGCAATATGCAGACATGTTATTTCATACATAGTTAACAAAATATATAAAAGGCAAAAAGTATGTGTACCTTCATCATTCCTCCGGAACGAAGGATACAACTTGATGTCACGCCATAACAGGCTCATCCCTGCCATTACCAAGGCCCCTTCTGGGATCACCGTGCACTCGAAGGGGCGCCCACATAACTTGTATACAGGGCGTTTGGGGGACCCTCATCTTTAACTTTCTCTTTCGGCCCCATCTCCTTCCAGTGCATTTCTCCAGGAATAACACCGGAATCAATATCGAAGAATTTTTTCTTCCAATCTTTGTCTTTAGAACTGGTTGGGATGTCTCTTAGGCAACACACTTCGGGGTCTCTTCTGTCGAAAGTAAAGAAAGGGGATTTCCATACAAGAACGAAAAACGCCCTAAAAACGACGAGTTCGGGAAGATGCCCTAAGGCGGTACAGGCAAACTCGAATTGACGAAGTTTGACCAACCCCAACGGGTGCAATTGAGAAATGTGGATAGGAT
The DNA here is from genome assembly GCA_030545235.1 of Helianthus tuberosus. Classification (NCBI taxonomy): domain Eukaryota; kingdom Viridiplantae; phylum Streptophyta; class Magnoliopsida; order Asterales; family Asteraceae; genus Helianthus; species Helianthus tuberosus. The sequence goes on along the minus strand of CM060418.1, from coordinate 84,284,996 downwards.
AATGATCCAAAACCAACTTGCAGAAGTTGGTGATTGGCAATCGAAAGTTACAAAACTTGAAAAAATCACTAAACAAAGTGATTTTACCTTTCTTCAATTGAAACGCCGTATCTGTCTTCGACGGCAGTACCGGATTCCATTCCGCCCTAATACCATAATCATGGATGAGATTATTTTACGACACAAGTCCCCACTTGCAATAAAGGGCATCGGCACTGGTTTGGGCAGAAGAAGATGGTTCGTCAGCTTTGGAAGCCATTTTCGATTTCAGGAATTGAAGGATGCAGTTGTAAACAAAGAGAGAAATGAAATTTCAAAATCCTCAACGGGAACTCTACTTATACGGAAAATGGCAACTTTTCGAATTCGAAAAGACAAACGGATGGGAACACGCGTCAGAATAGGGAAGGTACAGCTGTCACTCTAATGATGATCTAACTGTCACATCTCTTCCCATCGCCGCCATTTTCCAAAAAGCATAACGGTACCTCACTTGAGAAACTTACACTCAAAGGGGGAAATTTTGAGTTTTCCTTTTTTTAGTCCGATTTCATGAATTTCATTTCATAACTTCGGACTGGGGGGACATGACGAGGTATGACCCGGATCGGCTAAACCGACCCGGCCATTACCTATTATTTTATTATACATAATTAATTATAAACATTTATTCTAGAATGTTCTATTCTGCATGGATAAATCACGTAACTAAATCCCCATACTTTTGGGAAGATCATGCAAATCCCTAACTTATTGGAGCCCATCCTAAGTTAGTAAAAACCCTAATGGTAAACTATAAATAGAGGTAAACATCTAAGGTATGATTCATCTTGCTCTCATTCATTTTCTCTCTTTCTACCCACTTATACATTCTCCCAAACCGAGACTTATTCTCACGCTGGAGGGTGGTTACAGGAATAACCCCATTCCTGTAACAAGTCCTAACAGTGTTCTGTTTTGCAGCTAGCAGTTCGGATCGCCAAGAGTTGAAGTCCTAGTTGGATACTACCGTGAAGGTTAGTGTTTCTTCACATATAAAACTTTAAACCTTTTTAACAAATATATATATTTGTTTCTTTTGAAAAAACCCAATAAAACATCAAAACAAATCGAATTAACTATTTAAGTTCAATTTTTGAATTTCATCTTTTCAAACCATATACTAGAATCATTAGGAATGGCAATGGGCCGGGCTTGGGCCGGGTATTGGTAATCCTAAGCCCGTACCCGGTTATAATTATTTGTCCCATACCCGGCCCGTTACCCGTCGGGTATTTGTCGGGTAATTACCCGTCGGGTATTGTGACAACCCGAGTTTCTGAGATTCCATCTTCGTATTGTTGCACGTTAATTGTATAGATCGTTTGTTGACACGACTGGTTTGTTCCACAACTGTACACGTTGTAATATGTTAAATCGTATTGTAACCGATATGTGATATATGGTGTGTGTTAAGTGTGCTTTTATAATTACTTGATGTGCAATACACGTGTTGGGTGTTATATGTATTGCTTATTTGATTGTATAATGGAAAACAAGATAGTGGAACCCTACACCCGAAAACACTCCTCCCCACGAAAACATCTTAGTGTTTTCGTCAGAAGGTGGGCCGGCGAAAACAGGTAATGGGCTTCGGCCCCGTAGCTACCTGTTTATATTTCACAGATTATAACATAACAAACTTGTTTATGCGATTGGGCTTGAGCCCATGATCGGCTAAATGAGCCACCGCCCCAAACTATTATCCTTTGTGTACGTATCATTATCATATCTCTATTAGCACAAAACCCTAAACAAACTCTATATCTCTTCTCCCAAGACTCCATATGTGCGGCTGTAGCAGAACCACTTGTGAGATATCATCTTGTCATCAAGGAACTCGGTCAGTATTATCATTTCTTGTTTTATTTTTGATTGACCAATGACCTATAACATTGCATGTGGGATATCTTGAATGTGTAGTCTTTGGATAAGGATCACTTCCTGCTTGTCGGCCATTGTATTCATGTTTACATGTGATTGTCAGTGATCATGTGGTTGTTACTTGTTTCTCTAGAGTGGAGATAATATGCTAGATGTTCTCGTTAGTCAATGTCTAGGGTTTCCACACAAACCGAATTATCATCTGACGTCACATGGGATATTATTGTGTGATTTTTGGTTTAGAATTATGAGCATATGATTTTGAACTGAATCGTATATGAGAGATCCGTTTAAACTGATGCAAGATCGGTTGGGTGATACGTGTTGTTTATGTTCGAAAAATGTCGATGATCTTGTTATGATGATTTAAATAATTAGCAGATTAGGATTCTTTGAGCATATGTTAATTATTGAACGATCAAAACAATTTGCTAATATTGGGTAATGATTGAATGACTATCTAATGGAGGTGATGTAACTGTTAGACGACTACTGAGATTCTGATTGTTATGATTGTTGTTGTAACATGTTTTAGAGATAATATGCAACTGTTGCTAGAATAGATCCCAATGATGACATATTTGTGTAACTGTAAAACGAATCAGTAGGGTTTTCTTGTTGTTCAACTGTTGATGATGATGGATCAATGAAATCACATGGACCCGACGAAAACCATTAGTGTTTTCGCCAAACCCAAAGACCAACGAAAACCCTTGGGTTTTCGCCTGAAGGGTTTTCACCAGATGTGTTTTCGGCCCAAGCTTGGATCTCGGCCCAAGTGATTTCGGCCCTGTTAGTTCCGTTAACTAGTTAACCTCATTAACTCTGTTAGTTATAACTCTGTTAAACATATAACTATGATTAACCTATTAACTGAGTTAAGTTTATTAACTCAGTTAACTGTATTAACTCTGTTAGTTATTACTCATGTTATGCTTGTTAATTCTGAAAGCTTGTTATCTTTGCTTAATACATTAACCTGGTTAAGTCTGTTAAAACCATCAAGCATGTTAATTGATTAAACATGTTAGATATTACCAAGAACTCAGTTATATGGAGTATGACTGTGTGAACATGAACCCACTGTTATGTGCTACTTGATGAGAAATGCATAAACACACTTTATGACATAGATTACCTGTGAAACATTGCGAGTTCGAAACTGATTATACATACGTGCGTACTATAGGTCGTGATTGATTAACTGTGAGCGTGTGTATTCCTTTAGCATACCGAGCAAACCAAGGTGAGTTCACACTCTTACAAAGGCATGGGATTCCCGGGGTTGGGAATGGGTTTGGATGATTACTTATGCTTAAATTGTTATCGGAATTACATACCATAGGCCTCGGGAGAGGAAGGTTATTGGTAGGTACTGCTAGACTAGTGATACATATACTTCTCTTCGCACACACGCCGGGAATGGCTACGATAATAGAACTAATCTTCGCACACATGCCTGGAATGGCTGCGAACCATACTCTAAACTTCGCACACATGCCGGGTGGGCTGCGATACAAATATACCTAGTCTAGAAAACTTGGGAAACACACCACAATCTTCGCACACATGTCTAGGAGACTGCGATTCAAGTACATACGATATATGGGTTACTAAACGAACATATGGTTTACAATACAATTACTATAACTGAACAACCAACTGTGAACTCGCTCAACTAGTTGTTGACTTTCTGTTACATGCCTTGCAGGACCATAGGTACTCATGGAGCTTGCACGGGAGGCGCGGTCGTTGTGGGCACGGATTGTGGATGTTTTGATGAAAACGTTATGACTCTTTAAACTTATTACTTATGTTGGGTTTTACATTTATGCTTCCGCTAAACATTGATACTATACTTTGGTTTTCGAACACCTTTCATATTGTTTGGTTGATTTACATTTATTAATAACATGGTTCAATATGATTGGTGGCTTGATCCTGGTCAGTCACGCCTCCAAGCGGTGGTACTCCGCGTGTGGATTTTGGGGGTGTGACAGGTATACCCGTTAATTTCATATAAATACCCGTTGCGACAAATGTGCAAATTCTAATTTTGATGTTTGTATAATTTACTATTTTAATGACTATAACAAATGAAAATATGATTAATAACTTACATGTCATATTCAGACCAGATATACCAAACTAAATCAAAACGATTACTTAATTAAGTAATTATATTAGGACCACCTAATTGCATAAACATCCATATAATAAAAGGTGATAACTTTCATATCCAATATACATGCTCAAAAATAAGTAATTTATTCACTAAGCACCTGTCAAATACATATCCACGTATGACTATAGAGAAGGTAATAAGTATATGTACTAAGTTCGTATATATGGAAATCTATAATATGATACTTTCGGGTATTATTCGGGTAAATGGGTCGGGTATCGGGCGGGTATCACTAAATCCCATACCCGTACCCGTACCCGATTTTTTTCTTTTTTTAAGCCCGTACCTGGCCCATACCCATTGGGCTTCGGGTATACCCGGCCCGTATGTTTCGAGTTTCGGGTATACCCGTCGGGCTTGGGCTTTTTTGCCATCCCTAAGAATCATATAATCAATAAGAAATTAAGAAACAACAAACTCATTCTATAAAGACTAGAACAACCCAAATTACCTCAAAACAAATAAAAGTTTAATTTTTTTTAACCCATCATAAAATCCTATTATCTCATGACTCTTGAACAAAATCAAATTAACATCAAAAAAAACAAAAAAAAAACAAAACAAAACATGTACCTGTCAGGTGCGGCCTGAATTAACCAGTTTGCAGCCGGAATTTTGTAGTCGATGGCCAGAATTATGCTGTCGCCGGGCGCTGAAGTGAGGCAGAGGGAGGGCGGGAGTCGCTGGCAAGTGGCAGCGATTTGGGTTTTTTTTTTATTATGTGGACTGATTTTGTTTAACAAAACTAGTAGTTGGGTTGGGTTTGAATGGGTATTAAGTTATTGGGCTTTATGGATTGAATTTAAGTTTTATTAAAGAGGTTAGTGGGCTAACTTGTTTACATAATTTTATCGGATTTCAATCAGTGTTCACAATTTTTTTATATAAATTCCTAACATTTTTTTCTAAGGGGTGCGGACGAAAATTTCCAAGGGGTGCGGTGGGGATTTTTCGCGAAAAATACCACTAATTTTTTTTTTCAAGGGGTGCGGCCGCCCACCCACCCCATAAGGAGAGTCCGCCATTGTCTATCTTGGTATAATTTGATTTACTTATAATAATAATAATAATGTATAGATACAATTTGATAGGTGTGGAGTATATAGTCATTAATAGCTACTTTATTTTATGCACCGAAGGTGGCAAACCTTGAGCTTTCCGACCGGGGGCGGAAGTCACTGGATCTAAAAATTTCTATAAAACTGGGGGTCGAAAGCGTATATACCCAAAAAAATTTATACGAAAACTACATACTCACCACTACTGAGCGAAAAGTTCGGGGAGTCGACCGCCAACTCCCGCCCCTTAAAAGCTTCGCCCATGTGCACCAACAATGCGAGGGTCCAAGGGATAGCGTCCTTGATGGAAAATGATAAAGCGATGCATATAAATAATTATCAGGGTGTAAAGAGTGGTTAAACACTTTGGAGTGGCAAACCAAAAAACCGACCAATCAGAGCGCGCCATGTCAATCAGTCAAAAGTGTTTAAACTTTGGTGAAAACTGTTGGCAATGGTTTAGACACTTGGTGAAGTGGTAAACTATTTTAAAAAAAAAGGAAAAAGTTGTGATTGGTTGAGATAGGAATGGACCCCACCCACAATACCCTCTCTCTCTCAATCACCTTCCCCGCATCGGTGATCCTCCCCCGATTCTTGAGTTGTTCGGCAACGGCAAAACCTCGGCGGCGGTGTTTGCCGATCGACAAAAAGGTTTGCCGAGGTTTGCCGCATCCCACTCCGCACACCCTCACTAGTGGGTTATAGTTGATCATCAATGGTGACTATGATAAACGACAACTTTGTCAATCAGTGGCAAGTAAGATCAATAGTAACTGAGAAGTGACAATTTAGCGTCCTCATTGAATTCTGACTAATGTAGCTGTCCAACTGGTGATAGTTATAATTGACAATTGTCAAACGACAACTGAAACATTGTGATGATCCATACCATATACAAGGAAGATATTTGTTCTAACTTCGGTGCAAATTCTTAGAACATAACACATAGGGGTGCAAACGAGCCAAGTGGCTCGCGAGCGACTCGAGATCTGCTCGAGAAAAAGCTCGAAACGAGTCAAGCCTTATCGAGCCCGAGCCGATCTTGAGCCTAAAATAAAGCTCGTTTGTTTATCGAGCCTGAGCTCGAGCCTGGCATGTGAAGCTCGTTAGGCTCGTCGAGCCTTATCGAGCCTTAGTGTAAACGAGCCGAGTCGAGCCGAGCTTATTCAAACTTGTTTACAAGCCGACCTCGAACCTATAAATAAGCTTATTTAGTAAACGAGCCCGAGCTTCACTTATCGAGGTCGCGAGCCTAAAAAGTCTATTATTTATATTATTTTTATTTAATATATTAATTAATAGATAATAAACGAGCCGAGCCCGAGCCAAGCTCAAGCTTGAAAAAATACAAACGAGCCGAGCTCGAGCCTTGAAAACAAAGCTCATTATTAACACACATATTCATTGTTCTATGTGAATTATCCGACTTAACTTTCAATAACCATCATTGTAATATTTTATCCTCACATTAATTTCCATGTGATTTAGTAAGATATAAACTTGTTTGAATTACAAAACTACAATTTATATATTGGACCGGTTTAATCTTTGCGGTCTAGGTCTATAATGGATGGAATAGAAACATACGTTTCCGACACTTTTAATAATTCATCTCGAGTAAATTGTTTTATAAGTTTTTTTATTTAATATTTTGTATTAAAATAAAAATTTTACTTCGAAAAACGAACCAAACGTTCGGCGAACCGTTCGTGAACCGTTCGGCGGGAAGTTCGTTTGTGTTCGTTTGTTTACTAAACAAACGAACACGAACAAGAAATTTCGTTTGTTTAGTTAAATGAACAAACATGAACAGAGGTCGTGTTCGTTCGTTTATGTTCGTGAACGTATTCGGTAACGTGTTCGTTTGTGTTCAATACTTCATTAGTGTTTTTAGTTTTTATATTTATTTAAATACTTCAAAATTCCGAAAAATTAAATATCTAATAAGTGTCGGTGTATTATATATTATATTCATGAACGATTATTTGTGTTCGTTTGTTTCCATTTGTGTTCGTGGACATTAGTTTGTGCTCATTTGTGTTCGTCAACGTTCGTTGCCTAAAATTAACAAACAAACACAAACGAACACGAACAAGTTCATTTCCTTAACAAACGAACACGAATATAAAATCTCGTTCGATAAGTGTTCGTGAACGGTTCACGAACACATATATTTCTTAACAAACGAACACGAACAAGGTCTTGTTCGTGTTTGTTTGGTTCGTTTGCAGCCCTAGTTATACCTTATAAAAAGGAGAAGCGGAGAATGTTTTCATTTTCAAAGTTTTATTCTTTTTTTAACTGTAATTGACTATATATTGATATAGCAAAAAGCACCAAGGAAATGAAGCAAGTTATACAAATGAACAAATGTGAAAATCTTGCCAACTCTTCAAGTCTAATGACCAGCCCCTAGTCCTATGTTTAATCCAAAGGAAGGTATTCTCCTTTATGAGCTCCAGAATCCTGTTAACTGAGACCATCTTACCACTAAACTCATTTTCATTTCTGGTCAGCCAAAGCCTCCAAATGCAGCCAAGAGTCACCATGTTAACTGCTTTCTTCCATCTTTGTGAGCCGATTTGCGCCGCTACATGAGCAGAAACCTCGGCGACCGTCTTTGTATCGCTTAGGACTGGGATCTTCATCCACCTTAGGACATTCCACCACACGCTTCTCACCCAAATACACTCTGCAAAAATATGATTACATGACTCCTCACCCATTCCGCACCTGCTGCAAATGAGATTGGGTATATGCATCCCTTTATTGGCTAAAGAGACGACCTTAGCTGCGGCCCTGTTCAGATCTAACATCCACGCATGATAATTAACTTTTAACGGGGCCCAAGAGTTCCACCTAAAAGATCCGCCATCGTTGAAAACCGACTCCTTTTGAGATATTTCCCAACGTATACTTTTAGTTGAACAGCTTACGCCTTCGTTGTTTGCCCACACCCACTTGTCGTCACTACCCGAAAGCTTCATCTTTTGAAGCATAGACATTAAATTTCCAACCTCCACCCATTCCACTTATGATCGCGGCTTTGTTATTGTAACACCCCGAAAACGGGTTTGGGAATCAAACCACGTTAATACTAAATAAAAATAGTATAAAGGCTTTCGATGAAATAAAGTTTATAAAAGCCCCGAGTTAAAGGGACTTAAAATAAACTTAGTCATAATTTTCTCAAACCCACTAAGTTAACTAGGAATGTTTAACCTAGTAAATAAATGGGAATATTGTTAGAAATAAGTAGGTTGTGGCCTACTTAATAACGAACCAAACACGAGGGTTAAATTGGGATAACTTGTGACAACCCGAGATTTCAAAGTCTTTCCTCTACGCACCACTTGTTTCACAATATTGTTTTCACAGTTCATTTTACGTTGTATCTTGTGCATGATATCTGAATGATTAAAGTATTGTTACGGTTGGGTGTTACATGATATTTGTGTAGTGTTTAGGCATAGCATAACATCACACTTGATTCACGAAAAACCCATGCCGACGAAGAATAGTTCTTCGTCACAATCACTCCTCGACAAAGGAGGGTTCTTCGTCGTCAACACCCTTGACGAAGTATGGTTCTTCGTCAAGAGGTCATTCGCCGAAAGAGTTCTTCGCCGAAAGAGTTCTTCGCCCAAACACCCCACGATGAAGAAGGTTCTTCGTCGAGGGAGTTGTTCGCCAAAAGGGCACTCGGCCCAGGTTATTCGAGGCCCAGAATGTAAACTTCTTATATAACTTCTTTAAAACGTATAACTTCTTGTAAAACGTAACCGCAAATCACACAAAACCCTAAGGCTCTCTCTCTTTCCTGTGCGACGGCAATTCTCTCCTCAAGCTCTCTCTCTCGGTTCAAACACCTAGGTGCACACACACAACTCCTCAGTTAGTACACTTATCGTTGCTTATGATTAATCCCGTGTACGCATACAAACTGTTAAACCATTGATGTGGTTGATAATAAGGATTTTTGATAAATTGTTTATCCTTGATGAATCTGAAAGTCTTGTTTGATAATTGGAACAACGGTTTTATGATTTCATGAAATAGGGTTGTTAGGGTTCATGTGTTAATAAACTGTGAGTTATGATGTTGGCATCAAAACATGAATTCGGTAGGATAATAACTGTTGATGAGTTGGAACATTGTGTGAAATAAGAATTGTTATGATGTGTGATAAGAATTGTTATGATGTGCGATGATTTCTTATGTAGTACGCTGAATTGATTTATGTATGCGTAAATGTTAAATGTGTTCATGATAATCGATGTGAATGATGGTTATTAGTGTGATAGCGAATGAAACTGCCATGATTAGGGTTTGTAGGAAACCCTAACTATCTGTTGAAGTGCAACGGCGAAGGATGTCCCACGAAGAACCCAGGTCAACGAAGAATATAGTCCTTCGTCGACTGGTGTTTGACGAACCACTTGGATTCTTCGTTGTATTCATTCTCGGCGAAGAATAGACCTTCGCCATAAGGGTTCTTCGCCGTGAAGGCAAATGGTCAGAACAGTGAAACAGTTGTGATGAATATGATATTGGGTAGTTGGATTATAAATACTATTTGTTGCATGGTAACAATGCTGATTAAGAATGAGAAATTTGATTGGAATGGTGTGAGTAGAAACTCCTCTGTTATATGTTGTTATGTGTCATTCACATGGGATGTGGACTTGTATGAGAATTTGGGTACGTGCTATATGTTGTACAGTGATCTTTGTGTTGAATGCAATCTGCGATAAATATGTGACTTAGTTGACTATGAAACTGACTTGATTGGTAACCACGATAGGGTTTGGTTGACCGACTGGGAACGGGTAACTTAACATACCGAGCAAAAATAAGGTGAGTTCACTTCTCTTGAGCATGCGTCCCGGTGGGTGGGACAATCAATGGGTATTCCTGAGAGGAATAAGTCTTTTGGGTAAAAACTGGAATGTAAGATAATACACTCATCTCCTATGTAACAACCGTGCTTGTAATCATTGTGAACAGTTCTGTTATCAATAAAACAATGTTATTTGATCCCAATGTTTGTTTGGTTATGTTTTACATTTTTCATGTTTTGACTTTCATTCAATTTCAAACTCTATATCACTTTCTGGAGAGTTATACGCAAACTGGTGCGTAAACATACTCAGTTTAATGCGACAAATACTCCGGAACATCATCATATACTTAACATACCTTAAATAACCTTTACATAACTTAGAAATAAGTTTTGAAGGCTTTGGTATGGCAAAAACAAGTTAATTCGCTTACAGGGACTATACTTGACAAACTGCGAAAGTATGCCAATTTGAACTGTAACGAACATTCCGGAACATGACCATAAGTTAAACACACCTTAAATATCCTTTACATAGCTTAGAAATAGGCTTTGAGGGGTTCGGTGTGCTAAAATAAACTTTTGGGTCATTCAGGGACTAAAAGTGTCAAAAAGTGCATAAGTTTGCATTTTCGCGCATAACTTACGTTCTGAATACATCCGGACATCCAAAAATTTATGTAAGCACTAAAATATTTTATTTTAGTGTTTGGCATAAGAAAAAATCCATTCGTCGCGTCTTTTGGATCGTTTTTCGCGCTTATGCGCATTCCGTCGTAATTAAGCGAACATCGCGTTCGTACGACCAAACGAACCAACATACGGCATATTTTTGAGCATGTTTCATGTCCACAATGTTTAGGCATCATTTTAGGGCCTTAAAGTTGGCTTTACGGGCCTTAGAAGTGTCGGAAATGGCCTTAAACACGTGCAGGGACCAAAACTGTCATTGCTGAAACTTGTTTCTGATGTGTGCAGGCCAGGCGGCCCGCGTAAGATCCTTGTGTCCTCTACGCGGCCCGCGTCAGTGTCCCAGATCAGATCAGATCGATTACTCAGCAGATTCCAGCTGTTTAAACCTCATCCACACCTTTGCACTTGCCCTTTCAGCTTGTAAGAGGCCTTATTTAGTTACCATAACTTTCCAACAAGTGTACGCACGAGATTCAATCGCATTTTCCAAGAAACGATCTTAACGGTTCGGGAAATACTATAAATACCCCACCCCCAATTGCTTCAAACTCACAAGAATCTGATCTTAAAGACTCTAAGTTGGAACCATTGTTTCATACCTGAGTTATTTTGTTCTAGATTAGCATTCGGGGACCCTTCGTAAGTATTCTTTCGTTCTTTTCTTTCTTTTATTGCTTTTCGAGTCCGAAAGTCAAACTTTGTTTGAATTTCTGCGTTGACCAGTTATGGTCAATGCGAAGTTCGTTAGAACTTCGCAACGTGATTGTAAACACGATGGTTATAGTCCCTTGGGACTATGCTTACTGATTATCACGTTGTCTAGGGTCGTTGGGTAAGCGATCTAATAAATCGCTTATACCTTCGAACCCGACCCATTTGGTCGATCATTAGGATCCGACCAAATACATTAGGTGACCATAGTGTATAGGGAATAACCTTCCGAGGTTATACCTTATGGTCACATCGTTTGAGTAGTTGTATGATAGGTAGTTTATATGCCTTAGGTAAATTACCAAAATACCCTTTTCATGCATAATTGGTAATTAAGCATATGTAACCTAAACCTTTGTCATATAACTGATTATGTAACATGTTTAGGCATATAATACTTGTCATAGGACTAGTTAGGCGGTCCGAACGCGTTTCACGCGAACGATGCGTTAAAGTAGCATAAGCTACCTAAACGGGTCGTAATGGGTCGTAAACAATTATGTTAGGTTTCATTTAGTATGTAGGCTTTGTTAAACCATATAACACGAGTCTCCATACTCGTTTGGTTTACGAACCCTCATTCTATCCGATCCTCCGATTTAGGTCCGATTTATTAACATGGTTACCTATATTAGGTGCCGTTTGATTCCGAGATCTCTAGCATTGCTTGGTGGTTATCTTAGGACTACTGAACAATCTCAAGTGAGTACATAGACCCCTCTTTTACTGTTTTCCAAACTGTTTTGGGGTGGAACACATGTGCCTACTTGTTACTTTCATGCTTTCCTGTTTTCATATCATATACCGGCTATGTTTGTTAGTACATTATAGTACATGATTTCATTACATTTCATGCTATGTATGTCCATTGTGTGCATACTTAGTACATTGTTTTACATTACATTTCTTCCATGTATGTTGACTGATAACATGTTAGCACATTGATTTACATGACTTTTCTGCTTTGTATGTTAACTTAGCATACTTAGTACATTGTTTTCATATGACATGCATACAATTGCTATAACATTTGGTTTGCACAAACAGGTCTTTATTACGTTCATTAACATTTGCTACGCCGCTCGGGAGTAAGTAGTGGTAACATAGGACTTGACAAATCCCATTCCTGACATCCCGGGTTTGTTTGGATGTAAGGAATGACTGAATCCGAAAACATTTCTTTTGATAACCTTGACTGAAAGGGTTATCCGATTGTCTCAAGGCTTGAATGTATGCGTTAACTTACCACATAAATGTTTGTATCAATGTAACATGCACTACTTTGCAAAACATAACTTTTTGATATATTCAAAATACTTTGTTTTGTACATTTCTACATTTGGATTATGTGACAATATTTTACTTACAATACATAACATGTGTTACACATTACTTGACTACTTTTGGACTATCAACATTTGACATGGTTTATACAAGGACTTTTGACAATTGGTTTAAACATAGACATTATACATTGTTGGTCGGTTTAAATGACTTAAGTAACGAGATGTGAGTAATATGATACAATCATGGTGGATACGCCGCTGGTACTTCCTATATATAAGTGTTTGTATTATATTACATATCATAGCGTTATTTAAATCATTCATTTTGGACTTATACATTTTATACAAGTAACATGTTTTCACAAGACTTTGGTTTACAATACGGTTTATTTTATACAACTCATTTTACACGGTTATTCATTTAACCATACATTATTCACTTATTTATACATATCATTTGAACTTATTGTTTTTCAAGCGATTTACAAAACAAATCAAATTACAAGGTTCATGACTAAACATTTTCTTAAACTTAAGTCATGAATCCTATTTTCACAAAACCTATGTATCTCACAGGAATTTTTATGCTGACGTACCTACTTTCACATGTGTTTTCAGGTGCTTTTGCATAGGATGACGATCATGACACTAGGGCGGACCTGTGCCTTAGAGATTTAAAATGAAGATAGACTATGTTTAATTATGTTAAAAACTCTTTGATTCTTGTTTAAAACAATGAAACTCTTGTGTTGATAAATAAATACAACTTTGTATGCCATGGTTATGAAACAATTAATTCTGTTACAACACTCCCCGACGTTTTCCGCCACGTTTTGTATGTTATACGTGGTCGGGGTGTGACAGAAGAGTTGGTATCAGAGCCAATGGTTATAGGGAATTAGGTTATTAGTAATTCTTTGACCTAGACTATAACTTTTCTAGGACCCTAACACAAGTTATCTTGTGTTTAGATCTTAAAACATGTACATCACCTATCCTTAGGTGATTATCAAAACAAAAACCAAAATTTTTCCGAAACGATCTTTGAAAAACAATCATCTGTATTTGGATGATTGATTACTAGGTTTTGAACCCTCTATTGTAAGGTTTTGAACCCTCTGTTATATGGTTTTGAACCCCTTTGAGTTTTCAAAATCTTGTCAAGGTTTTGGGTTTTAAATAATGGAACACGTGCAAACTGGAAGGGTGAATGCCTGTATTCTGGGTTTTCTGTCTAGGCAAGCACTTTGTATATATCTCATCAGACGCGAGACCAGTTGTGCTTACCTGGGAATTCTTGGGATGAGTGTTCACTTATAGGCGAGCATGTCTTCGCGATACATTATTTTTGACCCATTTACTTTGATTAGTCACTGTGTGTCGTTTGTTTGCTTGGTAATGCGGACAAATGACCACCATCTTTGCTTTTGTTGATTTTGTTTCATCTCATTCTCTTCATCCAAACATCTCACTCGTTTCTTTTCATGTTTTCCTCTTTTAGAATGCCTCCTCGACGCGATAACCAGATAGCAACTGCCGAACTGGCAGAAATTATTGCGCAGCAGATGGCTGCTCAATTCCCAAATCTCTTTGCTCAATGGCACCAAGCCAACAACAACAACAATGCTCCATGCAAATACAAGGATTTTAACTCGGCTAAACCACTCAAGTTTAGTGGTTCTGAAGGAGCGACTGGGCTTCTTCAGTGGTTCGAGAGCATTGAGAATACTTTCCGCCATGTGCAGTGTCCTGACAATCGCAAGGTCGAGTTCTCTTCGAGTGTGTTTCAGAAGAGGGCTCTCACATGGTGGAACGGGGTTATGAGAGACCGAGGTGCAGAAGTTGCTCTCGCACAGACATGGGCTGAACTTAGAGCCCTTATGATGAGGGAATTTTGTCCTCGTCATGAGCAGCGAGCTTTGGAGAAGGAATTTGATAATTTGAAGCAAGATAATGGTGAGCACAGGGCGTATACTGATAGGTTTGAGGAGTTGAGTCTGCTTTGCCCGACTATGGTTACCCCACTCGACAAGGCTATCGAAAGGTACATCGACGGCCTACCTGACTCTGTGCAAGACATCCTTACTGGTAGTAACCCTGCCACACTCTGTCAGGCGATCGAGTTATCAGCGACATTGACTGAGTCGCAGGTTCGTAAGGGAAAGCTGCATAAAAAGGGTGACAAGGGTAAGAAGCAGGCATCTGACAAGGAGGATGGTAAGAAAGGTGAAAACAAGAAGGGAAAGAATTCGGGTTCCGCAAGAGGGTCTAGGAAGCGAAAGGCTTCCCAAAACTATGCCGTTACTGCACAGGCTCAAGCTGCACTAAATCAGCCTGCGCAACCACCTGCCAAGAAGCCTTATTTTGGCAATGCACCTTTGTGCAACAGGTGTAACGGCCATCACCAACCACATCTCCAGTGTCGTCAGTGCACCAACTGCGGAAGATCTGGTCATCTTGCCGCTACTTGCCGCATTCCTGTTAACCAGAACCAGGCAGTTCAGAACCAGGCTCAACAAGTTGCTCAGCCTCTTGCTCAGCAACAAGGTCAAGCTGCACGACCTCATTTTCCTCCCGGTTCGTGCTACAATTGTGGGGATCTGACCCACTACAGAAACCGGTGCCCAAGACTAGCCAACCAGAATCAGGCTCCGGCTCGAGGCCGAGCCTTTAACATGAATGCCCAAGAGGCACAGGCGAACGATAATGTGGTGAACGGTACGTTCTTTATTAATAATCAGCCTGCATCTGTTCTCTTTGATTCGGGTGCCGATAAGAGTTTTGTGTCATTGTCTTTTGAGCCAATGCTTCGCGTGTCTAGAACAAAACTAGGTAAACCTTTGACAGTAGAAGTTGCTAGTAGTGAACCCATTATTCTTGATTCTGTTCTTCGCAACTGCCAGTTGAACCTTAACGATCATCTTTTTCCTATCGATCTCACGCCTATTTAACTTGGAAGCTTCGACATTATTGTGGGTATGGATTGGTTAGCCAAGCATCGCGCAGAGGTAGTTTGTTTTGAGAAGATTGTTCGTGTGTCGCTTTCGTCAGGCGAGATTCTACAGGTTCAAGGAGAGAAACCGTCTGGTGGTCTCAAGCTCATGTCTTGTTTTAAAGCTCGGAAATATCTGTGGAAGAATTATGTGGCCTTCTTAGCACATGTTACAGCAGATAAAGGCAAGGGTAAGTCTATTTCAGATATTCCTGTCGTTCGGGATTACTCTGAAGTTTTCCCTGAAGATTTACCCGGTCTACCCCCAGCACGCCAAGTCGAGTTCCGTATTGATCTCGTACCTGGTGCAAATCCCGTTGCCAGAGCTCCATATCGTCTTGCACCGTCTGAGATGCAAGAGTTGTCTAAGCAGCTTCAGGAGCTCTCTGACAAAGGTTTTATCTGTCCTAGCTTTTCACCCTGGGGTGCTCCCATTCTTTTTGTCAAGAAGAAGGATGGATCCTTTAGGATGTGTAACGATTATCGTGAGCTTAACAAGCTTACCATCAAGAATCGATATCCCCTACCTCGCATAGATGATCTCTTTGATCAGCTACAGGGCGCTTCTTATTTTTCGAAGATTGATCTACGTTCTGGGTATCATCAACTTGGGGTGCATGAAGAAGATATTCCTAAGACAGCGTTCCGTACTCGTTATGGGCATTACGAGTTCACAGTCATGCCATTCGGTTTGACTAATGCTCCTGCTGTTTTCATGGACTTAATGAATAGGGTCTGCAAACCTTATTTGGATCAGTTCGTCATTGTTTTTATTGACGACATCTTAATTTATTCTAAGACGCGAGCTGAACACGAGCAACATCTTCGTCTTACTC
The DNA here is from genome assembly GCA_030545235.1 of Helianthus tuberosus. Classification (NCBI taxonomy): domain Eukaryota; kingdom Viridiplantae; phylum Streptophyta; class Magnoliopsida; order Asterales; family Asteraceae; genus Helianthus; species Helianthus tuberosus. The sequence goes on along the minus strand of CM060418.1, from coordinate 84,268,469 downwards.
TGGAACTCCTAAAGAAAGAGCAACTTTTCGCCAAATTCTCAAAGTGCGAATTTTGGCTTAAAGAAGTTCAATTCTTAGGACATATTATCAACGAACGAGGTATTCATGTAGATCCCTCCAAGATCAGTGCGATTAAGGATTGGGATACGCCTACTACTCCTACTGAAGTTCGTTCTTTTCTTGGTCTAGCGGGTTATTATCGCCGCTTCATTGAAAACTTCTCAAAGATTGCAGTTCCTCTAACTGCTCTAACTTAGAAGAACAAACCCTTTGATTGAGGATTCAAACAAGAGGAAGCTTTTCAACACTTGAAGCAGAAGCTTTGCGATGCGCCTGTTCTATCATTGCCTGAGGGTGATGATGATTTTGTCGTGTATTGTGATGCATCGAAATTAGGCCTTGGTTGTGTTCTGATGCAAAGGAACAAAGTCATAGCATATGCATCGAGGCAGTTGAAGATACATGAGAAGAACTACACCACTCATGATCTTGAGTTGGGTGCAGTTGTCTTCGCTCTTAAGATCTGGAGACACTATTTGTACGGTACAAAATGTGTGGTTTTCACGGACCACAAAAGTCTTCAGCATATCTTCAATCAGAAAGAACTCAACATGAGGCAACGATGTTGGGTGGAGCTTCTAAATGACTATGACTACGAAATTCGCTACCATCCTGGTAAGGCGAATGTCGTAGCCGATGCTTTGAGTCGAAAGGAACGTACTAAGCTTCATTGTGTTCATGTTCAATCTGTTATTCAAGCACGATCCGATATCCAAGCCCGCATTTCTCAGGCTCAACAATCTTGTGTTTCACAAGGTTTGATGGATAAGGAATTTCCCTATCACATAACACCTGCTCTGGAACTGAAGGACAATGGATCATATTACTTCATGGACCGTTTGTGGGTCCCAAGCCAGGATGATCTTCGTACCTTGCTTATGGATGAAGCCCATAAGTCTCGTTATTCTATTCATCCGGGCTCAGATAAGATGTATAAGGATCTTCGTATTCAGTATTGGTGGCCTGGTATGAAGAAAGACATTGCCTTATACGTATCAAAATGCCTTACTTGTCTTAAGGTTAAGGCTGAACATCAACGTCCTTCGGGTTTATTGGTGCAACCAGAGATCCCAGTTTGGAAATGGGAAAACATTACTATGGATCTTGTTACCAAACTTCCACGCACAAAGAAAGGTCATGATGCCATCTGGGTAGTCGTTGATCGTCTTACTAAGTCAGCGCATTTCTTGCCAATCCGTGAGGATTTTCCTGCTGACAGACTTGCAAAAATCTATGTGGATGAAATTGTAGCTCGACATGGTGTTCCTTTGAACATCATTTCTGACAGAGATGCTCGTTTCACTTCTCATTTTTGGAGAACCATGCAATCTGCTATGGGGACCCAACTTAATCTGAGCACGGCTTATCATCCGCAAACGGATGGTCAGTCTGAAAGAACAATCCAGACTCTGGAGGATATGCTTAGAGCTTGTGTGATCGATTTTGGTGGTAGTTGGGATTCACATCTTCAGTTGATTGAATTCTCCTACAACAACAGTTATCACACCAGCATCAAAATGGCTCCTTTCGAGGCTCTCTATGGTCGAAAATGTCGTTCACCAGTCTGCTGGAATGAGATCGGCGAGGCTCAACTTACTGGACCTGCCCTCATTTTAGAGACAACTGATAAGGTCAAGAAAGTTCGTGATAACCTTCAGACAGCTAGAAGCCGTCAAAAGAGTTACGCGGATCCAAAACGCAAGCCCTTGGAATTTCAAGTCGGTGATCGAGTATTACTTAAGGTCTCACCTTGGAAAGGTGAGATCAGATTTGGAAAGAAAGGAAAACTTGCACCTAGATACGTTGGACCATTCAAGATCGTCGAAAGAATCGGTAAGGTAGCCTATAGACTTGAGTTACCTCCTGAACTTGGAAATGTTCATCCAACTTTTCACGTGTCCAATCTCAAGAGGTGTTTAGCTGATGAGAACCTCCACATACCGCTTGACGAAATTCGTGTTGACAAAACACTGAAATTTGTTGAGAAGCCTGTGGAAATCATGGAACGTGAAGTCAAGTGGCTTAAACGCAAGCGCATTCCTTTGGTCAAAGTTCGCTGGGAAGCTAAACGTGGACCTGAGTTTACTTGGGAACGCGAAGATCAAATGAAGGCGAAATATCCGCATCTTTTCCCACGAGTTTCCTCTAAATAAATTTCGGGACGAAATTTCCACAAGTAGGGGAGACTGTAACAACTGTGCTTGTAATCATTGTGAACAGTTCTGTTATCAATAAAACAATGTTATTTGATCCCAATGTTTGTTCGGTTATGTTTTACATTTTTCATGTTTTGACTTTCATTCAATTTCAAACTCTATATCACTTTCTGGAGAGTTATACGCAAACTGGTGCGTAAACGTACTCAGTTTAACGTGACAAATACTCCGGAACATCATCATATACTTAACATACCTTAAATAACCTTTACATAACTTAGAAATAAGTTTTGAAGGCTTTGGTATGGCAAAATCAAGTTAATTCGCTTACAGGGACTAAACTTGACAAACTGCGAAAGTATGCCAATTTGAACTGTAACAAACATTCCAGAACATGACCATAAGTTAAACACACCTTAAATATCCTTTACATAGCTTAGAAATAGGCTTTGAGGGGTTCGGTGTGCTAAAATAAACTTTTGGGTCATTCAGGGACTAAAAGTGTCAAAAAGTGCATAAGTTTGCATTTTCGCGCATAACTTACGTTCTGAATACATCCGGACATCCAAAAATTTATGTAAGCACTAAAATATTTTATTTTAGTGTTTGGCATAAGAAAAATCCATTCGTCGCGTCTTTTGGATCGTTTTTCGTGCTTATGCGCATTCCGTCGTAATTAAGCGAACATCGCGTTCGTACGACCAAACGAACCAACATCCGGCATATTTTTGAGCATGTTTCATGTCCAAAATGTTTAGGCATCATTTTAGGGCCTTAAAGTTGGCTTTACGGGCCTTAGAAGTGTCGGAAATGGCCTTAAACACGTGCAGGGACCAAAACTGTCATTGCTGAAACTTGTTTCTGATCTGTGCAGGCCAGGCGGCCCGCGTAAGATCCTTGTGTCCTCTACGCGGCCCGCGTCAGTGTCCCTGATCAGATCAGATCGATTACTCAGCAGATTCCAGCTGTTTAAACCTCATCCACACCTTTGCACTTGCCCTTTCAGCTTGTAAGAGGCCTTATTTAGTTACCATAACTTTCCAACAAGTGTTCGCACGAGATTCAATCGCATTTTCCAAGAAACGATCTTAACGGTTCGGGAAATACTATAAATACCCCACCCCCAATTGCTTCAAACTCACAAGAATCTGATCTTAAAGACTCTAAGTTGGAACCATTGTTTCATACCTGAGTTATTTTGATCTAGATTAGCATTCGGGGACCCTTCGTAAGTATTCTTTCGTTCTTTTCTTTCTTTTATTGCTTTTCGAGTCTGAAAGTCAAACTTTGTTTGACTTTCTGCGTTGACCAGTTATGGTCAATGCGAAGTTCGTTAGAACTTCGCAACGTGATTGTAATCACGATGGTTATAGTCCCTTGGGACTATGCCTACTGATTACCACGTTGTCTAGGGTCGTAGGGTAAGCGATCTAATAAATCGCTTATACCTTCGAACCCGACCCATTTGGTCGATCATTAGGATCCGACCAAATACATTAGGTGACCATAGTGTATAGGGAATAACCTTCCGAGGTTATACCTTATGGTCACATCGTTTGAGTAGTTGTATGATAGGTAGTTTATATGCCTTAGGTAAATTACCAAAATACCCTTTTCATGCATAATTGGTAATTAAGCATATGTAACCTAAACCTTTGTCATATAACTGATTATGTAACATGTTTAGGCATATAATACTTGTCATAGGACTAGTTAGGCGGTCCGAACGCGTTTCACGCGAACGATGCGTTAAAGTAGCATAAGCTACCTAAACGGGTCGTAATGGGTCGTAAACAATTATGTTAGGTTTCATTTAGTATGTAGGCTTTGTTAAACCATATTACACGAGTCTCCATACTCGTTTGGTTTACGAACCCTCATTCTATCCGATCCTCCGATTTAGGTCCGGTTTATTAACATAGTTACCTATATTAGGTGCCGTTTGATTCCGAGATCTCTAGCATTGCTTGGTGGTTATCTTAGGACTACTGAACAATCTCAAGTGAGTACATAGACCCCTCTTTTACTGTTTTCCAAACTGTTTTGGGGTGGAACACATGTGCCTACTTGTTACTTTCATGCTTTCCTGTTTTCATATCATATACCGGCTATGTTTGTTAGTACATTATAGTACATGATTTCATTACATTTCATGCTATGTATGTCCATTGTGTGCATACTTAGTACATTGTTTTACATTACATTTCTGCCATGTATGTTGACTGATAACATGCTAGCACATTGATTTACATGACTTTTCTGCTTTGTATGTTAACTTAGCATACTTAGTACATTGTTTTCATATGACATGCATACAATTGCTATAACATTTGGTTTGCACAAACGGGTCTTTATTACGTTCATTAACATTTGCTACGCCGCTCGGGAGTAAGTAGTGGTACCATAGGACTTGACAAATCCCATTCCTGACATCCCGGGTTTGTTTGGATGTAAGGAATGACTGAATCCGAAAACATTTCTTTTGATAACCTTGACTGAAAGGGTTATCCGACTGTCTCAAGGCTTGAATGTATGCGTTAACTTACCACATAAATGTTTGTATCAATGTAACATGCACTACTTTTCAAAACATAACTTTTTATATATTCAAAATACTTTGTTTTATACATTTCTACATTTGGATTATGTGACAATATTTTACTTACAATACATAACATTTGTTACACATTACTTGACTACTTTTGGACTATCAACATTTGACATGGTTTATACAAGGACTTTTGACAATTGGTTTAAACATAGACATTATACATTGTTGGTCGGTTTAAATGACTTAAGTAACGAGATGTGAGTAATATGATACAATCATGGTGGATACGCCGCTGGTACTTCCTATATATAAGTGTTTGTATTATATTACATATCATAGCATTATTTAAATCATTCATTTTGGACTTATACATTTTATACAAGTAACATGTTTTCACAAGACATTGGTTTACAATACGGTTTATTTTATACAACTCATTTTACACGGTTATTCATTTAACCATACATTATTCACTTATTTATACATATCATTTGAACTTATTGTTTTTCAAGCGATTTACAAAACAAATCAAATTACAAGGTTCATGACTAAACATTTTCTTAAACTTAAGTCATGAATCCTATTTTCACAAAACCTATGTATCTCACAGGCATTTTTATGCTGACGTACCTACTTTCACATGTGTTTTCAGGTGCTTTTGCATAGGATGACGATCATGACACTAGGGCGGACCTGTGCCTTAGAGATTTAAAATGAAGATAGACTATGTTTAATTATGTTAAAAACTCTTTGATTCCTGTTTAAAACAATGAAACTCTTATGTTGATAAATAAATAAAACTTTGTATGCCATGGTTATGAAACAATTAATTATGTTACAACACTCCCCGACGTTTTCCGCCACGTTTTGTATGTTATACGTGGTTGGGGTGTGACATCCTATCACCTTAAGTCCCATCTTCTACCGAATAGTTACCTAAGAGGTAACGGGGTATTAGTTGATAGCGTTATTAGGCTTGGCAACCTCACACCGTACCTGAGAGGACGGGCGTGAACTAATGACCTTAATCATGACCAATGCTTAAATAGGGGGCATTGGGGACGGGCAAAACAATCTGGATGACATCTTGTACAGTACTCGAGTTATTATCAACATTATTAATGAACTAAACTAAATACTTGGCAATTAATGTTTTCGTAAAACTATGAACTCACCAGCGTTGTCTGATACACTTGTTACATGCTCGCAGGTCGTTAGGGTTATGGACAAGGAACTTGCTATCTGGGATTGCTGGAGTGGTCATGGGTCGTACTGCTTGGATACGCATGATGGGCTTACTGTTTTTTACATGCATTTGGTTTTGAAACATTTAAACGTTGAGTTACTAATTGCTTCCGCTGAACCTGTTAAACTTATGTTATTATTTGGAATGATCGATTTAATAAATGGGAGTTTATTTTATATCTTGTGAATAGTTCAATGTGATTGGTGGCTAGATCCTGGTACGTCACACGCCTAGCGGGGTTCTCCCGCATGTGGTATTTTGGGGGTGTGACATAACTTAACAAGGTTATTTAATAAAAGAAATCAAAACAAAACACACACTTGAAGTGTGTGTTCTGTGATCGAGCAGGGGCGACTCCCCAGGAGCCAAAACCCTAAACTCCAATATAATCATCAAATCGAAGGATCAAACGAAGCTCAAATTCACAACCGAACGTGAATTAATGATCACCCAAGCTAGGGGATCATAAGGTATGTAAAATTTTGATGATTTGTGAAGTTGTAAAATTTGAGTAATCATCATAATCGTGAATTATGTATGGATTAGAGAAGCTATGGTTAAATTAGTGACATATACTTGCTTAGGAACGAAACCCTAAGTGAAAATCAAATATATGATGCTATGAATTTAATGTTTAGATGATTCACCCCATTAGGATAAGTGGGTTTTAATCATTAGATGAAATTGATGATATAACTATGGTTAGAATCATCCTACATGTTAGTAATCAGGAAATACTTGAACAAATGGTGTGTTTGAGTATATAATCATACGTACTATGAAATAAGTTTAGTATGATATGATAAAAATTGATGATATGTTCATGTTCAATGATGTTTAATATCATTGTGTATTAATCCGGTAAATTATGATTACAAGAACTTGATTAATACGTGATTAAAAACGATGACATAAGAATGATGCTTACCGTATGATTAACTAAGTAAATAAACGAGTAGTTGAGCTACCTCGTGTAATTATTTATGTTATTAGGCAGTTGACTTTTAAGAGGTCAAACTGACCAATGATATGAACGAATGATAAATTCGACATAAGAATCGTAGGATGGAATAGTCATGAATGATTATGACTAATCTAACCATCTTACAAATTACAATGATAGTTTGACGCCTGACAAGCTAGGTGGAAGCTTGGGAAGGAAGCGGGTCAAACAAATCAAGTATGAAGGAAAGCATAATCTGGATGCAAGGTAAGTAAAGCTTACATCCTTTATTGAACACCTATTTGTTTTATAGGTTATGAATAATAGAATGTCATGTTTGAATTATGATATTCCGAAGCGACACGTACGGGTCGGAACAATAGACAATAATAACAAACCATATTAAATGGTTAAAAAGGATGATGCGTGTGAAGTGTTATATATATTTAGGTGTATATTTTAAGCCCTTTAACACTTTTTAGCCAAGTTTTAAATTTATAAAACACGATATTTACTAACTCTAAACACACATATGGGCAAGTGCACCCATCGTGAGCGTAGTATAGTGTTGGTAAGATACCGAGGTCGTCCAAGGACACAAGAGCTTTTAGTACCGGTTTATCCTCAACGTCTAATCAAATCAAAAAGTTTAGAAAAATGTTTTAAACTAAGAAAAATAAAAACTAATTAAAAATGCTGAAAATAAAAATAAAAAGAAAAACAGATAGACAAGATGAATCACTTGGTTCCGACTCGTGTATAGTGTAACCTTTGATTATTTCCGCACTTTTGCAGTTATTTAAGAGATTATCTTAGTTATTGTAGTAGGCCCCTCTTTTGAAGGTGACGTTACCCTCAACCCAGTAGTTTGAGTCAGCAAGGATACAATCCTAAAGGGTCGGATTATTGAAAGATAATGAATTAAGTTATTAATGCAAATTATGGTAGGCCCCTCTTTTGGAGGTGACGTTACGCTCGACTAAGTAGTCTGAGTCAGCAGGGATACAGTCCTAAATAGCTGGTTATAGTATTAATAGTAGTTAACTTATGAGGGGATCAAAGAATTTGGACCCTCGCCATCCAATACCGTTAAGTATTGAAGGAGATCCTACTAAATTTGACCCAGGTCCATTGCAGGACCTCTAAACGCTGAACAATGGCAAGACTCTTACCAAACCGTTCCCTTAACCCCCGACCAGGTAGCCAACATACCTCCATATAGACCGTGGAGATATGAATGATGAAAATCTTTTATTTTATATAGACAGTAAAATAATGCCAAGACACCACGGACAAACGATAAGGAAGAATCGCCTTCAACATAAGAAACTAGTTATTAAAGTCATTAATACAAAACCAAGTAAAAAGTGCGAAAAGATTAGAAATAAAAAGTATTACACTAGACACTTGTCTTCACCAAGTGATGTAAGAGACTTAGGCAAACATGGCCTTGATTGTCAAGAACTCTTACGATCAATCTTGGATCCCGAGACGACTCACACACTCTATGATGGACAATGGATGATGGTGGTGGATGATGGTGTTATGGTGGTGGTGGGTGGTGGGTGAAGTGTGAGAGAGGTGGTGTGCCAAGGGATGGTTTGAGCTTGAGCCAAGCACTCCTATTTATAGGCTGAACAGAAGCTCGGGCACGGCCCCGTGTCCAGTGGGCACGGCCCCGTGTCCACATCCTTCTCTTTCTTCATTTAATGCAGCTTGTCTTATTAGTTGACCACGCCCCCGTGTCCGCTGAGCACGACCCCGTGTGCAGAAGAATCTTTGTACTATGAAGATTTGCCTGGATTCTGCGAATCTTATAGTTGACCACGGCCCCGTGTCCGCTGAGCACGGCCCCGTGGTGGGCAATAGAAGCTTCTACTACTTTGTCTTTTCTGCTGACACTTGGGCACGCCCCCGTGCAGGCTGAGCACGGGGCGTGTTCAGTCTTCTGTCCTCTTGTTTTGCTTGGGAAGATGTTGTCGTGGGGTCAGGCATGTCACGTCTTGTTCCTTTTCTTGTATTTATGTTAGATTTTGATGTCTTTTTGCTTCTTTTGTTAATTTGAGCTCATTTAATCCTGAAAATACAAAAGGAAGACAAAAGCACACTTTTTCCAACATTAGTACTAAAAAAGGGTTAGTTTTATGCCACAATTGATGTAATTTATATGTTGCATTTTGCACACATCAAAGGACTACTACGATTATTTGGTCATGCAATGACTGATATATAATGAGTTTTAATTGGTTACCTTATATGGTAAACCAACATAAGTAATTAGGGTAAAAACGGTAATTCAGTCACTCGTTGACGATGACATTTAGTTTTGAAAGACACTTTATGACGGAAGCCATAATAGGCTTATAGGATAGTTGTTTGACCCGACTGAGTCGATCAGAAGAGCTTTATATCTGGTTCAGAGGCGAAATCAGTGAAACAGACTTGGAAACAGCTTGATACTCTTTAATTTGTTACTTTGATTGATATTAACAGAGATTACAACCTGAACAAACTTTGGCAGCACTTCGTTACAAATCCAGAAGCCGTACCAAATGAAATGTCAAGTGCCCTATATATAGTGTGAGGAGGTTCGCTTGAAATGGACAAAGGCATGTTCAAGCGAACTCAGCTATGTTGGTTTCGCTTGAACTTGACACTTTCAAGCGAACTCACCAATAAACTTCACAAATCTCAGTTTCTCGCACCTCGAGCACTGGTCATCCTATCCTATCCTAATACATGATACAAGACGAAGTCAATAGACGTAGTGCACTAACAGACTCCCCCTCGGATATTGACGAAGTCTTCAGTGTCTAGTCTTCAGCATGACACATCTTCAGTCTTGATCATTCTGCCTTCTCGTCCAAATTGTAACATTATAAGCATCTATCAATCCTTCTCTTCTCTTATCTGCTTCAGGCTCCCCCTTTCGTCAAGCTTCCGTGCTTTGGGATCGACACCTAGCTTTCCATTTACAAACTCCCCCTTTCTTCAAGCTTGTCTTCAGACTCCCCCTTAGACTCTGCTCTCGGGATCGTAGTCTGGACTATCTGCAATCACTCATACATTTATAAGTAACAGTATTTCAAATTTTAACTATCCAGAAACTATAACTTGACTCACTCAATCAAACTGTCTAAAAAAAACACTCTTAAACAAATTCCATGATTTTGGCAGTTTCATCGAATCGAAAACTGACTCTTTAACAATATAAGCAATCAAATCCCCCACAGTTAATCATCCAAGTCCAAACTAATGACCTTGGAGATATCACAAACTGTTTTTGATTTTTGTTAAAAATTCAAGTTTCAAATTAATGAACTTGTTTTATTTTCAGAAACACAATCAGCTTACTTAGATTTTGACACTCAGCATTTCAGACATCAGTTGTCGAAAATAAAACAGAATCAAAAATCTTTTTGTATTTTTCTGAAAATATAAAGCAGTAAAGAAATATGTACAAACATATTTACAGACAATATTTTTGTTTGAGTATGCGTCAGAAGATCATATCAGTTTTTGACAATTCACAAGTACCGTTGAGCTTAGTTACACATTAAGAATTAAACAATTCACTTAGATTGTCGATATACTGATCCACTTAAATTCTCAGACAATTTTCAATCTGTCCAGGATACGAATTAGATGAATTAGAGACTTAAACTTATACGTGTGTCCCACCTCTTGAATATACTCCCGTATCCAGATCCCAATATTCAGTCTTACAGGTGAGTATACCACAAATGATATCTGTAAAGGGTTAATAAATTATGAAAAATCATGAGAGCTCAGGTCAGAACTATCGTTCAGCAGAGAGATCATGACTCAACTTTTGGGTGTGTCCCCTTTAGAGGATCTTTTTTACAACAGCATTGCTAAGCAATTTTATTGTCTTATCATATATGATGAGGGTGATGCTATGTTTCAAGCATTGCGGAAAGTATTATTCGGGGACTAGGTCAGAACTTCCATTCAGCAGAAGTCCCGGAATAATACCCCAGATATCACTGAGTATAAAGACCTAGTATATCAGAAAAAGGAATCTTTCAAACAAGATTTCAGGGGTTTCCTATATATCCAAGTAGTGTTCCCCACGAAATAAGTAAGTAAAGATTTAGGTTTATATCCCGAACAAACCTACTAAATGTGCAAAAACCTACCAACACATCCACGGTGAGATCGTTTAACACATTTTAACTTTCCAATTCTTTAGCATACTGTAACTGTCTACTGATGTACTATCATTTCCTCTTTTTATACAAAAACTCAATATCCATTTTATCATATTTTTTCTTTTTGCGAATAGGTTTTTATCATGTTTTTGTCATTTTCAAATTTTCAAATGTTTTTGGATTTTCTGACAACAATATATCTCCCCCTAAAATACAAAATCATATAAAGAAAATTTGACAACCAATACTGATAGCTTTGTCTCGCCATCCATTTTCTGCTAAAAGTGCTCTGTTTTGCAGAAAAACTAATATAAAGTACCCCCATGATTTACAACCCATTGATTTTCGACAGTTTGAAAACCGTTTTTCAATCTTGTGAAAGTAATCATGTTTGTTCAGCCGTGAGGGTTTCGGCGTATTCAAGCAACACACATTTTTTTTAAGTATGTACAAAAAAAACAAATAAACTCCCTGTTCAACCAAACCAGGGTCCAGCAACCTCTCTCTTCTCTCCATGTGCCAGGCTGCTCCAGTTTTCATTCTCACAATCTTCGATTTTGTTGAGCACCTGCACATTCAAACTTTTTTAATTACTTAAACAATTTAGCCCAGGTCTGTTTGACCTTAGGCAATTCAACACAATATGTATCATTCAATTTCGGAAATCTTTCTCATCAAAAACTTTTTCAACTTTGACTGCAACTTTTTCATCTTTTACCAAAATTACTTGTTTCTTAGCACTCCATTTTTGACCTTTCGGAGTACCTCTTTTGTAAAAATGTGACTCCTTTTGAACATTCTGACTTTGAACAACTTTTGGTTTCCAAAACTCTTTGGGTTTTGTCATATCAACAGATTTTTGCCAACTTTGTGTTGTTCTAAATCTGGGTGTGTGAAAAATCTGTGTTTGTCTTGAATCAGACCTAGTCTGTTTTGATTTACAAGTTTGATTCGAAGCAAACTTGTTTGTGTTGTACCTCCAAGTTTGTTTTGAATCAAATCTGGCTGACCTTTGTTTCACACCCTCAGATTTTTGTTTCTCAATATTTTCATGCTTCTTTTTGTCAACATCCACAGGTTTCAGATTCAGACACTTTCGTGCAAGATGTCCAATTTGATCACACTTGAAACATGTTCTCTTGGACACATCTTTGACCTGTGGTTGTTGCTTTTTCTTTTGAGCACAAAACTCTTCAATAGACTGTTGTCTAAATTTTAGTTTTTCCTCTTCTTCAAAACTTTTTCCTTGAACAAAACTCATTTTTGCCTAACAATTTTGTATTTCATTTGTCTTCCAATTCTATTTCTTCTTATAACCCAACCCAGCCTTCATGTTTTTCTTCTTGAAACCAGGTTTGTTATAAAAAGATTTCTTGTTTTTCCCAGCAAATTTTGAAATTTCTGACTTTTCAATCTCAACCATCTTAAAAACTTTATCAATTTTCTCTGAAATCACATTCTGAATCGGGAATACAATATCTAAGAATAGTTTGTCCGATCCAATCATGGTATAAACCAATCCTTTTGAATCATCATTCACTACTTTCTCAGATTTTATATTTTTCAGATACTCATCATGAAAATTACCTTCATTTTCATCCTGTGATTCAGACTTACCTTTTGTAGACTCATATTTCAAAACGCTATCAACAACCTTACTTACCACCTCTGAATCATCAGCTTCATCAGATTTGGTGTAAGTCACATCGATACTTTCAGGTAATTGGTCAACTATGTTCAGACCTTTTGCCACCTTTTCCTCATCATAAAAAGTATAATTGTTTCTCAATGGTGGTGGTACCTGATGAAATTCTGAACCAATACCTTTTTTGTTCTTGTCAGTATCTTTGTCATCTGGTGTGATGTTGAAAATGCGTTCGAGAATGTACGAAGAGTTATGATAACTTTGAAGTTTGGTAACAACCGTTTCCTTTTCAGCCAGAACTTGTTTAAGATTAGCAATTTGATCAACACATTTGTTTAATTCAAGTTGCTTTTCTTTAAACTTTCTCTCATACATTTTTTTAGTTACCAAAGTTTCAGACAATCTTTGATCAAAACATTTGACTTGGCTCTTCAAAGTATCATAAGCTTCTTGTACTCTCTGACTTGACCACTTTAAAGAATCATACTCTTTTTGAAAATCTTGAAATTTAATTTCTTTTTCAACACAATCAACACATTTTACTGTACACAGTTGTCTATAAACATCATTATCCTTTTTAAGGCCTTGACATTTCTGTGTCAATTTTTCAACTTTTAGTTTCAAAATTTCTTCTTTGTCAATCATTTCTTTACATTTTGTTGTGAAAACATTTTCAAGTTTATCTATTTCATTATCTTTTGTTTTTATGATGTCATCTTTTTTAGTACAGGCTTTACACATTTCTATGCAATTCCTGCACTTGTTTTCATTGTTATCAACAGTCTCAACATTCGACAAGTCAGAAGATTCATTTACCTCAGTCTCTTTCAGCACCGGTTCTTCTGTTTGATCTTCCTCTTTGTTCTCTTCTTTTTCTTCTTTCTGTTCTTCTTCAATCTTCTGCTCTTCCTTAGCAGCAAGCTTTGCAGTAATCTTCACTTCTTCAACCATCTTTTTTAACTCTTCTTCTTTTCTCTTCTTCATTTCTACCACTTTTGGTAGACTCGCTTCACAAACTTCCTTTATCTTGCTCACCAAATCCGGCAAATATTCTTTGTCAGATAACCTTCTTGTGTTGAAAGTAGCCTGACTTGGAAGCAAATTTGTTACAGCTTCAAAATCCACCTTTGATGGGTCAACAACTGGATTACCCCGTGGATCCATGTAACATTCTAATTCGTCATTCCATATTTTGGCTCTCTGGGCTTCTTTGAATGGTTCCCTGAATTTTTCAATTTCCCATCTCGCATAATCTCTTCTCCACCATAGATCATGATCAACATTAACTACAAATGCATATCCAACTGCATCTTCTTCAGGAAGAACTTGACTCCAGTCAAAACCTTCATCGTCATGAATAACTGCCAGAGCTCTTGATTTTTCTTCAGGATGCTTCAATCTAGGAGGTTCAGATTTGTTCTGATGATAGATTGCTTTCTTGTAGTAATCTTCCTTGAACGGATTAGCAGTATCATCAGTATAAGCATTTCTGCACTCATGTTTAAAATGACCTTTCTGTTTGCATTTAAAACATGTCACTTTGGATTTGTCAAAGCCTAACTTGGTAAAAGGTCCACCAATAAACATTATTCCAGTGATCTCCATAAAACGTTGTGCCCTCCTCACTGCACTAGCCATACACCACCTTATGTCGCTCAATTCCATCTCCTTAGGATCTATTTGATCGTAGTCTTCCTTCGTCAGGTTGGTGTTGCCTATCTTGCCTGCCACAAGACTCTCATACGACTCCAACACAGATGCTAAGAAGACCATCTGTTGCTTTGCAGAATCCTCATTGAAATTTTGAGTATTCTTCAAATCTACTGCAATGTTGCATTGGAATACATTCTTTGATGCAGATTGGCTCGATGTTGTTGAAAAAGATCCACTGTGAAAACCACTGTGTGAAGTTTCATGATTCACAGCATTTGAGCTTTTTTGCAGAAAATGCTGTTCTTGGAGACCCAGCCTGTGGTAGATTTCCTCTATAGTACAGCTCCACATTCTGTTGATGAGCTGAATTGTTGACTTTAGATTTCTTGATCTCCAACTCGTGGCTTTCAAGTCTTTCGATCAGCAAATCCATTGTTAAATCTTCAGACTTGATTGTGTTTTTCAACATTAAGGCAAAGTATTGCCAATCTTGATCATTCGGCAATGAATCAAACAATTTATCAACCAGCTCCTCTTGAGTGTATGTGATTTTGTATCTAGCCAGCTCCATCTTCAGATGCCCAAATCTCTCGATCATTTTACAAACAGATTCATTTTTCATACAACCAAATAAATCAAACTCTTTACGTAACAGTTTCTTTTTGTTTTTCACAATTTCAGAAGTACCTACACATTTTCTCTCTAAAGCTTCCCATAAACTCTTCGATGTTTTCTCTTGTTCAAGTAACGTAATAATATCTTCTCTCACTGACTGTTTTATCAATGTAATCATTTTGTATTCAGCTACAACATTTTTTATATCTATTTCTGTGAACTCTTTTTCATCTACTAACTCTCCTCCTTCTTTTAATGGTTCTGTATATCCGTATTTTAGCTTTAACCAACTTTCAGGAGCAAAAGCTTTTACCCAACCCTCAAATCGGTTTTTCCACCAGTTATAATCTTCAATCTTCATTAATTTTGGTGGTTTCTGTTGGCTTCCATACATATTCTCATACTTCAAATTCTCTGAAATCTCTTTTGAATATTCTCTTGTTTCAGATCTTCTTTCGGATGATTCTGAAGTAAATGCATTGTAGAATGTGTTGTAAAATTCTTCACCGCTGCTCGACATCTTTAATCACCTGAACACAAACAAATAAACACAATCAGTACAAACAATATCAATCAATTTGAAATAAACTGACACTCAGTTGTCGTGAAATGATCTTGACACAAAAATCCTCTTTCAAGCGAAATGAGGATCTCAAGCTGAAACTCTTGTTGAAGCGGAATAGAACTTCAAGCGAAAACACTTTACTAAACAACTTCAAGCGAAAACACTTTACTAAACAACTTCAAGCGAAAACAAACAATGACACTTCAAGCGAATTATCACTTCAAGCAGAATGTGAACTTTCAAACTGAATCTTCAAGCGAAACACTAAGTTCAAGCGAGAACAAGTCTAATTTCAAGCGAACTGTCAATATGAAGCGAAACCAACTATAATCTTCAAGCGGAATGACTGTTTGAAGCGAAATCAGCTAATCATTTCAAGCGAAGTTTCAATGTTCGTTCAAGCGAAAGCTAGTTTTTGGTCCAATTTTGTCATTTTTACTACGAATTTTGATCTGAAACTCTCAAGGATTTGTTAAAACACTGTTTCGCACGTTCTGTGAAGAATTTAATCCATTATGACCATAAAATCTTGTCCAATTTGAAAAAGAATGTGTAGAAGACAGAAAACTGATGATATCAAGCTAAACTCTTCTTCCTGAGCTCTGATACCACTTGTAGGATCGTTGTTTGACCCGACTGAGTCGATCAGAAGAGCTTTATATCCGGTTCAGAGGCGGAATCAGTGAAACGGACTTGGAAACAGCTTGATACTCTTTAATTTGTCACTTTGATTGATATTAACAGAGATTACAACCTGAACAAACTTTGGCAGCACTTCGTTACAAATCCAGAAGCCGTACCAAATGAAATGTCAAGTGCCCTATATATAGTGTGAGGAGGTTCGCTTGAAATGGACAAAGGCATGTTCAAGCGAACTCAGCCATGTTGGTTTCGCTTGAACTTGACCTTGACACTTTCAAGCGAACTCACCAATAAACTTCACAAATCTCAGTTTCTCGCACCTCGAGCATTGGTTATCCTATCCTATCCTATTACATGATACAAGACGAAGTCAATAGACGTAGTGCACTAACAAGGCTAAAAAGCGTTAAGAAATGATTTATAACTAAAATGACCGCACGGTGTAAACCGAAGCGAGTCACGTAGACGAGATGGTAATAAACATCATCTCGCCAATATAATCGATCACTTAGACCAAACGGGTCAAAAGGTGAAGATATCACCTTTTGACAATATCGACTAATGACTATTGTCGAGTTATATTTGTAACACCCCGCGTTTTGAGAGTCAAAGTACAAGTCAAAGTCAAAAGTCAAAGGAAGAAAAGATTGCTAAATGCGATCTGTCACTCCTTGCTTAAACATTGATTGTACTCCGTGACTTGTAATTGATATTCTATTTTAAGTTACTTTAGTTGTATTATGTGGAGTAATTGCTAATAATCACAGTTTATCGCTAATCGACTTACCGCTAATCGCATCGCTATCGCATCGCAACTTGAATTACGGGTTATGGATATTGTTTTACGTGTGTGTGCTATTTATGTGTTACTTGTGCATGTTTAATTATGTTGTGATGATTAAATCGAAAACGCAATCGCAACTCCATCGCAACGTAATCTCATCGCAACACAAAACGCAGTATGGGTATGTTTAGGTTTATGATTGTTAGTTAGGTTATTTGGGTATTAATGAGAAATACTATCGCATCGCTTACTCGAAAAGCATCACAACGCTCAATGCACAAAACAAAAACACGAAAACCAACTCGCGGCAACCCTTCGATCGAATGGTCATCCGTACGAATGACCATCCGATCGGGTTGCCATCCGATCCGTTACATTGCACCGCCTTTCCTGTTTTAGACATCTATAAATAGCACCTGTCACTTCACAAACAGTGATGTGACAGCTCTGGTGTGACCCTTCAACTTCTCAGCCTAATTTCTCTCGATTTCACGCTATTCTTGTAAGTTTCTCCCTTAAATCTTGTACTTCTATGATCTACACACACTCCTTCATCTTTTTCATCATCAAATCTTCACTTTTAACCATGAAATCGGCTGATGTCATCATGGGGTTCTTATGAACTTCAAAGACTTGACCTCACTCCACCAAGAATAACTCAGATCTAAGAGATTTCAAAACGATTAAACACTGATTTCGCATAAATCTAAACATTTTCAGGGTTTAAAGGATTGAAAGATGTTTTCATAACTTTCTTTCAACTCTTTTACACTCATATACTTAACACCGATAGAATCGGAGCTCATTCAGACCTTCCACTCATTCTCTAGTGATGGGTCGGTCTGAGATCTGATTCCCATCAACGAGATAACCGACTTAGCGGGTTGAACATGAACAACCGTCAAGAACAGTTAACTGGTCAGAATGGGGTGATTCCCATCCGAGCGGATAACTTGGACTTAAAGGAGTTCCCATTGTTTAACACGTTGTCATATCGTCTCGACCAAACCACAAACTTTTAAACTTAACAAATTTCAAAACGAGAAAGTCACCAAACGGACTGTCGTCTGATTGGATTGCCATCCGATCGAACGACAATCCGATCGAATGACAAATGGTCTTCAACACTTAAACTTTTTATAACATTTTCAAAACATTACAAAAACCAGCGAATGGCCATCCGATCGGATGACCATCCGATCGAACAACCATTCTGCTGTGAACTTGTTCTTTGAGAAATGTCTCACTGGACGGATCGCCATCCGACCGAACGACCGTTCGACCGGACGACCTAAAAGGTAGAGATACTTCCCTATTTTCAAAATGCTACAGCGAAAACTTCAAAGCCATCATACACAAACACATCCATCCCAAACGAGTGGCAAACTGACCGAATGGCCATCCGAACGGATGACCATCCGTCTGGATTGCCATCCGTTCGGATGACCTTTCGTCACTCCATCACTTCGCACCGTTTACCGCACCGCTCATCGCTTATGCTATCGCTCTGTAATCAGGCTAACTCTCCAGCGCTCCCTTCGATCCAAGAGAGTGTTTATTTACTAAATACAATCTGTGAGTATACTCGATCCCTTTTTGCTTTAAGAACTTTTGGGTGTTACATACGTTACTTATACTAAATCACATCGATCACACAACTCCAACACTTTTATACGCTGACCTCTAATGCATGTTGTACGTGTTACTCGATGAATGCTTGTATGTTATGTTTACACAGTGATTGTTTCCTGACACCTTAGCAACGATAGTACTGTAGTTTGGACTCAGCACCTGTCGTGGACGGGGGTTGCTAAGGGTATTTTCTTCATGTGTCACAGTGGTGATATGTGTTACGCTCTCTACAACTCGCAGTCACGTCTGTGCATATTTCATTGTCGATAACCTACTAGCTTCACATTATACATGTTACATGCTGGTCATGCGTAAACTTGCTTTCGCTGCTATATACTATCAAACTTTTATGCTCACCTTTACACTATGTGTATTGACCTCTATTTTAACGTGTGTGACATGTGTTTAGGAATGCTTGCTTGTTACTTGCCAGAAATCAAGCTATGATGGAGTCTAGAAACAAATCTAATAAAATCTGAGTTGTCGGAACAATTTATTTGTTTATGAGATATCTATGTCTGTAATAACTACTTTATTTTGATGAGTTATGGTATGGGACATAATATAAATTATCTGGTAAATTAGTTGTTATGGATTTCTCTTGGACAATCTGTTTCACTCAGTGCCGTGCCCCGATGATTCCGCCATCGGTTGGGGTGTGACAATATTATTTCAGGAGTAAATATCAAATGCATATTAGCATCGCTATGAATTAGCGGTTATAGAAGCAAGGTATTAAAAATGGGTCAATATATTGATCCGAGCCAGGTATGAGTAATAGGGTAACACTCATTTAGAACGTAAGGTTCAATGAGTGTTAAATGAAGTCAAAATAGACATTTGGTTACTTTAATAGGTAAACCGAATGTTTCAATTAATGGACATTGTGTTTGGAAAGCATAATGACCTTTCAAACAAAATCATAGTTAAAAAGAGGGATTTTGGTCAAATATGCTTTTAAAAGTCCTTCGTCGTAGATGAAAGGTTAAAAAAGGAGCAAAACGCCCTTGTAAGCTAAATTGAACAAACGACCATTAAAGGTTGTTTGGAAATGAGTTTTATGATTAAATAAATAGTTGGAATAAGTATAAAAAGTGAAGTAAATCTTTGGTCAAATGACTCTATGTGAGTCCTTGTCGTAAAATAACAATCAGAGGAGTAAAACTCGGATTATATAGATCACCACATTAATCCACCACAAATATAGTTGTGGTGGAAGATCACTCGATAAGGAATGTGGAAATATGAAGCTAGAAACGAATGAATGCAATTCGTGCTTAAAAATATGCTTAAATGCCCTTAACGGGTCAAAATAAGCATATGAGCGAAAATGGGTTAATAAAGTATATAAACCCGTGATTTGGAACCTAATATGATAGACAATATTGAATTTAATAGGTTCATGAGAAATAGAGGTCAAACAAACTTGATTGTTTGATAAATACATGAACGGGTTAAGAATTTAGTAATTATATTTTAAGCCGAAGGAAGTGTATAATTTTGTTAATCCGGATGTCGGGTGTTAACTCCATACGATGGAGAATCAAATTATGATCCCGTAGGAAAAAATGTGACTTAAATCGGATCAATAATGAGCGAGTTATGTCCGTTTTCGTAAACATAAGTTTGGCTGGAAACATGCATGTTTCAAAAGCAAACATTCTGGAAGTTTCAGGGGGTCGCACCACGCAACAGAAGAGGCTTGAAGCCGTCGCGCGACTCGACGGGGTCTAATTGTGGCGAAAATTATTTACTCAATCTGTTTGTATTGGGAACCCGTTTAAATACGTTTTAAGCTACGTATGACTAATCCAATTCATGTTTTATGAATTGTAGGTATAACAAGCTTCCGCAACATATTTTGTCATCACATTTAAACGACGATATAAATACATGATGTTGAAATGTTTTAAATCTTAAAATGTTTTAATAAATTCGTATTTTCATACGTACGTGTACTCGTATAAACACGTTATTATACGAAACTTATATAAAATATTGTATAAATCAAGTAAAGGTCTTACAGTTATCCAGTCCCACTTCCATAAACGCATGCTGCCCGTGTTCTCATAACAAGCTGAAACCATGTCGTTTTTATTTGCTGAAAGCTTGAAGGCGTTAGGAAAAAGTCTTTTCAAAGGACCTGAACCCACACAATCATCATGCCAAAATCGAGTCTTCCTCCCATCTCCAATCTTAATTGACAATTGATCTTTTATACTAATGTCCACCTTACCGAGATTTCCATCCACCTCTGCTATATCTTTCCAACATCCAGTTATAGACCTATTGACAAGTACAATTTTGTCTCCTTTACCTGGCCCATGCACTGCTACTATAACCCGAGGCCAAAGTTGATTCGGGTCTTCCCGAAGCCCCCACCACCACTTACCCATCATTGTCAAGTTAAAACTTTCCAGCCCTCCTAAATCGACGCATCCTTGTCTTTTAGTCTCACCATTTTCCCCACCGAATCCAAACCATCTTATTCCTCTTTCCAACACGGCCCTAAACGAACGACCTCCTAATCCCTTCCAGCACATTCAAGACTGTTTTTGGTGCCTTAAACACATCAAGATAGTAGGAAGCGAGGCTGCCCAAGACGGATTTTGCCAAGGTGACATGTGACAACTCGTATTTCAAACCTTTAGTCGTACTTTGATGTAACATGTTTTGAACGTTATGTGATTACTTGATATGATGATAATGGAATATTATGAATGTTATGTGTATGTAATTATATTGTAAATGTGTATACATACTACCTAAGTTGGATCACACATCACATGTCCATTCGCACAAGCCTATTCGGGCCACACTCCTTGTATTCGAACCAAGGGTAGCCCATGATGGGTTCGGCCCACTCCCATACACGCATAACCTATGAGGAGGGTGTATACTCCTCATTATTTTGGAAAACACACAACACACACAAAACCTATTCTCTCTTCCTCTCCTCTCGAAGCTGACGACATCAACATCCCCTCTTCCTCGAAGCTTTCTTGTTCGGATCTACCCTTGTTCTACCCTTTAACCGGTTAGTATATTACTATTGTTTGCATAATACATGATGTTCCAATTGCTATGATTGCATGTTAATTGATATTGTGATTGTTATGATCTCGTACAATAGTTAGGGTTCTTGCTAATAGAATCATTGATGTTATGTATTCATGAGATTTGGTACAAACGACTAGCTATAATGTTAATTTGATTATTGATGAAACAAGGTGTGGTAATATGCTAATCGGCTCACATGTATATTGAACCGAACACATGTTAA
This sequence comes from Helianthus tuberosus, assembly GCA_030545235.1. Classification (NCBI taxonomy): domain Eukaryota; kingdom Viridiplantae; phylum Streptophyta; class Magnoliopsida; order Asterales; family Asteraceae; genus Helianthus; species Helianthus tuberosus. The sequence goes on along the minus strand of CM060418.1, from coordinate 84,246,522 downwards.
TCGGCTGTTGTGCGAGTATATGTGAATGATTTGTTGTGTTGTCATGTTAGGGTGCATGCTAGTAATCAGGAACATGAGCCGTATTAATGTGTTTAATGTTATGGTTGTTGTTATGTTTTGAATATGATTAGGGTTCATAGGAATTTGATGTTAAAACCCTAGTTTGACCGATTATTGTATGATTAGAAACTGTTAGCATTGTTTTAATCGACTGGATAGGAAATAGGAAACTGTTAGGATTGATTGTAACTGATTGCAAGAATTGTGGAATGATTAAAACCAATTGCACAAGCCAGTCGCACATGCCAGTCGCACAAGCCAGTCACACAAGGCAGTCGCACAAGCTTGGTGCAACTGTATAAGCACGTTGTACAACACTTTGCAGCTCAGTCGCACAACATCTTGTGAATCGCACAAGGTTGTGCTGATCGCACAAGATGTTGGGCCACTTAATATATATTCAGTTATGATATGCTGTTGGGCCAAACATCCCAAAACTCCAATCGCACAAGTATAACTGGATCGCACAAGTTAAAATGTTAGTTTAATTGTTTGGGCCGCACAATAGGTGGGTTGCATGACTTTGGGTCGGGTATGTTTTCAATCGCACAACCCGTTGTGAGTCGCACAAGGTTGTACTAGATGCACAACAGGTTGGGCCGGTTGTCTTTGGGCTTTAATATTGGATCACACAAGATGATTGGGCTCGCACAAGCTCAACGGCCCAATCATCTACGTCGCACAAGTTGGTCATTATGTGTGTACTTGAATGTTAACGTGTTCTACGTGTTTGCCATGATCATTACGTGTTCGTAACCTGCTAGCTTATGTGTAAACTTATGTGCACTACTTGAACCTAGACCTTACTTGTACGGTAACCATGTTAGGACGTGGTTGACCGCATATAGCTCAAGTGACCTTTTTGTGTATCTGCCGAGCTAACCTAAGGTGAGTTCACACTTTCTACAAGGCATGGGATTCCCGGTGGTTTGGGAATGGGTTAACGTTTAATAAGGAAACCTGTGTATTCTCTTTGGGTAGAATACGTACTCCCACCCTGTACGGTGAAGGGTGACAACATTGAAACCTACGTGTTCTTCTTGACACGTACTCCCACCCTCTTAACTGAAGGGTGACAACATTGACACTAGACAAAAACTCTATCATTAAGTCCCTCATTTTATATCGACTTAATCGCCGGGCCAATGGTGAACGGGTCATTAGTTAAATAGCGCTATTAGGTTTGACAAGCCTCACACCGTGCCGCAGAGGACGGGAGTGGACTAATGGATCTAGGCACGTCAATGATGATAGACATTGACTTAGGGCACCCAACTTTCTCAGTCAGTAGTCGATATGGTAACGGGTCTAGTGGGATATTCATGGGGTAGCCCCCACGGCTGGGAGCCAGAGTAAAAGGAATGGTTAATCATGTTTTTCAACTATGGGGTAACCCCCACAGCAAGTAAGCCAGCTAAAGAAACTTATGTTTTTAAACAACTTAAAACGAACACCCAACTATGAACTTGCTCAACTTTGTTGTTGATTCGTTACTGTATATCTTGCAGGTCGTTAGGTGCTTAGATGGAGCTTGCACAGGAGGTCGAGGTCGTTGTGGGACATGGACTGTTGAGTTCCATGTTAAACTTTATGAACTATTAACTTATGTTTTGGTTTTAAACTTTATGCTTCCGCTGATAACTTGAACTTAGTTAATTTGTTTTGGACACCAATTATATTGTGGTTGGTTTTATATTTACTTAAATACATTGTTCAATATGATTGGTGGCTTGATCCTGGTCATGTCATGCCTCCTGCGGTGATACTCCGCTTGTGGAATTTGGGGGTGTGACAGATTGGTATCAGAGCCATTGGTTATAGTGAACTTGGTTTTAAAAAGGGAAAAGCTTTTTGACAAAACCAGACTATAACCTGTACAGTGCTCAACGATCCACAACGATACTTCGCTCCACGTGCAAGACTCAACACTATAGGTGATATGGTTTATGTTTGTATTGCCTGCCTGTTAGTTAAAGTAGTGCATTGTTCATAGTATGCTTAGTTAGTGTAACAATTATTGCTTGAAACCCTGTGTGCTTGCTCTCTTCTATCATCCGATACTTTCGTACCTTCGCGACACCATTCTCACTTGTGTTTACTACGATGTGAAGATCATGAGTGGACGCCTGAACTTGAATCAAGCCCAGCTGACGGCTTTGATCAATGAACGAGTTGCTGAGGCACTCACAGCAGCTCCAGCAGGAGGTATAACCTGCCATTTTGACCTATCATAGGATGTTTAGATCCTAATCTCGCGAACCAACTCTCATGCTTAACCTTGTCTTTTCTTTCTCGCGCGACAGGTCAGCATGCTCAACCTCCAGTGTGTAAATTCAAGACCTTTATGGATTGTCGACCTAGTACCTTCAGTGGTACAGAAGGAGCCGTAGGTATCCTCCACTGGTTCGAGAAGATCGAATCTGTCTTCGAAATGTGTGAATGCCCTGTTGCTAATAGGGTGAAGTTTGCTACGGGAACTCTTGAAGGTAGTGCGCTCATGTGGTGAAACGCTCAAGTTCAAATGCTAGGATTGGCAGCTGCTAATGCCACCCCATGGAATGACTTTAAAGAGTTGATCAAAGAGGAGTATTGTCATTGTGATGACATTCATAAGCTGGAAGTGGAGTTTTACAATTTGAAGATGACGGGGTCTGAAATCGAGGCGTATACCAAGAGGTCAAATGAACTAGCTGCTTTGTGTCCTACAATGGTGGATCCTCCCTGTAAACGTATCGAGCTTTACATCAAGGGATTAGTGCAAGAGATTCAGAGTATGGTGACTTCGGCTAACCTTCTCACGATTCAGCAGGTCATACGACTTTCCCACCGTCTCACTGATCAGGAAGTTGAGCAGAACAGGCTGCCAAAGTGTATTAGTGCTACCACTACTTCTGATGCTCCAAGTGACAACAAACGCAAATGGGATGGAAATTCAAACAAGGGTTCTAGTTCTGTTCAGTCTCAATCTCAGCAGCGAAGGACCGACGACTATAAGAGCCCCAGTCAGCACTCTTCTGGTAATCAAGGACAGGGTGGGTACAAGGGAAATCACCCTAAGTGCAATCGATGTAATTTGCACCACAGCGGGCCATGTAGCAAGGGTAACAATCAGAGATGTAACAAACCAGGTCATGCAGCCAAAGATTGTAGGAGTCCTTATCCTGCAAATCAGAGGCGACAGCAACAGCAGCAGGCTCCACAGAACCAGCCTCAACAGCAGCAGCAGAGGGGTAACAATAAAGGATGTTTTCATTGTGGTGCTGAAGGCCATTTCAAAAGAGAATGCCCCCAGCTGAACCAGAATCAGAACAACAACAACAACCAGGGAAATGGGAACAACAATGGGAATAACAATGATGGCAATGGTGCCAGGGGACGTGCATTTGTGATTAGTCAGGGTGATGCAAGGAACGATCCTGTAAGGACCTGCAAAAATGCCCCACAACACTCCGTAAGTGAAAACCCGGACCTCTAAAACCCTAATCCTCATGAAAAACCAAGGAATTCAAAGTTTTTAGACTTCACGCGGGCCGCGTAAGAATTAAGTTAGGCATACGCGGGCCACGACAGCACAACGGATGACTCGGACCAGTTTCATGCCACGTGTCTGACACGTGGCAGACCTACGGCGTGACACGGCAGCCCTAGCGCTAGCTAGGGTGGCCCTCGCAGGCCGCGTAAGATCCTCTTAAGGTTTACGCGGGCTGCGAGAGACTCAAAAATCAGCTATAAATGGGACGTGCATGGGACTTGCTTCTGTGTTCGGAAAAACCTTCAAAACAGCAATCTTTCTGTGTAAAAACAAATGTTTTAGGGTCATTACTCTGCTATGAATACAGGGTATTAACTCGATCACTGCTACGATACAATGTCCGATCGATTGAAACCGATCCGATGGATGTTTAAATGCTGCCCGAATTCGGGCTATACTTTGTCACTCGTCGTGAGGGTTTTGATTTCATGAGTTTATCGTAAATGTTGTATTAAGTTACTGACCTAGTTTCGTGTGCATTGTTATTTAACTAGGTTACAAGGCTAAATCAGTAGGCCAAGTTCTGTCCAACTAAATTTACAAAGTGAGTCATTCTCTTTTCATCAAAAGTGTTTTAAAATACCTAAATGTTTTCCAGTTATATTTTACAGGGGGTAAGTCTTTGTTATCTTAAATTACTGGCAGTAAGTGGGGTATTGTGCACATTACTATTATTCTCTCTCGTTTAGGTGGACGAACCTAAACAGAGATAATCATCGTTATTGGGTGAAAGGACCCAATAGTGGTATGACCATCGTCACCAGTGGGTGTCACTGGACCAGATAATTATAAGATAGTGGCAATTGTAACAGCTCTTAGTCCTGTAATTTATAACAATGTGTCGTTTTGTGCAAAATGAATGACTCGCCAGTATTTACCCGCTGAAAAAATCTTTTTTAAAACATGTTTCAGGTGATTTACTGTGAACCAAGGAAAAAGTGCCACGTACCATTACAGCTTGAAGAATGTGGCTCAGTAAATAAAATAAATAAACATCTTTTTGTAAAACAGAGAAATTCCTTGTGAATTCCTTTACTGTAAATTATGGGGTTTTTCCCACAACGAGAAATAAAATAATTGGGCTTTTTTAGTTTAAAAAGATTTTGTTAAAGTTTCCGCTGCCAAAATGAACAATACCACGGGTTTCTGTCTCGCGGCTTCCGAACCAGGTAAAACCGGGACGGGGGCCGTGACAGAAAAAGGTGGTATCAGAGCCACTGATTTAAGCTAATTAAGTATTTAGAAAATACTTAAATTTTTCAAATTTCCATTCTGTGATTCTGTGAAAAATTAATTTGCAATAAATAACATTCTAACTAGGATTTTTTTTTTTGTTTTCTTTATATATTAATAGCATGAATGAGTTGTCTGAAGCTCTTCAGAACCTTACTATCCATTCTGCCGACATGGAAGTTCCCGGGGGCTTTTCCGGTTATCAGGCCGACACTGAAGAACCTATGGAATTCCAGGCCCAGTCGTAGGAGAAACCAAAACCGAAAAAGAGGAGGAGAATCCTGGACTGGAAACGCGGACGTAGGAAGAAGCCAGCCGCTCAGAAGGTTAAAAAGACTGAGGATCCCAAAGGGAAAGGAAAGGATATCGGGGAAAGTTCTGGACAAGCCCGGGAAATGCCACCATGGGAGGAGCTTGATCGCAAACTGGCAAATTGTGACCTCATCGGACCTGCCGATGAAAACCTCTTCAATTTCCCTGCCCAATCACAACTTCCAATTAACCTGGAGCCTGCTATCCCAGATCCTATTGTCAACCAGCAACTTCTACCCGGCAAACTGGAGGAATGGTGGACAAGTGATTGGTAATTTCAGAATTTCATGAATAACCCCAATGTCTATTTTCCCCAGTTTGACCCTGAGCCTGCTCCAAACCCACCTATGAGCACGGAAAACTTAGTTGAACTCCGCCGTTATGGCGTGAAACTAGTGGACGCAAGAAATAGGATTCGGGATGTGGGGGAAAAGATCTCATGGAAATACGACGAGATGGAGCGTCGTTTCTGAAAGGCCGGTTAACTGTGGTTGTGTGTTTAATAATAGTAAAATAATAATAATAAATAATAAAAATATAATCATGTAAAATAACTCAAATAAAACTTTTGTAATATAACTGGTGTGTATCGATGCATTCTATATATATATATATATATATATATATATATATATATATATATATATATATATATATATATATATAAATATGAAAGTCGCAAAGTCGACAATTTTGGCTATACGTGTTGACATGATTATGTGTGATTGTTTTATTGTGATTGGTTATTATTTATTTGTTGCCAATAATTTATATATATATATATATATATATATATTGTTAATTATCAGATGGAACACGCCGTCAATGAGCCAGCTAACGAAGTTAACCAATCTGAGCAAAACAATGAGGATCACTTTCTTAATAGACAAGACATAGAAAATATCGTTGCTCAGGGAATAGCCAATGCTATCCCCGCAATCGTTGCTGCTGTTAAGAACCCCGTTGAACCTTCACAAGCCAACCACAGCAAACGTACTCGCGACGACAATTTCAGTAATAGTGTAAACGGAGGCGGAAATAATAATGATGTAGTTCAAGCCCCATTTCTTAAGAAAATGAAAGATGCAACACCTGGTTGCACTTACAAGGAATTTCTTACCTGTAAACCGATTGAATTTGCAGGCAACGAAGGGGCAACTGCTACACTGCGTTGGTTAGAGAAAACCGAAGCAGTAATTAAAATAAGTAAATGTGCCGAAGAAGACAAGGTTATGTATGCATCCCACCTCCTCAAGGAAGGAGCGTTAGAATGGTGGAACACGGTACTTATTTCTCGTTATATTTGGGATTTAATTAGCGAGATTCGTGATATCATTAAAGCTGCGAGACCTCGCACAATTGACGATGCGGTGGAATTAGCCAACACCTTGACCGACAGACTGGTACGTACACGAAAAGAAAACAGGAAGAAAGAATTGGCCCAGAAAATTACCCAAGGATTCCGTGGGGGTAATACTAATAGCAACTTCAAGAAAAAGGGAACGGGGCAATCCTCCACCCCGCCATTTTGCAATACCTGTAAAAGAAAGCATTTTGGGAAATGCAGAGGGTATTGCAATTTCTGCAATAGACCGGGGCACCCAGAAGAAGAATGCAGGAGGAAGAAATCAACGATTTGCTACAATTGTGGCGAAATAGGGCACTTCAGGCCAGACTGCCCGAAATTAGTCAAGCCAGCTGATAACAAGGCCAAACCTGCTGATGGAACTAATAAAAAGAATGCAAGAGCCTTCCAGCTGACGACGCAGGAAGCAGATCTGATTCCGGACGTGATAGCTGGTACGTTCCTAGTTCATGACGTTTACGCAAAAGTATTATTTGACTCTGGTGCAAACCAAAGTTTCATAAATACTTCATTCTGCCAAGCCCTTAACCTCCCTTTCACCAAACTTAGGCAGATTTATACGGTAGAAACGACAGATGGAAATTCTGTTAATATAGATAAGGTTTTGCAAAATGGAAAGATAGAACTCTCAGGCCATAAATTTTCTGCCAATCTTTTACCTATGAATTTAGCTGGATTCGATGTCGTGCTAGGAATGGATTGGTTAGTAGCCAACCATGCTCGAATCCTCTGTGATCAGAATTCCATAGAGATTCATACACCCGCAGGGGAAGTAATGATGATTACAGGAGATAAGCCATGTGTAACAACCCTCATTAAAAGTCCTATTTGTTTTATTATTTTATCCAATAGGAAACCCTAATTGAGACACCCAAGTGATTCTACACAAACCCTAAAATTTTCAGAACAATCAGAATCAGGATCAGGGCCCCTAAAACTCAGGGGGGGTATTCCCTACTTGACGATTATCTTCATATCTCGTTATCAAATTTGAATTTTAATATTTCGTTGACTCAGCAGGCCTACACCCACACGTGGCTACCCTATAGTGAAAATGTGTCCCTTACGGACCGTAAGGGATTAGGCTTACGGTCCGTAAGCATGTCAAAATTCATGTATAAATAGCAGAGATTGGGACTTGATTCTGGGCAATGAAACGATGAAGAAATTCGTAATATACGCTGAGTTATAGCAGAAACACTATCAAAACACACACGAATCACTAATTAGTATAGCGGGGTGCTGCAACGATACAGGGTATTAACTCGATCGCTGCTACGATTCAATGTCCGATCGATAGAAACTATCCGATGGATGTTTAAATGCCGCTCAAACTTGGGTTATGCTTTGTCATTAGTCATGATTCCGACAGGATGTTTGAGTACCACCCGAACTCGGGGAATACTCTGTCATTCGTTGTGAATCCGATGGATGTTTAAGTGATTGCACTTTGTCATTCGTTGTGAGGGTTTTAATCTCGTGAGTTATCGTAAATGCTGTATTAAGTTACCTACCTAGTTCGTGTGCACTAGGTTACAAGACTAATCAATAGGCTAAGCTCTGCCTGTATAAATCTGCAATATATCAAGGCTTATCTGTAGACTAAACTTTGGCCATATGAATCTACATGCTTATAAAGTGAGTCATTCTCTTTTTATCAAAATGCTTTATAAATTCTTAAATATTTTCAAAGTTATAATTACAGGGATTAAGTCTTTGTAATCACCATATTACAGCCGGTATGTGGGGTTTTGTATACATTACTTGATAATCTTCACCATTGGACAACGAGTTAGCCAATGGGTGATATGACCATAGTCAAAGAAACGAGTCGAGTGACAAGTACCGAGGGTAGTTGGTTGATATAGAAACATTGTAATCTCCCTTAATACTGTAATTTATAACAAATGTTTTCTAGTTATACTTTACAGTGATTAAGTATTTGCCAATCTTTAAGAAGCAAATGTAAAAACTCTTAATGCTGTAAATTATAACAAATATGTTTCAAGTAAAATGAATGAACTCACCAGTATTTCCTGCTGACAAAACCTTTTTAAAACGCGTTTCAGGTAATCACAGTAGATTGGAGTAAGAGATGGATACGGCACTGAAAGGCTTCAAGAAATGACTTATTTTATTAATTAAATCAAATTAAGAAATATTGTTTTATGTAATAAAATTTACCCTTATTAAAGCTACCTTTGTAAAACATGGATTTATCCCATCTATTTAATAAATAAAATCCGGTGTTTTCTAAACTCTGATATTTTTCCTAACTCACGGTCCTGATGAAATTTCCGCTGCAATATTTTTCAAAATAATCACCGGTACCACTTGGCTGTTCGTGACTCCCGATTCCGTCCAGGGTGGGTCGGGGGCCGTGACAGAAGGTGGTATCAGAGCCACTGATTTAAGCCTATAGGTGTTGTGATAATAATACCTAAGTTTATATAAAAGAGTTAGGAGATTGCTATTAACTGGTAGCACACATGATAGCATTTAGACTTTAACTTAAGAAAAGATGCCTTAGTATAAGCTTCGAGATAAGCTAAGTACTTGTGTAAATAAAGTAGGATGGATTTTGGTATGCCGTAAGAATGATGATTAGAATATTGCATGCAATGGCACTTAATTACTATTAATTCTTGTTTATTGATATTACTTGGTCTAGAATAAAGATATGTTATGGAAATACAAATTTCCTTGATTCTGGATAAAAGCCCTAATAAAAGAGGCACTTTTAAAATCTTGAAAAGATACTATTTATGGGAAATAGAAAATTTTCTCCGGCAAGACTGGGTATGGTGTAGCAGACTCTCCAGTTTGTCCGGATATACTGAGATTACCTCTCCGGCGTGAACCGGATAAGGCGGGGTGTATAATATGTCAAACAAGTGACAAGATTTCCCTAAATAGTATCATGACCTGATAACTGAATTGTTTTTGAAAATATGAATCTATTAAATACATGGATCTTATAGAGGGTATGTATATTACAGCAGGTGAAATATATGATTACATAGATATGTATATCTATAAGGAAATCCAAAAACCATAAGGATTGACAATTTGGAATAAAGCACAAGCATATGTGTCTAGATTTCTTTATTAGGAATCTCTTTTCCGATATCAAACATTATTTCATTTGATCATTTACCTCGTAACTTAAGCGACAATAATAATAATGGAAACCCATTAAGTTGGGACACCATCAAAAGTATAAGAATTTCCAAAGCATTACCATAAACTATTAACGCAAGTAAGAAGCATGTAAAGTTGTGCTAATGCACAAGAAAACACATGAAAATTTAATTATATGTCCACAAGATGTCGAAGTATATCACACATGACTTCCAAGGCAAGACCTTTGGAAAATATAAATTGGACACGATAATACCAATGCTAATTTCATCAGCAAAAAAAAAAAAAACTACTAACAAAAAAGAAGCACTTTGCCACGCGATCCTACAAAGGACATGAGTCTCGCTGAGGTACGTTGGAACCATATTTCACAACTATCGGTGCACAGTCTAATCAAAGTCATAATTATTTTCACTGTAAAAGGAGTCACATACCTTTGCAAAATCCCTATTTCATTTTATTCAACATTCCCTGGTAATGTCACCTAATAACAGTTATCACATGAAATTCCAGATAAAGTTTTTATATTTCTTTTCGTTGAAATTCTGACTTTTGCATATAATAAGTTGACTTTCGCGTTTCTATTTCTCTAATGGTCATCATACCATGAGGAATTCTTTCATAGTAGTAAATATTGATCTATTTCATTTCTTGTTAAATTCACACATTACACATGCAATGTTTGTTGTGCATATGATTCATTTGATTTGTGAAGACCACTGGAGGGCTTCATTCTAATTTATCCAAACTCAAATATCATTCCGCTTTTTGCACTAGGAACCACATTATTGCAAAACGATGACTCTTTGATATCAAGTCAAATGAATTTCTTTAATTGATTATATATGGAAAATTACATAAGTAATTTACAATATAGTACTATTATATTTAAAAATTCTTGTTAAAACCATTGAGGTGAAGAATTTATATTTTTATACATATGTGTAAAAAATTATGTTAAGGTATACTTTCATTTAAGTTTAGGTTTAAGTTATCTATGTTAATATTATTTTTAGATACTAGGGTTATTGTCAAGGGCAGGTATTGGATAGCCTAGCCTTAGTTAGGCATGGACTGATCACCTATGCTTAAACAAGGCAGCACTAACCAATATCCAACCATGATAATGACTAGTTAATATATATAAATTAAGTCATCATACTTATTTGGTAAAATTTTAATTATATATAAAAATATTTTACTTTGTACTATAAGGAGAAGACATATTTTCATAAAACAATACAAGAATTAGAGGGACGAATAAAATTATATAAATAATTGTCTATCACATGTTTTGTGGTAACTATGTACCGTAACACTCTGGCAAGAAAATGACAATATAAGAATAATATGGTAGTCATCAACTACGTTAGGTTAGGGGAACATTGTACTATATAAAAATAGACCCCGTTTTCACTTATTTACAATATTTGTAAATACATTCACAACGTTATATGGTTTCAAAATGAAAATAAGTAATCACATAGAATCGACCCATTAAGTGTTATATATTTAAAAAATATTTTACAAATATTTTTGTACAATAAATATTTTTACACCTTTAATTTTCATTTAACGTTATAAATAATAGTGATTTCTTTTACAAAATAATAATATTAAAATATTTTGTAATGTAATAACTTCATTGCGGTGTTTTGTAATATATATTACATAATAAATATAAGTTATTTTACATAGTATAGTAAAATACTAAAATAATATTTATTTAAAAGTGGTGACCATTTACATATAGTAAAAATGCGTAACAAATAATATATATTACATAGTATTTATATTTGATATATAAGATACGATCCAGACAGGGATACAAATAATATATATTGCATTTGCTTTACAAATATAATATAATGGTTGGTCATGTCAAAACAACTTGTTCTTATTATATTTTGATCTATAGGACATAGTATGAAAATATGGCATTAATAATGTACTATCACATTGTTTCACAATTAAAACAACTTGGAACTCTAAACAATGATACACTAACTCTATTATCTTTTCGTGTATCTTTGCAATTCACTCATCTCAACACTTTGATTTTCTCATATCATAAATATTTGACAAATAATTTATTTTCATGATTTTATTTCATTTGGAACCTGTCGATTCTAAGTTTTCCTCAATTGCCAATCAAAATAAACTTTCTTTTGAGAAAAGAATTTTTATTAATTCTAAAAATCCTTCACATTCATTCTAAATATCTATTGATCATATATCTTTTGGCTTGAACCTAGTCACCTTGGAAATTATATCATTTCATCTCATTCGATTGTCATCAATTTCTTGAACTAATTCAGTTGAACCATTGAATCCTACTTATGGTACAACTAGTATTCACAAAATTTAATATTTCAATTCTGTGTCATCTACCTTAATATTGTTTTTATTGACTAAAGTATGACATAAGTCTAAAGGAAATATCATAACCCAAATCTCGAGGACGAGATTTTATTAAGGTGGGGAGAATGTAACAACCCTCATTAAAAGTCCTATTTATTTTATTATTTTATCCAATAGGAAACCCTAATTGAGACACCCAAGTGATTCTGCACAAACCCTAAAATTTTCAGAACAATCAGAATCAGGATCAGGGCCCCTAAAACTCAGGGGGGTATTCCCTACTTGACGATTATCTTCATATCTCGTTATCAAATTCGAATTTTAATATTTCGTCGACTCAGCAGGCCTACACCCACACGTGGCTACCCTATAGTGAAAATGTGTCCCTTACGGACCGTAAGGGATTAGGCTTACGGTCCGTAAGCATGTCAAAATTCGTGTATAAATAGCAGAGATTGGGACTTGATTCTGGGCAATGAAACGACGAAGAAATTCGTAATATACGCTGAGTTATAGCAGAAACACTATCAAAACACACACGAATCACTAACTAGTATAGCGGGGTGCTGCTACGATACAGGGTATTAACTCGATCGCTGCTACGATTCAATGTCCGATCGATAGAAACTATCCGATGGATGTTTAAGTGCTGCTCAAACTTGGGTTATGCTTTGTCATTAGTCGTGATTCCGACAGGATGTTTGAGTACCACCCGAACTCGGGGAATACTCTGTCATTCGTTGTGAATCCGATGGATGTTTAAGTGATTGCACTTTGTCATTCATTGTGAGGGTTTTAATCTCGTGAGTTATCGTAAATGCTGTATTAAGTTACCTACCTAGTTCGTGTGCACTAGGTTACAAGACTAATCAATAGGCTAAGCTCTGCCTGTATAAATCTGCAATATATCAAGGCTTATCTGTAGACTAAACTTTGGCCATATGAATCTACATGCTTATAAAGTGAGTCATTCTCTTTTTATCAAAATGCTTTATAAATTCTTAAATATTTTCAAAGTTATAATTACATGGATTAAGTCTTTGTAATCACCATATTACAGCCGGTATGTGGGGTTTTGTATACATTACTTGATAATCTTCACCATTGGACAACGAGTTAGCCAATGGGTGATATGACCATAGTCACAGAAACGAGTCGAGTGACAAGTACCGAGGGTAGTTGGTTGATATAGAAACATTGTAATCTCCCTTAATACTGTAATTTATAACAAATGTTTTCTAGTTATACTTTACAGTGATTAAGTATTTGCCAATCTTTAAGAAGCAAATGTAAAAACTCTTAATGCTGTAAATTATAACAAATATGTTTCAAGTAAAATGAATGAACTCACCAGTATTTCCTGCTGACAAAAACTTTTTAAAACGCGTTTCAGGTAATCACAGTAGATTGGAGTAAGAGATGGATACGGCACTGAAAGGCTTCAAGAAATGGCTTATTTTATTAATTAAATCAAATTAAGAAATATTGTTTTATGTAATAAAATTTACCCTTATTAAAGCTACCTTTGTAAAACATGGATTTATCCCATCTATTTAATAAATAAAATCCGGTGTTTTCTAAACTCTGATATTTTTCCTAACTCACGGTCCTGATGAAATTTCCGCTGCAATATTTTTCAAAATAATCACCGGTACCACTTGGCTGTTCGCGACTCCCGATTCCGTCCAGGGTGGGTCGGGGGCCGTGACACCATGTAAACCAATGAAGTTTATTTCAGTCATGAAAGTTGCTAGTTATGAACGAAAGTAAGGAATAGTGTATATGATTTCGGTAATCATTAACACTAAAAGTAAGGAACTTAAGGAAATTCCTGTAGTATCAGAATACCCGGATGTATTCCCAGAAGAGCTACCAGGACTACCACCAGATTGGGAAGTAGAGTTTAGAATTCATCTAATTCCTGGAACTACACCAATAGCCAAGGCACCCTATCGGTTAGCACCCACTGAAATGTTAGAACTGAAAAAGCAGTTAGATGAATTGCTAAGTAAAGGATTCATACAACCTAGTTCATCCCCTTGGGGAGCACCAGTATTGTTTGTAAAGAATAAAGATGGTTCAATGCGAATGTGTATTGATTATAGGGAATTGAATAAGGTTACAATTAAGAATCGATACCCATTACCTAGGATTGATGATCTTTTCGATCAACTTCAGGGAGCGAGATACTTCTCTAAGATAGATTTACGCTCCGGATACCATCAATTGAAGGTACAAGAAGAAGACATACCTAAAACCGCTTTCAGAACTAGGTATGGTCACTACGAATTTACAGTCATGCCCTTTGGGTTAACGAATGCCCCTGCAGCATTCATGGACATGATGAATAGAATCTGTAAACCAAATTTGGCTAAATTTGTAATTGTCTTCATCAACGATATACTTATTTATTCCAAAAGTCAGGACGAACATTGTGAACAGCTACATGCACTCTTAACTTTGTTAAGAAAGGAAAAGCTTTATGTCAAATTCTCGAAGTGCGAATTTTGGCTGCAGGAAGTGCAATTTTTAGGACACATGGTGAATCATGAAGGCATTCATGTAGATCCCTCTAAGATAGAAGCAATCGTAAATTGGAAGGCCCCACAATCAGCCACTGAAGTTAGAAGTTTTCTAGGATTAGCTGGTTACTATAGGCGATTCATTAAGGATTTTTCTAAGATAGCTGTGCCATTAACTAAGCTAACCTGTAAAACAATTAAGTTTGAATGGGGATCCAAGCAAGAAGAGGCCTTTAAGATTTTAAAGCAAAGGTTAACAAACGCTCCAATTCTAGCCTTACCAGAAGGAACAGAAGATTTTGAAGTTTACTGTGATGCTTCTAAACTAGGATTAGGTTGTGTGCTGATGCAACGCAAAAAGGTAATTGTTTATGCCTCAAGGCAATTGAAAAAGCACGAGGAAAATTATACGACTCGTGACTTAGAATTAGGAGCAATAATTTTTGCCCTTAAAATTTGGAGGCATTATCTGTACGGAAGTAAGTTTACAGTCTATACAGATCATAAGAGCTTGAGGTATATATTTGGGCAAAAAGAATTAAACATGAGGCAAAGAAGATGGATGGAAATTCTAAGTGACTACGACTGTGATATCCAATATCACGAAGGAAAGGCAAATGTAGTAGCAGATGCCCTAAGTCGTAAGTATCATGAGAAACAAAGACGAATTCGTGCTCTTAGATTAAGTTTACAATTAGATTTAATTGAACAACTGAAGAATGTTCAGGAAACAGCAATCAAGGATGATGCTGAAGGAATGAAAGGACGGATAAAGGAACTAGAGCAAGGGGCTGATGGAATTTGGAGATTCCATAAGAAGAGGATGTGGGTACCTAAGCAAGGAAATTTAAGAGATAAGATTTTAGAAGAAGCCCATAAAGCTAGGTATACCATGCATCCTGGAAATAATAAGATGTACCAAGATTTAAGGAACAACTTCTGGTGGATAGGAATGAAGAAGGACATAGCCAGATATGTTTCTAAGTGCCTAACTTGTTCACAAGTTAAGGCAGAACACCAAAAACTCTCAGGTCTACTGCAACAATTAGAAATGCATGTATGGAAGTGGCAACTAATAACAATGGACTTTGTTACTAAATTACCCAAGACCAGAAAAGGTAACGACGCAATCTGGGTAATTGTAGATCGATTAACCAAATCAGCCCATTTCCTGCCTATGAGAGAAACCTTTAGCATGGAAAGATTAGCAAAGTTGTACGTAGACGAGGTAGTATACTTACATGGAGTCCCACTCTCCATAGTATCAGATAGGGATAGTCGTTTCACTTCGCATTTCTGGACAAGTTTCCAAGAAGCAATGGGGACCCGACTAAATTTAAGTACTGCATACCATCCCCAAACAGACGGACAGAGTGAAAGGACGATCCAAACCCTAGAAGACATGCTCAGGGCATGTGTAATAGATTTTGGTGGAAACTGGGATGACCACCTACCCTTAATTGAATTCTCCTATAACAATAGTGTTAGTGCAGTATGTCTATCGTCTCCGTCAATCAGCATCGTAGCAAGACACTGAAGAAATCTAGAGCGTTTATTGTAATATTTAGATAAAATGGGCAAGGTGGAAATCTTGTAAATAAGGAGAAATCCTTATACCTTGTGCCTATAAATAGAAGTCTTAGGTGTTATGTTAGAGACTTTTGGCCAATTGAGATCTTGGAGCTTGGTGCTTAGAGAGAGAAAGTCTAGAGAGAGAAAGTGTTCGTAGGTGATTCTCGGTGCTTGTATTTGTCATAGTGTTCAATAAGAATCACGTTAATTGTACGATCTTGTGTTCGGTCAAGCACGTGTACGGATTCCGCACGTCACACGTGTCGTTACGCAATCGTTCGGAGTTGAAAACCGATCCTACAATTGGTATCAGAGCAGGAGCTCAGTTGCGAAGATCAAACGCACATAATTGTTCAAGAATCGTTCAGAATCAGAGCCCAAAACATCCAAATTTGTCGAATTTCTCATATTTTTCATATCTTCACATTTTTATCAGAAAATTGCCAAATTAAACAGGATTTTACGGATAAAAATGGCTGATTTTTTGATATGTTGTGCGAAATTAGCTGATCTATAACCCTACAAATTTTCAAGTCAAAATTCCAAGCCGTTTGGGAGAAATCTGAGTTTTTGTGGCCGATTTCGCTGAAATGTTCGTCATGTTCGTTCATACTGGTCACCCTATCGAGTGACCATCCCATCCAAAGTCCCACCCGATCGAGCAGTGTTGGATCAGTTCTGGTGACCCTAAACAGTCAGTAAAGGCAGTTCATCATTGTTTACAGAGGCGGAATCAAAGTAAACAACTTCAAACAGCTTGTTTCCTTTCTAATTATCCTTTCTGATTAAATTCCTGAGCTTTTACAATGAATTCTGACAAAAATCCGGCAGCACCTTCGCTCACACACACAACTGATCCGTTTGAAATGAACATGTACATTACCTATATATAGACTAGGCCATTCCGTTTGAAGGTGTCACAACCACGTTCAAACGGACCTGCTCAAACGATCATGTTCAAACGGACTGCTTCAAGCGGACGGGACCTATTCAAACGAACTGGACCTGTTCAAACGGACTGGTTACCTAAAACATGTTCTAACCCTAATTCAAACACTATTGTGCACTCATTTAATCTATCTAGACATAAGACTCGATAAGACGTAGTTAACAGACATTAGATGCACCAACAAGCAGCCTCAATCCCACCCGATCGGACAGCAAAAGTCACTCGATCGGACAGCAAAAGTCCCACTCGATCGGACAGCAAAAGTCACTCGATCGGACAGCATAGTCACCCGATCGAGCAGTGATTCGACCGACGAACACTCACTTGACCGACGAAACATTGAGCGACGAACCCTTAACGTTGACGAACATTACATCTTGTTTGACGAACCCTCTGTTGACGAACACTTAAGTTTTGCATTGACTCATATATCACGTGATCTCTTTAATTGATTATCAGATACATCTAAAAGTAATCGGCCCATGTGATTCATATTTGTCCAAAATAGTTATCGGCCCAATCACAAAGTGAAAACTAAAGTGTTTATCAGTTTGTCAAGTGAATATCTCGGCCCTAGGTTTGCATGTGATTGCATTAATTAGATTCATTACTCGATAAAAGTGAGGTTCAATCAAGAAGCTAATGAATATCAAACTTGTCGGCCATTGTTTACAAGTATCAATACATTACATGTGATAGATTGTTATTGTCAGACACATAATGGCTGTTTGCATGTGAGTTTACGCTACCCGAGCGGACAACATAACTTTTTATCGTATAGTGACATCAATCGAACAACAGGTCGAACGAGTTGCCACCCTATTCACTGATTGTTGTGTAGTGATTCGATCGAACAGCAGCTCGAACGGATTGTGTGACTCGATCGAACAGCAGGTCGTTCGAGTTACCACCCTATTCAAATACTGCAACTCGTTCGGGTCACATATCAATTCATTGCATTTCACTAAATAATTTGACTTTGTTGACCCACTCGATCGAGTCACAATCCGAGTCAAAGGTTTTTGTTTGTTCAAAGTTTTAAAGTGCAACGAATCGAGTGGCAATCCAAACGGATTACCACCCGATCCTAATCATTTCATTTTGTCTGTTTGCAGGTGATTTACAAGGTGCAAATACTAAGAAGTTGAAATTTTGTGGACTTTTAGCTAAAAAACAATTTTTGAACCAAGTCATTTAACAAGGAAATTGTGGTTAAAATGTTTGACGAAAAGGAAAACGATAAACTTGGAAGAATAAATGATTGGTTTGATATATATTGGGATTACAGGAAAGAAGATGAGAAAAAGAATGCTTGGGCTAAAAGATTTGAATATTTTTTGTGTAAAAAATATGAAACGTTGAATGAGTTGGCAAAACGGTATGATGAATTACTTGACAATTTAAAAAGGTACGAGATAAGGATGTCAAATGCTGAAAAGGTATCAAAATTTGCAGATGCGTTACCTTCAGAGTGGGATGAATTTTTTATGAAACTTAAAAAAGATTCTAGATTCTCAAATTTTTATCCAAGTGAATTCATCGATGAGCTTAAAACACACAATTATGAAAATAATAAGAAAAAGAAAGATTTGATAAAAGAAATAGAAAAGAACCTAGATAAAATAAGTTTGGATGTGGTTCTTGAAATAAGCAGAAGAATCAAAATATGTTTTGAAGCAAAATATGTTATGAAATATGATTTTAAGAGAGGTTGTTATATAGATGAAAATATGAATCCTCTTGATTCTATTAAAATTTTTTCTGCAGGTACATTCAAGACAGATTCAATCTCAAAGAATGAAGAATCTGGGAAAAAACATGTTGACAATGCTCACAAAGAAAAATCTAAACAAGATGAGTCAACTGAGTTGTCTCAGAACGGTGAAGTCAAAGAATCAAGTGCATCAACAAATGAAACTTCAAGTTCTGAACCCGTGTGCTCAAATTGTTAAATATCAACATCTGAAAATGTCAAACTGTTGAGAGATGTGGAAAGTTTGACATTAGAAAACAAAAATTTTATAAAATTAGAAAATGATTTGAAAAATCAAATAAAAATTTTAGAAAATGAAAAATCAGTTTTAAATAAAAATGATTTTGAAAAATAAATTACAATAAACTCGCATCTTGAAAAAATCACGCAACTTGAATAAGATGTTGAGATTGCAAGAAACAAAATTGAAGATTTAGAACATAAATTGAAAGGTTTTGTTGCTTCGACCTTAATGCTTGATAATATAGTTCCAAAACCGATCAATAAAAATGAAGAAACTGGGGAGGACGAATATGAATTTTGTAACCGTGGTATTGGGTGTAAACCGTCAGGAAAGGGCAAAACAAAGACGGTTGTACCAGATAACACGAAAAACAAAACTCTCTCAGTGAAAACTCCAATAAGTGGCGATGTCACAAATTATGATGAAGTCATAATTGAAGATTGTGATGATGAATCTGATAATAAAAATGATAAAAAGAATATATTTTTGAAACTAAAAGAAAAATTTAAAGAAACTGTTCCACAATTTGCTGAAAAAGGGGAATGTTCAACTTCTAAGCAAAATGGGGAACAAAAACAAAATGTTAAAAAATTTAAAAATTCAAAAAATGTTCAAAATAAAAGATCATCAGTTCAATCATCAAATCACTATAAAAACAAAATTTTGAAAATCAAAACTCACAAAAAGTTGATAAAAAGTGGTGCAAGTTTGACCACGGTGCTCAAAAGTCAAATCAAACTTACAGGAGAAGATGGAATGAAGATTCTTCAGAGAAAAATCATTATGATGATAGAAAA
Organism: Helianthus tuberosus; assembly: GCA_030545235.1. Lineage (NCBI taxonomy): Eukaryota > Viridiplantae > Streptophyta > Magnoliopsida > Asterales > Asteraceae > Helianthus > Helianthus tuberosus. Next base: position 84,226,680 of record CM060418.1, on the reverse strand, counting down.
AGGAGAAGTCATGATTACCACAAGGCAAATCAATGTTACGATCTAAGTGTGTGGTTTGAAAGTGGAGAATGGTACGATAACAGGGTGTGTTACAAATGTGGTTTTAAAGGACACATTGCTGTTAACTGCTAGAGTCAGGGATTTGAGACGAGAAGATGCTATGAATGTCAAATCAGAGGTCATATTGCCAGAGATTGCCCAATGAGATCAAAGAGAAAATCAAGGGCTGAATCTCATAGAATGGTGAAGAAAACAATCAAAATTGAAGAAAAGCCCAAAGAATAGAAAGTGAAATTATCACAAGGGCAGAAAGATAGACTGAGAAAGAAAAAAAGAAAGCAAGAGAGTATCTAGAAAAGATTTTGTCCTCGGATAAGCCAGATAACAATTCTGATGAATCGCTTTGTTCTCCAAAGAATGATCAGTCAAGTAAAACGAATTCATCAGATTCAAATCTGAGGACAAAAGAGAGAATAAAGAAGGAAAAACTGGTTAATCAAACGGTTAAAAATCAAAGAAAGTTAAATTTTTAGATAAAATTTTTATAAAAGTGTTTAAATATAAAAGAAATTGTGAAAGGTCGTTCATGTCATATGTTGATGAATTTGGTAAACCTAAATCCAGTATAGATTGGGTTCCAATTCAAAACTAATCAAATTCATTTCCATGTGCAGGTGTTTAGGGGCGAATTCAAGTTCAGCATGAATAACAGAACAACTTGGCACACAAGGAGAAAACCGGTGTTTAAAACAGGAAGTGATTGGTTTAAATTGTTAAAATCTTTTGAAATTTTAAAAGGAATACGCCGAAACCCTCACAGCTGAACAAACACATGATAAAACAAGATTGAAAAATGGTATCAAAACGTTATAATCAAGTGGTTTGTAAATCATGGGGGTGCATGTGAGCTAAACAGAGAATGTGAAGCAGAAATGGATGGCGAGATGAAGCTATCTGCATCGGGTTGTCAAATTTTCTTTAAAATGTTTTGGATTTTAGGGGGAGTAAAAATTTAAAAAAAAATACAAAAACATTTGAAAATTTAAAAAAGTCAAAAACATGATAAAATTCAAAATGATTTTTTGTGTAAAAAGAGGAAATGATAGTACATCAGTAGACAATCACAGCATGCTAAAGAATTGGAATGTTAAATATGTGATAAACGGTCTCACTGATGATATGCCAGTAGGTTTTTACACATTTAGTAGATTGATTTCGAGATATAAACCTAAATATCAATACTTGCTTATCTCGTGGGGAACATCTCTCGGATATATGGGTAACCCCCGAAATCTTGTTTGAAAGATTGCCTGTTTCTGAAATACTAGGTCTTTATGTTTATTGATATCTGGGGTATTATACCTGGACTTCTGATTTTGCGGGATCAATAGCCTAGTCCTCGTATAATACTTTACGCATGCTTGAAATATAAGCCTCCCCTCAGCATAAAATTGATAAACTATCGAAAGATGTAAATTGTAACAACTCTCATCAAAAGTCATATTTATTTAATTAATTTGACCCATAGGAAACCCTAATTGAGACACCCAAATGATTCTGCACAAGCCCTAAAGTTTTCAGAACAATCGGAATCAGGATCAGGGCCCCTAAAACTCAGGGGGAGATAAAACCCTAGTCACGATTATCTTAAAATCGTGCTGTCAAAAAACGAATTTTGAGAAACTGTCAAGTCATCAGGCCTAGTCCCACATGTGGCTACCCTATAGCTATTTTGTGTCCCTTACGGACCGTAAGGAAAGAGGCTTACGGTCCGTAAGCTTGTCCAATTTCGTGTATAAATAGCAGCGATTGGGACTGGAAATTGGGCGCTTGAACGACGAACAAAGTCGAAATATACACGGAGTTATGCTCTGTTTATCACAATTAACACACACGATTCACTAATCGACGCCGCAATCAGGGTAATAACTCGATCGCTATTACGATTCATTGTCCGATCGATCAATGTACTCAATGGATGTTTAAGTGCTGCCCACATTAGGGTGATGCTTTGTCATTAGTCGTTAATTCGATGGATGTTCAAGCATAGCACTTTGTCATTCGTTGTGAGGGTTGATCTCGTGAGTTATCGTAAAATGCTGTATTAAGTTACTAACCGAATTGTGTGCCTGTTATTAAATTTAGGTTAAAAGGCTAATCAGTAGGCTAGGCTCTGCTCAAATTAAATCTGCAATGTGAGTCATTCTCTTTTTATCAAAAAAATTGCTTTACAAAAACCCTATTTATTTCAAAGTTATAATTACAAGGATTAAGTTTATGTAATCACCATATTACAGCCGGTATGTGGGGTTTTGTATACATTACTTGATAATCTTCACCATTGGACAACGAGTTAGCCAATGGGTGATATGACCATAATCACAGACACCATTGGACGAATGGGCCAATGGGTCGAGTGATAAAGTACTGTGGGTAGTTGGTTTGATATCTGGAAACATTGTAATCTCTCTTAATACTGTTAATTATAACAAACGAGTCGTTTTCATAAAAAGAATGATTCACTCAGTATTTCCCGCTGACAAAACCTTTTTCAAACATGTTTCAGGTAATCTGTTGTGATCCAGGAAAAGTGCCGAGAAGCACTACAAGCTTAAGGAAGTGGCTCAGTATAAAATAAAGAAACATGTTTTGTAAAATAAAAGATTTCTTCGTGAAATCTCAAGATTGTAAATTACCGGGTTTTATCCCGAGTTGTGAAATAAAATAATCGGGAAATATTTCATTTTTAAAAAGATCCTGACGATAAACTTCCGCTGTTAAACTCAATTAAATAAATACCACAGGATTTCTGTCCCGCGGCTCCTGAAACGGGTCAAACCGGGTCGGGGGCCGTGACAGAAAAAGGTGGTATCAGAGCCACTGATTTAAGCCCATTTAAGTATTTAGAAAATACTTAATTTTTTATTAATTACTATTTTATGATTATGTGTTTTATTATCTGATTAATTGTATACAGTATGGGCAGATCTTTATATGCTAGCCAATGTAGCAATAAATACAAATCTTTAAAATAATCTGACTCAAAGTTTTAGCACCCAGATTACCTACAGTCTAGAAACCTTATTCAGTAAATAAATAAGTAAACCTTAGTGTGTTTTAATTTTCAGTTGTCTTGGTAGTTAACCAGTATGAAATAATATTTAAAAAGGTTTTCTATGAAATTTTGTTGTAAAATTTTGACTTAATAAATTTTGATTGTTTTGCATATTTAAACAGCATGAGTGACTTGTCTGACGCCCTTCAGAATTTAAGTCTTTATCCAGTAAGAATAGAAGTTTCCAGAGATTTCAATAGGTATATACCAGACATAGAAGAACCTATAGAATTCAACGCTTTACCTCTCGAGAAACCCAAGCCTAAGAAAATGGAAATTGGGGAAAGCTCTAGGCAAATTGAGGAATTACCATCTCAGGAAGAGCTAGATTTTATATTGGCAAACTATGATACTATTAAGCCTGTTAATGAAAATGATTTTATTCATTCTCTTGAAAAACAACTACCAATGAACTTAGAACCAACTATTCCAAACCCTTCAATCCACTCGCAAATAGACGAATGGTTGACTAATGAAATACAGTTACAAAACAATCCCTATAAGCTTTTTCCTCAGTCCAATCCAGAACCTTTACCAAATCCACCAATGAGTAACGATAATATGGCTGAACTCCGTCATTTTGACAAAGAACTAATGGATACTGGGAATAGGATCCAAGAGATTTTGGGACAGATCTCCTGGAATTACGATAAGAGGGAACGTCGTTACTAGAAAATCAACTGACAAAGGATAGGAGATTTATGGAACTGTGGTTGTGTAATAGTAATAGTAAAATCAGTCTGTAAAATAAAGTAAAACTTTGTAATATAATAGTGTGTATTGATGCATACTATAAGATATATAAAATGGAAATCGAGAATTCGATAGTTTTGGCTATATTGGTGTTATGAACTTTCTAGAGTTGTTTTGTGTAATTGTTATTTATTTGATACTAATAAAATTATATATATTATCAGATGGAAAACGCTAATAATGAACCAGTTAATGAGGTTAATCAATCTGAGCAACAACCGGGGGATCAATATATGACTAGGCAGGATATAGAAAATATCGTTGCTCAAGGGATAGCTAACGCTATTCCAGAAATAGTTGCTCAAGGGATAGCCAACGCTATTCCATCAATCGTTGCTGCTGTTAAAAATCCGATAGAACCGCAACAAATCGTTCCTAGCAAACGTATTTCTGAAGATAACTTCAGTAATAGTGTAAACGGAGGCAATGATCATGTTAATCATGATAATGAACCACGGCAAGCTCCGTTCCCTAAGAAAATGAAAGCCGCAACACCTGGTTGCACTTATAAAGAATTTCTTGCTTGTAAACCCACTGAATTTGCAGGCAATGAAGGAGCGACTGCATCACTGCGTTGGTTAGAGAAAACCGAGGCAATAATTGCCATAAGTAAATGTGCTCAGGAGGATCAGGTCATGTACGCGTCAAACCTTTTCAAAGAAGGGGCGCTAGAATGGTGGAACACGGTGTTACAAGCAAAAGGAAGAATGATGGCATACGCTATGAAATGGGAAGAATTTAAGATTCTTGTAGAAAGAAAATTCTATCCCGAATATGAAAGAGATCAAATGGCGAATAAGTTCTTAAACCATCGAATGATGGGTATAGATTATCGCGGTTATACTTCGACATTATTTGAATATGCTAAAGTGGTACCAACACTGGCTTCGCCAGAACCGGTACTCATTTCTCGCTATATTTGGGGACTGATTAGTGAAATCCTTAACATCGTTAAAGCTGCGAGACCTCGTATGATTGACGATGCTGTGGAATTAGCCAATACCCTAACTGACGAACTGGTACGCACGCAAGATGAAAACAGGAAGAAGGAATTGGCTCAGAAAATTACCCAAGGATTTCCTACGGGTAATAATAGCAACTTCAAGAGAAGAGGAACAGGGCAATCTTCAAATCCGCCATTTTGCAGGAATTGCAGAAAGAAACATTTTGGAAGATGTCGTGTAACCTGCAATTTTTGTAAAATGGTAGGACATCGTGAAGAGGAATGCAGAAAGAAAACAAGAGTCTGCTATAATTGCGGAGAAACACGACATTTTAAGCCAGAATGCCCTAAATTAATCAAACCAGCAGACAACAAAGCCAAGACAGCCGACGGAGCTACTAAGAAGAATGTCCGAGCCTTTCAGTTAACTACTCAGGAAGCCGAGATGATTCCAGATGTGATAGCCGGTACATTTCTAGTTCACAACATTTACGCCAAAGTATTATTTGACTCTGGTGCGAACCAAAGTTTTATCAATACTTCATTCTGCCAAGTTCTTAATATACCCTTAACCAACATTAGCCAGATTTTTACAGTCGAAACGGCTGATGGGAATTCGGTTAAAATAGATAAGGTTTTGCAAAATGTAGAATTAGAACTTTCAGGTCATAAATTCTTTGCAAATCTATTACCTATGAAATTAGCCGAATTCGATGTTGTTTTAGGAATGGATTGGTTAGTAGCCAACCATGCTCTAATTCTCTGTGATAAGAACTCTATAGAAATTCAGGCACCCACCGGAGAAGTAATTGTGATTACAGGAGATAAACCACGTAAGCCCATGAAGTTCATATCAGTAATGAAAGTTGCTAGTTATGAACGAAAGCAAGGAATAGTATATATGATTTCGGTAATCATTAGCACTAAGGGTAAAGAACTTAAGGAGATTCCTGTAGTCTCAGAATACCCAGAGGTATTCCCAGAAGAATTACCAGGATTACCACCAGATAGGGAGGTAGAGTTTAGGATTCATCTAATTCCAGGAACTATACCGATAGCTAAGACACCTTATCGGTTAGCACCCACAGAAATGTTAGAACTGAAAAAGCAATTAGATGAATTACTAAGTAAAGGTTTCATACAACCTAGTTCATCCCCATGGGGAGCACCTGTGTTGTTTGTTAAGAAAAAGGATGGTTCAATGAGAATATGTATCGATTATAGAGAATTGAATAAGGTTACAATTAAAAATCGATACCCATTACCTAGGATTGATGATCTATTCGATCAACTTCAAGGAGCTAGATATTTTTCTAAGATCGACTTACGTTCTGGATATCATCAATTGAAGGTACAAGAAGAAGACATACCTAAGACTGCTTTCAGAACTAGGTATGGTCATTATGAGTTTACAGTCATGCCCTTCGGGTTAACGAATGCACCTGCCACATTCATGGATATGATGAATAGGATCTGTAAACCGTATTTGGATAAATTTGTAATTGTCTTTATAGACGATATACTTATTTATTCCAAAAGTCAGAACGAACATTGTCAGCACTTGCATACACTCTTAACTTTGTTAAGAAAAGAAAAGCTTTATGCCAAATTCTCGAAATGTGAATTTTGGTTGCAAGAAGTGCAATTTTTAGGACACATGGTGAATCACGAAGGTATTCATGTAGATCCTGCTAAGATAGAGGCAATTACCAATTGGAAGGTTCCACAAACTGCAATGGAAATTAGAAGTTTTATAGGTTTAGCTGGCTACTATAGACGGTTTATTAAGGATTTTTCCAAGATAGTTGTACCATTAACTAAGCTAACCTGTAAAGCAGTTAAGTTTGATTGGGGACCTAAACAAGAAGAAGCTTTTAGAATCTTGAAACAGAAATTAACCAATGCTCCAATCCTAGCTTTACCAGAAGGAACTGAAGATTTTGAAGTATATTGTGATGCTTCAAAACTAGGATTTGGATGTGTACTGATGCAACGCAAAAAGGTAATTGCGTATGCTTCAAGACAATTGAAAAAGCACGAAGAAAATTATACGACTCATGACTTAGAATTAGGAGCTGTAATTTTTGCCCTGAAAATCTGGAGACATTATCTATACGGAAGTAAGTTTACTGTCTATACAGATCATAAGAGTTTAAGGTATATATTTGGGCAAAAAGAGTTAAACATGAGGCAAAGGAGGTGGATGGAAATTTTAAGTGATTACGACTGTGATATTCAGTATCACGAAGGAAAGGCAAATGTAGTTGCAGATGCCTTAAGTCGTAAGTATCATGAGAACTAAAGACGAGTTCGTGCTCTCAGATTAAATCTACAATTAGATTTAATGGAACAAATAAAGAGTGTTCAGGAAACAGCAATCAAGGATGATGCTGAAGGAATGAAGGGACGAATAAAAGAATTAGAGCAAGGAGCTGATGGAATTTGGAGATTCCACAAAAACAGAATTTGGGTACCTAAGCAGGGAGAATTAAGAAATAAAATCTTAGAAGAAGCCCATAAGTCTAGATATACCATGCACCCAGGAAACAATAAGATGTACCAAGATTTAAGAAAAAATTTCTGGTGGATAGGCATGAAAAAGGATATAGCTAGATATGTTTCTAAATGTCTTACTTGTTCACAAGTTAAGGCAGAACATCAGAAACCTTCAGGTCTACTACAACAATTAAAGATGCCAGTATGGAAATGGGAACTTATAACAATGGATTTTGTTAATAAGTTGCCCAAAACAAGGAAAGGTAATGATGCGATTTGGGTAATTGTGGATCGATTAACCAAATCTGCTCACTTTCTACCTATAAAAGAAACCTTTAGCATGGAAAGGTTGGCAAAAATTGTATGTAGATGAAGTAGTCTCCTTACATGGAGTTTCACTCTCCATTGTTTCGGATAGGGATAGTCGTTTCACTTCTCACTTCTGAAAAAGTTTCCAGCAAGCAATGGGGACTCGACTAAATCTGAGTACAGCATATCATCCACAAACAGACGGACAAAGTGAAAGGACGATCCAAACTCTAGAAGACATGCTCCGAGCATGTGTAATAGATTTTGGTGGGAATTGGGACGATCATTTACCATTAATTGAATTGTCACACCCCGACCACGTAGAACATACAAAACGTGGCGGAAACATCGGGGAGTGTTGTAACAGAATTAATGTTTCACAACCATGGAAATTAAAGTTTCGTTTTATTCAATATAAGTGTTACAATGTCTAAACAAACATGGAAATACAACATAATTAACTAGTCTGCATCTTTTATTGTCACTAAGGCCCATGTCCGCCTAAGTGTATCTTGATTATCTTATGCAACAGCTCCTGAAAAACACATGTGAAAATATGGTACGTCAGCATAAAAATGCCGGTGAGATACATAGGTTTTGTGAAAATAGGTTTCATGACTTATGTTTGAGAAAATGTTTAGTCATGAACCTTGTAACTTGCTTTGTCTTGTAAATCATTTGAAAAACGATAAGATCAAATGATACGTATAAATAAGAGAATAATGTATGGTTAAATGAATAACCATATAAAATGAGTTTGTATAAGATAAGTTGTTTGTTAACAATGTCTTGTGAAAAGTATGTTATTTGTATAAAATGTCATATGTATCCAACTGAAATGATTCAAATAACGCTACGACATGTAATACCATACAACCACTTATATATAGGAAATACCAGCGGCGTATCCACCATGCTTGTATCATATTACACACGCATCGTTACTTAATCACTTAATCAAACCAAACCAACCAATGTAAGATGTCTATGTCTAAACCAATTGTCAAATGTATTGGATAATATGTCAATGTGTTTATGTCAAGATGTAAATCATGTAGTGTAAAACAAATGTCAATCATGTTATGTGTCAAATGTAAATCATGTCAAAATGTCTATGTCAAATATCCATGTCAAATGTCTTTGTCAAATGTCTTTGTGTAAAATGTCTATGTCAAAATGTCATGTATGGCAAGTGAAATGTCTCAACTAAACCATATGCACAAAAACAAAGTATTGAAGTAAACATGGTTTAAATCAATATTATGTCTTGTGGAAAATGCATGCTAATACTGATAATGAACATTTATGCGGTATTGTGAAAACAATGCACTAAGTATGTAATCAAAATGAACATACATAGCGTGAAATGTCATATGAAACAATGTACTAAGTAATGCACACAATGGGCATACATAGCATGAAATGTCATGTAAAACGATGTACTAAGTAATGCACACAATGGGCATACATAGCATGAAATGTCATGTAAAACAATGTACTAAGTAATGCACACAATGGGCACACCTATCATGAAATGTAATGTAAAACAATGTACTATAATGTACTATCAAACATAGCCGGTATATGATGTGAAAACAGGAAAGCATGAAAGTAACAAGTAGGCACATGTGTTCCACCCCAAAACAGTTTGGAAAACAGTAAAAGAGGGGTCTATGTACTCACTTGAGATTGCTTAGTAGTCCTTGAGTAACAACCAAACAATGCTAGAGATCACGGATATCAAACGGCACCTAATATAGGTAACTATGTTAATAAACCGGACCTATATCGGAAGACTGGGTAGCATTAGGGTTTGTAAACCAAATGAGTGTAGGAACTCATGTGATATGGTTTGACAAGGCCTACATGCTAAATGAAACTTAACCTAAGTCTTATCGACCCATTACGACCCGTTTAGGAAGCTTATGCTACTTTAACGCGTCGTGCGCGTGAAACGCGTTCGGACCGCCTAACTAGCCCTATGACAAGTGTTATATGCCTAAACATGTTACATAATCAGTTATGTGACAAAAGTTTAGGTTACATATGCTTAATTACCAATTATACATGAAAAGGGTATTCTGGTAATTTACCTAAGGCACATAAACTACCTATCATACAACTACTCAAACGATGTGACCATAGGGTATAACCTCGGAAGGTTATTCCCTACCTACTATGGTCACCTAATGTATTTGGTCCGATCCTAGTGATCGACCAAATGGGTCGAGTTCGAAGGTATAGGCGATTTATTAGATCGCCTACCCTACGACTCTGGACAACGTGGTAATCAGTGGGCATAGTCCCAAGGGACTATGACCAACGTGATTACACTCACGTTGCGAAGTTCAAACGAACTCCGCATTGACCATTACTGGTCAACGCTGAAAGTCAAACAAAGTTTGACTTTCTGACTCGAAAAGCAATAAAATAAGGAAAAGAACGAAAGAATACTTACGAAGGGTCCCCGAATGCTAAACTCGATTCGAAAATCTCAGGTATGAAACTAGTGTTTCAACTTAGAGTTTCTCAAATCAAATTTCTAGTGATTATGAATGAAACATATGGTGGGTATTTATAGTTTTTCCATATAGAATATTCCTAGAATATTCCTAGAATATTCCTAGCATATTCCAAGCATATTCCTAGCATATACCTTAGCATATTCCAAGCATATACCTTAGCATATTCCAAACATATGCCAAGCATATTCCTAGTATATGGCTAAGACGGGTATTTAACTGGGTACCGGGTATTTTATCTAGCGTTTAAATCCCGGTTTATGGCGTTCTAAATTATTTTTATTACTCTATAAAAATAAACTCGCCAAGTTATTACTGAAATAAATTTCAGTTGCCAGGACTGGCTGCGTTGTCTGCGTTTTGCAGTAGAAGCACTGTGTTGCGCAGAAACACACGGTACGCGCTTAAACTTTGAAAAATAACGTTTTTAGGCGTTTTAATTTATTTTTCAACACGGACCTGATTAAAATAAGATTTTAATCATAACAGAATATTTGTGGGATTTAAATATTATCCGGTCGGTCACCAACGTTCGTTTGGTCGTACGATCGCGATGTTCGGTTAATTTCGACGGAATGCGCATAAGCGCGAAAAACGATCCAAATTGCGCGACGAATGGATTTTTCTTATGCCAAACACTAAAATAAAATATTTTGGTGCTTACATAAATTTTTGGATGTCCGGATGTATTCAGAACGTATGTTATGCGCGAAAATGCAAACTTGTGCACTTTTTGACACTTTTAGTCCCTGAATGACCCAAAAGTTTATTTTAGCACACCGAACCCCTCAAAGCCTATTTCTAAGCTATGTAAAGGATATTTAAGGTGTGTTTAACTTATGGTCATGTTCCGGAATGTTCGTTACAGTTCAAATTGACATACTTTCGCAGTTTGTCATATTTAGTCCCTGTAAGCGAATTAACTTGTTTTTGCAATACCAAAGCCTTCAAAACTTATTTCTAAGTTATGTAAAGGTTATTTAAGGTATGTTAAGTATATGTCACTATTCCGGAGTGTTCGTTGCATTAAACTGGTTATATTTACGCATCAGTGCGCGTATAACCTTCCAGAAAGCGATATAGAGTTTGAAATCGAACAAGAATTGATATGTGTAAATGATACACATCTTTTTTTACAAATCCCAAGTATGAAATACAATATTTCATTGGTTTGGCATTTGTTTGATGGCCGTGGAGACACAGGTGTTACAGTCTCCCCTACTTTATGAAATTTCGTCCCGAAATTTATTCGTAGGAGTCTGTCTATGACTTTGTGTCAAATAGTCATCAAAGATATGTAAAGCATAATCTGGTTATTTTCCTCAACGGATAGTTTTTTTTTTCAGAAGCGAAAATGAACGAACGGAAATCATTTTCTTCAACGGGTTCTTCAGTAATGGAAAATAAAGGAGTTTAATTAAACGGATATACATTTCCCTCAACGGATATTCTGCAGAAGTGAAAATGAATGGATGATTCATTCTTCCTCAACGGGTTCTTCGTCAGAAACGGGAATGAAGGAAAAATCCATGGATATTCATTTCTTTCAACGGATATTCTTCAGAACGAAAATGAACAAACGGAGTCATTTTCCTCAACGGTTTGTTCTTCAGAATTTGAAATGAAAGAAAAATCAACGGATATTCATTTCCTCAACGGATAAATATTCAGAAACGAAAATGAACTAACGGAGTCATTTTCAACGGTTATTTCCTCAGAGTTGGAAATGAAGGATTACACAACGGATATTCATTTCCTCAACGGATAAATCTTCAGAAACGAAAATGAACTAACGGAGTCATTTTCAACGGTTGCTTCCTCAGAGTTGGAAATGAAGGACTACACAACGGATATTCATTCCCTCAACGGATATTCTTCAGAAGTGAAAAATGAATAGCTAGTTCATTTTTCCTCAATGGATGCTTCATCAGAATTGGAAATGAATAGGGTTAACTCTAGATACATGATAGAACTTGCTGTGATTTTCGTGCACTAAATTCCATAATTATGTATGCATCCATAATTACGTAATTCCTTGCACAGTCCGCACAGTTTGTTTTATAATGTTGTGGGGAAGGATGTCGAACTTGTGATGACGGTGACTAGACTACCATAGGATCCTTTTAATTATATCCACAGAGGATCTTCTTAATTAGGCCTCCCAGGAGTCCTTTCAGCTATATCATCACATGATATCCCTAACCAGACTTTTGGATCAATCTGTTAAACTAGACCACTAAAGGGGGTCTAATTACGAAGTAGTACTTTATAATCCAAGGGACTTATCTACAACGTAGAAGTCCATTAAGGATTTTAGATAGTACCTTTGGGTATCCTACTATGAATCTCTGGTACAAAGATATGTAAGATTCTACGAGGATTGGGATAACATAATTTGGATCACACGACACATAAAAGGGAACACATAAGCACATAACCACATATTTGTTTAATTGTCATTATCTTGTTATTAATTGCTATAAACTTGGCACCTCGTACTTTGTTTCTCTTGGAAGAAACGGGTACTTAGGATCTTCGTGGAAAACGCAAGAGATCATACAATGGAAGAAATTTGGGGGTAGTCTGTTCTTCAAGGAATGCGGTTCCTTGATTGTCGGTATTGTAGAGGATATGTTGTTTATACATACAATCACATAAATACATTGCGATGTAAATAAAAGATTTATTTATAAACAATGATAACAACAACCGTTTCATGGATCGTGACAACAAAAGAAAATAATACATTAGACGTGATTATTTCTAAACGATGTTGTCTTCTGGTTGGTCATATGCTCATCCCTATGCTGGATTTGCATTAGCAAGTCTTGGGCAATTCCTACTAAAATGGCCCATCTCGCCACAGTTGTAGCAAGATCCCAGTGGAAAACGAGCTTGAGCAGGATTGTTGTTAATCTGATTTGGTGCTGCTGCTGTTGGGCAAACCCTCGCTGTATGACCTATAAGTCCGCAAACTTGGCATGTGCGGCACTTCACACCAGCATGATGATGTAGGCCACATTGGTTGCACAAGGGTGCAGTTCCGTTGTAAGGTTTCCTGGCAAGGGGTTGAGCTGGTTGGTTGGGGATGGCTTGATCATTGTGAGCGACCACGGCGAAGTTCTGAGAAGCCTTTTGCTTCTTTGACTTCTTAGAGGATCCAGTCTGTTCATCCATGGTCTTTGATTCCTCGATTGGTTTCGATTCCTCGACCGGTTTCTTGTCACCCTTTCGGAAAAGCTTACGTTTCCTGATCTGGGATTCGGTCAAGGTTGCAGTTAGCTCAATGGCCTGCCTAATAGTAGTAGGGTTGCTACCAGTCAAAATATCTTGTATTGAGTCGGGAAGGCCATCAATATACTTTTCGATTGCCTTATCCAAAGGCGTGACCATGTTTGGGCATAACAGGCTTAACTCCTCATAACGGTCCGTGTAGGCTCGATGCTCACCGCTATCTTGCTTAAGATCATCAAATTCCCTTTCCAGAGCCCTGATTTCGTGACGAGGACAAAACTCCTTCATCATAAGGGCTCTAAGTTCAGCCCATGTCTGTGCTAGAGCAACTTCTGCACCACGATCTCTCATAACCCCGTTCCACCACGTAAGGGCTCTCTTCTGGAACACACTCGAAGCAAACTCGACCTTGCGATTGTCAGGACACTGCACGTGGCGGAAAGTATTCTCAATGCTCTCAAACCATTGAAGAAGACCAGTCGCTCCCTCAGAACCATTAAACTTGAGTGGTTTCGCCGAGTTAAAACTCTTGAAATTGCATGGACCATTGTTGTTGTTGTTGGCTTGATTCCATAGAGCAAAGAGGTTTGGGAATTGAGCAGCCATTTGCTGCGCAATGATTTCTGCCAGCTCGGCAGTCGCTATCTGGTTTTCGCGTCGAGGAGGCATTCTAAAAGAGAAAACATGAAAGGAAACGAGTGAGAGAATTAGACGAAAAGAATGAGATGAAACAAATCTGATGAAAGCAAGGATAGTGGTCATTTGTTTGTTACTACAAAGCAACAAACGACACACAGTGACTAATCAAAGTAAATGGGTCAAAAATAATGTATCGCGAAGACATGCTCGCCTATAAGTGAACACTCATTCCAAGAATTCCCAGGTAAGCACAACTGGTCTCGCGTCTGATGAGATGTATACGAAGTGCTTGCCTAGACAGAAAACCCAGAATACAGGCATTCACCCTTCCAGTTTGCACGTGTTCACATTATTTAAAACCCAAAACCTTGACGAGATTTTGAAAACTCAAAGGGTTCAAAACCTTATAATAGAGAGTTCAAAACCTTACAATAGAGGGTTCAAAACCTAGTAATCAATCATCCAAGAACAGATGATTAGTTTTCAAAGCGGTTTTGAAATTTATGTTCTTGTTGTGGTCGTCGCCTAAGGATAGGTGACGGTATTGTTTTATGACTAAACGCAAGTAAACTCGCGTTAGGGTCCTAGAAAGGTTATAGACTAGGTCAAAGCATTACTAATAACCTAATTCCCTATAACCATTAGCTCTGATACCATCTTTTCTGTCACACCCCGACCACGTAGAACATACAAAACGTGGCGGAAACATCGGGGAGTGTTGTAACAGAATTAATGTTTCACAACCATGGAAATTAAAGTTTCATTTTATTCAATATAAGTGTTACAATGTCTAAACAAACATGGAAATACAACATAATTAACTAGTCTGCATCTTTTATTGTCACTAAGGCCCATGTCCGCCTAAGTGTATCTTGATTATCTTATGCAACAGCTCCTGAAAAACACATGTGAAAATATGGTACGTCAGCATAAAAATGCCGGTGAGATACATAGGTTTTGTGAAAATAGGTTTCATGACTTATGTTTGAGAAAATGTTTAGTCATGAACCTTGTAACTTGCTTTGTCTTGTAAATCATTTGAAAAACGATAAGATCAAATGATACGTATAAATAAGAGAATAATGTATGGTTAAATGAATAACCATATAAAATGAGTTTGTATAAGATAAGTTGTTTGTTAACAATGTCTTGTGAAAAGTATGTTATTTGTATAAAATGTCATATGTATCCAACTGAAATGATTCAAATAACGCTACGACATGTAATACCATACAACCACTTATATATAGGAAATACCAGCGGCGTATCCACCATGCTTGTATCATATTACACACGCATCGTTACTTAATCACTTAATCAAACCAAACCAACCAATGTAAGATGTCTATGTCTAAACCAATTGTCAAATGTATTGGATAATATGTCAATGTGTTTATGTCAAGATGTAAATCATGTAGTGTAAAACAAATGTCAATCATGTTATGTGTCAAATGTAAATCATGTCAAAATGTCTATGTCAAATATCCATGTCAAATGTCTTTGTGTAAAATGTCTATGTCAAAATGTCATGTATGGCAAGTGAAATGTCTCAACTAAACCATATGCACAAAAACAAAGTATTGAAGTAAACATGGTTTAAATCAATATTATGTCTTGTGGAAAATGCATGCTAATACTAATAATGAACATTTATGCGGTATTGTGAAAACAATGCACTAAGTATGTAATCAAAATGAACATACATAGCGTGAAATGTCATATGAAACAATGTACTAAGTAATGCACACAATGGGCATACATAGCATGAAATGTCATGTAAAACGATGTACTAAGTAATGCACACAATGGGCATACATAGCATGAAATGTCATGTAAAACAATGTACTAAGTAATGCACACAATGGGCACACCTATCATGAAATGTAATGTAAAACAATGTACTATAATGTACTATCAAACATAGCCGGTATATGATGTGAAAACAGGAAAGCATGAAAGTAACAAGTAGGCACATGTGTTCCACCCCAAAACAGTTTGGAAAACAGTAAAAGAGGGGTCTATGTACTCACTTGAGATTGCTTAGTAGTCCTTGAGTAACAACCAAACAATGCTAGAGATCACGGATATCAAACGGCACCTAATATAGGTAACTATGTTAATAAACCGGACCTATATCGGAAGACTGGGTAGCATTAGGGTTTGTAAACCAAATGAGTGTAGGAACTCATGTGATATGGTTTGACAAGGCCTACATGCTAAATGAAACTTAACCTAAGTCTTATCGACCCATTACGACCCGTTTAGGAAGCTTATGCTACTTTAACGCGTCGTGCGCGTGAAACGCGTTCGGACCGCCTAACTAGCCCTATGACAAGTGTTATATGCCTAAACATGTTACATAATCAGTTATGTGACAAAAGTTTAGGTTACATATGCTTAATTACCAATTATACATGAAAAGGGTATTCTGGTAATTTACCTAAGGCACATAAACTACCTATCATACAACTACTCAAACGATGTGACCATAGGGTATAACCTCGGAAGGTTATTCCCTACCTACTATGGTCACCTAATGTATTTGGTCCGATCCTAGTGATCGACCAAATGGGTCGAGTTCGAAGGTATAGGCGATTTATTAGATCGCCTACCCTACGACTCTGGACAACGTGGTAATCAGTGGGCATAGTCCCAAGGGACTATGACCAACGTGATTACACTCACGTTGCGAAGTTCAAACGAACTCCGCATTGACCATTACTGGTCAACGCTGAAAGTCAAACAAAGTTTGACTTTCTGACTCGAAAAGCAATAAAATAAGGAAAATAACGAAAGAATACTTACGAAGGGTCCCCGAATGCTAAACTCGATTCGAAAATCTCAGGTATGAAACTAGTGTTTCAACTTAGAGTTTCTCAAATCAAATTTCTAGTGATTATGAATGAAACATATGGTGGGTATTTATAGTTTTTCCATATAGAATATTCCTAGAATATTCCTAGAATATTCCTAGCATATTCCAAGCATATTCCTAGAATATACCTTAGCATATTCCAAGCATATACCTTAGCATATTCCAAGCATATACCTTAGCATATTCCAAACATATGCCAAGCATATTCCTAGTATATGGCTAAGACGGGTATTTAACTGGGTACCGGGTATTTTATCTAGCGTTTAAATCCCGGTTTATGGCGTTCTAAATTATTTTTATTACTCTATAAAAATAAACTCGCCAAGTTATTACTGAAATAAATTTCAGTTGCCAGGACTGGCTGCGTTGTCTGCGTTTTGCAGTAGAAGCACTGTGTTGCGCAGAAACACACGGTACGCGCTTAAACTTTGAAAAATAACGTTTTTAGGCGTTTTAATTTATTTTTCAACACGGACCTGATTAAAATAAGATTTTAATCATAATAGAATATTTGTGGGATTTAAATATTATCCGGTCGGTCACCAACGTTCGTTTGGTCGTACGATCGCGATGTTCGGTTAATTTCAACGGAATGCGCATAAGCGCGAAAAACGATCCAAATTGCGCGACGAATGGATTTTTCTTATGCCAAACACTAAAATAAAATATTTTGGTGCTTACATAAATTTTTGGATGTCCGGATGTATTCAGAACGTATGTTATGCGCGAAAATGCAAACTTGTGCACTTTTTGACACTTTTAGTCCCTGAATGACCCAAAAGTTTATTTTAGCACACCGAACCCCTCAAAGCCTATTTCTAAGCTATGTAAAGGATATTTAAGGTGTGTTTAACTTATGGTCATGTTCTGGAATGTTCGTTACAGTTCAAATTGACATACTTTCGCAGTTTGTCATATTTAGTCCCTGTAAGCGAATTAACTTGTTTTTGCAATACCAAAGCCTTCAAAACTTATTTCTAAGTTATGTAAAGGTTATTTAAGGTATGTTAAGTATATGTCACTATTCCGGAGTGTTCGTTGCATTAAACTGGTTATATTTACGCATCAGTGCGCGTATAACCTTCCAAAAAGCGATATAGAGTTTGAAATCGAACAAGAATTGGTATGTGTAAATGATACACATCTTTTTTTACAAATCCCAAGTATGAAATACAATATTTCATTGGTTTGGCATTTGTTTGATGGCCGTGGAGACACAGGTGTTACATGAATTCTCCTATAACAATAGTTATCATTCAAGTATTGAAACTGCCCCATTCGAGGCACTGTATGGAAGAAAGTGCAGAACTCCAGTTTGTTGGGCAGAACAATAGTGTTAGTGCAGTATGTCTATCGTCTCCGTCAATTAGCATCGTAGCAAGACACTGAAGAAATCTAGAGCGTTTATTGTAATATTTAGATAAAATGGGCAAGGTGGAAATCTTGTAAATAAGGAGAAATCCTTATACCTTGTGCCTATAAATAGAAGTCTTAGGTGTTATGTTAGAGACTTTTGGCCATTTGAGATCTTGGAGCTTGGTGCTTAGAGAGAGAAAGTCTAGAGAGAGAAAGTGTTCGTAGGTGATTCTCGGTGCTTGTATTTGTCATAGTGTTCAATAAGAATCACGTTAATTGTACGATCTTGTGTTCGGTCAAGCACGTGTACGGATTCCGCACGTCACACGTGTCGTTACGCAATCGTTCGGAGTTGAAAACCGATCCTACAATTGGTATCAGAGCAGGAGCTCAGTTGCGAAGATCAAACGCACATAATTGTTCAAGAATCGTTCAGAATCAGAGCCCAAAACATCCAAATTTGTCGAATTTCTCATATTTTTCATATCTTCACATTTTTATCAGAAAATTGCCAAATTAAACAGGATTTTACAGATAAAAATGGCTGATTTTTTGATATGTTGTGCGAAATTAGCTGATCTATAACCCTACAAATTTTCAGGTCAAAATTCCAAGCCGTTTGGGAGAAATCTGAGTTTTTGTGGCCGATTTCGCCGAAATGTTCGTCATGTTCGTTCATACTGGTCACCCTATCGAGTGACCATCCTATCCAAAGTCCCACCCGATCGAGCAGTGTTGGATCGGTTCTGGTGACCCTAAACAGTCAGTAAAGGCAGTTCATCATTGTTTACAGAGGCGGAATCAAAGTAAACAACTTCAAACAGCTTGTTTTCTTTCTAATTATCCTTTCTGATTAAATTCCTGAGCTTTTACAATGAATTCTGACAAAAATCCGGCAGCACCTTCGCTCACACACACAACTGATCCGTTTGAAATGAACATGTACATCACCTATATATAGACTAGGCCATTCCGTTTGAAGGTGTCACAACCACGTTCAAACGGACCTGCTCAAACGATCATGTTCAAACGGACTGCTTCAAGCGGACCAGACCTATTCAAACGAACTGGACCTGTTCAAACGGACTGGTTACCTAAAACATGTTCTAACCCTAATTCAAACACTGTTGTGCACTCATTTAATCTATCTAGACATAAGACTCGATAAGACGTAGTTAACAGACATTAGATGCACCAACAAGCAGCCTCAATCCCACCCGATCGGACAGCAAAAGTCACTCGATCGGACAGCAAAAGTCCCACTCGATCGGACAGCAAAAGTCACTCGATCGGACAGCATAGTCACCCGATCGAGCAGTGATTCGACCGACGAACACTCACTTGACCGACGAAACACTGAGCGACGAACCCTTAACGTTGACGAACATTACATCTTGTTTGACGAACCCTCTGTTGACGAACACTTAAGTTTTGCATTGACTCATATATCACGTGATCTCTTTAATTGATTGTCAGATACATCTAAAAGTAATCGACCCATGTGATTCATATTTGTCCAAAATAGTTATCGGCCCAATCACAAAGTGAAAACTAAAGTGTTTATCAGTTTGTCAAGTGAATATCTCGGCCCTAGGTTTGCATGTGATTGCATTAATTAGATTCATTACTCGATAAAAGTGAGGTCCAATCAGAAGCTAATGAATATCAAACTTGTCGGCCATTGTTTACAAGTATCAATACATTACATGTGATAGATTGTTATTGTCAGACACATAATGGCTGTTTGCATGTGAGTTTACGCTACCCGAGCGGACAACATAACTTTTTATCGTATAGTGACATCAATCGAACAGCAGGTCGAACGAGTTGCCACCCTATTCACTAATTGTTGTGTAGTGATTCGATCGAACAGCAGCTCGAACGGATTGTGTGACTCGATCGAACAGCAGGTCGTTCGAGTTACCACCCTATTCAAATATTGCAACTCGTTCGGGTCACATATCAATTCATTGCATTTCACTAAATAATTTGACTTTGTTGACCCACTCGATCGAGTCACAATCCGAGTCAAAGGTTTTTGTTTGTTCAAAGTTTTAAAGTGCAACGAATCGAGTGGCAATCCAAACGGATTACCACCCGATCCTAATCATTTCATTTTGTCTGTTTGCAGGTGATTTACAAGGTGCAAATACTAAGAAGTTGAAATTTTGTGGACTTTTAGCTAAACAACAATTTTTGAACCAAGTCATTTAACAAAGAAATTGTGGTTAAAATGTTTGACGAAAAGGAAAACGATAAACTTGGAAGAATAAATGATTGGTTTGATATATATTGGGATTACAGGAAAGAAGATGAGAAAAAGAATGCTTGGGCTAAAAGATTTGAATATTTTTTGTGTAAAAAATATGAAACGTTGAATGAGTTGGCAAAACGGTATGATGAATTACTTGACAATTTAAAAAGGTACGAGATAAGGATGTCAAATGCTGAAAAGGTATCAAAATTTGCAGATGCGTTACCTTCAGAGTGGGATGAATTTTTTATGAAACTTAAAAAAGATTCTAGATTCTCAAATTTTTATCCAAGTGAATTCATCGACGAGCTTAAAACACACAATTATGAAAATAATAAGGAAAAGAAAGATTTGATAAAAGAAATAGAAAAGAACCTAGATAAAATAAGTTTGGATGTGGTTCTTGAAATAAGCAGAAGAATCAAAATATGTTTTGAAGCAAAATATGTTATGAAATATGATTTTAAGAGAGGTTGTTATATAGATGAAAATATGAATCCTCTTGATTCTATTAAATTTTTTTCTGCAGGTACATTCAAGACAGATTCAATCTCAAAGAATGAAGAATCTGGGAAAAAACATGTTGACAATGCTCACAAAGAAAAATCTAAACAAGATGAGTCAACTGAGTTGTCTCAGAACGGTGAAGTCAAAGAATCAAGTGCATCAACAAATGAAACTTCAAGTTCTGAACCCGTGTGCTCAAATTGTTAAATATCAACATCTGAAAATGTCAAACTGTTGAGAGATGTGGAAAGTTTGACATTAGAAAACAAAAATTTTATAAAATTAGAAAATGATTTGAAAAATCAAATAAAAATTTTAGAAAATGAAAAATCAGTTTTAAATAAAAATGATTTTGAAAAATAAATTACAATAAACTCGCATCTTGAAAAAATCACGCAACTTGAATAAGATGTTGAGATTGCAAGAAACAAAATTGAAGATTTAGAACATAAATTGAAAGGTTTTGTTGCTTCGACCTTAATGCTTGATAATATAGTTCCAAAACCGATCAATAAAAATGAAGAAACTGGGGAGGACGAATATGAATTTTGTAACCGTGGTATTGGGTGTAAACCGTTAGGAAAGGGCAAAACAAAGACGGTTGTACCAGATAACACGAAAAACAAAACTCTCTCTGTGAAAACTCCAATAAGTGGCGATGTCACAAATTATGATGAAGTCATAATTGAAGATTGTGATGATGAATCTGATAATAAAAATGATAAAAAGAATATATTTTTGAAACAAAAAGAAAAATTTAAAGAAACTGTTCCACAATTTGCTGAAAAAGGGGAATGTTCAACTTCTAAGCAAAATGGGGAACAAAAACAAAATGTTAAAAATTTTAAAAATTCAAAAAATGTTCAAAATAAAAGATCATCAGTTCAATCATCAAATCACTATAAAAACAAAAATTTACAAAAATTTGAAAATCAAAACTCACAAAAAGTTGATAAAAAGTGGTGCAAGTTTGACCACGGTGCTCAAAAGTCAAATCAAACTTACAGGAGAAGATGGAATGAAGATTCTTCAGAGACAAATCATTATGATGATAGAAAAAGGAGAAGTCATGATTACCATAAGGCAAATCAATGTTACGATCTAAGTGTGTGGTTTGAAAGTGGAGAATGGTACGATAACAGGGTGTGTTACAAATGTGGTTTTAAAGGACACATTGCTGTTAACTGCTAGAGTCAGTGATTTGAGACGAGAAGATGCTATGAATGTCAAATCAGAGGTCATATTGCCAGAGATTGCCCAATGAGATCAAAGAGAAAATCGAGGGCTGAATCTCATAGAATGGTGAAGAAAACAATCAAAATTGAAGAAAAGCCCAAAGAATAGAAAGTGAAATTATCACAAGGGCAGAAAGATAGACTGAGAAAGAAAAAAAGAAAGCAAGAGAGTATCTAGAAAAGATTTTGTCCTCGGATAAGCCAGATAACAATTCTGATGAATCGCTTTGTTCTCCAAAGAATGATCAGTCAAGTAAAACGAATTCATCAGATTCAAATCTGAGGACAAAAGAGAGAATAAAGAAGGAAAAACTGGTTAATCAAACGGTTAAAAAATCAAAGAAAGTTAAATTTTTAGATAAAATTTTTATAAAAGTGTTTAAATATTAAAGAAATTGTGAAAGGTCGTTCATGTCATATGTTGATGAATTTGGTAAACCTAAATCCAGTATAGATTGGGTTCCAATTCAAAACTAATCAAATTCATTTCCATGTGCAGGTGTTTAGGGGCGAATTCAAGTTCAGCATGAATAACAGAACAACTTGGCACACAGGGTAATAACTCGATCGCTATTACGATTCATTGTCCGATCGATCAATGTACTCAATGGATGTTTAAGTGCTGCCCACATTAGGGTGATGCTTTGTCATTAGTCGTTAATTCGATGGATGTTTAAGCATAGCACTTTGTCATTCGTTGTGAGGGTTGATCTCGTGAGTTATCGTAAAATGCTGTATTAAGTTACTAACCGAATTGTGTGCCTGTTATTAAATTTAGGTTAAAAGGCTAAACAGTAGGCTAGGCTCTGCTCAAATTAAATCTGCAATGTGAGTCATTCTCTTTTTATCAAAAAAATTGCTTTACAAAAACCCTATTTATTTCAAAGTTATAATTACAAGGATTAAGTTTATGTAATCACCATATTACAACCGGTATGTGGGGTTTTGTATACATTACTTGATAATCTTCATCATTGGACAACGAGTTAGCTAATGGGTGATATGACCATAATCACAGACACCATTGGACGAATGGGCCAATGGGTCGAGTGATAAAGTACTGTGGGTAGTTGGTTTGATATCTGGAAACAGTGTAATCTCTCTTAATACTGTTAATTATAACAAACGAGTCGTTTTCATATAAAGAATGATTCACTCAGTATTTCCCGCTGATAAAACCTTTTTCAAACATGTTTCAGGTAATCTGTTGTGATCCAGGAAAAGTGCCGAGAAGCACTACAAGCTTAAGGAAGTGGCTCAGTATAAAATAAAGAAACATGTTTTGTAAAATAAAAGATTTCTTCGTGAAATCTCAAGATTGTAAATTACCGGGTTTTATCCCGAGTTGTGAAATAAAATAATTGGGAAATATTTCAGTTTTAAAAAGATCCTGACGATAAACTTCCGCTGTTAAACTCAATTAAATAAATACCACAGGATTTCTGTCCCGCGGCTCCTGAAACGGGTCAAACCGGGTCGGGGGCCGTGACAGAAAAAGGTGGTATCAGAGCCACTGATTTAAGCCCATTTAAGTATTTAGAAAATACTTAATTTTTTATTAATTACTATTTTATGATTATGTGTTTTATTATCTGATTAATTGTATACAGTATGGGCAGATCTTTATATGCTAGCCAATGTAGCAATAAATACAAATCTTTAAAATAATCTGACTCAAAGTTTTAGCACCCAGATTACCTACAGTCTAGAAACCTTATTCAGTAAATAAATAAGTAAACCTTAGTGTGTTTTAATTTTCAGTTGTCTTGGTAGTTAACCAGTATGAAATAATATTTAAAAAGGTTTTCTATGAAATTTTGTTGTAAAATTTTGACTTAATAAATTTTGATTGTTTTGCATATTTAAACAGCATGAGTGACTTGTCTGACGCCCTTCAGAATTTAAGTCTTTATCCAGTAAGAATAGAAGTTTCCAGAGATTTCAATAGGTATATACCAGACATAGAAGAACCTATAGAATTCAACGCTTTACCTCTCGAGAAACCCAAGCCTAAGAAAATGGAAATTGGGGAAAGCTCTAGGCAAATTGAGGAATTACCATCTCAGGAAGAGCTAGATTTTATATTGGCAAACTATGATACTATTAAGCCTGTTAATGAAAATGATTTTATTCATTCTCTTGAAAAACAACTACCAATGAACTTAGAACCAACTATTCCAAACCCTTCAATCCACTCGCAAATAGACGAATGGTTGACTAATGAAATACAGTTACAAAACAATCCCTATAAGCTTTTTCCTCAGTCCAATCCAGAACCTTTACCAAATCCACCAATGAGTAACGATAATATGGCTGAACTCCGTCATTTTGACAAAGAACTAATGGATGCTGGGAATAGGATCCAAGAGATTTTGGGACAGATCTCCTGGAATTACGATAAGAGGGAACGTCGTTACTAGAAAATCAACTGACAAAGGATAGGAGATTTATGGAACTGTGGTTGTGTAATAGTAATAGTAAAATCAGTCTATAAAATAAAGTAAAACTTTGTAATATAATAGTGTGTATTGATGCATACTATAAGATATATAAAATGGAAATCGAGAATTCGATAGTTTTGGCTATATTGGTGTTATGAACTTTGTAGAGTTGTTTTATGTAATTGTTATTTATTTGATACTAATAAAATTATTTATATTATCAGATGGAAAACGCTAATAATGAACCAGTTAATGAGGTTAATCAATCTGAGCAACAACCGGGGGATCAATATATGACTAGGCAGGATATAGAAAATATCGTTGCTCAAGGGATAGCTAACGCTATTCCAGAAATAGTTGCTCAAGTGATAGCCAACGCTATTCCATCAATCGTTGCTGCTGTTAAAAATCCGATAGAACCGCAACAAATCGTTCCTAGCAAACGTATTTCTGAAGATAACTTCAGTAATAGTGTAAACGGAGGCAATGATCATGTTAATCATGATAATGAACCACGGCAAGCTCCGCTCCCTAAGAAAATGAAAGCCGCAACACCTGGTTGCACTTATAAAGAATTTCTTGCTTGTAAACCCACTGAATTTGCAGGCAATGAAGGAGCGACTGCATCACTGCGTTGGTTAGAGAAAACCGAGGCAGTAATTGCCATAAGTAAATGTGCTCAGGAGGATCAGGTCATGTACGCGTCAAACCTTTTCAAAGAAGGGGCGCTAGAATGGTGGAACACGGTGTTACAAGCAAAAGGAAGAATGATGGCATACGCTATGAAATGGGAAGAATTTAAGATTCTTGTAGAAAGAAAATTCTGTCCCGAATATGAAAGAGATCAAATGGCGAATAAGTTCTTAAACCATCGAATGATGGGTATAGATTATCGCGGTTATACTTCGACATTCTTTGAATATGCTAAAGTGGTACCAACACTGGCTTCGCCAGAACCGGTACTCATTTCTCGCTATATTTGGGGACTGATTAGTGAAATCCGTAACATCGTTAAAGCTGCGAGACCTCATACGATTGACGATGCTGTGGAATTAGCCAATACCCTAACTGACGAACTGGTACGCACGCAAGATGAAAACAGGAAGAAGGAATTGGCTCAGAAAATTACCCAAGGATTTCGTACGGGTAATAATAGCAACTTCAAGAGAAGAGGAACAGGGTAATCTTCAAATCCGCCATTTTGCAGGAATTGCAGAAAGAAACATTTTGGAAGATGTCGTGTAACCTGCAATTTTTGTAAAATGGTAGGACATCGTGAAGAGGAATGCAGAAAGAAAACAAGAGTCTGCTATAATTGCGGAGAAACACGACATTTTAAGCCAGAATGCCCTAAATTAATCAAACCAGCAGACAACAAAGCCAAGACAGCCGACGGAGCTACTAAGAAGAATGTCCGAGCCTTTCAGTTAACTACTCAGGAAGCCGAGATGATTCCAGATGTGATAGCCGGTACATTTCTAGTTCACAACATTTACGCCAAAGTATTATTTGACTCTGGTGCGAACCAAAGTTTTATCAATACTTCATTCTGCCAAGTTCTTAATATACCCTTAACCAACATTAGCCAGATTTTTACAGTCGAAACGGCTGATGGGAATTCGGTTAAAATAGATAAGGTTTTGCAAAATGTAGAATTAGAACTTTCAGGTCATAAATTCTTTGCAAATCTATTACCTATGAAATTAGCCGAATTCGATGTTGTTTTAGGAATGGATTGGTTAGTAGCCAACCATGCTCTAATTCTCTGTGATAAGAACTCTATAGAAATTCAGGCACCCACCGGAGAAGTAATTGTGATTACAGGAGATAAACCACGTAAGCCCATGAAGTTCATATCAGTAATGAAAGTTGCTAGTTATGAACGAAAGCAAGGAATAGTATATATGATTTCGGTAATCATTAGCACTAAGGGTAAAGAACTTAAGGAGATTCCTGTAGTCTCAGAATACCCAGAGGTATTCCCAGAAGAATTACCAGGATTACCACCAGATAGGGAGGTAGAGTTTAGGATTCATCTAATTCCAGGAACTATACCGATAGCTAAGACACCTTATCGGTTAGCACCCACAGAAATGTTAGAACTGAAAAAGCAATTAGATGAATTACTAAGTAAAGGTTTCATACAACCTAGGACTGCTTTCAGAACTAGGTATGGTCATTATGAGTTTACAGTCATGCCCTTCGGGTTAACGAATGCACCTGCCGCATTCATGGATATGATGAATAGGATCTGTAAACCGTATTTGGATAAATTTGTAATTGTCTTTATAGACGATATACTTATTTATTCCAAAAGTCAGAACGAACATTGTCAGCACTTGCATACACTCTTAACTTTGTTAAGAAAAGAAAAGCTTTATGCCAAATTCTCGAAATGTGAATTTTGGTTGCAAGAAGTGCAATTTTTAGGACACATGGTGAATCACGAAGGTATTCATGTAGATCCTGCTAAGATAGAGGCGATTACCAATTGGAAGGTTCCACAAACTGCAATGGAAATTAGAAGTTTTATAGGTTTAGCTGGCTACTATAGACGGTTTATTAAGGATTTTTCCAAGATAGTTGTACCATTAACTAAGCTAACCTGTAAAGCAGTTAAGTTTGATTGGGGACCTAAACAAGAAGAAGCTTTTAGAATCTTGAAACAGAAATTAACCAATGCTCCAATCCTAGCTTTACCAGAAGGAACTGAAGATTTTGAAGTATATTGTGATGCTTCAAAACTAGGATTTGGATGTGTACTGATGCAACGCAAAAAGGTAATTGCGTATGCTTCAAGACAATTGAAAAAGCACGAAGAAAATTATACGACTCATGACTTAGAATTAGGAGCTGTAATTTTTGCCCTGAAAATCTAGAGACATTATCTATACGGAAGTAAGTTTACTGTCTATACAGATCATAAGAGTTTAAGGTATATATTTGGGCAAAAAGAGTTAAACGTGAGGCAAAGGAGGTGAATGGAAATTTTAAGTGATTACGACTGTGATATTCAGTATCACGAAGGAAAGGCAAATGTAGTTGCAGATGCCTTAAGTCGTAAGTATCATAAGAACCAAAGACGAGTTCGTGCTCTCAGATTAAATCTACAATTAGATTTAATGGAACAAATAAAGAGTGTTCAGGAAACAGCAATCAAGGATGATGCTGAAGGAATGAAGGGACGAATAAAATAATTAGAGCAAGGAGCTGATGGAATTTGGAGATTCCACAAAAACAAAATTTGGGTACCTAAGCAGGGAGAATTAAGAAATAAAATCTTAGAAGAAGCCCATAAGTCTAGATATACCATGCACCCAGGAAACAATAAGATGTACCAAGATTTAAGAAAAAATTTCTGGCGGATAGGCATGAAAAAGGATATAGCTAGATATGTTTCTAAATGTCTTACTTGTTCACAAGTTAAGGCAGAACATCAGAAACCTTCAGGTCTACTACAACAATTAGAGATGCCAGTATGGAAATGGGAACTTATAACAATGGATTTTGTTAATAAGTTGCCCAAAACAAGGAAAGGTAATGATGCGATTTGGGTAATTGTGGATCGATTAACCAAATCTGCTCACTTTCTACCTATAAAAGAAACCTTTAGCATGGAAAGGTTGGCAAAAATTGTATGTAGATGAAGTAGTCTCCTTACATGGAGTTCCATTCTCCATTGTTTCGGATAGGGATAGTCGTTTCACTTCTCACTTCTGGAAAAGTTTCCAGCAAGCAATGGGGACTCGACTAAATCTGAGTACAGCATATCATCCACAAACAGACGAACAAAGTGAAAGGATGATCCAAACTCTAGAAGACATGCTCCGAGCATGTGTAATAGATTTTGGTGGGAATTGGGACGATCACTTACCATTAATTGAATTCTCCTATAACAATAGTTATCATTCAAGTATTGAAACTGCCCCATTCGAGGCACTGTATGGAAGAAAGTGCAGAACTCCAGTTTGTAAATAGGAGAAAATCAATTGTCAGGTCCTGAAATAGTGCAAGAGACGACTGATAAGATTACTCAAATCAAGGAAAGGCTGAAGACTGCTCGAGATCGCCAGAAGAGTTATGCAGACAATAGATGCAAGCCGTTAGAATTCCAAGTTGGAGACAGAGTACTGTTGAAAGTTTCCCCTTGGAAAGGAGTTGTACGATTCGGTAAGAAAGGAAAGCTAAGTCCAAGTTACGTAGGACCATTTCCAGTGATCCAACGTATAGGACCAGTTGCTTATCGTTTACAACTACCAGAAGAATTAGCTGGAGTACATGATGTATTCCATGTATCCAATCTCAAGAAATGTCTATCAGACGAATCTTTGGTAGTACCTCTCCAAGATATAGAGGTAAACAAAAAATTAAAATTTGTAGAGAAACCTCTTCAGATAGAAGACAGAAAAGTGAAGTTTCTCAAGCACAAACGACTAGTGCTAGTTAAAGTCAAGTGGGATTCGAAACGAGGACTCGAATACACTTAGGAACTAGAATCAGAAATGAAGCGAAAGTATCCTCAATTATTCCAGTAAATCTCGAGGACGAGATTTTATTAAGGTGGGGAGAATGTAACAACTCTCATCAAAAGTCATATTTATTTAATTAATTTGACCAATAGGAAACCCTAATTGAGACACCCAAATGATTCTGCACAAGCCCTAAAGTTTTCAGAACAATCGGAATTAGGATCAGGGCCCCTAAAACTCAGGGGGGGATAAAACCCTAGTCACGATTATCTTAAAATCGTGCTGTCAAAAAACGAATTTTGAGAAACTGTCAAGTCATCAGGCCTAGTCCCACACGTGGCTACCCTATAGCTATTTTGTGTCCCTTACGGACCGTAAGGAAAGAGGCTTACGGTCCGTAAGCTTGTCCAATTTCGTGTATAAATAGCAGCGATTGGGACTGGAAATTGGGCGCTTGAACGACGAACAAAGTCGCAATATACACGGAGTTATGCTCTGTTTATCACAATTAACACACACGATTCACTAATCGACGCCGCAATCAGGGTAATAACTCGATCGCTATTACGATTCATTGTCCGATCGATCAATGTACTCAATGGATGTTTAAGTGCTGCCCACATTAGGGTGATGCTTTGTCATTAGTCGTTAATTCGATGGATGTTTAAGCATAGCACTTTGTCATTCGTTGTGAGGGTTGATCTCGTGAGTTATCGTAAAAAGCTGTATTAAGTTACTAACCGAATTGTGTGCCTGTTATTAAATTTAGGTTAAAAGGCTAATCAGTAGGCTAGGCTCTGCTCAAATTAAATCTGCAATGTGAGTCATTCTCTTTTTATCAAAAAAATTGCTTTACAAAAACCCTATTTATTTCAAAGTTATAATTACAAGGATTAAGTTTATGTAATCACCATATTGCAGCCGGTATGTGGGGTTTTGTATACATTACTTGATAATCTTCACCATTGGACAACGAGTTAGCCAATGGGTGATATGACCATAATCACAGACACCATTGGATGAATGGGCCAATGGGTCGAGTGATAAAGTACTGTGGGTAGTTGGTTTGATATCTGGAAACATTGTAATCTCTCTTAATACTGTTAATTATAACAAACGAGTCGTTTTCATAAAAAGAATGATTCACTCAGTATTTCCCGCTGACAAAACCTTTTTCAAACATGTTTCAGGTAATCTGTTGTGATCCAGGAAAAGTGCCGAGAAGCACTACAAGCTTAAGGAAGTGGCTCAGTATAAAATAAAGAAACATGTTTTGTAAAATAAAAGATTTCTTCGTGAAATCTCAAGATTGTAAATTACCGGGTTTTATCCCGAGTTGTGAAATAAAATAATCGGGAAATATTTCAGTTTTAAAAAGATCCTAACGATAAACTTCCGCTGTTAAACTCAATTAAATAAATACCACGGGATTTCTGTCCCGCGGCTCCTGAAACGGGTCAAACCGGGTCGGGGGCGTGACATAAATCAAGTGCTGTTGTAAAGAAGATCCCCAATGGGGACACACCTAAAGTCAAGCCATCATCTCTCTGATTAAACAGAAGTTCTAGCCTGAGCTCTCATGGTCTCGCATTAATCCATTTACAGATATCATCTAGGTATACTCACCTGTAAGACTGAATATAGGGAATCTGGATACGAGAGTATATTCTAAGGTGGGACACATGAATAAGTTAAGTCCTTAAAACACTAATTCTCGTATCTCAAAACAATTGAACTTTGTGTGAAAATTTAAGTGGATTAGTATACTGATAATCAAAGTGAATCGTTTAAAACTTAAAGTCTTTAAAAGGTCAACGGTGCTTGTGATGTCTCATAAACTGATATGATCCTCTGACACAAACTCAAACTAAAAATATTGTCTGTAAATATTTCTTTACTGCTTTTCATTAAAGAAAAATTACAAAAAGATTTTCGGAGTGTTTTAGCATAAACTTTGTAAAATACAAAAATATTTTGTTTCACGTTATGTTTCGACAACCGATGATGGAAAGTTGAATTTCAAAATCTGAAGATGCTGAACATAAACAAGGTCATTAATTTGAAACTTGAATTTCAAAATAAAAAAAATCAATAAGTTGGATAATCAAGGTCATTTATTTGAACTTGATCATCTGTGAGGGTTACTGAAATGGATCATGCTTAAATGTCAAAAATGATAATAGACATTTATATGTTAAGAAAACTCTCACCAGTTGAATCTAAAACGTTCATTTGAATGATAAAAAGATTTGACAGGAAGCTAATGAAAGGGGGAGCAAGATTAATTGTCAAATCTAAGATTCAGAGCATTATTCAAGGGGGAGCTTACAGTTTTACTTTGTTTGCTTGAATATGCAATCCGAGGCAGATCTAGACTAAACTTCGCAGATTTCTAAGCTATGTCCAAGAGGGAGTCTGTGGTTGCTGATGATATCAAACCTTCAAGAAGACTCAGAGAGAAAGAAGGACAAGACGCTATGAGATTGACTGTGACAATATCCAAGGGGGAGTCTGTTAGTGCAGTATGTCTATCGTCTCCATCAATCAGCATCGTAGCAAGACACTGAAGAAACCTAGAGCGTTTATTGTAATATTTAGATAAAATGGGCAAGGTGGAAATCTTGTAAATAAGGAGAAATCCTTATACCTTGTGCCTATAAATAGAAGCCTTAGGTGTTATGTTAGAGACTTTTGGCCATTTGAGATCTTAGAGCTTGGTGCTTAGAGAGAGAAAGTCTAGAGAAAGAAAGTGTTCGTAGGTGATTCTCGGTGCTTGTATTTGTCATAGTGTTCAATAAGAATCATGTTAATTGTATGATCTTGTGTTCGGTCACGCACGTGTATGGATTCCGCACGTCACATGTGTCGTTACGCAATCGTTCGGATTTGAAAACCGATCCTACAAATAGTTATCATGCAAGTATCGAAGCTGCCCCATTCGAAGCACTATATGGACGAAAGTGTAGAACTCCAGTTTGTTAGGCAGAAATAGGAGAAAGCCAATTATTAGGTCCCGAGATTGTACAAGAAACCACCGACAAGATAACTCAAATCAAGGAAAGATTGAAAATAGCTCGAGATCGCCAGAAGAGTTATGCAGGCAATCAGCGCAAGCCGTTAGAATTTCAAGTTGGAGACAAGGTACTGTTGAAAGTTTCTCCTTGGAAAGGAGTAGTTCGGTTTGGTAAAAAGGGAAAGCTAAGTCCAAGATACATAGGACCATTCCCAGTGATCCAGCGAATAGGACCAGTTGCCTATCGCTTGCAACTACCAGAAGAGCTAGCTGGAGTACATGACGTGTTTCATGTATCTAACCTCATGAAATGTCTATCTGACGAATCCCTGGTAGTACCTCTTCAAGATATAGAGGTAAATGAAAAGTTAAAATTCATTGAGAAACCACTCTAAATAGAAGACAGAAAGATTAAGTTCCTCAAGCACAAAAGATTGGTACTGGTTAAAGTCATGTGGGAGTCAAAAAGGGGACCTGAGTATACATGGGAACTGGAATCAGAAATGAAGCGAAAATATCCTCACTTATTCCAGTAAATCTAGAGGACGAGATTTTAAATAAGGTGGGGAGGATGTAAGGACCTGCAAAAATGCCCCACAACACTCCGTAAGTGAAAACCCGGACCTCTAAAACCCTAATCCTCATGAAAAACCAAGGAATTCAAAATTTTTGGACTTCACGCGGGCCGCGTAAGAATTAAGTTAGGCCTACGCGGGCCGCGACAGCACAACGGATGACTCGGACCAGTTTCATGCCACGTGTCTGACATGTGGCAGACCTACGGCGTGTCACGGCAGCCCTAGCGCTAGCTAGGGTGGCCCTCGCGGGCCGCGTAAGATCCTCTTAAGGTTTACGCGGGCTGCGAGAGACTAAAAAATCAGCTATAAATGGGGCGTGCATGGGACTTGCTTATGTGTTCGAAAAAACCTTTAAAACATCAATCTTTCTGTGTAAAAATGAATGTTTTAGGGTCATTATGATGCTACGAGTACAGGGTATTAACTCGATCACTGCTACGATACAATGTCCGATCGATTGAAACCGATCTGATGGATGTTTAAGTGCTGCCCGAATTCGGGCTATACTTTGTCATTAGTCGTGAGGGTTTTGATTTTGTGCGTTTATCGTAAATGTTGTATTAAGTTACTGACCTATTTTCGTGTGCATTGTTATTTAACTAGGTTACAAGGCTAAATCAGTAGGCCAAGTTCTGTCCAACTAAACTTGCAAAGTGAGTCATTCTCTTTCATCAAAAGTGTTTTAAAATACCTAAATGTTTTCCAGTTATATTTTACAGGGGGTAAGTCTTTGTTATCTTAAATTACTGGCAGTAAGTGGGGTATTGTGCACATTACTATTATTCTCTCTCGTTTAGGTGGACGAACCTAAACAGAGATAATCATCACTATTGGGTGAAAGGACCCAATAGTGGTATGACCATCGTCACCAGGGGGTGTTACTGGACCAGATAATTATAAGATAGTGGCAATTGTGATCGCTCTTAG
Source organism: Helianthus tuberosus (assembly GCA_030545235.1). NCBI lineage: Eukaryota > Viridiplantae > Streptophyta > Magnoliopsida > Asterales > Asteraceae > Helianthus > Helianthus tuberosus. Next base: position 84,193,014 of record CM060418.1, on the reverse strand, counting down.
TCCTGTAATTTATAACAATGTGTCGTTTTGTGCAAAATGAATGACTCGCCAGTATTTCCCTGCTGAAAAAATCTTTTTTTAAAACATGTTTCAGGTGATTTACTGTGAACCAAGGAAAAAGTGCCGCGTAGCATTACAGCTTGAAGCATGTGGCTCAGTAAATAAAATAAATAAACATGTTTTTGTAAAATAGGGAAATTCCTTGTGAATTTCCTTTACTGTAAATTATGGGGTTTTTCCTACAACGTGAAATAAAATAATTGGGCATTTTTAGTTTAAAAAGATTCTGTTAAAGTTTCCGCTGCCAAAATGAACAATACCACGGGTTTCTGTCCCGCGGCTTCCGAACCAGGTAAAACCGGGACGGGGGCCGTGACAGATCCCAACGTTGTGACGGGTAAGCTCCTACTGGATGACTTCTTTGTTTCTGTTTTATTCGATTCGGGTGCCGATACTAGTTAAGTGTCCTTAAAAGTTAGTCAGATGCTTAAGCGTACCCCAATTCCCTTGAACACCAAGCATGTGGTAGAATTAGCAAACGGTAAAAGTCTTGAGGCCACACACATAGTTAAGGGTTGTAATCTCGTTTTAGCTGGTCAGACCTTCTCTATCGACCTTATTCCCGTCGTTCTTGGTAGCTTCGACGTCGTCATTGGAATGGATTGGTTATCGCAACATCGAGCAGAGATCCTTTGCAAGGAGAAAATCGTCCGCGTTCCTCATTCTGGTGAGGAACCTCTCGTAATTCGTGGCGACAAGAGTGGTGCTGTTGTGAGAATCATCTCTTTCCTTTAGGCCCAGAAGTGTTTACGAAAGGGCCACACCGCTATTCTAGCTCTCGTTACTGACACCTCAACGAAAGAAAAGAAGATAGAAGATATCCCGATCGTACGCGACTTTCCTGAGGTATTCCCTGAGGAATTACCTAGTCTCCCGCCCCATCGTCAGGTCGAGTTTCAAATCGAGCTAGCTCCTGGAGCAGCACCTATAGCTCGGGTACCCTATCGCTTAGCCCCGTCTGAACTAGAAGAATTGTCCATGCAACTACAGGAACTCTTGGATAAGGGTTTCATTCGTCCTAGCTCTTCGCCCTGGGGAGCTCCAGTTTTGTTTGTGAAGAAGAAAGACGGTACCTTTCGAATGTTCATAGACTATCGTGAACTCAACAAGGTGACCGTGAAGAATCGTTTCCCTCTTCCTCGTATCGACGACTTGTTCTACCAGTTGCAAGGGTCGAGCTTCTACTCTAAGATTGATCTGAGATCGAGTTATCATCAGCTGAGAGTCCGAGACGAGGACATCTCTAAGACAGCATTCAGGACTCGTTACGGGCACTACGAGTTTCTGGTTATGCCTTTCGGGTTGACAAACGCACCTGCAGTCTTCATGGACCTCATGAATCGAGTGTGCAAACCATACTTGGATAAGTTCATTATTATCTTCATCGACGACATCTTGATCTATTCTAAAAGTCAGGAGGAGCATGAGCACCATCTGCGGCTTATTCTAGAACTTCTTCGATCAGAACAGCTCTACCCTAAGTTTTCGAAGTGTGACTTTTGGCTTCATGAAGTCCATTTCCTAGGCCACGTAGTCAATAAGGATGGGATTCACGTTGATCCATCCAAGGTTGACTCAATCAGGAATTGGCCTGCACCTCATACACCAACTGAAATCCGTCTATTCTTGGGTTTAGCGGGTTACTACAGAAGGTTTATCAAGGATTTCTCAAAGATTGCGCAGCCTCTTACTGTCCTTACTCAGAAGGGTATCACCTACTGTCACGACCCCCGACCCGGTTTGACCCGTTTCAGGAGCCGCGGGACAGAAATACTGCGGTATGGATTTAATTGAGTTTAACAGCGGAAACAGGATCGTTTAAAGCTAAAATTTTTCCCAATTATTTTATTTCATAATTCGGGATAAAACCCCGATAATTTATAACAGTATGATTTTTCTAGGAAATCATTATGTTACAAAACTTATTGCTTTATTTTATAATGAGCCACTATCTTAAGCTTGAAATGCTCCCCAGCACTTTTCCTGATTTACAATAGATCACCTGAAACATGTTTGAAAAAGGTTTTGTCAGCGGGAAATACTGAGTGAATCATTCTATTTTGCATAATGATGCATAGTTATCAATTACAGCATAAGAGCGATTACAATGGCTTCTATCTTATTTTTATCTGGCCTTCTGTCACAATGGTGACAAGTCACAATGGTGACGATGGTCATACCACTATTTAGATCAATGAACCTAAATAGTGACGATTATCCCTGTAGGTCAATGAACCCAACAGTGATTATCCCGAGTAGGTCAATGAACCTAACTGGGTGAGAATTAGTAATGTGCACAATACCCCACTAACCAGTAATTCAAGATATCCACGACTTAGTCCCTGTAATTATAACCTTGAAAATAATTTGAGGTATTGTAAAACAATTTGATAAAATAACTCACAAACTGTGAGAAAAGGAGAATGACTCACATTGCAGATTTATACGGGCAGAGCCTAGCCTACGGATTAGCCTTTTATCCTAATTTCAATAACAAGCACACAATTTGGGGTTAGTGATCAATCCATCATTTACGATAACTCACGAGATCAAATTCTCACAATGAATGACAAAGTGCGGTACTTCAACTCATCCATCGAATTAACGACGAACGACAAAGTACGATACTTCAACTCATCCATCGAATTAACGACGAACGACAAAGTATAACCCTAATGTGGGCGGCACTTAAACATTCATTGGATATATTGATCGTCGGAAAATGAATCGTAGCAGCGATTGTGCTAATACCCTGATTGCAGCATCAATTTAGTGCCTCTGTGTGTTAATTGAAGTATACAGCAGTTAACTCGGTGTATAATTGAGAATTCTTTCGTCGTAAAATGTCCATATTTCGAATGCCAATGTTCTGAATTTATACACGAATTTTATCTAGCTTACGGACCGTAAGCTTAATGACCTTACGGTCCGTAAGGTACACAAAATGCCTATATTGTTGCCACGTGTGGGACTAGCTCAGGTGAGTCGACATTTTCTAAAATTTCAACTTGGAGAGCACGGTATGTAGATAATCGTCAAGTAGGGAATGCCCCCCCTGAGTTTTAGGGGCCCTAATCCTGATTCTGAAAATTATGAAAATTTTATGGTTTGTTCAGAATCACTTGGGTGTCTCAATTAGGGTTTCCTATTGGTCAAATTACTTTAGTAATTATGACTTTTGATGAGAGTCGTTACATTCTCCCCAACTTAATAAAAATCTCGTCCTCGAGATTTACTGGAATAATTAAGAATACTTTCTCTTTATTTCGGATTCCAGTTCCCAAGTATATTAGGATCCTGTCTTTGAATCCTACTTTACTTAAACTAACACTATTTGTTTACCTTTATATCTTGGAAAGGTACTACCAAAGATTCGTCTGATAGACATTTCTTGAAATTGGATATATAAAATATATCATGTATTCCAACTAACCTTCCTGGTAGTTGTAAGCTATAAGTAACTGATCCAATACGTTGAATTACTGGAAATGATCCTACATACTTTGGTCTTAGATTTCCTTTCTTACCAAATCTAACTACTCCTTTTCAAGGAGATACTTTTAATAGTATTTTGTCTCCAACTCGAACTCCAACGGCTTTTATCTATTATCTGAATAATTCTTATGACTATCTCTTGCCGTTTTCAGCTTTTCTCTCGTGATACTGAATATCACAGTTGTAGTCATTTAGGATTTTCATCCATCTCTTTTGCCTCAAATTCTTTTCGCCCAATTATATATATCTTAACTTCTCATAATCTGTATAGATAGTATCCTTACTTCCATCCAGATAATGTCTCCAAATCTTAAGGCAAAATTATGGTTCTAAATTTATACTTTTCCAATTGCCTTGAGGCATACGCAATTACCTTTTTGCGTTGCATTAACATATATCCAAATCATAACTTTGAAGCATTACTGTATACTTCAAAATCTTCTGTTCCTTCTGGTAAGGCTAGGATTGTAGTATTGGTTAACTTAGTTAATGGTATAGCTATTTTGAAAATTCCTTAATAAACTGTCTATAATACTAAACCTACAAAATTACTAATTTCCATTGCTGATTGCAGAATCTTCCATTTGGTAATTACTGCTATCTTAGCAAAATCTAAGTGAATACCTTCATGATTTACCATATGACCAAAAATTGCACTTCTAGCAGCCAAAATTCATTCTTCGAAAATTTGGCGTAAAGCTTTTCTTTTCTTAACAAAGTTAAGAGTACATGCTAGTGCTGTCAATGTTCTTTCCTACTTTTGTAATAAATAAGTATATTATCTATGAAGACAATTACAAATTTATCCAAACTTAGAATTTACAAACCCTATTTATCATGTCCATGAATGCTGCAGTTGCATTCTTTAATCCGAAGGGTATGACTGTAAATGACCATTCCTAGTTCTGAAAACAGTCTTAGGTACATCTTCTTCTGATACTATCCATAACGTATGTCGATCTTAGAAAAATATTGATTTCCCTGGATTTGATCGAATAGCTCATTAATTCTAAGTAATGAGTATTGATTCTTAATTATAACCTTATTCAATTTCCTATAATCAATACACATTCTTATCGAATCATCCTTTTTCTTAACAACCAATAATGTGCTAACCGATAAGGTTCCCTGGCTTATCGGTAAAATTCCTGGAATTGATAAATCCTAAATTCTATCTTCATATCTGGTGGTAATCCAGGTAAATCTTCTGGAAATATATCTGGGTATTCTAAATTTTACAGAAATTTCCTTAAATTCTGTATCTTTAGTATTTAATGATTACTGAAATCATATATACTATTCCTTGCTTTCGTTCATAAGTAGCAATTTCCATTACTGATATGAATTTCATAGGCTTACATGGTTTATCTCCTGTAATTATAATTACTTCTCTGATGGTTGATTGAATTTCTAAGAAATTCTGATCATAGATAATGATCAACATTGAATTCAACTAATTTTATAGATAATAGGGTTGCAGAAAACTTTATAACTTTAAAAGTTCTATTTTTACATTTTGCAGAACCTTATTTATTTTAACTGAATTCCCATCTGCCGTTTCTAATATAGAAATTTATCTAATGCTGGTTATCGGTAAGTTAAGAGTTTGGCAGAGTAAAGTATTTATAAAACTTTGGTTTGCACCAGAGTTAAATAATACTGTTGTGTAAACGTTGTAAATTAAGAACATACCGGCTATCACATCTGGAATCATCTCGGCTTCATGAGTAGTCAGCTGAAAGGCTCTCGCATTCCTTCTTGCTCCTTCTGCTGGTTTGGCTTGATTGTCGAATGGTTTATTCAGTTTTGGACAATCTGGCCTAAGATGTCCAGTTTCTCCACAGTTGTAACAGACTGAAGATTTCTTCCTCCTGCAGTCTTCTTCTTGATGCCCCGGAATTTTGCAAAAATTGCAATATCCTTTGCATCTTCCAAAATGCTTCCTTTTGCAAAAATTGCAAAATGGACTAGTAGAAGATTGCCCATTCCCTCCTTTCTTGAAATGGTTATGGTTACCCGAACTGAATTCTTGGGTAATCTTTTGGGCTACTTCCTCCCTTCTATTTTCTTCTCTTGTCCGTACTAGCTCGTCAGTCATAGTATTGGCTAATTCTACTGCATCATCAATTGTGCGAGGTTTCGCAGCTTTGACAATATTACGAATTTCGGAAATCAATCCCCAAATATAACGAGAAATAAGTACCGGTTCTGGCGAAGCCAGGGTTGGTACCATTCTAGCATATTCGAAGAATGTCGTAGTATACCCTCGACAATCTACATCTACCATCCGATGGGTTAGAAATTTATTTGCCATTTGATCTTTTTCGTACTCAGGACAGAATTTTCTTTCTACAAGACTCTTAAATTCTTCCCAGTTCATAGCATACGCCATCCTTCTTCCTTTTGCTTGTAACATCGTATTCCACCATTCTAGCGCTACTTCTTTGAAAAGATTTGATGCATACATGACCTGATCATCCTGAGCACATTTACTTATGGCAATTACTGCCTCGGTTTTCTCTAACCAACGCAGTGCCGCAGTCGCTCCTTCATTGCCTGCAAACTCAGTGGGTTTACAAGCAAGAAATTCTTTGTAAGTGCAACCAGGCGTTGCAACTTTCCTTTTCTTAGGGAGCGGAACTTGCCGTGGTTCATTATCATGATTAACATGATTACTGCCTCCGTTTACGCTATTACTGAAATTATCTTCAGAAATGCGTTTGCTAGGAACAACTTGTTGTGGTTCGATTGGATTTTTAACAGCAGCAATGATTGCTGGTATAGCATTGGCTATCCCTTGAGCAACTATTCCTGGAATAGTGTTGGCTATCTCTTGAGCAATGATATTTTCTATATCTTGCCTAGTCACATACTGATCCCCTAGTTGGTGTTCAGATTGATTACCCTCATTAACCGGTTCATTATTAGCGTTTTCCATCTGATATCTAATTTATAGATAAATAATTAGTATAAAGGAAATAATCAAATGTCACAATTTAGTTGCACATAATCATGTAAACGAATATACAACAAAAGTTGTAACTTTCTAAAATTTCCTTATATCATGTTTCTATATACACCCGTTTTATTATTTAATTTACACATACTGATTTTACTGTTACTATTACATAACCACAGTTTCATAATTCCCTATCCTTTATCAGATGATATTCTAGTAACGGCGTTTCTTCTCATCGTATTTCCAGGAGATCTGTCCCAAAGTCTCTTGGATCCTATTCTCAGCATCCATGTTGTCAAAATGATGGAGTTCAGTCCTATTTTCGTTACTTATTGGTGAATTTGGTAAAAGTTCTGATTTGTACTTAGGAAAAAGCCTATAGGGATGGTTTTGTAACAGTATTTCATTATCCAACCATTCGTCTATATTCCAGTGGTTTGAAGGGTTTGAAATAGCTGGTTCTAAGTTCATAAAATTATTTTCATTAACAGGCTCAATAGTATCATCAGTTGCCATTATAAAATCTAGTTCTTCTTGAGATGGTAACTCTTCAATTTGCCTAGAGCTTTCCCCACTTTCCATTTTCTTAGGCTTAGGTTCCTTGAGAGGTAAAGCGTTAAATTCTATAGGTTCTTCTATGTCTGGAATATACCTATTAAAATCTCTGGAAACTTCGATTCTTACTGGATAAAGATTTAAATTCTGAAGGGCTTCCGACAGATCACTCATGCTGTTTATGCAAGATACATAATTATTAAATCATAATAAAATTTTATAGAACAACTTTTTAAATAGTATTCCATACTATCAAAACAACTAAAAATTAAAACATACTAGGTTTTATTTGTAATTTATTTATAAATTTTCTAGACTGTAGATAATAAAAATACTAACCTTTAAATCAAAATCTTTAAAGATTTATATTTACTATTTACAGTAATTAATATATAAAAATCTATATACTAAATAAGTATGATGACTTAATTTATATATATTCACTATTCATTATCATGGTGGATATTGGTTAGTACTGCCTTGTTTAAGCATAGGTGATCAGTCCATGCCTAACTAAGGCTAGGTTATCCAATATCTGCCTTTGATAATAATCCTAGTATTTAAAAATAATCTTAATACTACTACTATTAATATATTATTATTAATAATAAAATTATTAATAATAAATAATTAAACAATAATTTTAAATAAGAGTATACTTCAAACATAAAAATATAATTTCTTTACCACAATATAGTAATACTATATTAGGTAATTCCATATATTAATCAAATAAATTTATATATAATGTTTTTCGATTAACGATGATAGAGCAACAAATATTACAATATATATAAAAATATGCCCATATTAAAATTAACAAATAGCCAGTTAATAAAACACATAATCATATAATAGTAATCAGGAAAAATTAAGTATTTCTAAATACTTAATTAGCTTAACCCAGTGGCTCTGATACCACCTTTTTCTGTCACGACCCCCGACCCGGTTTGACCCGTTTCAGGAGCCGCGGGACAGAAATACTGCGGTATGGATTTAATTGAGTTTAACAGCGGAAACAGGATCGTTTAAAGCTAAAATTTTTCCCAATTATTTTATTTCATAATTCGGGATAAAACCCCGATAATTTATAACAGTATGATTTTTCTAGGAAATCGTTATGTTACAAAACTTATTGCTTTATTTTATAATGAGCCACTATCTTAAGCTTGAAATGCTCCCCAGCACTTTTCCTGATTTACAATAGATCACCTGAAACATGTTTGAAAAAGGTTTTGTCAGCGGGAAATACTGAGTGAATCATTCTATTTTGCATAATGATGCATAGTTATCAATTACAGCATAAGAGCGATTACAATGGCTTCTATCTTATTTTTATCTGGCCTTCTGTCACAATGGTGACAAGTCACAATGGTGACGATGGTCATACCACTATTTAGATCAATGAACCTAAATAGTGACGATTATCCCTGTAGGTCAATGAACCCAACAGTGATTATCCCGAGTAGGTCAATGAACCTAACTGGGTGAGAATTAGTAATGTGCACAATACCCCACTAACCAGTAATTCAAGATATCCACGACTTAGTCCCTGTAATTATAACCTTGAAAATAATTTGAGGTATTGTAAAACAATTTGATAAAATAACTCACAAACTGTGAGAAAAGGAGAATGACTCACATTGCAGATTTATACGGGCAGAGCCTAGCCTACGGATTAGCCTTTTATCCTAATTTCAATAACAAGCACACAATTTGGGGTTAGTGATCAATCCATCATTTACGATAACTCACGAGATCAAATTCTCACAATGAATGACAAAGTGCGGTACTTCAACTCATCCATCGAATTAACGACGAACGACAAAGTACGATACTTCAACTCATCCATCGAATTAACGACGAACGACAAAGTATAACCCTAATGTGGGCGGCACTTAAACATTCATTGGATATATTGATCGTCGGAAAATGAATCGTAGCAGCGATTGTGCTAATACCCTGATTGCAGCATCAATTTAGTGCCTCTGTGTGTTAATTGAAGTATACAGCAGTTAACTCGGTGTATAATTGAGAATTCTTTCGTCGTAAAATGTCCATATTTCGAATGCCAATGTTCTGAATTTATACACGAATTTTATCTAGCTTACGGACCGTAAGCTTAATGACCTTACGGTCCGTAAGGTACACAAAATGCCTATATTGTTTCCACGTGTGGGACTAGCTCAGGTGAGTCGACATTTTCTAAAATTTCAACTTGGAGAGCACGGTATGTAGATAATCGTCAAGTAGGGAATGCCCCCCCTGAGTTTTAGGGGCCCTAATCCTGATTCTGAAAATTATGAAAATTTTATGGTTTGTTCAGAATCACTTGGGTGTCTCAATTAGGGTTTCCTATTGGTCAAATTACTTTAGTAATTATGACTTTTGATGAGAGTCGTTACACCTACCGTTGGGGTGATGCTCAGGAATCTGCTTTTCAGCAGCTGAAGTTGAAGCTTTGTAGCGTACCTATTCTCTCGTTGCCTGAGGGCACAGACGATTTCGTGGTTTATTGTGACGCGTCAATCCAAGGACTTGGTTGTGTGTTGATGCAACGTGAGAAGGTCATTGCTTACGCATCATGCCAACTTAAGGTTCACGAAAAGAACTACACAACGCACGACCTGGAATTGGGAGCAGTGGTGTTTACTCTTAAGATATGGAGACATTATTGTACGGTACCAAGTGCACCATTTACACCGATCACAAGAGTCTCCAGCATATCTTCGATCAGAAGGAGTAGAACACACGACAGCGTCGATGGGTCGAACTCCTTAACGACTATGAATGCGCAATCAAATATCATCCAGGCAAAGCCAACGTGGTGGCTGACGCCCTCAGTCAAAAGGAAACCAAACCTAAGCGTGTACGTGCATTACAGCTTACTATCCACTCTAGTCTTCCTGCCCAAATTCGTGATGCTCAGGTCGAAGCATTGAAGGAAGAGAACATCAAGGCTGAGTCCCTGCGAGGATTAGAGAAACGGTTAGAACTAAAGGAAGACGGTGCTTACTACTTGGCGGGGCGCATCTGGGTTCCATTTTATGGAAATCTACGTGAGCTTGTGATGGATGAAACACACAAGTCTCGTTACTCAGTACATCCTGGTTCTGATAAGATGTACCACGATCTCAAAGCTACGTACTGGTGGCCCCATATGAAAGCTAACATAGCGACCTATGTTAGTAAATGTTTGACCTATATGAGGGTCAAGGTTGAATACCAGAAGCCATCAGGCCTACTTCAGCAATCAGAGATCCAGACATGGAAGTGGGAGCAAATTTCCATGGACTTTGTTACTGGCTTGCCTAGATTTCAACGAGGAAATGATACCATTTGGGTGATAGTGGATTGACTAACCAAGTCTGCACACTTCCTGGCTATCAAAGAAACGGATAAGTTCTCTACTCTAGCAGACATCTACCTGAAGGAAGTAGTCTCGAGGCACGGGGTGCCAACCTCCATCATTTCTGATCGTGATCCACGCTTTACCTCTGATTTGTGGCAAGCGATGCACAAATCCTTTGGCTCGCGTCTAGACATGAGCACAGCATATCATCCACAGACGGATAGGCAGTCTGAATGCACGATCCAAACTCTTGAAGACATGCTTCGAGCATGTGTTATCGACTTTGGTAACGGCTGGGAAAGACACCTACCTTTGGTGGAGTTTTTGTACAACAACAGTTACCACACCAACATCCAAGCTGCTCCATTCGAGGCTTTGTATAGACGGAAATGCTGATCATCCCTATGTTGGGCAGAAGTTTGTGACAGCCAAATCACTGGCCCAGAACTCGTTGTCGACACGATAGGAAAGATTGCCCAAATACGACAACGAATGGTGGCAGCTCGCGATCGTCAGAAAAGCTATGCTGATAAGCGTAGGAAACCACTCGAGTTCCAGGTTGGGGATCGAGTGCTACTTAAAGTTTCACCTTGGAAAGGTGTGATTCGCTTTGGTAAACGAGGCAAGCTAAATCCACGTTATGTTGGACCTTTCGAAATCACTAAGAGAATTGGCAAGGTGGCCTACAGATTGAATCTGCCTGAAGAACTCAGTGGAGTTCACAACGTATTCCATGTGTCAAATCTGAAAAAGTGTTTGTCAGATGAGACCCTCATAATTCCTCTCAAGGAACTCACTATCGACGATCAGCTGCGATTCGTCGAGGAACCAGTAGAGATTACGGACCGAGACGTTAAGGTTCTTAAACGTACCAGAATACCCATTGTTCGAGTTCGTTGGAACTCCCGTCGTGGCCCAGAGTTCACCTGGGAACGAGAAGACCAAATGAAAGACAAGTATCCCCAATTGTTCGAGAAAAGCGAAACCACTACTGAGGCTGAAGCTACTGTGGAATTTCGGGACGAAATTCCAAACCAACGGAGGAAGGATGTGACACCCCAGGAAAACCAGGAAACCACGCAACTCAACTAGCTTCCTAAGTAACTACGTGCTAAATTTCAGGACAAAATTTCTTGCAACTTGGGGATGATGTGACAACTCGTATTTCAAACCTTTAGTCGTACTTTGATGTAACATGTTTTGAATGTTATGTGATTACTTGATAAGATGATAATGTAATATTATGAATGTTATGTGTATGTAATTGTATTGTAAATGTGTATACATACTACCTAAGTTGGATCACACATCACATGTCCATTCGCACAAGCCCATTCGGGCCACATTCCTAGTATTCAAACCAAGGGCAGCCCATGATGGGTTCGGCCCACTCCCATACACGCATAACCTATGAGGAGGGTGTATACTCCTCATTATTTTGCAAAACACACAACACACACAAACCCTATTCTCTCTTCCTCTCCGCTTGAAGCCGACGGCATCAACATCCCCTCTTCCTCGAAGCTTTCTTATTCGGATCAACCCTTGTTCTACCCTTTAACCGGTTAGTATATTACTATTGTTTGCATAATACATGATGTTCCAATTGCTTTGATTGCATGTTAATTGATAATGTGATTGTTATGATCTCGTACAATAGTTAGGGTTCTTGCTAATAGAATCATTGATGTTATGTATTAATGAGATTTGGTACAAACGACTAGCTATAATGTTAATTTGATTATTGATGAAACAAGGTGTGGTAATATGCTAATCGGCTCACATGATATTGAACTGAACACATGTTAATCGGCTGTTATGCGAGTATATGTGAATGATTTATTGTGTTGTCATGTTAGGGTGCATGCTAGTAATCAAGAACATGAGCCGTATTAATGTGTTTAATGTTATGGTTGTTGTTATGTTTTGAATATGATTAGGGTTCATAGGAATTTGATGTTAAAACCCCAGTTTGATCGATTATTGTATGATTGGAAACTGTTAGCATTGTTTTGATCGACTGGATAGGAAATAGGAAACTGTTAGGATTGATTGTAACTGATTGCAAGAATTGTGGAATGATTAAAACCGATCGCACAAGCCAGTCGCACAAGCCAGTCGCACATGACAGTCGCACAAGCCAGTCGTACAAGCCAGTCGCACATGCGTGTCGCACAAGCCAGTCGCACAAGCTTGGTGCAACTGTATAAGCACGCTGTACAACTCTTTGCAGCTCAGTCGCATAACATCTTCTGAATCGCACAAGGTTGTGCTGATCGCACAAGATGTTGGGCCACTTAATATATATTTAGTTATGATATGCTGTTGGGCCGAACAGCCCAAAACTCCAATCGCACAAGTATAACTGGATCGTATAAGTTAAAATGTAGTTTAATTGTTTGGGCCGCACAAGAGGTGGGTTACATGACATTGGGCCGGGTATGTTTTCAATCGCACAACCCGTTGTGAGTCGCACAAGGTTGTGCTGGACGTACTACAGGTTGGGCCGGTGGCTTTAATATTGGATCACACAAGATGATTGGGCTCGCACAAGCTCAACGACCCAATCATCTGCGTCGCACAAGTTGGTCATTATGTGTGTACTTGACTGTTAACGTGTTCTACGTGTTTGCCATGATCATTACGTGTTCGTAACCTGCTAGCTTATGTGTAAACTTATGTGTACTACTTGAACCTAGACCTGACTTGTACGGTAACCATGTTAGGATGTGGTTGACCACATATAGCTCAAGTGACCTTTTTGTGTATCTGCCGAGCTAACCTAAGGTGAGTTCACACTTTCTACAAGGCATGGGATTCCCGGTGGTTTGGGAATGGGTTAATGTTTAATAAGGAAACCTGCGTATTCTCTTTGGGTAGAATACGTACTCCCACCCTGTACGGTGAAGGGTGACAACATTGAAACCTACGTGTTCTTCTTGACACGTACTCCCACCCACTTAACTGAAGGGTGACAACATTGACACTAGACAAAAACTCTATCATTAAGTCCCTCATTTTATATCGACTTAATCGTCGGGCCAATGGCGAACGGGTCATTAGTTAAATAGCGCTATTAGGTTTGACAAGCCTCACACCGTGCCGCAGACGACGGGAGTGGACTAATGGATCTGGGCACGTTAATGATGATAGACATTGACTTAGGGCACCCAACTTTCTCATTCAGTAGTCGATATGGTAACGTGTCTAGTGGGATATTCATGGGGTAGCCCCCACAGCTGGGAGCCAGAGTAAAAGGAATTGTTAATCATGTTTTTCAACTATGGGGTAACCCCCACGGCAAGTAAGCCAGCTAAAGAAACTTATGTTTTTGAAACAACTTGAAACGAACACCCAACTGTGAACTCGATCAACTTTGTTGTTGATTCGTTACTGTATGCCTTACAGGTCGTTAGGTGCTTAGATGGAGCTTGCACAGGAGGTCGAGGTCGTTGTGGGACATGGACTGTTGAGTTCCATGTTAAACTTTATGAACTATTAACTTATGTCTTGGTTTTAAACTTTATGCTTCCGCTGATAACTTGAACTTAGTTAATTTGTTTTGGACACCAATTATATTGTGGTTGGTTTTATATTTACTTAAATACATTGTTCAATATGATTGGTGGCTTGATCCTGGTCATGTCACGCCCCTGCGATGATACTCCACTTGTGGAATTTGGGGGTGTGACATGACACGAGTCGCAAAAGGGAGCGTCTTCGCTTTCCAACCGTTTAGTCTCTTTTGGAACTTTTTAATAACCGGCTCCCAGTATTTCGCTCGTTTCATGTTTGTGCCTATAGGAAGGATTAGATACGTAAATGGCAACGCTCCTACGCCACAGTTAAATACTTCGGCTACTTGACTAATTTCAGAGTCACCGACCCAAACCCCGTACACTTTGCACTTTTCGTGATTAATTTTTAACCCGGTAAGAAGGCTGAAGCACCGCAAGAATATGTTAATATTTAACGCATTTTCCATAGACCACTCGCATAAGAACATTACGTCATCTATGTAGCTAAGATGGGTTATAACCAGACCTCCGTTTGCCAACCGAATACCTTAGATCAATCCCAACTCCTTTGCCCTGTTCATAAGCGTATCTAAAACCTCCAAGGCAACAATGAAGAGTGAAGGAAATAAAGGATCTCCTTGACGAAGACAACCACTGAAGAAACACGGTGCTAATCTGGTGGTTAGTTTGTGGTTTGTGCCTCGACAAATAAGGTTAATCTTCTTTGCTTCGTCAAAGTTGTGATGGTGATTATCCTGCAAAACACAAAACACTCGGTTAAGCTCGTTACGAGGAGGGGAATAGGGGGGTTCTCCTCGTAACCACTCTTCAGCGTGAGAATAAGTATATGCTTTGAGGATATAAGTATGTAGTTAAGAGTGAGAGAGCAAGGAAGTGCCCCTTAAACCTGTAGGTGAAGGTTCCTATTTATAGCCGGAGTGGTGTGGAAGAAGATTGGGCTGATGGGCCTTGGGCCTGCAATCGACAATAAAGAAATATCCGTTATGTTCCCTCTGCCACGACCGTTGGTGCTTCTAGGCGAGAGGGAAGCTGGCGCACGCTGATTGGATCCACGTGGCCTGACCGTTATCCTTGTTGTTTGTTCTGTCATCAGCGGCTAGGTGGAGATCGTGGTGTAGTTGTCGGCACACGCTGGTTGGTGCCATGTAAGCGTACTTGTGTACCTTATTTTTTCCTATACGATTTGTCAATCGTGGAGCATGATCGGATACAACCTGTTGGACGCTCGTTGGTCCATTGTCCGGCCACTTGTACCTTTAGTACTTGTCCTTAGATTAGTTACGCTTCTGTCCTCCGCGCGACTATTAGGAATGTCCCATGTAGCCGGCGCAAGGTCCAGGAAGTGAGGGTTTTCATCCAAGGAGCCAAGTGTGAAATCTGGTCTTGTGTTTGCCTTGACCCCGCGCGCGGTCTAGGTTACACTTGTTTGGTCGGCGCAAGGTTGGGAAGGCTACCAAATCAGTCTGTTAAGGGTATAGTCTCGCGCACGATCTGATTGGTCAGCGCGTAATTTGGGACCATACCCATTCAACCTCCAAAACAACCGAATACCTTACATCAATCCCAACTTCTTTGCTCTGTTCATAAGCATATCAAAGTTTTAGTCATGAGTGAAAGCTACATAATTCCAAGCTCCACCTGTACACCCACAGGTGTAATTAGCATATTTGACCTGTTAATTGACGTTGATTTGTTTTTTTCTTTTTTTTTATTTAGGATAAATATATAGATTTTTAATTTTTGATTTTACTATTAAATACAAATATTTATTCTATATAGTTACAGGGAAATGATCAAATTGAAAGTTTATTTTGGCTAGGAAGTATAGGAAGCAATAGGATTAGGACATGTGACAAAATTTAAAATAAAGAGGAAGGGTATTTTAGTCAATCTTATCCTTTTCTTCTTCCCAGTAACATCAAAACCCACCATTTTTAAAACCCACCATCTTCAACCATTTCTTCACTTTCTATCTCAATAATCACTACATTATAGTGCGATTTTCGTCACCAATCAATGATTCAAACACCCGATCAACGTGTTCTTCAGCTTTTCTGAAGAAAACCCAGTTTAATTTCATACAAAATCTCGTTTTTTATGATTTTGAAGATAATCACTCGATCCGTTTGATTCGAGCGCTGATAAGTGTTTCAACCATTCAAAATTCGTCAATTGTTGAAGAAATCACTTCGATCCATGTAAGAAATTCTTTAATTTCATTTTTACGATCTGAGTTTTTGATTTAGTCATTGCGTTTTACGATCTTGGCGGGGGTCCGGGGGCAGCGCCCCTGGTAGCGGGGTCCCAGGGGCGGCAGCCCCTAGCTGGGGTTGAGCTGCGTTTTAGGTAAAACACTAATTTTCTGTAAATTGCCTCTGGAAACTGCATTCGTAAACTGCTTTGGTTCAGACAGTTCACAGCACAGACAATTCACAGCACAGACAAAACTATTGTCATGGTTCAATGCGTTTTAGAGAGAACACTTTATTTGGTGTTTTTAGGCAATTGCGTTTTAGAACTAAAACATTTTTATGTGTTTTCTGGCCATTGCGTTTTAGAAAAACACATTCTTGAAGTGTTTTTGGTGCATTGCGTTTTAGGTAAAACACCTTTTTAGGTGTTTTCAGTCCATTGCGTTTTACAGAGAACACTTTCTTTTGTTTTTTAGGCAATTGCGTTTTAGAATGAGTCATTTTTAAGTGTTTTCTGGCCATTGCGTTTTACAAATAAGACATTTTTTTGTGTTTTTGGTGCATTGCGTTTTAGGTAAAACACTTTTCTATGTGTTTTCAGTCCATTGCGTTTTAGAAAACAGACATTTTAAGTGTTTTCTGGTTATTGCGTTTTAGAAATAAGACATTTGTATGTGTTTTTGGTGCAATGCGTTTTAGGTAAACACATTTTTATGTGTTTTTAGTCCATTGCGTTTTAGAAAGTACATTTTCTTTTGAGTTTTTAGGCTATTGCGTTTTAGAAATAAGACATTTCTTTGTGTTTTCTGGCCATTGCGTTTCACAAATAAGACATTTCTTTGTGTTTTTTGATGCATTGCGTTTTAGAAAAATGTCATTTTTTAGTTTTTTTTCATTGCGTTTTACGTAACTGGGGGTTTTTCTATTGCGTTTTACGCAACTGAGTTTTTAATTTTTTTTTTTGAAAATATAGCAATAGTATACTCGTTTTAAAGATAAAAAACGCTCGTTTTTTTTGTGCAATTTTTATAAAAAAATAATGTCGTATGAAAGAGTTATTAACGTTTAAAAAATAGGGGGGAATTGGAGGAGAGAGAAACTATTGCCCTAAACAAACTCACGCGCCTCTTTTCTTCCATTCAATTTCCATCATTTAATCTTAACCCTTGATTAACTAAATGGATGATCAAGATCACTTCCTAGCCTTCTTAGCCAAATAAACTTCCTATTGTACCTCCACCCTATAGTTACAATATGAAGATAGATACCAGACTCATTTTTTGTGTCTTTTAGTGTGGTTTTTTTTTTTGTCTTATTTTTAAAGTTTACCCTTCAATTAATATTGATACTTACAAGCTTTCAACTTTTTAAAAACTCTACAATCATTTTCTACGTGCTTATATTTATGTAAGTGTCGGTATAAATTAAAGTTAATTATGTTTCTTTGAAAATTTGTAAGCTAAGATATAATATGTTTTTTTTGCTTTTTTTGTACAATTTCATATGGTCGACATAAATTTTATTTTACAACAAGTTGGGTCAAGTATACCATGTTTTCATTAGCTTATATAAATTCGACTTACTTTACGTTTAGGCGCCACCGCAACGCGCGATATCATTTTTAACTTAAAAAAACATAGTTTCATACTTATTTTTATGTACGTGTCGGTATAAGTTCGAGTTGGTGTTCAACGTAAATTTCTTTCGCAAATAAGTCGGGTTATATATAATACGTTTTTGTGCTTATTTTTGTACATCCTTAGTTTATCTACGTTTTAACGTAACTTTTATTCTAAAACGATTTAGGTATTGACGGTACAAATCTGAGTTATTTTACATTTGAACCCGCTGCAACACGCGAGAAAATTTACTAGTCAAATACAAATTTAAATGTATTTTTGGTAAGTTAATTAACTTCATCTATATTACATTAAAACAATGCTTTGATAAACTTTAAATATATTATTATTATTTCGATCTCTGAACCTAAAATTATATTTATATACTAGTTAATTTGCATATACTATAAATACAAAATTTAAAAACAAAACTTATTCTTTTAAGTTTCAATTTTACCTCATATACTTTTAATACTATATGTTTTTAACTGTTTAGTTTTTATTCAATTTTTTTCTTTAGTAACTTGTATTCGTTAACTTATAATTTTTTTGAATACGTAAGTGTGTTTAATTTACTATCCTCGATATTTCAGTATAAACTTTGTTGAAAACACATTTGTATCCAAATGAACTATTATTTTAAACCGATACCGACATCGGTCCCGGAATTCATTTTTATTATTCCATCAATATAAAACACCTTTTGTTATCCTTTCAAATTTGGTTTGTAAAATATACTAAGTACCAGTATCGTACTTGTGGCACTCCAAACCAAACCACCGTATCATACGGGATAACAATATATAGCGGAATTACTCATGAGGTGCCCAAAGACGCATCTCGTGCATAATATGTCGCTATGAGATGGCCAAATCTAAAAATGGTTTTGATCGATGAGCAATTTTGTAATTTTCCCTAAAAGAAAAGTGGTAAACAGTAAACTTACAAATATCGGTATTTGTAATGTATATTAGAATGATTGAAGTCGTGATATATTATAATATCATAACGTTTTCATATAATCAAAAGTAGTTTTCCCAATATTATAACTAGTAGTATACTTCAAGATATATACAAATCCAATGATGGGTTCTCTATTGGTGGAGTAAAATTACGATTTTGCTCCGTTTAAATTTATAGTTTTATCATTGATTTTATTTTTTTCTTCTTCTAGCAAAATTACGGTTTTTCCCTCAGCTCAAATTTACAATTTTGCCATCGTTTTTGTTTTTTCTCTGTCAAATTACGATTTTACCCCAATGTAAAATTACCGACATGTCATCGTTTTAAATTTTTTTGGACAAAAGTATGGTAGTGTTTTGTATAAATTGGTTTGCTCTGTGTAAATTTTATTCGTGCCAAGCGGTAGTTTCCATCGTTTTTGTTTATTTTAGCAAAGGAATGGCAGTGTTTTGTTTTAATAAGTTGACTCGATGTAATTTTTTTGAGATCGTGTTATGAGTAGTATGTACTAGTAATCGAAACACATACATATATGTTATGAGAGAGAAATATTCGACGTAGTGCCCCGCACGGACGGGGGTAAAAACTAATATATGTATATAGGTAGAGGATTCTGTACATTAATCCAGAAGTGTGAGAAGTGTATTATAACACTATATAAACACCGAATATCACTATGTAACACCATATAACACTATGTAACACTATATAACAAATATAACACTATATTTTGTCTGATAGCATTTCTATGATAAATGTATAGTGTTATATATTGTTATATAGTGTTATATGGTGTTACATAGTGATATACGGTGTTTATATGGTGTTATATAGTGGTATATATAGTGTTATATAATACACTTCTCACACTCTTAATTAATGTACATTATCCCTACCCTATGTATATAAAAGATATTAAAACATTAGTCAAATAAAAATACCCTTAACTGTATAAGATATATACTATAAAATAACATATTTATAGAAAGAGGTTTACATCATAAATGACATTCATCAGGATGTAACTACAAAGTGTACACTAAACATAACAAAGGATATCCCTTCCCGAAATCCACTAGCTCCTCCTTATATTGCTATTTTGCCACCTTCATGTTTCAATTTTTTGCTATTTACACCAAGTGATGTGGCATTAACAAATTTATATTTATATTTTTCTTTTATAACTTTCGATATATTATGTTTTATTAAAAACAAATATGGTTTTGCGATGTACTTATTTCTATCTATATTTTGATAAAATTTTTATTAAAAACGGAATATTAAATTTTAGAAAGACTTATAAAACGTTATATTTGATACGGCTCCGTTTTTATAATTTTTATATAAAAACATAGATAAAAATAAGTACATTGCAAATACATATTCGTTTTTTAATATAACATTATATATAAGAAGTTATAAAAATACTCAAATATGAATTTTTTTAATGTTATGTCACTTGGTGTAAATAACAAAAAGTTGGATGCAAATATAGAATCATCCGAACTTTTATAGATCTAAGCCTAGGATTGCCTCGCGCCTGCCAGCCAACCGTTACGGACATAAAGAAAAATAATATATATCTTAAATAATTTTACACAACTTTTGTATATATTTATAACAATTTGTACAACGAATTTGTAAAAGTTACAAACTTAATAAATAATCTAAACCTCTGTAAACATTTTATAGAAAAACTAAATAAGAAATCACATATTTTGTAAACTTTTTAATACGTAATATTTAAACATAATTTATTAAACTTAATAATATGATATAATAAAATAAATATTTTAATGTTCTAAATACTCTGTACCTAAATCAAGTGTGAAGTGGGTGATCTTGTGGAAACAAAATGTATAAGATGACGGATGGATTGAAAAAAAAAATGATATTTTGAAAGGCATTTGATAATAAAAGAATGTTTGTATAAGATGATGGACGGATCGACAAAATGATATTTTTGAAAGGGAAAATTTTTTTGAATTGATAGGTTACACACGCTTGTACACGTTTATATATTTTTACATTAGAGATGATCTATCATTTTATATATTAAAGCATCTCTAGTGGTTTTAGGTGGACCTCTCTGAATTTTCAGACCGGAAAACCATTAGAGAAAGGCGTCCGAGTTGGTTTGATCCTTGCGCACGGACTAGTCCGGACGAGCAACAAGGGGGGACCCACTCTCTCAAATCACGTTTGGTTGTTGAACATGGTCCTCCGCAACCTTCCCTTTTCTCTGTTTTCGGTTTTCTAGGGTTTAGTGGCTAACCCTGCAATTGTTAGGAGTGATATCAACAAACGGAAATGTACATTAGGGATGAGCGTGGTACCTATTCGGTACCAAACCGGTACCGAATATACCCGGTATGGTACGGTTCGGTACCGGTTTTTTAGTGTAAAAACCGGTAAATACTGGTACCGAACCGGTACCAAAAATATCAAAAGTCGATACCAAATCGGTACAAAAAATATACCCGGTTCGGTAAATTCGGTACCAGTACTCGATACCATTTGCTCATCCCTAATGTACAGAACCAAGAAATGCTTACACATCTAGTCGTACCACTAGTTAGAAGTTAGGGTTACTTATTTGATAAGTTCATGACAGAACAAAACCAATGACATAGGCGGAACCGAACAACTTGTTCTCTTGCAACTAAAGGTGTCGCGGGGGCCTCGAAAGATAAGTAACCTTTTGAAACAACCCCTTAATACAACAAGGGTCTACATGTAACTTGAATATTTTAAATTTGGAAAAAGGGTTTTACAAGCCGAGCTGTCAAGCCGATACAATTTCTCGTTGCTTGTAGCAATATGTGTTTAAATAAGTTGGGTATATGCATGAACGAACCAATGCAAAATCAGCAACGATCTCTTCACGATTTGATGTTTGATTCCAAATTTCATTCGTACTTTCATGTGATCATTATTATACTCCCATCTATCCATGCCTAATTTCAACTAGTTGAGTGGGTACAGATCCTCCATTAACAAACACCCACTTTTTCTATAAATAAAACAACTCACCCCTATCCTCTCAAATTCACCCAACTTCCCTTAAATTTCATAACCTTGTTTTTTTTATATTTTTGATCTGGGTATTTGATTGTGAACAAAACCCATGAAAATCTTGAGCCGAAAGTGTTGGAATCCGACAGTTAGTCCCCTTTGCTTTGCGTCAAGGAAAAGCAAATGAAGTTTTTTTTTGCAACTGGGTTTGCGAGATTGTTGAAATAGTAAAGTGGGGTTTTGTTGTGTTATAATATTATTGCTATTTCAGGGGTTGAAGATTGTTCTACAGCAAGTAAGTATCGATTCTCTTCAATGTTTTCACACTACCTCAAGATTACATGTATTTAATGCTTGTTATTTCGTTGGTTATATTCTTGAGAGTTTTTGTGATCTGATCAGTTAATTGGTTGTAAATTTTGGTGAAGTATGTTCTTGAATTCTTGTTTTTTTTTTTTTTGAACGGCCAAAGTATGTTCTTGAATTTGAGTGATGTGTTCAATTTTGTTAATATTTGTTTTAGTTTCAAGTGTGTGTTGTTCTTGATTTTAGGTGTTCTTGTTTTCAAGTTATTATAGTTTTGGTCAAATATGTTCTTATTTTCAAGTGGTTTGTTCAAGATCATATATGTTTGTTAATTTTTTGTTTGCTTGAATTTTAACTGTTTTTGTAATAATTTTTAATATTTTATACAATTATTGTTTGACATTTAAGAGGGTTTTTGCAGGTTTTACAGATAATATTCAACTACTTTGCTAATATTTTAATTGGTTCTTGTAAATTTGATCAGTTTTTGTTTGCTTGAATTTTAACTGTTTTGTAATATTTTTTTTTAACATTTTATCCAATTATTGTTTGACATTTAAGAGGGTTTTTGCAGGTTTTACAGTTGATATTCAACTATTTGCTAATATTTTAATTGGTTCTTGTAAATTATTGAACTTTTCTCCATTATTGCTTGATATTCAAGTGGGGTTCAGCTGATTTTAAAATGTTGATCAACTATTTGCTTGAATTCAACTCTTTGTTTGTTTGTTTTTTGTTGTAAATTTTAAATACTTTGACCAATTCTTGCTTGAAATTCAAAGTGGGCTTACTGTTACAACTTATGTTACATTTTAGCCAATTGTATACTTAATACCTTCTGTGTTTAACAAAAACATTTGTTCCATATAGAAACAACAGAGACATGGCAACATACGTTGAACCACCGAACGGATTTCGACAGCCCGGGAAGCATTATTACACGATGTGGCAAACAGTATTCGAAATCGACACCAAATACATACCAATCAAACCAATAGGCAGAGGCGCATACGGCGTCGTATGTTCTTCAATCAATCGCGAAACAAACGAGAAAGTAGCAATCAAGAAGATCAATAACGTGTTTGGTAACCCGACTGACGCAGTAAGAACTTTGAGGGAGTTGAAACTTCTTCGACACATTAGGCACGAAAATGTGATCGGATTGAAGGATGTTATGTTCCCGATTTCCAGGAATAGCTTCAAAGATGTGTATCTTGTTTATGAGTTGATGGATACCGATCTTCATCATATTATTAAGTCTTCACAGCCATTATCAAATGATCACTGCAAATTCTTCTTGTATCAGGTTAGTATATAATAAGTTCCATTTTAATCAAGTAATTTGTCCATTTCTTTTGTATATTAGGGAAAATCACGAAACTAGCAATGTTGAGTAACAAACTTGCTAAAATGGCTATTAATGGTCATTTTGGTAATATATTAGTAGTTAACAATGTTAATTTCGTGATTTTCCCTGTGAATTATCTCTAGCGGGTCAAAGAAGTAGAAAAGTAGTTTAAATAGAAACGGGTCAAATGAGTAAAATGTGTATGTGTTCTATGCTTTGTAATTGTGCATTTGTTTGTTAATCAAACAATTAATAAGTCTTTTTTTAAACAGTTGCTTTTAGGTCTAAGATATCTTCACTCCGCTAATGTACTACACCGAGACCTGAAGCCCGGAAATCTGTTGGTCAACGCGAACTGCGAGCTCAAAATATGTGATTTCGGTCTTGCAAGAACAAGCCAAGGTAGTGAACAATTTATGACCGAATATGTTGTCACACGTTGGTACCGAGCACCTGAGCTTCTCCTATGTTGTGACAACTACGGAACCTCAATCGATGTCTGGTCGGTCGGGTGCATCTTTGCCGAAATCCTCGGCCGAAAACCGCTTTTCCCGGGAACTGAGTGCCTCAACCAGTTAAAACTAATAATCAACATTCTCGGCAGTCAAACCGACAATAATCTTGGATTTATCGATAACATGAAAGCTAGGAGGTTTATTAAAAGTCTCCCGTTCACCCGAGGGATTAATCTTTCTTCGTTGTACCCGATGGCGGATCCTTTGGCACTAGATTTGCTAAAAAGGATGCTTGTTTTTGACCCGACAAAGAGGATAACGGTGACAGAGGCTTTACACCACCCGTATATGGCGGGTTTGTTTGACCCGAATAAAAACCCGCCCTCCAGTGTGCCGATAAATTTGGATCTTGATGAGAATATGAGTGAAGATGTTATTAGGGAGGAGATGTTGAAGGAAATGTTGCAGTATCACCCTGAAGCTAATGCATATGCAATGGGGGTTCAAAGATAGCAAGCAATTTTTATGTTTCTTAAGTAGAAAAAGATGTCAATTTTGATGTTTACTAATAGCATATAAAATGCTTTTAGTTGTAATTTGGATTCAAATACTTCTGTTATTCTTGTAATTTGGATTCTAAAATCTTTATGAAGTAAGTTTTCTCCTTTAATAAACACTAAAAATGTAATTTTTACTTTTTTTTATAGTTAAGTTTTGATAAACGCCTATGATTTTTAGGCTCGAACTTGTTCTCTAATTTTTACCCCTTCAAAGCCACTATCATCAAATAAAAAATAAAAAAATTATAGTTTCTAAATTTTTTTTAATGTTATTGTTGGTTTGAATTTATGTGGTTAGCTTTCAATTTTAAACTCAGGTGTCTATCTTTAACATTTATTTACAAGTTATGTTAGTATAATATAATAAAATCATATAAGTTTTATATGACAAAGTTTTGAGGATTATTATATGTACTTGTTAGGTATGGATTGTTGGCTTCTTGCTCAACTACTATGAACCCAAACCCCCATCAATTGTCGCTTTTATCAATCATTTGAGTTTTACATTGACTATAAACTTTAAGGGTCAAAATATTAGTGCTTATAAGAAGGTCGGTTGCAAAATAGTCACTTTTAACCAAATAATCTTAACTCCTTCATAGAATATCACGATTTTAGCATAAATAATTTTCAAAAACATAACACACACCTTTCAATTATTTGAAAAAATCTGTATAATTCTTAAAGGAAAAAAAGTTAACAGGTATTTTAATAGTTAATGATGATTTAACATCTATTTTATTATAAAATCGATAATTATGTTATATGATCGAATACATCGCTTATTTAACTATGTATATGTCTGAGATATTATTTTTCTAGATATGTATTGTCATTGTTCTTGGATATTTTGCTAGAAATACGATGCATCCAACTCATTTTACGTCAAAATTCCTTATATATGATTTTGAGATCAAATGTAATGAATTTCAGCCAATGATCTCTAGATCAAGTGGTGGAAGGCTTGCATTTCTATTGAGAGATGCAAGTTCAACTCCCATTTGGTGCAGGGTGAGGTATTGGTGGGCATTGATAGGAGACCCAGGGAAACCTTGCTTCGATTCTTGAGCCAAACGGGTTTTACTGGTAATTTCACCATCGTGCCTACGGGAGGGTGGGTTACCGGTTTTCCCCGGAATTGGTGGTGGACTCAGGTTACTCTCGGAGTACTCTGTTTGGTCCAGTGGGTGCCCCGAGAGTGCTCGGGATTGATTATGTTGACCGTTAAAAAAAATGTAATGAATTTTAAATCTACAGGGATATGGATTCGTATCAAATCTATGAAAATTACACAGTCGGTATCTACTTTATTTATAGTAAGTAGTGATAAATTAAAATTTTAAAATATATAAAATATAGTTGTGTTTTAGTGGTTTTAACCACTTGAGTTCAAAATAAAAAAATTTAATGCTTCGAGTCCCTAACCGCTCATTTTATAACGTCTTGAGTCCCTGTGTTTTAATGGTTTTAAGTTAAACTTTTAACTAGTTGAGTGTCCAAAATCAAAAGTACAAGTGTTAAAAAATTGGACTAAAAAATGAGTGGTAAAGAACTCGGGGCATTAAAATTTTTTATTTTAAATTCAAGTGGATGAAATCACTAAAACACGACTCAAAAAGTAATTTCCTCTAAATCTTAATACAGATGTTTTGACTTTTCTTTATAAGCTAGACTGATTATGTTATAGGACCACAACAATTCTACCAAGTCCTAACATAGCCTTTCTCTAGATACATTGAATAGTGGGACTACATACCAAACGTGAGGCACGAATATTGGTTGCCTTGTCAGCCATGTGTTGAAGACAACATCGTTGGGGTTGCATAGTGAATCAACAGCATGATCAACACCCAAACGTTAATTAAGAAACTAAGGCCGCGACGCGAAATGGGCTATATTTGCTGGTTAACATGTCGTATTAGAACACACACACGACATGCATATTCACAAGTATACACACATGGGCGAAGCTTTTAAGGGGCGGCCGACCCCCCGAACTTTTCGCTCAGTATTGGAGAGTATGTAGTTTTCATATAGAAATTTTTTGGTATATACGTTATCGACCCCCAGGTTTTATATAAATTTTTAGGTCCGGTAACTTTCGTCCCTCGGTTGGAAATCTCAAGCTTCGCCACTGTATACACGAACCTGTTTAAAAACAAATAATTCTTCAAAATCCATCTTCCTATAAGATACGGGTGCCATGTACAAAAGCACATAGCTAGGCCTGAAATCTGGAGTGTGCCAACTTTTGTCTTATTTTCTTTAGTACAAAATTGGGATTATTTGCATGTAAAATACGAAACATGATTACGTTAATAGGTACTGAATTTTGTACCACCAAAAGTGCATAAGTGTGTATAACTTTAAAGTTTTAACCAAAGTTAATAGAAAGCCAAAGAGCAAGACCAAAAACTACTCTATTGAATATTCATCATCATCATCATCATCATACTCAGTAAATGTCATCAATAGCAAAGCTAAAGTAGGGTATGAGATGTAGACAGTCTTACCTCTACCCCGTAGGAATAGAGAGACTGCTTCCACTGAGACCCCCGGCTCGATAGTAGTTTTGCATCAAGCCTTGGACATAAGGCACATAACACTCAGCAATTGAGACAACTTGTCACACCCCAACCGATGGCGGAATCATCGGGGCGCGGCACTGAGCGAAACAGATTGTCCAGAAGTTTCCATAACAACTATCATTACCATTCAAATTAAGATAACATGTCCCATACCATGTCTTCAAATAGCAAACAAGTTATTACAGACAAAAACTAAACAAATATTTTGTTCCGACAACTCAGATTTAAACATAACAATTTATTCGTTGGTTTCTAGGACTCCAGTTCCTAGCTTCGATTTCATCACAGCCCGAGAAGTATATAAACAACCTAGGCACCTGTCACATACGTTAAAATAAAGTCAATACATAAAATGTAAAGGTGAGCATACAAGTTTGATAATAGCATATAGAGTTCGAATTCGTTTACGCATAACCAGCACGTACACATAGTGAAATGAAGCACGTTAGTTATCGACATAGATCCATCGATACCAATGACTACGGGTTGACTGCCTGAGGCAGTTCGCAATACATGATTACCACCGTAATCCATGCAAGTAAAAGATCCTTAACAACCCCCGTATGAACGGGTGCTGAGTCCAAACTATAGTACTATCGTTGCTAAGGCAGGTAGACAGCATTCCATGTGTAAACATAACAAACAAGCATTCATAAGCCACGTATAACATGCATAAATGGTTCAGCGTTAAAATAGCTTGAGTAGTGTGATAGTTGTAGTTTGAATAGTTGTAACGTATGTAACACCCAAAAGTGCTAAAAGCAAAAAGGGTTCGAGTATACTCACAGTGATTGATGGATTGAAGGGAGCGCTTTTACAGCGAGTACGGTTGGCCTGAATAGATTCGATAACGTAACGATAAGTGACGCGTAAAACAGTACGAGTGAGAGTGGGTAGGATGACTGATCGTGCAGATCAGTTATCCGTGAGCAGAAGTCATCCGTGCGCATGACCTACCCGTGCGCTGGTGATGCGTGCGGATGGTGTGCCATCCGGATAGGTTATCCGTGCGTACGACTGTCCGTGCGGTGGTAATCCGTGCGGACTAGTTGTACGTGCGGGTGACTTCTCCGTACGGACAAGTTGTTTGTGTGGATAAACGTTCAAGTGGATTGTTTCTTCCTAAGATGTGTTTGTGTATGATGGCTTGTGCTTTGAAGTTTTCGTTGTAGCATTTAGAAAACACCTAAGTGTTTCTACCTTTCAAGCCGGTCGCGCGGACGGCAGTCCGTGCGTATGGTAGTCCGTGCGGGCAGCCTATGCGCGCGGGCAGAGACAGTCCGTCCGGATGTCCTGTCCGTGCGTACGGCTTGGCCGTGCGGATGAAGATTGTTTGATTTTCATTTTAAGGCCTTAGTATCTCATGATCCGAAGAGTAATCCATTCAGAGGTCGTCCGTCCGGATTGCTCGTTCGTCGATACTCAAACCTCGTTTGGAAAGTGGGTCCCAAGGGTAGTCCGTGCGGGTGACAACCCGTGCGTATGACTTGTACGTGCGGACAGCTAGTCCGTGCGCACAGCTTGTCCGTGCGGACAGCCTCTGGTTGTTCCGTTCGTCTACACTTGGTTTCTGTTGTCGTTTATCGAGACGTTCTGATTACGTGGCAACCACTTGGAATTGTATTCTCACCCGCGTGACTAGACCGGTCAGGAACCACCCTAACTCGGCCTGTCGGCGACTCAGAACGGTCATCCCGGTTATCCCCGAAATCAGTTGTCTGTAGGTAGGATTCCAGATCTAGAACTAGAGCATCACTATCGACGAGTAGAACACTAGAACCGATCAGATTCGTACCGGTTCTAAGGGGTAAAGAAGGAAAGAACTTAGGTTTATTTCTTTCAACTCTTTTACTCTTAGAAAAGTTTAGATCTAGGTGGGATTATTGTAGAAACTTGTAGAAATCGTTTAGATCTGAGATATTCTTGGTGGAATGAGGTCAAGCTTGAAGTTCTTATGAACTTCGTGATGACGTCACCCGAGAATACCTCAAATCCGGATGATTCCCTGGTTAAAAGTGAAGGTTTGAAAGATAGAAATGTGTAGAATTGTGTAGTGATCAAAGATGTACAAGAATTAGTGCAAGATCTTACCTGGATTGAGAGAAATCTGAGAAAAGGTGAAGAATGCGTGTGGTTCGGACGTCACTTGCCAAAAGTGGAAAAAGTGGAGAGTGACCCGTGTATTTATAGGATGCCAAAAAGGGAAAGGGTGAGCCGTGCGCATGGCACGCACCCGGGTAGGTTATCCGCGCGGACTGGTCATCCGTGCGGACTGGCAATCCGTGCGGACTGGCCATCCGTGCGGATGCCGCCTGCTTGGGTGAGTTCGGTGTGACGTTGATTCGGTTTTGATTTGCGAGCGATTCGATAAGGTTTCCTAGTCAAATTACTTTCAGTCCCAACTACTTCTTATATGGTTCGGCTCGGGATTCGGGTTCGGGTTCGTTTATATTCGAGTAGACTTCGAGTTCGATTGAGTTCGCTTGATTTATCACAACATAATCATAAAATAGACATGCACAAGTAACACGTAAGGCACACACACACGTATGGCTGACAAGTAAAATGCATAACCCGAGTTACGATTTGATGTCGATTTGATTAGCATAGCTTGATTAACTTTATCGCATTGTTACTTCCTATCGTTCACAGTCGTAGGTCGATTGAAATACGGTTAGCATGACCCGATTATTGTAATGTACGACATTTACTCCACATAATCTAAATATAATCCAAACAATTCTACGAGTCACGTCGCGCGGAATCGGTCGTTGACTTTGACCTTGACTTTGACTTTCACTCGTGAAAACACGGGGTGTTACAGCCTCCCCTTGTTTAGGAAATTTCGTCCCGAAATTAAGCTGAAAGCTGTAACTAGTTCGTGAATCACGTGTGAGAGTTCTTCGTCTGGGCCATTGAAAATAGTCAAATTAATCAGGATTTTACGGTTAAAATCGGCTGATTTTTGGATATGATGTGCGAAAGTACCTGATTTAAAAGCCTATAAAATTTTAGATTTCAATTCAAAGTTGTTTGGGAGAAATCTTTTTCAATTACCAATTTTTCATTTTCAAAACCTTTTTTTTTTTTTTTCTTTCAAAACCTTGATTATTGTAGGTTCCGGTTTGACTTCGTTTCGATTGCGTACCGACTCTTGAACGTGCGGAATCCGTTTCGATTGCTAACCGACTCGTGAACGTGCGGAATCCGTACACAATCGTTATCGAACACACAAGAACGTACAATTTTAACGTGATTCAATAGATTCGTATGACGTGTACAAGTTCCGGAAATCACGTTGAGAACTTTCTTTCTCTAGTTTCTCTCTCTAGACTTTCTCTCTCTAAGATTATCTCTCTAATTAAACAGCTGCGGGTACTTGGCCTTCATGTCGTTTTCGAGTTCCCAAGTGAACTCCGCGCCTCGTTTGCCTTCCCATCGGACTTTCACAATAGGAATGCGTGAGCGCCTGAGTTCTTTGGTCTGACGATCCATGATCTCGACAGGCTTTTCCACGAAGTGTAATGTTTCGTTCACTTGTAGATCATCTAGAGGAACATGTAAGTCGTGGTCGGCGATGCACTTTCGGAGGTTTGACACGTGGAAAGTCGGATGGACATTGCTAAGTTCTTCCGGTAATTCGAGTCTGTAGGCGACTTTACCGATCCTTTCCAGAATCTTAAAAGGTCCAACATATCGAGGCGCGAGTTTCCCCTTTTTGCCGAATCGGACTACACCCTTCCAAGGTGATACCTTTAGGAGTACGTAGTCACCAACGCCATACTCACGGTGCTTGCGCTTTTTATCGGCGAGAACTTTCTGTCTATCCCGAGCTTTCGCTAGATTGTCTCGAATTTGGAAAATTTTGTCTGTCGTCTCTTGTAGCAGCTCCGGACCGGTTAGTTGCGAGTGACCGATCTCGTGCCACACAATAGGCGATCGACATCTTCTTCCGTATAAGGCCTCGAAAGGTGCCATCTGGATGCTAGCCTGATAGCTGTTGTTATACAAGAATTCGACTAACGGAAGGTGTCTATCCCAATTACCACCGAAGTCTAGAACACACGAACGGAGCATGTCTTCGAGAGTACGAATCGTTCTTTCAGTCTGACCGTCGGTTTGTGGGTGGAACGCAGTACTTAGATTGAGCGTTGTACCGAGTGCCGTTTGAAACGTTTCCCACAATCGTGAAGTGAACCGAGCATCACGATCAGAGATGATGTCACGAGGCGTCCCGTGTCGACAAATGATCTCGTCGGTGTAGATTCGGGCTAATCGTTCCACCTTGTAGTCTTCTCGTATTGGCAGGAAGTGAGCTGATTTAGTCAAACGGTCAATGACAACCCAAATGCTGTCGTGACCTGATGACGTGGTTGGAAGCTTGGTTACGAAATCCATAGCTATGCTCTCCCACTTCCACATGGGAATTGGAGGTTGTTCGAGCAAGCCAGAGGGTCTTTGATGTTCAGCCTTGATCCTAGCACAGGTTAGGCATCTTCCGACGTAGAGAGCGATATCCCGTTTCATACCCGGCCACCAGTACCTATACCGAAGATCGTGGTACATTTTGTCAGCACCAAGATGAATAGAGTATCGGGATTTGTGGGCTTCATCCATGATAATCTGTCGCAGGTTGGTTCGCTTGGGAATCCAAATTTTGTCTAAGAAGTGGAATATCCCGTTTGATTTGCTCACAAGTTGGGCTCCATCGTGGTAGATTCTTTCTTTCTTCAAGGTTCGCTCGTTGAAACAAGCATGCTGGGCGTCGCGAATCAGAGCTTCGAGATTGTGCTGGGCTTGAACATTACGGGTGCTAAGCAGATAACTCCGTCTGCTAAGTGCGTCGGCAACAACATTTGCTTTGCCCGGGTGATAACGAATCTCACAGTCGTAATCGTTGAGAAGTTCTACCCATCGGCGTTGACGCATATTTAGTTCTTTCTGATTAAAGATGTGTTGTAGGCTCTTGTGATCAGTGAAGATCGTACACTTGGTACCATACAGGTAGTGTCGCCAAATCTTTAATGCAAAAACAACTGCGCCTAGCTCGAGATCGTGGGTTGTATAGTTCTTCTCGTGAATTTTGAGCTGACGAGATGCGTAAGCTATAACCTTGTCTCGTTGCATTAAGATACAACCGAGACCAAGGTTAGAAGCATCACAGTAGACAATGAAATTATCGTTTCCGTCTGGTAGTGTGAGAACAGGAGCATTGCAGAGCATGTACTTGAGGGTTCGAAAGGCAGACTCTTGTTTGGTTCCCCAGACAAAAGGCTGGTCCTTATGAGTGAGAGAAGTGAGTGGTACAGCAATCTTCGAGAATCCTTCGATGAATCGTCGATAATAGCCCGCTAGCCCGAGAAAGGAGCGGACTTCAGTCGGATTCTTAGGCGTAACCCAGCTCTTAGCAGCTTCAATCTTCGCAGGATCGACGTGAATACCCTGACTATTTACGATGTGACCCAGAAACTGAACCTCCCCCAACCAAAACTCGCACTTTGAGAATTTGGCGTAGAGTTGGTTCCCCTGGAGTAACTCGAGAACCAAACGTAGATGTTACGCGTGTTCGACTCTCGTTTTGGAATAGATCAAGACATCATCAATGAATACGATGACGAAACGGTCGAGATATGGTTTACACACTCGATTCATCAGATCCATGAAAACTGCTGGTGCATTGGTTAGGCCAAAAGGCATGACAACGAATTCGTTATGGCCGTAACGAGTGCGAAACGCGGTTTTGGGTATATCCTCCTCTTGTATACGCAGCTGGTGGTATCCTGAACGCAGATCGATCTTCGAGAAACACATAGCGCCTTGTAGCTGATCAAACAGATCGTCGATTCGAGGCAGAGGATAGCGGTTCTTGATAGTCAACTTATTCAATTCCCGGTAGTCGATGCACATCCGGAACGACCCATCCTTCTTTTTGACGAAAAGGACTGGTGCGCCCCAAGGAGAGGTGCTCGGGCGAATGAAGCCTTTTTCAAGTAATTCCTGGAGTTGGGTTGCGAGTTCGCGCATTTCGGACGGCGCGAGTCGATAAGGAGCTCTGGCGGTAGGATTGGCTCCAGGAATAAGATCAATGCGAAAATCAATATCGCGTTTTGGAGGTAGTCCGGGAAGGTCCTCTGGAAAAACTTGAGGGAATTCCCGAACCACGGGAACGTCTTTTACTTCCTTCTTCTCTTTCTTTTCCTTCTCCGCTGCTACAACGTGAGCCAAGAAAGCCCTGTATTCCTTGCGGAGATACTTGCTAGCTTGGAGACATGACATCAGCTTGAGTCCCTTTGAAGTAGTATCACCGTAGACGCACAATGAATCACCGTTTGCGAGCGAAAACCGAATCATTTTATCGAAGCACACAACTTCGGCATGGTTTTCGCGAAGAAAGTCCATGCCTACTATGACATCAAAGCTCCCGAGTTGCATCGGAATAAGGTCGATTGAGAAGATGTGATTGTTGAGTTCAAGAGTACAATCACGGATAACGGAATTAACAGCGACGGTTCTTCCAGTAGCGACTTCTACTTCGAATGCCGAGGAGAGTTTGGAACGTTTACGACTAAGGAGTTTCTCAAATTCGAGTGACACAAAGCAATTATCGGCTCCAGTATCAAATAAACATGAAGCATAAATACCATTCACGAGGAACGTACCATTGACTACGTTGTTGTCGGCCTGGGCTTGACGCACATTGAGATTGAAAGTTCTGGGTCGTGCGGCCTGTTGCTGTTGCTGTTGTTGCTGCTGTGGTTCTTGTTTCACCACCCTGTTCGGGCACATGTTGGCGAAATGGTTCGGGTCACCACATGTGAAGCATGCTCTGGCTTTGACTGCGGGTGCCGGAGGAGCTTGTTGACCCTGTGGGGCAGCGAGTAGAGCTTGATTGGCAGGAGCTTGACGAATTCGGCAGTTGGCAGTAAAGTGGCCGTAGACGTTGCAATGAGCACAGAAGCGGCATTGAATAGCAGTCGGGTGATGATAGGTGCAAGTAGGGCAGAGTGGGTGTGGTCCAGTATATGCACGCTTTGCAGGCGGTGCATTGGCCACAGGGGCCGCTACTTGACGCTGTTGAGCAGGTACAGCTTGGATCGGTGCAGCAGTAATTGCACAGTTCTTGTTGGTGGAGTTGCTCTTTCTCTTGTTCTTTCTCTTGTTGCTTGATGAGGTAGGTTCAGCAGTTGGTGGAGTAACGGTAGCCTGATGCAGATGCTTGGAGGTCTTATCCCACACCCCAGCCTTGACCCTTTTGTGATTGATTTCAGCGGCCAGCAGATAGGTTTCTTCGATCGTGGTAGTCTTGGCCGCTTGCACGAAATCAGCAACGCAGTCGGGAAAAGCTCGGATGTACTTCTTGATGGTCATCTCAGGGGTCTTAACCTGGTCGGGACAGATAATGCTGAGCTGCTTGAAGCGAGCAATAAGACCAGCATTGTCTCCATCCTTCTGATGTATGTGCCAGAATTCATCTTCAAGCTTTTGACGTTCGTGAGGAGGGCAGAATTCCTCTAGCATGACTTCTTTGAGCTCTTCCCATGACAAACCGTAGGCTGCATCATTCCCTCTCTTGTTCCTCTCGGCCGTCCACCAGTCCAAAGCACGGGACTGAAAGACGCCGGTAGCGTTCAGAGTTCGAAGGTCATCAGGGCAACCACTTTGTCGCAGAGTAACCTCGATAGAGTCAAACCAGTGGAATAGTGCAGTAGGACCTCCTTCGCCTGTGAATTCTTTCGGCCCACACGATTTGAATTGTTTGAAACTGAAAGGTCTTGCAGCAACTTTAGGACCTTCAGTCCTCGACTCCTCGGATGACTTGCTAGCGTTCTCATAGGCATCGCTCACAGCTTTAGCCACACTTTTTGCGATAATAGAGGCAAGAAGTCGGTCCCTCTTTTCCTGACGAGTGAGTGTATGACGAGATCCAGACGACATTGTCTGCAATAGACATCGCCACGGAACTCAACACATGTATTCGAATCTCACCTCACACGTTTATTACTACTAAAGCTCAGTAACACGTACCAAGTAAACGCATGTAGTCACAAAATCATAGAATTGCACAAAACCTCATAAACACATAGAGCACATAGTCACAGTATTCCTAAACACGTAAGCACAATAGCAAGAACACATATATCCCTAGTCACTAAGGCATTTAGAGAACAGAAACCTAATAATTAAAGTTCGCGTGTGTTCGGAGGATGCATTGTGTGTCGTGTGTTTTAGCAGAAGCAATAGTGTTGAAAATCAATAGTACCTCAAAACGTTAACAAATAAGCAGGAAAACACGTAAAAGTCTTCATAAAGGTCGATAAATCAAAGGTAGATTGTCTGCGGCTAATAGACTTCGACTAACCAAAGTGGTTCGACTATTCGCAAGGATCCTGCACAATTACCTCCAGGATTATGCCTTTGCCTCGATTCTTGGGCATTGGCGCAATTCCCATGGGCTATATTGTGTCTTAAGATCGTTGGAGTCCATCGAAACTCTGGTGAGAGTTTTGTATAAAGGCAGAACAAGTCGTCAAGGTTAAGGTTTCACCCCTATCTTGCAACTTCTGTCCTGGTTTTTAATAAAATTGAGGAGATTATTCATCAAAATATGGATTCCACTCCTAATTTGGTACGATTTCTCCTCGTTTGTAGCTAAAAACGCACGCTGATTAGGCAACTTTAGTCGAGAGTTTGCGGTTTTCACACCTATT
Organism: Helianthus tuberosus; assembly: GCA_030545235.1. Taxonomy (NCBI): domain Eukaryota; kingdom Viridiplantae; phylum Streptophyta; class Magnoliopsida; order Asterales; family Asteraceae; genus Helianthus; species Helianthus tuberosus. Next base: position 84,157,300 of record CM060418.1, on the reverse strand, counting down.
CTCGGCCTTATTACCTGTTCACAACTTGAAAATTCGAGTGTAATGATAGAAAAAAGTGAGTGATAGTGGCGAATTTACGCATACGCGTGAGTTGGTCTGTTGGCTCTTAACTATAGACTAGGTCGCTAAGACTTCGGCCCGGACTAGGTCGAGTCTTGCCTAATTCCCTATAGTTATGGCTCTGATACCAATCTGTCACACCCCAACCGATGGCGGAATCATCGGGGCGCGGCACTGAGCGAAACAGATTGTCCAGAAGTTTCCATAACAACTATCATTACCATTCAAATTAAGATAACATGTCCCATACCATGTCTTCAAATAGCAAACAAGTTATTACAGACAAAAACTAAACAAATATTCTGTTACGACAACTCAGATTTAAACATAACAATTTATTCGTTGGTTTCTAGGACTCCAGTTCCTAGCTTCGATTTCATCACAGCCCGAGAAGTATATAAACAACCTAGGCACCTGTCTCATACGTTAAAATAAAGTCAATACATAAAATGTAAAGGTGAACATACAAGTTTGATAATAGCATATAGAGTTCGAATTCGTTTACGCATAACCAGCACGTACACATAGTGAAATGAAGCACGTTAGTTATCGACATAGATCCATCGATACCAATGACTGCGGGTTGACTGCCTGAGGCAGTTCGCAATACATGATTACCACCGTAATCCATGCAAGTAAAAGATCCTTAACAACCCCCGTGTGAACGGGTGCTGAGTCCAAACTATAGTACTATCGTTGCTAAGGCAGGTAGACAGCATTCCATGTGTAAACATAACAAACAAGCATTCATAAGCCACGTATAACATGCATAAATGGTTCAGCGTTAAAATAGCTTGAGTAGTGTGATAGTTGTAGTTTGAATAGTTGTAACGTATGTAACACCCAAAAGTGCTAAAAGCAAAAAGGGTTCGAGTATACTCACAGTGATTGATGGATTGAAGGGAGCGCTTTTATAGCGAGTACGGTTGGCTTGAATAGATTCGATAACGTAACGATAAGTGACGCGTAAAACAGTACGAGTGAGAGTGGGTAGGATGACTGATCGTGCGGATCAGTTATCCGTGAGCAGAAGTCATCCGTGCGCATGACCTACCCGTGCGCTGGTGATGCGTGCGGATGGTGATGCGTGCGGATGGTGTGCCATCCGGATAGGTTATCCGTGCGTACGACTGTCCGTGCGGTGGTAATCCGTGCGGACTAGTTGTACGTGCGGGTGACTTATCCGTACGGACAAGTTGTTTGTGTGGATAAACGTTCAAGTGGATTGTTTCTTCCTAAGATGTGTTTGTGTATGATGGCTTGTGCTTTGAAGTTTTCGTTGTAGCATTTAGAAAACACCTAAGTGTTTCTACCTTTCAAGCCGGTCGCGCGGACGGCAGTCCGTGCGTATGGTAGTCCGTGCGGGCAGCCTATGCGCGCGGGCAGAGACAGTCCGTCCGGATGTCCTGTCCGTGCGTACGGCTTGGCCGTGCGGATGAAGATTGTTTGATTTTCATTTTAAGGCCTTAGTATCTCATGATCCGAAGAGTAATCCATTCAGAGGTCGTCCGTCCGTATTGCTCGTTCGTCGATACTCAAACCTCGTTTGGAAAGTGGGTCCCAAGGGTAGTCCGTGCGGGTGACAACCCGTGCGTATGACTTGTACGTGCGGACAGCTAGTCCGTGCGCACAGCTTGTCCGTGCGGACAGCCTCTGGTTGTTCCGTTCGTCTACACTTGGTTTCTGTTGTCGTTTATCGAGACGTTCTGATTACGTGGCAACCACTTGGAATTGTATTCTCACCCGCGTGACTAGACCGGTCAGGAACCACCCTAACTCGGCCTGTCGGCGACTCAGAACGGTCATCCCGGTTATCCCCGAAATCAGTTGTCTGTAGGTAGGATTCCAGATCTAGAACTAGAGCATCACTATCGACGAGTAGAACACTAGAACCGATCAGATTCGTACCGGTTCTAAGGGGTAAAGAAGGAAAGAACTTAGGTTTATTTCTTTCAACTCTTTTACTCTTAGAAAAGTTTAGATCTAGGTGGGATTATTGTAAAAACTTGTAGAAATCGTTTAGATCTGAGATATTCTTGGTGGAATGAGGTCAAGCTTGAAGTTCTTATGAACTTCGTGATGACGTCACCCGAGAATACCTCAAATCCGGATGATTCCCTGGTTAAAAGTGAAGGTTTGAAAGATAGAAATGTGTAGAATTGTGTAGTGATCAAAGATGTACAAGAATTAGTGCAAGATCTTACCTGGATTGAGAGAAATCTGAGAAAAGGTGAAGAATGCGTGTGGTTCGGACGTCACTTGCCAAAAGTGGAAAAAGTGGAGAGTGACCCGTGTATTTATAGGATGCCAAAAAGGGAAAGGGTGAGCCGTGCGCATGGCACGCACCCGGGTAGGTTATCCGCGCGGACTGGTCATCCGTGCGGACTGGCAATCCGTGCGGACTGGCCATCCGTGCGGACGGGCCATCCGTGCGGATGCCGCCTGCTTGGGTGAGTTCGGTGCGACGTTGATTCGGTTTTGATTTGCGAGCGATTCGATAAGGTTTCCTAGTCAAATTACTTTCATTCCCAACTACTTCTTATATGGTTCGGCTCGGGATTCGGGTTCGGGTTCGTTTATATTCGAGTAGACTTCGAGTTCGATTGAGTTCGCTTGATTTATCACAACATAATCATAAAATAGACATGCACAAGTAACACGTAAGGCACACACACACGTATGGCTGACAAGTAAAATGCATAAGCCGAGTTACGATTTGATGTCGATTTGATTAGCATAGCTTGATTAACTTTATCGCATTGTTACTTCCTATCGTTCACAGTCGTAGGTCGATTGAAATACGGTTAGCATGACCCGATTATTGTAATGTACGGCATTTACTCCACATAATCTAAATATAATCCAAACAATTCTACGAGTCACGTCACGCGGAATCGGTCGTTGACTTTGACCTTGACTTTGACTTTCACTCGTGAAAACACGGGGTGTTACACAACTGCCGATTAGTGTATGTACCCCCTTGTCTTTCGGCTATCAACGCCACCACATGATGCATTGAACCTTCTTTTCTTACTTTTCTCCACATATGGTATAAACTCTAAGACAGTTAATTCTTCCAACTGCATAAACCAGTTAACACAAACCCAAATTCAACATTGACCATTCTACCGCGACAGTTTTCTCTAAAGGTTTGTAAAGGAAGCAAAGGACATGTGTTTGATAAAAGGGAAGAAGACATGTGGAAAAAGTAGGAAACGACGACAATGGAGCAAAGGGTTAAACAAAATAAAGAACAACTTGAAGGGTCAACTTTTGAAATGCAGAGGAAGGGCCAAATGTGAAAATATCACCAACACTTGCCTTTAAATAGATTGTTAGTTTGATAAAATCTCCTTGCACTTTATTCCTCAAAGGGTTTACAATAAATAATACAGTGGATCCTATAATTTTGGTAGCTCACTATAATTGTGCTATTTACAATAAATACAAATATCACAAAATCATTTCTATGAATATGACAATATACTAATACTCCCCCGCAGTCGAAACGGGTGGTTCCCGAATGTTGAGACTGGAACGAAAGTCGTCAAAAAGAACTTTAGGTAAGCCTTTGGTGAAGATGTCCGCTATCTGATATCGCGAAGGAACATGCATAACTCGAATTTGACCTTTGGCAATTTTTTCACGAACAAAATGAATGTCCATTTCGATGTGCTTCGTTCGTTGATGTTGTACGGGGTTTCCAGCCAAATAAATAGCACTCACATTATCACATTTGACCAAAGTAGCATGCTGTGGAGCATGTTGCAATTCGAGAAGAAGATTGCGGATCCAACAAACTTCAGAGACAACATTTGCAACTCCGCGTTATTCGGCTTCCGCACTCGAGCGGGATAGAGTCGGCTGTCTCTTTGATGACCAAGATAAGAGGTTATCACCCATGTAAACACAGTATCCAGAGGTGGATCGACGTGTATCGGGGCACCCGCCCCAGGTGAGCATTTGTGAAGATGTAGCCCGAAATTCAAGGTACCTTTTATGTACCGCAGGATTGGTGTCAAAGCATTCATGTGAAATGTCATTGGTGAATGCATATGTAAACAAATTTGTTGGACGGCGTAAGACGGGGCGTGTAAATGTTAAGTATTGAAGTGGCCCCGCAAGACTTCTATATTCTGTGATGTTGTCTGTGATACCCCAGGAAAACGCACAACACGACTAGCTTCTCCGGCAACGGTGTGCTAAATTTCAGGACGAAATTTGTTTCAACTTGGGGATGATGTGACAACTCGTGTAATTTCCTGAACGTTTTGTTTTACTGTGTAATTCTATGAACGTTAAACGAATTGAATTTGGTGATTTATTTTATTTGAACGATTGTGTGCTTGGAAATGTGTAATGTGAATTATGCGAAACCGAAACTGAAATATGGGAATATGTTATTTTGTGAAACGAAGCGTTGTAATATACTGCTTTGCGATACGAAACGTTTTAGCGAGCTATTCTGCGAAATTTGCGAAACTATCATTTAGCAAACCCAAACCCAAACCCAAACCCAAACCCACCCCTCCCCCTTCTTGCGCCACATATAGGCCCAACCCCAACCCAAGTCCCCTTATTTGAAACATTAGGCCCAAACCCATACTCTCTTGTTTCCTTGTAGCCCACTAGCCCAACTCTCTTGGGTTTTAATTATATGTAGGAGACTTTGGGTGTGACAACTTGCAAATAACCGGTAATTCCGTACGAACTAATCACTATTTTTATTTCTTAATCTCATGCATTTAGCGTAATTTAATTACGTAACTGTGTCGTAAATCAGATAACAGAGTTAGGACAAGAAAAAAATGCTAAAACATATGTTGGTTTTCGTCGTATTGCGAAACCAAGCAAACAATGTCCTAAAAGTGTTGGTAAAAAGTGTCGTGCGCACTATTCACGGTTACACTATTCATGTCAGCAAAACCGTGAAAAAAGAACGAGACACTGAAAAACGACACACGGATAACATAACTGAGTCCATTTATATAAGAAAACAATAATACGAAAACATATCTTGCAAAGATACAAGACTTTCCGGTATGACGCCCTAATTACAAAAATGTCCGTTTCGGCTAAAATATAACATTTTTAACGCGTCCGAATCCGTGGTATAGCATTTCCGGGACTCCAAAATTATGTCAATTGTTGAAAAACACGCTGAAACATTTTAAGGATATCAACGGGATGTTCAAAATCACAAGCTTACGGTATTACATCGCTATGCATTAAACTAGTCCGTTAGCGAACCGGTGAATTAGCAAGCGGTAATTTCGCCACAAAATAACCAAACGAAGAAACTAGTGAACTAGTTAGCCATATTTTGGTGTCGGAAACGCCTTGAAAATACACTATAGCATCGATGGTAAATTAAAACCATAGCTCCCGGTATTATATCGTATCTTTCGTGTACCATCCGGTATCGAACCGACGAGCGAACTAGTGGCATTTTTGCCATCTAAAATAAATACCCCCAAACTAATAAACTAGTTAGACATAAATTAGCATCACTAACATATTAAATATACAATACTTTCTTTAATGGCATAAATATCTAAAATGAACTATCATCACATGTAGAAATTTAGTTTTTTTTTATTACAAGTCTTAAAAAAAAAAACAAAATTTACCAAAATCATTCTTGTACCCCTTTTCTTGTTCACGAAAATCAAGGGGCCCCACCACTTTGATATGGTTTGAAAATATGAAGATTAGAAGCATGGTTATGTTGAAAATTATTACTACACCTTACCTTATATCATCACCATACTTCATATCTTATCATTTTACAAAAAAATCAACAACAAACCTTCTCCATCTTCACCTCCAAAATCGGCAGCCAACACCCCCTTTAACCCTTCTTTTTCATTCACTTAAATCACTAAAACAAGCCTAATAAATCCATTTCAAGATCATCCATCCATGGCTTAAGCATGAAGGGTCATTAGGAGCATTCTTGGAACTTAACATTCTTCTTATTTTCTTATTTAGCTTGTGCAATATTGTAAGTCTTCTAATCACCATTTTTAAGCTTCTTATTACTAGTAAATTATGGAAGTACAAGTTGATTGTCTTGAAATTAAAGTTAAACACAAACAAAAACCCTAATCTCAAAGCTAATAAACACTAAATCTAACCATATTATGTGTTGTTATGTGTAGATTAGTGTAGTTAGTTTGTGTGATCTTGTTATTTATGATGATTTTTGTTGATATTAGTGATTTAAGCTTATGTTTATGATGATCTTATGAATAGATTCATGTAGTCTTCAAGACTTATGTTCATATTACCATGATGAACATAAATATATGATTTAAACATGGATACGTTTAAATCGTGAAAGATCATCATCCTCACTTTCATGAACTAACTATGTAATTTTTAGATTACATAAAGAAACAAGTGTTTAAATGGGTTTAACACTAAATTTTGGAAGTTTATTAAGCTTTGTTCTTACAAGTGAAGTTTAATAACTTGATTATTATGAAATATCACCATAAAAAGTCTAGTAATCAAAGGGGTTAAAGTGAGAAAACTTGATTTGAACTTATGACAAGAATGATGTGTTTAAAATTCTAGTAAAAAAATGTGAAGATTATTTTTGTTATAAACAAGTGGTTAAAAATACACTTATAAAGTTCATGGAAATGAAGGTTAGAATGTATGAAATCATACATGTAAAGATTGGTGTAATGAAATTTGATTTGGAAATTGATTATGATTATGGGTTTAAACATGGTTTAAACGCGTTTTTATAACGTGGGAAACGTCATAGTTTTAGGGGAAACTATGGCGAATTTTTCCAAAAATCTAATCGCGATGAAAGAGGGGATTAAAGGGTGATTAACAATGTTAAACGTGATTAATGGTTTTAAACGTCATTATAGAAGCTTTCATGAAAATGGTTAAGTCTTAAATGTTAAAGTGTTCTTAGGAACTAAAACATGTGTTTTCACAAAAAATAAATGGTGAAAATAATAACCATACATATATATATTTTTTGGGCAAAAATTATATATATTTTGGAAAACTCATTAAGTATAAGTATTATGTGCTATGTGTATGTATTTAGATACACTTAGGCTGATCAAAATAACACACCCATGATTACAAGAAATACTTGTATGAAACAAGTATAAAATGACACAAAAATACATATACATGTTTCATTCACATTCCAATGAAATGCTATTAAACGGACGAATAAACGAAATGGCCGAAACAGTAATACATAACACTCGACGACGACAAAGTGAGCGTATCGTCACCGCGGGAAACTACTACGACATTTGGACGACTCTTCGACGCGGAAATATACCTATAAAGCGACTACGACGACACGTCTAAAAAATAAGATATTTTTAGAACGCTTAACGAATACAAATATATACTACCGATAACAAAATCCGGAAAGTTTAAAATCTATAAAATTACTAAGTATTTATTTTAGGACATGAACACATTTAAAAGTCCTATACTTAGTAAAATTTGGATAAAAATACAAGATTATTAATGGACTCACAAAACTGATTATGGGTAAGGGCCCAATAACAATAAATCATGGGCTATAGCCCAATAATATTAATTCATGGGCAAGGGCCCAATAACAATAAATCATGGGCTAGAGCCCAATAACATTAATTCATGGGCAATGGCCCAATAACATAAAAGACATGGGCTCGGCCCAATAACATTATAACATGGGTTTGGCCCAATAACATAAAAGACATGGGCTCGGCCCAATAACATTAAAACATGGGTTAGGCCCAATAACATAAAAGACATGGGCTCAGCCCAATAACATTAAAACATGGGTTAGGCCCAATAACATAGATGACATGGGCTCGGCCCAATGACATGGGCTCGGCCCAATGACATGAGCAAAGGCTCAATGACTTGCGTGAGCGGCACGAGGACATGTGAAGGGCGAAGCCTGTTCACACATAATTCAATGCACATAGAATACATGAATACACTTATGAATTCAATACATATAACAATCGAGCGAGTAAACTACCAACGCTCTAAAAATGCAAAGTTGTTCCAAAGATGACAAGCGATAACATAATAAAGAATTCAAGATGAACAACTTGTACGAGGTCCGATAAGACCTAGTGTCTAATCAGGTTAGTGCACATGTAGGTTATTCACGCGTACGGACGCTCACCTACGATATTACATAATACGGAACGCAAATTTGTGAGTTCATGTCCCTCCTTTCAATGATTTCACTGTTTTATTTTAAAACAGTCGAGGGGAAATACATGTCAAAACTATAGGTATGTTAGCTATGGGTTTAGATGATAACATGATCAATGTACATAAGTAGGATGATGACATAGCAACCATTAATCACTTAGTGACCAAGGTGCAAAAGGTGTAGATCTATTGAGCTTGAGACATGCTCCACTCCTAGTTGTTAACCATGGAGTGCTTTTGTGATCCCCATGATGTCAAAGTTGTCTCGGGTTGGTTACGTACTTATGGTACATATAGTCAGGGGCTCGCTACCCACTGATAGATCCTTAAACTCCATATATGTGACAACCGGTAATTTACGCCCTTAATTACGTGATTAACAAGCGATTAACGCGATATTAAATAGTGTTTACGACGCAAATTAACTTAATTAGGGCCTCAGTAAGCTTAGGAACGTTGATGCGGTCCTACAGTGCGCGTGTGACGATCTGCGGAGATACCGTTGGAAATTAAACGATAATAAACAGAAACCGTACGAAACACTGACGACGCCGACAAATATGGATGTTACACGAATATTTGATGCTTATGGAGTTTGGGTTGCGATAGCGGGTCCCGTAGGAATTACGGACCACTTACGCATGAAATGGGCTTGTGGGCCCTGGGCCCAAGCCCGAAACCCACAAGCCTAAACCTACACATAATAGGCAAAATCTCTACAAATCTTGCAAAATATTTACTAAATCTCTTCAAGAGATATTGATTCAAAGGACAAAACAACTAACCTAAATGCAATTTGGGTACTCAAAAGATAATAAAAACTTTCCACTCTATTTATACACATGCTTGCTTCTCTCATTTGCCTGCATATTATCTTTCACACATAAAAGTCCACTTTCTCAAACAAAGGTCATCGGCCAAACAACCCCACACCTGGTTCCCTCCTTCACCTCCGGCGACCGGAGTAAATTCGGCCGACTTCGGCCGTTGCCCTTCCGGTGAGACACCCCCCCTTCTTCTCCGTGTACCCGACAGCAACCCCCCCTCACTTCTGATTATCGGCTGCCACCACCAGATGGTGGTGGCGTGCGGCGGCTGCAAGCAGAGAGAGAGAGAGAGAGAGAGAGAGGCAGAGAAGAGAGAAGGAACCGACGGTGGTCGACGTCTCGGACCGACGGTCAGAGACTCGGTCCGACGGTCTTTGTCTCGGACCAGCGGTCCATGTCTTTATCCGACGAAAACCACCGGTAATGTCACACCCCCAAATCCACATGCGGAGTATCACCGCTTGGAGACGTGACTGACCAGGATCCAGCCACCAATCATATTGAACAAGCATATAAGTAGTTATAAAATCCAACCAATACAATTGGTGTCCAAACAAAACATAGTTTAAGTTGCAAGCGGAAGCATAACGTTCAAAAACCCAAAACAAGATATAAGTCCAAATGTTTTAATGTTTAACATGGCACACAATTGTCCATGTCCCACAACGACTCTTCCCCATGCAAGCTCCAGCTAAGTACCTATTGACCTGCAAAGCATGTAGTAACGAGTCAACAACAAAGTTGAGCGAGTTCACAGTTGGGTGTTCATTTTAAGTTGTTCCCAAAAACAGTTTTCTTTAACTGGCATCCTTGCCGTGGGGGTTACCCCATAGTTGAAAACGTGTTTAGTTTATTCCCGTTTATTCTGGCAATCCAGCCGTGGGGGCTACCCCATGTATAATTATCTGGCTCTTCGGTCGTGGGGGCTACCCCATGTATATACTACTAGACTCGTTACCATATCGACTGCTGACTGTAGTCATGTTTATGTGCCCTGAACTGTCAATGTCTATCATCATTGACGTGCCCAGATCCATTAGTTCACGCCCGTCCTCTGCGGCATGGTGTGAGGCTTGTCAGACCTAAATAGCGCTATCTAACTAATGACCCACTCGCCATTGGCCCGGCGATTAAGTCGATATAAAAAGGAGGGACTTCGTGATAGAGTTTTGGTCTAGTGAAAGTTAACTGTCCTTAAGGACGAGGAATTGTATTCCTTAACCCGTACTGTCCTACCCAAGAAGGACGAGGAATCCCTATTCCTTAACCCATTCCCAACCCCTGGGAATCCCATGCTTTGTAGAAAGTGTGAATTCACCTTAGGTTAGCTCGACAGATAAACGAAAGATAAATCGAGCTGCTAGAGGTCAACCACGTCCTAACATGGTTACCATACAAGTCAGGTTTAGGTTCAAGAAATGCACGTATGTTTACACGTAAGCTAACAGGTCACGCACACGTATTGATCATGGCAAACACGTATTATCACATTTTAACAGTCATAACATATCCGAACTTGTGTAATCAAAAGATTGGGCTCGCACAAGTCTAACAGCCTTGTGCGATTCACCCATAGAAGCCCAAAGATACCCGGCCCAACAACACAATCAATCCAACAATGCAAACGGCCCAAACAAGTAAACAAGAGTCTTGTGAGATCCGGATGGGCTTGTGCGATCCGGATGGCTTGTGCGGCTGTGTTTTGGGCTTAATCGGCCCAACAGCATAAGTGAAGTCCAACTATTGTGCGTGGCCCAAACCTTGTGCGATCGGCACTACCTTGTGCGATCCACAAGGTCTTGTGCGATCATGCATATCCCGATTGTACTTAGTGTATTAACAGTTGCACTATTCTTGTGCGACCAGAACTTGTTCGATCGGATCAGATCTTGTGCGATTCTGATCTTGTGCGACTGACAAGTTTGTGTGATTGCACTTGTGCGACTGATCTTGTACGATTGGTCGTCTTGTGCTATTTGTTTTAATATCCGAAAATTATGGCAATCAGTTATATGGTTTCTATTTATGAAATCTATCAATTAACAACACTAACAGTTTCAGTCGTGCCTAACTCGATCAAATCAAGCAATTATCATCTAATTCATAAGAACCCTAATCATATTCAAAGTATAAACAATAACTTAATCAATTCATCGATTCCAATTCATCATACAACACCTCATGTTCGATCATATAATGGGTCTGATTACACGAACATACAACCAAATTAACAAGCATTCGGTTCTAGATCAATAATATGCAAACCCGATTAATATGAACATTATCAAATACACCTATGTGAGCCGATTTCATGAGCACTAAGATTAATAGTTTATATCATGTTCAATCATAAGATATCACTAAATCATTGGTAATACACATAGATCACAACATCATCAAGAATCACAAACACTAACCGATTAAAGGTAAACAAGGATGATCCGAACAAGAAAGCTTCAAGGGATGGGGCTTCGGCTATGGGGATTGCCGTCGAACAAGAGAGAGAAGTAGAGAACTAGGGTTTTGTGTATGTGTTGTGTTTTGCAAGTTATGAAGAGTATACCCTTTCTCCTAAGTGTTAAGCGTATAAAACCAAGTGGGCCGAACTCATCACGGCTGCCCTTGATCCGAATACAAGGAATACGGCCCAAATGGGCTTGTGCGATTGGGTTAAGTTGTACGATCCGAGTCATCTATATATATATATACATTCGTTACACAGAATCACATATTACAAACATAACATTCAATTAAACCACAAGTTCACATAATCAAAGTACAACGAGAGGTTTGAAATACGAGTTGTCACATTATCCCCAAGTTGAAAGAAATTTTGTCCCGAAATTTGGTACGTACTCACTGAGGAAGCTAGTTAAGTTGCATGGTTTTCCTGGGGTGTCACATCCTCCCCCCGTTGATCTGGAATTTCTTCCTGAAATTCCGTGGTAGCTTCAGCCTCAGTAGTGGTTGTACTGTTTACGAACAATTGGGGATACCTTTGTTTCATTTGTTCTTCGCGTTCCCAGGTGAACTCTGGGCCACGACGGGAGTTTGAACGAACTCGAACGAGAGGAATTCTAGTGCGCTTGAGGACCTTAACGTCCCGGTCCGTGATTTAACTGGTTCCTCGACGAATCACAACTAATCATCAATAGTGAGCTCCTTCAAAGGAACTATGAGGGTCTCATCTGACAGACACTTCTTCAGATTCGACACGTGGAAAACGTTGTGAACTCCACTGAGTTCTGCTGGTAGGTTTCAGTTTGCAGGCCACTTTGCCTATTTTCTCTATGATTTCAAATGGTCCAACATATCATGGGTTAAGTTTGCCTCGTTTGCCAAAACAAACAACACCCTTCTAGGGTGAGACTTTGAGTAGCACTCGATCCCCAACCTGGAACTCGAGTGGTTTCCTGCCCTTATCGGCGTAGCTTTTCTGACGGTCACGAGCTGCCGCCATTCGTTGTCGTATTTGAGCAATCCTTTCTGTTGTGTCTACAACAAGTTCTGGGCCAGTGATCTGGCTGTCGCCAACCTCTGCCCAACAAAGAGGTGATCGGCATTTACGCCCGTACAATGCCTCAAACAGAGCAGCTTTAATGCTGGTGTGGTAACTGTTATTATACGAAAATTCCACTATGGCAGATGCTTTTCCCAGCCGTTACCAAAGTCGATTACACATGCCCTAAGCATGTCTTCAAGGGTCTGGATGGTGCGTTCAGACTATCCATCCATTTGTGGGTGATAAGCTGTGCTCATATCTAGACGTGAGCCAAAGGACTTGTGCATTGCTTGCCACAGTTCAGAAGTAAAACGTGCATCACGATCAGAGATAATAGAGGTGGGCACCCCGTTCCTCGAAACAACTTCCTTAAGATAAACGTCTGCTAGAGTGGAGAACTAATCCGTTTCCTTGATAGCCAAGAAGTGTGCAGACTTTGTGAGTCGATCCACGATCACCCATATAGTATCATTTCCACGTTGAGACCTAGGCAGGCCAGTAACGAAATCCATGGAGATTTGCTCCCATTTCCATTGTGGTATTTCTGGTTGTTGAAGTAGGCCTGAGGGTTTCTGATATTCAGTCTTGACTCTCGCACAAGTCAAACACTTGCTAACGTAAGTTGCTATGTGGGCCTTCATGCTAGGCCACCAGTATGTGGTTCTGAGGTCGTGGTACATCTTATCCGAACCAGGATGTACTGAGTAACGAGACTTGTGTGCCTCGTCCATCACAAGCTCTCGTAGGTTTCCATAGAGTGGGACCCAAATGCGTCCTGTTATGTAGTAAGCACCATCTTCCTTTTGTTCTAATCGTTGCCTTGAGCCGCGTAGGGCTTCAGCCCTGACGTTTTCTGGTTTCAATGCTTCTACCTGAGCATCCCGTATCTGTGAAGGAAGACTAGACTGGATGGTAAGTTGTAATGCTCGCACGCGCTTAGGCGTAGTGTCCTTTCGACTGAGGGCGTCAGCCACAACATTGGCTTTGCCTGGATGGTACTTGATCGCACATTCGTAATCGTTCAGTAGCTCAACACATCGTCGTTGACGCATGTTCAACTCCTTCTGTTTGAAGATATGTTCAAGACTCCTGTGATCGGTGTAAATGGTACACCTGGTACCGTACAGGTAATGTCTCCATATCTTGAGTGTGAAAACAACAGCTCCCAGCTCCAAATCATGCGTAGTGTAGTTCCGTTCGTGAATCTTAAGTTGACGTGACGCATAAGCAATGACCTTGTCACGTTGCATCAGCACACATCCAAGTCCCTGAATGGATGCGTCACAATAAACCACAAAATCGTCTGTGCCTTCAGGCAATGTGAGAATAGGGGCACTACAAAGTCTATCCTTTAAGTGTTGAAACGCAGTTTCCTGTGCATCACCCCATCGATAGATGACACCTTTCTGAGTTAGTGAGGTGAGAGGTTGCGCAATCTTGGAGAAATCCTTGATAAACCTTCTGTAATAGCCTGCCAAACCCAAGAATTGGCGAATTTCCGTTGGGGTTCTAGGTGCAGGCCAGTCCTTGATTGAGTCTACCTTGGATGGATCAACATGAATCCCATCCTTGTTTACCACGTGGCCTAGGAAATGGACTTCACGAAGCCAGAAGTCGCATTTCGAGAACTTTGCATAAAGCTGTTCTGTTCGAAGGAGTTCCAAAATAAGTCGTAGATGCTGCTCGTGTGCTTCCTGACTCTTAGAGTAGATCAGGATGTCGTCGATAAAAACTATAACGAACTTATCTAGGTAAGGCTTGCACACTCGATTAATAAGGTCCATGAAAACCACAGGTGCGTTTGTCAGCCCAAAAGGCATGACCAGAAACTCGTAGTGTCCATAACAAGTTCTAAAGGCTGTTTTGGAGACGTCCTCATCCCGGACTCTCAGCTGGTGATATCCCAATCTCAGATCAATCTTGGAGTAAAAGCTCGACCCTTGCAACTGGTCGAATAAGTCATCAATACGTGGAAGAGGATAACGATTCTTCACAGTCACCTTGTTGAGCTCGCGGTAGTCTATGCACATCCTGAAGGTACCGTCTTTCTTCTTCACAAATGATACTGGAGCTCCCCAAGGCGAAGAGCTAGGACAGATAAAACCCTTATCCAAGAGTTCTTGTAGTTGCGTAGAGAGTTCTTCCAACTCTGATGGAGCTAAGCGATAAGGTGCACGGGCTATAGGTGCTGCTCCAGGAGCTAGCTCGATTTGAAACTCGACCTGGCGATGAGGCGGAAGACCAGGTAATTCCTCAGGGAATACCTCAGGAAAGTCACGTACGATCGGAAAATCTTCTATCTTCTTCTCTTTCTTCAAGGTGTCGGTAACGAGAGCCAAAATAGCAGTGTGGCCCTTTCGTAAACACTTCTGGGCCTTAAGGAAAGAGATGATGCTCACAACAGCACCACTCTTGTCGCCACGAATCATGAGAGGTTCATCACCTGAACGAGGAATACGGACGATCTTCTCATTGTAGAGAATCTCTGCTTGGTGTTGGGATGACCAATCCATCCCAATGACAACGTCGAAACTACCCAAAACGATAGGAATGAGGTCGATAGAGAAAGTCTGATTAGCTAGAACAAGATTACAACCCTTGACTACGTGTGTGGCCTCTAAACTCTTACCATTAGCTAGCTCTACAGTGTGCTTAGTGTTCAAAAGTGTTGGGGTACGTTTAAGCATTTGACTAACTTTTAAGGACACGTAGCTAGTATTGGCACCCGAATCAAATAAGACAGTAACATAAAAGTCATCCAGTAGGAACTTACCCGTCACAACATTGGGATCATTCCTCGCTTCACCCTGGCCAATAACGAATACACGACCCCTTGCACCATTGCCGTTGTTACCCCTGTTGTTTCCATTCCCCTGGTTGTTATTATTGTTGTTGTTGTTGTTGTTCTGGTTCCGATTCAATTGGGGACAATCTCTCTTGAAGTGGCCTTCAGCTCCACACTGAAAGCACCCTTTGTTGTTACCTTGCTGCTGCTGCTGCTGGCGTTGATTCGGTGGGGCTTATTGTTGCTGACGATTCTGATTTGCGGGGTATAAACTTCTACAATCCTTTGCGGCGTGGCCTGGCTTGTTGCACCGATGACAGTTACCCCTGG
Organism: Helianthus tuberosus; assembly: GCA_030545235.1. Lineage (NCBI taxonomy): Eukaryota > Viridiplantae > Streptophyta > Magnoliopsida > Asterales > Asteraceae > Helianthus > Helianthus tuberosus. The sequence continues at coordinate 84,141,597 of CM060418.1, read as the reverse complement.
TGCATGGCCCGCTGTGGTGTAAGTTACAGCGATTGCATTTGGGGTGATTTCCCCTGTACCCACCTTGACTTTGGTTACCAGTTGATGACTGACTAGGGCTCTTGTAGTCGTCAGTCCTTCTCTGTTGGGAGTGATACTGAACAGAAGTTGAACCTTTGCTTGAAGCTCCATCCCATTTTTGCTTATTGTCACGAGGAGCATCTGAAGTAGCTGTATCACTAATACGCTTTGGTAACCTGTTCTACTCCACCGCCTGATCCGTGAGACGATGAGCCAACTTGATTATCTGTTGGATGGTGCCAAGGTTTGCTGATGTCACGTGACTTTGAATCTCTGGCACTAAACCCTTGAGATACAGTTCAATACGTTTGATGGGAGGGTCTACCATAGTAGGACACAGAGTAGCCAACTCGTTTGATCTTTTCGTGTACGCTTCAATTTCTGATCCCATCATCTTCAAGTTGTAAAACTCTACCTCCAGCTTATGAATGTCATCCCGGCTACAGTATTCTTCCTTGATCAATTCCTTGAAATCGTTCCATGGGGTGGCGTTAGCAGCAACCAACCCCAGCATTTGGACTTGAGCATTCCACCACGTGAGCGCTATACCCTCAAGAGTACCAGTAGCATATTTCACCCTGCGAGCCCCAGGGCATTCACACATCTCAAAGACGGATTCGAGCTTCTCAAACCAGTGGAGGAGTCCAACAGCTCCTTCAGTACCACTGAAGGTACCAGGTCGACAGTCCATAAAGGTCTTGAAAGTGCACACAGGAGGCTGTGCAGGCTGACCTGTTGTGGGTGTAAGAAGGGACAAAGTTAAGCACAAGTGTTGGTTTACGAGAGTAGGACCTAAAGATCCTAGAGTGAGTTTAGACTGAAGGATATACCTCCTGCTTGTGCGGCTGCAAGTGCCGCAGCAACTTGTTGGTTAATCAAAGCCGTCAACTGGGCTTGAGTCATGTTAACGCGTCCACTCATGATCTTCATATCAAAGGAAAACATGAGTGAGAGAGGTTCGTGAAAGTGCGATGATAGAAGAGAGTATGCATACATGCGTTTTCAAACTATCGTTGCTACGTTTATCTAAGCATACCACAAGCAAAGTTCTATGTAACTAACAAGTAGGCAATATAAGCATAAATCATATCACCTATAGTGTTGAGCCTTGCACGCGGAGCGAAGCGTCGTTGTGGATCGTTGAGTACTGTACAGGTTATAGTCTGGTTTTAACAAAAACGTTTTCCCTTATTAAAACCAAGTTCACTATAACCAATGGCTCTGATACCAATCTCTCACACCCCCAAATCCACATGCGGAGTATCACTGCTTGAAGACGTGACTGACCAGGATCCAGCCACCAATCATATTGAACAAGCATATAAGTAGTTATAAAATCCAACCAATACAATTGGTGTGTCCAAACAAAACATAGTTTAAGTTGCAAGCGGAAGCATAACGTTCAAAAACCCAAAACAAGATATAAGTCCAAATGTTTTAATGTTTAACATGGCACACGATTGTCCATGTCCCACAACGACTCTTCCCCATGCAAGCTCCAGCTAAGTACCTATTGACCTGCAAAGCATGTAGTAACGAGTCAACAACAAAGTTGAGCGAGTTCACAGTTGGGTGTTCGTTTTAAGTTGTTCCCAAAAACAGTTTCCTTTAACTGGCATCCCTGCCGTGGAGGTTACCCCATAGTTGAAAACATGTTTAGTTTATTCCCGTTTATTCTGGCAATCCAGCCGTGGGGGCTACCCCATGTATAATTATCTGGCTCTTCGGCCGTGGGGGCTACCCCATGTATATACTACTAGACTCGTTACCATATCGACTGCTGACTGTAGTCATGTTTATGTGCCCTGAACTGTCAATGTCTATCATCATTGACGTGCCCAGATCCATTAGTTCACGTCCGTCCTCTGCGGCACGGTGTGAGGCTTGTCAGACCTAAATAGCGCTATCTAACTAATGACCCGCTCGCCATTGGCCCGGCGATTAAGTCGATATAAAAAGGAGGGACTTCGTGATAGAGTTTTGGTCTAGTGAAAGTTAACTGTCCATGAGGACGAGGAATTGTATTCCTTAACCCGTACTATCCTACCCAAGAAGGACGAGGAATCCCTATTCCTTAACCCATTCCCAACCCCTGGGAATCCCATGCTTTGTAGAAAGTGTGAATTCACCTTAGGTTAGCTCGGCAGATAAACGAAAGATAAATCGAGCTGCTAGAGGTCAACCACGTCCTAACATGGTTACCATACAAGTCAGGTCTAGGTTCAAGAAATGCACGTATGTTTACACGTAAGCTAACTGGTCACGCACACGTATTGATCATGGCAAACACGTATTATCACATTTTAACAGTCATAACATATCCGAACTTGTGTAATCAAAAGATTGGGCTCGCACAAGTCTAACAGCCTTGTGCGATTCACCCATAGAAGCCCAAAGATACCCGGCCCAACAACACAATCAATCCAACAACGCAAACGGCCCAAACAAGTAAACAAGAGTCTTGTGCGATCCGGATGGCTTGTGCGGCTGTGTTTTGGGCTTAATCGGCCCAACAGCATAAGTGAAGTCCAACTATTGTGTGTGGCCCAAACCTTGTGCGATCGGCACTACCTTGTGCGATCCACAAGGTCTTGTGCGATCATGCATATCCCGATTGTACTTAGTGTATTAACAGTTGCACTATTCTTGTGCGACTGTCTTGTGCGACCAGAACTTGTTCGATCGGATCAGATCTTGTGCGACTGACAAGTTTGTGTGATTGCACTTGTGCGACTGATCTTGTACTATTGGTCGTCTTGTGCTATTTGTTTTAATATCATAAAATTATGGCAATCAGTTATATGGTTTCTATTTATGAAATCTATTAATTAACAACACTAACAGTTTCAATCGTGCCTAACTCGATCAAATCAAGCAATTATCATCTAATTCATAAGAACCCTAATCATATTCAAAGTATAAACAATAACTTAATCAATTCATCGATTCCAATTCATCATACAACACCTCATGTTCGATCATATAATGGGTCTGATTACAAGAACATACAGCCAAATTAACAAGCATTCGGTTCTAGATCAATAATATGCAAACCCGATTAATATGAACATTATCAAATACACCTATGTGAGCCGATTTCATGAGCACTAAGATTAACAGTTTATATCATGTTCAATCATAAGATATCACTAAATCATCGGTAATACACATAGATCACAACATCATCAAGAATCACAAACACTAACCGATTAAAGGTAAACAAGGATGATCCGAACAAGAAAGCTTCAAGAGATGGGGCTTCGGCTATGGGGATTGCCGTCGAACAAGAGAGAGAATTAGAGAACTAGGGTTTTGTGTATGTGTTGTGTTTTGCAAGTTATGAGGAGTATACCCTTTCTCCTAAGTGTTAAGCGTATAAAACCAAGTGGGCCTAACTCATCACGGCTGCCCTTGATCCGAATACAAGGAATACGGCCCAAATGGGCTTCTGCGATTGGGTTAAGTTGTACGATCCGAGTCATCTATATATATATATACATTCGTTACACAGAATCACATATTACAAACATAACATTCAATTAAACCACAAGTTCACATAATCAAAGTACAATGAGAGGTTTGAAATACGAGTTGTCACATTATCCCCAAGTTGAAAGAAATTTCGTCCCGAAATTTGGTACGTACTCACTGAGGAAGCTAGTTAAGTTGCATGGTTTTCCTGGGGTGTCACAGGTCAGATCTCATTCCTTTCATCTTTTGTTTCTGAAAGTTAAGGTGAAGATGATACTGATCATGATTGTCTGTTTGGATTTCGGGTTCGACTCGGTTTCGGTTCGGGTCTCGGCTCGTCTGAGCTCGGGATTGGTTCAGAATTGGTTTGGTCAAGGCAGGTCAACAAGTCAGCGGTTCGGGTTCCAGATTCGCTGTCATTCGGGTTCGGGTCGCGTATCGGTTTCAACTCGGTTAAACCGAGTTAACTTAGCTCGGGTCCGGGTCAAACAGTCACGGCTGGTCAGCAGGTTCGGGACGGTCAGCAGCTCGGTTCGGACTAAGCGGCTTCGGGTCAGACTCCGTTCGGTTGACTCGGTCAATCCGAGTCAACTCGGTCAACTGAGTCAGCGCAACGAGTCAACTCAGCGAGTCAACTCGGTTGACTCGGTCAACTCGGCATTTCGACACAAAGATTCGGTAAAAGATTTAAGACGAATGTTATTTTTGTTAACTATTCTTCATTTTATATGCAAAAACGAGCTCGAACCGATTGAATCGACGATTATTAGTTGAAATTACTTTGTGTTACTAATTATTTGTTCATATAAACTAATTACACGTAAATATGGTTGAGTAAATTGTTGAATTTTGATGAAATAACGACAACTTGTGTTGTCGGAGGGCGTCCAAAAACAGAGGAAACTCTGCCCGTTTTCCGAGAAAATCCGTAAAATAACTACGTTTTGTTATTAAACAAACTATCGGATTTAAGTAACTATTTTATAAAAACGAATACAACTCTGAAATTATGTACGACAACAACTTAATACTCACGAAAACGATGAGTCAAAAATTTCTTACAACAAATAAATATAGTTATTATATATATTTTTAGACTTCGAAAACTCGACGAATTCTTTTACGAAAGTAAAAGTAGTTTACTTCAAACGTCAAGCAAACTCGACGATTCTTCTATTAAAATAAATATAGTATATATATTTATTTTAATTATCGAACCACACAAATCCTTTTTACGAAAATAAAAATAGATTATATATATTTGTTTCATAAAACGACTCGTGTTCATCTATAAAATAAATATAGTTGTATGTTTATTTTAAACGCCTAAACAACGTACTATAGCTATCAACGTACGATTTCACGGGACGACACACTATCCTATCGATATATTCATATTTTGTATAAATGTTTATACATTCGAATTTTTCGAAAACTAAGTACTTTCTAGACTTAGTAAACGAAACTTAACGAGTATAACTTAATTGTTTTTATTAAGTTAACAACATATCAACGGATTGTTCGGTTAACGATTCGATAAAGCTCGGTAACACGTAGATTAGTTACCGCATTATTTAGAAACTTATAAGATATTCCGTGTTAGGAATATTGTAGAATGCACGCTAGCGAGTCAAGTCTTGGAAACGACATCACGAAGTCGTATATAGCTAGCTTTGCACAGGAATATTCAGGTGAGTTCATAACCCCACCTTTTTACGGATTTACATTTTTCTAAATGTTTTTGGGGTGGAAAGACATGCACTTTTTGCAAAGCATACAAGAATTACATATTTCTAAACCATTTTACAAGCAAGTTTTAACTGACACAAATGGTTTACGAAAAGCTTATGTTTTATACCGGTTTTTCAAACAAGCGTATTTTTCGAAATATGCATACACACGAGTTCTAGTTTTCTAAACTACGGGAAAATACAAGAGTTTACAAGATGCAAATGTTACAATGTTTATAAATGGTATGATACAAAAACAAGAAGCACTCTTGGTGAGAACGAGTACCAAGTAGGATGCGTTTTAAGAATACAAAAATACAAGAAGCACTCTTGGTGAGAACGAGTACCAAGTATGATGCGTTTTAAGAATACAAAAATACAAGAAGCACTCTTGGTGAGAACGAGTACCAAGTATGATGCGTTTTAAGAATACAAAAATACAAGAAGCACTCTTGGTGAGAACGAGTACCAAGTATGATGCGTTTTGAGGAATGATACGAGAAATCGTGTCATGAATAGGGTACCATAAGCACCATTAATCAACAATATACCTAGACCGCAGAACAAAAGGTTAGATCTAACGGGTGTCGGGCAGCCTCACTCTTGGTGAGAACGAGTAACAAGCAGTGCTTTTGTGTCTCAGAATATGCCAACTAGAAAATGCCTAAGGTTTGGTTGCTTCCTATGTCGTTTCACATGTTAATGGCCTTGCAACCCATTAACAACATGATACATACAAGAATACTTGATTTATACAAAACAACATGATACATACAAGAATACTTGATTTATACAAGACAACATGATACATACAAGAATACTTGATTTATACAAGAAAACATGATACATACAAGAATACTTGATTTATACAAGATACATACCATGTTTTCATACAAAGTTTCCATACAACATGACAAGAAAATGATTTTAAATTCGTTTTCTCTACAATACTTCAAAAACCGGTTATTCAAAAGATTTATTTCAAATCTTTTACAAACAAACTATGAACTCACTCAACTTTATGTTGACTTTTTTTTCGCATGTTTCTTTCTCAGGTTGCATTTCTAAGACAAGGCACGGTTGGAATAGGAAAACTATGAAGAGTCGAGTACTTAGTGGGCGTTCAATTTCTAGAAGTCTTAACTTATTTGCTTCCGCTGTGCAATGAAGATACTAGTCCAGTCACGCCAATGCTCTGATAATTTCGGGGTGTGACAGATTGGTATCAGAGCTATAGGTTACAGCAAATAAGGTTTTCTGTAGAGATACCTAGGCTCTAACCTCACCTTTCCTCTAGGAACTTAGAATATTAAAACCTGAATACATACAGAACGCGCAGTACTCGAATATGGTCTCCAACCGTTGCCGAAAAACAAACAGTCAAGATTTTGTTTTCAAACATACGCTATTGTGGTGATATACACATGGTACACAAAAACAGTTACATACAGTACATAAAACTCTGAGAGTTTAGGAAACATACATTTAGGACCTTCGGAAACTTATGTTGAAGTTCATTAAAGGTCATCACGTAGGAACCACGTTTATTAACTCGGACAAATGCCATTATTATGTCATCCATGCTATCTTAAGTAACCGAGCAGGTAACCTACGTAAAACGAAGCACAGGCGTGCAAGATTTCACAAAACTCAAGCTATACATCAACAGAGGTTAAAGTACGTCACATACGACTTTCGAGGAAGCGGCAGTTGGCACGCGGTCCTGCAAACGACACGAGTCATGCTAAGAAGAAGACACATGTCTCCGCATTCCCCCTATCGCATTAACGACAAATACACTATGTTTGACATTCCATGGTAATGTCACCTAACAACTGGTTATCACATGCAACCCCAGGTAAAGTCCTTAAATTTCTTTTATTGAAATTTCGACTTTCACTTTTACTGAGTAGATTTTCGTATCTCTACTCCTCTTAATGGTCATTGTATCACAATCATTTCTTTCATTATAGCGAACACTCATTGCTTGATTTCTTGAAAATCCATTTGTTACGCATGCATCGTTTGTACGCATGTGGTTTCGTTTCGATTAAGCATTTCATCAAAGTTCAAATATTATTTCGCTAAATCTAATTATTGATTTGTGATTCGAATGACCCACATTATTGTAATTGTTGGCTTCCTTGTTATCAAGTCAACACACTTTCTTGAAAGTTCTTCTCTTTTCAAGTTACATACATGGTTTTTCGTTGTGACCATGCCGAAAGTTTTCTTGTCGATACATGTATTTATTGTCGGCTTGCGCCGAAATCAAATTCAATTGTTTGAACTTGTTCATTACACATATTCAATTCAAGACACCATATGATGTATTGAAAACATCATATTCGAATTCTTTTTAACAAGCGTTTCATTGTTCAGAGTCGTAGTAGATTTGTTTAGTCCGCGACTCCATTAAGTCGTTTGTTGATTTCGACACCTTGTGGTGTCAGTATAAACTTGTAGCTTGGGCTAATCATGATTGAGTGTTTATGCAAAACACGGGTGATACTTGTTCGATCACCGCTATATTTGAATTGTCTCATTCACTACGACACCTTGTGGCGTCAGTAGAACTTGCAGCTTGTGCTGATCACGATCGAGCGTTTCATGCAAACGATTACATTTGAGCTTGTTGAAATCTAAATTCATTTATTGGATGCAATCATTTCTAGAATTCATTTGCATATTGTGATACGTCCTTGAATTCACATCATTCGAATAAGTCTTGATTCGACTTCATGATCGTTCACTTTGGTACTATTCGTATTTTCTACGCATAACGTAACTCTAAGGAGTTAACATAGTCTAAATTTCGAGGAAGAAATTTTATTAACAGGGGGAGAATGTGACAACCGGTAATTTACGCCCTTAATTACGTGATTAACAAGCGATTAGCGCGACATTAAATAGTGTTTACGACGCAAATTAACTTAATTAGGGCCTCAGTAAGCTTAGGAACGCTGATGCGGTCCTACAGTGCGCGTGTGACGATCTGCGGAGATACCGTTGGAAATTAAACGATAATAAACAGAAACCGTATGAAACACTGACGACGCCGAAAAATATGGATGTTACACGAATATTTGATGCTTATGGAGTTTGGGTTGCGATAGCGGGTCCCGTAGGAATTACAGACCACTTACGCATGAAATGGGCTTGTGGGCCCTGGGCCCAAGCCCGAAACCCACAAGCCTAAACCTACACATAATAGGCAAAATCTCTACAAATCTTGCAAAATATTTACTAAATCTCTTCAAATCTCTTCAAGAGATCTTGATTCAAAGGACAAAACAACTAACCTAAATGCAATTTGGGTACTCAAAAGATAATAAAAACTTTCCACTCTATTTATACACAAGCTTGCTTCTCTCATTTGCCTGCATATTGTCTTTCACACACAAAAGTCCACTTTCTCAAACAAAGGTCATCGGCCAAACAGCCCCACACATGGTTCCCTCCTTCACCTCCGGCGACCGGAGTAAATCCGGCCGACTTCGGCCGTTGCCCTTCCGGTGAGACACCCCCCCTTCTTCTCCGTGTACCCGACAGCAACCCCCCCTCACTTCTGATTATCGGCTGCCACCACCAGATGGTGGTGGCTTGCGGCGGCTGCAAGCAGAGAGAGAGAGAGAGAGAGAGGCTGAGAAGAGAGAAGGAACCGACGGTGGTCGACGTCTCGGACCGGCGGTCGGAGACTCGGTCCGACGGTCTTTGTCTCGGACCAGCGGTCCATGTCTTTATCCGACGAAAACCACCGGTAAGATCTCGTTCCTTTCATCTTTTGTTTCTGAAAGTTAAGGTGAAGATGATACTGATCATGATTGTCTGTTTGGATTTCGGGTTCGACTCGGTTTCGGTTCCGGTTCGGGTCTCGGCTCGTCTGAGCTTGGGATTGGTTCAGAATTGGTTTGGTCAAGGCAGGTCAACAAGTCAGCGGTTCGGGTTCCAGATTCGCTGTCATTCGGGTTCGGGTCGCGTATCGGTTTCAACTCGGTTAAACCGAGTTAACTCAGCTCTGGTCCGGGTCAAACAGTCACGGCTGGTCAGCAGGTTCGGGATGGTCAGCAGCTCGGTTCGGACTAAGCGGCTTCGGGTCAGACTCCGTTCGGTTGACTCAGTCAAACCGAGTCAACTCGGTCAACTGAGTCAGCGCAACAAGTTAACTCAGCGAGTCAACTCGGTTGACTCGGTCAACTCGGCATTTCGACACAAAGATTCGGTAAAAGATTTAAGACGAATGTTATTTTCGTTAACTATTCTTCATTTTATATGCAAAAACGAGCTCGAACCGATTGAATCGACGATTATTAGTTGAAATTACTTTGTGTTACTAAGTATTTGTTCATATAAACTAATTACACGTAAATATGGTTGAGTAAATTGTTGAATTTTGATGAAATAACGACAACTTGTGTTGTCGGAGGGCGTCCAAAAACAGAGGAAACTCTGCCCGTTTTTCGAGAAAATCCGTAAAATAACTACGTTTTGTTATTAAACAAACTATCGGATTTAAGTAACTATTTTATAAAAACGAATACAACTCTGAAATTATGTACGACAACAACTTAATACTCACGAAAACGACGAGTCAAAAATTTCTTACAACAAATAAATATAGTTATTATATTTATTTTTAGACTTCGAAAACTCGACGAATTCTTTTACGAAAGGAAATGTAGTTTACTTCAAACGTCAAGCAAACTCGACGATTCTTCTATTAAAATAAATATAGTATATATATTTATTTTAATTATCGAACCACACAAATCCTTTTTACGAAAATAAATATAGATTATATATATTTATTTCATAAAACGACTCGTGTTCATCTATAAAATAAATATAGTTGTATGTTTATTTTAAACGCCTAAACAACGTACTATAGATATCAACGTACGATTTCACGGGACGACACACTATCCTATCGATATATTCATATTTTGTATAAATGTTTATACATTCGAATTTCTCGAAAACTAAGTACTTTCTAGACTTAGTAAACGAAACTTAATGAGTATAACTTAATTGTTTTTATTAAGTTAACAACATATCAACGGATTGTTCGGTTAACGATTCGGTAAAGCTCGGTAACACGTAGATTAGTTACCGCATTATTTAGAAACTTATAAGATATTCCGTGTTAGGAATATTGTAGAATGCACGCTAGCGAGTCAAGTCTTGGAAACGACATCACGAAGTCGTATATAGCTAGCTTTGCACAGGAATATTCAGGTGAGTTCATAACCCCACCTTTTTACGGATTTACATTTTTCTAAATGTTTTTGGGGTGGAAAGACATGCACTTTTTGCAAAGCATACAAGAATTACATATTTCTAAACCATTTTACAAGCAAGTTTTAACTGACACAAATGGTTTACGAAAAGCTTATGTTTTATACCGGTTTTTCAAACAAGCGTATTTTTCGAAATGTGCATACACACGAGTTCTAGTTTTCTAAACTACGGGAAAATACAAGAGTTTACAAGATGCAAATGTTACAATGTTTATAAATGGTATGATACAAAAACAAGAAGCACTCTTGGTGAGAACGAGTACTAAGTAGGATGCGTTTTAAGAATACAAAAATACAAGAAGCACTCTTGGTGAGAACGAGTACCAAGTAGGATGCGTTTTAAGAATACAAAAATACAAGAAGCACTCTTGGTGAGAACAACCAAGTATGATGCGTTTTAAGAATACAAAAATACAAGAAGCACTCTTGGTGAGAACGAGTACCAAGTATGATGCGTTTTGAGGAATGATACAAGAAATCGTGTCACGAATAGGGTACCATAAGCACCATTAATCTACAATATACCTAGACCGCAGAACAAAAAGTTAGATCTAACGGGTGTCGGGCAGCCTCACTCTTGGTGAGAACGAGTACCAAGCAGTGCTTTTGTGTCTCAGAATATGCCAACTAGAAAATGCCTAAGGTTTGGTTGCTTCCTATGTCGTGTCACATGTTAATGGCCTTGCAACCTATTAACAACATGATACATATAAGAATACTTGATTTATACAAAACAACATGATACATACAAGAATACTTGATTTATACAAGACAACATGATACATACAAGAATACTTGATTTATACAAGAAAACATGATACATACAAGAATACTTGATTTATACAAGATACATACCATGTTTTCATACAAAGTTTCCATACAACATGACAAGAAAATGATTTTAAATTCGTTTTCTCAACAATACTTCAAAAACCGGTTATTCAAAAGATTTATTTCAAATCTTTTACAAACAAACTATGAACTCGCTCAACTTTATGTTGACTTTTTTTTCCGCATGTTTCTTTCTCAGGTTGCATTTCTAAGACAAGGCACGGTTGGAATAGGAAAACCATGAAGAGTCGAGTACTTAATGGGCGTTCAATTTCTAGAAGTCTTAACTTATTTGCTTCCGCTGTGCAATGGAGATACCAGTCCAGTCACGCCAATGCTCTGATAATTTTGGGGTGTGACAATATATGCTATTAACATACCGGGATTTCATTACAAGAATACAAAGATTTCATATGATAACAATAACTGCATGAACTCGCTCAACTTTTGTTGATCTTTTTAAAACTACATGTATTTCAGGAAACAGGTCTTGAGCCGGTGATACACTACGGGAAACGGGAAAGTCAATGACAACGATGGCCACTTTTGGAGGGTTTGTCTTTTATATCCCAACTTCGTATACATAGGGGACAAAACTGTGACAACTGGCACCAAACCGGTAAGTTCCGTACACTTTAATTATTATTTAATAACGGCAATTATGTGCTTATCTGTCAACATTGCTTAATTTCATACTGAACAAGTGAATTCATGCACGTTTTACACTACAAAATATTGCTTTATGCATTAACGAGAGCTTTGCGTTAGAAATACTAGTAAACTCACCGGTAAGACACATTGTGTCAACAACTCTGCAGAGAGCAGTTAGACAATAGAATTGGAGCCTAGGTGTAGGTCCAATGACAAGAATGCATTAAAACCCAAGAGTACATACAAGGGTTAACATATAGACGCTCCGAAAGCTAAAATACGCATTAAAAAGCACCCGAAACGCACTTTAAGTGCAGAATTTTATTAAATTCAGCTATAAATCAGCTTTTAACACATAAATGTTATGCATAATTCATGATTTAACATTCAGAATACTTCCCTAAGTGTCGGGAGTTGAAAGTGTTACAAAAGGGTACACAAAGGACACTAAACGGTGCAACTTAGCACTTTAACGAACCGGTATTTAACCGAACAACCGGACATTACCCAGAACACTAAAATATTGCCAAAAGCATTGTTTTTATTTTTCTAAGCTAGTCATGATCCCCGAACACCCTAACACACATTAAAATACCTAGTAACAAACTACACTAACTAGATATTTAGAGTATGATTACAAGTAACTGCATGGTTCAACATTTACACATTACCCCCCCCCCCCCCTGAAAGATGAACGGTTATGGAGGGGCCCCATCAACCAAGATTTACTTAATCTTTCTAAATCCCTAGGTGATCTTTCCTTGGATTATGAAAGATCTTGTAAAGTACTTGAGGAACACATTACCTAATGGGTAAAACTCTAACTTAGTTATAAGAAGGATTAGGGATCACTTCATCATCTTCACACCACTTCTCCTCTCTCTCCTCCCCAACTCTCTGCCGAACACCCTCCAAGAACCACCATCATTTTCGTTTTTTGTTCATCCATTCCAAGTGCTCTCAAAGGTGTTAGAAGGTGGTTAAATGTGACAACCCTCAAAATTACATGTATCTGTACGATTTATTAAAGATAATTAAAGTGCTTGATGACTGTGTTGAATTACTTAACTGCTTTACTGCGTCATACTTACATGTGCTTGTTAACATACTAGTCTTGTGCAGAAAAATTTAACTAAATGGTCCTGTATGCTTTCCTAAGTGTTGGGAATTAAAAGTGTTACAAAAAGATATATATATATATAGGACACTATATGGAATAACTTAGCACTTTAACGGAACGGTATCCAACGGAACAACCGGACATTACCCAGAACACAAAAATATTGTTAGACATTGTTTCACTTTTTCTGAGCTAGTCATGGTCCCCGAACACTTAAACACACTACATAATACATGGTACACACTTAATCACAAGACACTTACACTTAACACCCTATTACTTAACTTTACCATTTGAATTTTCATTTAACCCCCCCCCCTTGCAAGTTCACGGCCCATAGGGGCCCCACTCACCAAAATTTAGCTAAATCTTCCAAAATCCCCAACATGATCTTCTCTTGGAACTTGTAAGATCTTGATTTGAGGTTGTTGTACTTTGGGGAGCATATAACCCTTTGGATAAAAGGGTTTAGAAGATTATAAGATCATTCATCATCTTCAACATATCAACAACACTCTCCTCTCTCCCTCTTCATATAAGCTACGACCAAACATCACCTACACACCACATCCATTTTCGATTTTCCCTCATCCAATCCAAGCTTGTTTCAAGGTGCACTAAGGTGGTTTAGGAGGTGTGGAACTCACGGAACTTGAAGGACCACCTTCGTTTGCTATTAATCTCCACAATTTCACTTGTGATCTTCCCTAGCTTTAAGCTAGTTGTAAGCCTCTTTAAACTCTTGATACTTCATGTTTTTAGTGGTTAATAGATACATCATGTTGGTTTATGCAAGAACACTAAAGATCATAAACTTAAATCTTGTAACATAAGCTTAAAGATGAAGAAACAAGATGAAGTAATGGTAGTATGATGTTGTTTGAATGTGTTGATGATTCCTTGATGGTTACTAGTAATATGATGGTTAGTCATCATATGAGACTTGTTAAGTTATGATTAAAAACATGGCTTAACAAGTTAGGGATGATTATGTGTATATGAAAATAATCATCCACTAGTGAAAACATGAACTTGAAAGTAGGATGATTTTTCCTTGAAAAATAATAAACCAAGTAAACTAGTAATCTTGTAAATCCAAGCCTTGAGGATGATTTCCTAAACAAACCAAGTTAAAAGACGAGTTTTGAAGGATCATAACTTTTCTTGCATATACATTATTTTGGAATTAAAAGGAGTATAAGGATGCCAGTGAAACATGAAAATATGGTAAATAAATATTTTTGTAAAATATATTCACAAGTTGTGAACATCTAAAAATCCCGAGAAAGAGATTTTAACAAAAGTAAACACACTTTGGAGGGTAACTAAACCCACTAAACACCCCACTAAGTTACTACGCGTTTTTATGAAAAACCAAGTTCATGTTGTTAAGTAAAGTGCATTGCTTTTTGCACTTGACTAGTGTAATGTCGTTTGGTAACTTGTTGTTGATTGATTGAATGATTTCCGAAAGGAAAATGATATGCTAATAAGCATGGACACCTCCATTTACAAAGGAAACTCTGGCGAAATTTTCTAAAATTTCCAACACTTAGAAATTATTTTTCTAACAAGTGGATACAAATATATTTTTGGACTTTACCTTTAAAATAAACTTCGCCATAGTTTTGTTACAAAAATACCAAGTATCAGAGGATGGTTTTTGTAAATAAAAATGGGTAAATATATATTTAGAATATATATTTTTTATACTAGAACACTTGTGTGGATACTTGTTTATTTTGTGAGATAGTTATATTATTTTAAGGTAAAATAATGTAACTTGACATTTGAATTGTGTGGTATGTGATAGAAGTAATGAGTAAATAAACCGTACGTAGGATACGTGTTATGCATGAGAAACTGATTGTTATCCGTACCTTATTAGGACGTGCTTGATTTCTGATTATTAGAGTAACTAATCTAACCGAGCAAACCAAGGTGAGTTCACACACTTTCTAAGGCATGGGATTCCCGGTGGTTTGGGAATGGGTTAAAGAATTAAAATGGAACCTACATATCCTCCTTGGGTAGGATATGTACTGCCATCCTCCATGGGTAGGATGCCAATATTAATCCTGCGTATTCTCCTTGGGTAGAATACGTACGTTCGTCCTCCTTGGGTAGGACAACAACCTTAAAACTTAGTAGACAAAACTCTATCATTTAAGTCCCTCATTTTATATCGACTTAATCGCCGAGGCCAATGGCGAGCGGGTCATTAGTTAATAGCGCTATTAGGTTTAACAAACCTCCCACCGTGCCAATCGGACGGGCGTGTACTAATGGACTATGGCAAACTGTCAATGATAATAGACATTGACGTAGGGCACAACTATTGTTCGTCAGTTGTCGATATGGTAACGGTCTAGTGGTTCACATGGGGAAGCCCCCACTGATCATGAATATGGTTTGGGTAATAACAAAGGAATTGGTTAATCAAACTTTCAACTATGGGGTAACCCCCACGGCAAGTAAGCCAGCAAAAGACAAACCATGTTTTCGGAAATGACTTAAAACTAAATAACCAAACGTGAACTCACTCAACTTTGTTGTTGACTCGTTGTTACATGCCTTACAGGTCGTTAAATGCTTATGGAGCTTGCACAAGGAGGAGGTCGTTGTGGGATACGGACTGTTATGTCCCGTTCTGAACATTTAATCCTTTTGAACTTATTAAACTTACGTATTGGACTTTAAACTTATGAACTATGGAACTTATGTTTTAGACTTACGTTTTATGCTTCCGCTGTTAACTTAAAGTCGGTTACCTTCTTTAGGTCACCAATTATATTGTGGTTGGTTTTATTTACTTAATTACGTTGTTCAATATGATTGGTGGTTCGATCCTGGTCACGTCACGCCTCCAAGCGGTGATACTCCGCGTGTGGATTTTGGGGGTGTGACATTAACGAAGCTTGGAACACTCGGATCTCGAAGGACCTCTTTCGTTTGCTTTTACCCACTCGATTTTCATCATCTTGCTTCCCTAGCTTGAAGCTAGTGGTAAGGCTCTTTAGATCCTTGTTACTTCCATTTTTGCTTGGATAAAAGATATATTAAGTTGAAATAACTAGAGCACTAAATGACTTGAACATGAAACATGAACATAAAGCTTGTGATATGATGAAATAGTGTTGAAATGATATTGTTGGTGTATGAATGATATTTGGTAGTTGATTAGTAAAAATATTGATGTTGATCACCACATAAAGCTTGCTAGATTGTGATTAAACACATGATCTAGCAAGTGGAAGGATGATTATGTAACAACATGTAATAATCATCTTCTAGTAAACACATGAACTTGATGAACAAAATGATTCTTGAAAAAGTAATATACTAAAGGAGCTAGTAAACTTATAAACCCGAGATTTATGAATGATTTTCCAAGAAAAACAAGTGTAAAATATGATTTTTAGAAGATCATGATTCTTACATAAACCAATATTATTTTTGGTAGAAAAACAAGAGAGTAATGAAATCAACATTTTTGTAAATTATGTTTACAAGTTGTAAACACCAAATCTTTTCAAGAATGGAATTTTTGATGAAATAAACACACTTTAAAGAGTAACTAAGTCTACTAGAGACATTTCCAAATTACTACAAGTTTTGAGAAAGAACAAGTTCATGTTGTCATGTAACTTACTTGATTTTAACACTTGTTAGATGAGAAATGAGTTGTTGATTGTTGAAGATGTTTTAAAAGAAAATAAACACATGTTTGAAAACATGGGAAACCTCCATTTTTAGGGGAAACGCTGCCAAAATTTTATAAATTTTGACACTTAGAAAAATACAAGTTTTTGAGAAACTTATTCCCTAAAAATGTATCTAAAAACATTTACCAAGGTTTCCCAAAATTTTGTGTCAAGAAATGAGGATTTCTTCAAGAATAAAAAAATGGATATTAAGTATGTATATTTGTGAGAAAAATATATATATTTGATCACCAAATTTTGTGCTAAGTGTATGTAGTATGTATTATACTTGATAATGTATTAGGACTTGAAAATACACTAAATACTCCTAAGGAGTGAAGATACAAAAATACACATACAACATGGTTAGACACATACAAGAAGATATATTTATGAAAATATATTACTTGGACAAGTTATAAACATGAAATGAAGTATGGACAAAATAAATAATTCGGGTGCAAAATACAAGATACTTATATTTATTTTTGAGAAAATAATATAAGTAAAATACATAGTTAAAAATATGAATTATTTCTAACACAAGAACATATACAAAGGATAGTGACTTGTACTTGTGCGATACAAGTCTAGTGACTAACGTTAATAAAACACGTTTAGGTCACGACGCTAGATAAGCAAATCCGGTGAAGTTTACGATGTAACACCTGTGTCATTTCAACCATCAAACAAATTCCAAACCATTGAAATATTGTATTTCATACTTTGGACTTGTATAAATATGTGTATCTTTTGCACATATCAACTCTTGTTCGATTTCAAGCTCTAAATCGCTTTCTGGAAGGTTATACACGCTCTGATGCGTAAATATAACCAGTTTAATCCAACGAACACTCTGGAATAGTGAAATAGGCTTAACATACCTTAAATAACCTTTACATAACTTAGATATAAGTTTTGGAAGGTTTGGTATGGTGAAATCAAAGTTTAATCGCTTACAGGGACTAAAGTTGACAAACTGCGAAAGTATGTCAATTTGAACTGTAACGAACATTCCGGAACATAACCATAAGTTAAACACACCTTAAATATCCTTTACATAGCTTAGAAATAGGCTTTGAGGGGTTCGGTGTGCTAAAATAAACTTTTGTGTCATTCAGGGACTAAAAGTGTCAAAAAGTGCACAAGTTTGCATTTTCGTGCATAACTTACGTTCTGAATACATCCGGACATCCAAAAATTTATGTAAGCATGACTACATTATATTTTAGTGTTCGCCTTAAGAAAAATCCATTCGTTGCGTCATTTGGATCGTTTTTCGCGCTTATGCGCATTCCGTCGTAATTAAGCGAACATCGCGTTCGTACGACCAAACGAACCATCACCCGGCATATTTTTGAACATGTTTCATGTCCACAATGTTTAGGCAACATTTTAGGGCCTTAAAGTTGGCTTTACGGGCCTTAGAAGTGTCGGAAAAGGCCTTAAACACGTGCAGGGACTGAAACTGTCATTTCTGAAACAAGTTTGCTGATCAGACAGGCCAAAGCGGCCCGCATTGTGTTTGGAACATCCTGAAGCGGGCCGCATCCGGGTATCAGACCAGATTAAATGGTTTTAACAGCTGGTTGCAGCTGTTTTGCACTTCCAAAACCCCTCCCACATGTCAAATCCCTATGGTGTGTACATTTTGAGGCACCATAACATCCCGACAAGTGTACGGCCTTGATCGTTTCCCCTTTTCCAAGAAACGATCTTAACGGTTCTCCGAATACTATAAATACCCCACCCCCCATTGTTCATAATCACTAGAAATTCACTTTGAGAAACTCTAAGTTGAAACATTGTTTCATACCTGAGATTTTCGAATTGAGTTTAGCATTCGGGGACCCTGGGTTAGTATTCTTTCGTTCTTTTCCTTATTTTTACTGCTTTTCGAGTCAGAAAGTCAAACTTTGTTTGACTTTCAGCGTTGACCAGTAATGGTCAATGCGAAGTTCGTTTGAACTTCGCAACGTGATTGTAATCACGATGGTCATAGTCCCTTGGGACTATGCCTACTGATTACCACGTTGTCTAGGGTCGTAGGGTAGGCGATCTAATAAATCGCCTATACCTTCGAACTCGACCCATTTGGTCGATCATTAGGATCCGACCAAACACATTAGGTGACCATAGTAGGTAGGGAATAACCTCCCGAGGTTATACCCTATGGTCACATCGTTTAAGTAGTTGTATGATAGGTAGTTTATATGCCTTAAGTAAATTACCAGAATACCCTTTTCATGTATAATTGGTAATTAAGCATATGTAACCTAAACCTTTGTCACATAACTGATTATGTAATATGTTTAGGCATATAACACTTGTCATAGGGCTAGTTAGGCGTTCCAAACGCGTTTTACGCGCACGATGCGTTAAAGTAGCATAAGCTACCTAAACGGATCGTAATGGGTCGATAAGACTTAGGTCAAGTTTCATTTAGCATGTAGGCTTTGTTAAACCATATCACATGAGTTCCTACACTCATTTGGTTTACAAACCCTAATGCTACCCAATCTTCCGACTTAGGTCCGGTTAATTAACATAGTTACCTATACTAGGTGCCGTTTGATTCCGAGATCTCTAGCATTTCTTGGTGATTATCTTTAGACATCTGAGCAATCACAAGTGAGTACATAGACCCCTCTTTTACTGTTTTTCCAAACTGTTTTGGGGTGGAACACATGTGCCTACTTGTTACTTTCATGCTTTCCTGTTTTCACATCATATACCTGCTATGTTCGTTAGTACATTATAGTACATGATTTCATTACATTTTATGCTATGTATGTCCATTGTGTGCATACTTAGTACATTGTTTTACATTACATTTTGTTGCATATGCTCATCCAGTATATGAACACTTTGACATATTACCCAATACATTTGACAATTGATTTGACATAGACATTTCGGCATAGACATTTTAACATGATTGACATTTGATCATGCATTTCCCACAAAACATAACTTTGATTTAAACCAAGTTTTACTTCAATACTTTGTTTTTGTGCATATGGTTTAGTTGAGACCTTTCACTTGCCATACATGACATATTTGACATAGACATTTGACATGGATATTTGACATAGACATTATACATTGTTGGTTTGGTTTGATTAAGTGATTAAGTAACGATGCGTATGTAATATGATACAAGCATGGTGGATATGCCGCTGGTACTTCCTATATATAAGTGTTTGTATGGTATTACATGTCGTAACGTTATTTGAATCATCTCAGTTTGAGACATAGAACATTTTATACGAATAACATATTTTTTCACAAGACATTGATTTACAAACAACTTATCTAATACAAACTCATTTTACATGGTTATTCATTTAACCATACATTATTTATACATATCATCTGATCTTATCGATTTTCAAATGATTTACAAAACAAAGCAAATAACAAGGTTCATGACTAAACATTTTCTCAAACATAAGTCATGAAACCTATTTTCACAAAACCTATGTATCTCACCGGCATTTTTATGCTGACGTACCTATTTTCACATGTGTTTTTCAGGAACTGTTGCATAAGATGATCAAGATACATATAGGCAGACTTGGGCTTTAGTGACAATAAAAGATGCAGACTAATTAATTATGTTGTATTTCCATGTTTGTTTAGACATTGTAACACTTTTAATCAATAAAACGAAACTTTAATTTCCATGGTTGTGAAACATTAATTCTGTTACAACACTCCCCGACGTTTCTGCCACGTTTTGTATGTTCTACGTGGTCGGGGTGTGACAGAGAAGATGGTATCAGAGCCAATGGTTATAGGGAATTAGGTTATTAGTAATGCTTTGACCTAGTCTATAACCTTCTTAGGACCCTAACGCGAGTTTACTTGCGTTTAGTCATAAAACAATACCGTCACCTATCCTTAGGCGACTACCACAACAAGAACATAAATTTCAAAACCGCTTTGAAAAACTAATCATCTGTTCTAGGATGATTTATTACAAGGTTTTGAACCCTCTATTGTAAGGTTTTGAACCCTCTGTTATATGGTTTTGAACCCCTTTGAATTTTCAAAAATCTCGTCAAGGTTTTGGGTTTTAAATAATGTGAACACGTGCAAACTGGAAGGGTGAATGCCTGTATTCTGGGTTTTCTGTCTAGGCAAGCACTTCGTATACATCTCATCAGACGCGAGACCAGTTGTGCTTACCTGGGAATTCTTGGGATGAGTGTTCACTTATAGGCGAGCATGTCTTCGCGATACATTATTTTTGACCCATTTACTTTGATTAGTCACTGTGTGTCGTTTGTTTACCTAGTGGTAACAAATAAATGACCACTACCCTTGCTTTCTTCAGATTTGTTTCATCTCATTCTTTTCGTCTAATTCTCTCACTCGTTTCCTTTCATGTTTCCTCTTTTAGAATGCCTCCTCGACGCGAAAACCAGATAGCGACTGCCGAACTGGCAGAAATTATTGCGCAGCAAATGGCTGCTCAATTCCCAAACCTCTTTGCTCAATGGAATCAAGCCAACAACAACAACAATGGTCCATGCAATTTCAAGAGTTTTAACTCGGCGAAACCACTCAAGTTTAGTGGTTCTGAGGGAGCGACTGGGCTTCTTCAATGGTTCGAGAGCATTGAGAATACTTTCCGCCATGTGCAGTGTCCTGACAATCGCAAGGTCGAGTTTGCTTCGAGTGTGTTCCAGAAGAGAGCCCTTACATGGTGGAACGGGGTTATGAGAGACCGTGGTGCGGAAGTTGCTCTAGCACAGACATGGGCTGAACTTAGAGCCCTTATGATGAAGGAGTTTTGTCCTCGTCACGAAATCAGGGCTCTGGAAAGGGAATTTGATGATCTTAAGCAAGATAGCGGTGAGCATCGAGCCTACACGGACCGTTATGAAGAGTTAAGTCTGTTATGCCCAAACATGGTCACGCCTTTGGATAAGGCAATCGAAAAGTACATTGATGGCCTTCCCGACTCAATACAAGACATTTTGACTGGTAGCAACCCTACTACTGTTAGGCAGGCCATTGAGCTATCTGCAACCTTGACTGAATCGCAGATCAGGAAACGTAAGCTTCTCCGTAAGGGTGACAAGAAACTGGTCGAGGAATCGAAACCAATCGAGGAATCAAAGACCATGGATGAACAGACTGGATCCTCTAAGAAGTCAAAGAAGCGAAAGGCTTCTCAGAACTTCGCCGTGGTCGCTCACAATGATCAAGCCATCCCCAACCAACCAGCTCAACCCCCTGCTAGGAAACCCTACAACGGAACTGCACCCTTGTGCAACCAATGTGGCCTACATCATCATGCTGGTGTGAAGTGCCGCACATGCCAAATTTGCGGACTTATAGGTCATACAGCGAGGGTTTGCCCAACAGCAGCAGCACCAAATCAGATTAACAACAATCCTGCTCAAGCTCGTTTTCCACTGGGGTCTTGCTACAACTGTGGCGAGATGGGCCATTTTAGTAGGAATTGCCCAAGACTTGCTAATGCAAATCCAGCGCAGGGATGAGCATATGATCAACTAGAAGACAACATCGTTTAGAAATAATCACGTCTTATGTATTATTTTCTTTTGTTGTCACGATCCATGAAACGGTTGTTGTTATCATTGTTTATAAATAAATCTTTTATTTACATCGCAATGTATTTATGTGATTGTAAGTATAAACAACATATCCTCTACAATACCGACAATCAAGGAACCGCATTCCTTGAAGAGCAGACTACCCCCCCCCCCAAATTTCTTCCCTTGTTTAATCTCTTGCGTTTCCACGAAAATCCTAAGTACCCGTTTCTTCCAAGAGAAACAAGGTACGAGGCGCCAAGTTTATAGCAATCAATAACAAGATGGTAACAATTAAACAATTATGTGGTTATGTGCTTATGTGTTTCCCTTTTATGTGTCATGTGATTCAAATTATGTTATCCAAACCCTCGTAAAATCTTACATATCCTTGTGCAAGAGATTCCTAGTAGGATACCCAAAAGGTACTACCTAAAATCCTTAATAGACTTCTACGCTGTAGTTAAAGTCCCTTGGATTATAAGGTACTACTTCGTAATTAGATCCCTTGAGTGGTCTAGTTAAACTGGATGATACAAGCTGAAAGGACTCCTTGGTGGCCTAATTAAGAAGATCCTCTGTTGATCTAATTAAAAGGACCCTATGGTAGTCTAGTCACCGTCATCACAAGTTCGACATCTTTCCCCACAACATTATAAAACAAACTGCGCGGACTGTGCAAGGAATTACGTAATTATGGATGCATACATAATTATGGAATTTAGTGCACGAAAATCACAGCAAGTTCTATCATGTATCTAGAGTTAACCCTATTCATTTCCAATTCTGATGAAGCATCCGTTGAGGAAAAATGAACTAGCTATTCATTTTTCACTTCTGAAGAATATCCGTTGAGGAAATGAATATCCGTTGTTTATCTTTTCATTTCCATTCTGAAGAATAACCGTTGAGAAAAATGAATTATCCATTCATTTTCATTCTGAAGAATATCCGTTGAGGAAATGAATACCTGTTGTTTATCTTTCATTTCCAACTCTGAGGAAATAACCGTTGAAAATGACTCCGTTAGTTCATTTTCGTTTCTAAAGATTTATCCGTTGTGGAGATGAATATCCGTTGTTTATCTTTTCATTTCCATTCTAAAGAATAACCGTTGAGAAAAATGAATTATCCATTCATTTTCGTTCTGAAGAATATCCGTTGAGGAAATGAATATCCGTTGTGTAGTCCTTCATTTCCAACTCTGAGGAAATAACCGTTGAAAATGACTCCGTTAGTTCATTTTCGTTTCTGAAGATTTATCCGTTGGGGAAATGAATATCCGTTGTGTAGTCCTTCATTTCCAACTCTGAGGAAATAACCGTTGAAAATGACTCCGTTAGTTCATTT
This sequence comes from Helianthus tuberosus, assembly GCA_030545235.1. NCBI lineage: Eukaryota > Viridiplantae > Streptophyta > Magnoliopsida > Asterales > Asteraceae > Helianthus > Helianthus tuberosus. The sequence goes on along the minus strand of CM060418.1, from coordinate 84,117,816 downwards.
TCGTTTCTGAAGATTTATCCGTTGGGGAAATGAATATCCGTTTGTCTGTCCTTCATTTCCGTACCTGAGGAAACAACCGTTGAAAATGACTCCGTTATTTCATTTTCGTTTCTGAAGATTACCCGTTGAGGAAATGAATATCCGTTGATTTTTCTTTCATTTCAAACTCTGAAGAACAAACCGTTGAGGAAAATGACCCCGTTTGTTCATTTTCGTTCTGAAGAATATCCGTTGAGAGAAATGAATATCCGTGGATTATTCCTTCATTCCCAATTCTGACGAAGAATCCGTTGAGAAAGAATGAATCATCCATTCATTCTCACTTCTGAAGAATATCCGTTGAGGGAAATGTATATCCGTTTAATTAACTCCTTTATTTTCCATTTCCGAAGAAACCATTGAAGAAAATGACTATGTTTGTTCATTTTCGCTTCTGAAAATTATCCGTTGAGGAAAATAACCAGATTATGTCCTACATATCTCTGGTGACTATTTGACACAAAGTCATAAACAGACTCCTACGAATTAATTTCGGGACGAAATTTCCTAAAGTAGGGGAGACTGTAACACCTGTGTCATTTCAACCATCAAACAAATTCCAAACCAATGAAATATTGTATTTCATACTTTGGACTTGTATAAATATGTGTATCTTTTGCACATATCAACTCTTGTTCGATTTCAAGCTCTAAATCGCTTTCTGGAAGGTTATACACGCTCTGATGCGTAAATATAACCAGTTTAATCCAACGAACACTCTGGAATAGTGAAATAGGCTTAACATACCTTAAATAACCTTTACATAACTTAGATATAAGTTTTGGAAGGTTTGGTATGGTGAAATCAAAGTTTAATCGCTTACAGGGACTAAAGTTGACAAACTGCGAAAGTATGTCAATTTGAACTGTAACGAACATTCCGGAACATAACCATAAGTTAAACACACCTTAAATATCCTTTACATAGCTTAGAAATAGGCTTTGAGGGGTTCGGTGTGCTAAAATAAACTTTTGTGTCATTCAGGGACTAAAAGTGTCAAAAAGTGCACAAGTTTGCATTTTCGTGCATAACTTACGTTCTGAATACATCCGGACATCCAAAAATTTATGTAAGCATGACTACATTATATTTTAGTGTTCGCCTTAAGAAAAATCCATTCGTTGCGTCATTTGGATCGTTTTTCGCGCTTATGCGCATTCCGTCGTAATTAAGCGAACATCGCGTTCGTACGACCAAACGAACCATCACCCGGCATATTTTTGAACATGTTTCATGTCCACAATGTTTAGGCAACATTTTAGGGCCTTAAAGTTGGCTTTACGGGCCTTAGAAGTGTCGGAAAAGGCCTTAAACACGTGCAGGGACTGAAACTGTCATTTCTGAAACAAGTTTGCTGATCAGACAGGCCAAAGCGGCCCGCATTGTGTTTGGAACATCCTGAAGCGGGCCGCATCCGGGTATCAGACCAGATTAAATGGTTTTAACAGCTGGTTGCAGCTGTTTTGCACTTCCAAAACCCCTCCCACATGTCAAATCCCTATGGTGTGTACATTTTGAGGCACCATAACATCCCGACAAGTGTACGGCCTTGATCGTTTCCCCTTTTCCAAGAAACGATCTTAACGGTTCTCCGAATACTATAAATACCCCACCCCCCATTGTTCATAATCACTAGAAATTCACTTTGAGAAACTCTAAGTTGAAACATTGTTTCATACCTGAGATTTTCGAATTGAGTTTAGCATTCGGGGACCCTGGGTTAGTATTCTTTCGTTCTTTTCCTTATTTTTACTGCTTTTCGAGTCAGAAAGTCAAACTTTGTTTGACTTTCAGCGTTGACCAGTAATGGTCAATGCGAAGTTCGTTTGAACTTCGCAACGTGATTGTAATCACGATGGTCATAGTCCCTTGGGACTATGCCTACTGATTACCACGTTGTCTAGGGTCGTAGGGTAGGCGATCTAATAAATCGCCTATACCTTCGAACTCGACCCATTTGGTCGATCATTAGGATCCGACCAAACACATTAGGTGACCATAGTAGGTAGGGAATAACCTCCCGAGGTTATACCCTATGGTCACATCGTTTAAGTAGTTGTATGATAGGTAGTTTATATGCCTTAAGTAAATTACCAGAATACCCTTTTCATGTATAATTGGTAATTAAGCATATGTAACCTAAACCTTTGTCACATAACTGATTATGTAATATGTTTAGGCATATAACACTTGTCATAGGGCTAGTTAGGCGTTCCAAACGCGTTTTACGCGCACGATGCGTTAAAGTAGCATAAGCTACCTAAACGGATCGTAATGGGTCGATAAGACTTAGGTCAAGTTTCATTTAGCATGTAGGCTTTGTTAAACCATATCACATGAGTTCCTACACTCATTTGGTTTACAAACCCTAATGCTACCCAATCTTCCGACTTAGGTCCGGTTAATTAACATAGTTACCTATACTAGGTGCCGTTTGATTCCGAGATCTCTAGCATTTCTTGGTGATTATCTTTAGACATCTGAGCAATCACAAGTGAGTACATAGACCCCTCTTTTACTGTTTTTCCAAACTGTTTTGGGGTGGAACACATGTGCCTACTTGTTACTTTCATGCTTTCCTGTTTTCACATCATATACCTGCTATGTTCGTTAGTACATTATAGTACATGATTTCATTACATTTTATGCTATGTATGTCCATTGTGTGCATACTTAGTACATTGTTTTACATTACATTTTGTTGCATATGCTCATCCAGTATATGAACACTTTGACATATTACCCAATACATTTGACAATTGATTTGACATAGACATTTCGGCATAGACATTTTAACATGATTGACATTTGATCATGCATTTCCCACAAAACATAACTTTGATTTAAACCAAGTTTTACTTCAATACTTTGTTTTTGTGCATATGGTTTAGTTGAGACCTTTCACTTGCCATACATGACATATTTGACATAGACATTTGACATGGATATTTGACATAGACATTATACATTGTTGGTTTGGTTTGATTAAGTGATTAAGTAACGATGCGTATGTAATATGATACAAGCATGGTGGATATGCCGCTGGTACTTCCTATATATAAGTGTTTGTATGGTATTACATGTCGTAACGTTATTTGAATCATCTCAGTTTGAGACATAGAACATTTTATACGAATAACATATTTTTCACAAGACATTGATTTACAAACAACTTATCTAATACAAACTCATTTTACATGGTTATTCATTTAACCATACATTATTTATACATATCATCTGATCTTATCGATTTTCAAATGATTTACAAAACAAAGCAAATAACAAGGTTCATGACTAAACATTTTCTCAAACATAAGTCATGAAACCTATTTTCACAAAACCTATGTATCTCACCGGCATTTTTATGCTGACGTACCTATTTTCACATGTGTTTTTCAGGAACTGTTGCATAAGATGATCAAGATACATATAGGCAGACTTGGGCTTTAGTGACAATAAAAGATGCAGACTAATTAATTATGTTGTATTTCCATGTTTGTTTAGACATTGTAACACTTTTAATCAATAAAACGAAACTTTAATTTCCATGGTTGTGAAACATTAATTCTGTTACAACACTCCCCGACGTTTCCGCCACGTTTTGTATGTTCTACGTGGTCGGGGTGTGACATACGACGCAAGGAACGCAAAGTTGTGAGTTCATGCTCCCCCTTTTCTTTTAACTGTTTTCAGTTTTATAACTTCGGGGGTGAAATACATGTTACAAATATTACAACGTTCACAAATGGTATGATACAAAAACAAGAAGCACTCTTGGTGAGAACGAGTACCAAGTACGATGCGTTTTGAGAATACAAGAAGCACTCTTGGTGAAAACTAGTACCAAGTACGATGCGTTTTGAGGAATGATACGAGAAATCGTGTCACGAATAGGGTACCATAAGCACCATTAATCAACAATATACCTAGACCGCAGAACAAAAGGTTAGATCTAACGGGTTTCGGGCAGCCACACTCTTGGTGAGAACGAGTACCAAGTAGTGCTTTTGTGTCTCAGAAAAACTTGATAAATGCCTATGGTTTGGTGACTTCCTATGTCATGTCACATGTTAATGGCCTTGCAACCCATTAACAACCCTAATACATACAAGAACACCTTATTTATACAAGATTCATACCACAATAATACTTGATTTATACATGAATATTTGATTTACACAAGAATACTTGATTTATACATGAGTACGTGGTGTACACAAGAATACTTGATTTATACATGAATATTTTATTTACACAAGAATACTTGATTTATACATGAGTACGTGGTGTACACAAGAATAATTGATTTATACATGAATACTGGATTTATACAAGGATACTTGATTTATACGAGATACAAACTATGTTTTCATACAAAGTATACAAACGTAAAATACAAAAACTGCATGAATTCACACCAACATTATGTTGACGTTTTTCCAAAACTCACATGTATTTAAGGTAACTAGTGGATGTGCGCACGGTCTCACTCATGCTCTTGGATGTCGTTTATGTTTATCCTTAAATAAAGTTGTAAACTTTCAGACAATGTGTTGTCTCGTGATGTAAACGCTAAACTTATGTTTTCAGTTACGTAATGTTATGGGTATTTGAAGTATTTTATGAGCATGTAGTATGTTTACCAATCGTATGCAATGAAAACCTTTCATGATCATACCTCGTGCTTCCGCCTTAGAAAGGGGTGTGACAGATTGGTATCAGAGATGCGATTGTAGTGAACCAGGATTCCTTCTCGAGTCTAGTCTATAATCTCTAGGATCCTTGCACGAAAACAATTTTTCAAAAAGTTTTCATTGCATTAAACCTTCTGCGACATCCACTACCTGAAACTGTTTACAAAGAGTCAAGAAAAGACACTACGAGACTTAGGGTGCACTGGAGTAGCACTTGTCGTTGATTAAGAATTACGTGCAATTATGTGTGATAACTGAAAGAAAACTGAAGCAACTATCCGTATGAGCAAGTGCACCGCCGATCAGCAAGTCACCTTTGCTACTGGGTTGTTTGTTGATGAAGCTCTGACTTGGTGGAAATTGCAAGTCCAAACCCTGGGTGATGATACCGCTTATGGCCTGACTTGGGATGAACTGAAAGAAAGAATGAGAGAGAAGTATTGCTCACGTGCTGAAGTCCAAAGATTGGAGACTGAGTTCTGGCATTTGACCAATGAAGGTGCTGATATCACTGGTTAAACTCGAAGGTTCCACGACTTGTCTAGGGTGATCCCCTATATGGTAACTCCTGAATTTAAGCGCGTTGAACGCTACATTTAGGGATTGGCCTCAGAATTTCGTGGCATGGTAACTTCGGCCAAACCTCAAACAATCACTGAGGCTGTAACTCTAGCTGTCAGCCTTACTGAAGATTGTGTTCGAATGAAGAAGTTGTCACTGAACCCAACAGAAAAGACCGAGACGCATGCTGAGTCGTCAGGTGAAAAGAAAAGGAAGCATGCGAATCTGAACCAAGCAACCCGTAGCAACAACAAAGGTTCATACAACAAGAAGCGTGACACTAACCCATCTAAGGAGGCAAGAACCTTTACAGCGGCAAATGATACTGCAGCCAGAGGATACCAAGGCACCCTGCCTAAATGCCAAAAATGTAAGTATCATCATGAAGGAGTTTGTCGCATTCCAAGGTGCGACAAATGTGGTAGATTGGGTCATCAAACAGAAGACTGTTGGGGTAAAGGAAAGAACGGGAATGGAAACCGCAACAGTGCTGGAGCTGGAAACAATGGTGGAAATGGAAATGGTACTGGAAACAGAAATGGTAACGGGAAAGGGAAGAACCGAGGATGCTTCAGTTGTGGAAGCAATGATCATTTCATAAAACACTGCCCAAAGGGAAACAACGCTCAGGCTCGAGCATTTGTGATTGGAGCAAAGAACGCACGAGAGGACCCTAATGTGGTCACCGGTACGTTTCTCGTTAACAATCACTTTGCATCCATACTATTTGACACTGGTGCCGATTATAGCTTCATGTCTGTGGAATTTAAACGTATGCTTGGAATGAATCTAGTAGATTAGATATTCCTTATTCTATAGAGCTAGCCAATGGTAAACTTGTTGAATCGGGCGAAGTTGTTAGAGGCTGCACATTAGAACTTGGTGAACGAAGATTTAGCATCGATCTCTTACCTATTCAATTGGGTAGCTTCGACGTGGTGGTCGGAATGGACTGGTTGTCCAAGAACAAAGCTGAAGTTATTTGTCATGAGAAAATCATTCGCATCCCTTTAGCAAATGGTGAAACTCTCATCGTGCATGGAGAAAAACGAGACGCGCCTCTACGAATCATCAGTTGTATGAAGGCACAGAAGTGCTTAAGGAAAGGATGTGTTGCCTTCCTAGCACACGTTGTAGATAAGAAGGCTGTGGAGCCAAAACTCGAAGATATTCCTGTGGTAAAGGAATTCCCTGATGTTTTTCCCGAAGATCTGCCAGGATTACCTCTGCAATGACAAGTCGAATTCCGTATAGACTTGGTTCCAGGAGCCGCTCCTATAGCCAAGGCACCCTATCGGCTTGCACCATCCGAAATGCAAGAATCTACACAACTCCAGGAGTTGTTGGATAAGGGATTCACAAGGCCAAGCTTCTCACCTTGGGGAGCTCCAGTATTGTTCGTGAAGAAGAAGGATGGAACACTGCGGATGTATATCGATTACAGAGAACTAAACAAGCTCACTGTCAAGAATCGGTACCCGTTACCGAGGATTGATGACTTATTCGATCAATTGCAAGGATCGAGCTACTATTCCAAGATCGACCTTCGATCTGGATACCAGCAGTTAAGGATACAAGAAGAAAGCGTGCCAAAGACTGCATTCAGAACACGATATGGGCATTACGAATTTCTCGTGATGCCATTCGGACTGACGAACGCACCAGCGGTCTTTATGGATCTGATGAACCGCGTATGCAAACCATATCTCGATAAATTCGTGATTGTATTTATCGATGATATCCTGATTTACTCGCGAATGAAAGAAGAACACGAGCAACATCTCAGAACCATTCTGGAACTACTGAAGAAGGAGAAACTTTATGCAAAGTTCTCAAAGTGCGAATTTTGGATTCGCGAAGTACAATTTCTTGGTCACGTTGTGAATAAGAAGGGCATTCATGTAGACCCGTCCAAGATAGAAGCAATAAAGAATTGGGAAGCCCCCAAAACCCCAACTGAAGTTCGACAATTTTTGGGCTTAGCGGGCTATTATCGGCGATTCATCGAGAATTTCTCAAAGATAGCTCAACCGCTAACTACCCTTACGCAGAAAGACAAAAAAGTACGACTGGGGTGACAAGCAGGAAGAAGCCTTCCAGCTACTTAAAAATAAGCTATGCGATGCACCAATACTATCATTACCTGAAGGCACTGAAGACTTCGTGGTATACTACGACGCTTCACGACAAGGTTTGGGTTGCGTGCTTATGCAGTGCCAAAAAGTCATCGCTTATGCTTCAAGACAATTGAAGGTTCATGAAAGAAACTATACCACTCACGACCTGGAGCTGGGCGCAGTGGTATTCGCCCTGAAGATCTGGCGACATTATTTATATGGTACTCAATGTACAATCTTCACAGATCACAAAAGCCTACAACACATATTTAATCAGAAAGAATTAAACATACGACAGCGACGATGGGTCGAGCTACTGAATGACTATGACTGTGAGATTAAGTACCATCCTGGAAAGGCAAACGTTGTAGCAGACGCACTAAGTCGAAAAGAAAGGGTTAAGACCCTAAGGGTTCGAGCATTAGAGATGACTATTCAAACGAACCTCACTACGCGTATTCGTGATGCGCAACAAGAAGCCCTTAAGACGGAAAACCGTAAAGCTGAATACCTCTGGGGTATGTTAAAGTACATGGTGCCAAATGAAGAGGGAACCCTATACTTTAAGAAGCGTATTTGGGTTTCGCTCTATAGCGGTATACGAGAAATCATCCTTGATGAAGCGCACAAATCAAGATACTCGATCCATCCAGGATCGGACAAAATGTATCAAGACTTGAAAGAATATTATTGGTGGCCGAGACTCAAGAGCGATGTTGCTGTTTATGTTGGAAAGTGCCTAACCTGTGCTAAGGTTAAGGCTGAATATCAGAAACCGCCCGGCCTACTACAACAGCCAGAGATACCCATGTGGAAGTGGGAGCAAATCTCGATGGACTTCATAACAAAATTACCCAGGACCTCGAGAGGGCACGATATGATATGGGTGATAGTTGATCGATTGACGAAATCTGCGCATTTCCTACCGATCCGAGAAAAAGATAGCACTGGAAAACTTGCTGAGATATACTTAAAGGAAATTGTGGCATGCCATGGAGTGCCTATCTCAATTATTTCAGACAGAGATGGACGCTTTGTCTCAAGAATCTGGCAATCCTTTCAGGAAGCCTTTGGATCTCAGCTAGACCTAAGCATGGCATTCCACCCACAAACAGACGGCCAGAGCGAACGGACTATATAAACGTTAGAAGATATGCTTCGCGCATGTGTTATGGACCTAGGCGGCAGCTGGGATACTCATTTACCGTTAGTTGAGTTTTTCTACAATAACTGTTATCATACAAGCATAAAAGCCACACCGTTCGAAGCTCTGTATGGCCGCAAGTTCCGATCGCCCTTATGTTGGGCAGACACTGGAGATAAACGTATGGTTGGTCCTGAACTTGTACAAGAGACAACCGACAAGATTATACAGATCCAAGAACGCATTAAGGTGGCTCGAGATCGACAAAAGAGCTACGCCGATCGAAGACGAAAACCATTAGAGTTCGAGGTGGGAGACAAAGTGTTGTTAAAAGTCTCACCTTGGAAGGGCGTAGTAAGATTTGGAAAACGTGGAAAGCTGAATCCACGATACATCGGACCATTCAAGATTTTGGAAAGAATTGGTACTGTGGCGTACAAATTGGAGTTACCGGAAGAACTTAATGGCGTACATGATACGTTTCATGTATCCAATCTCAAGAAGAGTCCAACACAAGAAAACGTGATCATCCTGGTGGATGAAGTGCATATTGATGACGCCCTCCGATATACAGAACAACCCGTTGAGGTTACCGGCTGGAAAGTCAACAAGACCAGGAGGAGCAATGTAAAACTTGTCAAAGTTCATTGGAACTCTAAGCACGGACCCGAGTACACTTGGGAACGTGAAGACCAGTTTAAAGAAAAGTACCCCCACCTGTTCAAGAAGACTCCTGCAAGAGTCAGCTCAGCCTGAATTGCGGGATGAAATTCTTTTAACGGGGGAAGACTGTGACAACTGGCACCAAACCGGTAATTTTCGTACACTTTAATTATTATTTAATAACGGCAATTATGTGCTTATCTGTCAACATTTCTTAATTTCATACTGAACAAGTGAATTCATGCACGTTTTACACTACAAAATATTGCTTTATGCATTAACGAGAGCGTTACGTCAGAAATACTAGTAAACTCACCGGTAAGACACATTGTGTCAACAACTCTGCAGAGAGCAGTTAGACAATAGAATTGGAGCCTAGGTGTAGGTCCAATGACAAGAATGCATTAAAACCCAAGAGTACATACAAGGGTTAACATATAGACGCTCCGAAAGCTAAAATACGCACTAAAAAGCACCCGAAACGCACATTAAGTGCATAATTTTATTAAATTCAGCTATAAATAAGCTTTTAACACATAAATGTTATGCATAATTCATGATTTAACATTCAGAATACTTCCCTAAGTGTCGGGAGTTGAAAGTGTTACAAAAGGGTACACAAAGGACACTAAACGGTGCAACTTAGCACTTTAACGAACCGGTATTTAACCGAACAACCGGACATTACCCGGAACACTAAAATATTGCCAAAAGCATTGTTTTTATTTTTCTAAGCTAGTCATGATCCCCGAACACCCTAACACACATTAAAATACCTAGTAACAAACTACTCTAACTAGATATTTAGAGTATGATTACAAGTAACTGCATGGTTCAACATTTACACATTACCCCCCCCCCCCTGAAAGATGAACGGTTATGGAGGGGCCCCATCAACCAAGATTTACTTAATCTTTCTAAATCCCTAGGTGATCTTTCCTTGGATTATGAAAGATCTTGTAAAGTACTTGTGGAACACATTACCTAATGGGTAAAACTCTAACTTAGTTATAGGAAGGACTAGGGATCACTTCATCATCTTCACACCACTTCTCCTCGCTCTCCTCCCCAACTCTCGGCCGAACACCCTCCAAGAACCACCATCATTTTCTTTTTTTGTTCATCCATTCCAAGTGCTCTCAAAGGTGTTAGAAGGTGGTTAACGAAGCTTGGAACACTCGGATATCGAAGGACCTCTTCCGTTTGCTTTTACCCACTCGATTTTCATCATCTTGCTTCCCTAGCTTGAAGCTAGTGGTAAGGCTCTTTTGATCCTTGTTACTTCCATTTTTGCTTGGATAAAAGATATATTAAGTTGAAATAACTAGAGCACTAAATGACTTGAACATGAAACATGAACATAAAGCTTGTGATATGATGAAATAGTGTTGAAATGATATTGTTGGTGTATGAATGATATTTGGTAGTTGATTCTTAGAAATATTGATGTTGATCACCACATAAAGCTTGCTAGATTGTGATTAAACATATGATCTAGCAAGTGGAAGGATGATTATGTAACAACATGAAATAATCATCTTCTAGTAAACACATGAACTTGATGAACAAAATGATTCTTGAAAAAGTAATATACTAAAGGAGCTAGTAAACTTATAAACCCGAGATTTATGAATGATTTTCCAAGAAAAACAAGTGTAAAATATGATTTTTAGAAGATCATGATTCTTACATAAACCAATATTATTTTTGGTAGAAAAACAAGTGTATGAACACTTGTGAAACAAGAGAGTAATGAAATCAACATTTTTGTAAATTATGTTTACAAGTTGTAAACACCAAATCTTTTCAAGAATGGAATTTTTGATGAAATAAACACACTTTAAAGAGTAACTAAGTCTACTAGAGACATTGCCAAATTACTACAAGTTTTGAGAAAGAACAAGTTCATGTTGTCATGTAACTTACTTGATTTTAACACTTGTTAGATGAGAAATGAGTTGTTGATTGTTGAAGAAGTTTTAAAAGAAAATAAACACATGTTTGAAAACATGGGAAACCTCCATTTTTAGGGGAAACTCTGCCAAAATTTTATAAATTTTGACACTTAGAAAAATATAAGTTTTTGAGAAACTTATTCCCTAAAAATGTATCTAAAAACATTTACCAAGGTTTCCCAAACTTTTGTGTCAAGAAATGAGGATTTCTTCAAGAATAAAAAAATGGATATTAAGTATGTATATTTGTGAGAAAAACATATATATTTGATCACCAAATTTTGTGCTAAGTGTATGTAGTATGTATTATACTTGATAGTGTATTAGGACTTGAAAATACACTAAATACTCCTAAGGAGTGAAGATACAAAAATACACATACAACATGCTTAGACAGATACAAGAAGATATATTTATGAAAATATATTACTTGGACAAGTTATAAACATGAAATGAAGTATGGACAAAATAAATAATTCGGGTGCAAAATACAAGATACTTATATTTATTTTTGAGAAAATAATATAAGTAAAATACATAGTTAAAAATATGAATTATTTTTAACACAAGAACATATACAAAGGATAGTGACTTGTACTTGTGCGATACAAGTCTAGTGACTAACGTTAATAAAACACGTTTAGGTCACGACGCTAGATAAGCAAATCCGGTGAAGTTTACGATGCAAGGAACGCAAAGTTGTGAGTTCATGCTCCCCCTTTTCTTTTAACTGTTTTCAGTTTTATAACTTCGGGGGTGAAATACATGTTACAAATATTACAATGTTTACAAATGGTATGATACAAAAACAAGAAGCACTCTTGGTGAGAACGAGTACCAAGTACGATGCGTTTTGAGAATACAAGAATACAAGAAGCACTCTTGGTGAAAACTAGTACCAAGTATGATGCGTTTTGAGGAATGATACGAGAAATCATGTCACGAATAGGGTACCATAAGCACCATTAATCAACAATATACCTAGACCGCAGAACAAAAGGTTAGATCTAACGGGTTTCGGGCAGCGACACTCTTGGTGAGAACGAGTACCAAGTAGTGCTTTTGTGTCTCAGAAAAACTTGATAAATGCCTATGGTTTGGTGACTTCCTATGTCGTGTCACATGTTAATGGCCTTGCAACCCATTAACAACCCTAATACATACAAGAACACCTTATTTATACAAGATTCATACCACAAGAATACTTGATTTATACATGAATATTTGATTTACACAAGAATACTTGATTTATACATGAGTACATGGTGTACACAAGAATACTTGATTTATACATGAATATTTTATTTACAAAAGAATACTTGATTTATACATGAGTACGTGGTGTACACAAGAATACTTGATTTATACATGAATACTGGATTTATACAAGGATACTTGATTTATACGAGATACAAACTATGTTTTCATACAAAGTATACAAACGTAAAATACAAAAACTGCATGAATTCACACCAACATTATGTTGACGTTTTTCCAAAACTCACATGTATTTCAGGTAACTAGTGGATGTGCGCGCGGTCTCACTCATTCTCTTGGATGTCGTTTATGTTTATCCTTAAATAAAGTTGTAAACTTTCTGACAATGTGTTGTCTCGTGATATAAACACTAAACTTATGTTTTCAGTTACGTAATGTTATGGGTATTTGAAGTATTTTATGAACATGTAGTATGTTTACCAATCGTATGCAATGAAAACCTTTCATGATCACACCTCGTGCTTCCGCCTTAGAAAGGGGTGTGACAAAAACCTCACTACGTTTTATGTCAAAAACTATCTTTTGTTATGTGTAAAATGACTTATAACTATGCTATGTCAAACGTTGTTGAAACTTGGAAACTATGTTGGAAAATGTGTAATCTTTTGTTGAAAACAATATATCTATGGCATCGTTGTGGTTTATTATGTTTACTCGTTTGGATGCAATGATTACCTTTCTTACGTCACACACAATACGCTTCCGCTACTAGCAGGGTGTGACATTGGGAATAAGTAATCAAAAAACAGAAACCCTAATCCCCCTTGTGATCGTCGACCAGAGGAAGACCCCCCCCCCCTGTGAAAATCTAACCCTAGTTCAGCTTCTTGATTCGCCTTTCACTTCCGTGTAATCCCTCCTCTTGCTCTAAGGTTAGTATTCTTGATTTAATTGTGATTCTTGGTGTGATTTTGGTAGAAACATGGCTATGATTTTTAGATAACATGCTAGGGTTTTGATGTTACATGATTTATTTCGGTTAAGTATGCGATTTGTTGAAGTAATTGATAGTTTATATGCGTAAATGATCATTGGCTGCATTTTTGTGAAAAATCATGATGTGTTATGGCTAGGGTTTTGTTATTATTGGTATGGTTAGGGGGTACAGGATGATTAACCTGCTATTAGTAGTCATTAGGAAGGGTCGGGATTGTTTATACGCGTTTTGGTGTTGTTTAAATGTAAAAACTGCATGCTGATTGATGAAAACAACCAACTTCAGTTGGCTGTAAACAGACCGTTATAAATCGAAAAATTGTTTTTATGAAGTCTAAATTATATGTTTTCGAAAAACGAATCAAATGGCACTGGAATCATATTTTTTCGAGGTCGTTTGCTATTTTAAAAGTCCGTTTGTACAGTAGCAAAAGCTGCGTTTTTTCTGCAGAAAATGTGTATTATGTTTTTCGTCATAACTTGAAACCTGGATCAGGGCCATCTCCTAGAATGATAAAAAAATTTTGGGCCCCGGCCGAAACAAAAAAAATTGGTATAATACAAACTCATCAAATATATATCAAGAAACCACAATACGACATGCTAATCATAGGGTTTGAACTCATGACCTTAAGATTATAACACAAAACATTAACTAATTAAGCATTATCATATAATCATCTTGTTAACAAGATCGAAGAGTCAATTAATTAATGAATTGATAGTTCAAAACAGTTTAGGAAATAAAAAATGCATGGGATTAACTGAAAATTGTTTAGGAAATAAAAATATAAAGGAAGGGTTTAGAACTCATGACGTTAGTTTTCAAATTTGAGTATCTTAACCATTAAACTAGCTTCATTTTTGTTTCTGAAGTCATTTATTAAACATTTAAGATAACAATGCTTATTTAAAAATCTTGACCCTAAATTTTTGTTGGGCCCTATAAATCTTTTGGGCCTTGGCGTCTGCCCAGGCTGCCCAGCCCACAAAGCCGGGCCTGACCTGGATAGAGTTAGGTCACGAAATTTGTACTGTAGATGGCCACGGGTGTTACTGTAATTCTCCAACTAGAATTTTGTCAATCGGACTTACGATGAATTTTAAATGAATTTTTCCGTGGACTGCAGTCAGAAAATGACGAATCTGATTGCAGCACGGTAAATGATTTTTATAAAATAATTGGTAATGAATTGGATCCCGAGATTTTTACACATTAATATTTGGAATGTTTGTAAAATTCTGTAAAAGTTTGGTAATTTTTGGAACAAGTTAACTATTTTATTAAAATACCCGAAAACAGCCTAGTTTTGGATGTTAAGCTGAAACAATATAAGTAGTGATTTGCGTGTCTAGATGTCGGTTATGTTATCTGATAATGATCCAACTTATTATATGTTAAAGAAAGTGTTATGTGAAATATCGTATGCTTGCTCGTGAGTAGTTATAGCTGGAATGTATATATAGGTGTGAACTGTTAAAATGCATGTTATGTGGTAGATGTGTGTAGGAACTGCGTGCTTTATTTGAAATCACTAATAAACTAAATGGTAATCACATTAGGACGTGATTGACCAACTCTGAATGTTAGCTATTTTTTAAGAGTCCAACCGAGCAACCAAAGGTGAGTTCACACTTTCGTCAAAGCATGGGATTCCCGGTGGTTTGGGAATGAGTTAAGTAACAACAATCCCCCTTAGGTGGGATGTAATCAGAATGGGTTAAGCAACAACTATCCCCCTTAGGTGGGATGTAATTGGAATGGGTTAAACTGTTCCCCTTAGATGGGATGTAATCTGCGTATTCTCCTTGGGTAGAATACGTACCTCGGTCCTCCTTGGGTAGGACAACAACCTTAAACTTACTAGACAAAACTCTATCTTGAAGTCCCTCATTTTTATATCGACTTAATCGTTGAGCCATTGGCGAATGGGTCATTAGTTAAATAGCGCTGTTAGGTCTGACAAGCCTCACACCGTGCCGTAGAGGACGGGAGTGGACTATTGTACTTGAGCACTGTCAATGATGATAGACATTGACGTAGGGCACATAAACATGACTTAAGTCAGTAGTCGATATGGTAACGGGTCTAGTGGTTTACAACATGGGGAAGCCCACACGGTATATGGTTTTGGGAACATGGAACTGGATAACTTTTGGTTTTCAAAACAAGTTAACAACTTATGGTTTTTGGAACAACATTAAAACAGACAACCAACTGTGAACTCGCCAACCTTTTTGTTGACACATTACCACATGCTTTGCAGGTCGTTAGGTTATTTGCTGGAGCTTGCATTGGAGATGGAGTCGTTATGGGACATGAACCGTTGTTGTTCATGATAACCTTTTGAAACGTTAAACTTATATTTTGGTTTTTGAACTTATGTTTCCGCTGACTTTTAAATTTGGTTTTGGACTTTGGTTTGGTGAACTTTTAAATTGGTTTGCTATGGTTTTACTTTACGTTAATTACTTGTTTATTATGATTGGTGGTATGATCCGGGTTAGTCACACGCCTCGCGGTAATACTCCGCTTGTGGATTTTTGAGGGTGTGACAGATTGGTATCAGAGCCATTGGTTATAGTGAACTTGATTTCAAAAAGGGAAAAATCTTTTTGACAAAAAACCAGACTATAACCTGTTCAGTGCTCAATGATCCACAACGACACTTCGCTCCACGTGCAAGGCTCAACACTTTAGATGGTATGATTTATGTTATATTGCCTACTTGCTAGTTTACTTCTGCATGATGTGTTGCTCATGGTATGCTTAGTTAGAGTAGTAGCATGTTGTCTATTAGCCCGAATGTGCTCTTTATGACACCCAACTATTTACATGAAATTTGACGTGTGGTGATCAAATTCTTTTCCTGTTTTCTCCTCAACCCACTACGACAACTGTTTTATGCGTTCTATCTATTCATACGATTGTGTCACACCCGGAAATATCAGAGCTTTGGCGTGACTGGACTGGTATCTTCATTGCACAGCGGAAGCAAATAAGCTAAGACTTCTAGAAAACGAACGCCTACTAAGTACTCGAATCTCCAATGGTTCTCCTATCCCAACCGTGCCATAATTTGATAAAGTAACCTGAGAAAGAAACATGCGAAAAATCAACATAAAGTTGAGCGAGTTCATGGTTTGTTTGTAAAAGATTTGAAATAAATCTTTTTGAATAACCGGTTTTTGAAATATGGTTGAGAAAACAAATTTAAAATCATTTTATTTGGCATGTTATATGGAAACTTTGTATTCATATAACTTAGTATTTGTAACGCATTATGTTCGTAAAACCATGTATTTGTAAACTCTTGTATTTGTAAAATTTGTGTAACCGTCAATGCCCACCCTGACATTTCACAACCCCCGACCCACCCTGGACGGAATCGGAAGCCGTGAACAGTCCAGCGGTACCGGTGATTAATTTTATAAAACATTGCAGTGAAAATTTCATCAGGACCGTGAGTTAGGAAAAATATCAGAGTTTAGAAACACCGGATTTTATTTATTAAATAGATGGGATAAACCCATGTTAAAGGTAGCTTTAATAAGATTAATTTGTTTACATAAAACAATATTTCTTAATTTGATTTAATTAATAAAATAAGCCACTTCTTGAAACCTTTCAGTGTCGTATCCAGCTCTTATTCCAATCTACTGTAATTACCTGAAAAATGTTTGAAAAAGGTTTTGTCAGCGAAAATACTGAGTGAATTCATTCCATTTTATAAAATATATTGTTATACCTTACAGTATTAAGGTTTTTTTTATATCTATTTACATTTATCGAACTCAATCAGTATTTGTCACATAACGGCAGTTCCAATATGACATTAATCATATCACCCATTGGCTCACGTTTGTCCAAAAGTGAATTTATCAATTAATTATATTTTACTATTATTCAATTTATCTGTCACTAGGCGATTCCTGTGACTATAATCATATCATTGTTTATCATTCTTTCAATTAATGATTCTGGTCATATCACTGTTGATCATTCTTTCAACTAGTGATTCTATAACACTGTTGATCATTCTCTCAACTAGTGCTTTCAGTCATGTCACTGTTGATCATTCTTTCAACTAGTGACTCAGATTATATTACTGTTGATCTTTCTTTCAACTAGTAATTTCTATTCATAACACTGTTGATCATTCTCTCAACTAGTGTCTTTGGACATGTCACTGTTGATCAATCTCTTAACTAGTGACTCCGGACTTAATAGTGTCCCGTGACATTTCCTTGTCAAATATATTACTTATGGCATAAAACCATTTAATCCAGAAAATGACATATATCATTTTATATCAAATTAAAATAACTTTATCAAATATAATATGTCAATTAAATAATTGTAATATCATTCTTTAATATATTAACATGACTAAGACTAAAATATAATCTTAGTAGAATGCATAATTTCCACTGTTATTGTAGTCATGATAATATTGACTAACTTTCTGGCAATTAATAACGAGAATCAAATAATGTATAAAACCTTTCATACTGGCAGTAATTATAAAATATAAAAACTTAATCACTGTAAGCATAACTGGTAACTGTTTAGGATTCTGTAAAGCCTTTGTAAATATAATTGTATCACAAAAAGGTGATAAAACTGTGAGAAAATAGAGTGGACTCACAAACTGTGAGAAAAGAGAAATGAACTCACATTGCAGATTTCTACGGGCAAAGCTTAGTCTACAGATAATCCTTGATATATTGCAAATTTAATTTGAGCAGAGACTAGCCTATTGATTAGCCTTGTAACCTAGTGCATACAAACTAGGTAAGTAACTAATACAGCATTTACGATAACTCACGAGATAAAACCCTCACAACGAATGACAAAGTGCAATCACTTAAACATCCGTCGGATTCACAACAAAGGACAGAGTTTCCCCCCAATTCGGGTGATACTCAACATCCTGTCGGAATCACAACTAATGACAAAGGATAGCCCAAGTTTGAGCAGCACTTAAACATCCATTGGATAGTTTCAATCGATCGGACAATGAATCGTAGCAGCGATTGAGTTAATACCCTGATTGCAGCATCAATTAGTGATTTGTGTGTGTTAATTGTGGTAAAAAGAGCATAACTCCGTGCCTGAAGCGAATTCCTTCGTCGAACAAATGCACAGAAGCCAGTCTCACGACCCTCTATTTATACCCAAATTTTGTCAAGCCTTGCGCATCGTAGCACTATAACCCCTACGATGCGCAAGGGTCACAAAATAGCTATTTGCTTGCCGCGTGTGTTTGGAGTGCAGGTGAGTCGACGATATAATTAAATTCGAATTTTATAATAAGTTATAAGGATAATCATCGAGTAGGGAATGCCCCCCTTGAGTTTTAGGGGCCCTAATCCTGATTCTGATTGTTCTGAAATTTTTAGGGTTTGTGCAGAATCACTTGGGTGTCTCAATTAGGGTTTCCTATTGGATAAAATAATAATATAAATAGGACTTTTAATGAGGGTTGTTACATTCTCCCCACCTTAATAAAAATCTCGTCCTCGAGATTTGGGTTACGATATTTCTTTTAGACTTATGTCATATTCTAGTCAATAAAAACAATATTAAGGTAGATGACACAGAATTGAAATATCAAATTTTGTGAATACTAGTTGTATCATAAGTAGAATTCAAAGGTTCAATTGAATTAGTTGAAGAAATCGTTGTCAAACGGATGAGATGAAATGATATAATTTCCAAAGTGACTAGGTTCAAGTCAAAAGATATATGATCAAATAGATATTTAGAATGAATGTGAAGAACTTTTAGAATCAATAAAAATTCTTTGTCAAAAGAAAGCTTACTTTGATTGGCAACTGAAGAAAACTCAGAATCAACAAGCTCAAAATGAAATAAAAGCACGAAAATAATTTGTCAACTATCGAACTATAACAAGAGAAAAATCAGGGTGTTGACATTTATTAAATTGCAAGGATACACCGAAATACAATAGAGTTTAGTGTATCATTGTCTTAATACATAATTGTATCAAGACTACTTTCAAATGATGAGTCAAATGAGAGACATACGTGATTTTAAATGATTCGTATGCCTTTGATTAGCCCAAGCTACAAGTTTATAACGACGCCGCAAGGTGTCGTAATGATTGAAATAATTCAATAATTACGGTGACCGAACAATTTCACCGTATAATCAACTGAAAGCTTTAATGAAGTAAATTTGGATATTCATTTCGAATAAGATTTTCAATTGATAATGAAGAGACCAAATGAATATTATAGAATTTTCGATAAATGATGAAAGAAACGTTAAGAGGTACACCGGAATATGATATGAACTTGTGTACACTTATCTTAACACATAATTGTATTAAGACTGTTTAAGATGATGAACCAACAGAAATTAAAATTCGTTCATCAGGAGTGAAAATGAGATTATCTCAAGATTCAAATTAAAGAAAATGCCACCACAAGGTGTCATAGTAATTGAAAATAGTAGCGGTGAATGAAACGAGTTTCACCATGCTTTAAATCAAATGAAGTAAATCCGAATGTTTCAAATAAATCTAGTAGGATTGAAATCGAAATACTTGAATAATGTTTTTCGATTAAAGATGATAAAACAATAAGGATTACGAAACGCTCGATTGTTAATATAAAAATCTTTAAGAGATACACTGAATATATGAAATGAATTTGTGTATCATTATCTTAGCACATGATTGTGTTAAGATTGATTTTATAGAATAAACCAACAAAGCGGATTCAATATAAATGAATAATTAAACCCGTATGCAACGAGATTAGCACAAGCTTCAAATTTTGTGAAAACGTCACCACAAGGTGATCGTGACCAAATAAATGATTCGGTGAAAGTGAAAACCAAACAATTCTGTTATGGTTTTGAATAGATGAAGTACTTGACAAAATATATTTATTTATAAACTTTTATTTGTACTAGGGTCAAATAATAACTTAACTTAGATATTACATATCAGCGACTACGTCTGGAATCATTTCTGCTTCTTGCGTAGTAAGTACGAATGCTCGCGCGTTCTTCTTAGCTCCGTCTACAGTTCTGGCTTTGTTGTCAGATGCTTTGGTTAGTTTTGGGCAATATGGTTTGATGTGTCCTGTTTCTCCGCAATTGAAACAAACATTAGTTTTCCTTCTACACTCTTCCTCTATATGTCCGGTCATCTTGCAGAAGTTACAGTAGGATGTTTTCCTAAAACGGCATCTTCCTGAATGCTTTTTGTTACAGCTTCTGCAGATAGGTTGCTCCAATGACGGTTCAGTTCCTGTCTTCTTGTAGAATTCTTGGGAAATTTTCTGGGCTAACTCCTTCTTCTTATTTTCTTCTCTTGTGCGGATTAGTCCATTTGTCAGCATGTTAGCTAGTTCGACTGCTTCTTCAATAGTCTGTGGTCTAGTGGCCTTAACTATATCTCGAATTTCACTAACTAATCCCCAAATATAACGAGAAATTAGTACGGGTTCTGGCGAAGCCATAGTTGGTACCATTCTTGCATATTCGAAGAACGTTGTCGTATATTCACGACAATTCACATCTATCATTTTATGATTTAGGAACTTGTTAGCCATTCGTTCCTTTTCATAAGGAGGACAAAATTTTCTTTCTGCCATTTCCTTAAATTTTTCCCAGTTCATGGCATAAACCATGTCGCTTCCTTTTGCCTGAAGAATTGTATTCCACCATTCTAAGGCTTCTTCCTTAAAGAGGTTAGATGCATACATCACCTTATCTTCTTCGGCACATTTGCTGATTGTAAGAACAGCTTTCGTCTTTTCTAACCATCGCAGAGCAGCCGTGGCTCCTTCACTGCCGGCGAACTCAGTTGGTTTACAAGCTAGAAATTCTTTGTAGGTACACCCGAGAGTCATCGCCTTCTTTTTCTTGGGAAATGGGGTTTTGATAATATCATCATTACCTCCATTGACACTATGGCTAAAACCATCGTCACGAGTATGCTTGCTACTCACAACTTTGGTAGGTTCTACGGTATTTTTAACAGCTTTAATTATTAAAGGTAAAGCATTAGCTATTCCTTGGGCTATTAGATTTTCTATAGCATTTTTATCCAAAGAATTTTCATTAGTAGCATGAACTTCTGGATTATGTGGTACTTCATTCGACATCTGAATTGCAAACATTTTTACTTATTAATATCACAGAATAATTAGAACAAAACAATACTTCCAGGATATTATCTGTGCATATTAACATATATATATATTCATATATAACACATATGTTAATTTATATCAGTTTCCTAACTTTATTGTTTAGGTATTAAAAGAACACCTAAATAGCTTAAACAAGTGGCTCTGATACCACCTTCTTTCACGACCCCCGACCCACCCTGGACGGAATCGGAAGCCGTGAACAGTCCAGCGGTACCGGTGATTAATTTTATAAAACATTGCAGCGGAAATTTCATCAGGACCGTGAGTTAGGAAAAATATCAGAGTTTAGAAACACCGGATTTTATTTATTAAATAGATGGGATAAACCCATGTTAAAGGTAGCTTTAATAAGATTAATTTGTTTACATAAAACAATATTTCTTAATTTGATTTAATTAATAAAATAAGCCACTTCTTGAAGCCTTTCAGTGTCGTATCCAGCTCTTATTCCAATCTACTGTAATTACCTGAAAAATGTTTGAAAAAGGTTTTGTCAGCGAAAATACTGAGTGAATTCATTCCATTTTATAAAATATATTGTTATACCTTACAGTATTAAGGTTTTTTTTTATATCTATTTATATTTATCGAACTCAATCAGTATTTGTCACATAACGGCAGTTCCAATATGACATTAATCATATCACCCATTGGCTCACGTTTGTCCAATAGTGAATTTATCAATTAATTATATTTTACTATTATTCAATTTATCTGTCACTAGGCGATTCCTGTGACTATAATCATATCATTGTTTATCATTCTTTCAATTAATGATTCTGGTCATATCACTGTTGATCATTCTTTCAACTAGTGATTCTATAACACTGTTGATCATTCTCTCAACTAGTGCTTTCAGTCATGTCACTGTTGATCATTCTTTCAACTAGTGACTCAGATTATATTACTGTTGATCTTTATTTCAACTAGTAATTTCTATTCATAACACTGTTGATCATTCTCTCAACTAGTGTCTTTGGACATGTCACTGTTGATCAATCTCTTAACTAGTGACTCCAGACTTAATAGTGTCCCGTGACATTTCCTTGTCAAATATATTACTTATGGCATAAAACCATTTAATCCAGAAAATGACATATGTCATTTTATATCAAATTAAAATAACTTTATCAAATATAATATGTCAATTAAATAATTGTAATATCATTCTTTAATATATTAACATGACTAAGACTAAAATATAATCTTAGTAGAATGCATAATTTCCACTGTTATTGTAGTCATGATAATATTGACTAACTTTCTGGCAATTAATAACGAGAATCAAATAATGTATAAAACCTTTCATACTGGCAGTAATTATAAAATATAAAAACTTAATCACTGTAAGCATAACTGGTAACTGTTTAGGATTCTGTAAAGCCTTTGTAAATATAATTGTATCACAAAAAGGTGATAAAACTGTGAGAAAATAGAGTGGACTCACAAACTGTGAGAAAAGAGAAATGAACTCACATTGCAGATTTCTACGGGCAAAGCTTAGTCTACAGATAATCCTTGATATATTGCAGATTTAATTTGAGCAGAGCCTAGCCTATTGATTAGCCTTGTAACCTAGTGCATACAAACTAGGTAAGTAACTAATACAGCATTTACGATAATTCACGAGATAAAACCCTCACAACGAATGACAAAGTGCAATCACTTAAACATCCGTCGGATTCACAACAAAGGACAGAGTTTCCCCCCAATTCGGGTGATACTCAACATCCTGTCGGAATCACAACTAATGACAAAGGATAGCCCAAGTTTGAGCAGCACTTAAACATCCATTGGATAGTTTCAATCGATCGGACAATGAATCGTAGCAGCGATTGAGTTAATACCCTGATTGCAGCATCAATTAGTGATTTGTGTGTGTTAATTGTGGTAAAAAGAGCATAACTCCGTGCCTGAAGCGAATTCCTTCGTCGAACAAATGCACAGAAGCCAGTCCCACGACCCTCTATTTATACCCAAATTTTGTCAAGCCTTGCGCATCGTAGCACTATAACCCCTACGATGCGCAAGGGTCACAAAATAGCTATTTGCTTGCCGCGTGTGTTTGGAGTGCAGGTGAGTCGACGATATAATTAAATTCGAATTTTATAATAAGTTATAAGGATAATCATCGAGTAGGGAATGCCCCCTTGAGTTTTAGGGGCCCTAATCCTGATTCTGATTGTTCTGAAAATTTTAGGCTTTGTGCAGAATCACTTGGGTGTCTCAATTAGGGTTTCCTATTGGATAAAATAATAATATAAATAGGACTTTTAATGAGGGTTGTTACATGACATTAACAACATGCATGCTTAATTCTATGCGTTGTATTCGTATAAAACATGGTATGTAAGTGTAAGTTTGTAGATTATAACACATAATTTTGTATGTTGTAAATTCAAGGAAATCGGAGATCGCTAATGGTTTGCAAGGCCATTAACATATGTGACGACATAGGAAGCATCCAAACCATAGGCATTTTACTTGTCAATTCATGACTAGAGACACAAAAGCACTCTTGGTAAAAATGTGGCCAAGAGTGTGGCTGCCTGAAACCCATTAGATCTAACCTTTTGTTCCGCGGTCTAGGTATATAGTTGATTAATGGTGCTTAAGTCTCACCCTATTCGTGACATGATCTATTGTATCATTCCTTAGTTTAACATACCCCTTTGTACTTGTATTTTCCCGTAGTTTAGAAAACTAGAATACGTGTGTATGCACATTTTGAAAAATACGCTTGTTTGAAAAACTGGTATAACTGACATAAATCTTTTTTAAACCATTTGTGCTTATCGTAATTCACAAATCATTTGTACTAGTCAAAACTTGTTTAAAAGCATGGTTTAGAAATGTATAACGTAAGTTCATCGAAAGCCTTGGATGCTTTTGCAAAACGTGCATGTCTTTCCACCCCGAAAACATTTAGAAAAATGTAAAACCGTAAAAAGGTGGGGTTATGAACTCACCTGGATTTCCATGTGCAAAGCTAGCTAAATATGACTCCGTGATGTCGTTTCCAAGACGTGACTCGCTAGCGTGCATTTTACAATATTCCTAACACGGAATATCTTATAAGTTTCTAAATAAAAGCGATAACTAAACTACGTGTCACCGAGCTCTACCAAATCGTTGACCGAACGATTCGACGGTAAGTTATTAACTTAATGAAAACGAGTAAGCTATACTTATTTAGTTCGTTTATTGTCGGTAATTAATAAGTCTTGAAAGACTTAGTTCTCGAGAGATTATTAAAATATATAAATATTTATATAAAAATATATAAATATAGCGATAAGATCGCTTCGTCGTCCCGAGAAGTCGTTTGTGTATGTAAGAATATTCGTATGAAAGTAATATATAACAAGCTCGAATTATATATTGCGTCTTGTATATATTTGTCAAAATATAATTATAAGCCGTTTCGGCGTTTGAAATAAATATAAAAAGTTATATTTATTTTATAAAATTATCATCGAGTTGTTGGATGTTTGAAATAAATAGATAAACTATATCTATTTTTATAAAAAGAATTCGTGTTGTACGATATTTGAAATAAATATATAAACTATATTTATTTTATAAGATGAAATCGTGTTGTTTGATATTCGAAATAAATATATAAACTATATTTATTTTATAAAACGAATTCGTGATGTTTGGTATTTGAAATAAATATACGAACTATATGTATTTTTATAAAAGAAATCAAAGTTATTTGATGTTCAAAATAAATATATAATCTATATTTATTTTTATAAAAGAATTGTCGAAGTTCAGAATAAATATAATAACTATATTTATTGTCAAAAATAATATCCGAATCGTCGTTTTCCTATGTTATAAAATGTCGTTGAAGTAATATACACATTTATATTGGTTTTCATAAAAGTCGCTTGGTATCGATAGTTGTCGCCTTTCAATAAAACACGTTTTGTTTTTACGGATTTTCTCGAAAAACGGGCAGAGTTTCCTCTGTTTTTGGGCGCCCCGACAACACAAGTTGTCGTTATATTTGCAAAATTCAATCATCAATATAAATAATTTTCGTAAAAACGATAAATTATAAACTGGACACTAATCTGTTCGTTTGAGCTCAATTTCACATATTTAACCAAAACTATATAAAATAACGAAATTATTTATCGCGCCAATAGACTTTACCAAAATCTCGTGTCAAACGCTAAATGGGTTGACTGAGTTGACTAGGTTTGACTTGCTGAGTTAACCGAGTCAACTCGCTGAGTTGACCAAGTCAACCCGAATCGCTTCTGAAACTGAAAAATCTGACCGAACCGGACCCGCCGAAACTGCCGTTGATCGCTTTGACCGAGCCCGAACCCAAACCGAGAGCCGCACTAGATCTGACAGTTTTGACCGCTTGTGACCCGAAGCTTTGAACCAAAACTCAACCTTGCTGAACCGAAACCCAAACATGAAATCAGCCGCGACCCGAAATTTCTGTTGACCAGCCATTGACTTCTGCTGACCGAAAACCCAAAATTCGAAATATGACCCTCTACTTGAACCCGCTGACCAGTTGACCCGAACACTAAATCTGAGATAAAACTGATGACCACCGTTCCACAGCCGTCGGGTCATCGGAAAAACGGAACCACCACTACGACGTAGTGCCGCCGTCAGCACATCACTGTCGAAAACCATCACCATCTTTAACATCAGCTTGTCAGAGGATTTATGTCCGCCGCCGCTTGAGCCGCTACCCGACACCACCCCCTCGCCGCCGCTGTTGTGGTGTCGTCATCATCATCAATACCATGTCGACGTTGCCATCTTCATCACATTATCACCACTATCAGTATCGGAACACAGCCGAAGGTGCGACGCCAGAAAACGGGGCTCCGGTAGCCGAAGTTTAACGAGAGAGAGAAGGTAGTCGGTGTGCGTGTGAGGGTGCCTGCGTCATCGTCGGACCACCCTGAATGTTGGCCGACCTTCATCTGCTTGTCGATGCTCCGCCGACTGTCAGATTACATCAATCAGAGAAAGGGGAAGAGACAAAGGGTGTTGTGTGTGTTCGGTTATGTGTTTTGAGGGAAGGTTAGGATTGTGATTTTTATGTGTGTATGTAAAGGAATAGATGCAGAGAAGACAAAGGTGGAAGGGAAAACTCATGGTTGGCTAATGAAAGTGAAAAGGGATTTAGGGTTTCCACTCTTTTATAGCTAGGTTTCTTTAATGGGTTTGGGCTTGGGCCCAAGGCCCACAAGTCCAATATCGTGTTTCAAGTGGCCCGAAATCTCTTACGAGACCCGTTTTCAACACCCGTTTTTCTAAAAATTGTCGTAAATTATTGTTATAAAATCAAAAGACGTAAATTAGTGTCGGTAATCGCGTTTGCGCGTTCGTTCGTCAATCACAGTCAAAGTCGCGTTTTTTAATCGTTATGCGTTTGTGATGTTTTGAAAGTACGGAAAATTCGAAAAACTAAATTTATAAGTTTAAAATACTCGTAAAAATTTCGTATTTGTTGGCGTTGTCAGTTTTTCGTACGGTTTCAGTTCGTTCTCGTTTACTATTCAGCAGATTCCACGCAAATCGTTATACGCGTACTGTAAAGTCGGATAGACGTTCCTAGGCATACCAAAGGCCTAATTAAGTTAATTTGCGTCGTAAACGCTATTTACTATTGTTTTAAACATCTGTTAATCGCGTAATTAGAGCCGTAAATCACCGGTTGTCACATTCTCCCCCTGTTAATAAAATTTCGTCCTCGGAATTTAGACTATGTTAATTCCTTAGAGTTATGTTATGCGTAGGTAAATACGAATATTACCAAAGTGAATGAACATGAAATCGAATCAAGATTTATTCGAATTATGTGAATTCAAGGACGTACTATAAATTAAGAACCCAGCGGTTAAAAGAAATGTGTTTCAGAATTTGATGTCAAAGGAGAATAAGACGTAATGATACAGTCACCAACGTGACTAAGTTAACAGGGATCCAACAAAAAAATAGGAATTTCGGCCAACCGAATTCCAAATGAACGTTCACAATATGTAAATGAGTTCTAGAAACAATAACATCCACTAGATGAACTTAGAATCAACAAGCTCAAATGAAATAGTTTTGCATGAAACGCTCGATCATGATTAGCCCAAGCTACGAGTTTATACCAACACCACAAGGTGTCTTAGTGATTGAAATAATTCAATAGTAGCGGTGATCAAACAAGTTCACCATGTTTGAAATCAACTGAAAGGCTAAATGACGTGAATGTGAATGTTTGTTCCAAACAAACATCTAAGGATTTCAAATTGAAAATGGAACATCAAAGAAATATTATTCTCGATCGAAGATAAAAAAGCAATGAATATCGCAAAGAATTCGGTCGATGACGAAAGAACCGTTAGTAGGTACACCAGAATATAAAATGAATTTGTGTACCATTGTCTTAACATACGATTGTGTTAAGACTGCTGTAATATGATAAATCTAAGCGGATTTAAAGCAAATCAATAATAACTAATTAAATCCGTGCATGAGATGTGTAAACGAGATTAGCGCAAGCTTCAAATTAGTGAAAACACCACCACAAGGTGTCGAAATCGACAAATGATTCAAGGGAGTCGAAGACCAAACATGTCTACTAAGACTCGGAACAAATGAAATGCTTGTTAAAAATTGATTTGAATATGATGCTCCCAATACATCATATGATGTTTTGAATTGAATATGTGTAGTTGGACAGGTTCAAACAATTGAACTTGGTTTAGGCGCAAGCCGACAATAAATACATGTATTGACAAGAAACTTTTCGGCACGGTTACAACGAAAAACCATGTACATATCTTGAAAAGAAAGAGGAGTTTCAAGAAATGCGTTGACTCGATAGCAAGAAGTCAACATTCACAATAATGCAGATCACCCTGATCACGAAGTAATAATTAAATATAGCGAAATAATAATTGAAATTTTTGATGAAAATGATCATTCAAAGTGAAACCACATGCGTAACAAACGATGCATGTGTAACATATGAATTTTTCAAGAAATGAAGCAAATGAGTGTTCGCTATAATAAAAGAAATTATCGTGATACAACGACCATTAAGAGGAGTAGAGATGTGAAATTCTACTCACTAGATGCAAAGTCGGAATTTCAATAAAAGAAATTTAAGGACTTTACCTGGGGTTTCGTGTGATGACCGGTTGTTAGGTGACATTACCATGGAATGTCGAACATAGCATATTCGTTGTTAATAAGATAGGGGGAATGCGGAGACATGCGTCTTCTCCTTGGCGTGATTTGTGTTGTTGCAGGATCGTGTGACCAACTGTCGCATTCTGATCGGTAGTTCTCCTGCTGACAGAATTAGTATTGTCGTTGGTCGTGTCTTCTCAAAGACCTTGCCTTGAAAGTTGTATGTGACGTACTTCAACCTCCGTTCATGTATAGATTACGTTTCTTGTAACTTTGCACGTCGGTACTTTGCTTTGCGTAGGTTACCTGCTCGGTTAGCTAAAATAGCATAGACGACTTAATAATGGCGTTTGCCTGAGTTAGTAGACGCGGTTCCTACGTGTTGACCTTTAATGAACTTTGACATAAGTTTCCGAAGGTCCTAATGCATGTTTCACTTAACTCTCAAAGTTTTGTGTTCTATGTGTAATTGTTTTTGTGTACCGTGTATAAAACATCACTTTAGCCTATGTTTGAAAACAAATTTTGACTCATTGTTTTTCGGCAATGGTTGGAGACCACATTCGACTCTTAGGTGTTCGGTATGTATTAAAAGTCTTAATAACCTAAGTCCCTAGAAGAAAGCGAGGTTAAAGCCTAGGTATCTCTACGGAAACCTAATTCGCTGAAATCTTGTTGGTGCATATGTCTGTCGACTTCGTCTTGTATCGAGTCTTGTGTCTAGATTGGATAGAATGGAGCTCGGTAGGCTAGATAATATTGTCACACCCCCCAAAATCCACACACGGAATGTCACCGCTTGGAGGCGCGACTGACCAGGATCAAGCCACCAATCATATTGAACAAGCATGTAAGTAAACATAATTCAATCAAACAATATGAAAGGTGTTCAGAAACCAAAACATAGTTAAGTGTTTAGCGGAAGCATAATTGTAAAACCCATAGCAAGTATTAAGTATGAAATAAAGGAAATGTTTAAAGCATGGCACACATCGCCATGTCCCACAACGACTGTTCCTCCCTGTGCAAGCTCCATGAGTACCTAATGACCTGCAAGGCATGTAGCAACGAATCAACAACAAAGTTGAGCGAGTTCACAGTTGGTTATTTGGTTATCGTGTTCATTTCGTAAATCGTATGTTCGTTTGTAAACCATGTATCGTATTAATCCGTATCGCGGCCAATCCAGGCCTGTGTGCGATGATTAGTGGGGGCTTCCCATGTATTACTAGACCATGCGTATCGACTGCTACGAAAATGTAAGAGGTGTCCTAAGTCAATGTCTATCAGCATTGACCCTTTTCCCATAGTCCATTAGTACACGCCCGTTCGGATGACACGGTGTGAGGTTTGTTAAACCTAATAGCGCTATCTACTAATGACCCGCTCGCCATAGGCCTCGGCGATTAAGTCGATAAATGAGGGACTTCAAATGATAGAGTTGATGGTCTTATGATCGTGTACGTAGGCTTTACGTACGTACCCTTAAATCCGAGGACAGTAGTAAGTATAACTGTACGTAGGTTTTACGTACGTGCCCTTCAATCCGAGGACAGTAATAATTAGTTTAATAGTAATGGTTGTACGAGTAGTTATTCAATCCCATTCCCAACCCCTGGGAATCCCATGCCTTGGCTAGTGTGAACTCACCTTGGTTTGCTTGGTATGCTAAAGTATACACGCTCACGAATAATCAATCACGACCTATAGTACGCACGTATATATAATCAGTTCAAGTTCGTATGTCATTTATGTCACGAAGTGTGTGTTTAAGCAGTTATCACATTTCATATATGCAGTTAGTCAAAACCGTACAATTCATGCTTGACAGGATTAACAGGCAGTTAACATACTTCACCAAGTTAACACACTTAACATGATTCACACACTAGCAATGTTACATGTCTAACAGAGTTAACATGTTTACTGAATTAACAACTAACGGAGTTGATAACTAACAGAGTTAATGTTTAACAGTTTTAGCAGACTAACGGAATTAACCAAAGTAAATGATTTAACTGAATAACAAGTTAACAAGGTTAGTCACTATCAGAGTTAACATCCTTAACTTAACAAAGTTCACTGTACAAGCAATCAACGAAATCACTAGGTGGCCGAAATCACATTGGGCCGAAATCTCTATAGCCGAAATCACCTTGGGCCGAAAACACTTGGGCCGACGAAATCCCTAAGGTGATTTCGTTGAGGTGGGGATTTCGTTGGGTTACATCATCGAACAGTTACACCCTACAATAATCCTAATCATCGGTTATAGTTACAAGATCAAGCATCTCGAAATCATTCAACAAATCATCAATGCTATCCATCATCACAACAATAGCTGCAAACTACAACCCTAATCATGTGAGGCCAAAGCCATAAATACTTTGCAGATTATTCCTTAACAGACACACACGATTGATCACATCATCCCATGTCAATTATGGCCGACAATTATCAGTCACCTCAAGATGTTATTGGACCAACTATGACATGCAACATTTATTGATTTCCTAACTTGATAATTAAGCAAGAACAGAGATCACATCAAACAGCAACGAGGTTACATATATTCCAATTTACACAAACCATCCAAAACCCTAGATCGATATCAACGTTTACATAAAATCATAAAATTATCACATCACTAGATCCAATCACAGTCAAGAACATGCTTATATCATAACCATATATATCTAGAATTGACAACAAACTAACGTGTAAACCACTAACCGCACAAGAGTGATCAAACAAGACAAACTTTAGCTTCGAATAGGAGAAAGGCTGCCGTCGGGTTTGCAAGGGTAGCGAGAGAGTATGAGAGATGATTAGGGTTTTCTCCGTTATCGATTTCGTATACGGAATAGAACAAGTCCTATATTTAATTGATACTGGGCCAAAGCCCACTTGTGATTTCGTTGGTCTCATGTGGACGAAAACACTTTGTGTTTTCGGTCATGGGGTGTTTTCAGGTGGTTTAGGGTATTGGCCAAGGGTCTATTGTTTTGTTTATAAAACATAAATTAACACCACCATATATTAAACATACACAAATAATGCACGTCAAGTATATATATATAAAACACACTCAACACCCATCATGTATAACATACCAACTACAATACGATTTATCATATTACAACGTGTCCGGTTGTGAAACAAACAAGTCGTGTATCAGACAAACTAAACAATTAACGTGCAATAGTGCGAAAATGGAATCTTGGAAACTCGAGTTGTCACATTATCCCCAACTTGAAAGAAATTTTGTCCCGAAATTTAGCACGTGGTTACTGAGGAAGCTAGTTGTGTTGTGTAGTTTACTGGTTTTCCTGGGGTGTCACATCATCCCCCCGTTGATTTGGAATTTCGTCCCGAAATTCTGTAGTAGCTTCAGCCTCAGTAGTGGTTGCACTGTTTCCGAATAACTGGGGATACTTGAGTTTCATATGATCTTCTCGTTCCCAGGTGAACTCTGGGCCACGACGGGAGTTCCAACGAACTCGAACAAGAGGTATTCTGGTGTGCTTGAGGACCTTAACATCCTGGTCTGTGATTTCAACTGGTTCCTCAACGAATCGCAACTGATCGTCGATAGTAAACTCCTTCAAAGGAACTATGAGGGTCTCATCTGACAGACACTTCTTCAGATTCAACACGTGAAAGACGTTGTGAACTGCACTGAGTTCAGCTGGTAAGTTCAGTCTGTAGGCCACTTTGCCTATTTTCTCAATGATTTCGAACGGTCCGACGTATCGTGGGTTAAGTTTGCCTCGTTTGCCAAAACGAACTACACCCTTCCAGGGTGAAACTTTGAGTAGTACCCGCTCCCCAACCTGGAGCTCGAGTGGTTTCCTGCCCTTATCGGCGTAGCTTTTCTGACGGTCACGAGCTGCCGCCATTCGTTGTCGTACTTGAGCAATTCGTTCTGTTGTGTCTACCACAAGCTCTGGACCAGTGATCGGCATTTACGCCCGTACAATGCCTCGAATGGAGCGGCTTGAATGCTGGTATGGTAACTGTTGTTATACGAGAACTCCACTAATGAGAGATGCTTTTTCCCAGCCGTTGCCGAAATCGATTACACATGCACGAAGCATGGCTTCTAGAGTTTGAATAGTGCGCTCAGACTGCCCATCCGTCTGAGGGTGATAAGCTGTGCTCATGTCTAATCGTGAGCCAAAAGCTTTGTGCATTGCTTGCCATAGTTCTGAAGTGAATCGTGCATCACGATCCGAAATAATGGAGGTTGGCACTCCGTGCCTCGAACCACCCTCCTTAAGATATACGTCTGCTAGTGTGGAGAACTTATCTGTTTCCTTGATAGCCAAGAAGTGAGCAGACTTTGTGAGTCGATCAACGATCACCCAAATAGTATCGTTACCACGTTGAGATCTAGGCAGGCCAGTAACAAAATCCATGGAAATTTGCTCCCATTTCCATTGTGGTATTTCTGGTTGGTGGAGTAGGCCTGAAGGTTTCTGATATTCCGACTTGACCCTCGCTCAAGTCAAGCACTTGCTAACGTATGTTGCTATGTGAGCTTTCATGCTGGGCCACCAATATGTGGTTTTCAAATCGTGGTACATCTTATCCGCACCAGGATGTACTGAGTAACGAGACTTATGAGCTTCATCCATCACAAGCTCTCGTAGGTTGCCGTAGTGTGGGACCCAACTGCGTCCTGTTACATAATAGGCGCCGTCTGCCTTTTGTTCTAACCGTTGCCTTGAGCCGCGTAAGGCTTCAGCCTTGACGTTTTCGGGTTTCAATGCTTCTACCTAAGCATCTCGTATCTGAGAAGGAAGACTAGACTGTATAGTGAGTTGTAAAGCTCGCACGCGTTTAAGCGCAGTGTCCTTTCAACTGAGGGCGTCAGCCACAACATTGGCTTTGCCTGGGTGGTACCTGATCGAGCATTCGTAGTCGTTCAGTAGCTCAACCCATCGTCGTTGTCGCATATTCAGTTCCTTCTGTTTAAAGATGTGCTCGAGGCTCCTGTGGTCGGTGTAGATGGCGCACTTGGTGCCGTACAAGTAATGCCGCCATATCTTAAGTGCAAAAACAACAGCTCCCAGCTCTAAGTCGTGTGTAGTGTAGTTTCTTTCATGAACTTTGAGTTGGCGTGAGGCGTAGGCTATAACCTTATCCCGTTGCATCAGCACGCAACCAAGACCCTGAATTGATGCGTCGCAGTAAACCACAAAGTCGTCTGTACCCTCTGGCAATGAAAGGATAGGTGCACTGCAAAGTCTATCCTTTAAGTGTTGAAACGCTAATTCCTGTGCATTTCCCCATCGATAAACAACGCCTTTCAGTGTCAGTGAAGTGAGAGGCTGTGCACTCTTGGAAAAATCCTTAATGAACCTCCTGTAGTAACCTGCCAATCCCAAGAATTGGCGAATTTCCGTTGGTGTACGAGGCGCAGGCCAATTCTTAATCGAGTCTACCTTAGATGGGTCAACGTGAATCCCATCCTTGTTCACCACATGGCCTAAGAAATGGACTTCATGAAGCCAGAAGTCGCATTTTGAAAACTTGGCGTATAGCTGTTCCGTTCGAAGGAGTTCCAAAATGAGTCGTAGATGCTACTCGTGTTCCTCCTGACTCTTCGAATAGATCAGGATGTCGTCGATAAAAACTATGACGAACTTGTCCAAATATGGCTTGCACACTCTATTCATCAAGTCCATGAAGACCGCAGGTGCGTTTGTCAGCCCAAAAGGCATGACTAAAAACTCATAGTGTCCATATCGAGTTCTAAAGGCTGTTTTAGAGACGTCCTCTTCTCGGACTCTCAACTGGTGATATCCTGATCTCAGATCAATCTTTGAGTAGTAGCTCGACCCTTGCAGCTGGTCGAACAATTCGTCAATGCGTGAGAGAGGATAGCGATTCTTTACGGTCACCTTGTTTAGTTCGCGGTAATCTATGCACATACGGAAGGTACCGTCTTTCTTCTCTTTCGTTGATGTGTCAGTAACAAGCGCTAAAATAGCGGTGTGGCCCTTTCGCAAACACTTCTGGGCCTTAAGAAAGGAGATGATACCAACCACGGCACCACTCTTGTCGCCTCGAACTTCGAGAGGTTCTTTACCAGAACGGGGTATACGAACAATCTTCTCCTTGCATAAGATCTCTGCTCGATGTTGGGATAACCAATCCATACCAATGACGATGTCGAAACTACCCAGAGTTATAGGAATAAGATCGATAGGGAAAGTCTGACCAGCGAGGATAAGATTACAGCCCTAAACTATGTGTGTGGCCTCTAGACTTTTACCATTAGCTAACTCTACGACATGTTTAGTGTTCAAAAGTGTGGGTGTGCGCTTGAGCATTTGACTAACTTTCAAAGACACATAACTGGAATCCACACCCGGATCAAACAAAACAGTAACATAAAAGTCGTCAAGAAGAAACTTACCCATCATTATGTTAGGTTCATCCCTTGCATCACCCTGACCAATCACGTGCACGCAGCCCCGGCGTCACTGTTTCCATTGTTGTTCCTGCTTCCATGGTCGTGGTTCTGAGTCTGGTCCTGATTCAAATGTGGACAATGCCTCTTGTAGTGATCCTTAGCATCACACTGAAAACATCCTCTAAAACTCTGTTGTTGCTGCTGATTCTGTGGATCTTGAGGCTGCTGTTGTTGTTCCTGGGTTACAGGACGTGAGCTTCGGCAATCCTTGGCTTCATGACCCAGCTTGAGACACCTCTGACAACGACCATTGTTGCACTGACCGCTGTGGTGCCTATTGCATCTGTTGCACTTTGGATGATTTCCTCGATATCCCCTCTGTCCGTGACTACCAGAAGACTGCTGACCGGGGCTCTGGTAGTCATCTGTCTTTCGCTGCTGCGCCTGATACTGAACCAGAGTTGACCCCTTACTCAGGTTCCCATCCCACTTGCGTTTGTTGTCACTAGAAGCACAAGTTGTAGCAGCTTTAACACGTTTCGGTAGTTTGTTTTGTTCTACTGCCTGGTCTGTGAGGCGATGAGCAAGCTGTGTGACTTGTTGGATAGTGCCAAGATTAGCTGCGATCACATGACTCTGAATTTCTGGCACCAGACCCTTGAGATACAGCTCGATACGTTTAGTGGGAGGGTCTACCATAGTGGGACACAATGTGGCTAATTCATTCGATCTCTTCGTATAAACCTCAATTTCAGACCCCGTCATCTGTAAGTTGAGGAACTCCACCTCTAGTTTGTGGATGTCTTCCCGACTGCAAAACTCTTCCTTAACTAGGTCCTTGAACTCGTTCCAGGGGGTGGCATTAGCAGCTGCCAGCCCTAACATTTGAACCTGTGTTTCCCACCAGATTAATGCAGCACCTTCGAGTGTTCCAGCAGCAAACTTTACTCTATGAGACTCAGGGCAATCACGCACCTCAAAGTCAGTTTCGAGCCTCTCGAACCAATGGAGGAGGCCTACAACTCCCTCAGTACCACTGAAGGTACTAGGTCGGCAATCCGTGAAATTCCTGAAGGTGCAATTAGGTGGCTGAGCGTGTTAACCTCCTGCTTGTGCAGCTGCAAGTGCCGCAGCAACTTGTTCGTTAATGAGAGCCGTCAACTGGGCTTGTGTCAAGTTAATACGTCCAGCCATGATCTTCATAGCAAAGGTAACATAAGTAAGAGAGGTTTGCTAATAGTGCGATGACAGAAGAGAGTGAGCACACAAGTATTCTCAAGCAATAGTTGTTACGTTTATCTAAGCATACCATGAGCAAAGTTCTATGTAATCTAGCATGTAGGCAATCAAACATATACCATATTACCTAGGATGTTGAGTCTTGCACGTGGAGCGAAGCGTCGTTGTGGATCGTTGAGCACTGTTCAGGTTATAGTCTGGTTTTAACAAAAACTTTTTCCCTTATTAAAACCAAGTTCACTATAACCAATGGCTCTGATACCAATCTGTCACACCCCCAAAATCCACACGCGGAATGTCACCGCTTGGAGGCGCGACTGACCAGGATCAAGCCACCAATCATATTGAACAAGCATGTAAGTAAACATAATTCAACCAAACAATATGAAAGGTGTTCAGAAACCAAAACATAGTTAAGTGTTTAGCGGAAGCATAATTGTAAAACCCATAGCAAGTATTAAGTATGAAATAAAGGAAATGTTTAAAGCATGGCACACATCGCCATGTCCCACAACGACTGTTCCTCCCTGTGCAAGCTCCATGAGTACCTAATGACCTGCAAGGCATGTAGCAACGAATCAACAACAAAGTTGAGCAAGTTCACAGTTGGTTATTTGGTTATCGTGTTCATTTCATAAATCGTATGTTCGTTTGTAAACCATGTATCGTATTAATCCGTATCGCGGCCAATCCAGGCCTGTGTGCGATGATTAGTGGGGGCTTCCCATGTATTACTAGACCATGCGTATCGACTGCTACGAAAATGTAAGAGGTGTCCTAAGTCAATGTCTATCAGCATTGACCCTTTTCCCATAGTCCATTAGTACACGCCCGTTCGGATGACACGGTGTGAGGTTTGTTAAACCTAATAGCGCTATCTACTAATGACCCGCTCGCCATAGGCCTCGGCGATTAAGTCGATAAATGAGGGACTTCAAATGATAGAGTTGATGGTCTTATGATCGTGTACGTAGGCTTTACGTACGTACCCTTAAATCCGAGGACAGTAGTAAGTATAACTGTACGTAGGTTTTACGTACGTGCCCTTCAATCCGAGGACAGTAATAATTAGTTTAATAGTAATGGTTGTACGAGTAGTTATTCAATCCCATTCCCAACCCCTGGGAATCCCATGCCTTGGCTAGTGTGAACTCACCTTGGTTTGCTTGGTATGCTAAAGTATACACGCTCACGAATAATCAATCACGACCTATAGTACGCACGTATATATAATCAGTTCAAGTTCGTATGTCATTTATGTCACGAAGTGTGTGTTTAAGCAGTTATCACATTTCATATATGCAGTTAGTCAAAACCGTACAATTCATGCTTGACAGGATTAACAGGCAGTTAACATACTTCACCAAGTTAACACACTTAACATGATTCACACACTAGCAATGTTACATGTCTAACAGAGTTAACATGTTTACTGAATTAACAACTAACGGAGTTGATAACTAACAGAGTTAATGTTTAACAGTTTTAGCAGACTAACGGAATTAACCAAAGTAAATGATTTAACTGAATAACAAGTTAACAAGGTTAGTCACTATCAGAGTTAACATCCTTAACTTAACAAAGTTCACTGTACAAGCAATCAACGAAATCACTAGGTGGCCGAAATCACATTGGGCCGAAATCTCTATAGCCGAAATCACCTTGGGCCGAAAACACTTGGGCCGACGAAATCCCTAAGGTGATTTCGTTGAGGTGGGGATTTCGTTGGGTTACATCATCGAACAGTTACACCCTACAATAATCCTAATCATCGGTTATAGTTACAAGATCAAGCATCTCGAAATCATTCAACAAATCATCAATGCTATCCATCATCACAACAATAGCTGCAAACTACAACCCTAATCATGTGAGGCCAAAGCCATAAATACTTTGCAGATTATTCCTTAACAGACACACACGATTGATCACATCATCCCATGTCAATTATGGCCGACAATTATCAGTCACCTCAAGATGTTATTGGACCAACTATGACATGCAACATTTATTGATTTCCTAACTTGATAATTAAGCAAGAACAGAGATCACATCAAACAGCAACGAGGTTACATATATTCCAATTTACACAAACCATCCAAAACCCTAGATCGATATCAACGTTTACATAAAATCATAAAATTATCACATCACTAGATCCAATCACAGTCAAGAACATGCTTATATCATAACCATATATATCTAGAATTGACAACAAACTAACGTGTAAACCACTAACCGCACAAGAGTGATCAAACAAGACAAACTTTAGCTTCGAATAGGAGAAAGGCTACCGTCGGGTTTGCAAGGGTAGCGAGAGAGTATGAGAGATGATTAGGGTTTTCTCCGTTATCGATTTCGTATACGGAATAAAACAAGTCCTATATTTAATTGATACTGGGCCAAAGCCCACTTGTGATTTCGTTGGCCTCATGTGGACGAAAACACTTTGTGTTTTCGGTCATGGGGTGTTTTCAGGTGGTTTAGGGTATTGGCCAAGGTCCTATTGTTTTGTTTATAAAACATAAATTAACACCACCATATATTAAACATACACAAATAATGCACGTCAAGTATATATATATAAAACACACTCAACACCCATCATGTATAACATACCAACTATAATACGATTTATCATATTACAACGTGTCCGGTTGTGAAACAAACAAGTCGTGTATCGGATAAACTAAACAATTAACGTGCAATAGTGCGAAAATGGAATCTTGGAAACTCGAGTTGTCACATTACAATGGTTCTAGTGATAACTGATCATTCCGCACGAAATGACAAGAGTCATTTCGTACGAAATGCCATGCCTATAAATAGGTGAGCTGCCAATTCATTTAAAACAGTTCCTGATTCCGGTACCGAAGTGCTGCCGACGTGTCATTTGATCTGTAACAGTGTTATATCAATATACAAGACAGTTAAAGAGTGAATCAAGCTGTAATCAAGTTTGTATCATTGAATTCCGCCTTTGATATGGATTAGAACTCTTCTAATAGACTCGTTTAGATCGATTCTTGATCCTACAAGTGGTATCAGAGCTCAGGAGGAGGAGTTCTTGACAAATTAGCTTGTTTTCACCATAATTTCTGAATTCTACACCTTCTTTTCAAAATTAACCGTGAAATCTTGGTTTAAATGGCTTGATTTTCTCACATTGTAAGCGAAACACTGTTTTAACAAAACCTTGAAAGAATTGGACCTAAAATCGACCTAAAACCAGATCAATTTGACAAAATTATGGCCAATAGGATGATGTCATCATCATTTCGTACGGATTGATATAGTCCATTTCGCACGGAATCATCTTTGGGGAATCCATTTCGCACGGAATCAACATCTTGGATTTCATTTCGCACGAAATCGACTGTTTGGACTTCATTTCACACGGAATAGACATTGAGGATTTCATTTCGTACGAAATAGACTTCCATTTCGTACCAAAGGGGTCCATTTCGTTTGAGATCTCATTTCATGTGAACTTACATTTTTGCTTGAACTTTATGAATTTGTGAAACAGGTTACTGAAACATGGAAGAGGAATTTTACAACGCATTTGCTACTACTCCAGCTGCTCCAGTTACTGCTGCTGAAACAATTGAAATTGAAAATGAAACGGGAACGTCTCAAAAGCCTCCTAAACTTATGTACATCGAGGATTTTAAAGGATGGCAAAATCGTTTTGAAAACTGGGTGCAAGCCTATAAGTTCGATGCATGGTGCTCATTGGATGTAGATTACGTTAAACCGAAAAATGAACGTGGGATTGAAAAAGCTTTAAGTGACTATTCAGTGGCTGAGAAATTGAAATACACCAGTGAAAAAATGATGATTAGTCTTCTCCAACAATCCATAAAAGAAGATATTTTCGTGTTACTTCAACATGAAGGCACTGCTAGATCAATTTGGTTGGCATTGATTAACAAGTTTAAGGGAAGTGTTGATATGATAAAGAACAAACAAGCTTTACTAAAGAAATCATTTGATATGTTTGTAGCTTTTGAAGGTGAAACAACAAAAATGACTATTGATAGATATTGTCATCTTGTTCTGGAAATGGGAAGATTGGAAATAAAGAAAGACGACGATGAATGGGTTGATAAGCTAGCCGATGCGTTACCACAGAATAAATGGGGAACATATTTGTTGATCTTAAAACATATGAGAAAATCTGAAAGTATAAATTTGGCGAATTCAAAAGATTGAAGAACATGAATTGGATATTCAGAAAACTGCTATCATGAATAATCCAAATGCTCAACAAGATGTTAGTCTATACTACAGAGGAAACAAATTTGAGACTACTCCGAGTCCAAAGATTAAGACTGCTTTCAGTGCTGATAGTTCTTCTGGAACAAATGGTAGCACAGTAACTCAGAGTGGTGGATATTCGTCATCGTATTCAAGTTTTGATCCGAATTACACAACACCAAGTCCTCAACGACAGAATTCAACAAATCTGCAATGCAATGTTACATTGAATATTCAAAATGGTCAAAATCTTTCTCCAGAAATTGCTAAGCAACACATGGCATCACTGGTTACTATGTTAGAGTCTTATGAAAGTTTAGTTGCTGGAAGAATTGGAAATCCAATGCTCACCAAAGAGTATTATGACCAGATTGATGCTGAGGAACTTTGAATGATTCTGACAAATTATTTTCTGATAAAGAATTTCCAATAAGAAGTGCCAAACTGAAATGATCAAACAGATTTTCAAATTAACGGAAATTAATATTTCTGAAATAAAAGATTTAAATCTTGCTAAAAAACCTAAAAAATAAACTTCAAGAGTTCAACAGAGATTGAATAAGAAGAAAGGTTACAGTTTTGGTTCAGGTTTTCAAAAGAAACCAAACCATAACAGTAATTTCAAAAAGAAGGGTTTAGGGTTCATTTCCCCAGAAAATCATAAAAATGAGAAAACTTATAAACCAAAGACTAAATTTGTTTCAGGTACAAGTTCAGAGGAAGAGAAGGAGAAATTGTTCAGGAAACAGTCAAATCAAGAGTTTTTCGCTGAAAAGAAAAAGAATATGGTGAAAGAATCTGAGAAGAGAGTTGAACGAAGAACCTGTTTCAAATGCCAAGAAGTTGGCCACATCGCTTGGAATTGCATAAATTCCACCAACACAAAACAGGGAGTTTCTTCTAACTCAAAGCTGAAAGAGAAATTCTAAGTGTTAAAAAATTCGACTTTCGATGTTGATGAAAGTTTGAAACGTTTTTACAAAAGAAAAGTTGATTTGAACAAACAAAGATGGGTTGTTAAATCAGAAACTAGTTCTGACAATGAATCTGACTCGTCAAAGTCAGAGGAGTCATTTGTTGTGAAAAGTGAAAAGAATTTCATTCCAGAAATGAACGATGAAAACTTTCCACCATTTTCAAAAGATAATTTGAAATTAAAAGTGGGAAAGATTGAGATTTCAGATCAATTCTTCTCTGGTAAGGAAGATTTTGATGCTGAAAAGGCGTTTAATGGAAATGTAAAATATATTTTTTGGAAGATGGTTGACGGAAAGGTAAAGGGTGTGAAAGATTTTTACAAATAAAAAAGATGGTGGGATAGAGATGATTCAAAATCACCCAAGGCTGATCAGGCTTGGGTGACAACATTTTCTACTTAAAACCCTGACTTGTCGGAGCTCTCAAATTGGTAATCGTGGAGCAGGTATCGGCATTTTTCTTGAGAAATTCACATCTGTGAAATTTCGATCTACAAGTGGTGGCATTCTTAAAAATGTCATATTTCGTGTTATAAGTGGTTTTTGTTGATAAGAACTTACAAGTGGTTGAAAATGAGGTTTTCACCGACAAATGGTTAATCAAGGTCATTAAGTTGAACTTGATTCAACTATTCATTCAAGTGGTATTTGGATAACAAAGTGATGAATGAAACCCCGATCTTACATGTGGTTTCAACAAAACTAATTTTCCGGAAAAACCATTTTGATTAAAACAAACTTAGGTGTTTTGAAATCTTAATGGGAAAATAGTTTGTTGTCAGGGGGAGTTCTGATTGTTTATGCCAAGTGGATGGCGATTTGAAGCAATTCACAACAGTTGTCTCTTTATTTGTACAGTTTGTTTTCAAATTTTCTTTAAATGGTTTTGAATTTTAGGGGGAGTAAGAATTTCTGAAAATCCAAAAACATTGAAAATTTTGAAAAAGCCAAAAACATGATAAAATGAAAATGAGTTTTGTTGTGAAAAAGAGGAAATGATAGTACATCAGTGGACTATCACAGCATGCTAAAGAGTTGGAAAGTTAAAATGTGATAAACGGTCTCACTGATGATGTGCCAGTAGGTTTTTACACGCTTAGTAGATTGTTGTCGAGATATAAACCTAAATATCAAACTTACTTATTTCGTGGGGAACATCTCTCGGATATATGGGTAACCCCCGAAATCTTGTTTGAATGACCCCTCTTTCTGAGATACTAGGTCTTTATGCTTAGTGATATCTGGGGTATTATTCCGGGACTTCTGATTTTGCGGAAGCAATGGCCTAGTCCCCGTATAATACTTTTCGCTTGCTTGAAATAAAAGCACCCCCTCAGCATAAAAATGATGAAACATTGAAAAATGCTAATCATGTGCTGTTGAAGAAAAGATTCTCTAAAGGGAACACACCTAAAGTCGAACCATCATCTCTCTGATTTTGCGGAAGCAATAGCCTGAGCTCTCATGGTCTCACATTTAACCCCTTACATATATCATCTAGGTATATTCACCTGTAAGACTGAATATTGGGATCTGGATACGGGAGTATATTCTGAGGTGGGACACACGAATAAGTTTAAGTTCTTAAAACATTAATCTCGTATCTCGAATCGGTTGAACTTTGTGTGAAAATTTAAGTGGACCAGTATACTGACAATCTAAGTGAATCGTTTAGAACTTAAAATGTTTAAAGCTTAACGATGTTAGTGATTTGTCTCATAAACTGATATGATCCTCTTACACAAACTCACAAAAATATTGTTTGTAAATATTTTTTTAATGCATTTCATTAAATTCAAAATCCAAAAAGATTTTCGGAGTGTTTTAGCATAAATTTTTTAAAAAATACAAAAAGATTTTCGACAACTGATGTTGGAAAGTTGATTTTCAAAATTCCTAGTGCTAAACATGATGGACAAATGGTTTGGGAGAGTTTGTTGAAATGAAAAATGTTTTTGAATTGAAAATGTCAAAAATGAATGTTATTCTTACAAGTAGTCATCAAAGTTTATAAATGTTAAATCTTTTTAGATAATATTTACATGTGATGGTTTGAGATTGTTTTTACAAGTGGTAAGCAGAGAATAAATTTGTCAAATTTTAAATTTGTGAAATTTATTTCTGGGTAGAGTTTTTGCAGGCAGAAGCAGACAGGATTCGACTCCTGAAGATGTGCAGTTTTAAGCCAGGTTCCTGATCCTGTTACTACGAAGAGCCAGGAGACAACCTGAACCTGTGGAAATGCTAAGTCAGATTGCGATCCCAGAACAACTTGAGGGGGAGTCTGCTAGCAAAGGGGAGTCTGAAGTTAGTAGAGCCAAGTTTGATCCTGAGGTTCTCGCAAGATGCTGATACTGAAGAACTTAAGGAATCAAGAAACCTGATCAAGAGAAGATAGAGTCAGGATGAGATTCAAGAAGAGAAAGAGATTAAAGGATGATTACACTGTCAGATACTTTGGAA
This sequence comes from Helianthus tuberosus, assembly GCA_030545235.1. Taxonomy (NCBI): domain Eukaryota; kingdom Viridiplantae; phylum Streptophyta; class Magnoliopsida; order Asterales; family Asteraceae; genus Helianthus; species Helianthus tuberosus. The sequence continues at coordinate 84,073,712 of CM060418.1, read as the reverse complement.
GAGCACGAAGATTGATCAAGACTGAAGAGTTGACATAACGAAATTTTGTCACACTGAAGACTCGTCGACATCCAAGGGGGAGTTTGTTGGTGCATATGTCTGTCGACTTCGTCTTGTATCGAGTCTTGTGTCTAGATTGGATAGAATGGAGCTCGGTAGGCTAGATAATATGGTTCTAGTGATAACTGATCATTCCGCACGAAATGACAAGAGCCATTTCGCACGAAATGGACTGTGTCCATTTCGCACGAAATGAACCTTGGTCATTTCGTACGAAATGCCATGCCTATAAATAGGTGAGCTGCCAATTCATTTAAAACAGTTCCTGATTCCAGTACCGAAGTGCTGCCGACGTGTCATTTGATCTGTAACAGTGTTATATCAACATACAAGACAGTTAAAGAGTGAATCAAGCTCTAATCAAGTCTGTATCATTGAATTCCGCCTTTGATATGGATTAGAACTCTTCTGATAGACTCGTTTAGATCGATTCTCGATCCAATAAATCTATAGCTCTGATACCAATCTGTCACACCCCGAAATATCGGAGCTTTGGCGTGACTGGACTGGTATCTTCATTGCACAGCGGAAGCAAATAAGCTAAGACTTCTAGAAAACGAACGCCTACTAAGTACTCGAATCTCCAATGGTTCTCCTATCCCAACCGTGCCATAATTTGAGAAAGTAACCTGAGAAAGAAACATGCGAAAAATCAACATAAAGTTGAGCGAGTTCATGGTTTGTTTGTAAAAGATTTGAAATAAATCTTTTTGAATAACCGGTTTTTGAAATATTGTTGAGAAAACGAATTTAAAATCATTTTCTTTGGCATGTTATATGGAAACTTTGTATTCGTATAACTTCGTATTTGTAACACATTATGTTCGTAAAACCATGTATTTGTAAACTCTTATATTTGTAAAATTTGTGTAACCGTCAATGCCCACCCTGACATTGACAACATGCATACTTAATTCTATGCGTTGTATTCGTATAAAACATGGTATGTAAGTGTAAGTTTATAGATTGAAACACGTAATTTTGTATGTTGTAAATTCAAGGAAATCAGATATCGCTAATGGTTTGCAAGGCCATTAACATATGTGACGACATAGGAAGCATCCAAACCATAGGCATTTTACTTGTCGATTCACGACTAGAGACAAAAAGCACTCTTGGTAAAAATGTGGCCAAGAGTGTGGCTGCCTGAAACCCATTAGATCTAACCTTTTGTTCCGCGGTCTAGGTATATAGTTGATTAATGGTGCTTAAGTCTCACCCTATTCGTGACATGATCTATTGTATCATTCCTTAGTTTAACATACCCCTTTGTACTTGTATTTTCCTGTAGTTTAGAAAACTAGAATACGTGTGTATGCACATTTTGAAAAATACGCTTGTTTGAAAAACTGGTATAATTGACATAAATCTTTTGTAAACCATTTGTGCTTATCATAATTCACAAATCATTTGTACTAGTCAAAACTTGTTTAAAAGCATGGTTTAGAAATGTATAACGTAAGTTCATCAAAAGCCTTGTATGCTTTTGCAAAACGTGCATGTCTTTACACCCCGAAAACATTTAGAAAAATGTAAAATCGTAAAAAGGTGGGGTTATGAACTCACCTGGATTTCCATGTGCAAAGCTAGCTAAATACGACTCTGTGATGTCGTTTCCAAGACGTTACTCGCTAGCATGCATTTTACAATATTCCTAACACGGAATATCTTATAAGTTTCTAAATAAAAGCGATAACTAAACTACGTGTCACCGAGCTCTACCGAATCGTTGACCGAACGATTCGACGTTAAGTTATTAACCTAATGAAAACGAGTAAGCTATACTTATTTAGTTCGTTTATTTTCGGTAATTAACAAGTCTTGGAAGACTTAGTTCTTGAGAGATTATTAAAATATATAAATATTTATATAAAAATATATAAATATAGCGATAAGATCGCTTCGTCGTCCCGAGAAGTCGTATGTGTATGTAAGAATATTCGTATGAAAGTAATATATAACAAGCTCGAATTATATACTGCGTCTTGTATATATTCGTCAAAATATAATTATAAACCGTTTCGGCGTTTGAAATAAATATAAAAAGTTATATTTATTTTATAAAATTATCATCGAGTTGTTGGATGTTTGAAATAAATAGATAAACTATATCTATTATTATAAAAGGAATTCGTGTTGTACGATATTTGAAATAAATATATAAACGATATTTATTTTATATTACGAAATCGTGTTGTTTGATATTCGAAATAAATATATAAACTATATTTATTTAATAAAACGAATTCGTGATGTTTGGTATTTGAAATAAATATACGAACTATATGTATTTTTATAAAAGAAATCAAAGTTATTTGATGTTCAAAATAAATATATAATCTATATTAATTTTTATAAAAGAATTGTCGATGTTTAGAATAAATATAATAACTATATTTATTGTCATAAATAATATCCGAATTGTCGTTTTCGTATGTTATAAAATGTCGTTGAACTAATATACACATTTATATTGGTTTTCATAAAAGTCGCTTGGTATCGATAGTTGTCGCCTTTCAATAAAACACATTTTGTTTTTACGGATTTTCTCAAAAACGGGCAGAGTTTCCTCTGTTTTTGGACTCCCCGACAACACAAGTTGTCGTTATATTTACTGGGTATGGTTGTTGTTGTTGTAAATCATCAATATAAATAATTTTCGTAAAAACGATAAATTATAAACTAGACACTAATCTGTTCGTTTGAGCTCGATTTCACGTATTTAACCAAAACTATATAAAATAACGAAATTATTTATCGCGCCAACAGACTTTACCAAAATCTCATGTCGAAACGCTAAATGGGTTGACTGAGTTGACCGGGTCAACTGAGTTGACCAGGTTTGACTTGCTGAGTTGACCGAGTCAACCCGAACCGCTTCTGAAACTGAAAAATCTGACCGAACCGGACCCGCCGAAACTGCCGTTGATCGCTTAGACCGAGCCCGAACCCAAACCGAGAGCGACACCAGATCTGACCGTTTTGACCGCTGGTGACCCGAAGCTTCCAAAACTCAACCTTGTTGAACCGAAACCCGAACATGAAATCAGCCGCGACCCGAAATTTCTGTTGACCAGCCGTTGACTTCTGCTGATCGAAATCCCAAAATTCGAAATATGACCCGCTACTTGAACCCGCTGACCAGTTGACCCGAACATTAAATCTGAGATAAAACTGATGACCACCGTTCCACAGCCGTCGGGTCATCGGAAAAACGGAACCACCACTACGCCGTAGTGCCGCCGTCAGCACATCACTGTCGAAAACCATCACCATCTTTAACATCAGCTTGTCAGAGGATTTAGGTCCGCCACCGCTTGAGCCGCCACCCGACACCACCCCTTCGCCGCCGCTGTTGTGGTGTCGTCATCATCATCAATACCACGTCGACATCGCCATCTTCATCACATCGTCGCCACCATCAGTATCGGAACACAGCCAAAGGTGCGACGCCAGAAAACGGGGCTCCGGTAGCTGGAGTTTAACGAGAGAGAGAAGGGAGTCGGTGTGCGTGTGAGGGTGGCTGCGTCATCGTCGGACCACCCTGAATGGTGGCCGACCTTCAACTAATTGTCGGTGCTCCGCCGGCTGTTGGATTACATCAATCAAAGAAAGGGGAAGAGACAGAGGGTGTTGTGTGTGTTCGGTTATGTGTTTTGAGGGATGGTTAGGATTGTGATTTTTATGTGTGTATGTAAAGGAATAGATGCAGAGAAGACAAATGTGGAAGGGAAAACTCATGGTCGGCTGATGAAAGTGAAAAGGGATTTAGGATTTCCACTCTTTTATAGCTAGGTTTCTTTAATGGGCTTGGGCTTGGGCCCAACGCCCACAAGTCCAATATCGTGTTTCAAGTGGCCCAACATCTCTTACGAGACCCGTTTTTCTAAAAATTGTCGTAAATTATTGTTATAAAATCAAAAGACGTAAATTAGTGTCGGTAATCGCGTTTGCGCGTTCGTTCGTCAATCACGGTCAAAGTCGCGTTTTTTGATCGTTATGCGTTTGTGATGTTTTGAAAGTACGAAAAAATCGAAAAACTAAATTTATAAGTTTAAAATACTCGTAAAAATTTTGTATTTGTCGGCGTTGTCAGTTTTTCGTACGGTTTCAGTTCGTTCTCGTTTACTATTCAGCAGATTCCACGCAAATCGTTATACGCGACTGTAAAGTCGGATAGACGTTCTTAGGTATACCAAAGGCCTAATTAAGTTAATTTGCGTCGTAAACACTATTTGATATCGTTTTAAACATCTGTTAATCGCGTAATTAGAGCCGTAAATCACCGGTTGTCTTAGATTGTCTTGACATGACGTCGCCGTTACAGCTATAATTCAGATCTGACCCTCCGTACATTCTTTTTGCAGGACAACATTCGTGTGGACCAGAGCCGACCCAAACAAACTCGGATTTAGGAGAACAATATACCCATACGTCCATGTTGACTAACCTTATCATCTCCACCAGTCGTCGTCACCAGAAACGAAGCAGTCACAGTTACACGCATTGTCATTATGCAACTTGAAACCCTGTCATCCGAACTCTGTTTTGGACAAATGATGTACTCACGTGTCTATGATGCAACGAACTTTCTTATCGTGCCATTTCCATCTTCCACCATTACTGTAACTGCCTCTGGAGAACAGAATAGTTTACGGGATTCTTCGGTTATTTGTTGGATTTTGTTTTCGCTTAATTCTTCGTATGAACATCACCAACCTCCTGTTTCTTCGACCCGCAACCGATATAACGAAACGCTAACAACCATACCACGATTTCCTCTGATCACAAGATTACCCCCCATTACCCTGTTGGGTGGTTAATTCTTATTTTACTTTGATTTACACCTTCGTATACCCAACCTAGCAAGTGGATGCCTCCTAATGATGGGATAGTCTTCGGGACATTCTAGGATGTAGATACGGATTACTCAACTTACATACGGACACGATGAACTACACATTTACCTCACCCTTTTCCCCCTTACACTACCATGGTCGCATTTTGATCCTATGATAGTTTATATTAATTATGTGAAATCTTTTTGCTAGGCTTTGTACCGACCTATGCTTGTTGATTAATGCAATGCCTAATTTCTACTATTGACTTAGACAAAACCATCATTCCTTTACCACAGTGACACTACGCCCTCGCTTCTCCATGCCGAGACACTAAGACGAACTCACTCTAGTTTAGAGAATTTGTAAGGCTCGACCCTTGATCATTGGTGATCACTTCTTGAAACCCTGAGGATGGTGATGTGTTGTTGATACAATCGTACTATCACACCTGCTCGTAGCGAAAGCACAAGGTGTGATCTGATCGGTTCTTATTGCATAACAATATAAGTGAACATACTAAATGAATAAAACATACTCCAATGCCATTGCCATAATTGTTTCAAAAGAACGCAACATAAGTTAAATGTATTGGTTACAAACCATCAAATGAAAATAAGTTGTCATTGTTTCATACATCAAAATGTAAGTCTTAAAATGTCAAGGCTTTGACCACTATATCACCGCAAAGAGGCGGTATATAACTGGCAAACCCTTCAAAAGTTGGCATGGAGTCTTGATACATGCTTTCTTGAACTGAAATATCTGCATGGTCCACTAATTACCTGATATACATGTTAAGTTGAAAACATCAACAAAAGTTGGCGAGTTCATGCAGTTTAGTTGTATAAGATGTATCTGTAAAATGTGAGTTGTATAAAATGTATCTGTAAGATGTGAGTTGTATATAATGTATCTGTAAGATGTGAGTTGTATATAATGTATCTGTAAGATGTGAGTTGTATAAAATGTATCTGTAAGATGTGAGTTGTATAAAATGTATCTGTAAAATGTGAGTTGTATAGGATGAAAACTAGTATGTAGAGATGTAGTATGTAAAGCGTCAATGAAATCATTGATCATTAATGTTTAGCAAGGACATTAACATGTGTGACGAATTAGGAAGCAATCCAAACCTAGACGATTTCGTGTCGACTACCATCGACTGGGACACAAACGCACTCTTCTGTATGAGTCCACGACCATGAGTGGGGCTCGCCAAAACCCATTAGATCTAACCCTCTGTACCTAGGTCCAAACTGGATTAATGGTGCTTAGATGCATGACCCTAATCGCACATGATCTAAGGTGTTTCATTCCATGACTAACATACAATTGAACAAGTGTTTTCCCCGATAGTTGTAAAGTTGTAAACCATTTAAAATGAATAGGGGACAGGAACTCACAGAATTGCGTTCCATAAACTGTATATAACTGTAACCTCATTGGTCGTTGTCTTGAATTGTATCACGACCTACAAATGTCCTAGATTTGTTAGACACTTCGGTCTTTGTAATGACTCGACTACAAGTCTTTTATCTTGAATATGTGTTAAGACTTGTATGTCTTTGTTATTCGTTGAGCTGTGTTTTAGATGTATTATCTGATAACTGTTTAGTGCATATATATTTCGCCAAATATATATATTCTTGTATCGTGAGTTGTATCGTAGTTGTAAAAATGTGTTTTCACCAAGTGTTAGGTGATGTGAATGTGCATATCGTGGCACGTATAGGAATACGTATGTCCCCGTGTTCGTTATATGTGATCTTGTATTCTTAGAATATATATACTTATATATTCTAAGATATGTTTCATAAAAATATATATGTTATACTTGGTAAAAGGTATAGAAAATATCTTAAAAATAATCTATTTTTAAGATTAGTTCTAAAAATATATTTTTATTCTTTCACTAAAACAATATATTTTAGATGGTAAGAAATATATACGTATGTTTATATATTTCAAAAACAATACCTTTTTAATATAAGCCATAAGTAATATATTTTGTATATTGTAGAAAATATATGGTTACTTATTCGGTTTAGAAAATGTAGTTTACCAAGTCGTCGATATATTGTGTATTATAGTCCGTAATACTTATATAGTCCGTATAGTTGTCCGTAAGTCCGATTTGTCCATAAGTTGTGTCCGAAGGCTCGGACCGTTCGTAAGTTGTTTTTATGGTGTCTTTATATATAGTCTTGTAAGACTTTAGTTGTAATGTGTCTTGTGTTTATTTGTACCATTGTATTCAAGTTACTAGTTTTCAAGTATATAACTAATACAAACAAATAACACTTAGCACATAAATTATTAAGATAACCAAATATATATTTTCTCAAAAATATATATTTTTATGTAGTTTTTGCTTTTATAAAAACTATTCTTTTAAATCTTTTTATGCTAATAAAGATTTTGTCAAAAATAATAGTTTTTATAACTTATGATTTTTAAGAAAAATGGCCATATTTCCTTTGAAATATATACCTTGCCATGTTTATATAAAACATATCTTTTTCTTTATAAAAATCACCAACAAGTTCTCATATCATTCTTAATAAAAACATATGAGGTTTATATCAAAATCTTAACAAGATGAAATCAATAACATGTAGGGTTTTGGTATGATCATAACATATGTTAACTAGTTCAAAATCCATGATTTACTTCTAGTTTTATCAAACTTTTTATAAAAACCCATCTTGTATGTTTCTTTTTATAACTTTGTTAAAGTATTGTTTTTAGTGAAAAACCTTATATACTTTTACAAAACCAAAGATTATGATCATCCATCTTAAATTTATGTTTAACAAAACCCTTAAACATTAACATGTATACTTGTTAGATTATGTTTTTAAACATCATCTAACAAGTTATTCATATGCTAATAATCAAAACTAGATCAAATATGCAAGTAATCATCCTTAAATCACAACATAAACAAACTTTTAGATCATGATTATTATTTTGCTTCGTTGTATTTTCATATTATTTTGTATGATTATTTAGTTTATTACATGTTCTTTAAACAAATAATACATAAATAAGTATGAAAAAAGGGATTTTAGAAGCTTACTATTAGCACTTGTGGCTAGGGATGATCTATATGATGATCAAAGAAAAAATAATTGTTGATCTTGATGTTTGGAAGCTATGGAATGGAAGGAAAAGTTTGCTTCTTCTTGTAATATTTCATAGATCATCTTAAGTATCTTCATGTTCCATCTTGATCATCAAAGAAGTGTAAAATGGTGAAAGATTTTTGGTGGGTGTTCTTGGCTAATGTATGAATATTGAGAGGATTTCTTATGTTTGTGTAAATTAAGGTGTAAATGAGAGGAATGAGCTTAAGTGATTATGGATCAAAGTGTTATAAGTCTTCACCTTTTTCACCAACTTGAGCAAGTTGCAACAACTAGTAAATATCTAGGATATTTATGGGAACAAGGTAAAAAAGTGGGTCCCACATGTTGTAACTTGTTTTCTTTGTTAAAAAATGTTAGTTATTATTAGGTGAAATGTTAGTAAAGCATAGATGGTTAAGTGTTTAAGTGTTTTAAATGTGTTAAGTGACCATTACTAGTCCAACATGACCCAATTAACATTAGATGGTCACTAAAAAAAAGATTTGATATTGTTCGGATAATCGTTTCGCTTTGTTTCCGTTAGTCGTTATTCGAACGCCAAGCTTGTGTAACTTGTGTGAATTGATGTAGTTATTGGTTCGGATGATACCCGAAGGTATCCTCATATGAATTCTATGTTAAAAAACACTTTTATATGTTGCAAAAAGATTAAAAGACTGATTTCTGCATAATTTCTGCGGAAAAGTGATGAAATTGTCGCTTTTAGTGCTTTTCGGGCAGTTTATAGTGTTATCGGACTTCGGGAAGGTTTTAAACCAAACCCTTGCATTCCTAGTTAGGGTTTAATGTATGTTAGATGTTGGACTTTCGTCTGAGTCCTAAAGATATCGTTTAGATGGTTTCTGCGAATCCTGCATTTTCGTCAGAATACTAGTTTACTAGGTACTACTCTAGCTGTTTCGATGCATTGTTTAAACTGTTTCAAATGTATTCAATAAAAATAAATCATGTGCATCAAAAATAAGTATTCCATAAGTATTCTAAGTGTATGTCACGAAATATGCAGTTCGGATGTTCAACACGCATAAAAGTATAGCTAAAAATGAGTACTTTAAGGATAAGAAAGTTACCAAAAAGTGGCAGTTGTCACACGTACCCTCTTGAATATGTTTTCGCGTCCTTTCTTCGAAACCTCTTGACTACACAAGCATATTTCAGATTCATTCACACGACCTAAGGAAACTCCTACGAATTTGGTTGCTTACCGACTCGATAAATCGCAAACTCATCTAAGTTCATGGATCAAGATGAATTATTCCTCCTTCGCATGTGGGCGAGCCCAACAACTTTGATGGAAGTTTCAGTGAACCTTAACACTACCAACTTGTGCGACAACCATTCTTCTCTGGTTAATTCTTGTTATGCCAAATATACCAACGTGGCACCTCTATTCGGCAAATGACGTTCTTCATTTTAACCTTATGCAACTTGTGTACGATCAGCTATACCCTCGACAACAGGTAAACCTCTGCTACGGATTCTTAAACGCCTACGCATTGATTGCGACTACCCTTTTTGCATGTTTCCACATTCATTCGTGATATACATCTCGAATCCTATGATCCTTATCCTAACAACATTCTTCGCAAACTCTTGCTTGGAAGAGTTACTCTCTACGAACGTTACTCGAGGAGAAATGGGCCATGAATATCAAAGATATGGAGGTGTCACGAGAACTATCCTTAGAACTCGATACGACCGATATAGATTCTCATTCACGGCATTCGAATTTAGCCTACCTTGACGTGTATACTACTTGTTTTCTTCGACGGCACCCAAAACTACTCCAAGAACCGGTAGGAATCCGAACGATGCCTACACCTTACCATGGAGCCCCTACAACACAAACAACCTTATGTTTAGTTTCCAACGAACGCTTTTTGACGTTGCGAAGCCCGCTATTCTTGATCGTATGCACAAACTATTAAATAGAATATTATTGTAAATAATATTATTGTATTTCAATAGTTTCCTTATTATATTCATTGTATTTTTAGATAGGAATTGATGATTATTGATCATCGTAATACTTGCCTTGAAACTCTCATCAAGGTTGTTGTAATATTGGCTATTTATGCCTCTGTATTCGTGAATGTAATTAACACTTTTTATCATTCAAATCAATTGTTTATATGGTATCACAACCACAATACTCAAACGAGTAATCGATCCCAGCCACCAAACGATTTTTTTCCGATCGTCTCTGCCATGACTTCTTCTTCCACAGTCATTCAAGTCTCTGCTTCCACCCATTTTAACGTTACCCTCACCAATGATAACTTCGACGTTTGGCGTAAACACGTTCACTCCACTCTCATCGGACTGGACTTAGTTCACTTTCTCACCGGAACCAAACCAGTTCCAGCCTAGTTCCTTGATTCAGAATGCAAAAAAACCTAACCCTGAATACGACACATGGTTCTGCCAAGATCAGGCCATTCTGGCCGCCCTCCTTGGGAGTTGTTCACCAACTATTCAGCCCTTAATTGCCTCTGCCGAAACCACCCAACAGGCTTGGGAACGCCTCCTTACAAGCTATGCTAATCCGTCTCGATCCCGTGTGATCTCCTTGAAATCCAAACTTGCTTCAAACCCGAAAGGCAATTGTAATATCACTGACTATCTTCGTGACATGAAATCGATTGCTGATGAACTGGCCTTGGCACAAAACCCGGTCAAGGATGAGGATCTACTGGTACACATCCTCTGTTAATTAGGTGATGACTTTTAACCCATCGCAACGTCACTTCGTTTACTTGATTCAAAGATTACATTTCCAGAATTGTTTGAGAAACTTGTTGACTATGAAAGAGATCTCCACAATACAACTACTCCGCTACCTGCCATTACTACTGTAAACTACACTACTTGCCAACAACGCTCTAATTTCCGACCCACAAATGAGAGGCGTGGCAATTCGAGAAACTTCAACAACCTAAATCCCTGACAACAGTGGTCCAACAATTCGAATAATGGTACTCGTGAGAACCGCTCTAATGTTTATTGTCAGTATTGTAACTTTGCAGGTCATGAAGCAAAGGAGTGTAGGAAACTTGCTAGGTTCCTTCACGAAAATCAAGTTCAAACAGGAAGTTTAATGACCCCAAACAAGGCCGCACCCACTGCTAATGTTGCCACCTCATCTTATATGTTTGATTCTGGTGCCTCTAATCATGTCGATCCGGATCGTGCGTCTTTTCACTCCGTCTCTGAGTATGGTGGACCCGATGAAATTGTTCTTGGCAATGGTAATACTCTAACCATAACTCATATTGGTCAATCATATCTTCCAATGTCCAACGGTTCACTTTCGTTAAAAGATGTTTTATGTGTTCCACATTTCAAAAACAAACTAATATCCATTGATAAGTTATGCAAAACTAACCATGTTTCGGTGGAATTTTTTCCCACCCATTTTTTTGTCAGGGATCTTCGCACGGGGGCACGCCTAATGCGGGGATAGAACTACCTTGATGTCTACTATGCCAACCTTCCTTCATCGCCTCAAATAAATGCGGTGTCCACTACATCACCTATTGATTGGCATCACAAGCTTGGTCATCCTTCTACTCCAATTTTCAAAAAAATAGCCAAATGCTTAGGTTTACATTTTAAGTTTCTCAATTTTCATTGTAATTCTTGCTCCATCAATAAAAGTCATAAAACTCCATTTGGTATGAATTCATTTACCACCACCAAACCGTTACAATTAATATATTCGGATGTTTGGGGACCGGTGGAAAAACCCATTGATGGTTTCACTTATTACGTGATTTTTGTTGATTTTCACACTAAGTATATATGGCTATATCCGAGGAAGTATAAATCCGATGTCTCTATCTTGTTTCCTCAATTCAAAGAGCTTGTTGAAATTTTTTTCCAAACACCCTTAGTCTCTCTTTTTACGGACAATGGTGGTGAATATATTGGTTTAGCTGCCTACCTCCAATCCAAGGGAATTTCCCACTTCACTACCCCACCTCATACACCCGAACAAAATGGTGTGGCCGAGCGTCATCACCGACATATTGTAGAAACCGGCCTATCTCTCCTTCACTATGCTCGGCTTCCACTCTCTTTTTGGACGCATGTGTTCCAAACCGCCGTCTATCTAATCAATCGTTTACCCACTGCAATCCTTGATTTCAAAACTCCTTACACCCTTCTATTCAATAAAGACACAACCTACACCAAACTCAAACCTTTTGGGTGTCTCTGTTACCCGTGGCTTCGATCGTATTCAAAATCTAAACTTCACTCTCGCTCCAAACGATGCATTTTTCTGGGTTACTCACCCTCTAAATCGGCCTTTAAATGCTATGATCCTATAACTCGTTGTCTCTATCACTCACATCATGTTGAGTTTGTGGAAACCCAATTTCCATTTCATACTCAACAAAGTTCCGCCTCCATTGTTCCATATGTGGACCAGTTTTTGGGCATCTCTAATTCTCCATCCAATAACATACCCTATTCCAGCCCGTTGCTAAGGCCCCACGTTAGTCCCACTCCTCAGCACACTACTACTGGACCGGTCTCTGACCCACTTAACACATTTAATATCTCACCAATCCCCACTAGCTCAGCCTATTCCACTCCACCAAACACCACCACTCACTCAGGCCCATCCTCGCAACCCGACACTCCTGCCCAAACCAACTCCGCAGATCACACCGAGCCCACTACTTCAAGCGAGCCGACTACTTCGAACCAAACAACTCCGACCACTCCTTCACCAGTCCACTCAACATCGAATACACCTCACTCCAACACCACCCTGCACATCGTCAACAAAAACCGAACCCCAAATATTTCAACTCGAAGTTTGTCAATACCACTACCATACATCCACTTCCACCGTCTATCGAACCCACTACTCATACCCAGGCCATGAAAGATCTTGAATGGCGTAAAGCAATGGACATTGAGTTCAATGCTCTACTTAAGAACGCCACGTGGGAACTTGTCCCCCCCATCAAATCACAACACCATTGGATGCAAGTGGGTGTTTCACATAAAACGACGCTCGGATGGATCTATTGAAAAATACAAAGCCCGTCTAATTGCTAAGGGATTTCTTCAAGAATACGGTAAAGACTATTTTGAAACATTTAGTCCGGTTACCAAACCAGTCACCATTCGTACCGTTCTCACCATCGCATTATCTCAAAATTGGACCCTACGGCAACTTGATGTTAACAATGCATTTTTGCATGGAACTTTGACTGAAGATGTTTACATGTCTCAACCACCGGGCTATGTACACCCAGATTTTCCCAACCATGTTTGTCATCTTCGTAAGTCTCTCTATGGTCTCAAACAAGCACCTTGTTCTTGGTACATGGAACTTACTAAGTTTCTTTTACATCTTGGTTTTAAAAAGTCCTTGGCTGATCCTTCCTTATTCATATACCACCACGGGGGCATTGTATGTTATTTCCTTGTCTATGTTGACGATATTGTCATCACTGGAAACACAAACTCATTTGTTCAACAAGTTATTCAGGCCTTATCTGACAAATTCTCCATTAAAGATCTTGGTATGTTGCATCATTTTCTTGGCATTGAAGTCATTCCCACTGTTAATGGCCTTTTTTTGTCTCAACATGCTCATATTCAAAACCTACTCACAAAGTTCCAAATGGATGGTGCAAAATCGGTGGCTACTCCCCTTAGCTCAACCCAGACACTTGCTCTTGTTGACGGCTCGTCTAAAATTGACCCGACACCGTATCGGCAACTTGTCGGTTCTCTTCAATATCTTGCCTTTACAAGACCTGATGTGCCTTTCGCCGTCAACAGGCTATCACAGTACATGCATGCTCCAACTAAACTTCATTGGCAAGCATTAAAACGTGTCCTTCGATATCTCAAGGGTACCCTTCATCATGGTCTTTTTCTTAACCGCGGCTCTCGACTTGATCTTCGGGCCTTCACTGACTCCGATTGGGGTGGAATTGGTGATGGGGGCGGTCCACTACTGCCTACATTATCTATCTCGGGTCTAACGTCCTATCTTGGCGTTCAACACGTCAAAAATCTGTCTCTCGATCTTCCACTGAAGCTGAGTATAAGGCCTTAGCAAACGGTGCGGCTGAACTTTCGTGGGTCCAAAACTTACTGTTGGAGCTTGGTTTCTCTATGCCTAAATCACCTACACTTTTTTGCGACAATGCTGGGGCAACATATCTGTGTGCAAATCAAGTTTATCATTCGCGTATGAAACATGTAGCTCTAGACTATCACTTTGTTCGCGAGAAATTGGCAAATGGAACATTGCGAGTTCAACACATCCACTCGAAAGATCAACTAGCAGATGTCCTTACCAAGCCTCTAGGTCGTGGCCCGTTTCTTCGGCTAAGATCCAAGATTGGAGTATCCGACGGCTCCTCCATCTTGCGGGGGCATATTAAATAGAATATTATTGTAAATAATATTATTGTATTTCAATAGTTTCCTTATTATATTCATTGTATTTTTAGATAGGAATTGATGATTATTGATCATCATAATACTTACCTTGAAACTCTCATCAAGGTTGTTGTAATATTGGCTATTTATGCCTCTGTATTCGTGAATGTAATTAACACTTTTTATCATTCAAATCAATTGTTTATACAAACCCTCGCAACTCTAACTCGAAGGATTGCTCAGGAATCAGCGTTTCAACAGTTGAAGGTGAAACTCTGTAGTACACCCATTCTTTCGTTATCAGAAGGCACGGACGATTTCATTGTTTATTGTGACGCGTCTATCCAAGGACTTAGTTGTATGTTGATGCAAGGTGAGAAAGTCATTGCTTACGCATCACGCCAACTCAAGGCTCATGAAAAGAACTACACTACCCACGATTTGGAGTTGGGAGCAGTAGTGATTGCACTCAAGATATGGAGACATTACTTATACGGTACCAAGTGCACCATCTACACCGATCACAAGAGTCTCCAACATATCTTGGATCAGAAGGAGTTAAACATGCGCCAGCGTTGATGGGTTGAACTCCTCGACGACTACGAGTGCGCAATCAAGTATCATCCAGGCAAGGCCAACGTTGCGACTGATGCCCTCAGTCGAAAAGAAACCAAACCTAAGCATGTACGTGCGTTACGGCTTACTATCCACTCCAGTCTTCCTACCCAAATCTATAATGCTCAGGTTGAGGCATTGAAGGAAGGAAACCTTAAAGCTGAGTCCCTGTGGGGCATGGGAAAGAAGACTTGAACTCGAGGAAGACGGTACTTACCATTTTGTAGATCGTGTATGGATCCCATTCTATGGAAACTTACGAGAGCTTGTGATGGGCAGCGCACAAGTCTCGTTACTCGGTGCATCCTGGTTTTGACAAGATGTACCAAGATCTCAAAACTTTGTACTGGTTTCCCCACATGAAAGATAACATAGCGACCTATGTTAGTAAATGCTTGACCTGTGCTAGGGTTAAGGTGGAATACCAGAAGCCATCAGGACTACTGCAACAACCCGAGATCCCCACCTGGAAATGGGAGCAGATTTCCATGGATCTTTGTCATTGGCATACCTAGATCTCAGTGAGGAACGACACTATTTGGGTGATTGTGGATCGACTGACCAAGTCTGCACACTGTCTGGCAATCAAGGAAACTGACAAGTTTTCTACACACGCAGACATCTACCTGGAAGAAGTGGTTGCTAGGCAGGGAGTGCCAACCTCTATCATTTTCGATCATGACCCGCGCTTTGCATCTGGTTTATGGCAGGCGATGCACAAATCTTTCAGCTCACGTCTAGACATGAGCACAACTTATCACCCTCGGACGTATGGGCAGACTGAACGCACCATCCAGACTCTAAAAGACATGTTTCGAGCATGTGTCATTGACTTTAGTAACGGCTGGGAAGGACACCTATCCTTGGTAGAGTTTTCATACGACAATAGTTACCACACTAGCATCAAGGCTGCTCCGTTCGAGGCTTTGTACGAACGGAAATGCCAAATACCCGTATGCTGAGCAGAAGTTGGCGACAACCAAATTACTGGCCCAGAACTCGTTCCCGTCACAACAGAAAAGATTGCCCAAATCCGACAACGAATGGTGGCAACTCATGACTGTCAGAAAAGCTACGTGGATAAGCGTAGGAAACCGCTCGAGTTCCCGGTTGGGGATCGAGTGCTACTTAAAGTCTCACCTTGGAAAGGTGTGGTTCACTTTAGCAAACGGGGCAAGCTTAATTCGCGGTATGTTGGACCATTCGAAGTCACTGAGAAAATCGGCAAGGTGGAATACAGATTGAATATGTTCGAAGAGCTTAGTGGTGTTCGCAACGTCTTTCACGTGTCGAATCTGAAGAAGTGTCTGTCAGATGAGACCCTCATTGTTCCTTTCAAGGAACTCACTATCGACGACCAGTTGCGCTTCATCGAGGAACCGGTGGAAATTATGGACCGGGAAATCAAGACTCTCAAACGTACTAAAATACCAATTGTTCGAGTTCGTTGGAACTCCCGTCGGGGCCCAGAGTTCACTTGGGAACGGGAGGACCAGATGAAACGCAAGTACCCCCAGTTGTTCAAGAAAGGTGAGTCCAGTACAGAAGCTACTTTGGAATTTCGGGACGGAATTCCAAATCAACGTGGGGATGATGTGATACCCCAGGAAAACGCACAACACGACTAGCTTCTCCGGCAACGGTGCGCTAAATTTCGGGATGAAATTTCTTTCAACTTGGGGATGATGTGAGAACTCGTGTAATTTCCTGAACGTTTTGTTTTACTTTGTAACTGTATGAATGTTAAACGAATTGAATTTGGTGATTTATTTTATTTGAACGATTGTGTGCTTGGAAATGTGTAATGTGAATTATGCGAAACCGAAACCCGAAACTGAAATATGGGAATATGTTATTTTGTGAAACGAAGCGTTGTAATATACTGCTTTGCGATACGAAACGTTTTAGCTAGCTATTCTGTGAAATTTGTGAAACCGTCATTTAGCAAACCCAAACCCACCCCCCCTTCTTGCGCCACATGTAGGCCCAACCCCAACCCAAGTCCCATTATTTGAAACATTAGGCCCAAACCCATACTCTCTTGTTTCCTTGTAGCCCACTAGCCCAACTCTCTTTGGTTTTAATTATATGTAGGAGACTTTGGGAATAAGTAATCAAAAATAGAAACCCTAATCCCCCTTGTGATCGTCGACCAGAGGAAGACCCCCCCCCCCTGTGAAAATCTAACCCTAGTTCAGCTTCTTAATTCGCCTTTCACTTCCGTGTAATCCCTCCTCTTGCTCCAAGGTTAGTATTCTTGATTTAATTGTGATTCTTGGTGTGATTTTGGTAGAAACATGGCTGTGATTTTTATATAACATGCTAGGGTTTTGATGTTACATGATTTATTTCGGTTAAGTATGCGATTTGTTGAAGTAATTGATAGTTTGTATGCGTAAATGATCATTGGCTGCGTTTTTGTGAAAAATCATGATCTGTTATGGCTACGGTTTTGTGATTATTGGTATGGTTAGGGGGTAAAGGATGATTAACCTGCTGTTTGTAGTCATTAGGAAGGGTCGGGATTGTTTATACGCGTTTTGGTGTTGTTTAAATGTAAAAACTGCATGCTGATTGATGAAAACAACCAACTTCAGTTGGCTGTAAACAGACTGTTATAAATTGAAAAATTGATTTTCTGTAGTCTAAATTATATGTTTTCGAAAAACAAATCAAATGGCACTAGAATCATATTTTTTCGAGGTCGTTTGCTATTTTAAAGGTCCGTTTTGTACAGCAACAAAAGCTGCGTTTTTTATCCAGAAAATGTGTGTTATTTTTTTCATCATAACTTGAAACCTGGATAGATTTAGGTCACGAAATTTGTACTGTAGATGTCCACGGGTATTATTGTAATTCTGCAACTGGAATTTCGTCAATCGGACTTACGATGAATTTTAAATGAATTTTTCCACGGACTGCAGTTAGAAAGTGACGAATCTCATTGCAGCCCGGTAAATGATTTTTATAAAATTATTGGTAGCGAATTGGATCCCGATATTTTTGCACATTAATATTTGGACTGTTTTGAACATTCTGTAAAAGTTTGGGAAATTTTGGAACAAGTTAACTAGTTTATTAAAATACCCGAAAACAGCCCATTTTTTAGATGTTTAAGCTGAAACAATATAAGTAGCAATTTGCGTGTCTAGACATCGGTTATGTTATCTGATAATGATCCAACTTATTATATGTCAAAGAAAGTGTTATGTGAAATATTGTATGCTTGCTCGTGAGTAGTTATAGGTGGAATGTATATATGGGTGTGAACTGTTAAAATGCATGTTATGTGGTAGATGTGTGTAGGAACTGCGTACTTTATTTGAAATCACTAATAAACTAAATGGTAATCATATTAGGATGTGATTGACCAACTCTGATTGTTAGCTATTTTTTTAAGAGTCCAACCGAGCAACCAAAGGTGAGTTCACACTTTCGTCAAAGCATGGGATTCCCGGTGGTTTGGGATGGGTTAAGTAACAACTATCCCCCTTAGGTGGGATGTAATCGGAATGGGTTAAGTAACAACTATCCCCCTTAGGTGGGATGTAATCAGAATGGGTTAAACTGTCCCCCTTAGGTGGGATGTAATCTGCGTATTCTCCTTGGGTAGAATACGTACCTCGGTCCTCCTTGGGTAGGACAACAACCTTAAAATTACTAGACAAAACTCTATCATGAAGTCCCTCATTTTTATATCGACTTAATCGTCGGGCCATTGGCAAACAGGTCATTAGTTAAATAGCGCTATTAGGTCTGACAAGCCTCACACCGTGCCGCAGAGGACGGGAGTGGACTAATGTACTTGGGCATTGTCAATGATGATAGACATTGACGTAGGGCACATAAACAGGACTTAAGTCAGTAGTCGATATGGTAATGGGTCTAGTAGTTTACAACATGGGGAAGCCCCAACGGTATATGGTTTTGGTAACATGGAACTGGATAACTTTTGGTTTTCGAAACAACTTAACAACTTATGGTTTTTGGAACAACATTAAAACAGACAACCAACTGTGAACTCGCCAACCTTTTTGTTGACAAGTTACCACATTCTTTGCAGGTCGTTAGGTTATTTGCTGGAGCTTGCATTGGAGAAGGAGTCGTTGTGGGGCATGAATTGTTGTTGTTCATGATAACCTTATGAAACGTTAAAGTTATATTTTGGTTTTTGAACTTATGCTTCCGCTGACTTTTAAATTTGGTTTTGGACTTTGGTTTGGTGAACTTTTAAATTGGTTTGGTGAACTTTTAAATTGGTTTGCTATGGTTTTACTTTTCGTTAATTACTTGTTTATTATGATTGGTGGTATGATCCTGGTTAGTCACACGCCTCACGGTAATACTCCGCTTGTGGATTTTTGAGGGTGTGTCATTGTCCCAAGGAGTACCCGAGTTTTTACTCAATTTTTGTTGAGTATCTACATGTGTAGCCGTGGGATTGCAATCTGAAAGACCGGCTTTTTGGAGAATTTCACGGGCATATTTTTCTTGAGAAAGAAACATTGAATCTGCATTCCGTGTAATCGCTATGTCAAGAAAGTAGGTAAGAGGACCAAGGTCTTTCATGGCGAATTCTTTAGAGAGGAGAGCCATAAACCGGTTCCGTAAGCCATCCGAAGAGGTGATTAGAAGAATGTCATCCACGTATAGCAATATAAAATCCATGTGAGTACCATCTTTAAAAATGAAAAGTGAGTGGTCACATTGGCTATGCTTAAAACCCAAAGTAGAAACATAATCGGCGAAGCGTTGGTACCATGCTCGCGGTGCCTGTTTAAGGCCATATATAGATTTCTTGAGAAGATAGACGTGGTTCAGATATTGGGATCACGGAAACCCATTGGTTGGTGCATGTAAACAATTTCGTTAAGATGGCCGTGAAGAAAAGCATTCTTGACGTCAAGTTGGTGAATCGGCCACGAGTTAGATAAAGCTAGAGAAAGCACCGTTCGGATGGTGGTTGGTTTCACAACGGGACTAAAAGTTTCCCCACAATCAACTCCAATTTGTTGAGAACGGCCATCACATACAAGGCGGGCTTTATACCTTTCAAGAGTTCCATCCGCCTTCTTCTTATGTCTAAAAATCCACATGCTTCGCACAATGTTCATATCTGGTTGTTTGGGAACTAATATCCACGTCCGGTTATTAATAAGGGCTCGATATTCGTCGAGCATGGCACTCTTCCAGTCCGAATTGGAAAGGGCTTCGGTTGGGTTTTTGGGAAGAGGAGAGATAGTGGTTAATGTGAGAGTATTGAAATTGAAGTGAACTTTTGGTTTAGAAATTCCGGACATTGAGCGAGTACGAATAGTGCATGTGTTTGTGGAGTAACAGGAGGCGGACTGGGGACATGTTCGGTTTGGAGAAGGGTGGTTGAAGGAGGTGGTTGAATTGGTTGAGAGAAGGTTGGGCCGGTAGGGAGAGCTGAAGGTGGGCCGGTGGTGGATTGCGGGTTCGGGGTTGGGCCAGTAGCCGAAGATGGCGCTGGGATAGAAGGGATTTGAGTAGGTGGTGTTAGGCCAGAAGGGGAGTGGGTTGTTGGGCCAGGCGAGGAAATTGGGCTAGGGGCCGAGAATGTAGTGGAGGAAGTGTTAACAGTGGGCGTGTTTTCGGGTGATGAATGCCACATGAGAGGGTGAGAGTCAGTTGTTAAGAAATCATATGATTTGGTGGGTGTTGAGAGGGTTGAGAAGGGAAAAGTATTTTCGTCAAAAATGACATCTCAGGAAATATTTCTTTGCTTGGTTTTAAGGTTGTAACATTTATATCCCCGATGGTTGGATGGATGTCCAAGAAAAATGCAAGGGGTGGATCTATCTACTAATTTATGAATAGTAGAGGAGGGGATAAGAGGGTAACAAACGCACCCGAAGGTGCGTAAATGAGTGTAAGTAGGATGTAGATTATATAGGGAGAAGGTGGGTGTACAGTTGTTTAGGACTTCGGTAGGTAGGATGTTTAGTAAGTATGTGGCATGCTCGAGGGCATGAGGCCAAAAATTGTGAGGGGTGGAGGATTGAGAAAGAATGGTACGCATAATGTTATTTATTGAGCGAATTTTTCTTTCGGCTTTTCCATTTTGAGAAGAAGTGTAGGGGCAAGAGAAACGAAATGTCATGCCATTGATGGCACAAAATTTGTGGAAAGAGGAATTGTTGTATTCTCGCCCATTATGTGAGGTAGGGACAAGGGGATGCGGCCCAATAGTAGGGAGCCCAAGGTGATGGAGGGCAGCTGGTGTGGGCTGATGAAGCAGGAGCCCGCTGATAAGGAGGCCACTGTTGGGTTTGAGAAGGACTCCAAGATTGGGTTTGGTTTCTGCCACGGCCGCGGCCCCTACCACGGCCTCGGCCACAACCACAGGTTGGGTTCGACGGGGGGTGTTGTGGTGTGGAGGGAGCTGAAAGGTGAGTTGTGGTGGCAGCAGATGAGTGGGGGGTGTGTAGAGCGGTATCGGTCGAGACACGGTTTGCTTTAGTGGTTTCTTCGAGTATTAATTGGGATCGGGCTTCATAAAAAGTGGGAAACGGTTTAGTGTTTTGCAAAATATAGGCGATACCACCGTAAGCCTCGTTTAGACCAGTGAGAAGTTGAATAACAAGGGTTCGTTCAGTAACCGAGGAACCAACGTTAGCCAATTGATCTGATAAAACCTTTACCTCTTGAACATAAGCCGACATGGAGGGAAAAAAATCGAGCTTCAGGTTTGCAAACTTTTGTTGGAGCAGGACTGCCCGGGTGGCTTGGTTATCATGAAAGATACTTTTCAAAGCAGTCCATGCATATTGAGCCGTAGAATCAGGACGGATGATCGTGCACAGAAGATCATTGGAAATAGTCCCATAGATCCATTGTAGGACTATGGGGTCGAGTCTCTTCCAAATATCATCGTCAACGGCGGGAGCTTTCGGTTTATCTTTGTCCGCGTCAGCAGAGGCAGCGGCTGGTGTGGTTTGGTCCCGTGGAGCGAGATGGTCGAGGACTTCAAAAGCGCAGCAGTGGATTTTGAAAAGTTCAGCCCAGGAAGCATATTGGCTGGTTTCAACCTCTAGGGTAATAGGGATGAAATTCTTGATGTTGTTGACAGTTATGGTTGGGTAATTTTTAGGATCCATGAGGAAAAGAGGAAAAAAAGAAAGGATCAGAGGGGGAAAAAGGGTTGCCGACGCAAAGGTGAAAGAGGAGAGGAGGATGATCGAACTTTTAGGCTGAAACCATATTAGTGTGGTAAAATCTCCTTGCCCTTCATTCCTCAAAGGATTTACAATAAATAATACAGTGGATTTAATATTTGTCCGCATCACGTACAGAGAGCTCTAGGATATTGTTAATTTAAAATATATCGAGTTAATATGAAATGAGTTAACCAATGGGGTGGCAGTCCATTGGTAATGGCAAAGCATTAAACACCTTGGGAGAGGGAGGTTATGGGTTCAAATCTCACATACAACAGAAATAAAAGAAATTTGCCCACGTAATTTTTCGTTATATAGGATCTGTGAGTCACTTTGTTTATAAAAGGCTGTCGTTAATCTAGGGGAAATTTTAACAAACGCTAGTTATTTATAAAAATTCAAATACACACAAAAGAAATTTGGCAAATCATTTAGACGTGGATATGAAACTACTCTGTACTAAAGTCTATGTGGACTAGAATTTTTTAAAATGTTTACCTGTAGTTTTTGAGATTATTTTAGTTTTAGTTAGTCCGCCAAATACTTCAATATATGGACTATGAATTCGCTATAAGAGGAAGCGGACTCTAGCTCATAGACTTACACACTAACTACATCTAAGACGTTTTAAGTAGTCCAAATTAAAGTCCGCTCGTCAAAGGAACAAACTCTTTCATAGTCCACTTATTGAAGTAGCGGACTATCCAGAAACCAAAATAATCTCAAAGATCACCTACGGACACTTTGAAAATTTCTAAACCATCTAGACTTAAAAATGCTCGTCAAAATAATAGTTTAATGAGGGATCACTGACTAATATGATAATAGCACCAACAAATTACCAATATATGAATAGGGTTAAGTTCATTTGTGAACAACCCTTTGATAGTGGACTGTGTGAACTAATCCTAACTCTTGATTATCAATACACAAGTGTAAATCAATGGCTAGGATTTGATGATAAAAATACACTAGTGTATTTTACGATTTAATGATGTAAGTCAATGGCCAAAATTTGTTCACTCAGTTCACAAATACACTCATGTTCACTATAGAACCCCACCTTTTATGAATAATACTAAAAACTTCTATGTCAATACCAATTAAAGGATAATTAAATTTAACCTTTTTTTTTAGTTTTAGTGGAATCAGACCATGTGACAACCGTCACTTTTCCGTACATTCTGTACACTAAATAAACAGTAATATGTGCTTTAATGACTGTACATGATCTAGTTACAAGACAAATAAACTTCTGAATTCCATGCAAGTGAATTCATGCACAAGAATTACTTTTGCGTTGCGTCAGAAATATTAGTAAACTCACCGGTAAGACACACTGTGTCAACAAAACTGCAGAAAGCAGTCAGACATTAGAATTGAGGCCTAGGTGTAGGTCCGACGACAAGAATACATTAAAACCCAAGAGTACATACAAGGGTTTATATATAGGCATTACGAAAGCTAAATTACGCACTAAAAAGCACCCGAAATGCACTTTAAACGCATAATTTATTTAAATTCAGCTATAATCAGCAATATGACACTGAAATATTATGCAGAAATTATGATTTATTATCCAGAATATTTCCCTAAGTGTCGGGAATTGAAAGTGTCACAAAAGATACTTGAAAGACACTAAACGGTGCAATTTAGCACTTTAACGGATCAGTATCTAACCGAACAACCGGACTTTACCCGGAACACAAAAATATTGTCAAACACATTGTTTTTATTTTTCTTGGCTAGTTATGGTTCCCGAACACCCTAACACCCACTAAAAATACCAAGTAACTAACACTTATAAATAATACTTGGATGTGGACCTTAATTTAACTAGATAGTTGGAATTTTCAATTAGACCCCCTCCCCATATCCTTGAAATCGATCACATGGCCCCATATCCAAGATCTTGCATGATTCACTAAATCTCTAAATTGTTTTTAAATAGATTTGGTTAGATATGTTTGCACATAAGGGAACAAGGGGACCAATGGACAAACACTCTATGTTGGTTATAAGAACACATGCATCATCACCATTATCACCAAC
This sequence comes from Helianthus tuberosus, assembly GCA_030545235.1. Lineage (NCBI taxonomy): Eukaryota > Viridiplantae > Streptophyta > Magnoliopsida > Asterales > Asteraceae > Helianthus > Helianthus tuberosus. The sequence goes on along the minus strand of CM060418.1, from coordinate 84,049,403 downwards.
ACATCTCATTCTCTTCCTCCCTCCCACTCTCGGCCATAACCTCCCCATACACCACCACCATTTTCGGTTTTCATCCATCATTTCCAAGTGCTTCTCAAGGTGCAAGGAGGTGAATTAGGAAGCTCGGTGTTCTCGGAAGTGGAAGGACCTTCTTCGTTTGCTATTAACCACCACTTTTCTACACTCGAACTCCCCTAGCCTTGTGCTAGCGGTAAGCACTTAGATCCTTGCATTTTACATGATTGTTAGGTGGTTAATGATGTTTATAGATCAAAAAGATAGGAACTCTAAAGAATCATAAACACGGTCTTGAAGTATAAACCAACTAGAGATGAAGTAGTGTTAAAATGAAGATGAAATCGTGTTGTTCTTGTGTTGTTTGGTGTATGATGATTATGTACTGATATAAAGGACTTACAATCTGCTGTAAGTATCGTTTTTTATCGCTAAACATGTTAACGGAATCAATCGAACGCGTTTTAGAATGTTAAAGACTGAAAACAGAAAGCTGTTTAGTGATTACAGCCAACTTCAGTTGGCTGTAACAGGACTGTAACGTAACAAAAAATGTATTTTCCAAAGTCTAGGGTTATGTATTATGAAATACGGTTCTAATGGCACCGGAATCATAATTTTTGGACTTCGTTTACTATTTTTTAAGTGTCATTTCGTAACAGCAGCTGGAGCTGCATTTTTGCTGCTGAAAATATGCGTTCTGTTTTCAGTCATAACTTGAATTCTGTGTAGAGTTAGATCATGAAATTTTCACTGTAGATGACCACCGATGTATTTGTAATTCTCTCACTGGAATTTTGTAAATCGGACTCTCGATGAATTTTAAATAAATTATTCCGTGAACTGCAGTCAGAAAAAGATAAATCTGAGTTCTGTCCGGAAAATATTTTTTTATAAAATATTGGTAATGAATTGGATCCCGAGATTTTTAAAAAATAATATTTGGATCGTTTAAGACATTTTGTAAAAATTTGGGAATTTTTGGAATAATTTAACTATTTTATTAAAATCCCCGAAAACAGCCCAGTTTTGAAGATTAAAGCTGAAACGACGTAAGTAGTAATTTGCGTGTCTAAATGTCGGGTAGGTTATTTGAGAACAATCTAACGTGTTATATGTTAAAGAAAATGATATAAGTAAGATACTTTGTTAAAAATATAAAATATTTTTAACACAACAATACAAGTACAAAAGAGAGTGACTGTACTTGTGCGACGCAAGTCTAGTGACTAACGTTAATAACACACATTTAGGTCGCGACGCTAGATAAGCAAATCCGGTGGAGTTTACGACGCAGGAACGCAAAGTTGTGAGTTCATGCTCCCCCTTTTCTTTAACTGTTTTTGGTTTTATAACTCTCGGGGGTGAAATACATGTTACAAATATTACAATTTTTACAAATGGTAAAAATACAAGAAGCACTCTTGGTGAGAACGAGTACCGAGTGCAATACGACTTGAGAATACAAAAAAATACGAGAAGCACTCTTGGTGAGAACGAGTACCGAGTATGATGTGCTTTAAGAAATGCCTAGAAAATACTAGATCATGTGAGCTTAAACTAGATATTGAGATGCCATTAATACTTAATTAGGGACGAGGGTTAGATCTAACGGGTACGGCCGAGCCCCACTCATGGTCCTTATGTGACCTCTTGAGTGCTTCGGTGTCCCAGTCGAGGGAAATCGACACAGTCGAGGGTAATCGACACAGTCAAGGGAAATTGACACAGTCGAGGTTAATCGACACAGTCGAGGGTAATCGACACAGTTAAAGGAGAAAATACTAATGCTCCCTATGTCCTCACATGCCTTGAGGGAGAAAATACTAATGCTCCCTATGTCCTCACATGCCTTGAAGGAGAATATACTAATGCTCCCTATGTGTTCACGTGCCTTAATGTCCTTGTATAAACAATCATTTAATACGTGGGGTACTCAAGAAAACTTGATTTATACTTGAAGTACGTGGGCTACTCAAGAAAACTTGAATGATACTTGAGTACGTGGGGTACTCAAGAAAACGGGAATTATACTTGAGTACGTGGGGTACTCAAGAAAAACTTGAATTATACATGAGTACGTGGTGTACACATGAATACTTGATTTATATATGAAAACTTGAATTATACATGACACACACTATTTTTCATACAAAGTATACAAACGTGAAATACAAAAACGCATGAACTCGCTCAACTTTATGTTGATGTTTTCCAAAATTACATGTATTTCAGGTGACAGGATGGATCTTGGGCGCACGTGTCATAGCTAGAAGTAGACTTCAAGTTTAGATGTCATCCACTTTTGTTGAATTGTAACCTAGACGAAGGTTGTGTTTTTAAAACTTAAATAACGAGTATTTGTAATACTCAAATTTTCATGAATGGATGAACATCGTTTTGATCATGTAGTTGTCTATTATGATTGAATGCGATGATAACAAACTAGTCACACATCGTACGCTTCCGCAAAAGACAGGGTGTGACAGTTTGGTATTAGAGCTTCGATTGTAGTGAACTAGGATTCTTTCTCGAGTCTAGACTACAATCACTAGAGTTCTCTCACAAAAACATTTTACGAAAAGGTTTTCATTGCATTCCCGTGAGCGCCAAGATCCACGAGTCAAACACTTTTCAAAAAGAGACAAGGCAAGGACATTAGTGAGGAATACCCTTAAGATAAGGTGCCAAATAAGGCATAGTCTACACGAGTTAGACTTGCCAACAACAAAATACACCCTTGGTTATCACTAACACCAAGTAGTGTTTTTGTCGTGAATCGACAACTAGAAAAATGACCCCCCAAAAGTGAGAGTTATACGTGATATAATGCATCAAATTGCTTGTTTATGCTAAGTAGCATATTTGTTATTGACATACATATATACGAATAAGTGCACGGAATGATTATTGACGTGAATAAGATACTTTCGACTCCGACTCCTATTACTGTACGTGACTCGCACGATGAAGCTACCGACCTCGCGTCCTTTGCAAAGCTCATGGCTGGGAGTGATTACCAAACAAGATGCAGAGCTTGATTCTGTAGGAGATGGCTGCTCTTCCCTCTCGATCGTGAAGATGCCTAACTACGGTGATGATGACGAGGCAGAGGCGGCAACCTTGAACAAATTCTTGATCAACGGGACGAGATCCCTGCGGCTTATGAGAAGCAAGATTGACGACGCACTTGACCAGAAAAGGAAGATGGAGTATTCATCTTGAAGGTGCCCCTCCAACTACTTGGAATTCTCTATATTCCTACTTCATCTAATCATCGTGCCTATTCGCGCGTAACAACAACGAGTGTTAGCGCGTGGACCACTGCAATGGTCCTTTCCATGACAGAGGTATAAGGACAGTAGTGTCCCCTCCTTGATTGATCATCTGTTTGGATGAGAGAAAATTTGGGGTAACTGTGCAAGACAAATTATTATTACGGGGGCCCACGTAATAACGACTTATAGTGCACAGAAATTCTGGTGGACTCTGCGGGTCAAGTTAAAGATCACCATCCCTCCAAAATTAAACTCTAGGTGTTCACACCTTCATATGGTAGAACAATACATAGATCAGTGCTTTAGCGCGTTATAAAGTAGGAAGTCAGTCTTAGCCTACTTCGTGACTGACACTTCTACCTGTATACGAGACGTTTGAGAAAACGACGTTCAAGCAAGTGAAGATGGGTGACATTCAAAAGATTCAGCGACGTTACACTCTCTATCACCTCCACACGAACAACCCCATCTAAGGGAAAATATACACATCAATAAAATCAATATAGCAGGAAATAACTGAAACCTAAATGGTCGAGGCGATGTAACCTCGAGTTCATTTTATTACACACAATAAGCCAAGTTGGCAAGCCTATGTGAAGGCACAGTAATTGTTTCCTCGCTCGTACATTGATTATATATACATGTGAAATTGAGTGATTATATGATGGCTTACGGTGCTATGTACCTCATAGACAATTATGGAATATTGTCTAACCTACTTCATACCTTTGTGCAGAAGAGAATGCCGCCCAGACGAGACACAAACACCAGTACATTGCCAAGAACAGAAGCTGAGCTTCAAGAACGTATTGCACAGGCAATTGCACGACATGAAGCCCTCCGCTCTGAGCACAGCGGTGGCACTACCGGAAATAACCCTCCAACTGGCTGCACCTATAAACAATTCCTGGACTGCAAGCCATTGAATTTTGATGGCACAGGAGGTGCCGTTGCATTTGTTCGTTGGTCAGAAAAGACTGACTCTGTTCTAAGAATGAGTAACTGCTCACCCCAACAGAGTGTTACCTATATCTCAGGGTTATTCTTGGATGGCGCACTCTCCTGGTGGAACCTTCAGGTTCAGACCCTTGGTGCAGATGCTGCTTATGCACTGAGCTGGGACGAGCTCAAGGAAATGATGGAAAAGAAATACTGTTCTAGGGCTGAAATCCAGAAGCTTGAGGTGGATTTCTGGAATTTGAAAATGGACGGACCAAAGATTCCTGTATACGTCCAACGATTTCACGACTTGTCCAGGGTCGTCCCCTACTTAGTCAAGCAAGAATTCAAGAGAATCGAACGATTCATTTGGGGACTTGCACCTCAGATCAGGAGCTTGGTTACTACCTCAAGGCCTCCAACTATCGCAGAGGCTATCGATTTAAGTGTTACGCTTACTGAAGAAGCTTTACGTGTGGGAAAATTTTTGGAATCTGAGGATAACAAGAAAGAGACTCATGTGGAGTCATCAGGCAATAAGAAAAGGAAGTCTTCGAACCTAAAGGTGGGCACACAAGTCGACTATGGAAGCTCTAAAGCAAACAAAAGAAAGAAAGTGAAACCGCCGTATGACAGGAAAACTGATGGAGCCACTAATAAGGCTGGTGGTAAAATATACTCGGGGACTAAGCCGAAGTGCGGAGAATTCAATTTTCACCATGAAGGTCGATGTCTGAGGCCTAAGTGCGGAAAGTGTGGAAAAGAAGGGCACAGCAAGGATGCCTGTTGGGCGAAGGACCCAGATGGAAGAAATAAGGGAATACCAGGTTGCTACAAATGTGGTGAAGCAGGGCACTTTAGGAAAGATTACCCTTGGAAGAAACAAGCAAGGAAGGGTTTTCACGATCGACACTCGTGAAGCACGCCAGGATCCAGATGCGGTTACGGGTACGTTCCCTATTAACCAACCCTATGCACCTACTTTTAATTAATACTGACATCAATTTTAGCCTTGCATGCTTAAAACCTAAGAAACAGCTTGACCTAGTTTCGAGTAAAATGGACGTCCCGTATTCTTTAGAAATGGGCGTATATAAGGCTAGTCTAAACAGACGAAGCGATTAAGGATTGCATTTAGGAACTCAGAAGGCCGAAACCTTCTGTTACCATTAACTTGCGTAGTCATAATATGATAACCAGCATGGATTGGATATCCAAGTAAAGAGCCTGAGAACATCCCCGTTATGGAAGAAGCCCGAGTAGCCTTTTCTGAAGACTTGCCAGGAACGCCCCTCCGTAGCGACAAGAGAGGTTTAAGATGAGCCTCGTGCTAGAAGCGGCACCAGTGACAAGATGACGTCTTACCGACTAGCTTCGCCCAAGAAGCATGAGCTCCTGATATAGCTGCAAGAGCTGCTAGGCAGAAGAAATTAAGAACATGACGCCCTTAGTTAAGGACACAAAGAGAAAGCTGGCAGTCCCACTTGGCACAAATTCCAGAGAATTGGGAATCAGAATCCTTTGCCAAGGACTGATAACATACAAATCGTCAGGTCATAGTTACCATCCAAAGATCGGCTTGAGGACAAGATGTCCTCCCCTGTGAATACAAGAAGAAAACATCCCTAAAACGACCTTTAGGAATCGCTTCGAGCATTACGAGTTCCTTGTCGTACCATCTGGCTTAACATATGCATCGACAGTATTCATGGACCTCATGAAACGAACGTGTAAGCCACACCTGAATAGATCATGAATGTATTTATTGACTACATTCTTATTTGGCCAACGACCAAGGAAGGTCGTGAGCAAATAGCTGCAATATACCTTGCAACTCTTAGAGAAAGAACAGTCATGTGCTATGATGACAAAAAGCAGACTTCGAATTCGTGAAGTGAGAATGAAATTCATGCCAACCCTGCAACCAAGAGCTAAGGAGCTGGAGTTGCAATTAAGTGACGTTTCTCGTCAAAGTCTCGATTGTACGTCGATGCAACGAGACCACAACATTGCATACGCGGCACATTGATCAAGGAATCATGAGAAGAAACCTTGAGCTAGATACAGTGATTGCGTGCTGCAACTGGACGTCACTACCTGAAAGCAAACATTACACGATTTTTACTGATCACAAGGGTTGCAGCACACCGATGATCATAAGAACTCGAATATGAACTGAGCTGTTGAAAGATGCAGACTGTATGAACACGATACGTGCTTGTGTGATAAACTTTGATAAAAAGTGGGAACACTCACTTGCCCTTAGTGGAGTCTTCCTACAACTGTATTTATCACACCGCCGTTTAAACCGCTTCGTGTGAAGCTTTAGAAGGGACATAATAAGTCGATTCCCGTCATGTTGAACGGAGACCGGAGATAAACAATCTACTGGCCCGAGTTGGCCTAAGAAATCTAGAGGCAAGGTCGTTCAGATATGTGATCATATCGAGACAGCCCGCAGAATACAGAAAGATTACGCCGATGAGTGGCAGAAATCGTAAGAATTTGAGACAAGAAGTATAACTAAAATGTGAACCGCGCCTAGAGAAGGCGTAGTGTGATTTGGAAAACAAAAAGGTTGAATCCCCGGTGTAGGGATCAGAACCATTGTTCACAAGATAAAACTCCCAGAAAAAGATCAGTAGTGATCGCGACACATTCATGTGTCTAGTCTGTAGAGGAGTCTGACTCAAGGAACAGTCGTTGTTCCCATAAATAAGATTCACGTCAATGACAAAAGACAAAATTTCTATAGAAACCTGTTCAGGTTTTGGACCAAGAGTCCACAATACTATAGAAACCTGTTAAGGTTACGGACCAAGGGTCCACAAGATACAGAAAAGACGTGATTGATTTAGTTGAGTACAATAGAATTCATAACATGACCCAGAATTACATGGGAACATGAAGACAAATCATGAATGTAAGTGACCATATTCGTTTCACAACTCCCCTGCGACCGATGGCATCGCTTGAATTTCGGGACGAAATTCTTTTAACGGGGGAAGACTGTGACAACCGTCACTTTTCCGTACATTCTGTACACTAAATAAACAGTAATATGTGCTTTAATGACTGTACATGATCTAGTTACAAGACAAATAAACTTCTGAATTCCATGCAAGTGAATTCATGCACAAGAATTACTTTTGCGTTGCGTCAGAAATATTAGTAAACTCACCGGTAAGACACACTGTGTCAACAAAACTACAGAAAGCAGTCAGACATTAGAATTGAGGCCTAGGTGTAGGTCCGACGACAAGAATACATTAAAACCCAAGAGTACATACAAGGGTTTATATATAGGCATTACGAAAGCTAAATTACGCACTAAAAAGCACCCGAAATGCACTTTAAACGCATAATTTATTTAAATTCAGCTATAATCAGCAATATGACACTGAAATATTATGCAGAAATTATGATTTATTATCCAGAATATTTCCCTAAGTGTCGGGAATTGAAAGTGTCACAAAAGATACTTGAAAGACACTAAACGGTGCAATTTAGCACTTTAACGGATCAGTATCTAACCGAACAACCGGACTTTACCCGGAACACAAAAATATTGTCAAACACATTGTTTTTATTTTTCTTGGCTAGTTATGGTTCCCGAACACCCTAACACCCACTAAAAATACCAAGTAACTAACACTTATAAATAATACTTGGATGTGGACCTTAATTTAACTAGATAGTTGGAATTTTCAATTAGACCCCCTCCCCATATCCTTGAAATCGATCACATGGCCCCATATCCAAGATCTTGCATGATTCACTAAATCTCTAAATTGTTTTTAAATAGATTTGGTTAGATATGTTTGCACATAAGGGAACAAGGGGACCAATGGACAAACACTCTATGTTGGTTATAAGAACACATGCATCATCACCATTATCACCAACACATCTCATTCTCTTCCTCCCTCCCACTCTCGGCCATAACCTCCCCATACACCACCACCATTTTCAGTTTTCATCCATCATTTCCAAGTGCTTCTCAAGGTGCAAGGAGGTGAATTAGGAAGCTCGGTGTTCTCGGAAGTGGAAGGACCTTCTTCGTTTGCTATTAACCACCACTTTTCTACACTCGAACTCCCCTAGCCTTGTGCTAGCGGTAAGCACTTAGATCCTTGCATTTTACATGATTGTTAGGTGGTTAATGATGTTTATAGATCAAAAAGATAGGAACTCTAAAGAATCATAAACACGGTCTTGAAGTATAAACCAACTAGAGATGAAGTAGTGTTAAAATGAAGATGAAATCGTGTTGTTCTTGTGTTGTTTGGTGTATGATGATTATGTACTGATATAAAGGACTTACAATCTGCTGTAAGTATCGTTTTTTATCGCTAAACATGTTAACGGAATCAATCGAACGCGTTTTAGAATGTTAAAGACTGAAAACAGAAAGCTGTTTAGTGATTACAGCCAACTTCAGTTGGCTGTAACAGGACTGTAACGTAACAAAAAATGTATTTTCCAAAGTCTAGGGTTATGTATTATGAAATACGGTTCTAATGGCACCGGAATCATAATTTTTGGACTTCGTTTACTATTTTTTAAGTGTCATTTCGTAACAGCAGCTGGAGCTGCATTTTTGCTGCTGAAAATATGCGTTCTGTTTTCAGTCATAACTTGAATTCTGTGTAGAGTTAGATCATGAAATTTTCACTGTAGATGACCACCGATGTATTTGTAATTCTCTCACTGGAATTTTTTAAATCGGACTCTCGATGAATTTTAAATAAATTATTCCGTGAACTGCAGTCAGAAAAAGATAAATCTGAGTTCTGTCCGGAAAATATTTTTTTATAAAATATTGGTAATGAATTGGATCCCGAGATTTTTAAAAAATAATATTTGGATCGTTTAAGACATTTTGTAAAAATTTGGGAATTTTTGGAATAATTTAACTATTTTATTAAAATCCCCGAAAACAGCCCAGTTTTGAAGATTAAAGCTGAAACGACGTAAGTAGTAATTTGCGTGTCTAAATGTCGGGTAGGTTATTTGAGAACAATCTAACGTGTTATATGTTAAAGAAAATGATATAAGTAAGATACTTTGTTAAAAATATAAAATATTTTTAACACAACAATACAAGTACAAAAGAGAGTGACTGTACTTGTGCGACGCAAGTCTAGTGACTAACGTTAATAACACACGTTTAGGTCGCGACGCTAGATAAGCAAATCCGGTGGAGTTTACGACGCAGGAACGCAAAGTTGTGAGTTCATGCTCCCCCTTTTCTTTAACTGTTTTTGGTTTTATAACTCTCGGGGGTGAAATACATGTTACAAATATTACAATTTTTACAAATGGTAAAAATACAAGAAGCACTCTTGGTGAGAACGAGTACCGAGTGCAATACGACTTGAGAATACAAAAAAATACGAGAAGCACTCTTGGTGAGAACGAGTACCGAGTATGATGTGCTTTAAGAAATGCCTAGAAAATACTAGATCATGTGAGCTTAAACTAGATATTGAGATGTCATTAATACTTAATTAGGGACGAGGGTTAGATCTAACGGGTACGGCCGAGCCCCACTCATGGTCCTTATGTGACCTCTTGAGTGCTTCGGTGTCCCAGTTGAGGGAAATCGACACAGTCGAGGGTAATCGACACAGTCAAGGGAAATTGACACAGTCGAGGTTAATCGACACAGTCGAGGGTAATCGACACAGTTAAAGGAGAAAATACTAATGCTCCCTATGTCCTCACATGCCTTGAGGGAGAAAATACTAATGCTCCCTATGTCCTCACATGCCTTGAAGGAGAATATACTAATGCTCCCTATGTGTTCACGTGCCTTAATGTCCTTGTATAAACAATCATTTAATACGTGGGGTACTCAAGAAAACTTGATTTATACTTGAAGTACGTGGGCTACTCAAGAAAACTTGAATGATACTTGAGTACGTGGGGTACTCAAGAAAACGGGAATTATACTTGAGTACGTGGGGTACTCAAGAAAAACTTGAATTATACATGAGTACGTGGTGTACACATGAATACTTGATTTATATATGAAAACTTGAATTATACATGACACACACTATTTTTCATACAAAGTATACAAACGTGAAATACAAAAACGCATGAACTCGCTCAACTTTATGTTGATGTTTTCCAAAATTACATGTATTTCAGGTGACAGGATGGATCTTGGGCGCACGTGTCATAGCTAGAAGTAGACTTCAAGTTTAGATGTCATCCACTTTTGTTGAATTGTAACCTAGACGAAGGTTGTGTTTTTAAAACTTAAATAACGAGTATTTGTAATACTCAAATTTTCATGAATGGATGAACATCGTTTTGATCATGTAGTTGTCTATTATGATTGAATGCGATGATAACAAACTAGTCACACATCGTACGCTTACGCAAAAGACAGGGTGTGACAGACCATCTGTAAGTTATAAATTTATCTATACAATCCCAATGAATAGTGCTTTTATTATTATAATAATAATATACATCTTTTTTTAACACTTTTATTATTCTAATATTTTATTTCCAAACTATAAATTAGAAACATGTTTTTGCATTGTACGTTTGTAACATATGCATTGGGAGCCTTTCAAAAAAAAATTTGTATTTTTCACTTTCAATCCAATTGTTTTTTTTTTTTTTTGAACGGCAAATCTTCTATTGAAAAAATAGAAAACTGGGCCAGCAGGAAACTGGAACCCGAACTTACAAAATTACATCTCGAATGTTAAACTCACACCACCTATCCCAATCAAGATTAACATACTTTGATCTATTAGTGATCAAAAGAAAAGTATTTTCTTTGATGAGGTCCGCCGTCCGGTTGAAGTTGATGGAGTTATCGTTGAAAGTCTTCTCGTTTCTCGCCTTCCATATCTCCCACGCCGTGACTAAGAGGATCCCGCCAATAATCTTTTTCCAATATTTCGACCTGCTCATCCCCGTTGCCAAGCCGAGAAGCTCTTGAATAGACAAATCTCTATTTGGAAACGGTATATTAATCCAAACAAGAATCGTCCACCAAATTGACTTCGCAACCCAACAATCCCAAACGGCGTGATAGTCGGTTTCTTCCCTTAGGCCGCATCTGGAACAAAGCTTATCCGGAAGAGAAACACCTCTATTTGCCAAGCTCGCTTTGGACGGAATTCTATTTAGCACGGCTCTCCACCCGAAAATATTGATTTTCGATGGGACCCAGCTGTTCCATATCCTCCAAATATCATCGTCTTCTGGGTTTTTCGACTCATACATCCTTTTTCTAAGCCCCGCGGCAGTTAAGGTGTCTCGGTCTTCTCCGTTCCACGTCCAAAAATCCGAACCACTATGAAAATTGATATTGCTTAGTACCTGTTGCAGCTCCAAAAGCTTGTTCAATTCAGCACCATCTTTGAGGTTTCTACTCCACTGCCAATTCCATTGAGTCTGCTGCCCTTTGACCATATAATCTTTAATTTTGGCTTCTTTGTTTTGAGCCAAATTAAAGAGTTCTTTGAAGCTTTCTTTTAATGGACTATTTCCCACCCACTTATCAATCCAAAAAGTGTTGATGCACAAGAATGTCTGTTGACTTCATCTACATCAAGTCTTAAGTCAAGAAAGTCAAGATAGGAGCTTGAAAGTCAAGATTAGAGTTTATAAAGTTAATTTCGCTTATGTGAACATAGTTCATAGGTGATTTCGTTTTTAGGGTAGTTGTGATTTCGCTCTTATGTCACCTGGTGATTTCGCTCTTTAGTCACATGGTGATTTCGCTTTTATGGTCATGACATATAAGCGAAATCAGTTACAAGTGATTCCGCTCATATGGTCATGCCATATAAGCGAAATCAGTCTTACTATAAATACCTCACATGTGTGACTTCATATGGGACATTGGAGCGAAATCAGGTCATTGCATTTGTAACCAAACTCTGTCAAATTGATCTCAGAAAGCAATAAACGTAAAGGAATTGAATAGGAAAGCTGTTGTTACATTGCGTATACTGATTCCGCCTTTATACGTGATGATGAACTGCCTTAACTGATGTGTTCAGGTCATAGAACGGTCCAACAAAAAGGATCGAGTTGCCCTCTCCAGCCCTTCCTTTTAAATTATCTTTGAGTGACATGTTGAGTTTTGTAAAGTCTTTTTCCATAGCTCCTATATCCTTCCACACACCTGCAATTCTTTTATTAAAACTGAAGGAGTAAAACCTGTTTTTCACCTTATGTATAGCCTTGATAACTTGAACCCATAGAGCGTCTTTATTCTCTTTTAATTTCCACCACCATTTTGCCAACAAAGCTAAATTAAGGCTTCGGATATCCCCAATGCCCAACCCCCCTTTTCGCTTCGGTAAAACCATTTTGCTCCATGCGATCCATTTGATGTTGTTATTCCCATTTTTATTTCCCCACACAAAGTTTTTTCTAATTTTTTCAAGAGAGTTTATGAAACCAACGGGTGCTTTGAAGATGGAAAGATAATAATTTGGGAGTGCCCCAAGAACTGCCTTTGCCAAAGTAACTCTATCCGCCAAGAAAAGACTTTTTGCCTTCCACCCCGAAAGTTTGGCGTTAAACTTATCTATAATAGGCTTCCAAAATTTCAGTCTTTTCATATTGGCACCAATGGGAATACCAAGAAAAAAGAATGGAAATTTCCCGGCTTTGCATTGAATAGCTCTAGCCATATCCATGACCTCATCTTCGTTGACTCCGGAACCATAAATGTTACTTTTGGTAAGATTCACTTTCAAACCCGAGCAAAGATAGAAGCATCTTAGAATTCGATTTAGGTTCAAAATGTTGTCTTTTGTCCATTCTCCAACGAAAACAACATCATCGGCATAAAAGAGATGGGTTAAAGTGGGCCCACCATTTGGTAAAGTGATACCACGAAACACTCCCGTCTCTACCGCTCGCTCAATAATAATATTTAATGCCTCCAGCATGATCACAAATAAGAAGGGTGACATCGGGTCTCCTTGACGAAGCCCCATAAAGAGTTGGAACTCTGTGGTCGGCGACCCATTGACAAGGACCGAAGCCCGACCCGAAATTAGGCACGATTTTATCCAATTACACCAAAGATTTGGAAAGTTCATACCTTTCAAGATGGTTAAAAGGAAGTCCCAATTAACCGAATCATACGCTTTCCGCAAGTCTACTTTAAAGACTAATAAACGTTTTTTGTTTGTTTTGGCCCAAGATAAAACCTCGCTCAAACGTTTTTTTTTTGTTTTGTTTTGTATTTTAACCCCTTTAGCTTTTTTGAATTTAACCCAAAGCTTTTTAACTTTTCAATTTAACCCTACTTTTTTATTTTCAACTTTGGTCTCCCCATACTTTTCATCTTTCGCAAGTTTTCGTTTTACATTTTGTTCTAAATTTTGCGAGTCAACATGCAGCAACATGCGTGTGAGGTTCAACATTTTTTTGCCTGTTTTTTCCCGTTTGATAGGCAAGTCGCAACGCGTCTATTTTTCTCCGTTTGATAAGTTCGTCGCAACGCGCGGATCCTAGATCGACTTAGTTATTCTTTTCTACATTTTACGTTTTTGTCTAATTGTTTCGCATTAACACGCCACAATGGGCGTGCATGGTTCAACGATTTTACGTATATTTTTTTTCGGTGTTATGTTTTACTTTTTTATTTAATTTATTTTACAAGCTCTTCTGATGTTGGTATTCGCTAGCAGTGGTTTGGCATTAGTGCCATTTGGCACAATTTTACGAATGTATTTAACCTATTAAGCTTGTTATTAATAATTTGTTTCGAGTTTACCGTTATACCTTCTTTACTTAAGAAAAACAATTTTTTTCACGTGTTTATTTTTATGTACATACCAGTATAAATTTGATTTGCTCTATGTGTCGATGTAAACTTTTTCTGGAAACGAGTCAGGTCAAATATACTACGTTTTCGTTTAAAAAAACATTTTTTACGTGCATATTTTTATGTACGTTTCGGTTATATTTGAGTTGGTGTATGTTTCGACGTAAACTTTTTAGTAAACGAGTCAGGTGATGTTTTGTAAATTTTGTTTCAAACCGAGTGGAGTCAAATTGTGGTTTCTTTTTTCCATTTTTTCAAAAGCTCTAATTCATCTCTTTTGATTATACGTTTCAGCTTTTCCATTATACGCGTTACATTTTCTATGTATGACTCGGGTCACATATAATACGTTATGATTGTACGGTATAAATTTGATTTACTTTATATTTGATCCAATTGCAATGCTTATATATGTTACATTGAGTTCAATCAGATACGTTGAAACGTGTGTTTTCATATGGTTAACGCATCACATAACGTTTGGACTAATCCATAATTTGTACATGTTACTCTAAATAAGCAACAAAAATATGCATTGGAACTTGTACATTGTGCTTTGGGGTTTTTTCAAAAAAAAAAAAAAATACTTGATTTTTTATTTTTAACCCAAAGGTTTTTACCTTTTGCAATTTTAACACTACATAATTTGTTTTTTTAACTTTAACCCAAAACTTTTCATTACTTTTAACCCAAAGGTTTTTACCTTTTGCAATTTTAACCCTACATAATTTGTTTTTTTAACTTTAACCCAAAACTCTTCATTATTTGCAATTTAACTTCACAACTTTTGTCACTTATACTTTTCATCTTTGGCAAATTTTCGGTTTACGTATAGTTCTAAATTTTTCGAGTTAATACGACGCAACGTACGAGTGTAGTTCAACTTTTTTGTGTTTTGTTTCAAATTTTGCAAGTTAACACGGCGCAAAGTGCATGTGTGGTTCAACTTTTTTACCTATATTTTTTCATGTTTGACAGGTTCGTCGCAACACGCAGATCCTAGGTTGAGTCAGTGTTGATGGTCGATAACGGTTGTGTGACATTAGTACTATTTGACACTGTTTTACGCCCCGCCGCAACACGGGGTGTGCTTTGGGGGTTTTCCAAAGAAAAAATGGTTATGCATATAGTTGTCGTAACCTTGGCTTTGGGGTTTTCCAAAAAAAATGATTTTTTTTTACTTTATCATTTTTTTTACTTTTCACCTAAAAGTATTTCATAAATTACTTTTAACCCAAAACTATTTGTTTTTTTACTTTTAACCCAAAACTTTTAATCTTTTGCAATCTATTCTCACAACTTTTTTTACTTTCAACTTTGGCCATTTATAGTTTTCATTTTCCGCAATTTTTTTGCTTTATGCTTGGTTCTAAATTTTGTGACTTAACACATCGCAGCGTGCGTCTTTGGTTTAACGTTTTTACGTTTCGTTCTAAATTTTGCAACTTAACACGACGCAACGCGCGTGTGTGGGTGAACGTTTTTACATCGTCTATTTTTTCCCCGTTTGACAGGTTTAACATAATGTGCGGGTCCTAGATCGACTACGTCTTTGGTTTAACGTTTTTACGTGTCGTTCTAAATTTTGCGAGTTAACACGACGCAACGTGCGTCTGTGGGTGAACGTTTTTACATCGTCTATTTCTTCCCCGTTTGACAGGTTTAACATAACGTACGAGTCCTAGATCGACTTAGTTATAACTAAAGAATCCCCGCCGCATTGCGACGGGTCTCAATCCTAGTTATCTATATTTACAATGAATATTATCTATATGTTAATAAACAATTATCTATATGTTAATAAATTATTATCTATATGTTAATAAACAAACCCAATGAATTGTGTTTTTATTATTATAATAATAATATATAGCTTTTTAAACACTTTTATTATTATAATATTATCTATATTTACAATTATCTTTATGTTAATAAACAAACCCAATGAATAGTGCTTTTATTATTATAATAAAAATAATAATATATAGCTTTTTTAACACTTTTATTATTCTAAATTTTGTTATAAATAAACTATATTATGGTGCTATCCACATTCTAACTCTCGTCTCTTCGTGTCCTTTGTATTAATGTAAGAACACTATATATAGAGGTTCTTTGTATTGTATGATTACATCTCAATGAATACAAATTTCATATTCTATATTTCTCTCTACAATACATATAATTCTTGTTCTTATATGTATGTTAGTTGCTAGTAGGTTGTTTCACAACACGTTATCAGCATGCATGCTTTTGAAATTAGTTGGGGTTGCTTTTGGAATTGAATCATACTATACAAAATATCGAAGCCGATAAAAGTTCGAGCTTGCTGACGATTAGAATCCGTTCCCTTCTTCCAGGGCCGGCCCTAAGAATTCGTGTACCCTGTTCGAGCTTGAAAAAATGTGCCCTTGGGCCTTGACGAAATTGGGTATTTGGCTCACTAAAGGTCTAAAACTAATGCCAAAGGGGTTAATAACTAATCTAAACCATAAGAATAGTTTTGTAAGGGGGCCTATGTTAGTGTTTGTATGGATGTACCCGATTAAAAAACTATTTTACATATACATATCAGGTTTTTTCATAAAAAACGTGTCATTCGAAATATCAGGCCCTGACCGGTGGTCCTCCCCGCCCACCCCCAGGGCCGGCCATGCCTTCTTCAATCAAGCACCTATTCATAGTTAAATATTGATAATAACTACAAAAATTTGATTCTATATATGTTATGCCCAACATTATTGTTTGATTATTTAAAAGTGTTAAGAAGTTAAACAAGACTGTACGGTTATATATCTAGCTTTCTTGCTTTTATATGATTCTGATTATTAAACAAATACTCTAAATTTATATTGTGTTTAGATTTTTTTTGTAATTATTGTCCTATGTGATGCCTAGATAAATAGATAAAACTAAAGAGAGTTTTGGTAAAAAGGATTGTTGAGAAGTCATTTACGAACACCAGGATTCAGTTTTAGAATTTAATCGACTGAAATTAATAAAAAAACATTTTTGTTATAAGTATTAATCTGTAAGAAAAAAAACTGTTTAATATTGTTTGATATTCGACATTGAATGTTCAATTTTGATTGTTCGTGGCTAACATATGTGTATATAATTTCATTTCTCTATAGTTGTCTTTGTTATATTTAAAGTATCTTTAATTCCGTTTGTTCACATACTTTATTCACATTAAACTTAACAAAAAAAAGATTATAAATAGAAATGAACGCTTAATTAAAAAAAAGGGTAAGATGTTAAACTAGTACTCGCAGATATCAAATATCAATTAATTGGGATGCTGTTAGATTTGAATAGATAGAAATAAAATTACGATCCTTTCTTTTTTGTTTTGTTTTTTTTTTTTTTTGAAAATTTACTTTCATTCACACCAACCAACCCGAAGACCGGGCCAGCAACCAAAACAAAAACACCAAAAACAACGTTACATAATTACAAATTTACACCAATTGCTCCATCCTATCGACTGAAATTGAGACCTATGATTAAGCCAAAAAAAACCCATGGACCTTACGTTGCCAAAAATATCCTCCACTTTCGCCTGCAAGCCATCAAACACCGCTTTATTTCTTGCCGACCAAATGCACCAACAAGTAATGATGATGATGCCATGGATAACCTTCGAAGCGGATCGGCCCATTCTGCAAGCCTTATGAACTTCGAAAAGGTCCTTCATCGAGAACGCGAATATCAGAGGGATGCGACACCATCTACTAACCTTTTGCCAAACTAAATCTGCAATGCGACATGAGATAAACAGATGAAGAACGGACTCATCTTCGTCTCCACACATAGGACATACCCCCGGTTGACTAACAATGCCCCTAGAAAGTAACGCATCAAAATTCAGAATACGATTTAACTCCAACCTCCAAGCCAAAATATTACACTTAATTGGAATCCATTTGCACCAATCAAACACAAAATTATTCGGATCACATCTACCACGAACCATCAAATGTTTAGCAGGCTTCACCGAGAAAATACCCGAAGCATCACCCAACCATCTCCATCTATCTCTACCGACTCCGAGAACGAAAGAGGATAACATACCCGTAATTGACGCCAATTCCTGAACCTCCTCGGACGCGTCCGGATCGTTCTTCCAAAGCCACCAAACGCCTCCAGATAACCAATCACTCACCGAACAGTTTTTGACAACTTCCAGGCGAAAAAGACGAGGAAATAATTCTTTGAGAGGGGCCTCTGAAAGCCATGGATCCAACCAGAAAAAAATGTCCGAGCCCGAACGGACCTCTCCTTTGAAAAAGTTGCGAAGAGGCTTGTTATCAATAAACGTTTTGCTAATTATGTTGCAGATATTAGACCATGTTCCTCTAATCGCTTTATTAAATGGTAAGAAAGCCCATTCCGATCGGCCCGAGTGAATAGCGTTAATGACTTTAACCCATAAACTATCAGGACATTAATCTGGCTTTCCTTTCTTTTTTGTTGATTGGTAAATATATATATCGTAGGAAGCGTTGAATGTCATGAACGAAAGCAAATCTTAGATTGAAAAAGGAAATGTAAGTCAGTCTTATGGGTTATTTTTAATTATCATATTGGGGCATGCTTTTATGGGTTACTATATTCCCTATCTCACTTTATATTTGGTATGACTTTTGTCCTCATTAAACAACTTCTACATTCTTTGATAATACAATAACTGCTATCGACATATTTGCTATGTTGAAAAGTAGAGTGGTGTATAGTTTTGTGCAACATATGCATACAATTGGTTATGTGATGATAGGTTAACACATAAATTATATATATTTACTTGTAACTAAGGAAAAAATCTTATTTTGTAAAACTTTATTATAACTCGTTTTATTATATGGTAACAAGTTATAATGTCATATTGTGTAAGTTTGATTTTATGGTATGCTCTTCTATTTTGTGTGATATCATTTATTTATCTAGATTATATTACGAGCAATTCCATATGCATCAACTTTGCCTTTTATATGATTCGAGATGTATTTTATTGCGGTTTTCTTCGTATATCAACTTTGTCTTTTTATGGAACAATAATATTTTGAAACTCAAAAACGTGATGTTAATAAAACAGAGCATGATGTATAATAGTTTTTGTTGGAAGATTATCACTATTTAGTTGTAAGTGTTTTTATATGCTCTATTTTATTTAAATACATAATAGTGAATAGAACAAGTAAACCAAAGTTGTGGTTTATAATCACTCTCATGGAAGAACATAAACACGATTGAATTATGGTGAAAATCCAATGAAGAGGACACTCGAAGTGTCGAAGGTCAAAAGATTTTAGACCGATAAATCTTACATGGCTTGGTCATGTAAATATATACGTCAATTTATATTATATGAAAAGAAGATTATTATTTTTAATAAAAAAGTGATAAACGATTTCATTTGTCACATCTAAGATATATAGAAATATCATTGAGAGTATGAATATTTCATGTATTGTATAATATGATTTTATGTCATGCCTTATATTTTGTATGATATCATTTATTCATGAAGATAGCATTGTGAAAACAACTAAACCAAAGTTGTGACAACCTGAACTTTCAAGGTTAGTACCGTTTGATCTCGTAATTCTAACTTCTCGTAATTCTCTCCTTTTCACACTCTTGTTATATTAAACTTCTCATTTAACTTCTTGCTATGATAAACTTGTCGAACGTGAATTTACTTGGTTATAACTAAGTGTGTGGTTAAATCCGCTTTAGTGTTTTATGACACCTGGGTCACTGCGACCATCAAACAAATACCAAACCAATGAAATATTGTATTTCATACTTGGGATTTGTACAAATATGTGTATCATTTGCACATATCAATTCTTGTTCGATTTCGGGCTCTAAATCGCTTTCTGGAAGGTTATACGCGCACTGATGCGTAAATATAACCAGTTTAATGCAACGAACAGTCTGGAAGAGTGAAATAGGCTTCACATACCTTAAATAACCTTTACATAACTTAGAAATAAGTTTTGAAGGCTTTGGTATGACAAAATCAAGTTTAATCGCTTACAGGGACTAAATTCGACACACTGCGAAAGTATGCCGATTTGAACTGTAACAGACATTCCGGAACATGACCATAAGTTAAACAGACCATAAATACCCTTTACATCGCTTAGAAATGGGCTTTGAGGGGTTCGGTGTGCTAAAATAAACTTTTGGCTCATTCAAGGACTAAAAGTGTCAAAAGGTGCATAAGTTTGCACTTTCGCGCATAACTTACGTTCTGAATACATCCGGAGATCCAATAATTTATGTAAGCATTATAATATTATGCTTTAGTGCTTGGCTTGTCAAAATTCCATTCGTCGCGCATTTTGGACCGTTTTTGCGTCCGTTACGACTTCCGTCGTAATTAACCGAACATCGTAACCGTACGGTCAAACGAACCGACATCCGAGATGTTTTCAAGCATATTTCATGTTCCCTATGTCTTAGCATCATTGTGGGGCTTGAAATTGGGTTTAACGGGTGTTAGAAGTGCCGTTACGCAACGAAACAAGGTACAGGGACCAAAAGTGTAATTCTGCCAAAGTTGATGTCTTACGGGCCGTAAGCCATCACCCTTACGGTCCGTAAGCAGGGGTCAGATGCAGAAACTCATTTTGACTGCTGTTAACAGCTTTTCAACATTCCAAAGGCCAATGCCACATGTCAATCTCTGGTGGTGGAGGCAAATTGAGTTACCATAACATTCCAACACATGTACAGATGAGATTCGAGCACGGTATTCGATAAACGATCCTAACGGTTGTCCAAATACTATAAATACCCAACCCCATTCAACTCAAAACCCACAAAATCTGATCTAAAAGCTCTAAGTTGAAGCCATTGCTTCATACCTGAGCTACTTGGATCAAGATTAGCTTTCGGGGACCCTTTGTAAGTGTTCCTTCGTTCTTTTATCGCTTTTCGAGTCCGAAAGTCAAACTTTGTTTGACTTTCTGCATTGACCAGTTTATGGTCAATGTGAAGTTCGTTTGAACTTCATAACGTGAGCGTAATCACGATGGTCATAGTCCCTAGTGACTATACCTACTGATTACAACGTTATCTAGGCTCAGTGACGAGTCGTAGTTTCGGCCAAAATGCGCATTCGTGCGTATTTTGTAACCAAACTACTCTTGGGTATCAAAACCGTTTGTTTTGATACCAAACCTGTTTTCTAAACTTAGGTAAGCATGTTTTAACATGCTTAGCTCGTTCCTTTTAGTTTAGTGCTTGTATAGGGTCGTAAGGTAAGCGATCTAAACAATCGCTTATACTTTCGAACCCGACCCGTTTGGTCGATCATTAGGATCCGACCAAACACATTAGGTGACCATAGTATATAGGGAATAACCTTCTGAGGTTATACCTTATGGTCGCTTCGTTTAAGTAGTTGTATGATAGGTAGTTTATATGCCTTAGGTAAATTACCAAAATGCCCTTTTTACGCCAAAATTCATTTTAAGCATATGTAACATAACCTTTGACATCTAAACTGATTGGGCAACAATATTAGACATGTTAAGGCATATTTTACTTGTCATAGGACTAGTTAGGCAGTCCGAACGCGTTTTACGCGAACGACGCGTTAAAGTAGCATAAGCTACCTAAACGGGTCGTAATGGGTCGTAAGCACTTAGGTTAGATTTCATTTAGTATGTAGGCTTTGTTAAACCATACTACATGAGTTCCCATACTCATTTGGTTTACGAGCCCTCATTCTATCCGATCCTCCGATATAGGTCCGGTTCATTAACATAGTTACCTATATTAGGTGCCGTTTGATTCCGTAATCTCTAGCATTGCTTGGTGGTTATCTTAGGACTTCTGAGCAATCTCAAGTGAGTACATAGACCCCTATTTTACTGTTTTCCAAACTGTTTTGGGGTGAAACACATATGCCTACTTGTTACTTTCATGCTTTCCTGTTTTCACATCATATACTTGCTATGTTCATTAGTACATTTATAGTACATGATTTCATTGTGTTTTTGCTATGTATGTCCATTGTGTGCATACTTAGTACATTGTTTTACATTACATTTTATGCTATGTATGCCCATTGTGTGTGTACTTAGTACATTGTTTTACATTACATTTTATGCTATGTATGCCCATTGTGTGCATACTTAGTACATTGTTTTACATTACATTTTATCCTATGTATGCCCATTGTGTGCGTACTTAGTACATTATTTTACATTACATTCTATGCTATGTATGTCCATTGTGTGCATACTTAGTACATTTATTATTCATCACATGCTTACATTTTGGTATGACATTTGGTTTGTTTAAATGGGACAATGTACATTCATTAACACCGATCATGCCGCTCGGTAGTAGGTAGTGGTACCATAGGACTTGACAACTCCCATTCCTGAAATCCCGGGTTTGTTTGGATTGGAAGGAATGACCGAATCCGACTACATTTCTAGGTGGACCTTAGACTTTGTGCTAGGGTTTATTCTACAGTCACAAGGCTTGGATGTATGAATTTTCACAATACCGCAATAGATGTTTGTATCAGTATAGCATGCATTTGTTCCACAAAACATAACTTTGATTTAAACCATGTTTTACTTCAATACCTTGTTTTTGTGCATTTTTCATATGGTTTAGTTGATATATTTCACTTACCGTACATGATATTTTGGATACACATTACATGATATGCATTAGACATAAACATTTTGACATTGATATACAAAATTCATGATTTACATTAGACATAAACCTTTTGACATTTGATTATACATAAACATTCTACTTTGATGGTTTGGTTTGAGTAAGTGATTTAAGTAACGAGGCGTGTGTAATATGATACAAGCATGGTGGATACGCCGCTGGTACTTCCTATATATAAGTGCTTGTATGGTATTACATATCGTAGCGTTATTTGAATCATTTCAATTTAGACATATAACATTTTATACAAATAACATACTTTTCACAAGACATTGTTTTACAAAACAACTTATCTTATACAAACTCATTTTACTTGGTTATTTATTTAACCATACTTTATTCTCTTATTTATACATATCATCTGATTTTATCACTTTTCAAATGATTTACAAGACAAAGCAAATTACAAGGTTCATGACTAAACATTTTCTTAAACATAAGTCATGAATTTTATTTTCACAAAACCTATGTATCTCACAGGCATTTTTATGCTGACGTACCTATTTTCACATGTGTTTCAGGATATGATGCATAGGATTTATCAAGATACACTTAGGCGGACTTGGGCCTTAGTGACAATAAAAGATGCAAGACTAGTTATTTATGTTATATTTCTTTGATTGTCAAGATATTGTAACTCTTTTAATCAATAAAACAATATTTCAATTACCATGTGTTATGAAACAATGATTCTGTTACAACACTCCCCGACGTTTCCGCCACGCTTTGTTGTTTTACGTGGTCGGGGTGTGACAGAAAAGTTGGTATCAGAGCCCATGGTTATAGGGAATTAGGTTATTAGTAATGCTTTGACCTAGTCTATAACCTTCCTAGGACCCTAACGCGAGTTTACTTGCGTTTAGTCATAAAACAATACTGTCACCTATCCTTAGGTGACAACCACAACAAGAACACAAATTTCAAAGCCACTTTGAAAACTAATCATCTCTTCTAGGATGATTGATTACTAGGTTTTGAACCCTCTGTTATATGGTTTTGAACCCCTTTGAATTTTCAAAACCTCGTCAAAGTTTGGGTCTTATAGTGTGAACACGTGCAATCTGGAAGAGTGGATGCCTGTACTCTGAGTTTTCTGTCTAAGGCTAGAGTGTTCGTACAAATCCACATAATCGGAACAGTCACTCTTACCTGGGAACTCTTGGGGTGAGTATCCACTTATAGGTTAAAGCATGTCTTCGCGATACATTAATATGACCCGCTTACTTTGATTAGTCACCGTCTCATTTGTTTGCCTTAGGTAACAAACAAATGATCGCAATTTCTATGTGTTGTCATTTTGTTTTATTTACCGATAACACTTCATTTGTTTCCTCCTATATCTTTCATTTCCTCCAGAATGTCTCTTCATCGCAACGATGCGCAGATATCCGAGCAGACTGCCAAATTTGCCCAGCGAATAGGCGAAGTAATCCTGAAGACTGTTGAATTAGGCATTGCCATGTCTCGTCTCAACAATGAAGCCACTCAAGAGCCACCAAAGGAAGCAGAAGTCAAGACAGCACCACCAGCCAAGAAACCAATCAAGGAATCAAAGACCATGGATGAACAGACTGGATCCCCTAAGAAGTCAAAGAAGCGAAAGGCTTCTCAGAACTTCGCCGTGGTCGCTCACAATGGTCAAGCCATCCCCAACCAACCAGCTCAACCCCCTGCTAGGAAGTCATACAATGGAACTGCACCCTTGTGCAACCAATGTAACCTTCATCATCATGCTAGTGTGAAGTGCCGAGAATGCAAAATTTGTGGACTTAAAGGTCGTACAGCAAAAGTTTGCCGAGCAGCAGCTGCACCAAATCAAGCAGGACCTAGCCAGGTGTCAACACCACCTGTTAAGAAACAATACAAGGGAATGGAACCAATATGCGACAAATGTAATGGGCATCACCAAGCTCACTTACAGTGTCGTCTGTGTGTATCATGTGGGCGAGTTGGTCACCTGGCAAGTGCTTGTCGATATAACCCGAACCAAGGTGGTCCAAATCAACCACAAGCCGACTCTGCTCAAGCGCGTTTCTCACCAGGGTCTTGCTACAACTGTGGAGAGATGGGCCATTTCCTAAGGGATTGCCCAAAGCTTGCTAATGCAAATCTAACCCACGGATGAGCAGTTGGCTGACTAGAAGATGTTGATGTCTTATGCTTTTGTTCTTCTATTTTCTTGTAATGTGAAACAATCTGTTTTGTTTATAAATAAATTATTGTTCACAATTCTGATATACGAGTGTAGTTACATGTGTGTATGACTTTTCCTATGATACCTACATCAAGGAACTATATTCCTTACAAACTACTCTTGCGAATTTCCCATTTTTGTGTTTGCTCATGATTCCCTTGGAAAATTCTAAGTACTCGTTTCATTCTAAGAAAACGAAGTACATGAAATAAAATGACATTATGAGTAATCGTGCTTTTCACACATCTGTGCCCTTGAATTCTTGGTTAGATAACTAAGGGTATTTTCAAATCTTAAACCCATTATGTTCTGATTTTTTTCAACATGCATAACATAAGTTTTCAAAACAACCTTCATGATTTCAAAAACATTTTCGAAAACATTTTTAATATAGTGTATTTACATAACATAACAAATGCACGATTTCAAAAGCATCATTCATGTTTTCAAAAACCTTATACATAATTTCAAAATTCATCTCGCATGATTTTAAAACATTTTTTATAAATATACCTACCTAATACACCTACTTTATAATTTCAAAAGTAATATATAAGGTTTCAAAAACATTGAACACATTTTTAGAACCCCATGCATAGTTTTCCAAAAATATTCTCCTCATACATTGACTTAACCTTCAAATTCTGCTTCATAAGTCACCTTGGCATATCAAGCATCTCAACTTCATAAGCATTTTTACTTCATGTTTTGACATAAGCACATCCAGTGCAAGGTTTCAAAACATCTTCAACTTCTAAAATCCATATGGGATCTTTTTATCTTCACATTTAGACCCTTGTGGATGATTATCATTCAAATCAGAGTCCTTAATTGGATTCCTTATGCACCTAAATTCGAACATTTCGGTTCCTTATAATCGAAATCGAATTTTTCTTTTAAAAATCTTTCTATCTTTATAGTTAGATTCTTGATAATGTTTAAAGTACCAAATGAAATCCACGAGATGGATTCCTAGTGTGCTTTAAATACATGCGCTATGTTAGCAAAACAAATTAACAAATTATAGATCTAGATAAACAATCTTTGTGGTTATATGACTATGTGTTTATACATCTTGTGTTTTCTTTTATGCATTTTGTGTTTTCGTATACTCTCGATTTCATTATTCCAATCCTCGTAGAATCTTTCATATCTTCATATGAGGGATTCGTAGAGGATATTCAAAAAGGTACTACCTTAAATCCTTATTGGGCTTCTATGTAATAGTTAAAACCCTTGGGTTATATAGTACCATTCCATGTTTCATAAGAGACCCTTTTAGTGGTCTAGTAAAAAAGATCGATTCAAAAATCTGGTTAAGAATGACATGTGATGATATAAGCTGAAAAGACTCCTTGGTTGTCTATTAAAATCATTTATTGATTTAATAAAAGGGACCCTATGGTGGTCTAGTCACAATCATTACAGGCTCGTTCATTTGTTTTCTTCCCCTACACATTTTAAGATGCACTACGTGACTATGCAAGGAATTACGTAATTATGGATGCATACATAATTACGAAGTTCAGTGCACGGAAACCACAGTAAGACTTATTATGTGTAAGAACCGATAGTGACAACCATAACGAAATGTGAGCAATGTAATAGAGGTACGGTGGACGCACCAATGACGCTTTATATACTTGTATATAAGTGTCCCTCTCATATTGCAAGCATGATGTTATTGTAAAGTTACTAGAAGTTCAGGACTCTAACCAGTGTTGTTTGATCTTTTCAACTTCATGTTTCAAGCTCTCACAAGTTTCCTCTAAATAAATTTCGGGACGAAATTTCCTAAAGTAGGGGAGACTGTGACACCTGGGTCACTGCGTCCATCAAACAAATACCAAACCAATGAAATATTGTATTTCATACTTGGGATTTGTACAAATATGTGTATCATTTGCACATATCAATTCTTGTTCGATTTCGGGCTCTAAATCGCTTTCTGGAAGGTTATACGCGCACTGATGCGTAAATATAACCAGTTTAATGCAACAAACACTCCGGAAGAGTGAAATAGGCTTCACATACCTTAAATAACCTTTACATAACTTAGAAATAAGTTTTGAAGGCTTTGGTATGACAAAATCAAGTTTAATCGCTTACAGGGACGAAATTCGACACACTGCGAAAGTATGCCGATTTGAACTGTAACAGACATTCCGGAACATGACCATAAGTTAAACAGACCATAAATACCCTTTACATCGCTTAGAAATGGGCTTTGAGGGGTTCGGTGTGCTAAAATAAACTTTTGGCTCATTCAAGGACTAAAAGTGTCAAAAGGTGCATAAGTTTGCACTTTCGCGCATAACTTACGTTCTGAATACATTCGGAGATCCAATAATTAATGTAAGCATTATAATATTATGCTTTAGTGTTTGGCTTGTCAAAATTCCATTCGTCGCGCATTTTGGACCGTTTTTGCGTCCGTTACGACTTCCGTCGTAATTAACCGAACATCGTAACCGTACGGTCAAACGAACCGACATCCGAGATGTTTTCAAGCATATTTCATGTTCCCTATGTCTTAGCATCATTGTGGGGCTTGAAATTGGGTTTGACGGGTGTTAGAAGTGCCGTTACGCAACGAAACAAGGTGCAGGGACCAAAAGTGTAATTCTGCCAAAGTTGATGTCTTACGAACCGTAAGCCATCACCCTTACGGTCCGTAAGAAGGGGTCAGATGCAGAAACTCGTTTTGACTGCTGTTAACAGCTTTTCAACACTCCAAAGGCCAATGCCACATGTCAATCTCTGGTGGTGGGGGCAAATTGAGTTACCATAACATTCCAACACATGTACGGATAAGATTCGAGCACGGTATTCGATAAACGATCCTAACGGTTGTCCAAATACTATAAATACCCAACCCCATTCAACTCAAAACCCACAAAATCTGATCTAAAAGCTCTAAGTTGAAGCCATTGCTTCATACCTGAGCTACTTGGATCAAGATTAGCTTTCGGGGACCCTTTGTAAGTGTTCCTTCGTTCTTTTATCGCTTTTCGAGTCCGAAAGTCAAACTTTGTTTGACTTTCTGCATTGACCAGTTTATGGTCAATGCGAAGTTCGTTTGAACTTCATAACGTGAGCGTAATCACGATGGTCATAGTCCCTAGTGACTATACCTACTGATTACAACGTTATTTAGGCTCAGTGACGAGTCGTAGTTTCGGCCAAAATGCGCATTCGTGCGTATTTTGTAACCAAACTACTCTTGGGTATCAAAACCGTTTGTTTTGATACCAAACCTGTTTTCTAAACTTAGGTAAGCATGTTTTAACATGCTTAGCTCGTTCCTTTTAGTTTAGTGCTTGTATAGGGTCGTAAGGTAAGCGATCTAAACAATCGCTTACACTTTCGAACCCGACCCGTTTGGTCGATCATTAGGATCCGACCAAACACATTAGGTGACCATAGTATATAGGGAATAACCTTCCGAGGTTATACCTTATGGTCGCTTCGTTTAAGTAGTTGTATGATAGGTAGTTTATATGCCTTAGGTAAATTACCAAATTGCCCTTTTTACGCCAAAATTCATTTTAAGCATATGTAACATAACCTTTGACATCTAAACTGATTGGGCAACAATATTAGACATGTTAAGGCATATTTTACTTGTTATAGGACTAGTTAGGCAGTCCGAACGCGTTTTACGCGAACGACGCGTTAAAGTAGCATAAGCTACCTAAACGGGTCGTAATGGGTCGTAAGCACTTAGGTTAGATTTCATTTAGTATGTAGGCTTTGTTAAACCATACTACATGAGTTCCCATACTCATTTGGTTTACGAGCCCTCATTCTATCCGATCCTCCGATATAGGTCCGGTTCATTAACATAGTTACCTATATTAGGTGCCGTTTGATTCCGTGATCTCTAGCATTGCTTGGTGGTTATCTTAGGACTTCTGAGCAATCTCAAGTGAGTACATAGACCCCTCTTTTACTGTTTTCCAAACTGTTTTGGGGTGAAACACATGTGCCTACTTGTTACTTTCATGCTTTCCTGTTTTCACATCATATACTTGCTATGTTCATTAGTACATTTATAGTACATGATTTCATTGTGTTTTTGCTATGTATGTCCATTGTGTGCATACTTAGTACATTGTTTTACATTACATTTTATGCTATGTATGCCCATTGTATGCGTACTTAGTACATTGTTTTACATTACATTTTATGCTATGTATGCCCATTGTGTGCATACTTAGTACATTGTTTTACATTACATTTTATGCTATGTATGCCCATTGTGTGCGTACTTAGTACATTATTTTACATTACATTCTATGCTATGTATGTCCATTGTGTGCATACTTAGTACATTTATTATTCATCACATGCTTACATTTTGGTATGACATTTGGTTTGTTTAAATGGGACAATGTACATTCATTAACACCGATCATGCCGCTTGGTAGTAGGTAGTGGTACCATAGGACTTGACAACTCCCATTCCTGAAATCCCGGGTTTGTTTGGATTGGAAGGAATGACCGAATCCGACTACATTTCTAGGTGGACCTTAGACTTTGTGCTAGGGTTTATTCTACAGTCACAAGGCTTGGATGTATGAATTTTCACAATACCGCAATAGATGTTTGTATCAGTATAGCATGCATTTGTTCCACAAAACATAACTTTGATTTAAACCATGTTTTACTTCAATACCTTGTTTTTGTGCATTTTTCATATGGTTTAGTTGATATATTTCACTTACCGTACATGATATTTTGGATACACATTACATGATATGCATTAGACATAAACATTTTGACATTGATATACAAAATTTATGATTTACATTAGACATAAACCTTTTGACATTTGATTATACATAAACATTCTACTTTGATGGTTTGGTTTGAGTAAGTGATTTAAGTAACGAGGCGTGTGTAATATGATACAAGCATGGTGGATACGCCGCTGGTACTTCCTATATATAAGTGCTTGTATGGTATTACATATCGTAGCGTTATTTGAATCATTTCAATTTAGACATATAACATTTTATACAAATAACATACTTTTCACAAGACATTGTTTTACAAAACAACTTATCTTATACAAACTCATTTTACTTGGTTATTTATTTAAGCATACTTTATTCTCTTATTTATACATATCATCTGATTTTATCACTTTTCAAATGATTTACAAGACAAAGCAAATTACAAGGTTCATGACTAAACATTTTCTTAAACATAAGTCATGAATTCTATTTTCACAAAACCTATGTATCTCACAGGCATTTTTATGCTGACGTACCTATTTTCACATGTGTTTCAGGATATGATGCATAGGATTTATCAAGATACACTTAGGCGGACTTGGGCCTTAGTGACAATAAAAGATGCAAGACTAGTTATTTATGTTATATTTCTTTGATTGTCAAGACATTGTAACTCTTTTAATCAATAAAACAATATTTCAATTTCCATGTGTTATGAAACAATGATTCTGTTACAACACTCCCCGACGTTTCCGCCACGCTTTGTTGTTTTACGTGGTCGGGGTGTGACATGTTTGGGCTTACTTATAGGAGTCACACATGGAACTGGGCAGCCGTATATATATATATATGGGCCGCGAGTGTGTCGGGCCACACACGCACTCCTCAAACATGAACTCTACTCCTTTTCAATCACTTCGGCCCACATGTTATAAGCCCAAACCGAGCCCATCCCCAAACCCATTAGTGGTGTTATAATATATTTGCTTGGCAATTGTTTTAAGTTGCAAATTACGTATCAAACAACCCTAATCCTCTTAATATTTGACGAAAACCTCCTCTAAGGTGTGAAGCTCCTGATCGGCGCCAATACCTTCCCCAACATCCCAATCTTGGTTAGTGTAATCTTGGTTAGTGTAACTATCTTGTGTTAATGGGAAATTGTTGCGAATTACATGTGGGTATGTTTATAATTGGGATATGTATGAATCATCTTAGGAATTATACATACATGGCAATGGATAGTAAGTATGTTGACTACATGAAATAGAATGTGTTGCATGATCAATAAATAACATGAAACTGTTTATTGGGATGTATTTGTCAAAGCATGTGTGATTATTTAATATGCATATGCTAGGGGATTCAATATGATGATGATTTATCCGATGTGAACGTATTGTGAATTACTAAATCGCTGCTTTAAGATTCATGTTAATCAATGATGGTGTGTGATTATTGGGCCGTTTCACTTATCGAATTATTAGTTCAGTGATGTACATGATAGGATTTAGTTTAGCTTAACTTGGTTGAATATTTATAATTGTGGCATAATTATTAGAGAAGATTATGGAATTAAATGATAAACACTAAGGTTACATGATGATTGGGTTATGTTTATTGGTTGTGAAAAATGTTACTAGTCTTGAATGTGGTCGGTATAAACTCAATTGCAAAATAAACAACTAATCAATTTACAGTATCAACTACACATTAACTTGGGCTGAATATTTGAGGGATCGCACAAATAGAAAGCCCACTTGCACTCGATTTGGGCCTCTCATGCGTATTGGGCTATAGCTTTAAATCAGGCCGCATACCGGGTTGGGCCTGGTTGCATCTGGACCGTGAGTTCAACTTCAACCACGCGGGCTTGGGGCAGGCATTGCTTGGGCCGCGTGTTGGGTTGGACCGCACACTGATTAATGGGCCACGGGTAGGATGAATGGGTAAACATTTGAGTTATGTGATAACTGTTTGGGTCGCATTTTCATGTGAATGGAGAATTAGTTACGAAGTGATAAAATGAAACAAGCATGCATGGTATTAACATGCAATATGAGTATGCTTAAGGCCAAATACTTACTATGACTTGTGTGACAATACGTGTTGTGTTAGTTGCTACATGTGCAATGTGTACCTAGGGGTTGTAACTTGTGTAATTGTGAAACTGACTGTCGCTGGTAACTCTAATAGGATTTGGTTGACTAACTGTAAACAAGAAATTAATCTTACCGAGCAAACCAAAGGTGAGTTCATTTCTCTTGAGCATGCGTCCCGGTGGTTGGGACAGTCATTGGGTATCCCTAAGAGGGATAGGGTTTTGGGTAAATCAATTGGGTATTCCTGAGAGGAATGCGTCTTGTGGGTAAATCTGGAATGTTGGATAATACACTCATCATATCACCATTAAAGTCCCTCCTTGTTGTTTGTTACCTGAGAGGTAACAGAGTATTAGTTGGTAGCGCTATCTAGGTTTGGCACCCTCACCCCGTACCTGAGAGGACGGGTGTGAACTAATGACTCAGTCATGCCCAATGCTTTGATAGGAGCATTGGGGAAAGGGCAAAATAAATCTGGAGACGTCTTGTATTCGGGGTATTATCAGCATTGTAATCAATGAACTGAACTAAACACTTGGTAACTAACGTTTTCGTAAAACTATGAACTCACCAACGTTGTCTGATACACTTGTGTGCATGCTTGCAGGTCATAGATTATAGGGATTGTGGAACTTGCTGTGTGGGATGCTGGAGTGGTCATGGGTCGTAAAGCATGGGTTCGCGGGACAAGTCTAATGGTTTTCGTACATACGGTTTATGTAGCACTTAACAAATGATTTATGCTTCCGCTGAATACAATGGGTTATACTTTATGTAATGTAATACTTTACCGTAATAAATGAAAGTTTTTATTTAAATCATGTATGAGTTCAATGTGATTGGTGGCTAGATCCTGGTACGTCACACGCCTCGCGGGGGTTCTCGCATGTGGTATTTTGGGGGTGTGACAAAAGTTATGGTTTATTATCACTATCATGAAAAACGTCATACTCCCCGCATCTCATTATAAAGGTCGTAAGATATAAGATTGATAAATCTTATACGACTCAATTACTTCTCAATTGATGGTAAGCAAAGAGAACATTATTTACAAGGAAAAATCGATTAAATTCTTTTCATTTGTTAAACTTGAGACATATGCTCCTAAAGTAGCAATGTATTATGAAAAAATGAAATGATTTTATACTCATGTGACCGAGTAAATAAAGAAAAGTTATGAAGCTTGTTTTTGTTCTACTCCATTCCCAAAAGTGAATGTTATTATATATTAATCATTATAAATGTAATGATGGACCTAATTAAGACATTTGTAATGATGAGATTGACTATAAGAATTGTAATGATGGTCATTTTAATAATGAGATGGACCACCAAAAGTGGCAAACTAAGGAGTAATTGCATAATGTGATGGTTTTAACTTTGAAGTTATAATATATTCTCTCGTATCATACCTTTTGTATTACATACGAGCAAGTAATACACATACGATCATAAACCAGAAGTTTATGGATCATAATTATTTAATTAGTTAGCATGACCGGTTAGACCACATCGAGTCAATGATGATGTGAAACATAATTAAGAACTAGAAGATTCTTCAAGATAATAATTAGCATGTAATGTTTGCTCTCAATGGAAATTATATATTTGCAAAATAAACGAGGGTGTGTATACCTAAATATTCTGGAAACATGATACCATTTAGTTTTTTTTAAATCGATGCATCGTCTAAATTGTTATCAAATACACAACCTGAAGCTTGTGTGATTGTGGCCTAGCTAATGTGATAGCAAGCATATTAATCCAGATTAGTGTATTTATTTGATAATAGTGAATTTGATTCCCAAGTTATTAACGATCATTGGAATAAGTGTTATTGTTGAGATGATCACTAAACGTCTACCATTGGTTACAAACCGAATGATCATGAGTGGAGCAAAAGTTCATTTAGGTACATGTAATTTTATATATAGTTCTATCAATTCACATCAAGCCAATAAGTTATAGTTCTCCCCCATACAGTTGGTTTTTGGTCAGGAACCAAAGATATCTCATCAAAGATTTTGGTTGTGCGACATATATTGAAACTCATCCACCACACAGCACAAAGATGGGACTTCTAAAAAGTTTGAGAATATGTTGGGTATCGTCTATGATTGAATACTTAAAGCCATTAGTGAGAAATTTGTTTATGGCTCATTGATTTTCACTTTAGTGAATGAATGTTCCCAACATTAGGGGGAGATAACAAGCAATTGGAAAGTGAAAAGTGAAATGAATTATCATGTCATCTTGATCCTCAAACTATAAACTATGAACTAGAAGTTTAAAGTATAATTCATTTACCAATATTAAAGAATAAATTACCAGACAAGTTCACTGACCTAAATAGTGTGACTAAGTAAGTCACATAATCAACTGCTTATGCTCCAGTTATATTTGTGTCCCAAGAGGACAACCACATATTTTTGTAATGAGTCTGTTGCACCCCTAAAGCGTGGTAGACTAGTTGATTCCAATAATAAAATTACTCGAAAATTGGAGCAAGTAATTAAGATGGTCAAGTCGAGGTTATAGTAATAAGATCTCCTGAAGAGACAATAGACATGATGGTTCAAGAAGAACCTCAGGTACCTAAAAATAAAGAGATCTCGATAAGTTGTATCATGTCTAAGATATGTATGGAATCAAAATAAAAATCGACGTCGTTATACTTTTGTATATAATGTAGCGCTTAAAATGATTAAATGATGAGGATCAAGATTTAAGATATGCCTATGAATGAATATTATGAAAAGATTGACCAAAAATGGAAAGACGCAAATAAGGCAAAGTTGAATTCTCTAATGACATGGAAAGTATCTGGACCAACAGTACATACAACTGAAGTTGTAAAATATGTTGGATATAAACGGGTCTTTTATGCGGATTATGTGAAAATCAAATTGAGTGATATAAGGAGAAATTGGTGGCACAATAATTTTCGCAAAGACCTATGATTTATTATGATGAGACGTATTCTCCAGTGGTGGATGCATTAACTTTCCAATATTTTATTAGTCTGGTAATATAAAGAGAGAATTAATATTCGTCTTATGAATGTTATGTATCATTTGATACTGAGAGTTTACATGAAAGTCCTGAATGATTAAATTATGTTGGTCATGTAAAGTAAGTTCTCAAGAACAATGTGATCATTGTATACATATTCGGATTTTGAATAGGTTATGATTTTTTTTTACATGTTGGATATAATTGAAACTCCTGATGAGTTTCTAAAGCAATTGAGTGCTTAAAAGTTTAATTGTAATATCTTAATGATATAATACTTGTGCACCAAGAAACGTACATAGAAACTTGCACCAAGTGATTGTGATATCTCAATAAATAGTGTACACGCATGGTACAATATGGATTTTGAAGATAAAAGCAAGTGTTCATGATATTTTTGCATATGATATAGATATCTATGTGTTATATGGGTAAGTTTATGTAGCAAAACTCATGAAGCGTGAATGCACATGTATATTTGGATAAGGTGGGCAGAATTCCCTCATGGATTGATAATGGCAGAAGCATTGATATAAAAACCTCAAGAACGTACTATATGAAGTTGACAAAATACGTATGGGCTAAAATAGTTGAGTCGAGTGTTGTACAACTCGAGATATTCGCATAAAGAGGGCTATAAGTTTGATTAAATTAGCCATGTTCTATGAACATTTTACTTTTAAAAGTTCATTATAGTCGCAATTTACAGTAATGATGTCTAGGCATCATTGAGAGAAATTGTCGAGCTTTTAGAGGGAGAATTTTTTAATGATCTTGGCACGGTCTAATTATTACTTGAACTTCAGTTCGAGTATATATGTAATTATATTTTACTAATCCCACAAGTACACCTAGAAGATGATGTTTGGATATTTTAGTATGGACATAGTTGAACCTTAAAGTATGTTAAAGGTTGTTAAGTTATTTGTTATAAGAAATGCCTATTATCATCTCCTATCAAAGTAGAGAGTCACATTCTAGAAGTACCATCGTTAAATGCATAAGTGCATTAATATGTTTTGCTAGCTATATATGGTTATAATATCTTTCACTTGAGCTTATTGTCATGATATAACCTTTGTCAAGCGAAGAGACATTGGAATGAGTTCAAAGAAACATTTCAGGTATAAACGATATTTGATTATATTTTACTAACCCATCAAAACAAGTTTGGTTAGTCGTGTAGATGCAGGAATGTAACGAAACACAGTCGTGGACATATGATAATTTTTGGAAGGAGGCACCTAAAGTCTCATTAGAAGATTATACAACATTGTTCAACATAAAGGATTGCACATTAAAGGATCAAGCGACAAATCATTCGCTACAAAAGCTTTATTCGACTTTCAAGGAAGATGGACACACGTCACTTAAATGATACATGTTAAAATTAGGGGGAGACTTATTCAAGTTGCACTCTTTTTCCCTTGACTAAGTTTTGTCCCATTGGGTTTTCTTAGTAAGGTTTTTAATGAGGCAACATACCTGATACAAAAGTATCAGGGGGAGAAAATGCGCGCTGCACTCTTTTTCCCTTAGCTGAGGTTTTGTCCCACTGGATTTTCCTAGCAAGGTTTTTAATGAGGCAGCACTACCAAGCGTATAATACATTGTTTTCTTTTATCACGTGGATAGTCAAGGGGGAGTGTTATAAATAAACTATATTATGGTGACCATCCACATTCTAACTCTCGTCTCTTCGTGTCCTTTGTATTAATGTAAGAACACTATATATAGAGGTTCTTTTTATTGTATGATTACATCTCAATGAATACAAATTTCATATTCTATATTTCTCTCTACAATACATATAATCCTTGTTCTTATATGTATGTTAGTTGCTAGTAGGTTGTTTCACAACAATTTTATCTATTATCTTTATCATTATCACTAGGATTTTAACCCGCCGCGTGTTGCGGCGGCGTCGAAAGTTAAAGTAACTCGTATTTATACAGTATATTTGACCCGACTCTTTACTTAAAAAAATTACATCGCCATCGAATGAAAACGTAGCATACTTGACCCGACTTGCTTTCAAATAAAGTTTACGAACGTACACAAAATAAGTAGAAAACGTATTATTTTTTACCAGTCTCGCTTGAGAAAAATTGTTTATGTCAAAACGTGAGTCATTTACGTTGAAACGTGAATTTTAAAACGACATGTACGCTAAAACTGCGATACAAAACGCATTACGTCGGCGGCACCTTAGTTGTTTATAGCTGACGACACATTATGTGATGCGTTAACCACATAAAACACGTGTTTGACGTATCCGATCAAACTCAGTGTAACCTATATAAGCATTGTGGTTACAATGTACAATGACGAAATTAGCATGTGATGCCCGCACGTGACATTACACGTTTTTTACTTTGTTACACACGGTACGTTCGTGAAATTAACGCCATTGCAGTGTAAAGTTGTAACAATATTTTAGACAATCGTGTAAAATCGTAAAAGTAATTTAGACATTAATATGGTTAGAAATAGAAAAAAAAAAGTATATTAATGTGTGACGCTATGGCCTCAAGTCATAAAAGCAATTCAAATAAATGAGACGTTAAATTATTAAGTAGAAAAAGTTGGCATATCAAAGTTGTCAATTACCAAAAGTTAAAAGTGAATGCTTAAGCTACCTAGTTTGAGAGTGTAAATTGAAAGAACTAAAAGTATAGGGGTTAAAAGATAAAAGTATAAGGATTAAAATTGTAATATATGGAAATTGAAAGGAGATAAATAATAGGGGCTAATTATGATTTTTTGTAAAAGTTGAGGAGTTAAAGACAAAGGTCATCCACCGACCTTTGTCTTTAATATTATATAAATTATCATTATCATTATCATTTATTTATTTATATTAGTTAATTAATTAATTTATATTTATTTATTTATTTATTTTATATTTATAAACAAGCCCAATGAATAGTGCTTTTATTATTATAATAATAATATATAGCTTTTTTAACACTTTTATTATTCTAATATTATTTATATTTAGAATGATTATCTATATGTTAATAAACAAACATAATGAATAGTGCTTTTATAATAATAATAATAATAATAATAATAATAATAATTTTATTTTATTTTATATTAATAAACAAACCTAATGAATAGTGCTTTTATAATAATAATAATAATAATAATAATATATAGCTTTTTTAACACTTTTATTATTCTAATTTTATCTACTATCTTTATCATTATCTAATCTAATCTAAATGTTAATAAACAAACCCAATGAATAGTGTTTTTATTATTATAATAAGCCACTGCACAAACTGTAAACAGATTCACAGAATTACAAAACCTAAAGCATTAATCAATTGATACGCAAATTGTCAAATAACCTAAACCACTGAACGAACTGTAAACAAATTCACAAATTTACAAAACATAATGTATTAATCAATTACTACGTGAAGTGTAATACCTAAGCTACTACGCAAACTGTAAACAGATGGACAAAATAGAAAAGAGTTAATCAATTGATACGCGAAGTGTCAAATAACCTAAGCCACTGAACAAATGGTAAAAAGATTCACATATGTACATAACCGAAAGCATTATTCAATTGATATGTGACGTGTAAAATAAACTAAAATCCACTGAACTAACTGTAAACAAATTCACAGATTTACAAAACAGAAAGCATTTATCAATAGATACGGGCGAAGTGTCAAATATTCTAAGCAACTAAACGAACTGTAAACAGATTCACAGATGTACATAACCAAAAACATTAATCAACTGATAGGAAAAGTGTAAAATAACCTAAAAGCCACTGCACAAACTGTAAACACATTCACAGACATACAAAACTGAAAGTACTAATCAACCTTTTCTCCATCTCCTATTCTTTACGATGCCTCTCTTCCTCCTACCTTTTCTCTAAATGTACCGATCTTTAACGCAGAAAGAAGCTCGATTTCCGACATCACTATTAAGAATAGTAGAAGTCGTGTTAGAGAGACTGCTATAAACTCTCTGTGTAAAGAACGGTAGAAACGTAGTATCGTTGATCTTTCCGGCGACCTTGCCGGAAACGCCATTTTCCGACGAACTGGAACTGAACTGAGAGAGAGGTCTGTATTTGAGAGTAGTTAGGAAACCTCTGTTGGAAAGCAACAGAGGTTAGGAATAGTGGAATGAACAATGGCTGATTTTAGTCTATCAGTGGATAGACATCAGAGGTTATGAATGTGACTGATTTTAGTCTATCAGAGGATAGACATCAGTGGTTAGGATAAACAGAGGTTATGAAAACAGAGTACCTTTCAGCAGTGGATGAATTTTTAGCCAATCCGAGGTTTTAAAAACAGTGGTTTTGAACAGACTTTAAGGATTTTTGATTTTTTTTTTCAATCAAAGCTATTTCTATAATTACCATCACCATTTTAGAAACTGATCTATTTCGGTTTTTAATTTTACGTATGGGTTTGGTTTGATTATGAGTTAGTTTTTAGTTTCAAGTTTGGGCCTTAAAAAATTAGCCCAAAACAATATTATTTTCAGTCATCGTTCGGTTTTAAATTTTGTAGCTTTCTACCACTAATATTATTTTCAGTCATCGTTCTGTTTATCCACCCCAACATCTCTATTTAATCATCAACATATCAATAACTATTGGTAGCGTCTGAAGAGGATAGATGGACAAACCTTACAGAAAATAAGCTTATTACAGCCCCAAATAATCAAAACATTGTAGTTATAAGCACTTTTACTCAAACACGCATATCGCAAGTTGTCGAGCCGCTGTTGTGTTTGCTTTAGTGAATTCAGTAAGCTCTGTTTGCAAAACTCCCATGTGGTTTCGTTTATTGAATTTTTGTCAAGTTTATTGGTATGTGAAAAGTCAAAGTGGGCATCGGTTTGGTTCCAGCCCACTCTCATATCTAAAAACAGAACTGTCTATAAACATGAGCGGATTGGAACATTTTTGTCTAATATTTTTTGATAGTTGATGTATTTAATACTTCCACTTTTGAAAGTATCCAAAACTTGTAATACGTTTGCTTTTTAGAGAGGAATACGCACACTTTTGCATTTAAATTTGAGACTGCCAAGTTCTGATTTTGTCTAGTTTTTGTTCCTACAACTTGCCCAGCCTTTGCCACATTACCAAAAGCTCCATTCAGCCAAGTTGTTCCAGCTGTCACATACCTAATAACATCAACTTGAAAAATTTATCAATAAGCTAAGAAAATCAAAACGGGATACTGAACACATAACTTAGAAAGTTTAAGAGAGTGAAAAAAGGCGAACAAACCTGCTTGATTTGACAATTGATCCAGTGTCTTTAGTTTCCTCTCGGCTGCTATTAATGCAACCATTGTTATGTTTGAAACTTGTAGCTTTTAATCCACAGATTTAACCTTTTCATTTACAAATGAGATCCCAACATTAAATTTCTCTGAAAGCCTTACCCTTTTGTCTAGAGAATTCCCTCTAGCAGATACATTGCCTCTTATGTGATGCTTCTCATTAAATGCTTTAGCTTTATTCACGGCATCCTGCCTAATTGCTGAGCCTTTTGCAAGAACACTTGAAAGTTGAAACGTCTTGTGCTTTACTCATGTGCACTTTTCCACTATGTGGAGAGGTATTGACCTTTTAACATGTACTATATATAAACCATATATTTGTTATATAAAACTCTAAATCATGAAAGCATTGTCACTTAAGAAGTTGGATAAAGTCATGCGGGCAAGGTATTACCTCTGCAAATGATGGAGTGTTTCCAAGAGTCGTGCTTACTGTGACAACCCTCACCAAACCAGGTATCCGTACGAATTAATTAATATTTAATTACTGCTTAATTACTGTGCTTGCTTACAACTGTGATTAAACTGCTTACTGATTTCTGATACATACATTCTCATGCATCACATTTTATACTGTCACTCTATTATTTATACACAAACATCAGTGACAACCTTGATGCACAACAAGCACAGTGAGCACACTACGGGATACCCATTAAACATGCTGACATAACCAGCATCAGGCAGACACTGCCTCTAAGGCCAGTATGAGCCGGGAATAGATTACTACACTAGTAGTGAGTGTAGGGAGGTGAGGATTGTAGAACTGCGTCACTAGGTAAAGTTTATAGTGACCGGAAGTGCCTAAAACGTACTTTAAGTACAAAATTCTGCGCTTTAATATAAAACTCAGCATTTTAAATCACTAATAAAGTGCAAAAACATTGCAGAACGGTCCCGTATATTTTCCTAAGTACCGGGAATAATTTATGTTACAAAAATATACATAAAGGACTTTTTTCGGCATAATTAAACGCTTAAACGGAACGGTATTTAATCGTATAACCGGACATTACCCGGGACACTAAATTTTTGTCAAATACCTTGTTTTATTATTTATGGCTAGTCATGATCCCCGTATGCCATAACACCCGCTAGAAATCAATCCACCACATTACTTACATCTAACCTATTACTTGCATTTAGTCATAATTTTTGCAACAAGACCCCCCCCCCCCCCCAACGATTTAGTTCCCAAGTGGGACCCCACACATATCCACATAACCATACTTC
This sequence comes from Helianthus tuberosus, assembly GCA_030545235.1. Classification (NCBI taxonomy): domain Eukaryota; kingdom Viridiplantae; phylum Streptophyta; class Magnoliopsida; order Asterales; family Asteraceae; genus Helianthus; species Helianthus tuberosus. The sequence goes on along the minus strand of CM060418.1, from coordinate 84,008,035 downwards.
AAATATTTGGAAAGATTATATTTGATTTATTTAATGGATTGTTTGCTTGTGTAAGTATCTAAGTTATGCATGATGATTATAAGTAGTAAGGTCTTGAAGATTGAACATCATTTCACCAAGATTACTCATCCTTTTCACTCTCTCTCCCTCTTGTCTCGGCTGCCCAAACCGAAAACACCATCACCACCTCTAAACATCATCATCTTCTTCATTTTTCACATTCCATTCAAGCTTTGAAGTGCAACCATGGAAGGTGCATCTTGAAGAACCCTCAAAGGAGCTTTGTTCTAGCCGTTTACACCATCTTTTCTTCACGTTTCTTCATTAGATTCTTCCCTAGCTAGAGGCTAGTAGTAAGTTTCCTTACACTTGATTTCATCTTGTTCGAAATTATGACATGTAGTATGTTGTATTGTTGTTTAAATTACTAAATTACAAGAATACTAGAAAATATGAAACATGAGTTATGAACATAAAAGCTACATAAAAGTTTACTTGTGGCTGAATTATGAAGCGGAATCTTGTTGGTTTGAGGGTTGGTTAAATCATACTTGATGTTTAAAAGTTGTTTTCTTGTTAAACCCGTTAATCGGACACTTGTAACACGATTTATAACATTTAAACTTTAAAATAACATGCTGATGTACTTTTCCAGCCGCCTTCAACAGGCTGTAAACGGACTTTAAAAACTCGAAAAACAGAATTTCTGAAGCCTAAATCGTGTCTTTTTGAAAAACGAAGAAAATGGCGCTGGAATTGTATTTTTCTGAGGTCGGTTACTATTTTAAAAGTCTGTTTTCGTGACAGCAGCTAAGGCTGATTTTAACTGCAGAAAAATGGGTCATACGTTTTCAGTCAAAACTTGAAACCTAAACCGAACCAGCCCCTGAAACTTTTATCAAAGATGGTCACGGATGTATTTGTGACCCTCGAACTGGAATTTTGTCTAACGGACTTACGAGGAATTTTTGACGAATTTTTCCGTAAACTGTGATCAGAATGTAACAAATCTGATCACAGTTCGGTAAACGATTTTTATTAAATTGCTGATAATGAACTAGACCCCGAAATTTTTACACAATAATTTGTGGGTCGATTAGGACGCTCCGCAAAAATTTGGGAATTTTTGGAATAAGTTAAGTATTTTATTTACTCGTCCGAAAACAGTCCAGTTTTTCACATATTGAGACTGAAACGACAAGGGTAGTATTTTGCGTGTTAAAACGTAAGGGTTGATTGTTGATGATCATGGGTTGATTTCAAAAAGAAAAAGATGTGCGTATTAGCAAGGACACTCCCGTTTTTAGGGGAAGTTCTGGCGAATTTTTCTAAAAATACCAAGACTTAGAAAAACTATTTTTCTAACAAGTATGTTTAACTTTATTTCTCGGAATTAAACCTCGCCATGAGTTTTGACATAAAACTTTAAAGTGTTGGATATGAAACTTGTAAATGTATTTTGTCAATACTTTAAGTCACCAAATACATAATACATGTACGAATACCCCATCCTTGGGAAGGAATCTATTTATATGATAACCAAGAAATATAAACACGAAATAGTTGTCTAACTATTTCCCCAAGAACGTTAAAACTCTAAACTAAGGCACGGCCGTTCATCTAATAGATATTAGCACGTTGTAGGTTGTCGTGCTGCAGACCGAGTTTGAGTTGCTGTTATCGAGGACGCATTACTGTGAGTTCATGTCCCCCTTTTCTCTTAACTATTTTCAGTTTTCTAAACTGCGGGGGTGAAATACATGTTACTATGATTACGAGTACTTTTACATGGTATGGTTAGCGTAAGGAGGGTTACTACTTAGATCATGTGAGTGGGTAGGCGCAACTTGAGGCCATTAATCCTCATTGTAGGACCGAGGGACACAATGCGGTAGATCTATTTGGGTGTAGCGAGCCCAGCTCCAGGCCCACAGTACGGACCTTGGAGTGACTATGTACCCGACGCACAAATCCGCTAGGTTTGAGTCTTCCTACTTGCACTTCACACATACCAATGGCCTTGCAAACCATTGGTGATCTCTATTTCCTTATTTGCTACATACCAGGGTTTTTATACTTACAAGGGTTTTACATACTCACTTACACATGAACTCGCTCAACATTATGTTGATTTTTCCAACTTACATGTATTTCAGGGAACTAAGGATCTGGCACGGTATGCTACGTTTTCCCGCTGTGTTAGAGTTAGGGGATCATCCACGTTTAGGGGTCGCGACTTTTACCTGGACGAGTCGCAAGTCTTAAGCAGTGTTTATGCTATATTTGTGGTTGCGTTTTTAAGAACAAGGTTTTATATTATCATGTTGTAATTTCCGTTGCATGCGTCAACGCCTTAAGACAATGTTGTGGTATTTTACTTTTCAAACTTAAATCAATGGATGATCTGCATGGTTTTATTTTCATATAGCTTTGTTGTGATTAAGCTATGGTATTAAGAAGTCACACCAAATAAACCCACGCTTCCGCTGCGCCAGGGTGTGACACTTACAACATCTTCTACCTCACAAACTTCCTGCAAGAAGTGACGTTACAACATAAGTTCTAATACCATAAAAGAAAATAGATGAATTTTCCAAACATTCAAACATCTTATTATCACATTCAAACAACTTCAAACAAAATAAGCAGATCCCGACATCATTTTATACATGCCAGTTTATTCAGTATCACATATGCAATGGAAATTTAGAAAGTCTCTACCAGTTCAATAGAACCACAACTCTGTTTAGTTACAATCTCAAAGAAAACAACTCAATATCCTTCGATATTTAAATAACTATCAATGATTTAAACACACAAATCAATAGCCAAAACAGTCAGATTTAGTCTAACAGAACAAACTACAGTTCATAATTCCTTAGAGTAAACAAAAACCCAATTCGAAATCAATCAAAAGGAGAATGATCGCCTGTGCCTTCGTCTTTCCATGCATATATCAACTCTTTACCTTTAAACACAAACATCCTTCCCTGCAAACCAACACATGATCATTATAATTTATACGAGTGATAATGTAAATATATATATATATATATAGGGTAAGGTTCATGCGAGAACCACCTTTATTGCGAGAACCGCGAGAACCAATGTGAACACAACCTAAAATAGCTAAAAAAACCTAACCCCCACCCCCCCCCCCCCCGCCCCAAAAAAAACCTAACCCCCCTCCCCCCCCCCAAGCTAAATGCTAAAAACTAAAACCCAAAAAAAAACCTAAAAAAACCTAACCCCCCACCCCCCTCCCCCACCCCCCACCCCAAGCTAAAATGCTAAAAACTAAACCCCCAAAAAACCTAAAAAATCTAAAAAAAATCAAAAAAAAAATTTTATGTTAAAATCGCTACTTTTAGTAGCAAAAAAAAAAAAAATTAAAAATTTTTTTTTGGCTACTAAAAGTAGCGATTTTTTTATAAAAAATATTAAAAAAAAAAAATTTGTGTGTTTTTTAGCTATTTTTAGGCATTTTTTATTGTGTTCACATTGGTTCTCGCGGTTCTCGCAATAAAGGGTGATTCCTAACGGATCTTTGTCCTATATATATATATATATATAAATATGTCGTTTTAGATCAAACCTGCTGCAAGACACTCGCTCTATCATCTGGTGTCGCTTCAAGCGTGTAATTCTCTACAGCTTTTTTCAAAGCCTCAAGTCTTGATCTTGATAACACCTTCGCCTGTCAATTCACATTTAATCGGGTTGAAAAATGACGACTGTCATGTCATGAGATGATAGTTTTGAAAGATTAACAACACATGAAGATTAAAACACCTTTCGTTCAGGATCTGCATAGAGGCTATCCAATGGAAATAGTAACTGTGACCATAACAAAATAATATGATCTTTAGTGATTGAATTAATTACAACAAAACAAAAAAAAAGTATCAAATCATATGTTATATATCAACCAACCCTCTCGGTTTTTGAAACTTAAAGTCAAGGGGTGTTTGGTTCGACGGAATTGGTATCTAAATTCCATTCCTAACCTATTTAGATCGAAGATTAACAAACCAAACATGATTATTTTTTCAACCAAATGCATCACAAATCTCCAAACACCCCCTAAGATGAATACAAAAAGGAAATGATTACCCTTTCAGCAAGGATGCGGGCTTTTTTAGGTTCACCGATACCAATAGCAATTAGCTTCATACCAGCAGCTTCAAATCTTGCTTTAGATTCTTTAAGAGTCGATTTGAGTTCCTAACTATACACGTTACAAAACAAAAAATATACATCGAATAATGGAATTACAATTTCATTTATTGTTTTGGTCACACTTATCAAAACAAATAATCAAACTTTAAACTGATTACCAGCAAGGGCATCCAAAGTGCCTTAGAAGAGCAACAACAGCAATCCCCTAGAGAAAATAACCAGAATCATGTCATTTTCAATTTCGAATTCAAGTTACTGTTAATCAATTAATCACTGCAAATATCATGATTATATCTAGTTCTCCTTAATACAATTCACAATCAGCACAATCAACACAATCAATGACAAAATCGAAGATAGATGGGATCTATCCTCACCGTACACGTCTTCAACACCACCACCAACAGATGCACTCGGTTTTTACCATCAGACTCATCAACTTCAGCCGCCACCGGAGCATTCACCTCCTTCACAGCACTATGTGTATAACAAATATTAGGGCACGAAACAGGGAAGCAAAAGGAATGAGATAAAGTAAAAATTACCGGCGATTAGCAGAAGAAGATTGCAGTGTCTGTTGGAGTTTTCTTATCTTCTTCTCCGTTGAAGATTTCTTATCTTCTTCTCCATTGCCATTGCTGCAATCTGTGTTTTGTGATTTTGTTAATGAGGGTTTGAAGGAAGAAATGGGTAGGTTGATGATTTTGGGGATGAGAGAGAAATTGATTGAATTTTGAAAGTGAAGCAAGGATTTTGAATTTTTGATTAGTGAACTCAGTTTATATACGTATATGTTTTGAATTTTGAATTTGGAGCCAAAATTTTGAATTTTGAATGTGAGCAGTGGTTTTTTGAATTTTAAATGAACATCAGTGGTTTCAATTACGAATGAGGGCAGAGCTTTGAAATTAGAGGGTGGGCCAGTGCTTTCAATTATGAATGAGGGCAGAGGTTTGCCCATTTGTATGTGGGCAGACCTTTGAAAAAGGTGATTGTGGGCCAGCTTTGAAACTTAAAGTCTTTTAATATTAAGGTTTATGATGTAAAAATGACATAAGAAAAGCCTTGTTGGACAGCCTCTATGGCTGCTAACTAAGCTTTTCTTATGTTATTGCAATTTCTTCTTTTATAGTAAAGATAGATTTACAATGAAGGGTTAAGTTTTTCTACAAAGGCTCCTAATTGTAAGAAGTGTAAGAAGAATTTATAGAGTGACAAGTGTCCAATAATCTAAAACCTAAACCCACTACATCACCACCCAAAACCTAAACACCCACCCCTCACCCACCAAAAACCTAAAACACCCACCCCTCACCCACCAAAAACCTAAAAAAACCTAACACCCCCCCCCTCCCCCCACACCCAAAAAACCTAAACACCCACTCCACCACCACCACCCAAAAACCTAAACCCCACCCCCTCCCCCATCACCCACCAAAAAAAAAATTGTTTTTTTTTGGGTGGGTGATGGGGGAGGGGGTTTAGGTTTTTGGGTGGTGGTGGGTGTTTAGTTTTTTTTTTTTTTTTTTTTTTTTTTTTTTTTTTTTTTGTAGTGAGTTTTTTTTAGGAGCCTTTGTACCCTTTTTTACAATTAGGAGCCTTTGTATTTGATCATAATCCTTACAATGAATATTATTTATAAAATACTAATATATTGGTCACTAAAATCATCTAATCACTATAAAAAAATTAAAAACCTCTTAAACTATTGTATTCAGAAAAATTTAATCCAACTAGTTATGTTTTATGGTTATATAAAATAGTGTAAGTAATTTTATTTTTTATATTGGAAAGGTAAATATTTATATACTATTAATTTGCATTAGGTTTTAGTATTAAGGTATTGTACTATGTGTTAATATGGTATTTCATGCATTGCTAAACTTCTGGGGTAGCCCAGTTGGCCAACCTCACCCACCCTCTCCCTAGAGGTCCCGGGTTCGAATCTTGGTGTCCGCATCCCATGACCAAGCTCTTCGCTCTCGGTTGGGTATTCACCCCTAGGCAGCTATTGGGCTAAACTAGCTTGTGGAGTGTGATCACTCCAGCGGTTGGGAAGACCGTGGAATACCCCCCCCCCCCCCCCATTTCATGCATTGCTTTGTTGCAAGTTATGTTGTTTTATTTGTAAATTATTATTATTTATAATCATCTAATTAATTTAGCCAAAATCTTGTTAATAATATATTATAATAATATATATAGTTATTTTGATATTTTTATTATTTTAATATTATAATAATAATTCTTTTTCTTTTTACTTTTTAACTTTAATTTAATGATTTTTTTACTATCACAGGTTTGGATAAGCTTGGTGTCAACCGGTACTGGTATCGAAAATACCGGCACGATCCTGTTTGGTATCGGTACAAATAGTAATTTTAAAATTATAATAATATATATAGTTTTTATAATATTTTTATTATTTTAATATTATAATAATAATTCTTTTCTTTACCTTTTAACTATAATTTAATGATTTTTTAGTATCACAGGTTGGGATAAGCTTGGTGTTAATCGGTATCAAATCGGTACTGATATTGAAAATACCGGTACAATCCTGTTCGGTATCGGGACATGAAGGTAAAACCGGCACCAGCCTGTACAGAAAACGCCAAAAGTCGGTACCGAGTTGATATTGAAAATCTTTTAGTTCAGGAAATTCGGTGCTGCTACCCAGTACCATTTGCTCATCCCTGATCACGGGTACTGTACGGACAATGGTATCGTAGAACATTTTTTTTGTTGATTTTCTTCAACTTCTAATGATTTCTTTTTTTTAGTTTCAGGGGTAGGGATGAGCTCGATGTCATCCGATACCAAATCGGTACTGGTACCGAAAATACCGGTTACCGTACTGGTATCGGAAGGTAAAAACCGGTAGCGAACCGGTACCAAGAACGCCAAAAGTCGGTACCGAATTGGTACTTATGATCTTTCGGTTCGGGAAATTCGGTACCGGCAACCAGTACCATTTGCTCATCTCTGACCACGGGTTCCATACGAACAATATTATTACCATAAAAATTTTTTGGTTGATTTTATTTCGGTTAACTTTTAGTGTTTGTTTCTATATTTTCTTTTTTGTTCTTCTCAGCGGTCCTGTGCGTAACGCGGACAGAAGTATAGAGCTAGTTAACCTAAAATAAAGGATTAACCCCACCAAGACAAAGAATTACATGTTTGGCCACCCGAATATCAAACTTTGTTGTTTGAAAATACATCTACACTTCACTAGTAACCCCCTAAAAGAATACTTTAATATTAGAAATAATTGCATCTACTCGAAATGGTTGTATGATAATTTATTTCAACCGGTGAAACCATACTATATATCTCACATCACATCTTCTCTTTGTCACCTGAGTATACCAAAAACATATAGTCTATCTGATCACTATACATGGTGGCTCTGACTGGTGCACCATTGTGATGATCATGTCGCCCGTGATAAGCGAGGCCCTCTTATCCGGTTTCCCGATAACCTCCACCACCCTCAGCCGCCGCACTCACTCTCTTCAATCTTTTTCCGTCGTGTTTCTCTATTGGTTTTACGTCTTCTCATGAAAACCAACACCTTTTTCTATTTTTATCAGTGTTATACGTATATATAACACATAAACGTACCCAGTAAAATCCCACTCGTAACAAATAAGCTATTGGTAGGTTCTGAAAAGTGTGGCATAAATACACGTATATATTCACTTGTTAAGTTTTTAAGTGAACACCACTACATTTTGGATATTTGATCAACATGGTAGTTTGTGGTGTGCCAAAGTTTCTCGAGTCAACTCAGTTCCTATTGTCAAGTTCAGATGATCATCAAGATTCAACCTTGAGGAAGCGGAAAAGAATGATATCGAACAGGGAATCCGCTAGGAGATCGAGAATACGCAAAAAGAAACATTTGGGTGATCTTGTGTTGCAAGTGAGTCAACTCGTGAGTGACAACAAATACATGGCCATCAACTTGAAAGATACAACTCAGATGTACCTCAATTTGGAGTATGAGAACTCGATTCTTAGAACTCAGTTAGCTGAGTTGACTCACCGATTAGAGTCACTTACTAACATCATCAATGGGTTCAGCTCACTTAGTGACAACCATGGAACTGAAGCATCTATAATGTGGGGAATGGATGATGCATTGTTGGTTCATTGTGATAATATGTTGCATGACAATGAACATTTTATGGTTGAAATGTTCTTGAATTAATCAAACTCTAAGTTGTACTTGTCTTTTCGTTATTGTTATCGAAATGTTTTGGATTTTTAACCACACCTTTAAACAAAATCGGTACAAGAAAAAGCATCTATAGCGACAAGAGCTACGTTGACAACATGTCTCCTCGGCATAGGTTGACATATGGCGATGATAGAAGTATCATCGCCATAGACTTTCTAAGATTTGTAGATTAGGTTAGCGAGAATTGTCGTTATAGGTAAAAACAATTATCTTGGTTTTCTTTCATTCTTTATTAATAATTAATATATAAAAAGAAGACGATTTCACCTATGGTATTAGGTGACACTCCAAGCTCATACCATTCCTATCAAAGCTCAATGTGTTACATAATATTAAACAAACATATATAATTTAAATATGAATTGTTAGAATTCACTGTATTTCATATTTGAAGTTGGCTTTTTAGACAAGTTAAGGATTGGCATTATTAATTAATATTAATATTAATATATATATATATATATATATATATATATATATATATATATATATATATATATATATATATAGGGGAAGGATGTATAGAAAACCCACTTTAATTTAGAAAACCCGGGAAACTCTAACCTCCCGATGTTTTAAAAAAAAAAAAATATACACATGTTATATACATGTTTTTAAGGTATTTGGGCCAAAAAAATCAAAAAAGCGCCGAATAGATATTTTTAAAAAAAATAAACAAGTTTTGGTGTAACACGTGTTACATTCATCTGACATATTTGTAACACGTGTTACATCAAAACTTGTTTATTTTTTTTAAAAATATCTACTCGGCGCTTTTTTGATTTTTTTTGCCCAAATACCTTAAAAACATGTATATAACGTGTGTATATTTTAAAAAAAAAAAAACATCGGGAGGTTAGAGTTTCCCGGGTTTTCTAAATTAAAGTGGGTTTTCTATAGATACTTACACTAATATATATATTAATAATAGAAGATATTGAATAATAAATTTTAATATTATAATAACTAGCGGTAAGACCCGTGTGCAAACACGAGTGGTTTCTTAGAAAACCATGCATAACACATATTAATAGAACGTATAGATACGTGTATATATATTGTACCAAAACTTGTTATCTATTATAGATAATAGACAACTATAAACATGCATAATCAGTTAATATATAAGATACATATGAGTATTTCTATTGTCCTATCCAAAAAAAAAAAAAAAAAGAGTACCCACCAATTGACAATGAAACCTGTTTATAGACATAACTCCATATAGAACATGTCTAAGAAGCAAAATTAGTACCACCGACGAACCAAATGTACAACCACAAACAATCATGACATGAAACGTTGTCTATAAATCTTCAATCAACGCAACATAAACTAAGAGAACTTTATCTTTGTCACGAAATGCACAAATTTTGTTAACTTCAGCAATTGAGTAGACTTGTGAAATTCAAACGAAAGTTCATCACCAAAAGCAATATTGCAAGATCTCAGATAAGAAGACAATCCAACAATAGCGTAGTTGAATCCAGTATTGGTTTTTTGAGATGTTGTAAGACGTTCCTGGACTTCACACTTGAGATTTTGGATCTTGACATGCTTAGGATTATCAGTATGCAGATCCAACGCAGAAGATACATCTGATGGCAGATGCTAAAAAACAGAAAATTGAATAATGAATTTTATAAAATATCGATATATAACAGAAATTGTTGAAATAACGAAACAAAGTAAGGACTGCAAAAACTTACAAGCATGTCTTCAGCATGTGTGGTGAAGTGTAGACTGGCTCTGAAGTGAATGATACTAAATGAACCTTTTGAACTTTACACGGTCTATCAACAGCTTAGTTATCCTTTACAATTGTCTTGCCACGAAGATTGTGCATATTTTCAACCTAAGTAAATTAATTTAGACTATAACAACTCTAATTCTTGAAATTTTGTAACTTTCTTTATCAACACAAACTATCTTCCCAACTCAGCTTTGAAGTTTAAGACTCAATCATACAGAAGAATATCAATATATTGAGACAATAATAAAATGGACAGTGTAAAACTACTAAACGCTTACATTAGATACAACACTTGAAGAGGCAGGAATGTCACGAACAGAAAAATCTTTAGACTGAAGTTGAGAATCGTTAACATCATCAGCTATTTTTATAGAATGATCTTCAGGCTACAACAAAATTTTAAAAAACCTGGTTATACTTATTATACAATAAAATATATCCGTAGGAAATTATAAACTTACAGCATTTTTAATCTTTAATATATTTTTATAGAATGATCTTCGGATATCCTTTATTCATTGCCTCTTTTGTCTTCGGATGGCTTAAAGTGTCTCAACGTGGCGTCATTATTTTACACTTCTTCAATCTTTAATATATTTTTTAACCTTTATTGAACGTATGTGATCCATTATTTTACAAAATAATTAGTTGTGCATGGACGATATCGTCATCGAACCCTCACTTACAGATTATGTAATTAATTTACACCATTTATTAATCTATTTTATCCCATATCCACGGCTAAGAATCGTGGGTGGAATATATATAAATTATGCGCCATGATTGGTGGACAGTGGATTATCTTTTATATTTATAAATATTTTTAATATACCCGTGATCATCCATAATTGGAAATTAGTGACATCGACCTAAATTATTGGCAATCAAGATATATCAAAATATTGCTAATGATCTCTAGATCAAATGGTGGAAGGCTTGCATTTCTCTTGCGAGATGCAGGTTCGACTCCCACTTGATGCAGAGTGAGGCACTGGTAGGCAATGATAGGAGACCCAGGGAAACCTGGGTTGGATCCTTGAGCCAAACGGGTTTTACCGGTAATTTCACTGTCGTGCCTACAGGCGGGTGGGTTACCGGGTTTTCCTCGGAATTGGTGGTGGACTCGGGTTACTCTCGGAGTACTCCGTTTGTCCAGTGGGTGCCCCGAGAGTGCTCGGGATTGAGTTTGTTGGCCGTTCAAAAAAAAAGAAGATATATCAAAATATTAAATCAAATTATATCATATTATTATTGGTCGAAAACAGCCGGATCGGATTATTTAAATCCAATTTGCTTATAAAATAATATAGTTTTGTATCTTTCTTAAAAAAAAAATTTCTAACCTAATTTTGGTATATTAAAGTTTATTAACTTCTGAAAAAAAAAGATATATTTTTCGACGTATTTAAGTTCTTAACTTGTCTAAAATGCATCTATGTAACTTGTGCCTTTTTTAATAAATGACTTCTTGACATTCAATATTTTTGTAAAAGGAAAAAAACATATCATTTTATTTTTACCAAAAGAAAAAGTATATATTTTTTTAACGACCAACAAAATCAATCCCGAGTATTCCCGCGGCACCCACTGGACAAACGGATCACTCCGAGAGTAACCCGAGTCAACCACCAATTCCGGGGAAAACCCAGTAACTCATCCGCCCGTAGGCATGACGATGGAATTACTGATAAAACTCGTTTGTCTCAAGGATCTAAACCAGATTTCCCTGGGTCTCCTATCATTACCCACCAGTACCTCACCCTACACCAAGTGAGTTAAACTTGCATCTTTCAAGAGAAATGCAAGCCTCCCACGGCCCTCCCACGACCCACCACTTGATTTAGAGATTATTGGCGAAAAGTATATTAAATAGAACATTTTTCCTTTTCAGAAAAGCAACCTTGCTATACTTAGTTTGCTTTTCACTCCCCGTCAACATATACCCCAATTTTTTTTCCTGGATTGTATAAGTAGTATAACCGAGTTGCATTAACATGTATATAGGAGTGTAAAGTAGAAGTTGGAACCATTTTCTTTTTTCCTAACTCAAGAAGCATTCAAGAAAGCCTTTATTGCATAATTTTCTCTATAAGTGAGATACTCTAATCTTAAAAGTAAACCATAGCAATGTCCCTTGATAATTTTCATCTATCTTTACACTAACAATGTGGCTTGATAATTTGCATGTATCTTAACACTTGAAACGCTACCATATATTGCTTAAATGGTTTGCCTTAGTGGTGGCCAATCAAAATGTTATAAACTTTTGAGAGAAACCATTTATGTGCCTAAAACTAACCATTATGCATATTTGCTAAACACAATGTCGTAATTATTTATGACATGTGTTTAGAGTTAGATTGTAATTAAATCATTTTGATAGCTTAACTGTGGTCTTGTGTTCGTGTGACCCGATAGATTCATGCATAAGTGGTCATGTTGTTACATATTATGTCGTGGCCGACATTTACATTCAACACTCTATAAATTACAAACCATCTAAACCATGTTGAGTATACACAAGGTATATCTTGAAGATTCAAATTTTTTGTTAATAAATTTGATGAAGATGATCTAGGAGTTGCAAACAAACGTTAACAAAATTTATTTATTTGACATTTTTTAAGAGTTACTTGCGATTTTAACTCTTAAAATATGTAATGTTTTAACATTTACAATATATAGAAGTTTAATATTTGAATGATAAATGTTATATTTGACTTGTTATTATTTATCAATACGCTGAAACTGATTACCAGTAAACCTTATAAACGAATTTGATGAAATATTCTATAACTAATGGGCTAAACAATTAGATAATCTGCTAGTGGGCTTGGGCTTATCAGCCAAAAATCACATGTGGCATGAGCCTATGGCTGATGATGCCGTATTATTTCTGGAGTTATGAATGTTGTATCGAATAGCAAGGACTTAACCAAAAGGTCTTTGGGCTAGCGGTATCAAGGTGTTGAATAAAGTTTTACTTTTTTTATGTGGCGAAGGAAATCTCACTAGTGACAAATATTTAGCTGTTAAAAAAAAAGCGAGGATTTAATCTTTCAATTTTAAATTTTTTACTTACTTAACGACTGTTAAAAAAAAGCGAGGATTTAATCTTTCAATTTTAAATTATTATTTACTTAACGATCATTTTTAGTTTAACCTTTCTCCCAGTTTAATCTTTTACCATATTTTTTCTTGTGTATGATTTTAAACTTAAGAGTTAAGATCAGGTACAAACTATGTTAACCGTAAAAACGGTAAGAACAGATTTGAGTCGTCTATATATTTAATCAATGATTGGTATTGATTACACAACAAGCCCTTGGTATTAGTAATGTCTAATTGTAACTTCACGGGTATTTTAGTAATTGTGTTATTATATTAAATATGAGGATTAAGATTAAAATTTTCTTATGTTGACTTTTTCCTACTAGTTCTAGCATTTTTTTTTAAAAACAAAATAACTTTTATATACTTTGTTATTTAAAAAAAATTACACAATAAAATCAAGATTTTTTATCTTTAATATGAGTATAATATTGTTATATATATATTTTTTAATATGACATTATTATTTTAAAGCATTGAAAATAGAACTTCAAAGTTGTTTGTGCTAGTTTCAAATCTATTTTGTGATGGTTATGTGTGTGCTAGTTTTGAAATTGTATGTACTGGTTTCAACACATAAATTTATATAAGTGACACAAATATTTATCCACATCAATTTATGAATTTAGCACATAAAAATATATGGTCAATACATAAATTCATATAAGTAACACAAATATATAAATTAGTAGCATATTATTTTATGAAATTAGCGTATATGTAATCAACACACAAAAATATATATCAGCACAAAACGTTTATGATGGTTTTGACTTGCTAATATTAATTTTATATTAATGGGTGATAATTACATGTCGAATAAATATACCATATAGAATTAGGATGAGATGAAAAAAAGATTAAGAATATTTACTGAGACGATAAGTTCAAAACAATAATGGATTGTTTAATTGTTCAAAACACTAACGAAACTACATTCAAAATGTGAACCAAAGTTTCCAACATTTCATAGTCTTGCAAGTGTCTCATTAACCTTCAAGATATAACTAACATGCATAGTAAGCATACTTAGTAAAAACAATCAATGTAGATAAAACCTTTCATGAAAAATTAATTAAGCCTAGAAAGCCGATTATATTTTAAATTAATGTAAAGACTTTAATATAATAAAATTGAGTTGAATAACTTTAAACGTGTTCCAATATATATAATAAAATTGAGTTAAATAAGTTTATTGAAATGTTCCAATATATCACAATTACAATTACGTAAAGACAATATTTTGAATAAAAAAAGTATGTTAATATATTCTGATTAACCCAAATAGCATTAATATTACAAAGTCGACCATGATATCTATCATTCAACTTTAGGAGTGTTTGGGAGTGATTATTTAGTCGACTTTTTTAAAAGTTAAAAAGTGTTTGGATGAAACTATTTTGAGAGTGGAAAAGTTAATAAGTCACTCCATTATGATTTGTTAACTTCTAACATTACACCAAGTCACCAATTATATTATATCATAATGATTATTCATTTATTTATTTGATTGTTAATATTTCTTGTTTTAGTTGATCTAATTCATTTGTTTTCAAATTTATTTGAACGCTTGTAAAATTTTTATTTTATTTATTTGTTCGAATTCGAACTAACTCATTCATTTCTCGAGTTTTCGGAATCGAAAAAATTATTCTTGTACTAGCCGATTCGATTATTTCCATTTGTTTTGATTTTTTTTTTATAATTTCGGGCCTATTTTTGAATTTTTTCAAAATTTTTCAGCTCTTTAAACAGAAAATCTGTTATATAACAGCAAAAAAAAAAACAAATTAATTATAATGATATAATATTCATGTGTGCCGATTTTTTGTTTGTAGGTTGATGTCCTCAACCCCCGCACACACCGCTGTTGAGCCTTCCGACGAACCTGAGCGTTGTCACACCCCCAAAATACCACATACGGAAAACCCCGCTAGGCGTGTGACGTACCAGGATCTAGCCACTAATCATGTTGAACTCATAACAAGTTTTCAAATGGATTTGCCAATTATAAATAAAATGTACCAAACAATAAGTTTAATAAAAAATCCAACAAGTCCAGCGGAAGCAATAAGTAAACCATAGTTTAAATGTTTCAAAGCAAATGTGTGAAATCAATAATCCCGTCATGTGTATCCAATCAGTTTGACCCATGACCACTCCAGTCACTCCAGACAGCAAGTTCCAAATCCAAAAAATCTAACGACCTGCGAGCATGCAACAAGTGTATCAGACAACACTTGTGAGTTCATAGTTTTACGAAAACGTTAGTTACCAAGTGTTTTAGTTCAGTTCATTGATAATAATGTTGATAATAACTCGAGTACCGTACAAGATAGCTACCAGATTGTTTTGCCCGTCCCCAATGCCCCTATCCAAACATTGGTCATGATTTAAGGTCATTAGTTTACGCCCGTCCTCTCAGGTACGGTGTGAGGTTGCCAAGCCTAATAGCGCTATCAACTAATACCCCGTTACCTCTCAGGTAACTATTCGGTATATGATGGGACTTAAAGTGATAGGAAAAGAGTGTATTATCTAACATTCCAATTTTACCCAAAAGACTTAACCCTCTCAGGGATACCCATTTGACTGTCCCACCTACCGGGACGCATGCTCAGGAGGAATGAACTCACCTTTGGTTTGCTCTGTAAGATTAGATACTTTGTTACCGTTGGTCAACCAAACCCTAATATGGTTATCGATGACGGTCAGTTTCATAACACGTAATGCAAATTGTAACACATAACACACGAGTGACATACACATATCATCATACAAGTTGTAACAGTGACCATAAAATCCAACAATCCAAAACATACAAGCATTACGTGATGGATGTCTAGGCTTCATGCCAGTTCATTTACATGTTCACATCTTATCACTCACAATTCATATAAATGCACGAGTGTCCAACAAGTAGTGTGCCACGTAATTTAAGTGTGCAATTGGGTCCTGATGTGCGTTTCAAGCAAGCGTGTGAAATTGGTGACATTTGGGTTGAAGTGTACGATCTGTTTCATGTCCAGCTCAAATACTACGGCCCAACGTCCAAAGGTACGATTGGGCCTGGCTCGTGCTATTCATGTTACTAGTTCATATTCCACATATTGTAAATTGTAACATTATCACCTAACATGCAATAACCACTTGGGTCACAAGAAATTTGTATCACAAATATACTAAACTAACAACAACTTGCCAGTCCATTACGGTATTCATTGTAGTACGCGGCCCAGTTGGTTTCAGGCCCAACCAAAAGGTGCGATCAGCTGTGCGGCCCAGTACCAACTCAGAAAGTGTGCAGCCCAACACCAATGGTCCGCTGACCGGGTATGCAGCCCACTCGAACATGACCCAACTTTGTAACAGTTTTCTACATCATTAAATCAATCTTACTTTGCACCTTAGGAAGCATTATCTATCATATATTTTTCAATAGTAATGTGCATAATTCAAGGGTTCCATTTATGCAGCCTAACTCCAAGTCGTGGGTCGTGTAATTCTTCTCATGAACCTTCAGTTGTCGAGAAGCATAAGCTATCACATGGTTGCGTTGCATCAGCACGCAACCGAGACCCTAAATAGAAGCATCACAATATACCACAAAATCCTCGGTACCTTCAGGTAGAGACAAGATCGGTGCTCTGTAGAGTTTTTGTTTCAAGAGTTGGAAAGCATCCTCCTACTTTGTTCCCCAAGCATATACCACACCTTTCTGAGTTAACGAGGTAAGAGGTTGAGCGATCTTTGAGAAATCCTTAATAAATCTGCGATAATACCCAGCAAGACCGAGAAATTGTCACACCTCTGATGGAGTCTTTGGTGCCGCCCAATTTCTGATAGCATCAATCTTAGCAGGATCCACATGTATCCCCAATTCATTAACAATATGGCCAAGGAAGTGTACCTCTCGAATCCAGAAGTCACACTTGGAAAACTTCGCGTAGAGTTGCTCCTTCCTTAGGAGCTACAAAATAAGGCGCAAGTGTCACTCGTGGTCTTCCTTGCTCTTAGAGTAGATCGAGATGTCATCGATAAACACAATGACGAAATCGTCTAGATACGGTTTACACACGCGGTTCATGAGGTCCGTGAAGACCGCTGGTGCATTAGTCAACCCGAATGGCATAACCAAAAACTCATAATGGCCATACCGCGTTCTAAAAGCCGTTTTAGGAACATCCTCCTCTCAGACTCTCATCTGATGATAGCGCGACCTTAAATCGATCTTCGAGTAAAAACTTGACCCTTGCAACTGGTCAAACAAGTCGTCGATACGTGGCAAAGGATAACGATTCTTGACTGTCACCTTGTTGAGTTCTCGATAATCAATACACATACGGAAAGATCCATCCTTCTTCTTCACAAACAAAACTGCCCCCCCCCCAAGGCGAAGAGCTGGGTCGGATAAAACCTCTATCCAACAGCTCTTGGAATTGATTTGACAACTCTTGCAACTCTCCTGGTGCAAGACGGTAAGGAGCACGAGCAATCGGGGCTGCTCCTGGTGTGAGGTCAATCTAAAATTCCACCTGACGATGTGGAGGTAAACCAGGAAGCTCCTCAGGAAACACATAAGAAAACTCACGAACAACTGGAAAGTCTTCAATCCTCCTTTCTTCAGGTTGAGAATCAGTGACAAGAGCTAGAATAGCAGGGTAGCCCTTTCGTAAACACTTCTGGGCTTTCATAGCTGAGATGATACCAACCATTGCACCACTTCGATGACCTTGAACCGATAAAGGTTCTCCACTAGGGAGAGGGATACGTACAATTTTCTCTTTACAGAGAATTTCCGCTTGATGCTTAGACAACCAATCCATGCCAACGACCACATCAAAACTTCCAAGAGTATTGGGGAGTAGGTCAATGTCGAACACTTGACCCATAAGATCGAGTTTACACCCAAAGAGGACATGTGAAGCTTCAATCGATTTACCATCAGCTAATTCTACTACGTGTTTGTTTACAAGAGGTGTAGGACTCAACCCTAACTGACGACTGAACCCCAAAGATACATAACTCCAATCGGAACCAGAGTCGAATAGAACGGAAGCAAATATATTGTTTACTGAAAATGTACCGGTCACCATGTTGCCATCATTCCTAGCCTCCCCAGTACCAATAGTAAACACTCTCCCACGTGCACCGTTCCCACCATTGTTCCCATTGTTGTTATTCCCAGGGTTGTTATTATTATTACCAGTATTCTGATTCTGCTGAGGGCAATCCCGCCTGAAATGACCCTCGTCACCACACTGAAAACAACCCTTTCGATTACCCTGATTCTGTTGAGATTGCTGCCTATCCTGTTGCTGCGGCTGCTGTTGCTATGGGGGTTACTGCTGTTGCTGTCTTGGGAGTGGAGCCCTGCAATCTCTAGCCATATAACCCACCTTGTTGCACCTGTGACAGACTCGGGTGCATGGCCCACGATTATGAAAGTTACACTTATTACACTTTGGCTGCTTCCCTGCATAAGAACTCTAATTCGAATTGTTGCTCTGGTTCTGATTAATAGAAGATGACTGACTAAAGCTGCGGTTGCTACCGGTGTCTGGCTTCTTCTGTGACTGTATCGAATTGGACGCCTTATCCACATCATTCCATTTGCGCTTGCTATCAGTAGCAGGAGTAGTAGCTGTAGCATATCTACCACGTGTCACAAGAAATTTGTATCACAAATATACTAAACTAACAACAACTTGCCAGTCTATTACGGTATTCATTGTAGTACGTGGCCCAGTTGGTTTTAGGCCCAACCAAAAGGTGCGATCAGCTGTGCGTCCCAGTACCAACTCAGAGAGTGTGCAGCCCAACACCAATGGTCCGCTGACCGGGTATGCAGCCCACTCGAACATGACCCAACTTTGTAACAGTTTTCTACATCATCAAATCAATCTTACTTTGCACCTTAGGAAGCATTATCTATCATATATTTTTCAATAGCATAATTCAAGGGTTCCATTTATTCAAATCAACATATATTATTTTATATAGACATCATGCTTGGTATGGCATAACTCATCTCTATTTCATAATAACCAATCCAAGTTATCACCTAGTAATTATATCATCACAATCAATATTCTACCAGATTAAACCATGTCGGATCTTATGAATATTCATCGTTACACATGCTAAGATCATTGGTTAAACATCATAGGTTATCAAAACAATACCCTAACGTGTCTCAAACATCACCCTAGATCGCACAAACAACTAGTTAATCACCTCCGGGTTAGTTTATAACTTAACATCATAGGTTATCAAACAAACAACTAAAGTTTAAAACATAAGTGTTCATACTAACCGAAGAATTGTATGTATCACACATAAGAGACAAGTCTTGCGAAGGAGGGAAGACTTCGGGAGGAGTAATCTGCCATCGTCGATCCAAGAGAGAGCAAGAGAGAACACTAGGGTTGTTGTGGTTTTCTAAAACCAGAATTACGTGCCTCCAACTATTTAGCATACGTAACCCATGAAGGGTTGGGCTCAAGTGATTCGGGCCTGACACGAGTGTGGGCCGAGGTAGATTAGAGGTACTAAAGTGTGTGTGTGCAGCCCATACATACGTGCGGCCCAACATAAAGACTAGACCCTTAAAATAGCCCAACTACACCCTCAATCATACTCGATTACGTTTACGTTTAACAATTTTAACACAGCCAAAAGCATGAAAGAGGAATAATGAGAAATCAAGATTACGAGACTAAATAACACTAACCTTGAAAGTTCGGGTTGTCACATCATCCCCAACTTGAAAGAAATTTCGTCCCGAAATTTGATAAGTAACCCAGAGAAGTGAAGAAGTCTTGAATCAAGATTACTGCAGATTTTCCCCGGGTGCCACAAGCGTGATCTGAGAAGACGACTTTGAGAGAGATCCCGCGCGGTTGCGCTGCAACTCGCAGCAGCTGCGGACGAGCCGGTGGTACCCGCTAAGGCCGAGGGCTCAGCCGACGCAGAAAACATCATCATGGCGGACGACGATCGACCACTAAATGATTCAAACCAACCCGGAGGTGGAGGCCTGGAGCCAAGCATTGCCCGACCGACGGTAGTAGCGCCTAATTTTGAAATAAAATATAGTATAATAAATATGGTACAAAATTTAGTGCAGTTCAATGGACGTGAGCACGAGGATCCCGGTCGACATATTGCTGCTTTTCTTGAAGTATGTTCAACTTTCAAGATACGGGACGTTTCGAATGATGCAATTCGGTTGCGACTATTTCCGTTTTCACTGCGCGACAAAGCTAGAGCTTGGCTTATGTCACTTCCAGCAGGGTCCATCAGGACCTGGGACGAGCTGGCGGAATTATTTATGAAAAGTATTTCCCGCCTGAAAAGACGACTAAGTTGAGGAACTGGATTGTGACATTTCGACAGGATGAAGGAGAGTCTTTACATGCAGCCTGGGAGCAAATTCAGAGATTTATTACTTGATGTTCCGCACCACGGTTTCTCCAAGAGATAGTTAGTTCTGACTTTCTACCAGGAACTCAATTACGACACGCAGGAGCGTTTAGATGTACATGCGGGAGGCGATCTGGGGACGAAGACGCCTAATGAAGCTTACGCTATTATTGAAAAAGCTGCGTTGAAGTCGAGTTCACGTCGAGATGGAGAGAGGGGCCGGGCATCGTCTCGCCCAGGAGATCATGCTGTCGACGACTACACGGCTATCACTGCACAAATTTCGGCATTGTCAGCATAGTTTGATAAAGCCCAGATGGCAGCACAGGCTAGTTCTGGGTGTGAGCAGTGTGGAGTACCGCACGAGCTGGGTGCGTGTTTCCAGGGAGTTATGTACGAGGGCCAAGAGGAAGTAGACTTTGTCAGCAATCAAGCGAGGCCGTAGAATAATCCCTATAGTGTCACACCCCCAAAATACCACGAGCGGAAACCCCACGAGGCATGTGACATACCAGGATCCAATCGCTAATTACATTGAACTAATGATAAAATATTAAATAAAGTTCCCATTTATTACGATAAAGTATTCTCAAAACATAATGTAAAACCAACACGTTCAGCGGAAGCATAAAATAAGTCATTGTTCAAATATTTCGAAACCAAATGTATGAAAACCAATGGACTTGTCACATGTTTCTAAGTTTCTCGACCCATGACCACTCCAGCGAATCCAGACAGCAAGTTCCATATCCAGAAATCTAACGACCTGCGAGCATGCAACAAGTGTATCAACACAAAGCTAGCAAGTTCACAGTTTTGTAAAACGTTAATTACCCAAATGTTTAGTTCAGTTTAATAACAATGTTGATAATAACTCGAGTACCGCAAGATGGCGTCAGTTTGTTTGCCCGTCCCCAATGCCCCTATCAAAACATTGGTCGTGATTTAAGGTCATTAGTTCACGCCCGTCCTCTCAGGTACGGTGTGAGGTTGCCAAGCCTAATAGCGCTATCAACCAATACCCCGTTACTTCTCAGGTAACTAATTCGGTATAAGATGGGACTTAAAGTGATAGGAATGAGTGTATTATCCAACATCCTAGTTTAACCCAGAAAAGATGTATTCCTCTCAGGAATACCCGTTTGATTGTCCCACCCACCGGGACGCATGCTCAAAGAGTAGTGATCTCACCTTAGATTTGCTCGGTAAATTAAGTCACGTATTCCAAGTCGGTCAACCAAACCCTAACGTAGTTCCCAATAATAATCAGTGTCATACGTATAATCAAGTCACACTTACATGCACGTATTCCAGTCATTGAATCAACCATACATGGTCTCACATTACACACACAGTTCATATAAGCACATAACGACTCAGTTGTACACCCTATTACGCCCTAGTAACATACAACCCGTTCAGAATGTGTAGCCCATTCACCCAAACCCATGTAGTGAATGTGCGGCCCATTAAACATGCAAATTGAAACTCAGTCGAGACCACAAGGTCTCAATCGCAACTATAGAGGTCTCGAGTCGAAACCGTTATTCTCGGGTGATTTCTTCACTAGCCGAGACCTCTTGGTCTCGAGTCAAGTCTCGGGTCAGAACCGAGCTGGTCTCGAGTTGCGACCAGCTGGTCTCGAGTCCTGCTGCTTTGTGATATTTAATGATGAGTCAAAACCGCGAAGGCCTCGAGTCGAAACCAGAGATTGCGAGTCGCAACCTCTGTCGAGACCCCAAACATTGTAACTGGTTTCCTCCTTTATTCCCCATTAATCTCGTAACATCAGTTAAGAAATTTTGGCTTGTTTTATTGGATTAAAAAATAGTTATTTTTCATGTTCAAAAAAACCCTAATTGTCGTTCATCATCAGAACTAATGTCACACCCCCAAAATCCACACGTGGAGTATCACCGCTTGGAGGCGTGACATGACCAGGATCAAGCCACCAATCATATTGAACATATAAGTATAAGTAAAAGTAAATGTAATCCGTCACAATACAATTGGTGTTCAATCAAAAACATAGTATAAGTAGCGGAAGCATAGTATGAAAATCCAAGACAAGTGTTTAGTTTAAAGAGTCATAAAGTTTTCATCAAAACATCCACAATCCGTGCCCACAACGACCGCGCCTCCCGTGCAAGCTCCATGAGTACCTATGGTCCTGCAAGGCATGTAACAGAAAGTCAACAACTAGTTGAGCGAGTTCACAGTGAGTAAGTTCGTTGCATAACTATGCGTTATTAACTAAGTCGTTGTGTAGATTCAATTGGTGGGGGCTTCCCATGTTGTATGTACTATCAGTGGGGGCTTCCCATGTTTGTATTTACTAGACTAGTTGTACCATAAGTGTTCTTCTTAACCCAAGAACAGTAGTACGTACGAGGTTTACGTAGGCTTTACGTAAGTGCCCTTCTTAACCCGAGGACAGTGGTACGCGGGGGTTTACGTAGGTTTTACGTAAGTGTCCCTCGAAACCTGAGGACAGTAGCAAGCATAAGTATACGTAGGTTTTACGTATGTGTCCCTCGAACCCTGAGGACAGTAGTAAGCACATGTATACGTAGGTTTTATGTAAGTGTCCTGCCTAACCTGAGGACGATGGTAGGTAGTCTAGTAGCAGTGTAAGTACGAGTAATTGTTCAATCCCATTATTCAAAACCCATTCCCAGCCCCGGGAATCCCATGCCTTGGTAAGAGTGTGAACTCACCTTGGTTTGCTCGGTATGCTAAAGCATATGCTCACAGTTAATCAATCAGGTCCTATAGTACACGTATACTCAATCAGTTCACGTTCGTAATGTTTCACGTACAATCAGTATTACAGAGTGGTTTGGCATTTAACATCAAATAACACATAACCAATTTGCCAATCATACCAGGTTCAAAGTTACAAGCAAGTTCCTAAACTAATTGTCATGCTTAACAGAGTTAGTATGTTTGACTGAGTTAACACAGTTTACACTTAACAGGGTTAACCACTTAACTGACATAACAGAGTTAACAGTTCAATCGTTTAACAGGGGTTTTGATGATTAACAGAGTTTGCATACTTAACAAGGTTACAAACTAACAGAGTTATTGTTTAACAGTTAACTGAATTAACAGGGCCGAAACCCTCTTTGGGCCGAAATCACTTTTGGACGAAATTACTGATTGATGAAAACACTTGGGTGACGAAAACCCAAAGTGTTTTCGTTGGGGGTGGTGTTTTCGTCGACCACCACAACATCAATAACAGTCACATCATGCAATCATGATCATCATTCGACATCAGCAGTATTCGACATATGTTTTAATAATAACCATAATCTACCAGTCACTTTTCATTGTATCATCAACATATCAAGATCATTCATTAAATAGTCAATGGCACATGACAAGTTGTCAGATCATCATCATCATCATGCCAAACACGAATCAAAGTTGAAAACAAATAAACAATCACATGCTTTCTGACATTCACATGCAAATATGAGTACATCCATATCCTATTGACTGCCCTTTTCAAGACATAGCACATGCATATTAACTCACATATCAATCAAAACATCTGTTACATGAATACCTAATCTAATTCTGAATAGTCATCACTAATATTTATCATAGCATGACACGTATAGAACCCACCCTTCGATTCCAGATTCATATTCAAACCAAGTCCAACGACATAATCTAGCAATTGTTATCCATATTCATACTATCATGATTTATTATTCAGCCATCATTTAACAAATCAAGGTCATCATAACACCATCAGATCATTCATGGAAAGGCATAATATAATCTCATAACATCAGCATATCGAAATCAAGAATCAAACCACTGAACGAAAGAAAATCACTAACCGAAACTAAGAATGGTCAACAAGAGGGATTTGGCTTCGAATGTGGGGGTCTGCCGTCGCACACAAAGTTAGGAAGAGACTCTAGGGTTTATCTAATGGCAGTTAACATAATCTACACACGTTTATACGGAAATTATAAGGTGTTGGGCCCTTAATGGGTTTTGACGAAGACTGGGCCAGCGAAATCATGTGATTTCGTCGAGAGAAGGTGGCGAAATCCCTTTGGATTTCATCGAATAGGTTGTGGCGAAATCCCTTTGTGATTTCGTCACTTCCATTATATTATATAATAATATTAACAGTGATGATCACCCTTATCTAACAAACAACGCATAACAATTAACCATCTCAAATAATTTAACACCCCAAGCATATACCAAGCATGGACACTTTACAAACAAATCATAGTGTACAAAAATCAATGCACGAATCAGAAAACACTGTACGAAACAAGTAACGCATAGAGGAGGAACCTTGGAAACTCGAGTTGTCACATTATCCCCAACTTGAAAGAAATTTCGTCCCGAAATTTAGCACGCGGTTACCGAGGAAGCTAGTTATGTTGTGTTGTTTCCTGGTTTTCCTGGGGTGTCACATCATCCCCCCGTTGATTTGGAATTTCGTCCCGAAATTCCGTAGTAGCTTCAGCCTCAGTAGTAGTTGCATTGTTTCCAAACAACTGGGGATACTTGAGTTTCATTTGGTCTTCTCGTTCCCAGGTAAACTCTGGGCCACGACGGGAGTTCCAACGAACCCGAACAAGAGGACCTTAATATCCCGGTCCGTGATTGTTTCCAAACAACTGGGGATACTTGTGTTTTTGAGGACCTTAATATCCCGGTCCGTGATTTCAACTGGTTCCTCGACGAATCGCAACTGTTCGTCGATAGTAAGTTCCTTCAAAGGAACTATGAGAGTCTCATCTGACAGACACTTCTTCAGATTCGACACGTGAAAGACGTTGTGAACTGCACTGAGTTCAGCTGGTAAGTTTAGTCTGTAGGCCACCTTGCCTATTTTCTCAATGATTTCGAATGGTTCGACATATCGCGGATTGAGCTTGCCTCGTTTGCCAAAACGAACCACACCCTTCCAGGGTGAAACTTTGAGTAGCACTCGATCCCCAACCTGGAACTCGAGTAGTTTCCTGTCTTTATCGGCATATGCTTTCTGACGGTCATGAGCTGCCGCCATGCGTTGTCGTATTTGAGCAATCTTTTCTGTTGTGTCTA
This sequence comes from Helianthus tuberosus, assembly GCA_030545235.1. Classification (NCBI taxonomy): domain Eukaryota; kingdom Viridiplantae; phylum Streptophyta; class Magnoliopsida; order Asterales; family Asteraceae; genus Helianthus; species Helianthus tuberosus. Next base: position 83,982,236 of record CM060418.1, on the reverse strand, counting down.
CTACCAGTTCTGGACCTGTAATCTGACTATCGCCCACCTCTGCCCAACAGAGAGGTGATCGGCATTTACGCCCGTACAATGCCTCGAATGGAGCGGCTTTAATGCTGGTGTGGTAACTGTTGTTGTACGAGAACTCCACTAACGGGAGATGTTTTTCCCAGCCATTGCCGAAATCGATTACACATGCACGAAGCATGTCTTCTAAAGTTTGAATAGTGTGCTCAGACTGCCCATCCGTCTGAGGGTGATAAGCTGTGCTCATGTCTAAACGAGAGCCAAAAGATTTGCGCATTGCTTGCCACAGTTCCGAAGTAAAACGTGCATCACGATCAGAGATAATAGAGGTTGGCACTCCGTGCCTCGAAACCACTTCTTTAAGATAGATGTCTGCTAATGTAGAGAACTTGTCTGTTTCCTTAATAGCCAGGAAGTGTGCAGACTTTGTGAGTCGATCCACGATCACCCAAATAGTGTCATTTCCGCACTGAGATCTAGGTAGGCCAGTAACAAAATCCATGGAAATTTGTTCCCATTTCCATTGTGGTATCTCAGGTTGTTGGAGTGGGCCTGAAGGTTTCTGATATTCTGCTTTGACTCTCGCACAAGTCAAACACTTGCTAACGTAAGTTGCTATATGAGCTTTCATGCTAGGCCACCAATATGTGGTTTTCAAATCGTGGTACATCTTATCCGAACCAGGATGTACTGAGTAACGAGACTTATGAGCTTCATCCATTACAAGCTCGCGTAAGTTGCCGTAGAGTGGGACCCAGATGCGTCCTGTTACATAGTAGGCGCCGTCTGCCTTTTGTTCTAACCGTTGTCTTGAGCCGCGTAGAGCTTCAGCCCTGACGTTTTCTGGTTTCAATGCTTCTACCTGAGCATCTCGTATCTGTGCAGGAAGACTAGACTGAATAGTGAGTTGCAATGCTCGTACACGCCTAGGTGTAGTATCCTTTCGACTGAGGGCGTCGGCCACCACATTGGCTTTGCCCGGATGGTACTTTATAGCACATTCGTAATCGTTCAGTAATTCGACCCATCGTCGTTGTAGCATGTTCAATTCTTTCTGCTTGAAGATATGCTCGAGACTCCTGTGATCGGTGTAGATGGTGCACTTAGTGCCATACAGGTAGTGTCGCCATATCTTGAGCGCAAAAACAACAGCTCCCAGCTCTAAATCATGTGTAGTGTAATTCCGTTCGTGTATCTTAAGTTGGCGCGAAGCATAAGCAATGACTTTATCCCGTTGCATCAACACACATCCAAGACCTTGGATGGATGCGTCGCAGTAGACTACAAAATCATCAGTGCCTTCAGGCAATGAGAGGATAGGTGCACTACAAAGTCTATCCTTTAAGTGCTGAAACGCTGTTTCCTGTGTATTACCCCAACGGTAAGCAACACCTTTCTGTGTTAGTAGTGTAAGCGGCTGTGCAATCTTTGAGAAGTCTTTGATGAACCGTCTGTAATAACCCACCAAACCCAAGAATTGGCGTATTTCGGTTGGTGTGCGAGGTGCAGGCTAGTTCTTGATCGAATCTACCTTGGATGGATCGACATGAATCCCATCCTTGTTTACCACGTGGCCTAGAAAGTGGACTTCACGAAGCCAGAAGTCGCATTTCAAAAATTTGGCGTACAGCTGTTCTGCTCGAAGGAGTCCCAAAATGAGTCGTAAATGATGCTCGTGTTCCTCCTGACTCTTGGAGTAAATCAAAATGTCGTCGATAAATACAATAACGAACTTATCCAAATAGGGCTTGCACACCCTGTTCATAAGATCCATGAAGACTGCAGGCGCGTTTCTTAGCCCGAATGGCATGACCAGAAACTCGTAATGGCCGTAGCGTGTTCTGAATGCTATTTTGGAGACGTCCTCGTCCCGGACTCTCAGTTGATGGTAGCCTGACCTCAGGTCAATCTTCGAGTAGTAGCTCGACCCTTGCAGCTGGTCGAACAAGTCGTCAATGCGTGGAAGAGGATAGCGATTCTTTACGGTCACCTTGTTTAGTTCGCGGTAGTCGATGCACATCCTGAAGGTACCGTCTTTCTTCTTCACAAATAATACTGGTGCTCCCCAGGGTGAAGAGCTAGGACGAATAAAACCCTTTTCCAAGAGTTCTTGCAATTGCTTAGATAGTTCTTCCAGTTCAGTTGGAGCTAAGCGATAAGGCGCTCGAGCTATAGGTGCTGCTCCTGGAGCTAGCTCGATCTGAAATTCGACCTGGCGATGAGGCGGTAGCCCAGGTAATTCTTCAGGAAACACTTGAGGAAAGTCGCGTACAACTGGAATATCCTCTAACTTCTTCTCTTTCGTCGATGTATCAGTAACGAGTGCTAATATAGCAGTGTGGCCCTTTCGTAAACACTTCTGTGCCTTCAAGAAGGAGATGATGCCACTCACGACACCACTCTTGTCGCCTTGAACTTCGTGAGGTTCTTTGCCAGAACGGGGAATGCGAATGATCCTTTCCTTGCATCGGATCTCTGCTTGTTGTTGGGATAACCAATCCATACCAATGACGATGTCGAAACTACCCAGAGTTATAGGAATGAGATCGATAGAGAAAGTCTGACCAGCGAGGATAAGATTACAACCCTGAACTATGTGTGTGGCCTCTAGACTTTTACCGTTAGCTAACTCTACGACATGTTTGGTGTTCAAAAGTGTTGGTGCGCGTTTAAGCATTTGACTAACTTTCAGAGACATATAACTAGTATCCGCACCCGAATCAAATAATACAGTAACGTAAAAGTCGTCGAGAAGAAACTTACCCATAACCACATTAGGATCGTTTCTTGCATCACCCTGACCAATCACAAATGCACGACCCCTAGCACCATTGTTGTTGTTATTTCCCCTATTGTTGTTCCCATTGCCCTGATTATTGTTGTTGTTGTTGTTGTTCTGGTTTCGGTTTAACTGTGGGCAGTTTCTCTTAAAGTGACCTTCTGCACCACAATGAAAACATCCCTTGTTACCCTATTGTTGGTTCTGCTGCGTTTGCTGCTGCTGCTGATTCTGAGTTACAGGCCGTGGGCTCCTACAATCCTTGGCCTCATGACCCATCTTGAGACACCTCTGACAACGACCCTTGTTGCACTGGCCACTGTGGTGCCTGATACAATTGTTGCACTTTGGGTGATTTCCTTGATATCTTCTCTGCCCCTGACTACCAGAGGATTGCTGACCCGGACTCTGGTAGTCATTAGTCTTGCGTTGCTGAGCTTGAGACTGAACGGTAGCTGAACCCCTGCTGGAATCCCCCTCCCATTTCCGTTTGTTGTAACTGGGAGTAGTAGGAGTAGCTGAAGTGGTAGCGGTAGTAGTAGCGCTGATATGTTTAGGCAGCCTGTTCTGCTCCACTGCCTGGTCTGTGAGACGATGCGCTAACTTGACGATCTGTTGAATGGTGCCAAGGTTTGCTGAGGTTACGTGACTTTGAATCTCTGGCACTAGACCCTTGAGATACAGCTCGATACGCTTAATGGGAGGGTCTACCATAGTGGGACACAGAATAGCCAACTCATTCGATCTTTTGGTGTACGCTTCAATTTCCGATCCCGTCATCTGCAAATTGTAAAACTCTACCTCCAGCTTATGAATGTCATCATGGCTACAGTATTCCTCTTTGATCAACTCCTTGAAATCGTTCCAGGGTGTGGCGTTAGCAACTGCCAACCCTAACATCTGAACTTGCGCCTTCCACCAAGTCAGCGCAAGGCCTTCCAGAGTACCAGTGGCGTACTTCACCCTGCGAGCCTCAGGGCATTCACACATCTCAAATACTGACTCGAGCTTTTCAAACCAATGGAGGAGTCCAACTGCTCCTTCCGTGCCACTGAAAGTAGTAGGACGACAGTCCATGAAAGTCTTGAAGGTGCAAACAGGTGGTTGACCTGTTGTGTAAGGATCAGGACAAGGTTAAACACAAGAGTTGGATTAGGAGTGTAGGATCTAAAGATCCTAGTGTGAGTTACAACTGCAGGGTATACCTCCTGCTTGTGCAGCTGCAAGTGCCGCAGCAACTTGTTCATTAATGAGAGCCGTCAACTGGGCTTGTGTCATGTTGATACGTCCAGCCAAGATCTTCATAGAAAAGGTAACATAAGTAAGAGAGATTCGCGAATAGTGCGATGACAGAAGAGAGTGAGCACACAAGTATTCTCAAGCAATAGGGGTTATGTGTATCTAAGCATACCATGAGCAAAGTTCTATGTAATTCTAGCAAGTAGGCAATAAAACATATACCATATTACCTAGGATGTTGAGTCTTGCACGTGGAGCGAGGCGTCGTTGTGGATCGTTGAGCACTGTACAGGTTATAGTCTGGTTTTAATAAAAAAAAACGTTTTCCCCTTATTAAAACTGAGTTCTCTATAACCAATGGCTCTGATACCAATCTGTCACACCCCCAAAATCCATACGCGGAGTATCACCGCTTGGAGGCGTGACATGACCAGGATCAAGCCACCAATCATATTGAACATATAAGTATAAGTAAAAGTAAATGTAATCCGTCACAATACAATTGGTGTTCAATCAAAAACATAGTATAAGTAGCGGAAGCATAGTATGAAAATCCAACACAAGTGTTTAGTTTAAAGAGTCATAAAGTTTTCATCAAAACATCCACAATCCGTGCCCACAACGACCGCGCCTCCCGTGCAAGCTCCATGAGTACCTATGGTCCTGCAAGGCATGTAACAGAAAGTCAACAACTAGTTGAGCGAGTTCACAGTAAGTAAGTTCGTTGCATAACTATGCGTTATTAACTAAGCCGTTGTGTAGATTCAATTGGTGGGGGTTTCCCATGTTGTATGTACTATCAGTGGGGGCTTCCCATGTTTGTATTTACTAGACTAGTTGTACCATAAGTGTTCTTCTTAACCTGAGAACAGTAGTACGTACGAGGTTTACGTAGGCTTTACGTAAGTGCCCTTCTTAACCCGAGGACAGTGGTACGCGGGGGTTTACGTAGGTTTTATGTAAGTGTCCCTCGAAACCTGAGGACAGTAGCAAGCATAAGTATACGTAGGTTTTACGTATGTGTCCCTCGAACCCTGAGGATAGTAGTAAGCACATGTATACGTAGGTTTTACGTAAGTGTCCTGCCTAACCTGAGGACGATGGTAGGTAGTCTAGTAGCAGTGTAAGTATGAGTAATTGTTCAATCCCATTATTCAAAACCCATTCCCAGCCCCGGGAATCCCATGCCTTGGTAAGAGTGTGAACTCACCTTGGTTTACTCGGTATGCTAAAGTATATGCTCACAGTTAATCAATCAGGTCCTATAGTACACGTATACTCAATCAGTTCACGTTCGTAATGTTTCACGTACAATCAGTATTACAGAGTGGTTTGGCATTTAACATCAAATAACACATAACCAATTTGCCAATCATACCAGGTTCAAAGTTACAAGCAAGTTCCTAAACTAATTGTCATGCTTAACAGAGTTAGTATGTTTGACTGAGTTAACACAGTTTACACTTAACAGGGTTAACCACTTAACTGACATAACAGAGTTAACAGTTCAATCGTTTAACAGGGGTTTTGATGATTAACAGAGTTTGCATACTTAACAAGGTTACAAACTAACAGAGTTATTGTTTAACAGTTAACTGAATTAACAGGGCCGAAACCCTCTTTGGGCCGAAATCACTTTTGGACGAAATCACTGATTGATGAAAACACTTGGGTGACGAAAACCCAAAGTGTTTTCGTTGGGGGTGGTGTTTTCATCGACCACCACAACATCAATAACAGTCACATCATGCAATCATGATCATCATTCGACATCAGCAGTATTCGACATATGTTTTAATAATAACCATAATCTACCAGTCACTTTTCATTGTATCATCAACATATCAAGATCATTCATTAAATAGTCAATGGCACATGACAAGTTGTCAGATCATCATCATCATCATGCCAAACAAGAATCAAAGTTGAAAACAAATAAACAATCACATGCTTTCTGACATTCACATGCAAATATGAGTACATCCATATCCTATTGATTGCCCTTTTCAAGACATAGCAATTGCATATTAACTCACATATCAATCAAAACATCTGTTACATGAATACCTAATCTAATTCTGAATAGTCATCACTAATATTTATCATAGCATGACATGTATAGAACCCACCCTTCGGTTCCAGATTCATATTCAAACCAAGTCCAACGACATAATCTAGCAATTGTTATCCATATTCATACTATCATGATTTATTATTCAACCATCATTTAACAAATCAAGGTCATCATAACACCATCAGATCATTCATGGAAAGGCATAATATAATCTCATAACATCAGCATATCGAAATCAAGAATCAAACCACTGAACGAAAGAAAATCACTAACCGAAACTAAGAATGGTCAACAAGAGGGATTTGGCTTCGAATGTGGGGGTCTGCCGTCGCACACAAAGTTAGGAAGAGACTCTAGGGTTTATCTAATGGCAGTTAACATAATCTACACACGTTTATACGGAAATTATAAGGTGTTGGGCCCTTAATGGGTTTTGACGAAGACTGGGCCAGCGAAATCATGTGATTTCGTCGAGAGAAGGTGGCGAAATCCCTTTGGATTTCATCGAATAGGTTGTGGCGAAATCCCTTTGTGATTTCGTCACTTCCATTATATTATATAATAATATTAACAGTGATGATCACCCTTATCTAACAAACAACGCATAGCAATTAACCATCTCAAATAATTTAACAACCCAAGCATATACCAAGCATGAACACTTTACAAACAAATCATAGTGTACAAAAATCAATGCACGAATCAGAAAACACTGTACGAAACAAGTAACGCATAGAGGAGGAACCTTGGAAACTCGAGTTGTCACAACTAATAACACCGAAATACATACCCTTAATCATATAATAACCATATACAATCAGGATTATTAACATATATGATCATTAATAAATTCGGACCAACACAGGATATGGCTAACCATACTGTTTTGTGAGAATTCATCATCAATCATTCTTTTAGATTAGATTCAAGTGGTTTCATTGATGATTCTATGGGCATACAACCCTAAGTACAATTCACCATGTAAGGACACGATTTAACACAATAACATGTAACAATACAATCACATATAACCAGGGAACCGAATAAAGCAATGGTAACGATATACTAACTGAGAGAAACAAGATGAAGGCCGCGAAAATCTTCGAGAAAGGAATATGGCAGCCGTCGAGTATGCAAGGGAGAAGAGGAGAGCATAGGGTTTGATTATGTTTCTAAAACTCCAAAATACTATGCTTACTTCTACAAATATGGGCACAGGAGAGGGGGGGGGGGGTTTATGGGCCTGGGACCACTTGGGCTCGAGGAGTTGTTTGAGCTGAGAATCATGGATCATATCAACGAGAGAGTACTCAAAGGTCTTGTGCGATTGAACATGTGATACCAGTTCACTTATAACATTCAAGTAATTCAAACATACAACTAGCACATACATTTTAGCTCACATTATAATCATCAAATCACAACGTACAATGAGACATAAAAAGATCAGTACAGGAAGAAAGGGTTTGGAAATATGAGTTGTCACATCATCCCCAACTTGAAAGAAATTTCGTCCCGAAATTTTATAAGTAGTAACAAAGGAGTGAAGTGATAGTTCCAGATGATTGTGGATTTTCCTCGGGTGCCACATCATCCCCAACTTGAAAGAGAATTTCTTCCCGAAATTCACCAGTTGCATGAGGATTTGATTGAGCAGTTTTGAACAGTTGAGGGTACTTGAGTTTCATCTGATCCTCGCGTTCCCATGTGAACTTCGGTCCACGTCTTGAGTTCCAACGAACTCTCACGATTGGGATTCGACTGCGTTTACGGACCTTAACTTCCCTGTCCATGATTTCGATAGGTTCTTCGACAAAATGCAACTTGTCATCAATTTTCAATTCTTGCAACGGTACTACAAGTGTTTCATCCGACAAACACTTCTTTAAGTTCGAGACATGAAAGACATCATGAACGTTACCCAACTCGTCAGGTAACTCAAGTTTGTAGGCCATTTTACCGATTTGTTCTAGAATTTTTAATGGCCCAACGTAACGCGGATTAAGCTTGCCGCGCTTCCCAAAACGCACCACACCCTTCCAGGGTGAGACTTTCAACATAATGCGATCGCCTACAGTGAACTCCAAGGGTTTCCTACGCTTATCAGCGTAGCTTTTCTGATGGTCACGCACCGCCGCCATACAATTTCTTATTTGAACAATCTTCTCAGAGGTTTCAAGTACAAGTTCCGGACCTGTGATCTGGCTGTCACCCACCTCAGTCCAACAAAGAGGAGATCGGAATTTCCGTCCGTACAAAGCCTCAAACGGAGCCGCCTGGATACTGGAATGGTGACTGTTGTTGTAAGAGAACTCTACCAAAGGCAAGTGTTTCTCCCATCCTTTGCCAAAGTCGATTACACATGCTCGCAGCATGTCTTCAAGTGTCTGGATGGTTCGTTCGCTTTGACCATTCTTCTAAGGGTGATAAGCAGTGCTCATGTCGAGACATGAGCCAAATGATTTGTGCATTGCTTGCCACAAATCGGATATGAAACGCGGATAACGATTAGAGATGATAGAGGTTGGCACCCCGTGCCTAAAAACCACCTCTTTCAGGTAAACACCAGCAAGTTGTGAGAATTTATCAGTTTCCTTGATCGCAAGGAAGTGTGCAGATTTCGTGAGTCGATCGACGAAAAAGTCCATAGCTATCTGTTCCCATTTCCACATGGGTATTTCTGGTTGCTGAAGCAATCCAGACGGTTTCTGGTACTCCACCTTGACCTTCGCACAAGTCAAGCACTTACTCATACTATGTGAGCTTTCATCTTTGGTCACCAGTATAAGACTTTTAGATCCTGATGCATCTTGTTAGAACCCGGATGAACAGAGTATTGAGACTTGTGTGCTTCGTCCATCACCAGCTCTCTAAGGTTTTCGTACAAATGGACCCATATTCGCTCCATGAAATAGCGAATACCATCACATCTTTCCACAAGTTGTTTCTCCAAACCTCGCATGGCTTCGACTTCAAGTTTCTCGTCTTTCAACGCTTCAGTTTGGGCAGAACGAACCCGATCGGGTAGGTTAGAGTGGATGGTGAGCTGCAAAGCTCGGACACGTCTAGGTTTCGTTTCCTTGCAACTAAGGGCATCAGCTACAACGTTAGCTTTGCCTGGATGGTATTTAATTGCACAATCATAATCGTTTAAGAGTTCCACCCAACGGCGCTGTCACATGTTCAACTCTTTCTGATCAAAGATATGCTGAAGGCTCTTGTGGTCGGTATAAATAGTGCATATAGTACCGTACAAGTAATGCCTCCAGATTTTTAATGCGAACACCATGGCTCCCAACTCCAAGTCGTGAGTCGTGTAATTCTTGTCATGAATCTTCAGCAGTCGAGAAGCGTAAGCTATCAACTTCTCACGTTGCATCAGCACATAACCAAGACACTGAATAGAAGCATCACAGTACACCACGAAATCTTCGGTACCCTCAGGTAAAGACAGGATTGGTGCACTGCAGAGATTATGTTTTAAAAGCTGAAAAGCGTCGTCCTGTTTCGTCCCCTAGGAGTACACGACCCCTTTCTGTGTCAACGAGGTAAGAGGTTGAGCAATCCTTGAGAAATTTTTAAGAAATCTGTGGTAGTATCCAGCGAGACCAAGAAATTGTCGCACCTTCGAAGGATTCTTCGGTGCCGCCCAATTTCTGATAGCATCGATCTTAGCGGGATCCACGTGTATTCCAAGTTCATTAACAATGTGGCCAAGGAAGTGAACTTCTCGAATCCAGAATGTCACACCCCGACCGCGTAAAACAACAAACCGAGGAGGAAACGTCTGGGAGTCGTGTGGCAGAATTATTGTTTCAAAACACATGATAATTAAAGTTAAGTTTTACAAGATTAAGTTATTACATTGTCTTAGTTCAAACAAAACACATAACATAAAAGATGATAACTTTCTTGATTTTAGATTGCTAAGGCCCAAGTCGCCCTAAGTTTAGCTCGCTCACATCAAACATTCGCTCCTGCAACATATGTGAAAGTAAATACGTCAGCATAAAAATGCATGTGAGTAACATAGGTGTAGTGTTGAAGATTCATGACTTTGAATGTTAAAAGAAATGTTTAATGAAAAGTAGTCATGAACCTTATAAAATATTTTCTTTTATAAAATCATATGAAAATCAAATGATATAAAAGAATGATGTATGGTTAAGTAAATAACCAAATGAAAATAATATGTATAAAATATGTCATGTCTTGTCTTTGTTGAAGTGGTTTAGATAACGCCACGATATGCAATACAATAAAAGCACTTATATATAGGAAGTACCAGCGGCGTATCCACCATGCTTTTATCATATTACACATGTCTCATTACTTAAATCACTTATTAATAACCATGAAATAATGTCTTGTTTAAATGTCAATGTCAAATGTCATGTGTAAACAATGTCTAATGTCAAGTATAAACAAATGTCTTTTGAAATCCAATGTCATGTACAAAACAAGGTCTTTGAATAACCAAGAGTTAAAATCAAAAGTCATGTTTTGAAAACCATTGCTTTTATCGATATGAACATTTATGTGGTTTGTCTATCGCATACACTCAAGCCTTGAGACTGTCGGATAAACCCTTATCAGGATCAAGGTTTATCAAAAATGTATTCGGATTCTGTCATTCCCCTTCCGAAATTCCTAGAAAGCGGGAACGGGATTTGTCAAGTCCTATAGCGCTATTACATACTACCGAGCGGCGTGATCAATGTTAATGAATGTACTACTAACCCGTTAAACATACCAAATGTCCTTTTCAATGTAAGCATGTCATGAGAAATGTCTTTGTAAAACCATGCATTAGGCATACTAAGTCAATATGCCAATAAAATGTCTTTGAAACCAAATGTTAGGTATACTTAGTCAATATACCATAAAAATATCTCTGAAATAATGTATTTTATGTAATATGTAATAAAACATGTATAATGTTGTGAAAACGAAAAGTAAAGTTATGCACATATGCTTCACCCCAAAACATTTGAAAACGTAAAATAGGGGAACTATGTACTCACCTTTGGGTGCGTTTTTATATGTTAACACAATTCCTCAAATTGTTTATTCGTCCTAAATTAAATAAGAACGATTAATAATCAAAAACTCACAAAAATACCTAAGTTTCTCCGATACTTAGAATTTTCACATAACTTCGAGATTTTCTCGAAAAGTTATAATTTTTTATTATGTTGGTGTGAATATATATATATACGTTCACATATATATTTAAGAACTTTGCGAATTGAACGATTTTATTGGTGACCCTCATCATGTTATAAGCAATATATCTATGATTTGCGCGTCGTAATATATATATTTATTGTGACATAAAATAAATATCGTAATACACATAATCTTGTCAACTATAAACATGTCATCATACACATATTATAAATCACATAACATCTTGTAACACATAAAACTTACCCATGAACAACCCATTCTAGTGTACATTGAAAAAACGCGTATTTTAGCGATTCGGTAACGTTTTTGGGCGTCGGAAGTCACGTATGACTAACCAAACACCAAGTAAACTTAATATAAGTTAAAATACTTATTTTTATATCAAAAATATCAGTTTACTTACTGATCTAAAACAGTTTTATAAAAATCCTCCGAAAAGCCGATTTTTAACTGTTTTACCGCATAGTTTTGCATCAAACGTTACCCTAACCATCCCAAATCGTAACGACTTGATATTTTAACATAACCCATATTATTTACTGAATAAAATAGTGGTTATACTCATGATAGTGCAGGTCTCACATAAAACACATAAATCATGCAAATTTCACATATTTTACCACTTTCTAAGCTATATGTACAACATGAAAAGCTATCAAACCTATGACAATGTTTCATGCTATTATAATATACCAAATAATGTTATTTTTAGTGTTTATAATATGTTCTAAAACATTTTTGTCATACAATCATTTTTTTTATCATTTCTTGAGCTTTAAATCAACATGCATTCTTATGTACAAGTGTCTAAAGCACACTATCATATCATCATCATTTCATATGAATTTAAATGCATCAAACATGTAATTTATTCATGTTTACTTACTTATTTAATTGAACATTCATCATATCATACACAAATCATCAAACACTTGCATTTTAACTATCATTCAAGAACATGCAACAACTTAAAAATTCTCAAATATGTCTAATAAATTTTTGGCCATTTACATGTCAAAATACTAACATTACTTCAAATTATAACTCATGATTCAATCACTCCTTTATATCTCTAACATATTTGCACATAATCTTGTTCATGCAAGCAAACATCCTAAACAAGTATTTATAAAAAAATCAACTCAAACTCAAATCTCTTACACATACATATATATATATACGGTTATATATACACACATATATACTACCATTTTTATTTTGTATCAAGACCCATTTCTTTTTAGATTTCAAGTTTGTGAAAAATTCCAAGATTCAAGAGAAACTTCCAATCATCAAGAACAACCAAGAATCAAGTGTATGATTTAAACATAAACTTTATACCTTCAAGATTCAAGTGAGTTTTCGATGAGATTTTGATGATATGGAGCTTGAAATCACTTGAAACACCGTGGAAACTCCTTTGGATCTTCACACAACTTGAAACTAGCTTGGAATGGAGTTTAATCTTCAAGAACAAGGTTGAAAAATTGGAAATGGGAGTGGTGGTGGTGTGTACGGTTATGGGGGAGAGAGAGAGAGAGGAAGATTGTTTAGATGGTGAAAGATTTTGTCTTGGATTTGTAGAGATTTAGAGAATATATGGAGGATATGATGGGATTGCATGCACAACACTTGTTATAGTGTAAGAAGGAGGTAAAATGGTGGCATCTTAGGCTGCCACCTACACACACACTCTCATACATACATGCATTTTATATAGATATATTATATGTAGGCTAAAACTGGTGTTTAACTGGATACCGGGTATTTTATCTAGCGTTTTAATCCCGGTTCATGTCGTTTTAAATTATTTTTATTATTCTATAAAAATAAACTCGCCAAAATATTACTGAAATAAATATCAGTTGTCGAGACTGGCTGCGTTGTCTGCGTTTTGCAGTAGAAGCACTGTGTTACGCAGTAATACGCGGTACGCGCTTAAACTTGAAAACTAACGTTTTTAGGTGTTTTAATTTATTTTTCAACACGAACATGATTAAAAATAAAATTTTAATCATAACAGAATATTTTTGGGATTTAAATATTATCTGGGCGGTCACCAACGTTCGTTTCGCAGTTTTGTCGCAATTAGTTCTTAAATTCGAACAAACATGTTTTTGCCATACAGAATCCTTTGAAACTTATTTCTAAGTTATGTAAAGGGTATTTAGGGTATGTTTGGCTTATGTTATTGTTCCGGAGTGTACGTCGCGTTAAACTGATTACGTTCACGTAACGGTTTAAGATTTCACTTCCAGAACAGGTTTGAGAGTTCGGAATTGAACAATGATTGAAAACGTACTAATGTCACAAATAATTAAAAAAATATTGAAATTAAAACACCATATTTAATTAAATACAAAGTTGTTCGGAACAGTACAAGGATTAAAATACACAGATGTCACACAGAAGTCGCACTTAGAAAACTTCGCGTAGAGTTGCTCCTTCCTCAGGAGCTCCAAGATAAGACGTAAGTGCCGTTCGTGGTCCTCCTTGCTCTTAGAATAGATCAGAATGTCGTCAATAAACACGATGACAACCGCTGGTGCGTTAGTTAACCCGAAAGGCATAACCAGGAATTCGTAGTGGCCATACAACGTTCGAAAAGCCGTTTTAGGAACATCCTCCTCTCGGACTCTCATCTGATGATAGCCCGATCTTAATTCGATTTTCAAGTAGAAGATTGACCCTTGCAACTGGTCAAACAGATCATTGATGCGTGGTAAAGGATAACGGTTCTTAACCGTCACCTTGTTGAGTTCACGGTAATCTATACACATACGAAAGGACCCGTCTTTCTTCTTCACGAATAGAACTGGGGATCCCCAAGGCGAAGAACTAGGTCGGATAAAGCCTCTATCCAACAGTTCCTAAAGTTGATTAGACAGCTCTTACAACTCTCCTGGTGCAAGACGATTAGGAGCACGAGCAATCGGGGCTGCTCCTGGCGTAAGGTCGATTTGGAATTCCACCTGACAGTGAGGAGGTAAACCAAGAAGTTCTTCGGGAAAAAATATCAGAAAACTCACGAACAACAGGTAGATCTTCGATTCTCTTTTCCTCAGGCTGAGTGTCAGTGACGAGTGCTAAAATAGCAGGATAGCCCTTCCGTAGACACTTCTGGGCTTTCATAGCTGAGATAAGATTAACCATTGCGCCAATTCGATGTCCTTGAACCGACAAAGATTCTCCACTGGGGAGAGGAATACGTACGATTTTCTCTTTGCAGAGAATTTCCGCTTGATGCTTAGACAACCAATCCATACCAACGACTACGTCAAAGCTTCCAAGAGTAATGGGGAGTAGGTCAATGTCGAACACTTGACCCATAAGATCGAGTTTACACCCAAAATGAACGTGTGAGGTTTCAATTTACTTGCCATCAACCAATTCTACTACGTGTTTATTTACAAGAGGTGTTGGAGTCAACCCTAACTGACGACTGAACCCCATGGACACATAACTCCAATCGGCACCAAAGTCGAATAAAACAGAAGCAAATAGGTTGTTTACAGAAAAGGTATCGGTCACAACATTGCCATCGCTCCTGGCTTCACAAGCGCCGATAGTAAACACCCTTCCACGTGCACAATTCCCACCATTATTGCTGTTGTTATTGTTCCCAGTGTTGTTGTTGTTATCCCAACATTCTGGTTCATTTAAGGGCAATCTCTCCTGAAGTGACCCTCGTCTCCACACTGCAAACATCCCTTCCGATTACCTTGGTTTTGCTGAGGTTGCTGTCTTTCTTGTTGTTGCTGCTGCTGTTGCTGTGGCGGTTGCTGTTGTTTTGGGAACGGGGCCCTGCAATCCCTTGCCATATGACCCACTTTATTGCACCTGTGACAGATTCAGGTACATGGCCCATGATGATGGTAGTTGCACTTGGCGCACTTTGGTTGTTTCCCCGCGTAGGAGCCCTGATTTGAGTTGTTGCTCTGGTTCTGATTAACAGAGGATGACTGGCTAAAACTGTGGTTGTTACTGTTGTCTGGCTTCTTCTGTGACTGGATCGAGTTGGACACCTTGTCCGTATCATTCCACTTACGTTTTCTATCTGTAGCAGGAGTAGTAGCTGTAGCAGTAGTGGCTGTAGCAGAAATACGGGGTGGTAGCGAGCCACGTTCCACCTCCTGGTCAGTGATCTTGTGAGCTAAGCGGTTAATTCAAGGCAAGTTGTCAAGATTCACTGCAGTGACCAAGCCCTTGACTTGCGGTGCTAATCCGTTGATGTACAGCTCAATTCTTCGATGTGGTGGTCGTGATAAGTTAGGACACATGTTCGCAAGCTCATGAGATCGCTTCGTGTAGGCTTCGATCTCAGATCCCACCATCTTCAAATTGTAGTACTCATTTTCCAGCTTCTGGATTTCATGACGTGGGCAGTACTCTTCCCTCATCAGTTCCTTAAAGTCATCCCAAGTAGTTGCGTTTGCTATTTCAATACCCAGCATCTGGACTTGGGCATTCCACCAAGTCAAGGCACCATCCTCAAGAGTGCCCGAAGCATACTTTACCCTGTCCCCAGCAGGACAGTTACACATAGCAAAAACCGACTCGGCTTTCTCAAACCAACGGAGTAGTCCCACTGCTCCTTCAGTCCCACTGAACGTCTGTGGTTTACAATCCATGAACTTCTTAAACGTACAAGTAGGCGGATTATTCTGGTTCTGATTCGCAGGTTGACCTAAATACGAAAGGATATACGACACACGGGTAAGAGTTGAGTACACGGTACAAAGATAAAGAGCATTTGGTACATATCGTACTAGCTTGCTGAGCCGCTAAGGCTTCAGCCACGCGGGTATTGATCAAATCGGTTAGTTCTGCCTGGGACATGACAATGTTGCCACGTCCACCGTTTCGTCAGCCACGTCCGCTCATGATTCAATATAAGAAGTGGGGAAAAGATTAAAGACCAGGATTGAGTAGGAGTCGAACATCGCTATGACTTCTACCGATTACTAAGTCCTACCACTACATCAGGTAATGGAACAGAACCCCCTTCACACTCGTTAAACCTCACTAGGACTGATATGCACCCCACATTCTTATTATGTGTGCACCCATAATGATAATGCGATTTGCATGTTTATCCCAGCTCCTCTTAACTCGCGCTAAAAGGTTCCTCAAATTCGAGTAACAAGACAAAAGACATCACAAAACATGGATCACGAAAGTCTAGAGAAAATGTCACTCTATCAATCACTGAACGCAGGCAAATAACTCATAAATTCATACTGGAGTGCTAAGCATGCAATCATATGTAATGTCATATGTGGATGTACACAAGTTATGCTGTGCAATAAGTAAACGAGAGACGAACCTTGCAATTTGGAGCTAAGTGTCATGGTCGATTTCAGAATTGTTCGGTTATAGTCTGGTTTTATAAAAACGTTTTAAGACCTAGTTCACTATAACCAGTGGCTCTGATACCAAACTGTCACACCCCCAAAATACCATGAGTGGAAACTCCACGAGGCATGTGACACACCAGGATCCAGCCACTAATCACATTGAACTAATGATAAAATATTAAATAAAGTTCCCATTTATTACGATAAAGTATTCTCAAAACATAACGTAAAACCAACACGTTCAGCGAAAGCATAAAATAAGTCATTGTTCAAATATTTCAAAACCAAATGTATGAAACCAATGGACTTGTCACATGTTTCCAAGTTTCTCGACCCATGACCACTCCAGCGAATCCAGACAACAAGTTCCATATCCAGAAATCTAACGACCTGCGAGCATGTAACAAGTGTATCAGCACAAAGCTAGCGAGTTCACAGTTTCGTAAAACGTTAATTACCCAAATGTTTAGTTCAGAGTAATAACAATGTTGATAATAACTCGAGTACCGCAAGATGGCGTCAGTTTGTTTGCCCATCCCCAATGCCCCTATCAAAACATTGGTCGTGATTTAAGGTCATTAGTTCACGCCCGTCCTCTCAGGTACAGTGTGAGGTTGCCAAGCCTAATAGCGCTATCAACTAATACCCCATTCCCTCTCAGGTAACTGATTCGGTATAAGATGGAACTTAAAGTGATAGGAATGAGTGTATTATCCAACATCCCAGTTTAACCCAGAAAAGATGTATTCCTCTCAGGAATACCCGTTTGATTGTCAAACCCACCGGGACGTATGCTCAAAGAGTAGTGAACTCACCTTAGATTTGCTCGGTAATTTAAGTCACGTATTCCAAGTCGGTCAACCAAACCCTAACGTAGTTCCCAATAATAATCAGTGTCGAAACTCAGTTGAGACCACAAGGTCTCGACTCACAATTATAGCGGTCTCGAGTCGAAACCGTTGTTCTCGGGTGATTTCTTCACTAGCCGAGACCTCTTGGTCTCGAGTCAAGTCTCGGGTCAGAACTGAGCTGGTCTCGAGTTGCAACCAGTTAGTCTCGAGTCCTGCTGCTTTGTGATATTTAATGATGAGTCGAAACCGTGAAGGTCTGGAGTCGAAACTAGAGATTGCGAGTCGCAACCACTGTCGAGACCCCAAACATTGTAACTGGTTTCCTCCTTTATTCCCCATTAATCTCGTAACATCAGTTAATAAATTTTGGCATGTTTTATCGGAACAAAACAACAGTTATTTTTCATGTCCAAACAAACCCTAATTGTCGTTCATCATCAGAACTAATAACCCCGAAATACATACCCTTAATCATATAATAAGCATATACAATCATGATTATTAACATATATGATCATTAATCAATTCGGACCAACACAGGATACGGCTAACCATACTGTTTTGTGAGTATTCATCATCAATCGTTCTTTTAGATTAGATTCAAGTGGTTTCATCGATGATTCTATGAGCATAAAACCCTAAGTACGATTCAACATGTAAGGATACGATTTAACACAATAACATGTAACAATACAATCACATATAACCAGGGAACCGAATAAAGCAATGGTAACGAGAAACTAACCGAGAGAAACAAGATGAAGGCCACGAAAATCTTCGAGAAAGTAATATGGCAGCCGTCGAGTATGCAAGGGAGAAGAGGGGAGCTTAGGGTTTGATTATGTTTCTAAAACTCCAAAATACTATGCTTACTTCTACAAATATGCACACAGGAGGGGGGGGGGGGTTTCTGGGCCTAGGACCGCTTGGGCTCGAGGAGTTGTTTAAGCTGAGAATCATGGATCATATCGACGAGAGAGTACTCAAAGGTCTTGTGCGATTGAACATGTGATACCAGTTCACTTATAACATTCAAGTAATTCAAACATACAACTAGCACATACATTTTAGCTCACATTACAATCATCAAATCACAGCGTACAACGACACATAAAAAGATCAGTACAAGAAGAAAGGGTTTGGAAATATGAGTTGACACATATAGCAACACGTATAAACCTAGGATGGAGAAATCACCCGAACTTTAGGTGGAGAGCAAATACGGGTAACCAAAACCCGCTCGGATTTGCTCAGCGAGCTCCAGCACTGCCACAGGCTCAAGGTCAGCCATACCAGCCTTACAATCAATCGTTTCAGCCATGTCCTTATTCTTATCAAAATCAGAGTGACGGGAGTAGTTCCCAGCAACAAGCCCCTCAAGCAAATTCCAAGCTAGAAGAGATGATGGCACAACTTCTGAGCAGCTCCACTAGTGCAAATCAGCTAGCTGAGAAATGATATCAGCAAAGTGAGGATCGTTTCTTAGCTCAGGAGGGAGAGATGCGTTGTCAGAAGGCCTCGATTCAGAACATTGAGAATCAGGTTGGTCAGTTGGCTAAAATGATGTCGGAGAGACCCCCAGGTGGTCTTCCTGGCAATATTGAGACGAATCCGCGAGGGCATGTGAATGCCGTGATGACTAGCAGTGGTAAAACCACCGGACCCGACACATCGGACTCACCACTGATCACTGAGGCGGTCCCGACTGATACTTCGGACGAGGTGCACGCTAGGCGAGTCCTAGCAAGTATAGCACAGCTCCAGAAGCCAGTCAAAGATTACACTCCTCCAGTTTCGTACCCAGGCAGGCTGAAGAAGCAGAAGAATGAAGAACAATATGGTAAGTTTCTTGAGTTGTTCAAACAGTTACACATAAACATACCGTTTGTCGAAGCCTTAGCCCAAATGCCTAAGTACGCGAAGTTTTTGAATAATATCCCCTCGAACAAGCAAAAAGTGGAGGATATGTCTTGTGTAGTGATGAATAAGAGTTGCTCAGCTATTCTTCAAAACCATCTACCTACAATGATGGGAGATCCAGGCAGTTTCACGCTTCCTTGTCTTATTGGAAATATGTCTGTTAGTCATGCGTTAGCTGATTTGGGAGCAAGTATTAACCTTATGCCTTATAAGGTTTTTACCAAGCTGGATCTAGGTGAGCCGTCACCTACAAGGATGAGCATTTGACTAGCTAATCGTTCAATTAAGTATCCTTGCGGGTTTGTTGAGAATATGCTTGTCAAGATTGACCAGTTTGTGTTTCCCGTGGACTTTGTTATCTTGGATATGGATGAGGATTCTAGGGTGCCTTTAATACTCGGACGTCCATTCTTGAATACCGCTCGGACCATCGTAGATGTAGCTGCGGGCCAGATTACACTCTGAGTGAATGACGAGCATGTGACCTTCGACATCAAGTGGTCAATGCAGCACCTACAGAGTCAGGATGATGCGCTCTACTATGTTAACATTGTCGACACTTATGTGAGCACCCATTTCCAGGGCACGATTGAGGAGATTGATTCGGACACACATCTATTGTGTGGGGACCTAGATGGCATTACACAGGAGGGCCACGATTTCGAGCAGCCAGTCTATCAGATTGGTGATGATGGTTCCCAGAGTCCGAGTCGATTTACAGAGATTGATCGTGAGGATGAAGAAAAGTCGAAGCCTTCAGTTGAGGATCCTCCATCCTTGGAGCTTAAGGAGCTTCTGCCACATTTGGAGTATGCGTTTCTAGACGAGGAGCGTCGTCTGCTGGTTATCATTTCATCATCTTTGTCAGACGATTAAAAGAGCAGACTTCTCAGTATTTTACGACTTCATAAGAAAGCCATTGCATGCAAGATAATGGATATTAAAGGAATCAATCTCTCCTTCTGTACTCATAAAATTCTCATCGAGGACTATTACAAGTCGTATGCACAGCCACAGAGACGATTAAACCCGAACATGCAAGAGGTCGTCAAAAAGGAGGTCATAAAGTTGTTAGATGCAGGTTTGATCTTCCCTATCTCCGACTCAGTTTGGGTTAGTCCTGTATAGGTAGTGCCCAAAAAGGGAGGCATGACGGTAGTCACAAATGATTGGAATGAGCTTATTCCTGCCCGGACGGTCACAGGATGGTGTGTTTGCATCGATTATTGCAAACTCAATGATGCTACCAGCAAGGACCACTTCCCGCTTCCATTCATCGACCAGATGTTGGAATGTCTGTTGGGGAAGTCTTATTATTGTTTTCTGGATGGATTTTCCGTCTACTTTCAGATTCCTATTGCTCCTGAGGATCAGGAGAAGACTACCTTTACATGCCCCTTTGGCACATTCGCCTATCGGCGTATGGCTTTCGGGTTGTGTAATGCTCCGGCTACCTTCCAGCGATACATGGTTGCAATTTTCCATGACATGATCGAGGATTCCATGGAAGTATTCATGGATGACTTTTCAGTATTCGGGGATTCCTTCGATCAGTGTCTAGAGAATTTGAAAAGGATGTTAAAGAGGTGTGAGGAAACGAATCTGGTCCTGAATTGGGAGAAATGCCACTTTATGGTGAGAGAGGGCATAGTTCTAGGACATAAGATTTCACAAGCAGGGATGGAAGTCGATCCTGCAAAAGTTGACATCATTTCTCAACTTCCACCTCCCACCTCAGTTATAGCGATACGGAGCTTCCTAGGTCATGCTGGTTTCTACAGGCGATTCATTAAAGACTTCTCAAAGATCGCCAGGCCCATGACTCGTCTGCTGGAAAAGGACGCCCCGTTAATCTTTTGTGATGAATGCTTGAAGGCTTTTGACCTTCTTAAGCAAAAGCTTATGGAGGCCCCTATCCTAGTCGCACTAGACTGGAGTTTGCCGTTTGAAATTATGTGCGATGTGAGTGATTTCGCGATAGGGGCTATTCTGGGACAGCGAAAGGACAAGCACTTTCATCCGATCTACTATGCCAGCAAGACTCTTCATGATGCGCAGGAGAACTACACTACGATAGAAAAGGAGCTTTTGGCAGTAGTTTTTGCGTTTGATAAATTTAGATCGTTTCTAGTGCTGTCGAAGACGATTGTGTACACCGATCACGCGGCCATCTGATACCTGTTTAGCAAGCAAGACGCTAAACCACGTCTTATCAGGTGGATTCTATTGCTGCAGGAGTTCAACTTTGAGATTCAGGATAAGAAGGGTTCGTTGAATGTAGCGGTAGATCATCTCTCCAGATTGGAGCACGGGGACGCCGAGGACACATGTTGGGAGCCGATAAATGACAATTTCCCGCATGAGTCTTTGATGAGTGTCGAGGTATGCGAAGAGTCGCCCTGGTTCGCTGATTTCGCGAACTACCTTGCTTGTGGGATCCTTATCAAAGGATTGACGCATCAGCAAAAGAAGAAGTTCTTTGCGGACCTCAAGCATTACATATGAGACGACCCTTTCCTGTTTCGAGTCGGAGCAGACCAAGTGATTCGAAGATGTGTGTTTGGGAAGGAGGCGACTGACATACCGCACCATTGTCACGAGGGACCTACAGGAGGTCATCATGGAGCCAATTTCATCGCGAAGAAGGTTCTAGACTCCGGGTTTTATTGGCCCACCATATTCCGTAACGCGCAGAGATGGGTTAGTGCGTACGATGCTTGCTAGAGGGCAACCAATATATCCGCATGTGATGAGATGCCTCAGAATTGGATTTAGGTTTGTGAAGTCTTTGATATTTGGAGAATAGACTTCATGGGACCATTTCCTCCCTCATGTGGAAACAAGTACATCCTGGTCGCGGTAGATTATGTGTCAAAGTGGGCGGAGGCACAGGCCTTACCCACCAATGATGTCAGGGTTGTCGTGAGGTTTTTAAAGAGCTTGTTTTCTCGGTTCAGTGCACCGAAGGCACTGATTAGTGACAGAGGGACACATTTCTGCAACACTCAGCTTGAAAAAGCTCTATCCCGATATGGTGTGCACCATAGGTTATCCACGCCCTACCATCCTTAAACAAGTGGACAGGTGGAAGTCACTAATCGGGGATTGAAAAGGATCCTTGAGTGGTCGGTTGGTCAAAACCGCAAGGATTGGTCTTAAAAGTTGGATGAGGCGCTTTGGGCTTTCCGGACAGCTTACAAGACACCTATCGGGACTACTCCCTTTAGGCTTGTTTATGGAAAAGCATTCAATCTACCAGTAGAGTTGGAGCATAAGGCAATGTGGGCTCTTAAGACTGCAAATTTGGATCTTAAAACCGGAGGTGAAGGTTCTTGCAGATTCATGAACTCGAAGAGTTGCGACATCACGCCTACGAAAGCTCCGTATTGTACAAAGAACGAACCAAGAGGTTGCATGACAAGCGCTTGAAGGACCACAAAGAATTCCAAGCGGGAGATCTTGTCTTACTTTACAACTCTAGGTTGCGTTTATTTCTGGGAAAGTTACACTCACGGTGGACGGGGCCTTATACAGTGAAAGAGGTGTTTCCATACGGGACCGTCTCAATTGAGAATGCCGATGGTGTGACTTTCAAAGTGAATGACCATCGTTTGAAGTTTTATGTGGTCGGGCCGATCAATTCGGCGGTGGAGGTTATCGAACTCCACACCCCGCACGCATCATAAGTGTGGGGAGGAGAGTCCACGCTATCGACTCGATGATTAAAAATGTAGCAGGCGCGTCTTATACGCTTAGGGGTAGAATTTTCGTAGTTTTAGTTCTTTCGTTTTTTCTGTTTTTTCGATGTGTTTAGTCGTTTCTCGTAGGTTTGAATAGTTTTCAATCATACCGAGCGAAGAATCTGAGTGAGAAAATTGTTAAATCAATTTATATCTTGCAAAAGTGGCAGGAATCGGTCGAAACAACCCTCGAAAATAGGTCCTGTGCAGAATCTGCTGATCTGCAGTGATTGGCACGCTCGTGCCACCATCAGCACGACCGTGCATATCCAAACCAACACCTGCATTGGCACTCCCGTGCCAAATGTCGCACGATCGTGCCAAACATCAGGGGCAGTTACGTCAGCTGGGTATATAAGGCACTTTTCTGAAACCCTATTTCATATTTTGAAAACCCAGCCACACCCTCGTTCCAGACCGTTTTCCTCTCAAAAATTTCACCACTTTTTGCAAGATTTCTTGCATTCTTCAAACAAGGTATGTATTTTCTCTTGATTTTCAGTCGTAATCTTGTTTTAGACCTAGGGTTTTCAAATTTCTTCAAGGGTTTTAGGGTTCTCTTCATAAATACAAACGAAACCCTAATCCTTGGAAGAATGGTGCAAATCGTGAACAGCCAGTCGGTTTTCTACCTCCCCAATCACCAGAAATTTGATGGTTTTCGGAAAAATTTGTCTATCCAAGTGATTGGGGTTAAAAACTGCGGATAATCGATTCGCACGGTAGTGCCGTTGTTGGCACGGTAGTGCCGATGATGTTGTTCATGACTGTTTGCTGTGTTGTCGGAGATGCACGGTAGTGCCACCCTTGGCACGGTCGTGCCGATCCGATAAGTAACGGTGACCAAGGCTGTTCTCAGTGTCGATCAACTGTGCGACCTTTGGCACGCCCTTGCCAAATGCCCAGATCAGATTAACAGAAGCTTTGTAACACTGTGCTAGGCTGCTCCGTTTGAAATTTTTTATGTTTTTCATTGTTCTAACACTAGTTCCTCATGCAGATGAATCATCCTTTCCTTCATTTCGATCAAAACAACCCACGAGACCATCCTTGCCTCACTGCCCTCAACGAGCTATGGCAAAGGAGGGAGGAAATTGGTATACCAAGGAGGCTTAGTTGGGATGTAATGGAGGTGTTGAACCAATCCGATCGGCTGCAAAATGTGTTATCACTCCCGTTCTCCTGACTACTCAACATCAACCAACCTCTTTACCTTGAGCTTACCTTGGAGTTCTTTGCCACATACTCCTATGAAAAACCCAAGGCAAGTCGAAATCCTGATTTCAGAAGAAAGAAACGGATTAACTTCAGGTTAGGCGGTCGATGGCACAATTGGACCGTTGGCAGGTTTGGAAGAAGGCTTGGGATCTACATGGACGATGAAATGGATTCTGAGTTATTCATGGAACAGTTTACCTTTGCCAGCGAGCAACAACATTTTGAATTTTGGGCAAGGTTTCTGACGGCCCAGAGTATGACCCTCGAAAGGCGAAAGTATCACGGCTGCGGGACCCACTGCTTCGGGTCCTACATCATATCTTCAGTCACACGATAGCGGGGCGTACGGACAGTTTGGGAAACTGTCCCACACCGGATGCCATTTACTTATACGCGCTCACAGACGGGGTTCACATTAACCTCGCCGCACATATGGCTAAGTACCTCATGCACAACTCTGATAGGACCCCCATCAGCCAGATTCACGGAGGTCAATATGTTACCCAGCTCGCCTACTTAATGGGTATCATGACCGATGAGGTCATAGCCGGTCTAACTTTGGTTCATCATGGAATTTATGTGGACATCTGCTCGTTGAAAGCTATAGGGTTAGTCGTTGATACCGATAACAGCTCGAGGTTAAATGGCTTAAACAACGAGGTTTGGGACCCGCTGCCACCAGTTCCAGCTGACGAAGAGGATGAAGAGATGCATGAGCACGAGGAGGAGCACGAGCAACCACCACACTCACCACAGCCACAGCACCAGCAGCACCAGGACTGGCCACCCGGCATCCCATCCTATCCTGAGTTCTACAGTCAGTTTCAGCAGATGCAAGTAAATCAGGAGCAACTTCGAGTGAACCAGGATTTCATGCGACAGGAGATGCATGCAGGGTTTTCGTATATTTTTGGTGGTTTTCAGAATGCTTACCCCGGTTACTTCGGTGAGCCCCCGCAGTTCCCATTTGGGAACCCAAGTGACGATGGCTGGGTAGGCACATCGGGCACCGGTGGTGATGCCGACGATGAGTAGTAGATGAGCTTCTGACTTGGTGTTTCTTTTAGTAGTTTGTTTTGGGGTGTTCATTTTGGGTTATTATTGTAAACACCCTCGGATATGATTTTATTTTCAGACATTGTCTTTTATTTTTTTAGTTTATGTATGGACGCTTATTATTTTTATTATCTAGTTTATGGTTTGTGTTGCAACTAGATTTTCCCTCGTGTTGTGTTTTGTGTGGCGACGTCTATGCAGGTTTTTGGAGCACATGTTGGACCGGAAAAAGACAGCAGAACCGGCAGTGGAGCCTCGTACCATCTTCAATCATCTTCAGGGGAGTGTTATTCTCCTTTTTCTCTATATTTTTGGGTTTTGCATTGGGGACAATGCGAAGTTCAAGTGTGGGGTGGGGGTTTAACATTGTGACTTTGTTTGTCCTCTAAAAAAAATCCTGTGTATTTTTATTAAATAAACCGGTTAGTTGTTGTTTTAGAAAACTTCGGAAACGATAAAGAACCGACAAGCCAAATAAATTTCGAAAGAGATAACTAAAAAAAACGTGATAAACAAAGAATGACTTGCATGTTAGTTTTCACAATTTTACCCATTCCTTCCGTTATGTGAGCATGTTTAAGCCTTAGATTCGTCATATGTTTGTTCATTTCGGAATAGGAGTGAGCCGGATGTCTCGTGTAGTTTAGAACTTGTCACTAGCATACTTTTCGAGACCATAAATGTGTGAGATTGTGTAAAAATGATAGAGGCACTTAGAAAACCCTTTGTTATTAGCCTTCTTCTTTGGTTAGGATTAACCATGTTGAGCCTTTTCCCGTGTTTTTCGTTCTTCTACCCAACCAAATAACCCACTTTGCCAAATTTAACCTTTTTAATTTTAACCCATTGTGTTGAAACTCGGTTAAAGTTATCGTTTAACTAGCGTTCCTTGCAATCAGTTGTTCTTTTTACAAAGGCATTGGAATATATATATATATATGTATATATATGCAAAAAAAAATAGAAAATCAGAAAATAAAACGCCCTAAAATAGGGTGAAGACGACAAAATTCGAGCAATTTTAAGTGCTAAAATGGTGAAGTTTCGTCGATTAGCTCGATAAAACAAAGTTGTCTTTTTAAGGCATTAGTTATGTATAGTTTAGTTGTTTTACGCTTGTTAAACATAATTACCGAGTTTTAACCATTTAGGTGCTGTTTGTTTTTTCAGATGTAAAATGTCTGTAGTCTGCGAACCACATCTGCAGGCATCTGCAAGAGAAGATGTGGCTCAAATGTCTGCAGTCTGCAAGGAGAAGAGGGTTTGTTTTTTTTCTTCAAAAACAACTTCAACCACATAACACACACAAGCTCTCTCTCTCTCTCTGCTCTCTCTCTCTAGAAACTCTCTCTCTCTACAACCACCACCACCGCACCACCTCTGCCACCACCACCGCACCACCTCCGCCATCACACCACCGCCATCACACCACCGCCTCTCTCTCTCTACGGTCTCTCTCTCTCACAGAACACTCTCTCTCTCTACAACCACCACCACCACCGCACCACCTCCGCCATCACACAGGTCTCTCTCTCTCACAGGTCTCTCTCTCTCTCTCTCTCTCTCTCACAGGTCTCTCTCTCTCTCTCACAGATCTCTCTCTCACAGGTCTCTCTCTCTCTCTCTCTCTCTCACAGGTCTCTCTCTCTCTCTCACAGATCTCTCTCTCACAGGTCTCTCTCTCTCACAGATCTCTCACTCTCACGGGTCTCTCTCTCTCTACGGTCTCTCTCTCACCGATCTCTCTGTCACACCCCCAAAATCCACTCGCGGTGCATCACCGCTTGGAGGCGTGACTGACCAGGATCAAGCCACCAATCATATTGAACATTTAAGTATTAAGTAAAAGTAGATGTAATTCAACCAAACCAATATGAAAGGTGTTTCAAAACATAAGTATAATATCAACGTTTAGCGGAAGCATAAAAGTAATCCAACATGAGTATAAGTATGTAATGTCATAAACGTTTAACAAAGCATTCACGATCCTTGTTCACAACGACCGCGCCTCCCAGTGCAAGCTCCAAGTGTACCTAACGACCTGCAAGGCATGTAACAGAGAGTCAACAACTAGTTGAGCGAGTTCACAGAAAGTAAATGCGTAATATTAAGTTCGTATGTAACATGTGGCTCTACTGGGCCGATAGTACGTTCTATTGGTGGGGGCTTCCCATGTTGTAAGTTCAATTAGTGGGGGCTTCCCATGTTGTAAGTTCAATTAGTGGGGGCTTCCCATGTTGTAAGTTCAATTAGTGGGGGGGCTTCCCATGTTGTAAGTTACTAGACTAGTTTTACCCATAAGTATCCTTCCCAATCCGAGGATAGTAGTAAGTATAAGTTTACGTAGGTTTTACGTAAGTGTCCTTCACAACCGAGGACAGTATTGAGTATAAGTTCACGTAGGTTTTACGTGAGTATCCTTCACAACCGAGGATAGTATTGAGTATAAGTTCACGTAGGTTTTACGTGAGTATCCTTCACAACCGAGGATAGTATTGAGTATAAGTTCACGTAGGTTTTACGTGAGTATCCTTCACAACCGAGGATAGTATTGAGTATAAGTTCACGTAGGTTTTACGTGAGTATCCTTCACAACCGAGGATAGCGAGTAGCATAAGTATACGTAGGTTTTACGTATGTGTCCTTCACAACCGAGGACAATGGTATGGTAGTCTAGTATCAGTGTATGTACGAATCTATTCAACCTTATACCTTCCATCCCATTCCCCAAACCCTGGGAATCCCATGCCTTAGTAAGGGTGTGAACTCACCTTGGTTTGCTCGGTATGCTAAGTATGTGCTCACGGTTAATCAGTCACGTCCGATTCGAGATGAAGGAACAAGGATTCGAGAGCTAGGGATGATGGTGAACGATGGTTGTTGTCGTCGCACAGAAAGGGAGAGTGTTCTAGGGTTTCGGTTGTTATGATAAATGTGTGAAACTGATGATATTTCACGTTTTAAAGACTCAAAATAACGTGTTGGGCCCGAACTGGGCTTCGGTGGATCTGGGCTCGGCGAAACAGCCTGTTTCGTCGAGAGGGTTGTTGGCGAAACAATCTGTTTCGTCGAGAGTGGTTATGGCGAAACAGATATTGTGTTTCGTCGAGTTGTTTAGGTCTCAAACAGTTTACAGTTGATCATGCAGTCAAGTACTTACACCTTATCATTCAAAAATCAAGATTATCATCTTAACTATAATTTAGTGTGCACAATTACCAGGTAAATAATTCGTGTAAGCAATAATCTAGACGGTCAACGTGCAATAAATGCGAATAAAGAATGTCGGAAATTCGAGTTGTCACACTCTCTCTCTCACAGATCTCTCTCTCTCTCTCTCTCACAGATGGGTTTGGTGGTGGTGGGTTTTGACGATGGTGGTGGTGGAGGTGGTGGCGGAGGTGGTGCGGTGGTGGTGGCGGAGGTGGTGGTGGCAGGGGAGAAGAGGAAGAAGAAGAAGAAGAAGGGTGTGTGTGAAGATCTGATCTGTTTATGAAGCTATTATCCATAGCTTTTTTTTAAGCTATTAAAAGCCATTTTAAGATCTTTTTTTTAAACAAACAGTCTTCAAGGGCTTATGTCTGCCGGCCCGCAGACATAAGCTCTTTACAGACGATATAAGCAAAAACAAACAGAACCTTAGTCACTTAAAAAATTCCATTCCACACCCTTCACCCTAGCCTATCGTTACAACCCGTGAAGACCTCTTGATTTACACTTTTTCGCATGTTAGTTGGTGGAGATGAGATCTTGTGACAAGCTTATGATATTACACGCTTCATTATCTAGGTATCGAGTGTTTACACATACACATTTTATGTATGTTTCACAAATATAGTCGAGTGTGTGTGAACATTGTGAGACGTGTGAAGGTTAGCATGCTAAGTCAATCGGAAGTGAAATCACGGCTTTTTGGTTATCTCTACATATATTTGCATGTGCTTGTTTGATTTGAGTCCTTTGATGTTGTCTTTCGAAAAACCGGCTAATCGTATGTATATGTATTAATAGGCAGTATGTAAATTAACTTTCTCGTTAGAAACTATCTTTTATTCTATTTTAATTTTAGCTTGCTTGAGGACAAGCAAGGTTTAAGTGTGGGGAGGTTTGATATTCACTAAAATACACATACTTTATTCCCCCATTTCACCCCCATTTTATGCGTTTTCAGCCATAAAACATTAGATACTTAATCGTGTGTACTTTTGTTTACAGACCTCAAACAGCGTGCCAAACAAGAAGATGAAGAAAAAGAGGATTTTTCGAGCGAAACGGCAGAATTAAGAAGATTCTGTGAAACTGTCTGCAGTCACTGGCACGCCCGTGCTGTCACACCCCTTTCTGCGGCGGAAGCACGAGGTGTGATCATGAAAGGTTCTCATTGCATACGAAGAGTAAACATGCTACATGCTCGTAAAATAACATTCAAATACCATAATTTGAAAACATACGTTAGCGTTTACATCGCTAAGTCGCATAAAACATTGTCTTAAAAGTTTACAACTTTATTCAAAGTTAAACACAAGCGACATCCACGAGCATAAGCTAGACCACGCGCACATCCATCCTAGTTACCTGAAATACATGTGAGTTTTTGGAAAAAACGTCAACATAAAGTTGGTGTGAATTCATGCAGTTTTGTATTTCATGTTTGTATATTTTGTATGAAAACATAGTTTGTGAGTAAATCAAGTTTTCATATGTAAATCCAGTTTCATGTGTACACCACGTACATCTGTATAATTCAATATCTTCTTGAGTACCCCACGTACTCAAGTTTAATTCTCATTCTCTTGAGTACCCCGCGTACTTCAAGTATAATTCAATCTTCTTGAGTACCCCACGTACTTCAAGTTATATATCAATTTTGTATGGTATGAATTTTATGTAAATACAGTATTTCTGTACTTATCAGATTGTTAATGGGTTGCAAAGCCATTAACATGTGGCACGTCATAGGAAGTCACCAAACCTAAGGCATTTAATTGGTATATTCTGAGACACAAAAGCACTCCTCGATTCTCGCCCCGACCAGGAGTGTGGCTGCCAGGCACCCGTTAGATCTAACCTTTTGTTCTGCGGTCTAGGTATATTGTTGATTAATGGTGCTTCTGTACCCTATTCGTGACACTATTTCTCATAACGCCTCCTACTTGGTTCTCGTTCTCACCAAGCGCGTTTCTTGTTATCATTTCTCATAGCGCCTTACACTTGGTTCTCGTCTCACCAAATGCGCTTCTTGTATTTATATCATACCATTTATAAATATTGTACTTTTGTACATGTATTTCACCCCCGAAGTTATAAAAACTGAAAACAGTTAAAGAGAAAAGGGGGAGCATGAACTCACAACTTTGCGTTCCTAGCGTCGTAAACTCCACCGGATTTGCTTAATTAACGTCGTAACCTATACGCGTTTTCTTATCGTTAGTCACTAGACTTGCGTCGCACAAGTACAGTCACTCTCTTTTGTGTATAATTTCTTGTGTTAAAAATATTCTTATATTTTTAACTACGTATCTTACTTATTTTATTTTCTCCAAAAATAAATATAAGTCTTTTGTGTTTTGCACTTTGCACCCGAATCATGTATCTTGTGTTTTGTACGTGTATTTCTATATTTCTACTCCTCATGAGTATTTAGTGTATTTTTAAGTCTTAATACACTAGCACGTATAACACATACTATATACACTTAGCACAAAATTTGGTGATAAAATAATATATATTTTTCTCTCAAAAATATATACTTATTATCCATTTTTATTCTTCAAGAAATCACCATTTCTTATCATCAAAAGTTAGGGAAACCTTGTTAATGCTTTTAAACTCATTTTTAGGGAATAAGTTTCTCAAAAACTTATATTTTTCTAAGTGTCAAAATTTATAAAAATTTTGACAGAGTTTCCCCTAAAAATGGAGGTTTCCCACGTTTTCAAAACGTGTGTTTATTTTCTTTTAAAACATCATCAATCATCAATAATCATCAACAACAATTATCAACAATAATCACTACTTTTCCCCACTTCATGAACTTGGATATTTACCAAGATTGTGTAGTATCTTACTAGCACATTTAGTAAGTCTTGTTATCTTTAAAAATAAGTTTAATTTCTTAAAAACTTTATTTTTAAAGAGTATGAAGTTTTACAACTTCTAGTCGATTTTTACGAAAATTATTTCTTTGTTAAAACCCTTGTTACACAAGTATCCATACACTTGTTTGTTCACAAAAACCACTTTTGTTTGTGTAAGACCCGGTTTAGAACATGTGATTTCTTTAAAGTGTGGTTCTTCAAAAATACCACTTGCAGATACGTAGATCCGCTAGTTTTAAACACCAATGTACAGGTTAAATTACTTTTACACAAGTAAAATATTTTACACAAGTTCATGTCTCTAGTGTGGTAGAGTTTCGCCTTTTAACCCTTGTAGTAACCAAAAACGAGCTTATGTGAAGATCCATGATCTTACAAAGTCGGGTTAAACGATGATCCGAGCTACCACATCATAGATCGGGTCTAGATAACCATATATTTCAAATACTACAACTTTTACACAACATATGTGCTATTAACCACCACTTTAAGTGTTTTTAGTAGACTTTTGTTCATCATTTTGTATTTTAACGAGATTTAACCGACATAATTTCTTTTAACCACTTTAGATAAGTTCAAGAATGAGTTTTAAACAATATACCTCTAGCTCAAGGCTAGGGAAGATTCTTGATGAAAAACGCGTGGATAAGAGCTAAAGAAAGAGGTCCTTCGTGTTCCGCTTGCTCCAAGCTTCCTAATACGTGACCTCTAACACTTGTATGATGATGGAAATGCAAGAACCAAACTCGAAAATGGAGGGGTGCACAAGGGGGTGTTGGGCCGTAGCTAGGTAGAGAGGGAGAGAGAGTGTGGAGTGGTGTTGTGTGTATGTTATGTTCTCATGTGTTTAATGGGGATCTTATAGACAATTTTTAGGAGTATTAACCATTGGTCACTATGTCTTCTTGATACTAAGCATTTGAGATTAAACAAATCTAGATAGTACAAGTTGTGTTCCCCATGGTTAGGGGACGGTTATGAGAAGGGGTGGGGGTTGGTTCGATCCAAGCTAGGTTAGTTAGGGTGGTGGTGGTGTTAAGTAGGTTAGTTAAATACTTAACCTTGTTAATAATATATAGCGTGCTATGACGGGTGTTAGGGTAATCAAGGACCCTAACTGGCTCAGAAATTTATAGATAGTGAAAATAATAATATTTTCATGTTCCGGGTATAGTCCGGTTGTTCGGTTACATACCGATTCGTTAAAGTGCTAAATCACACTTTTTAGTGTCTTTTAAGTACCTTTCATGTACTCTTTCAATTCCCAACACTTAGGGAAATATTCTGGATAATAAAACGACATTTCTGCATAATCTTTATATGTCTAAATGCTGATTTATTGCTGAATTGTATAAATTCTGCACTTAAAGTGCGTTTCGGGTGCTTTTTAGTGCGTATTCTTGCTTTCGTATTGCATATATATTAACCCTTGTATGTATTCTTGGGTTTTAATGCATTCTTGTTGTCGGACCTACACCTAGGCCTCAATTCTGATGTCTGACTGCTTTCTGCAGTTCTGTTGACACATTGTGTCTTACCGGTGAGTTCACTATTATTCTGACGCAACGCTCTTGTTTATGCATAACGCAATATTTTGTAGTATACAACATGCATGAATTCACTTGTTTAATCATGTGTTCAGACATTGCTGACAATTAAACTCATAATTGCAGTCATTAAGCAATAATTATAGTGTACGGAAATTACCGGTTTGTGCCAGTTGTCACACGTGCCGTTTCGATGACCAGACCAAGCTCGGAGATGCACTGCCAGTGCGATCAGGCATGCCAGCAAACTTCGGAAACACATGACCGTGCGTTGAGTGGAATGACCATGCCAGGCTGTTGTTCACGGAAGCACTGCCAGTGTGGTTGGCAGTGCCAGCCACTTCTCGGAGATGCACGACCGTGCGTCGGACGGCATGACTGTGCCGATTTGAAGACCGATCCAAGATCTCCTGATGTCACAAGGTTTGATGAATAGTGCACGACCGTGCACTTTATTGGCACGACCGTGCCAGATGAAAAAGTTATAAAAAACAGCAGGGGGAACTCAGTTCAAAATTCTGGACTTTTGGGAGCTCATCAGGCGAATTATCAGGCTCCGGAGGTTATACTTTTGCCCGGATTCAAGCCACAATCGCGCCTAGAAGCTCCGTTATTATCCGAACCTTCAATCTTGTGCTTGTTTATGGTTTGATTCTTGAATCTTTCCATTGTTTTGTTGTAATTCAAGCATTTTGATTGATGATTTATGTATTATTGTAGCCTACGGGCAAAAACACTAGTAATCCTTGCTTAACAAACAACCATTAGTATGTTAACCATGTTTGTAATGACACTAAAGCATTTTCTATGTTAATCCTTGATGATTAGTTTGCAACCTTGTTTATTGATGTTGAATTCTTGATTATAGTTAATTATCTTGGATGATTAGTATGTGGTTAGTTGAGATATTTGCAAAAAGAAGCTTAATTAATCATGTATTAGTAAACTTTTAACTTGTTTAGAATGTTTACACCATGAGACTAGAAATGGTTTGTGGTTTAATAAGGGGTAATTATTGTTAATCAAGAAGGTTTTCCCTCACAGAAGGACCTTAACGGGTTAGATGGTGTTGTTATAAATTCTCGACATAAGTTGTTAACCTTGTTAGTAATTTAGGCTAAAATTGCTTTCTTGGTGAATTTATGTTCAAGATTTGTAAAATGAACTCGGTTGTGATTTAATCTAGTTTATGCTTGTCCCGGTGGTTGCATTGTGTTTATCGGTGTCACTTTCCTTGATTAAGTGAAGTTAGAAAACTCCTAACGGATGACTAACTTATCTTCAGGGGATTTTCAAAGACATTTATCAATTGGGCGTTAAAGAACAATTTTAGGTGGTTAAAGTGTGTTTTATCGCTTTAACTTTCCAAAGAGTTGTCCTGTTATGATTCCCGAAAGGGATACTAATTGTCTTTGAAAGTTAGAAAATTGATCAAGTGTTTTAGTGGCAAAACCGACTTAGTTAACATCTTCTGGTTGTTCATAAAGCAAGGCTATTTATATTTTTATATTTGGAGTCTATTATGTTTTTAAAAGTATATGTTTAGTCCTATTGATGTGCAAAAAATGCAACATATAAATTACATCAATTGTGGCATAAAACTAACCCTTTTTTAGTACTAATGTTGGAAAAAGTGTGTTTTTGTCTTCCTTTTGTATTTTCAGGATTAAATGAGCTTAAATGAACAAAAGAAACAAAAAGGCAGCTAAATCTAACATAAATACAAGAAAAGGAACAAACGTGGCATGCCCGACCTCCCCGACAGCATCTTCCCAAGCAAAACAAGAGAACAGAAGGCTGAACACGCCCCGTGCTCAATGAGCACGGGGGCGTGCCCAAGTGATTGCAGAAAAGACAAAGCTGTAGAAGCTTCTATCACCCACCACAGGGGCGTGCCCAGCGGACACGGGGCCGTGGTCAACTCTACGATTCGCAGAATCTGGGGAAATCTTAATAGTACAGATACGCTTCTGCACACGGGGGCGTGCCCAGCGGACACGAGGGCGTGGTCAACTAATGCAGACAAACTGCAATTAATGAAGAAAGAGAAGGAAGGTGGACACGGGGCCGTGCCCAAGTCTGTGTTCAGCCTATAAATAGGGGTGCTTGGCTCATTTGCAAACCATCCCTTGGCACACCACCCCTCTCACACTTCACCCACCACCCACCACCATTACAACACCATCATCCACCACCATCATCCATCGTCCATCGTAGAGTGTGTGAGTCGTCTCGGGATCCAAGATTGATCGTAAGAGTTCTTGAGAATCAAAGGCCATGTTTGCCTAAGTCTCTTACATCACTTGGTGAAGACAAGTGTCTAATGCAATACTTTTTATTTTTAATCTTTTCGCACTTTTTACTTGGTTATGTATTAATGACTTTAATAACTAGTTTCTTATGTTGAAGGTGATTCTTCCTTATCGTTTGTCCGTGGTGTCTTGGCATTATTTTACTGTCTATATAAAATAAAAGATTTTCACCATTCATATCTTCACGGTCTATATGGAGATATGTTGGCTACCTGGTCGGGGGTTAAGGGAACGGTTTGGTAAGAGTCTTGCCTTGTTCAGTGTATAGATCCTGCAAGGACCTGGGTCAAATTTAGTAGGACCTCCTTCAATACCCACCGGTATCGGATGGCGGGGGTCCAAACTCTTTGATCCCCTCATATGTAAGCTACTATTAATACTTTAATCCGGCTACTTAGGACTGTATCCCTGCTGACTCAGACTACTAAGCTGAGGGTAACGTCACCTTCAAAAGAGGGGCCTACCATAATATGCATTAATAACTTAATTAATTATCTTTCAATAATCCGACCCTTTAGGATTGTATCCTTGCTGACTCAAACTACTGGGTTGAGGGTAACGTCACCTTCAAAAGAGGGGCCTACTACAATAACTAAGATAATCTCTTAAAAGTGCAAAAGTGCGGAAATAATCAAAGGTTACACTAAAGACGAGTCGGATCCAAGTGATTCATCTTGTCTATCTGTTTTTATTTTTATTTTATTTTTCAGCATTTTAGTTAGTTTTTATTTTTTCTAGTTTAAAAACCTTTTTCTAACTTTGTTTTGATTAGACGTTGAGGATAAACCGGTACTAAAAGCTCTTGTGTCCTTGGACGACCTCGGTATCTTGCCAACACTATACTACGCTCACGATGGGTGCATTTGCCCATATGTGTGTTTGGTGTTAGTAAAATATCGTGTTTTATAAATTTAAAACTTGGCTAACGTGTAAAAAGGGGTTAAAATATATTTAAATATATATCACACCACACGCGCATCAAGTTTTTGGCGCCGCTGCCGGGGACACAAGGATTTTAAGAAAGTTAGGAATCAACGGCCTAATCGTTTTTTCTAATTTTTCTGTTTTTTTAGGATTTTCTTAGTTTTTCAGCTTCTGCAGAACTCAGCACGGGCCGTGCCCGCTGAACACACCCCGTGCCCAATCCTTGGAACTGGCAATCCTGTTTTAAGTCAGACAGTAAGATGAACACGTGGCCGTGCCCACTCAACACGCCCCGTGCCCAAGTTTCAGCTACTGAAAACAGAACCGTAAGATCCCGACGGTTGGTAACTTCTTACACAAACATGAGTGATACTGATATTTTTTACTTTCGGCACTCTTATGGTACGTGGTGTCAAATATGTGGTGGTTCCCATAAAGAATTAGAATGTTATTTTCTAAATTATAAGCCCCACTATATAGACCCATTGTTTTCCTGTAGCCTTAAGAGGGGCGAAAATAAAAATAATCCCTATCTCTCCCTCGAATGCTCTCAACCGGATCTTCTAGGAGAAATGCTTCTTGATGAACTATTTCAAATGGAAGATCTAATTCTTAATTGGTTAAAAGAACTTAGGATGGATTTTAATAATTTATCTCAAGACGATAACCAAGAAGAATTGTTGGGATCGCATTCAAATAAAAACAACTTCGTTGTTCCCGATGATGCCTCTAACTCTAGCGAGGACTTGAGCGATAGTCGTCCCTGTGTCGATTGTGCCATGAAGGACTCCCAATCGACTTCGTTCGATGCATACATAGACCTGAGCGATTCGGCATACACCTTCTTTAACGAGAGCCCGGGAAAGGGTTGGACTTGTCCACCTACATTTAGCATGGGAATCACCCTCACCGACAACCTCTTGCATTCTCGTCTTAATCTAGAGCAATTAAGGTATCTAAGGCACTTTGGGGTTGTTCCATCCAGTAAGGAACCGCCCGATCTGGATGAATTCCTTAAAAATAGATGAAACTTCATAAACAGCCTTTCGACACGGGGCCGTGCCCAGGTCAGCACGCTCCCGTGTCCACCAAAAGATTCCTTTCTGACTTTTGTCAGAATACGGAAAAAATGTGTCAGGATCTTGCCTGCACACGAGGCCGTGTCCAGCCGACACGGGGCCGTGTGCAGCGTGCTGTCGTTTTCTATAAATGCAGCCAAGAATCCTGCACATTTGGACCATCCAGGGACAGAGATTTGAGAGGATCTTCTCACCTACCATCCTAGGTATTTTCTAAAAGAAGGTTCTAACAACCATCTTGTCCTTTCCTCTTTTATCCATTACCTTCTTCTTCATCTTTCTTGCTTCAACACCTCCATTGAAGCTTGAGATCACCATGATTCCAAGCTTTATTGTGATGTTTGTTGGGTTTTTGTTCAAGGAAACTTGTTAAAAATAAGTTGTATAACATTGTTTTAAGTTATTTCTGCTCAAAAATGCTTCATAAGTTGGAAAAATAATTTGAAACTCCAAGATTCCTTGTTCCAAAAATCTGCAGAAAGGTGAACACGGGGCCGTGTCCGAAGCTACTGTTTCATTAAAATGAACTATTTTTTGTTTGTTTTCGTAGAATGTCTAGTCAAAACAGTGGAACCTCTTCTGCGCACTCCAGAAACCGTCGAAGGGAAAGAAGGTCATCAATTGAAGCAACTCTC
Organism: Helianthus tuberosus; assembly: GCA_030545235.1. NCBI lineage: Eukaryota > Viridiplantae > Streptophyta > Magnoliopsida > Asterales > Asteraceae > Helianthus > Helianthus tuberosus. The sequence continues at coordinate 83,944,202 of CM060418.1, read as the reverse complement.
GTACGCTACGTAATGGCATTATGTGAGGCTCTTGATGAGATGACGTCGGTAGAGGAGGTCCTAATAGACCGTATAAATTATCTTACGGTGGGGCTGGAAAACAGTTTTCAAGAAATCAACCTCTTGCACCAAAGGTTGAACATTCTTGTGACACCTCCCATGGAACCAATCCTCCCTCAAGAGGATTGGAACCTAGCACTTGGAGTCAACAATCCTACCGGATGGGACGACATTCCAGCGGAACCTCCACTTGAAGATCTACAAGAAGTCCCGGTTGAGATTGCACCTCCTCAAACCGATGCCAATGAGCCCACCTTTCTTCTCCCAAGGGAGATAGAGGAGTGGCTCGCCGACGTGTGAGGGAACATGCTCGGAGAAAGAATTTTTTCAAGCCGCATCCAACCGAGAAAATTATCTTTTCGGAAATTTTGCTAATAGAATAAGTGTTAGGCTAGAACTTCTTGGTTTAGATTTCTTGTGTTTCTTTTGACCTATTTATCTAAAATTTTAACTTATTAGGACTATTATGTAATTCTCTCTATTTGAATGAATGATGATTCTAGTTAAAATGGTGTTTGGATGATGTTGTAATGAATAAAATACACTCGGGATGGTGAAGGATAACAAGGAAAACTTGAACCAGCACCCCATGCACGAAAACAGGGCCACCCGACAAATTTTTCTTCATTACAGCAAGTTCAGCACGGGCTGTGCCCGCCCAACACGGCCCCGTGCTGCACAATCTGCAGGAAATGCCCAGTTCAGGTAACTGGACATGGGGCGTGCTCATTGAACACGCCCCCGTGCCCAGGCTTCTGTTTCTTTTTACAAACTTTTGTTACTGGCGATCTGAACACGGGGCCGTGCCCGGACACCACGGGGTCGTGTCCAGACGCCCAGTAACATAAAATTTTGTTTTTTCACACCTTTTTACACATTCAATCAACCTAAAAACTTATTTTTGGGACACATTGAGGACAATGTGTAATTTAAGTGTGGGGGGGATGCTAAAACCTTGAATCTTGCAAGTCCTAAATACAAGCCTTACACAAAACTCTATTGGAACCGCTAATCACCCCAAATTTTTTTCAAAAATTTTTCATTTTCTTTACTTGTCTAGGTTTAATTTGGGAATTTCAAGTTCTAAAAAGGTTACATTTTTACAAATTTACAACCGATAGCGTCGTGATAAAAATAACCAACATAAGAAAATTATGAAACGGCATGACAAACCTAGTTAAAATTTGATTATATATACTTGATCACATAAAAACCCATTCCCACAAAAAGTGAGTTTTGAGCCTTTATTGAGCATACAAATACATATCTTTAAACTAAATGCTCATTTTTCGTTTCTTGTGTGAATAGCCGCGTGGTTCTTACGACTCTAGAACTTGCCACGACGATACATTCCCGATCCTTACCAACTTAAACCCGAGTAAGTAAATGACGGAGGCATTAGGACTAACCCTTTTTATTTCTACACCATAATTTTTCCTTTTTTTTTACCACCTACCCAAAATCCCCCTAGTTAATCCCTTTGAGCCTAAACCTTTTCATTTCATAACCCAAAACAAACACCCTTTCACCCACCAAAACCTTTTTATTTTTAACCCTTTTGTTTTAGTAACAAGCTCGGTTTTTCTTATGACTTTCAAAAAAAAAAAATGATGATGATGAAGCAAAAGAGAAATAAACAAACAAGTTTATCAAAAAAATAACTTTGTTTGAATAATGGCTTCATCAAAATAAAAATTTCAAAAATAAAAAGTCTTACGAAAACCGACGCTTTTTACGCATTTCGCCCTTTTACTAACCACTAACCCAACCACCTACCTTTAACCCAAGCCTAACCCTTCACCCAAAAGTCCTCTTGATATTTACAAAGGTATATAGTTAAAAAGGAGGAGGATTGATTGCTTGGCAAGCTTATGGTAGAAGTAAGTTCCATGCCGCTCTCGAGTGATCCACTAAAATACATCTTCGGCCGAGTGTTGAGTGATCCCCGTGAGGTATGTGAACTTGTATATAAGTGGAATTTTAAAAAGGCATGTTATGCCCTAATAAGTAATTTATCTTATGGAATGTTTTCAATAAATCATGACGAATAGGATTGTAAATAAATAAAAACAAAACTAAATAAAGAAACTTGGAAATCCCGACACTCTACGACAAGCCCAAAAAACCTTCTCTTCTACCCATTCCATTTGGGAGTGTAAAGCCACAAAGTAAAGAGTTTTGCTTAAGGACAAGCAAAGATTCAAGTGTGGGGGTATTTGATGTGCACAAAATGCAACATATAAATTACATCAATTGTGGCATAAAACTAACCCTTTTTTAGTACTAATGTTGGAAAAAGTGTGTTTTTGTCTTCCTTTTGTATTTTCAGGATTAAATGAGCTTAAATGAATAAAAGAAGCAAAAAGGCAGCTAAATCTAACATAAATACAAGAAAAGGAACAAACGTGGCATGCCCGACCTCCCCGACAGCATCTTCCCAAGCAAAACAAGAGAACAGAAGGCTGAACACGCCCCATGCTCAATGAGCACGGGGGCGTGCCCAAGTGAATGCAGAAAAGACAAAGTTGTAAAAGCTTCTATCACCCACCACGGGGGCGTGCCCAGCGGACACGGGGTCGTGGTCAACTCTAAGATTCGCAGAATCTGGGGAAATCTTGATAGTACAGATACGCTTCTGCACACGGGGGCGTGCCCAGCGGACACGAGTGCGTGGTCAACTAATGCAGATAAACTGCAATTAATTAAGAAAGAGAAGGAAGGTGGACACGGGGCCATGCCCAATGGACACGGGGCCGTGCCCGAGTCTCTGTTCAGCCTATAAATAGGGGTGCTTGGCTCATTTGCAAACCATCCCTTGGCACACCACCCCTCTCACACTTCACCCACCACCCACCACCATTACAACACCATCATCCACCACCATCATCCATCGTCCATCGTAGAGTGTGTGAGTCGTCTCGGGATCCAAGATTGATCGTAAGAGTTCTTGACAATCAAAGGCCATGTTTGCCTAAGTCTCTTGCATCACTTGGTGAAGACAAGTGTCTAGTGCAATACTTTTTATTTTTAATATTTTCGCACTTTTTACTTGGTTATGTATTAATGACTTTAATAACTACTTTCTTATGTTGAAGGTGATTCTTCCTTATCGTTTGTCCGTGGTGTCTTGGCATTATTTTACTATCTATATAAAATAAAAGATTTTCACCATTCATATCTCCACGGTCTATATGGAGATATGTTGGCTACCTGGTCGGGGGTTAAGGGAACGGTTTGGTAAGAGTCTTGCCTTGTTCAGTGTATAGATCCTGCAAGGACCTGGGTCAAATTTAGTAGGACCTCCTTCAATACCCACCGGTATTGGATGGCGGGGGGCCAAACTCTTTGATCCCCTCATATGTAAGCTACTATTAATACTTTAATCCGGCTACTTAGGACTGTATCCCTGCTGACTCAGACTACTTAGCCGAGGGTAACGTCACCTTCAAAAGAGGGGCCTACCATAATATGCATTAATAACTTAATTAATTATCTTTCAATAATCTGACCCTTTAGGATTGTATCCTTGCTGACTCAAACTACTGGGTTGAGGGTAACGTCACCTTCAAAAGAGGGGCCTACTACAATAACTGTCACACCCCTTTCTATGGCGGAAGCACGAGGTGTGATCATGAAAGGTTCTCATTGCATACGAAGAGTAAACATGCTACATGCTCGTAAAATAACATCAAATACCATGATTTGAAAACATAAGTTTAGCGTTTACATCGCTAGACAGCATAAAACATTGTCTTAAAAGTTTACAACTTTATTTAAAGTTAAACATAAGCGACATCCACGAGCATAAGCAAGACCACGCGCACATCCATCCTAGTTACCTGAAATACATGTGAGTTTTTGGAAAAACGTCAACATAATGTTGGTGTGAATTCATGCAGTTTTGTATTTCATGTTTGTATACTTTGTATGAAAACATAGTTTGTGAGTAAATCAAATTTTCATATATAAATCCAGTTTCATGTGTACACCACGTACTCATGTATAATTCAATCTTTTCTTGAGTACCCCACGTACTTCAAGTTATACATTAATCCTCTTGAGTACCCCACGTACTTCAAGTTATACATCAATCCTCTTGAGTACCCCACGTACTTCAAGTTATACATTAATCCTCTTGAGTACCCCACGTACTTCAAGTTATATATCAATTTTTGTATGGTATGAATTTTATGTAAATACAGTATTTCTGTAATTATCAGATTGTTAATGGGTTGCAAAGCCATTAACATGTGGCACGTCATAGGAAGTCACCAAACCTAAGGCATTTAATTGGTATATTCTGAGACACAAAAGCACTCCTCGGTTCTCGCCCCGACCGGGAGTGTGGCTGCCAGGCACCCGTTAGATCTAACCTTTTGTTCTGCGGTCTGAATGTATACGTTGATTAATGGTGCTTCTGTACCCTATTCGTGACACTATTTCTCATAACGCATCCTACTTGGTTCTCGTCCTCACCAAGCGCGTTTCTTGTTATCATTTCTCATAGCGCCTCATACTTGGTTCTCGTTCTCACCAAGTGCGCTTCTCATATTCTTATATTTCGTCACACTTGGTTCTCGCTCTCACCAAGTGTACTTCTTGTATTCTTATATTTCGTCACACTTGGTTCTCGTTCTCACCAAGTGTACTTCTTGTATTTATATCATACCATTTATGAATATTGTACATTCGTACATGTATTTCACCCCCGAAGTTATAAAACTGAAAACAGTTAAAGAGAAAAGGGGGAGCATGAACTCACAACTTTGCGTTCCTAGCGTTGTAAACTCCACCGGATTTGCTTAATTAACGTCGTAACCTATACGCGTTTTCTTAACGTTAGTCACTAGACTTGCGTCGCACAAGTACAGTCACTCTCTTTTGTGTATATTTTCTTGTGTTAAAAATATTCTTATATTTTTAACTACGTATCTTACTTATATTATTTTCTCTAAAATAAATATAAGTCTTTTGTGTTTTGCACTTTGCACCCGAATTATGTATCTTGTGTGTTGTATGTGTATTTTTATATTTCTACTCTTCATGAGTAATTAGTGTATTTTTAAGTCTTAATACACTAGCACGTATAACACATACTATATACACTTAGCACAAAAGTTGGTGATCAAATAATATATATTTTTCTTTCAAAAATATATACTTAATACCCATTTTTATTCTTGAAAAATCACCAAAAATTAGGGAAACCTTAGTAATACTTTTAAACACATTTTTAGGAAATAAGTTTCTCAAAAACTTATATTTTTCTAAGTGTCAAAATTTATAAAATTTTTGACAGAGTTTCCCCTAAAAATGGAGGTTTCCCACGTTTTCAAAATGTGTGTTTATTTTCTTTTAAATCATCATCAATCATCAATAATCATCAACAGTAATTATCAACAACAATCATCAACCATAATCACTAATTTCATGAACTTGAATATTTACAAAAATGTGTAGTAACTTACTAGCACATTTAGTAAGTCTTGTTATCTTTAAAAATAAGTTTAATTTCTTAAAAACTTTATTTTTAAAGAATATGAAGTTTTACAACTTCTAGTCGGTTTTTACGAAAACTATTTCTTCGTTAAAACTTTTGTTACACAAGTATCCACACTCTTGTTTGTTCACAAAAACCACTTTTGTTTGTGTAAGATCCGGTTTAGAACATGTGATTTCTTTTGATGCTTGGTCTTTTGAAAATACCACTTGTAGATACATAGATCTACTAGTTTTAAACACTTTTGTACAAGTTAAAACATTTTTACACAAGTTCATGGTTTATGTGTGGTAGGGTTTCACCTTTTAACCCTTGTTACTTCTAAAATAGCTTTATGTTAAGATCCATGATCTTACCAAACCGGGTTAAACGATGATCCGAGCTACCACATCATAGATCGGGTCTAGATAACCATATATTTCAAATACTACAACTTTTACACAACTTATGTGCTATTAACCACCATTTTTCATGCTTTTAGTAGACTTTTGTGCATCTTTTCGCATTTTAACGAGATTTAACCAACACAAATCCTTTTAACCACTTTAGATAAGTTCAAATATGAGTTTTAAGTGTTATACCTCTAGCTCGAGGCTAGGGAAGATTCTTGACGAAAAACGGGTGGATAAAAGCTAGAGAAGATGGTCCTTCGCGTTCCGTTTGCTCCAAGGCTCCTAATACGCAACCCTTGATGCTTGAATGAACTTGGAATGGCAAGAATCAAACTTGAAAAATTGATGGATGGGTGTGTGTGTGTGTGGCCGTGAGCTTGAGAGAGCAAGGAGAGAGTTTTGTTTTTGTGTTGTGTGACAAATGAACTTAGGTGTATTACCAAGTTACTTATAGACAATTGCCATGAGTATTACCCAAGGGTTGGTGTGTTATGTAGATATTAGACAACATTTATTAAACAAATCATTCAAGTACGATTGTGTTCCCCCATGGTTTGGGGCCGGTTAGAGAAGGGGGGGGGGGGTCTAGTTCGGTTCCAAGTATTAGTTAGGTTAAACTAAGTTAAGTTAAGTGTTTAACCCCGTTACTAGTGTGTAGCGTGTTATGACGGGTGTTAGGGTAATCAGGGACCCTAACTAGCTCAGAAAAAAAAATACATAATGAAAATAACAATATTTTCATGTTCCGGGTATAGTTCGGTTGTTCGGTTGCATACCGATTCGTTAAAGTGCTAAATTACACTTTTTAGTGTCGTTTAAGTACCTTTCTGTACTCTTTCAATTCCCAACACTTAGGGAAATATTCTGGATAATAAAACGACATTTCTGCATAATATTTATGTGTCTAAATGCTGAATTATTGCTGAATTAGATATTTCTGCACTTAAAGTGCGTTTCGGGTGCTTTTTAGTGCTTGTTTTTGCTTCCGGAGAGTATATATATAAACCCTTTTATGTACTCTTGGGTTTTAATGCACTTTTGTCGTCGGACCTACACCTAGGCCTCAATTTTATTGTCTGACTGCTTTCTGCAGTTCCGTTGACACAGTGTGTCTTACCGGTGAGTTTACTATTGACGCAACGCTCTCGTTTATGCATAAAGCAAACATTTTGTAGTATACAACATGCATGAATTCACTTGTTTATTATGTGTTCAGCCATTGCTGACAATTAAGGGCATAATTGCAGTCATTAAGCAATAATTAAAGTGTACGGAAATTACCGGTTTGTGCCAGTTGTCACAGTCTCCCCCCGTTAAAAGAATTTCGTCCCGAAATTCAGGCTGAACTAACTCTCGCTGGAGTCTTCTTGAATAGGTGGGGATACTTTTTCTTGAACTGGTCTTCACGTTCCCATGTGTACTCGGGTCCGTGCTTAGAGCTCCAACGTACTTTGACAAGTTTCACACTGCTCCTCCTGGTCTTGTTGACTTTCCAGTCGGTAACCTCAACGGGTTGCTCTGTAAATCGGAGGGCTTCATCAATATGCATTTCATCCATCGGGATGGTCACGTTTTCTTGTGTTGGGCTCTTCTTCAGGTTGGATACATGAAACGTATCATGTACTCCGTTAAGTTCTTCCGGTAACTCCAACTTGTATGCCACGGTACCAATTCTTCTCAATATTCTGAATGGTCCGATATATCGTGGATTCAGCTTTCCACGCTTTCCAAATCTGACTACGCCCTTCCATGGTGAGACTTTTAACAACACCTTGTCTCCCACCTTGAATTCTACCGATTTTCTATTCGGATCAGCGTAGCTCTTTTGTCGCTCTCGAGCCGCCTTAATGCGCTCTCGGATCTATTCAATCTTGTCGGTTGTCTCTTGTACAAGTTCAGGACCAACCATACGTTTATCTCCGGCATCTGCCCAACATAAGGGCGATCGGCATTTGCGGCCATACAGAGCTTCGAACGGTGCGGCTTTTATGCTTGTATGATAGCTGTTATTGTAGGAAAACTCAACTAAAGGTAGATGAGTATCCCAGCTGCCGCCTAGGTCCATGACGCATGCGCGAAGCATATCTTCTAACGTTTGTATAGTCCGTTCGCTCTGGCCGTCTGTTTGCGGATGGAATGCCGTGCTTAGATCTAACTGAGATCCAAACGCTTCTTGAAATGATTGCCAGATTCTTGAGACAAAGCGTCCATCTCTGTCTGAAATGATTGAGATTGGCACTCCATGTCGTGCCACAATTTCTCTTAAGTATATCTCTGCAAGCTTTCCAGTGCTATCCTTCTCTCGGATTGGTAGGAAATGCGCAGACTTCGTCAATCGATCAACTATTACCCATATCATATCGTGCCCTCTCGGGGTCCTGGGTAATTTCGTTATGAAGTCCATCGAGATTTGTTCCCACTTCCACATGGGAATCTCTGGTTGTTGTAGTAGGCCGGACGGTTTCTGATATTCTGCCTTAACCTTAGCACAGGTTAGGCATTTTCCAACATAGACAGCAACGTCGCTCTTGAGTCTCGGCCACCAATAGTATTCTTTCAAGTCTTGATACATCTTGTCTGACCCTGGGTGGATCGAGTATCTTGACTTGTGCGTTTCATCAAGGATGACTTCTCGCAGGCCACCATAGAGCGGAACCCAAATGCGCTTTTTAAAGTATAAGGCTCCCTCTTCATTTGGTGCCATGTACTTCAATGCACCCCGGAGGTATTCAGCTTTACGATTCTCTTCTTTAAGAGCTTCTTGTTGTGCATCTCGAATGCGTGAAGTGAGGTTCGTTCGAATCGTCATTTCCAATGCTCGAACCCTTAGGGTCTTAACCCTTTCTTTTCGGCTCAACGCGTCCGCTACAACGTTCGCCTTTCCAGGATGGTACTTGATCTCACAGTCATAATCGTTCAGCAGCTCGACCCAACGTCGCTGGCGCATATTCAATTCCTTCTGATCAAATATGTGTTGTAAGCTTTTGTGATCTGTGAAGATTGTACATCGAGTACCATATAAGTAATGTCGCCAAATCTTCAAGGCGAATACCACTGCACCCAGCTCCAGGTCGTGAGTGGTATAATTTCTCTCATGAACCTTCAGTTGTCTTGAAGCATAAGCGATGACTTTTTGGCGTTGCATGAGCACGCAACCCAAGCCTTGTCGTGAGGCGTCGCAGTATACCATGAAGTCTTCAGTGCCTTCGGGTAACGATAGTATCGGTGCATCGCAGAGCTTGTTCTTAAGTAGCTGAAAGGCTTCCTCTTGTTTGTGACCCCAGTCGTACTTCTTGTCTTTCTGTGTAAGGGTCGTTAGCGGTTGAGCTATCTTTGAGAAATTCTCGATGAATCGCCGATAATAGCCTGCTAAGCCCAAAAATTGACGAACTTCGGTTGGGGTCTTGGGAGCTTCCCAATTCTTTATTGCTTCTATCTTGGACGGGTCTACATGAATGCCCTTCTCATTCACAATGTGACCAAGAAATTGTACTTCGCGAATCCAGAATTCGCATTTCGAGAACTTTGCATAAAGCTTTTCTTTCTTCAGTAGTTCCAGAATAGTTCTGAGATGTTGCTCATGCTCTTCTTTCGTTCGCGAGTAAATCAGGATATCATCGATAAATACAATCACGAATTTATCGAGATATGGTTTGCATACGCGGTTCATTAGATCCATAAAGACCGCTGGTGCATTCGTCAGCCCAAACGGCATTACCAGAAATTCGTAGTGCCCATATCGCGTTCTGAATGCAGTCTTTGGTACGCTTTCCTCTTGGATTTTCAGCTGATGATATCCAGATCGAAGGTCGATCTTGGAGTAGTAACTTGATCCTTGCAGTTGATCAAATAAGTCATCAATCCTCGGTAGTGGATACCGATTCTTGATAGTGAGCTTGTTTAGTTCCCTGTAATCGATACACATCCGCAGTGATCCATCCTTCTTCTTCACGAATAATACCGGAGCTCCCCAAGGTGAGAAGCTTGGCCTTATGAATCCTTTATCCAACAACTCCTGGAGTTGTGTAGATAATTCTTGCATTTCGGATGGAGCAAGTCGATAGGGTGCCTTGGCTACAGGAGCAGCTCCCGGAACCAAGTCTATATGAAATTCGACTTGTCGTTGCGGAGGTAGTCCTGGCAGATCTTCAGGGAACACATCAGGAAATTCCTTCACCACAGGAATGTCTTCGAGTTTTGGCTCCACAGCCTTCTTGTCTATGACGTGTGCTAGGAAAGCGACACATCCTTTCCTCAAGCACTTCTGTGCCTTCATACAACTGATGATTCGAAGAGGCGCGTTTCGTTTTTCTCCATGCACGATGAGAGTTTCACCATTCGCTAAAGGGATGCGAATGATTTTCTCATGACAAATAACTTCAGCTTTGTTCTTGGACAACCAGTCCATTCCGACTACTACATCGAAGCTACCCAATTGAATAGGTAAGAGATCGATGCTAAAATTTCGTTCGCCAAGTTCCAGTGTGCAGCCTCTAACAACTTCGCTCGATTCAACGAGTTTACCATTGGCTAGTTCTATGGAATAAGGAATTTCTAATCTACTAGATTCTATTCCGAGTATACGTTTAAATTCCACAGACATGAAGCTATAATCGGCGCCAGTGTCAAATAATATGGATGCGAAGTGATTGTTAATGAGAAACGTACCGGTGACCACGTTAGGGTCCTCGCGTGCGTTCTTTGCTCCAATCACAAATGCTCGAGCCGGAGCGTTGTTTCTCTCTGGGCAGTTCTTCATGAAATGATCATTGCTTCCACACTTGAAGCATCCTTGGTTCTGCCCTTTCCCGTTGCCATTCTTATTACCAGCACCGTTTCCATTTCGGTTCTTTCCTTTTCCCCAACAGTCTTCTGTTTGATGACCCAATTTACCACATTTGTCGCACCTTGGAATGCGACAAGCTCCTTCATGATGATACCTACATTTTTGGCATCTAGGTATGGAGCCTTGGTATGCTTTGGTTGCATGGGTTTTCGCCTCCTGGGACGGGTTAGCGTCACGCTTCCTGCTGAAACCCTTGTTGTTGCGAGTTGCTTGATTCAAACTCGTATGCTTTCTCTTTTTGTCACCAGATGACTCAGCATGCGTCTCGGTCTTCTCAGTGGGGTTCAATGATAGATTCTTCATATGCACACAATCTTCAGTAAGGCTGACAGCCAGAGTTACAGCCTCGGTGATCGTTTGAGGTTTGGCGATGTCACCATGCCACGAGACTCTGGGGCCAGTCCCTAAATGTAGCGTTCAACACGCTTAAACTCAGGAGTCACCATGTAGGGAAGCACTCTAGACAGGTCATGGAACCTTCGAGTATAACTGCTAATATCCGCACCTTCCATGGTCAAGTGCCAGAACTCCGTTTCCAGTCTTTGGAGTTCGGCATGAGAGCAATACTTCTCTCTCATTCTTTCCTTCAGTTCCTCCCAAGTTAAGCCATAAGCGGCATCATCACCCAAAGTTTGGGTTTGCAGGTTCCACCAAGTCGGAGCTTCATCGACAAACAACCCGGTAGCAAAGGTGACTTGTTGACCCGCGGTACACTTGCTCATGCGGATAGTAGCTTCAGTCTTCTCCGTCCAGCGCACAAAGGCTACTGAACCTCCTGTGCCGTCGTAGTTCATCGGCTTGCAGTCGAGGAACTGCTTGAGAGTGAAGCCTTGGACTGTGTTGCCTCCAGACAAATCCCCATGCCCGTTACGTCTAGCGTTGCTTGGTCCTCCACTGTCTTGAGTACGGTTCGCCTCGTACAGGGTGATAGCAGCGGAGATCCTTTCTTCCAGTAGAGCTTCCAGCTCTTCGGTAATTCTTGGCAGTGGGGGAGGAGGAGGTTGGTAACAAGCGTTCATAGCTCTTCTGGGTGCCATGTTCTGAAGAACACAACCCAATAGGTTTAGGCATTTGTTTGATATCGTCATATTAGACAGTAGTAGTATATATACTCAAACGTATATACCACATAAGTGACATCAAACAATTATTACTCTAGCAGAGTACTTAGTAGGCTTGCACTGAGGGAATCTATACGTGACAAGACTTGCTGTGATTTTTGTGCACTGAATTCCATAATTATGTATGCATCCATAATTACGTAACTCCTTGCACAGTCCGCACAGTTCGTTTCATCCTCGTGTCTCTTCCTTCAGGTAGGCCATTGCTTTCAGGTAAAGTCACATATACTTGTGACATTCTACTTCTAGTACATGCTAATTATCACACATAATTGCAAGTAATTTCTAGTCAACGACAAGTGCTACTCAAGTGCACTTTAAGTCTCGTAGTGTCTTTTCTAGACTCATGTAGTCAGTTTCAGGTAGAGGATGTCGCGGGACGTTTTATGCAATGAAAACTCTTTGAAAATTGTTTTCGTGAATGGATCCTAGAGATTGTAGACTAGACTCGAGAAGGATTCCTGGTTCACTACAATCGCAGCTCTGATACCAATCTGTCACACCCCTTTCTATGGCGGAAGCACGAGGTGTGATCATGAAAGGTTCTCATTGCATACGAAGAGTAAACATGCTACATGCTCGTAAAATAACATCAAATACCATGATTTGAAAACATAAGTTTAGCGTTTACATCGCTAGACAGCATAAAACATTGTCTTAAAAGTTTACAACTTTATTTAAAGTTAAACATAAGCGACATCCACGAGCATAAGCAAGACCACGCGCACATCCATCCTAGTTACCTGAAATACATGTGAGTTTTTGGAAAAACGTCAACATAATGTTGGTGTGAATTCATGCAGTTTTGTATTTCATGTTTGTATACTTTGTATGAAAACATAGTTTGTGAGTAAATCAAATTTTCATATATAAATCCAGTTTCATGTGTACACCACGTACTCATGTATAATTCAATCTTTTCTTGAGTACCCCACGTACTTCAAGTTATACATTAATCCTCTTGAGTACCCCACGTACTTCAAGTTATACATCAATCCTCTTGAGTACCCCACGTACTTCAAGTTATACATTAATCCTCTTGAGTACCCCACGTACTTCAAGTTATATATCAATTTTTGTATGGTATGAATTTTATGTAAATACAGTATTTCTGTAATTATCAGATTGTTAATGGGTTGCAAAGCCATTAACATGTGGCACGTCATAGGAAGTCACCAAACCTAAGGCATTTAATTGGTATATTCTGAGACACAAAAGCACTCCTCGGTTCTCGCCCCGACCGGGAGTGTGGCTGCCAGGCACCCGTTAGATCTAACCTTTTGTTCTGCGGTCTGAATGTATACGTTGATTAATGGTGCTTCTGTACCCTATTCGTGACACTATTTCTCATAACGCATCCTACTTGGTTCTCGTCCTCACCAAGCGCGTTTCTTGTTATCATTTCTCATAGCGCCTCATACTTGGTTCTCGTTCTCACCAAGTGCGCTTCTCATATTCTTATATTTCGTCACACTTGGTTCTCGCTCTCACCAAGTGTACTTCTTGTATTCTTATATTTCGTCACACTTGGTTCTCGTTCTCACCAAGTGTACTTCTTGTATTTATATCATACCATTTATGAATATTGTACATTCGTACATGTATTTCACCCCCGAAGTTATAAAACTGAAAACAGTTAAAGAGAAAAGGGGGAGCATGAACTCACAACTTTGCGTTCCTAGCGTCGTAAACTCCACCGGATTTGCTTAATTAACGTCGTAACCTATACGCGTTTTCTTAACGTTAGTCACTAGACTTGCGTCGCACAAGTACAGTCACTCTCTTTTGTGTATATTTTCTTGTGTTAAAAATATTCTTATATTTTTAACTACGTATCTTACTTATATTATTTTCTCTAAAATAAATATAAGTCTTTTGTGTTTTGCACTTTGCACCCGAATTATGTATCTTGTGTGTTGTATGTGTATTTTTATATTTCTACTCTTCATGAGTAATTAGTGTATTTTTAAGTCTTAATACACTAGCACGTATAACACATACTATATACACTTAGCACAAAAGTTGGTGATCAAATAATATATATTTTTCTTTCAAAAATATATACTTAATACCCATTTTTATTCTTGAAAAATCACCAAAAATTAGGGAAACCTTAGTAATACTTTTAAACACATTTTTAGGAAATAAGTTTCTCAAAAACTTATATTTTTCTAAGTGTCAAAATTTATAAAAATTTTGACAGAGTTTCCCCTAAAAATGGAGGTTTCCCACGTTTTCAAAATGTGTGTTTATTTTCTTTTAAATCATCATCAATCATCAATAATCATCAACAGTAATTATCAACAACAATCATCAACCATAATCACTAATTTCATGAACTTGAATATTTACAAAAATGTGTAGTAACTTACTAGCACATTTAGTAAGTCTTGTTATCTTTAAAAATAAGTTTAATTTCTTAAAAACTTTATTTTTAAAGAATATGAAGTTTTACAACTTCTAGTCGGTTTTTACGAAAACCATTTCTTCGTTAAAACTTTTGTTACACAAGTATCCACACTCTTGTTTGTTCACAAAAACCACTTTTGTTTGTGTAAGATCCGGTTTAGAACATGTGATTTCTTTTGATGCTTGGTCTTTTGAAAATACCACTTGTAGATACATAGATCTACTAGTTTTAAACACTTTTGTACAAGTTAAAACATTTTTACACAAGTTCATGGTTTATGTGTGGTAGGTGTCACACCCCCAAAATCCACCTGCGGAGTATCACCGCTTGGGAGCGTGACTGACCAGGATCAAGCCACCAATCATGTAGAACAATGTATAAAGTAAATGTAATTGCAATTTAATTCCAAACAATCCATATGAGAGGTGTTCCAAAACATAAATATGTTATCACTGTATAGCGGAAGCGTATAATTAAACCCAACATAATAAAGTATGAAATGTCATAAAGTCCAAGCAAGTATTCAAGATCTTTTCCCACAACGACTACGCCTCCCGTGCAAGCTCCATAAGTACCTAAGGTCCTGCGAGGCATGTAACAGAGGATCAACAACTAGTTGAGCGAGTTCACAGAAAGTAAATGCGTAATAGTAAGTTCGTATGTAACATGTGGCTCTACTGGGCCGATAGTACGTTCTATTTGGTGGGGGCTTCCCATGTTATATATATCCCCTAGACTATTCGTAATCATAAGTATCCTTCCCAATCCGAGGATAGTAGTAAGTATAGGTTTACGCAGGTTTTATGTAAGTGCCCTTCCCAACCGAGGACAGTACGTAGCGGGTACGTAGGTTTAGCGCTGGCGTCCTTCCCAATCCGAGGACGGTAGTACGTAGGTTTAGCACTGGCGTCCTTCCCAATCCGAGGACGGTAGTACGTAGGTTTTACGTAGGTTTAGTGCGGGTGTCCTTCCCAATCCGAGGACAGTACGTAGGCTTTGCGTAGAATTTGGCACAGGCATCCTTCCCAATCCGAGGACCGTGGTAAATAGTCTAGTGTAATGCAAGTACAGGTAATCATTCAATCCCATTCCCAACCCAACTGGGGAATCCCATGCCTTGGTAAGAGTGTGAACTCACCTTGGTTTGCTCGGTATGCTAAGTATGTGCTCAAAGTAAATCAATCACGTCCTAGAGTATGCACGTATATAATCAGTTTGTAGTCACAAGGTACACGTATAAGCATGTAGTACGTATTCGCAACACACAAGTCAGGTATATCACTTAACAGCAGTCAGATATTCCAGTTAACACTTAACAGGATTAACTCAAGTTACAGCACAGCTCGGCGAAACACATATATGGCGAAACACAATATTGACGAAACACATGCTTTGGCGAAACAGTCTGTTTCGTCGAGGTCTCCTTCGGCGAAACAAAACTTCTAATTCGTCGAAGACTCTTGGCGAAACACATTCTGTTTCGCCGAGAGTTCTGTTTCGTCGAAGGTCTGTTTCGCAGACATCAGTAACATCAGAAACGAATAACACATAACCCTAATCATTCTAGCAGCCGTCATCAATAACAGAAATCATATGAAGGTCAATGTGCATGTAAAAATCATCATAACTCAATCATCCATGAATTATCGTCTAGCATAAACCCTAGTTTATGTGTTTTACATATCAACATACAACATCATATCATCAAACCCTATCAAGATGCTAACTTGCATTCAGAATCAAATTATATTAACAACATTCAGAACCAAGCATTCGATCATATTCAGTTTCGCATAGAATTGTATACATCCCACTACAACATACATATAAAAACCTATATCATCATCATACTTATAATCACAGCAGTACACGCATCAGTTATTCAAACAAACATGAAGCAAGATGATACAGAATCAAGAAACCGATTAACGAACACATACTAACCGATTAGAGATGAACAAACACGGATTCAAGAGCTAGGAATGATGGTAAACGATGGTTGTTGCCGTCGCACAAAAGGGAGAGTGTTCTAGGGTTTCCTGATTGTCTAACTTGTGAAACTAAACCCGTTTCATGCAAATATTCACGAAATAACGTTCTGGGCCGTACTGGGCTTTTGGCGAAACTGGGCCGGCGAAACAGTCTGTTTCGTCGAGATGAGTTTGGCGAAACAGCCTTGTTTCGTCGGGTGTGTTCATGGCGAATCACAACCCTGTTTCGTCGAGTTGTTTCATATGTTCAGTAGTTTATGTTATTTCAAATACACTAAGTCTCATGCTATAATATCAACACATAACCAAGCAACCATAATACTTTTATTATCACACTAAGTGTATCTTTACAAATCAGACGAGTCAAACAACTAGACAGTCAAAGTCAACGTGCAATAAATGCGAATAAAGAATGTCGGAAACTCGAGTTGTCACATTATCCCCAACTTGAAAGAAATTTCGTCCCGAAATTTAGCATGCGGTTACTGAGGAAGCTAGGTAAGTTGTATCGTTTACTGGTTTTCCTGGGGTGTCACATCATCCCCCCGTTGGTTTGGAATTTCGTCCCGAAATTCTGCAGTAGTAGCTTCAGCCTCAGTAGTAGTTGCATTGGTTTCGAATAACTGGGGATATTTGAGTTCCATTTGATCTTCTCGTTCCCAGGTATACTCTGGGCCACGACGGGAGTTCCAACGAACTCGTACAAGAGGGATTCTCGTGTTCTTGAGGACCTTAACATCCCGGTCCGTGATTTCAACAGGTTCCTCGACGAAGTGCAACCGCTCGTCGATAGTGAGTTCCTTCAAGGGAACTATGTGGGTCTCATCTGACGTACACTTCTTCAGATTCGACACGTGAAAGACGTTGTGAACTGCACTGAGTTCAGGTGGTAAGTTCAATCTGTAGGCCACCTTGCCTATTTTCTCAATAACTTCGAAAGGTCCGACGTATCGTGGATTGAGTTTGCCGCGTTTGCCAAAACGAACCACACCCTTCCAGGGCGAAACTTTGAGTAGCGCTCGATCCCCAACCTGGAATTCGAGTAGTTTCCTGTCTTTATCAGCGTATACTTTCTGACGGTCACGAGCTGCCGCCATGCGTTGTCGTATTTGTGCAATCTTTTCAGTAGTATCAACTACCATTTCTGGACCTGTGATTTGACTTTCTCCCACCTCTGCCCAACAGAGAGGTGACCGGCATTTACGCCCGTACAATGCCTCGAATGGAGCAGCTTGAATGCTGGTGTGGTAGCTGTTATTGTATGAAAATTCCACAAGTGGCAGATGTTTTTCCCAACCATTGCCAAAGTCAATCACGCACGCCCGAAGCATGTCTTCTAGAGTTTGAATAGTGCGCTCAGACTGCCCATCGGTCTGAGGATGATAAGCTGTGCTCATGTCTAATCGAGAGCCAAAAGATTTGTGCATTGCTTGCCATAGTTCAGAAGTAAAACGAGCGTCGCGATCAGAGATGATGGAGGTGGGCACCCCGTGCCTCGAGACCACTTCTTTTAAGTAAATGTCTGCTAAGGTAGAGAACTTGTCTGTTTCTTTGATAGCCAAGAAGTGAGCAGACTTTGTGAGCCGATCCACGATCACCCAAATAGTATCATTTCCGCGCTGAGATCTAGGCAGGCCAGTAACAAAATCCATGGAAATCTGCTCCCATTTCCATTGTGGTATCTCAGGTTGTTGGAGTGGTCCTGACGGTTTCTGATATTCTGCCTTGACTCTCGCACAAGTCAAGCATTTGCTAACGTATGTGGCTATGTGGGCCTTCATGCTAGGCCACCAGTATGTAGTCTTAATATCGTGGTACATTTTATCCGAACCAGGGTGTACCGAGTAGCGAGACTTGTGAGCTTCATCCATCACTAGCTCACGCAAGTTGCCGTAAAGTGGAACCCAAATGCGTCCTGTGACGTAGTAAGCACCATCTTCCTTCTGTTCTAAACATTGTCTTGAGCCACGTAGGGCTTCAGCCCTGACATTTTCTGGTTTCAATGCTTCCACCTGAGCATTTCGTATCTGGGAAGGAAGACTAGACTGTATAGTGAGTTGTAAAGCTCGTACACGCTTAGGCGCAGTGTCCTTTCGACTGAGGGCGTCAGCTACAACATTGGCTTTGCCTGGATGGTACCTGATTGAGCATTCGTAGTCATTTAATAGTTCGACCCATCGTCGCTGTCGCATATTCAGTTCCTTCTGCTTGAATATATGTTCAAGGCTTCTGTGATCAGTGTAGATTGCACATTTGGTACCGTACAAATAGTGTCGCCATATCTTAAGTGCAAAAACAACCGCTCCCAGCTCTAGGTCGTGTGTCGTATAATTCCGTTCGTGAATCTTAAGTTGGCGTGAAGCATAAGCAATAACTTTATCCCTCTGCATCAATACACATCCAAGACCTTGGATAGATGCGTCGCAGTAGACTACGAAATCGTCCGTGCCTTCAGGCAATGAGAGGATAGGTGCGCTACAGAGTCTATCTTTTAAGTGCTGAAACGCTGTTTCCTGTGCATTACCCCAACGATAAACAACACCCTTCTGCGTCAGTAGTGTAAGTGGCTGAGCAATCTTTGAGAAGTCTTTGATGAACCTTCTATAGTATCCCGCCAAACCCAAGAATTGGCGTATTTCGGTTGGTGTGCGCGGTGCAGGCCAGTTCTTAATCGAATCTACCTTGGATGGATCGACATGGATCCCATCTTTGTTTACCACGTGGCCTAAGAAGTGGACTTCACGAAGCCAGAAGTCACATTTGGAAAACTTAGCGTATAACTGTTCCGTTCGCAGAAGTTCCAGTATAAGTAGTAAATGATGCTCGTGCTCCTCCTGACTCTTCGAATAAATCAGGATGTCGTCGATGAAAACAATGACGAATTTGTCGAGATAGGGTTTGCACACCCTGTTCATAAGATCCATAAATACGGCAGGCGCGTTCGTTAGCCCGAATGGCATGACCATAAACTCGTAGTGGCCGTAGCGAGTTCTAAATGCTGTTTTAGAGACGTCCTCATCCCGGACTCTCAGCTGATGGTACCCTGACCTTAGATCAATCTTCGAGTAGTAGCTCGACCCTTGCAACTGGTCGAATAAATCGTCAATGCGTGGAAGAGGATAACGATTCTTGATCGTCACCTTGTTGAGTTCACGGTAGTCTATACACATCCTGAATGTACCATCTTTCTTCTTTACGAATAACACTGGAGCTCCCCAGGGCGAAGAGCTAGGACGTATAAAACCCTTTTCCAAGAGTTCTTGTAGCTGCTTTGACAGTTCTTCCAATTCAGTTGGAGCTAAACGATAAGGTGCTCGAGCTATAGGTGCTGCTCCTGGAGCGAGCTCGATCTGAAATTCAACTTGACGATGAGGCGGTAACCCAGGTAATTCCTCGGGAAACACTTGAGGAAAATCGCGTACTACAGGAATATCTTCAATCTTCTTCTCTTTCTTCGATGTATCTGTAACGGGTGCTAATATAGCAGTGTGCCCCTTGCGCAAACACTTCTGAGCCTTCAAGAAAGAAATGATGCCACTCACGACACCACTCCTGTCACCTTGAACTTCGAGAGGTTCTTTACCAGAACGGGGAATACGAATGATCTTTTCCTTGCATAGGATCTCTGCTTGTTGTTGGGATAACCCATCCATACCAATGACGATGTCGTAACTATCGCAACGTTGAGGTCATTACTAGTATCACCCTGACCAATCACGAACACTCGACCCCTGGCACCATTGTCGTCGTTATTACCCCCATTGTTGCCTCCATTATTGTCCCTGTTTCTTTGATTGTGGTTCTGATTCTGGTTCTGGTTCAACCGTGGGCAGTGTCTTTTGAAGTGACCTTCAGCACCATCTGATAACATCCCTTGTTACCATGCTGTTGTCGCCGATTCTATAGATCTTGTGGCTGTTGTTGTTGGTTCTGGTTTGCAGGACGTGAGTTTCTACCATCTTTGGTTCCATGACCAAGCTTGTTGTATTATTGACAATAATTGCGTTTGCCCTGCCCGCTGTGGTGCAGGTTATATCGTTTGCGCTTAGGGTGGTTTCCCTTGTATCCTCCCTGCCCTTGAATACTAAATGTTGCTGATCAGGACTTTAGTTGTCATCGACCTTTCACCGCTGTGCCTGGGACGGAATCGTAGTCGAACCCTTGCTAGAGGTTCCATCCCACTTTCATCCATTGTTACTGAGGGTAGCAGAAGTAGTTGAGGTAGTAGTGGTAGTAGTACCGCTGATACGTTGAGGCAGCTTGTTCTGTCCCACTGCCTGGTCTGTGAGACGATGAGCGAGATGAGTAACATCTTGAATAGTAACAAGTTTAGCCGTCTTCACGTGGTTTTGAATTCCTGATACTAAGCCTTTGAGGTACAACTCAAAGCTCTTTATGGGAGGTTCCACCATAGTTGGACACAAAATTGTCAGTTTGTTGGATCGTATCGTGCACGCTTCTATCTCTGACCTCGTCATCTTCATGTTATAGGACTCCACTTCCAGCTTGTGGATGGCATCATAACTACCGTATTCACGTTTGATAGGTTCCTTAAAATCATTCCATGGGGTGGCATTAGCAGCCGCCAGCTCCAACATCGTAACTTGCGCGTTCCACCAAGTTTGTGCAGTGCCTTCGAGAATATCAGTGACATATTTCACCTTACGAGCCTCAGGTCATTCGCACATTTGAAGGCCGATTCGAGTCCCTCGAACTAATGGAGGAGTCCAACAGCTCCTTCAGTGTCGCTGAAAGTAGTAGGACGACAGTCCATAAAAGTCGTGTATGTGCACACAGGTGGCTGAGCGCGTTGACTTGTCGTGTGCGTTAGAGTAATCAAAATTAAGCACGAGTGTTGAGTTACAAGAGTAGGATCTAAAAAATCCTGGAGTAAGTGGTGATGGCAGGTTACACCTCCTGTCTGGGCAGCTACGAGTGCTGCAGTAACTTGTTCAGTGATCGAAGCCGCCAACTGGGCTTGAGTTAGGTTAACGCGTCCACTCATGATCTTGACATCAAGGAGGACATGTGTAAGAGAGGTTCGCGAATAGTGCGAAGAGAGTGAACACACAAGTATTCTCAAGCAATAGCATATAATGGGTTCTGTAATCTAGGCATACCACGAGCAAAGTTCTATGTAGTTCTAGCGTGTAGGTAAAGTAACATGAATAGTAATACCTATGATGTTGAGCCTTGCACGTGGAGCGAAGCGTCGTTGTGGATCGTTGAGAGCACTGTTCTGGTTATAGTCTGGTTTTAATAAAAACGTTTTCCCCATATTAAAACCAAGTTCTCTATAACCAATGGCTCTGATACCAATCTGTCACACCCCCAAAATCCACCTGCGGAGTATCACCGCTTGGGAGCGTGACTGACCAGGATCAAGCCACCAATCATGTAGAACAATGTATAAAGTAAATGTAATTGCAATTTAATTCCAAACAATCCATATGAGAGGTGTTCCAAAACATAAGTATGTTATCACTGTATAGCGGAAGCGTATAATTAAACCCAACATAATAAAGTATGAAATGTCATAAAGTCCAAGCAAGTATTCAAGATCTTTTCCCACAACGACTACGCCTCCCGTGCAAGCTCCATAAGTACCTAAGGTCCTGCAAGGCATGTAACAGAGGATCAACAACTAGTTGAGCGAGTTCACAGAAAGTAAATGCGTAATAGTAAGTTCGTATGTAACATGTGGCTCTACTGGGCCGATAGTACGTTCTATTTGGTGGGGGATTCCCATGTTATATATATCCCCTAGACTATTCGTAATCATAAGTATCCTTCCCAATCCGAGGATAGTAGTAAGTATAGGTTTACGCAGGTTTTATGTAAGTGCCCTTCCCAACCGAGGACAGTACGTAGCGGGTACGTAGGTTTAGCGCTGGCGTCCTTCCCAATCCGAGGACGGTAGTACGTAGGTTTAGCACTGGCGTCCTTCCCAATCCGAGGACGGTAGTACGTAGGTTTTACGTAGGTTTAGTGCGGGTGTCCTTCCCAATCCGAGGACAGTACGTAGGCTTTGCGTAGAATTTGGCACAGGCATCCTTCCCAATCCGAGGACCGTGGTAAATAGTCTAGTGTAATGCAAGTACAGGTAATCATTCAATCCCATTCCCAACCCAACTGGGGAATCCCATGCCTTGGTAAGAGTGTGAACTCACCTTGGTTTGCTCGGTATGCTAAGTATGTGCTCAAAGTAAATCAATCACGTCCTAGAGTATGCACGTATATAATCAGTTTGTAGTCACAAGGTACACGTATAAGCATGTAGTACGTATTCGCAACACACAAGTCAGGTATATCACTTAACAGCAGTCAGATATTCCAGTTAACACTTAACAGGATTAACTCAAGTTACAGCACAGCTCGGCGAAACACATATATGGCGAAACACAATATTGACGAAACACATGCTTTGGCGAAACAGTCTGTTTCGTCGAGGTCTCCTTCGGCGAAACAAAACTTCTAATTCGTCGAAGACTCTTGGCGAAACACATTCTGTTTCGCCGAGAGTTCTGTTTCGTCGAAGGTCTGTTTCGCAGACATCAGTAACATCAGAAACGAATAACACATAACCCTAATCATTCTAGCAGCCGTCATCAATAACAGAAATCATATGAAGGTCAATGTGCATGTAAAAATCATCATAACTCAATCATCCATGAATTATCGTCTAGCATAAACCCTAGTTTATGTGTTTTACATATCAACATACAACATCATATCATCAAACCCTATCAAGATGCTAACTTGCATTCAGAATCAAATTATATTAACAACATTCAGAACCAAGCATTCGATCATATTCAGTTTCGCATAGAATTGTATACATCCCACTACAACATACATATAAAAACCTATATCATCATCATACTTATAATCACAGCAGTACACGCATCAGTTATTCAAACAAACATGAAGCAAGATGATACAGAATCAAGAAACCGATTAACGAACACATACTAACCGATTAGAGATGAACAAACACGGATTCAAGAGCTAGGAATGATGGTAAACGATGGTTGTTGCCGTCGCACAAAAGGGAGAGTGTTCTAGGGTTTCCTGATTGTCTAACTTGTGAAACTAAACCCGTTTCATGCAAATATTCACGAAATAACGTTCTGGGCCGTACTGGGCTTTTGGCGAAACTGGGCCGGCGAAACAGTCTGTTTCGTCGAGATGAGTTTGGCGAAACAGCCTTGTTTCGTCGGGTGTGTTCATGGCGAATCATAACCCTGTTTCGTCGAGTTGTTTCATATGTTCAGTAGTTTATGTTATTTCAAATACACTAAGTCTCATGCTATAATATCAACACATAACCAAGCAACCATAATACTTTTATTATCACACTAAGTGTATCGTTACAAATCAGACGAGTCAAACAACTAGACAGTCAAAGTCAACGTGCAATAAATGCGAATAAAGAATGTCGGAAACTCGAGTTGTCACAGTAGGGTTTCACCTTTTAACCCTTGTTACTTCTAAAATAGCTTTATGTTAAGATCCATGATCTTACCAAACCGGGTTAAACGATGATCCGAGCTACCACATCATAGATCGGGTCTAGATAACCATATATTTCAAATACTACAACTTTTACACAACTTATGTGCTATTAACCACCATTTTTCATGCTTTTAGTAGACTTTTGTGCATCTTTTCGCATTTTAACGAGATTTAACCAACACAAATCCTTTTAACCACTTTAGATAAGTTCAAATATGAGTTTTAAGTGTTATACCTCTAGCTCGAGGCTAGGGAAGATTCTTGACGAAAAACGGGTGGATAAAAGCTAGAGAAGATGGTCCTTCGCGTTCCGTTTGCTCCAAGGCTCCTAATACGCAACCCTTGATGCTTGAATGAACTTGGAATGGCAAGAATCAAACTTGAAAAATTGATGGATGGGTGTGTGTGTGTGTGGCCGTGAGCTTGAGAGAGCAAGGAGAGAGTTTTGTTTTTGTGTTGTGTGACAAATGAACTTAGGTGTATTACCAAGTTACTTATAGACAATTGCCATGAGTATTACCCAAGGGTTGGTGTGTTATGTAGATATTAGACAACATTTATTAAACAAATCATTCAAGTACGATTGTGTTCCCCCATGGTTTGGGGCTGGTTAGAGAAGGGGGGGGGGGGGTCTAGTTCGGTTCCAAGTATTAGTTAGGTTAAACTAAGTTAAGTTAAGTGTTTAACCCCGTTACTAGTGTGTAGCGTGTTATGACGGGTGTTAGGGTAATCAGGGACCTTAACTAGCTCAGAAAAAAAATACATAATGAAAATAACAATATTTTCATGTTCCGGGTATAGTTCGGTTGTTCGGTTGCATACCGATTCGTTAAAGTGCTAAATTACACTTTTTAGTGTCGTTTAAGTACCTTTCTGTACTCTTTCAATTCCCAACACTTAGGGAAATATTCTGGATAATAAAACGACATTTCTGCATAATATTTATGTGTCTAAATGCTGAATTATTGCTGAATTATGTAATTTCTGCACTTAAAGTGCGTTTCGGGTGCTTTTTAGTGCTTGTTTTTGCTTCCGGAGAGTATATATATAAACCCTTTTATGTACTCTTGGGTTTTAATGCACTTTTGTCGTCGGACCTACACCTAGGCCTCAATTTTATTGTCTGACTGCTTTCTGCAGTTCCGTTGACACAGTGTGTCTTACCGGTGAGTTTACTATTGACGCAACGCTCTCGTTTATGCATAAAGCAAACATTTTGTAGTATACAACATGCATGAATTCACTTGTTTATTATGTGTTCAGCCATTGCTGACAATTAAGGGCATAATTGCAGTCATTAAGCAATAATTAAAGTGTACGGAAATTACCGGTTTGTGCCAGTTGTCACAATAACTAAGGTAATCTCTTAAAAAAGTGCAAAAGTGAGGAAATAATCAAAGGTTACACTAAACACGAGTCGGCTTATACCCTCGTCGATTCCTTTGAAAACAGGTATGAAAAACATCTATGAACATATCAAATTAATGTTTTGCAAGGACATTAATATATGTGAAGACATAGGGAGCACTCAATATGAGTAGGCTTATACCCTCGTCGATTTCCCTCGACTGTGTCGAATTTCCCCTCGACTGTGTTAAATTCACCTTGACTGTGTCAATTTTCCTCGACTGTGTCAAATTACCCTTAAACATAGTCGAATTGCCTCGACTGGGACACCAAAGCACTCAAGTGGTCACATAAGGACCATGAGTGGGGCTCGGTCGTACCCGTTAGATCTAACCTTCGTCCAAAATTCTTATAAAGGTTATTGGCATTTCAATTTCAATATATGCTCACATGATCTATAATTCATTTCATAGCCAAATCATACCATTTAAACATATGCAACATGTATTCCACCCTCGAGAGTTATAAATCCGAAAACAGTAAGAGAAAAGGGGGACATGAACTCACGGTTTTGCATTCTTCAATCTGACGTAACTCAAGCTGCTACTAGCGTGCACGACTACCTACAACGTACTACGGTCTATTAGACGAGCTGGTCGTGCCTTGACTTAGTTTTAATTAGTGTCTTTGAGTTACGTTTCTTTGTGTCCTTAATATTATTCCAAGTTATATAATTAATTGTTAAAATAATAAATATTTTAACTTAAATTATATTTATGAATTTTGGAATATTTGTTAAAATAATACATTTTAACTTGTCAAGTTTATGTATTGCACTTGTATAACTTCCCAAGGATGGGTGTATTTGTATTCGTATTCTTATCCTTCTATATTCTTGCCAAGTATCAGTGGCGTATTCCGGTGTGTAATTATACGTATGAGAGTACGTATTTTTTTTGTGTTTATTAAGTATCTCAAACTTAATTTTTGTATTAACTTTTCCGGAATAATATTTCTAATAAAAATACGTCGATATATTTTCCCAAAATATATATTTTAAGAAATATTACATAGAAAAATTATTTATAATTTTTCCTTGGCAAAAATATTTATACTTTTCATATAAGTCTAAAAAATAATATATTTTCAAGTCTAACTTAGAAAATATATATATAAATCTATTTTTCACCCCAAGAATAATATGTCCCAAGTTTATTTAATAAAATATATATTTTCTCCCAAAAAAAATATATCTTCTAATAATTCCAAGAAAATATATATTTTTACTTGCCCAAAAATAATATATTTTCTCCTTGTCAAAAATATGATGTATTTTGTAATTAATGTAAGAATCATATTTTTGTTTCCTTGGTGTCCAAAATACTAATTACCAAAATATACCTATGAATTTATTCCCGGAATATTTTTGTGAGTTATATTCCTTGTTCGGTTTCTTCCAATATTTTGGATATCTTTTGTATATTCATTCTCTTGGAACTTTGGTAATATTTTGGATTATAATTTCTTAGTATTTTGGTGAGTTATATTATTTCAAGTCCTAAAATAATATAACTAATACATATAATATACAAATAATCACACACATGGTGACATCTAAATATATATTTCCTAAATACATATTTAGTCACTTTTATTTACAAAAACCAACCTCCAATATTTATAATCTTGTAACAAAAATTATGGCAAACTTTATATAAAATTTCATGGTTTAAAATATACTTGTAAACATTTGTTTAAAAATATTTTCCTAAGTGTTTAATTTCAAGAAAAATTTTGCCATAGTTTCCCCTTAAAAATGGAGGTTTCCATGCTTTCAAAGCATATCATTTTCTTTTATAAATCATCATCAATCATCAACAAATCATTCAAGACTTACCATATGCTTTAAATATGCAATTTACACTTTGACATGAACTTGAAATTTTGTAAAAAGTTGTAGTAACTTAGTATGTTATTTAGTAGGTTAAGTTACCTTCTAAAACATAGTTATTTGTTTAATAATCACATTCTTGCAAAATCTAGTCCTTTACAACTTACAAGATGATTTTTTCAAAAACAATTCTTTTGTATTTCTCTTGTTAATAACATGTTTCTATACTTGATTTATCACTAAAAATATGATTAGTTTCTTTAAAAATCATGATCTTGTAAATCTTGTAAATAACTTTGGTTTCTAGAGAAAACTATTTTTGAAATCATTCATTTACAAGACTTATTTCATGTGTCAATCATCATCATGCTTTAAAACAAGCTTATATTCAAGTTCATGTTTAACATAAAGGATGATCATTATGATTTCTTCAAGATCCATCCTTATACTTGCTAGATCATGTGTTTAATCATCATCTAGCAAGGTTATTATGATGATCAACATCATAAACACAAGAAATCCACAAACAAGTTTCTTACATACCCTTAATCATCTTATATTTCACGTTATTTAGCTTTATGTTAGTGATCTTCTTCTTATTTCTTTGTGATTTTTGAGTTTAACCACTTACATAATCTTTTAACCATCAAAATAAGAAGTAAAAATAGGATCAAAGAAGCTTACTACTAGCACTATGGCTAGGGAAGAACTCAAGATGATGAAGATGATAAACTAGGTGGATAAAAGCTCTATGTGAAGGTCCTTCAAGTTTAAATGCTTCCACACTTCTTAACTAAGCTTTTTACACCTTAGGATATGCTTAGAATGGATTAGATGAAGCTAGAAAAATGGTGGCAATGGTGGTGGTGCTTGGCCGTAAACAAGAAAGAAGGAGGAGAAGAAGATGTGCTGTGAAATGGTTAAGTGTTAATGGTTAAGTCTCATGGTCCTTAAATCATGTTCTTCCAACATTAAGATAGAATATGCTATAATGTGTTAAGCATATTCTCAACAAATCTAATAAAATATAGTAAACAAATATTATGTGGGACCCATGTCCCCTAACCGGCCATCAAGGGGGGGGGGGGGGTTAAGTGTAACATTTAATGGTAAGTTAAGTGTTATAGTTAGATTTAAAGTATACTAGTTAGGGTTATATGTGTTATATGTTTATAGGATTTGTTATGATGTTTGGTGACCATAACTAGCTTTGTAACACTAAAACAATGCTTCTAGTAAGAATTTGATGTTTCGGGTAGTGTCCGGTTGTTCGTTTCGTTACTGTTCCTTAAAGCGCTAAATTGCGCAGTTTAGTGTGCTTTATGTTATGTTTTATAACAGTTTTGATTCCCGACACTTAGGAAAGTATTCTGGACCATTATATCATAATTCTGCATTATATTTAGATGTTAAAGGCTGAATTTTTGCTGAATTTGTTTATTTTCTGCAGAATTTTGCAGTTTTAGTGTGTTTCTGGCACTTTCCGGTACCTATCTCATTACTGGGAAGGCAGTTTTGAAATCCCTACTTTCCTACACACTATACTAGTGTAACACTTGGTCCTGGGGCTTATTTTGTGTCTTAACATCATGTCTGTCTAAGTACTGAACTCCCGTAAGTACTTCTAGTTTGTCTGATAACTGTGCTAACTCTGCTCTGTGCATTAATAGAACTATATTGTGTTGCATGTAGTAATGATAAAAGTCTTGCAACATGAAATGCCATTGTATGTATATAACAGAAATCAGAAATTCATTCGTCTTGTAAACTAGATCATGCACAGTCATTAAAGCACAAATTACTGTTTAATTATTGTACGGAATGCATGGAAAAGTGCCAGTTGTCACAGCTAATCTCTTACATTACTTGGTGAAGACAAATCATTTATGTATTATTTTTTATTTCCAAGCTTTGGTAACTTTTTAATTGGATATGTATTAATGACTTTAATAACTAGTTTTTTATATTGAAAGTAAACTTTATTCTATTATCTCTTCATGTTTTGTTGATTCACTCATTCGTTTTTTACGGTCTATATAATGCGCGTTAACTACAGAAGGGTGGTTTAGGTAAAGTTCTTGCCTCGTTCAGTGTATAGATCCTACGAGAACTTGATTCAAGCTTATTAGGATTTCTTTGAGGCAGATAACATCAAATTGGGGGAAGTAAGAATGGCTAGAATCCCTTATAAATAAACTACTATTAAAACTTTAAACCGGCCTTGCGAGACTGTATCCCTGTTGACTCAGACCAACATGGACGAGGGTAGCGTTGCCTCCATGTAAGGACCTTCAAAAATGTCCCCAAAATAACCCGTAAGTGAAAACCTGGACCCCCGAAACCCTAATCCATATGAAAAACCAAGAAATCAAGAATATTGGTCTTCAGGCGGGCCGCGTAAAGGTTAAGCATAGCCTTACGCGGGCCGCGTCAAACTTAAGTTGACCAGATAAGCGTTACAGTCCACGTGGCATCCACCTGGCAACCCTACTCGTGACCCAGCAAACCTACACGTAGACTAGGTGGTCACGCGGGCCGAAAAAGGATCGGCTTAAGGTTCACGCGGGCCGCGACAGACCCATTTTTCAGCTATAAATAGGTTGAGCTACGAGCAGTTCACTGGTGTCAAAATTTCAATCAAAAACACGAAGTATACTGCTCAAAAGTCGAAATTCATATTCACGGTAGTGAAACGCTGCTACGATACAGGGTATTAACTCGATCGCTGCTACGATTCAATGTCCGATCGATTAAAACTATCCGATGGATGTTTAAGTGCTGCCCACATTAGGGCTGTACTTTGTCATTCGTCGTGAATTCGATGGATGTTTAAGTATTGCACTTTGTCATTCGTTGTGAGGGTTTTAATCTCGTGAGTTATCATAAATGCTGTATTAGTTACTGACCTAGTTCGTGTGCATTGTTATTTAAATTTGGTTACAAGGCTAATCAGTAAGCTAAACTCTGCCCATTTAAATCTGCAATGTGAGTCATTCTCTTTTATCAAAAGTATTTTACAATACTCCATTTATTTTCAAAAAGTTATAATTACAGGGATTAAGTCGTGGTTATCTTGAATCACTGGCTAGTGGGGTATTGTGCACATTACTAAATTTCTCACGGTTAGGCTAATAAATCCTAACAGTGATAATCATCACTACTTGGGGAAGGACCCAATAGTGGTATGACCATCGTCACCAGATAAAAATAAGATAGAAGCCATTGTAATCGCTCTTATGCTGTAATTTATAACTAATGTGTCGTTTTATTTAACCTGAATGACTCGCCAGTATTTCCCCGCTGATAAAATATTTTTAAAACATGTTTCAGGCGACCTGCTGTAAATCAAGGAAAACGTGCTACGGAGCACTAACAAGCTTGAAGAGGTGGCTCAGTTAAAATAAATAAACATGTTTTGTAAATCAGGGAATTTCCTTGTGAAATTCCTCTATTGTAAATCACGGGGTTTAACCCAAATTATGAAATAAAATAATCAGGCATTTTCAAGTTTAAAAGATCCTGTAGAATCTTCCGTTGTCAACTCAATCAATAGATACCACGGGATTTCTGTCCCGCGGCTCCTGGACCGGGTCAAACCGGGACGGGGGCCGTGACAGAAAAATGTGGTATCAGAGCCACTGATTTAAGCCAATTAAGTATTTAGAAATACTTAATTTTCCTGATTACCGTCTTGTGATTATGTGTTTTTAACTGACTACTTGTTAGTTACAGTATGGGTAAGCAAAGAATCTCGGACATCTATCGTCAATTAGATAGTTCACCAAAAGATAAGGAAACCTCATTCCAATCAAATTCCTCAAAATACTCAGCAGATACTGAGGAAGAAATATTTGTTCGTAAAGCACAGTTTGAGAAACCACGTACCCCTAAGAAAAGAAGTTGTATTATTAGAAAAAGTCAAGAGAAAATGAAGAAGTCACCACCAAAAGGAGTGATGATTAAAAAGGAAACTCAAAAATTAGGCACTAACCCACCATGGGAAGATGAGTTAGATGAACAATGGGCAAATCTCTACATGTTAGCCACTGTAACAGTAAATGCTAACTTATAATTGAACTGTCAAACCAGTACCTATGTCACCTATAAGCCAGAAACTTTAAAGAAGCTTGCCCATTAGATAAACAAACTTAGTAAGAAAAGACTAAAATTGTCCCTAGTATATTTTAAATTTCAGTTGTAAATTGTAATAAAAATATATATAAAATCGCAATATTTCATATTCTTATTAAAACTTAAATTTTCTGATTGCCATTTTGTGATTATGTGAAAATTTAAGTTACAAACTTTTAACCTAGAATTTTGTGTGTTTCTTCATATCTGCTAAACAGCATGAATGAGTTGTCTGAAGCTCTTCAGAATCTCAACCTCTATTCTGTTAATGTGGAAGTTTCCAGAGACTTTACCGGCTATTGTGCCGACATAGAGGAACCTATGGAATTTCAAACCCAACCTCCGGAGAAACCAAAGCCAAAGAAAAGAAGAAGAATTGTGGGCTGGAGACGTGTGCACAGGAGGAAACCAGCGACACGGAAAGTTATAAAGACGGAGGATCCCAAAGGTAAAGGCAAGGAAATAGAGATTGGGGAAAGCTCCAGGCAAGATCAGGAAATGCCACCCTGGGAAGAGTTGGACCATAAACCAGCACTTAATGACCTCATTGGACCTGCCGGTGAAAACCTCTTTAATTACCCAGTGGAAGCGCAACTTTCAGTTGACCTAGAGCCTGAAATCCCAGATCCTATTATCCACACCCAACCTCTACCAGCAGAGTTAGAAGAGTGGTGGACCACCGACTGGCAGTTTCAAAATCTCCTAAATAACCGTAATACCTTTTTCCCTCAGTTCGACCCAGAGCCTCCACTACACCCACCTATGAGCTTAGAAAACTTGGCGGAACTCCGTCATTATGGCGAGGAGCTGATTGATGCAGGGAATCGAATTAGGGAAGTAGGGGAAAGAATATCTTGGAAATACGACGAAAGGGAACGTCGTTTCTAAGATGCCAGCTGACAAGGATGGTGTGACTGTGGTTGTGTGGTTGTAGGAATATGTGTTTAATAATAATATAATAATAAAATATAATTATGTGAAATAACTTAAAAATAAAACTTTTGTAAGATAACCAGTTTGTACGGATGCCTATTATAATAAAATATCGAACGTCGAAAATCGACAATTTTGGCTATATTTGTTAACATGATTATGTGCAATTATTTTGTTATGTTTGGTTATTAATTATTTTATACTAATTACTTATATAAATTAATTACCAGATGGCACACGCTGGTAATGAACCCGATAATGAAGTTAATCAATCTGAGCATAACAATGAAGATCAATTTCTGAATAGGCAAGATATCGAGAATATCGTAGCTCAGGGAATAGCCAATGCTATTCCAGCAATACTTGCTGCTGCTCGAAATCCAGTTGAACCTCAACATATTATTCCTAGCAAACGTACACATGGCGACAATTTTAGTAATAGTGTAAACGGAGGCGGTAACCATACTAATAACAACAACGATGGAATGCAAGCCCCACTTCTTAAGAAAATGAAAGCTGCAACGCCTGGTTGCACTTATAAGGAATTTCTTGCCTGTAAACCGGTTGAATTTGCAGGCAACGAAGGGGCGACTGCTGCACTGCGTTGGTTAGAGAAAACCGAGGCAGTGATTAAAATAAGTAAATGTGCTGAGGAAGACAAGGTCATGTACGCGTCACATCTTTTTAAAGAAGGGGCGCTAGAATGGTGGAACACAGTACTACAAGCCAAAGGAAGCGATGTGGCCTATGCCATGAGCTGGGAAGAATTTAAGCGGCTGGTGGAAAGAAAATTCTATCCCGAATATGAGAAAGAACAAATGGCGAATAAATTTCTGAACCACCGGATGGTGGATGTAGACTGTCGAGGGTATACTTCGACATTCTTCGAATATGCTAGAGTGGTACCAACCCTGGCTTCGCTAGAGCCGGTACTTATTTCCCGCTATATTTGGGGATTGATTGGCGAAATCCGTGATATCGTTAAAGCTGCGAGACCACGCACTATTGGCGATGCAGTGGAATTAGCCAACACTTTGACTGACGGACTAGTACGTACATGGGAAGAAAATAGAAAGAAAGAAGTGGCCCAAAAGGTTACCCAGGGATTCCGTATGGGTAACCGTAGTAATTTCAAGAGAAAGGGAACCGGGCAATCTTCCACTGTTCCATTTTGCAATACCTGCAAAAGAAAGCATTTTGGAAGATGCAAAGGGTATTGCAATTTCTGCAAAATCTCGGGGCACCAAGAGGAAGATTGCAGGAAAAAGAAAGCAACAATTTGCTACAACTGCGGAGAAGCTGGACATTTTAGGCCAGACTACCCGAAATTGGCCAAACCAGCTGATAATAAAGCTAAACCTGCAGAAGGAACTACCAAGAAATTCGCAAGAGCCTTCCAGTTGACTACTCAGGAAGCAGAACTAATTCCTGACGTGATAGCTGGTACGTTCCTAGTTTACAATGTTTATGCAATATTTGACTCTGGTGCAAACCAAAGTTTTATAAATACTTCATTCTACCAAGCTCTTAACCTACCCTTAACCAACCTTAGACAAATTTTTACGGTAGAAACGGCAGATGGGAATTCCGTTAACATAGATAAGGTTTTGCGAGAAGAAAAGATAGAACTCTTAGGCCATAAATTCTCTGCAAACCTGTTACCTATGAATTTAGCCGGATTTGATGTTGTGTTAGGAATGGATTGGTTAGTAGCCAACCATGCTCCAATTCTTTGTGATAAAAATTCCATAGAAATACATACACCCACAGGAGAATTAGTGGTAATTACAGGAGATAAGCCACGTAAGCCAATGAAATTCATTTCAGTAATGAAATTGGCCAGTTATTCAAGAAAACAAGAAATGGTGTATATGATTTCAGCAATCATTAACATGAAAGGTAAGGAACTTAGAGAAATTCCAGTAGTATCAGAATACCCAGAGGTATTCCCAGAAGAACTACCTGGACTACCACCTGATAGGGAAGTAGAATT
Organism: Helianthus tuberosus; assembly: GCA_030545235.1. Classification (NCBI taxonomy): domain Eukaryota; kingdom Viridiplantae; phylum Streptophyta; class Magnoliopsida; order Asterales; family Asteraceae; genus Helianthus; species Helianthus tuberosus. The sequence goes on along the minus strand of CM060418.1, from coordinate 83,910,072 downwards.
TAGAATTCATCTAATTCCTGGAACTACACCGATAGCCAAGGCACCTTATCGGTTAGCACCCACCGAAATGCTAGAATTGAAAAAGCAGTTAGATGAATTACTAAGCAAAGGATTCATACAACCTAGTTCATCCCCGTGGGGAGCTCCAGTATTGTTTGTGAAAAAGAAAGATGGGTCGATGCGCATGAGTATCGATTATAGGGAATTGAATAAGGTTATAATTAAGAATCGATACCCATTACCTAGGATTGATGATCTTTTTGATCAATTGCAAGGAGCTAGATACTTTTCTAAGATAGATTTACGCTCTGGATATCATCAATTGAAAATACAAGAAGAAGACATACCTAAAACTGCTTTCAGAACTAGGTATGGTCATTACGAGTTTACAGTCATGCCCTTCGGACTAACAAATGCTCCTGCAGCATTTATGGACATGATGAATAGAATTTGTAAACCGTATTTGGATAAATTTGTGATTGTCTTCATCGACAATATACTTATTTATTCCAAAAGCCAGGATGAACACCATCAGCACCTGCATGTACTCTTAACTTTGTTAAGAAAGGAGAAGCTTTACGCCAAATTCTCGAAGTGTGAATTTTGGCTGCAAGAAGTGCAATTTTTAGGTCACATGGTGAATCACGAAGGCATTCATGTAGATCCTGCTAAGATAGAAGCGATCACTAAATGGAAGGTCCCGCGGTCAGCTATGGAAATTAGAAGTTTTATAGGGTTAGCCGGATACTATAGGCGCTTTATTAAGGATTTCTATAAGATAGTTGTACCATTAACTAAGCTAACCTGTAAAGCAGTTAAGTTTGAATGGGGACCTAGGCAAGAAGAGGCCTTTAGGATTTTAAAGCAGAAATTAACAAACGCTCCAATTCTTGCCTTACCAGAAGGAACAGAAGATTTTGAAGTCTACTGTGATGCTTCTAAATTAGGATTAGGATGTGTGCTAATGCAACGCAAGAAAGTAATTGCGTATGCCTCAAGGCAATTGAAAAGGCACGAAGAAAATTATACGACTCATGACTTAGAGTTAGGAGCCATAATTTTTGCCCTTAAGATTTGGAGACACTATTTGTATGGAAGTAAGTTTACTGTCTATACAGATCATAAGAGCTTAAGATACATATTTGGGCAAAAAGAATTAAACATGAGACAAAGGAGATGGATGGAAATCCTAAGTGACTACGACTGTGATATTCAATATCATGAAGGAAAGGCTAATGTAGTTGCTGATGCCTTAAGTCGTAAGTATCATGAGAAACAACGACGAGTTCGTGCTCTTAGATTAAATCTACAGTTAGATTTAATGGAACAATTGAAAAACCTCCAAGAAACAGCTATCAAGGATGATGCGGAAGGTATGAAAGGAAGAATAAAGGAATTAGAGTAAGGAAGTGATGGAATTTGGAGATTCCATAAGAAACGAATTTGGGTACCTAAGCAAGGAGAGTTAAGAAATAAGATTTTAGAAGAAGCCCATAAATCTAAGTATACCATGCATCCTGGTAATAATAAAATGTACCAAGATTTAAGAAATAATTTCTGGTGGATAGGAATGAAAAAGGACATAGCTAGATATGTTTCTAAATGTCTTACTTGTTCACAAGTTAAGGCAGAACACCAGAAACCCTCAGGTCTACTACAACAATTAGAAATGCTTGTTTGGAAATGGGAACTCATAACAATGGATTTTGTTACTAAGTTGCCCAAAACCAGAAAAGGTAATGACGCGATTTGGGTAATTGTGGATCGATTAACCAAATCAGCTCATTTTCTACCTATGAAAGAAACCTTTAGCATGGAAAGGTTAGCAAAGTTGTATGTAGACGAGGTAGTATCCTTACATGGAGTTCCACTCTCCATTGTATCGGATAGGGATAGTCGTTTCACTTCCCGCTTCAGGACAAGTTTCCAGGAAGCCATGGGAACCCGACTCAATCTAAGTACTGCATATCATCCTCAGACAGACGGACAAAGTGAAAGGACGATCCAAACCCTGGAAGACATGCTTAGGGCATGTATAATAGATTTTGGTGGAATTTGGGATGACCACCTACCCTTAATTGAATTCTCCTACAACAATAGTTATTATTCAAGTATTGAAGCTGCCCCGTTCGAAGCACTGTACGGACGAAAATGTAGAACCCTAGTATGTTGGGCAGAAATAGGAGAAAGCCAGTTATCAGGTCCTGAAATTGTGCAAGAAACTACCGACAAAATTACTCAAATCAAGGAAAGACTAAAGACAGCTCGAGATCGCCAGAAAAGTTATGCAGACAATCGACGCAAGCCGTTAGAATTCCAGGTTGGAGACAAGGTACTCTTGAAAGTTTCTCCTTGGAAATGAGTAGTTCGATTCGGTAAGAAAGGAAAGCTGAGTCCAAGGTACATAGGACCATTCCCAGTAATCCAACGAATAGGACCAGTTGCCTATCGCTTACAGCTACCAGAAGAGTTGGCTGGAGTACATGACGTATTTCATGTATCCAACCTCAAGAAATGTCTATCTGACTGATCCTTGGTAGTACCTCTTCAAGATGTAGAGGTAAATGAAAAGTTAAAATTTGTGGAGAAACCACTTCAGATAGAAGACAGAAAGATCAAGTTTCTCAAACACAAAAGACTAGTACTAGTCAAAGTCAAACGGGATTCAAAGAGAGGACCCGAGTACACCTGGGAGCTGGAATCTGAGATAAAGCGAAAGTATCCTCACTTATTTCAGTAAAGTTATAATTAACAGGGATTAAGTCGTGGTTATCTTGAATCACTGGCTAGTGGGGTATTGTGCACATTACAAAATTTCTCACGGTTAGGCTAATAAATCCCAACAGTGATAATCATCACTACTTGGGGAAGGACCCAATAGTGGTATGACCATCGTCACCAGGTGACACGGCGCCAGATAAAAATAAGATAGAAGCCATTGTAATCGTTCTTATGCTGTAATTTATAACTAATGTGTCGTTTTATTTAACCTGAATGACTCGCAAGTATTTCCCCGCTGATAAAATATTTTTAAAACATGTTTCAGGCGACCTGCTGTAAATCAAGGAAAACGTGCTACGGAGCATTAAGAAGCTTGAAGAGGTGGCTCAGTTAAAATAAATAAACATGTTTTGTAAATCAGGGAATTTCCTGGTGAAATTCCTTTATTGTAAATCACGGGGTTTATCCCGAATTATGAAATAAAATAATCGGGCATTTTCAAGTTTAAAAGATCCTGTAGAATCTTCCGCTGTCAACTCAATCAATAGATACCACGGGATTTCTGTCCCGCGGCTCCTGGACCGGGTCAAACCGAGACGGGGGCCGTGACACTCCAAAAGAGGGACATGCCACATTTTGCATTAATAACTTACTTATTTATCTTTCAATAATCCGGCCTTGCGGGACTCTATCTCTGCTGACTCAGACCAATATGGCTGAGGGTAGCGTTGCCTCCAAAAGAGGGACATGCCACTATAACTAAGATAATATCTTAAAAAACTCAAAGTGCGGAAACCATCAAAGGATACATAAATTACGAGTCGGAACCAAGTGATTCTATCTTGTCTATCTGTTATTTTATGTATTTAGTTTCTTTTGTTTTACTTGTTAAAAATATTTACTCAAAATTGGGTTATATTAGACGTCGACTATATTCCGGTATTAAAAGTTCTTATGTCCTTAGACGACTACGGTATCTTACCATCACTATATTACGCCAACGATGGGTGCACTTGCCCTAGCGTGTTGTAGAGAGTGATAGTGATATATCGTGTTTTATAAATTTAAAACTTGATAAAAGAGTAAAAAAAGGTACTTATGAATATAGCAAAAATCCGTACGCACTCCGACACACGTCAGGCACCATACGTTAATGTCATTATCATACACTATAATTGCAACGCTTATATTGATTTTACTGAGTTAAATCTGATACGTCGAAACACGCGTTTTTATATAGTTAATAGATCAGATAACGTGTCACCAGCTATAAACAAATCAGACGTCGCCTTCGCAACACGCTTAGGACAACAATCTAGTTATACTATATCTTAAAGGAGAAAGTCGGTGGCAGTAGCCACCGACCACCCCCAAGCTTTTTAACCTATGAAGTCAAATAAAATGTGGAAACTTGGGCCAGTATGTCCTAATGCAAGAAGTCAAATAATTATACCCTTTGAGAATAAAATTAGGACCCATCTTCATTCACTGGCAAACCCTCATTGGCGCTGAACTCGATCCACTGCGGCTATCATCTTCTTACCAATCTGCTAACGATGGGCCACTCAAACATCTGGAATTCTCACCCTAAGACCTACGGTCCTGGATCACGCACTTGGTAATCTTCATCAATTCTTTAATCCTTTTCTTTTTATTTTCATCGTTGTTCATATGATTCAGTAACATGTTAAACCCTAGATACGTACGCATCATCAACACGAATTAAAATCGATAGGTTAAGAAGCTATGCAAGTAGAAGATGTAATTATGGTTACTAAGATAGGAAATGGTTTGTATTCTGGATATATACACGATGATAGCAACAATAAGCTTAATCAGTTTCGATTATTTTCGGGTTGGATTCTTAGGTTTACTTTAGGATTTTTTTTTCATTTGCTATTCTTCTGTATCAATCGATTTTTGTTAGGTGTTCTAATTATGTGTGATGCAAATTTAACAAATATTAAAAATATATGAATAAATTCCGACAAATGAAACCATAAGAATTTTTTATTACTCTGTTGTTATTATCACTTTAGTAGATGGGATCTTGATTGTTATTTCGTGAAGTTTTTTTTCTTTCTTTTATATAGCGATTGCTATTGAAGCTGCTGTTAATCTTTGCATTGATTATTAGAATTCATTTTTAAACAAAAATATTCTCTGTAATTTTATTACTAAGAGTTTGTTTGATTTGCAACTCTGTGTGTGGGAATCTTAAAAGAGAAAGTCGGTGGCAAAAGCTACCGACCACCCCCAACTTTCTACTTTTTACATTATGCTATAAATTCAAATGCATTCCTAGAGTAATTGGTTGTGTACTTTGGATGATTTTTCCAAAGACCAATGATCGATTCATGTTGTTTGCAAGTAATATATTTATTTTTTCTTTAAATTTTCTTAGCTTTTTATAGGTTAAATTACTTTATTTAAACTATATTACGTATTGTTTCTTTACAATTTAAAGAAATTTTTTAATATAAATCTTGGTATAAATTCGAGTTATCTCCGTTTCGACGTGATTACTGTTAATAGGAATCGAGTCAGATCAAATATAACACGTTTACGTTTAACAAAAAAATATTTTACGTGTATATTTTTATGTACCTGTCGATATAAATTCGAGTTGCTCTACATTACGACGTAAACTTTTTAAGAACACATCATTTCAAATCTAATACATTTTCATGCTTATTTTATGATTGTTTGGTAATTTTTGTTCTGAATTGAGTGAAGTCAAATTGTGTTTTTTTCTCTTTTTTAAAAAGTTCTAATTTTATATGTCTGATTCGGCTCACATAGAATACATTATAATTGTATTGTATAATTCGATTCGTGTAGTTAACGCAATACATAACGCTTGGATCCAATTGCAATGCTTATGTAGGTTACAATAAGTTCAATTGGATACTTTAAAACACGCGTTTTCATATGGTTAACGCAACACATAATGCTTGGACTAATCCACTTGACGTTTGCGATATACCCGCGTCCCACTTATATTTAAAAGGCTATAAGAACTCAAAGACGACATGTAACATTCACTCTATTTGGGTACGTGTTTGGTGGCTTGTTCTGCCGACACCACCCGACGGAACATTGCCATGTGCCACAGCCTTATCTACACTTATGATAGGCTTTCGACTCCACAAAATGGATAACACCGTTATGTTGATCAGTTCTGTTTAAACATGATGGAAAACATGAAAATACATACCTGTTATAGCATTCAAAGCAGTGGAGAATCCAGTAATAGATCCAGCCATTGAGTTCGACATAGTTGTCAGTATGATCCGGTTCCTCCTTAGGGTGTAAAGTTATGATGGTGATGATAACCGAAAGTAGGGTAAGGTTCGGTTAGAGGGAGAGAGAACGAATTGATGTTAATGAGGGTTGATTGATTGTGTAAGGTGTGTAACCCTTTAACTCTCTAATAAGCCCCTTATTTATACACCCAAGAGGAAACCTAATTAGTTAATAAGGGCAATATGGTCCATCAACAATTACCAACTAATTATTAATAGGTTATTAAATATATTTTGATCTAATATAATATAAATGATTATATAGGCTACAAGATTAAATACTAAATAAATAATATTTAATCTAACATTCTCCCACTTAGCCAAGTAATCATTTATCATGAGTATTAGGTAAGCCTGGCCAGGAGTTAACACTCATTTTAGCCTTAAACCAAGAACTATAGCAGAGAAATACAGCCGTTGAATCATCATTCGACTCAGGACCCCCATTAATCATACTATAGCCTCAATTTAAAACCTAACAGTTACGATCAAAATATGTATAAGCCCTTTAGCGTCTGATTTGTATTTATATTTGTCTATATGTCATTACACCGGCAGAACATATGTTAGAGACATACAAAATCAAACTGAGGAAATTTTATTAATTAAAACATAAGCTAGTACAATATGCCATTAAATAAGGTCTTTAATAAGTCCCATATTCGATACATGTTCTTCGAAAACTTTAGGTGGGAGACCTTTAGTCATCGGATCCGCAAGCATATCTTTAGTACTAATATACTCAATACAAAGATTATTTTCCTCAACTCGTTCACGTACGAACAAGTACTTCGTATCAAGATATAAACCAGCTCCAGTCGAACTGTTACTGTTCGAGAAACTAACGGCAGCTGAATTATCACAGTAAAGCTTCAATGGTCTAGAAATGGAATTAACGATTTTGAGTCCAGTGATCAGATTTCTAAGCAACATTCCATGACAGGTTGCGTTGTAAACAGCAATGTACTCTGCCATCATTGTGGAAGTTGTAGTTAACTGTTGTTTATGACTCTTCCATGAGATAGGTCCGCCTGCTAACATAAAGATGTAGCCCGAAGTGGATTTCTTGTCATCTTTGCATTTGGCAAAGTCAGAATCAGAATAACCTACCACTTCTAAGTGATCACTTCTTCTATAAGTCAGTTTATAGTCTTTCGTCCCTTGCAGATATCTAAGGACCTTCTTAGCTGCTTTCCAGTGATCTAGGCCAGGATTAGTCTGATAACGACCTAGCATTCCAGCAATGTAAGCGATATCTGGGCGAGTACAGACTTGTGCATACATCAGGCTCCCGACTACTGACGCGTAAGGTATCTGGCTCATTTGCTCCTTTTCAACCTCTGTTGTCGGACACTGGAATGAACAGAAAACATCTCCCTTAACTACTGGAGCGACGGAGGGTTTGCACTGTTGCATGTTGTAACGTGTAAGGACACGATCTATGTAAGTCTTTTGAGACAATCCTAAGATCCCTTTGTGTCTATCTCGGTGAATTTCGATGCCAATGACGTAAGAAGCATCTCCGAGATCCTTCATGTCGAAGTTATGCGAAAGTAAACGCTTCGACTCATGCAACATGTCTAAACTATTACTTGCCAATAGAATATCATCTACGTAAAGGACAAGTATAGTAAAGTTACTCCCACTCATCTTGAGGTAGGTGCATTGATCCACTTGATTCTTCATAAAACCTTGCCTCTTCATGACTTCATCAAACTTGAGGTACCATTGACGTGATGCTTGTTTTAACCCATAAATGGATTTCTTCAACTTACAGACTAGATGCTCCTGACCTTCAGGTTTAAAGCCTTCAGGTTGTTTCATGTAAACATCTTCGTCTAAGTCTCCGTTAAGGAAAGCAGTTTTGACGTCCATCTGATGCAGCTCTAAATCAAAATGAGCTACTAGGGCCATGACGATCCTTAATGAATCTTTACGAGAGACAGGTGAAAACGTCTCTTGATAATCAATTCCCTCTTTCTGAGTGTAGCCCTTTGCAACCAATCTCGCTTTGTAGCGTTCAACGTTCCCATTCGGATCCAGTTTTGTTTTGAACACCCATTTACAACCTACAGGTTTGGCACCATTGGGTAATTCGACTAAATCCCAAACGTCATTTTTCTTCATGGATTCAAGCTCATCAATCATTGCTTTGTTCCATTCAGAAGACTGATCACTGCTAATGGCTTCATTATAAGAGATAGGATCATTGAGCTTTCCAGCATCCATTTCAGTCAGGTAGGTAACATAATCATCCATATTAGTAGGCCTTCTTTGCCTAGATGACCTCCTGAGTTGATTAGCGGGTTCAGCGTTGTCTTGGTTTTGAGCGTTTGATGTGCCTTCGTTATGAGGTATAATGGGTTCTGATTGTGGAGATGGATTTTGTGCAGTGACTTCAGGTGCAGTTGCATGGGGTACAAGAGGAGTAAACCGAGTAATGATAAGCGACGAGTCTCTCCCCCCCCGCGTCTTGTACTTCTTGCAATTCTTCGTAAGGGTTAGTACTGCTCCCACTGACCTTGAAATCCTCCAAGAACGCAGCACGCTTGGTTTCAACAATACGGGTGAAATGGGAAGGACAATAGAAACGATAACCCTTCGAGTGATCAGGATACCCAATAAAGAAGCAGGTAACTGTTTTAGGGTCAAGTTTCCTTAGGAAAGGATTGTAAAGTTTTGCTTCAGCAATGCAGCCCCATACTTTCATATATTTAAGACTCGGTTTCCTTCCTGTCCAAAGTTCATAAGGAGTTTTAGGGACAGACTTAGAAGGAACTCTATTGAGTATATGAACAGCTGCTTTTAACGCTTCAGTCCAGAGGAATAATGGTAAATTAGTGTTGGCTAACATACTGCGCACCATGTTCATAAGGGTACGATTTCTTCTTTCAGCGACACCATTCTGCTGAGGTGTACCAGGCATGGTGTATTGGTTCACAATCCCCTGGCCCTTACAAAACTCATAAAATGGACCAGGAGCTTGACCCACATCAGTATGTCTTCCATAATATTCACCGCCTCTATCTGATCTCACAACTTTAATCTGACGATCTAATTGCTTTTCAACTTCAGCTTTATAATCTTTAAAAGTTGTTAGAGATTCAGATTTCTCCTTTATAAGATACAAGTACATGTAACGAGAATAATCATCAATGAATGTGATAAATGAAGTATGTCCTGTTATACCAGCAATTTGATAAGGACCACTAATGTCAGTGTGAATGAGTTCTAATAAATTAGAGCTCCTAGTGGCACCTTTCTTATTTGCTAATGTCATTTTGCCTTTAAGGCATTTGACACATGTTCCAAAATCGGTGAAATCGAGAGGAGGTAAGACTTCATCCTTTACGAGACGATTTAATCGTTCTCTTGAGATGTGGCCTAAACGTTGATGCCACAACATAGATGAAGTCTCTAAGTCTCGAACCTGTTTCTTTTCCATCTTTGTGAGTGATTCATTAATATTATATGACAACAAAGATTTGGAAAAATTATCATCTAGTTCTAATCTATAGAGACCACCATCCAGAATGCCAGTACCATAAACAATGGAATCATAGAGAATAGAGAGTTTGCGATGACCATGAGAAACGACAAAACCGTCCATGTCTAACTTTGGTCCTGATACAAGGTTCCGAGTTACCTCAGGAACATATAAGGTATCATAAAGTTTAATACATAAACCAGTTTTCAAAAATAATTGTAATGTTCCTATGGCCTTCACTTCTAATTCTCGATCATCTCCAACTTTAAGTGTTCTTTGGTTTCTTCCCAGCTTCCGGATTGTAAGGAATCCCTGAAGTGAATTGGTAACATGTACCATAGAACCAGAATCAAACCACCAAGAATTAGCAGGAACATTTAAATTAAAGGACTCAAGTATCATGAAAAAATCGTTACCTTTCTTAGCCAGCCACTCCTTGAAGTCAGGGCATTCCTTTTGCTTATGTCCTGTTTTCTTACAGAACTTGCAATAGGGTTTGCCTAAGGAGGTCTTAGAGCTGGAAGGTGCACTTGTATTAGGAGTTGGATTTGGCTTTTGAACCTTAGAAGCATCCTTTCTTGGATAATTGTTCTTCCTCTTCTTTGAGCTGGAGGTGGTGAAGTTAGCAACATCAGTATGGCGATCCATCTTCATATGCTCTTCCTCCTGCACGCACATAGCGATCAGCTCACTCATCGTCCATTTGTCCTTCTGAGTGTTGTAATTGATCTTGAATGCTTCATAGGACGAAGGAAGCGAAGTGATGATGAAGTGAACAAGAAAACCATCACTGATCTCCATCTCTAGGCCCTTCAACTTATTGGCCATGTCATGCATCATCATGATGTGTTTGCGAATGCCGCTCCTCCCATCATACTTAGTCGTCACCAGCTTGAGGATAAGAGTGCTAGCGTGTGCTTTTGATGTTCCCTTGAATTGATCCTCCACAGAAGCCAGATAGGTTTTAGCATCTTCAGAATCAGGAATGGCCCCTCTGATTGAGTTATGAATGGACTGCTTCATGAACATGAGAGACATGCGGTTACATCTAGTCCACTTATCATGAAGTAACTGCTCAGCAGCAGTACTTGTGGCAGTAAGGTCCGCTGGCTTATTCTCTCTTAGAGCATAATCAAAGTCCAACAGCCCAAGAGTAAGCATGAGGGCATCCTTCCAAGCAGCAAAGTTATCACCAGTCAAAGGTGGAATCCCTTGATTGGGTGCTGATAGTGGAAATAAGATGAGCAAGTTATGATACTAAGAAAGAAGTCTTAATGTGATCTAAGGGCATGTTATACTAAGGCAGGCATAAGTAATGACCATTATAATTATGAAGCTGTGATAATGTCCATTACTAACATCAAAATAATAGACTTAGTAAAATTCTATTTAAACGAAGACAAATCAGCTTTGGCCAGAAGTGTAATCATTTAAATATGTGTGCAAAGTAATTGTGACAAATCAGCTTTGGCCAGAGATGAGACAATCATTGTAGTTATGCACTTGTCAAGTCATGCTAAACATAAATGAATTAAATCAGCTTTGGCCAGAATTAAGACATTTCAGGTTTGTAATGCATACTTAACATAGCTTTTATAATACTTGAACAATAAATAGATGTATTAAATCAGCTTTGGCCAGAATTAACACATCAGAAGCTCATTCAAGTTAAGCTATTTTGGTTTTGCAAAAATTATCTAATTCTGATTAATTAAGTAAGTAAGTGTAAACAAAACCAAGTATTTAATAGCAAACCACCTGTTAGCGCGGATCGGACTTAGTCTCGAGTTGTGATGATTAATTAAGTAAGTAAGTGTAAACAAAAAATTTTTTAGGTCACATTAAACAACATAAAAAATAATGAGGTCTCGAGTCGCAATCTTAGTTTCGAGTCGCAATCTCAGTCTCGAGTTGTGATGATTATGGTTGCGAGTCGCAATCTCAGTCTCGAGTTGTCATGATTATGGTTGCGAGTCGCAATCTCAGTCTCGAGTTGTGATGATTATGGTTGCGAGTCGCAATCTTAGTCTCGAGTTGTGATGATTGTGGTTGCGAGTCGCAACCTTAGTCTCGACTTGTGATGATTGTGGTTGCGAGTCGCAACCTTAGTCTCGACTTGTGATGATTGTGGTTGCGAGTCGCAACCTTAGTCTCGAGTTGTTATGATTGTGGTTGCGAGTCGCAACCTTAGTCTCGAGTCGTGATCTCTGTTATAGCTGCTGATTGTGATAAAACTGAAACTCGAAATTTAAGGGATTTGGGATAGTATTTCCTGTTTTAATCATGATCTAAACTTATCAAGGATTTCGAAAATAATAACTGATTATCTCTTTAACAGTTTTCGAAAATTTAATAGATAAAAATTTAGATCAAAACAGTAAAACACTTACTAATCCAAAATTATATTCCAAATCTTATGAATTTTTTCGAGTTTCTTAGAACATAAATGATGAACCCTAAAATAATAAGAACATAATCTGGAAATCCGAAACCTGATTTTAATGGTTTTGTAATGGATTTCGTGACAATAAGCTTAATCCTTTTATGATTTCGGGTCAATATATCAAGTAATAATTTCCGAAAACAGGGATTTCGGCCATAATGAAACCCGAAAACAGTTTTTGATTTTAATGCTTTAAAACTTCCGTTTTCCAGATTTTTTGATCCGATAATAATGGATACGAAAAACAGAACTGATTTATCAACATATGCTCTGATACCACATGTTGATCAGTTCTGTTTAAACATGATGGAAAACATGAAAATACATACCTGTTATAGCATTCAAAGCAGTGGAGAATCCAGTAATAGATCCAGCCATTGAGTTCGACATAGTTGTCAGTATGATCCGGTTCCTCCTTAGGGTGTAAAGTTATGATGGTGATGATAACCGAAAGTAGGGTAAGGTTCGGTTAGAGGGAGAGAGAACGAATTGATGTTAATGAGGGTTGATTGATTGTGTAAGGTGTGTAACCCTTTAACTCTCTAATAAGCCCCTTATTTATACACCCAAGAGGAAACCTAATTAGTTAATAAGGGCAATATGGTCCATCAACAATTACCAACTAATTATTAATAGGTTATTAAATATATTTTGATCTAATATAATATAAATGATTATATAGGCTACAAGATTAAATACTAAATAAATAATATTTAATCTAACACGTTATTTTTTAATAAAGATATATGGTTATTTTTGTAGAAAAAAAGCTTATTCGTTAGTTTACCTTCAAAATGAAATGTATTCTTATTCTGATTTTATCATGCTTTATATATCGACATAGCATAACCTTATACTAGTAAATGTGTAACCAAATAAAAAAATATAAAGTTGTTAAAACAAAATATCTGCTTCTACTAGATTTTACTTCTAAACAGATTTTTCAAATAGAGTTTACTTCTTACCAGATAATATCTAACCAAATAATTTTTAATTACTTTAATTATTAAAATATACTTTTTTTTTTGGTAAAGGGTTCCCCGGTGATTCTATATATTCACAACCAATAAAAACAAGTAGCATGGAAAACCCACACTAGTTCAGACATGGGGCATACCCCATGACTGTAAACCAAAACTCAACCAGAAATAAAAAACATCCAAACAAAGACGCCCACTAGACACAACATCTAGACCAACAAAACAAACAAACTAATCAACCGCCATCATCAATGACCGCCGCTCCATGAATATCCCAAGCATCCAGCAATCTCCTCACTTTGTCAGTGTCTCTAAACCTCATCCCCATCAGCTTGTAACGAACCGTGTTAAAGATATTATTAACAATAACTTCAGGAGGCCTTAATTGGTTCTTAAATAGTCTATTATTTCTTTCCCGCCAAATATCATAGGAAGCTGCCGCTACTAGCAGTCTACTAACAACATTGGAAGCTGATTTCGAGCGAACCCGGGCACACAACCAATCCAAAATATTACTCCATGAAGCATCAACCGAATCCATACCAGCTTTATTTCGGATAGAACACCAAATCTTTGACGAAAACTTGCATTCAAAAAACAAATGGTTATGAGAATCCACATCCTCATAGCATAATAAACAGCACATCATGTTCATGTTTTTCCTCCGAGCCAAATCCCAACATAAAATCTTGTCCTGAGTCAATAATTTCCTCCGAACAATAAGCCACATAAGGAACGCATGTCTCGGAATACATTGAGAGAACCACACAACACCAAACCAATCAACCTCTGACTCCCTGTCTCGAATAGAGTGCCACACACTAGCCGTAGAGAAGTCAACAATGTCTGAGCCATCTTTCCAACTCAGTCTGTCATCCACATGAGGCTCTATCGTAACCTGCATAATCTGATTAAGAGGAGGATACAAATCTAACCACTCCACCGGCCATTGACACGCTCCGTCAACTACCAGCTCATCCACAGTAGCCGACAAAGAAAAACCCGCTGTGGTAATAACTCTAGGGGTTAAGAACGAACATAACGGGCCCAGGTCACACCAAGAATCATACCAAACTGAAGTATTCCGACCATTTCCTATCCTGGACCAAACATGCTCACGAATCATCGGTCTAATCTGAAGAATTTTCCTCCAACTCCAGCAACTATTGGAAACCATCCGACAATTCCATAAAGTACGGCCTTTGAGGCGATATGAACGGATCCAAGCAACCCACAAAGACTCCCTTCTCGTTAAAATACTCCAAGCATGAAACGCCATCAGAGACTTATTAACATCCCCAATTCGTCTAATACCCAACCCGCCCTCACTTTTAGGAACACAAACAGCTTTCCATGAGACTTTAGCCTTCCCTTTCTGAAAAGAACCTTGGGACCACAGAAAATTCCGCATTCTAGCTTCCAAATCATACACGATTCTAGATGGCAAAATAAAAACCGATGACCAGTAGATAAACAAAGAAGACAGAACCGAAATGATTAACTGCAACCTTCCAACAAACGAAAGGAGTTTATTCTTCCAATTGCTAATACGATTCTCCACTCTCTCAACCAGAATACTGCAATCCTTAAACAAAAGTCTCGACGAGATAAGAGGAACCCCCAAATAACGAACGGGCAAATTACCTTCCGCAAAAGGCATAACATCCAAAATACCTCTTTTGACATGACTCGGAACATTACAAAAATAACCAGTACTCTTTTGGGTGCTAGGCTTCAAACCTGACATCTCAGAAAACCGAGAAAGAGAAGACATAATGCATTTTGCCGAGCCAACATCACCTCTCGCAAAAAGGAATAAATCATCAGCAAAACACAGATTGATAATTTGCTGTTTTTCACATTTGTTATGAAACCTGAAAGAAGTATCAATTCTGGTAGCATGCTGCAAAATGCAAGTCAAAATCTCCATAACTAGAGTGAAAAGGTATGGAGATAACGGATCTCCTTGCCTTAAACCCCGTTTACCTTTGAAATAACCATGGATGTTCCCATTAACACAGATCGAATAAGAGGTAGAGGAAACACACAGCATGATCCACTCCACCATAACCATGTGAAAACCAAACCCAATAAGAACATTCCTGAGAAAGGACCACTCCACCGTATCATACGCTTTCTGGATATCAACCTTGAAAGCACATCTAGGAGGACCCAACGACCTGTGATAATTATGCATCAGCTCCTGCGTGAGAAGAATGTTATCCGAAATTTTTCTACCCGGAACAAAAGCAGATTGGTTAATACTCACAATACTACTAAGGGCACCCTTTATCCGATCCGCCACAATCTTACTAATACATTTGTAGAGGACATTACAACAAGAAATAGGCCGATAATCCCCAATAGCTGCAGGAGTAGGCACTTTAGGGATTAAAACAATAAGCATACATTCAGCTCTTGAAGAAGCCGCCCTGTGATAAAAAAGTCTTGAATAGCATTAGTAACGTCCATCCCAATAATAGGCCAAGCGCTTTTGAAAAACGCAGCCGTGTAACCATCAGGGCCCGGAGCTTTATCATTACCCATAGCGAAAAAAACCGATTTAACCTCATCCACCGAAACCGTCCTAACCATATTACGGGCAACTTCAGTATCCAGCTTTCTAGCAAAAAGATCCGGCGTAGGCTTCTCTGAAACAATACCAGCACACCCAAGAAACTTCTCATAATGCTTAACAAAAGCATTCGAAACAGAATCACCTACATGAGAGATTCCATTCAAATCGGTTATCACATCAATGCGGCGTCTATGGTTCCTACTCTTCAAAGACTTATGAAAAAACGCCGTATTAGCATCCCCGGCCCTCAACCAGTCGACTTTTGACTTTTGTTTTAAAAACCTCTCCTCATCCAAACACGCTTCCTGATACTCACGAATAACCTTTGCTTCATCAGTTCTCAAAACTTCGTCCAAGGGCTCACGGTCGATACTCTGTTGAATAGCTTCTAACTTGTCACGAAGATTGGTAACTTTTTTGTGCAGGTTTCCTTGCTGAAACAAAAGAGCACGCAACGGAGACTTTAACAATCTCAGCTTCTTGACAACACGGAATTGGTGAACACCATTAATATGAACCTCCCAAGAAGACTTAACTATGTCAATGAAACCAGGCTTGTGAATCAAAAAATTAGCAAACTTAAACGGTTTCGGCTTCAATTTAACCTCCTTCATAATTCTCAAGATGCAAGGACAATGGTCCGAAATTCTATACGGCTGAAAGACTGCGACCGAATCCGGAAATTGAGACACAAATGAAGTATTACCTAACACACGGTCAATCTTCTTTAGCAAACCCACACCCTGCTTCGGCTTCTGAGTCCAAGTAAAATGAAAGCCATTGCTATTAATATCAAAAACCTCAATCAGCTCAACACACTCTTTAAACTCCCTCATACTAGCCGTCAAAGAAGAAGAACCAGAAGATTTGTCCTCTAGGTTTAACGCTGAGTTGAAGTCGCCCAAAATAACCCAAGTATCATCACGAACAAGGGCCTTATGCACCGACAACTGATGCCACAATTCCCTACGGACAACATAAGAGTTAGCAGCATAAACAATGGAACCAAAAAACCTCCTATTATCAGCTTTGATCACAATCTGCAACTGCATAACTTGATCCGTTTGAGACACCACCATCACATCGAAGACATTAGGATTCCAGCCAAGAATAATACGAGTTCCCTTGGAGCAGCAACCCCCATTAGAAGTCCAGTTCCAATATTTAAACACAGCGGAACACACCTTATTGAGATTACCAACATCAACATGGGATTCTAAAATCGCACACCAACTCAAACTATTATCTTTAACAAGCTTACGAACCTCCATTTGTTTCAGCGGGCGGTTCAACCCCCTAATATTCCAAGCAGCAAGACTAACCATTGGAAACCACTGGTTTAGGAATGCTTGCCCCTTTAGCGTTTTTGGTATTCTGACCACCTTCACTTAAAAATTCATTGGTTTCATTATAAACCTCAACGACTTCCTCATCATCCGAATTGTCCAACTCATTTCCAATCCCTTTACTACTTTGCCCAGTGTCACCCTGAATTTCATTTAAAGCAGCAAACCTATTATTGGAACCCACCTTAACCGAAACTGAACCAGGCCATGTCCCCCCTTTACTTGAAGTCATCGGCCTATATTCGAACTTAGGCTTTGGCTTGTTAACTTGGAATCCAGGTTTCCTCGCAATCTTCCTTTTATGAACACCCATATACCCGTCACTATCCACAATCGGACCTTTGTTGTTACCACCAATCTTATAGTTCTTCCCACTAGCTTCTGGAATAGGTTGTTTCATAGTTTGATGCTGGCAATCCTGGTCAGAATGACCAAAGATACAACAATGAGAACATCTATGAGGACACCACTCATATTCTACCCACACCTTCTCCTTAACAAAACCATCCCCCTCTAACACCGGTACCGCTACCGTTAACTCCTCTTTAAGTTCATTATCAGCTGATATCTCAATAAGCGCTCGCGCATAACTACTCCTACCCCATGCATCCAAGCACATAGACGTAGTGAACGAGTCAAGCATCATCGGTTCACCAAGAGCAGTAGCAATTAAACTTAAACCATCCTCCGTGAAAGCTGCAATTGGCACATCATGAATTTTGACCCAAACCTGAACCCTTTTAACTTCCTTTTTTTCCAATTTCACCGTAGCCGACCAAACGTTAAGAAAAAGAGGTTGAGACCTTATAATCCACGGACCTTCTTTCAAGACTCTCATCATACCCTCCTGATCAGCAAACTTAAAAAAGAAAAAACCTTGGGCATTCATCATAGACTTCTGAATCCCAAACTTCTTCCAATTAGTTCTCACGTAATATTCAACAACTGGGTAAGCCACTCTATCCCACAGAAAATACCCATACAAAGTGTTCGCCAACTTATCCTGAACAACCCGCACAGATTCACGAGGAAGAACAATATCACAGCCCTCTTGCACATTGTCTGATGCAAGAGACCGAAAATTTATCTTTCTCGCATTCACATTCAAAACCGATTCAGCATAGGACTTAGGAGCACCAGAAGCATTGTCATTATCAGATTGGTTTTTAAAACTACCCAACGGATTTCCCTCCATTCCGTCAACAATATCCTCACCGATCTCATTAAAAACATTCTCATGAAATGGAGATCCGTCATCAACATTACTAGGATTCTGGTTAGAAACCTGGGCACTATCCGTATTAACAGGATTTGTTACCTTAGTCAGCTCATCGATAATGTTAATCATTCTAGGTTCGGCATTTTGAGCAACTTTACTAACACCCCTTCTTGGCAATACAACATTCCCATCAATTGTAAAACCCTTATTCCCTGGAAACTTATTCAGGTTCGGCGGCTTCACTCTTGGGCCTTGACCAGATGGTTTCTTACGATCATCCATACGAAAAGCATCACCTCTCTCCATAACACGAAACAGAAAACAAGCATGCAACGAAAAACCAGAAAACCAGGCGGCAAAAAACAGAAAACAAAAACCCTAAACCTAGCAAAACCCTACCCCATGACTTTATCAAGATCGTATAGCGTAGATGGTAATACTCGATCCTGAAAAGAAAGGACCAAACAACCAAACTAATCTATAAAACCAGATCAAGAACACAAGTGTAGAGCGGCGATTGAGAAAGAAAAAAGAAAAACCCAAGATTAAAATCGATCAAATCTGCTAACGAGTTCGTTATAGAGATTGATAAATCAATCTCTAATCATAGACTGTTATACAAACAATCACGATGAAAATCATAGGGATCCATAAAGAAGATCGAAATCGCCTAGCAAGGGAGAGAGAATTATTAAAATACACTTTTAAATATTTTCTTTCGTTTACTTATATAATTATGCTCTTCATTGTACATGAACTAATTAGGTTTTTCAAATATAAATCACATCCCATTTTTAATACGACAGATGGTTGTTTGATTTAGGGGCTGTTTGTTTACCTCTTAAAGAGGCTCTTAATGGTTCAGACTTCTTACTGGTTCAGCACTTAACGGTTCAGACTGTTTGTTTCGTGAGCAGATGTCTGAATGGTTCAGACATTTGTCTCTGAATTGTTAAGTTTTATACAGAGTCTAAATGGTTAAGACCTCTAATTTAAATTGGTTAGACATTTGCCACTGGAAGGGTTAAGTATTATACTGTTTCTTAGGTGGTGTTTGTTTTTTCTGCAGGAAAACCTCTTCTGCTGCAGGCCACATCTGCAGACATCTGCAGGAGAAGAGGTGGACCAAAATGTCTGCAGTCTGCAAGGAGAAGAGGGTTTGTTTTTTTTTTATATAAAACCTCTTCTACACACACAAAACTCTCTCTACTCTCTCTCTAAAATCTGAACCACCGCCATAATCACCACCGCCACCACTTCACCACCGCCATCATCACCACCACCGTCACCACCTCCGCCTTCAGATTTGTTCGATTTGGGGGTTTGTTCTCGGTCTCCTGCTGCTCCCGTCACCACCACCGCCATCTTCTACACACACAAAACCTCTTCTGCTCCGGCCACCGTTCTCGGTCTCCTGCTGCTCCCTCTCTCTCTCTCTCTCTCGATTTGGGGGTTTGTTCGATTTAGGGTTTTGGTTCGATTTGGGGTCGGAGCAGATTTGTTCGATTTGGGGGTTTTGATGATGATGATTTGGGGGTTTTGATGATGATGATGGTGGCGGAGCAGGGGGTTTCGGGGGGGTTTGTTTCCATCGATGATGATGGTGTCGGCGGAGGTGGGGTTTTGGGTGATGTCGATTTGGGGCAGTGGTGGTGGTGGCGGAGCAGTGGTGGTGGTGGCGGAGCAGTGGTGGTGGTGATGATGATGATGATGATGATGGTGTCGGCGGAGCAGTGGTGGTGGTGGCGGAGCAGGGGCGGAGCAGGGGTGGAGGTGGTGCCAAGAAGAGGTAAGAAGCTTTGTTTTATGTCTTCCTCATGAAGAGGCTGGGGAGAGTTAAAAAGCACTTCTCAAAAAAAAAAAAAAACAAACACTCTTCTGAGGCTAAACCTCTTCCCGCGTCTGCACGGTGCAGACAGAAGAGGCCGGGAAGCTCTTTTTGGAAAAAAACAAACACCACCTTAATGGTTCAGACATCTTACTGGTTAAGCACTTAATAATTCAGACCTCTTAATAGTTCAACACTTAACCATTTAGGCTAAACGGTATGGAACCGTCGCCAGCTTCGTCCTCCCTCGGCGCCGCTCCAGCCTCCATGCCGCCCCCCTCCGTCTTCATGACATGGCGTCGTCTCCGTCGGTATTCCGACGTCCAGGACGGAGCAAAACAATGGCCCCCCCTCGGCGACGCCCGTCCTCCCACGCCGCCCTCTCCGTTTTCATCCCGTCGCCGGCTTCATTTCCGTCACCATACCCACAAGCCTTAGAAGTTGCCAACCAGCCCAGGCCGTTAGATATACACGTATGCTTTTGGGGTATGTAGAAAATATTAGCCGACCTACAAGACACGTGGCCTCCTTCTACTACAACAGCATTTAAATCTGGTTTACAAAATGTTAAGTTCTGCCACGTGTATGGATATCTCACATGCAATGCATATCTACTCACCACGTATACCACCTTTTGATCATCTCACGTTCTCCTATATAAACAATTAGAATCTCATCATATTCACCACACAAACAAGTGATCAAGTGTACGTTTTGCAGCGATTGTTGTACTTTTCTGAATCTTTTTCGACTGAAAATATGGCACATCACGGAGGAGATAAGCAGTACGGACGTGAAACTCGCCACACCGGGGACTACGAGAACCCAATTCACTCCACCGGTGGTCAGTACGACCAGGATGTTCGGCAAACTGACGAGTACGGCAACCCGGTTAGGAGAACTGACGAGTATGGAAACCCTGTTCATTCCGCCACCGGTGGGACCATGGGTGATTATGGTTCCACGGGGTTGGGTCAAGGAACAGGAGGGATTGGGACCGGTGGTTATGGTACCACCGGTCACCAAGGGTTGGGAACTGGCGTAGGCCATACCACCGGAGGTACAGGAACTGACTATACCTCCGGTGGTCGTTCCACCGGACAGACTGGTTACCAAGGTTTAGGTACCGAGTCTGGGTTCGGTGGAACAACTGGAAACTTCCAAAACCAACCCAGTGCCACACCTATGGGTGGTACTGGGTTGGGTAGTGGGACTGGGGCCGGTTTTGGAGGAACCGGCACTGGAACAGGAACAGGCATTCTACATCGTTCTGGAAGTGGCAGCTCAAGCTCGGTAAGTAATATATTAATTACTTCGTATTCTATAGAGTGACTGCTTTGAGTTAAAATATTTTTCAAGTGTTTTGAAAATAAACCCGTTTATGTTTTTGTTTAATTTATGATCTGATTGATTGATGTGTAGTCGGAGGATGATGGGCAAGGAGGAAGGAGGAAGAAGAAAGGTGTGATGCAAAAGATCAAAGAGAAGCTTCCCGGTGGTCACAGTCAAGAGGAGCAGTATCAGAGCCAGACGACTACTACGACGGGTTACGGTGAAACCCGCGAGAAGAAAGGGATGATGGAGAAGATCAAAGAAAAGCTTCCGGGACATCACTGAAGGAATTGTGTGAGGCGTATATATACACACAGAATAAAAGAAAGAATAAAAGTTTGCATTGCTCCTGTTGTATTACCCGTGTGGTAGATCTAGTTTGTGTATTTCCGTTTTAATTTTCTTTTGTTTTGTATGTGGTTTCACTGTGGTTCATTTTCGATATGGTCATGTGAAATATATAACCCATCTTTGTTACAAAATTTGCAATTTATCGACTGTCAAATATATTACTATGTTGGGAATTAAGTTGCGCAACAACATTTTGAGAATTTAAGTATAAGAACTTTTTTACAAATAGGTGAAATCAGATAAAACGGAAAATTTTCTTTTTAACGAAAGTGTGACACATGAGAAATAAGATAACGAAACTCTTTTTAAACGAAAGTGTGACACATGAGCCAGTGGTTAATAGATATTACTTATTTATTACTTATTAGGACTTGGGTTATTTATTAGTAAGACCATTGGGTATGGGGGAGGATAGTCTCCAAAGGATTACCCGCCACGTAGTCGCCACGTAATCACGGGAGGAGGATAGTCTCTTTGGTGACTACCCAAGGGTGTGGGGAGACTACCCACCTTAATAATAGTCTCTTTGGTGACTACCCAAGGGTGTGGGGAGACTACCCACCTTAATAAAAAAATAATATATACTCAAACAGAGAGAGAGAAACAATTAATAAAAAACCCATATGGCCCACCACCTTCACACATGCAGCCAAGGAGAGAGAGGAAGAAGTCAGATGGGGGCCCACCCCATTCACCTTTCTGCACCGTCTTGCCCGTCTGTTTTCCGACGCCATACCCAATAGCCTAACTAGTAATATGTAAAGCCATTTGAAAACGTTGGACAACGCACAAGACAACCACAACGATAAGTAGATGTAAAAACGTTGAACCACGCATACCCGATGCAATGTGTTAATCGGTATAAATTTATACCGAAACACAAAAACGGTAAAAATAAATAAGTCGACCATCGTATGATAAATCTATCACTACAATTATTATTACTCTTTGTAAATAAATAAGAAAAATCACCCTAAAACACATAGTTACAGAAACACTATTAATTGATTATGCTATAGTTATAGTTATTATTAGTCTCTGTAAATAAATAACAAAGTTGGGCCTTGGCAAGGAAATACAATTGATAAAAAAAGCCGACCCTAGAAAGACAACTGACAAAAAGGAAGGAAACGGAGATTGTCGGAATCGAAATAGGGTGAAAATAGTTAGGCATATAGTAGACGAAGGTAAAATGTAACAATCCGTGTTTTTGAAGTCAAAGGAAGAAAAGATTGCTAATTGCGATCTGTTACTCCTTGCTTGATTATTAAATTGTACTTTTTGACTTGTAATCGAGAATCGATTTTATTTGCTCTAGTTGTATTATGTGGAGTACTTGTTAATAAATCCTATAAAACAAACCAAAGGTAAAGTAAATTATAGTAGAAATAAACAATGTTTACCATGTTACCATCCATCTTGTCACCTTTATTTTCCTCTTAATGTTACCTCTCATCTTGTCATCATTCTTTTTACAGCACCACGATGCAAAACAATATTCTATTGTAATACGTTTTTTATGTAACATATCCTAAGTTTTAAATTTTAATAAAACGTTACCTGCCACGTCCTTTCCCAGTCAAGTGGCATGGGCCAGGCCCAATTACCGCACCATATGCAGGTATACATATCATATAATCAATACTTTCAATCAGCCTACAAGTTAAAACACGCACATGTAACGTAACCATACCAATAATAGATATTGACCCAAAATATCAAAAATGCTTTTAGCTTCATCGGTAGAGAGTACATTATTGATTATCTCAGTTGTATTTGCGAATATACGGTGCCAATCAAGAGCTTACTTTGTATTTGCGATATACGGTGCCAATCAACCCAAGATGAACCGTAGACAGAGGCTGCAGGGGCGAACTGCAAAATATGCAACACATACAAGATTAGGAACAGATTTACAAATTATAACAATAAAAAATATTAAAAACTTAACTAATCTGGAAACGGGTCAAACGAGTTAAAGTAATACATCAGAGTGTATATAACATCCTAAATTGTTTTATTTAAAAAAATGGACAGTTATTTATTACTAATATGTTGACAGAAACCCATTATAAGTTTATAACCTGACCTAAAAGCTAATCCCTTTTAACCCATTACCCAACCTTCCTGACGAACTCATTTTGCCACCTATACGGTAACTGCCATAATGAAGTATGAATATTTTCAATAAGGAGAGCAAATTACATAGATTTACACTCACAGTAAATGCAGATATCAGAAGAGACCAGTTGAGGGTTCTTAAAATATACCTGCAACAGTAGAAAAAAAATATATCAGCTAAAAATGCATGTGCTTATTATACAAATGTATTTATGTGTTTCATAGTATAAGTGTCCAGATTACATTACAATACTTGGAGAAAACCTGCACTAGAACAAGAAGTACATACCGACTTCCAACAGGCGCCCCTAAAGCAATAGCTCCAAGCGCATTGACAACCGCCCCTGAAAGTTAAAATATGCAAGTACATATATATATCAAGAAAATATCATAATATTGCAATAAAAAATAATAATTATACACAATGCTACGTCTATATGAACGAATTCACTCTCTATAATTGGTCTATAAACCTTTACACACATACATACGCATACTGCATACACATACACATACAAACATTTTGATCTTTTTTTTCTATTTGAAACGGTCGAAAACATACAAAAGATGCAGGGGTAAAGAACTAACCGACCAGAAGCCCCAATAAACCTCTAGCTACAGCTTTCAAGTACTGCAATGTAACATTTTTAAAAATATACAATCAAGTTTACATATGATAACTCACTCACTCGAAGAACATAACAAAAACGATGAGTTACCGAGCTCTGATTCTTATATTTCCGAAAGAAACTGTAAACCACAATCACAACAGGGGCCTGAACCAGCTGCAAGAACGAATTCAATATTATGATAGAATGGCCGGCAGTGGAGCGGTTGTACGATGGACGGTGGATGGCCGGCGGATGATGGATGTGCACGGTGGAACTGGATATGGATGAATGTCGGCTGGATGTGCACGGTTTTCTTTCTTTTAACTGAAAAAGGATTCCACGACTATTCTATTTTTAATTTAAGAGTAAATTACTGTATTGGTCCCCGTAGTTTAGCCAGTTTAACCATTTCAAGCTAAAAAGTAATATTTTAACATATCAAACCCTGATGTTGCATTTTATAAAGGTTTTGGCCCTTGACATTAACTTTGTTACTTTTTTGTAGTTAAGTGTAAGGGTAGTTAAGTCATTATATACCTTAGGGACTGTTTTTAATAATTAAAAAGTTCTTTTAATATTTAAGAGATTATTAATGCAATTACTCAAGTTTTTTTATTATTTCGTTATTTTCACAATTATTATTTAAGAAAATATGTTTTATATATACAAATAATATGCATTTTAATTAAGCGTTTGTTTTTATAAACGTCGTTTTTAAAATCATTTGTTTTTTAACCTTTTTTTAAACTGTATATCGTTTTTAAAATTATTCCTTTTTACACCGTTTGTTTATTAAAATCGTTATTTTTAAAGTTGTTTGTCTTTTAAAGTTTTTTTAAACAATATCGTTTAATTTTATTTACTTTAACAGATTTTAGACTAAAAGAACGAATGTTGGAAGGAGAAGAATACATCTCCATAGTGGATGAATTGATGGAAGCCCTTCATACACGTTGGCCAAAAACTCTTATCCGGGTTTGTTTCTTTTATGAGTTTAAATTTTGTATATTTGTTCATGGTTTACAAGTTAGAAGATTTACAATTAAAGTGGGCTTTAGAAATTCTTTAAAAGTACATAAAGAAGTAAAGGTCCATTACTAAATTTTTACCAAGATTTGATCTTTTTTTGTTCCACATGTTTAATTTTCCAATTGGAATAAAGGGTTTTATATTTGAATGGTTTTGTGTCATTATGACTAGGCAAGAATTGCCATGGACTGCAGGGATGATGCATGGAAACTAGAAACATGGGCGCGTGTGCGAGATGCTAATTCGTTGGTAGATATTCCATCGAAAACAGGAGAAGTTGAGGACATGTTGAAGGATATTGCAGAGAGAGCAAGGGGTAATGTGAGTTTTAGCTACATTTGGTTCTTTGTTATCCGGTTTAGATGTGTCTCAGCAGCAACAAACACAGAAAGACTAACCGCTACTAATGAAGGGGTGACGATGCAGTTTGTTGTTTATCAGGTATGATGTTTATCTTCTCCAAATGATTCTGCCGTTAAGTCCATAAACAATTTCTTTCCTTATAAATTGTTCATTCACCACCGGACTTCACTTCATTGACCGATTTCTAAATTTTTAATATGTCTTACTTGGTTCGCACAGAATCTAACGAGACGGTAGGGGCTTTGCTCGTATTGTAGGACTTTCAGATTGTTGAGGAATCAACAACCATGATTAAAGGTAACTTAATTTCTGAAATACGAATTTGTTGTAGGGAGTTTGATGATTTGGTTAAGGTTTGTTTAATTTGACAATATAGAATCGAAACTGGATGAAGAATTGTCGGTTGGTCCAAATAAACATGATGTTTTTTGATGTATGGGCAATGCACACACTTCTTATGCTTTTGTTTACTCCTGATAAAGATGAAGATAAGGGTTAATCTTTTTTTGTTATAATATATATCCAGGCACGGATTGTCAAAGCTGCAAACAGTGAACATGATTAAACCCTTTAGATCAGTTAATGAAGAAAGAATGTGAAAAGCTACTTGGAAGGGATGCTCTTACTGAGAAAGGGATGACTTATGGCTATGGTGAACTAAGGTACACTCAATTCTGTGAAGTTTAAAAGAATTTATGTCATGTCATGTTTCATGGGTTACATTGACAAACCAAGGAACTAAACCTTGAACTAACCTACCCGAAACGACTATATTTGGTCCAGTTCTCAGTTCTATAGTTCAGGACATCTTCATAAGTAAAATATTTCTTTTAAATTATTTTGTAGCCAAAAAACAATTCGGTTGAATATATTCATTCGTTTTCAACCGAAACCGTAAGCAAATTCTTATTTAGTTAATCATGTGGATAGTCATTTCTCTTATTCAGTTTGGTTCGGTTTGGTTTTCGGTTTATATCAAATTAACCGACAACCAAACCGGAGAACACCCTTAAGCCCAAGGTTGTTCTCTCATTAATATATGTGCTCTATGATTGGTTTTAAGTTGTTAACTGTTGGGTTTTTTTAAATTGATTATGTATGTAGATTGCTGAAAACGAAAGATTCCAACAGTAACACATGAGTTTGATGCCTGGAAGTTGACTCTGATCTGGTACCACCTCATTAACCGTTCGATGGTCGAAACTACCTTCAAGTCAAATGCAAGTGAAGATATTGAGAAGGAAACAAGTGGGATTCCTGGCGAGATAATTAGACGCTATTTTTTTAATGAAAATTAGTTGTGAAATGACTGAATTTGAAGCCGGAGATACCATTTCGCTGCCCTAACTCACTTTCAAGTGTTATGAAGAGATGTTGGGACGCAAATCCGGACAAGATGCCGAAGATGGACCAGGCGGTGGCGTTGTTGGAGACCATTGACACTTTAAAGGGTGATGGAATGAAACCGGAGATCAACAAGGATGCTTCTGTTTCAACCGGACTAGAGACTCTTAAGATCGAAAATCAATAAATGTTCCATGGTCTTTTGGTGTTTAATTGGTATATTATCTGCATATATGCGTAGTTTTTCTTAATTGTTTATATAGTTGTATAATATGTATATTGGATGTTATATCAAATCTACTAAACTTTATGCCATTTTTCTTAAAATATATCAATAATAATAAACTCTAATAACCCAAGAGAAGTAATTCATGTTTTTTTTAGTGGTTTCTAAACATATTTGTACTAGAGATGAGCATTGGGTTACATTTTGAAAGGTTTGTAATAATGAGTATGATCTATATATTTTCAATTAGGCCACCAGATTGCTCAAGTTGAACAATTGCCGTTTAAGTGCAAGATTTTACAAGGCAAGTATGAGTATTCGCATGCATAGGGCCCGGTTGTTTAGTTGTATTTAACATTTGGGCTTTAACTTAGGATAAAAAAACCCTTGGATTTTAGTCTTTAATGATTTACCGAAAGCACTCATTTTATCAAAAGTATTGAACATACAATTATAGTTCGCTAAAATGGTAATTTTGTCTTTGTTTACACTACCACTGATATGTGAAACAACTAATTCAATTACTCACTCTCAAAATTAATTACCTGTTGTTTTGAAGATGGAAAACTTTAATTTTATTTGGGAGTAGAGTTGTACAAATCAGGTTTTTTAATACCCAGTTCCGGAACTAGGTCCAGGTATGATCGGGTATTGAAAAATTGGGTATTTTGAGAAACTGGGAAGGGTTCGGTTAAAAGCACGAAGGAGAAAAATCATACCTTATGTACCTGGGTAGGATATGATTGGGTTCAGGTATAATCGGTTATTGGAACTGGGTATTGATCCCGGGTATTATTACCCGGTTTCAAAAAATAAGTTTTTTTCTTATTATTTACACAAAGTTAAATTCGTTTAAAAATTAAATTTGGTTAATTCAATCGAAGCATTTGCTTTATAATATGCAATTTTTTAAAACTTAAATATAAAAGTTGTAAAATAAGCATAAAAATATACGTTAAAAATTCGGGTATTCTATCGTGTATTAAAAAAACCGATATCGGATATAGGGTATTACTAGGTTCGATTATAGGGTATAACCGGTTCTGAGTATTTTCGGGTATAAATCGGGTACAATTTCGGGTACGGATATTGACCCGTTTAACCCATTTATATTATATTATATTATATTATATTTTTTTACGATATGTTTTATGCCATAAATTAAATTAGGTGATTTTATGCCTTAATCATAACTTAAAAAGAAAAATTAGCATAAGATTTTATAATTTAAATGTAATTGTAGTATATACATTTGTGTTTTTAGTAAATTTTAACTTTAATATATAAATTTACAGAAAAAATATAATAAAAAAATCAGGATGAACGGGTCGTGTTCAGGTTAACCCACGAATATTCGTGTCGTGTTCGGGTTCACAATTATGACACGATTTTCAGATTTCTGTCATGTTTGGGTACGTCTAAAATTTTCTGGTTCGGGTCGGGTTGAACCCGCGAACACGCCCCATTTTGCACCCTTATGCAGATTGCTTATGAAGCCAAGAAACAATTCCCTAATGCGAAGATATGGATTACAAATGAAATCATTCACAATCCAACTGTCTGAATTGAAGTTCATGATTACCTGTAGTTTGAGATTTACAATCTAATTGTTTTTTATACTTGCTGCACACATCCTTTAAAACTTGAGATATGCCCGTAGATTAGAGAAAATGACCAAACTAGATATATCTGACCAATAATTTACCAAAATAGACTATGATTTGCAACATTATTCAACGTAGTCTTAGCGCCAACATCCAACTATCAGGGCTGAACCAGCACTTTCGCCAAAAAGCAAGGGGTGAGTCAGCGCTTTTGCCAAAAAGCAACGTCCGAGTACTAGCCGATTAAGTCGATGGAGCTTACGCGATCCGATTAGTTTAAAATAGTTTTGAAAAGGCTACAAAATGGTGTCTATGTTGAAAAAAAATTGGTCGACATGTCTATTTTGGTAATTTTTCCCATAGATTAAGCACCGCATTTGTATTCTTTTATTCTCTTTTCTTTTTACATTTCTTTATACTTTTATTTGTGGCATTTGCTATAATATGTATTTTATCTATTAGAGTAGAGATGGTAAAGTATTCTCTTATTCTATTTTGTTTTTACATTTCTTTATACTTTCTTTTGTAGCATTTGCTATAATATGTATTTTATCTATTAGAGTAGAGATCGTAAAAAATGAATTTTGTATTATTAGAGGCCGGAAGATATGGAAGTTAAAGATATTCCCAATGAGGATCGATAAAATTAGGGATGAGCTCGTACCAGTATCGGTAGCGAAAATCGTCAAATATGGGTACTGTACCGAAAATGTCCGGTACGGTACCGGTATCGAGATGGTATGGTATTTGTATGTAAAATTCGCTAAAATACCAGTACCGTACTGAACCGGTGCCGATAACGTCAAAAAGTGAGTACCGAATCGGTACCGAAAAAATTCGGTACGGGAAATTCAGTACCGGTATCCAGTACCAAATGGCCATCCCTAGAGACAATTTGTTTGATGTTGTCGATATGGTTATGTAATTCTTCTTGCAATTGGAGATGTGGTAAACGAGATATTAGACTTCGAGTAGCAAACAAGTACAAATAGCTGATAGGACATGCCCTTGGGTGTCGAAGGTAGCTTATCAATTATGTAGAATAAAGATATGGTCGACGTGCCTTTCATAAGTTAAATATGTTTGTAATTAATTTATATGTTCACAAAAACTTCATTCTTATCTTTGTTTTTGGCTAAGTAATTATTCATTTCTTTACGTATTATGTTATGTTTTTTAGGTTTCATTTTATTACATTGAGATACTTGTGATCTAATGGAACTTTCATTTTATTAACAAGTACGGGAATTAAATAACTTGTGCGCCTACTAATCCCATATGCATAAGACGTTTTTAGGATCTTCAATGTACACGTATTTTGGATGTGATAAATTTCAGGAACCCATCCCAGCGGACAGCTACACTCCTACATTAATCAACAAACAAAGTGAAGCAAAGATTTTAAATGGCTCCAACTAAATATCAAAATTTGAGTTAACATGTACGACAATTAAACCACTTCTGCACCTACTAATCCAGTTGGATAAGAAGTCATCATGATCTTAGATATATACATAGTTTAGCATATGGTGCATTTGGAGGTCCCGAAATGATTTAGTTTTCAAGCAAAATCCCACGGTTGAGCTAGCTACATGGTATTGTGTTTTTTTTTAAGGAATTGTGTTTTTTACAAAGGCATTTGTTTATTGTATAAAATTGTGTTATTGCCATTGTGTTTTTTAGTAACATTGTGTTTTTTGTGTAACATTGTCTTATTGCCATTGTGTTCTTATATGACACTGTTTTTTCTATAGTCGTTTGTGTTTTATATATAACATTGTGCTCTACTATTACTTTGTTTTTATAAATATTGTATTTTTGAAGAGACATTGTGTTTTTTTGTAGAACATTGGGTTATTATATGACATGATATTTTTTTATTTGTATTTTTTACAACGTACAATGTATTAGTGGTTTAATATTCAGGTTAAACTGTTTTTGTAGCTGTCGACCATGTTCTCCTACAAAACTGATAACATAAACTCTTCTCTCATGATAAATAAATAACCCCCCCCCCCCCCCGACAAACTCCAATTTTTTTTTTCTAGAAGGGTAGTTAACTCGAGTGGTTACTATATACATATATACATTGGGTATTTAGGTAATATATACATTAACTACATGCTATTGTGTTTTTTTACAAGGAATTGTGTTTTTTCAAAGGCAAGGAATTGTGTTTTTACAAAGGCATTTGTTTTTTGTATAGCATTATTGTGTTTTTTGAATAACATTGTGTATTTTTGTGTAACATTGTGTTATTGCCATTGTGTTTTTATATGACATTGTTTTTTGTGGTTGTTTGTGCTTTATATATAACATTGTGCTCTACTATAGCATTGTGTTTTTGTAGAACACTGTGTGTGCATTGAACGATTTTCTTTGCTATCAACGTGTAATTTTTCTATGATGCATTGTACCTTGCATTTGTTTAACACCTTTTTATTGTCTTTGTTGTATGCATTTGTAATTGAAATATGTCATTATATGTTTAAAGCTATTTCGTTATTGTTTGCTTTTTTTCTTAAAAAAATTGGGCTGTACACAACGATGCAAAGATGTTATCTTACGCCTACTAAATAACAAAATTTGAGTTAACATGTACGAGAATTAACCAATTTTTGCGCCTACTAACCCAGTTGAATTAGACGTTATCGGGATCATTAATGTATACATAGTTTGGTGAAACTGGTTAACAGAGAATCAGTCGATTAACGGATCGAACGGAACCTAGAAACCGGTGCTGTGATAAACATTGTATTCGGTGTTTGTTTTGTTGGGTTTGAAATATTTTATGTTTTTGTTATGCTTGATCATCGCATGATAGTAGTGCGGCTCAACTTTTTTGTTGTAAAGTTGACCTTGTCTTCCTTCATACACCCATAACATTAGTTTGCATATTGTAAAGTAATAGATAGATTCATACTATCACCTATGTATTCAACTACTCATTCCCTCTTTGCATAATCCTGATGTAGATTCAGCAATTAAGAAACTGTAAGTATGAAATTGATTTCACTTGTACAATTTCTTGGAGTGAGTAAATTCAAGACACCAACGAAAAAGATGACATTGATTTAGGGCTTGAACAGGTCTAATGGTGGTGGGTGGATATAAAAAAAGTGGTTAATAAATGAACTATGATAATAAACTGAAAAAGACATGTTGCCCCTGACTTAACGAAGGTCAATGGATGGGGTAAGTCAGTTGGACTAAAATGGCAATGTTAAAATTTTTTTGGACCCACAGGTGATAAATTAAACCTTTGGACTAAAGTGACAAAATGACCTAAATCTCAGGGAATAAAATGACATTTCATTCTATTAAGAATATAACTTATGTCAAGACTTTAAATTATTGCTAGCAATTCATATAAGTTATAACGGTCATTTATGTTTTACATTAAATTTATGACGAATTACTATGTGTCCACCATTTTCGTAGACATGTAATATGTATATATCTTTTTTTTTTTTTACTTTTTGGTGATAGCGACACCTACGTTAATCAACTTTCATCTCAATTGCCAACGGCACCAAGAACGTATGGTTTCAAATTAGATTAACATAATGATTAACACTTTACAAACAAGCAACCACACACCATAACAAACAATTCATAAAGACAAAGTTCATTATTCTAGAAATATGAAATCAAGCATAAAGTCTTACACAAAACCTTCAACCAAAGATAGTCATCAAAAGCTTAGCCACACACTTGAACAAACATCATCATCCAAGTTTTAATCTTCAAACAAAGTAAAAAAAATAAACCAAAATGATTAACAAGTCTTCCAAAGACATGCAAGCTCTCAAAATTCATCTCTAGATGATAAGTAACCGAAAATGCATGATAGAACCCATAAAAACCCCATCAAAATGTCAATAAATGCATCAGTTACACAAATGCTTCAGTCGGCGCCGTAAGCTACGCCGCCTACCGTAGCTTACGGCGGTCAACAGGCTTCGGATGGTTAATATGGCGCCGTAACCTACGGCGCCTGCCGTAGGTTACGGTGCCTAGTGTTCTCTTACGGCACGTTTAAACTGGACTACGACCAAGCAAAAATGGCCAAACTGATGGCCGTAACCTACGGTAGAGATCGTAGGCTACGGCGCCTTTTGTATTTTTTTCTTTTGTTTTCTTGTTAACTCTCTCATGGTCCAATCTTGTTTCCACCTCTTGCAACTCCCATCCAAGCTTCATAAAACCCGCTCCTTATGACCTTTATCACCTGCAAGACCAAATGTCTCGTAGTTATCATGTTCAAACAATTAACTATATAAAGCATGGAATGTGCGTAAAATTAAACCTTTTAAGGGTTGTCCTATGGACCACCCGTCACAGGTGTTTGAGATGCTAGGATGCCTGCTTTGTGGAATCAAGTAGGAGAGTCTAGAAACAAACTAAATAAAATCTGAGTTGTCGGAATGGATTATTTGTCTTTGAGATCAACGTCTATAATAACTATTTTATTTTATATGTTTGTGGTATGGGACATGAACCTTTAATATATTATAATTAATAGTTGTTATGTATTCTCTTGGACAATCTGTTTCGCTCAGTGCCGCGCCCCGATGTTTCCGCCATCGGTTGGGGTGTGACAGATTGGTATCAGAGCCATAACTATAGGGAATTAGGCAAGAATCGACCTAGTCTGGGTCGATGTCTTAGAAACGACCTAGTCTATAGTTTAGGTACCAACAGACCGACTTGTGCAGACCCAGCAGGGGTTTGTACGAGCTTACTTGCTATTTTTCGCTCGAACTCGCTGTACACTACACTTTTATGCGAACCTCGCATACTACAGTTTCGCGCAAGATCAGACTTTCCTAAGGCTGGCTATACACACAAACGGATGATCTGGTCGAGATTAGGTGTGAAAACCGCAAACTCTTGACCAAATCGCCCGTTCGACATGCTATTTTTACTATAAATAAGAGGATTTGCGTTGAATCAGGAGTGAAATCCATACTTCGACGTGATTCTCCTTATCTATCTCGT
This sequence comes from Helianthus tuberosus, assembly GCA_030545235.1. Taxonomy (NCBI): domain Eukaryota; kingdom Viridiplantae; phylum Streptophyta; class Magnoliopsida; order Asterales; family Asteraceae; genus Helianthus; species Helianthus tuberosus. Next base: position 83,876,183 of record CM060418.1, on the reverse strand, counting down.
GATTCTATCACACAACCGGGAAGGAGTCGTTAAGTCAGGGGTGAAACCCGAAACTTGATTACTTGTTCCACTCTCTATTTTGGTTTTACAAATCTCTCACCAAGGTCTCGATGGGTTCCAACGACTAGGGTCACGTAATGGCCAAATGGATGTGTGCCGATCGCCCGGATTGAGGCGAGAGCACAGTCTACTAACCCAAAACGTGCACCCAAAGTCCTTAAGTGTCACACCCTGTCTTTTGCGGAAGTGTATGATGTGTGACTGGTTTAATATCATTGCATTCAATCTTAATAAACAACTACATGATCAAAACGATGTTCATCCATTCATGAAAATTTGAGTATTACAAACACTATTTATTTAAGTTTTAAAAACACAACCTTCGTCTAGGTTACACTTCAACAAAAGTCGATGACATCTAAACTTGAAGTCTATTTCTAGTTACGACACCCGCGCCCAAGATCCATCTTGTCACCTGAAATACATGTAATTTTGGAAAACATCAACAAAAGTTGAGCGAGTTCATGCGTTTTGCATACCTTGTATGAAACATGGTATGTATCTTGTATAGATAAAGTATTCTTGTGAAATAACGTATTCTTGTAAAATAAAGTATTCTTGTGATACAATTCTTGTATCAATAAAGTATTCTTGTGATACAATTCTTGTACCAATAAAGTATTCTTGCAAAATCTTTGAGAGACTTTAAGGCATGTGAGGACATGGGGAGTACTTGTTATGACTCCTTAAGGACATGGGAGTACTTGTTATGACTCCTAGGGAGCATTCGTAATGGCTCCTACCTTTGTCGATTTTCCTCGACTGTGTCGATTAACCTCGACTGTGTCAATTTCCCTTGACTGTGTCGATTACCCTCGACTGTGTCGATTAACCTCGACTGTGCCGATTAACCTCGACTGGGACTCCGAAGCACTGCTAGGTACTCGTTGTGACCATGAGTGGGGTTCGACCGTACCCGTTAGATCTAACCCTCGTCCCTAATTAATGAATGTTTTTAATGGCTTGGTACTAGTGTTCACCAAGACTTTATGGCATTTTTAGTATTATGTATGTGCTCACATGACCTAGTATTTCCTAGGCATCTCTTAAAACGCATCATACTTGGTACTCGTTCTCACCAAGAGTGCTTCTTGTATTTTTGTATTCTCAAATCGCATCATACTTGGTACTCGTTCTCACCAAGAGTGCTTCTTGTTATCATACCATTTATAAACATTGTATTATTTGTATCATGTATTTCACCCCCGAGAGTTATAAAACCAAAAACAATTAAAGAAAAGGGGGAGCATGAACTCACAACTTTGCGTTCCTGCGTCGTAAACTTCACCGGATTTGCTTATCTAGCGTCGTGACCTAAACGTGTTTTATTAACGTTAGTCACTAGACTTGTATCGCACAAGTACAAGTCACTGTCTTTTGTATATGTGTTCTTGTGTTAAAAATAATTTATATTTTTAACTACGTGTCTTACTTATATTATTTTCTCAAATATAAATATAAGTATCTTGTATTTGTCTAAGTATGTTGTATGTGTATTTTTGTATCTTCACTCCTTAGGAGTATTTAGTGCATTTTCAAGTCCTAATACACTATTCACGTATAATACATACTACATACACTTAGCACAAAATTTGGTGACAAATAAATATATATATTTTTCTCAAAAAAAAAAATATACATACTTAATATCAATTTTAATCTTGAAGAAATCATCATTTCTTATCACCAAAAATTAGGGAAACCTTGGTAAATGTTTTTAGATACATTTTTAGGGATTAAGTTTCTCAACACTTATATTTTTTAAGTGTCAAAATTTATAAAAAAATTTTGACAGAGTTTCCCCTAAAAATGGAGGTTTCCCATGTTTTCAAAACATGTGTTTATTTTCTTTTAAAATCATCATCAATCAATTTCAACAAAAATCATCAACAACATATACTAATTTCTCTATTTCATGAACTTGAGAATTTATAAAAATGTGTAGTAACTTACTAGTGTATTTAGTAAGTCTTGTTACCTTCCAAAATGTGATTAGTTCTTTAAAAGCTTCATTTTTAAAGGGTTTGAATATTCACAATTTCTAGTCACATTTTCTAAAAATATTTCTTTGTGAAATTTTCTTATTACACAAGTGTTTCTACACTTGTTTATCCACTAAAAATGTGTTAAGTTCATGTAAGATCCAAGTTTTAACAAAACTCATACTTTTCACTTGGTTCTTTCGAAAAACCACTCCTGGATCTTTAGATCTACAAGATTATAATCTACTTTGATCCTTATTTTTCAAGAAAACATCTATTTATTTAAGTTCATAGTTTATGTGTGGATGGTTCCATCATCCTACACATTTTTGCTTTCTCATCTTGCTAGTTCATGTTTTTAAACATGATCTAGCAAGACCATGTGATGAACCATAACATTTCTACTAGCAAACAACATTCAACAAGCATCATAACACAAGAATATCATGATTTCTTCATCATTTTAACCATTCTTCATCACTTTGTTAGTTTATGTTTCAAGACTTTGTTTATGTTCTTAGTGTTTCTCAAGATTAACATCATGTATCATTCTTTTAACCACTTAAATAAGATGTATAATGGAGTGTATGATGTTCTTACCACTAGCTCAAGGCTAGGGATGTTCAAGAGAAGAAAACGAGTGGATAAAAGCAAACGGTTGAGGTTCTTCAACTTCCGAAAGCTCCTAGCTTCACTATGCACCTTCTAGCACCTTAATACAAGCTTGGAATGTATGAGAAGTGGGTGAATGAAGGTGATGATGATGGTTATGGTTTCGGCCGAAGGTAAGCAAGGGGAGGAGATAAAAGGTTTGTTGAGTTGATGTGAAGATGAATGATCTAATGGACTTTATAAATAATTTCCAACATGGTTTTAACCATTAGGTTTTGTGTCTATAAAGTACTCAACAAATCTATTAAACAAACAATTAAAATCATGGTGGGGTCCCATGATTCATAACCGGTTTTGAAGGGGGGGGGGGGGTGTCTAGTTTGGTTTCAACTTCTTAGTTAGTGATTTGGTTGGAGATCAAAGGTTTAGTTAGTGTGTTATGGTGTGTTAAGTAATATATAGTGTGTTAGGGTGTTCGGGGTCCCTAACTAGCTTAGAAAAATAAAAACAATGCTTCTAGCATTATTTTGGTGTTCCGGGTAATGTCCGGTTGTTCGGTTGGATACCGGTTCGTTAAAGTGCTAAATTGCACCGCTCAGTGTCTTTTAAGTATCCTTTTGTAACACTTTCAATTCCCGACACTTAGGGAAGTATTCTGGATGATAAAACGTAATTTCTGCATGATATTTATATGTTTAAAAGCTTATTTGAGCTGAATTTAATAAAATTCTGCACTTAAAGTGCGTTTCGGGTGCTTTTTAGTGCGTATTTTAGCTTCCGTAATGTCTATATATAAACCCTTGTACGTACTCTTGGGTTTTAATGTATTCTTGTTGTTGGACCTACACCTAGGCTCCAATTCTATTGTCTAACTGCTTTCTGCAGAAATGTTGACACAATGTGTCTTACCGGTAAGTTTACTAATATTTTTGACGCAACGCTATCATAAAGTAATTCTTGTAGTATAACACGTGCATGAATTCACTTGCATGGAATTCAAAAATTTATTTGTCTGGTAAACCAGATCATGCACAGTCATTAAAGCACAAATTACTGTTCATTTCATGTACGGAATGTACGGAAAAGTGACGGTTGTCACAGTCTCCCCCCATTAAAAGAATTCCGTCCCGAAATTCAAGCGATGCCATTGGTCGCAGGGGAGTTGTGAATTGAATGTGGTCACTTAGGTTCATGATTTGTCTTCATGTTCCCATGTACTATGGGTCATGTTATGGATTCTATCGTACTCAAGTAAATCAATTGTGTCTTTTCTGTGTCTTGTGGATTCTTGGTCCGTAACCTTAACAGGTTTTATAGTATTGTGGACTCTTGGTCCGAAACCTTAACAGGTTTTATAGTAATTTTGTCGTTTGTCATTGACGTGAATCTTATTTGTGGGAACAACGACTGTTCCCTGAGTCAGACTCCTTTAGACGCATAGAATGTGCCGCGATCACTACGGATCTTTTCTAGAAGTTTCTTCTTGTGAGCAATGGTTCTGATCCCTACACCGGGGATTCAACCTTTTCGTTTTCCAAATCACACCATGCCTTCTCTAGGCGAGGCTCTCATTTAAGCCATAATTCCCGTCTCAAATTCTTACGATTTCTGCCGCTCATCGGCGCAATCTTTCTGTATTCCTCGGGCTGTCTTGATATGATCACGTATCTGAATGGATCTTGCCTCTAGTTTTTCTGAACCAACGCGGTTCAGTAGATTGTTTATTCCCGGTCTCTGATCAACACGACGGGGATCGATTTATTATGTTCCATCTAAAGCTTCACACGAAGCGGTTTTAACGGCGGTGTGATAAATACTGTTGTAGGAAGACTCCACTAAAGGCAAGTGAGTGATCCAACTTTTTATCAAAGTTTATCACACAAGCACGTATCGTTCTCATACAGTCTGCATCGTTCAGTAGCTTAGTCTATCTATGTTATTATTCAAGTTTTTACGATCAACGGTGTGCTGCAGCCCTTGTGTTCAGTAGAGGTCGTGCAGCGTTTTCTTTCAGGTAGTGACGTCAAGTTTGCGGCGCGCAATTATTGTATCTAGCTCAAGGTCTCTTCTTATGATTCCTTAATCAATGTGCCACATATGCAATGTCGTGGTCTCGTTGTATCGACGTACAATTGAGACTTTGTCGAGAAGCGTCACATAATTGCAACTCTAGCTCCTTAGCTCTTGGTTGCAGGGTTGGCATGAATTTCGTTCTTATTCATCATGTATCTTAAAGTTCTCATCTCGCGAATTTGAAATCCGCTTTTCGTCATTATAGGACATGACTGTTCTTTCTCTAAGAGTTGCAAGGTAAATTGCAGCTGTTGCTCACGACCTTCTTTGGTCGTTGGCCATATAAGAATGTAGTCAATGAGCATAATCATGATTTATCCAGGTATGGCCTACACATTCGATTCATGAGGTCCATGAATATTGTCGATGCACGTGTTAAGCCAAATGGTACGACAAGGAACTCGTAATGCTCGAAGCGAGTCCTAAAGGTCGTTTTTAGGGATATTTCCTCCTTGTATTCACAGTTGAGGACATCCCGTCCTCGTGCTGATCTTTGAGTGGTAGCTATAACCTGACGATATGTCTGTTCATGTTATCAGTCCTTGGCAAAGGATTCTGATTTTCAGTTCTCTGGAATTTATGCAAAATGGAAACTATCAATTTCCTTCTCATGTCCTTAACTAAGGATGTCATGTCTTTAATTCCTTCTGTCTAGCAGCTCTTGTAGTTATACCGGAAGCTCGTACTTCGCGGACGTAGCTAGTCGGTATGGCGTCATTCGGTACTGGTGCCGCTTCTGGCACGAGGTTCATCTTAAACCTCTCTTGCCGTTGTGGAGAGGCGTTCCTGGCAAGTCTTTAGAAAAGGCTTCTGGGACTTCTTCCATCACTGGGATGTTCTCAGGCTCCATACTTGGATATTCAATCCTTGCTGACTATCATATCATGACTTCTCAAGTTAATGGTAACAGAAGGTTTTGGCCTTCTGAGTTCCTAGAATATAATTCCTTACTTGCTTCGTCTGCTTAAATTAGCCTTCTATATGCTCATTTCTAAAGAGTACGGGACGTCTATTTTACTTGAAACTAGGCCAAGCAGTCTCTTAAGTTCTAAGCATGCAAGGTTAAAGTTGATGCCAGTATTAATCCAAAAATGGATGCATAAGGTTGGTTAATAGGGAACGTACCCGTAACTGCATCTGGATCCTGGCGTGCTTTACGGGTTTCGATCGTGAAAACCCTTCCTTGCTTGTTTCTTCCTAGGGCAATCTTTCCTAAAGTGCCCTGCCTCACCACATTTGTAGCAACATGGTACTCTCTTATCTCTTCCATTTGGGTCCTTCACCCAACAGGCATCCTTGCTGTGCCCTTCTTTTCCACACTTCCCGCACTTAGGCCTCAGACATCGACCTTCATGGTGAAAATTGCATTTTCCGCACCTCGGCTTAGTTCCCGAGTAAATTTTACCACCGGCCTTATTAGTGGCTCCATCAGTTTTCCTGCCATACGGCGGTTTCACTTTCTTTCTTTTGTTTTCTTTAGAGCTTCCATAGCCGACTTGCATGCCCACTTTTAGGTTCGAAGACTTCCTTTTCTTATTTCCTGATGACTCCACATGAGTCTCTTTCTTGTTATCCTCAGATTCTGAAAATTTTCCCGCACATAGAGCTTCTTCAGTAAGCGTAACGCTTAAATCGATAGCCTCTGTGATGGTTGGAGGCCTTGAGGTAGTAACCAAGCTCCTAATTTGAGGTGCAAGTCCCCAAATGAATCGTTCAATCCTTTTGAATTCCGGTTTGACTAAGTAGGGGACGACCCTAGACAAGTCGTGAAATCGCTGGACGTATTCAGGAATCTTCGGTCCGTCCATTTTCAAGTTCCAGAACTCCACCTCAAGCTTCTGGATTTCAGCCCTAGAACAGTATTTCTTTTCCATCATTTCCTTGAGCTCGTCCCAGCTCAGTGCATAAGCAGCATCTGCACCAAGGGTTTGAACCTGAAGGTTCCACCAGGAGAGTGCGCCATCCATGAACAACCCTGAGATATAGGTAACACTCTGTTGGGGCGAACAATTACTCATCCTCAAAATGGAGTCAGTCTTTTCTGACCAACGAACAAATGCAACGACACCTCCTGTGCCATCAAAATTCAGTGGCCTGCAGTCTAGGAATTGTTTATAGGTGCTGCCAGTTGGAGGGTTATTTCCGGTAGTGCCACCGCTGTGTTCGGAGCGGAGGGCTTCATGTCGTGCAATTGCTTGTGAGATTCGTTCTTGAAGCTCAACTTCTGTTCTTGGCAACGTACTAGTGTTTGTGTCTCATCTGGGCGTCATTCCTTTTCTGTTAAGAGTATGGGATGGGTTAGACAACATTCCATAATTCTCTATGAGGTACATAGTACTATAAGCCATCATGTAATCACCCAATTTCACATGTATATATATATAATCAACAATGTATGAGCGAGGAAACAATTACTGAGCCTTCCTAGGCTTGGCTACTTGGCCTATTGTTTGTAATGGAAAAATGAACTCGAGGCTACATCGCCTTGGTCATTCAAGTTTTAGTTATTTCCTGCTACATTGGTTTTCTTAGGTCTTTAGCTTTACTGGTGTGTATATTTTCCCTTAGATGGGGTTGTTTGTGTAGAGGTGATAAAGAGTGTATCGCCACTGATTCTTTCTGAATGTTATTCCTCTTCTCTTGCTTAAATATTGTTTCTCAAACGTCTCGTACATGAAGTAGGCAAAGTTAGGCACGAAGTAGGCAAGACAGCTTTCCTACTTTATAAAGTGCTAAAGCACTGGTCTAGGTTTTGTTCTATCATGTGAAGGTGTGAACACCTAGAGTTTATTTTTGTGCAGTGATCGTTAGCTTGGCTCGCAGAGTCCACCAGGATTTCTGTGCACTACAAGTCGTTATTACGTGGGCCCCCGTAATAATAAATTGTCTTGCACAGTTACCCCAAATTTTCTCTCGCCCAAGCAGATGATCAATCAAGGAGGGGACACTACTGTCCTTATACCTCTGTCATGGAAAGGACATTTGCGATGGTCCACGCGAGAACACTCGTTATCGTTACGCGCGAACAGGCACGATGATAGGAATAAAGAGAATTCCTAGTAGTTGGAGGGGCACCTTCGTGATGAATACTTCATCTTCCTTTTCCGGTCAAGTATGCGTCAGTCTTGCTTCACATAAGCCGCAGGGATCTCGTCCCGTTGATTAAGAATTCGTTCAAGGTTGCCGCCTCTGCCTCGTCATCATCACCGTAGTTAGGCACCTTCACGATCGAGAGGGAAAAGCAGCCATCTCCTACGGAAGCAAGCTCAGAATCTTGTCTGGTAATCACTCTAGCTATGAGCTTTGCAATGAACGCGAGGTCGGTAGCTTCATCGTGCGAGTTACGTATAGTAATAGGAGTCGGAGTTGAAAGTATCTTATTCACGTCAATAATCATTTCGTACACTTATTTGTATGTATTCACGTCAATATTTATTCCGTACACTTATTCGTATATATGTATATCAGTAACAAATATGCTACTTAGCATAAACAAGCAATTTGATGCATTATATCACGTATAACTCTCGTTTTTGGGGGGTCATTTTTTTTAGTTTTCAATTTACGACAAAAACACTACTTGGTACTAGTGGTCACCAAGAGTGTATTTTATCTTTGGCAAGTCTAACTTGTGTAGACTATGCCTTAATTGGCACCTTATCTTGAGGGTATTCCCTACTAATGTCCTTGCCTTGTCTCTTTTTGAAAAGTGTTTGACTCGTGGATCTTGGCGCTTACGTGAATGCAATGAAAACCTTTTTGTAAAATATTTTCGTGAGAGAACTCTAGTGATTGTAGTCTAGACTCAAGAAGGAATCCTAGTTCACTACAATCGAAGCTCTGATACCAAACTGTCACACCCTATCTTTTGCGGAAGCGTATGATGTGTGACTGGTTTAATATCATTGCATTCAATCGTAATAAACAACTACATGATCAAAACGATGTTCATCCATTCATGAAAATTTGAGTATTACAAACACTATTTCTTTAAGTTTTAAAAACACAACCTTCGTCTAGGTTACACTTCAACAAAAGTGGATGACATCTAAACTTGAAGTCTATTTCTAGTTACGACACCCGCGCCCAAGATCCATCTTGTCACCTGAAATACATGTAATTTTGGAAAACATCAACAAAAGTTGAGCGAGTTCATGCGTTTTGCATACCTTGTATGAAACATGGTATGTATCTTGTATAGATAAAGTATTCTTGTGAAATAACGTATTCTTGTAAAATAAAGTATTCTTGTGATACAATTCTTGTATCAATAAAGTATTCTTGTGATACAATTCTTGTACCAATAAAGTATTCTTGTAAAATCTTTGAGAGACTTTAAGGCATGTGAGGACATGGGGAGTACTTGTTATGACTCCTTAAGGACATGGGAGTACTTATTATGACTCCTAGGGAGGATTCGTAATGGCTCCTACCTTTGTCGATTTTCCTCGACTGTGTCGATTTCCCTTGACTGTGTCGATTACCCTCGACTGTGTCGATTAACCTCGACTGTGTCGATTAACCTCGACTGGGACTCCGAAGCACTGCTAGGTACTAGTTGTGACCATGAGTGGGGTTCAGCCGTACCCGTTAGATCTAACCCTCGTCCCTAATTAATGAATGTTTTTAATGGCTTGATACTAGTGTTCACCAAGACTTTATGGCATTTTTAGTATTATGTATGTGCTCACATGACCTAGTATTTCCTAGGCATCTCTTAAAACGCATCATACTTGGTACTCATTCTCACCAAGAGTGCTTCTTGTATTTTTGTATTCTCAAATCGCATCATACTTGGTACTCGTTCTCACCAAGAGTGCTTCTTGTTATCATACCATTTATAACATTGTATTATTTGTAACATGTATTTCACCCCCGAGAGTTATAAAACCAAAAACAGTTAAAGAAAAGGGGGAGCATGCACTCACAACTTTGCGTTCCTGCGTCGTAAACTTCACCGGATTTGCTTATCTAGCGTCGTGACCTAAATGTGTTTTATTAACGTAAGTCACTAGAGTTGTATCGCACAAGTACAAGTCACTGTCTTTTGTATATGTGTTCTTGTGTTAAAAATAATTTATATTTTTAACTACGTATCTTACTTATATTATTTTCTCAAATATAAATATAAGTATCTTGTATTTGTCTAAGTATGTTGTATGTGTATTTTTGTATCTTCACTCCTTAGGAGTATTTAGTGCATTTTCAAGTCCTAATACACTATTCACGTATAATACATACTACATACACTTAGCACAAAATTTGGTGACAAATAAATATATATATTTTTTATCAAAAAAAAAATATACATACTTAATATCAATTTTAATCTTGAAGAAATCATCATTTCTTATCACCAAAAATTAGGGAAACCTTGGTAAATGTTTTTAGATACATTTTTAGGGATTAAGTTTCTCAACACTTATATTTTCTAAGTGTCAAAATTTATAAATTTTTTTTGACAGAGTTTCCCCTAAAAATGGAGGTTTCCCATGTTTTCAAAACATGTGTTTATTTTCTTTTAAAATCATCATCAATCAATTTCAACATCAATCATCAACAACATATACTAATTTTCTATTTCATGAGCTTGAGAATTTATAAAAATGTGTAGTAACTTACTAGTGTATTTAGTAAGTCTTGTTACCTTCCAAAATGTGATTAGTTCTTTAAAAGCTTCATTTTTAAAGGGTTTGAATATTCACAACTTCTAGTCACATTTTCTAAAAATATTTCTTTGTGAAATTTTCTTATTACACAAGTGTTTCTACACTTGTTTATCCACTAAAAATGTGTTAAGTTCATGTAAGATCCAAGTTTTAACAAAAGTCATACTTTTCACTTGGTTCTTTCGAAAAACCACTCATGGATCTTTAGATCTACAAGATTATAATCTACTTTGATCCTTATTTTTCAAGAAAGCATCTATTTATTCAAGTTCATAGTTTATGTGTGGATGGTTCCATCATCCTACACATTTTTGCTTTCTCATCTTGCTAGTTCATGTTTTTAAACATGATCTAGCAAGACCATGTGATGAACCATAACATTTCTACTAGCAAACAACATTCAACAAGCATCATAACACAAGAATATCATGATTTCTTCATCATTTTAACCATTCTTCATCACTTTGTTAGTTTATGTTTCAAGACTTTGTTTATGTTCTTAGTGTTTCTCAAGATTAACATCATGTATCATTCTTTTAACCACTTAAATAAGATGTATAATGGAGTGTATGATGTTCTTACCACTAGCTCAAGGCTAGGGATGTTCAAGAGAAGAAAACGAGTGGATAAAAGCAAACGGTTGAGGTTCTTCAACTTCCGAAAGCTCCTAGCTTCACTATGCACCTTCTAGCACCTTAATACAAGCTTGGAATGTATGAGAAGTGGGTGAATGAAGGTGATGATGATGGTTATGGTTTCGGCCGAAGGTAAGCAAGGGGAGGAGATAAGAGGTTTGTTGAGTTGATGTGAAGATGAATGATCTAATGGACTTTATAAATAATTTCCAACACGGTTTTAACCATTAGGTTTTGTGTCCCTAAAGTACTCAACAAATCTATTAAACAAACAATTAAAATCATGGTGGGGTCCCATGATTCATAACCGGTTTTGAAGGGGGGGGGGGTGTCTAGTTTGGTTTCAACTTCTTAGTTAGTGATTTGGTTGGAGATCAAAGGTTTAGTTAGTGTGTTATGGTGTGTTAAGTAATATATAGTGTGTTAGGGTGTTCGGGGTCCCTAACTAGCTTAGAAAAATAAAAACAATGCTTCTAGCATTATTTTGGTGTTCCGGGTAATGTCCGGTTGTTCCGTTGGATACTGGTTCGTTAAAGTGCTAAATTGCACCGCTCAGTGTCTTTTAAGTATCCTTTTGTAACACTTTCAATTCCCGACACTTAGGGGAGTATTCTGGATGATAAAACGTAATTTCTGCATGATATTTATATGTTTAAAAGCTGATTTGAGCTGAATTTAATAAAATTCTGCACTTAAAGTGCGTTTCGGGTGCTTTTTAGTGCGTATTTTAGCTTCCGTAATGTCTATATAGAAACCCTTGTACGTACTCTTGGGTTTTAATGTATTCTTGTTGCTGGACCTACACCTAGGCTCCAATTCTGTTGTCTAACTGCTTTCTGCAGAAATGTTGACACAATGTGTCTTACCGGTGAGTTTACTAATATTTTTGACGCAACGCTATCATAAAGTAATTCTTGTAGTATAACACGTGCATGAATTCACTTGCATGGAATTCAAAAATTTATTTGTCTGGTAAACCAGATCATGCACAGTCATTAAAGCACAAATTACTGTTCATTTCGTGTACGGAATGTACGGAAAAGTGACGGTTGTCACATTAAGAGCAGTCGAATCACCTTGGGTAGTTGACGTCTATCAAGCCGAGACAATCTCTCTTTGATTTTATGTGTTTCGATTCTGGAATTCGCCGCCGCCAACTCTGTGATTTATCGATTTTATGTGGATTTTATGTGTTATGTGTTTCGATTTTGGTGATTTACTCGCTTTTCGCTGTTCTCTTTAATCAACACACACGACACGCACTGCACATTTATCTCAAAATGCTAACAAATCGCATGATACTCTATGTGTACTAGCTACTCGCAACTCTCAATCGAAATCGCGGCCTTGAAGGATAGGTGAATATATGCAATATATGTAGGTCAATACATGCAAAATATAGTGTGTCCTCATGATTGCTTTGCTCTACGTGCCTTATGTGCTTTCGTGCTCTATGTACTTATGTGCTTCTGTGAATTTTGTGCCTACGTGATTTTGTGCTGTGATGTGTTTCTATGCCTTATATAAAGTAGACTTGGGCATAATCGCTAGACTATACTAGGGATAAATCGAAATTGTGTCTGAGTCCTGTGACGATGTCTGTTTGCAGACAATGTCGTCATTTGGATCACACACTGCTCGCTCCGCTCGTCGCAACCACGAAGACAAATGAATCGCTGCACTAGTCGCCAAGCGAATGGCGAAAGTCATCCCGCAAATTGTTAGCGAGCTGAATGAAAAAGCTAGCAAGTCCTCAGAAGAATCCAGGACTGATACTCCTAAAGCTACTTTTAGCTTCAAGCAGTTCAAAGCCTGCGGTCCGAAAGAATTTACCGGAGAAGATGGGCCTACGGCCATGTTTCAATGGTTTGATTCGATCGAAGTCTTCCAGAGTGGCTGTCCGAAAAACCTTCGCACTGTTAACGTCACCGGAGTCTTCCAATCCCGAGCTCTAGATTGGTGGACTGCTGAGAGAAACAAACGAGGGAATGATGCAGCTTACGGGCTGACGTGGGATGAGTTGATGGACATCATGATGCGAGAGTTCTGCCCTCCCCACGAGGTCCAAAAGTTGGAGGAAGAGTTCTGGCACATCAAACAGGAAGGTGGCGAAAACGCAGGTTTAACTGCTCGCTTCAAGCAGCTGAGTCTCATCTGTCTGGGTCAGGTCACTACCCCCGAGATTACGATCAAGAAATACATCCGCGCTCTACCGGATTGTGTTGCAGACTTTGTGCAAGCTGCGAAGATGACTACTATTGACGAAACCTACCTGCTCTCTGCTGAGATCAACGATAAGCGAGCCAGGGCTGGTTATTTCGATAAAGCTGCCAAGAGTCTTCATCAAGTCACCGCTGCTCCCACCGCTGAGACTACCACCACACCGCAATATTCAAAGCTCTCACGTCGCAAGAGAAAGAATAACAGCTCCAGCAACAAGAACTGTGCAGTAACTGTCGTTCCACTCCAAGCAGTACCTGCCCAACCGTAACCTCAACACCGCCAAGTAGCGGCGCATGTGATCAATGCACCGCCAGCTAAGCGTGCATACACTGGACCACACCCGCTCTGCCCTACTTGCACTTATCATCACCCTGTTGGAATCGTATGCCAATTTTGTGTGCACTGCAACCTGTACGGCCACTTCACCGCTAACTACCGTACCGGTCCATGCCAAGCTCCAGTTCCAGTTCAAGCTCCTGCTCTACCAGCTCCGCAAGGACAACAAGCTGCTCCTGCTCACGCAAGAGCCAGCTATGCGTGTGGTGATCCTAACCACTTCGCAAACACCTATCCAAACTGAGTGGTGAAGCAAGAGCCACAACAACAATAGCAGCCGCCAGCACCGCAACAACACCAGCTGCAGCAACAGCCAGCTCAGCAAGCAGCCCACGGGCGAGTCTTCAACATCAACGCCCGTCAGGCTCAGGCAGACAACAACGTAGTTAATGGTACGTTTCTCGTAAATGGTATATATGCTTCGTATTTGTTTGATGCTGGAGCCGATAACTGTTTTTCATCGTTCGAATTCGAAAGGCTCCTAAACCGTAAACGCGTTAACCTCCCATCAACATTCGATGTTGAAGTTTCCACTGGAAGAACCATCACCGTTAGTTCTGTTCTACATGACTGTACTCTCGATCTCAACGGTCACGTTTTCCCAATTAATCTCATTCCAATGCAACTCGGTAGTTTTGACATCATAGTAGGTATGGACTTCCTTCGGGAAAACCATGCTGAGATTGTTTGCTTCAATAAGATGATTCATTTCTCTCTCGTGAATGGTGATCAATTGTGTGTTTATGGCGAAGATGCTTCGAAGAAGTTACAACTCATGTCGTGTGTCCAAGTTAGTAAGTATCTCCGCAAGGAATATCAAGCTTTCTTGGCACACATCGTAGTAGTGGAGGAAAAGGAAGTTAAGGAAATAGACAAGGTGCCTATGGTTTGTGAGTTTCCTAACGTCTTTCCTGATGATTTACCTGGTTTACCTCCTACTCGTGATATCGATTTCCGAATCGACCTCATTCCTGGAGCAAATCCTGTTGCTAGAGCGCCTTATCATCTCGCTCCTTCCGAAATGCACGAACTCTCGAGTCAGCTCCAGGAACTGCTTGATAAAGGATTCATTCGCCCTAGCACCTCTCCTTGGGGCACTCCTGTCCTTTTCGTCAAAAAGAAGGATGGATCGTTCCGGATGTGCATCGACTACAGGGAATTGAATAAGCTCACTATCAAGAATCGCTATCCCTTGCCTAGAATCGATGATTTGTTTGATCAATTACAAGGTGCTACATGTTTCTCGAAGATCGATCTACGCTTAGGCTATCACCAGTTACGAATTCAGGAGGAAGATATACCCAAAACCGCATTTCGAACCCGATACGGTCATTTTGAATTTGTTGTTATGCCTTTTGGTTTGACTAACGCTCCCGCAGTTTTTATGGATCAAATGAATTGCGTGTGTAAACCTTTTCTCAACCGCTTCGTCATTGTATTCATCGATGATATCCTGATCTATTCCAAGTCAGAAACCGAACATGCGCAACATCTTCATTTGGTTCTTGAACTACTCCAGGGAAACCGTCTCTATGCCAAATTCTCCAAGTGTGAATTTTGGCTTGAGGAGGTTCAATTCCTGGGTCACATCATCAATAGTCAAGGTATTCATGTCGATCCTGCGAAGATTGAAGCTGTTAAGAGTTGGGTTACACCAAAGAACCCGTCCGAAGTTTGTTCTTTTCTCGGATTGGCGGGTTACTATCTCCGATTCATTGCAGACTTCTCAAAAATCATTGTACCGCTTACCTCTCTTACGCACAAGGACAAACCTTTTGTTTGGGGAACTACACAAGAGGAGGCCTTTCAAACGCTCAAGCTTATGCTCTGTAACACTCCTGTGCTCTCTTTACCTGACGGAAGCGTCGACTTTGTAGTCTACTGTGATGCCTCTAACCTCGGTCTTGGTTGTGTTCTCATGCAATGAGACAAGGTTATCGCGTATGCATCTCGTCAGCTCAAGATCCAAGAGAAGAACTATACCACACACGACCTCAAGCTTGGTGTTGTTGTTTTTGCACTAAAGATTTGGCGACACTACCTATACGGTACTAAGTGTACGGTCTTCACCGACCATAAGAGCCTACAACACATCTTTAGCTAGAAAGAGCTGAATATGCGCCAACGCCGGTGGGTAGAACTACTCAACGATTACGACTGCGAGATTCGTTACCATCCTGGGAAAGCAAACGTTGTCGCCGATGCTCTCAGTCGACGAAGCTATTTGCATAGCGTTCGTAATACTCAAGCCCAACACTAACTTGAAGCTCTTATCCGTGACGTGAAGAAGGAAAGGATTATCAATAACGGCGAACAACTGGTGAATAAATCGAATGGTATATTCCATTAACTAGACCGAATTTGGATTCCCAAGCGCATAAATTTACGACAGATTCTGCTAGACGAAGCCCACAAATCTCGGTATTCTATTCATCCCGGTGCCGATAAGATGTACCAGGACAAGCGCTACAAGTACTGGTGGCCGGGCATGAAGAAGGATATCGCTGTCTATGTCTCGAAATGCCTGACTTGTTCAAAAGTCAAGGCTGAGCATCAACGCCCCCTGGCTTACTCGTACAACTCGAGATCCCTGTGTGGAATGGGAGAGTATAGCCATGGACTTCATAACGAAACTCCCGCGCACGCCAACAGGTCACGACAGCATTTGGGTTATCGTTGATCACCTCACCAAATCCGCTCACTTTCTACGGATACGGGAAGACTATAATGTAGAACGATTAGCACGAATCTACACCGACGAAGTTATATGTCGACACGGGACACCTCGTGACATCATCTCTGACCGTGATGGTCGATTCACCTCGCGTCTTTGGGAAACGTTTCAATCTGCCCTCGGTACTACTCTCAATCTTAGTACTGCTTTTCATCCCCAGACCGACGGTCAGACTGAATGCACGATTCGTACCCTCGAAGACATGCTTCGCTCGTGTGTTATAGATTTCGGTGGTAATTGGGACTCGCATTTACCTTTAGTCGAATTCTCGTACAATAACAGTTATCACTCTAGCATCCCAATGGCACCATTTGAGGCATTATACGAAAGAAGATGTCGATCGCCTATTGTATGGCACGAGATCGGGGACGCGCAAATTACCGGTCCTGAGATGTTGCAAGAAACGACTGACAAAATCCTCCATATTGAAAAGACAATCTCCTGAAAGCTCGGAGTCGTCAGAAAAGTTACGCGGATAGACGCCGCAAGCCCCTTGAATTTGACATTGGCGATCACGTACTCCTAAAGGTTGCACCTTGGAAGGGGGTGATCAGATTCAGCAAGAAAGGAAAGCTCGGGCCACGATATGTTGGTCCTTTTAAGATTCTGGAAAGGATTGGAAAAGTGGCCTACAGACTCGAACTACCGGAGGTACTTAGTAACGTCCACCCGACTTTCCATGTTTCGAACCTCAAAAAGTGTCTAGCCAACCAGGAATTACATGTCCCTCTTGAGGACTACAAGTGGACGAAACATTACACTTCATGGAAAAGGCTGTCGAGATCATGGGCCGAGAAACCAAGGTACTCAGACGCTCACGCATTCCCTTTGTGAAGGTTCGCTGGGAAGGCAAACGCAGCATCGAGTTCACCTGGGAACTCGAAAGTGACATGAAGGCGAAATACCCACAACTTTTTGTTACGCCAGCGCCTTAAATTTCGAGACGAAATTTCCTAAAGTAGAGGAGGCTGTAACAACCCGAGTTTTTGAAGTCAAAGTCAAAGGAAGAAAAGATTGTTAATTGCGATCTGTTACTCCTTGCTTGATTATTAAATTGTACTTCTTGACTTGTAATCGAGAATCTATTTTATTTGCTCTAGTTGAATTATGTGGAGTACTTGTTAATAAATCGCTATTTAATTGTAGTTTAATCGCTAACCGACTAATCGCTAATCGCTATCGCATCGCAACTCGAATTATGTGTTCTGGATATTGTTTTATGTGTGTGTGCTATTATGTGTTACTTGTGCATGTTATGCTTATGTTGAGGTGTTTAATCGCAAACACAATCGCAACTCTATCACAACGCAATCTCATCGCAAACTCGAGATTCAAGGTTTATATTTACGGTATTTAGTAGTTAGGTTATTTGTGTAACTAATGGGTAATACTATCTCACCGCTTACTCGAAACGCATCGCAACGCTCAACGCGCGAATCAAAACATCGAAAACCAACTCGCCGGATCACTTCGATCGAATGACCATTCGATCGAATGTTCATCCGTACGGATGGCCATCCGATCAGATGGCCATCCGATCAGATGGCCATCCGATCGATCTGCCATCCGATCCGATACTTGTGCACCTTTCCTTTTTTGGCAAACTATAAATACCCCCTGTCCCATCACTAACAGTGATGTGACAGCTTTCTCGTTCGACCAGCGCCTCCAACCCTCTTTTCTCTCGATTTCTTGCAATTCTTGTAAGTTTCTCACTCAAATCTTGTACATCTATCATCTACACACACTTCTTCATCATTTTCTCCTTTGAATCTTAACTTTTAACTGTGAAATCAGCGGATTTTAGGTGTTCTAGGATGATGTCATCATGGGGTTCTTTTGAACTTCAAGATTTGGCCTCATTCCACCAAGAACAACTCAGATATAAAGGATTTTAACATGATTCAACACTGTTTTCGCATAGATCTAAATGTTTTCAAGGATTAAAAGGATTGAGAGATGTTTTCATAACTTTCTTTCAACACTTTTACACTCAATGCACTCAAAACCGATAGAATCGGAGCTCATTCAGGCCCTTCACTCATTCTCTAGTGATGTGTCGGGCTAAGATCTGATTTCTATCAACGAGATAACCGACTTCACGGGTTGAACATGAACAACCGAAAAGAACAGTTAACTAGTCAGAATGGGGTGATTCCCATCCGATCAGACAGTTTGGACTTGATGGGGTTTCTGTTGTTTAAAAACGTTGTCATGCCGTCTCGATCAAACCGCAAACATTTCAAACTTAACAAAATATTCAAGCTTCAAAACGATCAGATTGTTGGACGGATTGACGTCCGATCGGATTGCCATCCGATCGGATTGCCATCCGATCGAACGACAATCCGATCGGATTGCACTTGGTATCCAACACTTAAACTTTTTATCAAAATTTCAAAGATCATCAGTTCTAACGAATTGCCATCCGATCGGAAGACCATCCGATCGAATGACCATCCTGCTGTGAACTTGTTCTCTGAGAAATATCTAACCGACGGATCGCCATCCGGCCGAACTACCGTTTGACCGGACGACCTGAAGGGTAGAGATACTTCTCTGTTTTCAAAATGCTACAACGAAAACTTCAAAGGCATCATACACAAACTCATCCATCCCAAACGAGTGGCAGACCGACCGAATGGCCATCCGACCGGATGACCATCTGATCGGATTGCCATCCGTTCGGATGTCACTTCGACACTTAGTCACATCACATTGTTTTACGTGTAGCTTATCGCTTATGCTATCGTTCTGATCATGCTAATCTCCCCCAGCGCTCCCTTCAATCCAAGAGAGTGTTTATTTACTAAACACGATCTGTGAGTATACTCGATCCCTTTTTGCTTTAAGCACTTTTGGGTGTTACATACGTTACTTATACTAAATCACATCGATCACACTATGAAAACACTTTTATACGCTAACCGTTACTGCATGTTATACGTGTTACTCGATGAATGCTTGTATTTTATGTTTACACAGTGATTGTTGCATGACACCTTAGCAACGATAGTACTATAGTTTGGACTTAGCACCTGTCGTGGAAAGGGGTTGTTAAGGGCTTTTCTCGCATGTCATTGTGGTGATATGTGTTGCGCATTCTACAACTCGCAGTCACGTCTGCGCATATTTCATTGTCGATAACCTATTTGATTCACATTATACATGTTACATGCTGGTTATGCGTAAACTCGCTTTCGCTACTATTATCCTATTAAACTTGTATGCTCACCTTTACACTATGTGTATTGACCTCTATTTTAACGTATGTGACAGGTGTTTGAGATGCTAGGATGCTTGCTTTGTGGAATCAAGTAGGAGAGTCTAGAAACAAACTAAATAAAATCTGAGTTGTCGGAATGGATTATTTGTCTTTGAGATCAACGTTTGTAATAACTATTTTATTTTATATGTTTGTGGTATGGGACATGAACCTTGAATATATTATAATTAATAGTTGTTATGGATTCTCCTGGACAATCTGTTTCGCTCAGTGCCGCGCCCCGATGTTTCCGCCATCGGTTGGGGTGTGACATAAAACCACTCTAACTGATGTGCGTTAGGTGTGATATATATTTAAGTATATTTTAAGCCCTTTTTAACACTTTATTCAAGTTTTAAATTTATAAAACACGATATTTACTAACACTAAACACACATATGGGCAATTGCACCCATCGTGAGCGTAGTATAGTGTTGGTAAGATACCGAGGTCGTCCAAGGACACAAGAGCTTTTAGTACCGGTTTATCCTCAACGTCTAATCAAATCAAAAATTTAGAAAAATGTTTTAAAACAAGAAAATAAAACTAACTAAAAATGCTGAAAAATAAAAATAAAAATAAAAACAGATAGACAAGATGAATCACTTGGATCCGACTCGCCTTTAGTTAACCTTTGATTATTTCCGCACTTTTGCACTTTTTAAGAGATTATCTTAGTTATAGTAGTAGGCCCCTCTTTTGAAGGTGACGTTACCCTCAACCCAGTAGTTTGAGTTAGCAAGGATACAATCCTAAAGGGTTGGATTATTGAAAGATAATTAATTAAGTTATTAATGCGTAATGTGGCAGGCCCCTCTTTTGAAGGTGACGTTACCCTCGGCTAAGTAGTTTGAGTCAGCATGGATACAATCCTAAGTAGCCGGGTTAATGTTTTAATAGTAGTTTACATATGAGGGGATCAAGGAGTTCGGACCCCCGCCATCCAATACTAGTGGGTATTGAAGGAGGTCCTACTAAACTTGACCCAAGTCCTTGCAGGATCTATACACTGAACAAGGCAAGACGCTTACCAAACCATTCCCTTAACCCCCGACCAGGTAGCCAACATATCTCCATATAGACCGTGGAGATATGAATGGTGAAAATCTTTTATTTTATATAGACAGTAAAATAATGTCATGACACCACGGACAAATGATTGGGAAGATTCACCTTTAACATAAGAAACTAGTTATTAAAGTCATTAATACATAACCAAATAAAAAGTGCAAAAATATTAAAAATAAAAAGTGTTACACTAAATGCTTGTCTTCACCAAGTGATGTAAGAGACTTAGGCAAACATGGCCTTTGATTGTCAAGAACTCTTACGATCAATCTTGGATCCCGAGACTACTCACACACTCTATGATGGATGATGGATGATGGTGGTGGATGTAGGTTGTGATGGTGGTGGATGTGGGTTGTGAAGTGTGAGAGAGGTGGTTTGCCAAGGGATGATTTGTAAGTGAGCCAAACACCCCTATTAATAGACTGCACAGAAGCTCGGACACAGCCCTGTGTCCATTGGGCACGGCCCCATGTCCACCCATCTTCTCTTTGTTCATTAATTGCAGTTTGTCTGCATTAGTTGACCACACCCCCGTGTCCGCTAGGCATGACCCCGTGTGCAGAAGCGTATTGTTGGACCCAGTATGGCCTTAACAACTTCTTTTCACGTAATATGGCAAGTGATTTCAGTAGATGTGAAAAAGATGTGCGGAAATGGAAATCAGACTTTCAGAAACAAGACCTACAGAATTATCAAGTTTATATCACTTTGAAACAAAATGGTTTACAAGGTGATTGTAAGACCTACAGAATTATCAAGTTTATACAAATGAATCTTGAATTCTGTGGGTGAGAGGGCAATGGAGTTTTTGTAGTATGTGTGAATGCTAAGCTTCAAACTCAATTGTCTTCTGCTGGTTGAGCCTCCTATTTATAGAAGGCTGGGTACATGAATAAACATTTGTTTATTCATGCAATAAGTCCTGCAAAAAGTAGCCATTTGACATATTCATTGAATCCAACGTTCAAGTTGCCTTTTTCATCATGATATCCAATAATGTCAACTTGCTTCGGTAAGTGTGGCAGGATAGAGCTGATTTCAGACAAGTGGGGTATTCATCAGAATTTCTGATAAACCACTTCATCAGAAATTCTGGTGAACAAATCATCAGAAAATCCTGATGATCAGAATCGTCAGAAACTGATGATATTTCATCAGAAATATCAACAGATCTATCAGAAATGACCTTCTCTGATATTCCAATTCAGCTCTTGAACAACTTGTGATTCTTTGAAGTAGATGCTGTGCATTTCAGTTGTCCTATCCGATCTTCTACTTCTTGTTGTGATCTTCAGGACTGTTATATCTTCATAGATCCAGTTAATTGTGATTTTCTTCAATACTTATAGATAAAGTTTCCTAACAGTTTCCCCCTAAGTATTGTAAGAAAATGAACTATCTCTATATCTAACATAAAAAACTTTCAACTGCTTCTTGAAAGAAAAACTCAAAACAACTAAGTTCAGAAACATAGAACATAGTCAAACCAACCATTGTTCAAATCAGACAAAAATAAAATATTGTTCAAAAACAGAAATTTAATCTCATCAATTCATTAATTGATCTTCACTCCACTTCTGTATTTGTCTCCTGGTTTCATCCTTTTCTTGTGATCAATTGCTTTTTGAGTTTCCTTGTACATCTCTTTGTACCATCCTCTTGACTCCATCCAGTTTTCAATACATTCTTCAATTGTTTTTCTCAGCTGTTCATTGTTCTTTCCCTTCTTCTTGAGCTGCTCTTGTTTTTCATTCATGCAGTTCCTTATATATTTCAGAGTTTGATTTGAATACCTGCATATTTCAATGATTCTGAATAGAGCTTTCTCATCATTAGCATCTTTGAAGACAGCACACATTTTTGGTTTGTTAAAGATTGCTCCGGTTCTCACAAGTTTAGAAGGAATTTCAGCTGGAATTCTGGTGTTGGGAGGAGGTATTAATACCTTGTTGCTGTACTCGAAATTGATACACAGATCAAAGTCTGCCAGTGCAGCCCTTTTGTATAGCTTTGCTCCTGCACTTTTGAGGTTGTCAAGGGCTCTTCTGATCACAACTGAATTACTTTTCTCTCTATCAATGATATTCTTCATTTTGACTATGCCCATTGGGTGAATATCATCAGCCAGATTTGCATCAGTAACCTTTTGTTCACTGTTATCTTTTCTGATCAAGGTATACTTGTTTTGTCCTTCACTACCTAAGATGCCTCCTCCAATGGTCAAAGTATCGATTTTTTCAATAGATACTATTGGATTGGTCATGTGTTTGTGCAGAATTTCCCAACCTCCATTGTTTCTGATTTTAACAATACCTTTACTCAATGGGGAGAGTGGCCTTTTTGGGTTGTCTTCTGGATCTTTCCAGTAGTAGTGCTTTAGATGTTCTTCAGGGTACATTATTGTGTGTAAATCACCTTTCAGCACATCCATTTCTTTGATGTTCCCTTCCGAATCTTCTATCATTTCTTTTCTTGGCCTTTTTGAGGAAGTCACTTCATGTTCCATTCTTCTCTTCTCTTTTGTATCCATCTTTATGCTGAACTCTGTTTCTCCTGTGATAGCTGTAGAAGATGACTGAACTGGAACATGTTCTTTTTGTTGGACCCTTGATGTGTCTGGCTTTGGGACATTTGGTGGAGGACCTATGAGTAACTTTTGTTTATCTGGAGGTGGACCCATGGGCTGCTTCTGTTTTTGAGCTGTTGAAGTTTCTGTTTGTTTGGTTTGATCTTGTTGAATGGTTTCTGGTTGTTGTTGAGGAGTTTCTGATTCTCTTGCTTGTTTTTCTTGTGGAATTGGAGCTCTCAATTCATGAAGATCAATTTTTGTTAGCCTGGTAACATTATACTCCAACCTCTTTACTAATAGATGAATATTAGCAAGAGTTTGAGTATTTGTTTCCTCTTGTTTCTTCATTTTCTAATACTCCAGATTTTCTTGATTTTTCTGTGCAGTTAATTCCACCATCAGCTTCTCAAAAGCCTCAACCATGCTGCTGTTGTTGGCTCTGAGGAACTGTATTTCTTCAAGAATTCTTCCTGAACTTGAACTTTCTCCTGCAGTTGCAACCTCAGCCATCTTTTTCTTGATATCTTGCAGTTCTTTGAGAGCTTTCTCGAATTCTGATGAGCTCTCTCTGTTTTCTGATGACTCTTGCAGTTTCTTGAGGGCTGCAGCATTCTCTTCTGTTTGCTTCTGCACAGCTTTGACAGTTTCTGATAAAACTTTGATATCTGACTTTTGATTTCTGATTTCTTCTTGCATCAGATCAAGCTTTCCTTCTGTGGCTTGGCTGTTTTCTCAGTAGCAATTGTGTCTTCAAGTTCCTTGTGAAGTTGTTTAGGGGACATAGATTGATGTCTTTGGTAAATAGGAGAAACAACAGATGTTCCTCTTCTAACACTAGCAGAAAACACATTCTCTGCTGTTCTGAGGTTAAGAGGATTGGAAAATTCCAAATTCTCTGTATCCTCACCAGAAAATTGAAACACATCCAAGTTCTGGTTTTCTTCATATCCTTGAACCTTTTCAGGTTCTCCATGAGTTGTTGAGAAACTCTTAGTTTTCTCATCCAGGTTTCCTTGATCAGTAGGCTGATCTCCACTAGTTGCCACCACATTTTCCTCCTTAGAATCTGATTCAGAAAATGGGTCATTGGTTTTACTCACATTTTGTTTTGTAGAAACAGTGCCTCTTTGTAAAATTTCATAATTTCCTTGAATTGAATCATCAGAATCACTCTCAGAATTATGAAATATATTGAATTTAGAGTGTTGAGCACCTGTTTCTCCCATATGTGAGTCTTCAGCATGATGTTCTTCTGCCACAGGACTCATATTCACATCTTTATCAGCTGGATGAGGATCAGACTCACCCTGCTGCTCCATTCTTGGTGTGCTTGACTTTTGTGCATCATGCTCCATGGGGGACACACTTTCAAAAACTTCTATTTTATGGCTTTTTGTTCAACATCTTCAGGTATTCTGCTCTGTAAGGTGAATCTTCTGGTATCAGTTTCATCACTTTTTCTGACAGAACAGGCACATCATAATCTGACTTCCAAGATCCTACAGCAGTC
This sequence comes from Helianthus tuberosus, assembly GCA_030545235.1. NCBI lineage: Eukaryota > Viridiplantae > Streptophyta > Magnoliopsida > Asterales > Asteraceae > Helianthus > Helianthus tuberosus. The sequence continues at coordinate 83,851,444 of CM060418.1, read as the reverse complement.
CAGGGTCTCATAATTTCTGTTCTCCATATATTTTCTGATGCTGGAATTTCTAGGTTCCTTTCAGAAAAAGCATCAGAAATTATGACTGACAGAAATCTGGGAAAGGGTAGATGTGAATCTATCCTTCCAGCGTTAGTCAGAATTGATCTTCTGATCAGAATAAATATTTCTGTTCCAAAATCAATGTTCAACCCACTAATGAGACTGAACATGATTGTTAGAATATTCATACTGTACCTCCAATCTTTGATGATAGACACTTGTTCAGAATTTCCATTAAAACTTGCCAGAAGGCAGGTAGCTTGTTTCTCTTGAATTCAATGATTTTTGAAATCTTTGTCTTGTAACCCATTACAACATCAAGTTGTGAGAACATATCTTATTTTACTGGTGCTTCTTCATAGCTTTGGTTTAAGAGTAGTTCCAAACAGTCCCTTATTTTCTCCGGTGAGATTGTAATAAAGATATTTCCCCATACATGTGCTGTTAGCTCGAGTTGATTTGAGACTTTGAGAGTTTTTACAACTTGTTGTATGAGTTCTTCTGGTACCTCTCTGGTCTTTGTGAGAGCTTGAGCTATAGGGCATCTGATTAGAAATTCAATGAGAATTTGACACTTTATATCATACTCTTCAATGTTATCATTCATTGCTTCATTGTTGCTCTTTAATGGAAGAAATTCAGCTTTAGTGATGAAGGGAACAGAGTGTTCAATTCGTGGTATGTTGATGTTAATAGCTGCCATTGAGAATTTGGGTTTTTGTTTCGGAAAAGGGTTTTAGGGTTTTGAATTTGAAGGTTGAAGATGGAAGTCTCTGTTTTTGAATGAGGTATTTACAGTGTATAGAGACAGAGATTTTTGAGCGTTTTTCGTGGGTTGTTTGTATTCAAGGTGATTAATGACACCTTAATGATGTTTTAATCCTTTAAGGAAACAACCGTTTTTGAAAAACCTTTGGTTTATCTCTAATTTAATGTAAATCCTTTAAAGAGACTTAGAGATTCCAATGATTTTGCGGATAAACACTAATGTCCAACTTGCACCTTTTCTCCATGTGGGACCCCTTTTGTTTCAAAAAGGTCCAATAGAAACCTTTTCTGAGTTTGTGTATCTTCCTAGGTTTTTCTCTTGATGATAAATATATCAAAAATCTTTGAGTAAATCTTTTGAGGATTGGATTTTCTTTATATATCATCAGAATGCATTTGATTCATTTACAGAGATTTAATCAGCAACATTTTTTTTTTTGAGATGAGAGGGAATGAGTAGAGTTCTGAGATTTTTACTTACATTGTTGTTCTGCAGTTCTGAACTCCACACCTTTGTTCTGATATACAGGAAGTATTTTTCATACAGCTTGTTCCAGTCCTCAGAAAAAAATATTTTGAAAGAAACTTATTTCAAAAATTTAGATGGTCATAAGTTTCTTTAAATCTGGTTAAAGGCAATGTTTTTTGATGATTCGTCAGACTTCCTGGTTTTCAAGAGATTTTTTTGATTAAAAAAAAATTCATTTTCTGATCTGTTAACAAATTTTCTGGTGAATGAACAGATTCTGATGGCTTGATGGGTTCTTTGAATAATTACCAGATTTTCTTAGTGACCTTCAGATTTTCTGAGCTTCACTAAATCCTGTCAGATTTAATTTGAATTTCACCAGATTTTTCTTGTTTTAATCAGACATGTTGTATTAGTTCCCTCTAGATCTATTGACATGTTTTTTTTAATTAATTTAGAAGAGAAAAAAAATACAAAAACAAATTATACACATATATGAATATATACAATGTGTGGGATATGCATGAAGATGGAAGTTTATGATGATTACAAATTATTCTGATGTTTCAACCTGGTTTTTGATTTTATATCAGAACTTCTGGTGATTTCACCAGATATTCTGATATTTCTACAGATTATCTGATAAATCATCATTTATTGATGATTCATCAGATTTTCTGATGTTCAATCAGATTGATGGATTGCTTTGTCAGAAACCAGTTGATTTGTTCTTTGATTATCAGAACTTTGATGTTCATCAATTTGGTTTTCAATTTGTGTCCATGTGTTTTCTGAAAAATCTTCATCATTTAAATTAACCATGCCAAGTTGGCTGATCAAAAAATTGTGTCTCTTTTCATCAAGAGGTTTTGTAAAGATATCAGCAATTTGGTTTTCAGTTGGAACAAAATACATTTCTATCTTACCTTTCTCCACATGATCTTTTATGAAGTGATATCTGACATCTATGTGTTTGGTTCTTGAGTGATGAACTAGATTTTCTGTTATTGCAATAGCACTCTTTGAATCACATAGAATTGGTATTTTTGTCAGAGTTACTCCATAATCTTTCATTTGAGTTTGCATCCACAACACTTGTGAACAGCAACTTGCTGCTGCTACATATTCTGATTCTGCTGTTGATGTGGCAACACAGTTTTGTTTCTTGCTTGCCCAACATACCAATTTTTCTCCCAAGAGTTTACAAGCACCAGATGTGCTTTTCCTATCAATTTTGCACCCTGCATAATCTGCATCTGTGAATGCAATTAATTCAAGGTTTGTATCCTTAGGATACCAGAGACCAACTTCTGATGTGCCTTTTAGATATTTGAAAACCCTTTTTACAGCTTTTAGATGGGATTCTTTGGGATCACATTGATATCTGGCCAGAAAGCATGTTCCAAACATAATATCTGGTCTGCTTGCACTTAAATATAGCAATGATCCTGTAACATTCCCAAAATTTTTATTTATATAAAATATATAAAAACTTATGTTATTAAAAGGATGCATCATGGGTAAGTTGACCGATGAAAATATGAGGTATTTTGGGCAAGCGTAGGAACCATTTAATAATTAAATTATAAAAATATATTATATTTGAACCTACTCTATTTTTAATGAAACTTGGTTCAAAATGTAGATAAAAATATTCTCGTTCTAAAGGCATATTCATCATTTTATAAAACGTCATATTTTACAAGTTATAGGCGCCAAATGAGTAAAGCAGTTAAATTAATTATAATATATATTAATTAAAATAATAATAATAATAAACTAAAATCTAAAACATAAATTGAATGGCAACGTGTAGGATAAGATCAGATGATTCCTTAACCTCTAAGTCAAATTTCAAGTATAAAAGAAAACATAGGAGGGCATTTCCATCAGACCATTTTCTTTCTCTCGTCTCCCTCTGTCTCTTCAATCTTGCTTTAGTAATTCACCCCTAAATACTATAAAGCTTTGCCCCGTTTTAAGTATTGTAGCCCCTGATCACTGATACCCTGTCCAAGTGACGTACCCGTAACGTATGTCAAGGCTCTGCCTAAATTCGTTGGGGTTCTGTCTCGTGACGTAGGGATAAAGTGGAATTGGGTTACTATACTTAGTGTGAGTTCACTATATATTTTATTAAATAACCCAGGAGTTATACCCAAAATATAACAACCCCCCTAAAACACCCCTAACACCCTACACTTTCTAAAATATACCCCGTAGGCGATAAACGGACCCCGAATGCCTTAAATATTATTAAAAATAAATAACAATATGATTTTGGGGTTTAGGCGGGCCGCGTAAGGTACCCCTTAACCCTTACGCGGGCCGCGACAAGGTACAAGGTGGCGACACCCTGGGCCGCCACGTGGCCCAACACATGTCGAAGCTAGATAGTGACCCGGATCACCTACGCTGTTGACCAGCGTTGACGCGGGCCGCGTAGACCTTGGTCTACCTTTACGCGGGACGCGAGAGGACCAGAAATCAGCACTATATATAGAGGGCCTCGGATCTTCAGTTGAATTCGTCCCTTTTCTTTTCTCAATCTCGAATTCTCTAAAGTATAGGCATAATCTCGGGTATAATACCCCCTAATAGCGAAGTTCTGCTCCGTTGTAAGTATTATAACCCCTGGATACGTATTAGATACGCTGCCCGATTGATCTAGGGTTTCGTAACGGCTGTCGTGGTTCTGCCCGACGTAGTCGTTGGATTGCCGTCTCGGGGAGGGTATTACTAATGTTAAAATGGGTTATTATACTAACGTGTGTGCATTGTTTATTTAACTAGATTATAACCAGGAAGCCACAAAGGAAATACCTAAAATAGCAATGTGAGTTTATCCTCTTTTTGTTAACCCTTTTGTAATATTTTACAAAACCTTAAATGTTTTACAATGCGATTAAGGGGTGATTGAGTCTTTGTAGTTCTTCAATTACTGCGGGTATGTTGGGGTTTTGTATACAAAATTTACTACACTGTGAGTAGTACACGTTACCATTGGACTAAGAGTTAGCCAATGTGTAATATGACCCACAAGTCAGGATTGACAGTACTGAATGAGTAATTGTGTAGAAATAAACAATGTGACCGCTCTCAATACTGTATTAATTGATAAAATGTTTCTTGATTAAACTGGGATTCACTCACCAGTATTTCCTGCTGATAAAATGTTTTAAACACGTGTTTCAGGTAACTTAGTGTGAAGCTAACAAAAGCCAGCTGGATAGCACTGAAGGCTTGGAAAAGTGGCAATAAAGTTACCTAAATTAAAATAGATGTTTTTTAATAAATAAAATAGGATTTATTCCTATGGAAACGTGTGTACTACGAACTTGGGTTTTATCCCATATGTTTAATATTATGAAAATGTGGTATTTTACTCTGATCAAATATTTCCTAACTACGGTCCTGATGAAATTTCCGCTGCCAAATTAATAAATATTGATACCACCGCCACTGAGTTCGCGGCCGCCCGTTCCCGGGACAGATAGGGGGCGGGGGTTGTGACAGAAGGTGGTATCAGAGCCATGCCACTGGTTCAAGCCAAAGAAGTGTTCTGCTGACACTTAAGTTTTAAATTCTGTGTTAGGAAATAATTTATGTAATTATGTGTTTTATGTTATTTGACTATTTGTTAGTCTACAGTATGGGTCAGCAAAGAATTTCGGACATCTATCGTCAATTAGATAGTTCACCAACATATAAGGGAACCTTATTTCAATCAAATCCCTCAGGATACTCAGCTGATACTGAGGAAGGATAATTATTCGTAAGGCACAGTCGGAGAAACCATTTACCACTAAGAAGAGAAGTAGAATTATTAGAAAAACTCAAGAGAAAATAAAGAAAATAAAGAAGTCACAACCAAAGGGAGCGAAAATTAATAAGGAAATAAATGCACAAACTCAGGAAACATGCAATAAACTACCATGGAAAGATGAATTAGATCAATAATGGGTAAATCTCCATATGTTAGCCACTACAGCAGTAAGTGCTAACTTATATTAAATAATTGAACCATCAAACCAGGATCAACCAATGGAATTAGATCTCAATCAGAAAAAAAAACTCATACCCTTATAAACGACCTATCTCTCAACACCCTGACCCAGTACCAGCACCCATGCCACCTATGAGCCAGGAACTTTAAAGGAACTTCGCCCATTAGATAACAACTTAGTAGAGACAGGAGATAGAATAAACCTTACATAAAAGCATGTTGAGCCTAATACCCCTATAACCTAGATGGACTAAAATAAGTTACAGATGCATAATCACTAGTAAATTTTGAATTCCAGTTGTAGTTTGTAATAAATACATATATATATATAGGGAGAAGATCATGCGAGAACCACCTCTTATTGTGAGAACCGCGAGAACCAATGTGAACACACCAAAAATGCCTAAAAATAGCTAAAAATCACACAAAAAATTTTTTTTTGATTTTTTTAATATTTTTTAGGTTAAAATCGCTACTTTTCGAAGCCAAAAAAATTTTTTTTTTTTTTTGGCTTCGAAAAGTAGCGATTTTAACCTAAAAAATATTAAAAAAATCAAAAAAAAAATTTTAGATTTTTTAGATTTTTTTAGGTTTTTTGGGGGTTTAGTTTTTAGCATTTTAGCTTGGGGGGGGGGCTTAGGTTTTTGGGGGGTGGGGGAGGGGGGTTTAGGTTTTTTGAGGGGGGGGGGGGGTGGGGTTAGGTTTTTTTAGGTTTTTTTTTTTTTGGGGGGGGGGGGGGTGGGGGGGTTTAGGTTTTTGGGGGGTGGGGGTTAGGTTTTTTTAGGTTTTTTTTAGCTATTTTAGGTTGTGTTCACATTGGTTCTCAAGGTTCTCACAATAAGGGTGGTTCTCGCATGAGCCCCTCCCTATATATATATATATATATATATATATATATATAAGTCGCAATATTCGCCATTTTTAATCCATCTATTTTATGATTGTACCCAAATGTTTGTACAAGAAATTTGTCTGTCATAATTAATATCACCTACTCAAATAATATCATAATATACATCAAACTAAGTTAGTTATTAACAAAGCAATCATGTTCATGACTCTCTTTTGGAACCAATCATTTACTTTGGTTTAAAATACATATTGAAATATATGGTATAGAGCTTCGTGGTTTTAATAATATTGTTTCAAAATAATTTATATTTAAATAAATAAAACCAAAGCTATTACATTAACCAAAAAGGATTTTAAGAATTAATAAAAATTTAAAAGATTGCTTTAGTGGATCTAGCCAAAGCAAGTTTTGCAACCCAGGTGTACCAATTTACCACTCCATTTTATCCTTTCTGGTTTATAACAAGTTGGCCATAAGACTTCATACTTTCATAGTTTTATGAAATAACTGATGTTGGATTACTTGTAAAGGTTTCTATTAAAATACTTAGTAATAAAATAGATGGTTAAATGAATATGATGGTTATTCATGATTAAATAAAATCATTTAAAATTTTTAGAGATTTGGGTTGGTTGGACTACGTAGAAAGGCCTAACTAAACGTTGAAAGCAATTTCTACAGATCTTTAATATTAAGGTATGTCCAGAATAGCTCTTATGCATGGAGATAGTTAATATAAGATTATAAGATTAACCAGTCATATTAGTTATAGGATTGTGTATCTTAAAGAAAAGTATTCGAGTCAGCTGGCTAATGTATAATAGTTAAATAATACAATTCTATTATATTTGAAATATGTATATACACTAATACATTTAAATAATATATATACGTGTATATAATGTAAAAATATATATTCATATATATATTAGGATACATGTAAAATTTATACATTTAAAACTATAAAGAGAGGATATGATCAAAAGAGTCATATATATATATATATATATATATATATATATATATATCATGATAATCCTATATAAACAATCAGGTTTTCATTTTCTATCATTTAGAATATTATATTTAAAAAGAAGTAATAAAAATTTTATGATGTGTAATAAAAAGAAAGAAAAGATGGGTTTAATGGTTTGAAAAATTGATACATAAAAAAAATGTTATGTGTTTTAAGTTTATACTATATATTAATATTTAATCTTATATATATCCGCTATATTGTTATAAATTACAGAAAGTAATTTATGTATAGTATATATATCTCTTGGTAACCCATAAATACAATGTCATGAGTCACATATGCACATATTCTTCTAAATAATGCCTCTCAATCTTAAATGTATATTATAATTGATTCTTATAAAGGAAAATGTAGGAATGTGATAATTGGAATAGATATATAGATGGTTACTTGAGGAGAAATTATTAAGGTAACATAAATAGTGAGTCTGGTATAGTTCAACCCATTAGTTAAAAATGAAATTGTTCTTATGAGTCCAGAAAATTTATATTTTAAGTAATTTATTTCCCTAAACTTTTAATTCCAAAATATTATATTTGACATAAATTTATTTCAATATACCACTTTTATAAAAAAAGATAAAATAAAGTCATGGAAATAAGCTTGATGATTGGTACCATCGGATGTATAGTTATTATTTTATATATGTGTGTATATATTCCGTAAGTTTAATATTAACTAGAGATTTGAAATTTTATACACATATATGCATATACCCAATAGAATTTCTTGATGATATACCCAATATAATATCTTCTGTAAGATAAACATAAGAGAAAATATCATTGGTGATTCATATGAAAACATGAAGTCATTATAAACCATGAAACCTACTATGTTTTAAAAATACCATATGTCTCAATAAAATATTCATTGCAACGAAATCTAAGGTTATATATATGCATAAATAAAAGAGTTAGAATTTTGATAATTACTGGTAAACACCCAGGAGAGTATTTAGACTTGAACCTAAGGAAAATGCCTTAGTATAAAGCTTTGAGATAAGCCAATTACTTGCATAGATAAAGTGTGATGGTTATTGGTATCCCGTGAGGATGATGACTAGAACAGTGCTAGTATGATAAATAAGCAATAACACTTGGCCACTGTTATTTCTTGTTTATTAATACTACTCGGTTCTAGAATATGATCCATCATGAGAATACTAATTTCCTTGTTTCTTGATATAAGTCAAAATAAATGATGCACTTTTAAAATCATGATTGGAGAGAAATTCTATTTATGGGAAATACAATAATAATTACCTCTCCGGCAAGACTGGGTATGGAGTGGTAGACTCTCCAGCTTGTCCGGGTAAGATGGGGGTACCTCTCCGGCAAAACCGGGTGAGATGGGGTATATGTTATGATAATGGAATTCCCTAAATAGTACCATGACTTGATGTCTGACCTGTTTTTTTTTAAATATGAATCTGTTAAATACATTAACCTTATGAATGGTGTGTATATTACAGTATGTGAAATATATGATTATATAGATATGTATATCTATGAGGAAATCCAAAGACCATAATGATTGACAATTAGGGATAAATCACGAACAGGTGTGTCAATGATAATTTTAGATTTAATCAGGAATCACTCGTATACATCTGTAATTCCAATATCAAACATTATTTCGTTTGATTATCCGTTTCGTAACTCGTATGACAAGATAAATGACAGGAACCCTATAAATTGTAACGCCATCGAAAGTATAAGAATTTCCTTTGAAATTATTAACGCATTAGGAAACCTGTAACTAAAAGCCGTGTTAAAATACAAAACATATTTCAGTCAAGGATAAGAATCTCATAGAGAATAGTTCTGGTCAAAGTAAAGTAAAATTCAAAACAAAGACCAGAATATATCTTGAAACTAAACTAACTAAAAATATTCATCCATATTTCAGGGAATCTCGAGGACGAGATTTAAAACAAGGTGGGGAGGATGTAACATTCCCAAAATTTTTATTTATATAAAAACTTATGTTATTAAAAGGATGCATCATGGGTAAGTTGACCGATGAAAATATGAGGTATTTTGGGCAAGCGTAGGAACCATTTAATAATTAAATTATAAAAATACATTATATTTGAACCTACTCTATTTTTAATGAAACTTGGTTCAAAATGTAGATAAAAAATATTCTCGTTCTAAAGGCATATTCATCATTTTATAAAACGTCATATTTTACAAGTTATAAGCGCCAAATGAGTAAAGCAGTTAAATTAATTATAATATATATATTAATTAAAATAATAATAATAAACTAAAATCTAAAACATAAATTGAATGGCAACGTGTAGGATAAGATCAGATGATTCCTTAACCTCTAAGTCAAATTTCAAGTATAAAAGAAAACATAGGAGGGCATTTCCATCAGACCATTTTCTTTCTCTCGTCTCCCTCTGTCTCTTCAATCTTGCTTTAGTAATTCACCCAAAAATACTATAAAGCTTTGCCCCGTTTTAAGTATTGTAGCCCCTGATCACTGATACCCTGTCCAAGTGACGTACCCGTAACGTATGTCAAGGCTCTGCCTAAATTCGTTGGGGTTCTGTCTCGTGACGTAGGGATAAAGTGGAATTCGGTTACTATACTTAGTGTGAGTGCACTATATATTTTATTAAATAACCCAGGAGTTATACCCAAAATATAACAACCCTCCTAAAACACCCCTAACACCCTACACTTTCTAAAATATACCCCGTAGGTGATAAACGGACCCCGAATGCCTTAAATATTATTAAAAATAAATAAGAATCTGATTTTGGGGTTTAGGCGGGCCGCGTAAGGTACCCCTTAACCCTTACGCGGGCCGCGACAAGGTAAAAGGTGGCGACACCCTGGGCCGCCACGTGGCCCAACACGTGGCCCAACACATGTCGAAGCTAGATAGTGACCCGGATCACCTACGCTGTTGACCAGCGTTGACACGGGCCGCGTAGACCTTGGTCTACCTTTACGCGGGCCACGAGAGGACCAGAAATCAGCACTATATATAGAGGGCCTCGGATCTTCAGTTGAATTCATCCCTTTTCTTTTCTCAATCTCGAATTCTCTAAAGTATAGGCATAATCTCGGGTATAATAGCCCCTAATAGCGAAGTTCTGCTTCGTTGTAAGTATTATAACCCCTGGATACGTATTAGATACGCTGCCCGATTGATCTAGGGTTCCGTAACGGCTGTCGTGGTTCTGCCCGATGTAGTCGTTGGAATGCCGTCTCGGGGAGGGTATTACTAATGTTAAAATGGGTTATTATACTAACGCGTGTGCATTGTTTATTTAACTAGATTATAACCAGGAAGCCACAAAGGAAATACCTAAAATAGCAATGTGAGTTTATCCTCTTTTTGTTAACCTTTTTGTAATATTTTACAAAACCTTAAATGTTTTACAATGCGATTAAGCGGTGATTGAGTCTTTGTAGTTCTTCAATTACTGCTGGTATGTTGGGGTTTTGTATACAAAATTTACTACACTGTGAGTAGTAAGTCGGGACGACAACACGTTACCATTGGACGAAGAGTTAGCCAATGTGTAATATGACCCACAAGTCAGGATTGACAGTACTGAATGAGTAATTGTGTAGAAATAAACAATGTGATCGCTCTCAATACTGTAATAATTGATAAAATGTTTCTTGATTAAACTGGGATTCACTCACCAGTATTTCCTGCTGATAAAATGTTTTAAACACGTGTTTCAGGTAACTTAGTGTGAAGCCAATAAAAGCCAGCTGGATAGCACTGAAGGCTTGGAAAAGTGGCAATAAAGTTACCTAAATTAAAATAGATGTTTTTAATAAATAAAATAGGATTTATTCCTATGGAAACGTGTGTACTACGAACTTGGGTTTTATCCCATATGTTTAATATTATGAAAATGTGGTATTTTACTCTGATCCAATATTTCCTAACTACGATCCTGATGAAATTTCCGCTGCCAAATTAATAAATATTGATACCACCGCCACTGAGTTCGCGGCCGCCCGTTCCCGGGACAGATAGGGGGCGGTGGTTGTGACAGATCCTATCATCCCTATATAGGTTTTAATATCTACACTTATTCCATCCTTATCAGAATCTAACTTGTTCCCTGTTGCCATGGGAGTTTTTGAAACAGAGCAGTTTTCAAGTGAGTATTTTTGTAGAATTGTGTTCACATATTTTGATTGACTCAAAAATATTCCATCAATTCTTTGTTTAACTTGTAACCCTAAGAAAAAGGTTAACTTACCCATCATACTCATTTCAAAGTGGCTGGTCATCAACTTTTGAAATTTGTTACAAAAATTTTTCATTTGTTGATCCAAATATAATGTCATCAACATATATCTGGACCAGCAAAGTATGACCTTTATGTGTTTTAAGGAAAAGTGTGGTGTCAATAGTACCCTTGGTAAACCCAGAATTGAGTAAGAAGTTTGATAAAGTTTCATACCAGGCTCTAGGAGCTTGCTTCAACCCATACAAGGCTTTGTTTAATCTGTAAACATGATTTTGAAATTTTGGATCAACAAAGCCTTCTGGTTGCTGCACATAAACTTCTTCCTCAATTTTACCATTCAGAAAAGCTGATTTTACATCCATTTGATAAACTTTTAAATCCTTGGATGCATCATAAGCAAGAAAAATTCTTACAGCTTCTAATCTAGCTACTGGTGCAAAAGTTTCATCATAATCAATACCTTCTTGTTGACAATAACCTTTGACCACTAACCTTGCTTTGTTCCTGGTGATTATGCCATTCTCATCAGATTTATTCCTGAACACCCATTTTGAGCCTATGACAGATTTGTCTTTTGGCTTGGGTACCAGATCCCATACCTTGCTCCTTTCAAACTGATCAAGCTCTTCTTGCATAGCTTGAATCCAGTCTGGGTCACTTAGAGCTTCTTTGACAGATTTGGGTTCTACCTTGCTTAAGAACCCAGAAAATACACACTCATGTGCAGTTGCAGATCTTGTTCTGACACCATCTGCAGGATTGCCAATGATGTCAGAATGAACATGTCCTTTGATCCATCTTAACTTGTTGTGAAAAGTTGTTGGTTCTGATGGATTTGAAGTTTCCCCCTGAACAGGTGCCTCATTTGTGTGTAAGATATCAGAATTCTGAGTTTCTGATGTACTACACATTTGTTCTGCAGGGTTAGTACATGAAGAATCTATTGATTTGTTTTTCAGAGAATTATCATGTTCTAGGAAATCTTCGGTTATCATCTCAAAGAGATGTTCATAATTTTCTTGTTTGTCAGAAAAATTTATTTCTTTCATGTATTCATCAGAAACCTCTGTTTCTGATGAGTCATCAAATGAAACATACAGAGTTTCTCTGATTATCCTTGTGTTGAGAATAAAAATTCTATATGCTTTTGAGGACAAAGAGTAACCATGAAAAATACATTTTTCTGCTTTTCTGTCAAATTTTTCAAGGCTTTCAAAATCATTGAAAACAAAACATCTATAACCAAATGTATGCAAAAAATTTACACTTGGAATTCTTCCATTGATAATGTTGTAAGGTGTTTTGTTGTGCCTTTGGTTGATTATGGTTCTGTTTTGGGTAAAACATGCATTTGCTATAGCTTCTGCCCAAAAATGAGTGGGCAGCTTAGCATAAGCAAGCATAGTTCTGGCAGCTTCTACCAAGGTCCTATTTCTTCTTTCAACCACCCCATTCTGTTGAGGTGTTCTGGGAGCAGAAAATTCATGAGAGATTCCTTTACTTACAAGAAAATTCTCAATTTTTGAATTCTTAAACTCTGTTCCATTGTCTGATCTGATCCTTCTGACTGTTAGTTTTAACAGATTTTCAATTTTCTTGATAAAATTAATGATCAGATCAGGAGTTTCACTTTTCTTTCTCAAAAATTCTACCCATGTGTACCTGGAAAAGTCAACTACTATTACTAGTATGTATTTCTTTCAAGAAAAATTTTCTGTACTTATGGGTCCACAAAAATCCATGTGTAAAAGTTCCAAATTTTGTGAAATAGAAGACTCAGAAATTGATTTATGTGAGCTTCTTTTGGATTTACCCATCTCACATGCTTCACAAATTTTATCCTTCTTTGAGGATATTAAAGGTAATCCTTTTACCAGACCTTTGCTTGCTAGTTTGCTTAGGTTTTTGAAGTTTAAGTGGGCTAGCCTTTTGTGCCATAACCAACTACTACCCTTTTTGATTTTTGAAAATAAACATAATTTTGGAGGTTCACTTTCTTCTTTGAAATCAAGATAGTAAATTGATTTTCTTATTCTTTTTCCACTTAAATAGATTTTATTATCATCTATACCTATTAATAAGCATTTTTCTGGTAAAAAGGTTACCTGAAAACCTTTGTCACAGAATTGACCACAACTCAATAAATTATACTTTAAGCCTTCAACATAGGCTACTTTCTCTATGGTCAAACATCCATACCTTATGCATCCATATCCCATGATCCTCCCTTTTACTCCATTTCCAAAATTTACCATTCTACCCAGCTTTGGAACAAAGTTGCTGAGTAAGCTCCTGTCCCCAGTCATGTGCTTGGAGCTTCCTGAATCGCAGTACCAGATCTGCTGCACATGATGGTCCTGAAATGGAATGATTAGAGGGTTTTTGGTACCCCGGGCATGCTTGGGTACTTTTTCTGATGGGATTCTAATCAAATTATTTTTTCTTGTTGGGTTTTCATCAGAAATTCTGTTATATGCTGAGCCATAAACAAATTTTACATTTTTCTTTTGAAGATGGTGTTGAACAAGCTTCAGTATGTCAACACACATACAAGATTTATCAAAATTTTCTGATATTCTTTCTTGTGATGGAATGAGTGGATTATTTTGAAATGATGAGTGAACTTGTCACACCCCCAAAAATCCACACACGGAGTATCACCGCTTGGAGGCGTGACTGACCAGGATCAAGCCACCAATCATATTGAACAAGCATGTAAGTAAACATAATTCAACCAAACAATATGAAAGGTGTTCAAAAACCAAAGCATAGTTAAGTGTTTAGCGGAAGCATAATTTTAAAACCCATTGTAAGTATAAAATACGAAATAAAGTAATGTTTATAGCATGGCACACACTGTGCAAGCTCCATAAGTACCTATTGACCTGCAAGGCATGTAGCAACGAATCAACAACAAAGTTGAGCGAGTTCACAGTTGGTTGTTTAGTTATAGTATTCGTTTTGTAAATCGTATGTTGTTTTGTAAACCATGTAACGTATTAATTCGTATCGCGGTCATCCTGACGTGTTTGTGATGATTAGTGGGGGCTTCCCATGTGTAATTAGACCACGCGTATCGACTGCTATGAAAATGTAAGAGGTGCCCTAAGTTAATGTCTATCAGCATTAACCCTTTGCCCATAGTCCATTAGTACACGCCCGTCCGACTGGCACGGTGTGAGGTTTGTTAAACCCTAATAGCGCTATCTACTAATGACCCGCTCGCCACAGGCCTCGGCGATTAAGTCGATAAATGAGGGACTTAAATTGATAGAGTTGATGGTCTTATGATCGTGTACATAGGTTTTACGCACGTGCCCTTCAATCCGAGGACAGTAGTAAGTATGAGTGTACGTAGGTTTTACGTACGTGCCCTTCAATCCGAGGATAGTAGTAAGTAGTTTAATAGTAATGATAGCTCGAGTAGTTATTCAATCCCATTCCCAACCCCTGGGAATCCCATGCCTTGGAAAGAGTGTGAACTCACCTTGGTTTGCTCGGCAGATAAACGAAAGGTCAATCGAGCTGCTAGAGGTCAACCACGTCCTAACATGGTTACCATCCAAGTCAGGTCTAGGTGCACGTATGATTACACATAATTTAACAAGTTGTGAACACGTGTTGATCATGGCAAACACATAACAGTCAAGAACATAGCATTTTCATACTTGTACGATTTAAGATGTATTGGGCCGAACCATTTATGACATTCACTAACATAACCCAACTAAACACTTCGGCCCAACATGTTGTGCGATTCAGATAAACACCCGGCCCAAACAGTTAACAAAATACAGCTTGTGCGATCCAATAGTCTTGTGCGACTAGGGATGCCTTGTGCGACTGAGCTTGTGCGTCTGGCACTTGTGTGATCGGATCAGGTCTTGTGCGACCTGATCTTGTGCGCTTTGGGTCCTTGTGCGATCAAGGAAACTTGTGAGATTGGTTTCCAAAATCCGAAACTTATGCTAATTAGTTATATGAAATCATTAGTTATCAATCATCCATTAAATCAGTTAAATCAATTAAACAGTTTCCTATTTTCATGGTTTATCAATTAACAACTAATCAATTTCCAAGCCAAACAATAATCGATCAAACAAAGGTTTCAACATCATTTTTCATGAACCCTAAACATGCTTCAAGCATAATAATAACTAATCAAATCATATTATTTGATCCGATTACAAGGACATACAACCGATTACATACACTTGATCCTAAGTCATCATGCAACCTAATCCAAAAACAAGACATGATAGTCGATTTACATCATCACACACATCCGATTACTAATAAACATCTCGATCTAATTATACACTTGTGAGCCGATTTTAAGGACATCAATGTTAACAGTTTACATCATCATCAATCATATATTATTTACAAATCATCACATGGAACATCATTGTTCATCATATATACAACACTTAATCATTATATCAAATCATGGAATCAAAGCAGCATATAACAAACATAAATCATGAACACTAACCGATTGAGAGGAGGATAGGATAAATGATTGATCCGAACAAGGAAAGATCTTCGAGAGATGAGGGGCGGTTGCCTTCGGCTTCGAGAAAGAAAGAGAGTAGGGTTTGTGTGTGTGTTGTGTGTTTAGCAAACAATGAGAAGTATACCCCTTTCTCACAATGCTATGCGTGTAAAAGAGAGAGTGGGCCGAACCCCCCTAATGGGTTGCCCATTCGGTTACAAGTTCAAGAAAAGTGGGCCGAGAGTAGTAAAGCCCAAAGGCTTGTGCGTTCGAGTTGCTATTGTGCGATTGGTTTATTTCGTGTGATTATACATACACATACATACAAGCACAACACATAATCACATAACATTCATTAAACCAACATGTCAACTAGTCACATAACATTCAAGCGTGTTACATCAAGATACAATGAAGGGTTCTAAATTACGAGTTGTCACATTATCCCCAAGTTGAAAGAAATTTCGTCCCGAAATTTAGCACGTACTCACTGAGGAAGCTAGTTAAGTTGCATGGTTTTCCTGGTTTTCCTGGGGAGTCACATCCTCCCCCCGTTGATCTGGAATTTCGTCCCGAAATTCCGTAGCTTCAACCTCAGCAGTGGTTGTACTGTTTGCGAATAGTTGGGGATACTTTTGTTTCATTTGATCTTCGCGTTCCCAGGTGAACTCTGGGCTGCGACGTGAGTTCCAACGAACTCGAACGAGAGGTATTCTAGTGCGTTTGAGGACCTTAACATCTCGGTCCGTGATTTCAACTGGTTCCTCGACGAATCGTAGCTGTTCGTAGATAGTGAGCTCCTTCAAAGGAACTATGAGGGTCTCATCTGACAGACAGTTCTTAGATTCGACACATGGAAAACGTTGTGAACTGCACTGAGTTCTGCTGGTAGGTTCAGTTTGTAGGCCACCCTGCCTATTTTCTCTATGATGTCGAATGGTCCAACGTATCGTGGGTTGAGTTTGCCTCATTTGCCAAAATGAACCACACCATTCAGGGTGAAACTTTGAGTAGCACTCAATCCCCAACCTGGAGCTCGAGTGGTTTCCTGCCCTTATCGGCGTAGCTTTTCTGACGGTCACGAGCTGCCGCAATTCGTTGTCGTATTTGAGCAATTCGTTCTGTTGTGTCTACCACAAGTTCTGGGCCAGTGATCTGACTATCCCCCACCTCTGCCCAACAAAGAGGTGACCGGCATTTACGCCCGTACAATGCCTCAAACGGAGCAGCTTTTATGCTGGTGTGGTAGCTGTTATTGTATGAAAATTCCACAAGTGGCAGATGCTTTTCCCAGCTGTTGCCAAAGTCAATTACACATGCCCTAAGCATGTCTTCGAGGGTCTGGATGGTGCGTTCAGACTGCCCATCCGTTTGCGGGTGATAAGCTGTGCTCATATCTAAACATGAGCCAAAGGACTTGTGCATTGCTTGCCAAAGTTCTGAAGTGAAACGTGCGTCACGATCAGAGATAATAGAGGTGGGCACTCCGTGCCTCGAGACAACTTCCTTAAGATATACGTCTGCTAGAGTGGAGAACTTATCCGTTTCCTTGATAGCCAAGAAGTGAGCAGACTTTGTGAGTCGATCCACGATCACCCAAATAGTATCGTTACCACGTTGAGATCTAGGCAGGCCAGTAACAAAATCCATGGAAATTTGCTCCCATTTCCATTGTGGTATCTCTGGTTGTTGGAGTAGGCCTGAGGTTTTCTGATATTCCGTCTTGACTCTCGCACAAGTCAAGCACTTGCTAACGTAAGTTGCTATGTGAGCTTTCATGCTAGGCCACCAATACGTAGTTTTGATATCGTGGTACATCTTATCCGAACCAGGATGTACTGAGTAGCGAGACTTGTGTGCCTCATCCATCACAAGCTCTCGTAGGTTGCCATAGAGTGGGACCCAAATGCGTCCTGTTACGTAGTAGGCACCGTCTTCCTTTTGTTCTAATCGTTGCCTTGAGCCGGGTAGGGCTTCAGCCCTGATGTTTTCTGGTTTCAATGCTTCTACCTGAGCATCTCGAATCTGAGAAAGAAGACTAGATTGTATAGTGAGTTGTAAAGCTCGTACGCGCTTAGGCGTAGTGTCCTTTCGACTGAGGGCGTCAGCCACAACATTGGCTTTGCCTGGGTGGTACTTGATCGAGCATTCGTAGTCATTCAGTAGCTCGACCCATCGTCGTTGTCGCATATTCAGTTCCTTCTGCTTGAAGATATGCTCGAGACTCCTGTGATCGGTGTAAATGGCGCACTTGGTACCGTACAGGTAATGTCTCCATATCTTAAGCGCAAAAACAACAGCTCCCAGCTCTAGATCGTGCGTAGTGTAGTTCCTTTCATGAACTTTAAGTTGGCGAGAGGAGTAGGCTATAAGTTTATCCCGCTGCATCAATACACAACCAAGACCCTGAATTGATGCGTTGCAGTAAACCACAAAGTCGTCTGTGCCCTCTGGCAATGAAAGGATAGGTGCGCTGCAAAGTCTATCCTTTAAGTGTTGAAACGCTAATTCCTATGCATTTCCCCATCGATAAACAACGCCTTTCTGCGTTAGTGAGGTGAGAGGTTGTGCAATCTTGGAAAAATCCTTAATGAACCTCCTGTAGTAACCTGCCAAGCCCAAGAATTGGCGAATTTCCGTTGGTGTACGAGGTGCAGGCCAGTTCTTAATCGAGTCTACCTTGGATGGATCAACATGAATCCCATCCTTATTTACCACATGGCCTAAGAAATGGACTTCACGATGCCAGAAGTTGCATTTTGAAAACTTGGCGTACAGCTGTTCTGCTCGAAGGAGTTCCAAAATGAGTCGTAGATGCTGTTCGTGTTCCTCCTGACTCTTAGAATAGATCAGGATGTCGTCGATGAAAACTATAACGAACTTGTCTAGGTGAGGCTTGCACACTCGATTCATCAAGTCCATGAAGACCGCAGGTGTGTTTGTCAGCCCAAAAGGCATGACCAAAAACTCTTAGTGTCCATAACGAGTCCTAAGGGCTGTTTTGGAGACGTCCTCCTCTCGGACTCTCAGTTGGTGATATCCCGATCTCAGATCAATCTTTGAATAGTAGCTCGACCCTTGCAGCTGGTCGAACAAGTCGTCAATGCGTGGAAGAGGATAGCGGTTCTTCACCGTCACCTTGTTGAGTTTGCGATAATCTATGCACATTCTGAAGGTACCGTCTTTCTTCTTCACAAATAGCACTGGAGCTCCCCATGGCGAAGGGCTAGGATGAATAAACCCCTTGTCCAAAAGTTCTTGTAGTTGTGTAGAGAGTTCTTCCAACTCTGATGGAGCTAAGCGATACGGTGCACGAGCTATTGGTGCTGCTCCAGGAGCTAGCTCGATCTGAAACTCGACTTGACGATGAGGCGGAAGGCCAGTTAATTCCTCATGGAATACCTCAGAAAATCATGTACGATCAGAAAAATCTTCTATCTTCTTCTCTTTCTTCGAGGTGTCAGTAACGAGAGCCAAAATAGCAGTGTGGCCCTTTCGCAAACATTTATGGGCCTTAAGGAAAGAGATGATGCTCTCATCAGCACCCCTCTTGTCGCCACGGATCATGAGAGGTTCATTACCAATAACGATGTCAAAACCATCATACGTTGGGGTCATTCCTAGCATCACCCTGACCAATCACGAACACTCGACCCCTGTCACCATTGCCGTCGTCATTACCCCCGTTGTTGCCTCCATTATTGTTCCCGTTTCCTTGGTTGAGGTTCCGATTCTGGTTCTGATTCAACTGTAGGCAGTGTCTCTTGAAGTGACCTTAAGCACCAAACTGATAGCATCCCTTGTTACCCTGTTGTTGCTGCTGATTCTGTGGAGCTTGTGGCTGCTGTTGTCGGTTCTGGTTTGCAGGTCGTGAGATTCTAAAATCTTTGGCTCCATGACCAAGCTTGTTGCATCTCTGACAACGATCTCTGTTGCATTGCCCGCTGTGGTGCAAATTACATCGATTGCACTTAGGGTGGTTTCCCCTGTATCCACCCTGACTTTGATTACCAAAAGACTGCTGACTGGGGCTCCTGTGCTGCGACTGAGACTGAACCGAAGTGGGACCCTTGCTCGAATTTCCATTCCACTTGCGTTTGTTGTCACTGGGAGCATCCGAAGTAGTTGTAGCAGCATTAATACGCTTCGGCAGTTTGTTCTGTTCTAACGCCTGATCTGTGAGACGATGGGTAAGACGTGTTACTTGCTGGATAGTGTCCAGATTAGCCGCGGTCACCAGACTCTGTATCTCTGGCACTAAGCCCTTAAGGTATAGTTCGATGCGTTTGATGGGAGGATCCACCATGGTTGGACACTACACTGCCAGTTCGTTGGATCATTTCGTGTACGCTTCTATCTCTGACCCCGTCACCTTCAGGTTAAAGAACTCCACTTCCAGCTTGTGGATGTCATCACGACTGCAGTATTCCCGTTTGATCAGTTCCTTAAAATCATTCCATGGGGTGGCATTAGCAGCCGCCAACCCCGGCATCTGAACTTGCGCGTTCCACCAAGTTAGCGCAGTGCCTTCGAGAGTACCAGTGGCATATTTCACCCCACGAGCCTTGGGGCATTCACACATTTCGAAGACTGACTCGTGCTTCTCAAACAAATGGAGGAGTCCAACGGCCCCTTCAGTGCCACTGAAAGTACTAGGACGACAGTCCATGAACATCTTGAATGTGCATATAGGTGGCTGAGCGTTCTGACCTTGTTGTGCGAGGAAGAAGAGACAGGGTTAAGCGCGAGAGTTGGGTCATGAGAGTAGGATCTAACATCCTAGGATAAGTTCAGAATAGCAGGTTATACCTCCTGCCTGAGCGGCTGCGATTGCTGCCGTAATTTGTTCGTTGATAAGAGCCGTCAGCTGGGCTTGAGTTAGGTTCACACGTTCCCTCATGATCTTCACATCGAAGGAAACACAAGTAGGAAAGGTGTCGCGAATGTGTGTAAGTGTGGAGTGACAGAAGGAAGCAAGCACACATGTGTTTTCAAGCAATAGTAGTTGTTACATTCATCTAAGCATACTATGAGCAAAGTTCTATGTAACTAGCAAGTAGGCAATATACATAAACCATATCACCTAGAATGTCGAGTCTTGCACGTGGAGCGAAGCGTCGTTGTGGAGCGTTGAGCACTGTACAGGTTATAGTCTGGTTTTAACAAAAACGTTTTCCCCTTATTAAAACCAAGTTCTCTATAACCAATGGCTCTGATACCAATCTGTCACACCCCCAAAAATCCACACGCGGAGTATCACCGCTTGGAGGCGTGACTGACCAGGATCAAGCCACCAATCATATTGAACAAGCATGTAAGTAAACATAATTCAACCAAACAATATGAAAGGTGTTCAAAGACCAAAGCATAGTTAAGTGTTTAGCGGAAGCATAATTTCAAAACCCATTGTAAGTATAAAATACGAAATAAAGTAATGTTTATAGCATGGCACACACTGCCATATCCCACAACGACCGTTCCTCCCTGTGCAAGCTCCATAAATACCTATTGACCTGCAAGGCATGTAGCAACGAATCAACAACAAAGTTGAGCGAGTTCACAGTTGGTTGTTTAGTTATAGTATTCGTTTTGTAAATCGTATGTCGTTTTGTAAACCATGTATCGTATTAATTCATATCGCGGTCATCCTGACATGTTTGCGATGATTAGTGGGGGCTTCCCATGTGTAATTAGACCACGCGTATCGACTGCTATGAAAATGTAAGAGGTGCCCTAAGTTAATGTCTATCAACATTAACCCTTTGCCCATAGTCCATTAGTACACGCCCGTCCGACTGGCACGGTGTGAGGTTTGTTAAACCCTAATAGCGCTATCTACTAATGACCCGCTCGCCATAGGCCTCGGCAATTAAGTCGATAAATGAGGGACTTAAATTAATAGAGTTGATGGTCTTATGATCGTGTACGTAGGTTTTACGCACGTGCCCTTCAATCTGAGGACAGTAGTAAGTATGAGTGTACGTAGGTTTTACGTGCGTGCCCTTCAATCCGAGGACAGTAGTAAGTAGTTTAATAGTAATGATAGCTCGAGTAGTTATTCAATCCCATTCCCAACCCCTGGGAATCCCATGCCTTGGAAAGAGGGTGAACTCACCTTGGTTTGCTCGGCAGATAAACGAAAGGTCAATCGAGCTGCTAGAGGTCAACCACGTCCTAACATGGTTACCATCCAAGTCAGGTCTAGGTGCACGTATGATTACACATAATTTAACAAGTTGTGAACACGTGTTGATCATGGCAAACACATAACAGTCAAGAACATAGCATTTTCATACTTTTACGATTTAAGATGTATTGGGCCGAACCATTTATGACATTCACTAACATAACCCAACTAAACACTTCGGCCCAACATGTTGTGCGATTCAGATAAACACCCGGCCCAAACAGTTAACAAAATACAGCTTGTGCGATCCAATAGTCTTGTGCAACTAGGGATGCCTTGTGCGACTGAGCTTGTGTGTCTGGCACTTGTGTGATCGGATCAGGTCTTGTGCGACCTGATCTTGTGCGCTTTTGGTCCTTGTGCGATCAAGGAAACTTGTGTGATTGGTTTCCAAAATCCGAAACTTATGCTAATTAGTTATATGAAATCATCAGTTATCAATCATCCATTAAATCAGTCAAATCAATTAAACAGTTTCCTATTTTCGTGGTTTATCAATTAACAACTAATCAATTTCCAAGCCAAACAATAATTGATCAAACAAAGGTTTCAACATCATTTTTCATGAACCCTAAACATGCTTCAAGCATAATAATAACTAATCAAATCATATTATTTGATCCGATTACAAGGACATACAACCGATTACATACACTTGATCCTAAGTCATCATGCAACCTAATCCGAAAACAAGACATGATAGTCGATTTACATCATCACACACATCCGATTACTAATAAACATCTCGATCTAATCATACACTTGTGAGCCGATTTTAAGGACATCAATGTTAACAGTTTACATCATCATCAATCATATATTATTTACAAATCATCACATGGAACATCATTGTTCATCATATATACAACACTTAATCATTATATCAAATCATGGAATCAAAGCAGCATATAACAAACATAAATCATGAACACTAACCGATTGAGAGGAGGATAGGATAAATGATTGATCCGAACAAGGAAAGATCTTCGAGAGATGAGGGGCGGTTGCCTTCGGCTTCGAGAAAGAAAGAGAGTAGGGTTTGTGTGTGTGTTGTGTGTTTAGCAAACAATGAGAAGTATACCCCTTTCTCACAATGCTATACGTGTAAAAGAGAGAGTGGGCCGAACCCCCCTAATGGGTTGCCCATTCGGTTACAAGTTCAAGAAAAGTGGGCCGAGAGTAGTAAAGCCCAAAGGCTTGTGCGTTCAAGTTGCTATTGTGCGATTGGTTTATTTCGTGTGATTATACATACACATACATACAAGCACAACACATAATCACATAACATTCATTAAACCAACATGTCAACTAGTCACATAACATTCAAGCGTGTTACATCAAGATACAATGAAGGGTTCTAAATTACGAGTTGTCACAGAACTGCTTCTGGAATCTTTAAAGATTCTTGACTGCATTCACTTATATTTGCTTTGAAGTTTGGTTTTTTCAAAAGAGTATTCAGAACAAGTTGATTTGCAAGATTCAGAATCAGATTCCGATGAATATTTATCAAAAATCTGATGAGTTGCTTTTACAAAGACAGTGGGTTTATTTCCTTTTGATTTTATATATCCTAAACCCTCTCCTTTGTCCTTTGGTGTGGACTCAATGAAATTTATAAATTCCTTGGCTTGTTGAAAACCTCTTACATTAATTTCTTTATCATTAATTTTCTTGTAAAGATCTTTTCTTTCATTTTCATAGAACTCAATTTTAGCTATGTGATCTAAACTTTCTTCTATGAGTAATTGGTTTTCAAGAATGATTTTATTCATAGTCCTTTGCAACTCATCAGATTTTCTAATATCTGATTGATGTTTTTCTTGCAGATTTAGAGAATCTGATATGAGCTTGTTTAGCTTGTGTTCAAGATCAAGATTGTTGACGGGTGGTCCATTGGACAACCTTTAATGATGTTAAAAGATGAGTTTATCCTTCACTTAATCGCGTAATTATCTTGAATTAGATAACTGCAGTTGCTTATGTTTCAGGTATGTTTTGGAAGCTAAAAGAGGAGAAAACGCAGCTTTGGACGGTTTGGAGATGAACGGGTCATGCGTGGAAGGAACAAAGGAACAAAACACATGAATCAGGGCTCCACCGTAAATTACGGACGGTGGCCATGAAATCCACATATCTCTCCACCGTAACTCAGAAGACTTGCACCGTAACACATTGATGTCCACCGTAAGTTACGGTGATACCGTAATTTACGGTGGAAGCTGCGAGGAAAATTGTAACTGCCCTATTAAACGGTTTTGATGGTGTCTTTTGGGATTATCTCATCATTGGACAGTTTCTCTGCATTTTGGGGGCGATTTTGGCTGAGTCTTGTTGGTTAAAAACAATTCTAAACATTTGGTTCTTTTTTTGATTCATATGAACTTGACTTTGAATGTTATGATGATCAACCGAACAATGTCCGGCTAAACTTGTGGTGATCATCTTAGGTGAAGGTTTCTCTAAACTTTGGTGTGTTTGTTCTATTATTTCTAGAATGATAACTTGTGTTTGCTTGATTATCATGGTGTATGCATAATTGTTTGTAGCTTGTTAATTGATATAGCAATTTCTAGTCTTAATTGTACGTTCTTGGTGCCGTTGGCAATTGAGATATCACGGGAAGGGTAAGGGTTGAATATTGATTGATTGATCATCGGGAAACAACCTCGCATTCATATAATCCGAGTACTTTGTTCCCGTTCATCACAACAATTGTTTATGCATGAGTTATGTCTATGTAACTCTTTCTAGTTGGAATTTCACACAATTGTTTAAAGAAACTGGATCCTAAGATGGTCATTGTTCTCATAATCTGAATTAAAATCCAATTTTGATTTGCAATTAGCTAGTAATTTAGTTTTCTAAAACAATAATCTGAATCATTGATCTTTATTTTCTGCAAATTAGGTTAATTGTAGTGTAATCGCAAAGCTATAAAATAAACACATTTTCCACATACTCCCTGAGTTCGATACCCATTTACCACTATCTATAGTTGTTATTTGGATTAAATTTGATTGTGACCACGACATCACGTCAAATTTTGGCGCCGTTGCCGGGGAGTAGTGCACAACGTGTGTTATTTTTTATCCTTTTTAGTTTGTTATTTTTCTGGTTTACGCTAGGTGTGTTAGTGTGCAGGTATTTACAGGTGCATGCGTACTAGGAGCTCTCACAAGCTTTCACCATTGGCATTTGATCTGGAAATTGAGCGAACATTAAGAGGAAACAGAATTTTGCTAAGAGAGAATGGAATCAGTGGTTCACCAACAACACCAACTACACCAATCACACCAATTCGATACATGGATCCACCACCACCACCACCACCACCACCACCCACTACGGGTGAACTTATACCACCTTTCATACCATCATCCACTCAACCTTCACCAAACACTACCATACCTATTTCATCTCATGATGCAACACCAACTAACACCACCCAACCCATTACCACTCAAGAAGAACCCTCACTTTCCTTTAACCCTTCTACTACAATTCCACCATTCACTCATTTCTTCCCAGTTTCAGGTCAATCATCCGCAACCTATACATTACCCCAAGGTTCAACTGTCGTTCATGCAACTTCTACATTTAGACCATCGAACCAATCGGGTTTTCAATACTCGACCCTTCCATTTGGACAATCTTCGGGAATAGGGGGAGATGGATATGAGGAGGGATATGAGGATTTTGAGGGTTATGATGAAGACGGGTATGCTTACGCTTATGGGGGTGATGGTGATCAAGGAGAGTTTGGTTATGTGCAAGGTCAACCTTAAGGAATGGCAAATGTTGGTGGAATGCTACAACAACAACTCATACCACAACATATTCGGCCAAGGCCACAAGGGCCACCAATGCAACGCCCTATACCATTGCAACAAGTTCGACCACAAAATGTACAACCACAATTCCAAAGGCCAATTCAACACCCACCGATGCCACAACAACAATTTCAACAACCATTCGCACCACAAGGGCATATACCCAGACCAATGGGTCCTGTTCGTCCAAGGGGTCGGTTTGGTGTACCAAGAAGGCATCTTAGAGAACATGCGAGGGGAATTGAAGCACATTTTAGGCCAGTAATTACTCACAACCCTTCACCGGTGGTTATTCCTCACAACAACCAAGGAAGAAATTTTGAAGTAAGGACTAATTCCTTACAAAGTTTGCCGAAATATAAGGGGCTAGCAACAGAGGAGCCTTATTTTCATTTGGAGGCCTATGACTCAATTTGCAATACTCTTGGGAGTCAAGGTTTTTCGGCCGATGATGTAAAGTTAGTCTTGTTTCAATTTTCATTGGAGGATAAGGCAAAGAAGTGGTTCTATACTTTGCCTTCAACATCGATTTATACTTGGGCGGAAATGCAACAAATTTTCCTAGATGAATTTTATACCGCTCAAAAGACCAACGACGCTAGGAAGGGGTTGAGGAGTTTTCAACAACAACAAGGCGAAATGTTTCATGAAGCCTTTGAGCGTTTCAACATGATGATCAAGAATTGTCCTCATCATGGAATTGAACTTTGGGAGTTGATGAATGCCTTCCACGAGGGATTAAGTGCCGAAGATGCTCGTGATTTGATGTCTATTACAAATGGGTCTTTTGGTACAAATTACGAGAATGACGATTGGGAATTTTTGGAGCAAATGGCAATCACTTCAAAGAGGAAAGCTCAAGCATCGATGAGAGTATGACCGGCCGTTACCCGACCTCAAGTGCATGCAATAGATGATGGTAATGTTCAAACCACTAACCAAATTTATGATGTTTGTGCATTATGCAATGAATTAGGTCATGCGGCTGAAAATTGCCAAGGAATGGTGGACGGGCAATATGAAGAAGTTCATGCGGTTCAAGGTCAAGGAGGGGGTGGTAGAAACTACAACATGAATTCTAATACTTACCACCCCGGGTTGAGGAACCACCCAAATTTTCGGTATGGGAACCCTTCAAATCAAGCTAACCCGAACTTTCAAGGTAGCCAAGGTAACTTTGGTTCGCGCCAACCTTACAACAATCAAAGTGGATATCGAGGTGGGAACAACCAAGGCTATCAAAAGCAATATCAACCGGGTCAAGAACAAGGGGGGTCTTCGGGTGGAAACGAGATGATGGAAATGTTAAAAAGCATGCAAGCGGAGATGCGAAAGCGAAATCAACTCGATGAAGTTCGGATGCAAAATGATGAAGTTCGTAACAAGAGCATCCAATCACTAACAACCCAAATGGGTCAATTGGCAACCGATGTGGCGGAACTGAAGAAGAGCAAAGGTCAACTTCCTAGCGACACCAAGGTAAATCCTTTACATGGTTCGTCACGAGGTAATGTTAATGTTCATCATGTTAGTGTTTTTAGAAGTGGAAAAGAATTTAAAGCTAATTTGTCACCCGAATTGGTTGAGGGGGTAGTTGAGGACATCACGGGTAATGATAGTGATGATGAAGTTTCACCGGTTAAACCTAAAGAATCAAATGTTAACAAACCGGGTTTGGGTGAACAAGAAAAAAATGAAAAAGTTGAGGGTGAACCGAGTCAAGTCCCGTTTCCATCGGCCTTACTTGACCCGGGTAGAAAAATTTTTATTGCACCAAGAGGTCCCCAAAAAGAAGAGTTGTGGGACATGTTTAAACAAGTTAAAATTAACCTTCCACTCCTTGATGCAATAAAACAAGTACCCGCCTATGCAAAATTTTTAAAAGAATTATGTACACAAAAGAGGCAACAAAAGAAGAAAATGCCTAAGCGGGTAGATTTAACCGGGCAAGTGAGTGCAGTTTTAAATGGGGAGCTTCCTCCTAAGCTCCAAGATCCGGGCACGCCTCTAATTAACATTCAAGTTGGTAATTTTCAAATGGCGAAGGCGTTACTAGATCTTGGAGCCGGAGTTAGCATTTTACCTGGGGGCTTATATGACCAATATGACTTTGGTCCGTTAGCAAGGGTGGAGACAACGGTTGTTTTGGCCGATTTGTCTCATAAGTTACCCCGGGGTATGGTTCAAAATGTAATTGTTAAAATTGATGAGTTTTATTACCCGGTTGACTTTTTAGTCTTGGACTACTCATCGGCGGACCCAAAACAACAACAAAATGTAATTTTGGGTCGGCCATTTTTGAGCACCGCGCATGCTGTGATCGATTGTAGATTTGGTACAGTCGATATGACTTTTGGGAATCGAAAAATGCACTTGAATGTTTTTACTAAAAATTCTAATGCTAATGGTGTTGATGAGTGTTTCATGGCAGATTTAGTTGACGGATGCAATCCGCATGAGTATGAGGAGGATGGTATGGATGTTTGCTTGTGTGATTTTTCTGAACAGGTACATGCTTATGCACTACGGGTTGAGGAGGAAAAACAGGATGCCATGGCTTTGAAGGAAGGTCGACCACCATGGACTCATCAATTTGAAGGCTTACCGGCGGAAATAAATTCGGGTACTAAACCATCGTTAGAGGAACCGCCAAAGTTGGAACTTAAAGACTTGCCAAGCCACTTGAAGTATGCATTCTTAGGGGATAATGACACTTTACCGGTCATTATTGCCTCTAATTTAGAGTTGGCACAAGAGCAAGCATTGTTGGAAGTCTTGAAAGAAAACAAGGGAGCTATTGGATGGACGATTGCCGATCTCAAAGGAATTAGTCCATCAATCGTTATGCACAAAATTATTACCACCGAAGATGCCAAACCAACACGAGAAGCTCAAAGGCGATTGAATCCGAACCTAAGGGAGGTAGTAAAAAAAGAGGTAATTAAATGGTTGGACGCGGGAATCATCTGTCCGATTTCGGATAGTGCTTGGGTGAGTCCCACCCAAGTTGTGCCTAAGAAGGCCGGCATTCAAGTAGTCAAAGATGAAAATGGTGAACAAATTGCCACCCGACCGGTCACCGGGTGGCGTGTATGTATTGACTACCGAAAATTGAATGCCGCCACTTCTAAGGACCATTTCCCTTTGCCTTTTATTGACCAAATCATTGAAAAATTATCGGGTAAAAAATATTACTGCTTTTTGGATGGGTATTCGGGTTACAATCAAATAGCAATACACCCGGATGACCAACACAAGACCACCTTCACTTGTCCATATGGCACCTTTGCTTTTCGGCGAATGCCCTTTGGCTTGTGCAATGCACCGGCAACTTTCCTATGATGTATGATGAGTATCTTCTCGGACATGGTTGGAGAGTCGCTTGAAGTGTTTATGGATGACTTTTCCATTTTTGGCACTAGTTTCGAATCTTGTCTCAACGAATTACAAAAAGTTTTAAAAAGATGTGTTGAGAAAAATTTAGTGCTTAGTTGGGAGAAAAGTCACTTTATGGTGCAAGAGGGCATTGTGTTGGGTCATGTAATTTCGGAAAGGGGAATGGAGGTGGATAAGGCAAAAATACGGGTAATAGCATCTTTGCCACCTCCGAAAAATGTTAAGGGTGTAAGGTCATTTTTGGGACACGCGGGGTTCTATAGACGTTTCATAAAAGGTTTTAGTGTTATCACCAAACCTTTATGCAACTTGTTATTAAAAGATGTCCCATTTGATTTTACTAATGAGTGCATGCAAGCTTTCACTTTTTTGAAGGAACACTTGGTCAAAGCTCCTATCTTGCAACCACCGGATTGGTCAAAGCCGTTTGAGATAATGTGTGATGCAAGCGACACTACTATTGGTGCAGTTTTGGGTCAACGGGTTGACAAGAAGCCGGTAGTGATTTATTATGCAAGCAAGACCTTATCCGAGGTGCAACTCAATTACACCACAACCGAAAAGGAGTTATTAGCGGTGGTGTATGCTTTGGATAAGTTTCGTGCGTATATTTGGGGGAGCAAGGTGGTGGTTTATTTGGATCATAGTGCGGTCCGATATTTGATGGAGAAAAAGGACGCGAAGCCCCGTTTAATTCGGTGGGTATTGTTGTTACAAGAGTTTGATTTGGAAATTCGAGGCAAAAAGGGAAGTGAGAATGTAGTGGCGGATCACTTGTCTCGGATTCCGGTTGAAGGAATTGACGATGTTAGTGAAATAAATGAAAGTTTTCCCGACGAGCAACTCCTAGCCGTCTCCACCTTTGTTGCATCGTGGTATGCTCATTACGTAAATTACTTAGCCACGGGTGCCATCCCAAGTCATTGGACCAAGAAGCGACGACAACAATTTATGGTCCAAGTGAAGAAATACATTTGGGATGAACTGGATCTTTTCAAGATCGGACCGGATCAAGTCATTAGGAGGTGCGTGCCCGAAACGGAGGTGATGGAAATTTTGACTCACGCCCACTCATCCGCATGTGGAGGTCACTTTAGTGGGCATAAAACGGGTTACCGGGTTCTCTCATGTGGGTTTTATTGGCCCACAATTTTCAAGGATGCACGTGAGTTCGCTAGGAATTGTATAAATTGTCAAAAGATGGGAAGCATATCGAAGAGGGATGAGATGCCATTACAACCAATCTTGGTTGTTGAAATATTTGATGTATGGGGTATTGACTTTATGGGTCCCTTCCCGAATTCGAATGGCTTTCTATATATTTTGGTGGCAGTTGATTACGTCTCGAAGTGGATTGAGGCTTTTGCAACAAGAACAAATGACCACTCGGTTGTGTGTAAATTCGTTCAATCCAACATTTTCTCTCGTTTTGGTATTTCGCGTGTTATTATAAGTGATGGTGGTTCGCATTTCAAGAACTTCAATTTTGGGAAATTGTTGAAGAGGTATAGCGTGAATCACCGGATTGCCACACCTTACCATCCGCAAACGAGTGGACAAGTTGTTGAAGTGTCCAACCGTCAAATCAAAGAAATTCTCATGAAGACGGTTAGAACAGATAGGAAGGATTGATCGAGCAAATTGGATGATGCATTGTGGGCGTATCGAACGGCCTACAAGACTCCAATTGGCACAACCCCGTATCGAATGGTTTATGGAAAGGGTTGTCATTT
The DNA here is from genome assembly GCA_030545235.1 of Helianthus tuberosus. NCBI lineage: Eukaryota > Viridiplantae > Streptophyta > Magnoliopsida > Asterales > Asteraceae > Helianthus > Helianthus tuberosus. The sequence goes on along the minus strand of CM060418.1, from coordinate 83,820,389 downwards.
GCCAATGGAGTTAGCACATCGGGCACATTGGGCAATCAAGACTGTGAATGCGGATTATGATGAAGCGAGGAAGATGAGAAAGTTGCAATTAAGTGAGATCGAAGAGATTAGAGATGAGGCGTATGAGTGTGCATCAGCCTACAAAGACAAGCTCAAGAAGGTACACGATGCAAAGTTGAGGAAGAAAACCTTTGAAGTGGGTCAAAAGGTTTGGTTGTACAATTCAAGACTCAAGATGTTTGCGGGCAAGCTTAAAAGCAAATGGATGGGCCCGTATGTCGTTCGGCGAGTTGGGAGGTTTGGTGATGTAGACATCCAAGATGAGAAAACACTAAAACAACAAACGGTGAACGGTCACCGGTTGAAGCCATACTTGGAGGGGAACGACATCAACAACTTGGAGCTTGATAAAGCGGGCTACATCTTACGCCCGGTCGATGAGGAACAACCATGAGAGGCTCAGGTTTGGTAGTGTAAATAGTTAACATTTCATTTTGTTTGTTTTGTATAGTTTGCATATTTACCGTACTCGCTTGAAGCTTGTGTTTGAAACAAGTGTGGGGACATTCGGGTTGCGAATTGCTCTAACATTGTGTTGAGGACAACACGGGACTTTCGAGGGGGTAGGGTAATTCTTACATGTTTTTGAAAAATTTTAAAAACACAAAAAAATTGAAAAAACTGAAAAAATATAAAAAATGACACTTAAAATCACAATTTTCAGAAAACCAGAAACGCCCAGATACTACCGTAATTTACGGTATTACCGTAATTTACGGTGGGGGTAAAAATCATTTGGTCTTTACGGTGAAATGCCCCTGAGTTACGGTGGGATTATTTTGCCAGCATCCACCGTAATTTACGGTCCACACCGTAATTTACGGTGGACCTGGCGAGACAATGGGTCCTTCCGGTTTCTGCATGTACATAAAGTTTTTTTTAATAATAATCAGTTTCGGGACTTAACCCCAGCCACTCATATTCACTTCACTTTTATCATCCATCATTCTCATCCATCACTTTCTAAGACCCACAAGATCTCCATAACTTTCTTCAACCTACCAAGCTTCATATCTCTTTCAATTCTTGGCCAAATCAAGTGAAATTTAAGTCTAACTTGACTAATTTTTCACGAACTTGCCGATTGTGAGAAGAGATTTGCAAAAAAAACGAAGTTTTTGGGTCCGAATCACAAACCCTAGTGACGAAAATTTTGGGGGTTTTTGAAGTTTTTGTTTCACTTGTGTGCTTGCATTTTCAAACAAAGGTATGGAAGTTTGTTTGTTGTATTTTGATGATGCATTGTGAAGATTGAGGTTATTTTTGATAGTTGTTAATACCCACTTGCTTGTTCTTAGATTTTGTTATGAAAATAGTTATTTGAACATTGTTATGGGGTTGTAGATGTAGGATTGATGGTAAAGTAGTGAACTTTTTGGGAATCTTTACATTGTAGAGATACCATGCCCGATTTTCGAAAAAATTTATAAAAGTTTTGGTTCACTAGCATCTACAACCATAGTAACAAGCAAGTGTGGGGATATTTTGGTTAAAAGGGTCTAATTGATTGTCTTTGGTTGTGTTGTTTGCTTTAATGTGTGTAGAAAAATGGTCAAGACTAAGGAAAGAGCTGGAGCAAGTTCGTCTTCTTCATCTAAAGATAAGGGCAAGCAACCGGAACAACAACCGAGAAAGAGGCAATATTTGGGTCGAGTTGATGAGAGTGAAAGTGAGGAGGAAATGGAGTTGGACCCGACGGAAAAGCCAAAATGGGAGTCAGGTTCATTGGAAGACCAACCGGAACATTGGCAACCGACACTCTTTCACGACAGTATGAATAGATTGAAAAACAAGGCTGCCGCATTTATTTGCGAGAGGGAAGTTCGTGAAGTGGAATTTAGTCCGTTTGGTGTGTTTGCCAAATTCCGTGCTTTAGGATGGGAGTCGGCATTGAGTTGTTATGATAAGGATAGCAAGAATTTGTTTATAAACGAAATTCAAGAATGGATGGCAACTCTCAAGTGCAACACATACGACAAGCCATCACAAATGAAGTTGATAGGTGAAGTGAATGGGATTCCGGTAGAGATGTCATTTGACACGCTAAAGAAATTGGGGAAGTATGACAGTTTATATGCTTGTGAGTACATGATCCCTAGCCTTGATGATTTGTTTCACAAACCGGATAAGCATCCTCGTTGGAATGATATGTTAGCAGCATTGTTTTTGCCCGGTACTTACAGTGGAGTCTTGTACCGGAGGAACTTGAGAATTGAAGCGAAGTTGTTGTTAGCAATCTGTATTCTCAATGTCATTCCGCGAAGGGGGGACAAGGAGCAAGTGAGGTACCCGGAAGTACCTGTCCTCTATTCGCTACTTAATGGATCTCCGTGTTTTCCAATCCGTTACTTGATCATGAACCACCTATGGATTTGCCGAAACAAGTTGGGAAGAGATATTGTTCCATATTGCCAAATCATCACGGGATTGATGAAGCAACAAAAGGCAATCACGTCTGAAGATAAAGGGGCACCAAAAAGGCATCAGCCTTTTACTTTAGACAAGTTGGGGATTGGTTGCACTTACATGCAATCAGAACGGTACCATAAACTCAAGTCGGAGGGGCAGCGGTGGAGAGCATTAAAGGTGGGGTGCAAGGGATCTTGTACCGGGAGAAGCGGATGAGCCGAAAAGTGATGTGGAGGCTCCGAGTGGTGATGATGATTATGCGGACGAGCCGCATGGTGGTGAGAATGTAGGCCAAGGGGGCCTAGGTAGAGGTTATGGTGGTGCTTTTTATGATTATACGGAGCGGTCCTATGTGCTGAATTGGGCTTATGATGGCACGATGCAAGAGGTTATTGAAAACCAACGTCCTCCGGCACCCATTTTTAAGTCATGGTCGGGTTCGGAGCGGACGTTATTTGATCAACATATAATGATGAGTGCAAGTTTGGAGCGGTCTTTGAAACAAAGCTTCGATCGTCAAGAGGCGTGGAATCGCACACACGCGTATTCCCATGAATTGGAAATGAATAATCGATATCATGATGATCAAGAAAGAAGATTGCATGCAGATTGGCACGCCGGGCGGCCGGTGGTTGTGGATCCACAACATGTGGATTATGTGTCTCTACCACCTTATGATGGTAGTATATCGTATCCGACCCCGCCGCTTCATCATTCACAATGGATCGACCCGCGCCAACAAGAAGGAGCTCCACAACAAGGTGGGAGTAGTAGCGTTTCATTTGCATATGGAAAATGGAATGACATCATGTCTTCCATTTTTGGGCCTCCACAGCCACGCTATTACTAGTCAGGTCGTGTTCCTTCCTTGTATATTTTGTGAATACTTGTTAGCTTGTTTTGTTTATGGTCGGGTGGTTGGGTGGTGTTAGTTTGTGATGTTATGTTTGGGTTGGTGCGAGTTGGCGGTGTGAAGTTTAACAAGAAGAAAAATAAAAAATATATATATAAAATGAAAAATCCAAAAAAAGAAATTTGTGGTTTGAGTTGAAGAGCTTTCAGTTGATGTGAAAGAGTTTTAAGCGATCAAAGCCTCCTAAAACTATACAATGGGGTCAATGTATCCCAAGTGTGGGGATGGGGGGGGGGGGGATTTTTGAAGATTTTGAAAAATTTTTAAATCAAGCGAAACGATGTGAGAATTTAAACACCCTAGATTAACCCCAATTGATGCACCGGCAACCCTTGATAGCCCTTTTATTCTTGGTGAGAGTTGAAGCCATACATGTAAATAAATAATACTTATCTTTGATGAGAGTGGCTACGGGCGGGGGTGCATTAGAACTTGTGCCTTGATACGGTTTGAGTCCTTAGTTGGGCGTAAATGTGAAAAGGATAAGGGCATTTAGGTAGCCTCGTCTTTAGTGTGTGTGAGTGTGGGATTTGGGGGGTTGGACCTCATAAGTTATATATATGAGCATGGTTGTGAGAGGGGCGGGGGTTTGGACATTTAGTTGCCCAATTTTGTGCCTAAAAGCCTATCATTTGTTACCCCCTAGCTAGTTACCTAAAAATCTACACAACTTGACCCGGTCTTATAGTGTTAGTGATTGTTTAGTAGTATGTAATTTTATTTGATGTTTTGTTGAAAGTCTTAAAAAAATAAAATCAGAAAAAGAAAAGAAAAAAAAAAGAGAAAAAGCAATGAAAAATGAAAAAAAAAAGTGATGTGTAGTTATCTTGTATATAGTAGTTAGTTTGGTAGTTGTTTGTTGTTTCTTTGTGTAATAAAAGACCGGGTTAAGTTTTCGCAACTTCATATATATTCCATTTCCTACCCATACACCTACCCACGTTACAACCTTGAAAGTCCCTTTGATTTGCATTCATGTTTGACACATTTTAGGAGAAGGATCGATTTAGGTACAAGCCTATAGTTGTGCAACCACCCGTTAGCCTTTGTGTGTCTAGCTCATATTGCTAGTGCTTACTTGTTACCGAGAGGAGAGACTTAGCGAGGGGTGCGTTATTTTGGGTGTTAAAAAGGGGTTAGTAAAAGGACTACATGTTATTGCTTGGTTTACATTGATCGCTTGTTTTGAAAATGATTTGATGAGTTGCTTGGGACAAGCAACGGTTAAGTGTGGGGATGTGACGGGTGGTCCATTGGACAACCCTTAATGATGTTAAAAGATGAGTTTATCCTTCACTTAATCGCGTAATTATCTTGAATAGATAACTGCAGTTGCTTATGTTTCAGGTATGTTTTGGAAGCTAAAAGAGGAGAAAACGCAGCTTTGGACGGTTTGGAGATGAACGGGTTATGCGTGGAAGGAACAAAGGAACAAAACACATGAATCAGGGCTCCACCGTAAATTACGGATTACGGTGGCCCTGAAATCCACATATCTCTCCACCGTAACTCAGAAGACTTGCACCGTAACACATTGATGTCCACCGTAAGTTACGGTGATACCGTAATTTACGGTGGAAGCTGCGAGGAAAATTGTAACTGCCCTAATAAACGGTTTTGATGGTGTCTTTTGGGATTATCTCATCATTGGACAGTTTCTCTGCATTTTGGGGGCGATTTTGGCTGAGTCTTGTTGGTTAAAAACAATTCTAAACATTTGGTTCTTTTTTTTGATTCATATGTGTCACACCCCCAAAATCCACCATGCGGAGTATCACCGCTTGGAGGCGTGACGTGACCAGGATCGAGCCACCAATCATATTGAACAACATGATTAAGTAAATAAAACCAAACACAATACGATTGGTGACCAAAAGGAAGTAAACCGATTTTAGGTTAACAGCGGAAGCATAAAACATAAGTTCAAAACATAAGTCCATAGTTCATAAGTTTTAAGTCCAAAACGTAGGTTAAATAAGTTCATAAAGCTTATACATTAAGTACGGGACATATCAGTTCGCATCCCACAACGACCACCTCCATATGCAAGCTCCATAGCATCTAATGACCTGCAAAGCATGTAATAACGAGTCAATAACAAAGTTGAGTGAGTTCACGGTTGGTTGTCCATTTTAGAGTTGTTTCCAAAAACATAGTTTAATCTCATTCGGCTATCCAGCCGTGGGGGTTACCCCATAGTTCGAAAACGTTTATTAGTTAACCATCCCATGTTCACCTTCCCTGGCTATCCAGCCCGGCACTTTGGCCGTGGGGAGCTGCCCCGGTATTTTAAACTACCAGACTCGTTTATCATATCGACTACTAACAAAAGAAATCAATTGTGCCCTAGCGTCGGTGTTCTATCACAACCGACGTGCCATAGTCCATTAGTACACGCCCGTCCGACTGGCACGGTGTGAGGTTTGTTAAACCTAATAGCGCTATTAACTAATGACCCGCTCGCCATAGCCTCGGCGATTAAGTCGATACAAAAAGGGAGGGACTTCGCTGATAGAGTTCTAGTCCAGTAAGTCTAACACGTCCCAACAGGACGAGGAATTCACATTCCTGAACACGTCTCAAAGGACGAGGAATCCCTATTCCTGTACCCATTCCCATTCCCACCGGGAATTTACCATGCTTTGTAGAAAAGTGTGAACTCACCTCGGTTTGCTCGGTTAGATTCTCAAATATAGCTAACAGTCAAGGTCGGTCAATCGCGTCCTAATAAGGTACGGATAACAATCAGTTTCTCATGCATAACACGTATCCTACGTACGGTTTATTTGCACATTACTTCTACCACATAACAGGCACACACTTTAATGATTTATGCCCATATATACTTCCCATCCATTCCCCACTCATAAGCAAACACACAATAATGCATATAACACATATAACATGTTAGATCATTCACAGATAGCATACTCGACATTTAGACGCGCAAATCACAACTTATGTCATTTCAGCATTAATATTCAAAACCGGCTGTTTTCGGACATTTTAATAAAATAGTTAAACTATTCCAAAAATTCCCAAATTTTTCCAGGATGTCTTAAACATTCCATATTTTATTATGTAAAAATATCGGGGTCCGGTTCATTACCAATATTTTATAAAAATTCATATTCCGGACTGAACTCGGATTTATGTATTTCTGACCACAGTCCACGGAACAGTTTATTAAAAATTCATCGAGTGTCCGATTTACGAAATTCCAGTGGGGTAATTACAAATGCATCGGTTTTCATCTACTGTACAAATTTCATGGTCCGATTCATCACAAAACTCAGGTTATGACTGAAAGTATGACACCCATTTATTGCTGTCAAAATTCAGCTTAAGTTGCTGTTACAAATTAACACTTTAAAAATAGTAAACGGAGTCCAAAAATTACGATTCCGGTGCCATTAGAACCGTATTTCATAATAACATATTTTAGATTCAAAATATCGGTTTTTCGTTGAGTTTAAGACCTGTTTACAGCCTGTTAAAGGCGGCTGAAAATACACATCAGCAAGCTGTTTTCAGTCTAAAGGCTACTAAAACGCATACATATGATTACCATTCATTCTAATAATGATTTACAACAGGTTATAAGTTATTTACAGCAGACTAAAACTCATATATTTCAGATTCATCTTGTATTACCGTGTTTCACCATTATTTACTCTTTAACCAACAAGTTCATCACTCTAGCAAGACTTTTTAGTTTTGATTTTTAGTGTTCACGATTTTTATCCGACAAATCTCTTATTAACCACTCTAGACAAGATCAAGAAGAGGTTTAGAGTCACTTACTACTAGCTCGAGGCTAGGGATGAACACTATGTATTGAAGATGACAAAGTTGGTGGTTAAAAGCTAATGATGAAGGTCCTTCATGTTTCAATGCTTCAAGCTTCCTTAGATAAGCTTCTTACACCTTAAGGAGTGTTTAGATTGTGTTGGAGGATCAAAGAAAGATGGAAGTGAGGTTAGGGGGTGTTGGCCGTGAGCTTGTTGGGAGGGAGAGAGAAGAGTTGTGGTGATGTGAAGAAGATGGGTACTTATGATCCAATATATATTTTCTAAACTCTTTTGTTCATAGGGTATTATGTCTAGTTAGTACATGACAATATCTTTCACCAAATCAAAATGAATCTACTAGGATTGTGAGAAGATTACATAAATCTTGTATTTAGGCATGTGGGCCGATTTTGTGAAGATATGGGGAGGGGTCGATGTGTAAACTTTAATCAATAAGAAATCTAAGCAAAATATTTCCAAGATCTTATCATATCCAATCAAGATCTCATGGAAGATCACTAGAGATTTAGGAAGATATTAGGAAAGATTTGTAAATCTTTGGGTGGGGTCCATAGGACCAAAAATCGGTTGGGGGGGGGGGGGTCTTGTTGCAATTTTTCTAACTAAATGGTAATTGATAGTTAGAGTGCAAGTAACTTGATAGTATATGTTTGTGTGATGATTTTTGGTGGGTGTTATGGTATTCGGGGATCACGACTAGTCAAGAATAATTAAATAATGGTTTTGAGAATTATTTGGTGTCCCGGGTAATGTCCGGTTGTTCGGTCGGATACTGTTTCGTTAAAGTGTTTAATTGTTCCGTAGAGTGTCTTATATGTATATTTTTGTAACACAATTAATTCCTAACACTCAGGAAAACATACCAGACTATTTAGTAATTTTTCTATATACTACTAGTATGTTAACACGCACATGTAAGTACAACACAGTAATCAGAGAGCAGTTAAATGATTCAGCACAGTCATCAAGCACATTAATTATTATTAATAAACTGTACGGTTACATGTAAATTCGAGGGTTGTCACATTCTCCCCCTGTTAAGAGAATTTCGTCCCGAAATTTAGCGCGTGGTTACCGAGGAAGCTAGTTAAGTTGCGTTGTTTTCCAGATTTTCCTGGGGTGTCACATCATCCCCCCGTTGATTTGGAATTTCATCCCGAAATTCTGCAGTAGCTTCAGCCTCAGTAGTGTTTGCGTTTTTCTTAAACAGCTGGGGATACTTGAGTTTTATTTGGTCTTCTCGTTCCCAGGTATACTCTGGGCCACGACGAGCATTCCAACGAACTCGGACCAGAGGTGTATGCTTGAGGATCTTAACATCTCGATCCGTAATCTCTACTGGTTCCTCGACGAATCGCAGCTGGTCGTCGATTGTGAGTTCCTTAAGAGGAACTATGAGGGTCTCATCTGACAGACACTTCTTTAGATTCGATACATGGAAAACATTGTGAACTCCGCTGAGTTCTTCAGGTAGATTCAACATGTAGGCGACTTTGCCAATTTTCTCGGTGACTTCGAATGGTCCGACATATCGCGGGTTGAGTTTGCCTCATTTACCAAAGCGGACTACACCTTTCCAAGGTGAGACTTTGAGTAACACTCGATCCCCAACCTGGAGCTCGAGTGGTTTTCTTCCCTTATCAGCATAGCTCTTCTGACGGTCACGAGCTGCCGCTATTCGCTGTCGTATCTGAGCAATTTTCTCGGTGGTATCTACCACAAGTTCTGGGCCAGTGATTTGGCTGTCACCAACTTCTGCCCAACAGAGAGGTGATCGGCATTTGCGTCCGTACAATGCCTCAAACGGAGCGGCTTGGATGCTGGTGTGGTAGCTGTTGTTGTACGAAAACTCCACCAGCGGGAGGTACCTTTCCCAGCCATTACCAAAATCGATTACACATGCCCTAAGCATGTCTTCAAGAGTTTGGATGGTGCGTTCAGATTGCCCATCCGTCTGCGGGTGATAAGCGGTGCTCATATCTAAACGTGAGCCAAAGGACTTGTGCATTGCTTGCCACAGTTCAGAAGTAAAACGTGCGTCACGATCAGAAATGATGGAGGTTGGCACTCCGTGCCTTGATACCACTTCCTTTAGGTAAATGTCTGCAAGAGTAGAAAACTTATCCGTTTCTTTGATGGCCAAAAAATGTGCAGACTTGGTCAGTCGATCTACGATCACCCAAATGGTATCGTTTCCACGTTGAGATCTGGGCAGGCCAGTAACGAAATCCATGGAAATTTGCTCCCATTTCCATTTCGGGATCTCCGGTTGTTGAAGTAGGCCTGATGGTTTCTGATATTCAGACTTGACTCTCGCACAAGTCAAGCACTTGCTGACGTAGGTTGCTATGTGGGCTTTCATGCCAGGCCACCAATACGTAGTCTTTAAGTCGTGGTACATCTTATCCGAACCAGGGTGTACTGAATAACGAGACTTATGTGCTTCATCCATCACAAGCTCGCGTAAGTTGCCATAGAGTGGAACCCAAATACGCCCTGTTACATAGTAGGCGCCGTCTTCCTTTTGTTCTAGTCGTTGCCTCGATCCTCGTAGGGATTCAGCCCTGATGTTTTCTGCTTTCAATGCTTCGATCTGGGCATCTCGAATTTGAGTGGGAAGGTTGGATTGGATGGTAAGCTGTAGAGCACGTACACGCTTAGGTAGGGTATCCTTTCGACTGAGGGCGTCGGCCACAACATTGGCTTTGCCCGGATGATACTTGATTGCGCATTCATAATCGTTCAAGAGCTCAACCCATCGGCGTTGACGCATGTTTAACTCCTTTTGCTTGAAGATATGCTCGAGACTCCTGTGATCGGAGTAAATGGTGCACTTGGTACCGTACAGGTAATGTCTCCATATCTTAAGCGCGAATACAACTGCTCCCAGCTCCAGATCGTGAGTAGTGTAATTCCTTTCGTGAACCTTGAGTTGGCGTGATGCGTAGGCAATGACCTTGTCACGTTGCATCAATACGCAACCAAGTCCTTGGATGGAAGCGTCGCAATAAACCACAAAATCTTCTGTGCCTTCAGGCAATGAGAGGATAGGCGCACTACAAAGTCTATCTTTCAAGTGCTGAAACGCAGATTCCTGTGCATCACCCCAGCGGTAGGGGATACCCTTCTGAGTCAGTGAAGTGAGAGGTTGCGCAATCTTGGAGAAATCTTTTATAAACCTTCTGTAATATCCTGCCAAACCCAAGAATTGGCGGATTTCTGTTGGTGTGCGGGGTGTAGGCCAGTTCTTAATTGAGTCAACCTTGGATGGATCAATGTGAATCCCATCCTTGTTTACCACATGGCCTAGAAAGTGGACTTCGCGGAGCCAGAAGTCACATTTCGAAAACTTGGCATACAACTGCTCTTTTCGAAGAAGTTCCAGCATAAGTTGTAGATGCTGCTCGTGTTCCTCCTGACTCTTGGAATAGATCAGGATATCGTCGATGAACACAATAACGAACTTTTCCAGGTAAGGCTTGCACACTCGGTTCATGAGATCCATAAAGACCGCTGGTGCATTCGTCAGCCCGAATGGCATAACCAGAAACTCGTAATGGCCGTAACGAGTTCTGAATGCTGTTTTGGAGACGTCCTCATCTCGGACCCTCAGCTGATGGTATCCCGATCTCAAGTCAATCTTGGAGTAATAGCTCGACCCTTGCAACTGGTCGAACAAGTCGTCAATACGTGGAAGAGGATAACGATTCTTCACAGTCACCTTGTTAAGCTCGCGATAGTCAATACACATTCTGAAAGTACCATCTTTCTTCTTCACGAATAGTACTGGAGCTCCCCAGGGCGAAGAGCTAGGACGTATAAAACCCTTTTCCAAGAGTTCTTGTAGTTGTGTGGACAGTTCTTCGAGTTCTGATGGAGCTAGACGATATGGTGCTCGTGCTACTGGCGCTGCTCCAGGAGCTAGCTCGATTTGAAACTCAACTTGGCGATGAGGCGGAAGACCAGGTAATTCCTCAGGAAATACCTCGGGAAAATCGCGCACAATAGGGATGTCTTCAATTCTCTTCTCTTCCGTTGTTGTGTCAGTAACGAGTGCTAAAATGGCAGTGTGGCCCTTTCGCAAACACTTCTGGGCCTTAAGGAAAGAGATGATGCCTTCGACAGCACCACTCTTGTCGCCACGAATCATGAGAGGTTCTTCACCAGAACGAGGAATGCGGACGATTTTCTCCTTGCAAACAATCTCCGCTTGATGATGAGATAGCCAATCCATCCCAATAACAACGTCGAAACTACCCAGTGTGATAGGAATAAGATCGATAGAGAAAGTCTGACCAGCTAAGACGAGGTTACAACCTTTAACTATGTGTGTGGCTTCAAGACTTTTACCGTTAGCTAGTTCTACCGTGTGTTTGGTGTTCAGGAGTGTTGGAGTGCGCTTAAGCATTTGGCTAACTTTTACGGACACATAACTAGTATCGGCACCTGAATCGAATAAAACAGTAACAAAGAAGTCGTCCAGAAGAAACTTACCCATCACAACGTTGGGATCGTTCCTTGCATCACCCTGACCAATCACGAAAGCACGACCTCTTGCCCCATTACCATTGTGGTTTCCCCCATTTCCGCCTCCATTGTTGCCTCCATTGTTGTTCCCATTGTGGTTCCCATTTCCTTGGTTGTTGTTGTTCTGATTCTGGTTTAGCTGAGGACAGTTTCTCTTAAAGTGGCCTTCAGCGCCACACTGGAAGCATCCTTTGTTGCCCTGCTGCTGGCGTTGATTGGGTGGGGCTTGCTGTTGTTGCCGGTTCTGATTCGCCGGATGCTGACTCCTGCAATCCCTTGCCATGTGACCAGGCTTGTTGCATCGATGACAGTTGCCTTTACCACATGGCCCACTGTGGTGCAAGTTACAGCGATTACATTTGGGGTGATTTCCCTTGTATCCACCCTGACCTTGATTTCCAGAAGACTGCTGACTGGGGCTCCTGTACTCATCTGTCTTTCGCTGCTGGGACTGAGCTGAAGTAGAACCTTTGCCTGAATTCCCATCCCATTTTCGCTTGTTGCCGGTAGGTGCATCAGAAGTAGTCGTGGCGCTGATACGTTTGGGTAGCCTGTTTTGCTCCACCGCCTGGTCGGTGAGACGATGAGCCAACTTGATAATTTGCTGAATGGTACCCAGGTTGGCTGAAGTTACGTGACTTTGAATCTCTGGTACAAGGACCTTGAGATACAGCTCAATACGTTTGATGGGAGGGTCCACCATAGTAGGGCACAGGATGGCCAGTTCATTCGACCTCTTGGTATACGCCTCAATCTCAGACCCCGTCATCTTCAGATTGAAAAATTCCACCTCCAATTTGTGGATGTCATCCCGACTGCAGTACTCTTCCTTGATCAGTTCCTTGAAACCGTTCCATGGGGTGGCATTAGCAGCAACCAACCCCAGCAGCTGAACCTGAGCGTTCCACCATGTGAGCGCTACCCCTTCAAGTGTTCCGGTAGCGTATTTCACCCTACGGTCTTCGGGGCATTCGCACATCTCGAAAACTGACTCGAGCTTTTCAAACCAGTAAAGAAGGCCCACTGCTCCTTCGGTGCCACTGAAAGTGGTAGGTCGGCAGTCCATGAACGTCTTGAACGTGCACACAGGAGGTTGAGCATGTTGGCCTGTTGCGCGAGAATAAAAGACAAGGTTAAGCACGAGGGCTGGTTTGTGAATGTGGGATCTAAACGTCCTAAGGTGGGTTGATATGGCAGGTTATACCTCCTGCAGGAACAGCTGCGAGTGCCTCAACAACTCGTTCGTTGATCAAAGCCGTCAACTGGGCTTGAGTGAGATTGATACGTCCGTCGCGTCCGCTCATGATCTTCATAACGAAGCAACGTAAGTGAGAAAAGTGTCGCGAAAGTGCGTAAGTGTGGGACGACAATAGAGAGTAAGCACACAAGGTTCAAATAGCAACTACCACATTGTCTAATGCACAGTGAGAACTATCTAACCGACAATATAACATAAATCATACCACTTATGGTGTCGAGTCTTGCACGTGGAGCGTAGCGTCGTTGTGGATCGTTGAGCACTGTACTGGTTATAGTCTGGTTTTTATCAAAAACTTTTCCCCTTTTAAAAACCAAGTTCACTATAACCAATGGCTCTGATACCAATCTGTCACACCCCCAAAATCCACTATGCGGAGTATCACCGCTTGGAGGCGTGACGTGACCAGGATCGAGCCACCAATCATATTGAACAACATGATTAAGTAAATAAAACCAAACACAATACGATTGGTGACCAAAAGGAAGTAAACCGATTTTAGGTTAACAGCGGAAGCATAAAACATAAGTTCAAAACATAAGTCCATAGTTCATAAGTTTTAAGTCCAAAACGTAGGTTAAATAAGTTCATAAAGCTTATACATTAAGTACGGGACATATCAGTTCGCATCCCACAACGACCACCTCCATATGCAAGCTCCATAGCATCTAATGACCTGCAAAGCATGTAATAACGAGTCAACAACAAAGTTGAGTGAGTTCACGGTTGGTTGTCCATTTTAGAGTTGTTTCCAAAAACATAGTTTAATCTCATTCGGCTATCCAGCCGTGGGGGTTACCCCATAGTTCGAAAACGTTTATTAGTTAACCATCCCATGTTCACCTTCCCTGGCTATCCAGCCCGGCACTTTGGCCGTGGGGAGCTGCCCCAGTATTTTAAACTACCAGACTCGTTTATCATATCGACTACTAACAAAAGAAATCAATTGTGCCCTAGCGTCGGTGTTCTATCACCACCGACGTGCCATAGTCCATTAGTACACGCCCGTCCGACTGGCACGGTGTGAGGTTTGTTAAACCTAATAGCGCTATTAACTAATGACCCGCTCGCCATAGCCTCGGCGATTAAGTCGATACAAAAAGGGAGGGACTTCGCTGATAGAGTTCTAGTCCAGTAAGTCTAACACGTCCCAACAGGACGAGGAATTCACATTCCTGAACACGTCTCAAAGGACGAGGAATCCCTATTCCTGTACCCATTCCCATTCCCACCGGGAATTTACCATGCTTTGTAGAAAAGTGTGAACTCACCTCGGTTTGCTCGGTTAGATTCTCAAATATAGCTAACAGTCAAGGTCGGTCAATCGCGTCCTAATAAGGTACGGATAACAATCAGTTTCTCATGCATAACACGTATCCTACGTACGGTTTATTTGCACATTACTTCTACCACATAACAGGCACACACTTTAACGATTTATGCCCATATATACTTCCCATCCATTCCCCACTCATAAGCAAACACACAATAATGCATATAACACATATAACATGTTAGATCATTCACAGATAGCATACTCGACATTTAGACGCGCAAATCACAACTTATGTCATTTCCGCATTAATATTCAAAACCGGCTGTTTTCGGACATTTTAATAAAATAGTTAAACTATTTCAAAAATTCCCAAATTTTTACAGGATATCTTAAACGTTCCATATTTTATTGTGTAAAAATATCGGGGTCCGGTTCATTACCAATATTTTATAAAAATTCATATTCCAGACTGAACTCAGATTTATGTATTTCTGACCACAGTCCACGGAACAGTTTATTAAAAATTCATCGAGTGTCCGATTTACGAAATTCCAGTGGGGTAATTACAAATGCATCGGTTTTCATCTACTATACAAATTTCATGATCCGATTCATCACAAAACTCAGGTTATGACTGAAAGTATGACACCCATTTATTGCTGTCAAAATTCACCTTAAGTTACTGTTACAAATTAACACTTTAAAAATAGTAAACGGAGTCCAAAAATTACGATTCCGGTGCCATTAGAACCGTATTTCATAATAACATATTTTAGATTCAAAATATCGGTTTTTCATTGAGTTTAAGACCTGTTTACAGCCTGTTAAAGGCGGCTGAAAATACACATCAGCAAGCTGTTTTCAGTCTAAAGGCTACTAAAACGCATACATATGATTACCATTCATTCTAATAATGATTTACAACAGGTTATAAGTTATTTACAGCAGACTAAAACTCATATATTTCAGATTCATCTTGTATTACCGTGTTTCACCATTATTTACTCTTTAACCAACAAGTTCATCACTCTAGCAAGACTTTTTAGTTTTGATTTTTAGTGTTCACGATTTTTATCCGACAAATCTCTTATTAACCACTCTAGACAAGATCAAGAAGAGGTTTAGAGTCACTTACTACTAGCTCGAGGCTAGGGATGAACACTATGTATTGAAGATGACAAAGTTGGTGGTTAAAAGCTAATGATGAAGGTCCTTCATGTTTCAATGCTTCAAGCTTCCTTAGATAAGCTTCTTACACCTTAAGGAGTGTTTAGATTGTGTTGGAGGATCAAAGAAAGATGGAAGTGAGGTTAGGGGGTGTTGGCCGTGAGCTTGTTGGGAGGGAGAGAGAAGAGTTGTGGTGATGTGAAGAAGATGGGTACTTATGATCCAATATATATTTTCTAAACACTTTTGTTCATAGGGTATTATGTCTAGTTAGTACATGACAATATCTTTCACCAAATCAAAATGAATCTACTAGGATTGTGAGAAGATTACATAAATCTTGTATTTAGGCATGTGGGCCGATTTTGTGAAGATATGGGGAGGGGTCTATGTGTAAACTTTAATCAATAAGAAATCTAAGCAAAATATTTCCAAGATCTTATCATATCCAATCAAGATCTCATGGAAGATCACTAGAGATTTAGGAAGATATTAGGAAAGATTTGTAAATCTTTGGGTGGGGTCCATAGGACCAAAAATCGGTTTGGGGGGGGGGTCTTGTTGCAATTTTTCTAACTAAATGGTAATTGATAGTTAGAGTGCAAGTAACTTGATAGTATATGTTTGTGTGATGATTTTTGGTGGGTGTTATGGTATTCGGGGATCACGACTAGTCAAGAATAATTAAATAATGGTTTTGACAATTATTTGGTGTCCCGGGTAATGTCCGGTTGTTCGGTCGGATACTGTTTTGTTAAAGTGTTTAATTGTTCCGTAGAGTGTCTCATATGTATATTTTTGTAACACAATTAATTCCTAACACTCATGAAAACATACCGGACTATTTAGTAATTTTTCTATATACTACTAGTATGTTAACACGCACATGTAAGTACAACACAGTAATCAGAGAGCAGTTAAATGATTCAGCACAGTCATCAAGCACATTAATTATTATTAATAAACTGTACGGTTACATGTAAATTCAAGGGTTGTCACAATATGAACTTGACTTTGAATGTTATGATGATCAACCGAACAATGTCCGGCTAAACTTGTGGTGATCATCTTAGGTGAAGGTTTCTCTAAACTTTGGTGTGTTTGTTCTATTATTTCTAGAATGATAACTTGTGTTTGCTTGATTATCATGGTGTATGCATAATTGTTTGTAGCTTGTTAATTGATATAGCAATTTCTAGTCTTAATCGTACGTTCTTGGTGCCGTTGGCAATTGAGATATCACGGGAAGGGTTAGGGTTGAATATTGATTGATTGATCATCGGGAAACAACCTCGCATTCATATAATCCGAGTACTTTGTTCCCTTTCATCACAACAATTGTTTATGCATGAGTTATGTCTATGTAACTCTTTCTAGTTGGAATTTCACCCAATTGTTAAAAGAAACTGGATCCTAAGATGGTCATTGTTCTCATAATCTGAATTAAAATCCAATTTTGATTTGCAATTAGCTAGTAATTTAGTTTTCTAAAACAATAATCCGAATCATTGATCTTTATTTTCTGCAAATTAGGTTAATTGTAGTGTAATCGCAAAGCTATAAAATAAACACATTTTCCACATACTCCCTGAGTTCGATACCCATTTACCACTATCTATAGTTGTTATTTGGATTAAATTTGATTGTGACCACGACATCACGTCAATTGTCTAAATTTACCTTTTGTTCTGAAGTTTCTGGTAGACTTTCAGAAAGTGCCATGAGGCCGAAATTTGCCAATTCTTCTTCTTCATCATCAAAAGAATCATCAGATAACCATGTATCTGTTCCAGCAATTAAGCTAACTTGTTGCTGTTTCTTTGCTTCTTCAAGCTTTTTCTCATAGTAAGCAGCATCCTTGAGCTTCTTGGTCTTGCATTCTGATGCATAGTGACCTCTCTGCTTGCACTTGTCACACACAACTTCAGCCTTCCCTTTATCCTTAGATCTAACTTCCTCTTTAGATCTTCCATCCATCCTCCCTCTGTCACTTCTCTGGTATTTCTGGCCTCCTCCCCTTAACCTCTGCTCAAATGTTTTGGTGAGCAGTGCTATTGCTTCAGCAAAAGCTGAAAAATCTGATGAAGTATCAGAAATTTCAAAATTTTGGTTGTTTGATGGTTGTGGATCATTGGTAGGTATTGTTCTTTGTGAGTTTGAGATAAGAGCTAAAGATCCCCCTCTTTGAATGGTTTCTTCAAATATTTCTTCCTCTCTGGGGACCAAGATGCTGTATAAGTGATGAAGACTCATGTTTCCTAGTTCTAAGGTTGAGGACAAAGTCATGGTTAGACTTCTCCATTCTCTAGGTAAAGCATCAAGAAATTTTATGTTTCTTTCATCATTTGACTTTGTTATTACAAATTTCTTTAGCTCGTTTAAAAGTTTTGTAAATCTTTGTTATGTATCATTTAATCTTTCATTTGGCAAACTTTTAAATCTCTCATAAGATGAGACATTGTTTGTTCTCTTGTTTCTTCTCATCCTTTCTCCTCCTTCACAAAGATTTTCCAACTGATCCCATATTTCCTTGGCTGATGCACATGCATCAACTTGTGAAAATATGTCATTGGGGATGGCCATTATTAAAAGTGACTTTGCCCTTTCATCCCTAGCGTCCTTTTCCTTGTCTTCCTCATTCCAAAGTTTTCACTTTTGGGAGCTCGGGAGGCAGGGATAGCAGGTGATTGGTCAGTTGCTGGAATAGCTGGTATTTCAGTCATTAGTATATGTGGACCCCTTTCAATGGATTGAAACAGAGCTCGGTCATGACCATAAAGGAAATTGACCATCCTGATTTTCCATTGGGGGTATTCCTCCCTGACCAGAGTCGGAGGTTTGGACATAGAACCAATGTTAAAAGCATTATTCCAGGATTGAAAGCTGGCCATATTTAGAGAAAAGAAGATGAGAGATTGATCGTTTGAAAATAATTTATTCAATCTGCTCTGATACCAATTGTTGGACCCAGTATGGCCTTAACAACTTCTTTTCACGTAATATGGCAAGTGATTTCAGTAGATGTGAAAAAGATGTACGGAAATGGAAATCAGACTTTCAGAAACAAGACCTATAGATTATCAAGTTTATATCACTTTGAAACAAAATGGTTTACAAGGTGATTGTAAGATTATTATCTAATACAAATGAATCTTGAATTCTGTGGGTGAGAGGGCAATGGAGTTTTTGTAGTATGTGTGAATGCTAAGCTTCAAACTCAATTGTATTCTGCTGGTTGAGCCTCCTATTTATAGAAGGCTGGGTACATGAATAAACATTTGTTTATTCATGCAATAAGTCCTGCAAAAAGTAGCCATTTGACATATTCATTGAATCCAACGTTCAAGTTGCCTTTTTCATCATGATATTCAATAATGTCAACTTGCTTCGGTAAGTGTGGCAGGATAGAGCTGATTTCAGACAAGTGGGGTATTCATCAGAATTTCTGATAAACCACTTCATCAGAAATTCTAGTGAACAAATCATCAGAAAATCCTGATGATCAGAATCGTCAGAAACTGATGATATTTCATCAGAAATATCATCAAATCTATCAGAAATGACCTTTTCTGATAATCCAATTCAGCTCTTGATCAACTTGTGATTCTTTGAAGTAGATGTTGTGCATTTCAGTTGTCCTATCTGATCTTCTTCTTCTTGTTGTGATCTTCAGGACTGTTATCTCTTCATAGATCCAGTTGATTGTGATTTTCTTCAATACTTACAAATAAAGTTTCCTAACAGGTATCTGTACTATCAAGATTTGCCTAGATTCTGCGAATCTTAGCGTTGACCACGGCCCCGTGTCCACTGGCCACGCCCCCGTGTTGGGAAATAGAAGCTTCTACAGCTTTGTCTTTTCTGCAGACACTTGGGCACGCCCATGTGCTCACTGAGCACGGGGCGTGTTCAGCCTTCTGATGTCTTGTTTTTGCTTGGGAAGATGCTGTCGAGGGGTCGGACATGCCACGTTTATTCCTTTACTTGTATTATTGTTAGTTTTGGCTGCATTTTTGCTTCTTTTGTTCATTTAAGCTCTTTTAATCCTGAAAATACAAAAGGAAGACAAAAACACACTTTTCCAACATTAGTACTAAAAAAGGGTTAGTTTTATGCCTCATTTGATGTAATTTATATGTTGCATTTTGCACACATCAGTAACCCTATGCACTTTTACTATGAGTTTTCAATTTTTAGCATTTAATTAATGTAAAATCCTTGAACTGATGTCATATCCGGTATCCACGGACTTTTACATTTAAGAGTATATAGAATATGGTTATTAACGGGCTTAACGTCTTAACCCTGCATCGTGGATGGTACCTTTCGAGGCCTTAGAGTCCATTGCAAGTTGCGAATTAACCCAATAAGGAGAAATCATTATTTTCAATTGACCCAATAAAGGACCGAACAAGAAGAAATCATCTCTCTATATAATTTATTATCCAAATTAACCCAATAAGGAAAAATAATATGTGCATTAGTATATCTAATTTTATTTTCAAATTAATAGAGACTAGAGAGCAATGAGGTGTGCTAAATTTCAAAAAGTTATCACGTCCTTACATAAATATACTATTTATGATATTGGAAGAAAATCTATTGCGAATATAAATCTGTTACTAACAAAATGTACACTAGAACGTGGTATCAATATTGTTCGGATATATAGGTTTGATTGTGGTGGTAAAAAAATCAATTATATTCGACAGGTTCGATTTTGAACAAAATTTTTATTGAAACATAGATAAGATAAACACGTCGCAAAGATATATTTGAAATACTATATCACGTTGTTCAAAGCTATATTTAAAAAAAATGTTGAAAATTAAGATCAAGTGAGCTAAATATTCACACACACACACACATACACACACACACACACATATATATATATATATGTTATATTGAAAACTCTTAGTTATTGAGAAAACCCAAGAAACTCTAACCTCCAAACATTTTTTTTAAAAATAAATCCGCATGTAATATACGTGTTTTTAAGGGTTTTAAGCAAAAAAAAAAAAAAAAAAAAAAAAAAAATCAAAAAAGCGCTAATCAAATTTAAAAAATAAACAAGTTTTTGTGTAACATATGTTACAGCCGAGTTACACAAAACCTGTTTAATTTTTTAAAAATATCCCCTTGGCGTATTTTTGTTTTAGTTTTTTTTGCTCAAAACTCTTAAAAACAAGTATATTACATGTGTTATTTTTCCAAAAGAAAAAATGTTGGGAGGTTAGAGTTTCTAGGAATTCTCAATAATTGTGGTTTTCTTCCAATACTGATGCACGCGCGCTCTCTCTCTCTCTCTCTCTGTGTGTGTGTGTGTGTGTGTGTGTGTATATATATATAGGGGAAGGATCCGTTAGGAATCATCCTTTATTGCGAGAACCGTGAGAAGCAGTGTGAACACAACCAAAAATACCTTAAAATCTAAAAAAAAACACTCAAAATTTTTTCTAATATATTTTTTGTAAAAAAATCGCTATATTTCATCACTAAAAAAACCAAAAAAAAATCGAGTAACAATTATCCATGCACATGTACATATGGATCATTTCTTTGACAAATTCCGTAATACATTACTAATATTAGACAATTGCACTTTCATTTACACTACCATTCATAACACACTATTTTTTACATTAACAATATTAGAAATGCACATGTGCATCTGTATGTATGAACATGTTATAACGTGTTTTGGTACACTACTTTGAATACACTTTCCCTTTCATCTATCATACCATCCATAATACACTATCATTACCTCATACCATTCGTAATAGAATATCATTACCTCCTACCATCCATAATACAATACTATTACCAATATTTCACCCTTTATTACATGACATCAACACCCTTTATACCATCCAAACAACATATTACATCATAAAGTGACAAATATAATCAAACCATCAACCACTAGATATAACTAACAAAAAAAAAACATGTATTTGGGCCTACTTCATCATTTAAAATCACAAACTTTTTGTACCAAAACACGTTATATCATGGTTATACATAATGATGCACATGTGCATTTTTAATATTGGTAATGTAAAAATTAGTGTATTACGGATGGTAGTTTAAATGAAAGTGCATTTGTCTACTACCGGTAATATATTACATAATTTGTCAAAGAAATGATACATATGCACATGTGCATCAATAATTGTTACTCGAAAAAAAAAAGTTTTTTTTTGTAACGAAATAAAGTGATTTTTTTTTTAAAATATTAATTTTTTTTGTGTGTTTTTTAGATTTTTTAGGTATTTTTTGTGTTTACATTGGTTCTCGCAATAAAGGTGGTTCTTGCATGAACCCTACCATATATATATAGTGTGTGTGTGAGGTTCAATGGGGAATGAGTAACATGTTAAAGATATAATAAAAATTTAATTTTAAATGCAAAAATATTTTTTTTTTCATTTTTTTTGGAGCTTTTGCATCTTAAGGTGTATAGAAGCTTTTTCTATTAAAAAATCATTTTTGTAAATCATTTTTTTACCTTTTTAACTGGGTTGAAAGGATTTTTTTAATTTTTTTAGTTTTTATAATTTATTTAACATGTTAAATACATTGTCCTCAGTTCCTCACCTTTTTAATGTTCCCCGTTAAACACAATCAAGTTACAATATTAATTAGCATAATATAGGTTCTAGGTCTAATATAATCAAATACAAACAATAATCATAATTATAACCTTATTAAAAAGCAACTAAGTTATGCATATCATAGTTGTACAATTGGCTTTGGGAGTTTTTCAAAAAAATATTGGAATTTTCCTTTTTAACCCTAAAGTTTTAATCTTTGACAATTTAAGTTTAAAGTTTTAATCTTTGTTTCTTTTTAACCTTAAAGTTTTAATCTTTGACAATTTAAGTTTATAGTTTTAATCTTTGTTAATTTAACCCCTTTGATTAATTTGATTTTTCACTTCTAATTCAAAAGTTTTCATCTTATACAATTTAACCCCTTTGATTAACTTGATTTTTCACTTCTAATTCAAAAGTTTCCATCTTTTGCTATTTAACCACTTTGATTTTTTTACTTATGTATTGTAATCTTGGCTTTGAGAGTTTTTCAAATAAAAAATAGTTATGCATATGGTTTGTGACACCCCGTTGAAACATTCTCACTTATACTAGCTTGACAGTGGCTGCCTTAACTTTCGGGACGAAAGTTCTTAAAACTTGGGGATAATGTGACACTCTAGATTTTCCCGGGCAACTATCTTGTAGTGACATCGTGTGTATACATATTATTAAATGAAAAATGGTGTTGATCTTAATATTCTATGTGATCCTCGTGCTAAGTTATGTGTCGACAATGTGTAAGTATGATCTACATAGTTATATATATATATATATATATATATATATATATATATATATATAGTAAGCCGAGACCATCAACCCGACTCGATACCACTCGGTCTCGAGTGAACATTAAACGGTTGGGCCGTGTGCACTTGAGCCCATTCGGAACCCATTAGGGTGAACCGACCTTAGAACGGGTATAAAACCCATGCCCAAGCCAACCTTCTCTCATTTTTGACATTTCCATCATCCTCCCACACTCTCCTACACACACACTCTCCTACATTCTCTCTCACTAGAACCCTAACAATCAAGCATCACCTCCTCTCCCCCTCTCGCATTAGAACCGGCAGCCATCGGAGGTCTCGGATTAGCTCGTACACACCGATTGGAGGCTTCATTCTTCACTACTTCATACCCTTTTACCCATACTTGAACCGGTTAGTGTTCCCTTCATTATAGATGATAATGTATGACAAAGTGTGTGCTTGATGAAAAGTATACATGCTTAGTCTTGTTGCATGATTTGTATGATTTAGTGGACTAAAAATAGTTAGATAATGCGGATGTACATTCAAGGGTAAATAAGATAAATCAATGGTTGTGTGTGAATGATGAGCACAAATTTGTCTAGATGGATGATTGTTATTAGTGTTGGTATGTGTTGGTTTGAATAATATTGTTGTCTAAAGCATGGGATGCAAGATTTCTATAACAAATACATGTGGTTGGTGTTGAGCCGGGGATTGCATGCTAGACATAGGGCCGAAGATGATGTCTAAATTGTGTATTGACTTAGGATTGCGATTATGCAAACAAAGGATGAACTACATGAATATGTGTTAAATGTGTGATGAATGTGCTTGATGAACTATTTGAAGATTATTGAAAATATTTGAAATTGTTGGTGTTTGATCCGTTTTAATTAGGATTTAGACAAGAAAACATGTTTGAGTGTTTTGGTTGGATAGTACGCCATTACATGAAATCGGAATTCTATTGGCTAGTACAAATGCCGGCAATCAGCAGGTGTGCCAGTCGAGACCCCCAGTCTCGACTCGAGACCGATAAGCCATAGCTCGAGACCGCAGTATTTGCGACTCGAGACCATCCCATGATAACTCGAGACAAGCTTCAATGACTCGAGACCAGCAGGGTCTCGACTCGAGACCTTAGGGGTTGCGACTTATGCTTGACAACCCGAGACCACTAGGTTGCGACTCGAGACCGCATAGTCTCGAGTCGAGACCACTTAGTCTCGATCAGGAGGTTCGACTAAGTTATTGGGCCGCATTGAATGTTTGGGCTGCATGATTTCCTGTTACGGTTTATCTGGACTAAGTGTTACTGATTAACTATTCAAGTATTAGGGCAGGCCCAATACCCTTGTATGTTTTGTATGCTATGTGTTAATACGTGTAAGATATACGTGATTTCTTGTATCCGAGCCTGACCTATACTGGTAACCCTAATAGGACGTGGTGACCAGTATACATAACCAAGTAAACTAAACTACCGAGCAACCCAAGGTGAGTTCACGCACAAAAAGCATGCGTCCCAGGGAGGGACACGAACAAACTAAGGAATAACCTTAAATTACTATTTCCGGGGGAAAATGCGTTTGGGTATTATTTATAAATCACAACTAGCAAAACTAAACGAATCTCTATCATATAAAGTCCCTGCTTACAGTACCGATTAATCTCCGGGGGCGAACTGTGACACCCCAGGAAAACCAGTAATCTTCGCAAACCTGCTCAGGGGAGCCGCGATACAATACAGGTAAACAACGTCACACCACTAGCTTCCTCAGTAACTGCATGCTAAATTTCGGGACGAAATTTCTTTCAAGTTGGGGATAATGTGACAACTCGAAATTCCGACATCCTTTATTTGCATTTAATGCACGTTGACTTTGATTGTATAGTTGTGATATGATAAAATGCATTGTGTTTGCATGGATATGTGTGATGGTATAACTTGTGTGCTATTTGTATATCATAAACTGCTTAACTTATAAAAGGAACCCGACGAAACACAACAGTGTTTCGCCATAGTCATGTACGACGAAACAGATTATGTTTCGCCATTCTCATCTCGACGAAACAAGTGTTTCGCCGGCCCAGTTAATCCGCGAAGCCCAGTTAGGGCCCAATAGGTTATATATTCACGTAACCAATTTCCTGCTTCACATTCTTAACAAAAATCGAAACCCTAGAGTCTCTTTTCTCTGTTGACGGCGACCTAGTGTACCTAAAGCCCTGAATCAATCAAGTTGTTATTTCATTCTTCGTGGTTAGTGTTTAAGCTTCTCGTATTGTTCGATTTATATTCGTTGTTAACTGTTTTGATCGAAAGGATAGGGCTCGATGTTGTATAACATTTACGTTCATGTTGCTTGATAAATTGATATTACTTGAACATATTATATCGATTTCGATTTCGGTGTATTGAGAATTGTTTTGGTTTGCTGTTGATGATTAGCACATGATTATGATATGCAATGATACGAAATCCATGATAATCGATGATTGCTGAATACTGCATGATGATTAGATGATTAATCTGTAATAGATGATTGTCGCATATTTCCTGTATGATATCGTATGATGTGACGGCTGAATTAGGGTTTATACGTAACTGGCATGTGACGAATCAAACTACATGACGAAACAGAGGTATCGACAAAACAGGCTGTGTTTCGCCGAGACCTCTGCGACGAATCAAAGTAACGACGAAATGGGTGTTTCGTCAAATGATCTAAACGACGAAACAGGGGAGGGTGTTTCGTCGCCTGTATATATATTCTGCACAGTAACTGTTTATTTTTTTCTGTTCAAATGTTAACTGAGTTAGTTAACTGCTGTTAAGTGTAACCATCATGTGTATGATCTCAAATACGTGCTACATGCTACTTGCTTATCAACTGTGTGTCTATACGTGAACGACTTGAACACAAACTGATTTCACATACGTGCATACTTTAGGACGTGATTGATTACTTGCGAGCATACACTTAGCATACCGAGCAAACCAAGGTGAGTTCACACACTTACCAAGGCATGGGATTCCCCAGTTGGGTTGGGAATGGGATTGAATGATTACCTGTACTTACATTACACTAGACTATTTACCACGGTCCTCGGATTGGGAAGGATGCCTGTGCCAAATTCTACGCAAAGCCTACGTACTGTCCTCGGATTGGGAAGGACACCAGCACTAAACCTACGTAAAACCTACGTACTGTCACACCCTGGCTTTGCGGAAGCGTGGTTAATTTTGGTGTGACTTCTTAATACCATAGCTTAACCATAACAAGCTATATGAATTTAAAAACCATGCAAGTCATCCATTAAGTTTTGAAAATCAAACACAATACCATTGTTTTAACATACAACCATAACCTTGTTCAGTAGACATTACAACTTATAACATAACATAAACGTGGTTTAAGGACTGTGTCTTGTCCAGGAAAGAGACACATCCCCTAAACCCTGATGACTTCATGACAAGTGCAGCGGAAAACGTTCCATACCGTGCCAGATCCGTTTAATTTCCTGAAATACATGTGAGTTGAAAAATCAACAATAATGTTGAGCGAGTTCATGTGTAAGTGAGTAAGTAAAACACTTGTAAGTATAAAAGTTTCCTGGTATGTAGCAGTGTAAGAGGACTTGTGATCACCAATGGTTTGCAAGGCCATTAGCATGTCGTGAAATGCAAGTAGGTAGACACAACCCTAGCCGATTTTTGCGTTGGGTACCAAGTCACTCCAGGTCCGTTCTGTTGGCCCTCCGAGAGGTCCGTTCTGTTGGGCCTAGAGCTGGGCTCGCTACACCCAGATAGATCTACCGCTCGAGTCCCTCGGTGTTCTAACTACCCATTCACATGATCTAAACCTCCTTACGTTATTCATACCGTGTATAATAGTACTTGTAAACAAAGTAACATGTATTTCACCCCCGCAGTTAAGAAAACTGAAAACAGTTAGAGAAAAGGGGGACATGAACTCACAGTGAATGCGCGTCTCTACCAAGTGTCTCCAATATAGTAAGCTGTGCAACGACCTACAAGTGTTAATTCTATTAGACGGACGGCCGTGCCTTAGCTTTACAGTTTAAGTCTTTGGGAAATAGTTAGACAACTATTTCGTGTTTATGTTCCGTATACACTTGGTAGTTATACTTCTTCCCAAGGATGGGGGATACAATACATGTGCGTAAGTTACGTTTTATTAGTCGTGTGGTAATGTAATTACCGGTGTAACTTATATGTTAATGTGGAAGCGTTCGCAAAGTTTTGGGATCATTAACGCTTGTAAATATTATTTTTACTCTAAAATAATATTTATGTATTTTCACAAAATAATCATAAACAGTGTTGTGACAAATATATTTATCGCGTTAATCCTTGTGAAAATCCCACCTCCGAATATTTAGTAAATAAAGTCATGGCGAAATTTTATGTTTCGAAAATATGTCCAAAGATAGTTCTAACACTTGTTGTGTAAAAATTCTAAGTGTTAGGTTTTTAGGAAAATTTCGCCAGAGTTTCCTCTGTAACTGGAGGTGGCCACGCTTTCAAGCGTATCATTTTCTTTTAACAAATCAATTCAACAATCCTCTTTATTCAATCAAACAATTTCCGACACATCAAACTAGTCGACAAGTATGTAAATTTGCATAATCGCATGAACTTGTAGTTTTTCCCGCATCTATAATGTAAATCCCCTTTATATATGTAGATCTTTATATAAAGTAACTTTAATCTCATAAAAACCTCGTGTTTAGAGAAATCCGTCTTTACAACTTCTAGTAACAAGTGACAAAGCTAGTCCTTTGTCGGATCTTTTTGTTTCACAAGTGTTTACACACTTGTGGTTTATAAAACCATATTTATTAGTGTAAGATCCTTTCTTTAAAATACATGGTTTCTCAAATGTGTGGTTCTTTGAAGATACCGCTTGCGGATGCGTAGATCCGCTAGTTTTAAACACCATTGTACCGGTTAAATCACTTTTACATAAGTAAAATATTTCTACACAAGTT
Organism: Helianthus tuberosus; assembly: GCA_030545235.1. Lineage (NCBI taxonomy): Eukaryota > Viridiplantae > Streptophyta > Magnoliopsida > Asterales > Asteraceae > Helianthus > Helianthus tuberosus. Next base: position 83,792,594 of record CM060418.1, on the reverse strand, counting down.
CATGTATCTTGTGTGGTAGAGTTTCGCCTTTTAACCCTTGTGGTAACCAAAAACGAGCTTATGTGAAGATCCATGATCTTACAAAGTCGGGTTAAACGGAGATCCGAGCTACCACATCATAGATCGGGTCTAGATAAACACAAATTCCAAATACTACATCTTTTACACAAGTTACTAGCTATTAACCACCACTTTTAGTATTTTTTAGTAGACTTTTGATCATCATCTTTCATTTTAACGAGATTCAACCGACATAATTTCTTTTAACCACTTTAGATGAGTGTAAAAACAAGTTTTAAATGATATACCTCTAGCTCAAGGCTAGGGAAGATCTTTGGCGAAAATGAGGTGGATAAAAGCTAACGGTAGAGGTCCTTCGTGTTCCGAGTGCACCAAAGCTCCTTATACGCAACCTCTAACACTTGTATGATGATGAAATTGCAAGAACCAAAGTCGAAAATGTGGTGGTGTAGTGGAGGGGGTTCGGCCGAGAGTTCAAGAGGGCAAGGGAGAGAGTGAAATGTGGTGTTGATTAGTGATAATTATCTCAAGTAATCATGTGTTATATATAGGCAAGATTAGGTGTTATTAACCAATGGATAAAGTGTCCCCTAGATATTAATCATCTAAGATTAAGATAATCTCCATTGTACTAGTGTGTCCCCCCTAGTTTGGGGCCGGTTATGAAAGGGGTGGGGGGTTGGTTCGATTGTAACTAGATAGTTAGGAGTTTAGTTGTGTTAAACCAAGTTAAGTTAAGCGTTAAACTCCGTTAGTTGTATGTTACACGTTATGGCGGGTGTTAGGGTAATCAGGGACCCTAACTGGCTCAGAAAAATATAAATAGTGAAAATAGTAATATTTTCATGTTCCGGGTAAAGTCCGGGTGTCCGGTTGGATAGTAATCCGTTAAAGCCTTTTGTAACGCTTTAAAGTGTCGTTATTAACATTTTTAGTGACACAATTTGTTTTCCCGACACTTTAGAAAGTGTCTAGTAATATTTTCTCATGTTCTGGCACTTTACTAGTCAGCTAGAAGCTGGTTTATTTATTAAAGTGCTGTGTTTGGTACTTAAAGTACGTTTTAGGCACATCCGAATCAGTGTATCTTATTCCTAGAGACGCAGTACCACAACCCTTATATCCCTACACTCACTACCAGTGTAGCCAAAATATATGAGGCTCTTAACAGGCCTTAGAGGCAGTGTCTGCCTGATGCTGGTTATATCAGCATGTTCACTGTGTATCCGTTTAGTGCTACTGTGCTTTTTGTGCATCATGTTTGTCACTGGGGTTCAGCATGTAAATAATGTAGTGACAGCAAATAAAGTATGATGCAAGTAAGTGCATGTATCAGTATGCAGGTAGCAGTTCATCAGCTAGTTCAATCAAGCACAGTAATTAAGCAGTAATTAATCAGTAATTAAGTTGTACGGATACCTGGTTTAGTGCGGGTTGTCACATTCTCCCCCCGTTAAATAAATTTCGTACCGAAATTTAAGTTCTGCTTGTAGATGCAGAGTTTTTAGGAAATAAGTGGGGGTATTTCTCTTTCATCCGGTCCTCACGTTCCCAGGTAAATTCAGGACCATGTCTGGCATTCCAACGAACTTTGACGAGTTTGACACTGCTCCGGCGGGTCTTGTTAACTTTCCAGTCTGTGACCTCGACAGGTTCTTCCACGAAGTGGAGCGTGTCGTCAATATGAATCTCGTCGATGGGAATGGCAACGTCAATTTGAGTTGGACTTTTCTTTAGATTGGATACATGAAATGTATCGTGAACACCATTCAGTTCAGCAGGTAGGTCCAACTTGTATGCTACAGTTCCAATTCTTTCCAGAATTCTGAAAGGACCAATGTAGCGCGGATTCAACTTCCCACGATTCCCAAAGCGTGCCACTCCCTTCCAGGGTGAAACTTTCAATAACACCATTTCCCCAACTTGGAAATCCACATGTTTCCGGTTTGGATCCGCGTAGGCCTTTTGCCTGTGGCGAGCAGCTTCGATGCGTTTAAGTATTTGCGCAATTTTGTCTGTCGTCTCTTGGACGATCTCGGGACCAGCAAGCTGCCTATCACCTGCGTCAGACCAACATAGTGGTGATCGGCACTTGCGTCCGTATAGGGCCTCAAATGGCGCGACACCAATACTGGTGTGGTAGCTGTTGTTGTATGAAAATTCGACCAAGGGTAAGTGTTTATCCCAGCTACCTCCCAAATCCATAACACATGCCCTCAGCATGTCTTCCAAAGTTTGTATCGTTCGCTCGCTCTGGCCGTCAGTTTGCGGATGGAACGCAGTGCTCAGATTCAATTGTGAGCCAAAAGATTCTTGGAAAGATTGCCATATTCTTGACACAAACCTTCCGTCTCTATCAGAGATGATCGAGAGTGGTACTCCATGACGTGCTACGATCTCTCTCAAGTAAATTTCCGCAAGTTTACTAGTGCTGTCTTTCTCCTTGATTGGCAGAAAGTGTGCGGATTTTGTTAGGCGGTCAACTATTACCCAAATCATATCATGGCCTCTTGGCGTTCTTGGCAATTTCGTAACAAAATCCATTGAGATTTGTTCCCATTTCCACTTGGGAATCTCAGGTTGTTGCAGAAGTCCCGAAGGCTTCTGGTATTCCGCCTTGACCTTAGCGCACGTTAAACATTTGCTCACGTAAACAGCAACGTCGCCTTTCATCCTAGGCCACCAATAGTAATTTTTGAGATCCTGGTACATCTTATCCGATCCAGGGTGGATAGAGTACCGTGACTTGTGCGCTTCGTCGAAAATAACTTCCCTTAATCCACCAAACAGAGGAACCCAAATCCTTTTCTCAAAACATAACGTTCCTTCCTCGTTTGGTACCAAAAGCTTTTCCATTCCACGGAGATATTCTTCCTCAAGGTTTCCCTCCTTGAGAGCTTCCTTTAGTGCAGCACGAATGCGCAAGGAAAGATCGGTTCGTATAATCATTTCTAGGGCCCTAACCCTTATGGGCTTGATTCTTTCTTTACGACTTAGGGCATCGGCGACTACATTCGCCTTCCCGGGATGGTATTTTATCTCGCAGTCGTAATCGTTCAGCAACTCAACCCATCGTCTTTGCCTCATATTCAACTCCTTCTGGTTGAATATATGCTGTAGGCTTTTGTGATCTGTGAAGATTGTGCACTTCGTACCATACAGGTAGTGTCTCCAGATCTTTAAAGCGAAAACCACTGCGCCAAGCTCTAAATCGTGTGTGGTATAGTTCCTTTCGTGCACTTTCAGTTGGCGTGATGCGTAAGCAATGACCTTTTGGCGTTGCATCAACACACAACCCAATCCCTGACGCGATGCGTCGCAGTATACCACAAAATTGTCGGTACCTTCTGGTAGAGCTAAGATTGGCGCGTTACAAAGCTTATCCTTCAATATCTGAAACGCTTCATCCTGTTTGATTCCCCAATCAAACTTCTTATCTTTCTGGGTCAGGAGCGTCAACGGTTGAGCGATTTTCGAAAAATCCTCGATGAACCTTCGATAGTAGCCAGCCAAACCCAAGAATTGTCGAATCTCGGTTGGCGTCGTAGGCGTTTCCCAATTCTTGATCGCCTCGATCTTTGTGGGATCAACATGAATTATATTTCCATTAACCACATGTCCAAGAAACTGGACTTCGCATAGCCAAAACTCGCACTTGGAGAATTTGGCGTACAGTTGTTCTTTCTTTAGCAGCTCCAATATGGTTCTAAGATGTTGTTCGTGTTCAGCCTTCGTCTTTGAGTAAATCAGGATGTCGTCGATGAATACAATCACGAACTTGTCTAAGTATGGCTTGCAAACTCTATTCATTAGATCCATGAAGACCGCAGGTGCGTTCGTCAAACCAAATGGCATAACGAGGAACTCGTAGTGTCCATAACGAGTTCGGAAGGCTGTTTTCGGGATACTTTCCTCCTGTATCCTTAATTGATGGTATCCAGATCGAAGATCGATCTTAGAGTAACAGCTTGAACCTTGAAGTTGGTCGAACAGATCATCGATTCTTGGCAGAGGATACATGTTCTTGATCGTCAGCTTGTTCAATTCTCTGTAGTCAATACACATGCGGAAACTTCCGTCCTTTTTCTTGACAAACAGGACCGGAGCTCCCCAAGGCGAGAAGCTTGGTCGGATAAAACCCTTGTCTAACAACTCTTGAAGTTGTGTCGACAATTCCTGCATCTCAGATGGAGCAAGTCTATAAGGTGCCTTAGCCACAGGCGCGGCGCCTGGAACTAAGTCAATGTGAAACTCCACTTGCCTCTGAGGTGGCAGTCCAGGTAAGTCTTCTGGGAAGACTTCTGGATATTCCCTTACGACAGGGATGTCTTCGATCCTTGGCTCGGCAGCCTTCTTATCCACAATGTGTGCCAGGAAAGCAACACATCCTTTCTGTAAACATTTCCTTGCTTTCAAGCAGCTGATAAATCTTAGTGGCGTGTCACGCTTCTCTCCGTGAACCACAATTGTTTCACCATCATTAGTTGGGATACGAACAACTTTCTCGTGACATACTATCTCAGCCTTGTTTCCGGATAACCAATCCATTCCTACCACCACGTCGAAGCTTCCCAATTGAACGGGTAGTAGATCCAAAGTAAACTCACGTTCTCCCAATTCTATCACGCAGCCTCTGATTACTTCGTCGGCTTCAACTAACTTTCCATTAGCTAATTCGATCGAGTAGGGAATGTCTAACTTATTTGCAGCTAACCCAAGCATATTCTTAAATTCTAATGATACGAAGCTATAATCGGCACCGGTATCAAATAAAACGGATGCATAGCGTTGATTGATAGGGAACGTACCAGTAACAACATTTGGATCCTGGCGTGCGTCCCTAGCTTCGAGTTGGAACACTCTACCACGGGCTTGATTCAACGTTGGGCAGTTCTTCTTAAAATGCCCGATTTCCCCGCAGTTATAACATCCGAGTCTCTGCCCGTTTCCACCAGCTTGATCATTCCCCGGATTACGATTCACTGCGCCCGCTTGGTTAGCATTGTTGCCTTGATTTCTGTTACCTCCAAAATTTCCTTGTGGGCGGTTCCCATTTCCACCACGGTTATCATTCCTATTTCCATATCCTCCCTGGCCTCCGCGGCCGGCAGGGACCCAACAAGTATCCTTCGAGTGACCACGTTTCCCACATGCTTCACATGTTTTTAGCCCACATTGCCCAGAATGGTGACGCTGGCAGGCATTACACTTGGGCTGGGTGCCCATATATCCCCTTCCTTTCCTTCCACTGCCAGTCGTACCCTGAGCTGGCGTGTTTGGTGCTCCTCTCTTACCCTCACCGCTAACACTTTGTTTGAAGTTCGAAAACTTTCTTTTGTTACTTCCTGACGACTCAACATGAGTCTCTTTCTCCTTTGCCTTAACATCACCAAACCTGTTTAGACGAATCGCCTCCTCGGTGAGAGCCACGCTCAAATCGATGGCTTCAGTGATAGTCGCTGGTTTGGAGGAGGTTACCATGCTTATTATTTGGGGAGCCAAACCCCAAATGAAGCGCTCGATTCGCTTGTATTCAGGCGTAACCATGTAAGGAACCACTTGAGATAAGTCGTGAAACCTCTGGACGTATTCCGCAATCTTTGGTCCATCCATCTTTAAGTGCCAAAATTCAGTCTCCAACCTTTGAATTTCTGCGCGTGAACAGTACTTTTTGCGCATCAGTTCTTTCAATTCGGCCCAAGTCAGGGCGTAGGCGGCAGCTTCGCCTAGAGTTTGTACTTGTAGGTTCCACCAGGATAGGGCTCCATCTAGAAACAGCCCTGAAATGTACGTGACTTGCTGATCCTCTGCACACTTGCTCATGCGTAAGACAGAATCGGTTTTCTCAGCCCAGCGGGTAAAGGCAACTGCACCTCCTGTGCCATCGAAGTTAACTGGTTTGCAGTCTAAGAACTGCTTGTAGGTGCATCCTGCACGTATGTTAAAACATGTGTTTGGCATTAGCATCATCGCTAAAATCTCCAACTAGTTCATGGTAGGTTCGAATGGCGTGGTATTACCGTGAGGTGGATTGTTATTGCCTTGGTTAACACTTCCGCTTGCTCCTGGCTGAGATGCTGCGTACTGTGCTATGGCAGCAACAATAATCTGCTGGAGTTCTGCCTCATTAGTTGGCATGTTTGGTTCGCGTCTTGGTGGCATCTTCTAAAAGATGGTTTACGTTGGTCAGGCCATAGCGAAAAGTACGTATATAGTAATAGTAATAGCACGTAATATCTCATGTCATCAATACATCACATATATCAATCATCCACATCTCATACCATAACAATGCAAATAAGTAATCAAGCGAAACAGATATGATGAGAATACTGCGATTGTCATACATCAAGACCACAGAGTAAGTGTATCAGTACATCATAGTGTCATACAATCATCCATCAACTAGGGGCTACATCACCCCTGTCCAAAAATCATAACAGATCAGTGTCAAATACAACATCAAGTACATGTCAAAAGTCAAAATCAAAAAGTGGTCTCCAAAATGCTGTGCAATCCAACAATCGCCGTCTTCTCATCCTCGTCTATCTAATCAGTAACTGGTGAGCTCTATGCAGATGGTGGTGGAGGAGGGGGAAAGTGGGTATAAAACAAGCGGCGTAACTAGAGCCAGTCCTCCTCCTGGGCTCGCTGAGTACGAATAATGGAAGCAACCTGCTGCTCTAAAGCAAAGAGACGAGCAGCAATATCTGAAGGTAGTGGTCGAATCGGCTGTAGAGGGGAGGGTGCCTGTCCATGGCACTGACAAGGTAACAACCGAGCTCTCTCGAGCTCCTGTATACGCTGTGTGTGGGACTCATGCTGTGCGACAAAGGACATCAAGACGTCCTCAATAGTGTGTCCCCTGTGAAAAGCATGGTAGGGGTCAGTGGGTGGCATACCAGAGCCAGGTGCCCAAAGAAATGGCTCGCTAGTGGGGTCGAAAGGTGCCACGTGAAACGGTGCAACAGCGGGTGGAAAAAATGACGTCTGAGGCATGAAAGGGATAGGCATCGGTACATGCCCATCAGGGTGTGCTGAAGAACCCTCTCCAGGCCCTGCTGGAGGTACAAACATAGGAACCTGAAATGAAAAGTCAACATGTGGTGCAACAGGAGTCTGTGGAGGAAAAGGTGGAACGTCCTCGTCAGCCGGTATCCAACCGTGCTGTGCGGACTCATCCAGTGGATCCATATGCGCCGCGAACAGTGCATGTCCGGGCTCCAGTGGGACGGGATCAAGTAAGGGAGCAACAACAGGGTAAACGGGTGCAAAGTGCTCTATAGGGTGGTCAGCAGGTATATCACCAACGGGTGAGGGAACAACGGGATCAACAGCAACATGATCGCCCTCAATCACAGGAACATCTACAGGGAGATCAGCAACAACAGGCTCAAAAGGGATATCAGCATGTACTAAGTCATGCTCTGGTATAGGGTCTAGAGCGTGTAAAACCTGTGCCTCCACGGCCATCAAACAAATACCGAACCAATGAAATATTGTATTTCATACTTGGGATTTGTAAAAATATGTGTATCATTTGCACATATCAACTCTTGTTTGATATTAAGCTTTAAATCGCTTTCTGGAAGGTTATACGCGCTCTGATGCGTAAATATAACCAGTTTAATCCAACGAACACTCTGGAATAGTGAAATAGGCTTAACATACCTTAAATAACCTTTACATAACTTAGATATAAGTTTTGGAAGGTTTGGTGTGGTGAAATCAAGTTTAATCGCTTACAGGGACTAAAGTTGACAAACTGCGAAAGTATGCCAATTTGAACTGTAACAGACATTCCGGAACATGACCATAAGTTAAACACACCTTAAATATCCTTTATATAGCTTAGAAATAGGCTTTGAGGGGTTCGGTGTGCTAAAATAAACTTTTGGATCATTCAGGGACTACAAGTGTCAAAAAGTGCACAAGTTTGCATTTTCGAGCATAACTTACGTTCTGAATACATCCGGACATCCAAAAATTTATGTGAGCATGACTATATTATATTTTAGTGTTCGCCTTAAGAAAAATCCATTCGTCGCGTCATTTGGATCGTTTTTCGCGCTTATGCGCATTCCGTCGTAATTAAGCGAACATCGCGTTCGTACGACCAAACGAACCATCACCCGGCATATTTTTGAGCATGTTTCATGTCCACAATGTTTAGGCATCATTTTAGGGCCTTAAAGTTGGCTTTACGGGCCTTGGAAGTGCCGGAAATGGGCTTAAACACGTACAGGGACTGAAACTGTCATTTTTCAAACATGTGTGCAGATCAGAAGGGCCAGGCGGCCCGCATTGTGTTTGTCTGATCCTGAAGCGGGCCGCTTCCCACTATCAGACCAGATTAAATGAATTTAATCACAAGTTGCACATGTTTGATCCACCACCACATGTTCTAACTTGCTTAGTCACTAGATAAGGATGGAATTTAGCTTCCATAACCTTTCAACAAGTGTACGGGTTGGATCAAGGCACGGTTTCCTTGAAACGATCGTAACGGTTACCCGAAAACTATATATACCCCATGCCCCCCATTGCATAACTTACTAGAATTCTGATTTTAGAAACTCTAAGTTGAAACCATTGTTTCATACCTGAGATTCTTGAATCGGGATTAGCATTCGGGGACCCTGGGTTAGTATTCTTTCGTTCTTTTCCTTATTTTACTGCTTTTCGAGTCCGAAAGTCAAACTTTGTTTGACTTTCAGCGTTGACCAGTAATGGTCAATGCGAAGTTCGTTTGAACTTCGCAACGTGAGTGTAATCACGTTGGTTATAGTCCCTTGGGACTATGCCCACTGATTACCACGTTGTCTAGGGTCGTAGGGTAGGCGATCTAATAAATCGCCTATACCTTCGAACCCGACCCAGTTTGGTCGATCATTAGGATCCGACCAAATACATTAGGTGACCCTAGTATAGGGCATAACCTTCCGAGGTTATACCCTATGGTCACATCGTTTAAGTAGTTGTATGATAGGTAGTATATATGCCTTAGGTAAATTACCAGAATACCCTTTTCATGTATAATTGGTAATTAAGCATATGTAACCTAAACCTTTGTCACATAACTGATTATGTAACATGTTTAGGCATATTCTACTTGTCATAGGACTAGTTAGGCGGTCCGAACGCGTTTCACGCGCACGACGCGTTAAAGTAGCATAAGCTTCCTAAACGGGTCGTAATGGGTCGTAAACAGTTATGTTAAGTTTCATTTAGTATGTAGGCTTTGTTAAACCATATCACGCGAGTCTCCACACTCGTTTGGTTTACAAACCCTAATGCTACCCAGTCTTCCGATTTAGGTCCGGTTAATTAACATAGTTACCTATATTAGGTGCCGTTTGATTTCCGTGATCTCTAGCACTGCTTGGTGGTTATCTTTAGACAACTGAGCAATCTCAAGTGAGTACATAGACCCCTCTTTTACTGTTTTCCAAACTGTTTTGGGGTGGAACACATGTGCCTACTTATTACTTTCATGCTTTCCTGTTTTAACATCATATACTGCTATGTTCGTTAGTACATTATAGTACATGATTTTATGACATTTCATGCTAGGTGTGCCCAATTGTGTGCATTACTTAGTACCTCGTTTTACATGACATTTTGACATAGACATTTGACATAGACATTTCGGCATAGACATTTTAACATGATTGACATTTGATCATGCATTTCCCACAAAACATAACTTTGATTTAAACCAAGTTTTACTTCAATACTTTGTTTTTGTGCATATGGTTTAGTTGAGACATTTCACTTGCCATACATGACATTTTGACATAGACATTTGACATGGATATTTGACATAGACATTTGACTTGGATATTTGACATAGACATTTTGACATGATTTACATCTTGACATGAACATTTTACATTGTTTGGTTTGGTTTGATTAAGTGATTAAGTAACGATGCGTGTGTAATATGATACAAGCATGGTGGATACGCCGCTGGTACTTCCTATATATAAGTGTTTGTATGGTATTACATACTGTAACGTTATTTGAATCATTTCAGTTTGAGACATAGAACATTTTATACAAATAACATACTTTTCACAAGACATTGATTTACAAACAACTTATCTTATACAAACTCAGTTTACATGGTTATTCATTTAACCATGCATTATTCTCTTATTTATACGTATCACCTGAACTTATGGTTTTTCAAATGATTTACAAAGACAAAGCAAATTACAAGGTTCATGACTAAACATTTTCTCAAACATAAGTCATGAATCTTATTTTCACAAAACCTATGTATCTCACAGGCATTTTTATGCTGACGTACCTATTTTCACATGTGTTTTTCAGGAGCTGTTGCATAAGATGATCAAGATACACATAGGCAGACTTGGGCTTTAGTGACAATAAAAGATGCAAGACTAGTTAATTATGTTGTTTTTCCTTGTTTGTTAAGACATTGTAACACTTTTAATCAATAAAACGAAACTTCAATTGCCATGGATTTGAAACAATTAATTCTGTTACAACACTCCCCGATGTTTCCGCCACGTTTTGTATGTTCCACGTGGTCGGGGTGTGACAGAAAAGATGGTATCAGAGCCAATGGTTATAGGGAATTAGGTTATTAGTAATGCTTTGACCTAGTCTATAACTTTCTTAGGACCCTAACGCGAGTTTACTTGCGTTTAGTCATAAAACAATACCGTCACCTATCCTTAGGTGACGACCTCAACAAGAACATAAATTTCAAAACCGCTTTGAAAACTAATCATCTGTTCTAGGATGATTTATTACAAGGTTTTGAACCCTCTATTGTAAGGTTTTGAACCCTCTGTTATATGGTTTTGAACCCCTTTGAGTTTTCAAAAATCTTGTCAAGGTTTTGGGTTTTAAATAATGTGAACACGTGCAAACTGGAAGGGTGAATGCCTGTATTCTGAGTTTTCTGTCTAGGCAAGCACTTCGTATACATCTCAACCAGACGCGAGACCAGTTGTGCTTACCTGGGAATTCTTGGGATGAGTGTTCACTTATAGGCGAGCATGTCTTCGCGATACATTATATTGACCCACTTACTTTGATTAGTCACTGTCTCATTTGTTTGCCTTTGGTAACAAACAAATGGTCACAATCTACATGCCTTGTCATTTTCTTTTGACTATCTTTCGCTTGTTTCCTCCTATGCCTTTCGTTATCTTCAAGATGCTTCTTCATCGCAACAACAATGTCCGAACCAGGTGCTGCAACTACCCATCCAATAGGCGTCGTACTCCAGAAGACCGTTGATTTAGCTATCACCATGACTCATCTCAAGGATGAAGCCGTGCAAGGGAACCGCTCCTTGGAGAAATCAATGCAACTGCCATCATCCGAACCAAATACCCTGTTTCAAATGTACCCACGGTGGACGATGGAGACATTTGGTTAACATGTGCCGCTTTGCAATCCAAAGCAAAGCTGTTACAAATCCTGCTGCTGCTCAACCTTCAAACTCTGCTTCATATGTCGCTTGACATATCTAGCGCCTCAACCTCATGAACTTTCTACCTTGTGTGTCGACGTAAGCACGCCTAGTGCAAGGTGTCGGAACACTCTCGTTACACAAACTCCAAAAATCCATGTAGGATCTTTCTATCCTCATAATTAGATCCTTGTGGATGGGTATCATTCATCGGAGTCCTTAATTGAATTCTTTGTATGATTTAATACGTACATTACGATTCAATAAGGACAAAGCCGAATTCTTATTAAGATCTTTCTATCTTCATAGTTAGATTCTGGTTAATGATTAAAGTGCCAAATGAAATCCACGAATTGGATTCCTGGTGTGCTTTAAGTATCCGCGTCCAAAGATAACAAATTAATAACCAAGTTAAACAACTAAGAGATTATGTGCTTATGTGTTTTCTTATGTGTTTTGTGTTTTTGTATACTCTGGATATTCGCTATCCAAATCCTCGTAGAATCTTTCTTATCTTCATATGAAGGATTCGTAGTAGGATATTCAAAAAGGTACTATCTTAAATCCTTAATGGACTTCCACGTTGTAGTTAAGTCCCTTGGATTATAAAGTACTATTCCAAAGTTTAAGGGAAACATGTGTTGAAAAGTTAAATACATCCTACGTCGGTGTAGTTAAATGTTTTTGAATTAAAGAGATCCTACGTCGATCTAAAGTTAAATACATCCTACGTCGGTGTAGTTAAATGTTTTTGAGTTAAAGAGATCCTACGTCGATCTAAAGTTAAAGAGATCCTACGTCGATCTAAAGTTAAATACATCCTACGTCGGTGTAGTTAAATGTTTCTCTTAGATAGTTGAGTTAAAGAGATCCTACGTCGATCTAAAGTTAAAGAGATCCTACGTCGATCTAAAGTTAAATACATCCTACGTCGGTGTAGTTAAATGTTTCTCTTAGATAGTTGAGTTAAAGAGATCCTACGTCGATCTAAAGTTAAAGAGATCCTACGTCGATCTAAAGTTAAATACATCCTACGTCGGTGTAGTTAAATGTTTCTCTTAGATAGTTGAGTTAAAGAGATCCTACGTCGATCTAAATTAAATAGATTGGTCCGACAATCTAGTTAAATACATCCTACGTCGATGTAGTTAAATTTTCCCCGTAGATAGTTCAGTTAAAGAGATCCTACGTCGATCTAAGTTAAATAGATTGGTTCGACAATCTAGTTAAATATATCATGTGTTTATGTAGTTAAATAGGCCCTCGGGTGGTCTAAATCAAGAGATTGTTTGTTAATCCAATCCTTTGGTGACCTAGTTAAAGTGACTCTATTGCAGTCAAGTTAATTCACCACAGGATTATTCGTTTGATTTTTCCCCATACGCATTATGAAATGAACTGTGCGGACTGTGCAAGGAACTACGTAATTATGGAGGCCTACATAATTATGGAATTCAGTGCACAGAAACCACAGAAAGTTTTGTCATGTGTTAAGACCAACAGTGGCAAGAGTAATGATACGGGAGAAGTCTTGGACTTCGACCAATGTCATTTATTCTCACACTACCAAATTCTGATCTCAATCATACACACAGTTTCCTATGATGAGTCTTCATAAGAAACGTTCTTCTGTCTGTAGTTCAAAACTCCGTGTTTTGTTACTACAATGACTTCACTTTGATGGTTGACATTTTCGCTAAGAATCCTAACATAGCCCAGAGTTCTACTTAGGGTTCAAGGGGTTCATTCAAAGCGAAAACATCACTGTCGTCTCCACAAGTTTCTCCTAAAATTAAATTTCGGGACGAAATTTCCTAAAGTAGGGGAGACTGTAACACCTGTGCCTCCACGGCCATCAAACAAATACCGAACCAATGAAATATTGTATTTCATACTTGGGATTTGTAAAAATATGTGTATCATTTGCACATATCAACTCTTGTTTGATATTAAGCTTTAAATCGCTTTCTGGAAGGTTATACGCGCTCTGATGCGTAAATATAACCAGTTTAATCCAACGAACACTCTGGAATAGTGAAATAGGCTTAACATACCTTAAATAACCTTTACATAACTTAGATATAAGTTTTGGAAGGTTTGGTGTGGTGAAATCAAGTTTAATCGCTTATAGGGACTAAAGTTGACAAACTGCGAAAGTATGCCAATTTGAACTGTAACAGACATTCCGGAACATGACCATAAGTTAAACACACCTTAAATATCCTTTATATAGCTTAGAAATAGGCTTTGAGGGGTTCGGTGTGCTAAAATAAACTTTTGGATCATTCAGGGACTAAAAGTGTCAAAAAGTGCACAAGTTTGCATTTTCGAGCATAACTTACGTTCTGAATACATCCGGACATCCAAAAATTTATGTGAGCATGAATATATTATATTTTAGTGTTCGCCTTAAGAAAAATCCATTCGTCGCGTCATTTGGATCGTTTTTCGCGCTTATGCGCATTCCGTCGTAATTAAGCGAACATCGCGTTCGTACGACCAAACGAACCATCACCCGGCATATTTTTGAGCATGTTTCATGTACACAATGTTTAGGCATCATTTTAGGGCCTTAAAGTTGGCTTTACGGGCCTTGGAAGTGCCGGAAATGGGCTTAAACACGTACAGGGACTGAAACTGTCATTTTTCAAACATGTGTGCAGATCAGAAGGGCCAGGCGGCCCGCATTGTGTTTGTCTGATCCTGAAGCGGGCCGCTTCCCACTATCAGACCAGATTAAATGAATTTAATCACAAGTTTCACATGTTTGATCCACCACCACATGTTCTAACTTGCTTAGTCACTAGATAAGGATGGAATTTAGCTTCCATAACCTTTCAACAAGTGTACGGGTTGGATCAAGGCACGGTTTCCTTGAAACGATCGTAACGGTTACCCGAAAACTATATATACCCCATGCCCCCCATTGCATAACTTACTAGAATTCTGATTTTAGAAACTCTAAGTTGAAACCATTGTTTCATACCTGAGATTCTTGAATCGGGATTAGCATTCGGGGACCCTGGGTTAGTATTCTTTCGTTCTTTTCCTTATTTTACTGCTTTTCGAGTCCGAAAGTCAAACTTTGTTTGACTTTCAGCGTTGACCAGTAATGGTCAATGCGAAGTTCGTTTGAACTTCGCAACGTGAGTGTAATCACGTTGGTTATAGTCCCTTGGGACTATGCCCACTGATTACCACGTTGTCTAGGGTCGTAGGGTAGGCGATCTAATAAATCGCCTATACCTTCGAACCCGACCCAGTTTGGTCGATCATTAGGATCCGACCAAATACATTAGGTGACCCTAGTATAGGGCATAACCTTCCGAGGTTATACCCTATGGTCACATCGTTTAAGTAGTTGTATGATAGGTAGTATATATGCCTTAGGTAAATTACCAGAATACCCTTTTCATGTATAATTGGTAATTAAGCATATGTAACCTAAACCTTTGTCACATAACTGATTATGTAACATGTTTAGGCATATTCTACTTGTCATAGGACTAGTTAGGCGGTCCGAACGCGTTTCACGCGCACGACGCGTTAAAGTAGCATAAGCTTCCTAAACGGGTCGTAATGGGTCGTAAACAGTTATGTTAAGTTTCATTTAGTATGTAGGCTTTGTTAAACCATATCACGCGAGTCTCCACACTCGTTTGGTTTACAAACCCTAATGCTACCCAGTCTTCCGATTTAGGTCCGGTTAATTAACATAGTTACCTATATTAGGTGCCGTTTGATTTCCGTGATCTCTAGCACTGCTTGGTGGTTATCTTTAGACAACTGAGCAATCTCAAGTGAGTACATAGACCCCTCTTTTACTGTTTTCCAAACTGTTTTGGGGTGGAACACATGTGCCTACTTATTACTTTCATGCTTTCCTGTTTTAACATCATATACTGCTATGTTCGTTAGTACATTATAGTACATGATTTTATGACATTTCATGCTAGGTGTGCCCAATTGTGTGCATTACTTAGTACCTCGTTTTACATGACATTTTGACATAGACATTTGACATAGACATTTCGGCATAGACATTTTAACATGATTGACATTTGATCATGCATTTCCCACAAAACATAACTTTGATTTAAACCAAGTTTTACTTCAATACTTTGTTTTTGTGCATATGGTTTAGTTGAGACATTTCACTTGCCATACATGACATTTTGACATAGACATTTGACATGGATATTTGACATAGACATTTGACTTGGATATTTGACATAGACATTTTGACATGATTTACATCTTGACATGAACATTTTACATTGTTTGGTTTGGTTTGATTAAGTGATTAAGTAACGATGCGTGTGTAATATGATACAAGCATGGTGGATACGCCGCTGGTACTTCCTATATATAAGTGTTTGTATGGTATTACATACTGTAACGTTATTTGAATCATTTCAGTTTGAGACATAGAACATTTTATACAAATAACATACTTTTCACAAGACATTGATTTACAAACAACTTATCTTATACAAACTCAGTTTACATGGTTATTCATTTAACCATGCATTATTCTCTTATTTATACGTATCACCTGAACTTATGGTTTTTCAAATGATTTACAAAGACAAAGCAAATTACAAGGTTCATGACTAAACATTTTCTCAAACATAAGTCATGAATCTTATTTTCACAAAACCTATGTATCTCACAGGCATTTTTATGCTGACGTACCTATTTTCACATGTGTTTTTCAGGAGCTGTTGCATAAGATGATCAAGATACACATAGGCAGACTTGGGCTTTAGTGACAATAAAAGATGCAAGACTAGTTAATTATGTTGTTTTTCCTTGTTTGTTAAGACATTGTAACACTTTTAATCAATAAAACGAAACTTCAATTGCCATGGATTTGAAACAATTAATTTTGTTACAACACTCCCCGATGTTTCCGCCACGTTTTGTATGTTCCACGTGGTCGGGGTGTGACAGAGCGGCTGCCTGCTCAGGAGCAACGGCAGGCTCGAAGTCATCAAAAGCCATGTCAAACTCAAAATCTGGGTCAATAGGCTCAAATAGGTCAACAGCGTCTACTGGATCCTCCATAAACTGATCCATCGGAACGTACTCTATGTCACGATCAGGGTCGAATCCTGGGGGAAACATAGGGTCGGAATCCCCCTCTCATCATGGTCAAAAGCGAAACTGGGGATAGGAGCGACAGAAGATGCATGATCAGGCTCTGACTCATGAGAGAAGTGCTGTGCACTCTGGACATGTGAGGGTACAGAAGCCACAGACTCAAAGGAGTCCGCGACTGGGGAGTGAACAGGTGGCTCCGCGACGGGAGCGTCCGCGATCAACAAGGGATCGGCAGCAGGAAGGGCCTCGCCCTGAGCATCGTCCTCGAAAGGCTCCTCATCAAACATATCGATATCATCCTCCTCATCGTCGATGGGTAAATCGTAAGCTGGGTACGCAGCAAGCGGTATAGGAGCAGGGATCAATGCCAATGGTAGATCCCCGGCGATAGGACCATCTGCGAGCTCGCCAGCACCGTCAGGTAGTGCAAAAGGCTGGAAATCGTCCTCATCTGTGCTAGTGTAGTCGGACGTGTAAACCTCGTGCTCCGATGACTCAATGTCGTCTGAAACGATAGGCCTCGGGCCTGTGGTGCCTGAACCACCAGTGTCTGCAGAATCCATGTGTCTGTAACATATACACAAACATGCACAAATACTCAATCATAAATCAAGTAATCACATAAATCACCAAGTAAGGCATCACATAATCCTCCTAGTCTTACTAGCCAATTTCATCCAGTCTACAAGACTGCTCTATCCTTCACTTAAACCAAACCTCGATCCTCCAGATCGATCCTATAACAAACCAATGTGCTCGACTACCTTGATCACCTCGGTCCTCCAGACCGATCCTCAGCCCTCCAAGCTGAGCCTATAAATAAATAAAATGTGCTCAACATTTGTTTGTAAAAAAAGTTGTGGATCTGGACTTAAGTGGTATGCAGAAAAATGTTTTCGTGAGAGCCCTAGTGATCATAGTCTAGACTCGAGAAAGAATCCTAGTTCGCTATGATCAGAGCTCTGATACCAAGCTGTCACACCCTGGCTTTGCGGAAGCGTGGTTAATTTTGGTGTGACTTCTTAATACCATAGCTTAACCATAACAAGCTATATGAATTTAAAAACCATGCAAGTCATCCATTAAGTTTTGAAAATCAAACACAATACCATTGTTTTAACATACAACCATAACCTTGTTCAGTAGACATTACAACTTATAACATAACATAAACGTGGTTTAAGGACTGTGTCTTGTCCAGGAAAGAGACACATCCCCTAAACCCTGATGACTTCATGACAAGTGCAGCGGAAAACGTTCCATACCGTGCCAGATCCGTTTAATTTCCTGAAATACATGTGAGTTGAAAAATCAACAATAATGTTGAGCGAGTTCATGTGCAAGTGAGTAAGTAAAACACTTGTAAGTATAAAAGTTTCCTGGTATGTAGCAGTGTAAGAGGACTTGTGATCACCAATGGTTTGCAAGGCCATTAGCATGTCGTGAAATGCAAGTAGGTAGACACAACCCTAGCCGATTTTTGCGTTGGGTACCAAGTCACTCCAGGTCCGTTCTGTTGGCCCTCCGAGAGGTCCGTTCTGTTGGGCCTAGAGCTGGGCTCGCTACACCCAGATAGATCTACCGCTCGAGTCCCTCGGTGTTCTAACTACCCATTCACATGATCTAAACCTCCTTACGTTATTCATACCGTGTATAATAGTACTTGTAAACAAAGTAACATGTATTTCACCCCCGCAGTTAAGAAAACTGAAAACAGTTAGAGAAAAGGGGGACATGAACTCACAGTGAATGCGCGTCTCTACCAAGTGTCTCCAATATAGTAAGCTGTGCAACGACCTACAAGTGCTAATTCTATTAGACGGACGGCCGTGCCTTAGCTTTACAGTTTAAGTCTTTGGGAAATAGTTAGACAACTATTTCGTGTTTATGTTCCGTATACACTTGGTAGTTATACTTCTTCCCAAGGATGGGGGATACAATACATGTGCGTAAGTTACGTTTTATTAGTCGTGTGGTAATGTAATTACCGGTGTAACTTATATGTTAATGTGGAAGCGTTCGCAAAGTTTTGGGATCATTAACGCTTGTAAATATTATTTTTACTCTAAAATAATATTTATGTATTTTCACAAAATAATCATAAACAGTGTTGTGACAAATATATTTATCGCGTTAATCCTTGTGAAAATCCCACCTCCGAATATTTAGTAAATAAAGTCATGGCGAAATTTTATGTTTCGAAAATATGTCCAAAGATAGTTCTAACACTTGTTGTGTAAAAATTCTAAGTGTTAGGTTTTTAGGAAAATTTCGCCAGAGTTTCCTCTGTAACTGGAGGTGGCCACGCTTTCAAGCGTATCATTTTCTTTTAACAAATCAATTCAACAATCCTCTTTATTCAATCAAACAATTTCCGACACATCAAACTAGTCGACAAGTATGTAAATTTGCATAATCGCATGAACTTGTAGTTTTTCCCGCATCTATAATGTAAATCCCCTTTATATATGTAGATCTTTATATAAAGTAACTTTAATCTCATAAAAACCTCGTGTTTAGAGAAATCCGTCTTTACAACTTCTAGTAACAAGTGACAAAGCTAGTCCTTTGTCGGATCTTTTTGTTTCACAAGTGTTTACACACTTGTGGTTTATAAAACCATATTTATTAGTGTAAGATCCTTTCTTTAAAATACATGGTTTCTCAAATGTGTGGTTCTTTGAAGATACCGCTTGCGGATGCGTAGATCCGCTAGTTTTAAACACCATTGTACCGGTTAAATCACTTTTACACAAGTAAAATATTTCTACACAAGTTCATGTATCTTGTGTGGTAGAGTTTCGCCTTTTAACCCTTGTGGTAACCAAAAACGAGCTTATGTGAAGATCCATGATCTTACAAAGTCGGGTTAAACGGAGATCCGAGCTACCACATCATAGATCGGGTCTAGATAAACACAAATTCCAAATACTACATCTTTTACACAAGTTACTAGCTATTAACCACCACTTTTAGTATTTTTTAGTAGACTTTTGATCATCATCTTTCATTTTAACGAGATTCAACCGACATAATTTCTTTTAACCACTTTAGATGAGTGTAAAAACAAGTTTTAAATGATATACCTCTAGCTCAAGGCTAGGGAAGATCTTTGGCGAAAATGAGGTGGATAAAAGCTAACGGTAGAGGTCCTTCGTGTTCCGAGTGCACCAAAGCTCCTTATACGCAACCTCTAACACTTGTATGATGATGAAATTGCAAGAACCAAAGTCGAAAATGTGGTGGTGTAGTGGAGGGGGTTCGGCCGAGAGTTCAAGAGGGCAAGGGAGAGAGTGAAATGTGGTGTTGATTAGTGATAATTATCTCAAGTAATCATGTGTTATATATAGGCAAGATTAGGTGTTATTAACCAATGGATAAAGTGTCCCCTAGATATTAATCATCTAAGATTAAGATAATCTCCATTGTACTAGTGTGTCCCCCCTAGTTTGGGGCCGGTTATGAAAGGGGTGGGGGGTTGGTTCGATTGTAACTAGATAGTTAGGAGTTTAGTTGTGTTAAACCAAGTTAAGTTAAGCGTTAAACTCCGTTAGTTGTATGTTACACGTTATGGCGGGTGTTAGGGTAATCAGGGACCCTAACTGGCTCAGAAAAATATAAATAGTGAAAATAGTAATATTTTCATGTTCCGGGTAAAGTCCGGGTGTCCGGTTGGATAGTAATCCGTTAAAGCCTTTTGTAACGCTTTAAAGTGTCGTTATTAACATTTTTAGTGACACAATTTGTTTTCCCGACACTTTAGAAAGTGTCTAGTAATATTTTCTCATGTTCTGGCACTTTACTAGTCAGCTAGAAGCTGGTTTATTTATTAAAGTGCTGTGTTTGGTACTTAAAGTACGTTTTAGGCACATCCGAATCAGTGTATCTTATTCCTAGAGACGCAGTACCACAACCCTTATATCCCTACACTCACTACCAGTGTAGCCAAAATATATGAGGCTCTTAACAGGCCTTAGAGGCAGTGTCTGCCTGATGCTGGTTATATCAGCATGTTCACTGTGTATCCGTTTAGTGCTACTGTGCTTTTTGTGCATCATGTTTGTCACCGGGGTTCAGCATGTAAATAATGTAGTGACAGCAAATAAAGTATGATGCAAGTAAGTGCATGTATCAGTATGCAGGTAGCAGTTCATCAGCTAGTTCAATCAAGCACAGTAATTAAGCAGTAATTAATCAGTAATTAAGTTGTACGGATACCTGGTTTAGTGCGGGTTGTCACACGTACTACCGTCCTCGGATTGGGAAGGACGCCAGTGCTAAACCTACGTACTACCGTCCTCGGATTGGGAAGGACGCCAGCGCTAAACCTACGTACTCGCTACGTACTGTCCTCGGTTGGGAAGGGCACTTACATAAAACCTGCGTAAACCTATACTTACTACTATCCTCGGATTGGGAAGGATACTTATGATTACGAATAGTCTAGGGGATATATAACATGGGAAGCCCCCACCAATAGAACGTACTATCGGCCCAGTAGAGCCACATGTTACATACGAACTTACTATTACGCATTTACTTTCTGTGAACTCGCTCAACTAGTTGTTGATCCTCTGTTACATGCCTTGCAGGACCTTAGGTACTTATGGAGCTTGCACGGGAGGCGTAGTCGTTGTGGGCAAGGATCTTGAATACTTGTTTAGACCTTATGACATTTCATACTTTATTATGATGGGTTTAATTATACGCTTCCGCTATACAGTGATAACATACTTATGTTTTGGAACACCTCTCATATGGATTGTTTGGAATTAAATTGCAATTACATTTACTTTATACATTGTTCTATATGATTGGTGGCTTGATCCTGGTCAGTCACGCCTCCAAGCGGTGATACTCCGCGTGTGGATTTTGGGGGTGTGACAGATTGGTATCAGAGCCATTGGTTATAGAGAACTCGGTTTTAATAAAGGGAAAACGATTTTGTTAAAACCAGACTATAACCAGAACAGTGCTCTCAACGATCCACAACGACGCTTCGCTCCACGTGCAAGGCTCAACATCATAGGTACTACTATTCATCTTACCTTACCTACTTGCTAGAATTACATAGAACTTTGCTCGCGGTATGCCTAGATTACAGAACTTACTATACGTTATTGCTTGAGAATACTTGTGTGCTCACTCTCTTCGCACTATTCGCGAACCTCTCACCCACATGTTCTCCCCGATGTCAAGATCATGTGTGGACGCGTTAACCTAACTCAAGCCCAGTTGGCGGCTTCGATCACTGAACAAGTTACTGCAGCACTCGCAGCTGCCCAGGCAGGAGGTGTAACCTGCCATCACCACTTACTCTAGGATTTTTAGATCCTACTCTTGTAACTCAACACTTGTGCTTAATTTTGATTACTCTTACGCACACGACAAGTCAACACGCTCAGCCACCTGTGTGCACATACACGACTTTTATGGACTGTCGTCCTACTACTTTCAGCGACACTCGAATCGGCCTTCAAATGTGCGAACGACCTGAGGCTCGAAAGGTGAAATATGCCACTGATATACTCGAAGGCACTGCGCAAACTTGGTGGAACGCGCAAGTTATGATACGGGGGCTGGCGGCTGCTAATGCCACCCCATGGAATGATTTTAAGGAACCTATCATACGTGAATACAGTAGTTTTGATGCCATCCACAAGTTGGAAGTGGAGTCCTTTAACATGAAAATGACGGGGTCAGAGATAGAAGCGTACACGATAACGATCCAACAAACTGACAATTTTGTGTCCAACTATGGTGGATCCTCCCATAAAGAGCTTTGAGCTGTACCTCAAAGGCTTAGTACCAGGAATTCAAAACCATGTGATGACGGCTAAACTTGCTACTATTCAAGATGTTACTCATCTTGCTCATCGTCTCATAGACCAGGCAGTGGAACAGAACAAGCTGCCTTAACGTATCAGCGCTACTGCTTCCACTACTTTTGCTACCCTCAGTGACAACCAATGAAAGTGGGATGGAACCTCTAGCAAGGGTTCGACTACGAATCCGTCCCAGGCACAGCAGCGAAAGATCAATGACAACCAAAGTCCTGGACAGCAACATTTAGTATTCAAGGGCAGGGTGGAAACGAGGGGAAACCACCCCAAGCGCAAACGATGTAACCTACACCACAGCGGGCAGGGCAAACGCAATCATTGTCATTAATGCAACAAGCTTGGTCATGAAAACAAAGATGGTAGAAACTCACGTCCTGCAAGCCAGAACTAACAACAACAGCCACAAGATCTATAGAATCAGCAGCAACAGCAGGGTAATAAGGGATGTTGTCAGATGGTGCTGAAGGTCACTTCAAAAGACACTGCCCACGGTTGAACCAGAACCAGAGCTAGAACCACAACCAAGGAAACGAGAACTAGTGAAGACAACAACGGGGGTAATAACGACGGCAATGGTGCCAGGGGTCGAGTGTTCGTGATTGGTCAGAGTGATACTAGGAATGACCCCAGCGTTGCGATAGTTTCAACATCGTCATTAGTATGGACTGGTTATCCCAACAACAAGCAGAGATCCTATGCAAGGAGAAGACCATTCGTATTTCCCGTTCTGGAAAAGAACCTCTCGAAGTTCAGGGCGACAAGAGTGGTGTCGTGAGTGGCATCATTTCTTTCTTGAAGGCTTAGAAGTGTTCATGTAAGGGTCACACTGCTATATTAGCACTCGTTACAGATACCTCGAAGAAAGAGAAGAAGATTGAAGATATTCCTGTAGTACGTGACTTTCCTCAAGTGTTCCCTGAGGAATTACCTGGGTTACCGCCTCATCGTCAAGTCGAATTTCAGATCGAGCTCGCTCCAGGAGCAGCACCCATAGCTCGAGCGCCTTATCGTTTGGCTCCAACTGAATTGGAAGAACTGTCAAAGCAGCTACAAGAACTCTTGGAAAAGGGTTTTATACGTCCTAGCTCTTCGCCCTGGGGAGCTCCAGTGTTGTTCGTAAAGAAGAAAGACGGTACGTTCAGGATGTGTATAGACTACCGTGAACTCAACAAGGTGACGATCAAGAATCGTTATCCTCTTCCGCGCATAGATGATTTATTCGATCAGCTGCAAGGGTCGAGCTACTACTCCAAGATAGACTTAAGGTCAGGATACCATCAGCTGAGAGTCCGGGATGAGGACGTCTCTAAAACAGCATTTAGAACTCGTTACGGCCACTACGAGTTTATGGTCATGCCATTTGGGCTAACGAACGCGCCTGCCGTATTTATGGATCTTATGAACAGGGTGTGCAAACCCTATCTCGACAAGTTTGTCATTGTTTTCATCGACGACATCCTGATTTATTCGAAAAGTCAGGAGGAACACGAGCAGCACTTACGACTTATACTGGAACTTCTACGAACGGAACAGCTATACGCTAAGTTTTCCAAATGTGACTTCTGGCTTCGTGAAGTCCACTTCTTAGGCCACGTAGTAAACAAAGATGGGATCCATGTCGATCCATCCAAGGTAGATTCGATTAAGAACTGGCCTGCACCGCGCACACCAACCGAAATACGCCAATTCTTGGGTTTGGCGGGATACTATAGAAGGTTCATCAAAGACTTCTCAAAGATTGCTCAGCCACTTACACTACTGACGCAGAAGGGTGTTGTTTATCGTTGGGGTAATGCACAGGAAACAGCGTTTCAGCACTTAAAGGATAGACTCTGTAGCGCACCTATCCTCTCATTGCCTGAAGGCACGGATGATTTCGTAGTCTACTGCGACGCATCCATCCAAGGTCTTGGATGTGTATTGATGCAAAGGGATAAAGTCATTGCTTATGCTTCGCGCCAGCTTAAGATTCACGAACGGAATTACACAACACACGACTTAGAGTTGGGAGCGGTTGTTTTTGCACTTAAGATATGGCGACACTACTTGTACGGCACTAAATGTGCTATCTACACTGACCACAGGAGCCTCGAACATATATTCAAACAGAAGGAACTGAATATGCGACAGCGACGATGGGTCGAACTGCTAAACGACTACGAATGCTCAATCAGGTACCACCCAGGCAAAGCCAATGTTGTGGCTGACGCCCTCAGCCGAAAAGACACCGCGCCTAAGCGCGTGCGAGCTTTACAACTCACCATACAGTCTAGCCTTCCTTCCCAGATACGAGATGCTCAGATAGAAGCATTGAAACCAGAAAATGTCAGGGCTGAGGCCCTGCGCGGCTCAAGGCAACGCTTAGAACAGAAGGAAGATGGTGCTTACTACGTCACAGGACGCATTTGGGTCCCACTGTACGGCAACTTACGCGAGCTGGTAATGGATGAAGCTCACAAGTCTCGCTACTCGGTACACCCTGGTTCGGATAAAATGTACCACGATATTAAGACTACCTACTGGTGGCCAAGCATGAAGGCCCACATCGCCACATACGTTAGCAAATGCTTGACTTGTGCGAGAGTCAAGGCAGAATATCAGAAACCGTCAGGACCACTCCAACAACCTGAGATACCACAATGGAAATGGGAGCAAATTTCCATGGATTTTGTTACTGGCCTACCTAGATCTCAGCGCGGAAATGATACTACTTGGGTGATCGTGGATCGACTCACAAAGTCTGCTCACTTCTTGGCTATCAAAGAAACAGACAAGTTCTCTACCTTAGCAGACATTTACTTAAAAGAAGTGGTCTCGAGGCACGGAGTGCCAACCTCCATCATATCCGATCGTGATGCACGTTTTACTTCAGAACTGTGGCAAGCAATGCATAAATCTTTTGGCTCTCGTTTAGACATGAGCACGGCGTATCATCCTCAGACGGATGGGCAGTCTGAGCGCACCATTCAAACTCTAGAAGACATGCTTCGGGCGTGCGTAATTGACTTTGGCAATGGTTGGGAAAAACATCTGCCACTTGTAGAACTTTCTTACAACAACAGCTACCACACCAGCATTAAAGCTGCTCCATTCGAGGCATTGTACGGACGTAAATGCCGGTCACCTCTTTGTTGGGCAGAGGTGGGTAATAGTCAAATCACGGATCCAGAAATGGTAGTCGATACTACAGAAAGGATTGCACAAATACGACAACGCATGGCGGCAGCACGCGACCGTCAGAAAGCATACGCTGATTTAGACAGGAAACCACTCGAGTTCCAAGTTGGGGATCGAGTGCTACTCAAAGTTTCACCCTGGAAGGGTGTGGTTTGTTTTGGCAAGCGCGGCAAACTAAATCCACGATATATTGGACCATTCGAAGTTATTGAAAGATAGGCAGGATAGCCTACAGACTGAACTTACCACCTGAACTCAGTACAGTTCACAACGTCTTCCACGTATCGAATCTGAAGAAGTGTACGTCAGATGAGACTTACATAGTTTCCTTGAAGGAACTCACTATCGACGAGCGGTTGCACTTCGTCGAGGAACCTGTTGAAATCATGGACCAGGATGTTAAGGTCCTCAAGAACACGAGAATCCCTCTTGTACGAGTTCGTTGGAACTCCCGCCGCGGCCCAGAGTTCACCTGGGAGCGTGAAGATCAAATGGAACTCAAATATCCCCAGTTATTCGGAAACCAAGCAACTACTACTGAGGCTGAAGCTACGAATACAGAATTTCGGGACGAAATTCCAAATCAACGGGGGAATAATGTGACACCCCAGGAAAACCAGTAATCTTCGCAAACCTGCTCAGGGGAGCCGCGATACAATACAGGTAAACAACGTCACACCACTAGCTTCCTCAGTAACTGCATGCTAAATTTCGGGACGAAATTTCTTTCAAGTTGGGGATAATGTGACAACTCGAAATTCCGACATCCTTTATTTGCATTTAATGCACGTTGACTTTGATTGTATAGTTGTGATATGATAAAATGCATTGTGTTTGCATGGATATGTGTGATGGTATAACTTGTGTGCTATTTGTATATCATAAACTGCTTAACTTATAAAAGGAACCCGACGAAACACAACAGTGTTTCGCCATAGTCATGTACGACGAAACAGATTATGTTTCGCCATTCTCATCTCGACGAAACAAGTGTTTCGCCGGCCCAGTTAATCCGCGAAGCCCAGTTAGGGCCCAATAGGTTATATATTCACGTAACCAATTTCCTGCTTCACATTCTTAACAAAAATCGAAACCCTAGAGTCTCTTTTCTCTGTTGACGGCGACCTAGTGTACCCGAAGCCCTGAATCAATCAAGTTGTTATTTCATTCTTCGTGGTTAGTGTTTAAGCTTCTCGTATTGTTCGATTTATATTCGTTGTTAACTGTTTTGATCGAAAGGATAGGGCTCGATGTTGTATAACATTTACGTTCATGTTGCTTGATAAATTGATATTACTTGAACATATTATATCGATTTCGATTTCGGTGTATTGAGAATTGTTTTGGTTTGCTGTTGATGATTAGCACATGATTATGATATGCAATGATACGAAATCCATGATAATCGATGATTGCTGAATACTGCATGATGATTAGATGATTAATCTGTAATAGATGATTGTTGCATATTTCCTGTATGATATCGTATGATGTGACGGCTGAATTAGGGTTTATACGTAACTGGCATGTGACGAATCAAACTACATGACGAAACAGAGGTATCGACGAAACAGGCTGTGTTTCGCCAAGACCTCTGCGACGAATCAAAGTAACGACGAAATGGGTGTTTCGTCGAATGATCTAAACGACGAAACAGGGGAGGGTGTTTCGTCGCCTGTATATATATTCTGCACAGTAACTGTTTATTTTTTTCTGTTCAAATGTTAACTGAGTTAGTTAACTGCTGTTAAGTGTAACCATCATGTGTATGATCTCAAATACGTGCTACATGCTACTTGCTTATCAACTGTGTGTCTATACGTGAACGACTTGAACACAAACTGATTTCACATACGTGCATACTTTAGGACGTGATTGATTACTTGCGAGCATACACTTAGCATACCGAGCAAACCAAGGTGAGTTCACACACTTACCAAGGCATGGGATTCCCCAGTTGGGTTGGGAATGGGATTGAATGATTACCTGTACTTACATTACACTAGACTATTTACCACGGTCCTCGGATTGGGAAGGATGCCTGTGCCAAATTCTACGCAAAGCCTACGTACTGTCCTCGGATTGGGAAGGACACCAGCACTAAACCTACGTAAAACCTACGTACTACCGTCCTCGGATTGGGAAGGACGCCAGTGCTAAACCTACGTACTACCATCCTCGGATTGGGAAGGACGCCAGCGCTAAACCTACGTACTCGCTACGTACTGTCCTCGGTTGGGAAGGGCACTTACATAAAACCTGCGTAAACCTATACTTACTACTATCCTCGGATTGGGAAGGATACTTATGATTACGAATAGTCTAGGGGATATATAACATGGGAAGCCCCCACCAATAGAACGTACTATCGG
The DNA here is from genome assembly GCA_030545235.1 of Helianthus tuberosus. Lineage (NCBI taxonomy): Eukaryota > Viridiplantae > Streptophyta > Magnoliopsida > Asterales > Asteraceae > Helianthus > Helianthus tuberosus. The sequence goes on along the minus strand of CM060418.1, from coordinate 83,764,629 downwards.
CCCAGTAGAGCCACATGTTACATACGAACTTACTATTACGCATTTACTTTCTGTGAACTCGCTCAACTAGTTGTTGATCCTCTGTTACATGCCTTGCAGGACCTTAGGTACTTATGGAGCTTGCACGGGAGGCGTAGTCGTTGTGGGCAAGGATCTTGAATACTTGTTTAGACCTTATGACATTTCATACTTTATTATGATGGGTTTAATTATACGCTTCCGCTATACAGTGATAACATACTTATGTTTTGGAACACCTCTCATATGGATTGTTTGGAATTAAATTGCAATTACATTTACTTTATACATTGTTCTATATGATTGGTGGCTTGATCCTGGTCAGTCACGCCTCCAAGCGGTGATACTCCGCGTGTGGATTTTGGGGGTGTGACACGAACGGGTTATTAGTTGATAGCGCTATTAGGTTTGACAACCTCACACCGTGACCGGGGGAGATCGGGCGTGAACTAGTAGACCTTGCATCTCGGTCAATGACGATAGACATTGACCTGGGGCACAGAAATCTTCTCGTCAATAGTTTCGGTAACATCAGTTTAGTAGCTTTCATATGGGGTAGCTCCCCATGGCGTGATTATAAATGTTTTACCTAAACAACCTACGTTTTTGAAAAGTTAAAACTGGACACCTCGTGAACTCGCCAACATTTTTGTTGACACCCTACTGCATGCTTTGCAGGTACCAAGTGACTCAGGAGCTTGCGGCTTGGGGAAGTGTAGTGGTCGTCTAACCCATGTGTTGGGTTTAAATAATCTTGAACTATGAACCTTGTTTTGAAACTGTTTGGTTTATGCTTCCGCTGTTTACTTAGACTGTTATTTGATCTTAAACTTTTAAAACTACGAACTATGATGTTTACTAGCTATTGTGGTTGGTGAACTTCTTTACTATTAACCCATGCTCAGTATAATTGGTGGCTGGATCCTGGTCAGTCACGCCTCCAAGCGGTGGTACTCCGCACGTGGATTTTGGGCAAGACTCAACGTATTAGACCTCATAGCTCGGACTTGTGTTTACTTGCTTGTTTACTTTATGTTGTTACTCTACTATACATACTAGTGTGCCTAATTAGATAGATATGCATTCCTCTTCTACCTCATTCTCGCTACATTACGACATCACGCTCATACTGTGTTTTCTGGCTATGAAGACAATGAGCGGACGCAGAAGAGGAAGCGTTAACATGACTCAGGCTCAATTCACTAACTTGCTCAACACGGTGGCTGCAGCTTTCGCAGCTCACCCTGGAGGTAAACTCGTTACTTTAGGATGTTTAGATCCTACCCCCGCATCGTCTTTTCACCTCTAAGCCTATTCGCTTCGCTTCTCACAACAGGTCAGCCTGCGCCCGCGCAGCCACGTGTTTGCACTTTCAAAACTTTCATGGATGGCAAGCCTCTCCCTTTCAGCGGCACTGAGGGTGCCATAGGCCTTCTGCACTGGATTGAAAAGGCCGAAGCTGTCTTTCCTGTCTGCGAGTGTCCCCCTGCTAACTGGGTAAAGTTCGCGACTAGTACGCTTGAAGGAAACGCGCTTTCATGGTGGAAAGCACAGATTCAGATGCTTGGTCTGGAAACTGCTAATGCTACTGCGTGGGAAGATTTCAAGGACATGATCAAAGAGGAGTATTATCACAGGGATAACATCCACAAACTCGAAAACGAATACTATGAGCTCAAGATGGTTGGATCAGAGATTGAGACCTACACCAAGCAGTCCAACGACTATGCTGCACTTTGCCCAAACCTGTCCCGACCTATGTATCGAAGGATCGAATTGTACATCAAAGGTTTGGTCCCAGAAATCCGGAGCCATGTAACCTCAGCCAACCTCAATACCATACAGCCCGTGGTCCGTCTTGCTCACAAACTCACCAATCAGGCTGTGGAGGAGGGCAAGCTGCCCAAAAGGATCAGTGCTACTGCCGGAACTTCTAGCGATAACAAACGAAAGTGGGATGGAAATCAGGGAAAGGATGCTAACCCCACTCAGGCCCCAACCCAGCAGAGGAAAACTAAAAGCAACAAGGGCCCTCAGCAGCAGGGCGGCTACCAGGGCCATCTCCCCAAATGTAACAAGTGTAATCGACACCACAATGGGCTCTGTGCGAGGAACAAGTGTCAGCGATGCAACAAGATGGGGCATGAGGCCAAGGACTGTAGGAGCCCTCATCCCGCGAGACAGAACCAACCGCAGCAGCAGCAGCATCATGGGAACGTCAAGGGTTGCTTCTAGTGCGGAGCCGAGGGGCACATTAAGAAGAATTGCCCCCAGTTAAACCAGAACAACCACAACCAGGGTGCGGGAAATAACAACAACAACACCAACAATGCTGGGAATGGTGCAAGAGGAAGGGCTTTTGTGATTGGAGCTGGAGAAGCAAGGAATGACCCCAACGTTGTAGCGGGTAAGTTCCTACTTAATGATCGTTATGTTTCCGTATTGTTTGATTCTGGAGCAGATGCTAGTTATGTATCCTTACGTATTAGTAAGAAGCTTAAGTCCACTCTTACGCCGTTAAGCTCTAAGCACATCGTTGAAATAGCAAATGGTAGAAACCTCGAGGCCTCACACGTTATTCGTAACTGCAAGCTAGAATTGTCTGGTCAGACCTTCCGTATCGATCTCTTCCCCATCCTTCTCGGAAGCTTCGACGTCGTCATTGGTATGGATTGGTTATCTAAGCATCGAGCTGAAATCCTATGCCAAGAGAAAGTTGTTCGTATTCCCCATCCTCCTAGAAAACCCCTTATAGTCCAAGGCAACAAAAGCGGAGAAGTCACAGGCATCATTTCATTCTTAAAAGCCCAGAAGTGTTTACGAAAGGGGCACACCGCTATCCTAGCACTTGTTACCGACACGCAGAAAAAGGAAAACAGGATTGAAGATTTTCCAGTCGTACGCGACTACCCTGAGGTATTTCCTGAAGAACTACCTGGACTCCCTCCTCACCGTCAGGTCGAATTTCAAATCGAGCTAGCTCCCGGAGCAACACCTATAGCTCGTGCACCTTATCGACTAGCTCCCGCAGAACTCAAGGAACTCTCTACTCAACTACAAGAACTTTTGGACAAGGGTTTTATCCGTCCTAGCTCGTCACCCTGGGGAGCCCCAGTGCTCTTTGTCAAAAAGAAGGATGGCACATTCCGAATGTGCATTGACTACCGCGAACTGAACAAGGTTACCATCAAGAATCGTTATCCACTTCCCTGTATCGATGATCTGTTCGACCAACTGCAAGGGTCAAGTTATTATTCCAAGATCGATCTCCGATCGGGCTATCACCAACTGAGAGTCCGCGATGAGGACATCTCTAAGACTGCTTTCAGAATCCGCTATGGTCACTACGAATTCCTTGTTATGCCTTTCGGAATGACCAACGCACCTGCGATCTTCATGGATCTCATGAACCGAGTGTGCAAACCCTACCTCGACAAGTTCGTGATTGTGTTTATTGACGACATCCTAATTTACTCGAAAAGTCAAGAGGAGCATGAATGACACCTGCGCCTTATTCTCGAACTCCTTCGCAATGAGCAACTGTACGCCAAATTCTCGAAATGTGATTTCTGGCTTAGAGAAGTCCATTTCCTTGGGCACATAGTCAATCAGGATGGGATTTACGTCGACCCCGCTAAGATCGAATCCATTAAGAATTGGCCCATACCTAAGACTCCGACCGAAGTTCGCCAATTCTTGGGGTTGGCAGGATACTACGAAGATTCATCAAGGGATTTTCTAAGATCGCTCAACCACTTACAACCCTCACTCAGAAGGGTGTTGCTTACAAGTGGAGTAATGCTCAGGAATCTGCCTTTCAGGAACTAAAGAAGAACCTCTGTAGTGCTCCTATTCTTTCCTTACCTGAAGGTACCGACGACTTCGTTGTTTACTGCGACGCTTCTATTCAAGGACTTGGTTGCGTGCTGATGCAACGCGAGAAGGTTATTTCTTACGCTTCGCGACAACTCAAGATCCACGAACGGAACTACACGACACACGACTTAGAATTCGGAGCTGTGGTTTTCGCACTTAAGATTTGGAGACATTACTTATACGGTACCAAGTGCCCGATTTACACCGATCACAAGAGTCTCCAGCACATAATGGAACAAAAGGAGTTGAATATGCGGCAACGCCGATGGGTTGAACTCCTAAATGACTATGAGTGTGCAATTAAATATCATCCAGGCAAGGCTAACGTGGTGGTAGATGCCCTCAGCAGGAAGGAAACCAAACCTAAGCGCGTTCGTGCCTTACAGCTCACCATCCACTCAAACCTCCCTAAGCAAATCCGAAACGCTCAGGTCGAAGCGTTGAAAGCCGAGAACGTCAGGGCTGAGTCCCTGCGAGGATCAAGGAAACGGCTAGAACAAAGAGAAGATGGTGCTCACTACGTAAACGGGCGTATATGGGTCCCATTGTATGGGAATTTACGCGAGCTTGTAATGGACGAAGCCCATAAGTCCCGTTACTCGGTACATCCTGGTTCGGATAAGATGTACCACGACTTAAGGACTACATATTGGTGGCCTGGCATGAAAGCCCACATAGCAACCTATGTCAGAAAATGTTTGACTTGTGCAAGAGTCAAGGCTGAGTATCAAAAACCCGCGGGCCTACTCCAACAACCAGAACTCCCGGAATGGAAATGGGAGCAAATTTCCATGGATTTCGTTACTGGCTTGCCTAGGTCTCAACGCGGAAATGACACCATTTGGGTGATAGTGGATCGATTAACCAAGTCTGCACACTTTTTGGCTATTAAAGAAACAGACAAGTTCTCTACCTTAGCCGAGGTATACTTAAAGGAAGTGGTTTCGAAGCACGGAGTGCCAACCTCTATCATTTCCGATCGAGACGCACGTTTTACTTCTGAATTGTGGCAAGCTATGCACAAATCTTTTGGCTCACGTTTAGACATGAGCACCGCTTATCATCCACAAACGGATGGGTAATCTGAACGCACAATCCAAACCCTCGAAGACATGCTTAGGGCATGTGTGATCGATTTTGGCAAGGGTTGGGAAAGGCACCTACCGTTAGTGGAATTCTCCTACAACAACAGCTACCACACCAGCATTCAGGCAGCACCCTTTGAGGCATTGTACGGTCGTAAATGCCGATCGCCTCTCTGCTGGGCGGAGGTTGGTGACAGCCAGATCACAGGCCCAGAACTTGTGGTAGACACTACGGAAAAGATTGCCCAGATTAGGCAACGCATGGCGGCAGCTCGTGACCGTCAGAAGAGCTACGCTGATAAGGATAGGAAACCGCTAGAGTTCCAGGTTGGTGACCGGGCTCTACTTAAAGTCTCACCCTGGAAGGGTGTGGTTCGTTTTGGAAAACGGGGCAAGCTTAATCCGCGATATGTCGGACCATTCGAAATTACCGAAAAGATCGGTAAGGTCGCTTACAGATTGAATCTGCCTGAAGAACTGAGTGCTGTACACAACGTCTTTCACGTGTCTAATCTGAAGAAGTGTCTGTCAGATGAAACACTCATCATTCCTTTCAAGGAACTTACTATTGACGAACGGCTACACTTTACTGAGGAACCAATTGAGATCACGGATCGAGAGATCAAAACCCTCAAACATAGCCAGATACCTCTCGTACGAGTTCGTTGGAACTCGCGCCGTGGCCCAGAGTTTACCTGGGAGCGGGAAGACCAGATGAAGCGCAAGTATCCCTAGTTGTTCCCAAATGAAACTCCCAGCACTGAAGCTACAACCGAATTTCGGGACGAAATTCCAAACTAACGGGGGGATGATGTGACACCCCGTTGAAACATTCTCACTTATACTAGCTTGACAGTGGCTGCCTTAACTTTCGGGACGAAAGTTCTTAAAACTTGGGGATAATGTGACACTCTAGATTTTCCCGGGCAACTATCTTGTAGTGACATCGTGTGTATACATATTATTAAATGAAAAATGGTGTTGATCTTGATATGCTATGTGATCCTCGTGCTAAGTTATGTGTCGACAATGTGTAAGTATGATATACATAGTTATATATATATATATATATATATATATATATATATATAGTAAGCCAAGACCATGAACCCGACTCGAGACCACTCGGTCTCGAGTGAACATTAAACGGTTGGGCCGTGTGCACTTGAGCCCATTCGGAACCCATTAGGGTGAACCGACCTTAGAACGGGTATAAAACCCATGCCCAAGCCAACCTTCTCTCATTTTTGACATTTCCATCATCCTCCCACACTCTCCTGCACACACACTCTCCTACATTCTCTCTCACTAGAACCCTAACAATCAAGCATCACCTCCTCTCCTCCTCTCGGATTAGAACCGGCAGCCATCGGAGGTCTCGGATCAGCTCGTACACACCGATTGGAGGCTTCATTCTTCACTACTTCATACCCTTTTGCCCATACTTGAACCGGTTAGTGTTCCCTTCATTATAGATGATAATGTATGACAAAGTGTGTGCTTGATGAAAAGTATACATGCTTAGTCTTGTTGCATGATTTGTATGATTTAGTGGACTAAAAATAGTTAGATAATGCGGATGTACATTCAAGGGTAAATAAGATAAATCAATGGTTGTGTGTGAATGATGAGCACAAATTTGTCTAGATGGATGATTGTTATTAGTGTTGGTATGTGTTGGTTTGAATAATATTGTTGTCTAAAGCATGGGATGCAAGATTTCTATAACAAATACATGTGGTTGGTGTTGAGCCGGGGATTGCATGCTAGACATAGGGCCGAAGATGATGTCTAAATTGTGTATTGACTTAGGATTGTGATTATGCAAACAAAGGATGAACTACATGAATATGTGTTAAATGTGTGATGAATGTGCTTGATGAACTATTTGAAGATTATTGAAAATATTTGAAATTGTTGGTGTTTGATCCGTTTTGATTAGGATTTAGACAAGAAAACATGTTTGAGTGCTTTGGTTGGATAGTACGCCATTACATGAAATCGGAATTCTATTGGCTAGTACAAATGCCGGCAATCAGTAGGTGTGCCAGTCGAGACCCCCAGTCTCGACTCGAGACCGATAAGCCATAGCTCGAGACCGCAGTATTTGCGACTCGAGACCATCCCATGACAACTCGAGACAAGCTTCAATGACTCGAGACCAGCAGGGTCTCGACTCGAGACCTTAGGGGTTGCGACTTATGCTTGACAACCCGAGACCACTAGGTTGCGACTCGAGACCGCATAGTCTCGAGTCGAGACCGCTTAGTCTCGATCAGGAGGTTCGACTAAGTTATTGGGCCGCATTGAATGTTTGGGCTGCATGATTTCCTGTTACGGTTTATCTGGACTAAGTGTTACTGATTAACTGTTCAAGTATTAGGGCAGGCCCAATACCCTTGTATGTTTTGTATGCTATGTGTTAATACGTGTAAGATATACGTGATTTCTTGTATCCGAGCCTGACCTATACTGGTAACCCTAATAGGACGTGGTGACCAGCATACATAACCAAGTAAACTAAACTACATAGCAACCCAAGGTGAGTTCACGCACAAAAAGCATGCGTCCCAGGGAGGGACACGAACAAACTAAGGAATAACCTTAAATTACTATTTCCGGGGGAAAATGCGTTTGGGTATTATTTATAAATCACAACTAGCAAAACTAAACGAATCTCTATCATATAAAGTCCCTGCTTACAGTACCGATTAATCGTCGGGGGCGAACGGGTTATTAGTTGATAGCGCTATTAGGTTTGACAACCTCACACCGTGACCGGGGGAGATCGGGCGTGAACTAGTAGACCTTGCATCTCGGTCAATGACGATAGACATTGACCTGGGGCACAGAAATCTTCTCGTCAACAGTTTCGGTAACATCAGTTTAGTAGCTTTCATATGGGGTAGCTCCCCATGGCGTGATTATAAATGTTTTACCTAAACAACCTACGTTTTCGAAAAGTTAAAACTGGACACCTCGTGAACTCGCCAACATTTTTGTTGACACCCTACTGCATGCTTTGCAGGTACCCAGTGACTCAGGAGCTTGCGGCTTGGGGAAGTGTAGTGGTCGTCTAACCCATGTGTTGGGTTTAAATAATCTTGAACTATGAACCTTGTTTTGAAACTGTTTGGTTTATGCTTCCGCTGTTTACTTAGACTGTTATTTGATCTTAAACTTTTAAACCTACGAACTATGATGTTTACTAGCTATTGTGGTTGGTGAACTTCTTTACTATTAACCCATGCTCAGTATAATTGGTGGCTGGATCCTGGTCAGTCACGCATCCAAGCGGTGGTACTCCGCACGTGGATTTTGGGGGTGTGACATGGTTGTTGTAACCTTGGCTTTGAGGGTTTTTAAAAAAAAAATTGATTTTTTTACTTTTCACTCAAATGTATTTCATAAATTACCTTTAACGCAAAACTATTTGTTTTTTACTTTTAACATAAAACTTTTTATCTTTTGCAATCTATCCTCACAACTTTTTTTACTTTCAACTTTGGTCCTTTATAATTTTCATTTTCCGCAAATTTTTCGCTTTATGCTTCGTTCTAAATTTTGTGACTAAACACATTGAAACGTGCGTCTTTGGTTTAACGTTTTTACGTTTCGTTCTAAATTTTGCGAGTTAACACGACGCAACGTACGTGTGTGGGTGAATGTTTTTGCATCGTCTATTTTTTTCCCGTTTGAAAGGTTCAACATAACGTGCGCGTCCTAAATCGAGTTAGTTATAACTAAAGAATCCCCGCCGCATTGCGGCGGGTCGTAGTTCTAGGTTTAGTTTATAGTGTAATATCTTCCCTCTAACTAAACTTCATCACTCCTTATCTTCGATAGTGTCTTGTTTGTTTCTTCCAGTGCCTTCACCACTTGTGTGAAATCATATCTTTGTTTTTTGATCAGTCTATTTAGCCGCTTACTAGTCTCCTCCTATGTATAAGCATGGTCAGTTTCTGTTGAGTTCATAATAGAAATTCACATTTCTGGGATGAGCTTGTTGTGTTGATCTACTTCCTTCATTTTCTTCTTTCCTTGCAGATTCTATTGCTGCAACACTTATGCGATAGTTCCATTCTAGTACATCTATGTATTGAGCATAAAGAATTCTAACCATGTCCCCATCATCATAGTCTAAGCCGAGATCTTTGGCAACTACAACTTATAAACTATATTATGATGATCTATTATGACCTCATTCCTTTTTAACAATTATATTAAGATCAAATGGGTCTACAATCTTTCCCTTCTCAAGCAAATGTGGTATTAGCTTATCCGATACATTTAGATAAAGGTTTAGAAACCAATCAATCATTTGAAGAAATTTATTCTTCATTTGATCCCTGTAAGCCCGTGGTTCATTTATCTCTTCAAATAAATCGAACAAGGTTATGCAATCCTAAAATTTGGTGAATTATAAACTATAAATAACCATGCTAATCTAACTAGACTTATCATTAGTTGTATTGAATGACAATACCTCAAAATATGTTTCAAGATAATGTTGTTTAAATTCATTGTGATCCTTATTGTCTCCTAAGTCTTTTAATAAATCTTCCTCATGGTTTTCAAAATCAATCGAGTGATTTGGATTGGACATAAAAGCTTCATACTTAAACATGTGGGATATGGTGCATTTGTTCCCTTCTAGTTTTACCACAAACCCTTGTTGTCTTGATTGGTTAAGACTTAATATGTTTCTATATAACACTAACTTGTTAATTTAATTTATGTAACGACCTAAACTGTTTTAACGGAAAAACACGTAGCAGAAATATGAACCATAAAATTTCTTTCAATTTATAAACGTTCTATAATACTTGGACACCGTTTAAACCAATTTCTTTGTGAATGTTACATCCTTTATTCTTTCTTGATATATTTAATATGACACGTGTTTATAAGACTACGTGACCCACTCCTGTACAATCCGCGCCTTTATTCGATCTTCAGCTATTCTGCATCTCACATGGAAGACTCGTATAACCTGCAGTCACCATGCAATCATATCATTAGAACTTAAGTGACTTCTTACAATATGCATACAATTTACAATAAAACATTTGGCGGAACCATACGACCACATCACATTCTTTCCACAATTATTGTTTCATCCGGTTACATTTTCCAATCCAATCTTCGGATTTCAATGTTTATCCTTTGAGGGTCCAATCTTAATATGCATGCAGTTGCATTCCCATTCTCGAGGCTGTGGGGACCGTTTTGCTCTCGAATATGCTCCGGCCAATTAAAAATTAGCATTCCATAATGCGCAGAATCCATTTGGAATGTTGACACACATAAGATATTCCTTATAATCACTAGTTTGATTCAAAGATATAAAGTACAAGGCCGAGAAACCAAACTGGTAGAGCTTCACTACAAGTTTCCAAAAGTTACAAATGAACACACCCACTCAACTATTTATACTAGTAACCATTCGTGCGGAGGCACCTTTGAGAGAAGTGTGTGCTTCGTCCGAAGCGTACCTGTCCTTCGTGCGAAGGACTTGTCTCTTGAGCGACTGGACTGACTCCCTTCGTACGAAGGGTCCCTTCGTGCAAAGGGGTATTTACACTACGAATCCGATACTTCGACATGTATTCCTATACATACAATCATGAGTCAATACATTGACGAGGGCAACAGACATCGTGTATCAACAATCTCCCCCTTGGATGTTGCCGTAGTCATGCTTCATTTCCTTCTCTTCAAAATCTTCAATAACTTTAACATTCTTGTATATCAACAATCTCCACCTTGTTCTCGTATATCAACAGTCTCCACTTTGTTCTTGTATATCAACAAACTCCCCCTTGCTTTAACATTCTTCATTTGACGTGTCAGCTCAACAATCTCCCCTTTAACTTGATCTTCCTGTCTTCTTTTCAACATTCTATCTAGCTCCCCCGTTTAATCAGCTTCTTATTCTACTCCCCCTATCTATCATCTTTCTGTCACAACTCACTTGCATTCAAATAAACATTTCAGATTCAAACTTTGAAATTTTCAACTCAAATACAAATCAAACGTCTTCAAATTTCAAACAAATAACCCTCTTGGATAACCAAGTCCAAATTAATGACCTTTGTTATCTAATTTGAACAAACTGAAAATTTTCTTTCAAATTCAAGTTTTAACTTAATGGACTTGTTATTATTTTTCAATACATATTCAACATATTCAGATTTTGAAATTCAGCATCTCATCATCGGTTGTCGAAACATAAAATGAAACAAAATCTTTTTGAATTTTACAAGTTTTATGCTAAAACACACTAAAATTCTTTTTAGTTTTATCTAATAAAATGTAGTATGTACAAACATATTTTTGTGAGTTTGTGTAAGAGGATCATATCAGTTTTTGAGACATATCACTAACACCGTTGATCTATTTAAACTTTAAGCTTTAAACAAGTTCACTTAGATTGTCAGTATGTTTGTCCACTTAAATTTCTACACAAACTTCAATTGTTTCAAGATACGAGATTGTCTTAGAACTTACTTAACGGTGTTTCCCACCTCAGAATATACTCCCGTATCAAGATTCACTAGATTCAGTCTTACGGGTGAGTATACCTAATTGATATCTGTCTCTGGGTTAGTGCGAGGCCTTGAGAGCTCAGGTTAGTACCACCGTACCGACAAAGAGATAAAGGCTCGACTTAAAGTGGTGTTCCGTTTTGGAATCTTTTGACTGCCATTGTCATATCTTTCGATACTTTCAATTTTGTGTAGTTTTTCTAGTTTAAAGCGCAAAAGTATTCTACAAGTTCTAGGCCATTGCTGACGCAAAACCAGGAGAACTTGTATAATACCCCAGATATCAGCTTTGTGTAAAGAACTAATATCTCATAATCAGGCAACCTCTCAAACGAAATTTCGGAGTAGTAAGTCCATATACCCGAGAGATGTTAACCCACTTATTAAGAAGTTTTGTTATGTTTGTATCTCGAAAACAATTTACTGAATGTGCGAAACCTACTGGCACATCATCAGTGAGACTGTTTATCACTTTTTAGCTATTTATTTCTCTAGCGTGTTGTGATAGTCTACTGATGTACTATCATTTCCTCTTTTTTACACGAAAACTCTTTTGTCTTTTTCATGTTTTTGTACATTTTCAAATTTTTAAATGTTTTTGAGTTTTTCACCATATTTTTTCTCCCCCTAAAATTCAAAACATTTTAAAGAAAAATTTGACAACCCGATGTGGACAGATTTATCTCGCCATCCATTTCTGCTTCACAATCTTTGTTTATTTTTCACCCCTCATGATGACAAAAACATTGATACTTTTGAAAACATTTTCAGTTCTGTTTTATCAATTTGTTTTGTTTGTTCAACAGTGAGGGTTCTGTGATGGTTTTTTCAATCTTTTTCAAAAAAAATTTCAAAATTATAATAAATTGTTCAATCAAACCCATGATAGCCTTTTCAGAAAACATGCTTTCTCTTCATGTGTGCCCGGCTGCTCCGTTGTTCCATGATTTACTTTGGTTGACCTCCGAGACACCTGCATATGTACCAAATTAACCACTTGAACAATGCAACCCAAGCCTTCTTGGTCTTGAGTAATTTCCCATGTATTGATTCAGACAGACTTGGAAAATCTTTTTCAACTTTTTCAAACCAAACATCTTGTTTCTTGACTTCAACTTTTTCACTTGAAGAAATCATTTTCTCACCATCAAAAGTTTCTTTCCTTTTAATCACACCCATATTTGACTTTTTGAACCATTTTTCTTCACATAAAATTTTGAATCTTTTTTATCATTCTTATTTGAAGATTCACCATTGTATTTTGTAGGAACATTTTGTTTTACTGGTTTGTCTTAAAATCAGATTCATTTATTCTTTTCCAAATTTGTTTTCGTGCAAACATGGGCGATTTCAGTTTGACATCTTCTGATTTCTTTGTTTCAACATGAACAGGCTTAGATGTTTGTTGTGGACATTTTCTCGCGATGTGTCCAACTTGATTACATCTGAAGCACGTCCTGCTGTATTTTTCAACAGTGGAACCTACAACATGTTTTTACTGTTTCTTTTGTGCAAAGAATTTCTCATTAGTTTGTCTACTGAATTGGGATTCTTTGTCACTCTCTGAACTTGTTCCACGAACAAAGTTTATCTTCTTCACAAAATTTGGTTTTTGAAATCTCTTGTTTTGATTTTTCTTATTATAACCCAAACCAGCTCTTTCATTTTTAAATTTCTCTTTTGAAAATACGAGTTTCTTGGTTTGGTATAATAAGATTTATCTTTCTTGAAATTCAAATATCTTGCAGTTGTTGCAAGATTCTCAATCTCAGACACTTCAATTTCCACCAGCTTAAACACTTTCTCAAGCTTTTTCAAATTAATGTTTAAATCGGAAATTCGTCATCTGAAAACAATTTGTCAGACCCTATCATTTTGTACATCATCTATTTGGATCATCATTCATTTTAGATTCAGATTTCGGAAGAAAATTCTTATGAAAACTTTCCTCATCTTTAAACTGTGATTTTAAATTTTCATTTTTAAGGAAATCATTCTGATTTTCATCTTTAAAAACCTTTCCAACCACATCATTTACCAACTCTGACTCACACTCATTATCAACTTTGGTGTATGTCACATCAATATCATCAGGCAGCTGATCAATTTGGTTTTGAACATATTTTAGTTTAATGTTCAGCGTCTTTTCCACCCCCTCCGGCTTTTTCTGGCAGTAGCCTTACTCATGGGAGGTGGAACACGATGATACCCTGACCCTTTGCTCCCTTTCCCATCAACTTTCTCTCTAGATTCATTCTCTTTAGTCTACTTTGGAAAAATATGATCAAGTACATATGAAGAAGTTGAATAACTAATCAATTTCTTGTTTACCCATTCTGTTTCAATTCTAGACTATTCTTGCTCTTGCTTAAGCTCTGCAATAGTATCAAGATGAATGTTTATTGTAGTTTGCTTATCCATTACTGTAGCTTTAAGTAACATTATTGTAGCATCTAGTTCACGGGTAAGATCAACAAATAGTTTAGTTTTGATGTTCATTGTATCATATGCTTCTTTCATTTGATTGTAATCATATTTCAAATGGTCATTGTGTTTTTTCAGTTCTTGAATTTCTTTTTCTTTTTGAAAACATTTAACATCTTTTTCAAAACATTCAGCGCAAACACACTTTTGTTTTAAAGCGTCTTCTTTTTCAACTAGCTCTGCACATTTTTTTTGAAATCTCTTTTTTTGCAGCTAGCTCTGAGCAAATTTGTTTAAAATCTCGTCTTTTTCAGTATAAGCCTTGCACATTTCTGTGCATTTATTTCCAAAAGTAAACCAACCCCTTGGACTGCTACGAAAAACACCATCAGATTTCAAAGTAGCACGATCTAATTCAAAAATTTCCCCTAATTGAGCGCGTCTAGCATATTTTTTTGACAGTAACAAGATCACTATATCTCACTCACAATTACACCACCATAGAACTCAACAATTACACCTACTTGTTCGACACTATACTTAGATTCTGCCATTCGAAAAGGAACATCGGCTTTAACAATTCCATCTCCGTCTACCAAAACGACCGGAGATGTTTCAAAAAAGGTAGGCATACGACGTACAAAAAGTTCACGACCTTCTTTATCTTTAAAGATAGGATGTCCTAACCATCCAACCGCTATTCCATCCCCGTTATGCATTTAGCCCGCCCTGAATAATTCCCCTTTTGCCGGATTATTTCCGATGTAATCATAAAAGGCAAATTTTTCAAGAATTTTAGACCAAACTTCTAATAAACTTTGATTTTCGGCTAACCAAGCACTAACTCTTCTATATATTTCTTGTTGGAAGTATCCCTGATCCCATTGATAACGAGTAGGCCCAAATAATTCGATGGGGGTAGTTGCTGAACCATACCACATAGTTCCGACAACAACAAAAGCTGCAAAAAAGAAAGCAGCGATACTACTGGAAAGGACAGTTTCAATATTGCCCATACGCAATCCATTGTATAGACGTTAGGGCAGGCGGACACTAAGATGGAATAGACCTGCTAATATGCCCAAAGTCCCTGCTGCAATATGATGAGAGGCTATTCCTCTCGGAACAAAAGGATCAAAACCCTCTACACCCCACGATGGATTTACAGATTGTACTTTCCCTGTTAGCCCATAAGGATCGGACACACATATGTCTAGACTATACAAGCCTGTTACATGAAATGCACCAAAACCAAAGCAAGCCAGACCTGCAAGAAATAAATGTATTCCAAAGATCTTGGGCAAATCCAAAGAGGGTTTTCCTGTACGTTCATCACAAAATATTTCTAGATCCCAATATACCCAATGCCAGATAGCTGCCAAAACGCACAACCCAAAACACACAATATGCGCTTCAGCCACACCTTCGTAACTCCTAATACCCGGATTCGTTATAGTCCCCCCGTGATACTCCAACCACCCCAGGAATTTGTTATTCCTAAATGAGTCATGAAGGGTATAACGAACATACCCTGTCACCACATTGGTTCAAGAACAGGGTTAGAAGGATCAAAAACTGCTAATTCATACAGGGCCATCGAACCGGCCCAACCGGCAACCAAAGCTGTATGCATTATATGAACAGAAAGCAACCGTCCGGGATCATTCAATACAACGGTATGAACACGATACCAAGGCAAACCCATGGAAATACCCCTTTATGAAAGAAAAAAGACACTACGTAACTTTATTGCATTGTAAAAGACTATATTATGACTATGTTATAGACCCCCCCCCCCCCAATTTAGTGGATTATTTCAACGTAAGGGTTCATATTTGTTATATTATGTTTGGTAATAGTGGAACAGTTTTGTTCGTAGGAACAAAGAGAAGCAGATTTCTTCTATACTCGGTAAGTACCAATACGCAATTGGGAAGTTAATGCGATTTTCTATGAGCGAATGTGCCCATGCTTGTTCATCATTAGAGGACACTAGTCGTAATCATTTCCCTTATTTTTTCTTATTTTCTTTATAAATTTTTCAGAATTTATGAATAAAATCTGATTAGGATAAAGTACAATATTATAAATAAAAATAAAGGCTTTGTTAAGTTTCCACATCAAGGTAAAATATAGTACTTAGTTCTTTTTTATTTCATTTAATGCCTATTAGTGTTCCAAAAGTACCTTTTCAAAGTCATGGAGAAGTAGATGCATCTTGGGTTGACATATAGTGCGACTTGTCATATATAATGGGTCATATGGGATTTCCCCGTTTTCTCCCCAATCAAGATATCCTCTGTTTCGCCCACCAAAGATTAATTGAATCATAAAAAAATTGGAGCGTGAGGTGCAATTAGATCCATTTTTGGGGGGATTTGAATTACTATTATCAATTAGAAGAATTTATGGTTGGCTAAAAATCAGTTTTAATCTCAATTGTCTCAGATTTTATCTCAATTTTCTTTTTAATCTCACTCTCTACTTTCTCACTTTCTACAATCTCAATCTGTTCACCAACCAACTCATCTTTCTTCTCTTTCTCTTCGACTTGTGCAATCGTAGCTTTATCTGCTATGTTTGACACATTTTCTTCGTCCATTTCTCTCGAAACTTCAATTATTTCTTCTACAGGTTCTATCTTTTCTTCTTCTCTCTACACTGCACTAGATCCTAAGCTGCTTCCAAAGTAAGCTGCAAAAAAATTAAACATTTCAGGAGACATCATTGATCTTAAACTTTCTTTTAACCTTTCTTCAGAAGAAGAATAAACTCTATCAAAATTCTCTGGCGTTTCATCAAAACGAATTTTTTCTTCATCTTCAACACTTTATTCAACCATTTCTTCATGAAAAGAATGATCATCAGAATTATCAGGAGTTTCATCGAAACAAATTTCTCCTTCGTTCTCAATTACTTCTTCTACCATTCGTTCAGGCTCATCAATGATTTATACTAACATTGTAAAACATTCATACTCCATCTTTTTCAGAATCTTGAACTTCGTGAAAAATACCTGAAAAAGTCAAAACTTGGTCAAATATCCTTTCGTGCGAAGGAAAGTGACCCTTCGTGCGAATGGTGTATGTCACTCGTTCGAATGGTACCATTTCAAAAAGAAATGATATTAGTTCGCTTCGCGCGAAGGGTCAATGTGCTTCGTGCGAAAGGGTATGCCTTTCGTGCGAAGGGTCCCTTTGTTCGAAGATCAAGTTACGTATTTTGACATTTTTCACAATTTTTCGCTGATTCTGATTGTATTTTGGTCTAATTAGTTCAAGGTTTATCATTAGTGTATTTCGCACAATATGTCCAAAAATTAGTCAAATTTTTCCATGAATTCATTTTGAATTTGATCAAAAAGAAGAAAGAGTAGAAGAGAGATGTGAAAAAGTCTTTAATTTGATGGAATTTGCTGAAATCTTGTGTTGCTATTCGCTGATATCGGCCTCCAAGCTCTGATACCACTTGTGTGACCGTTTTGCTCTCGAATATGCTCCGGCCGATTCAAATTAGCATTCCATAATGTGCTAATTCAATTTGGAATGTTGACACACACAAGATATTCCTTATAATCACTGGTTTCATTCAAAGATATCAAGTACAAAACCAAGAAACCAAACTGGCATAGCTTCTTTACAAGTTGCCAAAAGTTGCAAATGAACACACTCACTCAACTATTTATACTAGTAACCATTCGTGCAAAGGCACCTTTGAGCGAAGTGTGTGCTTAGTGCGAAGCGTACCTGTCCTTCGTGCGAAGGACTTGTCTCTTGAGTGACTGGACTGACTCCCTTCGTGCGAAGGGTCCCTTCGTGCGAAGGGTCCCTTCGTGCGAAGGGTCCCTTCGTGCGAAGGGTCCCTTCGTGCGAAGGGTCCCTTCGTGCGAAGGGGTCTTTACACTACGAATCCGACACTTCGACATGTAATCCTATACATACAATGATGACTCAATACATTGACGAAGGATACAGACATCGTGTATCAACAGAGTCAAAATGGTTAATAACATTAAAATGCATCTGTACAATGCACACGTACAAGTTCTATCCACACTCGTACATATAAACCTCATACACACATACATGCATACCAGTCTTATCCACATACTTACATTTAAGTCAATACATACATGCGTACATACAATAATATCCACATGCTTACATTTAAGTCCCATACATACATGCGTACATACAAATCACATCCATGCACATGCATTTAAATGCCACACCTACATATACATAAAAGTTTCACCTATACACATATATACATACAATTTCCATCCATCCACGTTTGTTTTACATCCCAACACATTCATACATACATGTCCTAGCCGCATACACACAATTAGATCCCACACATACATACATACACTCATACATACATGTCTACATACGAATTCCATCCTTACCCGCATCTCACACAACTATTTGGTAGGGTTGGGGTGCATTTAGGAAGCTTAACGGGGCTTTGGAATCGAGGAAAATGAAGAAAAACATGAAAAAACGCTGTCAACGGGCCATCAACAAAAAGTTTTCCCGTCGACAGGTCGTCGGCTGTAGGTCCCTATCACATGGATCTTGACAAGATTGATGAGCAGATTAAGAGTGTGGAATCCTCTTAATATGATGAACACATAAATTTCAGAAAGCTGTAAACACGAATTAGTTTAAACATGTCTTCTATTGATTATCGATCTGAACGATTACAATCAACTCAAGACTCACAAACACTCAAATCACGCAGCCTATGTCTGCGTTTTTCACCTCCCGTGAAAATTATCTCTTTCTCTAGTTCTTCCAAGGGTTTAACCTAAACACATTAAACATAACATGTCACACCCGCATCAGAGGCGGAAGCGCACAGTGTGACTTGATCAGTTTTCATTGCATACGATGTAAGTAAACAAACTATATGAAATAAAACATACACGATGTTTATCCATTACCATAATAAAAGATATAAGGCATAAGTTGTTTGAAACAAAATGCAATATAAGTTAATAAGTTTTACAAAGTAGACTTGTCCCAAAATAAAGTTTGTAAAATATCATGGCTTTGCATCCTATGTCCCGTTCGAGGATGGGATATATGGATCAAACCCTTCCAAAATGTGGATGACATCGACTTCTTGACAACCTTGAAACCTTGTGACTTCCAACACCAAGATCCACTTAATCTCGTGAAATACATGTAAGTTTAAAACATCAATAAAAGTAGGAGAGTTCATGTCTTTTAGTTACGCATCAAATGAATTTTAAAAACGTTTGAAAGTTCAAGTATCGAAACTGGTATGTAAAGCATCAATGAACTTGTTGATCATTAATGTTTGCAAGGACATTAGTATGTGTGCCGACATAAGAAGCACTCAACCCATGGACGATTTAGTGTCGATTACCCTCGACTGGGATACAAAAGCACTCCAAGTGGTCCCACATGGAGTCGTGAGTGGGGCTCACCCGTACATGATAGTTCTACCCCTTTTGTTCCTTGGTCCTTAACAGGATTAATGGTGCCTAAGTTTCGCGCCTATTCGTACATGATCTGATATTTCATTCCATAGCTTAACCATACCATAGTAAACATGTATTTCCCCTCTAGAGTTATAAAACCAAAAACTTTAAAAAAAGCGGGACATGAACTCTCAAGTTTGCGTCCGTAATATCGTGCTAGCAAATAGGGTATCCAAAAGTGCGTAATAACCTACAAGTTCTCTAACTCATTGGACACTTGGGTTTATGTTAAATCGTGTACACGTTGCTTATCTTGAACGTTATTGTATTTGTATTTGTTAGGTATTTGAAACCCCTTTGTATTTTAAATATGGTGACATTTGTTTCGTATGTTCGTTTTAATATATATATATATATATACATATATACTTCTTATATATATATATATATTTTGCATTCATAATGTGTATGAATGGGCCTTACCCTTTGTGAGTCTTCGTGCCTCGCACGAGCATAAGTGGGCCTAGCCCATGAAAGTCCTTGTGCCTCGCACAGTTATATGTGCGCCTAGCCCATGAGAGTCCTTGTGCCTTGCACAAGTTAGAATGGGCCTCGCCCATTTGAGTTCCGTGTCTCACACGGTATAAGTGGGCCTAGCCCATGAGTGTCTATGTGCCTTGCACAAAGAAGAATGGGCCTAGGCCATTTGAGTCCCCATGTCTCGCACGGTATAAGTGGGCCTAGCCCGTAAGCGTCTCCGTGTCGCGCACGGGCTTAAGTTCATTATATATATTCTTCAAATATATATATTTTTAAGTTTAATGAACTTCGTTCACATGTATGTTCGGTTTGTTCGCGTATATTTGTTTAACAAATATGTGTGTATAGTTTTTCGAGATATAATAGTTAAAAATATTTATTTTTAACATCGTATTTACGTTAATGTACATGTACGGTATTCTTTGTGAGTGTACACTTCAACAAGTGTATTTGAGTACATCACTATGTACTTGCGTATTTTATACGTATACGTATACCATATTTATACTTGTACTTGTACATTCCATCATTGGTATTTATGTACGTATTTGTATACATGTACAATTCTTGGATTTTTGCAATTTCCACCAAGTGTATTCTTGTACGTATTTTATACGGATTCGTGTAATTGTATAATTCTTATATTCCATATGTTACACTTGGTGAATTTTTCACTTTACACTTTCCGGAATTTCGTTGTATTTAAAATATATTTTAGTGTTTCGTCATAGTAACCGAATATATATATTTTCGTGTCGAAAGTGGCCGGATGTCGTCCGTGATATGTGCACGCTCCTCGTCGTGATGCTAATACGATCATTTTCGGTGACGACGTTTTATGTTCGTTATAATGCTTATAATATATTTCGCGTCGGTTTGAATATTTATTTTGTTTGGTTTGTCCGATGTCCGCTTGCCCGTTGTTCGCTTCTCGTTTAAGGTTATCATGTTTGTGTGTTTCATATGTGCATACTTTGTGTGCTATTTTCCGATAACGGTATACATGAAGTTTCTTTTCCATATTCGTGCGTTTAAGCATTTTTAAAGACTTCATGTATGGTGTATTTTTGTTCATGGTTGATATGTCCTAACTCTAGTACATACACACAATATACATGTATTTATACACATACACATATGATGGTTATCGAATTATGTATATATATATTTTTACCCTTAAAAATATATATACTAATTAATACTCATTTGTAACTTATAAAAATATATGCAAGTATTTATTAAAACATTGGAAGATTAGGGCTTAAACCTTTTCATTTAAACTTCCTTAATGACAATTGTAACACCTGTGCCTCCACGGCCATCAAACAAATACCGAACCAATGAAATATTATATTTCATACTTGGGATTTGTAAAAATATGTGTATCATTTACACATATCAATTCTTGTTCGATTTCAAGCTCTAAATCGCTTTCTGGAAGGTTATACGCGCACTGATGCGTAAATATAACCAGTTTAATCCAACGAACACTCCGGAATAGTGAAATAGGCTTAACATACCTTGAATAACCTTTACTTAACTTATATATAAGTTTTGGAAGGTTTGGTGTGGTGAAATCAAGTTAAATCGCTTATAGGGACTAAAGTTGACAAACTGCGGAAGTATGCCAATTTGAACTGTAACAGACATTCCGGAACATGACCATAAGTTAAACATACCATAAATATCCTTTACATAGCTTAGAAATAGGCTTTGAGGGGTTCGGTATGCTAAAATAAACTTTTGGGTCATTCAGGGACTAAAAGTGTCAAAAAGTGCACAAGTTTGCATTTTCGCGCATAACTTACGTTCTGAATACATCCGGACATCCAAAAATTTATGTAAGCACTAAAATATTTTATTTTAGTGTTCGCCATAAGAAAAATCCATTCGTCGCGTCATTTGGTTCGTTTTTCGCATTCGGGACCAGATTCGATGTATTAGCCGTTGTTTAATTCACAACCACACATTCTAAACTTGCTTAGTCAGCGGATAAGGATGGAATTTTGGTACAATAACATTTCAACACATGTATGGATGGAATTTAAACACCTAAACACCATGACATTTCAACACATGTATGGATGAAATTTAAACACCTAAACACCATGACATTTCAACACATGTATGGATGGAATTTAAACACCTAAACACCATGACATTTCAACACATGTATGGATGGAATTTAAACACCTAAACACCATGACATTTCAACACATGTATGGATGGAATTTAAACACCTAAACACCATGACATTTCAACACATGTACGGATGGGATTAAGGCACGTTTTCCATGAAACGATCTTAACGGTTCGGGTATTCCTATAAATACCCATCCACCCCCATTGCTAAAATCACTAGAAACTTGATTTGAGAAACTCTAAGTTGAAACATTTGTTTCATACCTGAGATTTTTGAATCGAGTTTAGCATTCGGGGACCCTTCGTAAGTATTCTTTCGTTCTTTTCCTTATTTTATTGCTTTTCGAGTCAGAAAGTCAAACTTTGTTTGACTTTCAGCGTTGACCAGTAATGGTCAATGCGAAGTTCGTTTGAACTTCGCAACGTGAGTGTAATCACGTTGGTCATAGTCCCTTGGGATTATGCCCACTGATTACCACGTTGTCTAGGGTCGTAGGGTAGGCGATCTAATAAATCGCCTATACCTTCGAACCCGACCCAGTTTGGTCGATCATTAGGATCCGACCAAACACATTAGGTGACCATAGTAGGTAGGGAATAACCTTCCGAGGTTATACCCTATGGTCACATCGTTTAAGTAGTTGTATGATAGGTAGTTTATATGCCTTAGGTAAATTACCAGAATACCCTTTTTCATGTATAATTGGTAATTAAGCATATGTAACCTAAACCTTTGTCACATAACTGATTATGTAACATGTTTAAGGCATATAACACTTGTCATAGGACTAGTTAGGCGGTCCGAACGCGTTTCACGCGAACGACGCGTTAAAGTAGCATAAGCTACCTAAACGGGTCGTAATGGGTCGTAGACACTTAGGTTAAGTTTCATTTAGTATGTAGGCTTTGTTAAACCAAATGACACGAGTCTCTACACTCGTTTGGTTTACAAACCCTAATGCTACCCGATCTTCCGATTTAGGTCCGGTTTATTAATGTAGCTACCTATACTAGGTGCCGTTTGATATCCGCGATCTCTAGCATTGTTTAGTTGTTACTCAAGGACTACTGAGCAATCTCAGTTGAGTACATAGACCCCTCTTTTACTGTTTTCCAAACTGTTTTGGGGTGGAACACATGTGCCTACTTGTTACTTTCATGCTTTCCTGTTTTAACATCATATACTGCTATGTTCGTTAGTACATTATAGTACATGATTTTATGACATTTCATGCTAGGTGTGCCCAATTGTGTGCATTACTTAGTACCTCGTTTTACATGACATTTTGACATAGACATTTGACATAGACATTTCGGCATAGACATTTTAACATGATTGACATTTGATCATGCATTTCCCACAAAACATAACTTTGATTTAAACCAAGTTTTACTTCAATACTTTGTTTTTGTGCATATGGTTCAGTTGAGACATTTCACTTGCCATACATGACATTTTGACATAGACATTTGACATGGATATTTGACATAGACATTTGACTTGGATATTTGACATAGACATTTTGACATGATTTACATCTTGACATGAACATTTTACATTGTTTGGTTTGGTTTGATTAAGTGATTAAGTAACGATGCGTGTGTAATATGATACAAGCATGGTGGATACGCCGCTGGTACTTCCTATATATAAGTGTTTGTATGGTATTACATGTCGTAACGTTATTTGAATCATTTCAGTTTGAGACATATAACATTTTATACAAATAACATATTTTTCACAAGACATTGTTTTACAACAACTTATCTTATACAAACTCAGTTTACATGGTTATTCATTTAACCATACATTATTCATTTATTTATACATATCATCTAAACTCATTGTTTTTCAAATGATTTACAAGACAAAGCAAATTACAAGGTTCATGACTAAACATTTTCTCAAACATAAGTCATGAATCTTATTTTCACAAAACCTATGTATCTCACAGGCATTTTTATGCTGACGTACCTATTTTCACATGTGTTTTTCAGGAGCTGTTGCATAAGATGATCAAGATACACATAGGCAGACTTGGGCTTTAGTGACAATAAAAGATGCAAGACTAGTTAATTATGTTGTTTTTCCTTGTTTGTTAAGACATTGTAACACTTTTAATCAATAAAACGAAACTTCAATTGCCATGGATTTGAAACAATTAATTCTGTTACAACACTCCCCGACATTTCCGCCACGTTTTGTATGTTCTACGTGGTCGGGGTGTGACAGAAAAGATGGTATCAGAGCCAATGGTTATAGGGAATTAGGTTATTAGTAATGCTTTGACCTAGTCTATAACCTTCTTAGGACCCTAACGCGAGTTTACTTGCGTTTAGTCATAAAACAATACCGTCACCTATCCTTAGGCGACGACCACAACAAGAACATAAATTTCAAAACCGCTTTGAAAACTAATCATCTGTTCTAGGATGATTTATTACAAGGTTTTGAACCCTCTATTGTAAGGTTTTGAACCCCTTTGAATTTTCAAAATCTCGTCAAGGTTTTGGGTTTTTAATAATGTGAACACGTGCAAACTGGAAGGGTGAATGCCTGTATTCTGGGTTTTCTGTCTAGGCAAGCACTTCGTATACATCTCATCAGACGCGAGACCAGTTGTGCTTACCTGGGAATTCTTGGGATGAGTGTTCACTTATAGGCGAGCATGTCTTCGTGATACATAATTCTTGACCCATTTACTTTGATTAGTCACTGTGTGTCGTTTGTTGCTTTGTAGTAACAAACAAATGGCCACTATCCTTGCTTTCATCAGACTTGTTTCATCTCATTCTTTTCGTCTAACTCTCTCACTCGTTTCCTTTCATGTTCCTCTTTTAGAATGCCTCCTCGACGCGACAATCAGATGGCGCCTGCCGAGCTGGCGGAAATCATCGCGCAGCAAATGGCTGCTGCCTTCCCAAATCTTTATGCTCAAATGATGCAAGCCATCAACAACAACAATGCTCCATGCAACTTCAAGAGTTTCAACTCGGCTAAACCGCTCAAGTTTAGTGGTTCTGAGGGAGCAACTGGGCTTCTTCAATGGTTCGAGAGCATTGAGAATACGTTCCGTCACATTCAGTGTCCTGAAAATCGCAAGGTCGAGTTTTCTTCAAGTGTGTTTCAGAAGAGGGCTCTTACGTGGTGGAACGGGATTATGAGAGACCGTGGTGCTGAAGTTGCACTAGCACAGACTTGGGCCGAGCTTAGAGCTCTTATGATGAGGGAGTTCTGTCCTCGTCATGAACTGCGAGCTTTGGAGAGGGAGTTTGATGATTTGAAGCAAGACAGTGGTGAACATCGAGCCTATACTGACCGTTTTGAAGAATTGAGCCTGTTGTGTCCTGCTATGGTTACTCCTGTGGATAGGGCGATCGAGAAATATACTGATGGTCTTCCTGACCTAGTTCAGGATATTGTTACTGGCAGCAACCCTACTACTGTCAGACAAGCCATTGAATTGTCTGCTACTCTAACTGAATCCCATATCAGAAAGAAAAAGCTTTTTCGAAAAGGCGACCCAAGACCATCTGACAAGACTGCTCAAGTGGAACCAAAGGAAGAACATGCTGGGATGTCCAAGGAGAAGAAGCGTAAGGCTTCGCAGAATTTTGCGATTGCTGCTCAACCCAACCAAAACACCCGCAACCAACCAACTCAACCTCCTGCAAGGAAACCTTATGCCGGTACTGCACCGATATGCGACAAATGTAATGCACACCACTTAGCTCACCTACAGTGTCGTTTGTGTGCATCATGTGGGCGACTCGGTCACCTGGCAAATGCTTGTCGTTTTACCCCGAACCAAGCTGGTCCAAACCAATCTCGGGTCAATGCTGCTCAAGCTCGTCTTCCACGAGGTCCTTGCTTCAACTGTGGCGAGATGAGCCATTTTCGAAGAAATTGCCCAAAGATTTCAAATGCGAATCCGGCGCAGGGATGAGCATCGGACCAACTAGAAGACAATGTTGTTTGGAAATAATCAAGCCTTATGTATTATTTTCTTTTGTTGTCAAGGTTCAAGAAACAGTTGTTGTTGTTTATAAATAAATCCTTTTTATTTTGCATTGCAATGTACAAATTTGATGGCATGTATAAACAACGTATTCCCTACAATATCGACAATCAAGGAACCGTATTCCTTGAAGAACAGACTACCCCGTAATTCCTTTCATTTTATTATCTCTTGCGTTTTCCACGGAAATCCAAAGTACCCGTTTCTTCCAAGGAAACGAAGTACAAGGCGCAAGTTACAATTCTGTACGAATACCCAAAGTACACTATAAATTCTTAATAAGGTACCTAAGGGTATTTCCGTATATTCAAAAATTTTTGTGTTCCTTAATTCGAATGTCGCGTTTTCTTGAAAACGAAATCGAATTTTTGGGAGATCTTTCTATCTTCATAGTTAGATTCTTGTTAATGTTTAAAGTGCCGAATGAAATCCATGAATTGGATTCCTAGTGTGCCTTAAATGCATGTACGTAATTAACAAAACAAAACTTACAAATTAAAGATCTAGATAAACAATTTTGTGGTTATGTGACTATGTGTTTATGCATTTGGTGTTTTTGTATACTCTGGATATACGCTATCCAAATCCTCATAGAATCTTTCTTATCTTCATATGAAGGATTCGTAGTAGGATATTCAAAAAGGTACTACCTTAAATCCTTAATGGACTTCTACTTTGTAGTTAAGTTCCTTGGATTATAAAGTACTATTCCAAAGTTTAAGAACAACATGTGTTGATAAAGTTAAATACATCCTACGTCGGTGTAGTTAAATGTTTTTGAGTTAAAGAGATCCTACGTCGATCTAAAGTTAAAGAGATCCTACGTCGATCTAAAGTTAAATACATCCTACGTCGGTGTAGTTAAATGTTTCTCTTAGATAGTTGAGTTAAAGAGATCCTACGTCGATCTAAAGTTAAATACATCCTACGTCGGTGTAGTTAAATGTTTCTCTTAGATAGTTGAGTTAAAGAGATCCTACGTCGATCTAAAGTTAAATACATCCTACGTCGGTGTAGTTAAATGTTTCTCTTAGATAGTTGAGTTAAAGAGATCCTACGTCGATCTAAAGTTAAATACATCCTACGTCGGTGTAGTTAAATGTTTCTCTTAGATAGTTGAGTTAAAGAGATCCTACGTCGATCTAAAGTTAAATACATCCTACGTCGGTGTAGTTAAATGTTTCTCTTAGGTAGCTGAGTTAAAGAGATCCTACGTCGATCTAAATTAAATAGATTGGTCCGACAATCTAGTTAAATACATCCTACGTCGATGTAGTTAAATTTTCCCCGTAGGTAGTTTAGTAGATCCTACGTCGATCTAAGTTAAATAGATTGGTTCGACAATCTAGTTAAATATATCATGTGTTTATGTAGTTAAATAGGCCCTCGGGTGGTCTAAATCAAGAGATTGTTTGTTAATCCAATCCTTTGGTGACCTAGTTAAAGTGACTCTATTGCAGTCAAGTTAATTCACCACAGGATTATTCGTTTGATTTTTTTTTCCCCATACGCATTATGAAATGAACTGTGCGGACTGTGCAAGGAACTACGTAATTATGGAGGCCTACATAATTATGGAATTCAGTGCACAGAAACCACAGAAAGTTTTGTCATGTGTTAAGACCAACAGTGGCAAGAGTAATGATACGGGAGAAGTCTTGGACTTCGACCAATGTCATTTATTCTCACACTACCAAATTCTGATCTCAATCACACACACAATTTCCTATGATGAGTCATCATAAGAAACATTCTTCTGTCCGTAGTTCAAAACTCCATGTTTTGTTACTACAATGACTTCACTTTGATGGTTGAAATTTTCGCTAAGAATCCTAACATAGCCCAGAGTCCTACTTAGGGTTCAAGGGGTTCATTCAAAGCGAAAACATCACCGTCGTCTCCACAAGTTTCTCCTAAAATTAAATTTCGGGACGAAATTTCCTAAAGTAGGGGAGACTGTAACACCTGTGCCTCCACGGCCATCAAACAAATACCGAACCAATGAAATATTATATTTCATACTTGGGATTTGTAAAAATATGTGTATCATTTGCACATATCAATTCTTGTTCGATTTCAAGCTCTAAATCGCTTTCTGGAAGGTTATACGCGCACTGATGCGTAAATATAACCAGTTTAATCCAACGAACACTCCGGAATAGTGAAATAGGCTTAACATACCTTGAATAACCTTTACTTAACTTATATATAAGTTTTGGAAGGTTTGGTGTGGTGAAATCAAGTTAAATCGCTTATAGGGACTAAAGTTGACAAACTGCGGAAGTATGCCAATTTGAACTGTAACAGACATTCCGGAACATGACCATAAGTTAAACATACCATAAATATCCTTTACATAGCTTATAAATAGGCTTTGAGGGGTTCGGTATGCTAAAATAAACTTTTGGGTCATTCAGGGACTAAAAGTGTCAAAAAGTGCACAAGTTTGCATTTTCGCGCATAACTTACGTTCTGAATACATCCGGACATCCAAAAATTTATGTAAGCACTAAAATATTTTATTTTAGTGTTCGCCATAAGAAAAATCCATTCGTCGCGTCATTTGGTTCGTTTTTCGCATTCGGGACCAGATTCGATGTATTAGCCGTTGTTTAATTCACAACCACACATTCTAAACTTGCTTAGTCAGCGGATAAGGATGGAATTTTGGTACCATAACATTTCAACACATGTATGGATGGAATTTAAACACCTAAACACCATGACATTTCAACACATGTATGGATGAAATTTAAACACCTAAACACCATGACATTTCAACACATGTATGGATGGAATTTAAACACCTAAACACCATGACATTTCAACACATGTATGGATGGAATTTAAACACCTAAACACCATGACATTTCAACACATGTATGGATGGAATTTAAACACCTAAACACCATGACATTCAACACATGTACGGATGGGATTAAGGCACGTTTTCCATGAAACGATCTTAACGGTTCGGGTATTCCTATAAATACCCATCCACCCCCATTGCTAAAATCACTAGAAACTTGATTTGAGAAACTCTAAGTTGAAACATTTGTTTCATACCTGAGATTTTTGAATCGAGTTTAGCATTCGGGGACCCTTCGTAAGTATTCTTTCGTTCTTTTCCTTATTTTATTGCTTTTCGAGTCAGAAAGTCAAACTTTGTTTGACTTTCAGCGTTGACCAGTAATGGTCAATGCGAAGTTCGTTTGAACTTCGCAACGTGAGTGTAATCACGTTGGTCATAGTCCCTTGGGATTATGCCCACTGATTACCACGTTGTCTAGGGTCGTAGGGTAGGCGATCTAATAAATCGCCTATACCTTCGAACCCGACCCAGTTTGGTCGATCATTAGGATCCGACCAAACACATTAGGTGACCATAGTAGGTAGGGAATAACCTTCCGAGGTTATACCCTATGGTCACATCGTTTAAGTAGTTGTATGATAGGTAGTTTATATGCCTTAGGTAAATTACCAGAATACCCTTTTTCATGTATAATTGGTAATTAAGCATATGTAACCTAAACCTTTGTCACATAACTGATTATGTAACATGTTTAAGGCATATAACACTTGTCATAGGACTAGTTAGGCGGTCCGAACGCGTTTCACGCGAACGACGCGTTAAAGTAGCATAAGCTACCTAAACGGGTCGTAATGGGTCGTAGACACTTAGGTTAAGTTTCATTTAGTATGTAGGCTTTGTTAAACCAAATGACACGAGTCTCTACACTCGTTTGGTTTACAAACCCTAATGCTACCCGATCTTCCGATTTAGGTCCGGTTTATTAATGTAGCTACCTATACTAGGTGCCGTTTGATATCCGCGATCTCTAGCATTGTTTAGTTGTTACTCAAGGACTACTGAGCAATCTCAGGTGAGTACATAGACCCCTCTTTTACTGTTTTCCAAACTGTTTTGGGGTGGAACACATGTGCCTACTTGTTACTTTCATGCTTTCCTGTTTTAACATCATATACTGCTATGTTCGTTAGTACATTATAGTACATGATTTTATGACATTTCATGCTAGGTGTGCCCAATTGTGTGCATTACTTAGTACCTCGTTTTACATGACATTTTGACATAGACATTTGACATAGACATTTCGGCATAGACATTTTAACATGATTGACATTTGATCATGCATTTCCCACAAAACATAACTTTGATTTAAACCAAGTTTTACTTCAATACTTTGTTTTTGTGCATATGGTTCAGTTGAGACATTTCACTTGCCATACATGACATTTTGACATAGACATTTGACATGGATATTTGACATAGACATTTGACTTGGATATTTGACATAGACATTTTGACATGATTTACATCTTGACATGAACATTTTACATTGTTTGGTTTGGTTTGATTAAGTGATTAAGTAACGATGCGTGTGTAATATGATACAAGCATGGTGGATACGCCGCTGGTACTTCCTATATATAAGTGTTTGTATGGTATTACATGTCGTAACGTTATTTGAATCATTTCAGTTTGAGACATATAACATTTTATACAAATAACATATTTTTCACAAGACATTGTTTTACAACAACTTATCTTATACAAACTCAGTTTACATGGTTATTCATTTAACCATACATTATTCATTTATTTATACATATCATCTAAACTCATTGTTTTTCAAATGATTTACAAGACAAAGCAAATTACAAGGTTCATGACTAAACATTTTCTCAAACATAAGTCATGAATCTTATTTTCACAAAACCTATGTATCTCACAGGCATTTTTATGCTGACGTACCTATTTTCACATGTGTTTTTCAGGAGCTGTTGCATAAGATGATCAAGATACACATAGGCAGACTTGGGCTTTAGTGACAATAAAAGATGCAAGACTAGTTAATTATGTTGTTTTTCCTTGTTTGTTAAGACATTGTAACACTTTTAATCAATAAAACGAAACTTCAATTGCCATGGATTTGAAACAATTAATTCTGTTACAACACTCCCCGACATTTCCGCCACGTTTTGTATGTTCTACGTGGTCGGGGTGTGACAACAATTATGGTCACTAATCGGGTTTAGACTTGTTAATCACCCTATTAATCATACTTTAATCACGATTAGATTTTTTAGAAAATTTCGCCATAGTTTCCCCAAAACAATGGCGTTTTCCACGTTTTAAAAACCTATTTAATCCATGTTTAAGCCCCTTAATTTCAAACAATCTCCAATCAAGTTTCAAAACCCAATTTCTCAAGTAACAATTCTCACATAATTACCCTCATAATCCATGAACTTTATATATATTTTAACCACACTTTTTAATAAACATGATGACATTTTTAATGCTTATAACAAGATTATTTAAACGCATCAAGTTTATCACACTTTCAAGTCTTGATATTTTGTCTAAACACATTGATTAACACACTTTTAAAAACCATCTTAGTGTAAACTATGATTAATTTTATTCTTTATAAAAGCTATGTTTTCCATAAATCATCTCCAAGTTTAAAGTAAAGTCCATGGATTATGTGATGATGATCTTGTTAAGATCTAAGAAAAATGTTTAGATCATCATTACTAGACTAGATTATACAAGATCATCCATTTAATCATCCTACCTTAACATAACCATCAAAAGCATATACACTAATTAGCACAAATCAACATAATCATCACATTAATAGACTTTTTATGTTAAGATTAGTGGTTTAGCTTTGATTTATGTTTTGTTAAGATGATTAACATGTACTTTATAAATCTACAAATCCTAACAAGCTTAAAAATGGTAGATGATGATCTTACAAATTTGCAAATGATTAGTGTGCTTTAAGATGAGGAAGATGATGATGTTAATGCTCTAAAATGGCATGAACTAGTCCCCTAATGAATCCCCTTGCTTGAAAGTTCCTTAAATCACTTTGAAATGAAGTTGTGAGGCTATAAAAGTGGTGTTTAATGGAAGTTCAAGGGTGGTTTGTGGGACTTGGGTGTGGCCAAGATTGGAGGAGAGACCAAGAGGGGTTTCTTGCTTTTTTTTTGAAGTGTTTGAAGTTATGAATTATGATGAAGATGAAAAGGGGTTATAATATTTCTATTAACTTTAATCAAAGATATAATCTTGCATACCAAGCCTCAACATAATCATCAAGTCTAGATTGAGGGGGGGGGGGGGGGATGGGCCGAATTATGGGGTATGGTCTTTAGATTTTTTTTAAACATTTAACATGTGACATAAAATATAAACTTATAGATATTTTGATAATTAACTTAATTAGGGTAATTAGGGGTTAATGGTAGTTTAGGGTTTTAAATAATGTCTAACGAGTTCACTAGTTTAGTGGGTATTGATTTTGGATGGTAAAAAATACTACTAGTTCACTCGTCGGTTCGAAATCGGGTAATATATGAAAGGTGTGATATAATACCGGGAGCGATGGTTTTAATTTACTATTGATGCTATGGTGTTTATTTAAGGTGCTTACGACGTCGAATTATGGTTAACTAGTTCGCTAGATTCCTATAGGCAATTGGGATGATGGAAAAGTCACTTGTCCGCCCATCAGATCGAAATCGGACAAGTTGTGAAAGCTGCGGCGTAATACCGTAAGCTTATGTTTTGGATATCCCATTGATATCCCCAAGCTTATTTTGGATGTATAATATTATTTTTGAGTCTCAAAAGCATTAAAATGCTAAATTTTTTTATGCCGCAGACATTTATTATTGTTACGGTTCGACACGAATGAGACACTTTATGTTTATACGCATTTTCCGAAAAGTTAAAGTATTTTATCATTTGGTGCCCCTAATTAGGGGTTTTTATTTGTATTTCAACTATAAAATGCTTTCATGTCATTTGTTGCTCGTTCGGACAGTTTTCAAAACAAGCTGGCATGAATAGTGTGTTCAGGTGAATAGTAATTTTTAGCATTTTGCCAACATATTCGGACATAGTTTGTTGTTTTCTTGCGATGCAACGAATGTAACGATTTTATTTGAAATGTTTAACCATGTCATATGATTGCTAGACTTTACATGACGTAATCATACATAAATTAAGTCATAAGGAACGCAATTAAAGTATAAATAGATTGTTAAGTTGTACGGATTTACCATTATTTTTGTCGGTTGTCACATAACATGCTTATATACTTATGTATGTATGCGTCTTGGGATAGGCCCATATCCAAGCCCATTTCACTTCTAAACTAGCTAACCATAATGTTAAGCCCATTACAAAATGTCCAAAGACTAAACTTTTAATTTTTAAGTTGTTATCACCGAATATGCACCAACAAGCTCTCCCTTGACAATAGTTTCATAGTGTAACTTTGTCTTCAAACATCTTGCAGACTTTTGGTCTTTGTATAGCTTAAGCTACAAACAATTATTGACATTAACAAACTCCCCCTTAGTTAATGCATCCAATCTCCAAAATTCTCATTCGTTGTAGATTAGTGAATTAGCAATCTCTGGTTAGGCATGCGAACTGAAACTCTCCCATATCTCTTTGCAATGTAGTAGAAGGATCCTACCATGCATTGTCACGATCTGCAATTCACTCGAAATATGCACTTCACTTGGATTCTGCACTTCATTTTGGCAACTGCATCAATTTGTTTAGAATCACAAGCAAGTATCTCGAAAAACCAATTAGTCCTTTTCACATAGAAGATAAACCAATATTTTATCTAGACATGCAAAAACAACTTAAACAAACTCAAAAAATATTTACAAGCATCTTTTTTGTGGGAATCATGTGCAAGAAGATCATATCAACTCTTTTAACATCTTTTCATACTTGCAGTTAATATTCTTTAATTTTTTCGCAAAAAGTAGTCCATGATGATTACCAGTACAGTTTATCCACTTAAGCAAAATACATGAACATTGAAGTACCTATACCTTGTGCTACAATTAAGTGTATATTTATACTGTCGTACATGTGTGTCCCATTTCAGGACATATCCCCATGATCAAGGTATGCACAAAGCTTCCTCGCAATAGCTGAGTATATTATTTCCATCCTTGTTTGATTTACAACGTTAGACCACTGGTGAACATGTATGTACCATCGTACAGTCAAAACGACTAATGTTTGTGTCCAACAAGGGTTAGGCAAATATAGATTTGGTACGATTTATGCGTTTTGCATATTTGAATGACTCTCTATGTGAGCTTCTTCAATTCTTTGGTTTTTGGAATTTTTAGCTCTTTTAAGATATTCAGGATTGTGTCTAGGTCTGCATATATCTGGATGCAACGAAAGGACAACCCTGATAACCAAAGATGAAATAACAGTATAAACACCCAAAACCTTGGATTTTGGCAATCTATCACTGCAAGAGTTAAGATTATAAAATCATATGCCGCAACGTGTTACCCACATTTGTAAACAGTTCGTTATGTTTATATCACGCAGTATGTTGATTATTTCATGTTTCTTGCCTACTGATACATCATATAATGGAACTACCGCACTTTATGCAATTTTAAGTTCAATTTTAGTGTGATAGTCCAACCAGCTGATGTACTATCATTTCTACTCTTTCACATCATCATATCTCATTTTTTTTAATTGTTTAATGTTATTAGATTTTTTAAATTTTTAACTTACTCCCCCTAAACACACGCACTATTTAAATCTCTTTTGGCTTAGGGAAATTTCTCCCCCTAATTTTTTGTTTATGGAGTAAGTTTTAAATAGAGACATTTAACAAAAACAGACTCCCATTTTAACCTAACAAAAAGTTTGTCAATTGTGAAATGCTGAATAATCATTATTAATCACAGATGTTTTACTGGAACAACACCTATTAAACACATCCACCTCAGATGTTTTAGTGGAACAAGTATTAATGAACACATCAACAGTCCTTCTCAGTCGTCGTGTAGTTACTAACAACTTATTTAGAACGGTTAACCCAAGCCTTAACGATCTTGGGTTGACCAAATGCATCAACATAAGTTAATTATGTCTAATATCCAGCACACTTTTTAGTTGTATTGGATACGTTGTTCATCGTTTGTTGAGCTCAATAATTTTCACTAGTTCTTTAGTCTTTAGAATTCCAACTCTTTGACTTGCCGTCCTTTGAAAATGATTATGTTAATGATTTTTATTCTTGTTATCATATCCTAAATTTTGGAAAACTTTTGGATGATTATTTGAGTTATAAGAACACCTATAATGATTTCTTTGATAACCACCATGCCAATTCTGAAAATTTCTTTGTTGAAAATTTTAATTTCCAAAATTCCGGTATTAATTTTGTTATCCATAATTGTTATTTTGAAACTGATTTGATTGACCATTAAAATGATTTGTTTTCGGAGAATTGCTTCTTGGCCTATCGAATCGTCCTGATCTTGGTTGGAATCTAGGTTGATTTGTTTGAAAACTTGGTTTTTCATTTTTATTTTTATTTTTATCAACCCGTTTCCCATCCTTGATCTACTTTACCTCATCATCTTTTTTTTTATCTTTCTAAAAAAGGACAAAAACTCACCACATGTCCTTTATGATGACATTTAAAACAAAACCTTTTCTTAAAAGCTTTCTTTTGTAAAGCCCTTTGAGTATATCCTTTTTTAAACGTTTTAACCTTTTCATCTTCAGTATCCTCATCCAGTTTATGAGGAGTATTGTTAGACCCAACAAATTCTCTTAAAGATAATAGATTATTAGGCAAGTCCACAGTTATCAGATCTACTACAGCTGGTGTAGCAGGCACAAAATCTGTTAATTCCTCATGAGGTAAACATGTATAGTCATAACTCATAGGAGGCGAAGCTTCATTGTATCTAACACCCTTATGTTCATGACTGATTTTCTAAGATCCTATCTTGTGAGACAAAACGAAAGGTGAACTCCTAAATTGTTCTAACTTTTGATTCAGTTCAACAATTTAACATTGGCATCTGCCAAATCTTTGCATTTTTCTGACAGTTATTTTGTTCGTTCTTTAAGGACCTCATATGCCAAGTCAATTTTTTGTAATTTTTCATTCACTTGGCTGTTTAAGGAACTTCAAATTTGCTCATACGACTTGATTTTACGCAGAAAATCTGATTCATTATGTTTCAAAATTGCATTTGCCTGTTTTAATTTTTCTTGGTCAGTTAACAGATCTTTATTATGCTCTGACAGCCTGTTTACTTTACTTATTAATTCAATGCAATTATGACAAACCTGACTTACAAATGTTGATTCTTCTTTTACCTCTTCTGCACGCTCATCTGCATCTTGACCTCCACTGTCTCCTCAGGCATTTCCTTCTTTTCTTCTACCACAACATATGCTTCTGCATTATTCACAACAGTAATCTCAGCCATCAATGCATGTGCACTTGACTTTGAGTTTAAGGTACCACTGTTCATAGAAACCACGATTGCTTGAACTCTGTCTTGAATAACTCTGAGAATGTTTTCTAGTGATTCCCATAGCTATCTTGAAGTCCAACACCTGTTAAAAATGCATTTAATTTCAAATGGCATGGACATCTTTGTTGCTGCTAAAGCTTTCTTCTCTACACCATACATCAGTTTATCAGATTCTTGCATCTTCTCATACAAAGTCACTAGAATTCTCCCATCAACCTCACGTGTAAAAGCAATGTACCCATTGATGATACAATTACACATTCTAGAATCTTCACTATGTACAAATACCTCAAATTTCTCTTTCCAATTAGCATATTGTGAAACTTACATCAGTTGTGGCAATTTATTAACAGTGCTAACCCCATAACCGAGTTTACCCATTTTAAATATGTATCAAAAAGTTTCAAATGGATTCTGCTAAACTTGATTCAGAATCAAAGTCCAACCTTTCTCCAGGCCCTTTCCGAGTGTTATACCAAACACTCGGTTCATTAAAAAACGATTAAATTTTTTTCGGAAAACACTATTTTCAAGTTTGACCTCTAGACTCGTCTTGTAATTAGTAACTCAAAAATATAATTTGTGCAAATACTTTTTCGGAAATCCAAATTTTGTCCTTGAATTGAGGGCTTTTAAACCGTACAGGCGGTTTTTGGAACTTGCGAACGGTTAATCTTATGCGTTGCAAATCTGTGTTTTTTGAAAAGTTAAGAACTCCCAAATTTTGTAAACTCTTGCTATCTGGTAAACTCCCAAAGCTTGAGAACTCCCACAATCTTAAGAACTCGTGAAACTTGTAATCTCCCGAAACTTATAAACTTCCAATGTGGAGAACCTCAAAATCTCGAGAACCGGCAAATACCGAGAACCTCAGACGTGGAGAACTAGTGAAACCCAAGAACCCAAACTCGAGAACAAAGAAACTCGTGAACCCTTATTCTCCATGTAAACACAATATCCTAAACTTGTAATCAGATCTCGTAAACTCCTAAATCTCGAAAACCTCTAATCTCCCAAAACGTAGAGAACTAGGCACTTGTGTTCTTCTAAACTTCGAGATCTCCTTGTTATCTCTAATCTTGGAAACCTGTTAAGGGATAAAAACAATGCCCTACTATTTTTGGGATCTTATTTATCACCAAATCTTAAAAAATCTTTTCAAACATAAAAAAAGATTCAATTATTTACTCTTTAACAGTAATCTCGGATCTTCCACAGCAAATTATAAATGTTTTCAACGAAAACTGTTGAAGATCTGATAAACTATGAAACACATCTTGAAGAACACTTTGATGATTCTTCTTAATGTTCTTCAACACCTCAACTGCAAACCACCTGAATCCTACAAATAAACACTGAAATGTAATAAAAAAAACTTTAATAACAAAATCGTGAATCTTCAACAACCCTTATCAATTCCAAAAACATATTCAAACACTCAAGAAATCCGAACAACCTTCAAATTCTCCAAACAGTCCGAAAATTTCAGTTTTTTACACAAATCTTGAACTGAGCAATCTTAACAGCCTTCAAAATCGCCAACTGCTCTGATACCAATTATAGGTTCCCATGACACGAATCTTAACAAGATTGATGAGAAGATTAAGAGTGCGGAATCCTCTTAATCTGATGAACATAGAAATTGCAGAAAGCTGTAAACACGAATTACTTTAAACATGTCTTCTATTGATTATCAATCTGAATGATTATAATCAACTCAAGACTCACAAACACTCAAATCATGCAGCCTATGTCTGCGTTTTTCACCTCCCACAAAAATTCTCTCTTTCTCTAGTTCTACTAAGTGTCTTACCAAAACCCATGAAATATAACATGCTTATATACTTATGAATGTATGCATCTTGGGCTAGGCCCAAATCCAAGCCCATTTCACTTCTAAACTTGCTAACCATAATGCTAAGCCAATTACAAAATATCCAAAGACTAAACTATTAAGTTATTGTCACCGAATATCCACTAACATCGGGGACGGGGTAAACCCTTGTCGGCGACCCCCCTGCAGCTCCAATATTAGATTTTGCGTTTTTTTGCCCGTTTTAAGTTTCCTTAACGAGTCTCGTGCTTACCAAAACATAACTTATAATTATTCAAAGCCCCTAAATCATTCCATATTCTACATCATAATACACTAATTTCATAATTTTGACTCGTTTGCTCCCACTATGTAGGTTCAAACATAGTTAAACTACATATGACCCATTACAACATTACTTTCCATGGCACCCCATTAGCTATCTATCTTTTCATGATTCCATTCTTCATGTATACAAGACTTCATAACAAAATAAGAAGTTGAGTTCGGGAATCACTTACGTCGAGCCCGCCACGTTCATGCTAGCTTCCTTGCCTCCTCTTGACACGTTAGCCTTCCATGCTTGAATCCATGTTAACGTGATTTCTATCCTTTCATGCCATTATGTCCACAACATTCCTAGCATGCTTGCTTATTCATATCAACATTCATTTCCAACTCTTAAGTTACATAGAGTTTCATTAGTTAAGCATTAACATGCATAAGACATGAATTAACAATCACATTGTTCGAAATTCTAGCACTTCAACTTACCATCATGTATACCACATAATAATATTATCATTTGATTTCCCCAATCTTACTATCGTGTCAGGATGCCTATACATAATATTCCTACATCCATTGACTTTTTAGAAAGTCAACTCTCAAGCATACAAGCTTTCATCTTTAGGAACATATGTTCCTCTTAGCATGCTAGAACACAATCACTACACTATATGCATTTCATGCTCATGTTTTACAACAAACAATACAACCTTATGATCACTTAGTTACACTCATACGCCTATATAATCAATTTCACACATGCTAGTATTTTTATGATTCTACAATTGGAAACAACATTCAAGATTAGCTAATACAACATGATTCTAACATTATCCTTACTAGTAAGTCCACATACTATACAATAACACCAATTTTCTCTTCTTGATCTGAACTAAACAATCAATTAAATATATAGTGTGTATCATACCATTTAAGCATAAAGTACAAGCTCCTAGTGCATGTTTCTACCATCTCATACTAACAACCTCAATTCCCACATGAACTCCATCTAAAACAAACTCCTCATGTTAGTTCACTACCAATTACATCATTACCACATTCTATACATATTTGTTAAGTTCTTGCATACAATTTCACTCATTTCATCATCTAGACATTTCAGCAAACACTTGGTGTGTGTACACCATTTAAGGCACAATGTACAAGTTATTAATGCCTAATCTTCCTAGTTCATAGCATCAATCATCAAGTGTTTTACCTACAGCAAGTACCATTCTTTCCACAAACTTTAAACATAGCAAAACACCATATTTCTTTCGATCTATTTATATTAAACTAGACTTAATCAAAAACCACAATTTCTTGAACATGAACTCCCAAATCAAAAATCCCAATTAAGATTATTAAATCGCTATTGACACTAGGTTAGTGCATTTAAACTCGAATTCAACCATCTAACACTTCCAAGTAACCCAATTGGAGCTGATTCATCAAAACCCACCAAGAACTCCAACCAAGAAGGTTCAGGAGGTGAATTGGATACTTACTTGATGCTTAGAAGGTGATGACACTTCGAGATTCACAGATTATCTATGCAATTCGAATCCCTTCTCTTCTTCTTCTTCTTTTGAGTTGCACATGAACACACACACACACAAGTGTGTGCGTCCGCCTACTCTCCCTATCCATATATGTAAAGTTTTGCATTTTGGAACTTTCCTTATTTAGAAAGTTTGTTTGTATTTCCATTTATGGAAACTTGTAATTCTCTTGTATTCGTCTTTCATTCCAAACATTGTAATCTGAGGCTTGAATCATAATAAAAACTCGATCTTTTATACATTGTGTTATATATAATTCATACATACTTGTTATACATGAAAATTCAATTTATACATGCCTTTACTTATACATTTTACATATACATTTCACTCACACGCTTAAAATACTTAAAATCGGCTGAAATACACGAAAACGACAAACTTGGGTCTTCGAGCAAAGGGACTATCCCCTTCGCACGAAGGGACCATACCCTTCACACGAAAGGCTTAGCCCAGTCGCTCGAAGCCCCTTTCGCCCAAGGCCCAGTTGCTCGAACGTCTCTTTCAGCTTATAAATAAGACCCTTCACCCTATTTTCTCACCTTCCACACTCCGAAATTCTCTCTAACTTCCTAAGTTCATGCATTATCCGCTAAGCTTTTCCAGAATCATCTAAGTGAGTTTTAACTCACTAACTTTATGTTTTATCTTATTTCTTCTACTTTTCTTTTATCTTTTATACATTTATTTACATCTTTATAAGCTTGGTTATCCTCTAGGGAGGAGCATTCACAGGCCTGCCATGGCAGTCTGAGCAATGAAGCTCACGATCTTGAGGTTCAAGTTTAAGATTGAAGTTCTTATGTTTCAAAACTTTTATAAAACAATTTTCTGATATTGAAACTTGGCCGAATCAAGAA
This sequence comes from Helianthus tuberosus, assembly GCA_030545235.1. Taxonomy (NCBI): domain Eukaryota; kingdom Viridiplantae; phylum Streptophyta; class Magnoliopsida; order Asterales; family Asteraceae; genus Helianthus; species Helianthus tuberosus. The sequence goes on along the minus strand of CM060418.1, from coordinate 83,723,634 downwards.
CCCACCAAGCTCACAAGCTAAGTCCATAGCTGAGGGTTAGTGTTGAGGTTGATTCCTGCCAAGAAAATGAGTTATTCAAACATAACTGAACTGTTTAATACGTATTGCAGGATTTGATGATGATGAGGATGCACAGAATCTAGTAGGATGCCTAGAAACGCACTTTAAACTTTAATACTTGTTGTATTGTATTTTGTTTCAAACTTGTTGTAATTCTATTTCGAACAATGTACTTGATGTTAGCAATGAAATGAAATTTTTTTTATTAAATGCTTGTCACATTTAGTGTTATGAAGTCTCTTGCAATCTCGTTTTCGTCTCACTCCGATGTTTTCGCCATTGGTTGGGGTGTGACAATATACTGACTTTTAATTTTGTTAAAACAAAATTACACATTGACCCCTCCTAATTTGATGTCTTTTCCAATTTAATCCAATTTTGTTTCTTTTCTATTTAACATACCTATTAACTAAGATATTTAAAACTAGTTAAACCACTTCATGACGTATACAAGGAAACTTACTAATGAACTAAACATTTGGGTTTTGGGGCGTTACAATTAAATCATCCCAATCCCTCTAATAGATAGAATGTTTCCGGATTATCTAGTTTCACACCAAAGGATTTTTTTTATCTTATGAAAGTGACTAAGAATACCCACGATCTGGTTTTGAAACTTAATATTAACATACTAGACATCGTTCCAACAACCTTGTTCTGTTCCGCTAACAATGTATTCATCCGTATAATCACCACTTACCCGCACCCGCCTTGTTCCAGTGTCGATGGCCTCTCGGATCAGTAAGGTCGTCTCATCTCTTTCTTTCACATTGCAACACTGTATTATATGCCCTGGTTCTCCACAATAGTAGCATATTCTACGATCTTGACTCCTATGTAACTCTCTATTTCCCGTCATATTTACCAAACTGTTTTGCAGAAGATTAGGTGTGGTGTATTGGATGTTTGAACGTTGCCCTGATACCAAATGATGGCCCATAACTTGAATCAAAACAATACAAAACAAATTGAATATGAAACTTATGGTGATGATTGATAAGATTTCAGAGAATGATTGTGGATTATACAAGAAATATGAATAATCTTGGTGATTTGTTATTGCAACCGAAACACCTATATATACATTTGAGTCTTGAACGTTATTCAAAACAGTTATATGACGGCAAACATCAACTCCCAAAGGAGTTAATAACCACCAACGATAAACCGCATATCCAGTCATAGTCACAATATTAATTAACATAACATAGATTCTAGGTCTAATAAAATTATAATCTAATATAATGTACCACCTCGGTCGCTCAAGTTAGCATATCCGTAATGGATCTAAACATGTATCTATGTATGTAAGCATGTATGTATAATATATGAGTATATTGAAAGATAAGATAGACATAACACTAAAAACATACATCTTAAAAGTCACGGGCATAGTTATAACTTAAAAGTAATATGATAATTATAATATGTGTAAGGACTAAATACAAATGAGTCTTAACATACTAAATATGAGAAGTGAAGAAATAATTTATTTTTTTTCCATCTACTTAAGCACAATGTTTATTCGTAAAATGTAAAAAAGATCTTATATTTGTTGTAGAAGTGCATGTGATTGAGGGAACATTGACCATGCATTATTGCTATGTAATTCAAGTCTTTGCACCAAATCTGGAAATAACTTGACTCCCAACAAACTTCTACCACAACAAATCTCTGTAAGAATCTGAATTTGACTCTAAGAAGTAGATAATAACACCATTTGAGTATGCCAAGCCCAAGTCTGCCCCATATAGAAAGGTCAAATAGACACCATAATAGCAGAAAAAAAGGAGCCGGTAAATAACTGTTGATGTGGTTGACCTAATTCTAAAACACCTATTTTTGTTGCATAGTTATCCAACAATATTCCTATTATTATTTCATTTATTCCATGATACTTCCATAAATATAGAAATTAAATGTTTTTAACCATATTATATCAAGGCGTTATATTAAAATAGTAAAGTAAATAACGAGGACTTTGTATAATGTTAATACTATTTGGGGTATTATATATACACAGTACACTAGTTATTGATCACACTAATTTATATACATTGGTTTCCAGTTATAAATAATTAATATGATTTGAACACTCATCTGAACACTCATTCATATATAGTTGAAAAGATAAGTAACTTAATATACAAATAATTCTATGTGTATAGTGATTAAAATTAGTAATTTAGGGGTGTGTGTTATCTATGTTAAAAGCTTTATAGCGAGCTAAGATCTATTCAAAGTGAACTTAATATGAATGAAATACGAGTAAGGTGTTCAAATTATAATTTGATACAAAAATTGGGTAACAGTTGTCCTACTATACATCGGTTGGTGAACAAATTTAAAGTGGTTTATAAATAACAAATCAAGATCTTCGGCAAGCTCCTTCCCTTAAGTTTTACTACCACGCATACATAAATATATACATGGGATGCAAATTTATAAAAATTCTAACATGTGCATGTTTGCACATAAGAATATCGGACTAAAGATCCTGGGCTTGCTTCTGCAGATAACAATGTTAATTAAGCCATCTTAGTACAACTAATTTGTTTATTACAAGATTAATATGCGTGTCGGGCTTTTTCCGGCTACAAAATGAACAAGTTGGCTCATTTTATTGACAAATGTATTGGAGTTTAAACAAATATAAAGACATGCTAGTTTACTTGTAAGAACTCTTATATTTTTTTTTCCTTTTCACAACACTACTAGAAAAATCGACATTCATGACCACCTTCTCAATCATAAACCGGCCGCAACATCAATTTGAGACCAAATAAGCAGTGACAAAAATATTGCGCAATCGATTTTAGTGACCGGCCTGGTTCAAAGTCATAAAACTTGTTCAAACAAACGTTATTATTATATTGTTCACATAAAATTATATAACTAACTTATGAAAAGTAGGCAGTAAAACTAGTGTGTGTTTATAGCTATGTATGCATATAAAGAACTAACTTGTTAAACAAACCTTAAATAAAAAATGTTTCTTTTTCTAGTGTCAACGAAATGGCATGTGAGTACTTATGCCATATTTGTCAACATAGTAGGTAGCCCTACTCCAGTTTCAACACTTCCAACAAAATTCGATTTGAGGTCTTGGTTAACGACTCCTATCAATCATCACATGATTGCACAATTTTGAATTTGATAATTTTGTTTTTATTTTATTAAATTACTGTAGTGGTTAATACATGCATGCAAAGTTAACTAATTTCATCCAAATCAATCAAATAAGCCAAACTACAAACACAATTTGACATATTTTGCTAACATATATAGATTAAAATAATAAATGTACTTTTTAATGTAATAAATTTTTAAAATTGAACACCTAATGTATATGAAGTGCTATAACATGTTAACTGATCGATAAATATACGATCTTCTTTCATATGCAAAATATTTTATATAATATGTGTATAAATTATCAAAGTAACCAACTCTTCATGTGTCGAGTCTATAAATACTTCCATCCAATTGTCCACTTCCATCACAAAATCACAAGCAGTGCTAGCCTTTCGTTAGCTATAGTGAGCTAACCCATCATAATAATATGGCTCGGTCATCAATCACCATGCTCATGTTTTTTATCATCTCTATCCTGGCTCTAGCCAATGGCTCTTACCTCTACCCTCAGTTTTACGATCACTCATGTCCGCAAGCTAAAGACATAGTCCAGTCTGTCGTTGCAAAAGTTGTTGCAAAAGAGGCTCGTATGGCTGCTTCTTTGCTCAGACTCCATTTCCACGATTGTTTTGTCAAGGTTTGTTAAGTATCGTCACTTCTAAACTCTGCTACCGTTATGGTCAAATTAAATATCAACTTGTCACAAGTCTTTAGCGAAACCCAATTGTTAGTGGCGGATCCAACAGTTTTTTTCACCGGGTTCCTTTTGATAGATTCTTACTAATTTTTTCCAAATCATACAAGGTTTCCACTAACTTTTTCCATTATTTTCCAAACCCCCCTAGATCAGCCCCTGCCAATTGTTGGAATTCAACAAAAGTTTTAGGTGTCACCACTCACCACATATATAGCAACGTACACTGAAAGTTACCCGAATTTTTCCTTTTGGGCTTTAATATATGTAAAACTATGTTTTATTAGTTCTAAGTTTTTAAACATTTTAAAAAATATAAATTTTAATAATCTAAATTTGTAATTATTATAATGTCTAGGCGCAATATTCTCGCGCTGGTATGACGCAAGGTGAACTCGTGTCATTGTTTTAGTGCACATAAATCGAGATAAATATGAAAGTCAAATGGCTATTTTTGTTAAACGTATTAGTCAAGTGGCTCTATAAATTAGTAAAATATTTATATAAACATGAATGTAAAATAGCTATTTTTGTGAAACGTATTGATTAAATGGCTCTAAAAATTAGTAAAATGTTGTTATGGTGATCAGAAACTTACTCTATTTGCATTTAAATAATCATTTAGGGGTGCGATGCTTCGATACTTCTTGACAACACTGGTAGCATAATCAGCGAGAAGGGGTCCGTCCCAAACCGCAACTCGGCTCGTGGGTTCGAAGTCATTGACCAAATCAAAGCTGCATTGGAGGAGGCATGCCCTCAAACCGTCTCGTGTGCTGATATTATGGCTCTAGCAGCTAGAGACTCTACTGTTCTGGTACCGTATCCTAACACACCCATGGCACATAACTACTTATTTGAACCTTAAATCATGAATGCATGTTTTAAATTTGTGCAACTGCAGACTGGTGGACCAAGTTGGGAAGTCCCATTAGGCAGAAGGGATTCATTAGGTGCAAGCTTGAGTGGTTCTAACCAAAACATTCCAGCTCCAAACAACACTTTTCAGACCATTCTCACCAAATTCAAGCTTAAGGGTCTTGACATTGTTGATTTTGTAGCACTATCAGGTAAGATTTAAACATGGTTGATTAAAAAAGGTTAATATCTAAAAAAACTTAAATAGTGTTAACAATGTTAAGTTTTTAAATATTTTAAAACAATTAATAAAGATTGAAAGTTAAGTTTTTAAATATGTATGGTTTTTAATAATAAACTACTTATTTTTTTTATTTTTCTTTAATTTTGTCACGTTAATATTCAAGAAAAATTTGAGAACTCTATTATAGTTCAGGAAAAATGATAATCTCTTGGTCTTAAAACATTTCACTTTGCAGGAAGTCACACTATTGGAAATGCTAGGTGTACCAGTTTCAGGCAAAGGTTATACAACAACACTGGCAATGGGCGGCCCGACTTTTCGCTAGACCAATCATACGCCGCGAAGCTTCGTCAAGACTGTCCAAGATCCGTTGGCGATCAGAACCTGTTTTTCTTGGATCCGGTGTCACCCACAAAATTCGATAACAATTATTACAAGAACTTAATAGCTAAAAGGGGTCTTCTAAGCTCTGATGAAATACTTTTTACTCAAAACCAACAAACAAAGGAGTTTGTGAAGCAGTATGCTGCAAATCAAGAGCTTTTCTTCCAGCAGTTTGCAAAGTCTATGGTTAAAATGGGAAACATTGCTCCTTTGACCGGTAAAAGTGGTCAAATCAGAAAGATTTGCAGAAAAATCAATAGTTAAAAAGGAGGGTATCATGCAATCATCAATCATGATCAAAATTTAGAAATTATAATGTTTTGATCTAATATTCTGCTGTTCAATTTGATTTATCTTATTTTGTCCAATTTAAGAACTCTTGTGAAGCTGTTATTTATGTCCCGAAAGTTGTACCATGTCTTGGAACTTTTTGGCCATCATGTGGAATGGGAGATATATTATACGCGTTTTTTTTAACATTCAAGCTTAATGACCTATTTGGAGTTAGATCTAACAATTAGGGTAGGGTTAGTATCAAATACAAAGGATAAAATAAATAAGAAGGTTTCTAGTCCATTGATCTTAGATTTGGAGGGTTGAGATTAGTTGTAGGGAAAAGAAGATAATAGAAGTGCATAAAAAGAATCCTATATTTATGGATTTTCTCTCTCCACATGTAAGGCACATGCCAATTCCCCCATCGATTTAAAACGTCCATAACTTTTTCATACGGTATTTTTTTTAAATTTCACCATAATAACGAGCGTTTTTTTTATCTTTAATATGAGTACCATATTATCATATAAAAATAAAATAAAAAAATTCATTTTTACTGGGTTTTTTCGCATTGTGTTAAAGGTTCAGTTCATTGTGTCTTTTAACTGGGTTTTGGTCATTACGTTTTAGTAGAGTTTCTATACATTGTGTTATTATCAAAACTTATAACACAATGTTAATTTGAGTTCTATCCATTGCGTTTTTATAAGAACCTATAACATATGACGCAATGAAGATGGTGTTATATCTGGGTTTTCTATAAATTGTGTTATTAGTTCAGGTCATTGTGTTTAATATGTTTTTCATTGTGTTTTAATAATTTGTTCAATTTTTTTTATCTTGTTCATTGTGTTTTAGTTTGTTGTGTATTGTTTGTTTTCTATTGTGTTTTCACTGCTCTCCATTGTGTCTTTTATCTGCTGTCATTAATTGTGTCTTTTATATGTTGTCATCAATTGTTTTTTTATTTAGTCTGATATTTATTGTGTTATATGTTATCGCCATTGTGTTATACGTTATGGTCATTGTGTTGTTTTCCATTGTGTTTTTATAATTTGTTCAATTTTTTTTTATTATCTTGTTCATTGTGTTTTAGTTTGTTGTGTATTGTGTTTTTAGTTTGTTTTCTATTGTGTTTTCACTGCTCTCCATTGTGTCTTTTATCTGCTGTCATTAATTGTGTCTTTTATCTGTTGTCATCAATTGTGTTTTTATTTAGTCTGAAATTTTTTGTGTTATATGTTATCGCCATTGTGTTATACGTTATTGTCATTGTGTTTTAGTATGTTGTCCATTGTGTCTTTATCTGTTGTCATTGATTGTGTTTTAGATCTACTTTACATTGTGTTTTACATCATGTCCATTGTGTAATATGTAACTGGGTTTTTGATTTTTTTTTTTTTTTGAAAAATATAACAATATGGTACTCATATTAAAGATAAAAAAAACGCTCGATTTTTTGGTATAATTTTTTTTAAAAACAAATGATGTATAAAAAAGTTATGGACGTTTAAAAATTGGGGGGGGGGGGGGGGAATAGCATGTGACTTGCATGTGCATATTCTCTTTCCTCTTGTAGACAAAATTACCCTTTTCCATTTAATTCATCCTAGGACACTTGTCACTCTCTGGTGGCTTCTTACCCTTCTTATTTTTAAATCCTCTGCATTATAACTCAACCCCTAACAATTAATATGAATAAAGCAATAAATAATCACTATATAAATCTTAAATATTTATATATAGATCAATCAATCAGTCATACCCAGTAAAATCCCACCAATTGCTAAGCTATTAGTAGGGTCTGGGGAGGGTGGGATGTAGGCGAACCTTACCTCTATCCATGGGATAGAGAGGCTGCTTTTAGGGAGACCCCCGGCTCAACTTAAACAACGGACAAAACTAACAAACAACTAAATATAAGGATTAGTATACTAGTAAGAACATGAACAAAAGCAACACTGATGGAAGAGTAACAAAGAATAAGTAGGAGCATAATATAACATTATAAGACATAGAGGCATAAATACGACTATACAATACCATGTAATATACACATAAATTATAGGAATATCAGAGTCTCTACTATAGAGCTAAGACATCACTATATACCCCCTCCTACCTATCCTTAACCTTAATCCTATGCCTCCACAAACTCCTATCTCGGACCATGTCCTCGGAGAGGTGCAACTCCAGTAAATCTTGTCTAATCCGCTCATCCCATGTAACTTTAGGCCTGCCTCACTCCGCTTCCATTCAACCGTGAGGATTTCCACAGCTCTAACCGACGATGTCATCTGCCTCCTCTTCACATGTCCAAACCATCCCAATCTTCCTTCCCTTATCTTATCTGATACACTAGCCACTCCTAACATTTCCCTAAAAACCTCATTTCTTATTCGGTCTAAACGTGTGTGCCCACACATCCACCTAAGCATCATCATCTCCGCTACCTCCATCTTGCGTGCCTGTGTCTTTTTTATTGCCCAACAATCTGTCCCATACAACATAGCCGGTCTAACTAACACCATATAAAATTTCTCCTTTAATCTAGTTGAGAACCTTTTGTCACACAATATCCTAGTAGCTGCTCTCTACCTACAAGATGTTGTTCTTAATTAAATAAATATATTATGATTAAGAAAATAAATAGAATGCACATTAATCTAGACTAGATAATTATTATAAAATAAGAAAATATATTGTTTAGGCTGTAGATGGTTGTTCAACCTTTCGATCAGGGGGATGTTGGTATGTTTCGCGTTGCTCACAAATTAATAGGGGAAGCAATCAGGATTAGGTTTGTCTAGTCCCAAATAAACAAGATGAGTTGTCCCTTGACGGACACCCACTGACGTGTCTCTGACGGCCGAAGAAACCTGCAAAAGAGAACAATGTTAGCCTCGTCACAGAGAGCATGAGGGGTTATCTATGACCAAGTTTCGTCGTGAGAATAAGAGACCGTTTTCCCGGGAGAATAATGAATATATTTGAATTTGGAAGTGGTCAGAGTGTTCTTGGTGTGTTTATTATATTGAATGCGAGTATTCAAAGAGAGAATTTGCTCAGTGTTTGTGTATATGTTGGATAGCCCAAGTCCTCTTGAAAGTGATACTTACCCTTTCTTATATGCCCTTGGGTCATAGTACAAGGTGGACTTCTTCCAGCAGGGGGCATTAGAATGTTCTTCTAGGTAGTGATATAGCCCGGATAATTGTCATGACCTTGTCCCCTTGGTAGGATCTTCGATATCCTCACGTTTAATGTTGCCTTCTTTGTTAAGAAAATACCTAATCTCCGTCCGAGATGGAGAAGTCTAAGGTCGGCGGTGCTCAGGAGGCATTAAATAAAGAGGATGAGTCACATTGTCGTTGGTCTGGCGGAACAGTGTCTAGCCTGCAGGGTCCTTGAGCGGGAAAGTCTTTTCTTTGACTTGGTCGTCTCCTTTTGGGTCTTGGTCTTCCTTAATTTATCAGAGAAAGTCCTCACGGGATTGGGCCCAGTCAACGATTAGAAAGAATTAGCCCAGATAAGGACCCTCGTCATCAAGTCATCCCTAGTACAGGCCCATCTATTTATGGATGGGCTTGGACTTAATGCAGTCTCAGGAGATCTTCTTGGAACCCACATATTCAATAACCGTCGTGTCGCCCATTTTCCCTCATGATGCATCTTGTCAGGATGTGTATCGGATGGCTGGGGAATGTTCCCATTTACACGTGTTAGCAGTCTGGGGGAGTAATTAAAAAACAATGGGATAGTTACCGCCCTTGCTTCTCCCACCTATTTATGCCCTCTTTCACTCCTTCTTTCACTTTCACCTTCCTCACAAGCCATATTCTTCTGCGAAAATTGTATAATTCTTCTCCATAAGGTTAGTTTCTCTTCCCTTATAAGTAGGAAAGATTTTCCATCAAATTTTTCTATTGTGACCCCACAAGAGTTACAATCGTTTGTTTATCATTTTCAAATATCTTCCTATTTGTCTCCCCATCTCCCTGGTCCTAAAGAAGCAGCGATATGCACTCCCAATCGTATCTTAATTTATACATTGGCTTTCACGTTTTTCGATGTGAGATATTCCCTTTCTTTCAAGATGTCTGTCTTGAAGCATTATAAAATGCGCTTCTCTCAATTTCATCCCTGAGCGTTCCTAGGACTGGTTCACTATGACTTCTTGTGCGTTGCTTTAGGAGGTGTGCCAACGGTTTGTCTTTTCCAGCGATTTTATCATCTTCGAGCGGACGAAGAATGGTTCATCTTCGAAAAAAGGAAAAAAAAAGATATTATCACTACTTGTTATTCTTTCATGCCCACTTCCACCTACCCAAAAGAGTGGAAGAATAGGTTTATTTTTTTCTCTCCAAGTTTGTGTCTAGAGGTGCTTCCTTTTTGTGACCCCAATGCTCTGATTGAAGATGATCCCCGTGTTGTTACCCTTGATGATTTGATTATGTTGAAATCGCTTTGTGAAAATCTTGTCCGAGCTTACAACTTCCTTAAGGAGTTGTTGGTTCTGGGAGGTATCAGTGTTGGTAGGTTTTTCTCTCTTTTGGGGTTTATTACAAGTGGGGTTCAGTCCTTGGTGCATGCCCTATTGACGTATGACTGTGTCTTTTGTGTTTTTTGGAAAACTTACTTTGCATGACATGCTTAATATGGACGGCAAAAGGTTGACCTTCTCCCATGAGGAGATAAGCCAAGAGGACTAGCCAGATCCGAATGTTGTCCATGACGTTGGGGTTCCTGATCTTGACCATCTTACCCACCATAGCAATGGAAAGGAATAGGTTGAAGATCCTTTGATTCTGAAAAGGAAAAATGAAAAAGCTGGTAATGGTGAAAATAAAAGGAAAATTGTGAAGGGTAAGAGCATCTGACGTCGTCTTAGGAGCGCCAGTGCTCGATAGGAGCCAACCCCTTTCTAGAGCTGTTTTTGAGGCTCCCCTGTTTTAACTTAATGTTCTTTATCACATCACCTAAAGACTTCAAAACCTACTACTAGTCAAGCCCTTAAAGTTGTTTCTGTAAGTAACAGTCTTATTGTTTTGTTTGTATGTTGGTTCTATTTATCCATGTATTATATTTGCCCTTGTGTTGGACTTTAAGTTGATCTCTCACCCTCCCCCCTTTTTTGATTAACTAGGAAGGGATTTTTAAGGTTCCTCCTATTGTTCCCGTGTCCTTTTCATATGTGATGGTCAAAAGTCAACCCAAAAATCATGGTTTTTAGATCTTGCCCCTAGCCCCCCCCCCCCCCTCAAGCTGGTTAACAAGGAAACGACTTCCTTGAATGCTCATGTGGTTAGGTCCTCCCCTTTTGTTCCATTACCCTTGACTCCCAAATAGAAAATTAATTCCTTTACTATTATTAAAACTGCTGAGGTGACCAGGTATTTCATGTTCAATGCCCTTCCTGCAGCTCAGAGGTATGTTGGCCCTTCTTTGGATCCCCAAATCATTGGGAATGAATATTGTTTAGCTTTATATGAGAATTTTGGAAAGGGTGAGTAGATATATGCTCGTTTGAGGGATCTCGAAGAGGAGAATGATGATCTCTTACGTTGTTTGAATGTCTCTCAGTCCTTGGATGTGTCTATCGTGTCCAAGACTGTGAATTCTTAGAGATCATTGGCCAAGAAAAAGGTAAATTTCTACTTACCTTTCTTTGCTTTGATTGGTTTATTATCTATTCTTGATGAGTTGTCCATGGAGTCTGAAACTCTTCATCACTTGGAGATTGTCCTTTAGAACAGAGAGGCTGGATGGGAAGACGAAAGGAATCAAATGATGAGGAGTCGGGAAAGGCTAGAAGAAGATCTGGAGTTCTTCCAAGTTGGTTTCAAGGATGCTACCCATGATGTGGAAGAACTTCAGGATAAAATGGTCATGCTATAAAAAGACAACAGCAAGCTTGGCTCGGATAGGCATTCGCTCCTAACTCAGGGTTTCATTTTGCTTTTTTCCCACGTCAAAGGGAGCACATAATACTCAAAGTTATTCTCCCGAGTGTATGAGCCATGTTCTTGTATTGTATATAAGAATGGGTTAAAGGACGGCTACTCTTAATGCAACAAGGGTTTAATGAGGAAGGAACCCCCCCCCCCAACTATGTCTCAAAGGCCGAGAAGTGCCTCAACAAAGTCAAAGAGATTTTGGACCAGTAGGTGCCTCCCGTCCTTGTGCAGTTTGTCACACCCCGACCACGTAGAACATACAAAACGTGGCGGAAACGTCGGGGAGTGTTGTAACAGAATTAATTGTTTCAAATCCATGGCAATTGAAGTTTCGTTTTATTAAACAAATATGAAAGATTACACTGTTTTATACAAGAACCAAAAAGTACATAACATAAAGTAGCTAGTTCTTGTCTCGTTTTAAGTCACTAAGGCACAGGTCCGCCTAAGTATGTCTTGATAAGTCCTATACATCATCACCTGAAAACACATGTGAAAAAAGGTACGTCAGCATAAAAATGCCTGTGAGATACATAGGTTTTGTGAAAATAGGTTTCATGACTTATGTTTGAGAAAATGTTTAGTCATGAACCTTGTAATTTGCTTTGTTTTGTAAATCATTTGAAAAACGATAAGATCAGATGATATGTATAAATAAGAGAATAAAGTATGGTTAAATGAATAACCATTGTAAAATGAGTTTGTATAAGATAAGTTTCTTGTAAAACAATGTATTGTGAAAAGTATGTTATTTGTATAAAATGTTATATGTCTCAAACTGAAATGATTTAAATAACGCTACGATATGTAATACCATACAAACACTTATATATAGGAAGTACCAGCGGCGTATCCACCATGCTTGTATCATATTACACACGCCTCGTTACTTAATCACTTACTCAAACCAAACTATCAAGATGAAATGTTTAACAGGTGTAGAAATGTTCATGTATAGTCAAATACGGTTCACACGGTTCACAGATACAAACGGTTCACAGATACAAACGGTTCACAAATACAAACGGTTCACAGATACAAACGGTTCACAGATACAAACGGTTCACATATATCAACGGATCACGTAGTCAAATGATTACAACGGTTCACATAGTCAAATGATTACAACGGTTCAATATGCAGTATAATGTGTTCATATGCTGGATAAGCATATGCAACAGAAAGGCAATGTAAAACAATGTACTAAGTATGCACACAATGGACATACGTAGTATGAAATGTAATGTAGAACGATGTACTAAGTATGCACACACAATGGGCATACATAGCATGTAATGTAAAACGATGTACTAAGTACACACACAATGGGCATACATAGCATGAAATGTAATGAAATCATGTACTATAACGTACTAACGAATATAGCAGGTATATGATGTGAAAACATGGAAAGCATGAAAGTAGCAAGTAGGCACATGTGTTCCACCCCAAAACGTTTGGAAAACAGTATAAGAGGGGTCTATGTACTCACTTGAGATTGCTTAGAAGTCCTTGAGTAACAACCAAACAATGCTAGAGATCACGGATATCAAACGGCACCTAATATAGGTAACTATGTTAATAAACCGGACCTAAATCGGAGGATTTAGATAGAATGAGGGTTTGTAAACCAAACGAGTATAGAGACTCGTGTCATATGGTTTAACAAAGCCTACATACTAAATGAAACCTAACCTAAGTGCTTACGACCCATCGAGACCCATTAAGGTAGCTTATGCTACTTTAACGCGTCGTTCGCGTGAAACGCGTTCGGAACGTCTAACTAGTCCTATGACAAGTGTTATATGCCTAAACATGTTACATAATCAGTTATGTGACAAAAGTTTAGGTTACATATGCTTGATTACCAATTATACATGAAAAGGGTATTCTGGTAATTTACCTAAGGCATATAAACTACCTATCATACAACTAATCAAACGATGTGACCATAGGGTATAACCTCGGAAGGTTATTCCCTATATACTATGGTCACCTAATGTATTTGGTCGGATCCTAATGATCGACCAAATGGGTCGGGTTCGAAGGTATAAGCGATTTATTAGATCGCTTACCCTACGACCCTAGACAACGTGGTAATCAGTAGGCATAGTCCCAAGGGACTATAACCAACGTGATTACACTCACGTTGCGAAGTTCAAACGAACTTCGCATTGACCATAAACTGGTCAACGCAGAAAGTCAAACAAAGTTTGACTTTCAGACTCGAAAAGACTCGAAAAGCAATAAAAGAACGAAAGAATACTTACGAAGGGTCCCCGAATGCTAATCTCGATTCAAAAATCTCAGGTATGAAACAATAGTTTCAACTTAGAGTTTCTCAAATCAAAATTCTAGTGATTTTGAAGTAATGGGAGTGGGGTATTTATAGATTTCGGGTAACCGTTAAGATCGTGTCACACCCCTTTCTACGGCGGAAGCACGAGGTGTGATCATGAAAGGTTCTCATTGCATACGAAGAGTAAACATGCTACATACTCGTAAAATAACATTCAAATACCATAATTTGAAAACATACGTTAGCGTTTACATCGCTAAGTCGCATAAAACATTGTCTTAAAAGTTTACAACTTTATTCAAAGTTAAACACAAGCGACATCCACGAGCATAAGCTAGACCACGCGCACATCCATCCTAGTTACCTGAAATACATGTGAGTTTTTGGAAAAACGTCAACATAAAGTTGGTGTGAATTCATGCAGCTTTGTATTTCATGTTTGTATACTTTGTATGAAAACATAGTTTGTGAGTAAATCAAGTTTTCATATATAAATCCAGTTTCATGTGTACCCCACGTACACTTGTATAATTCAATCTTTTCTTGAGTACCCCACGTACTTCAAGTTATATATCAATCCTCTTGAGTACCTCACGTACTTCAAGTTATTTATCACCTTTTGTATGGTATGAATTTTATGTAAATACAGTATTTCTGTAATTATCAGATTGTTAATGGGTTGCAAAGCCATTAACCTGTGGCACGTCATAGGAAGTCACCAAACCTAAGGCATTTAATTGGTATATTCTGAGACACAAAAGCACTCCTCGATTCTCGCCCCGACCAGGAGTGTGGCTGCCAGGCACCCGTTAGATCTAACCTTTTGTTCTGCGGTCTAGGTATATTGTTGATTAATGGTGCTTCTGTACCCTATTCGTGACACTATTTCTCATAACGCCTCCTACTTGGTTCTCGTTCTCACCAAGCGCGTTTCTTGTTATCATTTCTCATAGCGCCTTACACTTGGTTCTCGTCTCACCAAATGCGCTTCTTGTATTTATATCATACCATTTATAAATATTGTACTTTTGTACATGTATTTCACCCCCGAAGTTATAAAAACTGAAAACAGTTAAAGAGAAAAGGGGGAGCATGAACTCACAACTTTGCGTTCCTAGCGTCGTAAACTCCACCGGATTTGCTTAATTAACGTCGTAACCTATACGCGTTTTCTTAACGTTAGTCACTAGACTTGCGTCGCACAAGTTCGGTCACTCTCTTGTATATTTTCTTGTGTTAAAAATATTCTATATTTTTAACTACGTATCTTACTTATATTATTTTCTTCCAAAAATAAATATAAGTCTTTTGTGTTTTGCACTTTGCACCCGAATTATGTATCTTGTATGTTGTATGTGTATTTTTATATTTCTACTCCTCATGAGTAATTAGTGTATTTTTAAGTCTTAATACACTAGCACGTATAACACATACTATATACACTTAGCACAAAAGTTGGTGATAAAATAATATATATTTTTCTCTCAAAAATATACATACTTATATCCGTTTTTATTCTTGAAGAAATCCTCATTTCTTATCACCAAAAATTAGGGAAACCTGAGTAATACTTTTAAATACATTTTTAGGGAATAAGTTTCTCAAAAACTTATATTTTTCTAAGTGTCAAAATTTATAAAAATTTTGACAGAGTTTCCCCTAACAATGGACGTTTCCCATGTTTTCAAAACATGTGTTTATTTTCTTTTGAATTATCAACAATCATCAACAACAATTATCAACAATATCCGTCAACAATAATCACTAATTTCATGAACTTGAATATTTACAAAAATGTGTAGTAACTTACTAGCACATTTAGTAAGTCTTGTTATCTTTAAAAATAAGTTTAATTTCTTAAAAACTTTATTTTTAGAGAGTATGAAGTTTTACAACTTCTAGTCGGTTTTTACGAAAACTATTTCTTCGTTAAAACTTTTGTTACACAAGTATCCATACACTTGTTTGTTCACAAAAACCACTTTTGTTTGTGTAAGATCCGGTTTAGAACATGTGATTTCTTGGACACTTGGTCCTTTGAAAATACCGCTTGTAGATACGTAGATCTACTAGTTTTAAACACTTTTGTACAAGTTAAAACATTTTTACACAAGTTCATGGTTTATGTGTGGTAGGGTTTCACCTTTTAACCCTTGTTACTTCTAAAATAGCTTTATGTTAAGATCCATGATCTTACCAAACCGGGTTTAAACGGTGATCCGAGCTACCACAACATAGATCGGGTCTAAATAATCACATATTTCAAATACTACAACTTTTACACAACATATATGCTTTTAACCAACAATATTTGCAAGTTTAGTGGACTTTAATGCTTCAAAATGCAAGATTCCGAGTTTTAATCATCATACATCTTATTAACCACCTTAGATTAGTTAAAGTATGAGTTTTAAGCATTATACCTCTAGCTCAAGGCTAGGGAAGAATCTAAGCACAAATCGAGTGGATAAAAGCAAAGTAGAGAGGTCCTTCGCCTTCCGTTTGCTCCAAGACTCCTAATATGTGACCCTTAACACTTGTGTGACCTTGGAATGGCTTGAACAAGGCTCGAAAAATTGATGGATGCTTAGGGGTGTTTGGCCGTAAGCTATTAGAGAGAAAGAGAGAGTGTGTTGTGATGGTGAGTTTGGGAAGATGATGGTTCACTTATATACACAATCCCCTTGGTCCATTGGATCATATGTCTTATGAAGTACAAGACATATCTTCATGAAATCCAAGGATAGATCATAGGAGATTTTAGGGGATTAAGTAAATCTTGTGTGGGGCCACACATGGGCCGAAATTCAGCCAATGGGGGGGGGGGTAAAGTGTAAGTTCTAACCACTAATTACTTACACTAGTTAAGTTTCAAGCGTCTTGGTTAGGGATTAATGTGTTGTTACGTTATAAGGGGTGTTACGGTGTTCGGGGACCATAACTAGCTAAAAAAAAAATAAAAACAATGCTTCTAGCATTATTTTGGTGTTCCGGGTATAGTCCGGTTGTTTGGTTACATACCGATTCGTTAAAGTGCTAAATTACACTTTTTAGTGTCGTTTAAGTACCTTTCTTGTACTCTTTCAACTCCCAACACTTAGGGAAATATTCTGGATAATAAAACGACATTTCTGCATAATATTTATGTGTCTAAATGCTGAATTATTGCTGAATTTTATAAATTCTGCACTTAAAGTGCGTTTCGGGTGCTTTTTAGTGCTTATTTTTGCTTTCGTATTGCACATATATTAACCCTTGTATGTATTCTTGGGTTTTAATGCATTCTTGGTGTCGGACCTACACCTAGGCCTCAATTCTGATGTCTGACTGCTTTCTGCAGTTCTGTTGACACATTGTGTCTTACCGGTGAGTTTACTATTATTCTGACGCAACGCTCTCGTTTATGCATAACGCAATATTTTGTAGTATACAACATGCATGAATTCACTTGTTTAATCATGTGTTCAGACATTGCTGACAATTAAACTCATAATTGCAGTCATTAAGCAATAATTATAGTGTACGGAAATTACCGGTTTGTGCCAGTTGTCATAGTCTCCCCCCGTTAAAAGAATTTCGTCCCGAAATTCAGACTGAACTAACTCTCGCTGGAGTCTTCTTGAATAGGTGGGGATACTTTTTCTTGAACTGGTCTTCACGTTCCCATGTGTACTCGGGTCCGTGCTTAGAGCTCCAACGTACTTTGACAAGTTTCACACTGCTCCTCCTGGTCTTGTTGACTTTCCAGTCAGTAACCTCAACGGGTTGTTCTGTAAATCGGAGGGCTTCATCAATATGCACTTCATCCAACGGGATGGTCACGTTTTCTTGCGTTGGACTCTTCTTCAGGTTGGATACATGAAACGTATCATGTACTCCATTAAGTTCTGCCGGTAACTCCAACTTGTATGCCACGGTACCAATTCTTCTCAATATTCTGAATGGTCCGATGTATCGTGGATTCAACTTTCCACGCTTTCCAAATCTGACTACGCCCTTCCATGGTGAGACTTTTAACAACACTTTGTCTCCCACCTTGAAATCTACCGATTTTCTATTTGGATCCGCGTAGCTCTTTTGTCGCTCTCGAGCCGCCTTAATGCGCTCTCGGATCTACGCAATCTTGTCAGTTGTCTCTTGTACAAGTTCAGGACCAACCATACGCTTATCTCCAGCGTCTGCCCAACATAAGGGCGATCGGCATTTGCGGCCATACAGAGCTTCGAACGGCGCGGCTTTTATGCTTGTATGATAGCTGTTATTGTAGGAAAACTCAACTAAAGGTAGATGAGTATCCCAGCTGCCGCCTAGGTCCATGACACATGCGCGAAGCATATCTTCTAACGTTTGTATAGTCCGTTCGCTCTGGCCGTCTGTTTGCGGATGGAATGCCGTGCTTAGATCTAACTGAGATCCAAAGGCTTCCTGAAATGATTGCCAGATTCTTGAGACAAGGCGTCCATCTCTGTCTGAAATGATTGAGATTGGCACTCCATGACGTGCCACAAATTCTCTTAAGTATATCTCAGCAAGCTTTCCAGTGCTGTCTTTTTCTCGGATCGGTAGGAAGTGCGCAGACTTCGTCAATCGATCAACTATTACCCATATCATATCGTGCCCTCTCGGGGTCCTGGGTAATTTCGTTATGAAGTCCATCGAGATTTGTTCCCACTTCCACACGGGAATCTCTGGTTGATGTAGTAGGCCGGACGGTTTCTGGTATTCGGCCTTAACCTTCGCATAGGTTAGGCATTTTCCAACATAGATAGCAACGTCGCTTTTGAGTCTCGGCCACCAATAGTACTCTTTCAAGTCTTGGTACATCTTGTCCGATCCTGGATGGATCGAATATCTCGATTTGTGGGCTTCGTTAAGGATGACTTCTCGTATGCCACCATAGAGTGGAACCCAAATACGCTTCTCAAAGTATAAGGCTCCCTCTTCGTTTGGCACCATGTAATTCAATGCACCCCAGAGGTATTCAGCTTTACGGTTCTCTTCTTTAAGAGCTTCTTGTTGTGCATCCCGAATGCGTGCAGTGAGGTTTGTTCGAATCGTCATTTCCAATGCTCGAACCCTTAGGGTCTTAACCCTTTCTTTTCGGCTCAACGCGTCTGCTACAACGTTCGCCTTTCCAGGATGGTACTTAATCTCACAGTCATAATCATTCAGCAGCTCGACCCAACGTCGCTGGCGCATATTCAATTCTTTCTGATCAAATATGTGTTGTAAGCTTTTGTGATCTGTGAAGATTGTACATCGAGTACCATATAAATAATGTCGCCAAATCTTCAAGGCGAATACCACTGCACCCAGCTCCAGGTCGTGAGTGGTATAATTTCTCTCGTGAACCTTCAGTTGTCTTGAAGCATAAGCGATGACTTTTTGGCGTTGCATGAGCACGCAACCCAAGCCTTGTCGTGAGGCGTCACAGTATACCACAAAGTCTTCAGTGCCTTCGGGTAACGATAGTATCGGTGCATCGCAGAGCTTGTCCTTAAGTAGCTGAAAGGCTTCTTCTTGTTTGTGACCCCAGTCGTACTTCTTGTCTTTCTGAGTCAGGGTCGTTAGCGGTTGAGCTCTCTTCGAGAAATTCTCAATGAATCGCCGATAGTAGCCCGCTAAGCCCAAAAATTGACGAACTTCAGTTGGGGTCTTGGGAGCTTCCCAATTCTTTATTGCTTCAATCTTGGACGGGTCTACATGAATGCCTTTCTCATTCACCACGTGACCAAGAAATTGTACTTCGCGAATCCAGAATTCGCATTTCGAGAACTTTGCATAAAGTTTCTCTTTCTTCAGTAGCTCCAAGATGGTTCTGAGATGTTGCTCATGTTCTTCTTTCGTTCGCGAGTAAATCAGGATATCATCGATAAATACAATCACGAATTTATCGAGATATGGTTCGCATACGCGGTTCATTAGGTCCATAAAGACCGCTGGTGCATTCGTCAATCCAAATGGCATCACAAGAAATTCGTAGTGCCCATAGCGTGTTCTGAATGCAGTCTTTGGCACGCTTTCATCTTGGATTTTCAGCTGATGGTATCCAGACCGAAGGTCGATCTTGGAATAGTAGCTTGATCCTTGCAGTTGATCAAATAGGTCATCAATCCTCGGTAGCGGATACCGATTCTTGATTGTGAGCTTGTTCAGTTCCCTGTAATCGATACACATCCGCAATGTTCCATCCTTCTTCTTCACGAATAATACCGGAGCTCCCCAGGGTGAGAAGCTTGGCCTTATAAATCCCTTATCCAACAACTCCTGGAGTTGTGTAGATAACTCTTGCATCTCGGATGGCGCAAGCCGATAGGGTGCCTTGGCTACAGGAGCAGCTCCTGGAACCAAATCTATACGGAATTCGACTTGTCGTTGCGGAGGTAGTCCTGGCAGATCTTCAGGGAACACATCATGAAATTCCTTCGCCACAGGAATGTCTTCGAGTTTTGGCTCCACAGCCTTCTTGTCTATAACGTGTGCTAGGAAAGCGACACATCCTTTCCTCAAGCACTTCTGTGCCTTCATGCAACTGATGATTCGTAGAGGCGCGTTTCGTCTTTCCCCATGTACAATGAGAGTTTCATCATTCGCTAGAGGGATGCGAATGATTTTCTCATGACAAATAACTTCAGCTCTGTTTTTGGACAACCAGTCCATTCCGACCACTACATCGAAGCTACCCAATTGAATAGGTAAGAGGTCGATGCTAAAATTTCGTTTGCCAAGTTCCAGTGTGCAGCCTCTAACAACTTCGCCCGATTCAACAAGTTTACCATTGGCTAGTTCTATGGAATAAGGAATTTCTAATCTACTAGATTCTATTCTAAGTATGCGTTTAAATTCCACAGACATGAAACTATAATCGGTGCCAGTGTCGAATAATATGGATGCAATGTGATTGTTAATGAGGAACGTACCGTTGACCACATTAGGGTCCTTGCGTGCGTCCCTTGCTCTAATTACAAATGCTCGGGTCTGAGCATTGTTTCCCCTTGGGCAATTTTTCTTGAAATGATCCATGCCTCCACAACCAAAGCATCCTTGGCTTTGCCCAGCTCCACGGCTATTCCGGTTACCATTGCCATTCTCATTCCCATTCCTTCCGTTTCCCCAACAGTTTTCTGCTTGGTGACCCAATCTACCACATTTGTCGCACCTTGGAATGCGACAAGCTCCTTTATGATGAAACTTACATTTTTGGCATTCAGGCATGGAGCCTTGGTATGCCTTGGTTGAAAGGGTCTTCGCCTCCTGAGACGGGTTAGCGTCACGCTTTTTGTTGAAACCTTCGTTGTTGCGAGTCGCTTGATTCAGATTCGAACGCTTTCTCCTCTTGTCACCGGACGACTCATCATGTGTCTCGGTCTTCTTTGTTGGGTTCAACGATAACTTCTTCTTACGAACACAATCTTTGGTCAGGCTGACAGCCAGAGTTACAGCCTCAGTGATTGTTTGTGGTTTGGCTGACGTCACCATGCCACGAAACTCTGAGGCCAGTCCCCAAATGTAGCGTTCGACACGCTTGAATTCAGGAGTCACCATGTAGGGAAGCACTCTGGACAGATCGTGGAATCTTCGAGTATAACTATCAATATGAGCACCTTCCATAGTCAAGTGCCAGAACTCCGTTTCCAGTCTTTGGAGTTCAGCACGAGAGCAATACTTCTCTCTCATCCTTTCCTTTAGTTCCTCCCAGGTTAGACCATACGCGGCATTATTGAGCAAGGTTTGGGCTTGCAAATTCCACCAAGTCAGAGCTTCATCGACAAACAACCCGGTAGCAAAGGTGACTTGTTGATCCGCGGTACACTTGCTCATGCGAAAAGTAGCTTCAGTCTTCTCCGTCCAGCGCACAAATGCTACTGCACCTCCTGTGCCATCATAGTTCATCGGCTTGCAGTCGAGGAACTGCTTAAATGTGCAGCTTCGAACTGCGCTGTCTCCAGATGAATCTCCATTCCCATTATGTCTAGCGTTGCTTGGTCTTTTACTGTCTTGAGTACGGTTTGCCTCGTACTGGGCGATAGCAGCGGAGACCCGTTCTTCCAGTAGAGCCTCCAGCTCTTCGGCAATTCTTGGCAGTGGGGGAGGAGGAGGTTGGTCACGAGCGTTCACAGCTTTCCTGGGTGTCATGTTCTGACAGAACATAACACAGCAGGGTTAGGTATTTGTTTGATATCGTCACACTAGACAGTAGTATCATATGTTCACAGGTATATATACCACATAAGTGACATCAAACATTTATTACTCTAGCAGAGTACTTATTAGGCTTGTACTGAGGGAATCTATACGTGACAAGACTTGCTGTGATTTCTGTGCACTGAATTCCATAATTACGTATGCATCCATAATTACGTAACTCCTTGCACAGTCCGCACAGTTCGTTTCATCCTCGTATTTCTCCCTTCAGATGGGCCGTCGCTTTCAGGTAAGGTCACATATACTTGTGACATTCCCCTTCTAGTACATGCTAATTATCACAAATAATTGCAAGTAATTTCTAGTCAACGACAAGTGCTACTCTAGTGCACTCTAAGTCTTGTAGTGTCTTTTCTAGACTCATGTAGACAGTTTCAGGTAGTGGATGTCGCGGGACGTTTTATGCAATGAAAACTCTTTGAAAATTGTTTTCGTGAATGGATCCTAGAGATTGTAGACTAGACTCGAGAATGAATCCTGGTTCACTACAATCGCAGCTCTGATACCAATCTGTCACACCCCTTTCTACGGCGGAAGCACGAGGTGTGATCATGAAAGGTTCTCATTGCATACGAAGAGTAAACATGCTACATACTCGTAAAATAACATTCAAATACCATAATTTGAAAACATACGTTAGCGTTTACATCGCTAAGTCGCATAAAACATTGTCTTAAAAGTTTACAACTTTATTCAAAGTTAAACACAAGCGACATCCACGAGCATAAGCTAGACCACGCGCACATCCATCCTAGTTACCTGAAATACATGTGAGTTTTTGGAAAAACGTCAACATAAAGTTGGTGTGAATTCATGCAGCTTTGTATTTCATGTTTGTATACTTTGTATGAAAACATAGTTTGTGAGTAAATCAAGTTTTCATATATAAATCCAGTTTCATGTGTACCCCACGTACACTTGTATAATTCAATCTTTTCTTGAGTACCCCACGTACTTCAAGTTATATATCAATCCTCTTGAGTACCTCACGTACTTCAAGTTATTTATCACCTTTTGTATGGTATGAATTTTATGTAAATACAGTATTTCTGTAATTATCAGATTGTTAATGGGTTGCAAAGCCATTAACCTGTGGCACGTCATAGGAAGTCACCAAACCTAAGGCATTTAATTGGTATATTCTGAGACACAAAAGCACTCCTCGATTCTCGCCCCGACCAGGAGTGTGGCTGCCAGGCACCCGTTAGATCTAACCTTTTGTTCTGCGGTCTAGGTATATTGTTGATTAATGGTGCTTCTGTACCCTATTCGT
The DNA here is from genome assembly GCA_030545235.1 of Helianthus tuberosus. NCBI lineage: Eukaryota > Viridiplantae > Streptophyta > Magnoliopsida > Asterales > Asteraceae > Helianthus > Helianthus tuberosus. The sequence continues at coordinate 83,700,249 of CM060418.1, read as the reverse complement.
GACACTATTTCTCATAACGCCTCCTACTTGGTTCTCGTTCTCACCAAGCGCGTTTCTTGTTATCATTTCTCATAGCGCCTTACACTTGGTTCTCGTCTCACCAAATGCGCTTCTTGTATTTATATCATACCATTTATAAATATTGTACTTTTGTACATGTATTTCACCCCCGAAGTTATAAAAACTGAAAACAGTTAAAGAGAAAAGGGGGAGCATGAACTCACAACTTTGCGTTCCTAGCGTCGTAAACTCCACCGGATTTGCTTAATTAACGTCGTAACCTATACGCGTTTTCTTAACGTTAGTCACTAGACTTGCGTCGCACAAGTTCGGTCACTCTCTTGTATATTTTCTTGTGTTAAAAATATTCTATATTTTTAACTACGTATCTTACTTATATTATTTTCTTCCAAAAATAAATATAAGTCTTTTGTGTTTTGCACTTTGCACCCGAATTATGTATCTTGTATGTTGTATGTGTATTTTTATATTTCTACTCCTCATGAGTAATTAGTGTATTTTTAAGTCTTAATACACTAGCACGTATAACACATACTATATACACTTAGCACAAAAGTTGGTGATAAAATAATATATATTTTTCTCTCAAAAATATACATACTTATATCCGTTTTTATTCTTGAAGAAATCCTCATTTCTTATCACCAAAAATTAGGGAAACCTGAGTAATACTTTTAAATACATTTTTAGGGAATAAGTTTCTCAAAAACTTATATTTTTCTAAGTGTCAAAATTTATAAAAATTTTGACAGAGTTTCCCCTAACAATGGACGTTTCCCATGTTTTCAAAACATGTGTTTATTTTCTTTTGAATTATCAACAATCATCAACAACAATTATCAACAATATCCGTCAACAATAATCACTAATTTCATGAACTTGAATATTTACAAAAATGTGTAGTAACTTACTAGCACATTTAGTAAGTCTTGTTATCTTTAAAAATAAGTTTAATTTCTTAAAAACTTTATTTTTAGAGAGTATGAAGTTTTACAACTTCTAGTCGGTTTTTACGAAAACTATTTCTTCGTTAAAACTTTTGTTACACAAGTATCCATACACTTGTTTGTTCACAAAAACCACTTTTGTTTGTGTAAGATCCGGTTTAGAACATGTGATTTCTTGGACACTTGGTCCTTTGAAAATACCGCTTGTAGATACGTAGATCTACTAGTTTTAAACACTTTTGTACAAGTTAAAACATTTTTACACAAGTTCATGGTTTATGTGTGGTAGGGTTTCACCTTTTAACCCTTGTTACTTCTAAAATAGCTTTATGTTAAGATCCATGATCTTACCAAACCGGGTTTAAACGGTGATCCGAGCTACCACAATATAGATCGGGTCTAAATAATCACATATTTCAAATACTACAACTTTTACACAACATATATGCTTTTAACCAACAATATTTGCAAGTTTAGTGGACTTTAATGCTTCAAAATGCAAGATTCTGAGTTTTAATCATCATACATCTTATTAACCACCTTAGATTAGTTAAAGTATGAGTTTTAAGCATTATACCTCTAGCTCAAGGCTAGGGAAGAATCTAAGCACAAATCGAGTGGATAAAAGCAAAGTAGAGAGGTCCTTCGCCTTCCGTTTGCTCCAAGACTCCTAATATGTGACCCTTAACACTTGTGTGACCTTGGAATGGCTTGAACAAGGCTCGAAAAATTGATGGATGCTTAGGGGTGTTTGGCCGTAAGCTATTAGAGAGAAAGAGAGAGTGTGTTGTGATGGTGAGTTTGGGAAGATGATGGTTCACTTATATACACATTCCCCTTGGTCCATTGGATCATATGTCTTATGAAGTACAAGACATATCTTCATGAAATCCAAGGATAGATCATAGGAGATTTTAGGGGATTAAGTAAATCTTGTGTGGGGCCACACATGGGCCGAAATTCAGCCAATGGGGGGGGGGGGGTAAAGTGTAAGTTCTAACCACTAATTACTTACACTAGTTAAGTTTCAAGCGTCTTGGTTAGGGATTAATGTGTTGTTACGTTATAAGGGGTGTTACGGTGTTCGGGGACCATAACTAGCTAAAAAAAAAATAAAAACAATGCTTCTAGCATTATTTTGGTGTTCCGGGTATAGTCCGGTTGTTTGGTTACATACCGATTCGTTAAAGTGCTAAATTACACTTTTTAGTGTCGTTTAAGTACCTTTCTTGTACTCTTTCAACTCCCAACACTTAGGGAAATATTCTGGATAATAAAACGACATTTCTGCATAATATTTATGTGTCTAAATGCTGAATTATTGCTGAATTTTATAAATTCTGCACTTAAAGTGCGTTTCGGGTGCTTTTTAGTGCTTATTTTTGCTTTCGTATTGCACATATATTAACCCTTGTATGTATTCTTGGGTTTTAATGCATTCTTGTTGTCGGACCTACACCTAGGCCTCAATTCTGATGTCTGACTGCTTTCTGCAGTTCTGTTGACACATTGTGTCTTACCGGTGAGTTTACTATTATTCTGACGCAACGCTCTCGTTTATGCATAACGCAATATTTTGTAGTATACAACATGCATGAATTCACTTGTTTAATCATGTGTTCAGACATTGCTGACAATTAAACTCATAATTGCAGTCATTAAGCAATAATTATAGTGTACGGAAATTACCGGTTTGTGCCAGTTGTCACAGATCGTTTCATGGAAAACGTGCTTTAATCGTATTCGTACAAGTGTCGGAAAGTTGTGGTGGCTAAAAAATGGGTCTAAATGAGCTGAATGTGCAGTTGAGAATGTGTGGATGTGAATAAAACAGCTGGAATCTGCTGACTGTTCGATATTATCTGATCAGAGAGGCTGACGCGGGCCACCTAAGATTTAAGCTTGGGCTCACGCGGGCCGCCTAGCTCTTCAGATCAGAAAACAAGTTTCAAATGTTGCAGTTTCAGTCCCTATTATTTGTTTAAGCCATTTCCGACATGTTTAAGGCCCGTTAAGCCAACTTTAAGGCCCTAACATGATGTCTAAACATTGTGGACATGAAACATGCTCAAAAATATGTCGGATGTTGGTTCGTTTGGTCGTACGAACGCGATGTTCGCTTAATTACGACGGAATGCGCACAAGCGCGAAAAACGATCCAAAAGACGCGACGAATGGATTTTTCTTATGCCGAACACTAAAATAAAATATTTTAGTGCTTACATAAATTTTTGGATGTCCGGATGTATTCAGAACGTAAGTTATGCGCGAAAATGCAAACTTGTGCACTTTTTAACGCTTTTAGTCCTTGAATGACCCAAAAGTTTATTTTAGCACACCAAACCCCTCAAAGCCTATTTCTAAGCTATGTAAAGGATATTTATGGTGTGTTTAACTTATGGTCATGTTCCGGAATGTCTGTTACAGTTCAAATTGGCATACTTTCGTAGTTTGTCAACTTTAGTCCCTGTAAGCGATTTAACTTGATTTTGCAATACCAAAGCCTTCAAAACTTATTTCTAAGTTATGTAAAGGTTATTTAAGGTATGTTAAGTATATGTCACTATTCCGGAGTGTTTGTTGCATTAAACTGGTTATATTTACGCATCAGTGCGCGTATAACCTTCCAGAAAGCGATATAGAGTTTGAAATCGAACAAGAATTGATATGTGTAAACGATACACATATTTTTACAAATCCCAAGTATGAAATACAATATTTCATTGATTTGGTATTTGTTTGCTGGTCGCAGTGACACAGGTGTCACAGTCTCCCCTACTTTAGGAAATTTCGTCCCGAAATTAATTCGTAGGAGTCTATGTGTGACTTTGTGTCAGATAACCACCAGAGATATGTAAAGCATAATCCTGTCATTTCCTTAACGGACATTCTTCAGAAACGTAAAATGCACTTACAGAGTCATTTTCAACGGGTGCTTCATCAGAAATGGAAATGGAAATGAAAAGGAGAAACAAACGGATATTCATTTCCTCAACGGACAAATCTTCAGAAACGAAAATGAACAAACGGAGTCATTTTCAACTGGTGCTTCCTCAGAAACGGAAATGGAAATGAAAAGGAGAAACAAACGGATATTCATTTCCTCAACGGACAAATCTTCAGAAACGAAAATGAACAAACGGAGTCATTTTCAACGGGTGCTTCCTCAGAAACGGAAATGAAAAAGGATAGTCAAACAGATATTCATTTCCTCAACGGACAAATCTTCAGAAACGAAAATGAACAAACGGAGTTATTTTCAACGGTTGCTTCCTCAGAAACGGAAATGAAAAAGGATTAAGCAACGGATATTCATTTCCTCAACGGATAATCTTCAGAAACGAAAATGAACTAACGGAGTCATTTTCAACGGTTGTTTCCTCAGGTTCAGAAATGAAGGATTTAATTAAACGGATATTCATTTCCCTCGACGGATACTCTTCAGAACGAAAATGAACAAACGGAGTCATTTTCCTCAACGGGTATTCTTCAGAATTGGAAATGAAGGACAAACGGATATTCAGTTCCTCAACGGATATTCTTCAGAAGTGAAAAATGAATAGCTAGTTCATTTTTCCTCAACGGATACTTCATCAGAATTGGAAATGAATAGGGTTAACTCTAGATACATGATAGAACTTGCTGTGATTTCCGTGCACTAAATTCCATAATTATGTATGCATCCATAATTACATAATTCCTTGCACAGTCCGCACAGTTTGTTTTGAAATGTTGTGGGGAAGGATGTCGAACTTGTGATGACGGTGACTAGACTACCATAGGATCCTTTTAATTAGATCCACAGAGGATCTTCTTAATTAGGCCTCCCAGGAGTCCTTTCAGCTATATCAATCAGTTTAACTAGACCACTCGAGGAGTCTAATTATAAAGCAGTACTTTATAATCCAAGGGGCTTATCTACTACGTAGAAATCCATTAAGGATTTTAGGTAGTGCCTTTGGGTATCCTACTATAAATCTCTTGTACAAAGATATGTAAGATTCTACGAGGATTTGGATAACATAATTTGGATCACATGACACATGAAAGATAACACTTAAGCACATAACCACATAATTGTTTAATTGTTATTATCTTGTTATTGATTGCTATTAACTTGGCACCTCGTACTTCGTTTCTCTTGGAAGAAACGGGTACTTAGGATTTTCGTGAAAAACGCAAGAGATCATACAATGGAAGAAATTTGGAAGTAGTCTGTTCTTCAAGGAATGCGGTTCCTTGATTGTCGGTATTGTAGGGGATATGTTGTTTATACATACAATCACATAAATACATTGCAATGTAAATAAAAGATTTATTTATAAACAATGATAACAACAACTGTTTCATGGATCGTGACAACAAAAGAAAATAATACATAAGACGTAATTAATTCTAAACGATGTTGTCTTCTGGTTGGTCATATGCTCATCCCTGCGCTGGATTTGCATTAGCAAGCCTTGGGCAATTCCTACGAAAATGGCCCATCTCGCCACAGTTGTAGCAAGATCCCGGTGGAAAACGAGCTTGAGCAGGATTGTTGCCAGCTTGATTTGGTGCAGCTGCGGTTGGGCAAACCCTAGCTGTATGACCTATAAGTCCGCAAACTTGGCATGTGCGGCACTTCACACCAGCATGATGATGTAGGCCACATTGGTTGCACAAGGGTGCAGTTCCGTTGTAGGGTTTCCTGGCAGGGGGTTGAGCTGGTTGGTTGGGGACGGCTTGATCATTGTGAGCGACCACAGCGTAGTTCTGAGAAGCTTTTCGCTTCTTTGACCTTTTAGGGGATCCAGTCTGTTCATCCATGATCTTTGATTCCTCGATTGGTTTTGATTCCTCGACCGGTTTCTTGTCACCTTTTCGGAAAAGTTTACCTTTCCTGATCTTTGATTCAGTCAAGGTTGCAGATAGCTCAATGGCCTGTCTAACTGTAGTAGGGTTGCTACCAGTCATAATGTCTTGTATTGAATCAGGGAGGCCATCAATGTACTTTTCGATTGCCTTATCCAAAGGCGTGACCATGTTTGGGCATAACAGACTTAACTCCTCATAACGGTCCGTGTAAGCTCGATGCTCACCGCTGTATTGCTCAAGATTGTCGAATTCCCTTTCCAAGGCCCTGATCTCGTGACGAGGACAGAATTCCTTCATCATAAGGGCCCTAAGTTCAGCCCATGTCTGTGCTAGAGCAACTTCTGCACCACGATCTCTCATAACCCCGTTCCACCACGTAAGGGCTCTTTTCTGGAACACACTCGAAGCAAACTCGACCTTGCGATTGTCAGGACACTGCACGTGGCGGAAAGTATTCTCAATGCTCTCGAACCATTGAAGAAGCCCAGTCGCTCCCTCAGAACCACTAAACTTGAGTGGTTTCGCCGAGTTAAAACTCTTGAAATTGCATGGACCATTGTTGTTGTTGTTGGCTTGATTCCATAGAGCAAAGAGGTTTGGGAATTGAGCAGCCATTTGCTGTGCAATGATTTCTGCCAGTTCGGCAGTCGCTATCTGGCTTTCGCGTCGAGGAGGCATTCTAAAAGAGGAAACATGAAAGGAAACGAGTGAGAGGTTTAGACGACAAGAATGAGATGAAACAAACCTGATGAAAGCAAGGATAGTGGTCATTTGTTTGTTACTACAAAGCAACAAACGACACACAGTGACTAATCAAAATAAATGGGTCAAAAATAATGTATCGCGAAGACATGCTCGCCTATAAGTGAACACTCATCCTAAGAATTCCCAGGTAAGCACAACTGGTCTCGCGTCTGATGAGATGTATACGAAGTGCTTGCCTAGACAGAAAACCCAGAATACAGGCATTCACCCTTCCAGTTTGCACGTGTTCACATTATTTAAAGCCCAAAACCTTGACGAGATTTTGAAAACTCATAGGGGTTCAAAACCATATAACAGAGGGTTCAAAACCTTACAATAGAGGGTTCAAAACCTAGTAATAAATCATCCTAGAACAGATGATTAGTTTTCAAAGCGGTTTTGAAATTTATGTTCTTGTTGTGGTCGTCGCCTAAGGATAGGTGACGGTATTGTTTTATGACTAAACGCAAGTAAACTCGTGTTAGGGTCCTAAGAAGGTTATAGACTAGGTCAAAGCATTACTAATAACCTAATTCCCTATAACCATTGGCTCTGATACCATCTTTTCTATCACACCCCGACCACGTAGAACATACAAAACGTGGCGGAAACGTCGGGGAGTGTTGTAACAGAATTAATTGTTTCAAATCCATGGCAATTGAAGTTTCGTTTTATTAAACAAATATGAAAGATTACACTGTTTTATACAAGAACCAAAAAGTACATAACATAAAGTAGCTAGTTCTTGTCTCGTTTTAAGTCACTAAGGCACAGGTCCGCCTAAGTATGTCTTGATAAGTCCTATACATCATCACCTGAAAACACATGTGAAAATAGGTACGTCAGCATAAAAATGCCTGTGAGATACATAGGTTTTGTGAAAATAGGTTTCATGACTTATGTTTGAGAAAATGTTTAGTCATGAACCTTGTAATTTGCTTTGTTTTGTAAATCATTTGAAAAACGATAAGATCAGATGATATGTATAAATAAGAGAATAAAGTATGGTTAAATGAATAACCATTGTAAAATGAGTTTGTATAAGATAAGTTTCTTGTAAAACAATGTATTGTGAAAAGTATGTTATTTGTATAAAATGTTATATGTCTCAAACTGAAATGATTTAAATAACGCTACGATATGTAATACCATACAAACACTTATATATAGGAAGTACCAGCGGCGTATCCACCATGCTTGTATCATATTACACACGCCTCGTTACTTAATCACTTACTCAAACCAAACTATCAAGATGAAATGTTTAACAAGTGTAGAAATGTTCATGTATAGTCAAATACGGTTCACACGGTTCACAGATACAAACGGTTCACATATACAAACGGTTCACAGATACAAACGGTTCACAGATACAAACGGTTCACATATATCAATGGATCACATAGTCAAATGATTACAACGGTTCACATAGTCAAATGATTACAACGGTTCAATATGTAGTATAATGTGTTCATATGCTGGATAAGCATATGCAACAGAAAGGCAATGTAAAACAATGTACTAAGTATGCACACAATGGACATACGTAGTATGAAATGTAATGTAGAACGATGTACTAAGTATGCACACACAATGGGCATACATAGCATGTAATGTAAAACGATGTACTAAGTACACACACAATGGGCATACATAGCATGAAATGTAATGAAATCATGTACTATAACGTACTAACGAATATAGCAGGTATATGATGTGAAAACATGGAAAGCATGAAAGTAGCAAGTAGGCACATGTGTTCCACCCCAAAACGTTTGGAAAACAGTATAAGAGGGGTCTATGTACTCACTTGAGATTGCTTAGAAGTCCTTGAGTAACAACCAAACAATGCTAGAGATCACGGATATCAAACGGCACCTAATATAGGTAACTATGTTAATAAACCGGACCTAAATCGGAGGATTTAGATAGAATGAGGGTTTGTAAACCAAACGAGTATAGAGACTCGTATCATATGGTTTAACAAAGCCTACATACTAAATGAAACCTAACCTAAGTGCTTACGACCCATCGAGACCCATTAAGGTAGCTTATGCTACTTTAACGCGTCGTTCGCGTGAAACGCGTTCGGAACATCTAACTAGTCCTATGACAAGTGTTATATGCCTAAACATGTTACATAATCAGTTATGTGACAAAAGTTTAGGTTACATATGCTTGATTACCAATTATACATGAAAAGGGTATTCTGGTAATTTACCTAAGGCATATAAACTACCTATCATACAACTAATCAAACGATGTGACCATAGGGTATAACGTCGGAAGGTTATTCCCTATATACTATGGTCACCTAATGTATTTGGTCGGATCCTAATGATCGACCAAATGGGTCGGGTTCGAAGGTATAAGCGATTTATTAGATCGCTTACCCTACGACCCTAGACAACGTGGTAATCAGTAGGCATAGTCCCAAGGGACTATAACCAACGTGATTACACTCACGTTGCGAAGTTCAAACGAACTTCGCATTGACCATAAACTGGTCAACGCAGAAAGTCAAACAAAGTTTGACTTTCAGACTCGAAAAGACTCGAAAAGCAATAAAAGAACGAAAGAATACTTACGAAGGGTCCCCGAATGCTAATCTCGATTCAAAAATCTCAGGTATGAAACAATAGTTTCAACTTAGAGTTTCTCAAATCAAAATTCTAGTGATTTTGAAGTAATGGGAGTGGGGTATTTACAGATTTCGGGTAACCGTTAAGATCGTTTCATGGAAAACGTGCTTTAATCGTATCCGTACAAGTGTCGGAAAGTTGTGGTGGCTAAAAAATGGGTCTAAATGAGCTGAATGTGCAGTTGAGAATGTGTGGATGTGAATAAAACAGCTGGAATCTGCTGACTGTTCGATATTATCTGATCAGAGAGGCTGACGCGGGCCGCCTAAGATTTAAGCTTGGGCTCACGCGGGCCGCCTAGCTCTTCAGATCAGAAAACAAGTTTCAAATGTTGCAGTTTCAGTCCCTGTTATGTGTTTAAGCCATTTCCGACATGTTTAAGGCCCGTTAAGCCAACTTTAAGGCCCTAACATGATGTCTAAACATTGTGTACATGAAACATGCTCAAAAATATGTCGGATGTTGGTTCGTTTGGTCGTACGAACGCGATGTTCGCTTAATTACGACGGAATGCGCACAAGCGCGAAAAACGATCCAAAAGACGCGACGAATGGATTTTTCTTATGCCGAACACTAAAATAAAATATTTTAGTGCTTACATAAATTTTTGGATGTCCGGATGTATTCAGAACGTAAGTTATGCGCGAAAATGCAAACTTGTGCACTTTTTGACGCTTTTAGTCCTTGAATGACCCAAAAGTTTATTTTAGCACACCAAACCCCTCAAAGCCTATTTCTAAGCTATGTAAAGGATATTTATGGTGTGTTTAACTTATGGTCATGTTCCGGAATGTCTGTTACAGTTCAAATTGGCATACTTTCGCAGTTTGTCAACTTTAGTCCCTGTAAGCGATTTAACTTGATTTTGCAATACCAAATCCTTAAAAACTTATTTCTAAGTTATGTAAAGGTTATTTAAGGTATGTTAAGTATATGTCACTATTCCGGAGTGTTTGTTGCATTAAACTGGTTATATTTACGCATCAGTGCGCGTATAACCTTCCAGAAAGCGATATAGAGTTTGAAATCGAACAAGAATTGATATGTGTAAACGATACACATATTTTTACAAATCCCAAGTATGAAATACAATATTTTATTGATTTGGTATTTGTTTGCTGGTCGCAGTGACACAGGTGTCACACAGTTATCAGCCAACCCTGGTTTATCTCGTCCGGAGCTTAAAGCCTGGTTTTCCCCTCAAGCCATATGATCTTCTCACCAAAAATAACTTTCTTGATGCCTTTTGACTTTGGCTAACACTAAACAAACATTTCGATGTGGTTATAATAACTCTAGACTCACCGTGACATGTCTTTTTATTGGTTATATTGGGCCTTTGTACTGGGGTCCATGGATGATACATGTTTGGAACCATTTGTTCTCATTTTTACCAGTTTCTATTGCTGGTTAGTCGTATATGTATCTGTTTTCATGTATCACGTTTGCATGGTTTCTTTTGTTTCTTTTTTTTTTGCAGGTCTCTCTCTTTTTGCTGAAGAAGTAAATGCTAACAACTCTCACCTTGGAAGTAATTTGTCTTCAGAGAATGTTTTTTTATTGTGTATAACTAGATGCCTTGTGACATGTTTTATACAGCTTCCTCTTGTGTAAGGGTTGTTTATTTGGCTTGTAGCCCCCCTTTTAGTTCTTGACTTGTTGTAATTATTTAAAATGTGAAATAAAGTTCATCTATTTCCATTTGTTACTAAAATGTTTTTAGATGGGACTGTTTGTTTGTAACTTCTTTTTTTTTAAGTTGTAAACCCTAACAAAAGGCTCTTTTTTGTTATTTGGATGTAGTCGACTTTGTCCAAGCCCCACAATCGTGCATATAACCTTGCCTTGCACAAGGAAGCATGTTTGTGTGCTAGTGTACAAGTTGGGATGGGTTCATGTCAGTAAGCACGTCTTGCATAACATTCCCCCTTTTGGTTGTAGTTAATATGTCACTTCATATTGTCACAAACGAAGAATAATAAACACGAAGAATTGCATACTGTTTTAGATAAACATGAAACCATGATATCATATGTTTTACAAAACAGGATGTAAGGAGGTTGTCACATCATTTGTCAAAAGTGGGGATTACTTACTACTATTCACATGTTCATTTTTAACCTCTTCCTTAAACCAAAATGGTTCTCATGTTCCCCACTATTATTTCTTCCCTTTAAACATAATACTTGCACAGCTGCATCAGGATCCAAGTCCTGGGGATCTTTTCCCCGCCCAATATGGCTAACTTGCATGACCATTTTCCATTAGCATAGATGACCCTATAAGAGCCTTCCCATCGTGCACCCAATTTTCCTCCATCTTCTTGCAAACTGTCTTTATTCTCTCTGAGGACCAAGTCTCCAAGGACAAGGTTAAGCTTTATTATCTTGGAGTTGTAGTACTTTTTGATTTGTCTCTTGTACTCTACTTCTCGGATGGCTGCTATTTCTCTCCATTCCTCAAGCACGTTCAGATATGTTCTCAGATCTGGATTGTTTGCCTCCTCCCTTAGTCTCATTCGAATAGTTGGAGAGTTGATCTCCACATGAATCATTGATGCGGTCCCATAAGTGAGGTTAAATGAGGGTTCAGCATTAGAGGTTTTTGGTGTTGTTTTATGTGACTACAAAACATGTGGGATTTATTCAATCCATCCCTCATTCCTCATGCCTAGCCTGGCCTTGATCCCTACGACCATGCTCTAGTTTTCCCTCTCTACTTGTCCATTGGATTGGGGATGAGCAACTGAGGCAATAATTTGTTTGATGTGCATCTGTTGGCACCATGTCTTAAAAGGATTCTTGGCAGACTGTTTTCCATTGTCGCTAACAATGGAGTGAGGGATCCCAAATCTGCATATGATGTTGTTAATAACGAATATATTCATCTTCTCTCCTGTTATCTATTCCAGAAGGGTGACTTCAATCCACTTTACGAAATAATCAATTGCCACCACTAGATATTTGACTTGCCTGTTCCCTCAAGGAAGGGGCCAATGATGTCTATGGCCCACTTCTGACCATGATGTGCTAACACGCACCATCGGATGCTTGAGTCTGTGAGTAGTGGGGGCATGAACTTGACAATTGTGATATATTTTATTCTCTTCTACTACACTTTAAAAATTCTTGGCCAGAATCAACCGGCATTGACGGCTTTTGTTACTACTATCTTGGGCCTTGAATGCATCCTGCGGATGGCTTCATGGATTTCTTTGATGACATAACTGGCCTCCTTGGTATGTGTCGGAGTTTGTTCTGATTTTTACTATATTTTTAAGTACCCCTTTTCACTCTTTTATCAAGTTTTAAATTTATAAAACACAATATACTACTATCACTCTCTACAACACGCTAGGATAAGTGCACCCATCATTGGCGTAGTATAGTGATGATAAGATACCGAGGTCGTCCAAGGACACAAGAGCTATTAATACCAGAATATCGTCGACGTCTAATCAAACCAAATTTTGAGTAAAGATTTTTAATAAATAAGTAAAACAAAAGAAACTAAATAAATAAAATAACAGATAGACAAGATAGAATCACTTAGTTCCGACTCGTCATCTATGTATCCTTTGATGATTTCCGCACTTTGGGTTTTTTAAGAGATTATCTTAGCTATAGTGGCATGTCCCTCTTTTGGAGGCAATGCTACCCTCAACCATATTGGTCTGAGTCAGTAGGGATACAGTCCCGCAATGCCAGATTATTGAAAGATAATTAAGTAAGTTATTAATTAAAAATGTGACATGTCCCTGTTTTGGAGGCAATGCTACCCTCGGCCATATTGTTCTGAGTCAGCAAGGATACAGTCCCGCAAGGCCAGGTTAAAGTTTTAATAGTAGTTTATTTATAAAGGATTCAAGCTGTTCTTACTTCCCCAGATTTGATGCTATCTGCCTCAAAGGAAGTCCTAATAAGCTTGAATTAAGTCCTTGTAGGATCTATACACTGAACGAGGCACGAACTTTACCCAAACCACCCTTCTAACCCCCTTCCAGGAAGTTAACGCGCTTTATATAGACCATAAAGACACGAATGAGTGAATCAACAAAACATGAAGAGATGATAGAATAAAGTTCACTTTTAATATAAAAAAACTATTTATTAAAGTCGTTAATGCATACCCAATTAAAAAGTTATCAAAGCTTGGAAATCAAAAGTAATACATAAATAAGTTGTCTTCACCAAGTGATGTAAGAGATTAGCCAAGCATGGCCTTCGTTTGACAAAAACTCTTATGATTAATCGTGGATCCCAAGACTACTACACACTCTAAGGATGGATGATGGATGAATATGGTGGACGATGGTGGTATTATGGTGGTGGAGTGGTGACAGGTGTGAGAGAAGTGGTTTGCCAAGGGATGGGTTGCAAGTGAACCAAGCACCTCTATTTATAGATGAAACAGTGGGTTTACAAGACCCCATGCCTGGTGGGCACGGCCCTGTGCCCTTCTCCTTCTTTGTCTTCATTTATTGCACTTATCGGTCTAGATGCTCACATGGCCCCGTGTGTCAACGGCACGGCCCCGTGATCCTTGTACGTGTTGTACGATCCAAGATTTGCAAATCTGAGAGTTGACCACGGCCCGTGTCTATGAGACACGACCCCATGTCCCTTGTCTACTTCTTTTTGTCTTTTTCTTCAGGGAATCTTGAGTGGGGCACAGCCCCATGCGAGGCAGGCACGGCTCGTGCTTGGCTTCTGGTTTGTTGTTTTTGGTCTTGGGGTGAAGCTTGGAGGGTCAGTATAGTGTATCAACTTCCCTTATTTCGTATTTATGCTGGCTTTCACCGTTAGTTTGTTTCTTTTGTACATTTAAGCTCTTTTAATCCTGAAAATCAAAAGTATACAAAGAAACACACTTTTTCCAACATTAGTACTAAAAAGGGTTGTTTTTATACCTTATTTGATATAATTTATATGTTGCATTTGGTGCGTATCACTCCTCCTTGTCCATGCGCTTCAGGGATGAGCCCAGGTATGACCTCTTGTACAGTTGTCTTTCGATGATCTCATACTGCAAAGTTATGACTCGAATCTTCCTTATTGCTTGATCATCATCAGGTAGTGTCCCTTCCTTCAAAAATCTTAGGATGGGGGTCATCCAACACTTTTCTTCTTTTTCTATTGCTGAAACTTCCTCATGGTTAATGGATGGGGCTGTCGGGACCTCCACTTTGACCTTTTGACCAAGTGTTCAAAAGCGACTGGGGCTAACTTGCTTAAAGCATCAGCCATCCTTTTATGTTCCTAGGACACATGGTTGAGCTTGAATGTTGTGAAAGAAGTTGTTAACTCCTTGACCTTCTTGATGTATCCTGCCATGGTCTCGTCTTTGGTATCATACTCCCTGTTAACTTGTTTCTATACCAACTGGGATTCAGAGGAACTTCATATTTGGTCGTGTTGTTTGTGTTTTCAAAATACAACTTTATGACATAGGTCAATTAAGTACCTTCTTGGCTAAACAAAGTTATTCCTTTTCCATTTCCCTCTTCGCTGGAAGCTCCATCAATGTGTTATTTCCACACGGCCTCCGCCTCTTTATTCTTTTCACATTTCTCCCACTTTCTTAACGCCTCTTATTCTTCCTTTAGGACTTTGTCCAGGAAGTCGGGTAACACTTGATCTTTCATTGTTGTCCTGGTTTTATACTCGATGGTGTGCTCCCCCAACTCTGCAGCTCATTTGGCCAACCTTCCAGAAAGCTCAGGTCTTTGTAAGACCTTCTGTAAAGGTTGATCGGGTAATACCACTATCTTGTGAGATTGGAAATATCTTCTTAAATGTTTGGATGCATAGACCAGCGCTAGAGTAAGTTTCTCCACTGGCATGTACCATTCTTCTAGGCCCTTCAGGGTACTGCTTATAAAGTATATCGGTACCTGGGATTCTTTCCTTTCCACCACCGCCACTACACTCACTATAAATCTTGATGTTGATAAGTAAAAAGTTAGCTCCTCTCTCAGAACTCGGGTGGCTAGGGTTGGAAGTTTCACATTAGTTTCTTCATTTCTAGGAATGCTTTCTCCGCCTCGCCGTCCCAGTGAAAGTTGTTTATTTGTAAACTCTCTTTGTGTGACAACCCTCACCAAACCAGGTATCTGTACGAATTAATTAATATTTAATTAATGCTAAATTACTGTGCTTGCTTACAACTGTGGTTAAACTGCTTCTTGATTTCTGATACATACATACTCATGCATCACATTCTATACTGTCACTCTATTATTTACACACAAACATCAGTGATAACCTTGATGCACAAAAGCACAGTTAGCACACTAAACGGATAACCCAGTAAACATGCTGACATTGCCAACACTAGACAGATATTGTCTCTGAGGCCAGTATGAGCCGGGAATAGATTACTACACTAGTAGGGAGTGTAGGGAGGTAAGGATTGTAGAACTGCGTCACTAGGTGATAGTTATAGTGACCGGATGTGCCTAAAACATGCTCTAACTATAAAAATTCTGCACTTTATTACAAAATTCAGCATTTTACTTAACTAGTAAGGTGCAAAAGCATGGGAAAATAACACTAGACACTTCCCGAAGTGTCGGGAATTCATTGTGTCACTAAAAATAATATTAAAGACACTCTAAATGCTTAATTAGCACTTTAACGGATTAATATCCAACCGAACAACCGGACTTTACCCGGAACATAAAAATATTGTCAATGACATTGTTTTTGCTTTTCTGAGCTAGTTAGGGTCCCCGAACACCCTAACACCCGTTATATTACATAACAAACGAGTAACTAACTTGAATTCCTAACTAACATAACTTGACACTTAACTATTTGGTTGAAATCTAACCAATTAACCCCCCCCCCCCTAACCGATCGGTTCCCCAAAGGGGACACCCTCCACCAATTTTTGATTATTATAATGAGGCTTGTCTAATATCTTGATGACACTTTATATAATGGGTAATAGAGATGAATGGTCTATAAGAATACTTGAAGGATAAGACTTTCATTTGCATCTAACACTCCACAAGTTGCTCTCTCTCCCTCCCTTTGATACCTACGGCCGAAACCATCATCCCACATCCACCCATCATTCAAGTCTTGTTCACTCATTCTACATACACACAAGGGTGAAAGGTGACATACAAGGAGGCTCGGTGCTTTCGGAATCTCAAGAACCTCACTACGTTGCTTTTATCCACCTTGTTTACGCTTTGACTCTTCCCTAGCCTCGAGCTAGTTGTAAGTGCTTCTAAACACTTCCTTGTTCATGTTTAAAGTGGTTAATAAGAGATTTAACGGTTAAAACTCGAGAACATACAAGATCAAATCTAAAAGTCTTGAAAGAAAGATGAATATGTTGGTTAAAAAGAAACAAATGGTGTAAACCTTGTAAATCTTAACTAGTTGTGGTCATTTCATGTTGTTGGTTGCTAGTAGTGGAACGGATCGTCATCTAACCACGCTAGATCATGTTCATGGAACATGAACTAGCAATATGTTAGGTGTGAAAGTTGCAAGGTGATGAACCTTTCCACACATAAACATGAACTTGTGTAAAAATGATTTTTCTTGTAAAATAGAGTTCTAAAGTAGTAGATCTAAAGATCTACAAGTGGTTTTTCGGAAGAACCAAGTAAAATATACAAGTCCTGTTTAAAAGCCGGATCTTTCATAAACTAGAGGTGTTTTAGTGACTAAACAAGTGTGTGAACACTTGTGTAACAAGAAGGTTTAACAAGGAAATATTTTCGTAATTTTTGGACTAGAAGTTGTAAAACTACATATTCTTTAAGAATAAAGTTTTCAAGAAACTAATGTTATTTTTAAAGATGGAAAGACCTACTAAAACTGTTGGAAGGTTATTACATAATTTTACACAACTTACAAGTTCATGAATTTGCAATTTATACTTATATTTGACTAGTTTGATGTTGGAATATTGAATATTGATGGTTGGAAAATTGTTTGATTGAATTTTAAAAGAAAATGATACGCTAGTAAGCGTGGCCACCTCCAGTTACAGAGGAAACTCTGGCGAAATTTTTCCAAAAAATAACACTTAGAAATATTCTTGCGACAAGTGTTTATAAATATATTTTTAACTTGTTTTCGAAATATAAATTTCGCCATGATTTTTATTACAAATTAACCAAGTGTCGGAGGTGGATTTTTGTAAAGGAAACTTGTTAAATATATTATTTTTAGGGTAAAAATAATATTACTTGATAAAACGCTTGTGTGATCACGTGATTATTATGTGAACTAAAGATATATTATTTTTAGGGTAAAAATAATATTACTTGATATATCATGAAAATACGACTCCAAAATAATACCAACGCTCTCACAAATCAATATTTAAGTTACATCGGTATTGTTTTTACAACGCGAACTCTAAAATTTAACGCGCGTATTTTCGGAAAATACTCTTAATGGTGTATTTTGACAAAGTATTATTTTGGGAAATTGTATGAAGTAAAATATAATATTTTTGGGAAAAATATGTATATTTTGGAATCAGAACATTTTAGACAAGTGATTTAAAATATATTTTCAAGTGAGACTTAAAAATATATTTTTCGGAATTATAACATATACGTATAGTTTGGTAAATTATCATTTTGGAAACTGTAGAAACAGAAATATGTTATTTTTGGGAATATATTAACATATTTTTATTTGGAACAATACATCGAAATACGACGCCATTACTTGGCAGGATATACAGGTACATATATTATTTTAAGAATACGAGTATACAAGTATAAATTACCCCCATCCTTGGGAAGGAAATACGCATATACAATACTTAAGAAGTATAACTCTAAAATAGTTGTCTAACTATTATTTCAAAACCTTAAAAACAGTTATAACTTGGAATAATACCAGAAACGTAACCCAAAAACACAAATACTAAGACAAGGCACTACCCGTTCGTCCAATAGACATTAGACCATTGTAGGTAGTCGTGTTTGCCGCGGAGATTTGGGTTACAAGTACGAAGACGCAATACTGTGAGTTCATGTCCCCCTTTTCTCTTAACTGTTTTCAGTTTTTATACTTCGGGTGTGAAATACATGTTACTATGATTACGAATACTTTTTACATGGTATGGTTAGCGTAAGGAGGGTTACTACTTAGATCATGTGAGTGAGTAGGCGGGAACTGGAGGCCATTAATCCTCATTGTAGGACCGAGGGTCATTAGCGGTAGATCTATCTGGGTGTAGCGAGCCCAACTCCAGGCCCAACAGAACGGACCTCGGGGTGACTTTGAGCCCGACGCAAAAATCTGCTAGGTTTGAGTCTTCCTACTGCACTTCACACATATCAATGGCCTTGCAAACCATTGGTGATCTCTTTATTTCCTTATTTGCTACATACCAAGGATTTTATACTTACAAAGTTTTTACATACTCACTTTCACATGAACTCGCTCAACATTTTTGTTGATTTTTCAACTTACGTGTATTTCAGGGAATTAGGGATCTGGCGAGGTATGCTATGTTTTCAAGCTGCGTAAGAAGGGTGATGTCATCCAAGTTTAGGGGTTGTGACATTTTCCTGGACGAGTCACAAGTCTTAAGCTGTGTTTATTTCATGTTTGTGGTTGTGTCTTTTAAACAAGATCTTATTTCGTGGTGTTGTATTTTCGTTGCATGTGTCAACGTTTGAAAACAATGTTGTGGTATTTTACTTTTAAAACTTGAATCAATGGATGATTATCACGGTTTTACTTTCATATAGCTTTGTTGTGATTAAGCTATGGTATTAAGAAGTCACACCAAATAAACCCACGCTTCCGCAAAGCCAGGGTGTGACACTTTGAGGACCTTCATGAATGGTAGGGTTTTTTCTAGAACTTTGGATAAGAATCGGTTTAGTGCTACCAACCTTCTGTTCAATGTTTGGATGTCTTTCAGAGTTCTGGGGGACTTCATGTTCATCACAACTTTGGTCTTCTCAGGGTTTACCTTAATCTCTCCCTTCGTGACTATTACCCCCGGGAATTTTCCTTCCTCAACCCCAAAAGAGCATTTTCTCGTGTTAAGCTTCATGTTTACCCCTCTCAATCTCTTGAATGTCTCTACGATGTCTTCTAACATTGCTATTTCTTCTATGCTCTTTATCACTATATCATCAACATAGACTCAAGGTTCTCATCAATTAGGTCTTTGAAATGTCAATCCATGAATTTCTGATACGTTGCCCCAACGTTCCTCAATCCGAATGGCATTTTGGTGTAACAAAATTCCCCTTCATTTGTTATGAAAGTTGTTTTTTCTTCAACTTCCATGGACATTTGTTGTAACGCTTTGCGTTATTGTACTTTCCTTAGTTAGAAAGTTGTAATCACATTTATATTTTTAGAAACTTGTATTCATCTTGTATTCGTATTTCAATTACAATCTTTTAATATGAGGCTTTGATCGTAATGGAAATTCATTTTTACACTGATACTTGTTATACTCGTATTGATACCCAATCACACTTTGGATACACATTTACACACAACCTAGACTTAGCATATGCTTTATTCATCATTCATACGTTGCACGGTATTTATACGATATTTTGATACACTTTGATTACCTAAAAACGAGCTAAAATACAAGTTTGCGACATAAAATAACATAATTACAAAGTTCAGGGGCCAAAAATGAAAATTTTCAGACTTGACTCCCAGGTGCCACACGGAGCATCCAGGTCCTCCCCAGCGACGTGTGAGAGAGGTCAATCCGCATCGGATTGTAGCCAGATCGCGCGTTGGTCCATTTTTGCCACCTTTTTCACTTCCAATCACCTCCTGACTCATTTAACTCTAACCCTAATCAACCCCATGATAAATAGGGGCCTCCATACACTCCTAAACACTTTCCAAACACTCTAAACACTCCCAAAGCATCAAATTACCTCTAATTCTTCAAGTTCTAGGCAGATTTTACTTGTGGTTAAATTAGTGAGTTTGAACACCTTTCTTCTTCATTTCTTCATGTTTTCTTCCTTCATTCCACTTGGATAACCTCTAGGAATGTTTCCACAAGTTTACCATGGTAAACTAAGTTGGAACATCACCACATTTGAGGTCCAAAGTTGGATTTAATTTCTGTTTTGTTATACTTTCAAACTCCTTTACATTTTCAACACCTTTCTTGGATGAACATGAGCCAAACCTTATTCCCAACAAAATTACATGTTGTAGGGCTTGAGTTAAGGTAACATTCTAGAAAGTCTGAGGTGCAACACCTCCAATCTAATCAACCTAAGTCATCAAGTACACTTACTAGTAACAAAGTGTCCAAGCTATACCAAGTCTCCAAACATTTACCATGATTGGAACGCACTAGCATAGCTTGAGTCTCACTTGGTTACTTGATGAATTAGATGAACATCTCACTGAGTAGCTTTCAAGAATAAAAGTAAGTTTACCCAACATTTTCCATGGTGGGTATGACACGCCCGGGTTATCCTTACTTGGCTACTTAGAAATCTAGTAATTCATTTATTTATGTTCTTATCTTTCATGACCATCCGAATCATCCTTGTGATGATTTGTGTATTGGTGAACATTAGGGTTAATGGATTCATCCAACCTATGCATGACAGTGTTTGACTAACCTAACACTTAGACTACTAACAAACTATATAATTATATAAATATATATACATATCTATAAAGTAACCGAACCTAAGACACTAACTGATCCATGGTTTGATGTCAAGTGGAATATGGTTAAATTATCTTGATGTAAACTCGGAATTTGGACTTCCAATAGGCAAACTTGAGCCTATGAAAAACACTACACTGTGGTGTCCAAATTCGAGTATCTCGTCATGATAAGTTTTTATGAATTTTGCTACTAAGTAATCATCTTGCATTTTGCATTCCGATTCCAAACTCCGTCGAACTCATACGCTTCGTTCATCCTTGTAGGATAACTCGGCGGTCTCACTCGACTCTCAAATGCATCAACTCACGAACGCGGGATTTACTACAATAACCGTTAGTATACTCGATCCCAATTGCCGGTTCACACTTTGGGTGCAACATGTACACACTATACAAATCACGTATTCACGATTAAACTTATTAACATAAACACTCTATCCATTAAACACATGACACTTTTTATGTTCTTGTTATTACATGATATGCTAAAATTTGTGTTCGATATGCTCATTACCTTTGCTAGCCTCCCTTAATAATTATAGCGCTATAGGATTAACGCATTGCCCGTATTCTTGAGGTATTGTTAACTAAAACTAATTACGGCCTTGTCGCTTCGGCAACAAGGATACGCACGATTGTGGTACACTCTGGTTTGACATATGGTTAACACATGCTAGTATGATAATAAAAAATGTAGGCAATTTACCATGTTGGATATGAGACAACTTTCAGACACAAATATGCTATGTATTCAAACTTGTATACTCGCCAACTTTTTTTTTATTTTAATACATGTTGTAGGAAACTAGTTGATGACGATTGAAGAAACGTACTTAGGGTGGACTAGAAACACACCTAAACTTTTATTTATGTTTTGTCTCATGTTGTTATGCTTATTTGCAATATGTTGTATTTTCCCTTCCAAAACAATGTACCTTCTCTCTAGTATGAATGAAATTTGAATTATTTAATTAGTGTCACAAATAGCAAGTTATGATGTCTCGAGCAATCACGTTTTTCGTCTCACTCCAATGTTTCTGCCAACGATTGGGATGTGACATTTGTATTTGGTTGTATCCTTTATATGCATCTAGGAAACACTTAATGTGGTATTATGCTAACGACTCAATTTTCACAGCGATCTATAGGAGGGGATAGCAATCCTTCGGACAAGCCCTGTTTAAATCTTTGTAGTCCACACACATCCTCCATCCCCCATCTTGTTTCCGTACCATGAAAGGATTAGATATCCACGTTGAGCACTTGACTTCCTTTACTATTCCTGCCCTTAACAACTTCTGGGTTTCTTCACAAGCAGCTCTGCTTAATACCATAAGCTTAATACTTTTTTTTCTTCTACTTCACTGGTTGGATATCCATCTGTGAAGAAACCCGGAAGTCAATACCCCTATAATGAATGTGATCCTTATATTCCTTAGGGGGTGGGATACACTAGTGTTTAATACCGACCAAAGGCATTGAAGCCTCCTCTAGCTTGTCCCATACATCCCTATCCAATCTGACAAAACAATGTTCATACAACACTTCTACTCTGTTTCCCCCATCTACATGTATCTTGGCCACATTGTGTCCTGATATCTTTGCTAAGATATTGAGGGGAATTTCCTACACCTCGTGGTCTTCCAAGTGTGGCATTAGGGTGAAGGCTCTAACACAATCTTGTGATCCCAATATTCTAGCCTTAACCGTCTTGGGCAGTGAGTCCCCATCCATTCTCCGGATCATTTCAACATATTCTCTATCTGTATTCTCATGTTTCATGTCCTTCCCCTTTTTATCCCCTCCTTTTTTAATTTCCTTTATCAAATGGGTCAATTTCCTAATTTTCATAGCTAATTCAATTTCTCTTTTTAGATGCATACAATTATCCATTTATGACCACATCCCCTATGGAACTCACAGTATTCGTTGGGAAAAGACTTTGGCCCTAGTTTTATGGGAAGGGGTTTTGAGAAGGAACCCCTTACCCTTTCTGTTACGAGGATCTTGTTGGGGGTTTTAGTAAGAGGGGTGAAGTTATCACAGTAGGGGGCGGGCCCCTCCCCTAAGGGTTGTAAGGGGAGAGAGCTGGCTTGGGTCTATCATATTGCAATTTAGTTTTAGGATATGAAGTACCTTTTTTCTCATAGTCTTGACAGTACACTCGACCTCCTGGAGCTGGAGTCTATTTCCTTTGCTTTTTTTCTTGTGTCCTTTCCTTGCACGAAGGCTCTGACTCGATCCATCAGCCCATAAAAAGTCTATGGGAACTCCTCTCCTAATTTTAAACACAGTTGGGTGTGTTTCAGGCCATTGACGATGCTGCCTATCTTTATTTATTCGGGTACACCCTTTATGTTTTCGTTTTCCTTGATGAACCTTTCCATATACTGCTCCACCTTCTCATTGTCCTTCTGTCGAATGTGCATTATTTCGTTAGGGTTTTTGGCAACTTTTATTTATTGGTTGAACTTCCTGAGGTATTTGTCACAGGTTCCTCATAACTATGAATGCTTCCTGAAGGCAAACTATCAAACCACAACCTCGCTCCTTCTTTTAACGTCTACACAAACATGTGGCACCATGTTGGCATGGACCACCCACCCACTTGGCATGCACCTCTGAAGGCGTGCAAATTATCTTACAAATCCTCCGTGCCATCCTACCTGTCTATGTTAATGGGAGGCTTTAGCTTTAGGGAGAGGGGTGCGTAGGGACCCAAGTCCTCATGGGCTTTGGCCCAGTCAAAGATTAGAATGAATTAGCCCATACGAGGGAGCCCAGATAGGGACCCTCGTCATCAGAGTTGAAGGTAATTGGGGTTCTTACGTATTTCATGAGGATCATAAGGTTTTAAACCATAACTTTGAGAATTTTCTCTCTTTCTAATGATCTAAATTCAATTGGGGTTCCCAAATATGAAGACCCCTTAAATTTGAAACCGGTAACAGAGGAGGTTCATGTTATTATGTATGTCATAAAACAAGATAGTTTAGCTCAAATTTCAACGGGTCTAGACAGAGTGAATGTTGTATCTTCTTCTACGCCTCCTCATATGGAAACCTTAATTAATGAATCACATAGCAGATTAGGAGATTAAGATCAATAATGGGGTGAGGTTGGTTGTTCATCAGAGTTTAATTTTTTCATAGCTAGACTACGTTGGTCCATCAACAGGTAACGAGTTAGAAACATAGATTAAAAGGCATTATAAAGATCCTCATTAAAAAATTTAAGGCCCATTCTCTTTTACACAGTTGCGCAAATGGGTTGAATTCTTCCCGATGGATCTAAAAATATAAATAGCAACTGAAACTGAAAAAGATAGGATTCTTCTACATTATGCTTTACTGGGGCGGTTTATAGATAAAAATGAGATAAATGGTTTGGTTATCCAAAGATTGTGCAGGAGTTTGAAGAAGTCGGATGTCGGTTAGGTCTCTTTGCATTTATGGTATAGTGCAGCAGGTGGTCGGGTCGGTCCATGGGAGATCGTTCTCGTTTGGTTCTCTTTGGAATTCATGTTTTGTATTGTTACGTGACGTTATTTTTCGTGTATTTCTCATGTCTATTTTTATACTTGCTTTTATGGGTTAGTCTTTATGGGTTGGTTTATATCTTGTGTCCTATCTAGTTTTTACTAGCGGGGTTTTATTGACGAGGTTGTTGTCATTAAAAAAACAAAAATCCTAAAAAAGAAGAATAATGGTTGAATGAACATAATTCTTTTAAACACATTTCATATCTATAAGCATTCGGGTCATAACGTACAACAAGAGAAGTAGTTGTAGTGACGTAGATGAATTCACTTGCCTTAAATTGTATGTTATTGCTATTAGAAATATATTTTTTATACTCTTTCTATCATTCATGTGTAATTAAACCAAAGTAGAGAGTTTGGTTTTATAGTCGTATCAATAATAAGACTTTAAAACTTTGTTGTCATCATATTAAAGTTAGAAGTCAGAATCAAAAGCCAAAAGGTGCCTTGTGGAAAGGTGAAATAGACAATAAGAACAGAAAAAAAAACTCAAAAAGGAGCAGATGTCTAACCTTTTGAACTGGCTTATCTATATTCAGAAGTAACGCAAAGTTAATCTAATTAAACTAAACAAGAAGAAAGTATATAGATATGAAATTTTACTTTCATTGTCAATTATTATTATATTTTATACATATTAAAACACAATAATCATGAATAGTAGATGGATTTATTGGTGAATTTGGATTATGAAATGCTCGAATGGAATTGTAATTTAGTTGATTTTGTCTTTAAAACAATAAAAGAATTAAATATTTATAGGTTCCTCGAATAGAATAAATGTATTGTCAATTGACTCAATTTGATAGTGAGTATATGGAGTGTGGTTAAGGCACGGTAGTACATTCAGAAAACCTAAATAAGTGTTAATCTGTTCAAAGCAAAATGTCATACAAATTGAGTCAATGTCAACCGCCAGCGACCACCAACACTGAAGTTGCGGCGTGTTAATGCAAATAGAAAATAATAACTGAGTTGATTTAGGACCCGTGCGTTGCGACAGATGTAACACTCTAACCCATTTTCGTATAATATCTTAGAAATATGCGGATAACTAGGTCCCAGATTTTTTAAACATTTCACATACGAGTCTGAGTTAATGATAACTCAGACAAATTGACATACAAATTAATATTACAATTTTTTTACATTTTACATTAGTCAAGTTTATAAGTTCAAAAACTTCGACATGCATGATCATGCTTCATCCTTCTCTATGCTTCATCCTTCTCATGAATGTTTCCAAGAGATTGTTGTTTCGGAGTGTTCGGTTCATTATGTGCTTGGTCATCTTTCCGTCCGGTTCCAGTCCAGAGAAAACCTACCATAAACACTAAAAGCCATTAGTGTTTAAGTTAAACAGCCAATGTGGGTTAAAACGACAAAAGAGAACAACTTTACTAGAACAGGGCTTGTCGCGCCACGCGACATGGCACCCTTATCCCTTCGCGTGGCGCGAAGAGGACCAGTTTCCAGCATCTTTGCAAAGTTGGTAGTTTTAACCCTTTCACAAAATCTTGCCTAATTTTCACTATTTTCGCACCGAGCTTTACCCAACTGTTAGTTTATCATGTTTAGGACTTTCCCCCATAAATATAGGTTCAAAACCATAACCCGATCCCAGATCCTTTAGCTTTTTAAATCATTCATTCGGTTTATAGTTATTTACCCAACCGACCCGTTAGGAGGCATTTCGTATTCTAAATCATGCATCCTACTTTCTTACCAACATTCTAATTATTTCCATCAACCACAACTCGATTATGGTCATTTACAATGGATAAACCTTATTTTTTCATTAATTTCATTTGGGGGCATTTTAGTAAATTTTGGTCCTTTTTACAACCGGGAAACTTTTAAAGTTTAGATAAAAAACTAGCGAGCATTTATAACTCGTCATCCCGTCTAGATTTATGATGTTCCTAAGAACATAGATGGTTCCCTTCGTTTAGTGATTTAAAACTCAATTAGTCATATTTTGCGTCAAGGACATGTTCTCGGCTCTAGTGGTCGTTTTATCCAAAAAACTAGATATACCTCACTTGAGATGATCTAGTGTCCACCATTGACTCAACCAACACTAGTCGGACCATAAGCTCTCACCAAGTGTTTGACCCATTACACATACTTGGCGTGGGTCAAAGCAATGACCCGTTTTCAATACCTTGCACATTCTTTTCACTAGTTATGGCAATACTTGCCCGTATAATAAGCATACCTGTAAGTATGACACTTAACAATAACACGCGCTAAATACTACACTCAAATGGTGATATCATCACCATTGACCCGTATGACTTGTTCGGTCTTTTGACCATTATTGGTTTATTCTTTAAACAACTACACAAGTCCTAATATCGTTTAAATCACTAACATGTGATTTACTTGCGATATCACTTATTTGACCCATTATGACTTACGTCATCGGGTCTCCTTTTTACGATCATTAGTTTAATCATTAACATATGATTTACTTGCCATTTTACTCGCTCGACCCATTTTGGTTTGCGTCAGCAAGTATTTATACCAAAAACTTATTTTTACTCGCTCGACTCGTTTTGTCTCGCGTCAGCAAGTGTTTTATATCAAAAACTTATTTTTACTCGTTTGACCCGTTTTGGTTCACGTCAGCAAGTGTTTATACCAAAAACTATATCTTTACTCATTCTACCCATTTCGGTTCGCGTCAGCAAGTGTTTTATATCAAAAACTTATTTTTACTTGTTGGACCCGTTTTGGTTCCCATCAGCAAGTGTTTTATATCAAAAACTATATTTTTACTCGCTCGGCCCATTTCAGTTCACGTCAACAAGTGTTTTATATCAAAAACTTATTTTTACTCGCTCGACCCATTTCGGTTCGCTTCAGCAAGTGTTTAATATCAAAAACTAATTATACTTGTTTGACCCGTTTTGGTTTACACCGTAGGGTCTAAATTCTAAAATTCTTTATTCAATCACCAAAATGTGATCTAACATAATCTTATCTGTTTGGTCTTCACCATGGGTCTCGACTTTAACAAGTCACGTTTATTTCCGTCTACTTCATATTGCTTAATTAGTGATTCTATTATAGGAGGCGTAAGTTTTACTTACTTTATGTCCCTTTGAGCTTCCTCACGTCTTAGACCTGTTTGACCCATTCTCTTCCAAGCTCCCATCTAGCTTGTCAAGTGTCAAACCATCACATAATATCCATAAGATGATTAGATTAGTCATAAATATCATGACCATCACCCTTATGGACTATTAAACCATATTTCTATTATAGATCTGTTTGACTTTTAAAAGTCAAATTGCCAATTGGCATACTTAGTCACACTATTAATTCAATAAAACCCACTTAGGCATTTTTATCGGTCACTTGGTGGGCATCACTTTTAGGCCACCATATTAGCTTAATTTACAATCCAACATTACCATGTTACTTTCAACTCAACAAGTTCATATACTTATTATTAGCAAGGTAACATAAACTATCAATTATCATGAGCTAATTCATCAATTTGGACTAAATAATCATAGTTTCATTTTTCATGTCAAAAAACTCATTTCTAAACACATGTGAACACTTCATCAAACCTCTAAAATGATCAAGTAACTCACACATACAAGCAAGTATGGTGATCATGAACATGAAAACAACATCAAATTTCACTATATCCTAAAAGCCCATTTCATGTCATGTATGAACTTATACTTAAACCTCTAAAATGTTCAAGTATCTCACATATACTAGCAAGTATGATGATCCTATACATAATTTCACTATCAATTTCATCATACTAACAAAATATTAAACTCAAGGTTACCAACTTCAAGTTCCTTTTCACATGAAATTCATCAAATAAAGTTTTACAACATACCTTATGCTTGGTAAGCTTAGATGATCATAATTTTGAGATCATGCATCGATTTAGAGATGAATTCTTTTTTTATTTGTGGTTATCCCTCCCTCTCTCTATACATGACACACACACACATACGCACATCCCCTTTTTTTGGTTTAATCAACAAGGTTTGCCATATGTTCAATTCCAGTCCTTGTAGCTTACTAGTTATTTGCTTGGTTAAAACCCATGTAACGTTACTAGTAGACAACTAGTAATATAACTAGTTTGAAATATTCCTAGTTATAGCTTATCTTATAAATCTTCGGTTTAATAAAATAACCATAATAAATCTTAATACTTATTAGGTTAACTTTTACCGCTAACGGTATTTTACCCGCTCATCCCCAGTTAATTTGGTTTAATTACCAAATTCCGTTTTTGGGATGTTACAACAAACATATCAAACGGGGAAAAATATAGGTGACGTAAAAGCGTTCACCCACACACGCACGTTGCGCCGTGTTAACTCACAATAATTAGAACGAAACATAAAAAAGTTGAACCACACAAGCACGTGTTAACTCGCAAAATCTAGAACGAATCGTAAAACAAAAAAAAATTGTGAAAATATGAAAAGTACAGTAGAACAAAGTGGAAAGTAAAAAAGTTGTGAGGTCAATTTGTAAAAGATGAGAACTTTTGGGTTAAAAGTAAAAAAATCAAATAAATATGAGTTAAAAGTGTAATATCAAATATTTTTGAAAAACATTTGGTACAACTCCTCTTTGCACAAAGATGTTGCAAATTTATAGTTTATAATTATATTTTTATTTAAAAACTGAGTTATATTTAGAATTAAGATTCTTTAGAGTTAATTACAAAATTCACCTTTTATTTATGTATCGAATTGGAAAGTGTGTCATTTGTCTTTAAAGTTGATGGAAATCATAATTATTGTTCACAAAATCTTACATGTTAGGTCCTTTAGCCCTAACTAAGTTAAGTTAAATGTGAAGTTGGGTCATGTGCAAAGCAAATAAGGACAGGTTGATCATTTTACTCTTTTATTTTAAATTTACATTTTAAATGAATAAACTAAATTGAAATGTGGTTTGGTGGTTGTTGCGTCTCGTGTTGAAGAAGGAGTCACAAGTTCGACTCTTCCTCCTTCTCATCTTTTGTCAAGTGGGGCTAGCTCACTTGGTAGAGGCTCTTGCCTCTTAGTGGGAGGTCTTGGGTTCAATCCCAAGCAAGGGTGAGTTATTTGTAAATATAGTAGTTTGGGAGAGTGACGTTAGCCATTCAAAAAAAAATTTAATGAATAAACAATATATAAATATTCCAAAAACCCCCCTCTCTCTCTCTCTCAAACACTTTTATCTCTCTTAGTTATTTTCTCTCTCTTTTTAACTTTCTTGAGCCAAGACCAAACTTCACTGAGAATTAATGGGCTGTCCAAGATAAACCTATCTCTCAAGAAAGCCAACTGAGAAACCGACACGACCTTCCCGACGACATTTTTTAAGCGATTCGCTAAAATTTTTGAAATAACTTTACTTATAATCCCAATTAGATTAATTGGTCGGTACTCCTTCAAATCAACCGGGTCCAAAACCTTGGGGATCAAAGTGATGAACGACGTACTACATTCTTTACTAATCTCTCCCGAGGCATAGAAATGGTTCATAATATTTCTAAAATCACCCTCGAAAAACCTCCAGAAGTGCTTTAGAAATCTAAAGTTAAATCTGTCTGGCCCCGGAGCCTTATTGGCACCACAATCAAACACAGCATCCTTAATTTATCTGTCCGGAAAAAGACCAGACAGAAACTCGATGTCCACCGACTCGAGCTGCATAAAATCAGGACACGACAAGACAGGGAGTTGAGGAACCTTATCCGAGAAAAGCTTCCAATAAAACCTAAGGACCTCTCTTTTAACTTCCTTTGGTTTGTAGATCCATTCACCCCCTATGTTGAGATCCGGAATACCGTTGTGTTTTTTTCGGTTATTGATCAACCTATGGAAAAAAGCCGAGTTTTCGTCACCCTCTATCACCCATCTACAACGAGACTTCTGTCTAAGATCCAAAGCAGCCAAAAATTCCCGAGTTCGAATATTATTCATGCACTCCTCCTTAATCCAGCATTCCTCCTCTTCGAGATCCCTTGTTTCAATGATGCCGTCCAATTTCTCCAATTCTTCCTTATCCCTCAAATACTCTTCCTTTTCTTTACACTCCGTTTCTTTTCTCCATTCCTTAATGCAAGATCTAAGGTACTTGAATTTCTTAGACAAAACCACATCAGGAGATCCCCCCTCCGAAACAAACGAACCCAAAGCACTCTCAACCACAGCCTCAAAACCATCTTTAGCTAACCAAGAATTGAAGAACCTGAAAGGTTTCGGACCGAAATTCCTCCGGTTCGTCTCAAGAAAAAGCGGGCAATGATCGGAATGCAATCTCGGGAGCGCTCTCAAGCAAGCGTCAGGCCAAGCCTCAAAAAAGTTTTTGCACACCAAAATACGATCAATTTTACTAAGTTTACTTGAGTTGGGGGCGAGAAAAGTGAACTTACGACCTCTCATACTGTATTCCACCAAGCCTGACTCCTCAATAAAATCGTTGAAATCTTTCGCGACAACCCTGTTGAAACCAGTGTTTTTCCTGTCCTCCGGAAACCTAACTGCGTTAAAGTCCCCGAGTAAAACCCATTGACCGGAACCAGAACTTATAACCTCACGAATACTACTCCAGACCACTTTCTTCTCCGAAATACTATAGGGGGCATAAACGTTGATAAGGTTAATTTCCTAATTACTGTCGTTCAGAAAGCCACTAAGAATCAGGAAGTGTCTATGTTTAGCGACACCATTGATCCTGAAAACTTTAGGATTCCATAAGCACACCAAACCCCCGGATCTCCCAGTCGCCCCAACAGACTCAGACAAGAAATCCGAATTTCCCCAAAATCTAGACAACAAACTGCTGCTAACCTCCTTCGTTTGAGATTCTTGTAATGCCAAAAAAATCAATTTTATTGTCCCGACACAAACCACTAACCCACCCAGCCTTGGCCACAACCCCCATCCCTCTAATGTTAAGAGAGAGGAAATTCATTTATTACCCGGTTGAAATCCTTCTTCCCTGATTATCTCCTTGATCAAATTTCTGTGTTGCAGCAGATCTGCACCCACCACTTTACCTATTTTGACTGTTTCTTCGTTTCCATATTCACCAGCTCCTCCACCGAAGGGGGATCCCCCGCCATAATAACTTCTGCCCTGACCTGTTCTTCATGTGAAGCCCCAATCGCGGTTGGATGAAGGGAATCAACATCGCTAGCCCTGACATTGAGGTCCAGATGAAACTAGGCATCATCGTTATCTTTAGAGACTGTATTCTCCCCAGGTACAGAACAATCTGGAGTCTGTGGTAAAGGATACTCCAACCTTTTCCTTTTTCTCCTGCTGGGCTCACCTGGGTCACTAATGAAAAACTTTTGGGCCGCTACCTGTTTAGTCTTTTTAATTTTATGGGCCCGCACACCTTGATTGGACTCAAAAGAAGTCAGATCAATATTAAAAACATTATTCACATTTGCCGAAGACGGCAACTCTCCACTTTCCAAAGACTGTGGGCCACCCTCGTCCTCCCTAGGAATATGAACCAAATTATCCTCATATACGTGAACCCCCATGCAATAACCCTTTGAATTCCCCGACCCTTCGATATTTCCTTGAACCGCGTCGGTTGGATTACCCTTAGCCTGAGGACCTTCCTGGACCACCGAAGATACCTCCGGTGGTTTCACAACAAAATCCGGCGAGTCGTCATCGAAAACCCCGGTTCCATGCTCCTTTACAACTTCCGCGTCACCCATCTCTGACCATTCCAACCGATCACCAATACTATCGGGTATCCAATCATCCAATTCTTCCGAAATCCATACCTTGAATCTCCTATCGTTCCAAAGTAAACTAACCGACTAGCAAATCCTGCTCCCGTCGCCGACCAAGACTCCAATTAGGTCGAAAGTTAAGTCTTTATCATCCTTAGACAGCTTCGACGCGTGAATTACCTTACCAAAAATCCTACCGATGGAATCGAAAACTTCATTGTCCACCAGGTGAAGGGGAACTCCCGTGATCTTCAACCAAGCGATACGTTCAAAAGGGAGCGTCTGCCCTTTCCAAGTCTCCGACCATGAAAACCAAGTCTTAACGTTCGGGTTGAAATCCTTGAAAGAACACATCTCTTCCTTGTTAGGGAAAACTAAAAGCATAAAAAGACCCCCCACATATTTAAGCGAGATCTTAGGGCCATCCGGTTCCGAGATGAGTTTCTCCAGTTTGATGAGAGTTGTAAGGTCAGTCGTCCTCACGATTAAGCTCCTATCGATCCATTCCTCAAAAGGTTTCACAAAACTGGAAACCTCCCCACCCTTTCCTCCATCTTAGACAAACTGTGGTTACCCAGAACCGAGTCCCTGTATGAAGTACCCAAAGGATTAAACGGAACCGAAACCTTACTGTTAAAATGACTGCCTCCATTCCCTGAATATGGTACCATGCGTCTGCTTAGAACGGAATTCCGGCTGTTGAAGATCCGCCTTATTTTCAGCTGCAAATTTTGCTATATTGACAATAAGTTTGTTACTACCCATTCTCACATTCTTCAAATTGCCCTCCAATTCCTTTTTGTCTTTTACCCCATTGAAAGATACGAATCCAAACTTGTTCCCTTTTTTGTCTCTTTTTCTTGCCACATAAACCCCTAAAACTTCTCCAAACTCACTGAACACCTCTCCAATCTCCTTGGAACTACTTCTCTCCGGAAGGTTAGTGACGAAGAACTTCGTCACCCCATATTGAGACGAACCCATCAACACAAACAACGGCCAAAGATACCCGCAACTGGCCTATAAGAGGTTAATAGGATTCGAACCGCTCTAGCTAAACTATATTCAATAGCCGTGAACGATATCAGACCTACTAAGCAATCGAGGACCGAAACGAGAAACTAGGGCACAAAACACAAAGACAAGAAAATGAAGCCCCACCCGAGAGGCGAATGGAATCGGGAAAAAACTGGTTAGGATAAAAGGTTAACAGGTTTGCTGCCAAGGAGCACTACCGAAGAACCTCGCACACTAAACGGCCTTGACCTTCATCGTCGAGCACTCAAGTTGGACTTCGAGAAGGCGTACGACAATGTTAACTGGGGTTTCTTGCTTGAGACTATGGCCCAAATGGGCTTCCCACCCATTTGGTGTAAGTGGATTAAAGGGGTGCTCGTGTCTGCTAGATCGTCGGTTTTAGTTAACGGTTCTCCGACCTTCGAATTCCAGTGTCAAAAGGGGCTTCGTCAAGGCGATCCGCTCTCTCCTTTTCTCTTTCTTATTATCATGGAAGCTTTATCTTGTATCGTTGCCAGAGCTTGCAATTCGGGTAAGTTTTTAGGAATTAAGCTTTCGAACGGAGGTCCGGTTGTTTCGCGCCTTTTTTATACGGATGATGCTCTTATTGTGGGGGATTGGTCAGAGGAAAACTTAAGGGTTGTCACCAGGATTTTGAGGGTTTTTCATGCATGTTCGGGTCTTAAAATTAATTTTTTTTAAGTCTCATTTGTTTGGGGTTGGTGTGGAGGATGACGTCCTTTCTCAATTGGCTTCTCGTGTTGGGTGTTTAGTTGGCGAGGCTCCTTTTAAATATTTGGGTATCCCGCTTGGTGCAAACATGACCCGGGTTAATAACTGGGATCCTATAGTGATTATTTTTCAAGGGAGGTTGGCTTCTTGGAAAGCAAATTCTCTCTCGATCGGTGGTCGGGTGACTTTGATCAAAGCGG
This sequence comes from Helianthus tuberosus, assembly GCA_030545235.1. NCBI lineage: Eukaryota > Viridiplantae > Streptophyta > Magnoliopsida > Asterales > Asteraceae > Helianthus > Helianthus tuberosus. The sequence goes on along the minus strand of CM060418.1, from coordinate 83,666,156 downwards.
TTCTCGAGAGTCTTCCGATTTATTTCTTTTCTTTGTTTAAAGTGCCGGTTAAAGTGATTGATAAACTGGAAGCACTTATGAGGAATTTTCTTTGGGGAGGGTCGGAGGAGGTGAGAAAGATGAATTGGGTGGCATGGGATATTGTTACACGTCCGAAAAAGTTTGGAGGGCTCGAAATTAGCAAACTTAAATTAGTTAATGAAGCTTTATTATCGAAGTGGATTTGGAGGTTCAAAAAAGATGATCATTCGTTATGGAGTAAAGTGGTTGCGGCTTGCCATAGTAATAGTAGATCTTGGTCCGTTTTACCTTCTAATGCGGCTATTTCAGGGAAGTGGAAGAACATTGTGAAATTGGAGGATAAATTATTGGTTAATGGTCAGAAAATAAATAATCTTAATAAAGGTGTCTTGGGGGATGGTAAAAGAATTCGGTTTTGGATAGATGTTTGGTTGGGGGAGGTGCCATTATGTTTTAAGTTTCCGCGGCTTTTCGCTCTTGAAAAGATTAAAAATTGTCGGGTTTTCGATCGTTTATCGGAGGGGGGGGGCTGCGGTCAGCCGCTTCTGGCAGTGGATAAGTTCGCCGTCTTCCGTTGCTGAGCTTGCTGAACTTCGCGAGTTGTCGGACTCGCTTTCTTCGATTTTCCTCTCCTCGGTTATGGACGGTTGGAAATGGGTTCCGAATTCATCAGGCGATTTCTCTACAGCCTCATTCAAGTCTTTTGCTCTTGAGCCGCTGAAGTCGGATGTTTATCGGCCGTTCAGGAAATGCAAGTGGGTTCCTTCGAAATGCAATATCTTTATGTGGAGAGCTCTCCTAGATCGTATTCCTACAAGGCAAGCTCTTGCTAGGAGAAACATCAGTTTAGACTCAGAAGAGTGCGTGTTTTGTGGAGAAGCTTCGGAATCAGTGGACCGCCTCTTTATCGGGTGCGAGCTTTCGTGTTTTATTTGGAACCGGCTGTGTTCATGGGTAAGTATTCCCAACTTTTTCGCTTTCTCTTTCAGTGACATTATGGATTTGCATAACAATGTTGCGGTTGATAAAAAGGCCAAAGTGATTATCTATGGGTTGGTCATTGTGGCTTGTTGGTGCGTTTGGAAAGCCAGGAATGCTAAGATATTCTCGGGTGTGAATGTAAATAGGGAGGAGATCTTTGGGGAGGTTAAGTCTCTTAGCTTTTTTTGGCTCAAAAATAGGTCCAGGTTTTCTGATTTAGTATGAGGTGATTGGTGTAATAGTCCTTTGTATATGTTGTAGTGGGTGTTCCGGTTCTATGTTGTTTTTAGCCAGATCGGGTTGCTAATAAAAGTTATCTTTCAAAAAAAAAAGTTATTTTCTCTCTCTCTGTCTCAAAATCTTGTTCTTCTTTTCCAATGAAGCACCAACTCCCATGGCCACCTAGACCATCTGAACCCATATATCCACACCATCGCCCCCATCATCTGATCTACTTCTCGTGCAAAGCACCACCTCTAGTAAAGATGGTTGTCGGCCGACAAAGTGTAAACAAATCTGAACTTAACCCCTTTTACAGCAAAGGAAGTGTATACAGATCTGAAATAGCTCGGAACTTAGACTCAGTTTTGTGGTGGTGCATACGACGGGTGAGGTAGGAGTGGTGGTGGGAGTAAAGGGGATAGGTTGCGGGTGGCTGGTGATACCTATGGTTGAGGTGGGAGTGGTGGTAGTGGCTAAGGGTGGCGGTGGACGGTGGTTAAGGTGGGAGTGGCGGTGGTGGATGGTGGTTGAGGGGTTTGAATGGATCCGTTTATGTGGGTTTGATTTTTAGGTTTGTTTAAAAAATAGAACCATGTCTTAGCTTTATTTTTAGTAGGTATTTGTTTAATTTTTGTCGTTTTGATTGTTGATTAAACGGTTATTCAATGGTGGCAAATAGGTGGTTGATGTAGTGGGGTTTAGCTATTTGTTTGTTATTAGTCAGTTATGGATGTGTTGGGTTTTAGCTATGGTTTCCAATGGTGGTGGTGTGGTGGTGGTGTAGTGGTGGCGTAGCGGTGGCCAGATGTGAAGAAGGAAGGAGCGATGGTGGATGTGGTGGGTGTGGTGGTTGTGGAGGTAGTGGTATATGGTGGGGGTGGGGTTTTAATAAAAGGAAATTAAAAGACGATGGGGAAAGACAATAATGCCCTAACGTGGGCCCGATGTAACCAAACTTAACTGTAAAAAATAAACTGAGTTTCGGGTAAAGGACATAACGTGTTATGGTTTGCAAACATAAAATATGAATCTCATCAAATTTAAAGACAAAAGACACACTTTGCAATCCAATACATACATAAAGGATGATTTTGTAATTTACTCTTTTTTTTGTATTGTAAACATAGCGAGTTATGTTATCGTTCCGGTACCATGACGAACTCAACCAGCTTACCAAGCTGGTAACGATAGAACTTCTATCACGTAACGTGAGAGAAAAACAACTAAACTCTCGCCGCGAAGCGCGAGAACAAAACTAGTTGATATGAACACCAACCACCTTTTTTTATAGAGATGTTACAACTATTAGAAAATCAACCATCATAACTACATAAATGTTATTATGGTTTATATTCTTTAGTGCCCCTTCAAGTTATTATTAGGCCACACGGGGTGGTACGTTATACCACAACCATCACTCGTTAAACAAGAACGGAACACCGCCGCCGCCCTAAGTTTCACGCGTTATATTATCAACGCGTTGAAAGTATCACACGTTGATATTTGAAAATTCGAACGTTGAAAGCGACTGTTTGGAAAGGATTTTTAACCGTTTGAATTTTTTTTTTTTACCGTTTAAACCTTTTTTTATATATAAGCCCTCACACACTCAATTAAAAAACAACAAATTCTCTAAACCATTCTCACACACTCAATACAAAAAATCAACAAACTCTCCAACTCAATCTAAATAATTTTACAAGAAATATGGAAGGTTCAAGCAAGAGAGGTGGGGGTTCGAAAAAAAAGAGGTTCGGGTACGAAGAAAAATCCCGTAAGACCCAAGGTTCGAGCGAATCTTGGCGAGCCGACGCGCTTTAGGTTGCAAGACGAACCCGACCAAGTCCCACCCTTTCATACCCAACAATATCCACCCTTTCAAACCCAACAATATCCACCCTTTCAATCGCAAACCTATCAAAACCAACCGTTTGTCCCACCGTTTCAACCTCACCAATTTCAACCCCAAACGTATCAAACCCAACCCCACACACTCGACCCACTACTAGAAGACAACACCCTCATCCATCATTTTGCAACGCGTATCGTGAACCACAACAAAGTCTTGACGACGATGAAGATGATGATTACGTTCAAGAACAACAACAACAAGAAGAGGAAGAGGAAGAGGAAGAAGAAGAAAATGATGCCGTTCAAGAAATCGTCCAAACCGGCCGATAACAATGGACGAGCGAGGAGGAGGTGTCCTTGGTGCAGGCGTATTTGCACATCTCGGAGAGCAAGAAACATGCCAACGAGCAAAGAAAGGATGTGTTTTGGAGACGGGTCATTAATCATTTTAGGCAACTTCCCGGTGCAAGGATACGAAACATGGACCAAATGACGTCGAAGTGGACGGATTTGAACGGGAAAATTAGTAACTTCAACGCTTGTTTCATTCAAAAGGTATGTTTTTTATTAAAGTTTAAATCTTTTTTCATTGAAAACTGTTTTTTATTAAAAAAAAACAGAAACAGTTATTATTTAAAAAAAAAACAGAAACAGTTTAAAAAAAAAATAGAACAGTTTTTTAAAAAAACAGAAGAGTTTAAAAAAAAAACAGAAAACAGTTTAAAAAAAAACAGAACAGTTTAAAAGAAAAAAACAGAAAACATTTTTTTTTATAAAAAACAGAAAACAGTTTTTTTTTTTATAAAAAACAGAAAACAGTTTATTTTTTTAAAAACAGAATTTTTTTTTAAAAAAAACATAACCTTTTATATTTTTTGTAGAACCGAAACCCACAAAGTGGAGCGAGCGAGGCGACAATCATGCGACAAGCCACCGAAATGTATTGCGATGTCTACAAAAAGAGGGGTTTTCCACACGTGGCGGCATGGGAAGTTGCGAGAAATCACCCGAAGTGGGTCCCCGTTGAGTTGGTTGACATGCGTGGTCCTACGGCTCCAAAAAAACGAGGAGGTTCGAAAAGATCAAAGACATCCGATTCGGGGAACTACACGACTTCCGCGTCGGATAACTTGCCCCAAATGAACTTAAACGACGACCCCCTTGACGAACCCGATCAACCTGTTAACGACCCCGTTGAAGAAGATACACCTACAAGGCCACGACGCAGGAGAGGTGGTGAATCGTCAAGCAAAGGGAAGGAAGCGGTGGCGGAGTCGATCTTCAGAATCGAAGAGGAGAAAATGACCCAATTCAAGAAAGCCGAACAAAGAAAAGAAACAATTATGTCCCTAAAAGTTGAACGTGAGCAGGCGTACAAGGATCACTTGAAGACGATTGAAAGACAAAATGATTTAAAAATCTTGTGTGAAAAGCACAACCATCTCGACGAACCGTTTAAGTCAATTGTCATTCAACAAAAGCGCGAGATTTGCGCAAAGTGGGGTTGGGAGATGCCACCCGTTTAGTTTTTTTTTTTTTTCCAATGTTAGTTGTTTTTTTTTTATTTTGCTATGTAATTTACTTTTTAAGTTTAATGAAATTTATATTTTAGTGTTTTGTTGTTAATTTCTAATTTTAAAATGAAAATTAAAAAAATTTGGGAGTGATAGAATTCCATCACTAGTGATATCACCCCCCCCCCTACATTTCTATCACTAGTGATAGAATATTGGGTGATGACATGGCATGATTTAATTGGATAGTGGGAGTGATAGAAATCTATTACTAGTGAACCACCCCCCGTCCCCTTAGGAAGATGTTTAGCTTGAACAAAAAGAGTGCAACGAAAACAAAATAAACAACTATGAGATGCATCTATTATCATTTCATTTATGTTAGTTCCGGCTATTATGGAAATCTAAGTTATCGAGAAAAATTTTGGCCGCCAAAACTAACCACATTCAAAGATGCCACCGACAAATACAATCGATGATATTAGAGGGAAGATGCTTAAAATCTAACTTAAAATAATTAAGATTTTGTAAGCTGAGAAATACCGAAATTCATAACATAAACGACCACAGCGTTGAAATCTAACTCAGTTTTATTGACAAATCTAACTTAAAATAATTTGGTCACCAAAAGCGTTTAAAGCTATGATACCATATTGAAAAGTAAAACAAAGCTAACCTAAACTTGGGAGAAAGCATACTTTTTTTTTGTTGAATAGCTGCTATTTAACAATATTCATATTTTGATTTCATTTATCCCATGATCCTTCTACAATTATACAAGAAGATGAAATGTTTAATCTTTTAACCATATGGCAATATGGTAAGAGCCCGGACTCAGAAGCCCAAGCCCACAAACCCAAAGTAGGCCCGAATGTCCTTAGCCGGGCCGAAGGTCACTGTCAAGTGTCAACATGTTGGATTCGGGAAACAGTGGAGTCGAGAATTAGTCAAGATGGTTTCATATTTGAATTAAGCACATGTTAATTTATTTATGTTATTTTGTTTTTTTTTTTTTTTTTTGGTAAAGGGTTACCCCGCTGATTTTATATATCAACAAACAAAACAAAACAAGTAGTATGGAGAGTCCATACTAGTTCAAACATGGGACAACCCCCATGAATGTACATCAAATAAAAGCAACAGACACTAGTAGACTAACATCTAGACAAAACGACAACCATACTAAGCCGACTCACTCATCAGTCAAGAGAATTCCATGTATACCCCAAGCATTTAGCAACTCTCGCACTTTCACAGTGTTCTTGAACTTCACGACCATAAGCTTATACCGAACCGTTTGCAGAATAATGTCACTTAATACATCTGGAGGTCTTGTTTGGTTCTTGAAAAGTCTCGAATTTCGCTCTTGCCAAATAAAATATGTCGCCGCAGCCAGCACTAGTTTACTAACATACGTAGTAGCCGATTTTGATTGGATCCGGGCCGCCATCCATCCGAGAATATCATCCCAAACCGGGCCTACATTCTCCATACCACACTTAGACCGAACCATACTCCAAACTTGAACCGAATAGCTGCATTCAAAAAATAAATGATGGTGTGAATCGACATTCGCGTAACACATAAGACAGCACATCATGTTCATGTTTTTCCTTCTCGATATGTCGAATAACCAACCACATAAAGAAAGCATGTTTAGGAATACAGTGCGGGAACCAAACAAACTTAACCCAATCCACCTCAGGATTCCGCTGCCGAATCGAATGCCACACTTGGCCTGAAGAATGCTCCACCAAATCGTTGCCATCCTTCCACAGCAGACGATCACGCTCATTAGGAACCATATGAACATGATCAATTTGATTTAAAACTGGAAAAAGATCTCTCTAAGCAGCCGGCCAGCGCCAAACTCCATTCAAGTGAACCTTTTGAACCGTCAACGTAATAGTGAACCCTGCCGACGCAATCGTTCTAGGCGATAGGAAATTACCCAGCGGTCCCACTTGACACCAGTAATCATACCAAGCTGAAGTGTTGTTGCCATCACCTAGCTTCGACCAAACAAACTCTCTGATAGTAGGGCGAAGTTGTAATAGTTGACGCCAGCTCCAACAACAATTAGATACTGCATTGCAAATCCAGAAACTTTTACCTCTTAACCTGTATGAGTAAATCCAAGCTACCCATAACGACTCGTGTTTAATCAAAATACTCCAAATATGAGAGGTCATTAGGGCTTTGTTTACATCCCCTATTCTACGAATACCCAAACCACCTTCAAACTTAGGGACACAAACGGACCTCCACGAAACCTTAGCCTTTCCCTTATGAAATGAGCCTTCAGAAGACCATAAGAAGTTCCTCATTTTCGCTTCCAACTCTAAGATAACCCGAGACGGAAGGATGAAAACAGAAGACCAATAAACATGCATCGCTGAGAGAACCGAATTAATAAGTTGAACTCTACCAGCAAAGGAGAGAAGCTTATTCCTCCAGCTCGAAATACGTTGATCTAACCTTTCCACCAATGCATTGCAATCTTTATAAAGAAGTCTAGAGGAGATGAGTGGGACCCCCAAGTAACGAACTGGCAATGATCCCTCCTCAAACGGCATAATGTCTAAGATGTGGTCCTTGACATGAGTAGGCACATTGCAAAAGAACCCCGTGCTTTTCTGAATACTAGGCACCAATCCTGACATGTTAGTAAACTTTGTAAGAGAGGACATAATAACCTTGGCCGAATTAACATCACCTCTTGCAAATAAGAAAAGATCATCTGCAAAACAAATATTAATAATCCGTTGTTTCTCACATTTATTATGAAACCTGAATGAAGCATCTATCCGAGAAGCATGCTGAAGAATGCATGTTAGGACCTCCATAACTAGCATAAATAGATAAGGGGATAACAGATCTCCTTGACGTAACCCACGCTTACCCATAAAATACCCATGCACATTCCCATTAATGCAAATGGAATATGAAACTGTTGAAACACACACCATAATCCACTCCTCCATTTTGCCATGAAAACCGAACCCAAGGAGAACATTTTTCAGGAAACTCCAATCAACCGTATCGTAAGCCTTCTGGATATCCACTTTAAACGCACAACGAGGAGGGCCTGAGTGCCTATGATAGTTGTGCATAAGCTCTTGGATCAACAAAATATTGTCTGAAATCTTTCTGCCTGGAATAAAAGCAGATTGATTAATACTAACAACTTGATGAAGTACACCTTTTATTCTATCAGCTATGATTTTCGTGATGCACTTGAATAAGACATTACAGCATGCAATTGGACGGTAATCGGTAACCATAACCGGAGACGACTTTTTTGGCACCAGTGCAATCAAAGTGTGATTTAATTCACGAAGTAATTTACCCGTAGAGAAAAAATCCATGACTGCTTTTGATACATCATGCCCTACAATCCGCCAAGACGCTTTAAAAAACGCAGCAGTAAATCCATCTAGGCCTGGGGCCTTATCACTACCAATAGAAAAAATTGCAGTTTTAATTTCTTCCATAGTAACCTGGCGAACCATATGCAAAGCATCCAACAAATCGACCCGTTTAGAGAAGAGATCCGAAGTCGGTTCCAATGGAATATCATCTTGACAACCCAAAAACTTCTCATAATGCTGAACAAAAATGGACTGAACATTATCATCCTCGTACATCGTCCCATTAGCATCCGAAATAATCTGAATCCTACTTCGATGATTCCTACTCTTAACGGCTACATGAAAATAAGCGGTATTCGCATCACCCGCCCTTAACCAATCCAGTTTCGCTTTTTGTTCTAAAAATCTTTCCTCATCAAGACATGCCTCCTGAAACGAAGACGTTAACTTAGCTTCACGTGCTCTGAGATCCGTATTCATGGGGTCCTGATCAATATCCTTTTGGATTTCATCCAATTTGCCATGTAACTCAGTCACTTTCTTGTGAAGATTACCCTGCCTAAAAAATAAAGCCCGAAGAGGAGTCTTTAAATGGCGAAGCTTCTTCACAGCCTGGAACTGATAAACACCATCAACTCTATTCTCCCAGCTCTTTTTTACAATATTCATAAAATCCGGCTTATGAACCAAAAAGTTTGGAAACTTAAATGGTTTGTGTTTTTTGTTAGTCGCCCGTTGGAACTTTAGAATGCAAGGAGCATGATCCGATAACCTATAAGGATGAAACATAGCTACCGAATTCGGAAATTCAGCAATAAACGGGTCATTAGCCATGACACGATCAATTTTCTTGAGTAATCCTATTCCCTTCCTAGGCTTTTGAGTCCATGTATAATGGAGACCCGAGCGATTGACATCCGTAACTTCAATATCTGAAATGCAAGCTTGAAAATCACGCATACCCACTGAAATATCTGACGTGCCCATGGACTTATCTTCCAAGTAGAGAGCGGAGTTAAAATCACCCATGATAACCCATGGTCTATCAGCCACCATGAGTTTATGTAACGACAATTGAGCCCAAAGCTCCCTTCGAGTGACATAATAATTGTCCGCATAAACAACTGAACAAAACAGAATCCGTTTATCATCTTTAAAAACAAGTTGGAGGTGAACAACTTGAGCCGATTGAGCCAAAACCATGACATCAAACACATCCGAGTTCCACCCTATGATAATCCGAGCTCCCTTAGCACAACAATTCCCATTCGAGGTCCAATCCCAATGACGAAAAACAGCGGAGCACACTTTACGAAGCTTATTAATATCCACATGAGATTCTAATACAGCACAAAGACTAATATTGCTATCATGAAGTAAGTGACGAACCTCCGTTTGTTTCAGGGGGCGGTTCAACCCCCTTATATTCCAAGTAGCCAGGATAACCATTGGACACTGTCACACCCCCAAAATCCACCTGCGGAATATCACTGCTTGGAGGCGTGACTGACCAGGATCCAGCCACCAATCATATTGAACAAGCATGTAAGTAAGTATAAAAATCCAACCAATACAATTGGTGTCCAAACGAAATATAGTTTAAGTTGCAAGCGGAAGCATAACGATTAAAATCCAAAACCAAATATAAGTTCAAATGTTTCAATGTTTAACATGGCACACAATTGTCCATGTCCCACAACGACTCTTCCCCATGCAAGCTCCAGCTAAGTACCTATTGACCTGCAAAGCATGTAGTAACGAGTCAACAATAATGTTGAGCGAGTTCACAGTTGGGTGTTTGTTTTAAGTTGTTTCGAAAACAGTTTCCTTTACCTGGCATCCTGCCGTGGGGGTTACCCCATAGTTGAAAACGTGTTCTGTTTATATCCCGTTTACTCTGGCTATCCAGCCGTGGGGGCTACCCCATGTTTAGTTATCTGGCTTTTCGGCCGTGGGGGCTACCCCATGTTTAGTTATCTGGCTTTTCGGCAGTGAGGGCTACCCCGTGTTTCTACTAGACTCGTTACCATATCGATTGCTGACTGTAGTCATGTTTGTGTGCCCTGAACTGTCAATGTCTATCATCATTGACGTGCCCAGATCCATTAGTTCACGCCCGTCCTCTGCGGCACGGTGTGAGGTTTGTCAAACCTAAATAGCGCTATCTAACTAATGACCCGCTCGCCATTGGCCCGGCGATTAAGTCGATATAAAAAGGAGGGACTTCGTGATAGAGTTTTGGTCTAGTAAAGTTATCTGTCCGTGAGGACGAGGAATTACATTCCTGAACCATTACTGTCCTACCCAAGAAAGGACGAGGAATCCATATTCCTTAACCCCATTCCCAACCCCTGGGAATCCCATGCTTTGTAGAGTGTGAACTCACCTTGGTTTGCTCGGTATGCTAAAGGAATACACGCTCACAATTAATCAATCACAACCTATAGTACGCACATATATACAATCAGTTTCGAGTTCGCAATGTTTCACATGTAATCTATGTCACAAAGTGTGTTTATTGTGATCAAGTAACCAGGTTCAGCACACAGTAACAAACAATCTAATTGGTTACATGTTACATTCAAATGGCATAAATATAAATATATCTTATGTATGGGAGCAACAGTTTCCTTCTACATAAAACAATTTGGAGTCCTATCATTTTATTGTTTTCATGCGTGTGCCTTAGATATTACATCAAAATATACAATTCAGTTTCAACAACCAAGTGCAGCCTAATCACTAAATCGGCCCACCACTATTAATTTGATTTCAAATAATACAAACACATGTAATGTCAGAACTTGTCAAACATCTCCTCGGTCCTCTACATTTGTTTTATATTCAGTCAACAGAACCTAAATCTCCAATTCAATTTCTTATTTATTTAATATTTAAACCATTGTAAAATAATTGTACTCAAACCTAATTATGTCAAGATGCATGCACATATTAGATGGCATGTGAAGTCTGACTTGTGATTAATTCCACATATGGATAATAAACATTCAATCATCATGTGACAGTTTATGATCAACATGTGCAGACATTTATTCAATCAATAAAGTTCAAAATCATATGCTCATCATCATTACTTTTATCAATTCCAACATCAATGGCCGACAATTATATTCAAGGGGTTATCCTATTGGGCCGATATCAAGTTCATGTAATATACTTGGGCCGAAAATTCTGCTAACATCCATGTGCTTTACATCAATTTTAATGCAACCTTGAATCATGTAATATGATGCTATTATATGATTGGACCAAAGATCCACTAAGCTGACAACAATTCTTTGTTGATTTTGATACTTCATGCAACTCTATCAAATCAGAATTCATGTGATTTAGATACGGTCCAATGAGGTTTCAACCTTTATCATATGTCATTGTCACATGCTATTAATTGTTGATTGAAGTTTTGAATCAGGTGATTACATATTAATATCGACCCTATATTCATAATATTATCTCATAACTTCTCAATCATGAATACAATCCGAATTAACATCCATGTGTCATGTATACAGCATCATCATTCAGTTCAGCAACTAAACATATCAACATGTATCATCCATTCGAATAGCACAACATATCACATAATCATGAATAGACGCAACACAATCAATCATTAAGAACAACAAATGGATTTACAATATAACTCACTAACCGAATGCAATTGTCTAGATTGAAGATGTCACAGAGTTTCGATGAAAAGGGCTCCACTGCCGTAATGATTAGGTGAGCGTAGGGTTTGCAAGGAGTTGTGGAATTATGAGTTGATTATACGTAAATAATAGATGGGGGTGGGCTCGATGTGGGCCTGTAGTAACATAAGAAAGCCACATACAATAGTTGATGAACACTTGATAACCGGCCACACTACTGGGCCGAAGCCCACTCCATTGTGTTTACTGTGTTTTCGTCGCCCACTTCCTGATAAAAACACTAAGGTGTTTTCGTGGGTGGGGGTGATTTCGTGGGGAGGGTAGGGGTGTTTTCGGCTAAACCTCCACTATATCTATCAATACTAAGCAGACTTTATTATCATACACACATATGATGCACACCAAGAATATATAAACAACACGTATATTATACATCACGAATACACTTATATTGCACCTCAATAATTATTAAACACACTTAGCAAATAAGTACGAAGTTAAATCGGATAGAGACCTTGAAAACTCGAGTTGTCACAAACACCACCGGACTAGGAGTGCTTGCCCCTTTTTTATTTGGATTATTAGTGCCTTCCATAATAAAGTCATCCATTTCATTGTACACTTCCATAACCTCTTCATCATCCGAATCCGCCTGTTGACCACCTGCATCCTTGCTACATTGCCCACCGTCTGCATCTTCGTTATTCAAAACATCAAAAGGGTTGTTAGAAAACACACTAGTAGAAGATGAGACTTTTTTAACCCCATCCTTCGGCTTAGAACCAATCGGTCTATATTCAAATTTCGGCTTCGGTTTATTAATATGGATCCCTGATTTCCTAGCCACTTTCTTAGCTGGCACTCCCATGTAACCTTCATCATCTATGACCGGTTTCTTGCCAGGTCTCCTTCCTTGCCCAATTTGGTTACGAAGATTATCCTCTTGAACCACCTTTTTTTACGGTAGGACATTAATCATATGAATGACCAAATATACAGCAATGTGAACACCGATGAGGACACCACTCATATTCGACATACATCGTCTCTTTTACATACCCATCACCTTCCAATTCCGGAATAGCCATAGTAATTTCTTTTTTCAGTTCCTTATCCGCCGAAACCTCTATCAACGCTCTAGCATAACTACTTCGACCCCAAGAATCAATACACATTGAAGAGGTATACAAGTCAAGAAGCTTTGGGACTCCAATAGCTGTGGCAATCAAGCTGAGACCGTCCTCAGTGTAAGCCGCGATAGGAACATCATGTATCCTTACCCATAATTGTACATTCTTAACTTCCTTTTTCACCAATTTCGTTGTAGGGGACCACTGACATAAGAATAAGGGCTGTGAACGTATAATCCATGGACCTTCTTTAAGAACAGCCATCATGCCAGCTTGATCCTCGAACTTGAAAAAGAAGAAGCCATTGGCATTCATCATAGATTTTACCAACCCAAAACGTTTCCATTTATTCTTCACATAATACTCAACAACAGGATAGGCAATACGGTCCCCCAGAAAATACCCATATAGAGTGTTTGCTAGTTTATCCTGAACAACTCTAATAGAATCTTTCGGCAAAACTACATCACAGTCATCATGACGATCAGGGCTAGCAAAAGTTCTAAAGTTCAATTTTTTGTTGCCATCATTCGCTACTAGGTCAGCATAAGATACTGACTTCAGTTCCTGCTCTTCCACCGATAGGTTGATATTCGGATCAACGAAGTTAACATCATCTTTCAAAACAGGTTCAACCGGAACAGTAATTTTAGACAACTCATCAATGACGTTGAACTTACCAGGTTCACTTGCAGCCGAAGACACAACACCTCTCCTCGGCATCAGCGTTTTACCTTCTATGTCGACAACCCGAGATGCTAAACCCTGAATTCTTGTAGGAGGCTTTCCACGATCAAAAAACATGTTCTCCCCAGGTTTTTTACGAATATTCTGATTGTTATTGACTACTCCCTCCATCAGCAAGAAAAACAAACCACCATGCAAAGAAAACCAAATGAAACCAGAAAACCAAAAGCCGAGAAATAGAAACCCTAATCCTTTAAACCCTAGAATCAGATCTCACCCCTTAATCGATTAACCCAGAGTATCAATCTAGCTAAATTAGTCTCAGCTAACCGCAATCAATAACAACCAGGTTAATAAATCAGAGAATCGATAATGATTACTAAGGCAGCGATTGATGAAACAAGAAAAAACCCTAGTTTTGGATCGGTCACTAATGCTAACAAGTTCGTTATAGGGTTTTGAAGAACAAAACTCTAATCACAGACTGTTATGCATAAGATTACGAAGAAAAACTGATGGATTCATGGAGAAGAACAGAAAATCGCCTAAAGGAGAGAGAGTTTAGGATTTTTTTTTTTTTTTTTATGTTATTTTGTTTAGTGTGGGGAATAGCAGATAGCTTCCCATGTTGCATGCATGATCAAAGTAGCTTTATTTCCCATGTTAGCATGATCACACTTTCATCCCATGATCTCCTAATAAAGTGTATATAGATTAGGATTGCCCATTTTCTATTTAAGCATTGTAATTTCCTTTGAAGAAAAAAATAGGTAAAAAATTGTTGCAAAACTAGTCTTGTACTTTATCCTTGTTTTTAGAGCCTAACCCATTCTACGAGTATCTATCGGGAGATTGACCATCTCGAAAGTCCCTAACACAATATATTAAAATTAAAAAAAAAAATAATAAAGAGGAATGTGTATAATCTTATACTATTCATATACGATGAATAATATATTTATGATAAATTAACTTGATTGTTAACTGATTCAAAAGTGATGACCAATAGAATTTTTATGATGGTTTTTTTATTTTTTATTTAATTCAATTATAATATATAATTATTGCAAGAGTTCAAGACTCACTATACCTATTTTTAACTTCAAACCCCTTTGTTGACTAGTAGTCACGTATCGCTTCACACCCAAGGGTGAGACATTTATTTCACTCACCACAACACATGTTCTAACAATTCACAAAAGTTGGGCATTATTATATGACTTGCTACTAAACAGAATTGTTGTCGAATGGAGAGTGCTATTTGATGTCGTCACATTGTGAATTTAAAAGCCGAATATGTGTGTATACACGATCAAATTTATACATATACAAATTATAATGTCGGTGGTGTCACATAGGTAGCGTAATGAAGTCACATTAAACTTTCTGTTTTTAAACTATAATATACAATTTTAACATACTTAAGTTTTTACTAAATTGAAATTTTCGTATGATAACTTTTAAAAATACTTCATACGTGGTTGCGTTTAACTTTTTTCTTGACATTTCGATAATAATTTTATTGAAAACGGTAGTGTACTCGAATTATAATATTTTTGTATCGTAAGCTAAAACAAATATCAGTACCATGTTGAACCGAATTGATACCGACTGAATAACATGGGTATCGGAATTAGTATTCTTTTATATAATTTTCATTGTAAAGTACAATTTTATTTTTAGGGTTGCATTCAAAGCTTTTGTGTGATGAAACAATTGTAAAAACATTTTTCATCGTAAACTATACCGAGTACCAGTAATGTTACGAGCCAAACTGAAACCGACCGCAAACAATGTCGGTACCCTTATCGGTATAGGTTTTGTGGTTTTCGACGGCCATAAAATACGTATTGCAATCCATTTGGCATCACACGACTTAACTTTTATTGGTTACTGAAGACAAGTTTTATGTAAATAATATTTTGTAATGCACAATAATCTTAGCGAACTAATACAGCTCGAACATCGATATTGGTATTGTATTCATATTTATTTTTATATTTTTCACTACCAATATAAAAACAATATTGTGTTCATATTTATGAGTAAATTACTTTTTGAGTCTTTATGTATATTTATGAGTAAATTACTTTTTGAGCTTTATGTTTTAGTGGTTTTAACCATTTGAATCCAAAATCAAAATGTTTAACGCCCTGAGTTACTAGACACTTTTTATAACCATTTAAGTCCTTTTGAGTCCAAATTTTAACCTTTTGAGTCCAATTTTTTTTAACAAAATTGTACTCAAACCGTTATAAAATGAACAAAATTGGAATAAAAACGTTATAAAATAAACGGCTAGGAACTCAGGCCGTT
The DNA here is from genome assembly GCA_030545235.1 of Helianthus tuberosus. Taxonomy (NCBI): domain Eukaryota; kingdom Viridiplantae; phylum Streptophyta; class Magnoliopsida; order Asterales; family Asteraceae; genus Helianthus; species Helianthus tuberosus. Next base: position 83,650,392 of record CM060418.1, on the reverse strand, counting down.
AAATTTTTTGATTTTGAACTTAAATGGTTAAAACCACTAAAACACAGAAACTCAAAAAGTAATTTACTCTATTTATTTTTATATTTTTCACTACCCATATAAAAACAATATTGTGTTGTAACTTTGTAACTTTCAACTTACTATTTTAAACTTTTTTTTATTTGGTCGATATTTATAAACATTTTTATATCTTATACATATCCTCAGTTACGACTTACGACTTCTCAGTTCTCACACAGAATTCCCACCGGTTATAACAAAAATAAATGGCAAGTAATAGACATCATCCACCTTTTCATTTCCCTCCATTTATAACGAGTATTCCCTTTGAGTTGTCATCAAAAAGATAATTGTTTACTACTTTGATGGAATTGTGAGTTCATCTTTGTTTGATAGTACGCCTATTACTTCTTCAACATATTCTTGTTTACGCAAAGGGTTTCGATTTTCCTCATGAAATAAAAGATTATTTTATATAAAAAACAGACAATTCTAATGATATATAAGGTATGGGTGTGGTTCGGCTACAAAGTCCATTTTTCCTACAAAGTGTACAAAGTCATAAAACACTACAATTTCAATCATAAAACACACTCAAAACCCACAAATAACATGGTGAAGATCATTAAAACACAATATCCAAACCCTAACAATCCTTAAAAACTTCAAACACACCATCATACGACTGAGAATATAAAACACAACAAGATAATCAACATAAAACACACTAATATCAGTCATTCGATAATCAAAGCCTTATCATCCAAAACACAACACAAAATCCACAAATATGGTGTTTTAGTAATCTCCACTATGTTATTTGTGAGTTTTGAGTGTGTTTTATGGTTGACATTATGGTGTTTTATGACTTTTTACACTTTGTAGGAAAAATGGACTTTGTAGCCAACTCCCACCCTATAAGGTATATATGTCTGAATATTAAATACTGCGAGAACACGTAAAATAAAACATATCATACATTCTTTTAATCTTAATCAAAATTAATATAAGAAGAAATGGTAAAAATGCGTTGTTAATTTGCTTTTCCTAAAATTATATGTATATGAACAATTTTCCTTTATGTATAAAATCTATACCTATATGTTATATTATCTATTTTTAACTGCAATCTAATCTACACTATTTGCTGACAATAAAACTTTAATCCTCATCACTTATGAGAGACATTACACTTTAGTACCATTTGGCTACATGCCCTTTGGTGGTTATATTACCTACACATAAAAGCATATTAAGATGTTAGTTTGACGGGTTTTTGTATTAATAAAATACACAATTCTAAAAAATATGAAACAATATTGATCAAAATATTTAATGATTTGTGCTTGCTAATATTTATTCTTACGATAACTGAATATTTCGTAATGATCCTCACTGTTTATGTCGTTGTCATCATCATCATACTCAGTAAATTTCACCAATAGCAAGCCCAATGTAAGGTCTGAGGAGGGTAGATGTAGATAGCCTTTTCTCTACCCCGTAGAAATAAAGAGTTTGCTTCCAGTGAAACCATCGGCTCGTCTCACTGTCTATGTGTAAATACCAAAGGATATGAAGTATAGTAATTCCAAGTTGTGATAAAAATGTGCCATATTAAGCATTCTTTTCCAATAGTTAAAAAAACAAGTAAATTTAGAAGTAGGATTAACTTCTGACTTAGGCTAATTAAAAAATGTGTGCAAAGTATTTTAAATTATATAAACGAAACCTAATTGCAAAAGTGTGACAAACTTAATTGCAAAGCGTTGAATTTTGATGATATATTTGTAATAAAACAATGTGTTCAATAGGGCGATTTGGGCGATTTCCATGAAACCCTAGCCGATTCTTTTGATTCTTCGTCTGGATTGATCTTGGTTTGCATCTAAGGATTCATTATCTGTTTCTTTAGGTTCTAATCAATTGAAATCAGATTAATTCGTGGCCTAGGGTTTTGTTTTCTTGATTTCGATTTTCTATATCGTTTTTTTTTTCTGTTTGTTATTGGAGCGACGGCATCATCCCAAAGATTTGTTCCAATTGCTTACTGAATTAGGGTTTCGGCAGAATCATTATTAGGGTTTGGCGGAATCTAGTCTTCATCTTTGTCATCCGATTAGGGTTTGCGGCGGCTCTTTCTTTCTTTCTGAATTTCGGCAAGGCTATTCCGATTAGGGTTTTTTTTTGCGTCTGGTTATGTTATTGGTGATTGACGGCTACTAGGGTTTATTCAGGCAACTTGTTTCTTGATTCAATTCTGGCTGCTAGGGATCAGTTTTAATGGATGATCGCATGAAACCGGGTGGAAGGCCACCATTGTCGTTTAAGGAAATAGCGGATCGTATTCTTGATGTTGATGGGAACAATATTCAGCCAAGGCGTGGTATCAACATCATCGATGAACTTACTAGGGTCACGACTCCGGTTCAGGTGGATAAACTATTCTCGCCAACAACAGGTATTCATGGAGTGAATTTGTCAACTCCATTGGCTGGTAAATCGGATTCAAAAGTGTCTGGGGCTGCAGAACCTTTATCGTTTGCTAGTGTAGTAAACAATGCAAAGGAGAATGTAAAGGTTAATTTTCGGATGATGGAATCGAGTGAGTCGATTGATGGTGCTGATGTCGTCATTCCATTGTCTTCGGTTAAACAAGTCTCTGACAGGTATGCTAACACGTTGTATGGATATTTCTTGGGTAAACGGCTGGCTTTTCCTGTAGTGGATTATTTTGCAAAGAACAACTGGGTTAAATATGGTCTATCTAGACTAATGATGAATGCGAACGGGTTCTTTTTCTTTAAGTTCAAAACAAAGGAAGGGATGGATAAATTGGTGGAGGATGGACCTTGGATGATTAGAAATGTCCCGATAATCTTGAAGGAGTGGTCGGCCTCTGTCAAGTTGGAAAAAGAAGATATAAAGGCTATCCCAGTTTGGGTTAAGATGCATGAAGTGCCGTTAGCAGCATATACTGAGGATGGTCTTAGCTTGCTCGCTTCTAAGATAGGGGTGCCTAAGATGCTAGATACGTACACTGCTACAATGTGTGCTGAATCATGGGGTAGAAGCAGTTATGCTAGAGCTCTCATTGAAGTTCAAGCCGGGGCTGAGTTAAAGAGGAGTGTTACAGTTGCAATCCCATCTTTAGAGGGTAATAGTCACGCAATGGTGGAGGTTAAAATCGAATATGATTGGGAGCCTGTAAGGTGCTCTTCTTGTTGCGTGTTTGGTCATGAGGATCACTCGTGTCCAAAGAGGCCTCAGGTCGTTTCGAGTGGGGAGTCTGGGAAAAAGATTGATGATTTTCAGGTTGTGGGTGCTAAGAAGAAGAAATCTACTAACCAAGGTCTTCACATGAAAAATCAGAAGCCTAAGGTAGTGTACAGACCAGTTGTAAACCCTAAATCAACTTCGTCCTTAAAGAAGCCGATGAACAATCAGGTATCAACGTCTAACCCCTTTGATGCCCTTAAGGAAGATGATGGTGGTCAGGGTGGTAGTACCGTGGGTCGTATAGAGAAGAAGGAGAAACAGTCGAGTGACAGGCACGAGTCGGATGAAGAGGAGGTCGTTGAAGTCTACAATGAAACCAGTGAATTTATGACATCGGGTATTCATCCTTTTTCTTCGAAAGCAGGGGCAAGCACCTCTTCCACAAAATTATCGAATGGATAGGCGTTTTTTGGTTCGTTTGAAGGGGTTGCCGGTTTGTGGCAGCTTTATATTTGATGATGGCGGTTGAGGATTTTGTTTTGTTTTGCATTGTTTGTCTACTAGATCTCTTTCATGATGTATAGTAGACTAGGTTATGGGGTGTCATAGTTACTTTGTCTTTGCTTTGTCATACATATATGGGGCATGTCCTATATATGAACTAGTGTGGAACACATCCTCACTACTTGTTCTTATTTGCGGTTGAATTTTAATAGAATCACCGGGGTAACCCTTTACCCAAAAAAATTAATTGCAAAGCGTTTCTTTTTTCAGATATCAACGAAAGGAAATGTGAGTACTTATGATATATTTCTTTTCTTTTTTGCGGTTCTAAAAAGGGAATTTATAATATTTTGTCAACATAGTAGGTAGCTCCACTGACCACTCCATTTTCATCGTCTGAACAAAATTCGATTGGAAGTCTTGGTAAAATGACTCATATCAATCATCATCACATCATATGATTAAACTAGTTACTTGTTTTCAACTTTAAATTTGATAAAGTTGTTTGTGTAGTTTCTAAATTACTTTATGAATGCATGCATGCACCAAACTTAACTAATGCCATCCAAATCAATAAACATAAGCCAAACTCTTCAACATATTTGTTATTTAATTTTTAACTAGTGAAATATTTTTGCACGATGGAGTAGGAATTCGGTTTTGGTTGGTATCAATTCGGTTCGTTATAGTACTGGCACGGCACTAGCACCCGACATTGTTATCCTAATTCAGATCGGATCAAGAGTAAGCAAGGAATTTGCAATTGCATATTTCTGAAGTCAATGAAGATACAAATCAAATAAAGAGATAAAGGAAAGTAATTTCATAAGTTGTTAAATTTATTTGTGTATGATTATTGTTGGTTTAGTTTGAGTTATCTGTTATGTAACAACTAGAACCTATTAGCAATGTATAGAGAAGAATGGGAGAATGGAGATGGATTTCTTATTGATTGATTTCAACATCATATACAAATGCCATTATATAAAGGCCCTTACATTAGTATAATAGTAACTAAAAATATAGGAGTAATAGATATGGACAGTCACTACATAATAGATGCACTAAAGAGATAGGAGTTATAGATGTGGATAGTCACTACATAATGGAAGCATTCATAACACTCCCCCTTGACTATCCACATGATGATATACTATTCTTTAATACGCCGGGTGATGCTGCCTCGTTAAAAACCTTACTAGGAAAACTCAGTGGGACAAAACCTCAGCTAAGGGAAAAAGAGTGCAGCGCGTATTGTCTCCCCCTAATACTTCTGGATCAGGTATGTTGCCTCATTAAAAACCTTACTAAGAAAACCCAATGTGACAAAACTTAGTCAAGGGAAAAAGAGTGCAACTTGAATAAGTCTCCCCCTCATTTTAACATGTATCCTTTAAGTGACGTGTGTCTAGCTTCTTTGAAAGTCGAACAAAGCTTTTGTAGCCAATGATTTATCGCTTGATCCCTTAGTGTGCAATCCTTTATGTTGAGCAATGTTGTATAATCTTCTAACGACACTTTAGATGCGTCATTCCAAAAAATATCATATGTCCACAACTGTGTTTTGTTACATTCCTGCATCTATAAGACTAACCAAACTTGTTTTGATGGGTTAGTAAAATATAATCAAATATTGTTTATACCTGAAATATTTCTTTGAACTCATTCCAATGTCTCTTCGCTTGACAAAGGTTATATCATGACAATAAGCTCAAGTGAAAGATATTATAACCATACATAGCTAGAGAAAACATATTAGTGCACTTATGCATTTAACGATGGTACTTCTAGAATGAGAATCTCTACTTTGGTAGGGGATGATAATAGGCATTTTTTATAACAAATGACTTAACAACCTTTAAAGTTCAACTATGTTCATACTAAAATATCCAAACATCATATTTTAGATATACTCGAGGGATTGGTAAAATATAATTACATATATACTCGAACTGCAGTTCGAGTAATAATTAGACCATGCCAAGGTCATTCAAAAATTCTCTCTCTAAAAGCTTGACAATTTCTCTCGATGATGCCTAGACATCATTACTGTATATTGTGATTATAGTGAACTTTTAAAAGTAGAATGTTGATAGAACATGACTAATTTAATCAAACTTATATCCCTTTTTATCCGAATATCTCGAGTTGTACAACACTCGTCTCGACTATTTAGTCCATACGTATTTTGTCAACTTCATATAATACGTTCTTGAGGTTTTGACATCATTAATGCTTCTACCATTATTAATCCATGAGGGAATTCTTTCCATATTATCCAAATATGCACGTGCTTTCACTCTTTAGAAGTTTTGCTACATAAATTTGTCCATTTAACACAGATATCTATATCATATGCAAAAATGTCATGAACACTTGCTTTTATCTCCAAAATCCATATTGTACCATGCGTGTACACTATTTATTGAGATATCACAATCACCGGGTACAAGTTTTCTATGTATGTTTCTTGGTGCACAAGTATTACTTCGTTAAGATGTTTCAATTAACCTTTTAAGCACTCAATTGCTTTAGAAACTCATCAGGAGTTCCAATTATATCCTACATGTAAAATAATCATAACCTATTCAAATCCGAATATGTATAAATAATCACATTATTCTCAAGAACTTACTTTACATGACCTACATTATTTAATCCTTCGGGACTTTCATGCAAACTTTCAGTATCAAGTGATACATAACATTCATAAGACGAATATCAATTCTCTCTTTATATTACCAGACTAATAAAATATCGGAAAGTCAATACGTCCACTACTGGAGAACACTTATCCTCATAATCAACCATAGGTCTTTGCAAAAATTCTTGTGCCACCAATTTTCCTTATATCACTCAATTTGATTTTCATTTGCATAAAAGACCCGTTTATATACAACATATTTCATAACTTTAGTTGTATGGACTGTTGGTCTGAAAACTATCCATTTCATGAGAGAATTCAACTCTGCCTTATTCGTGTCTTTTCTCTTTTGGCCAATTATTTCTCATAGGCATATCTTAAATTTTGATCCTTATCATTTTTTCATTTCAAGCGCTATTTTAAATACAAAAGTATAACGAGGTCGATTTCAATTCGATTCCATATATATTTAGACATGATACAAATTAATGAGATCTATTTAATTTCAAGTACCTACGGTTCTTCTGGAACCGTCATGTCTAATGTCTCTTCAGGAGACCTTTTTAATATAACCTCGACTTGACCATCTTAATTAGTTGCTCTAACTTTCGAGGAATTTTATTATTGGAATAGACTAGTCTACCACGATTTAGACATGCAATAGACTCATTACAAACATGTGGTTGTCCTTCTAGAACACCCATCTTAATTGGAGCATTAGCAGTTGGTATATGTGACATAGTCACCTTTTTAAGGTCAGTGAATGCGTCTGGTAATAGATTCGCTAATCTTTGTAATTGAATTATCCTTTGTGTCACACCCTGACCACGTAGAACATACAAAACGTGGCGGAAACATCGGGGAGTGTTGTAACAGAATTAATGTTTCACAACTATGGAAATTAAAGTTTCGTTTTATTGATTAAAAGTGTTACAATGCCTTAACAAACAAAGAAATACAACATAATTAACTAGTCTTGCATCTTTTATTATCACTAAAGCCCAAGTCTGTCTATGTGTATCTTGATCATCTTATGCAACAGTTCCTGAAAAAACACATGTGAAAATAGGTACGTCAGCATAAAAATGCCTGTGAGATACATAGGTTTTGTGAAAATAAGATTCATGACTTATGTTTGAGAAAATGTTTAGTCATGAACCTTGTTATTTGCTTTGTCTTTTAAATCATTTGAAAAACGATAAGATCAGATGATAAGTATAAATAAATGTAAGGTTAAATGAATAACCAAGTAAAATATGTTTGCATAAGATAAGTTGTTTATAAATCAATGTCTTGTGAAAAGTATGTTATTTGTATGAAATGTTCTATGTCTCAAACTGAAATGATTCAAATAATGTTACAACATGTAATACCATACAAACACTTATATATAGGAAGTACCAGCGGCGTATCCACCATGCCTGTATCATATTACACACGCATCGTTACTTAATCACTTAATCAAACCAAACCAAACAATGTAAAATGTTCATGTCAAGATGTAAATCATGTCAAAATGTCTATGTCAAATATCCATGTCAAATGTCTATGTCAAATATCCAAGTCAAATGTCTATAGTCCAAAAGTAGTCAAGTAATGTATAACCAAAATGATATGTATGGTAAGTAAAATTTAGACTACTTAAACCATAAGTAAAAATGTACAAAACAAAGTATTGAAGTAAAACTTGGTTCAAATCAAAGTTATGTTTTGTAAGATATATGCATGCTATACTGAATATGAACATTTATGTGGTATTGTGAAAATTCATACATCCAAGCCTTGAGACAGACGGATAACTATGTAAAAGTGAGTTATCAAGAGAATATGTATTCGGATTCGGTCATTCCTTTCATCCCCTTTCCCTGGGATGTCCGGAACGGGATTTGTCAAGTCCTATGGTACCACTACCTACTACCGAGCGGCATGATCGGTGTTAATGAATGTATAGTATAGTTTAAACAAACCAAATGTCATACCAAAATGTAAGCATGTTTTATGAAGATAATGTACCTAGTATGCTAGAGTAAACATACAGGGTAGAGCTGTAAAACAATGTGTCCATATGTTACTGGAACATATGCAACAGAGATGCAGTATAAAACAATGTACTAAGTATGCAAAGTCATCATACAAAGTAGAAAAGTCATGTAAAACAATGTACTAAGTATGCAAAGTCATCATACAAAGCATAGAACACCATGAAATCATGTACTATAAATGTACTAATGAACATAGCAAGTATATGATGTGAAAACAGAAAAGCATGAAAGTAACAAGTAGGCACATGTGTTCCACCCCAAAATGTTTGGAAAACAGTAAAAGAGGGGTCTATGTACTCACTTGAGATTGCTCAGAAGTCCTTGAGTAACAACCAAACAATGCTAGAGATCGCGGATATCAAACGGCACCTAATATAGGTAACTATGTTAATAACCTGACCTAGATCGGAAGATCGGGTAGCATTAGGGTTTGTAAACCAAACGAGTGTAGAGACTCGTGTCATTTGGTTTAACAAAGCCTACATACTAAATGAAACCTAACATAACTGCCTATGACCCATTACGACCCGTTTAGGTAGCTTATGCTACTTTAACGCGTCGTTCGCGTGAAACGCGTTCGGACCGCCTAACTAGTCCTATGACAAGTATTATATGCCTAAACATGTTATATAATCAGTTACGTGACAAAAGTTTAGGTTACATATGCTTAATTACTAATTATACATGAAAAGGGTATTATGGTAATTTACCTAAGGCATATAAACTACCTATCATACAACTACTTAAACGATGTGACCATAAGGTATAACCTCGGAAGGTTATGCCCTATACTAGGGTCACCTAATGTATTTGGTCGGATCCTAATGATCGACCAAACTGGGTCGGGTTCGAAGGTATAAGCGATTTATTAGATCGCTTACCCTACGACCCTAGACAACGTGGTAATCAGTAGGCATAGTCCCAAGGGACTATAACCAACGTGATTACACTCACGTTGCGAAGTTCAAACGAACTTCGCATTGACCATTACTGGTCAACGCTGAAAGTCAAACAAAGTTTGACTTTCGGACTCGAAAAGCAGTAAAATAAGGAAAAGAACGAAAGAATACTTACCCAGGGTCCCCGAATGCTAATCCCGATTCAAGAATCTCAGGTATAAAACAATGGTTTCAACTTAGAGCTCCTCAAATCAGAATTCTAGTGATTTTTAAGCAATGGGGGGTGGGGTATTTATAGTATTCGGTCCACCGTTAAGATCGTTTGTCGAATATCGTGCCTTAATCGAAACCGTACAAGTGTCGGAAAGTTGTGGTGCCTAAAAATGATGTTTATCAGCTGAATATGCAAGTTGCAAGTGTGTGGTTGTGGTTAAAACAGCTGGTACACGCTGACTGTTCATTCTGATCTGTTCTGGGAGTCTGACGCGGGCCGCCTAAGAATGTTAAGAAACTGAGGCGGGCCGCCTGGCTGTCTGATCAGCAAACTTCTTGCAGAATTGACAGTTTTGGTCCCTGCACGTGTTTAAGGCCATTTCCGACACTTCTAAGGCCCGTAAAGCCAACTTTAAGGCCCTAAAATGATGCCTAAACATTGTGGACATGAAACATGCTCAAAAATATGTCGGATGTTGGTTCGTTTGGTCGTACGAACGCGATGTTCGCTTAATTACGACGGAATGCGCACAAGCGCGAAAAACGATCCAAATGACGCGACGAATGGATTTTTCTTATGGCGAACACTAAAATATAATATAGTCATGCTCACATAAATTTTTGGATGTACAGATGTATTCAGAACGTAAGTTATGCGCGAAAATGCAAACTTGTGCACTTTTAGACACTTTTAGTCCCTGAATGACCCAAAAGTTTATTTTAGCACACCGAACCCCTCAAAGCCTATTTCTAAGCTATGTAAAGGATATTTATGGTATGTTTAACTTATAGTCATGTTCCGGAATGTCTGTTACAGTTCAAATTGGCATACTTTCGCAGTTTGTCAAGTTTCGTCCCTGTAAGCGAATTAGCTTGTTTTTGCCATACCAAAGCCTTCAAAACTTATTTCTAAATTATGTAAAGGTTATTTAAGGTATGTTAAGCCTATGTCACTATTCCGGAGTGTTTGTTGCATTAAACTGGTTATATTTACGCATCGGTGCGCGTATAACCTTCCAGAAAGCGATTTAGAGTTTGGAATTGAACAAAAATTGATATGTGCAAATGATACACATATTTTTACAAATCCCAAGTATGAAATACAATATTTCATTGGTTTGGTATTTTTTTGATGGCCGTGGAGGCACAGGTGTTACACTTTGAACTTCTGGTTCACTCTTTGAGTTTTGAGGATCACTGATAATTCATACTAATTCATTTCTTTTCCAACTGCTTTTCATCTCCCCAGATGTTAGGAATGTTAATCCATTGAGATGAATATCAATTAATTGAGCTGTAAATAAATATCTCGTGAAAGACTCTATTCATTATCATATATTCCTAACCACCTTTTAAGGTCCCATCTTTGTGCGTAGTGGTGGATCAATTTCAATATATACCGCACAACCAAAATCTTAGAAGGGACATCTTTGGTTCCTGACCAAAACTAACTATAATGGGGAGAAACTATTAAAACATGTTGGCTTGATGTGAATTAATGTTATTGCATGTAAAATTACATATACTCATATATAAATATGAACTTGCTCTCATGATTATTTGCTTTGCTGTCAATTGTAGACGTTCAGTGAGCGTCTTAACAAAAGCACTTATACGAATGTTTTTTAATAACTTAGGAATTAAATTCAACATTATTACCAAAATAAATACGTAATCTGAAATATTGTGCTTGTTATCTCATTAGCTAAGCCACATATCACACAAACTTCAAATTGTGTATTTGATAACCATTTAGACGATGCATCGATTTAAAACACTAAATGGTATCATGTTTGGATATGTGTATCCTTTAGTCACTTCCAGAATATTTAGGGATACACACCCTACTTTATTTGGCAAATATAAATTTCCATTGAGAGCAAACATTACATACAAGTTATCAGCTTGAAGAATCTTCTACTTCTTCATTATGTTTTACATCATCATTGACTCAGTGTGGTCTAACCAGTCATGCCAATTAAGTAAATAATCATGAGACATAAACTTTTAGTTTATGATCGTATGTGTAGTAGTTGCATTATGCGAGAGAACAACACATTATCATTGCAAACTATTATGTTTTATAACTTTTATCCTTTTTCACATTTTGTTCTCGTATAATCACTACCATAATTTGCCACTTATAGTGGTCAATCTCATTATGACCATTATTACAATTCTGAACTTGGCTATCATATCATTCTGATATGGTCAATCTCATTATCAACTTGGTTATCATAGCACTTCTGATGACCGATCACATTATTATTATGATCTTCATTACAAATTTCTTAATTATGTCCATGATCACGATATTTTCAATGATCGTTATATAATCACATTCAATTCAAGGAATGAAGTAGAACCGAACAAGTCTTATAGCTTTTCATTCTTCATCGGAGGTTTTATGGATTATACATGTTTTAGTTGCACTCGTGTTTGTTTAATACACGACATAAAATATGAGAGAACCGTATCTTATTATTTCAAACATTCATGTTATACATGTTTCATATATTATATTCTCGTATAATCACTTCCTTAGTGAGTCAATTCTTGTAGTCGATTTCAATATTAACATGGTTGATCTCACTATCAATATACGATCATTTTAATTTTCTTATTTACCATGATCACGACCTTTATAACGATCATTGTATAATCACCACATAATTAACATGGTTGATCTCATTATTAACATGAGCATAATAACAAACTTTCATGGTGGCATCATTACAATTTCCTTTGGTCATGATCGTGACCTTTACACAGATCATCATCATATTCACTTTAAGCAATGTGATAGAATCCGAAAACATTCATGGATTCTCATTCTTTGTTTAGTCACATGGGTATGAAATCATTTTAAACTCATACTTTCTTATTGGTATCGCTACTTCATAAGCATATCTCATGTGTGACAAATGTACATCTTTTAACCAGCTTTTCTTTAAAGACAATCTTCTTTTCATATATTATAATTTGAGAAATCGTTACATGACCGAGTCATGTAGTATTATCGGTCTATAAATCTTATGACCTTTTATAAATTAATAATTAGATTCAGAGAGTATGACACATTTGATGTCATATTTAAGCATATTTATACTTTTTTATGATAGCATATAAACCATAAATTTGGTTATGTTGTTTTATTCAACAATATTTACATGATGCACGATGGCATATAAAATCAAGGTATGATGTAGAGTCAATTTACATAATACACTACGTTATAACATATCGCAGTAGAAAACAATTTATAGAAAAACTTTATAAAATAAGATATATATCTTTTCATAACTTGCAAGAAAATATATGTAATTTATGCATAAATGTAACATTATATAGCCAATCACAAGTATATCATATATACATATATTTGTCACTATAGTTTAAAACATAAACAAATGTCACTACCAACTTTCTTGATCATATAATAACATATGAATCTTTATTACTTGTAAATGAGTTTTCTTATACTAATAAATTTTGTTGCTTAAGAAAATATAACAGGCATCTTGAGAATTTTAGTGTCATGTTAATTTGCAAATAATATCTTTTACCACATAAATATTTCATAGAATGAAATCACATATTTAAATATCTAATAACAACTAAAAGGCTTATACAATTGCAATAACAATGATATACAACAAAGTTAACTAAGTAGTTGCCGTATTATAACATATTATCATATAAACATGTGCATTATTGTAAATTTATTAATATAATTGCACTAATGATTATCTTCAAATAGAACTATTAGACAATTGTATTTGGTAGTTCATCATAAATTGTATAAATACTAATAAAACATAACATCTATTTAGTTGCATATAAAATCAAAAGAAAGCTTGAAAACATATATGATGCACATATAGTATTAAACTCAAACTATTAATTAAGAATCCCAAATTATTAGTCTATCACTGTTTAGAAAACAATTATCATAGAACAACTGAAAATAAATTGGATCAAACTCAACTATATGCCATCCACAGATTAGCATGCACATTACATAGGAATATATAAAAAAACAATTTTTTTTATAATCAATATTAGATTATTTAACAATATTTACAATGTAAATTAACATGTCAACAAAACAGTATTACTACTAAACACCATAAAAATATATTCATATAATAATAGAAAACGTGATTGAAGTTCATAATATATAAAGGCATTATAATATTACTGAAATATTAAAATATATGTTGCTAACGATATTACAATAAATACATATTTGCAAAATTACTTTCATAAATCGGATGATGTATATATGATATATTTGATATCATATATAATATTAGAATCTTCAAATAGCCACTCATCTTGCTACACCATATATTAATATTAATTTACTAATAAAATAAATGCTTATAGTTGACACTAATAAATAAATACAACAAAGTTGTATCAAATTCTTTCTGATTAGAATACTATATATTTTTTCTTTTGAAAAAAGTTGTATCAAATTCTTTTTATTAGAAAACTAAATATATCAACCAAAAACTTTACAGAAACCATCGCTTTTGTTAGCATCGTTTTGATTTGTTCTAAATAATTAAATAACATCTCAATGATTGAATCTTCAATATTGATCCAAAAGATTTGTATTATGATATTCAAAAACTTCTTTTCAATATTTTTATGGTAATATGTATGATAGCCTTTGGATGCTTGAAATTGAAAATATAAATTAATCATCCAAAGATTTAATACGAATGAGTAATACAAGATTAATAATTAATAAACCTCATGAATCAAAATAAAACTTACCTGTAGGATAGTCACGCCGACTAATAATTTTTTTTTTTTTTGGGAACTTTGAGTTTTGATGACGACATGGATGTGAATTACCAGAACTTCGTGTTTAGAGTCTCGTGCTGATAACGTGTTATGTAACAACTAGAACCTATTAGCAATGTATAGACAAGAATGAGAGAATGGAGATGGATTTCTTATTGATTGATTTCAACATCATATACAAATGTCATTATATAAAGGCCCTTACATTAGTACAACAGTAACTAAAAATATAGGAGTTATAAATATGGACAGTCACTATATAATGGATGCACTAAAGAGATAGGAGTTATAGATGTGGATGGTCACTACATAATGGATGCATTGTCACACCCCCAAAAATCCACACACGGAGCATCACCGCTTGGAGGCGTGACTGACCAGGATCGAGCCACCAATCATATTGAACAACATAATTAAGTAAATAAAACCAACCACAATACAATTGGTGACCAAAAGCTAGTTAACCAAGTTCACTTAAACAGCGGAAGCATTAAAGGTAAAACCCAAAACATAAGTAATAAGTTCATAAGTTTAAATGTTTAGCATGGGACTCGACAGTCCATGTCCCACAACGACCTTCTCCTCGTGCAAGCTCCATAAGCATCTAACGACCTGTAAGGCATGTAACAACGAGTCAACAATAAAGTTGAGCGAGTTCACAGTTGGGTGTTTGTTTTAAGTTGTTTTCGAAACGTGGTTTGTCTTTAGCTGGCTTACTTGCCGTGGGGGATTACCCCATAGTTGAAAATATGATTAACCAATTCCTTCTTTCCCAAACCATGACCCGTGGGGGCTTCCCCATGTGAACCACTAGACCGTTACCATATCGACAACTGACGAACAATAGTTGTGCCCTACGTCAATGTTCTATCATCATTGACAGTTTGCCATAGTCCATTAGTACACGCCCGTCTGAACGGCATGGTGTGAGGTTTGTTAAACCTAATAGCGCTATTAACTAATGACCCGCTCGCCATTGGCCACGGCGATTAAGTCGATATAAAATGAGGGACTTAATGATAGAGTTTTGTCTAGTAAGTTTTAAGGTTGTTGTCCTACCCAAGGAGGACGAACGTACGTATTCTACCCAAGGAGAATACGCAGGATTAATATTGGCATCCTACCTATGGAGGATGGCGGTACATATCCTACCCAAGGAGGATATGCAGGTTCCGTTTTAGTTCTTTTAATATTGGCATCCTACCCATGGAGGATGGCGGTACATATCCTACCTAAGGAGGATATGCAGGCTCCGTTTTAGTTCTTTAACCCATTCCCAACCACCGGGAATCCCATGCCTTAGAAGGAGTGTGAACTCACCTTTGGTTGCTCGGTTTGACTCTCAAAAATAGCTAACAGTCAAGGTTGGTCAATCACGTCCTAGTATGATTACCACTTAGTTTATTAGTGACTTCAAATAAGTACGAAGTTCCTACACGCATCTACCACATAACATGCACTCACTTTAACGGTTCATGCCCATATAAACTTCCCATCTATTCCCGTTCATAAACAAACATACGACATTGAACATAACACTTTCATTCACATATAATATGTTAGATCATTGGTAGATAACCTACCCGACATTTAGACACGCAAATTACTACTTATGTCGTTTCAGCTTTTACATTCAAAACTGGGCTGTTTTCGGGAATTTTAATAAAATAGTTAACCTGTTCCAAAAATTCCCAACTTTTTACAGAAAGTCTCAAACGATCCAAATATTATTGTGTAAAAATCTCGGGATCCAATTCATTACCAATATTTTATAAAAATTCATTTACCGGACTGCAATCAGATTCATCACTTTCTGACTGCAGTCCACGGAATAATTTATTTAAAATTCATCGTAAGCCCGATTTATGAAATTCTAGTGGGAGAATTACGACATCAGTGTCCATCTACAGTACAAATTTTGCGACCTAATTCTACACAAATTTCAAGTTATGATGAAAACATAATACATATTTTCTGCAGTAAAAACGCAGCTTTTGCTGCTGTGGGAAACGGCCCCTTTAAAAATAGCAAACGAAGTCCAAAAATTATGATTCTAGTGCCATTAGAACCTTATTTTGAAATAACACGTTATAGATTCAAGAAAATCAAGTTTTCGTTAAGTTATGATCTGGTTAGAGCCAACTGAAGTTGGCTGTAAACACCAACCAGCTTCCTGTTTTCAGTTCTTAACTTTCTAACGCGTGCTCGATTGATTCTGTTAACACGTTTAGCGAACAACAACGACTCTCATACACACTTACAGCAGGTTATAAGTCATTCATATCGTGTAACCCTAATTAGCACATAATCATCATATTACATCTTTATGTAAACCTTATGTTTATGTTTTTAGTTCTTGTTCTTTAGTGTTTTAAACTTACTTATCATACTACAACTTTTAACCATAAAAACAAGATGAACAAGAGTTTAACAAGAACTTACTACTAGCACAAAGGCTAGGGATGATCTCTAGTGAAAAAGATGAAGAAAATGATGGTGAAAAGCAAGCAATGAAGCTCCTTGATGATCTACAAGTTGCAAGCTTCCTTGAATCACCTTCTAGTCTTGTATGAAGCTTAGAAATGGATGAAGATGGTGTTGATATGGTGGAGGTGGTGGCGGTTGTGGTGAGGCCGAGAAAAGGAGAGACGAGAGTGAGAAAGTGGTGTGATCTTAGTGAAATATATGGAATGATATGAAGGTATGGTGCCATACTTATAATCCTTTGTCTAATATCTTGTTCAACACAACAAGCAAACAATCCAATATAATATTTAGATGTAATCTAGGAATAAGATATGAAGTATGGTGAAGATTTTTGTGGGTCCCCTTGGGTGACCGAAATCGGGTATGGGGGGGGGGTAGTTGTAAATTTTTGATGGTAGATGGTAAACATAAGTTAAAATCCAAGTATATACTTATATATATTAGTTAGTGGTTATTCTAGTGGGTGTTATGGTGTTCGGGGATATTAACTAGTCAATAAATATTTAAACAATGTTTCTGGCGCAATTTTGGTGTTCCGGGTAATGTCCGGTTGTTCGGTTAGATACCGGTTCGTTAAAGTACTAAGTTGTTCCGTATAGTGTCCTATATATATCTTTTTGTAACACTTTTAATTCCTAACACTTAGGAAAATATTCAGGACCATTTAGTCAAGTTTCTGCACAATCATTAAGCACAATATAATATTAATCAATCGTACGGATACATGTAATTACGAGGGTTGTCACATTCTCCCCCTGTTAAGAAAATTTCGTCCCGAAATTTGGCGCGTGGTTACTGAGGAAGCTAGTTGAGTTGCGTGGTTTCCTGGTTTTTCCTGGGGTGTCACATCATCCCCCCGTTGGTTTGGAATTTTGTCCCGAAATTCTGCAGTAGCTTCAGCCTCAGTAGTGGTTGCACTTTTCTTAAATAACTGGGGATACTTGAGTTTCATTTGGTCTTCTCATTCCCAGGTATACTCTGGGCCACGACGGGAGTTCCAACGAAATCGAACAAGAGGTATTCTGGTACGCTTGAGAACCTTAACATCTCGATCAGTAATCTCTACTGGTTCCTCGACGAATTGCAGCTGATCGTCGATAGTGAGCTCCTTTAAGGGAACTATGAGGGTCTCATCTGACAGACACTTTTTCAGATTTGGCACGTGGAATACGTTGTGAACTCCGCTGAGTTCTTCAGGTAGATTCAGCTTGTAAGCGACTTTGCCAATTTTCTCAATGATTTCGAACGGTCCGACATATCGCGGATTGAGTTTGCCTCGTTTGCCAAAACGAAACCTTTCCAAGGTGAGACTTTAAGTAGCACTCGATCCCCAACCTGGAACTCGAGTGGTTTCCTTCGCTTATCAGCATAGCTTTTCTGACGGTCACGAGCTGCCGCCATTCGTTGTCGTATCTGAGCAATCCTTTCGGTTGTATCCACTACAAGTTCTGGGCCTGTGATTTGACTGTCGCCAACCTCTGCCCAACAAAGAGGTGATCGGCACTTCCGTCCGTATAATGCCTCAAACGGAGCGGCCTGGATGCTGGTGTGGTAACTGTTGTTATACGAAAACTTCACTAACGGGAGGTGTTTTTCCCAGCCATTACCAAAGTCGATTACACATGCCCTAAGCATGTCTTCAAGGGTTTGGATGGTGCGTTCAGATTGACCATCCGTCTGTGGATGATATGCTGTGCTCATGTCTAATCGAGAACCAAAGGACTTGTGCATAGCTTGCCACAACTCAGATGTAAAACATGAGTCACGATCAGAGATGATGGAGGTTGGCACTCCGTGCCTTGATACTACTTCCTTTAGATAGACGTCTGCTAGGGTAGAAAACTTATCCGTTTCCTTGATAGCCAGAAAATGTGCAGACTTGGTCAGTCGATCCACGATCACCCAAATGGTATCATTTCCGCATTGAGATCTAGGCAGGCCAGTAACGAAATCCATGGAAATTTGCTCCCATTTCCATGTCGGGATCTCTGGTTGTTGGAGTAGGCCTGATGGTTTCTGATATTCGACCTTGACCCTAGCACAAGTCAAGCATTTACTGACGTAGGTTGCTATGTTGGCTTTCATACCAGGCCACCAATACGTAGTCTTGAGATCGTGGTACATCTTATCCGAACCAGGATGTACCGAATAACGAGACTTGTGCGCTTCATCCATCACAAGCTCGCGTAAGTTCCCGTAGAGTGGGTCCCAGATGCGCCCTGTTACGTAGTAAGCGTCGTCTTCCTTTTGTTCTAACCGCTTCCTCGATCCTTGTAAGGACTCAGCCCTGATGTTTTCTGTTTTCAATGCTTCGACCTGAGCATCTCGTATCTGAGTGGGAAGACTAGATTGGATGGTAAGTTGTAACGCTCGCACACGTTTAGGTATAGTATCCTTTCGACTAAGAGCGTCGGCCACAACATTGGCTTTACCCGGATGGTACTTGATCGCACATTCGTAATCATTCAAGAGCTCGACCCATCGACGTTGTTGCATGTTTAACTCTTTTTGGTTAAAGATATGCTCGAGACTCCTGTGATCGGTGTAAATGGTGCACTTGGTACCGTACAGGTAATGTCTCCATATCTTAAGTGCGAAAACAACTGCTCCCAGCTCCAAGTCATGTGTAGTGTAGTTCCTTTCGTGAACTTTAAGTTGGCGCGATGCGTAGGCAATGACCTTGTCACGTTGCATCAACACACAACCAAGTCCTTGGATGGAAGCGTCGCAATAAACCACAAAATCATCTGTGCCTTCAGGCAATGAGAGGATAGGCGCGCTACAAAGTCTATCTTTCAAGTGCTGAAAAGCAGATTCCTGTGCATCACCCCAATGGTAGGTGACACCCTTCTGAGTTAGTGAAGTGAGAGGTTGCGCAATCTTTGAGAATTCCTTGATAAACCTTCTGTAATATCCTGCCAGACCCAAGAATTGGCGGATTTCTATTGGTGTACGGGGTGCAGGCCAGTTCTTGATCGAGTCAACCTTGGATGGATCAACATGAATCCCATCCTTGTTTACCACGTGGCCTAGAAAGTGGACTTCGCGAAGCCAGAAGTCACATTTCGAAAATTTAGCATACAGTTGCTCTGCTCGAAGAAGTTCCAGCATAAGTCGTAGATGCTGCTCGTGTTCCTCCTGACTCTTAGAATAGATCAGGATGTCGTCGATGAAAACAATAACGAACTTATCCAGGTAAAGTTTGCATACTCGGTTCAGGAGATCCATGAAGACCGCTAGTTCGTTCATCAATCCGAAAGGCATAACCAGAAACTCGTAATGCCCATAACGAGTTCTAAATGCTGTTTTGGAGACGTCCTCATCTCGGACTATCAGTTGATGGTAACCTGACCTCAGGTCAATCTTGGAGTAGAAACTCGACCCTTGCAACTGGTCGAATAAGTCATCAATGCGTGGAAGAGGATAACGATTCTTCACGGTCACCTTGTTAAGTTCGCGATAGTCAATACACATTCTGAAAGTACCGTCTTTCTTCTTCACAAACAAGACTGGAGCTCCCCAGGGCGAAGAGCTAGGATGTATGAAACCCTTTTCCAAGAGTTCTTGTAATTGCGTGGACAGTTCTTCAAGTTCTGACAGAGCTAGTCGATAAGGTGCACGATCTATTGGTGCTGCTCCAGGAGCTAGCTCGATTTGAAACTCGACTTGTCGATGAGGCGGAAGACCAGGTAATTCCTCAGGAAATACCTCAGGAAAATAACGCACAATAGGAATATCTTCAATTCTCTTCTCTTCCGTTGATGCGTCAGTAACGAGTGCTAGAATGGCAGTGTGGCCCTTTCGCAAACACTTCTGGGCCTTAAGGAAAGAGATAATGCCTACGACAGCACCACTCTTGTCGCCATGAATCACGAGGGGTTCTTCACCAGGACAAGGGATGCGGACAATCTTCTCGTTGCAAAGAATTTCTGCTTGTTGATGAGATAACCAATCCATCCCAATAACAACGTCGAAACTACCGAGAACGATAGGAATAAGATCGATAGAGAAGGTCTGACCAGCTAAGACGAGGTTATAACCCTTAACTATGTGCGTGGCCTCGAGACTTTTACCGTTTGCTAGCTCTACCGTGTGTTTGGTGGTCAAAAGTGTTTGAGTGCGCTTAAGCATTGACTAACTTTTATGGACACATAACTAGCATCGGCACCCGAATCGAATAAAACAGTAACAAAGAAATCATCCAGAAGAAACTTACCCATCACCACGTTGGGATCGTTCCTTGCATCACCCTGACCCAGCACGAAAACACGTCCCCTGGCTCCATTGCCATCATTGTTTCCCCCATTATTGTTTCCGTTCCCCTGATTGTTGTTGTTCTGTTTCTGGTTCAACTGGGGACAGTTTCTCTTGAAGTGACATTCAGCACCACACTGATAGCATCCCTTGTTACCCTGCTGTTGCTGCTACTGATACTGTGGAGCTTGTGGCTGCTGTTGACGATTCTGATTCGCAGGAAGTGAGCTCCTGCAATCCTTTGCTTCATGACCAAACTTGTTACACCTCAGACAACGACCCTTGTTGCACTACCCGCTATGATGCTTGTTGCACCGGTTGCATTTGGGGTGGTTCCCTCGGTATCCACCCTGTCCTTGACTACTAGAAGATTGCTGACCAGGACTCTGGTAGTCATCACTCTTTCACTGCTGGGACTGAGACTGAATGGAAGTAGAACCCTTGCCCGAATTTCCATCCCACTTGCGCTTGTTATCACTGGGAGCATCAGTAGTAGTAGCGCTAATATGCTCGGGCAGCTTGTTCTGCTCAACTGCCTGATCAGTGAGACGATGAGCCAACCGAATGATTTGCTGAATGGTGCCAAGATTAGCCGAGGTCACGTGGCTTTGAATTTCTGGCACCAAACCCTTAAGATACAGCTCGATACGATTGATAGGAGGATCCACCATAGTAGGATACAAGATAGCTAGTTCGTTTGATCTCTTTATGTATGCCTCGATCTCAGACCCCGTCATCTTCAAATTGAAAAATTCCACCTCTAGCTTGTGGATGTCGTCACGACTACAGTACTCTTCTTTGATCAAATCTTTGAAGTCGTTCCATGGGGTGTCCACCAGGTTAACGCAGCACCCTCGAGTGTTCCAGTAGCAAATTTCACTCTACGATCTTCAGGGCATTCACACATCTCAAAAACAGACTCAATCTTCTCGAACCAGTGAAGAAGACCTACAGCTCCTTCTGTGCCGCTGAAAGTACTAGGTCGGCAATCCATGAATGTTTTGAACGTACATACGGGAGGCTGAGCATGTTGACCTGTTGCGCGAGAATAAAAGACAAGGTTAAGCACAAGAGTTGGTTAGCGAGAGTAGGATCTAAACATCCTAGGATAGGTCGAAATGGCAGGTTATACCTCCTGCAGGGACAACTGCTAGTGCCTCAGCCACTCGTTCGTTGATTAGAGCCATCAGCTGGGCTTGAGTCAAGTTCAAACATCCACTCATGATCTTCACAACGAAGCAACATAAGTGAGAAAAGTGTCGCGAAAGTGCGATGACAGAAGAGAGTAAACACACATGTGTTTTCAACAATAGTTGCTACACTTATCTAAGCATACCATGAACAATGTACTATGTAACTAGCAGGTAGGTAATATAAACATAAACCATATCACCTAGAATGTTGAGTCTTGCACGTGGAGCGAAGCGTCGTTGTGGATCGTTGAGCACTGTACAGGTTATAGTCTGGTTTTATCAAAAAGCTTTTCCCCTTTTTAAAACCAAGTTCACTATAACCAATGGCTCTGATACCAATCTGTCACACCCCCAAAAATCCACACGCGGAGCATCACCGCTTGGAGGCGTGACTGACCAGGATCGAGCCACCAATCATATTGAACAACATAATTAAGTAAATAAAACCAACCACAATACAATTGGTGACCAAAAGCTAGTTAACCAAGTTCAACTTAAACAGCGGAAGCATTAAAGGTAAAACCCAAAACATAAGTAATAAGTTCATAAGTTTAAATGTTTAGCATGGGACTCGACAGTCCATGTCCCACAACGACCTCCTCCTCGTGCAAGCTCCATAAGTATCTAACGACCTGCAAGGCATGTTACAACGAGTCAACAATAAAGTTGAGCGAGTTCACAGTTGGGTGTTTTTTTTAAGTTGTTTTCGAAACGTGGTTTGTCTTTAGCTGGCTTACTTGCCGTGGGGGATTACCCCATAGTTGAAAATATGATTAACCAATTCCTTCTTTCCCAAACCATGACCCGTGGGGGCTTCCCCATGTGAACCACTAGACCGTTACCATATCGATAACTGATGAACAATAGTTGTGCCCTACGTCAATGTTCTATCATCATTGACAGTTTGCCATAGTCCATTAGTACACGCCCGTCCGAACGGCACGGTGTGAGGTTTGTTAAACCTAATAGCGCTATTAACTAATGACCCGCTCGCCATTGGCCTCGGCGATTAAGTCGATATAAAATGACGGACTTAATGATAGAGTTTTGTCTAGTAAGTTTTAAGGTTGTTGTCCTACCCAAGGAGGACGAACGTACGTATTCTACCCAAGGAGAATACGCAGGATTAATATTGGCATCCTACCTATGGAGGATGGCGGTACATATCCTACCCAAGGAGGACATGCAGGTTCCGTTTTAGTTCTTTTAATATTGGCAACCTACCAATGGAGGATGGCGGTACATATCCTACCTAAGGAGGATATGCAGGCTCCGTTTTAGTTCTTTAACCCATTCCCAACCACCGGGAATCCCATGCCTTAGAAGGAATGTGAACTCACCTTTGGTTGCTTGGTTTGACTCTCAAAAATAGCTAACAGTCAAGGTCGGTCAATCACGTCCTAGTATGATTACCACTTAGTTTTTTAGTGACTTCAAATAAGCACGAAGTTCCTACACGCATCTACCACATAACGTGTACTCATTTTAACGGTTCATGCCCATATAAACTTCTCATCTATTCCCGTTCATAAACAAACATACGACATTGCACATAACACTTTCATTGACATATAACATGTTAGATCATTCATAGATAACCTACCCGACATTTAGACACGCAAATTACTACTTATGTCGTTTCAGCTTTTACATTCAAAACTGGGGTGTTTTTGGGAATTTTAATAAAATAGTTAACCTATTCCAAAAATTCCCAACTTTTTACAGAAAGTCTTAAACGATCCAAATATTACTGTGTAAAAATCTCGGGATCCAATTCATTACCAATATTTTATAAAAATTCATTTACCGGACTGCAATCAGATTCATCACTTTCTGACTGCAGTCCACGGAATAATTTATTTAAAATTCATCATAAGCCCGATTTATGAAATTCTAGTGGGAGAATTACTACGACATCAGTTTCCATCTACGGTACAAATTTCGTGTCCTAATTCTACACAGATTTCAAGTTATGACGAAAACATAATACATATTTTCTACAGTAAAAACACAGCTTTTGCTGCTGTGAGAAACGACCCCTTTAAAAATAGCAAACGAAGTCAAAAAATTATGATTCCAGTGCCATTAGAACCGTATTTTGAAATAACATGTTATAGACTCAAGAAAATCAAGTTTTTGTTAAGTTATGATCTGGTTACAGCCAACTGAAGTTGGCTGTAAACACCAACCAGTTTCCTGTTTTCAGTTCTTAACTTTCTAACGCGTGCTCGATTGATTCCGTTAACATGTTTAGCGATCAACAACGACTCTCATACACACTTACAACAGGTTATAAGTCATTCATATCGTGTAACCCTAATCAGCACATAATCATCATATTACATCTTTATGTAAACCTTATGTTTATGTTTTTAGTTCTTGTTCTTTAGTGTTTTAAACATACTTATCATACTACAACTTTTAACCATAAAAACAAGATGAACAAGAGTTTAAAAAGAACTTATTACTAGCACAAAGGCTGGGGATGATCTCTAGTGAAAAAGATGAAGAAAATGATGGTGAAAAGCAAGCAATGAAGCTCCTTGATGATCTACAAGTTGCAAGCTTCCTTGAATCACCTTCTAGTCTCGCATGAAGCTTAGAAATGGATGAAGATGGTGTTGATATGGTGGAGGTGGTGGTGGTTGTGGTGAGGCCGAGAGAAGGAGAGAGGAGTGTGAGAAAGTGGTGTGATCTTAGTGAAAGATATGGAATGATATGAAGGTATGTTGCCATACTTATAATCCTTTGTCTAATATCTTGTTCAACACAACAAGCAAACAATCCAATATAATATTTAGATGTAATCTAGGAATAAGATGTGAAGTATGGTGAAGATTTTTGTGGGTCCCCTTGGGTGACCGAAATCGGGTATGGGGGGGGGGGGGGTTAGATGTAAATTTTTGATGGTAGATGGTAAACATAAGTTAAAATCCAAGTATATACTTATATATATTAGTTAGTGGTTATTCTAGTGGGTGTTATGGTGTTCGGAGATCATAACTAGTCAAGAAATAATTAAACAATGTTTCTGGCGTAATTTTGGTGTTCCGGGTAATGTCCGGTTGTTCGGTTACATACCGGTTCGTTAAAGTGCTAAGTTGTTCCGTATAGTGTCCTATATATATCTTTTTGTAACACTTTTAATTCCTAACACTTAGGAAAATATTCAGGACCATTTAGTCAAGTTTCTGCACAATCATTAAGCACAATATAATATTAATCAATCGTACAGATACATGTAATTACGAGGGTTGTCACATGCATTCATAACATTATCTAGTTTTATTTATTTGTTTTTTTATTAAGTGTTACATGCTAGGTTTAGTATTTTATTAGTATTAATAATTAAAGTTCCATGTGAATCTTTACTTACATTCATTTTTTTTTTTGAGTTTCATAGAGTTCAAACTATGGTTATGGTTCTAATAATCTATTTTATTGTAGAGTTTTGTTGCTATTATGTCTTTAATTGGTATTAGAGCTAGCCAACAAACGACTTAGGGGTTGTTTGGCAACTTCTGAATGGTTAAGTGCTGAACCAGTAAGAGGTCTGAACCATTAAGTGCTGAACCAGTAAGAGATCTAAACCACTAAGAGCCAGTATAATACTATAATGCTTAACCGTTCAGAGGAAAATGTCTGACCAATTCAGATTAGAGGTCTTAACCATTCAGACTCTGTAACCATTCAGAGGCAAATGTCTGAACCATTCAGACATCTGCTCGCGAAACAAACAGTCTGAACAATTAAGTGTTGAACCAGTAAGATGTCTGAACCATTAAGAGCTTCATTAAGAGGTAAACAAACAGCCCCGTAGATGATTCAAGGGAGAAGTTAAGAGAAGCACAACGGTGTTTGGTTCGATTCACAACAATGGAAGCAACAAGATATTCACAAAAGAAAGCTTTTCAATCAGGAATGGTAAACTTAGCTCTTAGTCAAGTAAGGGATTCGGCAACAATGGAGTTTCAATGTCTAGTGCTCACTTCCACAAATTATATAATATGGGTGTCACACCCCGACCACGTGTAACATACAAAACGTGGCGGAAACGTCGGGGAGTGTTGTAACAGAATTAATGTTTCATAACCATGGATACCAAAAAGTGTTTCGTTTTATTAAACATTGAATAATTACATCATCTGGAAATCTAAATACACAATTTAAACATAGTCTATCATTGTTATTGAGTCACTAAGGCCTTGTCCAGTCCTATGTGAGCATGCATCCTATCAAACGATATCATCCAACAATACCTGAAACATATGTGAAAACGAGGTCAGCAAAGAAATGCTGGCGAATACATTGGTTTTGTTGAAAATAAGATTCATGACCTCTGTTTGAGAAAATGTTTAGTCATGAACCTTGTAATTTACTTTGTCTTTGTAAATCATTTGAAAAATAATAAGTTTAGATGATATGTATAAATAAGAGAATAATGCATGATTAAATGAATAACCATGTGAAATGAGTTTGTATAAGATAAGTTGTTTGTAAATCAATGTCTTGTGAAAAGTATGTTACTTGTATAAAATGTTCTATGTCTCAAACTGAAATGATTCAAATAACGCTACAATATGTAATACCATATAAACACTTATATATAGGAAGTACCAGCGGCGTATCCACCATGTTTATATCATATTACATACGCATCGTTACTTAATCACTTAATCAAACCAAACCACCAAAGTAATGTTCATGTCCAATGTAAATCATGTAATATGTATAACCAAAATGATATGTATGGCTAGTGAAATGCATCAACTAAACCATAGGTGAAAAGCACAAAACAAAGTATTGAAATAAAACTTGGTTTAAACCAATACTATGGTTCGTGTAAATGCATGATCAAATGTAAATCATGTCCCAATGTTTACCCAATCGTTAAAACATTTTGTAAAATCGTTCAAGTCGTTCTTGTTCTAGTTGTTCAAATCGTTCTTGTTTTAACTGTTCAAATCGTTCTTGTTTTAATTGTTTAAATCGTTCTTGTTTTAATTGTTCAAATCGTTCTTGTTTTAATTGTGAAACTACTTTATGGTCGATTCTCTAATAACATTCAAACCTTCTTGACTCGGTCCTCGTTCCAACTCGCTCTCGTTCTCGTTCTTAATAAACCCTTACCAAAGGGTAAATTAATAATTACAGATTCAGTCGTTACCCAAAATACCCACACATAACCATGGGTATAGAGAATAACGGGATTTGTCAGATCCTATGGTACCATAACCTAATACTGGTCGGCTTGATCATTGCTAATGAATGTCATTGGTTATGTAACTACAACCTACAAGTTTGTTCACTTTATTGAAATCGTTCTTGAAACCATTGTAATTGTTTTTGAAATCATTGTAATCGTTCTTGAAACCATTGTTATTGTTCTTGAAACCACATTGTAATTGTTTTTGAAACCATTGTAATTGTTCTTGAAATCATTGTTAAGACAATTAGCACATATGAGTCACCCCAAAACAGTTGAAAACAGTAAAAGAGGGGAATAATGTACTCGCCTGAGAATGCTTAGAAGTCTTGAACAACAACCAAACAAAGCTAGAGGGAGCACGGAATCAGTCGGCAATCTAAAACTATATAAATAAACCGGACTCAAATCGGGAGATCGGATAGGATGAGGCTTGGTAAACCAAATGAGTATTGGAACTCATATGATATGGTTTAACAAGGCCTACATACTACAATGAGACTAACCTAAGTGCTTTCGACCCATCGCGACCCATTAAGGTAACGTATGCTACTTTAACGCGTCGTGCGCGTGAAACGCGTTCGGACCGTCTAACTAGTCCTATGACAAGTGTTATATGCCTAAACATGTTACATAATCAGTTATGTGACCAAAGTTTAGGTTACATATGCTTAATTACCAATTATACATGAAAAGGGTATTCTGGTAATTTACCTAAGGCATATAAACTACCTATCATACAACTACTCAAACGATGTGACCATAGGGTATAACCTCGGAAGGTTATTCCCTACCTACTATGGTCACCTAAAGTATTTGGTCGGATCCTAATGATCGACCAAACTGGGTCGGGTTCGAAGGTATAAGCGATTTATGAGATCGCTTACCCTACGACCCTAGACAACGTGGTAATCAGTAGGCATAGTCCCAAGGGACTATAACCAACGTGATTACACTCACGTTGCGAAGTTCCTACGAACTTCGCATTGACCATAAGCTGGTCAACGCTGAAAGTCAAACAAAGTTTGACTTTCGGACTCGAAAAGCAATAAAATAAGGAAAAGAACGAAAGAATACTTACGAAGGGTCCCCGAATGCTAATTTCGATCCGAGAATCTCAGGTATGAAACAATGGTTTCAACTTAGAGTTTCTAAGATCAAAATTCTAGTGGTTTTTGAAGTTGTGGGGTGGGGTATTTATAGTTTTCGGGTAACCGTTAAGATCATTTCATGGAATCCGTGCTTTAATCGTAACCGTACAAGTGTTGGAACCTTATGGTGACTAAAAATGAGCCTTATCATCTGACTAAGCAATTTAGAATGTGTGGGTGAGAATCAAACAGCTGCAACTTGCTGTTAAAAACATTGAATCTGTTCTGATATGCGGACGCGGCCCGCTTCAGGATCAGCCAAATACAATGCGGGTAGCCTGGCCTGTCTGATCAGCCCACATGTTTCAAAAATGACAGTTTCAGTCCCTGCACGTGTTTAAGGCCATTTCCGACACTTCTAAGGCCCGTAAAGCCAACTTTAAGGCCCTAAAATGATGCCTAAACATTGTGGACATGAAACATGCTCAAAAATATGCCGGATGATGGTTCGTTTGGTCGTACGAACACGATGTTCGCTTAATTACGACGGAATGCGCATAAGCGCGAAAAACGATCCAAAAGACGCGACGAATGGATATATCTCATGCCAAACACTAAAATAAAATATTTTAGTGCTTACATAAATTTTTAGATGTCCGGATGTATGCAGAACGTGAGTTATGCGCGAAAATGCAAACTTGTGCACTTTTTGACACTTTTAGTCCCTGAATGACCCAAAAGTATTTTAGCACACCGAACACCTCAAAGCCTATTTCTAAGCTATGTAAAGGATATTTATGGTATGTTTAACTTATGGTCATGTTCTGGAATGTCTGTTATAGTTCAAATTGGCATACTTTCGCAGTTTGTCAACTTTAGTCCCTGTAAGCGATTTAACTTGATTTTGCCATACCAAAGCCTTCAAAACATATTTCTAAGTTATGTAAAGGTTATTTAAGGTATGTTAAGCCTATTTCACTATTCCGGAGTGTTTGTTGCATTAAACTGGTTATATTTACGCATCAGTGCGCGTATAACCTTCCAGAAAGCGATTTAGAGTTTGAAATCGAACAAGAGTTGATATGTGCAAAAGATACACATATTTATACAAGTCCAAAGTATGAAATACAATATTTCATTGGTTCGGTATTTGTTTGATGGCCGTGGAGGCATAGGTGTTACAATGGGCGATGAGAATTAAGACGATCATGGAAGCTAATGGCTCATGAGAAGCCATTGTACCCTCTTAATGTGCTACTGTGGATCCAAGAAAGAGTAAGATGACAATGGCCTATCTTTTACAAGTGTTACCAGAAGATGTCGTTTTCAGGTGACCAAACATATAAGAGCCAAGGAAATATGTGATGCCCTAAAGTTCTGGCATATTGGTGTTAAATGTGTCAAGAAAGCAAGACTCTGAACTCTACGGGACTATTCGAATTTTGAAGTCAATAAATATAAAGATCAAATAAATTGATTAGGGAAAGTAGTTTAATTAGTGATTTAATTATTTTCCTTAAGATTATCATTATCTGTTATCTAGTTTTACTTATATGGGTAAATTACACTTTTCGTCCTTTATGTTTGTACCGGATTGCAACGGATAGTCTATAACTTCAATAATTACAGTCACAATCCTTTATCTGCAAAACCCATTACATTCTACGTTCTTTAGTACTAACCAAGTTAAAATTTTCAGTTAAGTTTATTCACTTAAGAGTATTTTGGTCAATTCATGTTTTTATTTAAATGTTTAATAAATAAAACCAAAAATTTGCATATACACTTCATCTTCTCCAATTTCCTAACCCTAAAACCCTAACCACCACATCTTGCAACCACTACCTCATCCTATCGCCACCACTCCGGCCACACCCACCGCCCCTAACCCTGCTGAAGTTAAAAAATAATATATGGGACCTACCTTCTACCACTCTCCCCCACCCCTTTTTCCTCTCTATCACAACACCGACCACCTGTTGGGATTGAACCCTATCAGAGGAATAGATAATTAAAGCCAAAACTAGATCAGAGCAGTGGATCCAGAATAAGCAGATGTTATGTAATCAAGTCTCTCCCCTTGAAAGTGATTTCAACATCTGATGACCTCCAATCCACTGATCGGTACAACTGCTGACCTACAACTGCTCATCAAGTCAATGACTAATGAAGACTAAAGCCCTGCTGTTCAATCTACTGCTATGAGTCAAGCACTGCTGGTTATATCAAGTGCTGCTGGGTTCACATCAGTGGAAGGATTCAGCAGTAGTTAAGTTTGTCTTTATGTAATGTATTGTAATAACAGTTGTTAGCATAGCAGTACTTGTATAGATCAGATGTTAGAGTTTGTTAGGAAGTTAGATGTCACTTTCATGGTGACGTCAGCTAAGATGCCTCAGTGGTTTGTCCGTGCCTATAAATAGAACAGTACCCTGTACTGTTCTATTAGCTCTTCACCATCTTTCTTCCTGTACTTACAAATCATTGTGAGCTCAGGCTGAGGGGGAGTTTGTTGCATACATGCAATTGTAATCGTTGATGAAATAAATTCAATCATTCGGTTCATTGTTGAAAATGTGTGTTGAAAGCAATTCTCCTGTTTGATTGTGAAAAGTTTGTTTCCATTAATATTCCGCTGCATTTCTCATTCATTGTTCATCTTAATTCAAACGTAAAACACAATCAAAACCAAACTCAGATCCTAACAATTGGTATCAGAGCTCGGACAGTCAAATTTGATTTAACAATCATTTTGACATAAATAGTTCAGCTCACAATCGTTGATACTGATAGTTTGTTCATTTTGTTGAAAAACAGTGTAAGGTTTAATCACCATCAAAGTTGATTAATCAGTGCCTGTAAAACAACCAGGATGATGTCACAATCACAAGATGATAAGAATAACATTGGCTCTCTTTTCAAACCACCCATGCTTAAACGTAATGAATACAACATCTGGGAGAGAAGGATGGGTCACATCCTTGCTCAATAGAATACTGGATGTTGGAGATCTGTTGTTTTTGGACCACACGTTCCCATGGTGCCAAGTGCTGAGGATACAAAGAAGTTCGAACCTAAAAAACCTGAAAATTATACTGAAACTGATTTTCAAAAGTTCGAACTCGATGCCAAAGCATTTAGCATCATTGCATCTACATTACCCAATGAAATCTATGCTAGGCTGTTACATTGTAACAGTGCCAAAGAGCTATGGGATGCACTGAAGGAACAGTTTGGGGGAATGGAAGAAGTTATTGAAAATAATAGGGAAATTCTGAATCAGCAGTATGAAACCTTTTGTCACATCAAGGGTGAATCATTGACCCAACAGTTTGAGCCATTTAGCTGTCTCATTAGTGAGCTAAGACTTGTTAAAGTTACATTTCCTAATTCAACACAAAATAGCAGGTTTCTTAGATCACTACCTGAAAAATGGGACACAATTGCTTTTGTAACTAGAAATTCAGCTGAGTTCAAAGATCTGACCCTGACCCAACTTCATGGTAGACTCCTGACCTATAAAAGGGAGTTAAACCAGAAAAAGAAGTTGCAAGAGTCTGGCAAAGTTGCTGATGACTATGCATTTGGCAGCACAGCTCTTTTTGGTCAGCAAGAATCTGGTAGCAGTAGTAAGGATCAGAGTTTTGATCATTTTATTGATATAACTGCTGGTGGAAATTTTAACAACTCTGATTGTCACTCTGCAAATTATGCTTTTACTGCAAATTGTGAAAACCAGATGTCAAATAACTTGTGGTTTGAACTAAATGATTTGCAACACTTTGATCCCACTGACTTAGAGGAGATGGACATTTTGCATCAATTGGCTTTGCTTAGTGTAAGAACAAGCAAATTCTATAAAAGAACAGGGAGAAAATTCCCAGGGTTACATGGGAATTTAAGAGTGGGGTTGGATAAGTCAAAACTGAAGTGTTACAAGTGCAATAGGCTAGGTCATTTTGCTAGGGAATGCATGAGTCAAACCACTGGTCCAATAATAACTCATCCCAACTCAAACCCTAGACCACAACATCAAAGCACTGTGCACTATACCCAATATACCCCCGCAGCACATGTTAACACTGCTCACTATGCTGCAACCCTTGTGCCTGTGCATTATGTTCAAACCACTGTTCCACAAATTCAGTATGTTCAAGCCCCTGTCCCTCAAGCACAAGTGCAACCTGTTGCACCTCAACAAGCTGCTCCAACAGTGGTACAACCAGATCAGGAAAGCTTTTTCACCCAAGGCTTTGTTGACTGGAGCAGCATGCCTGATGAGCTTGGTGATGAAAATTTTGCACTCTATGCTTCTAATGATACTTTTAATGATGAATCTTGTTTGATGGCATTAGAGTCAATACCAGAAGGGGTAGAAACTGAAGGTGAACAGCTAAGTAATGAAACAGTGGATGAAGTGGCTGAAGCAGTGGTTACTGCAGTTGCTGGTGAACTACTACTGGGAGAAAATTCAGAAACCCTGATTGAACCACTGTCTGACCCCTGGTCCAAAGAAGACAAAGAAGAAGAGGAAGAGAAGAAATCAGGTGAGAAAGAAGTTAGAGCCGATGAAGAAGGTGATCATCAATGTGATTGGGCCATGATGGCAGCTGCTAAGGTATCACCTCAAGTTCTTGAAAAACTGTGTTCAGACAAATGCATTATTGCATTTGCTAGCATTAAAGAGGTAAATGAAGACCTTAGGGATAAAGTCTTAACTGATGAAGTCAAATTTGAAAAGTCATTGAAAGAACTTAAAAACAAATTGGCTGAAAAAGACAAAGAAATCAGCAGTCTCAAAGAAGAGCAAAGCATAACCAAGAACCAACAACTATGGTAGAAAAATACCAAGTTTGCAAAAAGGAGTTGGAATCCACCCAGATCACTTGTGAAAGATGGGTGGAATCTTGCAAAGGTTATGAGGTTATGCTTGAGAAACAGCTTGAAAGCAATGTTAAGTTTGGTATAGGATATAGAAAATATGATGATCTTGAAAACACTGATGTCAAACAAGATGGTTCAACTGAAATAATACCAACCAACAAGAATGGCCAAGAAGTAAAGATTACTGACAAACTTGGTAACAAAATCACTCTGGAAAGATCATCTGTGGGGTCCTCAACTTTTGAGGAAATTGAGAAATACCAATTTAAACCCACATGGTCTGATGAGTGTGACATTCTTGAAAATTTCAAACCCATGGATTTCACAACCACTGATGGTGTCACAGCTCCAAAAGCAAAGGTAATTCCTATCAAAGACATCCCAACAGTGGTTCAAAACTCTGTTGCTAAGGAGTCTGAGAAAAGGAAGAAAAGAGAAAAGATCAAAAACCTGTTTTGTGATTTTTGTGAAAAGAGGAATCATCTAACAAAATACTATTTTCATCTAAAAGCATATGATCTAAACAAAACAAGTATCATTGTACCTGCTGAAAGCTGCACCATCTGTGGTAAAAATAACCACAAAACTCAAGAATGTGTGTTCAAGAACTTTGATGTGAAAAAGAATGAGTACACTGCTAAAACATCCTTGAGTCCATCAACATCATCTGTCAAATTCACCAAGAATCAACCACTGTTTGTGCCAGTCCAAACAGCTGTTACAAAACAGCTGAATCAAACATCTGTCCAAAGAGATGTTCAATTGACTGATGCACCCCCTGCCAACCAATACAGAAGAGGCAAGGGACAACCACCATACCAAAGGATCCCACATGTTTATGAAACCTACAAAAGGCCCTCTAAACCAAGAGTGAACAAGCATCCTTTTGGTTATCAGCAGGTGATTGGTCAAGAACCCCAACAGTGGTTAGAGAAAAACAGTCCTAAAACTGTCCAAACCCCTGACCTAACCACTGTCCATCCATCTGAACTCATCCCAGACATTGTTGAGACCCCATCCAAAGCCTTATTGGCTTTGGAGACCCTAATGAACTAATCCTTTTACTTCATGTGTAGGGAGCTTCTGCATGCTTAGATAGCCTTTGGTGTGTAGATAGTGGAGGCTCCAGGCACATGAAAGGATGTAAAGCCCTTCTCAAAGATTTCAAAATCCATGGAGGGGGTGATATATCCTTTGGTAATAATAGTAAAGGGAAAGTTCTAGGGTCTGGTACAGTACAGTCTGGTAATGTAAAATTTGAAAATGTCAATCTGATAGACAATCTAAAATTCAACCTTCTGAGTGTTTCACAAATGAGTGATAAGGGGTATGGATCATTCTTCACAAAGGAGTGTTGTAGGATTGTTGGACCAGAAATGGTTGAAAAGATTGAAACAATAATAAAAACTGGAAAAACAAAACTTGTTGCTCAAAGAAGTGGCAATGTTTATGTGGTGGATATGTCAAAAGAGAGCCCCAGAACTGATGCCTGTCTATTCTCAGCTGCATCAAACAAAGAGACAGAATTATGGCACAGGAGATTGGGGCACACAAATCTCAAGACAATCACTGCCATTTCAAAACAGGGTTTAGTAAGAGGTTTACCTCATAAGCTGTTCACCTGTCCTGAGCATTGTGTTTCCTGCCTAAAAGGAAAACAACATAAAAGCTCCTACAAATCCATTGATGAGTCCAAAACAACCAAATGTTTGCAAATGCTTCATATGGATTTGTTTGGCCCAGTTAAAGTCATGAGTCTTAGGAAAAAGAGATATTGTTTGGTTATTGTTGATGACTTTTCTAGGTTTACATGGACTTACTTTTTACACTCAAAAGATGAGACTGCAGGCATTCTGCAAGACTTTGTGAAAAAGTTGAAAAGCAGTTTGACCTTCCAATAAAAATCTTCAGAAGTGACAATGGCACAGAGTTCAGGAACAAGGAGTTAGATGATTTCTGTGTGTTAAAAGGAATTGTGAGGCAATACAGCATTCCAAGAACACCAGAAAAAAATGGGGTTGTTGAAAGAAAGAACAGAACTTTGATTGAGGCTGCCAGAACCATGCTTGCTGATTCAGGTTTGCCATTAACTTTTTGGGCGGAGGCAGTAAACACTGCTTGCTATGTCCAAAACAGAGTTTTAATCAACCCCAGGCATCAAAAGACTGCCTATGAACTACTGTATAAAATAAAGCCATTAATTTCATATTTCAAAGTTTTTGGCTGCCCATGCTTCATTTTAAACTTAAAAGATTCCATCTCAAAGTGTGACAACCCTCACCAAACCAGGTATCCGTACACATTAATTCATATTTAATTAATGCTTAATTACTGTGCTTGCTTACAACTGTGGTTAAACTGCTTCTTGATTTTTGATACATACATACTCATGCATCACATTTTATACTGTCACTCTATTATTTACATACAAACATCAGTGACAACCTTGATGCACAAAAGCACAGTTAGCACACTAAACGGATAACCCAATAAACATGCTGACATTGCCAGCACTAGACAGATATTGTCTCTGAGGCCAGTAAGAGCCGGGAATAGATTACTACACTAGTAGGGAGTGTAGGGAGGTGAGGATTGTAAAACTGCGTCACTAGGTGATAGTTATAGTGACCGGATGTGCCTAAAACATGCTTTAACTACAAAATTCTGCACTTTATGCAAAAATTCAGCATTTAACGTAACTAGTAAGGTGCAAAAACTTGGTAAAATAATGTTAGACACTTTCCAAAGTGTCGGGGATTTATTGTGTCACTAAAAACACTATAAAAGACACTTAAAAGCTTTACTTGACGCTTTAACGGATCTATATCCAACCGAACAACCGGGCTTTACCCGGAACATAAAAATATTGTCAATAACATTGTTTATCCTTTTCTAAGCTACTTAGGGTCCCCGAACACCCTAACACCCGTTATATTAAATAACACACTTTATAAATAACAACACACAATAATGCACTAACTATGTCATCTTATCTCAACTAGTTAGTAACTAGATTAATTAAATCCCAACCCCATACCCCCCCCCCCAACCGGTCATGTAAGTGGGGGACACCCCATTGATTTTCTTGAATTAAAAACTAGATCATGTCTCCTACTACATAACATATTATACAATGGTTAAAGATGAAATTGGATTATAAAAGAACACCCTAGTTATCCATTCTCTCACTTCAAAAAAACACACAACCAACAAGCTCTCGTCCTTCCTCTTTCCCCCATTCACGGCAGCCACCATCCTCCACCATATCACCATCATCGATTTCCTTTCTAGCCATTTTCCATACATACAAGGGTGCAAGGGGTCATACGAACAAGTTTGGTGCACTCGGAAGTGGAAGGACCTCTCTTATCTTCTTTTAACCACCACTTTTACGCTTTGAAACTTCCCTAGCCTTGTGCTAGTAGTAAGTGATCTAAATCTTCATCTTGTTCTTATTTTTAGTGGTTAATAGTTGAAAGAATGATAAAATATTAAGAAACTCTAAGAACTTAAACAAGTCTTGAACATGAACTAACAAAGTGATGAAGAATGGTTAAATGATGTTGAAATCATGATAAATCTGAAATAAACAAACCATAATCTGTTGTAACAGACTTATGATCTGATTTTAATCATATTAGAAATGATGGCGAACGTATGTGTGCATTTTAGTAACATTTAACCTTTAAACAACATGCTGATTGCCTTTTTCAGCCGACTTTAACTGGCTGTAACAGGACCTTAATGAAACGAAAAATATATTTTCTGAAGTCTAGGTCTATGTATTGTGAAATACGGTTCTAATGGCACTGGAATCATAATTTTTGGACTTCGTTTACTATTTTTAAAGTGTCGTTTCCTAACAGCAGCTAAAGCTGCATTTTTCTGCTGAAAATATGTGTTGTATTTTTTGTAACAACTTGAAATCGGTGTAAGATTAGGTCGTGAAATTTTTACTGTAGATGACTACCGATGTATTTGTAATTATCTCACTGGAATTTCGTAAATCGGACTCTCGATGAATTTTAAATAAATTATTCCGCCGACTGTGGTCAGAAAAAGATAAATCTGATTTCAGTCCGGAAAATGATTTTCTATAAAATATTGGTGATGATTTGGACCCCGATATTTTTACACAATAATTTTTGGATTGTATAAGACATTCTATAAAAATTTGGGAATTTTTAGAATAAGATAACTATTTTATTAAAATACTCGAAAACATCCCAGTGTTGTATATTAAAACCGAAACGATATAAGTAGTATTTTGCATGCCTAAATGTCGGGTTGGTTATTTGAAAGCGATCTAACGTAATATATGTTAAAGAAAATGATACGCTTGTAAGCGTGGACACCTCCATTTACAAAGGAAACTCTGGCGAAATTTTCCTAAAATCCAACACTTAGAAAATATTTTCTAGTAAGTGTTTACAATTATAATTTTTGGCTTGGTTTTCAAAATAAACTTCGCCATGATTTTATTACAAAAATGTTAAGTACCGGAGGTTGATTTCGTAAACAAAATTTGACAAATATATATTAGAATATATATTTCATACTAAAACTCTTGTGCGAACATTTGCCTGTTTTGTAAACTAGTTATATTATTTTTAGGGTAAAAATAATATAACTTATGGTATCACGATATTACGACTACAAAATAATACCAACGCTCTCACCAAACAAATATTTAAGTTACACCAGTGTTGTTATTACCACGCGAACTCTAAAACGTAACTTATGTATACTTTGGAAAATACACTTATGCGTATATTTTGATAAAGTATTATTTTGGAAAATGTATAAGATAAAATATAATATTTTTGGGAAGAATATGTATATTTTGGGAGTTAAGACGTTTTCGACAAGTGATTTAAGCATATTTTCCAAGTGGGACTTAAAATATATCTTTCGGAAGAATACGAGTATACAAGTATAAATTACCCACATCCTTGGGAAGGAATACAAAGTTAAAATGCTTGAGAAGTATTAATACAGAAACACCGCATAAACAATTATTCCAAAACTAAATACAATTATTATAACTTGGAATAATACCAGAATCGTAACTCAAAAATTTACATACTAAGATAAGGCACGACCCGTTCGTCTAATAGCCATTAGACCATTGTAGGTAGTCGTGTTTGCCGCAGAGATTTGGGTTACGAGTAAGAAGACGCAATACAGTGAGTTCATGTCCCCCCCCCCCGACGGGTGGTCCGTAGGACAACCCTTAAATGAGCTAAATACGTGCATATCCCATATTTTACACGGTTATGTATCGTGAATGTGATAACTACGAGTGTTCGTGTGTTTTACAGGTAAATCGCTTAATTCGGTTAAATTGGAACGCGTAGGTTACGGTTTGAAGAAAGACAGTGCACATTTGTATGTTAGGAGCAACAACAACATGTGGCGGCTGGTTTCTTTGAGCATCACTTGAACATCAACAGAAAATTATGTGAAGGCAATTAATTTTACTCATCATCATCTAATTAAAGGGCATCATCATTACAAAGACTTTTTGGGGATACACATATACACGCCTCCATCTTGGATTTGGAGGTGATTTAAGAATTCAAAGTCAACACAAATATATGATTGATATATACACGTACAGGAGGGTCCACCATTGGTGAGACACTCACATGAGTTTTAATGGGGGTTCTAAGAGATCACATGATCCATCATCACATGGGCCGACAAAAAGAAGGGGATTGGGCCGCCAATACAAAACACATCAGTGGACACTTGGCCCATGCAGGTACACGTGAAGGTTTTTTTTGACAACATCAAGTCATCATCATCACATCGTCCAACATCAGGAGATTGGCGGATATTTCTTTTGTTGGTGACTGACTTGGGTTTCGAGAGGCAACAAATTTATTTCTTTTGAAACATTAATAGTGCTTCATCATCATAATTATTTTGACACATATTAAGAAAGGGGGTGGTGTGCACGTGAGGAGGAGGCAATTTTGGGAATGATCATTATCAACATCACATGCACAGTTGGACATCATCATGAGGTTTTAAGATTTGGCACACTCACGTGGTTATGAGGAGCCGACATATACACAAGATAGTGGAGAGCATATGTAACTTATGGCATTTAATGTTTTTTTTTATGGAGTTTTAAGAGGTCATTTCACTTATTTTTCGGTTACACACTACTCTCTTGAGACAAGGATCGCTTGGTGAACGGATTGGAAAAGCAAGTATGGAAGCAAATATGGAGACTTGGTGGAGGATGGTTGTTCAAGTCATGAATGGCTAAACTCTTTATGGTCATCTTTAGTTGAAGGTTTGTAGAGACAATTGTGTTTTGGATTTCATATTTCTAGAATGGTAAATTGAATTTATGTTTATTTATCATGGTGTGTTCTTATTTGTTTGTAAATTGTTGATGCTTATGATTATTCTATTTTGAAACCATACGTTCTTGGTGCCGTTGGCAATCGAGATATCATGGGTATAACAAGGATCGGGTAAGGGTCAATTGGTCATCGGGTAACAACCTCACGTTCTAGGAATCTGAGTACTTAGTTCCCTTTTATCACAACAAGTAATTACACATGAACTATGTCTATGTAGTTCTTTCTAGTGAATGATAGCACAAATGTTGAAGCAAACCGGAAACTAAAGATGGTCACTCGTCTCTAATTTGTTTACCACCAAAACTTTTCTTTTGCAATTTAATTAGTTAATCTTAGTTTTAAAAATCAACCAATCAAACCCACTCTTGAATTTATTTTTCTTTCAATTTAGTTTACTTTAGTGAAGTTAGACATACATCGAGATAGCACATATTCCACAAACTCCCTGTGTTCGATACCCACTTACCGCTATCTACTTAGTAGTAATTGGATTAAATTTGATTGTGACCACGACATCACGTCACCCCCCCCCCCCTTTTCTCTTAACTGTTTTCAGTTTTTATACTCCGGGGGTGAAATACATGTTACGATTATTACGAACTTTTACTTACAAGGTATGGTTAGCTTAAGGAGGGTTACTACTTAGATCATGTGAGTGGGTAGGCGGGAACTGGAGGCCATTAATCCTCATTGTAGGACCGAGGTTCATTAGCGGTAGATCTATCTGGGTGTAGCGAGCCCAACCCCTGAGCCCGCTTAGTGGACCAGGTGGTGACTTTGAGCCCGACGCAAAAATCTGCTAGGTTTGAGTCTTCCTACAGCACTTCACACATATCATTGGCTTTGCAACCCAATGGTGATCTCTTTTTCCTTAATTGCTACATACCAAGGATTTTCATACATACTGACATTTTTACAAGGGTTTATACAAACTCACTTACACATGAACTCGCTCAACTTTATGTTGACTTTTCAAACTACATGTATTTCAGGAAACTAACGGATCTGGCACGGTATGCACGTATTTTCAAGCTGCGTTTGAATAAAGAAGTCATCCAGGGTTTAGAAGGTGTAACCTCTTCCTGGACGGGTTACATATCCCTAAACCTAGTATTGTTTAAAGTCTTTTGCTAAGTCTTTATGAACTCAATTAAATCAAGTTAAGGTTTGTAACTTATTTTGTGATTGTTGAAAATGGGATTTTTCTAAACTTTATTAATGGATGAATATCTCGTCTTTATCATATAGCATTGTTATGATTGTTGCTATGGTATTAAGAAGTCACACCAAATAAACCCACGCTTCCGCAAAGCCAGGGTGTGACACAAAGTTTGCAGCCAAAATTGATTGTGGTTATCATCTGAGATACTCAACCACTGCTTAGGCTTACAAAGTGTTTAACACAAGGACCAGAACAGTGGAAGAGACTTTGAATGTAAAGTTCAATGAACTTTCATCAATGAAAATCCTAGCAAACCCTGCAGATATGTTTGATCTTGATAAATTCACTTTTGAAAATACTGCTGTCAAGACTAACAGTGCAGGTCCATCAGAGGATTCATCACCAGACTATGGGTATGAAATCATCATTCCTCAACAAAAGTCTATCCAAATGGGAAGAGCAGCAGATGTTCAAAACAGCTGTCAAAGCTCAACCACTGCTACCTCAACAGTTGTTGAACAAAGTAGCCCATTAACCCCTGCTTCCACATCATCAAACACTGTTGACAAAAGTCCTCAAACAGTGGATCAAAGTCAGCATGTGTCCACACCATTACCTCCTATTCCACCACCTTTTGAAGCCACTGTTGGATCATCAAAGTCACCAGCAGTGGTTAGCTCAGATGATTCACATCTGCAGCCCTCCCCACTCAATGCCATTGTTCCATACCAAGGAGATCTTATCTTCTTGAAATCTCATCCACCAGACCAAATTATTGGCAACATCAATGAAGGGGTGCTCACAAGAAGTCAATCCTAAAACATTTGTCTTTT
Organism: Helianthus tuberosus; assembly: GCA_030545235.1. Taxonomy (NCBI): domain Eukaryota; kingdom Viridiplantae; phylum Streptophyta; class Magnoliopsida; order Asterales; family Asteraceae; genus Helianthus; species Helianthus tuberosus. The sequence goes on along the minus strand of CM060418.1, from coordinate 83,608,572 downwards.
TGCTGGCTTTCTATCTCTCCATCAGCCAGTCAAGTACCAAGAGGCACTAAAAGACAACAGCTGGGTAGATGCCATGCAAGAGCAGCTCCAACAGTTTAGAAGACAACAAGTTTGGGAGCTTGTACCATTGCCAGAGGGTGTAAGTCCTATTGGCACAAAATGGGTCTTCAAAAATAAAACTGATGAAAGGGGTATTGTTGTTAAGAATAAAGCCAGGCTTGTGGTTCAAGGTTTTAGACAAGAAGAGTGCATTGACTATGATGAAACATTTGCCCCTGTAGCAAGACTTGAAGCTATCAGATTATTTCTGGCCTTTGCTGTCAACCACAACATCAAGGTGTAACCATGGTTACAAAAGTCGCTAGGCGCTCCCTAGTCGGTCGACCGGGGAGTTGAGAGTACTCGGTCTAGGCGGAGATCATGTGAGTGGGTAGGCGGGAACTGGAGGCCATTAATCCTCATTGTAGGACCGAGGGTCATTAGCGGTAGATCTATCTGGGTGTAGCGAGCCCAACCCCTGAGCCCGCTTAGTGGACCAGGTGGTGACTTTGAGCCCGACGCAAAAATCTACTAGGTTTGAGTCTTCCTACAGCACTTCACACATATCATTGGCTTTGCAACCCAATGGTGATCTCTTTTTCCTTAATTGCTACATACCAGGGATTTTCATACATACTGACATTTTTACAAGGGTTTATACAAACTCACTTACACATGAACTCGCTCAACTTTATGTTAACTTTTCAAACTACATGTATTTCAGGAAACTAACGGATCTGGCACGGTATGCACGTATTTTCAAGCTGCGTTTGAATAAAGAAGTCATCCAGGGTTTAGAAGGTGTAACCTCTTCCTGGACGGGTTACATATCCCTAAACCTAGTATTGTTTAAAGTCTTTTGCTAAGTCTTTATGAACTCAATTAAATCAAGTTAAGGTTTGTAACTTATTTTGTGATTGTTGAAAATGGGATTTTTCTAAACTTTATTAATGGATGAATATCTCATGTCTTTATCATATAGCATTGTTATGATTGTTGCTATGGTATTAAGAAGTCACACCAAATAAACCCACGCTTCCGCAAAGCCAGGGTGTGACAGCTTGGTATCAGAGCCTCGATCATAGCGAACTAGGATTCTTTCTCGAGTCTAGACTATGATCATCAGGGCTCTCACGAAAACGTTTTCAAACACTTTTACATTGCATACACTATACGTCCAGATCCAGGGAACAAACCTTTTTACAAATAAAAAGGCACAAATACACTTTTCAAAATTTATAGTCCAGTTGGGGAGACTGGGGAAAAATTCAGTCTGAGAGTCTGAGGGGGTAGTCTAGTGGGACTAGAAGGCTCAGTCTGAGAGGCTGAGGGAGTAGTTTAGTGGGACTAGGAGGCTCAGTCTGAGAGGCTGAGGGAGTAGTCTAGTGGGACTAGGAGGCTTAGTCTGAGAGACTGAGAATTCAATCTGAGAAATTGGGAGATTTTAGTCTGAGAGACCAGGAAGTCAGTCTAAGAGATTGAGAATTCAATCTGAGAGATTGGGAGATTTTAGTCTGAGAGACTGAGAGGATAGTCTGGGGAAGACTAGGATGATTACATGCTACTTAGTTGATGATTATTGATATACGTGCACATGTGGTAAATATTTGCACACACTAATTGTTAATAACTACTATGGGTATACATGCTATGACTATTAAATACCAGCACACACGTCACTTTCCGCAGGGAACGAATTATCAAATGATAACGACCTTACGGTCACCGCCACAAATAATGAGACTGTACCTGCGCTAGAAATGTTTACGTCAGACACTGAGAGTGACCCTGACATGCTGATCAAGGACGAGGACGACTTCCAACAGTCCGCGCTACCAGGTTCTGGTAATACTTTACCCTTGCTGATGGCTTCTCTGACAAGAATCCTTCTGTCACTCTTGTTTCGGTCCACGACCACTTCATCACTGGTCATCCCAATGATGAGCACCCCATGGCTCCGATCCTCGTCGACACGCCTCTTGTGGACATTCCTTCCGAAGGTTGGTTACTCGACGAACAATTGATAGCGATATTGGCGTGATATTGATGATTCTTCCGATAACGCCCATAATGATGGAAAGTTAGACAAGAACGTTATTGCTAATTTCACCTTTTAAAACCCCTGTTAACAAGCTACCCTCTGATTCTAGCATGCATTCAGACTCCTTTGAGTCTGTGATATCTACAAACTTACAAACAGCTGGATTACAACTTTCTACTACTAACACAGACGACGATGACGTGGCTGCTGCTCTATCACCTGCTCGAGGCACCACACCATTACACGACCCAGAAGCTGATCCTGAGCTAGCTTCTGCACCTTTTGGGTCAGCTTGATGTTGCACCTACTGATCCTGCACCCTTGCTTGATTATGACCTTGTTTTCTTTTGGCTTACCAGACATTGCACCCTTATGCCTGACCTAGTACCTGCATCTGATGATCTTCTTAATGGTTGAGACGTTTATTTTTGCATCCATAACCGCTGATGTTGCTCCTTTCCCCTATGAAGACCGACGTCCATTGCGCCAACGCGCCTATCGCTTTCTTTCAAGACATACCTACGCCCCGGAAAGGTACTCCAGGTCAGTACCCTCGTAACGATCCTTTTGCTACAACAGCATTTTCTACGGCCTTACAGGCCGCACCGTTTACACCTTTCACCTCTACATCGCTTTACGAGCCGATTGGATGGATCCTATAATACACTATGCAGATTTTAGACCCTTGCCATTCCTCACGTTATGGAGGCCACATACGAGATGAGTTGCTCCTGTGACACCAACTACAGTTTGAGGATATGAGTCGCAGAACGTTGGAACTTGAGCTGACACCACAATTGGTAACTTCAAATGCAAAACATTACATGACCGAAAATATGATTTAAGTGTCTACATCACAAGACAACATTTTGTCTGAAAAGTTTATGTAAGACACCACGTCCTCCACCCTGTCTATTGCCAGCATATTTTGATTCGCCACATGCATCAAGGTTCCTGTTGCGCTCTCGACCGTTGCTATTACACCGTTCCCAGGATTCTGATACTTATTTCTTTACTATCGGGCGGCAGATTAGCTAACTACTTCGATATATATACAAGCTCGAAGAGGATTTTACGCATGCTAGCAGTCACTTTTCTTTCCTCCTCCACCTCAGTCACCAGTATAGTTGGTTTCTGGATTATGCGGATTGCATTACACTTGGGTAAAGACACTAATGATAAGCCGGGATTGCGGAGACTTTTGAGGACCACTTCTGATTACGAAATTTTGATGCACTAATATACTTATTGGACAAGGGTAGGGTGACCCTGTGTCCCTTTCGATGTGATACATTTTGTTAGACACAGTGATTGTGGCCGAAGGATAATGAAAGCCCAATCATCTTTAAACATGCGACAACACTTTGTGGCCAATTACCAATGAAAGCTCAGTCGCTAGGTCTTCGCTAAGCACGTCATTGATCTATGTGTGTGTGCTATAATTATAATACTACGTGCTTACTTGCTATGCTCTCATTAAACATAATTACCGAATTACTTGGTCATACTATGATTATACTATTATTTGATTGGTTGGTATGGTAACCTGTTATGTGTATGTACTTATGACCACTAAACAACCAAATGCACGCACGAAGCAAATTAGACCTGACCTAACCGACCTTCTTCTAGGAAGATGTCGACTCAAGGGAACACCGATATCAACAACCCTCTACCGACAACAGAGGCAGAAATGCAAGAGCGCCTCTTACAGGCCATCGCACGGTACGAGGCCCGTCACTCCGATTGCAGCGGAGGTACCTCGGGAAATAACCCCCCAACGGTAATGTCTAGTCCTTTAAGACACATTACAAAACATTTGGACATTTCCACGAGAGCCTTGCTAAGGCCTTACGTGAATAATGTTGCTTACATCGCAGGCTGCACCTACAAGCAGTTCTTGGACCACAAACCTCGAGAGATCGACGGCACTGGGGGTGCCTTAGCCTTCGTGCGCTGGGTTGAAAAGACAGATTTTGTTTTACGATTGAGCAAATGTGACCCCGAACATCAAGTCAAGTATATAACTGGACTATTGGTGGATGAGGCTCTGTCATGGTGGAACCATCAAGTTCGGACAATGGGTGAGACCGCTGCGTATGCTATGACGTGGGACGAACTGAAAGATCTGATGCATAAGAGATATTGCTCGAGGGTAGAAGTCCAGAAGTTGGAAACAGAACTGTGGAACTTGAAAATGGAAAGACCAAAGATAGCGGAGTATGTGCAGAGATTTAACGAATTATCACAAGTTGCCTTACTCCTGGGGGCACCAGAGTTTAAGAGAATTGAACAGTTCATAAGGGGATTGGCACCTCAGATTCTAAGCCTGGTAACAACATCAAAACCCTCAACGATCACCGAGGCTATCAACATTAGCATGGCACTCACGGAAGAAGCAGTTAGACGAGGAGAATTTTCCAATGCGGAGGAGAAAAAGGAGACTGCTATAGAGGCATCTGGGGATAACACGAGAAAGCTCGCAAATTTCAAGATGGTGACTCGGGGGAGTAGCAAGAAGAAGGCCAAAAAGGGAAAAGACTACATGGGTATCCTACCTAAGTGCGACAATTGTTTACGTTATCACGTCGAGCGATGTAAATATGGAAAATATGATAACTGTGGTAAGAGAGGGCATCCCAAAGAAACTTGTTGGCAAAATACTGAACATAGTAATGAAGGCCAAGATGGTAGTGGGAATCACGAAGGAAACAACGACAATTACCAAGGCAGAATGAGTGATAAACAGAAACGTGCTCGAGGTTGTTTAAACTGTGGAAGCAAAAAGCATTTCAGAAGGTATTGCCCTAAAAACAATTAGGCACAAGGATGAAAGCTCCCCACCGGAGCTAGGGAGACGCCAGGGATTCAAGCATGGATATCGGTACGTCCCGAATTACTCAATGTTATGCATCTGGATTGCCAAATACTGTTGCAAATTTTACGATTCGCACCGCTAGAGTTCAAGAGTATAATTGGTTTAAGTAGCGAGTAAGTAGATGTTCCAGTACCCATTAGAACTAGCTTAGGGGAAGCTAGTGGAAGCCAACACAGTAACTGGAGGCTACCAAATAAAAACCGGAGAGCGCAAGTTTACGATAGATCTACTGCCAGTTGAGCTAGGAAGCTTCGGCAAGGTAATTGGGGTGGATTAGTTGCCAAGCGGTCAAGCGGAGGTTGATATCCGCACCTCAATGACGAATGAAGGAACGATCATGACTCACGAAGCAGGACACGCCACCACAGATCACGAATTGCTTAAGGCACGAAAGTTGTTGTGGGAAGAATGTGTTGTTTTCTGGCTCATGTCGGGGACAAGAGAGCCGAAGAACTAAAACTCGAAAATACCCCCGTGATCAGAGGATATCCTGAAGTCTTCCTTGAAGACTTGCCGGAATCACCTCCTCAACGATTAGTCGAGTCTCGCATCGATTTAATCCCAAGCACCGCGCCTGTAGCCGATGCATCATGGCGACTTACACTTCTGGAGATGCAAGGATTGACAGTGTAACCTCAGTGGTTGATAAAGAAGGAAGATAACAGACCAAAACTTTTGTTTTGGATAACCTCAGTTCTGCTCGCCAAAAGAAAGGACAAATGACTTTCAAATGACCGGGAGTCGGACGAGCTAGCCAACCAGAGTCGGTTGCACTTGCTGAGGAATTAACGAACCTCTTACATAACTGACTGTAAGGACCCAACTACTATTACACGACTGGTCGACGATCGAGTGTCGTTAGCGGTGAATTCGGGAAGAAAGTATACCGGGAAAATTGTGGGACAATGACTTGTTCTTAGACGAACACCAAAATAGTGCTTCCTACACAATGCACAAACCAGATCTACACGGGATACGAAATCTGGAGGATTTAGAAAACATATATTTAGGACCTCTGGGAACCCAGGTCCAAACTCGTAAGGGTTTTTATTTAGGAACCACATCTGTCAACTCAATCAACCACCATTAACCTGGCGCATATGCCAGTTCCGTTGACCAAACAGAGAGTACTTGGATTTCTTTTACTTATGGCGAGTAGATGTTTGCATCTCTACTCCCCTTAATGGTAGTTGCATCACAATAATTTTCTCGCTGAGAGCGAACACACATTTGCTTCGATATCTGGTCATTTCTTCACTTTAGCAGATACTCGTTGTTCTTTTCTTGGAAACTTACCTGACATACCTGCATCATTTGCTACGCATGTGATTTCGTTTTGAACAAGCACTTCATTGGAATTTACATATTATTTTGCTAAACCTAATTACTGATTCCTGATTCGAGTAACCTACATTATTGTTATTGTTGGCTCTTTTGTTACCAAGCCAACACACTTTCTTGAAACCGCTTTCTTTCAAGTTACATTCATGGTTTATTTTGCTACCATGCCGAGAATTCCTTGTTGATACATACGTTTATTGTCGGGTTACGCTGAAACTAAGTTCGATTGCTTGAACTTATCCAGTTCACATGTTTGATTTGAGACGCCATATGATGTATTGAGAGCATCATATTCTAATACTTTGGCAAAGATTCTTTTGTTTCGAGTCGTAGTGGACTTGTTTGGTCTACGACTTCACTAAATCATTGTTGGTTACGACACCTTGTGGGGGTACTTTCCCAAAATTGAAGCTTGCGCTTATTTGGTTACATACTCCATACATGGATTTAATTGGGCATTTGATAACTTGCCCTACATCCTTCTTGTTTATCACGATTAAATCGGTCTCAACACAGTTGTGTGTTGAGGCAAAGGTACATAGATTCATTTCATATCACAGTGTACCTCCTAACGATTCATTTATGATTTATCGAATGCCTTGCGATACTTATTACTTTTCATCTTCGATTGGAAACAGTGGTTCTTTGATGTTCCGTATTTAATTGGAAACTCTATAACATGGTATAAATCAAATCTTCAGATTGTCTCAGTACACTTTCATTTGATTTCAAACACGGTGAACTTGTTCAGTCACCACTATTATTGGATAATGCCATTACGACACCTTGTGGTGTCATCATAAACTTGTAGCTTGTGCTAATCATGGTTAACCGTTTCACACGAGACCACACATACTTTTGTTTGATTTATCATTTAAACATTTCTGACGCAACTACGAATCAAGACAATGATACACCAGATTCGCTTGTATTCCATTCGGTGTATCTTCACCATTCAAAAATGTCAACACACTAAACCTTACCAGACATTTATTCAGGAGTTGACAGATCATCTTACTATTACGTTGAGTTGTTGCTTTTGAGTTCATATAGCGGGTGCTATGGTTTGTGAAAACTCGTTTGCATATTGCAACCGATCGTTTAAAAATCTTATTAGTCAAAACTCCACTTTTGTGGAACCCCTGCTAGCTGGATTACACTAGACTATACGTCAAATGCGTCTTGTACCTTTGACGTCCAATGCTAAAAGCACACACCTTTCAACCCTAGGATCCGGGTTGTTATATACTCTTGGACTCACCTAATGTGAGTAATGTTTGTTTCGATTTGATGATTATCTACTTCGATATTATTCATATACATACGTGTGTGACTTAACCATAAGGAATTAAGGTAGTACAAATTTCGTGGACGAAATTTCTTTAACGGGGGGAGAATGTGACAACCCTCACCAAACCAGGTATCCGTACATATTAATTAATATTTAATTAATGCTTAATTACTGTGCTGGCTTACAACTGTGGTTAAACTGCTTCTTGATTTTTGATACATACATACTCATGCATCACATTTTATACTGTCACTCTATTATTTACATACAAACATCAGTGACAACCTTGATGCACAAAATCACAGTTAGCACTCTAAACGGATAACCCAATAAACATGCTGACATTGCCAACACTAGACAGATATTGTCTTTGAGGCCAGTACGAGCCAGGAATAGATTACTACACTAGTAGGGAGTGTAGAGAGGTGAGGATTGTAAAACTGCGTCACTAGGTGATAGTTATAGTGACCGGATGTGCCTAAAACATGCTTTAACTACAAAATTCTGCACTTTATGCAAAAATTCAGCATTTAACGTAACTAGTAAGGTGCAAAAACTTGGTAAAATAATGTTAGACACTTTCCAAAGTGTCGGGGATTTATTGTGTCACTAAAAACACTATAAAAGACACTTAAAAGCTTTACTTGACGCTTTAACGGATCTATATCCAACCGAACAACCGGGCTTTACCCGGAACATAAAAATATTGTCAATAACATTGTTTATCCTTTTCTGAGCTAGTTAGGGTCCCCGAACACCCTAACACCCGTTATATTAAATAACACACTTTATAAATAACAACACACAATAATGCACTAACTATGTCATCTTATCTCAACTAGTTAGTAACTAGATTAATTAAATCCCAACCCCATACCCCCCCCCCCCAACCGGTCAGGTAAGTGGGGGACACCCCATTGATTTTCTTGAATTAAAAACTAGATCATGTCTCCTACTACATAACATATTATACAATGGTTAAAGATGAAATTGGATTATAAAAGAACACCCTAGTTATCCATTCTCTCACTTCAAAAACACACACAACCAACAAGCTCTCTCCCTTCCTCTTTCCCCCATTCACGGCAGCCACCATCCTCCACCATATCACCATCATCGATTTCCTTTCTAGCCATTTCCATACATACAAGGGTGCAAGGGGTCATACGAACAAGTTTGGTGCACTCGGAAGTGGAAGGACCTCTCTTATCTTCTTTTAACCACCACTTTTACGCTTTGAAACTTCCCTAGCCTTGTGCTAGTAGTAAGTGATCTAAATCTTCATCTTGTTCTTATTTTTAGTGGTTAATAGTTGAAAGAATGATAAAATATTAAGAAACTCTAAGAACTTAAACAAGTCTTGAACATGAACTAACAAAGTGATGAAGAATGGTTAAATGATGTTGAAATCATGATAAATCTGAAATAAACAAACCATAATCTGTTGTAACAGACTTATGATCTGATTTTAATCATATTAAAAAGGATGGCGAACGTATGTGTGCGTTTTAGTAACATTTAACCTTTAAACAACATGCTGATTGCCTTTTTCAGCCGACTTTAACTGGCTGTAACAGGACCTTAATGAAATGTAAAATGTATTTTCTGAAGTCTAGGTCTATGTATTATGAAATACGGTTCTAATGGAACTGGAATCATAATTTTTGGACTTCGTTTACTATTTTTAAAGTGTCGTTTCCTAACAGCAGCTAAAGCTGCATTTTTCTGCTGAAAATATGTGTTGTATTTTTTGTCACAACTTGAAATCGGTGTAAGATTAGGTCGTGAAATTTGTACTGTAGATGACCACCGATGTATTTGTAATTCTCTCACTAGAATTTCGTAAATCGGACTCTCGATAAATTTTAAATAAATTATTCCGCCGACTGTGGTCAGAAAAAGATAAATCTGATTTCAGTCCGGAAAATGATTTTCTATAAAATATTGGTGATGATTTGGACCCCGATATTTTTACACAATAATTTTTGGATCGTATAAGACATTCTATAAAAATTTTGGAATTTTTGGAATAAGATAACTATTTTATTAAAATACTCGAAAACAACCCAGTTTTGTATATTAAAACTGAAACGATATAAGTAGTATTTTGCATGCCTAAATGTCGGGTTGGTTATTTGAAAGTGATCTAACGTAATATATGTTAAAGAAAATGATACGCTTGTAAGCGTGGACACCTCCATTTACAAAGGAAACTCTGGCGAAATTTTCCTAAAATCCAACACTTAGAAAATATTTTCTAGTAAGTGTTTACAAATATAATTTTTGGCTTGGTTTTCAAAATAAACTTCGCCATGATTTTATTACAAAAATGTTAAGTACCGGAGGTTGATTTCGTAAACAAAATTTGACAAATATATATTAGAATATATATTTCATACTAAAACTCTTGTGCGAACATTTGCCTGTTTTGTAAACTAGTTATATTATTTTTAGGGTAAAAATAATATAACTTATGGTATCACGATATTACGACTACAAAATAATACCAACGCTCTCACCAAACAAATATTTAAGTTACACCAGTGTTGTTATTACCACGCGAACTCTAAAACGTAACTTATGTATACTTTGGAAAATACACTTATGCGTATATTTTGATAAAGTATTATTTTGGAAAATGTATAAGATAAAATATAATATTTTTGGGAAGAATATGTATATTTTGGGAGTTAAGACGTTTTCGACAAGTGATTTAAGCATATTTTCCAAGTGGGACTTAAAATATATCTTTCGGAAGAATACGAGTATATAAGTATAAATTACCCCCATCCTTGGGAAGGAAATACAAAGTTAAAATGCTTGAGAAGTATTAATACAGAAACACCGCATAAACAATTATTCCAAAACTAAATACAATTATTATAACTTGGAATAATACCAGAATCGTAACTAAAAAATTTACATACTAAGATAAGGCACGACCCGTTCGTCTAATAGCCATTAGACCATTGTAGGTAGTCGTGTTTGCCGCGGAGATTTGGGTTACGAGTAAGAAGACGCAATACAGTGAGTTCATGTCCCCCCCCCCCTTTCTCTTAACTGTTTTCAGTTTTTATACTCCGGGGGTAAAATACATGTTACGATTATTACGAACTTTTACTTACATGGTATGGTTAGCTTAAGGAGGGTTACTACTTAGATCATGTGAGTGGGTAGTCGGGAACTGGAGGCCATTAATCCTCATTGTAGGACCGAGGGTCATTAGCGGTAGATCTATCTGGGTGTAGCGAGCCCAACCCCTGAGCCCGCTTAGTGGACCAGGTGGTGACTTTGAGCCCGACGCAAAAATCTGCTAGGTTTGAGTCTTCCTACAGCACTTCACACATATCATTGGCTTTGCAACCCAATGGTGATCTCTTTTTCCTTAATTGCTACATACCAAGGATTTTCATACATACTGACATTTTTACAAGGGTTTATACAAACTCACTTACACATGAACTCGCTCAACTTTATGTTGACTTTTCAAACTACATGTATTTCAGGAAACTAACGGATCTGGCACGGTATGCACGTATTTTCAAGCTGCGTTTGAATAAAGAAGTCATCCAGGGTTTAGAAGGTGTAACCTCTTCCTGGACGGGTTACATATCCCTAAACCTAGTATTGTTTAAAGTCTTTTGCTAAGTCTTTATGAACTCAATTAAATCAAGTTAAGGTTTGTAACTTATTTTGTGATTGTTGAAAATGGGATTTTTCTAAACTTTATTAATGGATGAATATCTCGTCTTTATCATATAGCATTGTTATGATTGTTGCTATGGTATTAAGAAGTCACACCAAATAAACCCACGCTTCCGCAAAGCCAGGGTGTGACACAAAGTTTGCAGCCAAAATTGATTGTGGTTATCATCTGAGATACTCAACCACTGCTTAGGCTTACAAAGTGTTTAACACAAGGACCAGAACAGTGGAAGAGACTTTGAATGTAAAGTTCAATGAACTTTCATCAATGAAAATCCTAGCAAACCCTGCAGATATGTTTGATCTTGATAAATTCACTTTTGAAAATACTGCTGTCAAGACTAACAGTGCAGGTCCATCAGAGGATTCATCACCAGACTATGGGTATGAAATCATCATTCCTCAACAAAAGTCTATCCAAATGGGAAGAGCAGCAGATGTTCAAAACAGCTGTCAAAGCTCAACCACTGCTACCTCAACAGTTGTTGAACAAAGTAGCCCATTAACCCCTGCTTCCACATCATCAAACACTGTTGACAAAAGTCCTCAAACAGTGGATCAAAGTCAGCATGTGTCCACACCATTACCTCCTATTCCACCACCTTTTGAAGCCACTGTTGGATCATCAAAGTCACCAGCAGTGGTTAGCTCAGATGATTCACATCTGCAGCCCTCCCCACTCAATGCCATTGTTCCATACCAAGGAGATCTTATCTTCTTGAAATCTCATCCACCAGACCAAATTATTGGCAACATCAATGAAGGGGTGCTCACAAGAAGTCAATCCTAAAACATTTGTCTTTTTGCTGGCTTTCTATCTCTCCATCAGCCAGTCAAGTACCAAGAGGCACTAAAACACAACAGCTGGGTAGATGCCATGCAAGAGCAGCTCCAATAGTTTAGAAGACAACAAGTTTGGGAGCTTGTACCATTGCCAGAGGGTGTAAGTCCTATTGGCACAAAATGGGTCTTCAAAAATAAAACTGATGAAAGGAGTATTGTTGTTAAGAATAAAGCCAGGCTTGTGGTTCAAGGTTTCAGACAAGAAGAGTGCATTGACTATGATGAAACATTTGCCCCTGTAGCAAGACTTGAAGCTATCAGATTATTTCTGGCCTTTGCTGTCAACCACAACAACAAGGTGTAACCATGGTTGCAAAAGTCGCTAGGCGCTCCCTAGTCGGTCGACCGGGGAGTTGAGAGTACTCGGTCTAGGCGGAGATTATTCGGGGAGTACTCGGACATGTTAAATTATAAAGAAATTACATTTTGGAGATTAAATATATGTCAAATAACATAAATTTACTAATATTTATAACAAAATACGTGAAAATGATATTCATTCTTTAATATGTAGGCATACAAATTATGTTTTGTTATTATTTAAGTCAAACTAGGCTCGAGTTGACCTACTAGATCCGATTTTGGTCTAGGTTGACCGCGTTTGACCGACTCCGAGTAATTAGGCGGAGTCGAAGAAAGTCGCCTCGGCAGCCTACCTTGTAGCGACTATTCGGAGAGTACTCGGCCTTGGAAACCTTGTTTTACAACCATGGGTGTAACAAATGGATATCAAATGTGCATTCCTCTATGGTAAGATTCAAGAGGAGGTTTATGTTTGTCAACCTCCAGGCTTTGAGGATGCATTTAATCCAAATCATGTCTACAAGCTGAATAAAGCTTTGTATGGCCTGAAACAAGCACCAAGGGCCTGGTATGAAACTCTTTCCACCTTTCTAATTTCCATTGGTTTCACAAGATGTAAGATAGACAAAACATTGTTTCTAAAATAGAGAGGAAAGGATTTGATGATTGTCCAGATTTATGTGGTTGACATCATCTTTGGAAGCACATGTAATAAAATGTGTGAAGAATTTAGGCAACTCATGACAGCTGAGTTTGAAATGAGTGCAATGGGTGAACTCCAGTGCTTTCTTGGTCTCCAAGTAAGGCAACTGCAAAATGGCACTTTTATCCATCAAGGCAAATATGCCAAAGAACTTTTAAAGAAATTTGAGATGGATGATTGCAAGCCATGTAGTACACCCATTGCAACCAATAAAGTAGTCATGTCTGATGAGAAGGATGATTTGGTTGATCAAACTTTATATAGAACCATGATTGTGTCTTTATTGTACCTAACTGCATCTAGGCCAGACATCATGTTTGCAACATGTGTTTGTGCAAGATCCCAATCAGCCCCTAGAAAGTCAAACCTTATTGCTGTAAAAAGGATATTCAGATATCTAAAAGGTGCTCCTACACTTGGTATCTGGTATCCAGCTGATGGTAAAATTGAGCTTTCAGGTTTCTCAGATAGCTCTGATACCAAGGTGTAGAAGTCAGAATATAATCGAAATCAAGCTAAACTCTTCTTCACTAGCTCTGATACCACTTGTTGGATCGTTGTTTGACTCGATTGAGTCGATCAGAAGAGTTTTAAGTCCAGTTCAAAGGCGGAATCAGAGAACTAGACACGAACGCAGCTTGTTAATCTTTAATCTGTCTCTTATATTGCGTTTAACAATGATTACAACCTGACAGAAAACCGGCAACACTTCGTTACAGTTCCGAAGGATGTGTACTGAATGAACTAACATGTGCGCCTTATATAGTAGTGCTGATTTCGCTTATGTGTACATGCCATAAAAGCGAAATCACTTGTATCTGATTTCGCTTTTATGGACATTGTCCATATGAGCGAAATCAGCTCTTTAACTTCTAACTTTCGCCTCTCAAATCTCGTGCACTGGATATTCTAACCTATCCTATTATAACACATGATACAAGACGAAGTCAATAGACGTAATGCACTAACAGACTCCCCCTCGGATATTGACGAAGTCTTCAGTGACTAATCTTCAAAATGACACATCTTCAGTCTTGATCATTCTGTCTTTTCTTTCAAGTTGTAACATTGTAAGCATTCGACAATCTTTCTCTTCTCCTATCAGCTTTAGGCTCCCCCTTTCGTCAAGCTTTCGTGCTTTGGGATCGACACCTAGCTTTCCATCTACAAGCTCCTCTTTGTTTCAAGCTTGTCTTCAGACTCCCCCTTAGACTCTGCTCTCGGGATCGTAATCTGGACTATCTGTAACACTCAAACATCTATAAATACAATGTTTTCGTATTATCAATCAAATTCTCTAATCCACTCCCCCTATCAACAAACTGTATAGATTTGGCAGTGTTAAAGAATCCAACTCCCTCACAGTTTATCATCCAAGTTCAAGTTAATGACCTTGGAGATGTCACAAACTGTTTTTGGAATTTTTGATTTTAATTCAAGTTTCAAATTAATGAACTTGTTTTATTTTCAGAAACACAATCAGCTTACTTAGATTTTGAAACTTAGCACTCAGACATCGGTTGTCGAAAATAAAACAGAATCAAAATCTTTTTGTATTTTCTGAAAATATAAAGCAATAAAGAAATATGTACAAACATATTTACAGACAATATTTTTGTTTGAGTATGCGTCAGAGGATCATATCAGTTTATGACAAATCACAAGTACCGTTGTGCTTAATAACACTTTAAGTATTAAACAATTCACTTAGATTGTCGATATACTTGTCCACTTAAATTTTCACACAAATTTCAACTGATTCAGGATACGAATTAGGTATTTTAGAAACTTAAACTCATTCATGTGTCCCACCTCTTGAATATACTCCCATATCCAGATCCCAATATTCAGTCTTACAGGTAATTATAACACAAATGATATCTGTAAGGGGTTAATAAATTATGAAGAATCATGAGAGCTCATGTCAGAACTACCGTTCAGCAGAGAGATCATGACTCAACTTGGGTGTGTCCCCTTTAGAGGATCTTTTTTACAACAGCATTGCTAAGCAATTTTATTGTCTTATCATATATGCTGAGGGTTTATGCTATGTTTCAAGCATTTGCGGAAAGTATTATTCGAGGACTAGGTCAGAACTACCGTTCAGCAGAAGTCCCGGAATAATACCCCAGATATCAACTGAGTATAAAAACCTAGTATATCAGAATACAAGACCTTTCAAACGAGATTTCAGGGGTTACCTATATATCCAAGTAGTGTTCCCCACAAAATAAGCAAGTTTTTGAATTTAGGTTTATATCCCGAAAAAGTTTACTAAATGTATAAAAACCTACCGACACATCCACAGTGAGATCGTTTAACACATTTAAACTTTCCATTTCTTTAGCGTACTGTAACTGTCTACTGATGTACTATCATTTCCTCTTTTTACGCAAAAACTCAATTTTTTAAATTTTTATCATATTTTTGACTTTTTCAAAATTTCAAGTGTTTTTGTATTTTCTGACAATTTCTTACTCCCCCTAAAATGCAAAACCATTTAAAGAAAATTTGACAACCAATACTGATAGCTTTGTCTCGCCATCCATTTTCTGCTTAAAGTGCTCTGATTAGCAGAAAATATACGCATGCGAAGCAGAAATTATAACGTACCCCCATGATTTACAACACATTGATCTTAACAGTTTGAAAACCGTTTTTCAATCTGATGAAAGTAATCATGTTTGTTCAGCCGTGAGGGTTTCGGCATATTCAATCAACACATATTTTGTTTTTTTTTTTTAATATTTGACAAAAATTAAAAACAAACATATTTTTGGTTTTTCAAATTTTTCAATTTTTAGGGTTTTTGAAAATATTGTTTATTTATTTACAGAAAAACAAATAAATTCCCTGTTTCAACCAACACAGGATCCAGAAGCCTCCTCTCCTTGTTGTGCCAGGCTGCTCCAACCTCCATTCTCACAATCTTTGAATTCCATGAGCACCTGCACAAACAAACTACTCAATTACTTGAACAATTTAGCCCATGTCTGTTGAACCTTAGGCATTTCAACACAATAATTTTCATTTAATGCTGGAAATTCTTTGTCATTTTTTACAAAAACTTTCTCAATTTTAACTTCAACTTTCTCATCTTTTACCAAACCAACATGTTTCTTAACACTCCATGTTTGACCTTTTGGTGTTCCTCGTTTGTAAAAATGTGAAACTTTTTGACCATTTTGATTTTTAACAACAACTCTTGGTTTCCAAAACTCTTGAGGTTTTGTCATATCAACTGTTGTTTTCCAACTCTGTGTTGTTCTGAATCTGGGTGTGTGAGAATTCCAGATCTGTCTAGAATCAAACCTATTCGGGTCTGATTTCCAGTTTTGAGTCGAAGCAAACTTGTTTGTGTTGTACCTCCAAGTTTGTTTTGAGTCAAATCTGGTTGACCTTTGTCTCATATTCTTAGATTTTTGTTTCTCAGCATCAATCTTCTTTTTGTCAACATCCACAGGTTTTAGATTAGGACACTTGCGTGCAAGATGTCCTTTTTGATCACATTTGAAACATGTTCTCATGGACACATCTTTGACCTGTGGTTGTTGCTTTTGCTTTTTAGCAAAGAACTCATCATTAGACTGTCTCATTTTGAGTTCTTTTTCTTTTTCTAAACTACCTCCTTGAACAAAACTCATTTTTGTCTGAAAATTCGGCGTCTCATTTTTGTTTCGATTTTGTTTCTTCTTATAACCCAAACCAGCCTTCATGTTCTTCTTTTTGAAACCAGGTTTGTTATACGAACCTTTACGACTCTTACCAATAAACTTTGAAATTTCAGACTTCTCAATCTCAACCATTTTGAAAACTTTATCAACTTTTTCTGAAATCACATTCTGAATCGGGAATACAACATCTAAGAACAATTTGTCTGATCCAATCATGGTATAAACCAATCCTTTTGAATCATCATTCAAACTTCCCTTGGATTTTGTATTTTTCAGATAACCATCATGAAGATTTCCTTCATCTTCATCCTGTGATTCAGATTTACCTGTAACAACTGACTCTTCTTTCAACACACTTTCAACGACTTTACCTACCACCTCTGATTCATGAGAATCATCAGATTTGGAATAGGTTATGTCAATGTTGTCTGGCAATTGGTCTACCATGTTGAAAGCTTTTTCGACTTTTTCCTCATCATAAAATGCAAATTTTCCCGGTGGTGGAACTTGATGAAACTCTGAGCCAATGCCTTTCTTGTTCTGCTCAGACTCACCATCACCCGGTTTTATATTGAAAATTCGTTCAAGCACATATGACGACACGTGGTAACTCTTTAACTTGTTGTTATCCTGTTCTAAATCAGCAATCTGTCGCTTTAGCTTAGCAACATCCTCAATATAGGAATTAACAACATCTTGTTTTATAGCATACATTCGTTTAAGTTCTTTGGTTGTTTCAGACAGATAATTCATTCTAGATTGAGCATATTTCATTTCGTCTTTTACTTTATCATATGACTCTTTTGTAATTTGATATGATAATTTCATTGAGTCATATTCCTTTTTCATTTCTTGACAAGCAATTTCTTTTTGTTCACATTCATTTGTCATTTTCAAAACATTCTCTTTCAAAACTTCATTTTCCTTTTCTAATTTCTTACATTTTTCTGAAAGTTTTTCATCATTTTCTTTAAAAACTTTTTCTTTTTCTAGCATTTCTTTGCATTTTTCTTTGAAAATCTTTTCAATTTTTGTGAACTCAAGATCTCTTGTTCTAAATTGCTCATCTTTTTCAGTACAAGCTCTGCACGGTTCCATGCATTTCTTGCACTGATCAATCTGTTTCAAGTTTTCAGAATCAGAATTTACCTCAGTGATTGGCACTTCAGTGTTTTCAGCAACCTCTGTCTGCTCATCAACATCCTGCTTTTCTTCAACACCGACTTCATCACCAGCATTATCAACTTCCTCATTCTCATTCTTTTCTTCTATCTGCTGTTCTTCAGTAACAGCTTTCTCAACCTCTTTAATCACAACAACTTCTTCACTTTTGATTTCCTTCACAGCTTCAACTTCAACAGTTTCTGATTTAACCTCTTCAGCAACTTTCTTCAGATTGTTCACCATTTCTTCAACATTCTTCTTCATTCTCTCCTCATCCCTTTTTCTTAGACACGATAACATAGCATATCTGATCTCCTTTTCATATCTCTTAACATATGTGTCATCTTTCAATACATTTCTATAGTATTCATCTCTCAACGGGACTTTGACAAGAACATCATCGAAGATTATGTCTTTCTTGGGAACAACCGGTTCTCCTTCTCTGTTATAATAACATTCTCTCTTTTTATCCCATCTTTTGCTACCGACAGCCATTTCATACTCCTCCTGCATGTCATCCATTCTGTTGTAGACCACTTTTTTTTCTCTGTAAGTCTTCTCACTCAAGATCTCTTCTCGAGTTTTCTCTTTGATCTCAACTTTTTCTTCATGAATTTCAGTAGTTTCTTTGTCTTTGTTTTCATCTTGAATCTCAGCAACAAAAACAAACTTTCTTTCTTCTGTCATAGCTCTCCCTTGAGCTGTTTTACGAACATTCTCTAAACGATCTTCTTCTGGACAAACTGTGCTCCAGTCAAATCCTTCATCAGGATAGATTACTGCATATGCTCTTGATTTTTCTCTCGGCTTATCTTCAATCAACTTTGGTTCTTCTCTGCTTCGATGGTAAATCGCCTTTCGATAATAATCATCGTTGAAAGGACGTTCACTTCCTTCACCAACTTCAGAGTTTCTGCATTCTCTTTTGAAATGAACCTTTTGCTTGCATTTGAAGCAGGTCACTTTGGATTTGTCGAATCCAAGCTTTGTTGACGCACCTCCAAGTGATTGTTTCCCGGTAATCTCCATATACCTCTGAGCTCTTCGAATACAACTAGCTAAACACCAACGGATGTCAATGAGCTCCATCTCTTCCGGATCAATCTGGTCGTAGTCTTCTTTGGTCAATTCGGAATTTCCAATTTTTCCAGCTACTAGACCTTCATATGACTCCAGAACAGATGCAAGGAAACTCATTTGCTGCTTTGCTGCATTTATGCTCATTGCAGGAGAATTCTTCAGTTTAAGAGCAATGTTGCACAGAATTTCTTCAGATTCATCAAAATTTGTCTTTGAAGATGAATGATATCCAGAATGATGACTTGTTGACATTGTTGATGGTTCTTTCATCTTTTCACCACTAAATGTTGTTTTTGGTGAACCAACGCCTTTATCAGACAGCACACTGCCTTTATAGTACAAGCCAACGTTCTGTTGATGTGAAGAATCAGTCATCTTGTTTTGCTTTTGTAGCTCCAGATCATGACTTTCAATTTTTTCAAACAAAGCATCAAGAGTAATTGTATCATACAAAGCATCATTTTTCAAAATAAAAACAAACGTTTGCCACTGATCAGCTCGTGGTAACGCTTCAATCACTTTGTCTATCAATTCCTCTCTTGTTTTATTTATCTCTAATCTTTCCAATTCAATTTTAAGATGACAAAATCTCTCAATCATTGGCCTCACCGACTCTCCTTTTATGTTATCAAACAGATCAAATTCTTTCTTTAATAAAGCAATTTTGTTCTTTTTAATCTGTTTACCCCCTTCAGCTTTAACACGTAAAGCTTCCCAGACAGACTTAGATGACCCATCATGAGTTAGTAAAGCAAAAATATCATTTCTGATTGCTGATTGGATCAATGCTATCATTCTCTGTTCAGCTCCGTATTCAGCTTTATCTTCTCTGGAAAACTTCTTGAACACAAGATCTTCGCCTTTGTCGTCTTTTGGTTTTTCATACCCATACTCCAAGCAAAACCAGCTTTCATGAGCATACGCTTTCACCCAGTTGATGAAACGTTCTTTCCACCAGGTATAATCCTCAATGCTATCAAGACTTGGTGGCTTTGAGTGAGTTCCATAAAAATTATCATGTTTGATGTTCTCATTTAGCACCTTAGAAATGGTTTTTGGTGTAATATTTGTAGCCTCAGACGATTCGGTTGCGAACGCGTTGTAAAACGTAT
Source organism: Helianthus tuberosus (assembly GCA_030545235.1). Taxonomy (NCBI): domain Eukaryota; kingdom Viridiplantae; phylum Streptophyta; class Magnoliopsida; order Asterales; family Asteraceae; genus Helianthus; species Helianthus tuberosus. The sequence goes on along the minus strand of CM060418.1, from coordinate 83,588,398 downwards.
TGAAAAATTCCTCAGCCATGATGCAAACCTGACAGAAATATCAAACAAACACAATTAGTACAATCAATTAACAAATAAATTGTAACAGACTGACACTCAATCGTCGTGAAATAATCTTGATACGAAAAATTTCACTTTCGAGTGAAAGAGCACTTATGAGCGAAATCAATCTTTGACACTTTTGGGCGAAATGGTCCTTAGTGACTTAAGAGCGAAATTACCAACAACTATGACCTAATGAGCGAAATCACAATTATCTGGTCCACAAAAGCGAAATCACTTGACTAATAAGCGAAATCAGACCATATATGTCCATAAGAGCGAAATCACTTGTATCAGGTTGACGTTGGAGCGAAATCTCACTGAATGTATGACACAAAAGCGGAATCTGCCTGACACAAAAGCGAAATCAGACTTATCATGTGACATAAGAGCGGAATCAACATGACTAATAAGCGGAATCACTGAATGTTCATATGAGCGGAATCAAGTTCGAAGCCATTTTGATCCATTTTTAGTCCGAATTTTGATATGAAACTTTCAAGGGTTTATCTTTGTCCAATATTACACACTCTGTGAAATTTTGATCCTGTTTTGACCGATAAATTTCTCTGAAATGATGAAAGAAGGTGTAGAAGTCAGAATATAATCGAAATCAAGCTAAACTCTTCTTCACTAGCTCTGATACCACTTCTTGGATCGTTGTTTGACCCGATTGAGTCGATCAGAAGAGTTTTAAGTCCAGTTCAAAGGCGGAATCAGAGAACTAGACACGAACGCAGCTTGTTAATCTTTAATCTGTCTCTTATATTGCGTTTAACAATGATTACAACCTGACAGAAAACCGGCAGCACTTCGTTACAGTTCCGAAGGATGTGTACTGAATGAACTAACATGTGCGCCTTATATAGTAGTGCTGATTTCGCTTATGTGTACATGCCATAAAAGCGAAATCACTTGTATCTGATTTCGCTTTTATGGACATTGTCCATATGAGCGAAATCAGCTCTTTAACTTCTAACTTTCGCCTCTCAAATCTCGTGCACTGGATATTCTAACCTATCCTATTATAACACATGATACAAGAAGAAGTCAATAGACGTAATGCACTAACAAAGCAAGCAGCTGTTTCCACATCCACTGTTGAGGCAGAGTATATAGCTGCTGCAAGCTATACAGCCCAACTGCTTTGGCTTCAAAATCAGTTGCTGGATTTTGGTATCACTGCCTTAAAGGCACCACTCATGTTGGATAGCCAGGCAGCAGAAAATATCATCAAAAATCCAGTTTCCCACTCAACCACCAAACACATCGACATCAGACATCACTTTGTGAGGGATTGCTATGAAAAAGGTTTGATTTCTCTGCACCATGTTCCATCTAAGGATCAGCTGGCAGATGTGCTAACCAAAGCATTAGACACATCCACCTTTGAAAGATTGATCTCTAGGATTGGCATGCTAAACATGGAATAACAGGCAAAATCCTGTTTTTCTATGAATAAAAGCATTAAAATGTTTTCAGAAAATCAAAAATCCATCCTTAAAAATAGCTAAAAATGAACTTTTCATTAAAATCCTTAAAAGTCTGCCATAACCACTGCTTTGTTCAAAGGTCTGTTCTACTGAAAACACTGTCCACTGCTGAAAATCAACCCATGTTCTCTCATTTCTTGATAAGCACTGTTGTTCAAAATCAATGTTTTATCCACTGATGTGCTATCCACTGATAGTAAAAATCACCCACTACTTTCATTTTTACCATTACAACCACTGGTCTTGTTCCATCAGTGGTCTTCATAAAAGACAACTTGTCCTTCATCTCATCAGGGGTTGGCACGTGGACAGTACATAGCGGTCAGATCTTTTGTAACCGCTGCCACGTCAGCATTCACTTTTTCCTTTATAAAACCCTTTTCAAACCCCAAACAGGGTTTTACTATCGAATCGAATTCACAAAAATTCCTTTCTCAAAACAGTTTCCATTTCCATCTCTCAAATCCTTCAAAAACTCCATCAATCTTCTTCTCCAAAATGACAAAATCAAAGTCATCCGCACAATCCACTTCAAAATCTTCTCGTAAAAAGGCCGATCAAACGGCTACACCCATCGAAATCCCATACAAAGCACCTCACAATTATCTGGGTCTTTTGACAAAACCAGGCACCACCGATACATTCGACTCCATTCTTGACACCATGTCTTCATCAAAGTACAAAACTTTGTTAACAGCAAATGCTCCAATTTATCTGCAAACCCAGAGAGAGTTTTGGAAAAATACTACCCTTGAAAAACAAGGAGAAGATGTCATAGCCATTCACTCTTCTCTAATGGGTAAAGCTGTCAAAATCACTCCACAATCCATCTCAGAGGTCTTTGAACTCAATGATCAGCAAGGTAAAACTTCTTTTCCCAAAAAATGAGTTAAAAACTGATTTCCTTGAAAGAGGTTATGCAGAACAAATAAAAAAGGATACCTTACAAAAAGGTAATTTTCCACCTGCAACAAGATTTTTGTTCCATACTCTGCTTATGTGTGTTTCAAACAAAACCACTTCTTTTAATGAGATACCATCAAAGATTCAAAACCTGGGATATGCTATTCTTCAAGATGAAAATTTAAATTACTCCCAGGAAATCTTTAATGATTTGGTTAAAAATGTTGATAAAAAGCCATTCTTACTTTTTCCAAAATTTCTAAGCTATTATTTTGAAAAGAAATTCAGTAAGGATGATGCTTCTGCAATAAAACAAGGTGAATCTTTTCAAATAAACAACTTAACTACTGAAACTTTTACAAGAATGTCAACACCTTGCAAAACACAAGCAGAGGTGCCTGAGCAGACTTTAGCAGCTACAACTGTTCCTCAGGTATCTACTGCTAAGCCCACTGCTCAAGGTGATCATAGCAGCAAAACAACTGCTTTGAAACCCACACCTAAAATCACCAAAAAGCCAAAACAAAAGAAAAATCAAAAGCCCCCCAAACCTACCAAAAAGGCAACTCTGGAGGATGAGATACCATAGCAACTGCCTGTGACAGAACAAAAGTCACAAGAAACCACTGTTGCTACTTCCTCACAGCAGTTGGTAGAAATATCTCAACCCATGCCTGAAACTCCTCCTGCTTCTTCTAAAAAAGAACAGGTTGTACAAATAGGGACACCACAATATGATGCTCTGGAATCACTTGCTTCCATCATCCACAGCCCAATGCCCGGGGCAAATTCTCTTTCTACACCCAACCTCACCTCCACAATTCCCCCACCTACAAAATTATTGTTGGATGCTATTGATTTGAACCATGCACAAACTAGTCCTTCTCACTCACCTGTTGAAGGGGTATGGTCCCAGATCTCGTGTCAGCACGACCGCGAGTGACCATTACCTTATCAAAAACCCCCACCAGCAAGAACTTATATGTGTCCGTGCGGGCACGCGCGAACACAGCGGTTGAAACCAATCTGTCCATTGATGAGAAGACTTACCTTAAGTACGAGAACGGATGTTACGCATAGCGATGCGGCCTGGCACCGCATCCTATGAAAATTTTTGTCACGACAAGGGATCTGGAAAACAGTAACGGTCACCAAGCGGCGATGCGGCACGGCACCGCATCCCGCATACATCTTGGCCAGAACAAGAATGCGGGAACGACATCAGTTACCGCTAGCAGCGATGCGGCCCGGCACCGCATCCTGCCTACAAGGCAAGTGGGTCTGACACCACAGTGCATGTGGCACTGGGAACAGTCACCTATCAGCCCACATGTGTGCAAGAGTCTGACACCACAGCAGGACGTGGAATCAATACCATAACGACAGGTCTGACATACCTGCAAGAGACTGTGCGATGTCAGACTAGCTACTCAACTACCCTCCTTCACTCCTCGGCTATAAATACCCATCCCAAACCAGGTTTGAGGTATCTCTTCTCAACTCTCTCACTACTACTACTATCACACTTTGCTTCCCAAGCAAATTACTGATTCTCACACCGGAGAGTGGTAACAAGGAGCTCCCCCCACCCCATCCTCCTTGTTACGAGTCACGGCTTGTTTCCTTGTACAGGAAACCAACCAGTGGACGATCCAGCCGGCGATCCTCGAAAAGAAGGGATTAAGCCTACTTGACGAGTCCAGTGAGTTAACCCTAACCGGTTAACCATTGTTTCATCATTGGCGCCCACCGCTACTCTTAGCACTTTTTTCCACCATCCTTTTCTTTCCAAAGATCTTGTCTGATCGTCTAAACAACACTGTCGGGGATAGTCCAAACCCCGCAAACCCAGGGCCCGCGGGGACCACTCCTCTAGTCCTAAATCCTGGCCACATTGGCACATCAACGCAAGGGGGCGCACCCCTTACGTTCGGATACGATCTGTCACAGTACGCTTCTATGATACCTCCAGGCATGAACCTCCATGCCTGGTATGACCAACAACAAGCTCTGCTGGCCGCATCATACAACAGAGCTTGCGCAGAGGCGCAAGTACCGGTCGGCCCTACCCCGGCACCGCATACCCCTGCGGGTCAGATTTTACAATACGACGGCAGGGCCCCCACGCACCCAGCCTCCCGAAGTAGGCATGAAGACCACGGTTCCTCCTATTGCGAAGTCCGTACACTCGATGATGACGATTCCTCATATGGGTCCCGCCGCAAGGGCCCAATACATAGCCGCCTAGGCCCACATGGCGAAACTAGGCGACAATCTATAGCCCTCCGCGGCTCCGGCATTCACTGCCAGCTGGGACCCCAGTCCCACCATGAAGGATATGGTCGTACCGATCCGGACGACCATACATACGGCGGGGAGTCTCATGCTACTAGCAGTAGACCGGGAGGACGCAATTATGTTCCTCCCACTCAACCCCACACCACATACCTCCGCGCTGCAAAGCGCCGCCAGAGCCAACCCTACAGGCCGAAATCTGCAGCCGAAAACTCCAAGTTTGCCCCGGAGATTGCCCACGCCGATGTCAACACCACTAAATTCCCATTAAACATTGGGAAATACAATGGTTCGTCCGACCCGGACGATCACATGAACATCTTCACCGGCGCAGGGTGCAACGGCAGGTGGGACGAGCCCACCTGGTGTCAATTTTTCCCCCAGACCCTCACGGTTCTGGCGAGGGCTTGGTTCGATTCTTTGCCAGTGGGATCACTGGCCTCATTCGAGGACTTGCAAGCAAAGTTTCGCGCGCACTTTAGCCAGCAGCGACGTCATGAACGTGATTCTATGGACGTCATGAACATCTGGCGCAGGGACAACGAATCTCTTGAAGCGTTCGTCGTCCGTTACAACAAAGAGTGCCTAGAGATAGGCGACGTTACAGACCAGATGGCACGCAACCATTTCATTCGAGCCGTCAAGGATGAAGAAATGGTTTTGACCATCTCCGGCAAGGAAGGCTTGCCCAAGAAATGGGAAGACGTCATGGTCGCGGTCAAGACGTACGCCCAGACCCAGCGGTCCCTCAAACCGCATGTCGCAACGGCACAACCCCAAGCGGAAGGCCAATCCTCCCGCCAAGAGCACAAGTGCAACAACAAGCGCAACCGGGACACATGGAATCGCGGCAGCGATCCCAGGCCATATGTCCCGCGTAACAACCAGCCCGACGCGAGGGCGACAATCAACGCCCAGCGTCGAAGAAGGAGTCTCGGGACCGTAACTGGACCGAGATAAACCAGTCACCAAGCGACGTCCTCCTTACGGACACGCAATTCCTGCGACCAGCCCAACCGATGAAGTCCAAGAAGAACCAGGATCTCGCACTCTACTGCGAGTATCATAATGACTCAGGCCACACAACAAACAACTGCATCAGTCTCCGACTGGAGATTGAGCGGGCCCTAAAAGAGGGGAAGCTGCAACATCTGTTGCCAGCCGCGCAAAAACAAACCAAGCGCATCACCCCCCCCCCACAACGAGGGCACCTCCACGGGTAAAAGGACCATGCACGTGGCCTCAACCCACATGACCAATGGAGGACGAGGGAAGCCGCGCAAGGCGGCAAGAAGACCGGACAATGACTAGAAAGACGAACAAGTGGTCTTTCCAAAAGTCTGAGGTGGACCGCGCGACAGGCGCGCCGTCGTTATCACAGGCTACCTGGCTCACTACTGCACCGAGCGACTATTCATCGACCCGGGCAGTACATCTGACATTATTTACGAGCAGTGCTTCAACCAGTTCGATCAAGAAGACAAAGATCGGTTGCAGCCGGTAGACTACCCTTTGGTCGGTTTTTGCGGGGGAAACCGTATTTCCCCTGGGCCAAATCACTTTTCTTGTGCGCCTCACCAACGGAAGGCACACACGAACGGAGGAGGTAAACTTCATGGTGTTACCTCACACCTCCAAATACGACGTACTTCTCGGGAGGGAGTCCCAAGGCGACTTCAACATGATTACGTCTGTACCCCACTCTGCTGTCGGTTTCCCAACCGAAACGGGGGTCGCGATAATCTACGCACGCAGAGAGGTTATGTCGTCGGACGAACTGCGTCCGACCAAGATAGCAAGGCCTACCCCAACACGCAACCAGAAAAATGGGTTCTTAATGCAAGACACCCAGAGCAAACGGTCACGTTGGGCCACGCCTTGTCACACAGCATCAGAGCGCGCCTGAAGCAGCTCCTCTTCAGGAACCAAGATATTTTTGCGTGGACACCCGCAGACATGACAGGGGTGCCACGCGAAATTGCGCAACATTTCTTGAATACCATGCCAGGTATCAAGCCAGTGATCCAAGGCCATCGCCACCTTGGATCTGCAAAGAATGAGGCGATGAAGGAGCAGGTCCAAGAACTGCTCTCCGCAGGCATCCTGCGGGAAGTCCAGTACCAGACTTGGTTATCCAACCAAGTCATGGTAGAAAAACTAGCCGGGGGCTGGCGCATGTGCGTCGATTATAAAGATCTCAACAAAGCTTGCCCCAAGGATTGTTACGCACTTCCGGAGATCGACGAGAAAGTCGATAACCTCGCACCATTTCGATGGAAGTGTTTCATCGATTGTTACAAAGGCTACCACCAGGTACAGATGGCAATCGAGGACGAAGATAAAACGGTATTTCGCACGCCTACCGGGAATTACTGTTACACGAAAATGCTGTTTGGGTTGCGCTACGCGGGTGCAACCTATCAAAAGTTGATGAACGACACTTTTCGCGGTCAAATCAGCAAAAGTGTCGAAATCCATATGGACGACCTGGTCGTCATGAGCATGGAGGAAGACACCATGCTCAACGATATTGAAAGAATATTCCAAACTCTACGAAGCGTCAATATGAAGCTCAACCCAGGGAAATGCTCCTTTGGAATGGAAGAAGGCAAGTTCCTTGGATTCATCGTAACCAAAGATGGATTCAAGGTGAACCTGGAAAAAGTTCAGGCGATCGAGCGCATGCCATCGCCTTCCACGATGAAAGAAATGCAACGACTAGCCGACAGGCTAGCCGCACTGAATAGATTCTTAGCCAACCATGCAGCTAAGTCTTACCCTTTCATCAAGACCCTGCAGAACTGCTTGAAAAAGGAGCAATTCCAATGGACCGCAGAGGCCGAAAACGCTTTCCGGGAGATGAAAGAATGGTTGATTCAACTCCCAACTCTAACCGCACCACGCAAGGGTGAGCCACTTATTTTGTACCTATCTGCCGCTGACAACGCAGTAGGCACGGTACTCATAGTGGAGCGAGAGGGAGTCCAAACACCCATCTACTATATCAGCAAAATGCTCAACGACCCTGAGACAAGATACTCCATCATGGAGAAGTTGGTACTGGCACTAGTGCACGCATCGAGACGGTTACGACGTTACTTTGCAAACCACGTCATCACGGTGTTAACCAACTACAGGATCGGCCGATCCTATCCAAACCCGACATCTCTGGGAGATTAGCAAAATGGGCAATTGAGCTGGGCGCACACACGCTGAATTATAAGCCGCGCCCCGCAATCAAAGGCCAAGTTCTAGCTGATTTCGTTGCCGAGGTACCGGCAAATCACATTCAGGAATGCGAAGATGAACAAAACCCTACACCACCATCATCCTCCTCAGAAACATGGGCACTATACACCGATTGTGCATCCAATGAGGATGGTGCAGGTGCGGGTCTGCGACTCATCAGCCCCGATGGTCAAGAGCTCACCTATGCAATCCGCCTCGATTTCAAAAGCACAAACAACGAGGCAGAGTATGAGGCTCTACTGGCAGGGCTACGTCTGGCAGTCAAACTCGGCGTCCAACATTTGGAAGCACACGTCGACTCACTATTAGTTGCAGGGCAGATTCGCGGCGACTATGCCGCAAAGGGGATATCATGATCCTCTACCTCGAACAAGCCTTGCAACTGAAATCAAAGCTCACTTCCTTCAATATCCGCCATATCAACAGGAGTGAAAACAAACCCGCGGATGCACTGTCAAAACTCACATCCACCAGCTTCCAACACCTGGCAAAAGAGGTACGCATCGAGATTCCGCAAAATCCCTCGGTACCCCTGCGCCAAGTCAATGTCATCCAGTACGGTACAACATCCTGGATGACACCGATCATTGCATACTTGCAATCAGGTGTTACTCCTGAAAGCAAGGCAGGGGCACGTAAATTGCAACACAAAGCGTGTCATTATCAGATGGGAGACGGTATTTTATACCGTAAATCATACCTGGGACCACTCCTACGATGTGTCGACTCCCAAGATGTCACGTACCTTATCAGAGACATACAAGAGGGAATGTGTGGCATACATGCGGGTCCACGCATGGTGGTGGCCAAAATTATGAACGTCGGGTATTACTGGCCCGGTATGCACCTGGATGCGGTCAAAATTCTGCGCAAGTGTTTCAATTGTCAGTGGCATGCTCCCAAAACCTTGCGACCCAAGAACAACCTGATTCCCGTCACCACTGCATGGCCATTTCAAAAATGGGAAATCGACGTGGTGGGACCATTTCCAGACGCACTAGGTGCGGTGAAGTTTATCATAGTGGCTGTTGATTACTTTACAAAATGGGTAGAGGTAAAACCACTCGCCTCAACCACCGCTATGATAACAAGAAAATTCATCTGGGAACATATCATCTGTCGTTTCGGTTTACCAATGTGCATAGTGTAACAACCCGCACTTTTGTGCGTTGTTACTACTCGTTACACTCGTTACGCCTAGCACCAGAGATTCGGATCATAATGTAACTATATCGTATACATCGCTATTCGAAGGATAATCGCATATTTTCGATATACAACATCACGATACTACACTACTATCACACTGACACTCACAGAGGCATTGAGTGAGGACCTATTCTACCCTCCTCAATGGCCGTGATGTGTCGAACGTAAACAATTAACGCTAACAAGGACCCCCGGGTAAGTGCTGTAGCTCCAGTCGTCATGACGATGATGACAACACGAGTAAACGGTACCCCGTCAGTCTTTGTGGCACTACACAAAATAACGTTCACGATGAAATCAAGAAAGGTCCTATACTACCCTCATTGATGGCCGTGCAACGTCGATAATAATCGCATACTCGAATCGGAAACCGACTGTTAATTATCGAAACTTTGGATTATGGATACGTAAATACGACCCCTAGTGATATATATATATCTATAATAATATAATAATAACAATATATTGATAATATAAACTAATTATGGACGTACACGCTTCGAAAACTATCAAAACGATCAAAAACGGGAAATTCCAAGCGTCAGGATGTCTATCCGGACGGATGGACCATCCGGACGGATGGACATGCGCACGGATGGCCATCCGCACGCATGGGCCATCCGCACGGATGGGCCATCCGCACGGATGGGCTATCCGGGCCTGATCCCTCTTCTTCTCCTCTTTCGCCTATAAATAGCCTGCCACACCACTATTCAAGTGATGTGATAGCTCCTGTTCAACCACACGCGCACCAAGACCCTTTTCTCTCGATTTCCTCGCGATTCCGGTAAGATTTCAACCTAAAACTTGTACTTCTACGATCTACACTCAATTCTACATCATTCTATCTTTCACAACTCAAATTCTAACCGTGAAATCTACGGATTTGAGGCGTTTTGAGGTGATGTCACCAAGAGTTCTTATGGACTTCAAGTTGGGGTCTCATTTCACTATAAACGACTCAGATCCAGGTGATTTCCACATGTGTTAATGATAAATCACACCTAAATCTGTGCGATTTCGAGTTAACCATGAAGAACCACCATGAACGGCCAGATCTGATGGAACGGGGTGATTCCCGGCCGTTAGAATGAGTCGGAATTGACGGAACTTCAAGTGTTAGTGCGAAATTACACAACCCTAGTAAAAACGAACGTATTCTTTCCGTTAAACATTCAGAAACGGTGGTCAGAGTGCGAACCAGACAAGTCAGTCCGCACGGATGGCCCTAGTCCGCACGAATGACATGTCAGTCCGCACGGATGACATGTCAGTCCGCACGGACCACTGCCATCCGCACGAATCATGATGTCCGCACGCACACCCCACCCGCGCGTACTGTTATCCGCACGGATCATGACACCGCACGCACATGTCATCCGCACGGATGACATGTCACCCGCGCGCACAAGTCAACCGTGCGCACACTCATCCGCGCGCTCAAGCAAGGCCCATCCGCACGCACAACACCACTGTCCGCACGTATGACACATCATCCGCACGGATGGCTTGTCATCCGGACGGACAGCAAGGCAATCCGTACGGATGGGGACCAATTGACCTAACGAGTAACTTTTGAAGGCAATCTTGCTTAACCGTACTTCGTTTACTCTATTTCTTCAAGGATCATTACAGACAACTCGTAACCGACTCAATCAAGTTGTAATCTCGCTAAATACGCACTGTGAGTATACTTGAACCCTTTTTAATCGAATTTTGGGTGTAACATACGTTTCTAACAAATCGAACTGATCAAACGAAATACTCAATCAATCGAACTATCACTTGCGAATAACTGTTATGCATAGATATACGTGATGCTAGTTGCATATGTGCTAGGACTTATACTCGCGACGTCCCACCAAGACTAGTATAGTACTATTGCGCCCGACGGGGTCTAGTTATGCCATCGTACATTCGAGCATCGAGGACTTAGTTGGTAGTATCAGTTTTGTGAGTATATATGTCGTGTACTACGTTTATGCATGTGGAAATTCGCAGCACTTTTTATCTATATGCTATACTATTCAAACCTGTATACTCGCCAATACTTTTGTATTGACAAACTATTTTTACGTATGTTGCAGGCTAGATCGCAGACTATATCAAATCAAGCTAGGGAGTCTAGAAACTCAACTAAAATCTAGGTTGTTGGATTTATATTGTTCGAGAGGACAAGAAATCTGTGATAACTTATGTGATTGTATTATTTGTTAGTATGGGATAACGAATGTATTAAATATTATCGCAATATAGTTGTTATGGATTCTCTTGAGCAATCTGATTCGCCTAGTGCCGCGCCCCGATGATTCCGCCACCGGTTGGGGTGTGACAGATTGGTATCAGAGCCATAACTATAGGGAATTAGGTCAGACTCGACCTAGTCAGGGTCGACGTCTTAGAAATTGACCTAGTCTATAGTCTAAGTACCAACAGGCCTACTCATACGAACCCGGTGGGGTTTGTATTGGGCTTACGTGATACTCTCGATCGACATTGCTAAAAGCTACAACTTTGTGTGAACACCGCGTACTACAACTTCACACGAAGAAGCCTTCCTAAGGCTGAAATACTACTTAGCCTTTCCTAAGGCCGACACAATATACACGTTTTCGAAAATACTCGCATAACGAAACCGAACGATCCAGTCGAGATCAGGTGTGAAGAACCAAGAACTCTCGGTAGGATTGCTCACTCAGCGCATTTTTCTAGCACGAGAACTTTTCATCGAGTTAGGAGTGACATCCACATCTCGACGAAAGTCTCCATTTCGAACTCTAGTGGAACTCACAAATTTATTCGAAGAGCATAACCACAATTAGGAACGAAACTGTTAAGTCAGGGGTGAAACCCGTACCTTAATAAGTCGTCCCACTCTCTATAAACTGGTTTTCAAAAGCTCTCACCAAGGACTTAACTATTGCAATAACTCGAGCCACGCGATGACTAGGAAGACGAATGCCATGAGCTGCATCCCAGTGGAAGCATGGAGTCTTCTAGGTCAACGCGCGCGCACGAACCTGTTGAATATAGTTGGGTTACCTTGGGTAGTCAACGCCTAAACACCCAAGGCACTCTATCATACGACCCGCCAATTTTATAATGATCGGGACTTATTTACGTTTTGAAACTTTACGCTTTATCGATTTCTCGATGTAACGATTTCCACTCCCTACTTTATAAACGCACGATTCGCACAGCCATCGTAATCTAAAACGAAACCCGAATGTTCGCAACAAAACTAATGCATAATCTATCGCCTTCGCTCTCGTTTTCTCACTTCGACGCGACCTCGCTTATTCTAAATCGACCTGTATATGCATGATTACAAATTACATTTATATAAATATATATATATACGTATAAACAAACAAGTCATTGTGTGAGAACTTAGGAAATTCGTGTCTCCTATGTGGCTCCTATGTGATTCGTATTACTACTATACTATCGCATCAAGTTTTGAACGCGCTCAATCGCAACGCAAAACTCAAAAATCATTATGATCGAATCTCACTCCAAGTCTCTTCCTGTCTAGATGCCTTCCAACAACTCTACCTCGAGACGAGTAGCTAAGAGGAAAGCCAAACGAAGCGCCGAGAAGAGAATTGCTTCACTTGTGATTAAGGAAGTGAGTAAGCTTAGTTCTCAATTTGCCGCTCGAGCGCACTCTCTCAGCCACTCTCGAGCTTCGGAAGACGTTAAGACAGGAGAGCCGCAATCTACTTTTCTCTACAAGCACTTCAAAGCCTATAACCCGATGGAGTTCACGGGTGAAAGAGGTGCGACTCAACTACTCCAGTGGTTCGATTCTATCGAAGTTACCCTTCGTCAAAGTGGGTGTCCCGATAGTCTTCGTACTACTTGCGCCACCGGAGTATTTCAATCGCGAGCACTCGACTGGTGGACCGCCGAACGTAACAAACGTGGGATCTCCGCAGCTTACGCTCTCTCGTGGAATGAGCTGAAAGAGCTCATGGAGAAGGAGTACTGTCCTCCTCATGAGATTCAGAAGCTGGAAAACGAATTTTGGGAAATCAAGCAAACCAAAGGTGACAATGCTGGCTACACCGCAAGGTTCAAACAGCTTAGCATAATCTGCCCAAGTCAAGTCAACACCCCGGGGAAGGCCATCGCAAAGTACATTCGTGGCTTGCCTGAGTGTGTGGGTGATTTTGTCGAAGCTGCAAGGCCTGCTACCATCAAAGAAACCTACCGCTTAGCCGCAGAAATCAACAACAAACGACTAATGGAAGGATTATTCTCAAAGAATCCTGTCAAGCAAGCTCATCAAGTAATCGCCAGTAATCTTTTAGGCGAACATGCTGACGAATCTTCTAATGAATCTACTGACGAACCTTCCGACAAATCTACTGGCGATTCTTCTAATGAATCAGCTAACAATTCTTCTGACGGATCTGCCAACGATTCCTTGGACAAATCTGCTGCCGATTCTTCTGACAGATCTGCCGACGGATCTTCCGACAAATCAGCCAAAGACTCCGCAATCGAGTCTTCAGACGAATCCTCCAACGACGACACTTCTTCGCAAGACACCGACAAACCCAGCCGCAAGCGAAAGACTTCAAGCCCGAACTCATCAACAACCGAACTGCTGCAACCGGAACCTCTTCGAACCGTTCCGATGTTTCCAAAACGAGCCTACACTGGAACTCATCCTCAGTGTTACTCGTGTACCTATCATCATCCAGTTGGGGATGACTGTCGCTATTGCAATAACTGCAACCGTTACGGTCACTTCACCCGCAACTGCCGCATCGAACCGTGAACTTGAGTACAACAACAACAGCTCCAGCAAAAGTCTTCAAGCATCAGACATCTAGCAAGCGTAGGATAAAGTTGTAATGATACGATTTTCGATGGTAATTTCTAAGTTTTGAACCTACTCTCTTATTCGAAGTTACCACTATGTGTGACATTAGCTCTTGTTTTCGTTTTCTCTTCCGCTCTCAAATCGTCGCACTTAGACTAGATTCACACACATACTATATACTATATCACGAAATAATGTGTTTTACCCTCACTGCACTTTTAGAACGAGGTACGATAAACGTGCAAGGAACGATTAATCGCGGGTGCACACGGGATTACTTGGGTCAGTGCACGGAGATCGTAGTGAATTCTAAGGTGCCATAGCGTTTTGACAAAAGGTGACACCAAAACACGGGATGAAGGTAGTAGGGGTCGGGCAAGGTGTGCCTTATCATACTACCGAAGTTCCGTGAAGAAAGTGCCACGTAGAGTTGAACGTTATTAGACCTATATACTATTGTGATTATTTTCAACACACTACACTCAATCGCAAGGCGTAACAACTGAAATTGCATCATCGCAAGACTTGTCGTAAGTCTGCAAACGCAATGCAATCGCCTCATCGATGGACTCTGGGGAGTCTACCTCGCAGGACAATTGCATCAACGCAAGACTGGTCGTAAGTCTATAGCAAGCAATCTCATCAAACACACTAACGCTCACAATATTATCGGGTGAGGACCTATTCTACCCTCCTCGATAGCTGTGATGCGTCGCAATGTAACGTTAAGTTTACTCGAAACAAAACTCGACTAATCGCAATCATTTCTTATGTGCATCTCGAAAACTCTATCGCTTATTATGTGAATCGCTATCGTCTACTGTGTATCAATCCTCGCTATACCGTTATCCGTGATATTCGTGTTAAGTTAGCACACGACCTCGCTTCACGAGATGAAGCTCATATGGTTAAGGCAGGATGTTTTAGCCATATCAGCAACCTTTCGTGGAAAAAGGCCATGTGGGGTCTAATGCTAGTCCAACTCTGTGGTGTTAATCAATCGAACCGAACCGCGTAAGTCGAACCGCATACCTCCATCGTTTGCAACACAACAACTATCGATTATTCTAATCCGTTTATCATCACCGTCATCACAAATGTTTCGTGTTTATTCGTTTAATCACCTAAATCGCTGATCGCCTATCGTGTATAATCTACCGCTTATCGCTCGTTTGGTGTTCATTGCAGTCTGTATGGTATTAAGTACACATGACACCGCTTCACGAGGCAAAGCTAACATGGTTAAGCACGGAGTTTCGCCATGGTAGTAAACCCCCGTGGAAACGTGCCATGTGGGTGTCATGTGGAATTTAATCGAAAACGCGCTATTCGCTTCTCGCTTGTCAACTCGCTGGATTAATCTATTCGATCCTATCTTATGCTCGATCCGACTTTCTATCGATTGGGCCGGGTAAACGCAATTCTATCCGAGTCATATCGGCACACCTGACACTGCCCCATGAAACGGAAGTAATATGGGCGAAACATGGTGGATACGCCGCTGGTAATTCCTATATATAAGTGTTTTAAACATATTAACGAACTTCCGTGGGAAGGTGCCAAGTGGGGCTTGATGCCAAATTTATTCTTTTCAAAAGGTTAAAACTGATTTGTATAAAACTTTTATTAAAACTATGGAACAAATGAAATTCCTCACAGTGTGGGAGTAACATCGAATCAGCTTAACCCCATACTCAAAAGGAGCGTCATGAGTTCAAATTTTCCTTAAAACCTTTTTCAAAGATCAAAAACAAGATTTTCCTGAGATATTGGTTCAACACTGAGTTCAACTAGAACCCGTATCATAGGAGAGTTTACGTAACCTTCGTTTTCATTTTCGAATTCCTTAAAATGTTAGAAGCTTAAACTTCCTTGTAACATCGGTTAACATCGATTCTGTTGACCGCACGTTAAGAAGGAAAATTTTCAAAAAGATTATCACCTTAAATCCCTTTTTAATATCTAAAACGATCGCTTCTTGTAACGTTGGTTAACGATCGACTCAGTTAACTCTACGTCATGAGAAACCTTTCAAATTACAATCGTATCGAACTAACGAATTCTACACAAGACAAGGTACTTTGGAATGCCAACTCGTGGGACTAATACTTTCGTCTTTACATCGTCTTCTCGCTATCGCAGTCAATTCCGCTTATTCGAAACGTTCACGCTGTCAACTTACGGTCAAACCACTCGCTGTGTCGCTACTTGTACAAAACCAGCTCTTAGAAGTCTACCTATTGGATTAATTTCGGGACGAAATTTCCTAAAGTAGGGGAGACTGTAACAACCCGCACTTTTGTGCGTTGTTACTACTCGTTACACTCGTTACGCCTAGCACCAGAGATTCGGATCATAATGTAACTATATCGTATACATCGCTATTCGAAGGATAATCGCATATTTTCGATATACAACATCACGATACTACACTACTATCACACTGGCACTCACAGAGGCATTGAGTGAGGACCTATTCTACCCTCCTCAATGGCCGTGATGTGTCGAACGTAAACAATTAACGCTAACAAGGACCCCCGGGTAAGTGCTGTAGCTCCAGTCGTCATGACGATGATGACAACACGAGTAAACGGTACCCCGTCAGTCTTTGTGGCACTACACGAAATAACGTTCACGATGACATCAAGAAAGGACCTATACTACCCTCATTGATGGCCGTGCAACGTCGATAATAATCGCATACTCGAATCGGAAACCGACTGTTAATTATCGAAACTTTGGATTATGGATACGTAAATACGACCCCTAGTGATATATATATATATCTATAATAATATAATAATAACAATATATTGATAATATAAACTAATTATGGACGTACACGCTTCGAAAACTATCAAAACGGTCAAAAACGGGAAATTCCAAGCGTCAGGATGTCTATCCGGACGGATGGACCATCCGGACGGATGGACATGCGCACGGATGGCCATCCGCACGCATGGGCCATCCGCACGGATGGGCCATCCGCACGGATGGGCTATCCGGGCCTGATCCCTCTTCTTCTCCTCTTTCGCCTATAAATAGCCTGCCACACCACTATTCAAGTGATGTGACAGCTCCTGTTCAACCACACGCGCACCAAGACCCTTTTCTCTCGATTTCCTCGCGATTCCGGTAAGATTTCAACCTAAAACTTGTACTTCTACGATCTACACTCAATTCTACATCATTCTATCTTTCACAACTCAAATTCTAACCGTGAAATCTACGGATTTGAGGCGTTTTGAGGTGATGTCACCAAGAGTTCTTATGGACTTCAAGTTGGGGTCTCATTTCACTATAAACGACTCAGATCCAGGTGATTTCCACATGTGTTAATGATAAATCACACCTAAATCTGTGCGATTTCGAGTTAACCATGAAGAACCACCATGAACGGCCAGATCTGATGGAACGGGGTGATTCCCGGCCGTTAGAATGAGTCGGAATTGACGGAACTTCAAGTGTTAGTGCGAAATTACACAACCCTAGTAAAAACGAACGTATTTTTTCTGTTAAACATTCAGAAACGGTGGTCAGAGTGCGAACCAGACAAGTCAGTCCGCACGGATGGCCCTAGTCCGCACGAATGACATGTCAGTCCGCACGGATGACATGTCAGTCCGCACGGACCACTGCCATCCGCACGAATCATGATGTCCGCACGCACACCCCACCCGCGCGTACTGTTATCCGCACGGATCATGACACCGCACGCACATGTCATCCGCACGGATGACATGTCACCCGCGCGCACAAGTCAACCGTGCGCACACTCATCCGCGCGCTCAAGCAAGGCCCATCCGCACGCACAACACCACTGTCCGCACGTATGACACATCATCCGCACGGATGGCTTGTCATCCGGACGGACAGCAAGGCAATCCGTACGGATGGGGACCAATTGACCTAACGAGTAACTTTTGAAGGCAATCTTGCTTAACCGTACTTCGTTTACTCTATTTCTTCAAGGATCATTACAGACAACTCGTAACCGACTCAATCAAGTTGTAATCTCGCTAAATACGCACTATGAGTATACTTGAACCCTTTTTAATCGAATTTTGGGTGTAACATACGTTTCTAACAAATCGAACTGATCAAACGAAATACTCAATCAATCGAACTATCACTTGCGAATAACTGTTATGCATAGATATACGTGATGCTAGTTGCATATGTGCTAGGACTTATACTCGCGACGTCCCACCAAGACTAGTATAGTACTATTGCGCCCGACGGGGTCTAGTTATGCCATCGTACATTCGAGCATCGAGGACTTAGTTGGTAGTATCAGTTTTGTGAGTATATATGTCGTGTACTACGTTTATGCATGTGGAAATTCGCAACACTTTTTATCTATATGCTATACTATTCAAACCTGTATACTCGCCAATACTTTTGTATTGACAAACTATTTTTACGTATGTTGCAGGCTAGATCGCAGACTATATCAAATCAAGCTAGGGAGTCTAGAAACTCAACTAAAATCTAGGTTGTCGGATTTGTATTGTTCGAGAGGACAAGAAATCTGTGATAACTTATGTGATTGTATTATTTGTTAGTATGGGATAACGAATGTATTAAATATTATCGCAATATAGTTGTTATGGATTCTCTTGAGCAATCTGATTCGCCTAGTGCCGCGCCCCGATGATTCCGCCACCGGTTGGGGTGTGACACATAGTTACCGACAACGGCACCAACTTCGCTGTCGACGACTTTCAAAAATGGCTAAAGGAACTACACATTGAACACATATTCTCCTCAGTGGCGCATCCGCAAGGGAATAGCCAAGTAGAGAGTATCAATAAAAGTTTAGTTGAAGGCATCAAGGCACGGTTGGGAACAGCCAGACGAGGCTGGGTCGATGAACTCCCTAGTATCCTATGGGCTCACAGGACAAGCCCAAAGACAAGTCACGGTGAGACACCCTTCAGCCTGGTCTATGGCACTGAGGCGGTGATCCCCGCTGAAGTAGGTCTCCCCTCACCCCGAATGTTGGCTATCAACAAAATAGACAACAATGAGGAACGCAGGGTTGACTTGGACCTCCTAGAAGAAAGACGTGAAAATGCAGCAATCAACAAGGCCAGGTACAAAACCAAACTTGAAAAATACTACAATGCACGCGTCCGCATTTGTACCTTCAACCCGGGAGACTATGTCCTTCGTGACAATGAAGCATCTAACGCGGAGCGCCCAGGGAAACTTGCCCCCAAGTGGGAAGGACCCTACCTCATCCAAGAGGTCCTGGGCAAGGGCGTGTATAAACTGCAAACGTTAGATGGTGAACCTATCGCACGCACATGGAATGCACAACAACTTCGACGCTGTTACATGTAAGCCATGTTTTACATTTTCCATCTAACCTATCGGGCCGCATGCCATTTGCAAATAAATGAACGATTCAATGCAATATTGTTTATTTCCTTCTGTTACAAATGCGTGTTCCACTTTGCGGTATCCGCAAAAACAGATTGGCAAAATCTTCATTCGCGATACCCACACAAAGTGGTGACCACACACAAACATTGTAATAGGCCAGCAAGGGTATAGAGTATACTCAACCGCGCTTTACAGCCGGTAGGGTTCTTCATACTTGCATATCACCTAGATATGCAAAAGGAAAACCCAGACGTAGTACTATTCACGATAACACTAATTCATACAGTTCAAACATGCAAGTAGTAAAAACACTTGTACAAAGTGAACAAAAACAGTTAAAACTTTATATTCAGAAAAATTTCTACACCTATGCGGTGCACAAGAAATTTACATAAAGTTTCTACAATTTACACCAATGAGGAAACAAAAAAGGGCACACAGGCCAACCTAGTCTTTCTTTGTACCGCTGGACTCCGTACCACCCTTGTCATCACCAGCAGTCTTTTCCTCCTCTTCCTTATCAGCATATAACAACCGCAAGCGGTCCACATAGTCTTCCGCATCCAAGCATTTATCAAGTTCTTCAAGGGCGGAAATGGACATGTCGTTGTACGCCGCAAGAGCGGCATCAAGACGCGCTTCGGTATCCACGCCATGAAACCCGGACCTTTCATCGGTATATTTCCCTTGGGCTAAGACGTTGATATGACTGATGCAACGGTTGTAGCCAGCTTTAAAACCAGCCTCCCGCGCATGCAGCCTAATCTGCTCTACACCATCTGCGTTCTCAGGTGCGTCGAGGATAGCCTTAACAATCTGCAACGCACAAGTAATACGGTTATCACAGGCAAATCTAAAACGAAAGCAAAGGCACCGGATACTTACATGCCCAATACCGTGATCACGCATCCAATCGCGATCATCCTTGAGCTGATCGAATGAAGAAACAAGGCTATCCCTAGCCTCGGCAGCCTCCCTTGCCCGCGTTTCAGCTTCAGCAGCACGGGCAGTGACCTCCTCAATAATGGCCACCCGGCTCCGCACTTCAGCCTTTTAACAAGGAAAACACAAGCATACAAAGATGATCAATCACACTTGTGGAATATATATACAAAGTCAAGAGCAAAAGAAACTCATACCTGGAGGCCCTTAACAGTCTTGGTTAAGTTGGTACGGTATGCATTTGCTTCTTCAAGAGCCTTGGCAGCACGGGCCTCCGCCTCCTTGGCCTCTTCAAGAGCCTTGGCAGTACGAGCCTCCGATTCCTTGGCCTCTTTGACAGCGGCCTCAGCTGCGGCTTTCTCCTTGGCCAAAGCAGCGTTCGCTGCCTTGACATTTGTCAACTCCTGACGAACACGAAACAGAGTTTCATTCTGTTTGGCCCAAGATTCTTTCCAAGTCTTGCGCTCATTAGAAAGTTTTTCATTCCAACTCTTGCGCTCATCAGAGAGCAGTTTGGCAAGGGTACGAACCTGTTTAAGACCAGAAGTTGCAGCCCACTCTTCAGTCTGCTTATGCTGCTCAAAGGCAGCCTTATCCTTTTTAAGTTGCTCCGCACCTTCACGATCAGCTTTAACCAACTCTTCAGCCTCAGCCCGCAAGCGAGCAGTTTCCTCCTCCTTGCGCCCCAGCACCTTATAGTCTTCCATAATGGCATTTGCCATTATGGAACTCCCCACAAGCATGGAGGAGAGTTGATTGATCCGGAGCTCACATGGCAAATCGCGGGCCCAGTTAACTTCAAAAGGGGTGCCCAGACCACCCAAAATCTCCCTACACGCGGAGGGATCAGTGGCAATATCATCCCCTTGCATAACATTCCAAGGGGGACGGTGATAGTTCACAGCCCGGTATTCAGTATAGCTACGGTAGTAGAACTCTAATTCAGACTCTTCAGGCTGAATAGGAGGCCCTTTAAAACCCGCACCCCCAGAAGCGGAACCAGAAGCTTTCTCGGCAGCAGGATATTTTTTCTGTTCAGCATCAGAAAACTTCAGGTTCAGGTCATCAATGTCCTGCGGGGAGATCAGATTATCATGGGAGTCCACCGTGTCATAGATCTGAGCCGCAGGCCCCTTCCCAGTATCCTCTGCCCGCACAGAGGGCTCAGGCACCACTTTAATAGAAGGGCTTCTGGTAAATTCTTTATTAACCCCCGCATCCGCAGCTGTGTCATGCAAGAGGGAATGAGGAGCATCAAACAAGGAGAACCCTTCGTCTTGCGGTTCTGCAGACAAAGCAACAATAACCATCAAATACAAGTTACAATAGCAAAACACTTGTAAAGGTTACGAATCACTTACCAGATATAAACGCAGGCTTCGCCTGAGATACAGCAGTGGTCCGTTTGGTTTGTATCCTCGGACGCTTCTTCTCACCGACATCAGCAGCCTTATCATCTATCTTTCGCTTCCTTTTCTCATCAGCAGGTTTGGAACCCGCAGAAGATCCACCTGCCGCCGCACCACCACCTGGAACACCCAAACCCTCAAGGGTGTCAGATACCACCACATAATCGGTATATCTGCGGAAACAAGAACGAGAGATACCTGTCGCCTGCGGCACCAAAGGAGGAACAACAGCAGCCTCCGGCTTTTTCTTGCCGCGACCCCGCACAGCTTTCTCCACATGCTTCTTCTCCGCATGCTTCTTGGGGGCACCTTTCACTTCAAATTTCCCCAAGGCCCCAAGAGTACCTGCGTTTAAATCATCAAGGTGAACCTCCTTACAAGGCAAGTAAGAAGATTATGGATTATACCTTTGCCTTGCGGCAGGGATGCATTCAATGCCTCGCGTTTAGGAACGCGAAAGTTGTTGACAATGGTCAAGTTAAAACCTTCACCTTCCACACACGGAAGTAACTCAACCTTGCCTGTGAAGTTCGGATCAAATATCCTCCACAGCGCAGCATCCTCTGATAGTACACTCACAAATTAGTAACAAACAAAGGAAGTAAGAAAACCGCAGAAGAGTAAAAACACTTACCACCACTCTTTTCCCGCACAACGGGCCTTGCCTTCCTATCAGGCCTGGTCAACATCATCCGCAGCACCCACAACTGCGAGTTGTCCAGCTTCTGATGCTCAATACTCTTCAACCTAGGGAACCACTCAACCGTCTTCGAACTAGGAAGATCAATATCCTCCGCAGGGATGGTCTCATTCACATTCCGCAATGTCATGTTAGCAACAACCGTGGCAGCCTTAATGTAGAAGAACTTGGTCTTCCACTTTGTAATACCCTTCGGAGGAGTCATCAGCTTGGGGCTCCCATACCGTTGGCCAAAAGAAAAGAACCCGGTGTTCACCGTCAACTGGTAGAACCGCCAGAAATTTTCAACAGTAATCTCCAAACCAAGAGCACGAAAAGTGTACTCAAAGTTTCTAATACGAATCATCCCGAACGGACTCATCTAGGAGATATGGAGTTTATAATACTCCAAAACCTCAGCAACAAACACAGTCAATGGTAAACGAAGGTTACCATCAACGAAGGAATCAGCCCACATGGTGACGTAACCAGCCGGAGCGTCGGCACCGGTTTCACCTTCCTGTGGGAAGACAGCCCCAAACTCCTGGGGCATCTGGATGCTGGTCATCAGGTTGTTAAACAGAACCTTCGACCACTTCAGCACTGGTAGGCCCCCGCCGGGGGCACTACCACCTTCTTCTTCCTCTTCTGCCACCACCGGCGAAGAGGGATCAGGGTTTTCACCCTCAGCATTATGTGGATTGGATGGTTCCGCCATCAAGGAATATAAAAAAGAAGGCAGAAGAATGATATCACAAGAAACTTAGAAACCTCACCGAAATTTCAGACAAGTTTATCGGAGAATATGAAGAATGCTCTCTTTCCCTCACAGGAAAAATTTTCAAATTTTGAACAAGTGAGGAGAAATCGAAGGGTTTCCCCTTATATACGCATCGCAATTAATGCGATGCAGTAACCGACTCATCATCTTCAAAATGGGCGAATAACGCGACGCCACGTGTTCAGCAACGGTTCCGCTGACGGTTACCACACACGCGTGGCCGTCCACGCGACTGACAAAAGAGACTTTTACACTCCTTGCTACAGTGCATTAATGACCTCGGGCAGTGCAAACGTCCTTTCATTTCAGCACATGCCAGAAAATCCTACCAACTTTCACCAACTCACACGTGCGTTCAGCCACGTATGTGGCACAAAAGCGACAACAATATCCAAACATAAGCGGCATGCGGTTCCTCTGGTTTACCGCACCATAACCCATATCGCATGTCGTTTTTTACATACCCCTCAAAAAAGGCAAAAATAAATATCTCTACATTAGGTAAAGGGGTATAACCAATATCCGCATATACCTACGAGCACACGTGGAATATGCGGAGATGACACACACGAGCCCGTACAGGTGTGTCAGATACTCAGAACCAGCGTGGTTCTTTGGACTGCGAAAACCGCTTCTCAGGATGCGACAAACCGCGTTCCATGCAAGCTTCTTCAAGTTTCAAATCCCTCGTGTCCGGTTCACAACCACGGAGGGAATGCAAACAGCTTCTCCTTAGGATAAAGGACAAGTATGCTGAGCAACCGCACATCAGCAACCCTGACTCCTGATCCTTCAAGAGCCACATACAGGTTTCAAGCTCTCTAGAAGCGAGTTCTTTGCTGCAAACCGCAGACACTCACGAGTAGCTGCGGCAAACTACAAATACGCAAATTGTAGCTACGAAAGAGCCACGACTAAACTACCACGCGGTTGATCAAAGCTACTTCCAGGAAAACTGCTTTCCAACTAAGTGTGAAGGAAAGTGGTTACAGAACGAATGCGGACGAGTTTCACCCAGATTCCCAAGTATCTAAGGTGATCTCCTTCGGCAACACTACTTAAAGGAAAACTACTTTCCACCAAAGCGTGAAGGAAAGTAGCTAAGGAACAGCGGTAACAAGTCTGCTTATGACTGTTTGCCCACATATGGACCGCATAGAATAAACAATGGTGGGCTCTACCATGCCTATGACCATGTTTATTTGCCCGTAGTCCAGATTCAAATTGTTCGACCAAACACGGCCAACAATGACGCAAATATCCCACGTAGCTCGACCACACATGGCCAACGATGTGCAGCAACGAGGTAACCGCAAAGGACGTGCGGTTACTTGAGAGCTAAACCGTAAAAGACGTGCGGTTACTTGAGAGTTAAACTGGAAGAACACGAACACCCCACAAAACAGGGATCATCGTTGAATGTCCAGTTGATGAACACAGAGCTTGAGCAAAGTACTTACAAACATTGCATCAGCTGGCGCAGAGGTTACAACTAGAGTGGCGATCACGGACATCTTCCGTCACCATCTCAAAGGTTGATTCGAACCCTGCTAACATCTTCAGTCACCGTCTCAAAGGTTGGTTCGAAACACCAACAGGTGGCTAATGACATCAAAGAAAGGTAGACAATATTACCGGATCAAATCCTTGGCGGAGAATTCCCCATTAGACGGAACTTACTCACCGGTACGGAAGAGACGTCACCGGAACCGCAGCTTGAGTTACTGAAAGTAGGAGCCATCTGCATGGCCCATATTCTACCTTCTAGACACCATAGTCTAGTATCCCTCCCACATGCAACTTGCATAAGGAAGGAACACTAGACTGGGGGACTTGAAGGGGTATGGTCCCAGATCTCGCGTCAGCACGACCGCGAGTGACCATTACCCTTATCAAAAACCCCCACCAGCAAGAACTTATATGTGTCCGTGCGGGCACGCGCGAACACAGCGGTTGAAACCAATCTGTCCATTGATGAGAAGACTTACCTTAAGTACGAGAACGAATGTTATGCATAGCGATGCGGCCTGGCACCGCATCCTATGAACATTTTCGTCATGATAAAGGATCTGGACAACAGTAACGGTCACCAAGCGGCGATGCGGCACGGCACCGCATCCCGCATACATCTTGGCCAGAACAAGAACGCGGGAACGACATCAGTTACCGCAAGCAGCGATGCGGCCTGGCACCGCATCCTGCCTACAAGGCAAGTGGGTCTGACACCACAGTGCAAGTGGCACTGGGAACAGTCGCCTATCAGCCCACATGGCCACATGTGTGCAACAGTCTGACACCACAGTAGGACGTGGCATCACTACCATAACCGACAGGTCTGACACACCTGCAAGAGACTGTGCGATGTCAGACTAGCTACTTAACTACCCTCCTTCACTCCTCGGCTATAAATACCCATCCCAAACCAGGTTTGAGGTATCTTTTCTCAACTCTCTCACTACTACTACTATCACACTTTGCTTCCCAAGCAAATTACTGATTCTCACACCGGAGAGTGGTAACAAGGAGCACCCCCCACCCCATCCTCCTTGTTACGAGTCACGGCTTGTTTCCTTGTGCAGGAAACCAACTAGCGGACGATCCAGCCGGTGATCCTCGGAAAGAAGGGATTAACCCTACTTGATGAGACCAGTGAGTTAACCCTAACCGGTTAACCATTGTTTCATCACCTTTCAATGAGAACATACTCCAACAAGTGACTAGGTCTGATGTAACATTCATTGCTAACCCACCAACAAGACCTGAGGAGGTTACACCCCTTGAGTTACATGTAACTCTTGGTGGTAGACCAAGTGAAGCAGCCACTACAAATGTTGAACCCACTGGTTTACATTTGGACAATGGTTACATCAATAAGACTTCCTTGGAGGCAATTCCTTCTATAGCACCTCTGATAACCACTAGTGAGTTTGTTTTGACCACTGGTACCATCAAAAGGTTATCATGTGTTGAGGGAAGAAGTCCCCAGAACCAAGAAAAAGGGGCATCAGTGGATGACTATTGGAATACATTCCCTGAGTCAACCACTGTTACAACCATTGTTAGTGGGAAATCAGAGGATCCGATTAAGTTGGATGATGATTTAAAGTACCTAGAATTGACGGAGATAATTGACAAACTGGATACCTCTGTTGAAGAAATCAAAGAAATGTTGCAACAGTTGTTGAAAGTTCAACAGGTGCAACCCACTGCTGTTCCAGCTCAAGCATCTGCTCCACCACAAGCACCTGCTACAAATGAGTTATGGAATCTATTTCAACCCCTGCTCCAACAACAACAAGAAATGGCTAATCAGCAGCATGCAATACATGTTCAAATGCTGAGAAACATGATGGAGTCAAGGTTTAAAGATACTCAAGCTGACATCAAGGCTATAAAGGCCCATATACTGAACACCATTGGCACTGCTCCTCCCACTATTCTCTTCATTGATAACCCCCCTCCAGATAATGCCAAAAAGGGGGAGAAAATAAAGCAGTGGAAGAAGAAGGGTATTGAAGATGGTATGCTCAAAAACATCCCTTTGCCAGATGGATCCAAAAAGATTGATGTTACCACTAATGCAATTGCTGATGCATTAGCTGAGGTAAAAAAGGATAGAGAGGCTAAGGATAAAGCCAGGTGGGAACAGGAGAAGAAAGCTTTCATGGAGCTGAATGCACAGGGTACTTCTGAACCAATGAATGTTGAAAATTCTAAGGATGAAAAGAAGAAGCCCACTAGACAAGTGAGGCAACCCAAACACACACCATCCAGACCTACAAAGCATACCTCCAACTAAAGGCTCCAAACCTCAAACTGCAACACAAACAGCTGTTGTAACTCCTGCTGTATCAACAACTGTTGATACTTCAGTAGTTTCAACAACTGCCAGCCAAACATCTGCCATCTCTTCAACACACACTACTTCAACACACACCACAACCACTGCCCTACCACCACCACCAAAAATCACTTCACCACCAAAAACAACCTCACCACCATCACCTCCTGCTAAAAAGCAGAAGACATCAGATGTTACAACATCTGTTGTAATGACAACAGTGGTTGAAACACCAGTTGTTTCAACAACTGTTAGTCAGCCACCTTCTACCACTCAAAAAACCACCACTGATCCACCCAAAACATCATCAACCTCTCCTACAATAAAAAGGAGAAGGATTTTTATACCTGATGATGATTCTCCATCACCACCACCAACATCCTCACAATCTCTTTCACTTGTTAATATCCCAAACCCTATTCCTCTCTCATCAGCTCATGTACAACAACCAATCACTGCCTTCACTCCTGCAGGTTTCCAATATCCTCTTGAACTCATTGCTGTCAGAGAAGAGATCAAATCCTTCTACTATGAGGATGATCCTGCTAAAAGGAAGTTGTCACAACCCCCGCCCCCTTATCTGTCCCGGGAACGGGCGGCCGCTAGCTCAGTGGCGGTGGTATCAATATTTATTAATTTGGCAGCGGAAATTTTATCAGGACCGTAGTTAGGAAATATTTTATCAGAGTAAAACCACCTTATTTGATATTAATAATCACATGGGTAAAATCCAAGTTTCTTATTACAACATAGGGTTAAACCCTCTTTCATTGAGTTTAAAACATCGTATTTTAGATAACTTTTATAGCCACAGTTTTACAAGCCGTCCGTGCTCTCGAGCTGGCTTTTTACTACTTGGCTTTCACATTGTGTTACCTGAAACACGTGTTTAAAAACATTTGTCAGTGGGAAATACTGGTGAGTGAATCCCAATTTAATCAAGAAACATTTTATCAATTAAAACAGTATTGAGAGCGATCACATTGTTTATGTCTACACAATTACTCCATTAGTACTGTCAATCCTGACTTGTGGGTCATATTACACATTGGCTAACTCATTGTCCAATGGTAACGTATTGTTATCCCGACTTACTACTCACAGTGTAGTACATTTTGTATACAAAACCCCAACATACCGGCAGTAATTGAAGAACTACAAAGACTCAATCACCGCTTAATCACATTGTAAAACAATTAAGGTTTTGTAAAACATTCCAAAAAGGTTAACAAAAAGAGGATAAACTCACATTGCTATCTTAGACTTCGCATAAGGGTTTCCTGGGAATAATCTACAATTTACACAAATGTACATAGGTTAGTATCATAACCCTTTGAAAATATTAATGATACCCTTCCCGAGACGGTATTCCAACAACTACGTCGGGCAGAACCACGACAGTTGTTACGAAACCCTAAATCAATCAGGCAACGTATCTATTATGAAACTGGGTTATAATACTTACAACGGAGCAGAACCTCGCTAATTAGGGGGTATAATACCCGAGTATTATGCCTTCTATTCAGAAATTAAGTTTGAGAAACGAATTGTGAGCGAATTCTAGTTGAACCCGATGGCTCCTTTATATAGTGTTGATACTGGACTCTCTCGCGGCCTGCGTAACATGAGAGCAGGGCTTACGCGCCCCGTGTTGACCCAAGGTCAACGTATAGCTTGTCCTGATCATCACCGGGCTGCGCCACCATTCTGAACCTCTCGCGGCCCGCGTTAACTAACTGGGTTGGCTTACGCGGCCCGCCTAAGCTAAAGAAATTAACAAGATCAGGTTTCAACCCTCATACCGCCCGCGTAATGGTTGGGGTGGGTCCTACGCGGCCCGCCTCAACTTAATATTTCTTGTTTTTAATTTAAATGCTATATTGTATTTCGGGCTCGGTTTTCACATACGGGGTGTATTTAAAAACATATAGGGGTATTTCTAAATATATTAGGGGTGTCAGAAATATTTTGGAGTGTTGATATATTTTGGGTATAACTCCTTGGTTATTTAATAAAATATATAGTGCACTCACATTAAGTATAGTGACCCATTTTTACTTTATCCCTGCGTCACGAGACAGAACCCCAACGAATTTAGGCAGAGCCTTGACATACGTTACGGGGCCCTACGTCACTTGGACAGGGTATCAGTGATCAGGGGCTACAATACTTAAAACGGGGTAGGGCTTTGTAAACAAATATATTAGTTTTGGTTTTAACATTTTATTTATAATATCTTAATTGTTTTTAGTTTATTTTATTTTTCTTTTAAATTTCATGTATATCACCAAACACACACGTACACTTTAGATTTAAAATGTTGAGTTTTTAAATGTTAATATTTTATTATAATTAATTTAACTACTTCACTTATTTGGCGTTTATAACTTTTAAAGTACGACGTTTTATAAAATAATAATTATGCCATTAGAACGAGAATAATTTTATCTACATTTTGAACCAAGTTTCATTAAAAACATAGTAGGTTCAAATATAATGTATTTTTATAATTTAATTATTAAACGGTTTCTACGTTTGCCAAAACACTTTATATTTTTATTGGTCAACTTACCCATGATGCATCCTTTTAATAACATAAGTTTTTATATATTGTATAAAAATTTTGGGAATGTTACATCCTCCCCACCTTATTTTAAATCTCGTCCTCGAGATTCCCTGAAATATGGATGAATATTTTTAGTTAGTTTAGTTTCTAGGTATATTCTGGTCCTTGGTTTGAATTTCATCTTACTTTGATCAGAACTATTTTCTATGAGATTCTTATCTTTTCAAGAGTTCTTAATGAAAGTAAACTTATTAGCGTGATTGTTTAGATGTGTTGTGTCTTCGCACAACTTTTAGTTACAGGTTTCCTAATGCGTCAATAATCGCAAGGGAATTCTTATACTTTCGATGGCGTCCCAACATATAGAGTTTCTGTCGTTCATCTTGTCGCACGAATTACGAGACGGATAATCAAATGAAATAGTGTTTGATACCGGAATTATAGACGTATACGGGAGATTCCTAATAAATAAGTCTAAAATTATCATTGACACACTCGTTCGTGATTTATTCCTAATTTGTCAATTATGGTCTTTGGATTTCCTTATAGATATACATATATCTATATAATCATATATTTCACACACGACAATATACTATTCAGAAGATCAATGTATTTAACAGATTCATATTTCCAAAAATAGGTCCGACATCAGGTTATAGCACTATTTAGGGAATTCCATTATCATAACATATACCCCATCTCACCCGCTCTTGCCAGAGAGGTAACCCCATCTCTCCCGGACAAGCTGGAGTACCCAGTTTTGCCGGAGAGGTAACCACATCTTACCCGGACAAGCTGGAGAGTCTACCGCACCATGCCCAGTTTTACCGGATAGGTAATTATCATAATATTTCCCATAAATAGACTTCTCTCAAATCAGAATTTTGAAAGTATATTGTTTATTATGTGTTGCGTCAAGAAACAAGGAAATCAGTATTCTCATGATGGATCATATTCTAGAACCGAGTAGTATCAATAAACAAGAAATAACAGTGGCCAAGTGTTATTGCTTATTTATCATACAGGCACTGTTCTAGTCATCATCCTCACGGAATCCCAATAACCATCACACTTTATCTACGCAAGTAATTGGCTTATCTCAAAGCTTTACACTAAGGCATTCTTCTTAGGTTCAAGTCTAAATACTGTCCTGGTTGTTACCAGTGAATATCAATATCCCAACTCTTTCATATAAGCATAGATATTATTATGGTTGTGGTTTTTCTTTTGGTTGGAGAATGGAGTTTCAAATATATCATTATCTCCATTGATACTATAGCTAGGTTCAATGTAATAAGTATGCTTACAGCTAACTTTATTTATGTTTATATATTGTTAGATTCCATCGCAAGGAATATTTTATTGAGACAGATGGCATTTTAAAACATAATGGGTGTCATGGCTTATTCTTATAATGACTCCATATTTTCATATGAATTACCCATTACATTTTCTCTTATGCTTATCTTATAGAAGATATTATATTGGGTATACGCATATATGTGTATAAAATTTCAAATTTCTAGTTAATATTACACTTACGTAATATATACACACATATATATAATACTAACTATACATCCGATGGTACTAATCATCAAGCTTATTTCCATTACTTTACTTTATCCTTTTATAAAAGTAGTATATTGAAATAAACTTCTGTTAAATTTATGGAACATAATATTTTGGAATTTAAGAATGGATCGATAAAAGTTTAAAGAAATAAATTAATCAAAATATAAACTTTTTGAACTCATGGGAATAAATTTATTTTTATCTAGTGGGTTGAACCATATGGATTTAAAATATCAAAACTTAACTCTCAATTTATTGTATATTATATTATTTATTCAAAGAAGTACTTATGGTAAGTAATACAGAGTTTGACGTTTCTAAAATTGATTCTAACTATATTTTGAGTAATATACATGTATTGAAATATGCATGTATATCCCATACAATAATAATTTATTTAGAGATATTACAATATTAAAATTGAAATCTGATTTTTAAATAAAGTTTTATAAAGGACAAACGTACTAAACACACATTTGATTCAACTATTCTTATGTGGGGCATCCATTTTTAATTCTAGTGTGAGAAAAATAAATGTTTAGGAACATTTTAACATGCCAGGTAAAATAAATAAATAGATAATAAATTATTGATTTAAGTAGGATAAGAAAATATGTTTTCACTGTTGCAATATACTTACTTCTAAAAATTTAATTCTCTAATCTTTTACCATAAGTAAATGTGCAAGGATCAAAAATATACAGTATATTATTTTCGTATAGTATAATATACTTATACTTATGAGAAGATCGGATTTGTATACATATTCTAGTAAAAAGATTTAATAGCCTTGTTACATTTTAATAAACCCGCGATGGACTTATAACATAAGTGCATATACTATTCTATATACTATAATACACTTATTAGAATTTATTACACCATGATATTTATTAAAATTTTAGATATAAAATATATCTTTTACTTATTGTACTATCTTATAGTAAAATATACTATTCATATATCATTGTAAAATGTTTTATCATTATAATAATATAAAAGGTACTGATGAACTCAAATATTATGAGTTATAAGATTATAAGTGTAATATATAAATCAAAAAAAATATATATTTGACTTACTGTACGAGTCGAATATTTGAAAAAAAAATTATATTAGATTTTAGATATCAAATTATTTTTTTCCAACCGAAAACCGTGTAGGATAGATACCCATATGTACTAGTGGATTTCTATCTTTGGTCAAACTTTAACACTTGTTTGAAAAATGAATATTTTCCTCAAGTATTTCGTTAAAGATACTCCAAAGATGTACTACAAAATAAATTTACGTTTAAACTAATAAATTATTTTGAGAAAGAACATCTTAATAAAATAATTAATTTATGGTTTTAGGCAAACCAACAAACCATGTGATAATATACAAACCAAAATCAAAAACTTCGCAACTACTTAGAGTAAGTTTAACATCCAATTTATCAACTCCACTCATTTACTAATATTGTATTATTTAACTATTATACATCAGCCAGCTGACTCGAATATTTTTCTTTATAATTTAGGATACACAATCCTATAACTAATATGGCTGGTTAATCTTATAATTAATTATTCCCAAGCATAAGACCTATTCTGGATATACCATAATATTAAAGATTTGTAGAAATGCTTTTAACGTTTAGTTAGGCCTTTCTACGTAGTCCAACTAACCCAAATCTCTAAAAATTTTAAATGATTTTATTTAATCATGAATACCTATCACATTCATTTAACCATCTATTTTATCGCTAAGTATTTCAATGGAAACTTTTACAAGTGATCCCAACATCAGTTAATTCATAAAACTATGAAAGTGTGAAGTCTTATGGCCAACTGGTTATAAACCAGAAGGGATAAAATGGAGTGGTAGATTGGTACACCTAGGTTTCAAAATTTTGCTTTGGCTAGATCCATTAAAGCAATCTTTTAAATTAATTCTTAAAATCCTTTCGGTTAATTTAATAGCTTCGGTTTTATTTATTTAAATAAAAATTATTTTGAAATAATATTATTAAAACTACAAAGTTTTAAAGCTTTATACCATATATTTCAATATATATTTTAAACCAAAGTAAATGATTGGTTCCAAAAGAGAATCATAAACATGACTGCTTTATTAATAACTAACTTAGTTTGATGTATATTATGATATTATTTGAGTGGGTGGTAATAATTATCACACACAAATTTCTAGTACAAACATTTGGGTATAATCATAAAAATAAATTGATTAAAAATGGTGCACATTGCGTCTTATATATATATATATATATATATATATATGTGTGTGTGTGTGTGTGTGTATTTATTACAAGCTACAACTGAAATTCAAAATATACTAGTGATTATACATTCGTAACTTATTTTAGTCTATCTAAGTTATAGGAGTATTATGCTCAACAGGCTTTTATGTAAGGTTTATTCTATTTCCTGTCTCCACTAAGTTAGTTAGGAAATATTTTATCAGAGTAAAACCACCTTATTTGATATTAATAATCACATGGGTAAAATCCAAGTTTCTTATTACAACATAGGGTTAAACCCTATTTCATTGAGTTTAAAACATCGTATTTTAGATAACTTTTATAGCCACAGTTTTACAAGCCGTCCGTGCTCTCGAGCTGGCTTTTTACTACTTGGCTTTCACATTGTGTTACCTGAAACACGTGGCGGTGGTATCAATATTTATTAATTTGGCAGCGAAAATTTCATCAGGACCGTAGTTAGGAAATATTTTATCTGAGTAAAACCACCTTATTTGATATTAATAATCACATGGGTAAAATCCAAGTTTCTTATTACAACATAGGGTTAAACCCTCTTTCATTGAGTTTAAAACATCGTATTTTAGATAACTTTTATAGCCACAGTTTTACAAGCCGTCCGTGCTCTCGAGCTGGCTTTTTACTACTTGGCTTTCACATTGTGTTACCTGAAACACGTGTTTAAAAACATTTGTCAGTGGGAAATACTGGTGAGTGAATCCCAAATTAATCAAGAAACATTTTATCAATTAAAACAGTATTGAGAGCGATCACATTGTTTATGTCTACATAATTACTCCATTAGTACTGTCAATCCTGACTTGTGGGTCATATTACACATTGGCTAACTCATTGTCCAATGGTAAACGTATTGTCATCCCGACTTACTACTCACAGTGTAGTACATTTTGTATACAAAACCCAAACATACCGGTAGTAATTGAAGAACTACAAAGACTCAATCACCGCTTAATCACATTGTAAAACAATTAAGGTTTTGTAAAACATTCCAAAAAGGTTAACAAAAAGAGGATAAACTCACATTGCTATCTTAGACTTCGCATAAGGGTTTCCTGGGAATAATCTATAATTTACACAAATGTACATAGGTTAGTATCATAACCCTTTGAAAATATTAATGATACCCTTCCCGAGACGGTATTCCAACAACTACGTCGGGCAGAACCACGACAGTTGTTACGGAACCCTAAATCAATCAGGCAGCGTATCTATTTTGAAACTGGGGTTATAATACTTACAACGGAGCAGAACCTCGCTAATTAGGGGGTATAATACCCGAGTATTATGCCTTCTATTCAGAAATTAAGTTTGAGAAACGAATTGTGAGTGAATTCTAGTTGAACCCGATGGCTCCTTTATATAGTGCTGATACTGGACTCTCTCGCGGCCCGCGTAACATGAGAGCAGGGCTTACGCGCCCCGCGTTAACCCAAGGTCAACGTATAGCTTGTCCTGGTCATCACCGGGCTGCGCCACCATTCTGAACCTCTCGCGGTCCGCGTTAACTAACTGGGTTGGCTTACGCGGCCCGCCTAAGCTAAAGAAATTAACAAGATCAGGTTTCAACCCTCATACCGCCCGCGTAATGGTTGGGGTGGGTCCTACGCGGCCCGCCTCAACTTAAT
Source organism: Helianthus tuberosus (assembly GCA_030545235.1). NCBI lineage: Eukaryota > Viridiplantae > Streptophyta > Magnoliopsida > Asterales > Asteraceae > Helianthus > Helianthus tuberosus. Next base: position 83,553,283 of record CM060418.1, on the reverse strand, counting down.
ATTTCTTGTTTTTAATTTAAATGCTATATTGTATTTCGGGCTCGGTTTTCACATACGGGGTGTATTTAAAAACATATAGGGTATTTCTAAATATATTAGGGGTGTCAGAAATATTTTGGAGTGTTGATATATTTTGGGTATAACTCCTGGGTTATTTAATAAAATATATAGTGCACTCACATTAAGTATAGTGACCCATTTTTACTTTATCCCTACGTCACGAGACAGAACCCCAACGAATTTAGGCAGAGCCTTGACATACGTTACGGGGCCCTACGTCACTTAGACATGGTATCAGTGATCAGGGGCTACAATACTTAAAACGGGGTAGGGCTTTGTAATATTAGAGGTGAATTACTAAAGAAAAATGGATGTAAATATATCACAGTGTAAGCGAGAGAGAAAGAAATGAACGAACTGAACAATTTGGAAGCTCAGAAATGGTTCTATTTATAGTTGAATCCAAAAATGGCTTGGAGGCTAAGTTATCTTTGTTATCCACGTACACAGGCAAAATCTTAATTCAAATGTATTACTTTATTTCTTTCTTTCTTTTGATTTTGTTTTCATACGTAGAAAACAAATATATTAGTTTTGGTTTTAGCATTTTATTTATAATATCTTAATTGTTTTAGTTTATTTTATTTTTCTTTTAAATTTCATGTAGATCACCAAACACACACGTACACTTTAGATTTAAAATGTTGAGTTTTTAAATGTTAATATTTTATTATAATTAATTTAACTACTTCACTTATTTGGCGTTTATAACTTTTAAAGTACGACGTTTTATAAAATAATAAATATGCCATTAGAACGGGAATAATTTTATCTACATTTTGAACCAAGTTTCATTAAAAACAGAGTAGGTTCAAATATAATGTATTTTTATAATTTAATTATTAAACGGTTTCTACGTTTGCCAAAAACACTTTATATTTTTATTGGTCAACTTACCCATGATGCATCCTTTTAATAACATAAGTTTTTATATATTGTATAAAAATTTTTGGGAATGTTACATCCTCCCCACCTTATTTTAAATCTCGTCCTCGAGATTCCCTGAAATATGGATGTATATTTTTAGTTAGTTTAGTTTCTAGGTATATTCTGGTCCTTGGTTTGAATTTCATCTTACTTTGATCAGAACCATTTTCTATGAGATTCTTATCTTTTCAAGAGTTCTTAATGAAAGTAAAATTATTAGCGTAAGTGTTTAGATGTGTTGTGTCTTCGCACAACTTTTAGTTACAGGTTTCCTAATGCGTCAATAATCGCAAGGGAATTCTTATACTTTCGATGGCATCCCAACTTATAGAGTTTCTGTCGTTCATCTTGTCGCACGAATTACGAGACGGATAATCAAACGAAATAGTGTTTGATACCGGAATTATAGACGTATACGGGAGATTCCTAATAAATAAGTCTAAAATTATCATTGACACACTCGTTCGTGATTTATTCCTAATTTGTCAATTATGGTCTTTGGATTTCCTTATAGATATACATATATCTATATAATCATATATTTCACACACGACAATATACTATTTAGAAGATCAATGTATTTAACAGATTCATATTTCCAAAAATAGGTCCGACATCAGGTTATAACACTATTTAGGGAATTCCATTATCATAACATATACCCCATCTCACCCGGTCTTGCCGGTGAGGTAACCCCATCTCTCCCGGACAAGCTGGAGTACCCAGTTTTGCCGGAGAGGTAACCACATCTTACCCGGACAAGCTGGAGAGTCTACCGCACCATGCCCAGTTTTACCGGAGAGGTAATTATCATAATATTTCCCATAAATAGACTTCTCTCAAATCAGAATTTTGAAAGTATATTGTTTATTATGTGTTGCATCAAGAAACAAGGAAATCAGTATTCTCATGATGGATCATATTCTAGAACCGAGTAGTATCAATAAACAAAAAATAACAGTGGCCAAGTGTTATTGCTTATTTATCATACAGGCACTGTTCTAGTCATCATCCTCACAGAATCCCAATAACCATCACACTTTATCTATGCAAGTAATTTGCTTATCTCAAAGCTTTATACTAAGGCATTCTTCTTAGGTTCAAGTCTAAATACTGTCCTGGTTGTTACCCAATGTTGTAGAAGGCGCTAGGCGCTAGTCGGACGGTGAGGTACAGCCTAGGGATTAATCGGGATTAATCGGAATGGGATTTTTATATGTATTTTTTCAAAATTATATATATATACCCAATAATATAAAAATAATACTTCAAAATTCACATAAATACTTCAAGTTTCAGATAGTATGGTTCGATTTTGACCGATTTTGACCAATTTTGACCGCCTAGGACCGCCTAGAACCGCCTAGGACCGATTAGTGGTCAAAAAATGGGTTTAATGGGCTGCAAAAGAGTGGACCGATTAGTCCGATTAATTCCGACTAAGACCGATTTTCACCGATTACGACCGACTTTGACCGACTTTGACTAAAACCGATTAATGGGACCGACTAGGTTAAAATTAGTCAGTAGACTACCGACTAGCGCCTAGGCGGCGATTAATCGGCCGCCTAGGCCAATTTCTACAACCATGTTGTTACCAGTGAATATCAATATCCCAACTCTTTCATATAAGCATAGATATTATTATGGTTGTGGTTTTTCTTTTGGTTGGAGAATGGAGTTTCAAATATATCATTGTCTCCATTGATACTATAGCTAGGTTCAATGTAATAAGCATGCTTACAGCTAACTTTATTTATGTTTATATACTGTTAGATTCCATCGCAAGGAATATTTTATTGAGACAGATGACATTTTAAAACACAATGGGTGTCATGGCTTATTCTTATAATGACTCCATATTTTCATATGAATTACCCATGATATTTTCTCATATGCTTATCTTATAGAAGATATTATATTTGGTATACGCATATATGTGTATAAAATTTCAAATTTCTAGTTAATATTACACTTACGTAATATATACACACATATATATAATACTAACTATACATCCGATGGTACTAATCATCAAGCTTATTTCCATGACTTTACTTTATCCTTTTATAAAAGTAGTATATTGAAATAAACTTCTGTTAAATTTATGGAACATAATATTTTGGAATTTAAGAATGGATTGATAAAAGTTTAAAGAAATAAATTAATCAAAATATAAACTTTCTGAACTCATGGGAATAAATTTATTTTTATCTAGTGGGTTGAACCATATGGATTTAAATTATCAAAACTTAACTCCCAATTTATTGTATATTATATTATTTATTCAAAGAAGTACTTATGGTAAGTAATACAGAGTTTGATGTTTCTAAAATTGATTCTAACTATATTTTGAGTAATATACATGTATTGAAATATGCATGTATATCCCATACAATAATAATTTATTTAGAGATATTACAATATTAAAATGGAAATCTGATTTTTAAATAAAGTTTTATAAAGGACAAACGTACTAAACACACATTTGATTCAACTATTCTTATGTGGGGCATCCATTTTTAATTCTAGTGTGAGAAAAATGAATGTTTAAGAACATTTTAACGTGCCAGGTAAAATAAATAAATAGATAATAAATTATTGATTTAAGTAGGATAAGAAAAGATGTTTTAACTGTTGCAATATCCTTACTTCTAAAAATTTAATTATCTAATCTTTTACCATAAGTAAATGTGCAAGGATCAAAAATATACAGTATATTATTTTCGTATAGTATAATATACTTATACTTATGAGAAGATAGGATTTGTATACATATTCTAGTAAAAAGATTTAATAGCCTTGTTACATTTTAATAAACCCGCGATGGACTTATAACATAAGTGCATATACTATTCTATATACTATATTACACTTATTAGAATTTATTACACCATTATATTTTATTAAAATTTTAGATATAAAATATATCTTTTACTTACTGTACTATCTTATAGTAAAATATACTATTCATATATCATTGTTAAATGTTTTATCATTATAATAATATAAAAGGTACGGATGAACTCAAATATTATGAGTTATAAGATTATAAGTGTAATATATAAATCAAAAAAAAATATTTGACTTACTGTACGAGTCGAATATTTGAAAAAAAATTATATTAGATTTTAGATATCAAATTATTTTTATCCAACCGAAAACCGTGTAGGATAGATACCCATATGTACTAGTGGATTTCTATCTTTGGTCAAACTTTAACACTTGTTTGAAAAATGAATATTTTCCTCAAGTATTTCGTTAAAGATACTCCAAAGATGTACTACAAAATAAATTTAAGTTTAAACTAATAAATTATTTTGAGAAAGAACATCTTAATAAAATAATTAATTTATGGTTTTAGGCAAACCAACAAACCATGTGCTAATATACAAACCAAAATCAAAAACTTCGCAACTACTTAGAGTAAGTTTAACATCCAATTTATCAACTCCACTCATTTACTAATATTGTATTATTTAACTATTATACATCAGCCAGCTGACTCGAATATTTTTCTTTATAATTTAGGATACACAATCCTATAACTAATATGGCTGGTTAATCTTATAACTAATTATTCCCAAGCATAAGACCTATTCTGTATATACCTTAATATTAAAGATTTGTAGAAATGCTTTTAACGTTTAGTTAGGCCTTTCTACGTTGTCCAACTAACCCAAATCTCTAAAAATTTTAAATGATTTTATTTAATCATGAATACCTATCACATTCATTTAACCATCTATTTTATCACTAAGTATTTCAATGGAAACTTTTACAAGTGATCCCAACATCAGTTAATTCATAAAACCATGAAAGTGTGAAGTCTTATGGCCAACTGGTTATAAACCAGAAGGGATAAAATGGAGTGGTAGATTGGTACACCTAGGTTTCAAAATTTTGCTTTGGCTAGATCCATTAAAGCAATCTTTTAAATTAATTCTTAAAATCCTTTCGGTTAATTTAATAGCTTCGGTTTTATTTATTTAAATAAAAATTATTTTGAAATAATATTATTAAAACTACAAAGTTTTAAAGCTTTATACCATATATTTCAATATGTATTTTAAACCAAAGTAAATGATTGGTTCCAAAAGAGAATCATAAACATGACTGCTTTATTAATAACTAACTTAGTTTGATGTATATTATGATATTATTTGAGTGGGTGGTATTAATTATCACAGACAAATTTCTAGTACAAACATTTGGGTATAATCATAAAAATAAATTGATTAAAAATTGTGCACATTGCGTCTTATATATATATATATATGTGTGTGTGTGTGTGTATTTATTACAAGCTACAACTGAAATTCAAAATATACTAGTGATTATACATCCGTAACTTATTTTAGTCTATCTAAGTTATAGGAGTATTATGCTCAACAGGCTTTTATGTAAGGTTTATTCTATTTCCTGTCTCCACTAAGTTGTTATTAAAAGGGGCGAAGTTCCTTTAAAGTTTCTAGCTCATAGGTGGCATGGGTGCTGGTACTGGTTTGGCGGTTCAACTATTTAATATAAGTTAGCATTTACTGCTGTAGTGGCTAACATATGGAGATTTACCCATTGTTCATCTAATTCATTTTTCCCTAGTGGGTTATTATCTGCTTCCTGAGTTTGTGCATTTATTTCCTGATTGATTATCGCTCCCTTTAGTTGTGACTTCTTTATTTTCTCTCGACTTTTGCTAATAATCCAATTTCTCTTCTTAGTGGTAAATGGTTTCTTAGACTTTGTCTTACGAATAAATATTCCTTCCTTAGTATCTGCTAAGTATCCTGAGGGATTTGGTTGAAATGAGGTTCCCTCATCTTTTGGTAAACTATCTAATTGACGATAGATGTCCGAAATTCTTTGCTTACCCATACTGTAGACTAACAAATAGTCAAATAACATAAAACACATAATTGCATAAGTTATTTCCTAACACAGAATTTAAAATTTAAGTGCCAGCAGAACACTTCTTTGGCTTGAACCAGTGGCTAGGCTCTGATACCACCTTCTGTCACAACCCCCGCCCCCTTATCTGTCCCGGGAACGGGCGGCCGCAAGCTCAGTGGCGGTGGTATCAATATTTATTAATTTGGCAGCGAAAATTTCATCAGGACCGTAGTTAGGAAATATTTTATCAGAGTAAAACCACCTTATTTGATATTAATAATCACATGGGTAAAATCCAAGTTTCTTATTACAACATAGGGTTAAACCCTCTTTCATTGAGTTTAAAACATCGTATTTTAGATAACTTTTATAGCCACGGTTTTACAAGCCGTCCGTGCTCTCGAGCTGGCTTTTTACTACTTGGCTTTCACATTGTGTTACCTGAAACACGTGTTTAAAAACATTTGTCAGTGGGAACTACTGGTGAGTGAATCCCAATTTAATCAAGAAACATTTTATCAATTAAAACAGTATTGAGAGCGATCACATTGTTTATGTCTACACAATTACTCCATTAGTACTGTCAATCCTGACTTGTGGGTCATATTACACATTGGCTAACTCATTGTCCAATGGTAACGTATTGTCATCCCGACTTACTACTCACAGTGTAGTATATTTTGTATACAAAACCCCAACATATCGGCAGTAATTGAAGAACTACAAAGACTCAATCACCGCTTAATCACATTGTAAAACAATTAAGGTTTTGTAAAACATTCCAAAAAGATTAACAAAAAGAGGATAAACTCACATTGTTATCTTAGACTTCGCATAAGGGTTTCCTGGGAATAATCTATAATTTACACAAATGTACATAGGTTAGTATCATAACCCTTTGAAAATATTAATGATACCCTCCCCGAGACGGTATTCCAACAACTACATCGGGCAGAACCACGACAGTTGTTACGGAACCCTAAATCAATCAGGTAGCGTATCTATTATGAAACTGGGGTTATAATACTTACAACGGAGCAGAACCTCGCTAATTAGGGGGTATAATACCCGAGTATTATGCCTTCTATTCAGAAATTAAGTTTGAGAAACGAATTGTGAGCGAATTCTAGTTGAACCCGATGGCTCCTTTATATAGTGCCGATACTGGACTCTCTCGCGGCCCGCGTAACATGAGAGCAGGGCTTACGCGCCCCGCGTTGACCCAAGGTCAACGTATAGCTTGTCCTGATCATCGCCTAGATCCGCCACGATGATGACACGTGTCATCACCGGGCTGCGCCACCATTCTGAACCTCTCGCGGCCCGCGTTAACTAACTGGGTTGGCTTACGCGGCCCGCCTAAGCTAAAGAAATTAACAAGATCAGGTTTCAACCCTCATACCGCCCGCGTAATGGTTGGGGTGGGTCCTACGCGGCCCGCCTCAACTTAATATTTCTTGTTTTTAATTTAAATGCTATATTGTATTTCGGGCTCGGTTTTCACATACGGGGTGTATTTAAAAACATATAGGGGTATTTCTAAATATATTAGGGGTGTCAGAAATATTTTGGAGTGTTGATATATTTTGGGTATAACTCCTTGGTTATTTAATAAAATATATAGTGCACTCACATTAAGTATAGTGACCCATTTTTACTTTATCCCTGCGTCACGAGACAGAACCCCAACGAATTTAGGCAGAGCCTTGACATACGTTACGGGGCCCTACGTCACTTGGACAGGGTATCAGTGATCAGGGGCTACAATACTTAAAACGGGGTAGGGCTTTGTAATATTAGAGGTGAATTACTAAAGAAAAGTGGATGTAAATATATCACAGTGTAAGCGAGAGAGAAAGAAATGAACGAACTGAACAATTTGGAAGCTCAGAAATGGTTCTATTTATAGTTGAATCCAAAAATAGCTTGGAGGCTAAGTTATCTTTGTTATCCACGTACACAGGCAAAATCTTAATTCAAATGTATTAATTTATTTCTTTCTTTCTTTTGATTTTGTTTTCATACGTAGAAAACAAATATTTTTTTTTTTTGAGGTTAAATCGAAATTTCATTCATACTTGCCAAGTTACATCAAAACAAAAGGTGGCCGGGCAACAAGCTGCGCCGCCACCCCTTTCTGAATTGCAAACCCTAATCTGCCAAAGACAAAACCTCGTCCCCCTGATGCTGAGCAGTTGTTGTGGATGACCCATTGGACCCTGGTCAGGAATTGGATAGCTTCTGGCGCTAGAGAGCCAAATGTGTCAAAGGCAAAAGGGATAAAAACATGCTGGTTCTCTGTACAAGCTTTAGCGTGCTTATTAACTTTCTTCGATTCTGTCTTTCTTGCTGCTTGTCCAGCTACAAACCCGTTTTCCTTTAAACCAACCAGAGGGGAAACCCCCATGAGGTCAACACAAGCATGTTTCCCCTAGCCCAACCAAAGACGAGCAGATCCGCTGGTCGCAGAGTAGATCTCCCTTCCATAGGGTCCGTAAGGAAATTCACAGGAGCCTCTTTCTTAGCCGAAATCCCAGCTCTTCTCAGGATGTCCCACAAAACATCTCGCACCCAGTCATGCCGATATTTGAACCCAGGGAGCTCTTTACAATGCACTGCGTGCTCTCCGTATTTATCCATACAAGCTTTACGATATCTTAATTGTTTTTAGTTTATTTTATTTTTCTTTTAAATTTCATGTATATCACCAAACACACACGTACACTTTAGATTTAAAATGTTGAGTTTTTAAATGTTAATATTTTATTATAATTAATTTAACTACTTCACTTATTTGGCGTTTATAACTTTTAAAGTACGACGTTTTATAAAATAATAAATATGCCATTAGAACGAGAATAATTTTATCTACATTTTGAACCAAGTTTCATTAAAAACAGAGTAGGTTCAAATATAATGTATTTTTATAATTTAATTATTAAACGGTTTCTACGTTTGCCAAAACACTTTATATTTTTATTGGTCAACTTACCCATGATGCATCCTTTTAATAACATAAGTTTTTATATATTGTATAAAAATTTTGGGAATGTTACTGAAGTTGCCATCAGTTGAAGGATATCCTAGGCCTAACAACATTGAAGAGTACTTGAAAATTAAAGCTCTACAGGCAGAGGATATCTCCAAAAGAAACTCTCAAAGAAAAACTGATAAAGAAATTCAAAGGCATTATCAATTTCTACTCACACAAGTCAGATCTTTGAAGAAGTTTGCAAAGAATGTTTGTAAGCAAGTGTCAGAAAGAGCAGATGAAACCCTGAGAAAAGACTACATTGAAAATATCATGGCTTTTAAGAAATATAAGGGTGAAAAATATATGTACAAAGAGTGGACCATTCCTGAGCTTGAAAGTGAAGCAGCCAGGATTCAAGAAATGATTAAGAATAAGGTCAAACACACTCCTCCAGATTGGTCAAAGTACAAAAAGAATCTGCCTGAAAAGACACTGGAGCTGAAGAGAATGAAAGAGGAATTAGTTGCTGCTGATTATGGGTCCAAAAATCAAGTGATGAGATGGAGAGAAGACAAAGTCAGGACCACCTACAACAGGTTGGAGGAATTAAGGAAGAAAGATCCTAAAGTTCCACAAAAACCTGACTACCCTGAAGCAGAGGTTTCAACAAGACCACCAAAGCTGCAAATCAGGAGATCCACTGCTCAGCTGGTGCTGCCATCTATAAAAGAAGACAACAACAGTTGGATACTGAAACAGTGGCAGAATTAATGGCAGGAGATGACCTTGTAAAAGAGGGCATTAAGATAATGATAGCTGAAACTCTTGGCCTAAATCAACCTGCAAGCACTGCTCAGTCAGTCATCACAAGGCCAGCATCACCAAACTCCTCATCTAATAAAGATCTCCCAAGAAACCCACCAGACTCAAAAGTACTAAAGTGGAAAACTGATAAACAGACCCATGTACTGACAGTGTTTAAGTCTAGTGGAGAAGTGAAGAAAATAACAAGGGAACAAGCACTTGGCCTAAGTCTTGAAGATTTGCAGGATCTCCTTGATCTTACACTGTGCAGGGATGAAGATGACACAGATGCCTTAGCTTTTGAGTTACAACTCAAAGGGCAAATAAGGGAACTGCTGATGAGCCAATAAAGATCTACCAATAATGAAGAGTTTTGGCATTATCTGTTCCAGGGGGAGATTGTTGGGATTGAACCTTATCAGAGGAACAGATAATTAAAGCCAAAACTGGATCAGAGCAGTGGATCCAGAATAAGCAGATGTTATGTAATCAAATCTCTCCCCTTGAAAGTGATTTCAACATCTGATGACCTCCAATCCACTGATCGGTACAACTGCTGACCTACAACTGCTGATCAAGTCAATGACTAATGAAGACTAAAGCCCTGCTGTTCAATCTACTGCTATGAGTCAAGCACTGCTGGTTATATTAAGTGCTGCTGGGTTCACATCAGTGGAAGGATTCAGCAGTAGTTAAGTTTGTCTTTATGTAATGTATTGTAATAACAGTTGTTAGCATAGCAGTACTTGTATAGATCAGATGTTAGAGTTTGTTAGGAAGTTAGATGTCACTTTCATGGTGACGTCAGCTAAGATGCCTCAGTGGTTTGTCCGTGCCTATAAATATAACAGTACCCTGTACTATTCTATTAGCTCTTCACCATCTTTCTTCCTGTATGAACAAATCATTGTGAGCTCAGGCTGAGGGGGAGTTTGTTGCATACATGCAATTGTAATCGTTGATGAAATAAATTCAATCATTCGGTTCATTGTTGAAAATGTGTGTTGAAAGCAATTCTCCTGTTTGATTGTGAAAAGTTTGTTTCCATTAATATTCCACTGCATTTCTCATTCATTGTTCATCTTAATTCAAACGTAAAACACAATCAAAACCAAACTCAGATCCTAACACCACCACATCCGGCCACCTTCTAAAACCACCACCAGCCATCACCTCCTTAAACCACCACCAGCCACCACCACCATTGACCAGCCTTGACCTAGACATAAAATCCATCAGAACACCGTCACAAACCACCATGAGAATGCCGAGCAAAGAACAAATTCAACCATATCTTTCGCAACATTTTACTTAAAAAGCTTATTAAACAAGTAAATAAAATAAGTTAGATTTTAACAATTTTACCAAAATAACAAATTTCAAATCCTACGAAACGCTTCAGAAGTGTTCTATAGTTAAGAACCTTATTTAACCATTCTTGATTATGATGTTAAAATTACCAATTTTCTTTCTAAATTGTTTCTACCTCTTCTTTTGTCTCAAATTACATACTTTTCCTAAGGTACTTTACATAATAACACGACTATATGAAGACACTCTTATTCCATAATCGAAATGACTCACCAAAATAGGGGTGACTCCCACATTTGGTGACAACATTCAATCCGCCTTACATGTTATTTTCATGAAATTCTACCATCAAGTTAGGAGTGATTTCCTTACCTTGATGGAAATTTCCCATTCTCACTCTAGTGTACCTTGCCAACGAGTCAAAATTTTCTTCTCATTGGGAACGACATCGGCAAGCTAGGAGTGAAATCCACATCTCGACAATTAGTTCCATTCCTCTATTTTCAATCTCATCAAAGTCTCGAATTTTCGACTGACTAGGGATACATATTAACTGGAAGGGTGAATACCGTTAACCGATTTTCGGCAGAGTATCCTACCTATTAGACCAAAGCGTATTCCCGAACTCAAGAGAACTTTCGAATACTTCGGCTTAGTCATAGTTTCATTCCGAGACTCTCCACGTTTTATGAATCGAAATCTCTTTTATGTTACATCAATTTCAATGTGTTTTACATTTGATCATTACTCTTTTCAAATTCGATTACACGAATCACATCTCCCGCAATCTAAAACACTTAACAACAATCTAGAACAAACTAAATTTATACTCCTTCATGTCTCATTGTTTATGTTAACATGACTATATCATTCATTATGTAAAACTAACTAAAATCATACGTGCCTGCATGCAATATTTGAATCACTACATGCTTATGTGAAACATGCAAACATATGTTACACAAACCATTATGTCACAAATTTATTAAATTTTAATAAAACCCATTTGATCAAAGTCTCATCACCCTCTTATGTCATATTGTAGATGTTTTCCTGTCGTCACTCCAACTCACGAAGAGGTTCCAACCAAAGCACTAGCAAGAAAATGTTAGCCTTCATGGCCAGGAAAATGACCAAGTGTCATACCTATAGCCATTTAGTTGGAACCCGACACCATACTATCAACTACCACCCAACCAACCTACTACTACCATTCCCACAGTCGACCCAATGCCTACTCATGCTCTAGACTTAGTAACCCAACCTATAAATGCCAACACCAACGAAGTTGATTATCTATAAGTTTAGTAGTCATCAAATTTTTCCAAAGCCTATTTTTTTATAAATGACAAGCACAACCTTTCTCACCTTGTATAAAATACCCCTAAGGTAACATATTCAAGTAACAAATGATCATACCACAGGGAACATACATGTGATTTTAACAAGTTGGAGACTAAAGGTGAAATGACAAACCACATGGACCATCCGGGCAATTAACTCTTATTACGTAGTTATGGCTTTAAATATTTGTTTAGAACTTGTTACTTTATATAAAACTATATATATCTATTATGTATTAATAATTTAATTTGATTTTAACCTTTCTTTTTATGACTAACCCGGCCCGAACCGGATTGACCTATTTTTAATATTTAGTGATAGACAATTGTCCCTTGAAAATTTCCACCCCCAGAAATGAAGCGGGCTAGAATTTAGCTACCACAAAAAAAAAACTATGAAAGATAGTACTGATAATAACATCAAAATAAAACAAAATATAAATGTAAAAAAATCGGCTAAATTTTAGCTGGCTAGAGAAACGTGTCGAGTGAATGGCAAACTTTTATTTCGGCTAAAATTTAGCTGGATTGTTACACGTGTTATGCTATTATTGGTTGGTTTTATGGACCCATTGTATTTTTAAGATTTCTGTGACGATTTAAGTGGTCTTTTCTGATTGGTTCCATTTGGATTTGTCTGGTTTTTTAAGGTTCAATGTTATACTCATTAGTTCCGCACATCATCTCGGAGTATACCGTGTGGTTCCGACACCATCCCCACACTTCCACAACAGCTTCCATCCTAATGTTATCCTGTAGCAGCCTCAATTCCTTCTTTATCCAAATAACCAACGCTAGTAGGCTACCACTCTTGCACGATTTTTGTGGGATATGCGGTGCGACACGGCGTTCCCCGCTTACTGTGAGCATTCACATCAATTCCATCAAATTTTGTGTGTGAAGTTTTTATAATGTAAAGAGTATAAAAAGTGGTTATGAGTGGAGGAGAGAGAAAATGTTACTGTTCATCTGTATATTTGGGGGGACACTGTTCACCCCTATAAATTTTTAATATATTTTGAAAGTTGTTGCAAGTGAAGGAGTGAGAAAAAGGTAATGATAAAGATATAAAAAAATATTATTTAATTAAAAATGAGAGAGAAAATTTAGTGTTTTTAATGTAATTTATAGTGAAAATACGGTGGAATGGATGGAAATGATGTGATACCACTATAATAACACATGGTCTTGTTGCAAAAGGTCAACAACTATTTTAATAAAAACTTGAGTCCACTTGTTTTTTTAGGGGGTGTGGGAATTACGATTACCTCTTTAAATATCATAATATCTTAATTGATAATATAACTTGTTGGTGACCAACAATGCCGGCTATAAGCAAGTGCCGGATGGACGATCGTTTAGGGCCTAAATCGATACAGGGCCCAAAAAATTAAAATTATATATATATTTAAAAAATATGTATTTAAAATAAAACTCTTATTAAAATTATATATATATATACTAGTCGTTTACCCGTGCGATGCGGCGGGAAACATATCACTTAGGTTAGTGAGTTTAGGGCTATGTACGGGGACATAGTTTCCGATGTGGCGTACGATGACGATGGTGGCAATGTAGTAGCACGTGAGGGTCGGTTGCGGCCTTCTTAAGTTACTTTTATTAAGTGTACACATAGAGAATCATAGATCAGGAAAAGATAATCACTTGCAAAATAAATATACGCTTTGACTTCTAAAATCAAATAAGACAATTTTGTTCTGATGAATTATTACAAAGAGCCGGTGACCATGTTAAATGAGCTCGGTACTGGTTCCCTATATCAAATGCTCATCCCTATGTTAAATTGTATAAAGAGGAAAAATAAAAAACACACAAGGATTATCATTTAAGTGTATTTAACTGATGCACACAAAGACATATTTGTTTTATGCTCACTTAAAGTTAAGGGGAGTGAATTTCTGACACGACCCGAAACACGACAAGAACCCGTGTTCGGGTCAACCCATGTTCGGGTCAACCCATGTTTGGGTCGTGTCCGGGTTCATATGTATGACATGATTTTCGGTTTCTGGTCATGTTCGTCTAAAATCTTTAGGTTCAGGTCGTGTTAAACCCGCCAAACTGCGAACACGACCTGTTTAGCAATGCTACTTAAAGTCATAAGCGATTAATCAGCAAAGGGAAATGATAGTGAAACAAGTTTAAACAAAAAGAAACACTATACTGTAAGTAGTTTATTTAAAATAGATTCACGTCTTCACCAACATAACCAGCCTTCAGAACTAAAGATAAAACCACTTACAGAAAAGCCGTAAGTAAATTAGAACAGATTCAAATGCAAGGTTGAGATTTTCTTAGTTACCTCATTAGTAATTTTTACTTTGAGATAAAGAAGGTTAAAATATTATATTAACCCTTTTATACAAAGTATGTATTTTTAATGCATATAACCATAAGCAATTTGATCCAAGTATAGAAGCAAAACATACCCACATACACAGATCACCAAATTTCCCAAATAAAAACCAAACCACATTGCATCAATTACCTCTTTTTGAAATTTGGTTCAATGGCTTATTTAAATAGGTGGCAACTTGGACACATATACTTGAATGGGACAGTTGGGTTGTGTTGTATCTCAAATGGGTCAAACAAAAAAATAAGCAAAAAGGGGGGCATGTTGTCTTTGAATGCAGAACCTCTTATATTGACTTTATTATAAGATTTACATCATTACAGCAACAATATGGTTTGTCAAACTCATCGACTGACAATATATCTTCTCATGAAACTAACTTATCCTTAAATACAAAACCTTCATTAGCTCAGATAAATTTGTAAGCAAAGAAAAGGAGTAACAACCCTTAACCACTTCACTCCTCAGTGTCGTAACATCAAACTCATCGACCGGCAACTAATATTGTAATAAGCAAACAAACAAAAAAAGCAAATGTCTGAAACCAAATCACACGTAAACGTACAGGAACAAAAAAAAAACTAACATGCGGATTCTCATAGCAGGCGTCTCACGCTTCGACTCGTCATTAAGAACGTCAATCCCCCTTTGTCTCGCAACCGCAACAACACAACTTTCGTTCCCGAGATCAAACACGACCACACTCATCCTTTGTTAAGAACTGCAACTTGTTACTTTCCTCAATCTGAATTTCACACAAAATAAAACATTTAAAAAATAAGAATAACGATTTACAAAAAAAAACTTTTCCAGATTCTACAAACTAACATGACGTCATCAAACACTCAAAACCGCGATCATCGACAGTACAAATGATCATGATCATCTTCAAACTCTGTAACGCCTAGCATTGCCAAAGCTAAATGCGAATTCAATTCATTCTTTGTTTGTTGAATCTGAGGATAACCTTCGGTAGCATAGTTATAAGAAGATAAAGGGGTCGCGGCTGGTGTTTTCCTTAATCTTGGATTTGCTTCGACTCCTTTAAGGATAGAAAGTATTGCATCCATGTTTGGTCTTTTTGATTCTTCGTTGTGTATACATGCGTGTGCTGCTTTTAACATCTGCGCAATCTGGTCTAAGTTTCTTTGAGTGAATTTGATGCGGCGATCCGGTAGTTCCGGTATAGATCCTTGTTGTAATAACGGTTTCACCTGAAAAAAACTAATAAATTAAATTAAAATGTTTAAAAGAACCTAAATCATTCAACAATGATAGTGGTGAAATGCATTAAGGTAGGGATGCTAAATGAGTTGTGTTCGCAGGTTGGCGGGATGAACACTTGAACCCAGACACAAACTTGAAAATTTGTCATGAACCCAAATACGACACCGGCACGGACCCGAAATCGTGTCAGGCACATGAACCGGAAAATGACAGCAGTTTTCACAGGTTGAAACAAGCCCGAGCCATTTTTTTAACGGCAAGGAACGACGTGCCAACCACCGTGACACCGGGCGCTGTGGCCAAGGTCGACTACTCGACCGCCGCCAGCCCCTTGGCTCTCCCCAGATGCGCGGAAACCCGACCTCCACCCGCCCGAAGGCACAACAGTGGAATAATCGGTAAAACCTCGCCTCCCATCCAAGTCGAACGCCACTCGTATTCGCTCTTCACCTGGAAGCCGCAGAAAATAATGACGAGAGTGGAAATCGAACCTAGGTCATAAAGAACACCAATTCTTTCCCCAACCACTCCACCACTACCTCATTGGCAACTCTACCCATTTAACCCAATTTTTTTGGCATATTAGTACTCTCAAATTAACATTAAAATTAAAATTAATGACAAATAAATCAAATATATACAAAAAAATTATGTTTGAACTTGAAACTATAAAAACTAAAGTTTATTTTAGGTTACGGAATAAAATATATATTATTAAAAAGTTTATAAAGAAATAAATGGGTTAAACGGGTAAAACCGCGAACCAGCCAAGTCGACGTGAACACGGCCCATTTAGCTTGGTAATTTCATAATGAATGGGTTGATTTGGTTTTTTTATCTCAAACGGGTCAACTAAAAAAATAAATCTAAAAGGAAAACGGGACAATAAGGTCGCTCAACAATTTAGTTTATTATTCCAGTTTTACATCAGTTCTTCAGCGGTAAGTGAAAGAAATGAAAATTAACATACCAAAGAGTGCACGCCGTATATCACCAACGCGAACACTGGTCCAAATACCACGTTCTAGCCTATGCCTCGCAGCTTTGCAGATGCAAGCTCCAAACCACTACGGTACACAAAACAATTGGTTGAGTGTAGAAAAAAGAGGTGGCAAAAGAAAGCGGGTTAGGTAAAGTTTGTTAGGGTCAAAAAGTGGTAGGACGGTTCACGATGATCCGCCAGCAGTAAAATTTTAAAATAACAGATGTTAAAAATTGATAACAAAACTACACTCTTAATATATAATATAATTTCTTCAAAATAAAACAATTTAAGGTGGTAAATAATCTTGAATACGTGTTAAGCTACTCTGGCGGTTTCAACCAACTTTGGCCCCTCAACTTTGGCATTAATCAACTTTGGCCTCTCAACTTTGGCATTAATCAACTTTGGCCCCTCAACTTTGGCATCAATCAACTTTGGCCCGAGAGACCCATTCTATATATACGACCAAAGAAAAAAAGTTTAGCTGTTTGTATTTAGCATATATAGTAAAAATATGTGGTTTGACTTACAGACGGTGGTGGAGATCTGGATCTTGAAGGAGATCTGCAAAAGTTCTAGAAACAAGCGAGTTTAATATCCAAAAGTTCCTCTTAATTATTCTGATCCAAGAGCCTTGATGCCATTCCATAATCAATACAATGAACGGAAAAACCACAAACGTTAAGCAGGCCAACAGTTGCAGAACTAACAGGGATGCATCCAAAAGCAAGACCAAGTTAGAACCCGAGAGCGGCTCTTCTCACTATATTGGCTAACCCCAATGCGCGACTACCCGTGAGTTGCCACAGGATAACCATCCCAAAAGAATACACATCAGATTTTGCTGTCAAATCCCCTGTTTGAAGAAACTCTAGATCGGTAAACAAATAATGTCCATTTGAAGACGGTTCGGAGTATTGGCGGAAACTACGACACCGGAACGTTTCCTCGTTGACCAGTTCAGAGAATCTGAAGTTGCATAGTTTACAGCAGAGTTCCGAATCAAGAACAATGTTTTCCGGGCTTAAATTGCCGTGTAGTAGCTTTTCGGGTCTTGAAGAGTGCAAGAACAGAAGTGCATTTGCAATTTCGAAAATGACTCGAGTTCGGGTTTTCCACGACATGGAATAAGAGTTGGTTTTATGAGAAAGATGACTCGAGGCTCGTTGGTGTGTACTCGTAAACAAGCGCATGAGCTTCATGACATATTCCGATTAAACTCAATATATGCTTATGCTTCAGTCTCCCTACCACTTGAACCTGCATGTCATGCAAACAGAACTCGATTCAAGGGCGTTCGGTTTCGCGATTTGCGTGTGTGCATGTATGAGAGAGAGAGAGAGAGAGAGAGAGAGAGAGAGAGTAACCTCTACTTGGAACTCTTGTTGTGCTTGTAACTGTTGTTTCATGGCCAGTGTCACACCCCAACCGATGGCGGAAACATCGGGGCATGGCACTGAGCGAAACAGATTGTCCAGAAGTTTCCATAACAACTATATTTACCAAATATTTAAATCAACACGTCCCATACCGTGTCATATAAGATAATATAATTATTACAGACAAAAATCTAGTCAAGTAATTCTGTTCCGACAACTCAGATTTATACATAGATAGTTTATTTATTGGTTTCTAGGACCTCTTTTCCTAGCCTCGATTTCATCACAGCACAGAGAGCATCCTAGACCTTTCCTTGCCTCAAGTTCACAGCAAGCTAAGCATATAAACAACTTAAGCACCTGTCACATACGTTAAAGTAACAGTCAATACACATAGTGTAAAGGTGAGCATACAAGTTTGATAATAGCATATAGAGTTCGAAAGCATTACGCATAACCAGCACGTCCACAGAGTGAAATGAGGCATGTTAGTTATCGACATGAACCTATCGATACCAATGACTGCGGGTTGACTGCCCAAGGCAGTTCGCGATACATACTCACCACTGTGAGCCATGTAGGTAATTGTCCTTAACAACCCCCGAGTGAACGGGTGCTGAGTCCAAATTAATAGTACTACCGTTGCTAAGGCAGGTAGACAGCATTCCATGTGTAAACATAACAAACAAGCATTCATTAAATCACGTATAACATGCGGTAACGGTTAGCGTTTAAAGTATTGCGTAGTGTGTTCGATGTGATTTTGTATAAGTAATGTATGTAACACCCAAAAGTGCGTAAAGCAAAAACGGATCGAGTATACTCACAGCGTTGATGGATTGAAGGGAGCGCGTAGAGCGAGGTCAGCCTGAACAGTTAACGATAGCATAAAAGATAAGCGACGCGCAAAACGAGAAAAGTCACCAAGTGCAGAATGGTGATCCGGCCGGTCGGCCATTCGTGCGGATGTTGACCAGTTCGGGTGGTTATCCGTTCGGACGGTCATCCGGTCGGATGACTGTTTGAGTGGATTGTTTCTTCCTTTGGGAAGGATGTGTTTGTGTATGATGGCTTGACTTTTGAAGTTTTCATTGTAGCATTTCGAAAACATTGAAGTATCTCTACCTTTTAGGCTGGTCAATCGGACGGTCGTTCGATCGGACGGCAACCCGTTCGGTTGGGCACTTCAGTGAGAACAAGTTCACAGCAGGGCGGTCACTCGGTCGGATGTCCATTCGACTGGGTGGCAACCCTATTACTGAACATGTTGAAAATTGTTTAAGTGTTGAAGTTCAAATGTCTCATGATTCGGATGGCAGTTCGATCGGATGGTAGTCCGATCGGACAGCAATTCGTTCAACATTCAGACTCCAAGTGTTGACAAGAATGGTTAAGTGTGGGACCAAGGTGCAAGTCATTCGGGTGGCCGGTCGTCCGGGTTGCTATCCGTTCGGACAGCAGTCCGTTCGGACGGCACTCCGTCCTGGTGGACCTGTTCGTCTTACACTTGGTTGTTTTGATAGTTTGTCGTTTTATCGAGATGTGTTGATATCGTGCTAACCAACAGAACTCCATCCTAAGCCCTAGTGACCTGATCGAACAGGAACCACCCAAGTTCGGTCAGTCCACCGGTTCAGGACGATTGTTCTTAGTTAACCTGGAATCGATAATCTCGTAGATAGAATACGGATCGTGAACCAACACAACCACAGTAATGAGTAGTAAGCCGGCACAAGTTCCGATCCTATCGGTTTTTAGTGCATTGAGTGTAAAAGAGTTGAAAGAAAGTTGAAAACCATCTTTCACTCCTTTTCATTGTGAATATGTTTAGATCTATGAAAGATCTTTGTTTGTTTATGTGGAAATCGGTTAGATCCAAGTTGTTCCTGGTGGATTGAGGCCAAAACATGAAGTTCTTCAAGAACACATGATGACGTCATCCTAGAACATCTTGAATCTTGATGATTTCATGGTTAAAAGTTAAGATTCAAAAGATAGAAAGGTGTAGGAGTGCGTGTAGATTAAGGAAGTACAAGATTTAGGACGAGATCTTACCGGGATTGCGAGAAATCGAAGGAAAAGTGAAGAAAACGAGCTGGTCGGACGTCAGTTGCCAAAAGTAGAAAGTATGAAAGTGACAAGGGGTATTTATAGGGTTAACCAAAGTGGAAAGGGGTGGAGATGTTGGTCGCTCGGGTGGCAACTCACCCGGATGGCAGCCCAGTCGAGTGGCACCTCGGTCGAGTGGCACCTCGGTCGGGTGGCTGCCCGGCCGGGAGGCAGTTCGGTCGGCTGGCACCTGGCTCGAGTGCTTGGCGCGACAAGTTTTGCCGTTTCGATTTGCGTATAGCGCGTTGCGATGCGATAGAGTTTCCTAGTCAAATTACTTTTAATCCCAACTACTCATATCTCGCACTATCTCTTTTCCACCAATTATCATACCATTTCGATTGCGATTGAGTTCGATTGCGTTTCGATTAATTTCCACACATAACATAAATAAACATGCACAAGTAACACATAAGGCACACACACACGTATATCAGTAACCAAAATGCGTAATTCGAGTTGCGAGTGCGATTGCGATAGCGATAAAGCGATTAAACATGCGATAAATAGCGATTACCATGCGATTATTAATAGATACACCACATAATACAACTAAAGCGAAAATAAAATAGACTAATTACAAATCAAAGAAGTCAAAACAGGAATTGAGCAAAGAGAGACAGATCGCAATTAGCAATCTTGTCTTCCTTTGACTTCAATCTTGACTTTGACTTTGACTTTGACTTTCGAAACACGGGGTGTTACAGCCTCCCCTAGTTGAGGGAATTTCGTCCCGAAATTAGGTCGAAGCCGTAACAAACAACTGCGGGTACTTTGCCTTCATGTCATTCCCAAGTGAACTCTGTGCCTCGTTTGTCTTCCCATCGGACTTTCACAATAGGAATATGCGAGTGTCTGAGCTGCTTGGTTTGGCGATCCATGATTTCGACAGGCTTCTCCACAAAGTGTAGTGTTTCGTTTACTTGAAGGTCATCAAGAGGTACAATTAAATCATGCTCAGCCAGGCACTTTCGGAGGTTCGACACATGGAAAGTCGGGTGGACATTACTGAGTTCCTCCGGTAGTTCGAGTCTGTAGGCGACTTTTCCGATCCTTTCCAGAATCTTAAAAGGTCCAACATATCGAGGCGCTAGTTTCCATTTCTTGCCGAATCTGACCACACCCTTCCAAGGTGATACCTTTAGGAGTACGTAGTCGCCAACGTCAAATTCAAGGGGCTTGCATCGTCTATCGGCGTAACTTTTCTGTCGACTTCGAGCTTTCAACAAGTTGTCTCGAATTTGGAGGACTTTGTCAGTCGTTTCTTGCAGTAGCTCGGGACCGGTTAGTTGCGAGTGACCGATCTCGTGCCACACAATAGGCGATCGACATCTTCTTCCGTATAAAGCCTCGAATGGTGCCATTTGTATGCTGGAATGATAACTGTTGTTGTACGAGAATTCGACTAATGGCAGGTATGCATCCCAATTACCACCGAAATCTATGACACACGAACGGAGCATGACTTCAAGAGTACGGATCATTCATTCAGTCTAACCGTCGGTTTGAGGGTGGAATGCGGTACTTAAGTTAAGCGTAGTACCGAGAGCCGCTTGAAACGTTTCCCACAGTCGCGAGGTAAACCGAGCATCACGGTCAGAGATGATGTCGCGAGGCATCCCATGTCGACAAATGATCTCGTTTGTGTAGATTCGGGCTAATCGTTCTACCTTATAGTCTTCCCGTATTGGCAAAAAGTGAGCAGATTTGGTCAAACGGTCAACAACAACCCAGATGCTGTCGTGACCTGATGACGTGTGCGGAAGCTTTGTTATGAAGTCCATAGCTATACTCTCCCACTTCCATATAGGGATCGGTGGTTGCTCGAGTAAGCCAGAGGATCTTTGGTGTTCAACCTTGACCTTTGCACAAGTCAGGCACTTTCCAACATAGAGAGCAATATCCCTTTTCATGCCCGGCTACCAGTACTTGTAGCGAAGGTCTTGGTACATTTTATCGGCACCGGGATGAATAGAATACCGGGATTTGTGGGCTTCGTCCATCAAAATCTTTCGCAAATCGGTCCGTTTAGGGATCCAAATTCGGTCCAGATAATGGAATATCCCATTCGGCTTATTCACAAGAGCTCCATCGTGATTGATTCTTTCCTTCTTCAGGGTGCGTTCATTAAAACAGGTATGCTGGGCTTCGCGAATGAGTGTTTCGAGATCGTATTGGGCTTGAAGCCTTGAACATCACGAATGCTGAGCAGATAGCTCCGTCTGCTGAGAGCGTCGACAACGACATTTGCTTTGCCTGGGCGATAACGAATCTCACAGTCGTAATCGTTGAGTAGTTCTACCCATCGGCGTTGACGCATATTAAGTTCTTTCTGATCAAAGATATGTTGTAGGCTCCTATGATCGGTGAAGATCGTACACTTGGTACCATACAGGTAGTGTCGCCAAATCTTTAACGCAAAAACAACTGCGCCTAGCTCGAGATCATGGGTTGTATAGTTCTTCTCGTGGATTTTGAGCTGACGAGATGCGTAAGCTATAACCTTGTCCCGTTGCATGAGGACACAGCCGAGACCAAGGTTGGAAGCATCAATATAGACAATGAAATCGTCGTTTCCATCGGGTAGAGTGAGAACAGGAGCATTGCAAAGCATGTGCTTGAGTGTTTGGAAGGCAGACTCTTGTTCGGTTCCCCAAACAAAAGGCTTGTCTTTATGCGTGAGAGCGGTAAGCAGCACAGCGATCTTTGAGAATCCTTCGATGAATCGTCGATAATAGCCCGCTAGTCCGAGAAAAGAACGGACTTCAGACGGCTTCTTAGGTGTAATCCAACTCTTAACTGCTTTAATCTTCGCCGGATCGACGTGAATACCTTGACTATTTACGATGTGACCCAGAAACTGAACCACCTCCAGCCAAAATTCACACTTGGAGAACTTGGCATAGAGTTGATTCCCCCGGAGTAGCTCGAGAACCAAACGTAGATGCGGCGCGTGTTCGGCTTTCGACTTGGAATAGATCAAGACATCGTCGATGAACACGATGACGAAACGGTTGAGATATGGTTTACACACGCGATTCATCAGATCCATGAAAACCGCGGGTGCGTTGGTTAAACCAAAAGGCATAACAACGAATTCATAATGGCCATAACGAGTGCGGAATGCGGTTTTGGGTATATCCTCCTCTTGAATGCGCAGCTGGTGATAACCTGAGCATAGATCGATCTTTGAAAAACACGTAGCACCTTGTAGCTGATCAAACAAATCATCAATGCGAGGCAGGGGATAGCGGTTCTTGATAGTCAACTTATTCAGTTCCCGATAATCGATGCACATCCGGAACGACCCATCCTTCTTTTTGACGAAAAGGACTGGCGTGCCCCAAGGAGAGGTGCTCGGGCAAATAAAGCCTTTCTCAAGTAATTCCTGAAGCTGGTTCGAGAGTTCACGCATTTCAGATGGTGCGAGTCGGTAAGGAGCTTTGGCAATAGGGTTGGCTCCAGGAATGAGGCCAATACGAAAGTCGATATCACGACTTGGCGGTAATCCTGGAAGATCGTCAGGGAACACATTAGGAAATTCGCGAACCACAGGAACGTCTTTCACTTCTGTCTTTCCTTTCTTTTCCTTCTCCGCTACTACAATGTTAGCCAAGAAAGCTCTGTATTCCTTGTGGAGATACTTGCTAGCTTGGACACATGACATGAGCTTGAGACACTTCGAAGGGGTCTCACCATAAACACATAATAAATCACCATTCGTGAGCGAGAATCGGATCATCTTATCGAAACACACAACTTCAGCATGGTTTTCGCGAAGAAAGTCCATGCCTACTATGACGTCAAAACTTCCGAGTTGCATCGGAATAAGGTTGATTGGAAAGATGTGATTGTTGAGCTCAAGAGTACAATCATGAAGAACAGAATTAATGGCTACAGTTCTTCTGGTAGCGACTTCAACATCGAACGTCGAGGGGAGATGGGAGCGCTTACGACTAAGGAGTTTCTCGAATTCGAACGACACAAAGCAATTATCGGCTCCAGTATCAAACAAACACGAAGCATAAATACCATTCATAAGGAACGTACCATTGACCACGTTGTTGTCAGTCTGGGCTTGGCGCACATTGATGTTGAAAGTTCTGGCGTGTGCGGCTTGTTGCTGCTGCTGATGTTGTTGCTGCTGGTGTTGCTGCTGCTGCTGGGGCTCTTGTTTCACAACCCTGTTCGGGCACATATTCGCAAAATGGTTGGAATCACCACATGCAAAGCAGACTCGGGCGTTGACCGTGGGTGCCTGAGCCGCTTGTTGGCCTTGCGGGGCTGGGAGCAGAGCTTGATGAGCAGTGGCTTGAGCTGGTGCTTGATGAGGACCAGTACGGCAGTTAGCAGTGAAGTGGTCGTACATGTTGCAGTGAGCGCAGAAACGACAGGCGAGACCCACCGGGTGATGATAAGAACATGTCAGACAAGCCGGGTGGGGGCCTGTGTATGCACGCTTTGCTGGTGGTGCATAACTAACTGGTGCTGGACGGTGATGGGGCTGCTATTGGGCCGGTACGGCTTGAAGTGGAGCAGCAGTGGTAGTGACAGCACAGTTCTTGTTGCTGGAACTGCTGTTGTTGTTCTTCTTCTTGCGGCGTGAGGACTTTGACGGTTGAGCGGCGGTGGTTTCGGCAGTAGGTGCGGCAGTGACTTGGTGCAGGCTCTTTGAAGCTTTATCCCAAAAACCAGATTTTACCCGCTTGTCGTTGATTTCTGCGGCAAGCAAGTAAGTTTCTTCGATCGTTGTCGTCTTTGCGGCATGCACAAAATCCGCAACACAGTCGGGTAGAGCTCGGATGTAGTTCATGATTGCCATATCGGGCGTCTTCACTTGATCGGGACAGATGATGCTGAGCTGCTTAAAGCAAGCAGTCAGGGCAGCGTTGTCACCTTCCTTCTGCTTAATGTTCCATAATTCGTCCTCCAGCTTTTGGCGTTCATGGGGAGGACAAAACTCATCCATCATGATGGCCTTCAACTCTTCCCACGTCAGCTCATAAGCTGCATCGTTCCCGCATTTGTTCCTCTTGGCCGTCCACCAGTCTAATGCGCAGGACTGGAAGACGCCGGTAGCGTTTAGGGTGCCGAGATTTTCCGGACAAACACTCTGGCGCAGAATGACTTCGATGGAATCGAACCATTGAAACATAGCCGCCGGGCCATCTTCTCCAGTGAATTCCTTCGGACCGCAAGCCTTAAACTGCTTGAAGCTGAAAGCAGTCTTGGCAGCAACTTTAGGAGCTTCGGTTTTCGACTCCTCAGACGATTTGCTAACATTCTCATAAATTTCACTCACGATCTGAGGCACAACCTTGGCCACTTGTTTCGCGAGGATGGCAGCAAGGCGTTTGTCCCTCTGTTCTTGGCGAGAGAGTCGTGGGTGACGGGATCCAGATGATGATCCAGTTGACATTGTCTGCAACAGACATCGTCCTAGGTCTTAGACACGTCATAATCGAATCTCACGTCACACGTCTAATACTTACTAAAGCTCAGGAACACATTGAAGCATATATCACATAAACACGTAGGCACATAGTCACAGATTCACATAAACACATAAGCACGTAATCAAGTAAGCACATCGAGCACAGAAGCACATAAGCATGTAATCACCAGATGCATATAGAGACACGTAGAGCATTCTGACTGCATCTATCACCTAAGGTATACGCGAGTTCAAGAATAGCGACCGCGAATAACATAGCGAGTAGTATAGCTTAAGCGTATAACATAGCATAAGGTCAGCGTTTTGAGATAGAAGTGCAGTGCGAGTCGTGCGAGTCGTGCGTGTCGATCGAAGTGAAAGCAAAATCGAATAAATCTCCAAAATTTAAACACATTAACAGGTAAATACATAAACAAACACATAAAATCAACGAATCATCAGAGTCAGCAGTTGCGGGCTCCGAATCGAAACACATAAAAATCGAGATATAGATCGTCTGCGGCTATTAGACTTCGACTACCCAAAGTGGTTCAACTATACACAAGGACTTGTTGTACACATTTTGACCTTCAGGACTGAGCCTTTGCCTCGATTCTTGGGCGTTTGGCACACATCCCGTCAGTCATACCGTGACTTCAGGTCGTTGGAGTCCAACGAGACTTTGGTGAGATTTTTGTAAAACCAAGTAAAAGTCGGAACAAGTCGTCAAGGTTAGGGTTTCACCCCTGGCTTAACAACTTCGTTCCTGTTTTTGATGAAATAAAAGAGGATTATGCATCAAAGTATGGATTTCACTCCTATTCCAACGTAATTTTCCCGAGTTTATAGATAAAAATGTGGGTTGAACAAGCAATTTAGTCGAGAGTTTGCGGTTTTCACACCTAATCTCGCCTTAATCGCTCATTCACATTTGAAAATTCGGGTGCAGTGATAGTGCAGCATAGGCGAGAATAGCGAGAAATGGCAGGTAAGCTTATACATAATCCCTACTGGATATGCACAAGTCGGTCTGTGGTTTCCTAACTATAGACTAGGTATCTAAGACATCGACCCGGACTAGGTCGAGTCTTGCCTAATTCCCTATAGTTATGGCTCTGATACCAATCTGTCACACCCCAACCGATGGCGGAAACATCGGGGCATGGCACTGAGCGAAACAGATTGTCCAGAAGTTTCCATAACAACTATATTTACCAAATATTTAAATCAACACGTCCCATACCGTGTCATATAAGATAATATAATTATTACAGACAAAAATCTAGTCAAGTAATTCTGTTCCGACAACTCAGATTTATACATAGATAGTTTATTTATTGGTTTCTAGGACCTCTTTTCCTAGCCTCGATTTCATCACAGCACAGAGAGCATCCTAGACCTTTCCTTGCCTCAAGTTCACAGCAAGCTAAGCATATAAACAACTTAAGCACCTGTCACATACGTTAAAGTAACAGTCAATAAACATAGTGTAAAGGTGAGCATACAAGTTTGATAACAGCATATAGAGTTCGAAAGCGTTACGCATAACCAGCACGTACACAGAGTGAAATGAGGCATGTTAGTTATCGACATGAACCTATCGATACCAATGACTGCGGGTTGACTGCCCAAGGCAGTTCGCGATACATACTCACCACTGTGAGCCATGTAGGTAATTTTCCTTAACAACCCCCGAGTGAACGGGTGCTGAGTCCAAACTAATAGTACTACCGTTGCTAAGGCAGGTAGACAGCATTCCATGTGTAAACATAACAAACAAGCATTCATTAAGTCACGTATAACATGCGGTAACGGTTAGAGTTTAAAGTATTGCGTAGTGTGTTCGATGTGATTTTGTATAAGTAACGTATGTAACACCCAAAAGTGCGTAAAGCAAAAAGGGATCGAGTATACTCACAACGTTGATGGATTGAAGGGAGCGCGTAGAGCGAGGTTAGCCTGAACAGTTAACGATAGCATAAAAGATAAGCGACGCGCAAAACGAGAAAAGTCACCAAGTGCAGAATGGTGATCCGGTCGGATGGTGATCTAGCCGGTCGGCCATTCGTGCGGATGTTGACCTGTTCGGGTGGTTATCCGTTCGGACGGTCATCCGGTCGGATGACTGTTCGAGTGGATTGTTTCTTCCTTTGGGAAGGATGTGTTTGTGTATGATGGCTTGACTTTTGAAGTTTTCATTGTAGCATTTCAAAAACATTGAAGTATCTCTACCTTTCAGGCCGGTCGATCGAACGGTCGTTCGATCGGACGGCAACCCGTTCGGTTGGGCACTTCAGTGAGAACAAGTTCACAGCAGGGCGGTCACTCGGTCGGATGTCCATTCGACCGGGTGGTAACCCTGTTACTGAACATGTTGAAAATTGTTTTAGTGTTGAAGTTTAAATGTCTCATGATTCGGATGGCAGTTCGATCGGATGGTAGTCCAATCGGACAGCAATTCGTTCAACATTCAGACTCCAAGTGTTGATAAAAATGGTTAAGTGGGGGACCAAGGTGCAAGTCGTTCGGGTGGCCGGTCGTCCGGGTGGCTGTCCGTTCGGACAGCAGTCCGTTCGGACGGCACTCCGTCCTGGTGGACCTGTTCGTCTTACACTTGGTTGTTTTGATAGTTTGTCGTTTTATCGAGATGTGTTGATATCCTGCTAACCAACAGAACTCCATCCTAAGCCCTAGTGACCTGATCGAACAGGAACCAACCAAGTTCGGTCAGTCCACCGGTTCAGGACGATTGTTCTTGGTTAACCCGGAATCGATAATCTCGTAGATAGAATACAGATCTTGAACCAACACAACCACAGTATTGAGTAGTAAGCCGGCACAAGTTTCGATCCTATCGGTTTTGAGTGCATTGAGTGGAAAAGAGTTGAAAACCATCTTTCACCCCTTTTCATTGTGAATATGTTTAGATCTATGAAAGATCTTTGTTTGTTTATGTGGAAATCGGTTAGATTCAAGTTGTTCCTGGTGGATTGAGGCCAAAACATGAAGTTCTTCAAGAACATATGATGACGTCATCCTAGAACACCTTGAATCTTGATGATTTCACGGTTAAAAGTTAAGATTCAAAAGATAGAAAGGTGTAGGAGTGCGTGTAGATTAAGGAAGTACAAGATTTAGGACGAGATCTTACCGGGATTGTGAGAAATCGAAGGAAAAGTGAAGAAAACGAGCTGGTCGGACGTCAGTTGCCAAAAGTAGAAAGTATGAAAGTGACAAGGGGTATTTATAGGGTTACCCAAAGTGGAAAGGGGTGGAGAGGTTGGTCGCTCGGGTGGCAACTCGCCCGGATGGCAGCCCGGTCGAGTGGCACCTCGGTCGGGTGGCACCTCGGTCGGGTGGCTGCCCGGCCGGGTGGCAGTTCGGTCGGCTGGCACCTGGCTTGAGTGCTTGGCGCGATGAGCTTTGCCGTTTTGATTTGCGTATAGCATGTTGCGATGAGATAGAGTTTCCTAGTCAAATTACTTTTAATCCCAACTACTCATATCTCGCACTATCTCTTTTCCACCAATTATCATACCATTTCGATTGCGATTGAGTTTGATTGCGTTTCGATTAATTTCCACACATAACATAAATAAGCATGCACAAGTAACACATAAGGCACACACACACGTATATCAGTAACCAAAATGCGTAATTCAAGTTGCGAGTGCGATTGTGATAGCGATAAAGCGATTAAACATGCGATAAATAGCGATTACGATGCGATTATTAATAGATACACCACATAATACAACTAAAGCGAAAATAAAATAGACTAATTACAAATCAAAGAAGTCAAAATAGGAATTGAGCAAAGAGAGACAGATCGCAATTAGCAATCTTGTCTTCCTTTGACTTCAATCTTGACTTTGACTTTGACTTTCGAAACATGGGGTGTTACAGCCAGCAATGAGCATTGTCATCAAGTCATCCCGTAGCTAGTTCATGGAAATTGTAAAAAGATTATTCAAATTAACACATTAAACATTCAGATAAAACTGTAGGTTATACTTACTTGAATTTGGTCCCTAACCCACCCGTTTTACCAAACATGTTCCTCGGTCTATATAGGAAAATAAATAAGAATAAGATACACAAAGTTAAAGAAGAAAAGGCATACAGCTCTTGGATGAAGTCGAACATCTCCCTCTTCATTGCTACCTTCTGAATTGCTATCTGCAGGTTTTGAGTCATCATCTGCTAAAAGACGGCTCAACATTAGCAGCTTGTGCTTGTGCAGCTTGCCAAACAGCATTTGCAGCCTCAGCTTCAGCAGCAGAAGCTTCAACCAGCATCTCTAATGATTCTCTGTCCATGCTGCTGGAAAATATTTAAAAAAATGAGTTTCTCGTAGTTATATACTATTCAGTTATGCAGTTAATGCGGTAAAATATCGGATATCGGTCAAGGGCCGATATTTGAGATATAGGTTATCAAAGTAAGATATTGGTGGGATATCGGTAATTTTGCTAATTAAAAACTTTAGGACTGAGAAACCATAATTTAGTGAAATGCCCTCACCGCCCCTAAGGCTGCCATAGACATATAACCGAACACCAACAGACACAGCAGCATGCCGACAGCGACGCATGAGCTCTAACAAAGGTTCTTCTGTTTGCCCTGTGCTGACACGTGGTGTTGTTACTAACCCATGTCTATCTAACCAAACACCGGCAGCAGTTCACAAAAGCCACCGCATTGCGATATCGTTTAATCTCGGAAGGCATACCAGCAATACGTGGCGGGTCAGCTTCACAGCTTAGTCTCCTTTGTAAGCATTCGATTCGATCCTCAAATGACTTCAAAGTATTGGCTACTATGAGAGTCTCGTCAAGGTCAAATACGATGCCCAAACATCTTAGGTTCAGCATGACTAAGCATGACTCGTAAATCCCTGGCGCAACGATAAATCCCCAAAAACATGGAAATAAGTCGTTTCTTCTAGAACGCATTGCCACCAAGTGCCGCTCATCTCCACCAAGTGAGACAACAGCAGTCTGCACATAGTGAACAACACATTAAGATGGTAATCAGATCACGTATTAACAGGCTAACTTAATGTTACAGATACTATTTAATGACACACTCACATA
The DNA here is from genome assembly GCA_030545235.1 of Helianthus tuberosus. Lineage (NCBI taxonomy): Eukaryota > Viridiplantae > Streptophyta > Magnoliopsida > Asterales > Asteraceae > Helianthus > Helianthus tuberosus. Next base: position 83,522,367 of record CM060418.1, on the reverse strand, counting down.
AGTTTCAAGATATGCATAAAAACGACCAGAAGTAAAATATACACATTTATATAGTAATAACTAAGAGGATCACGTGCGACACGCAAAAAAGAACATATAGGCAAAGGTCATTATGCAAATGCCAAGTAATAATGAAGGTCTATATCAGGAAGTCGATAAAACCCTCCTTGTACTTTGAATATATATTTATATTGTCGGGTGTTATTAAGATATGAACTAAACCAGTTTTTGAAGCCAGATTAAAGAAAAGAAAGAGAGACCTATACTCACGATTAGATACAATTTATTTTGTTTTGGAATGCATTTGTTTAATTGCTTCAACGTCTCAACGCTTAATCAAAACAGGACCAACTAATGTTTCCAGTTAAACAATTACGAGTTTTCTTTGAACTGATAGCATAATCTGGTTTATTCTTCAGAGCAAAATCAAAACAAGAGCTTTAACATAAATATCATTTACTGGTTTATTCTTCAGGGCAAGACTATTCGATGAAGAATCATCCAGATTAAAAGTTTCAATCATGAGTTCTCGAAAGAGAATAATATCCACGATTCCACAGTTCCAAATTTCAGGCAAAACTGCAAATTGTATGTCGAACCAGTCCGCTCAAAACTTTAAAAAAATGTTTTTCATTCGTTTTACTTGGAAGCAAAATTCCCAAACGGCACATGTATATTATTAACAATGTTTTCATTTGTATATTTTAATGGTGAACTCCAAGAACTGCAGATATATTCCCAGATCAGTCTTCATATGAATGTTTTAAAATTATTCCATGGGTCCAAATTGATAGTTTTTTCAAAAAAAAGGTTTCTCATTTGTATTTGTTGGAAGTAAAACTGCAGATTATGAGTCAACTCTGTCCCTCAAACTCAAAAATGATTTTTCATTTGCATTTCTTGGAAGTAAAACTGCAAATTATGAGTCAAATCTGTCCCTCAAAACCTAAAAAATGGTTTCTCATATGTTACTTCTTGGAAATAAAAACTGTACAAAAGATGTTAGCACGTCAACCCAACCTATGCCCAGCACATTTTGACCATTACTTAAAAACTGACCCGTTTCAATTTCTTTATGAAGGGGAACCAGAGAAGAGAATACAATCAGATCCCAGTTCTCCTGAAAAGAGAATACAAACCAGAAAACTTATTTACATTTACACCCCAGTTCTCATTTATTGATTCTATATGTTTGATTGATACAAAACATACATGTGATGTTCTTCTAACTGCAGGAATAAAATTACCAAAAAGTCAGTGCCTCCACATAAAAACTATTAATTCAAATACCCACAAATCATAACCAGTTAAACAAAATGACTCATTTAAACTAAAAATCCATCCCATACTGAGAGCTGAGAACAATGTAAGTACCTTTAGGGATCTCCATTCAGAAACCATCCATTTTGATGATGCAGTATCGCCTACGCCAACCGGTGAAACCTAGATCTGCAACTTTAGAGCAAAAAGAAAAAATTAAATTCGAGATCTGAAGCTTGTGATCTAAACAAATAAAAAAGAGGTCGTCGGACATACCTCAGTTTGTCGGAACCTACCTCAACCACCATCTAAAACCGGAACTCGTCTCTATTGCCACCGATCGGCTTGAGAATTATACCACCGGAACCGTAGTCGTCGGATTTAACATTACACACCACGTCGTCTTTAGATTTTGTGAAATCTTGCTCATACATCACCGATTGGCAGACCAAACACCCCCTAACAACAATAATCTTTCATTTAGCATAATAAAAAGACATTGAGTAGAATAGCGGCCATACCTTGCTCATACGTCACTGATTGGTAGATCCAAACCCTTCACCACCTTCAAACTCAGTCGATTGGGTGTCGTATAGAGAGAGATTCGCTGATCTGGTGTCATTGAGAAAGCCAGATCTTGCATCACCAAGAGAAACCCTAGATCTCCTTTTGAATCGCCTGGAGATAAAGCAGCTCGATGGGGCGGATAAAATGCTATGAGAATGAGAAACCCTAATTGTGTACCCCGTGTGTTTTTTGAGTGAAGGGCATAATTGGGATTGTAAATTATATTGTGCTTTAGAGGGTTGTACAACATGCTTTAGGGGTGTTTTAAGAAAATTCATATGACCTTAAGAAGTCCTTCTAATATGCTTTTATATATAGTATATATATATATATATATAATATATATATATATAGGGGACCGCTAAAATGAAAACCACCTCCAGTTCTAAGAACCACGGGAACCAGTTCCTAACCATTAGATCAAAAAAAAGGATGGAGGAGATTAAAAGTAACTAAAATGAATATTAAATACATTTTGTCTTATTATGTCTTTAATATTTTAATCCAAAAGGTTAGTTTAGTAAATTTACTTTATTTTGTCTTTTTGTCTTTATTATTTTTTTATTACTTTTTGTTTTTTTAAAAGAATTATTTTACTAAAAGAGTTTTTTAATTCAAATTTTTTTAACAAGACAGTTTTTTTTGCGCGCCGGTTTTTGCACGCCGGGCTTTTTCAAGCGTCGTTTTTTTAACGCGCCGTTTTGAGTACCATATTGCTATATAAAATATGAAGACTAAAAAAACCCACTAAAATGTGTTGTATTTCTATGTTGTATAACATTTTTTTTTGTGCTGGATTTTTGTGCTAAATTTTTTGTGCTGAATTTTTTTGTCTTAATTTTTTTTTCTCAATTTTTTATGCTGGATTTTTTTGTACTACATTTTTTTGCTGAATTTTTTCGTGCTATATTTTTTTGTACTATACTTTTTTGTGCTAGATTTTTTTGTACTAGATTTTTTTGTTGTATTTTTAAAAAACAAAAGGGGTGTCGCATGTCATTTTACTAAACTAAAGTAATAAAGACAAAAAGACAAAATAAAGTAAATTTACTAAACTAACCTTTTGGATTAAAATATTAAAGACATAATAAGACAAAATGTCTTTAATATTCATTTTAGTTACTTTTAATCTCGTCCATCCATCTTTTTGATCTAATGGTTAGTAACTGGTTCCCGCGGTTCTTACAACTGGAGGTGGTTTTCATTTTAGCGGTGCCCTATATATATATATATATATATATATATATATATATATATCCCGCGGTTCTTACAACTGGAGGTGGTTTTCATTTTAGCGGTGCCCTATATATATATATATATATAGGGCACCGCTAAAATGAAAACCACTATATATAGGGCACCGCTAAAATGAAAACCACCTCCAGTTGTAAGAACCGCGGGAACCAGTTCCTAACCATTAGATCAAAAAGATGGATGGACGAGATTAAAAGTATTTAAAAATAATATTAAGTATTTTTTGTCTTATTATGTCTTTAATATTTTAATATAAAAGGGTATTTAAGTAAAATTATTTTTTTGTCTTTTTATATATATTATATTTAATTGCTTTTTTTTCCTATTCGTTAATTACTTTTTATTAAAAAACAGAATTTTATGTTAAACAATATTTTAAAATCAGATTTTTATGATAACTGTTTTTTAAGATTTTCAAAATGGATGGATGAGATTAAAACATTTTTAAGAGCCGTTCTTTACGAGCGTTTTTTTTACGGAACGTTTTACGACCTGTTTTTACGCTCCGTTTTTTCGACCGGTTTTTACGCGCCGTTTTTTACGTTTTACGTTAAAAAAAATTTTCCGAGATTTTCAAAATGGATGGATGAGATTAAAAACATTTTTAAGAGCCGTTTTTTACGCCCCGTTTTTTTACGAGCGTTTTTTTACGGAACGTTTTACGCCCTGTTTTTACGCTCCGTTTTTTCGCGTCGTTTTTTTGACCGGTTTTTTACCTGCCGTTTTTTACGTTTTACGTTAAAAAAATTACATAAAAGAGTACGTTTTAAATTTCTGCGTTAAAAAGTTTACGCTTTACGATTTAATTTTTACATTTTAGGTTAAAAGTTTGAAAAGTTTACGTTTTCCGTTAAAAAGTTTACGTTTTACGTTTTCCGTCAAAAAGTTTACGTTTTACGTAAAAAAATTTACGTTTTACGTTAAAAAAGTTTACGTTTTACATTTTACGTAAAACTTTTTACGTTTTACGTAAAACTTTTTAAAATTTTTTATGTTTTACGTTTCACGTAACACTTTTTACATTTTACGTTTCACGTAAAACTTTTTACGTTTTACGTTAAAAAAGTTTACGGTTTACGTTAAAAAGTTAACTGTTTAACTTTTTTTTTACAAAAACTTTTTTACGCCAAAACGAACGCACCAAGAAATCGCAAACTCGGGAGGTGTCTCAGATGTATTGTTATCATCATCGACTAGGGGAAAAAAATAAAAAACCAACAAACAAAAATCAAAACAGTGAGTGGGTTCTTGAAAAAACGAGGGTCGGCTTAGATTTTCCGATAATCAGAGGCTGCAAGTGGGGGTTGCACGTTCAAAAACGTATCCTCCACCATCCTTGTCGCGCCATTGTCATCAAAATATGCGTTTTTTTTTCCATCATCACCACCCCAAAATCCAAAACCACACTTCAATCGACCACCGGCACCGTGCGGGCACCACTGGCACCACGGGGCACCGCCGGGCACCATCGGGGGCGCCGCTTTGCAAATAAATCAACCTTCTCTAAATCAAGTTTTCAACCACAAAAATCAAGTTTTCAACCACAAAAAATCAAACAATTACTTAAATCAAGTTTTCAACCACGGGATCCACCCTGAATCACAGTATCGTCAAGTAATCGCGTCCAAAATAGGAACTCAAAAGCATCATAATTTCCCCGACTGCAAAAGATACCAGAACCTTCAAAGATTGCTTCATAACAGTAAAAAAAAGGGGGCCTTTTGTAGGTATATCACCAACAACCCCTTTTGTAGGTATATTACCAACAATGAACCAATGAATAATAAAAGACAGATAAAAGAAGCTTCAAGATTGCTTCATAACAGTCAAAAAAAAACTTGCAAAAACAACTAAAATGGGAAAGTGATGAATGAAGTGATAACAGAACCTTCAAGATTGCTTCATAATAGGCAAAAGTTGGTTTATCCGCCCACCACCACAGCCGCCCTTCACCCCATCATCGCCGTCAAACCCACCACCACAACCCACCCTTCACCACCGTCGTCGGGAAACCCACCACCACACCCCCCCGTCGTCGTCAACATTGATCTGATGAGAGAGAGATAACAGATCTGATGAGAGATGATAGAGACAGAACATCATCAACAACATCGTCGGAAAACGGACGGGGGTTAAGAACATCATTGAAAACATGGGGGGTTGTGGTGGACTTAAGGTGAAGAAGGAGGGTAGTGGGGTGGTGTGAGTGTCACGTCGGAGCAAAGAACAGCAGTCATAGTTGTCAGAGTCCAACTCCGGCCGCCGGAAAGGAGGTAACCACCTCCCACCACCAAAAACAAGGGAAGCTCCGCAAGAAATCAAAAAAACCAGCACCATTATCGGCAAAGAGAAACCCAGAAATGGGATTCTTTTTATTATATGCTAGTGATTTGGTTTGAGAGGAGAGAGGATATGGATTTTTGAAAAGGTGGAGAGAGACAAAAGGTGGAGAAATGGGATTCTTTTTAAAATATGAGCTCTGACATTAATAAATGAGGAGAGAGGTAGGGGGAAATGACATTTGGTGTTAAATGACCAAAATAACCTTTTGAGTGGCTGAATATGATTGGTGGAGAGTGGTTCTCACGGTTCTTACAACTGAGGGTGGTTCTCATTTTAGCGGCTCCCTATATATATATATATATATATATATATATATATATATATATATATATATATAGGGGAATGATCCATTAAAAAGTGGATTTTGCCTAACTAGCCTAAGAAGGATTGTAATGATGACATGTGGCACTCCTAATAAGTAGGAATGAAGGGCATTTTGGTCCTTATAAATAGGAGTGAAAATGACATGCGACACCCCTTTTGTTTTTTAAAAATACAACAAAAAAATCTAGTACAAAAAAATCTAGCACAAAAAATCTAGTACAAAAAAATCTAGCACAAAAAATGTAGTACAAAAAAATATAGCACAAAAAAGTATAGTACAAAAAAATATAGCACGAAAAAATTCAGCAAAAAAATGCAGTACAAAAAAATCCAGCATAAAAAATTGAGAAAAAAAAATTAAGACAAAAAAATTCAGCACAAAAATCCAGCACAAAAAAAATGTTATACAACATAGAAATACAACACATTTTAGTGGGTTTTTTTAGTCTTCATATTTTATATAGCAATATGGTACTCAAATTAAAGATAAAAAGACGCTTGATTTTACGGTGAAATTTTTATGAAAAAATAATGTCGTATAAAAAAGTTATGAAAGTTTAAAAAATGGGGGTGGAATATGCATGTCCCTTGCATGTGGAGAAAGAAAGTCCATAAATAAGATTTTCCCAAGATACCCTTGTACTCCTCCTTTATCCTACACTTTCATCTTAACCATTGATTTGAAAAATGAATGGTTGAGATTCCTTCTCATCCTATTTAGGCAAAATAAACTTTTTATTTGATCTTACCCTATATATATATTTAAAAACATTGAGTTAATTACATAGTTAGTCCCTGTGGTTTGCACAAAATAACATAGTTAGGTACTAATAGTTTAAAATCACCTTCTAGGGTATTAACTTTTCATTTTGTAACGTTTGGAGGTATTAACTTCTAGGGTATTAACATAGTTAGTCCCTGTGGTCTGCACAAAATAACATATTTAGGTACTAATAAAATGTGATTTTAAGCCTACAAATAACGTTAATACCTTCAAACGTTACAAAATGAAAAGTTAATACCCTAGAATGTGATTCTAAACTATTAGTACCTAAGTATGTTACTTTGTGCAAACCACATGGACTAACTATGTAATTAACTCAAAAACATTTGTATGTCTTTTAAAAAAAACTCTTAAAGAGCCTGGGTTTAAGAACAAAAAATGTTAAAAGGGCCATAACAGTTTAAGACTTTTGGATTTGTGGCCTAATTTGCCAATGAAATTAGTAAAGGACCTAAATGACTAAATTCTTTTGAGAAGTTAGTGTAATGAAAGTAACTCATGTCCAATTGAATAAATAAAACTAATTCAAAATCAATTAATGAATTGAGGGCGATGCTGAGCCAAAGTTTTTTTTTTTATTTTTTTTTTTCGAATAGAGCCCAAATTTTTTTATCTTGCTCAGGGCCATAAATTTTTTATGATTTTCAGAGACGGCGCGTGATGACAAAAAATGTAAGATAATTCCTTTTTTCATCTGCCAAATCATTATAAAAGCAACCCAACTCTTGAGTGATTCTATAAATACTTCCATCCAATTGTCCACTTCCATCACTAATCACAAGCCTGTCACAAGATAATGGCTCGGTCGTCAATCACCATGCTCATGGTTCTAATCTCTATCCTGGCTCTAGCCAATGGCTCTTACCTCTACCCTCAATTTTATGACATCTCATGTCCGCAAGCTAAACACATCGTCAGGTGTGTCATCGAAAAAGTTGTTGCAAAAGAGGATCGTATGGCTGCTTCTTTGCTCAGGCTCCATTTCCACGATTGTTTTGTCAAGGTTTGTTCTTCATGTATATCGTCACTATTAAAATGTGCTACCCTTTGTGGTGAAATTATTTGGTAACTAGTCACAAGTGCTTAGATGGTTGCAATGAGAAAAGTTTTTTATTGGAAGTACTACATGCAGTTTGCAATATTGTTATTTTTTTTTCTTTTAGAAATCATATAAAAAATGTGTGTCGTCGTATTCTCAGATGTTATCCAAGGTAACAAAATGGGAAAAATGCCTATTCAGGGAACCTTAACTATTACGGATGGCCTAAAGGGTGACAATAAAGATTAAAACTATCATGAAAGTTAAATTAACATTTTAAGTCGCCATATGAACATTACAAGTCATTAGTTACCTAGAAAACCTTAATAGTAAGCTAGTAACACAAAGAAAACATGTATTAAATTAGTGACGTCTTAACTGTTCCGAATGATGTGATGGTCATCTCAATACCTCTTGGGTTGTAGTGTTTATATACAAGAAAATTATGATAAATTTTTATCCAAAGTGTTGTTACATTGATCAGGAACTTACTTTTTTGCAACAAAAATAATCAATTAGGGGTGCGATGCTTCGATACTTCTTGACAACAGCGGAACCATAGTCAGTGAGAAGGGATCCGTCCCTAACCGCAACTCAGCTCGTGGGTTTGAAGTCATTGACGAAATCAAAGCTGCATTAGAGGAGGCGTGCCCTCAAACCGTCTCGTGTGCTGATATTATGGCTCTGGCAGCTCGAGACTCCACCGTTCTGGTACTATATCCTAACACAACCATGGTCCATGGCACATTACAACTTATTTGAACCTTAAATCATCTATGCATGTTTTAAATTTGTGCAGACTGGTGGACCAAGTTGGGAAGTCCCATTGGGTAGAAGAGATTCATTAGGTGCAAGCTTGAGTGGTTCTAACCAAAATATTCCTGCTCCAAACAACACCTTACAGACCATTCTTACCAAATTTAAGCTCAAGGGTCTTGACATTGTTGATTTTGTAGCACTTTCTGGTATGATTTAAACATGGTTTCCTGGGAAAAAAAAGGTTAATATTTGGCCATTTGGGAATATCACGAAAATAATCTAATCTTTTACTTTTATTTTTACTAAATTAATGATTGACCAAATAACGTTGCGCTGACGTGGTTCAAGAATCCCGTAACCTTGCACTAACGTGGCACAACATTGGCCTACCCAGGGGCGGTTCTTAGAAGGGCTCTGGCAGTGCCACGGCCCGGGCAAGTTTTTCGGCCGTAGTGCTAATTTTCCGCATTTCGATCGAAATTTTTTATATATACTATGTTTGGCTCGGGCTTGCCCGGGCTTTTTTTAGTGCCCGTATCTTTCGGCCCTGGCACGTTCAACGGGCAAGATCCGCCACTGGGCCTACCTCTTGCGTTAAAGTAGAACAAGCCTTTATTTTTCTAAGTTAAATGAAGTTCTAATGATTTTAGATTTTATTTACTAAAAAATATTTTAGAAGTAAAAAGGTTATAATAATGTTAATATTTTAGAATATTAATAATGATTAACATATTAGTTTTTTTTTTTTAAATTACGGTTTTTAATATTTTAATATATTTTTTTTCTGGCGAAGGACATATGTTGGTTGTTTAGTGGAGGAAATCCTTAGGTTTTACGGTGTGGGGAACGTCCAGCCCCGTCGAGCAGAGCCGACGACCCCGAACACCGTACCGGGTGGGACGGCTTCGTCCAAATCGGTGAGGGTGGGACGATGGTGCCGGGCACAAGAAGACAAAATCCCTCTCACACACACACACACACATATATATATATTAGACCCATCCTCCATTTCCTTAGCTCCATCCTCTTTGCCCCATCCTCACACCCGATCCACGTGGCGCTGACGTGGAAAGTCATCATCAAAGGATGAGCCTCTCCCATACCCATATAGCCTTACAAAGTTAAAAGTCAATGACATGTTAATATGATTTGATGAAATGACTATTCTTGTGATTTCCATTAAAGAGTTTGCATGCTTCGACTAATTACCAAAATGATCAAAAGTTTTCTTTAACATGGTCACTGGTGGACTCAGGAATGTTTCCATGAGGATGCGGAACATTTTTAAAAATTTTAGACCCCTTGGTATATAAGTAAAAAGTCGGTTCGTATCGGGTCGGTTCGGTTCGGGTCATCTAAAAGAAAAAAAAAGCATCAAACTAAATTTATATAATCATCAAAAAACGTCAAAACTTGTTACAAAAATAATTAAAACGTCGCCCTACGGTTTTTATTTTTTTTTTTTAAATCTATCCAAAACATCATACAAAGCTACTATCTTAATCAAGTTTTTCTCTATATAACATATACAATTATCACTTAAATTCTCATCGTCAATCTGATTACGCAAGTCGGTCTTCACATTCTTCATTGTCGAAAAACATCTTTCAATGGTTGCGGTTGCGACGGATAATAAGAGAACACATTTCATTATACCAATGTAAAAATTACGTGAATATTTGTTAAACATGTAGGGAATTTGTTAAACATGCACAAACGACATTTGTTAAACATGTTATCGTTTCAAAAACTCTCCAAATTGGTGTGTGTTTGTTAAAATCATCTAAATAACCATAAACAATGTCAAAACACACGAAATTTCAAACCAATTTAACAACTTTATTACCCTTTTCTCCTATAATATCAACTAAAATCATAAAAAACAAAGAAACTTACCCTTTATCGGATTCCGGTTGGTTTGGTGTCGGACGGCGGCTGTTTAGTGTCGGATTGTGGTGATTTGTGGCTGTTGATGACCTGTTGTTGTGGCTGCTGAGAAGACGCAAGAGAGAGAGGGCGAGAGGAATTATAAAGGACTATTGGGCTTCTTTTAATTATTTTATTTGAACTTAGGTTAGGTTTGGTTAATGAGCTAGGAAAGTGAGCGAGTTATGTTCAATGAAATAGTGGGTTAAGGTATTTGGTATTTGGGTTAAGTTGGGTAGGATAAGTTTATATAATTTAGGTAGTTTTTTGCCGAAAAACATCTTTCAACGGTTGCGGCTGCGACGGGTAATACGAGAACACGCTTCAATAATTGATATACCAATGTAAAAATTACGTGAATATTTGTTAAACATGTAGGGCATTTGTTAAACATGCACAAACGGCATTTGTTAAACATGTTATCGTTTCAAAAAACTCTCCAAATTGGTGTGTGTTTGTTAAATCATCAAAACAACCATAAACAATGTCAAAACACACGAAATTTCAAACCACAACTTTATTACTCTTTTTCTCCTATAATATCAACTAAAATCATCAAAAAAAAAAACTTACCCTTTATCGGATTCCGGTTGGTTTGGTGTCGGACGACGGCGGTTTGGTGGCGGATTGCGGTGGTTCGTGGCTGCTGATGACCTGTTGTTGTGGCTGCCGAGAAGAGCAAGAGAGAGGGGACGGGAATAATTCTAAAGGACTATTGGGCATCTTTTAATTATTATATTTGAACTTAGGTTGGGTTTGGTTAATGGGCTAGGAAAATGGGCTAGTTATGTTTAATGAAATAGTGGGTTAAGGTATTGGGTATTTGGGTTAAGTTGGGTAGTATATGTGAATAACTTAGGTAGTCTTTTTTTTATAAAAATAAAATTAGAGTTTACTAAAAAAATTAAATATAAATCGATAACATTTTTTACCTAAGGTGTGCGGACGAAAAATTCCAAGGGATGCGGATGGGATTTTCGACGAAAACTAGCATCAATTTTTTTTCCGAGGGTGCGCCCGCTCACCTTGGGCTGGGGGTGGGTCCGCCCCTGAACATGATTGATTAAGAAAAAAAAAGCAAATATCATTTTCATGAAAATCTTAGGGGTTGTTTGTTTACCTCTCAATGAGGCTCTTAATGGATCAGACCTCTTACTGGTTCAACACTTAATGGTTCAGACTTCAGACTGTTTGTTTCGTGAGCAAATTTCAGAATGGTTCAAACATTTGTCTCTGAATGGTTAAACATTATACTGAGTCTGAATGGTTAAGACCTCTAATCTGAATTGGTCAGACATTTGCCTCTGAACGGTTAAGCATTATACAGGCTCTTAATGGTTCAGACCTCTTACTGGTTCAGCACTTAATCATTCACAAGTTGCCAAACGGCCCCTTAGAATACCCTATAATTCAAACAAATCTTGAAATATTCAAGTTCAAATTCAAGAAAACATGAATCAAGAAAATCTTAAAAACTCTATTGTCACACCCCTATTTTACCACGTGTCACCGGTGGGCCCGGTGGGGAGTATCGTGACGTAGTTGATATCATCATAGTCAAACAACATAAATAATGAATGCACTGCGGAAGCAAAAGATAAAATATTACAACCCGATATAAAGTAATATCCAAGTATTTCAAACGGAATGTAAAGGATCCACAGGCGGATCTTAAAACAGAAAGATAAACACTGTTCAACAGACTTTAGGCATCTAGAACTTGCAAGATTCCCTATTGACGCCCTGAGCTCCCAGCCAATTACGTACAGTACCTGTCACTTAACCTTTTTGGAAAATACGTCAGTTTACACTGGTAAATACAACTTAACTGACTCATTTTGAAAATAGTTTAGAAAATTGATTTGAATGCTCAAGGCACAAAAATCTTTTATAACTTGGGACAATTATATAAAAATAATCTTGTATACAGATTTACATGTTCGTTATACACTTAGGGCCCGATGTAGAAACCGGGTCAAGATTAACAGACACACCACAAGTATAGGCCCACATGAGCGTGAGATACCGTTTCCCTTATGCAACTGTCAGGTGTATGCCTACACCCCGTGCATAAGACGTGGCCATTTTATAATACAATGATGCCAAGGATATCCGGGACATGGTCATTAACCCCTAAAGGCCTTTATTTCAAACAAGACAGATTAAAGCGGGTTACCTCAATAATTTAATCACAATACGATTAAACATTCAATACCCGACCAAGCGGTATTATTATAATACCGTATCCCAAGCCCGTATAGGGAAAATTAAGCTAAGAGTATTTACCTGAGCTAAATATAAATTCAATCACAGCCGTATATCAAATCAGCAAGCACAAGTACTTCTACTGGGGCTCCTAATATGGAACGAAGGTTTTTAATAACCTATTAGATTCCTAACGGATCTTAATTAAGCTTTATGCTTAGACCGGTTAATTTTAAGGAAAGGTTTACGGTTCAAAACGCAAGATTAAGCGTAGACCGGATTAGAATGTGATTTAGACCCGACAAGTTTGGAGACTTGTATAATATGGGTAAACTAAACACATTCTGGATTTTGAGGTGAAAATGATAAGGTTTGACCCGTTTCGGTTACTTTATGCAAACTAGATACATAAACCGATCCAAACGCGAAACGTGCGTAACGGGTACCCATAAGAGTCATATACAGGTTTCCTAAGTTAATATGCCTTAAATATGATGTGATATCAGTAAGATACCTTCCGTTATACCCAAAATGAATTTAAAACCAATTTATGCCCCGAAGGGGTATTTTAGTCATTTAAAAGGTTATAAAAGAGATCAAATATAAATCCGAGGTTCAGGTCTGATTTGATTAGTAAAAATACTTAATTTACTAAGTTATATCAGTAGGGTATTACATATATGTGAAATTTATCATTTATAACCATACTATGCACCGTATGGGCATTTTGGTAATTTCACATAGGCTTAAAAGGTCCAAACTGGAAACCTGAGTTTAAAATTTTTCCTTACTGTTAAAATGTAAAAATTTACTGAATATATCAGTAGGCATCAACCCTTATATGTTTAAAATAGTTTTGATACATACTATGCGTTAAAAACGCTTAAAAAGGCGATTTAGAGCCATTTCCGGGTTTTCAAAGAAAAGCTAATATTTTTATTATTCCAGAAGGCTCAAAATATTTTATTTATCATATTATATTAGTAGAAAAAGGTTTGGGGTTAAAAGGATTTGTAAAACTCATTTTATAGCCCAAAAGGGCAAAACCGGCAATTACCGAATCAAGCTTAAAACCCTATGTTATGCTCAGCCTAAAAATAATTAAAAATTTTCAAAAATCCCAAAATATTATTTTATATCAGTGGGTAAAAATTTTGGTATCAAAAATTGGGTTTAAATAGGTTATACGCTAATTACGCCGTTTAATTAATAAAAAGCTTTTTAATTACGCTATTGAGCATAACTCCTAATCTAGACCTCCAACTGATGTCAAATTTTAGGGACATGTTTATATATCAGTAATAAAGGTTTCTATTCTTTCACATTTTCAAAAATATCATTTCATGGTCAAAAGGGCATAACTGTCAATAGTTAGGCATATAACAGAAACTTGCAATGAATAGGATACTAAGGATCCAGGTTGTATAACCTCAGAGGGTTATACTAACCCATAATATGATCCTAATGGAATCCTAAGGCATATCTAAACTAAGATAAATCGGGTCAGAACTGGAAGTCAAAGCAAAAGTCAACTTTTGCGACTTTCGGTCCCGAACCGAGCTTATACTTAGAATTGTCGGGTTGAATCATGCTTAGGCATGTTCAACTAATATTTACCAAGTTATTAAAGTGAGAAAACTGATTTTATGACTTTTATATAATAGCCATGTATTTTATTTAAAACTAACCCGTTTGACTTTTATTTGACCCGACAATTAAACTAAGTAAACGTGGTAATTAGGAGGTGCCCTTTTAAGGGTTAAACACCTACCTAATTACGGTCACGTAGCCATGTTTGATGCGAACAATGGCTCAACCGTTTAAAAGTCAAAGCGTTTATCGAAAACGCTTGACTTTCGGTTATAACCGCTAAAATTTAAACTAAGCATGAAAGGACACTTACAAAAGGTCCAAGCAAGGAGGGAATTGATCTTGGATGTTCAGGTATGAAGCACAAAGGCCCCAACTTAGAACAATGAGATCAAGGTGTGAATGAGAGCAAAAATCAAGTGGGTATTTATAGGTTTTTGAGAACCATTAGGATCGTTTCTCGTAAATCGTGCTTCAATCTTGGCCCTCCATGTGTGCCCAAGGTTTCTAAATACAATGGGTGTTGAAAACCAGCTCATGGTATTGAGACCTAAAAGCCCTTGAAAAATGACAAAAATGCTGAAAATATGAATCTGCCCAGACCAGGGCGTAGGCTACGCTGCAGGGGCGTAGCCTACGGCCTGCACAGCTCAAACAAACTATCAAAAGTGCAGTTTTGGTCCCTGCTTGCATAATAATGTGTTTCTGACACATCTAAGGCCTGTTAACCTCATTTCAAGGCTCTAACATGATTCCTAAATATAGGGGACATGAAACATGCTCAAAAACATGTCGGATGTCGGTTCGTTTGGCCGTACGGTCTCGTTGTGCGTCGAATTACGACGAAACACGGACGGACGCTAAAAACGATCCAAATTACGCGCCGAGTGGAATTTTATCATGCCACACACTAAAATAAAATATTTTAGTGCTTACATAAATTTTTGGGTTTCCGGGGATATCCAGAATGCGAGATATGCGCAAAAGTGCAAACTTGTGCACTTTTTGACACTTTTAGTCCCTGCATGACATAAAAGTTTATTTTTACGCACCAAACACCTCTAAGCCTATATCTAAGTTATATAAAGGATAAATAGGGTATGTTTAACTTATGGACATATTCCGGAAGGTCCGTTACCATACGATTCAACCTACTTTTGCAGTTTGACGCAATTAGTCCTTTAATTGCGCATTGTAGCGCGAAATGTCATTTAATGATATCCAAGCCTCCTATGGCCCATAATGGGTATTCCCAAGCATATACTTAAATATTACTACGCTCTCGTTCGCCTAGATGGTCACCGAAAGGCGTAGATTCAAAAGTTGACGCTTTAGGTCCCTCTATTGCGCAAACTTGCGCATTTCATCATTTAATAGCATTGAAGCCTCATCTAATCCATATTAGACATTCTTGAAAGTATTATTAAACATAACGATGCTTCGGATTCGCTAAAAGGTCATTCAGAGGTATAATTAAACATATTGACACTTTTAGCCCCTCTAACTTGCAAAGTTGCGCGTAACTTTACTTATAGGCATAAAAACCTTAGACGGCCATTATTTGGCATTCCCGAGAGTATAATTAAATATCATGAAGCTCTCGGTTTGTTAAAAGGTCACTCAGAGGTTAGAATTGATATGTTGACGCTTTTAACCCTTTATTACGTAAACCTTCAATTAATTACGCAAACGGCTACACTTAACCATCAAGTGGCACATTTGTGAATATAAACATCATAAGAGGTTATTTAGAAACTTATTTTAGGTATGGTAACACTTCCAGTCCTTTCATAATCAAAGTTTTCGATTTTTCGAAAAAATTAGTCCCTAAATTTCAATGTTTGACTTCATTAGGGTTCATTACACGTGTCAAGACTTCATTGGATGTGATTTTACGAGGTGTTACATCTATTATAGTTGAATAAACATGAAGATCTCTTTGTGCTAAAAGTTTTCACTTTGCAGGAAGTCACACTATCGGAAATGCTAGGTGTACAAGTTTCAGGCAAAGGCTATACAACAACATGGGTAAGATGCATCCCGACTTCTCGCTAGACCAATCATATGACGTGGAGCTTCGCCAAAACTGCCCAAGATCCGGCGGTGATCAGAACCTATTTGTCCTAGATCCAGTGTCACCCACAAAGTTCGATAACGGTTATTACAAGAACTTAATTGCTAAAAGGGGTCTTCTAAGCTCTGATGAAATACTTTTTACTCAAAGCCAACAAACAATGGAGTTTGTGAAGCAGTATGCTGAAAATCAAGAGCTTTTCTTCGAGCAATTTGCAAAGTCTATGGTTAAAATAGGAAACATTACTCCGTTGACTGGAGAATGTGGTCAAATCAGAAAGACTTGCAGGAAAGTCAACGGTTAAAAAAGAGGGTATTATGCTATGCTATCATGATCAAAATATGTAAATAACTATGGTTTGATATAATATGGTGCTTTTCAATTTGATAATTCTGTCTTGTTTTCTTTAATTAACTATTGTAAAGTTGTTAAGTGCGTGCCATCATTTGGAATGTGAGATATGTTATCCTCGTTTATATATATTCAAGTCAAATGACCAATTTGTCTTAGATATACCATTTTAAATGTAGAGGCCGGTTAACGTATAACATGCTGTAACGTACATTGTGTACGCGAGGCCGTATCAACATGCAACTTTGGTTTATAACATGAGACTTTCATCTTTTTTACATACATGCGATTTCAGTTTTTTTGATACACGTGCGATTTGTATAAAAAATTTTAACATGTGATTTCTAGTTTCTTAATGTACATGCGATTTTCATCTTTTCTGTAACATGCGATTTTCAATTTTTGGTAACATAAGGTGCGATTTTTCCGTCACGTACTGTATGTTAAGGCATATTGTATGACATACTTTTTCTTTAAATGTATAAAACAATAAATCAGTATATATTTACTATAACAAAACCGGTTGGGCTACCCTCAAGGATGGTCAGTGTAACTTTCCTTAATCTAGAGTTGAGAAAAAAAAACTTGGTTTAGAAAAGAAATAAATATACAAAACAGTAAATGAATATATAATTTCATATAAATTTTGTAGAAGGGATTAATTCTTAACAATATAGACATAACATGAAAATGAATATTATAAAATGAAAATAGTACAAACAAATATAAAAAATAGATAAGACGGTAGTCGTAAGAAAAAAGAATAATGGCTAAGACACTCAAATTTGGCATCTATACGCGTTTTGTCCCATAATTTACAACATCCGAAGGATTAGTTGTATTGATGGAGATGAACTCATTTGACTAGGGTCGAAAACAATATAGTTAAAACTTCTATTAAAGTGTGAACGTCATGTCAAATTTATTCATAGATCATTTTTCTACAAAACAATATTGTTAAAACTTTTATTTTCAATAGCTATTAAAAACAAAAGGTGGTTAAATTTATTAACCTTTCGGAGTTCTAAGTTGGAAGCAACCATAGTCGGGCAATGGGCGAAGAACGCCTTAGTTTTTGCATTCCCTCAACAGAGTTTATATTAGTTTCCAAGGTGCGTAGATGTCAATCTGATGAATTTACTTATGTAGTTTTTTGTATCACCAGTAAAGAGATCTATCATTGATGTCTATAGTATAGTGCCAATCTGTGTTGGCTTATAATTTGATATAATCTCATTGCATATAGAACATTATCTCTTGGATTGAACTTGATATAATTGATCCCTTACTACATAACAGGATAACTGTTCATTAATTTGTTGGAAAATTGGAGTATAAGATTAGTGCTTTATCCTTTGGATTGGGCTCAACATCTGGGCAGAGGCCTCATGCTTTGTCCTTTGGATAGGGCTCGGGCTCAACATCTGGGCTGAGGCCTTAACTGGTACACGTTACATCCCCTCCTCAAGTTCCAACTAGAGGTGCACAAATCAGGGGTTTTTAATACCAAATTCCTAACATGGAACCTATTCCAGGTATGATCCGGTCTTGAAAATTTGGCTATTGAGAGAAACCAGGTAAGGTTTGGGTACAGGTATTGAGGAGAAAAACTATACCCTTGTTCCTATGTACCCGGTAGCAGGGCCGGCTCAAGGGGGAGTGGAATGAAACAAGCGCCTTAGGCCTCCCCTTCCCTAGGGCTCTAAATTCTTAAGAAAACATATTATATGTAGGTGATTCTGGCTTTAAAATTGTTAACGTTGAGGTTTATGATATATGACTATGTAGACATAGAGATGGTATATGAATCATAGGATCAAAAACAATTTTTTTCATTTATTTTTTACGAAAAGGGCCTCAATTTTGTTATCCGCTTCGGGCCTACAATATTTTGAGTCGGCCCCTAGGGTATAATCGGGTATGGGTCTGGGTATCAATACCCGATTTTAAAAAATACGCTTTCTTATTATTTTACACAAAATTAATATCTTGTAAAAATTACCTTTTGATTTGTAATTTTTAAAAATAATTAAAATAAGGGTTAGGATATAATAGAAAGTTTATTTGGCTAGGAAGGCTAGGAAGTAATCTTGACCATCAATAGATTTAATCAAGGGCTAAGCTTAAATGAGTGAAATTGAAGATCAAAAAAGAGGCGTGTGGGTTGTGTAAGGGTATTCTAGTCACTCCACCACAATAGTTTCTCTCTCCTCCAATTCCTCCACCCCCATTTTTTAAACGTTAATAACTCTTTCATACGACATTATTTTTTTTATAAAAATTGCACCAAAAAAACAAACGTTTTTTTTAATCTTTAAAACGAGTATACTATTGCTATATTTTCGAAATTTTTTTTTGAAAACCCAGTTGCGTAAAACGCAATGGAAAAAACCCAGTTGCGTAAAACGCAATGGAAAAAAAAACCTAAAAATGACATTTTTCTAAAACGCAATGCACCAAAAACACAAAGAAATGTCTTATTTGTAAAGCGCAATGGCCAGAAAACACAAAAAATGTCTTATTTCTAAAACGCAATAGCCTAAAAACACAAAAGAAAGTGTACTTTCCAAAACTCAATGGACTGAAAACACATAACTAAAACGCAATGCACAAAAAACACAAAGAAATGTCTTATTTCTAAAACGCCATGGCCAGAAAACACTTAAAATGTCTGTTTTTTTTTTTAAACGCAATGGACTGAAAACACATAAAAATGTGTTTTACCTAAAACGCAATGCACAAAAAACACAAAGAAATGTCTTATTTATAAAACGCAATGGACAGAAAACACTTAAAAATGTCTTATTTCTAAAACGCAATGGCCTAAAAAAACAAAAGAAAGTGTTCTCTCTAAAACGCAATGGACTGAAAACACCTAAAAATGTGTTTTACCTAAAACGCAATGACTAAAAACACTTCAAAAATGTGTTTTTCTAAAACGCAACGGCCATAAAACACATAAAAATGTCTTAGTTCTAAAACGCAATGGCATAAAAACACCAAAGAAAGTGTTCTCTCTAAAACGCATTGAACCAGGACAGTAGTTTTGTCTGTGAATTGTCTGCCCCTTGGACCCCGCCAGGGGCTGCCGCCCCTTGGACCATGCTACCAGGGGCGCTGCCCCCGGACCCCCGCCAAGATCGTAAAACTCAATGACTAAATCAAAAACCCAGATCGTAAGAATGAAATTAAAGAATTTCTTAAATGGATCGAAGCCGATTTCTTCAACGATTGACGAAATTTGAATGATAGAAACACTTATCAGCGATCGAATCGAACGGATCAAGTGATTATCTTCAAAATCACGGGAAAAACGAGATTTTGAATGAAATTAAACTGGGTTTTCTTCAAAAAAAAAAAAAGCTGAAGAACACGTTGATCGGGTGTTTGAATCATTGATTGGTGACGAAAATCACACTATAATGTAGTGATTATTGAGATAATAAGTGAAGAAAATGTTGAAGATGGTGGGTTTTGAAAACGGTGGGTTTTGAAAACAGTGGGTTTTGAAGTTACCGGGAAAAGAAGGAAAAAAAATGATACGATTGACTAAAATACCCTTTCTCTTTATTTTAAATTTTGTCACATGTCATAATCCTATTGCTTCCTATCATTCCTAGCCAAAATAAACTTGCTATTTGATCCCCACCCATTAAAATAAATTACAATGATAGAAATTCACTCAAGTACAAAATATTTGTTTTATAAGGGTGAGGTTCATGTAAAAATGACCATTTTCGTGAGAAGTGTGAGAATGCATTGGAATTGACATGTAGGCATCATATTTTGGACTTATTCATTATGTTTTGGGTTGTTTTGTTAAGTAAAACAATAAACATAACAATTTAAGACACAATGCAATGAATTCTAGGCATAAAAACATACTTTAAAAATTTGGGTATTCTAACCGGTATTAAAAAAATTGGTATTGGGTATAGGATATAATCGGGTTCAGGTATAGGGTATGACCGGTTCCGGATACTTTCAGGTATAAATCGGGTATGGTTTCATGTACAAGTATTGAGCTCAAAATGTATACTCTGTCCATACTCTACGGGTAGGGTCGGTTTTGGCTACGGGCATATAATACCCAGGTATTTTTCTTTCGGGTCCGGTTCCAGATATGGGTTTTTTTGTACACCTCTAGTTCCAATTCTCTCTTTACGTATTACATGAAAAAGAGCAAGAATCAGTAACCTCGTAGAACTCAAAATCAATCAATCGTACAAGAAGATGAAGCTCACCTCTATATATAACAAACTAGAGGCGGTATATCTAACCAAAAAACCTACCTCTAGCTAGCCAACTCACTGTAAATAACTCTCAACTATATATAAACTCGAATATTACACATACATTTATAACCTGACTTGACCGTTAGAGGGTAGGCTCTGAGGCTACGGGGTGAGGACCCCTTCTGACGAGTTTATCTACATGTTACAGCTCATCTGTGGGCTCAGGAATGCCATATAAAAACATATGGTCCAACCGGACAACAAGGCCCAACCCACCAGATCATTGTAGCAGCAAAGATGATTGATTATTGATGACAAAGATTTTGATCATTGTGAAGTTTATGGTTCTTATCTCTTCAGGGTCTCAGAGAGCTACAAAGATTATGAAGTTGCAAACACTGAATCAAGGTTTCAAGTATTATTAAAGATGGAAATTGCAAACACAAACAGCAAAAGCAAAATTGGTCTAATGGTCTCAATACATTAACTTATTCGTGCTAGTTTTGATACATAAATAAACAGACTCTGTGATCCTAGTTTTTGGCTAGTTTCTAAATAAAGGATATGATCTCCTCAGAGACTTCTTGAGGTTTCTCGTGCTGGATAAAATGGTGGCCGCCGTCAAGTATGACAACTTCGATATCAGGAACTAGCGTCTTCATAACGTTTCCCTCGATGTATGGCTTTGAAAAGGTTTTATATCCGATATCTTTATCTCCGATAATGAACTTTGATGGAACTGTTATCTTTGACCCTTGCCATGGTGCTAGCAGCTCCCATGTCCTGCAATTCAGTTCAATTACATTCTTCGTACATAGGGGTGTCAATCATGTCGGGTTGACAAGTTGAACTGTTCAACCCGAACACGACCCATATACTTATTCATGTCAAAAACATCAACCCTAACCTGGACACACTTATAATCTTGCAACCCAAACATGACTCGTTTAACTCATTTGTTTAAATGTGTCAAACGGGTTGGCAGGTAGTAATCAAGTTGTAAACGTGTTAATCAGATTGATGGGTAGTAATCAAGTTGTAAACGTGTTAATCAGATTGATGGGTCAACCTGCTTACTTCAACGGGTTAAACATTTTAAGCCAAACACAATCGTTTAAGTTATACTGGTCAACCATTTGCGTGTCTTAGGTTGTGTCGAAAATTGCCACCCCTAATTCTTTACAAACAAGCTTAACATTACTTTTGAGGAAATCTTTTGTGTTAACTTTTAACTTACAGGTCCATAGCGCGGTAATAATTTAAACCACCCGTGAATCCCGACTCCTGAAACTTATCCGCATATATCTGGAGCTCCTCTTCAGTAATCCATGGTGGTAACTGCGACGGTATTTCTAGATCATCAATGATCTCCATGCCGGGGGGAGCTATAAGTGCATTGGTCAGCAAGAACTTTTAATCACTGTTAGGCAATCATATTTTGCAAAAGCTCTCTCTGCTCTTCCTGGTTCCTGTATTATTAGTTTCCATAAGTCTATGGCTGGAATTCAAATGGGATCCAATAAGTGGGATGATATTGTTGATTGGCTGATTTCAGTTCCTGCTAAGAAGTCTATGCGAAGTGTTATTGGTCGATTACTTCTGGCGGCTACAGCGTACTTCATTTGGCAAGAGCGTAATCAGAGGTTATTTAAATCAAAGAAAAGATCAGTTGCAATGTTGTGTGAGTCGATTGTTGCTACTGTTCGTTTGAAACTAGCTTCGGTCAAAGTCAAGAGCACTACGGCTAGTATGAGCTTGTTGGAAAGATGGAAGGTGCCAATCATGTAGTGTCCTAGTTCTAGTTTTGTATCTCTAGTTTTCTAGAGTTTGTGTTGGTTTTTATTTGTGGTTAGCTGTTTGCTTGTTGACACTTCCTGGCATGTCAGGATAGTGAATTAGTGAGGACTCTCCTTACTACTTGTATTATTTTGGTTTGTGATATATGAAATTTACCGGGGTAACCCTTTACCCAAAAAAAAAAAAACATGTTAACATGAGTAGTCAGTCACACTAGAGAGAGAAGAGAACCTGGAACTGGGAGACATATAAATTATCTCCAAATGATTGCTTGAAAAAATGAGTAGGCTTGGTGTGTGGGTCTCTAGGAAAGAATGGAACACCCATAGCAACCATTCCTTTGACTCTATCAGGTCTGAATAAGCTAAGATGCCAGGCAACTGTTGCACCCCAGTCATGTCCCACCACAAACACCTAATTCAATCAACAAACTCATTTAACCCGTATGATTTATTTTATTATTTAGTTTTCTTAATATATTTATAATCTCAAATTACAATTTACAACCAAAAATACAAATGTATTTAATCTTTATTTCTCCTTCAATTAAATTTTGGGATAAAATATCCAATTTGTTTAAATTTGAACATAATATACATATTTCTAACTAGATTTATAAAGAGTAAATGGTTAAACATGTCAATCAGCGAACTCGCCAGGTGAACCCCAAACATGGCCCCTTTAGTTAATTGGGTGTCAATTTGGTCGTGTTTGTGGGATGGCGAGTTAAACCTGACACGAACTCGAAAATCGTTTCAGACATCTTAACCCGAACACGACACAGATTTTTACAGCCAACATAGTTCATTTAACTCGGAGTTTTATTTTTTGTGATGATTAAACATGTCAACCCGCAAACCCTCGTGTCAAACCTTAGTCAAACATGTTCACAAGTTTGACCCGAAACTAACCCGACCCGTATAGACCAAACCCAAAAAAGGTGAAAGAGGACCTGTTGCTGATTGAAGTGATCAAGAAGGCCAATGAGATCTGCAACTATGTGGAACATAGTGTAGGAAGAGGGGGATGGGGGTGAGTCAGAATCACCATAGCCACGGAGGTCAGGTGCAACCACATGGTAGCCATGGCTAGCCAGGTCGATCAGATGGTGCCATGAAAACCATGTCTCTGGGAACCCATGGAGCAGAAGGACGAATGGTCCTGGGCCTTTTTTCTCTGCCACGTGGAGATATATTCCGTTGGTTTTGATTTTATGGTGTGTTAGATTACTCACCAATTCCATTTCTGTACCCTCTGAGATTTTTGGTTCCGTGTAGGTTTGGTGCTTATAATTTACAATAGTGAACTAGAAAATAAATAGTGTTGAATTTGCTTCTTGTCAATTCATGGTAAAAGGTACAGCGTTTATTTTTTGGAAAAATCAGCGGATTAGGATCAGACTGACTTTAAAAGTTGAAAAAAAAAAAAAACATAAAAAAAAAAAAAATTTGAATTAGCAGGCACGGAAACTAATGGGAACCAGCCCATGGCATTAGAATATGGGGTGTGGAGGTAGTCCTCAAAGGATGTTCCACCATGTAGGCGTCCACATAAGCGGGTGTGAGGATTGACTGAAGGGGATGGACCCTGTGGCGGACCCAAGAATTTTTCTATGGGGGTGCGGAATATTTTTAAAAATTTTAGGCCCCTTGGTATATAAAAAAATCGGTTCATATCGGTTCGGGTCATGTAAAATAAAAGAACACCAAAATAAAATTTATATAACCATCAAAACCATGTCAAACGTCATTATAAACATGTTTAAAATTGTGTCCTACAGGTTTTCATTTTTTGAAATCTATCCAAAACATTATCTAGAGTTACTTTTTTAATGGTTCCTAATGAAAAATCTCACCAAAACTTCCTTACTCATGGTTTCTATCACATATAAATCGATCCATAATTTTCAATTTTAATTTTCAAGCCCTAGTAAAGTCTAGAACAACAAAAAAACATCAAAACAACAAAATCATGCTACTAAAGTCTATAACATAAAAAAATTCATCAAAACACATAAAATTTCAAACACTTTTAACATCTCTATAACTCTATCTCCCCTAAAAACCACATAAAAAAAAAAAAAAAAAACGAAGGTACCACGTTAAATTTTGTATTCCATGTGGTGGGGTGGCCGGAATCAAGCTTTTCTTTAACATGATTGATTAAAAAGAAGAAGCAAGTATCTTTTACATGAAAATCTTAGAATACCCTATAATTCAAACAAATCTTGAAATATTCAAGAAAACATGAATCAAGAAAATCTTGAAAACTCTATTATATTATAGTTGAATAAACATGAAGATCTCTTTGTGCTTAAACTTTTCACTTTCCAGGGAGTCACACTATCGGAAATGCTAGGTGTACAAGTTTCAGGCAAAGGCTATACAACAACATGGGTAAGATGCATCCCGACTTCTCGTTAGACCAATCATATGACGTGGAGCTTCGCCAAAACTGCCCAAGATCTGGTGGCGATCAGAACCTATTTGTCCTAGATCCAGTGTCACCCACAAAGTTTGATAACGGTTATTACAAGAACTTAATTGCTAAAAGGGGTCTTCTAAGCTCTGATGAAATACTTTTTACTCAAAGCCAACAAACAATGGAGTTTGTGAAGCAGTATGCTGAAAATCAAGAGCTTTTCTTCCAGCAATTTGCAAAGTCTATGGTTAAAATGGGAAACATTACTCCATTGACTGGTGAATGTGGTCAAATCAGAAAGACTTGCAGGAAAGTCAACGGTTAAAAAAGAGGGTATTATGCTATGCTATCATGATCAAAATATATAAATAACTATGGTTTGATGTAATATGGTGCTTTTCAATTTGATAATCCTGTCTTGTTTTCTTTACTTAACTATTGTGAAGTTGTTAAGTGTGTGCCATCATTTGGAATGTGAGATATGTTATCCTCGTTTATATATGTATAAAACAATTTGTCAAATGACCAATTTGTCGTAGATATACCATTTTAAATGTACAAAACAATAAATCAGTATATATTTATGTAACAAAACTGGTTGGGCTACCCTCAAGGTGTCACACCCCTTTCTATGGCGGAAGCACGAGGTGTGATCATGAAAGGTTCTCATTGCATACGAAGAGTAAACATGCTACATGCTCGTAAAATAACATCACATACCATAATTTGAAAACATAAGTTTAGCGTTTATATCGCTAGACAGCATAAAACATTGTCTTAAAAGTTTACAACTTTATTTAAAGTTAAACACAAGCGACATCCACGAGCATATGCAAGACCACGCGCACATCCATCCTAGTTACCTGAAATACATGTGAGTTTTTGGAAAAACGTCAACATAATGTTGGTGTGAATTCATGCAGTTTTGTATTTCATGTTTGTATACTTTGTATGAAAACATAGTTTGTGAGTAAATCAAGTTTTCATATATAAATCCAGTTTCATGTGTACATCACGTACCCATGTATAATTCAATCTTTTCTTGAGTACCCCACGTACTTCAAGTTATATATCAATCCTCTTGAGTACCCCACGTACTTCAAGTTATTTATCAATCCTCTTGAGTACCCCACGTACTTCAAGTTATATATCAATTTTTGTATGGTATGAATTTTATGTAAATACAGTATTTCTGTACTTATCAGATTGTTAATGGGTTGCAAAGCCATTAACATGTGGCACGTCATAGGAAGTCACCAAACCTAAGGCATTTAATTGGTATATTCTGAGACACAAAAGCACTCCTCGGTTCTCGCCCCGACCGGGAGTGTGGCTGCCAGGCACCCGTTAGATCTAACCTTTTGTTCTGCGGTCTGAATGTATACGTTGATTAATGGTGCTTCTGTACCCTATTCGTGACACTATTTCTCATAACGCATCCTACTTGGTTCTCGTCCTCACCAAGCGCGTTTCTTGTTATCATTTCTCATAGCGCCTCTTACTTGGTTCTCGTTCTCACCAAGCGCGCTTCTCATATTCTTATATTTCGTCACACTTGGTTCTCGTTCTCACCAAGTGTACTTCTTGTATTTATATCATACCATTTATAAATATTGTACATTTGTACATGTATTTCACCCCCGAAGTTATAAAACTGAAAACAGTTAAGGAGAAAAGGGGGAGCATGAACTCACAACTTTGCGTTCCTAGCGTCGTAAACTCCACCGGATTTGCTTAATTAACGTCGTAACCTATACGCGTTTTCTTAATGTTAGTCACTAGACTTGCGTCGCACAAGTACAGTCACTCTCTTTTGTGTATATTTTCTTGTGTTAAAAATATTCCATACTTTTAACTAAGTATCTTACTTATATTATTTTCTCCAAAAATAATTATAAGTTTCTTGTATTTTTGCACTTTGCACCCGAATTATGTATCTTGTATCTTGTATGTTGTATGTGTATTTTTATGTTTATACTCCTCATGAGTATTTAGTGTATTTTTAAGTCTTAATACACTAGCACGTATAACACATACTATATACACTTAGCACAAAAGTTGGTGATCAAATAATATATATTTTTCTTTCAAAAATATATATACTTATTATCCATTTTTATTCTTGAAAAATCACCATTTCTCATTACCAAAAATTAGGGAAACCTTGGTAATACTTTTAAATACATTTTTAGGGAATAAGTTTCTCAAAAACCTATACTTTTCTAAGTGTCAAAATTTATAAAAATTTTGACAGAGTTTCCCCTAAAAATGGACGTTTCCCATGTTTTCAAAACATGTGTTTATTTTCTTTTAAATCGTCAACAATCATCAACAACAATAATCACTAATTCCTCCATTTCATGAACTTGAATATTTACAAAAATGTGTAGTAACTTACTAGCACATTTAGTAAGTCTTGTTATCTTTAAAAAATAATTTTAGTTTCTTAAAAACTTTATTTTTAAAGAATATGAAGTTTCACAACTTCTAGTCGGGATTTACAAAAATATTTCTTTGTTAAATTTTCTTGTGACACATGTGTCTACACACTTGTTTATTTACTAAAAATGCTTTTAGTTCGGATAAGATCCGGGTTTTAACAAAACTAATATTTTTGCTTGGTTCTTCCGAAAAACCACCTGTAGATCTTTAGATCTACTAGTTTAGAACTCCATTTTATAAGAAAAGTCGTTTTTACACAAGTTCATGTTTCTGTATGAAAGGGTTCGTCATCTAATTATTTTTACACTAAACATAGTGCTAGTTCATGTTCCATGAACATGACCTAGCGTGGTTAGATGACGATCCGTTCCCCTACTAGCATCCAACAATAATAAATAATCATAACAAAACAAGATCCAAGAGTTTTACACTAATATTTACTCATTAACCACTTTGTTCATCATTTTTAGTAGACTTTAAACTTTGATCTCTAGTGTTCATAATTTTTACTCGTTAAATCTCTTATTAACCACTTTAAACATGAACAAGAAGATGTTTAGAGTCGCTTACTACTAGCTCGTGGCTAGGGAAGAAACTAGACGAAAAATGGGTGGTTAAAAGCGTTGTGGTGAGGTCCTTGGCAAACCGTAAGCACCGGGTCTCCTCGTATGTGATCCTTCACCTTAATATCACCTTGGAATGGATAGATGATGAATGAAAATGGGAGTGTGTGTGTGGGTGGTGGAAGCCGTAGCCAAAGAAGGGAGGAAGGGGAAAAAAATGTTTGAAGTTATGGATGGATAATGAATGTTTAGAACTCTAGAATTTATAAAAGAACTTCCAACATGCCATTACCCTTTAGGTCTTATGTTCCATATCTAGCTAGCAATTGTAATAAAATAATCAAAGAAGATTCCAAGTAGGATCCTCTTTATAACCGTCCCTAAAGTGGGGGAGGGGTATGTTTGGTTGAATCTCAAATATTTAGTTACAACTAGTTAGGAAACATGTGCTAAATTAGTGGTTTATGATGTATTATTAATTATATAGTGGGTTAGGGTGTTCGGGGACCCTAACTAGCTTAGAAAAAAATAAAAACAATGCTTCTAGCATTATTTTGGTGTTTCGGGTAATATCTGGTTGTTCGGTTATATACCGGTTCGTTAAAGCGCTAAATTACACTTTTTAGTGTCTTTTAAGTACCTTTTTGTATCCCTTTTAATTCCCAACACTTGGGGAAGTATTCTGGATAATAAAACGACATTTTTGCATAATATTTCAGTGCCAAAATGCTGATTGTAGCTGAATTATGTAAATTTCCGCACTCAAAGTGCGTTTCGGGTGCTTTTTAGTGCTTATTTTTGCTTTCGCAATGTATATGTATAAACCCTTGTATGTACTCTTGGGTTTTAATGCACTTTTGTCGCCGGACCTACACCTAGGCCTCAATTTTATGTCTGACTGCTTTCTGCAGTTCTGTTGACACAGTGTGTCCTACCGGTGAGTTTACTATTATTCTGACGCAACGCTCTCGTTTATGCATAAAGCAATATTTTGTAGTATACAACATGCATGAATTCACTTGTTTAATCATGTGTTCAGACATTGCTGACAATTAAACTCATAATTGCAGTCATTAAGCAATAATTAATGTGTACGGAAATTACCGGTTTGTGCCAGTTGTCACAGTCTCCCCCTGTTAAAAGAATTTCGTCCCGAAATTCAGGCTGAACTCACTCTCACTGGAGTCTTCTTGAATAGGTGGGGATACTTTTTCTTGAACTAGTCTTCACGTTCCCATGTGTACTCGGGTCCGTGCTTAGAGCTCCAACGTACTTTGACAAGTTTCACACTGCTCCTCCTGGTCTTGTTGACTTTCCAGTTGGTAACCTCAACGGGTTGTTCTGTAAATCGGAGGGCTTCATCAATATGCACTTCATCCATCGGGATGATCACGTTTTCTTGTGTTGGACTCTTCTTCAGGTTGGATACATGAAACGTATCATGCACTCCATTAAGTTCTTCCGGTAACTCCAACTTGTATGCCACGGTACCAATTCTTCTCAATATTCTGAATGGTCCGATATATCGTGGATTCAGCTTTCCACGTTTTCCAAACCTGACTACGCCCTTCCATGGTGAGACTTTTAACAACACTTTGTCTCCCACCTTGAAATCTACCGATTTTCTATTTGGATCAGCGTAGCTCTTTTGTCGCTCTCGAGCCGCCTTAATGCGCTCTCGGATCTGCGCAATCTTGTCGGTGGTCTCTTGTACAAGCTCAGGACCAACCATACGCTTATCTCCAGCGTCTGCCCAACATAAGGGCGATCGGCATTTGCGGCCATACAGAGCTTCGAACGGCGCGGCTTTTATGCTCGTATGATAACTGTTATTGTAGGAAAACTCAACTAGAGGTAGATGAGTATCCCAGCTGCCGCCTAGGTCCATGACACATGCGCGAAGCATATCTTCTAATGTTTGTATAGTCCGTTCGCTCTGGCCGTCTGTTTGCGGATGGAATGCCGTGCTCAGATCTAACTGAGATCCAAAGGCTTCCTGAAATGATTGCCAGATTCTTGAGACAAAGCGTCCATCTCTGTCTGAAATGATTGAGATTGGCACTCCATGACGTGCCACAATTTCTTTTAAGTATATTTCAGCAAGCTTTCCAGTGCTGTCTTTTTCTCGGATCGGTAGGAAGTGCGCAGACTTCGTTAATCGATCAACTATTACCCATATCATATCGTGCCCTCTCGGGGTCCTGGGTAATTTCGTTATGAAGTCCATCGAGATTTGTTCCCACTTCCACACGGGAATCTCTGGTTGTTGTAGTAGGCCGGACGGTTTCTGATATTCTGCCTTAACCTTGGCACAGGTTAGGCATTTTCCAACATACACAGCAACGTCGCTTTTGAGTCTCGGCCACCAATAGTACTCTTTCAAGTCTTGGTACATCTTGTCCGATCCTGGATGGATCGAATATCTCGATTTGTGGGCTTCATTAAGGATGACCTCACGTATGCCACCACAGAGTGGGACCCAGATACGCTTCTTGAAGTATAAGGCTCCCTCTTCATTTGGCACCATGTATTTCAATGCACCCCGGAGGTATTCAGCTTTACGGTTTTCTTCTTTAAGAGCTTCTTGTTGTGCATCTCGAATGCGTGCTGTGAGGTTCGTTCGAATCGTCATTTCCAGTGCTCGAACCCTCAGGGTCTTAACCCTTTCTTTTCGGCTCAACGCGTCTGCTACAATGTTCGCCTTTCCAGGATGGTACTTAATCTCACAGTCATAATCATTCAGCAGCTCGACCCAACGTCGCTGGCGCATATTCAATTCCTTCTGATCAAATATGTGTTGCAAGCTTTTGTGATCTGTGAAGATTGTACATCGAGTACCATATAGATAATGTCGCCAAATCTTCAAGGAGAATACCACTGCACCCAGCTCCAGGTCGTGAGTGGTATAATTTTTCTCGTGAACCTTCAGTTGTCTTGAAGCATAAGCGATGACTTTTTGGCGTTGCATGAGCACGCAACCCAAGCCTTGTCGTGAGGCGTCGCAGTATACCACGAAGTCTTCAGTGCCTTCAGGTAATGATAGTATCGGTGCATCGCAGAGCTTGTTCTTAAGTAGCTGAAAGGCTTCTTCTTGTTTGTGACCCCAGTCGTACTTCTTGTCTTTCTGAGTAAGGGTCGTTAGCGGTTGAGCTATTTTTGAGAAATTCTCGATGAATCGCCGATAATAGCCCGCTAGGCCCAAAAATTGTCGAACTTCAGTTGGGGTTTTGGGAGCTTCCCAATTCTTTATTGCTTCAATCTTGGATGGGTCTACATGAATGCCCTTCTCATTCACAACGTGACCAAGAAATTGTACTTCGCGAATCCAGAATTCGCATTTCGAGAACTTTGCATAAAGTTTCTCTTTCTTCAGTAGCTCCAAAATGGTTCTGAGATGTTGTTCGTGCTCTTCTTTCGTTCGCGAGTAAATCAGGATGTCGTCGATAAATACAATCATGAATTTATCGAGATATGGTTTGCATACGCGGTTCATCAGATCCATAAAGACCGCTGGTGCATTCGTCAGCCCGAATGGCATCACTAGAAATTCGTAGTGCCCATATCGCGTTCTGAATGCAGTCTTGGGTACGCTTTCTTCTTGGATTCTCAGCTGATGGTATCCAGATCGAAGGTCGATCTTGGAATAGTAGCTTGATCCTTGCAGTTGATCAAATAAGTCATCAATCCTCGGTAGTGGATACCGATTCTTGATAGTGAGCTTGTTTAGTTCCCTGTAATCGATACACATCCGCAGTGTTCCATCCTTCTTCTTTACGAATAGTACTGGAGCTCCCCAGGGTGAGAAGCTTGGCCTTATGAATCCTTTATCCAACAACTCCTGAAGCTGTGTAGATAATTCTTGCATTTCGGATGGCGCAAGTCGATAGGGTGCCTTGGCTACAGGAGCAGCTCCTGGAACCAAGTCTATACGGAATTCGACTTGTCGTTGCGGAGGTAGTCCTGGCAGATCTTCAGGGAACACATCAGGAAATTCCTTCACCACAGGAATGTCTTCGAGTTTCGGCTCCTCAGCCTTCTTGTCTATAACGTGTTCTAGGAAAGCAACACATCCTTTCCTTAGGCACTTATGTGCCTTCATACAACTGATGATTCGTAGAGGCGCGTTTCGTCTTTCTCCATGCACGATGAGAGTTTCACCATTCGCTAAAGGGATGCGAATGATTTTCTCATGGCAAATAACTTCAGCTTTGTTCTTGGACAACCAGTCCATTCCGACTACTACATCGAAGCTACCCAATTTAATAGGTAAGAGATCGATGCTAAAATTCCGTTCGCCAAGTTCTAGTGTGCAGCCTCTAACAACTTCGCTCGATTCAACGAGTTTACCATTGGCTAGTTCTATGGAATAAGGAATTTCTAATCTACTAGATTCTATTCCGAGTATGCGTTTAAATTCCACAGACATGAAGCTATAATCGGCGCCAGTGTCGAATAATATGGATGCAAAGTGATTGTTAATGAGGAACGTACCGGTGACCACGTTAGGGTCCTCGCGTGCGTCTCTTGCTCCAATCACAAATGCTCGAGCAGGAGCGTTGTTTCTCTCTGGGCAGTTCTTCATGAAATGATCATTGCTTCCACACTTGAAGCATCCTTGCCCTTTCCCATTGCCATTCTTGTTACCAGCACCGTTCCCATTTCGGTTCTTTCCTTTTCCCCAACAGTCTTCGGTTTGATGACCCAATTTACCACATTTGTCGCACCTTGGAATGCGACAAGCTCCATCATGATGATACTTACATTTTTGGCATCTAGGCATGGAGCCTTGGTATGCTTTGGTTGCATGGGTTTTCGTCTCCTGAGGCGGATTAGTGTCGCGCTTCTTGTTGAAACCCTTGTTGTTGCGAGTAGCTTGGTTCAAACTTGTATGCTTTCTCTTTTTGTCACCGGACGACTCAGCATGTGTCTCGGTCTTTTCTGTTGGGTTTAGTGATAGCTTCTTCATACGAACACAATCTTCAGTAAGGCTGACAGCCAGAGTTACAGCCTCGGTGATCGTTTGAGGTTTGGCCGACGTCACCATGCCACGAAACTCTGAGGCCAGTCCCCAAATGTAGCGTTCCACACGCTTAAATTCCGGAGTCACCATGTAGGGAAGCACTCTAGACAGATCGTGGAACCTTCGAGTATAACCATTAATGTCAGCACCTTCCATGGTCAAGTGCCAGAACTCCGTTTCCAGCCTTTGGAGTTCGGCACGAGAGCAGTACTTCTCTCTCATTCTTTCCTTTAGTTCATCCCAAGTTAAGCCATAAGCGGCATCATCACCCAAAGTTTGGGCTTGCAGGTTCCACCAAGTCAGAGCTTCATCGACGAATAACCCAGTAGCAAAAGTGACTTGCTGATCCGCGGTACACTTGCTCATGCGGAAAGTAGCTTCAGTCTTCTCCGTCCAGCGCACGAATGCTACTGCACCTCCTGTGCCGTCATAGTTCATCGGCTTGCAGTCGAGGAACTGCTTGAAAGTGCAGCCTGGAATTGATTCAACCAATTCACATGTGAGCAAGCGAAGAAATAATGAAACAATGACTGTTCATAAATTTCCTCATGCTTAGTACAGTGTCTTAAGGTTACCTTGAGCTGCATTGCCTCCAGACGAATCTCCATTCCCATTACGCCTAGCGTTGCTTGGTCCTCCACTGTCTTGAGTTCGGTTCGCCTCGTACTGGGCGATAGCAGCGGAGATCCTTTCCTCCAGCAGGGCGTTCAGCTCATCAGCAGTTCTGGGCAGTGGGGGAGGAGGAGGTTGGTCGTCATTGCGAGCATTCACAGCTTTCCTGGGTGCCATGTTCTGACAGAACATAACACAGCAGGGTTAGGCATTTGTTTGATATCGTCACACTAGACAGTAGTATCATATATTCACAGGTATATATACCACATAAGTGACATCAAACAATTATTACTCTAGCAGAGTACTTAGTAGGCTTGCACTGAGGGAATCCACACGTGACAAGACTTGTTGTGATTTTTGTGCACTGAATTGCATAATTATGTATGCATCCATAATTACGTAACTCCTTGCACAGTCCGCACAGTTCATTTCATCCTCGTGTCTCTTCCTTCAGGTAGGCCATTGCTTTCAGGTAAAATCACGTATACTTGTGACATTCTACTTCTAGTACATGCTAATTATCACACATAATTGCAAGTAGTTTCTAGTCAACGACAAGTGCTACTCAAGTGCACTCTAAGTCTCGTAGTGTCTTTTCTAGACTCATGTAGACAGTTTCAGGCAGTGGATGTCGCGGGACGTTTTATGCAATGAAAACTCTTTGAAAATTGTTTTCGTGAATGGATCCTAGAGATTGTAGACTAGACTCGAGAAGGAATCCTGGTTCACTACAATCGCAGCTCTGATACCAATCTGTCACACCCCTTTCTATGGCGGAAGCACGAGGTGTGATCATGAAAGGTTCTCATTGCATACGAAGAGTAAACATGCTACATGCTCGTAAAATAACATCACATACCATAATTTGAAAACATAAGTTTAGCGTTTATATCGCTAGACAGCATAAAACATTGTCTTAAAAGTTTACAACTTTATTTAAAGTTAAACACAAGCGACATCCACGAGCATATGCAAGACCACGCGCACATCCATCCTAGTTACCTGAAATACATGTGAGTTTTTGGAAAAACGTCAACATAATGTTGGTGTGAATTCATGCAGTTTTGTATTTCATGTTTGTATACTTTGTATGAAAACATAGTTTGTGAGTAAATCAAGTTTTCATATATAAATCCAGTTTCATGTGTACATCACGTACCCATGTATAATTCAATCTTTTCTTGAGTACCCCACGTACTTCAAGTTATATATCAATCCTCTTGAGTACCCCACGTACTTCAAGTTATTTATCAATCCTCTTGAGTACCCCACGTACTTCAAGTTATATATCAATTTTTGTATGGTATGAATTTTATGTAAATACAGTATTTCTGTACTTATCAGATTGTTAATGGGTTGCAAAGCCATTAACATGTGGCACGTCATAGGAAGTCACCAAACCTAAGGCATTTAATTGGTATATTCTGAGACACAAAAGCACTCCTCGGTTCTCGCCCCGACCGGGAGTGTGGCTGCCAGGCACCCGTTAGATCTAACCTTTTGTTCTGCGGTCTGAATGTATACGTTGATTAATGGTGCTTCTGTACCCTATTCGTGACACTATTTCTCATAACGCATCCTACTTGGTTCTCGTCCTCACCAAGCGCGTTTCTTGTTATCATTTCTCATAGCGCCTCTTACTTGGTTCTCGTTCTCACCAAGCGCGCTTCTCATATTCTTATATTTCGTCACACTTGGTTCTCGTTCTCACCAAGTGTACTTCTTGTATTTATATCATACCATTTATAAATATTGTACATTTGTACATGTATTTCACCCCCGAAGTTATAAAACTGAAAACAGTTAAGGAGAAAAGGGGGAGCATGAACTCACAACTTTGCGTTCCTAGCGTCGTAAACTCCACCGGATTTGCTTAATTAACGTCGTAACCTATACGCGTTTTCTTAATGTTAGTCACTAGACTTGCGTCGCACAAGTACAGTCACTCTCTTTTGTGTATATTTTCTTGTGTTAAAAATATTCCATACTTTTAACTAAGTATCTTACTTATATTATTTTCTCCAAAAATAATTATAAGTTTCTTGTATTTTTGCACTTTGCACCCGAATTATGTATCTTGTATCTTGTATGTTGTATGTGTATTTTTATGTTTATACTCCTCATGAGTATTTAGTGTATTTTTAAGTCTTAATACACTAGCACGTATAACACATACTATATACACTTAGCACAAAAGTTGGTGATCAAATAATATATATTTTTCTTTCAAAAATATATATACTTATTATCCATTTTTATTCTTGAAAAATCACCATTTCTCATTACCAAAAATTAGGGAAACCTTGGTAATACTTTTAAATACATTTTTAGGGAATAAGTTTCTCAAAAACCTATACTTTTCTAAGTGTCAAAATTTATAAAAATTTTGACAGAGTTTCCCCTAAAAATGGACGTTTCCCATGTTTTCAAAACATGTGTTTATTTTCTTTTAAATCGTCAACAATCATCAACAACAATAATCACTAATTCCTCCATTTCATGAACTTGAATATTTACAAAAATGTGTAGTAACTTACTAGCACATTTAGTAAGTCTTGTTATCTTTAAAAAATAATTTTAGTTTCTTAAAAACTTTATTTTTAAAGAATATGAAGTTTCACAACTTCTAGTCGGGATTTACAAAAATATTTCTTTGTTAAATTTTCTTGTGACACATGTGTCTACACACTTGTTTATTTACTAAAAATGCTTTTAGTTCGGATAAGATCCGGGTTTTAACAAAACTAATATTTTTGCTTGGTTCTTCCGAAAAACCACTTGTAGATCTTTAGATCTACTAGTTTAGAACTCCATTTTATAAGAAAAGTCGTTTTTACACAAGTTCATGTTTCTGTATGAAAGGGTTCGTCATCTAATTATTTTTACACTAAACATAGTGCTAGTTCATGTTCCATGAACATGACCTAGCGTGGTTAGATGACGATCCGTTCCCCTACTAGCATCCAACAATAATAAATAATCATAACAAAACAAGATCCAAGAGTTTTACACTAATATTTACTCATTAACCACTTTGTTCATCATTTTTAGTAGACTTTAAACTTTGATCTCTAGTGTTCATAATTTTTACTCGTTAAATCTCTTATTAACCACTTTAAACATGAACAAGAAGATGTTTAGAGTCGCTTACTACTAGCTCGTGGCTAGGGAAGAAACTAGACGAAAAATGGGTGGTTAAAAGCGTTGTGGTGAGGTCCTTGGCAAACCGTAAGCACCGGGTCTCCTCGTATGTGATCCTTCACCTTAATATCACCTTGGAATGGATAGATGATGAATGAAAATGGGAGTGTGTGTGTGGGTGGTGGAAGCCGTAGCCAAAGAAGGGAGGAAGGGGAAAAAAATGTTTGAAGTTATGGATGGATAATGAATGTTTAGAACTCTAGAATTTATAAAAGAACTTCCAACATGCCATTACCCTTTAGGTCTTATGTTCCATATCTAGCTAGCAATTGTAATAAAATAATCAAAGAAGATTCCAAGTAGGATCCTCTTTATAACCGTCCCTAAAGTGGGGGAGGGGTATGTTTGGTTGAATCTCAAATATTTAGTTACAACTAGTTAGGAAACATGTGCTAAATTAGTGGTTTATGATGTATTATTAATTATATAGTGGGTTAGGGTGTTCGGGGACCCTAACTAGCTTAGAAAAAAATAAAAACAATGCTTCTAGCATTATTTTGGTGTTTCGGGTAATATCTGGTTGTTCGGTTATATACCGGTTCGTTAAAGCGCTAAATTACACTTTTTAGTGTCTTTTAAGTACCTTTTTGTATCCCTTTTAATTCCCAACACTTGGGGAAGTATTCTGGATAATAAAACGACATTTTTGCATAATATTTCAGTGCCAAAATGCTGATTGTAGCTGAATTATGTAAATTTCCGCACTCAAAGTGCGTTTCGGGTGCTTTTTAGTGCTTATTTTTGCTTTCGCAATGTATATGTATAAACCCTTGTATGTACTCTTGGGTTTTAATGCACTTTTGTCGCCGGACCTACACCTAGGCCTCAATTTTATGTCTGACTGCTTTCTGCAGTTCTGTTGACACAGTGTGTCCTACCGGTGAGTTTACTATTATTCTGACGCAACGCTCTCGTTTATGCATAAAGCAATATTTTGTAGTATACAACATGCATGAATTCACTTGTTTAATCATGTGTTCAGACATTGCTGACAATTAAACTCATAATTGCAGTCATTAAGCAATAATTAATGTGTACGGAAATTACCGGTTTGTGCCAGTTGTCACAGTCTCCCCCTGTTAAAAGAATTTTGTCCCGAAATTCAGGCTGAACTCACTCTCACTGGAGTCTTCTTGAATAGGTGGGGATACTTTTTCTTGAACTAGTCTTCACGTTCCCATGTGTACTCGGGTCCGTGCTTAGAGCTCCAACGTACTTTGACAAGTTTCACACTACTCCTCCTGGTCTTGTTGACTTTCCAGTTGGTAACCTCAACGGGTTGTTCTGTAAATCGGAGGGCTTCATCAATATGCACTTCATCCATCGGGATGATCACGTTTTCTTGTGTTGGACTCTTCTTCAGGTTGGATACATGAAACGTATCATGCACTCCATTAAGTTCTTCCGGTAACTCCAACTTGTATGCCACGGTACCAATTCTTCTCAATATTCTGAATGGTCCGATATATCGTGGATTCAGCTTTCCACGTTTTCCAAACCTGACTACGCCCTTCCATGGTGAGACTTTTAACAACACTTTGTCTCCCACCTTGAAATCTACCGATTTTCTATTTGGATCAGCGTAGCTCTTTTGTCGCTCTCGAGCCGCCTTAATGCGCTCTCGGATCTGCGCAATCTTGTCGGTGGTCTCTTGTACAAGCTCAGGACCAACCATACGCTTATCTCCAGCGTCTGCCCAACATAAGGGCGATCGGCATTTGCGGCCATACAGAGCTTCGAACGGCGCGGCTTTTATGCTCGTATGATAACTGTTATTGTAGGAAAACTCAACTAGAGGTAGATGAGTATCCCAGCTGCCGCCTAGGTCCATGACACATGCGCGAAGCATATCTTCTAATGTTTGTATAGTCCGTTCGCTCTGGCCGTCTGTTTGCGGATGGAATGCCGTGCTCAGATCTAACTGAGATCCAAAGGCTTCCTGAAATGATTGCCAGATTCTTGAGACAAAGCGTCCATCTCTGTCTGAAATGATTGAGATTGGCACTCCATGACGTGCCACAATTTCTTTTAAGTATATTTCAGCAAGCTTTCCAGTGCTGTCTTTTTCTCGGATCGGTAGGAAGTGCGCAGACTTCGTTAATCGATCAACTATTACCCATATCATATCGTGCCCTCTCGGGGTCCTGGGTAATTTCGTTATGAAGTCCATCGAGATTTGTTCCCACTTCCACACGGGAATCTCTGGTTGTTGTAGTAGGCCGGACGGTTTCTGATATTCTGCCTTAACCTTGGCACAGGTTAGGCATTTTCCAACATACACAGCAACGTCGCTTTTGAGTCTCGGCCACCAATAGTACTCTTTCAAGTCTTGGTACATCTTGTCCGATCCTGGATGGATCGAATATCTCGATTTGTGGGCTTCATTAAGGATGACCTCACGTATGCCACCACAGAGTGGGACCCAGATACGCTTCTTGAAGTATAAGGCTCCCTCTTCATTTGGCACCATGTATTTCAATGCACCCCGGAGGTATTCAGCTTTACGGTTTTCTTCTTTAAGAGCTTCTTGTTGTGCATCTCGAATGCGTGCTGTGAGGTTCGTTCGAATCGTCATTTCCAGTGCTCGAACCCTCAGGGTCTTAACCCTTTCTTTTCGGCTCAACGCGTCTGCTACAATGTTCGCCTTTCCAGGATGGTACTTAATCTCACAGTCATAATCATTCAGCAGCTCGACCCAACGTCGCTGGCGCATATTCAATTCCTTCTGATCAAATATGTGTTGCAAGCTTTTGTGATCTGTGAAGATTGTACATCGAGTACCATATAGATAATGTCGCCAAATCTTCAAGGCGAATACCACTGCACCCAGCTCCAGGTCGTGAGTGGTATAATTTTTCTCGTGAACCTTCAGTTGTCTTGAAGCATAAGCGATGACTTTTTGGCGTTGCATGAGCACGCAACCCAAGCCTTGTCGTGAGGCGTCGCAGTATACCACGAAGTCTTCAGTGCCTTCAGGTAATGATAGTATCGGTGCATCGCAGAGCTTGTTCTTAAGTAGCTGAAAGGCTTCTTCTTGTTTGTGACCCCAGTCGTACTTCTTGTCTTTCTGAGTAAGGGTCGTTAGCGGTTGAGCTATTTTTGAGAAATTCTCGATGAATCGCCGATAATAGCCCGCTAGGCCCAAAAATTGTCGAACTTCAGTTGGGGTTTTGGGAGCTTCCCAATTCTTTATTGCTTCAATCTTGGATGGGTCTACATGAATGCCCTTCTCATTCACAACGTGACCAAGAAATTGTACTTCGCGAATCCAGAATTCGCATTTCGAGAACTTTGCATAAAGTTTCTCTTTCTTCAGTAGCTCCAAAATGGTTCTGAGATGTTGTTCGTGCTCTTCTTTCGTTCGCGAGTAAATCAGGATGTCGTCGATAAATACAATCATGAATTTATCGAGATATGGTTTGCATACGCGGTTCATCAGATCCATAAAGACCGCTGGTGCATTCGTCAGCCCGAATGGCATCACTAGAAATTCGTAGTGCCCATATCGCGTTCTGAATGCAGTCTTGGGTACGCTTTCTTCTTGGATTCTCAGCTGATGGTATCCAGATCGAAGGTCGATCTTGGAATAGTAGCTTGATCCTTGCAGTTGATCAAATAAGTCATCAATCCTCGGTAGTGGATACCGATTCTTGATAGTGAGCTTGTTTAGTTCCCTGTAATCGATACACATCCGCAGTGTTCCATCCTTCTTCTTTACGAACAGTACTGGAGCTCCCCAGGGTGAGAAGCTTGGCCTTATGAATCCTTTATCCAACAACTCCTGAAGCTGTGTAGATAATTCTTGCATTTCGGATGGCGCAAGTCGATAGGGTGCCTTGGCTACAGGAGCAGCTCCTGGAACCAAGTCTATACGGAATTCGACTTGTCGTTGCGGAGGTAGTCCTGGCAGATCTTCAGGGAACACATCAGGAAATTCCTTCACCACAGGAATGTCTTCGAGTTTCGGCTCCTCAGCCTTCTTGTCTATAACGTGTGCTAGGAAAGCAACACATCCTTTCCTTAGGCACTTATGTGCCTTCATACAACTGATGATTCGTAGAGGCGCGTTTCGTCTTTCTCCATGCACGATGAGAGTTTCACCATTCGCTAAAGGGATGCGAATGATTTTCTCATGGCAAATAACTTCAGCTTTGTTCTTGGACAACCAGTCCATTCCGACTACTACATCGAAGCTACCCAATTTAATAGGTAAGAGATCGATGCTAAAATTCCGTTCGCCAAGTTCTAGTGTGCAGCCTCTAACAACTTCGCTCGATTCAACGAGTTTACCATTGGCTAGTTCTATGGAATAAGGAATTTCTAATCTACTAGATTCTATTCCGAGTATGCGTTTAAATTCCACAGACATGAAGCTATAATCGGCGCCAGTGTCGAATAATATGGATGCAAAGTGATTGTTAATGAGGAACGTACCGGTGACCACGTTAGGGTCCTCGCGTGCGTCTCTTGCTCCAATCACAAATGCTCGAGCAGGAACGTTGTTTCTCTCTGGGCAGTTCTTCATGAAATGATCATTGCTTCCACACTTGAAGCATCCTTGCCCTTTCCCGTTGCCATTCTTGTTACCAGCACCGTTCCCATTTCGGTTCTTTCCTTTTCCCCAACAGTCTTCGGTTTGATGACCCAATTTACCACATTTGTCGCACCTTGGAATGCGACAAGCTCCATCATGATGATACTTACATTTTTGGCATCTAGGCATGGAGCCTTGGTATGCTTTGGTTGCATGGGTTTTCGTCTCCTGAGGCGGATTAGTGTCGCGCTTCTTGTTGAAACCCTTGTTGTTGCGAGTAGCTTGGTTCAAACTTGTATGCTTTCTCTTTTTGTCACCGGACGACTCAGCATGTGTCTCGGTCTTTTCTGTTGGGTTTAGTGATAGCTTCTTCATACGAACACAATCTTCAGTAAGGCTGACAGCCAGAGTTACAGCCTCGGTGATCGTTTGAGGTTTGGCCGACGTCACCATGCCACGAAACTCTGAGGCCAGTCCCCAAATGTAGCGTTCCACACGCTTAAATTCCGGAGTCACCATGTAGGGAAGCACTCTAGACAGATCGTGGAACCTTCGAGTATAACCATTAATGTCAGCACCTTCCATGGTCAAGTGCCAGAACTCCGTTTCCAGCCTTTGGAGTTCGGCACGAGAGCAGTACTTCTCTCTCATTCTTTCCTTTAGTTCATCCCAAGTTAAGCCATAAGCGGCATCATCACCCAAAGTTTGGGCTTGCAGGTTCCACCAAGTCAGAGCTTCATCGACGAATAACCCAGTAGCAAAAGTGACTTGCTGATCCGCGGTACACTTGCTCATGCGGAAAGTAGCTTCAGTCTTCTCCGTCCAGCGCACGAATGCTACTGCACCTCCTGTGCCGTCATAGTTCATCGGCTTGCAGTCGAGGAACTGCTTGAAAGTGCAGCCTGGAATTGATTCAACCAATTCACATGTGAGCAAGCGAAGAAATAATGAAACAAAGACTGTTCATAAATTTCCTCATGCTTAGTACAGTGTCTTAAGGTTACCTTGAGCTGCATTGCCTCCAGACGAATCTCCATTCCCATTACGCCTAGCGTTGCTTGGTCCTCCACTGTCTTGAGTTCGGTTCGCCTTGTACTGGGCGATAGCAGCGGAGATCCTTTCCTCCAGCAGGGCGTTCAGCTCATCAGCAGTTCTGGGCAGTGGGGGAGGAGGAGGTTGGTCGTCATTGCGAGCATTCACAGCTTTCCTGGGTGCCATGTTCTGACAGAACATAACACAGCAGGGTTAGGCATTTGTTTGATATCGTCACACTAGACAGTAGTATCATATATTCACAGGTATATATACCACATAAGTGACATCAAACAATTATTACTCTAGCAGAGTACTTAGTAGGCTTGCACTGAGGGAATCCACACGTGACAAGACTTGTTGTGATTTTTGTGCACTGAATTGCATAATTATGTATGCATCCATAATTACGTAACTCTTTGCACAGTCCGCACAGTTCATTTCATCCTCGTGTCTCTTCCTTCAGGTAGGCCATTGCTTTCAGGTAAAATCACGTATACTTGTGACATTCTACTTCTAGTACATGCTAATTATCACACATAATTGCAAGTAGTTTCTAGTCAACGACAAGTGCTACTCAAGTGCACTCTAAGTCTCGTAGTGTCTTTTCTAGACTCATGTAGACAGTTTCAGGCAGTGGATGTCGCGGGACGTTTTATGCAATGAAAACTCTTTGAAAATTGTTTTCGTGAATGGATCCTAGAGATTGTAGACTAGACTCGAGAAGGAATCCTGGTTCACTACAATCGCAGCTCTGATACCAATCTGTCACACCCCTTTCTATGGCGGAAGCACGAGGTGTGATCATGAAAGGTTCTCATTGCATACGAAGAGTAAACATGCTACATGCTCGTAAAATAACATCACATACCATAATTTGAAAACATAAGTTTAGCGTTTATATCGCTAGACAGCATAAAACATTGTCTTAAAAGTTTACAACTTTATTTAAAGTTAAACACAAGCGACATCCACGAGCATATGCAAGACCACGCGCACATCCATCCTAGTTACCTGAAATACATGTGAGTTTTTGGAAAAACGTCAACATAATGTTGGTGTGAATTCATGCAGTTTTGTATTTCATGTTTGTATACTTTGTATGAAAACATAGTTTGTGAGTAAATCAAGTTTTCATATATAAATCCAGTTTCATGTGTACATCACGTACCCATGTATAATTCAATCTTTTCTTGAGTACCCCACGTACTTCAAGTTATATATCAATCCTCTTGAGTACCCCACGTACTTCAAGTTATTTATCAATCCTCTTGAGTACCCCACGTACTTCAAGTTATATATCAATTTTTGTATGGTATGAATTTTATGTAAATACAGTATTTCTGTACTTATCAGATTGTTAATGGGTTGCAAAGCCATTAACATGTGGCACGTCATAGGAAGTCACCAAACCTAAGGCATTTAATTGGTATATTCTGAGACACAAAAGCACTCCTCGGTTCTCGCCCCGACCGGGAGTGTGGCTGCCAGGCACCCGTTAGATCTAACCTTTTGTTCTGCGGTCTGAATGTATACGTTGATTAATGGTGCTTCTGTACCCTATTCGTGACACTATTTCTCATAACGCATCCTACTTGGTTCTCGTCCTCACCAAGCGCGTTTCTTGTTATCATTTCTCATAGCGCCTCTTACTTGGTTCTCGTTCTCACCAAGCGCGCTTCTCATATTCTTATATTTCGTCACACTTGGTTCTCGTTCTCACCAAGTGTACTTCTTGTATTTATATCATACCATTTATAAATATTGTACATTTGTACATGTATTTCACCCCCGAAGTTATAAAACTGAAAACAGTTAAGGAGAAAAGGGGGAGCATGAACTCACAACTTTGCGTTCCTAGCGTCGTAAACTCCACCGGATTTGCTTAATTAACGTCGTAACCTATACGCGTTTTCTTAATGTTAGTCACTAGACTTGCGTCGCACAAGTACAGTCACTCTCTTTTGTGTATATTTTCTTGTGTTAAAAATATTCCAT
This sequence comes from Helianthus tuberosus, assembly GCA_030545235.1. NCBI lineage: Eukaryota > Viridiplantae > Streptophyta > Magnoliopsida > Asterales > Asteraceae > Helianthus > Helianthus tuberosus. The sequence goes on along the minus strand of CM060418.1, from coordinate 83,478,033 downwards.
ACTTTTAACTAAGTATCTTACTTATATTATTTTCTCCAAAAATAATTATAAGTTTCTTGTATTTTTGCACTTTGCACCCGAATTATGTATCTTGTATCTTGTATGTTGTATGTGTATTTTTATGTTTATACTCCTCATGAGTATTTAGTGTATTTTTAAGTCTTAATACACTAGCACGTATAACACATACTATATACACTTAGCACAAAAGTTGGTGATCAAATAATATATATTTTTCTTTCAAAAATATATATACTTATTATCCATTTTTATTCTTGAAAAATCACCATTTCTCATTACCAAAAATTAGGGAAACCTTGGTAATACTTTTAAATACATTTTTAGGGAATAAGTTTCTCAAAAACCTATACTTTTCTAAGTGTCAAAATTTATAAAAATTTTGACAGAGTTTCCCCTAAAAATGGACGTTTCCCATGTTTTCAAAACATGTGTTTATTTTCTTTTAAATCGTCAACAATCATCAACAACAATAATCACTAATTCCTCCATTTCATGAACTTGAATATTTACAAAAATGTGTAGTAACTTACTAGCACATTTAGTAAGTCTTGTTATCTTTAAAAAATAATTTTAGTTTCTTAAAAACTTTATTTTTAAAGAATATGAAGTTTCACAACTTCTAGTCGGGATTTACAAAAATATTTCTTTGTTAAATTTTCTTGTGACACATGTGTCTACACACTTGTTTATTTACTAAAAATGCTTTTAGTTCGGATAAGATCCGGGTTTTAACAAAACTAATATTTTTGCTTGGTTCTTCCGAAAAACCACTTGTAGATCTTTAGATCTACTAGTTTAGAACTCCATTTTATAAGAAAAGTCGTTTTTACACAAGTTCATGTTTCTGTATGAAAGGGTTCGTCATCTAATTATTTTTACACTAAACATAGTGCTAGTTCATGTTCCATGAACATGACCTAGCGTGGTTAGATGACGATCCGTTCCCCTACTAGCATCCAACAATAATAAATAATCATAACAAAACAAGATCCAAGAGTTTTACACTAATATTTACTCATTAACCACTTTGTTCATCATTTTTAGTAGACTTTAAACTTTGATCTCTAGTGTTCATAATTTTTACTCGTTAAATCTCTTATTAACCACTTTAAACATGAACAAGAAGATGTTTAGAGTCGCTTACTACTAGCTCGTGGCTAGGGAAGAAACTAGACGAAAAATGGGTGGTTAAAAGCGTTGTGGTGAGGTCCTTGGCAAACCGTAAGCACCGGGTCTCCTCGTATGTGATCCTTCACCTTAATATCACCTTGGAATGGATAGATGATGAATGAAAATGGGAGTGTGTGTGTGGGTGGTGGAAGCCGTAGCCAAAGAAGGGAGGAAGGGGAAAAAAATGTTTGAAGTTATGGATGGATAATGAATGTTTAGAACTCTAGAATTTATAAAAGAACTTCCAACATGCCATTACCCTTTAGGTCTTATGTTCCATATCTAGCTAGCAATTGTAATAAAATAATCAAAGAAGATTCCAAGTAGGATCCTCTTTATAACCGTCCCTAAAGTGGGGGAGGGGTATGTTTGGTTGAATCTCAAATATTTAGTTACAACTAGTTAGGAAACATGTGCTAAATTAGTGGTTTATGATGTATTATTAATTATATAGTGGGTTAGGGTGTTCGGGGACCCTAACTAGCTTAGAAAAAAATAAAAACAATGCTTCTAGCATTATTTTGGTGTTTCGGGTAATATCTGGTTGTTCGGTTATATACCGGTTCGTTAAAGCGCTAAATTACACTTTTTAGTGTCTTTTAAGTACCTTTTTGTATCCCTTTTAATTCCCAACACTTGGGGAAGTATTCTGGATAATAAAACGACATTTTTGCATAATATTTCAGTGCCAAAATGCTGATTGTAGCTGAATTATGTAAATTTCCGCACTCAAAGTGCGTTTCGGGTGCTTTTTAGTGCTTATTTTTGCTTTCGCAATGTATATGTATAAACCCTTGTATGTACTCTTGGGTTTTAATGCACTTTTGTCGCCGGACCTACACCTAGGCCTCAATTTTATGTCTGACTGCTTTCTGCAGTTCTGTTGACACAGTGTGTCCTACCGGTGAGTTTACTATTATTCTGACGCAACGCTCTCGTTTATGCATAAAGCAATATTTTGTAGTATACAACATGCATGAATTCACTTGTTTAATCATGTGTTCAGACATTGCTGACAATTAAACTCATAATTGCAGTCATTAAGCAATAATTAATGTGTACGGAAATTACCGGTTTGTGCCAGTTGTCACACAAGGATGGTCAGTGTAACTTTCCTTAATATAGAGTTGAGAGAAAAAAAAAACTTGGTTTAGAAAAGAAATAAATATAAAAACAGTAAATCAATATACAATTTCATATAAATTTTGTAGAAGGGATTAATTCTTAACAATATAGACATAACATGAAAATGAATATTATAAAATGAAAATAGTACAAATAAGTATAAAAAATAAATAAGACGGTAGTGTAAGAAAAAGAATAATGGATAAGACACTGAAATTTGGCATCTATACGCGTTTTATTCCATAATTTACAACATCCGAAGGATTAGTTGTATTGACGGAGATGAACTCATTTGACTAGGGTCGAAAACAATATAGTTAAAACACTTCTATTAAAGTGTGAACGTCATGTCAAATTTATTCAGAGATCATTTTTCTATAAAACAATATTGTTAAAACTTTTATTTTCAATAGCTATTAAAAACAAAAGGTGGTTAAATTTATTAACCTTTCAGAGTTCTAAGTTGGAAGCAACCATAGTTGGGAAAAGGGTAAGAATGGCAGTGTCTAAGGTGGCAATGGGCGACGAACGCCTTAGTTTTTGCATTCCCTCTACGGAGTTTGTATTAGTTTCCAAGGTGCGTTGATGTCAATCTGATGAATTTACTTATATAGTTTTTTGTATCACTAGTAAAGAGATTTATGATAGATGTCTATAGTATAGTGCCAATCTGTGTTGGCTTATAATTTGATATAATCTCATTGCATATAGAACATTATCTCTTGGATTGAACTTAATATAATTGATCCCTTACTACATAACTGGATAACTGTTCCTTAATTTGTTGGAAAATTGGAGTATAAGATTAATGCTTTGTCCTTTGGATTGGGCTCAACATCTGGGCTGAGGCCTGAACTGGTACACGTCACATCCCCTCCTCAAGTTCCGACTAGAGGTGCACAAATCAGGGTTTTTTAATACCAAATTCCTAACATGGAACCTATTCCAGGTATGATCCGGTATTGAAAAATTGGCTATTGAGAGAAACCGGGTAAGGTTTGGGTACAGGTATTGAGGAGAAAAACTATACCCTTGTTCCTATGTACCCGGTAGGGTATAATCGGGTTCGGTATAACTAGGTATGAGTCCGGGTATTAATACCCAGTTTTAAAAAATACGCTTTTTATTATTTTACACAAAAATAATATCTTGTAAAAATTAAATTTGATTTGTGATTTGTATAAATAATTAAAATAAATTACAATGATAGAAATTCACTCAAGTAGAAAATATTTGCTTTATAATATGCATTTTTAAAATAACTTTAATATAAAAGTTATAAACATAAAAATATATTTTAAAATTTTGGGTATTCTAACCGGTATTAAAAAAATTGGTATCGGGTATAGGCATGGTTGTAAAACAAGGTATCCAAGGCCGAGTACTCCCCGAGTAGTCACTACAAGGTAGGCTGCCGAGGCGACTTTCTTCGACTCCGCCTAATTACTCGGAGTCGGTCAAACGCGGTCAACCTCGGCCAGAATTGGATCTAGTAGGTCAACTCGGGCCTAGTTTGACTTAAATAATAATAAAACATAATTTCTATGCCTATCATATTAAAGAATGAATATCATTTTAACGTATTTTGTTATAAATATTAGTAAATTTATGTTATTTGACATATATTTAATCTCCAAAAAGTAATTTCTTTGTAATTTTACATGTCCGAGTACTCCCCGAGTACTCTCCGCCTAGACCGAGTACTCTCAACTCCTCAGTCTACCGCCTAGCGACTTTTGCAACCATGGGTATAGGATATAATCGGGTTCGGGTATAGGGTATGACAGGTTCTAACAAACTAGAGGCGGTATAACTAACCAACCAACCTACCTCTAGCTAACCAACTCACTGTAACTAACTCTCAACTATATATAAACTCTAATATTACACATACATATATAACTATATACCAACCAACCTACCTCTAGCTAACCAACTCACTGTAACTAACTCTCAACTATATATAAACTCTAATATTACACATACATATATAACTATACTGACTTGACCGTTAGAGGGTAGGCTCTGAGGCTATGGGGTGAGGACCCCTTCTAACGAGTTTATCTACATGTTACAGCTCATCTGTGGGCTCAGGAATGCCATATAAAAACATATGGTCCAACCCACCAAATCATTGTAAATTGATTATTGATGACAAAGATTTTGATCATTATGAAGTTTTGATGGAAATTGCAAACACAAACAGCAAAAGCAAAATTGGTCTAATGGTCTCAATACATTAACTTATTTGTGCTAGTTTTGATACATAAATAAACAGACCATGTGATCCTAGTTTTTGGCTAGTTTCTGAATAAAGGATATGATCTCATCACAGACTTCTTGAGGTTTCTCGTGCTGGATAAAATGGTGGCCGCCGTCAAGTATGACAACTTCGATACCAGGAACTAGCGTCTTCATAACGTTTCCCTCGATGTATGGCTTTGAAAAGCTTTTATATCCGATATCTTTATCTCCGATAATGAACTTCGATGGAACTGTTATCTTTGACCCTTGCCATGGTGCTAGCAGCTCCCATGTCCTGCAATTCAGTTCAATTACATTCTTCGTACATAGGGGTGTCAATCATGTTGGGTTGACAGGTTGAACTGTTCAACCCGAACACGACCCATATATTTATTCATGTCAAAAACATCAACCCTAACCCAGACACACTTATAATCTTGCAACCCAAACATGACTCGTTTAACTCATTTGTCTAAATGTGTCAAACGGGTTGGCAGGTAGTAATCAAGTTGTAAACGTGTTAATCAGATTGACGGGTAGTAATAAATTGGTTAAACGGGTCGTAACCGGATTGGCGGGTCAACCTGCTTACTTCAACGGGTTAAACATGTCAAGCCTAACACGATCGTTTAAGTTATACTGGTCAACCCAAAACCTGATTATTTGTGTGTCTTAGGTAGTGTCGAAAATTGCCACCCCTAATTCTTTTGTGTTAACTTTTAACTTACAGGTCCATAACGCGGTAGTAATTTAAACCACCAGTGAATCCCGACTCCTGAAACTTATCCGCATATATCTGGAGCTCCTCTTCAGTAATCCATGGCGGTAACTGCGACGGTATTTCTAGATCATCAATGATCTCCATGCCGGGCGGTGCTATCATTACATCGGTTTTATCAATCAGCAAGAACTTTTTAATCACTGTCAGGCAATCATATTTTGCAAAAGCTCTCTCTGCTCTTCCTGGTTCCTGTTTTATTAGTTTCCATAAGTTTAATTATTCATTTTTTTATAAAAAAACATGTTAACATGAGTAGTCAGTCACACTAGAGAGAGAAGAGAACCTGGAACTGGGAGACATATAAACTATCTCCAAATGATTGCGTGAAAAAATGAGTAGGCTTGGTGTGTGGGTCTCTAGGAAAGAATGGGACACACATAACAACCATTCCTTTGACTCTATCAGGTCTGAATAAGCTAAGATGCCAGGCAGCTGTTGCACCCCAGTCATGTCCCACCACAAACACCTAATTTAATCAACAAACATAAAAAAAGACGGTCTATCATGGGTCGTGTTCGTAGGTTGGTGGGTCGAACTCCGCACGAAAATGAATTCCTGAACACGACACAAATTTCTACAGCGAGCATGCCTCATTTAACCCGTATGATTTATTTTATTATTTATTTTTCTTAATATATTTATAATCTCAAATTATAATTTACAACCAAAAATACAAATGTATATAAAATAGTTACGTTTAATCTTTATTTCTCCTTCAATTAAATTTTATAAAGAGTAAATGATTAAACATGTCAATCAGCGAACTCGCCAGGTGAACCCCAAACATGGCCCCTTTAGCAAATTGGGTTTCAATTTGGTCGTGTTTGTGGGATGACGAGTTAAACCTGACATTAACACGAACTCGAAAATCGCTTCAGACACCTTAACCTGAACACGACACGGATTTTTACAGCCAATACAGTTCTCTTGTGATGATTAAACATGTCAACCCGCTAACCCTCATGTCAAACCTTAGTCAACATGTTCACAAGTTTGACCCGAAACTAACCCAACCCGTATAAACCAAACCCAAACCCACAAATTCTGTGTTAGATCTGCCGAAATTTACACCCCAAAGTCACACACAAAAAAAGGTGAAAGAGGACCTGTTGCTGATTGAAGTGATCAAGAAGGCCAATGAGATCTGCAACTATGTGGAACATAGTGTAGGAAGAGGGGGATGGGGGTGAGTCAGAATCACCATAGCCACGGAGGTCAGGTGCAACCACATGGTAGCCATGGCTAGCCAGGTCACGAATCTGATGGTGCCATGAAAACCATGTCTCTGGGAACCCATGGAGCAGAAGGACGAATGGTCCTGGGCCTTTTTTCTCTGCCACGTGGAGATATATTCCGTTGGTTTTGATTCTATGGTGTTCTAGATCACTCACCGATTCCATTTCTGTACACTCTAAGAGCATTCTTATCCAATCCATCAAAACTTGTGAGGGTGAGTTTTTATATTGTAAAGGGTAAAAAAAGTGGTTGTGAGTGGAGGAGAGAGAAAATGTTACTGTTCATCTGTATATTTTTGGGGACACTGTTCACCCAGTATAATTTTTTTAATATATATTGAAAGTGGTTGTGAGTGAAGGAAAGAGAAAAATGTGATGATAATATTATTTAATTGAAAAGGAGAGAAAAAAAATATTTGTTTTTAGTGGAAATATATTGATATAGGAGTTGTTTTTTAGTGGAATGTATGTATAATTTGATGGATTGGATGAGAATGCTCTGAGATTTTTGGTCAAAGACACAGCGTTTATTTTTGGAAAAATCAGCGGATTAGGATCAGACTGACAAACTTGAAAAAAAATAAGCATAGAAAAATAGAAATTTGAATTAGCAGGCACGGAAACTCATGTAACCCTCTGAGATTTTTGGTCAAAGGCACAGCGTTTATTTTTGGAAAAATCAGCGGATTAGGATCAGACTGACTTTAAAACTTGAAAAAAGCATCAAAAAAATAGAAATTTGAATTAGCAGGCACGGAAACTCATGTAAAGTACATGCGAACCAGCCCATGGAATTAGAATGGGTTGTATTATTGGCACACCTTGGGGGATTAAATCAACACCCTCAATACGCATCGTATAGGCCTATAAGATGCGTATTGAGGTGGGTTCAAACTTCTATGTCTGCCAAAGGCTGCCATTGTCCCCTACCAAAAAGTAATACGCATCGTATAGGCCTATACGATGCGTATTGAGGGTGTCGATTTAATTTTTTAATTTTTGCAAGGTAGCTTTCCGTCATGCGAACGAAAAAGCAGCACTTTGGACATTTGTTGGTCTTCAAACATCTAGGAAACATTATTTGAGAATACCCCCTGAATTTATCGAAGCTTTTGCGTACTGATTATTTTAGTTGGTTTCGAATATACCCTAAGTAGTTGATCCTCCACTGTTGGGTTATCATCTTTCAACCCCATTTTTCCTAAGTTTATCGATTATGTTTTTAACAAGGATGTAATGCAATGATTCCTCTAAATTGAATAGACCGACACTTGCTTCATAGGACTCACTTGAATCGTCTCGGATGTAATAACGGTACGTTTAGCATCAGTGCCTGCTTGAATTGCAGAAAGCAAAGGATAACAGCTTCGGTTTCATCAGCTGCATTTGGAACAAGAGAGTTGAAAAAACTGCAATTGGAATTGATCTTGGAACAACACACTCTTGTTACCATATGACACATGATAAAAGCGCTTCTGTAGACAATCTGGGATTATGTTCCGCAAATTGGGGACCACATATTTGCTTCAAGATTTATGTCTGATGTCCAAGTTTCCCATAGTCACAAACGATTACGGTTTGTATTTCGCATAGCCACCGTTTCGGTAGTCAAAAAAGGTTGCGGTTTGCATATTCAATCTTCTTTGCTTCATTAAAATTAATAAGGCGGTCTCTGTGACAAACGGTAATTTACGCCCTTAATTACGTGATTAACAGGCGTTTAACGCGACAATAAATAGTGTTTACAACACGAATAAACTTAATTAGGCCTTTGGAGTGCCTAGGAACGCCTGATCGACTTTACAGTACGCGCATGACGGTCCACAGAGAACCTGCTAAACGATAAACGATAAACGATAACGAACTGAAACCGTGCAAAATACTGACAACGCCGACAAATATGGATGTTACACGAATATTTTTATGCTTATGGAGTTTGGGTGGCGATATCGAGTCTCGTAGAAATTACGGGCTACTTACACATGAGATGGGCTTGTGGGCCCTGGGCCCAAGCCCAAAACCCACAAGCCTAAACCTTCATAAAATATTAGATCTTATGAAATCTATACTAAATCTCTATCAAATCTATACAAGATTTGATATGATCTACAAAATCTTAGCAAATCCGTTCAAAATCTCTACAAAATATTTACTAGAGATTTGGTCACAAAGATTTGGAACACATGAAATCTTATCAAGATTCTCAAGATTTTTAAAGATCTATATACAGAAGACAAAAGAAAATAACATTGGTCATTACCCATATGAATTAGTATAAATTAACCCTCCACAAGCCAAACATTCATCCTTTTGTCTGCAACAATAAACATATGCACACACAAAGAAAAAGGGTCAAATACTCTACCCTCCCCCTCACTCTCGACCTACTGCTTATACACACACAGAATAAGGAGTTCATCTCCTCCAAATAAAATCACAAACAAAAAATACACAGTCATAACCTTCTCCTCTTCACAAACAACACCCACATACCTCACATCTCCCTCTTCGTATGAACTCCGGTGACCGGAGTTTAGTCCGACCGGCCGACAAAGCACAACCCCCCCCTTCTTCGATCTGCATACGGAACACCACCACCGTGAGGTGGTGGTGCGGCGGCGACTTATCAGAAACGAGAAGAGAGAGAGACTCGAGAGGAGAAAGAAAGAGACCGAGAGAGAAAGAGAGATTGGAGCCACGGACCGGTGGTCGGAGCCACGGACCGGCGGTCAGAGCCTCGGACCAGCGGTCTTCGTCACTATCCGACGGGTTTGCCGGTAAGTTGTTTCAACTGAATCTGTTCCTTTCATTCTGATGAAGATGATGATGCTTGATGATGATGAACAGTGGTTAATCGGTCAATCCGGTTGACTCGGTCAACTCACCGAGTCAACTCAGGTCAACGGGTCAGATCTGTTGAGGTTCGGGTTCAGCTCAGCGGGTTCAAGTAATGCAGTCAAAGAGTTTAGACGGTTTGGTTCGGTCGACTCGGTCGAACCGAGTTCAACTCGGTTGACCCGGTCAACTCAGTCAGCGGCTCGACGATTCGACGCGAAGACTTGGTAAAAATTAACGTCATGTTTATTTTGTTATTTTTATAATATTATTACTCACGTGACAAACGAGCTCGAACCGACTGATTATAAATTACATTCGTTATATATTTGACAAAGTTTGCATATAGTTGAATCTTGATTAAATTGTGTTGAATTTTTGAAAATAAAACGACAACTTGGTTGTCCGGGCCGTCCAAATACAAAGGAAACTCTGCCCGTTTTTCGAGAAAATCCGTAAAACGAAACACGTTTTTAATATAAAGACACTTTATATACAAGTGTATAATATTTTCGACGACACTTTACAAGCATACGGAAACGACAATTCTTTATAAAATAAATATATTTTATATATTTATTTCAAGCGTCAAACAACTCGTATTCGTTTTACAAAATAAATATAGCTTACATATTTATTTCGAATATCGTACAACGCGAATTCTTTTGCAAAATAGATACAGTTTATCTATTCAACGACTCGATGAAGTTCTTATAAAATAAATATAACTGTATATTTATTTCGAACGCCTAAACGGCATATACACGTATTTTGATAACTTTCGTACAAGACACGATATATATATGCAAGTTTATTATATATTACCTTCATACGAATATTCCTTTATATCAACATACGACTTATTAAAACGAGCTAACGAGTATAACTTCTTCGCTTCTGTTAAGTTAACAACAAACCGTCAAATCGTTCAGTTAACGATTCGGTAGAGCTCGGTGACACGTAGTTTAGTTACTACGATTATTTAGAAACTTATTAGATATTCCGTGTTAGGAATATTGTAGAATGCATGCTAGAGAGTCTCGTCTTGGAAACGACACCACAAAGTCGTATATAGCTAACTTTGCACAGGAATATTCAGGTGAGTTCACACCCTTACTAAGGCATGGGATTCCCGGTGGTTGGGAATGGGATTGAATAACTACTCGTACTATCACTCTATTTATATTACCAACACTACTAGACTACCTACTACTGTCCTCGGATTGAGAAGGGCACGTACGTAAAACCTACGTACACTCACTACTGTCCTCAGATGAGAAGGGCACGTACGTAAAACCTACGTACACTCACTACTGTCCTCAGATGAGAAGGGCACGTACGTAAAACCTACGTACACTCACACTCACTACTGTCCTCGGATGAGAAGGGCACGTACGTAAAACCTACGTACACTCATACTTAACACCGTCCTCGGATTGGGAAGGACTCTTATGGATACGCCTAGTCTAGTAACATACATAATGGGAAGCCCCCACTAAATATCATAAAGGTTTGGGAATCAAGAATAATGGGTAATACTTGTTTATGAAACGAACTTCCGATTCCTGATACGAACTCATTAACTAAACAACCAAACGTGAACTCACTCAACTTTGTTGTTGACTAGTTGTTACATGCCTTACAGGTCGCTAAATACTTGGAGCTTGCACGGGGAAGGAGTCGTTGTGGAACATGGGTTGTTATATCCCATACTTAATAATTGAACTTTATGAACTGTGAACTTATGTTTTGAACTCACGTTTACGCTTCCGCTGTTTAAACCAAACAAGGTTAACTAGCTTTGGTCACCAATCGTATTATGTTTGGTTTTATTTACTTAATTGAATTGTTCAATATGATTGGTGGCTCGATCCTGGTCATGTCACGCCTCCAAGCGGTGATACTCCGCATGGTGGATTTTGGGGGTGTGACAGATTGGTATCAGAGCCATTGGTTATAGTGAACTTGGTTTTAAAGAGGGAAAATCTTTTTGATAAAACCAGACTATAACCTGTACAGTGCTCAACGATCCACAACGACGCTTCGCTCCACGTGCAAGACTCAACACTTTAGGCGGTATGATTTAAGTTTATATTGCCTACTTGCTATATTACTTTTGCATGGTGTGCTGTATATGGTATGTTTATTTAGGGTAATAACATGTTGTCTACTAGCCCTACTGCGTTCTTTATGACACCCAACTGTTTACTTGAAACTGACGCGTAGTGATCAAATTCTTTCCTGATTTCTCGTCACCCCGCTACAACGACTGCTTATGCATTCTATCTACTCGCACGTTTACCTTGACACGACGTCGCCATCTGACCCTCCGTACAGCCGGTTCGTACGTCAACATCCGCGAAGACCAGACTTGGCTTGCACGAACTCGGGCTTGGGAGAACAACACCCACGCATCCCGGTTGACGAACTTTATTACTTTCACCTGTCATAGTCGCCAGAAGCGAAGTAGCCACAGTTACACGCGTTTGTCGTTATGCAACACGAAACCTTACTCTGTTTTGGACAAGTGATACACTCACGCGACCGCGACGCAATGAACTTCCCCTTTGTGCCATGCCGCCCCGCACCACTACTGGAGATTACCTCTAGACAATAGATTAGCTGGTCAAATCCTTCGGTTATTGTTGGATCCCTGTTTTCACTCGATTCTTCGCATGAACCTCGTTAATTTCCTATCGCTTCGATTGACAACCGATTTAATGAAACACCAACAACCATACCATGATTTTCACCAATCACAAGACCACCTTACTACCCTGTTGAATGGTTTATTCTAATTCTACTTGATTAGCTCTCTCGTATACCCCACTTAACGAATGGATGCCTATCCTGATGGGATTGTCTTCAGGACATTCGAGGACGGAGTTATGGATCACACAACCTACAGGTGAACACGATGATCTATACGTCTACCTTATCCCTCCTACACTACAAGAGTCGTATTTTAAATTCCATGATAGTCTTCTTTAATAGGCAAAATCCTTGCGCTAGCTTTTGCACCGACACATGATTGTTGATTAATGATATGTCCAATTTCTACCATTGGCTTAGACCAAACCATCACTCTCTCACTACAGTGACATTACGTTCTCGCTTCCCCATGCTAAGGCACCGAAACGAACACCCTCTGGTTTAGAAAAGTTGGAAGGCTCGACTCCCGATCATTGGTGACCCCCCTCGAAACCTTGAGGATGGTGATGCATTGTTGATACGATCATAATCTCTTGAACACGTTTTCAAGTCTTTTCTTTGGAACCTTATGACTACGCAGACGTATTTTGGATTCATTCGCACGACCTAAGGAAACTCCTCTAAATTTGGTTGCTTACCAACTCGATAAACTGCAAACTCATCTAAGTTCATCGATCAAGGTGAATTATCCCCCTTCGCCTGAGGGGAGCCCAACAACTTCGATGGAAATTTCAGTGAACCTTAACACTACAAACCTGTACGACGGTCATCCTCCTTCAGCTAGTTCTGGTTGTGCCAACCATATCGTTGTAACACTCCTATCGGTGAACAACGTTGTTATTGGGATGGATTGGCTATCTCATCATCAAGCGGAGATTATTTGCAAGTAGAAAATCGTCCGCATTCCTCGTTCTGGTGAGGAGCCCCTCGTGATTCATGGCGACAAGAGTGGTGCTATTATGGGCATCATCTCTTTCCTTAAGGCCCAGAAGTATTTGCGAAAGGGCCACACTGCCATTCTGGCACTCGTTACTGACACATCCACGGAAGAGAAGAGAATTGAAGACATTCCTATAGTGCGCGATTTTCCCGAGGTATTTCCTGAGGAATTACCTGGTCTTCCGCCTCACCGCCAAGTTGAATTTCAAATCGAGCTAGCTCCTGGAGCAGCGCCAGTAGCTCGAGCACCATATCGTCTAGCTCCATCAGAACTCGAAGAACTGTCCACACAACTACAAGAACTCTTGGAAAAGGGTTTTATACGTCCTAGCTCTTCGCCCTGGGGAGCTCCAGTCTTGTTCGTAAAGAAGAAGGATGGTACTTTCAGAATGTGTATTGACTATCGCGAGCTCAACAAGGTGACTGTGAAGAATCGTTATCCTCTTCCACGTATTGACGACTTATTCGATCAGCTGCAAGGGTCGAGCTATTACTCCAAGATTGACCTGAGATCGGGATACCATCAGCTGAGGGTCCGAGATGAGGACGACTCCAAAACAGCATTCAGAACTCGTTACGGCCATTACGAGTTTCTGGTTATGCCGTTCGGGCTAACGAATGCACCAGCGGTCTTCATGGATCTCATGAACCTAGTGTGCAAGCCTTACCTGGATAAGTTCGTTATTGTGTTCATCGACGATATCCTGATCTATTCCAAGAGTCAGGAGGAACACGAGCAGCATCTACGTCTTATGTTGGAACTTCTTCGAAAAGAACAGTTGTATGCCAAGTTTTCAAAATGTGACTTCTGGCTTCGCGAAGTCCACTTTCTAGGCCATGTGGTAAACAGGGATGGGATTCATATTGATCCATCCAAGGTTGACTCAATCAAGAACTGGCCTGCACCCCGCACACCAAAAGAAATCCGCCAATTCTTGGGTTTGGCAGGATATTACAGAAGGTTTATCAAAGACTTCTCCAAGATTGCGCAACCTCTCACTTCACTGACTCAGAAGGGTGTCATCTATCGTTGGGGTGATGCACAAGAGTCCGCATTTCAACATCTAAAGGATAGACTTTGTAGCGCGCCTATCCTCTCATTGCCCGAAGGCACCGATGATTTCATGGTTTATTGCGACGCTTCCATCCAAGGACTTGGTTGCGTATTGATGCAACGTGACAAGGTCATTGCCTACGCATCGCGCCAACTTAAAGTTCACGAAAGAAATTACACTACTCACGATCTGGAGCTGGGAGCAGTTGTTTTTGCGCTAAAGATATGGAGACATTACCTGTACGGTACAAAGTGCACCATTTACACCGACCACAGGAGTCTCGAGCATATCTTCAAGCAAAAGGAGTTAAACATGCGTCAACGCCGATGGGTCGAACTCTTTAACGATTATGAATGCGCAATCAAGTATCATCCGGGCAAGGCCAATGTTGTGGCCGACGCCCTCAGTCGAAAGGATACTATACCTAAGCGTGTACGTGCTTTACAGCTTACCATCCAATCCAACCTCCCCGCTCAGATTCGCGATGCTCAGGTTGAAGCATTGAAAGCAGAGAACATCAGGGCTGAATCCCTACGAGGATCGAGGCAGCGGCTAGAACAAAAGGAAGACGGCGCTTACTATGTAACAGGGCGCATCTGGGTTCCATTTTATGGCAACTTACGCGAGCTTGTGATGGATGAAGCACATAAGTCTCGTTATTCTGTACACCCTGGTTCGGACAAGATGTACCACGACCTCAAGACTACGTATTGGTGGCCTGGCATGAAAGCCCACAGAGCAACCTACGTCAGTAAGTGCTTGACTTGTGCGAGAGTCAAGTTTGAATATCAGAAACCATCAGGCCTACTTCAACAACCAGAGATCCCGAAATGGAAATGGGAGCAAATTTCCATGGATTTCGTTACCGGCCTGCCTAGATCTCAACGCGGAAATGATACCATTTGGGTGATCGTAGATCGACTGACCAAGTCTGCACATTTTCTGGCCATCAAAGAAACGGATAAGTTTTCTACTCTTGCAGACATCTATCAAAAGGAAGTGGTATCAAGGCACGGAGTGCCAACCTCCATCATTTCTGATCGTGATGCGCGTTTTACGTCTGAACTGTGGCAAGCAATGCACAAGTCTTTTGGCTCACGTTTAGATATGAGCACCGCTTATCACCCACAGACGGATGGGCAATCTGAATGCACCATCCAAACCCTTGAAGACATGCTTAGGGCATGTGTAATCGACTTCGGCAATGGCTGGGAAAAACACCTCCCGTTAGTGGAGTTCTCGTATAACAACAGCTACCACACCAGCATTCAGGCCGCTCCATTTGAGGCATTATACGGACGCAAATGCCGATCACCTCTCTGTTGGGCAGAAGTTGGTGACAGCCAAATCACTGGCCCATAACATGTGGTAGATACCACCGAGAAAATTGCTCAGATACGACAGCGAATGGCGGCAGCTCGTGACCGTCAGAAAAGCTATGCTGATAAGGGAAGAAAACCACTCGAGCTCCAGGTTGGGGATCGAGTGCTACTCAAAGTCTCACCTTGGAAAGGTGTAGTCCGCTTTGGCAAACGAGACAAACTCAATCCGCGTTATGTCGGACCATTCGAAGTCACCGAGAAAATTGGCAAAGTCGCCTACAGGTTGAATCTACCTGAAGAACTCAGCGGAGTTCACAATGTTTTCCATGTGTCGAATCTGAAGAAGTGTCTGTCAGATGAGACCCTCATAGTTCCTCTTAAGGAACTCACTATCGACGACCAGCTGCGATTCGTCGAGGAACCAGTAGAGATTACGGATCGAGATGTTAAGATCCTCAAGCATACCAGGATACCTCTGGTCCGAGTTCGTTGGAATGCTCGTCGTGGCCCAGAGTATACCTGGGAACGAGAAGACCAAATGAAACTCAAGTATCCCCAACTGTTTAAGAAAAACGCAACCACTACTGAGGCTGAAGCTACTGCAGAATTTCGGGACGAAATTCCAAATCAACGGGGGGATGATGTGACACCCCAGGAAAATCAGGAAAACAACGCAACTTAACTAGCTTCCTCAGTAACCACGCGCTAAATTTCGGGACGAAATTTTATTAACAGGGGGAGAATGTGACAACCGGTAATTTACGCCCTTAATTACGTGATTAACAGGCGTTTAACACGACAATAAATAGTGTTTACAACACGAATAAACTTAATTAGGCCTTTGGAGTGCCTAGGAACGCCTGATCGACTTTACAGTACGCGCATGACGGTCCACAGAGAACCTGCTAAACGATAAACGATAAACGATAACGAACTGAAACCGTGCAAAATACTGACAACGCCGACAAATATGGATGTTACACGAATATTTTTATGCTTATGGAGTTTGGGTGGCGATATCGAGTCTCGTAGAAATTACGGGCTACTTACACATGAGATGGGCTTGTGGGCCCTGGGCCCAAGCCCAAAACCCACAAGCCTAAACCTTCATAAAATATTAGATCTTATGAAATCTATACTAAATCTCTATCAAATCTATACAAGATTTGATATGATCTACAAAATCTTAGCAAATCCGTTCAAAATCTCTACAAAATATTTACTAGAGATTTGGTCACAAAGATTTGGAACACATGAAATCTTATCAAGATTCTCAAGATTTTTAAAGATCTATATACAGAAGACAAAAGAAAATAACATTGGTCATTACCCATATGAATTAGTATAAATTAACCCTCCACAAGCCAAACACTCATCCTTTTGTCTGCAACAATAAACATATGCACACACAAAGAAAAAGGGTCAAATACTCTACCCTCCCCCTCACTCTCGACCTACTGCTTATACACACACAGAATAAGGAGTTCATCTCCTCCAAATAAAATCACAAACAAAAAATACACAGTCATAACCTTCTCCTCTTCACAAACAACACCCACATACCTCACATCTCCCTCTTCGTATGAACTCCGGTGACCGGAGTTTAGTCCGACCGGCCGACAAAGCACAACCCCCCCCTTCTTCGATCTGCATACGGAACACCACCACCACCGTGAGGTGGTGGTGCGGCGGCGACTTATCAGAAACGAGAAGAGAGAGAGACTCGAGAGGAGAAAGAAAGAGACCGAGAGAGAAAGAGAGATTGGAGCCACGGACCGGTGGTCGGAGCCACGGACCGGCGGTCAGAGCCTCGGACCAGCGGTCTTCGTCACTATCCGACGGGTTTGCCGGTAAGTTGTTTCAACTGAATCTGTTCCTTTCATTCTGATGAAGATGATGATGCTTGATGATGATGAACAGTGGTTAATCGGTCAATCCGGTTGACTCGGTCAACTCACCGAGTCAACTCAGGTCAACGGGTCAGATCTGTTGAGGTTCGGGTTCAGCTCAGCGGGTTCAAGTAATGCAGTCAAAGAGTTTAGACGGTTTGGTTCGGTCGACTCGGTCGAACCGAGTTCAACTCGGTTGACCCGGTCAACTCAGTCAGCGGCTCGACGATTCGACGCGAAGACTTGGTAAAAATTAACGTCATGTTTATTTTGTTATTTTTATAATATTATTACTCACGTGACAAACGAGCTCGAACCGACTGATTATAAATTACATTCGTTATATATTTGACAAAGTTTGCATATAGTTGAATCTTGATTAAATTGTGTTGAATTTTTGAAAATAAAACGACAACTTGGTTGTCCGGGCCGTCCAAATACAAAGGAAACTCTGCCCGTTTTTCGAGAAAATCCGTAAAACGAAACACGTTTTTAATATAAAGACACTTTATATACAAGTGTATAATATTTTCGACGACACTTTACAAGCATACGGAAACGACAATTCTTTATAAAATAAATATATTTTATATATTTATTTCAAGCGTCAAACAACTCGTATTCGTTTTACAAAATAAATATAGCTTACATATTTATTTCGAATATCGTACAACGCGAATTCTTTTGCAAAATAGATACAGTTTATCTATTCAACGACTCGATGAAGTTCTTATAAAATAAATATAACTGTATATTTATTTCGAACGCCTAAACGGCATATACACGTATTTTGATAACTTTCGTACAAGACACGATATATATATGCAAGTTTATTATATATTACCTTCATACGAATATTCCTTTATATCAACATACGACTTATTAAAACGAGCTAACGAGTATAACTTCTTCGCTTCTGTTAAGTTAACAACAAACCGTCAAATCGTTCAGTTAACGATTCGGTAGAGCTCGGTGACACGTAGTTTAGTTACTACGATTATTTAGAAACTTATTAGATATTCCGTGTTAGGAATATTGTAGAATGCATGCTAGAGAGTCTCGTCTTGGAAACGACACCACAAAGTCGTATATAGCTAACTTTGCACAGGAATATTCAGGTGAGTTCACACCCTTACTAAGGCATGGGATTCCCGGTGGTTGGGAATGGGATTGAATAACTACTCGTACTATCACTCTATTTATATTACCAACACTACTAGACTACCTACTACTGTCCTCGGATTGAGAAGGGCACGTACGTAAAACCTACGTACACTCACTACTGTCCTCAGATGAGAAGGGCACGTACGTAAAACCTACGTACACTCACTACTGTCCTCAGATGAGAAGGGCACGTACGTAAAACCTACGTACACTCACACTCACTACTGTCCTCGGATGAGAAGGGCACGTACGTAAAACCTACGTACACTCATACTTAACACCGTCCTCGGATTGGGAAGGACTCTTATGGATACGCCTAGTCTAGTAACATACATAATGGGAAGCCCCCACTAAATATCATAAAGGTTTGGGAATCAAGAATAATGGGTAATACTTGTTTATGAAACGAACTTCCGATTCCTGATACGAACTCATTAACTAAACAACCAAACGTGAACTCACTCAACTTTGTTGTTGACTAGTTGTTACATGCCTTACAGGTCGCTAAATACTTGGAGCTTGCACGGGGAAGGAGTCGTTGTGGAACATGGGTTGTTATATCCCATACTTAATAATTGAACTTTATGAACTGTGAACTTATGTTTTGAACTCACGTTTACGCTTCCGCTGTTTAAACCAAACAAGGTTAACTAGCTTTGGTCACCAATCGTATTATGTTTGGTTTTATTTACTTAATTGAATTGTTCAATATGATTGGTGGCTCGATCCTGGTCATGTCACGCCTCCAAGCGGTGATACTCCGCATGGTGGATTTTGGGGGTGTGACAGTCTCTTTGCTTCGTCCACTAGAACTATTTGTGTATGCATTCTGTTGGTACTGAACAACAGAATCAGGTTCTCAAAACAAGGATCGTTCTAATAGATTAAAGAGAATAAACCCTCGTTCCAACCAATTGTGGGTTAATAGATTCCGAAGCTGTTATTTCAGTTATTTATGTTGATCCACAAATTCCAACAAATTGTGTCTAATGCAAGGATCTTCGAATGCGGTGTGTACGTTAAATATCGTTCACCGCTTTTTTAGTTGCTTCTCTTGTTAAGTTTCTGAACCAAACGAAATCCACAAATTCCAACAGTTTCTCCGTCGCTAACGGATAATAAACGGATTGTTGGACTTCTTGTTCCAAATGCAACTGTGAATATTCAATGTGCAAACTGAAACATCTTGACACGATATAATTGCAAGACTGTTTGTCGGGTTTCCAATGCTCACACAGGGTGATAAACAACGCTGATACGAACACATGTGTTTTGAAATAGGCTTTGTTCTTCGTCCACTAGAACTATTTGTGTATGCATTCTTTTGGTAGTTAAAGCGCTAATGAGGCGCCATTAGAAGAAGTACCCAAACACTCTCTCTCTCTCTCTCCTCAGCTATACAACTGATTCCTCTGGGTTTCTTAAATCGGATTTTCACTTAGGGTTTTTATTATTTGATCAATGGAAGTTGAAATCGACATAAAGGACATCGTTGATTCACTCGCAAACAAAACCAAACACGATCAGGTATCGGAGAACGTGTACTTCAAAAATTCGGTTACGTTTTTCAACAGGGATGAATGCAATTGGAATTGATCTTAGAACAACATACTCTTGTTACCATATTGTTCGTCCACTAGAACTATTTGTGTATGCATTCTTTTGGTAGTTAACGACTTATGTTGAAGGTATACGTCATAAAACGATTTGTATTAAACTTTGAATCAGGTTGTTAATTTTAATGAAGCACTGAAGATTGAATTTGCAAACCGCATCCGTCTTCTGTGATGATTCAAAACATTCCGACTAACTAGCAGAAGAACCCGACACGTCTTCTGCTAGTTACTCTTTTCGGCAGCCATTTTTCCTTTTCCTTCAATTTCGAGAACATTCTCCCTAACATGAGAAACGAAAGAGATTTCGAGCAGTTCGTCGATAACATGTAACATCTAGTTATATTCCTACATCTATATCTTTTGTCATGACAAACTATGTGACATGTGTCTATTCCAGTTGTGACAACCGGTAATTAACAGCTCCTAATTTCGCGATTGACAAACGTTTAAGGCGATAGTAAGTAGTGTTTAAGACACGAAATAGCTTACTTAGGCTATTGGAATGCCTAGGAAAGCTTATCTGACGTTACAGTGCGCGTATGGTGATTTCTAGAGAAATCTACAGAACGATAAACGATAACGAACTAATGCCGTACAAAATACTGACCACGCCAACAAATACGAAGTTTATACGTATAACTTAAACTTATGAATGTGGTTTTTTGAAAACATCATGCTTTCGAACGACACAAAGCGCAAACGTGAACGAAAACGCGACTACAGGAACGCACCGGCAACGAAACGGAAGCATAAGACGCACGTATTAACTTACAAACTGAAATATTATGATATATTTAGCTTTGTTTTCGAATTTTAATATCTGCAGACGAAATCGGATCGAAAAACGGGTTGGAAACGACAGACGGAACATTTTACGAGTTTTAACGCAAACGACCAAACGCGTCAAACAACAGTTTTCGACGTAATTTTTAGTATTTTCGACTTAACCTATTATTTTGTGACATATTGCGACGTTCGGGTTTAGAAACGGGCTTCATAGAATTATCGGGCCGCCCAAAACACGTTAATGGGCCCTGGGCCCAACCCATTTAACAAACCTAAGTATAAATGGAAGAATTTAACCCTAATCCCTCATTTCTTTTGCAAAAATATACGCATACCATACCATCAGACTTCAACTTCTTTCCTTTTGAAAACCCTAAACACCCTAAACTTAACACAAACAAACACCCACATAGTTCCTCCTCTCCCACTCGATCTCACACCCCTCTCATCTCGCTCTGCTCTCTCTCTCAGGTGAAAGATCCGGCGACGAGCTCGGCCGGTTCCGGCCGTCGTTTCTGCTGTTGGTTGATGTGCTTCCCGGTGGAACACCCCCACGCAACACCCCTCTATTTCTTGATTTGTGCGACCGGCCACCACTCGGGTGGTGGCGCACGGTGGAGAAAGAGTGAGCGAGAGAAGAGAGAGGCACCGACGGTATTCCGATGACGACGATGTGATAAAGATATGTTGATGGCGGTTACGGGAGTTCGGTCGACGGTAAGTAACGTCCAGCTTCACCTCTTTTTCTGTTAGATCCGACCCCAAAACCTGGATTTTCCGGCCAAAGTTCCGTTGAGATGGTGATGATGATGATTTACAGGTGATGCTGACGATGATTTTGAGGACGATGAAGACGGCGGTGGCCGACGACAGCCGTCGGAGCCACGGCGGACAACCTACGGCGGTAGTGGTGGTTATTATTTTCAGCAAGTCTTGAGCTGGTTTCTTTCTGGTCAGAATTGAGAGGTGCTCGATTCGGATTGGGGGTATGCTCGGTTTAGATTTAAGGCATGTTCGGTTTGGGTTCTAAGTTATGTTCGGTTCCGGGTTCGCATCAGAGGGTTCGGGTCTCAGCTTCTGTTCGGGTCAACCCGGTCAAACCGAGTCGACTCGGTCAACACCCGAGTCAACTCGGGTGAACAGTATCAACGCCCGGTCAACTCGAAGAACTGGTAACAATTTTAGATGTAGCGAGTTGGGATACGTTAGTTAGACTTTATTTAGGATACGCGAACCGAGCTCGACCCGACTAACTAACGGTTTTACGTTTAGCGATTTTGTTTCATATTTGACGTTTTGATAAAGTCGACGTAAAATATATATATATAAATGTTGGTTTAATTGTAGATTGAATTTTGATAAATAAATCGACACATTGGTTGTCGGGATCGTCCAAAAACAGAGGAGACTCTGCCCAATTTTTGTAAAAACCCGACAAATGAAACGATTTTGTTATAAAAACGACCCCTATCGGAATTCAAGGCATTTTGTAAAAATAAATACAAGGTATGCTCATTTTGGCGACACTTCATAAATTACACAACGAGTTTCAACGAATCGACAAATCAAATAACTTCGTATACTTTTATTTCAAACGTCGTTAATTGTTTATAAATATAATCGTTTATATTTATTTCAAAAGCATCGAACACTCGAACACTTTTATAAAATAACTATAATTAGTTATATTTATTTCAAACGTCGGTTCTAAACTCTTTTACGAACTGAATATAATTTTTATATTTATTTCGAACTTCGGAACTCGGGATTCATATTTCAAACGCTTAACATTCGGAAACCATATAATATAAATATAATTATCTATGCTTCTTTCAATCGTCTAGAATCCGAATTCTTCTAAAATGAATATATTTGTTATATACGTTTCAAACGTCAAGTTTTGAATATATATATATATATATATACGATATTTCAAATACGTATCATTATCGATCTACGCCTTCGTATACACACACACACACACACACATATATATATATATATATATATATGATTATATACATAGTTGTATATATTATCTAAAACACTCGAAAACTAAGTTGTTCTCGAGACTTAGCGTTTATCCCGATCATAAACGAGATCAAATAACCATAATTTGGTTATTTCAAAATAAGATAATAACACTACCTTAGAATCATTTAGTTAACGATTCGGTAGAGCTCGGAGACGTAGTTTAACTACGTTGTCTTATTCGAAAACTTATAAGTATTCCTTCGTAGGAATGTCATAGTTGCACGCTAGCTACTTCACGATCTAGGAACGGCATTGCGGAATCACACTAAGCTAGCTTTGCACAGGAATATCCAGGTGAGTTCATAACCCCCACTTTTTACTGTTTTACATTTTTTATAAATGTTTTCGGGGGTGGAAAGACATGCAAGTTTCGCAAAAGCACACAATATTTCGATGAACGAAAACTATATATATTTCTAAACCATTTCGGAACAGGATTTCAACGAACTCAAATGGTTTACGAAGAGTTCATGCTAAACTTACCGGTTTTTACAACAATACAAGGTTTTCGAAACATGCATGAGTTTTTATAACTAGGGCAAGGGCCCAAGGACATGGGCAAAGGCCCAATGTCACTAGGACTGGATGGTCCACTAGGGCAAGGGCCCAAGGACGTGGGCAAAGGCCCAATGTCACTAGGACTGGATGGTCCACTAGGGCAAAGGCCCAATGGCATGGGCAAAGGCCCAATGACTACTAGGTATGTAGCTATGGAATTAGATGATAACAGATCACTGTGCGTAAGTAGGAGGATGACATAGTAACCATTAATCACGTAGTGACCAAGGTGCAAAAGGTATAGATCTATAGAGTTTGAGGCGCGCTCCACTCCGGGTTTGTTAACCCTTTATGAATGCTTTTGTGATCCCAAATGATAACAAAGTTATCTCGGTTTGGTTACTTACTTATGGCATAGGTCAGTGTATTAGCTACACACTGATTGATCCTTAGATTCCATAGGTATCCTACATACTATGATTTCAATACCGGTTTACAAAGATAACAGAAAACATTTCAATGCCGGTTTATAAAGATAACAAAAATCATTTCAATACCAGTTTACAGATACGTCAGAAAACATTTCATTACTGGTTTACAAACTCAACAGTTACATATATCGGTTTATAAACATAACAGAAAACATTTCGTTACCGATATACTAAGACAACATTTCAAACTCTTTGAGATAATTGAGATCTCACAAACCGGTTTTTCAAATGCAAGATTTCAAGTGTTTTAAAACGCATTTGATACAAACAAATAAACTATGAACTCGCTCAACTTTATGTTGATTTTTCGCATGTTTCTTTCTCAGGGTACATTTTCAAAACGATGGAACGGTTGGAATAGGAGAACCCATGGGAATTCGAGTACTTAGCAGGCGTTCAATTTCATGAAGTCTTAGCGTATTTGCTTCCGCTGTGCAATGAAGATACCGGTCCAGTCACGCCATGCTCTGATATTTCATGGTGTGACAGATTGGTATCAGAGCTATAGGTTTCAGCGAATTAGGTTTCTGTAGAGATACCTAGGCTTTAACCTCACTATCCTCTGGGGACTTAGATATCAAGTATTGAACACATACAGAACGCCTAAGACTCGAATATGAGTTCCAACCGTTGCCAAGAACAATGAGTCAACTGTTTTGATTTTAAACATGCACAAGAGTTGCGCTTGATACACGATACACAATACACGAAACGATTACATACAGTAAGCAAAACCTTGAGAGTTTTGATAACATGCGTCTAGGACCTTTGGAGAATTTATGTCAAAATCCATTAAAGGAATGACATAGGAAGTGCGACTATTAACTCGGGCAAACGCCATTATATTATGTCGTCTATGCTATATTACTTACCCGAGCAGGTCACCTACGCGGAACGAAACACTAGTGCATAAGAATACATGAAACTCAAATTCTACGTCAACGGATGTCGGAGCACATCACATTCTACGCAGAACGAAACGCTAGTGCACGAGTATACATGAAACTTAAACTATACGTCAGCGGACACGACTTTCGAGGCAAGGCCTTTGGAAAACATGATTGAGCATGATAACAACGATGCAAATCCCGGCAGCGGGAGAACTACCGACCGAAATGCGGCACTTTGCCACGTGATCCTGCAAACGATACGAATCTCGCTGAGGTACGTTAGAACAAGATTTCATAACAGTCGCTACTTAGTCTAAAGAGACTCACAGTTATTGGCGCTGCAAAAGAAGTCACATGCTTTCGCAATTCCCCCTATTTCATTTATGACAAATACTCAATGTTCGACATTCCATGGTAATGTCACTTAACAACGGTTATCACACGAAATTCCAGGTAAAGCCCTTAAATTTCTTTTGTTGAAATTTCGACTTTTTGCATATAGTGAGTGGATTCTCACAGTTCTACTCCTTCTAATGGTCATTGTACCACGAGGATTTCTTTTATAATAGCGAATACTCATTTACTTATTTATTGACAAATTCGTATATTACACATGCATACGCATGTGGTTTCACTTTGAATGGTTGTTTTGTCAACATCTCATATTTTATTTCGCTATACTCAATCTTTGCATTGTGATCTAGATGACTCGTATTATTGCAAAATGTTGACTCCTTGATATCGAGTCGATGGATTTCTTGGAAAACTCATCTTCTTTTGAGTGGCATACATGGTTTTTCGTTGTAACCATGTCAAAACTTTCTGATTGATACATGAATTCATTGTTGCAATGTGTCCAAATCAAGCTCAATTGTTGAACTTGCTCGTAATACATATTCGATTCAAGGTTCCATATGATGGATTGAGGCCATCATATTCGAAATAATCCTAACAAGCACTTCATTTATTTTGAACCATAACAGGCTTGTTTGGTCTTCGCTTCATTGAATCGTTTCTTTGATCACGATCACCTTGTGGTGGCGTTTTTCACAAATTTGAAGCTTGCGCTAATCTCGTTGCTCACCTCATGTACGGATTTAATTATTTATTTATTTGATTATTGATATTAAATCTGCTTTGTTGATTTATCATATTAAAGCAATCTTACCACAATCGTGTGTTAAGATAATGGTACACAAATTTATGTCATATTTCGGTGTACCACTTAACGGTTCTTTCAGCATCGATCAAACATTTTGTGATATTATTTCTCTCTCATTTTCAATCGAAAAACATTATTTATTTGTTTCATTTTCAATCGAAAACCCTATGAGATTTGTTTGAAAC
Organism: Helianthus tuberosus; assembly: GCA_030545235.1. Lineage (NCBI taxonomy): Eukaryota > Viridiplantae > Streptophyta > Magnoliopsida > Asterales > Asteraceae > Helianthus > Helianthus tuberosus. The sequence continues at coordinate 83,451,879 of CM060418.1, read as the reverse complement.
AAACAACCAGATCTACTTCGTTGAACCTTCCATCTGATTTCAACCACGGTGAACTTGTTTGATCACCGCTATTATTGAATTGTTTCAATCACTACGACACCTTGTGGTGTCGGAACGAGCTTGTAGCTTGGGCTAATCATGATCGAGCGTTTCATGCAAAACACGGTGATGCTTGTTCGGTCACCGCTATTGTTAAATTATTTCATTCACTACGACACCTTGTGGCGTCGGTATAAACTTGTAGCTTGTGCTTATCACGATCAATCGCTTCATCCGAAACTACGTATGCTCTTTGTTTAACTAACCACTCAAATAGTCTTAATGCAACTATGTATTAAGACGATGATACACCAGGTTCGGTTGTATTTCATTTCGGTGTATCCTTGCAACTCAACAAGGTCAACACGTTGATTTTATCTTATTCATTTATTGGTTCATTAGTTGACAAATCATTTCATGATACTATCCATTTGTGATTGTTGATTCAAGTTTCAATCATACAACAACCAACACAAGTTTCTGTTGGTAGTAAATTCTATTGTTTCAAAAACTGATTTGTATATTGTGAACGTTCAATTGGAATTCTGTTGGTTGAAATTCCTCTTTTGTTGAACCCCGTAAACTTGGTCACATTGGTGACAGTATCACTATGCTTCGTTCACTCGACATCGATTTCTGAAACAAACTCAGTTGAACCGTTGGGTTCTTATTGATGCAAAATGTCCTTACACTCATGTAATATGAATAAGTCTTGATTCGATTACGCGGTCATTCACTCTGGTATTATTCGGACTTACCTGGGAATGTCATAACTCTAAGGAGATAACATAGACTAAATTTCGAGGACGAAATTTCTGTAACAGAGGGAGAATGTGACAACCGGTAATTAACAGCTCCTAATTTCACGATTGATAAACGTTTAAGGCGATACTAAGTAGTGTTTAAGACACGAAATAGCTTACTTAGGCTATTGGAATGCCTAGGAAAGCTTATTTGACGTTACAGTGCGCGTATGGTGATTTCTAGAGAAATCTGCAGAACGATAAACGATAACGAACTAATGCCGTACAAAATACTGACCACGCCAACAAATACGAAGTTTATACTTATAACTTAAACTTATGAGTGTGGTTTTGTGAAAACATCATGCTTTCGAACGGCACAAAGCGCAAACGTGAACGAAAACGCGACTGCAGGAACGCACCAGCAACAAAACGGAAGCATCAGACGCACGTATTAACTTAAAAACTGAAATATTATGATATATTTAGCTTTGTTTTCGAATTTTAATACCTGCAGACGAAATCGGATCAAAAAACGGGTTGGAAACGACAGACGAAACATTTTACGCGTTTTAACGCAAACGACCAAACGCGTCAAACAACAGTTTTCGACGTAATTTTTAGTATTTTCTACTTAACCTATTATTTTGCGACATATTGCGACGTTCGGGTTTAGAAACGGGCTTCAGAGAATTATCGGGCCACCCAAAACACGTTAATGGGCCCTGGGCCAAACCCATTTAACAAACCTAAGTATAAATGGAAGAATTTAACCCTAATCCCTCATTTCTTTTGCAAACATATACGCACACCATACCATCAGACTTCGGGGCTGTTTGGTAGCCTCTTAATGACCATTCAGATGCTACCTCTTAATGGTTTAAAACCTCTGAATGAATAAGAGGTAACCTCAAGTCTGAATGGTTAAGAGGTAACCTCTGAATGATAAATCATCACATGTCACATTCTTCTACCTTTTCATTGGTAAAATTCTTAATGGTTCCATTAAGAGGTAGCCTCTTAATGACCATTCAGAGGCTACCAAACAGCCCCTTCACCTTCTTTTCTTTTGAAAACCCTAAACACCCTAAACTTAACACAAACAAACACCCACATAGTTCCTCCTCTCCCACTCGATCTCACACCCCCTCATCTCGCTTTGCTCTCTCTCTCAGGTGAAAGATCCGGCGACAAGCTCGGCCGGTGCCGGCCGTCGTTTCTGCTGTTGGTTGATGTGCTTCCCGGTGGAACACCCTCACGCAACACCCCTCTATTTCTTGATTTGTACGACCGGCCACCACTCGGGTGGTGGCGCACGGTGGAGAAAGAGTGAGCGAGAGAAGAGAGAGGCACCGACGGTATTCCGATGACGACGATGTGATGAAGATATGTTGATGGCGGTTACGGGAGTTCGGTCGACGGTAAGTAACGTCCAGCTTCACCTCTTTTTCTGTTAGATCCGACCCCAAAACCTGGATTTTCCGGCCAAAGTTCCGTTGAGATGGTGATGATGATGATTTACAGGTGATGCTGACGATGATTTTGAGGACGATGAAGACGGTGGTGGCCGACGACAGCCGTCGGAGCCACGGCGGACAACCTACGACGGTGGTGGTGGTTATTATTTTCAGCAAGTCTTGAGCTGGTTTCTTTCTGGTCAGAATTGAGAGGTGCTCGATTCAGATTGGGGGTATGCTCGGTTCAGATTTAAGGCATGTTCGGTTTGGGTTCTAAGTTATGTTCGGTTCCGGGTTCGCATAAGAGGGTTCGGGTCTCAGCTTCTGTTCGGGTCAACCCGGTCAAACCGAGTCGACTCGGTCAACACCCGAGTCAACTCGGGTGAACAGTATCAACGCCCTGTCATGTAGCGAGTTGGGATACGTTAGTTAGACTTTATTTAGGATACGCGAACCGAGCTCGACCCGACTAACTAACGGTTTTACGTTTAGCGATTTTGTTTCATATTTGACGTTTTGATAAAGTCGACGTAAAATATATATATATAAATGTTGGTTTAATTGTTGATTGAATTTTGATAAATAAATCGACACATTGGTTGTCGGGATCGTCCAAAAACAGAGGAGACTCTGCCCAATTTTTTGTAAAAACACGACAAATGAAACGATTTTGTTATAAAAACGACGCCTATCGGAATTCAAGGCATTTTGTAAAAATAAATACAAGGTATGCTCATTTTGGCGACACTTCATAAATTACGAAACGAGTTTCAACGAATCGACAAATCAAATAACTTCGTATACTTTTATTTCAAATGTCGTTAATTGTTTATAAATATAATCGTTTATATTTATTTCAAAAGCATCTAACACTCGAACACTTTTATAAAATAACTATAATTAGTTATATTTATTTCAAACGTTGGTTCTAAACTCTTTTACGAACTGAATATAATTTTTATATTTATTTCGAACTTTGGAACTCGGGATTCATATTTCAAACGCTTAATATTCGGAAACCATATAATATAAATATAATTATCTATGCTTCTTTCAATCGTCTAGAATCCGAATTCTTCTAAAATGAATATATTTGTTATATGCGTTTCAAACGTCAAGTTTTGAATATATATATATATACACACACGATATTTCAAATACGTATCATTATCGATCTACGCCTTCGTACACACACACACACACACACACACACACACACACACACACACACATATATATATATATATATATGATTATATACATAATTGTATATATTTTCTAAAACACTCAAAAACTAAGTTGTTCTCGAGACTTAGCGTTTATCCCGATCATAAACGAGATCAAATAACCATAATTTGGTTATTTCAAAATAAGATAATAACACTACCTTAGATTCGTTTAGTTAACGATTCGGTAGAGCTCGGACACGTAGTTTAACTACGTTGTCTTATTCGAAAACTTATAAGTATTCCTTCGTAGGAATGTCATAGTTGCACGCTAGCTACTTCACGTTCTAGGAACGGCATTGCGGAATCACACTAAGCTAGCTTTGCACAGGAATATTCAGGTGAGTTCATAACCCCCACTTTTTACTGTTTTACATTTTTTATAAATGTTTTCGGGGGTGGAAAGACATGCAAGTTTCGCAAAAGTACACAATATTTCGATGAACGAAAACTATATATATTTCTAAACCATTTCGCAACAGGATTTCAACGAACTCAAATGGTTTACGAAGAGTTCATGCTAAACTTACCGGTTTTTACAACAATACAAGCTTTTCGAAACATGCATGAGTTTTTATAACTAGGGCAAGGGCCCAAGGACATGGGCAAAGGCCCAATGTCACTAGGACTGGATGGTCCACTAGGGCAAGGGCCCAAGGACGTTGGCAAAGGCCCAATGTCACTAGGACGGGATGGTCCACTATTGTAAAGGCCCAATGACCACTAGGTATGTAGCTATGGAATTAGATGATAACAGATCACTGTGCGTAAGTAGGAGGATGACATAGTAACCATTAATCACGTAGTGACCAAGGTGCAAAAGGTATAGATCTATCGAGTTTGAGGCGCGCTCCACTCCGGGTTTGTTAACCCTTTATGAGTGCTTTTGTGATCCCAAATGATAACAAAGTTGTCTCGGTTTGGTTACTTACTTATGGCATAGGTCAGTGTATTAGCTACACACTGATTGATCCTTAGATTCCATAGGTATCCTACATACTATGATTTCAATACCGGTTTACAAAGATAACAGAAAACATTTCAATGCCGGTTTATAAAGATAACAGAAATCATTTCAATACCAGTTTACAGATACGTCAAAAAACATTTCATTACTGGTTTACAAACTCAACAGTTACATATATCGGTTTATAAACATAACAGAAAACAATTCGTTACCGATATACTAAGACGACATTTCAAACGCTTTGAGATAATTGAGATCTCACAAACCGGTTTTCAAATGCAAGATTTCAAGTGTTTTAAAACGCATTTGATACAAACAAACAAACTATGAACTCGCTCAACTTTATGTTGATTTTTCGCATGTTTCTTTCTCAGGGTACATTTTCAAAACTATGGAACGGTTGGAATAGGAGAGCCCATGGGAATTCGAGTACTTAGCAGGCGTTCAATTTCACGAAGTCTTAGCTTATTTGCTTCCGCTGTGCAATGAAGATACCGGTCCAGTCACGTCATGCTCTGATATTTCGGGGTGTGACACCAGTGGTTCCGGTACTATTTGTGTATGCATTCTTTTGGTAGTTAATAAAACGAAAGCTATCAACGCAGGGATGGGTACAGAACCCAATATGTCTTCCTGAATTTGAATCTGAAAGTTAACTTTGACTTATAAAACCCACTAGCAAAATAAGCGCTTTTATCATGTTAGGGAAAGGAAAAATGGTTGCTGATGTTTTTCAGTATTCGGATTTTGTTGGTTTGTTTCCAGCTAGGGTTTAGAATGGTATCTTTGCTTCTCCACTAGAACTATTTGTGTATGCATTCTTTGCTATAACAAGATGGATGTGACACACAGATAGATAAATATCTGATTGTTTCAGATTGCTATGAATGCACACAACGAATTTGACAACTGTGACAGCTTATTAAACGTATAAATCACATCCAATCATTTCCTGGTCAAATCACACACTATAAAGTTTAAATTTATCGTGTGTTGCAGTTTGGAAAGATGACCGAATAGAGATTTGAATAACAAACTGTGGAGAACTTGTTTGCGTTATCCATCAACATAAGCTAAAATACTCTAAATTAACAAGGCGGTCTCTTTGTTGCGTACTGATTATTGAAAAGATTTGTTGAAATCGAAGAAAAGAGTAAAAAAGATGAATTGAGGCGTACATTAGGAACAAGAAGTCCAACAATCCGTTCATTATCTGTTGTTGTCTAAAACAATATGAATGCACGCAACGAATTTGACAACTGTGGAGCGTTGGGTATATTCGAAACCAACTAAAATACGTTGGGTATATTCGAAACCAACTAAAATACGTTAAAATACGCTAAAATTATGTTACAATACGTTAAAATACGTTAAAATACGCTAAAATACCCTAAAATACGTTAAAATACATTAAAATACCCTAAAATACGTTAAAATACCCTACAATACATTAAAATACGCTAACTTACGTTACAATACGTTAAAATACGCTAAAATATGTAAAAATACCCTAAAATAGGTTAAAATAAGCTAAAATACATTAGAATACGCTCAAATACGTCAAAAATACTATTAAATACGCAACAATATGTTAGAATACGTCAAAATACGCAAAAATACGCGACTAACGATATTTACACACACGTATACATATAACAAGGCACTATGGAGTCCAAGTGGATTTCAAACAAAACTATACGTAATCATTGAATACGATATTCGCACGCAACCAAACGGGACCGAAACGACTTATGTTGAAGGTATACGTCATAAAACGACAAAATATGCGAAAGTTCGGCAAAAAACGAGACATATACGCGTCGAACCGAGGGAAACACGATAAAACTAAATTTGAAATAATGCCCAATACGATCGTGTAGGCCTATGTCGTATCGTATATCAACTTAATACGCATCGTATAGGCCTATACGATGCGTATTAAACTTTGAATTTTCTCAAAAATACCCATGAATTTATCAGAAAAACAGGGGTATTTCAGTAAATTCATCGTTCAATACGCATCGTATAGGCCTATACGATGCGTATTGAACTATAAATTTCTCAAAAATGTTTTTCAAATCAAGGGTTCCATCATTACAACCACTTGTTTTCAACGAGGATGTAATGCAATGATTCCTCTCAATTGAATAGACAGACACTTGCTTCATAGGACTTACTTGAATCGTCTCGGAAGTACTGAACAATAGAAATAACAGCTTCGGTTTCATCAGCTGCATCGTTTACCGTCGAATGCATCCTTATTTTTGTAAATCGCACAAACAAGCACGACTTGAATGAGTCTAGAACACTCGTAATCCTCAACCGGCTTTGAAACCGGACGGGATCTACGAAGAAACTGTTCGATTTCACGGTGAGTTGAGAAATTAGCGACGGAGAAACTGTTCGATTTCACGGTGAGTGGAGAAATTACAAGTTTTCAATAAAATTTCATTCTGCTGTGAACTTGTTCTCTATGAAATGTCGCACTTAACAAGAGAAGCAACTAAAAAATCGGTGAACGGTATTTAACGTACACACCGCATTTGAAGATCCTTGCATTAGACACAATTTGTTGGAATTTATGGATTTCGGTTGGTTCAGATCTCTATTCGGTCATCTTTCCTCACAATTTGGATCTCTATTCGGTCATCAAACAGGCATGCCTTGAAGTACTGAATCAACAGAAATAACTGAAATAACAGCTTCGGAATCTATTAACCCACAATTTGTTGGAATTTGTAGACAGACACTTGCTTCATAAGACTCACTTGAATCGTCTCGGAAGTACTGAACAACAGAAGGATGAGATATCGGCAGTTAGCTCGAAGAAGTTTCTCTCAATCAGGTGTTCCAATAGATTCTCTCTTTTAACAATGTCCTGTTAATTGTTGGAAATTTGTGGATTTCGGTTGGTTCAGACAGACATAATTTGTTTTCAACGGTGATGTAATGCAATGATTCCTCTCAATTGAATAGACAGACTCTTGCTTCATAGGACTCACTTGAATCGTCTCGGAAGTACTGACCAACAGAAGGATGAGATATCGGCAGTTAGATCGAAGAAGTTTCTCTCAATCAGGTGTTCCAATAAATTCTCCCTTTTAACAATGTCCTGTTAATTGTTGGAAATTTGTGGATTTCGGTTGGTTCAGACAGACACAATTTGTTTTCAACGGGGATGTAATGTAATGATTCCTCTCAATTGAATAGACAGACACTTGCTTCATAGGACTCACTTGAATCGTCTCAGAAGGATGAGATATTGGCAGTTACGAGATTCTTCGAGAATTAGAAAAGGAGAAAATACGGAACGACAAGGGTAGTATGAGTCTGAGTCCATTGTGGTTCGTGTTAGGTTTGTATTTCCTATAGCCACCGTTTCCGTAGTAAAAACGGTTGCTGTTTTCCACATTCAATCTTCATTGCTTCATTATAATTAATAATGCGGTCTCGATTGAAGATGTAATTGCAAGACTGTTTATTGGGCTTCCAATGCTCACACAGGGTGATAAACAACGCTGATATTGAACGGATTATTGAACCAAGAAAGTCATTGGACTGCCGCAGATGAAGTCAAATGTGATCAAACTTGGACATTAGACGTAAATCTTGAAGAAACGAAACATAATCCCATATTGTCTAAAGTAGCGCTTTTATCATGTGTGATCCAGAGGTCGGTCTCGGGTGGGCATAGGATCCGTGGGCCCTATTGTCGGATTATTGAACCAAGATAGTCATTGGACTGCCGCAGATGATGTGACACCTGGGTCACTGCGACCATCAAACAAATACCAAACCAATGAAATATTGTATTTCATACTTGGGATTTGTATAAATATGTGTATCATTTGCACATATCAATTTTTGTTCAATTCCAAACTCTAAATCGCTTTCTGGAAGGTTATACGTGCACCGATGCGTAAATATAACCAGTTTAATGCAACAAACACTCTGGAATAGTGACATAAGCTTAACATACCTTAAATAACCTTTACATAACTTAGAAATAAGTTTTGGAAGGTTTGGTATGCCGAAATCAAGTTAATTCGCTTACAGGGACTAAATTTGACAAACTGCGAAAGTATGCCAATTTGAACTGTAACAGACATTCCGGAACATGACCATAAGTTAAACACACCTTAAATATCCTTTATATAACTTAGAAATAGGCTTTGAGGGGTTCGGTGTGCTAAAATAAACTTTTGGCTCATTCAGGGACTAAAAGTGTCAAAAAGTGCACAAGTTTGCATTTTCGCGCATAACTTACGTTCTGAATACATCCGGATATCCAAAAATTTATGTAAGCACTAAAACATTTTATTTTAGTGTTTGGCATAAGAAAAATCCATTCGTCGCGTCATTTGGATCGTTTTTCGCGCTTATGCGCATTCCGTCGTAATTAAGCGAACATCGCGATCGTACGGCCAAACGAACCGACATCCGAGATATTTTTGAGCACATTTTAAGTTCCCTATACTTTAACTTCATTTTAGAGCCTTGAAATGAGGTTAACGGGGTTCAAACGCATCGAAAATAGCTTAAACGGGCTGCAGGGACCATTTCTGCCATTTTTGAAACATTTCTGAAACTGGTGTATGGTAGCGTAGCGCGAGCCCTAAGGGCCTTACCAGTCGCGCTACGCGACTGCCTAACCTGAACAGAAACATTGTATTTGGTCCATTTTCACTTTTGCACATGGTTTTGGGACAATCTATGGGCTCAAATGGTTTTCCAAAACCACTATCTTGAGGTGTATGGCCAAGATCAAAGCACGGTTAACGAGGAACGATCTTAACGGCTCTACGAATCCTATAAATACCCCTTGCCTTCATTTGCCAAAACCCACAAGAATCTTGATTTGAGAAGCTCTAAGTTGAAACCTTTGTTTCATACATGAGCTACTTGGATCGAGGTTAGCATTCGGGGACCCTTTGTAAGTGTTCCTTCGTTCTTTTATTGCTTTCCGAGTCCGAAAGTCAAACTTTGTTTGACTTTCTGCATTGACCAGTTTATGGTCAATGCGAAGTTCGTTTGAACTTCGCAACGTGAGCGTAATCACGATGGTTATAGTCCCTTGTGACTATGCCTACTGATTACCACGTTGTCTAGGCTCAGTGACGAGCCGTAGTTTCGGTCAAAATGCGCATTCGTGCGTATTTTGTAACCAAACTACTCTTAGGTATCAAAACCGTTTGTTTTGATACCAAACTTATTTTCAAACTTAGTTAAGCATGTTTTAACATGCTTAGCTCGTCACTTTTAGATTTGTGCTTGTCTTGGGTCGTAAGGGTAAGCGATCTAATAAATCGCTTATACCTTCGAACCTGACCCATTTGGTCGATCATTAGGATCCGACCAAATACCTTAGGTGACCATAGTGTATAGGGAATAACCTTCCGAGGTTATACCTTATGGTCGCTTCGTTTAAGTAGTTGTATGATAGGTAGTTTATATGCCTTAGGTAAATTACCAGAATACCCTTTTCATGTATAATTGGTAATTAAGCATACGTAACCTAAACTTTTGTCACATAACTAATTTTGTAACATGTTTAGGCATATAACACTTGTCATAGGGCTAGTTAGACGTCTCAAGTGCGCTTTTGCGCGCACGACGCGTTAAAGTAGCATAAGCTACCTAAACGGGTCGTAATGGGTCGTAAGCACTTAGGTTAGGTTTCATTTAGTATGTAGGCTTTGTTAAACCATATTACACGAGTCTCCATACTCGTTTGGTTTACGAACCCTCATTCTATCCGATCTTCCGATATAGGTCCGGTTTATTAACATAGTTACCTATATTAGGTGCCGTTTGATATCCGTGATCTCTAGCATTGTTTGGTTGTTACTCAAGGACTACTAAGCAATCTCAAGTGAGTACATAGACCCCTCTTTTACTGTTTTCCAAACTGTTTTGGGGTGAAACACATGTGCCTACTTGTTACTTTCATGCTTTCCTGTTTTCACATCATATACTTCCTATGTTCATTAGTACATTTATAGTACATGATTTCATTACATTTTATGCTATGTATGCCCATTGCGTGCGTACTTAGTACATTGTTTTACATTTACATTTTTATGCTATGTATGTCCATTTGTTGCATACTTAGTACAGTTGTTTTCATCACATGTTTACGTTTTGGTATGACATTTGGGTTGTTTAACATGGAACAATACATTCATTAACATTGATCACGCCGTTCGTTAGTAGGTAGTGGTACCATAGGAATTGACAACACCCGTTCCTGAAATCCTGGGTAGGTTTGGATTGGAAGGAATGACCGAATTCGATATACATAACTTAGATAAACCTTTAAATTGTTTAAGGGTTTATCGCCACAGTCTCAAGGCTTGGATGTATGCATTTTCACAACACCGCATAGATGTTCGTATCAGTATAGCATGCATTTCCACAAAACATAGCTTTGATTTAAACCATGTTTTACTTCAATACTTTGTTTTTGTGCATATGGTTTAGTTGATATATTTCACTAGCCATACATATCATTTTGGTTACACATTACATGATTTACATTTGACACATAAACATTATTGACATTGGTTATACATTACATGATTTACATTTGACACATAAACATTAATGACATATTATTCAATACATTTGGCAATTGGTTTAAACATAAACATCTTACGTTGTTGGTTTGGCTTAAGTAAGTGATTTAAGTAACGAGGTGTGTGTAATATGATACAAGCATGGTGGATACGCCGCTGGTACTTCCTATATATAAGTGATTGTATGGTATTACATATCATAGCGTTATTTGAATCATTTCAATTTGGACATATAACATATTATACAAATAACATACTTTTCACAATACACTGTTTTACAAACAACTTAATTTATACAAAATCATTTCACATGGTTATCCACTTAACCATGTATTATTCTTTTATACATATATATCATTTGGTTTATTTATCACTTTTCAAATGCTTTACAAGACAAAGCAAATTACAAGGTTCATGACTAAACATTTTCTTAAAACATAAGTCATGAATTCTATTTTCACAAAACCTATGTATCTCACAGGCATTTTTATGCTGACGTACCTATTTTCACATGTGTTTTCAGGAGATGATGCATAGGACTTATCAAGAAACACTTAGGCGGACTTGGGCCTTAGTGACAATAAAAGATGCAAGACTAGTTATTTATGTTATGTTTCTTTGATTGTCAAGACATTGTAACTCTTTTATTTAATAAAACAATATTTCAATTTCCATGTGTTATGAAACAATGATTCTGTTACAACACTCCCCGACGTTTCCGCCACGTTTTGTTGTTTTACGTGGTCGGGGTGTGACAGAAAAGTTGGTATCTGAGCTCATGGTTATAGGGAATTAGGTTATTAGTAATACTTTGACCTAGTCTATAACCTTCTTAGGACCCTAACGCAAGTTTACTTGTGTTTAGTCATAAAACAATACTGTCACCTATCCTTAGGCGACAACTACAACAAGAACATAAACTTCAAAACCGCTTTGAAAACTAATCATCTGTTCTAGGATGATTGATTACTAGGTTTTGAACCCTCTATTGTAAGGTTTTGAACCCTCTGTTATATGGTTTTGAACCCCTTTGAATTTTCAAAATCTCGTCAAAGTTTGGGTCTTATAATGTGAACATGTGCAAACTGGAAGAGTGAATGCCTGTACCCTGAGTTTTCTGTCGAAGGCTAGAGTGTTCGTACAAATCCGCAGTATCGGACCAGTCACTCTTACCTGGGAACTCTTGGGGTGAGTGTTCACTTATAGGCGAGCATGTCTTCAGTGATACATTAATAAGACATGTTTACTTTGATTAGTCACCGTCTCATTTGTTTGCCTTAGGTAACAAACAAATGATCGCAAATTCTTATGCATTGCCATTCTGTATTGTTTATCCGATGACGTTTCACTTGTTTCTTCCTATGTCTTTCATTTCCTTCTAGAATGTCTCTTCCTCTCAGCGACGGTCAAATGTCCGAGCAAACAGCCAAATTTACCCAACAAATAGGCGAAGTGATTCTGAAGTCTGTGGATTTAGGCATTGCCATGTCTCTTCTCAACAATGAAGCCTCTCGTCTCAACAATGAAGCCACTCAAGAGTCACCAAAGGAAGCAGAAGTCAAGCCTGCACCAAAATCAAGGAAGCGTAAGGCTTCAAGGAAACCCGCAGCAGTTGCACCTAATCAAGCGGGACCTAGCCAAGTGACAGCACTACCAGCCAGGAAGCCATACAACGGAACTGCACCCTTGTGCAACCAATGTAGCCTTCATCATCATGCTAGTGTGAAGTGCCGCAAATGCCAGATTTGTGGACTTAAAGGTCATACAGCAAAAGTTTGTCGAGCAGCAGTACCAAATCAAATAGGACCCAATCGGGTGGCAACACCACCTGTTAAGAAGCAATACAAGGGAACGGCCCCGATATGCGACAAATGTAATGCACACCACTTAGCTCACCTACAGTGTCGTTTGTGTGCATCATGTGGGCGACTCGGTCACCTGGCAAATGCTTGTCGATTTACCCCAAACCAAAGTGGTCCAAATCAACCACAAGTCAACCCTACTCAAGCTCGTTTTCCGCCTGGTACTTGCTACAACTGTGGCGAGACGAGCCATTACAGGAACAACTGCCCGAAGATTGTCAGTGCAAATCCAACCCTTGGATAAGCAATTGGCTGAACAAAGGATGTTGCTGTCTTATGCCTTTGTTTCTTTTGTTTTCTTGTAATGTGAAACAATCTGTTTTGTTCATAAATAAATTGTTGTTCACAATTCTGATATACAAGTGTAGTTACATAAGTGTATGGAAATTCTCTATAATACCTGTACTAAGGAACTATGTTCCTTACAAACTACTCTTGTGATTCTCCCTTTCAAATGATCGCTCATGATTCCCTCGAAAATTTTAAGTACTCGTTTCACTCTAAGAAACAAAGTACAGAAAATAAAGTGACATTATGAGTAATCGTGCTTTTTGCACATCTATGCCATTAAATCCTTGGTTAGATAACTAAGGATATTTTCAATCTCATACCCATTATGTTCCGATTTTTTTTTTCAACATGCATAACATAAGTTTTCCAAAACAAACCTCCATGATTTCAAAAACATCGTCTACGTTTCAAAAATAACCTTCATGACTTCAAAATGTTATTAATACAGTATATATCAAATGCATGACTTCAAAAGCATCATTCATGTTTTCAAAAAAACCTTATACATAATTTCAAAATTTATCTTGCATGATTTTAAAAACATTTTTTGTAAATATATCTACCTAATACACCTACTTCATGATTTCAAAAGTATTATATATAAGGTTTCAAAAACATTAAACACATTTTTCTTAAAAGAACCCCATGCATAGTTTTCAAAAATATTTTCCTCATACATTGACTTAACTTTCAAATTTCGCTTCATATGTCGCCTTGGCATATCTGGCATCTCAACTTCATAAGCATTTTACTTCATGTTTTGACATAAGCACATCCAGTGCAAGGTTTCAAAACATCTTCAACTTCTAAAATCCATATGGGATCTTTTTATCTTCACAATTAGACCCTTGTGGATGATTATCATTCAAATCAGAGTCCTTAATTGGATTCCTTATGTCACACCCTGGCTTTGCGGAAGCGTGGTTAATTTGGTGTGACTTCTTAATTCCATAGCTTAATCATATCAAAGCTATATGAAAATAAAATCATGCAAGATCATCCATTGATTTAAGTCTTAAAACATAAGTAACACAACATTGACTTAAGGCGTTGACACATGCAACGGTAACTACAACCTGATAACATAAAACATTGTTCGGAAGACACAAACATCAACACGAAATAAGCGCAGTTTAAGGATTGTGACTCGTCCAGGTAAAAGTCACATCCCCTAAACTTGGATGACCTCGAAACTCTTATGCAGCGAGAAAAAGTAGCATACCGTGCCAGAATCCTTAGTTCCCTGAAATACATGTAAGTTGGAAAAATCAACAATAATGTTGAGCGAGTTCATGTGTTTAGTATGTGCACGCGAATAAACCTTTATAATCATTGTAAGTATGAATGTTTTGTAAACTCTGGTATGAAAGCAAATAAGGAAACATATCAGTTAATGTGTAACCACATGGTCCAACCTGCGGGCGCATGGGAGGGGATAGGACAAGGTCACCACATGGTCCAACCTGAGGGCGCATGGGTGGTGTTACGACAAGGTCACCACATGGTCCAACCTGAGGGCGCATGGGTGGTGTTAAGACAAGGTTACCACATGGTCCAACCTTAGGGCGCATGGGTGGGGTTTGTTATGCTCAAATAGGCCTATCACTCGTATCCCTCGATCGTACTACGAGGACTAATGTTCTTAAGGTTTCACCTACCCAATCACATAACCTAACAGTTCCTTCCTTAGCTGACCATACCATTCGTAATTGTCCGTAGCAGTATGTAACATGTATTTCACCCCCGTAGTTTAGAAAACTGAAAACAGTTAAGAGAAAAGGGGGACATGAACTCACAGTGGTGCGTCTCTACCAAGTATGTCTCCTGATCAAGCAGCTGTGTGACGACCTACACGTACTAACTCTATTAGGCGGACGGCCGTGCCTTAGCTTTATGGTTTAAGTTTTTGGGAAATAGTTAGGCAACTATTTCGTGTTTATATTTTTGTATACTTGGTAATCATTTTCCTTCCCAAGGATGGGGGATTTAATACATGGGTTTTCGAAATATATTATTAAGTCTCACTTAAAATATAGAGTAAATTGCCATTTTGGTCCCTGTGGTTTGGCCAGTTTTGCCACTTTAGTCCAAATCTCAAACTTATTACATCTGGGTCCCTGTGGTTTGCATTTTGTTGCCATTTTAGTCCAAAATCCAAAAACCCTATTTTTTTGACTGTTGCAACCTCCTATTTTGTCCTGTAGTGCAGGGGCATTTTGGTCATTTTGCTTTTCATTTAACATTTTCTTAATTAACATTTTCTTAATTAAAAAAGTAAATTAAATACAACTGACTCTCTCTCTTCTCTCTCTATAAACAACAACAAGTCCAAATAATCATCTTCATCTTCCCCAAATCTGCAACTCTCAAAACTCTCACCCACAAACTCTCAAAATCCAACAAAAACATTCGTCTTCGAGTCTCCGAAGTCTGCAACTGAAACGACGGTGGGTGTACGATGACCACCGAATCCAGAAATATACACACCCCCAATTGTCTGCAACACAAATCATCTAATCTTATCTTATCTTTAGAAATATACACTGAAACGACGGTGGGTGCCGTGTCTGCAACTGAAACATTCGTCTTCCCTCCCATTCCCCTTTTTTCTCTAATCTTATCTTTATTTTATGATTATATACACACCCCCAATTGTCTGCAACACAAATCATCTAACAAAAATACAAAATCTCCAACTCCAATCTCACACTCAACTGTACATTAACCCCATAATCCACCCTCCACTCTCTCGATTTCTACCTGCAGCACAAGATCATCTTCATACACACAAATAAAACCCATAACACTCCTCCCACACCCCCACCCGTGACGGCGGGAGACGGTGGTGGAGGTGATCTTTAGATCGACCAAAGAGAGAAAGAATTCGAAGCGGAGAGGAGCCGGTGGTGCACAGTGACGGCGGGAGACGGCGCCGCCGCTCACGGCGGCGTTAGTGATGGAATTTTGTGGTTTTCTGATAGAACCCAGGAATTGGATAAAGATAATGAGATGATTCAATTACTGGTATCCTAAGAATTACAAGATAAAGACCCAATTCGAGATGGGTTAATCTCCATAAACAAGAACAATAAATAACTCACAAATACAATACCCCCTAAAACTAAACAGGGAATAGATATTTAAACGTAATAAGTGGCAGTTAGTCTCCCTAATATTTAGCCCCACTTCCCCACTAATTCTAGTTCATCCCTACTCTAAAATTATTTAATTTTTGGTGCCAGAAATGAGTTAATCAGAACCCCCAGCAGCTGGTTCAAACCCGACCCGTTCTGACCCATATCTGGGTTCGTATCAATACTACGCTCCCGGAGAAACGACTTGACCTCAAGTCGAGAAAAAGGGAATTGGCCTGCTAAGTCCCTGTGTTCTAAGTCAGCTTGCACATCTTTATTCCTAACAAGAAGAGATTCCTTCAAATTATCCATACTTTTATGTTTTGCATGATTTGTAGCTTTTGATAATGATGATACATCCTTATGTTTCTTATCATGTAGTGGCAAACCATCTTGCTCATTTACATCCACATGCATCATTTCTCTGTGGTGCTCTTTTGATTCCACCTTACATTGATGCATCCACATCTTATTTTCAGACCACTCCAATTCATCATCATCAACATTAACAGCAACAACTGAAACCTCATCTCCATGAACATTGGATCCTCTGTTTTGTCCCCTGTTTCGTTTATGGTTAAAATGCTCTGTTTCTTCTTCAAGTTCTGGAACTCCTTTTTCTCTAATTTGTTGTAACCCATTATCATCATCATACACAGTGTTTCTCGTGTTGTACCCGTAATAATCTAACGAAGAAAATGGGTGATGGAAGGTGGTTGTTTTGGCGGTAGCGGTGGCAGAGTCGGTAATTTTGGTGGCGATGATGATGGAGTCGGTAATTTTGGTGGCGGTGATGACGGAGTCGGTAGTCCCAGTGGTGGAGGATGGTTTCTTTGGCAACAACGGTGGCGGTCCCGATAGTTTCGGAGGCGGCAGTGGTGAAGTAGGTAGTTTTGGCGTCGGTGTTGGCAGGGGCGGTTTTCCAAACATCACGGTCTTGAGTTCTTCAACATCTTCCCTCAATTGCGACACTATGGATTCAAGTTTAGTAGCGATTTCTGCCAACTGAACAGCCACAAAACCGGAATTGTTCCGGGTCTCAACCATGTCGATTTCCCGGCAATGGAACCAAATGATAGAACCCAGGAATTGGATAAAGATAATGAGATGATTCAATTACTGGTATCCTAAGAATTACAAGATAAAGACCCAATTCGAGATGGGTTAATCTCCATAAACAAGAACAGTAAATAACTCACAAATACAATACCCCCTAAAACTAAACAGGGAATAGATATTTAAACGTAATAAGTGGCAGTTAGTCTCCCTAATATTTAGCCCCACTTCCCCACTAATTCTAGTTCATCCCTACTCCAAAATTATTTAATTTTTGGTGCCAGAAATGAGTTAATCAGAACCCCCAGCAGCTGGTTCAAACCCGACCCGTTCGAACCCATATCTGGGTTCGTATCATTTTCACCTCTGATTAGTGCAAGATGGTTCTGGTGGAGGTCCGAACAATCTCAGATCCGTCATTGGAGTTCCTTTCTCAGATCCACACATCTTTCTTCCCCAAATCTCAGATCCGTCATCGGAGTTCCTTTCTCTCTCCTCTCTCTCTCTGATCTCCTGAACAGACATGTGGTGAGAAGGGGGATGAGGTGGCGGTGGTGGTGGTGCTATAGAGAGAGAGAAAAGAGAGAGGGGGAGGAGGTGGCGGTGGTGGTGCTATAGAGAGAGAGAGAGAGAAGAGAGAGAGAGAGAGAGCGCTTGATCGAGGAATTAAACAGACAATTAATATACACACATACATATACAACAAATGAAATTTAGAAAATGACCAAAATGCCCCTGCACTACAGGACAAAATAGAAGGTTGCAACAGTCAAAAAAATAGGATTTTAGGATTTTGGACTAAAATGGCAACAAAATGCAAACCACAGGGACCCAGATGTAATAAGTTTGAGATTTGGACTAAAGTGGCAAAACTGGCCAAACCACAGGGACCAAAATGGCAGTTTACTCTAAAATATATTTTATTTCTAACTCCAAAATATCAATATTCTTCTCAAAAATATTATATTTTCTATTACATACATTTTCCCAAAACAATACCTTGACAAAAATACGCGTTAAGTCATATTTTCTTAAAATGCGTAAGTTACGTTTTAATGATCGAGTGGTAATAATAATTACCGGTGTAACTTATATATTTATCGTAGAGACGTTCGTATTATTTTGGACCCATTAACATTCGATAGTATTATTTTTACCCTAAAAATAATACTAGTATTTTCACAAAATAATCATAAGCACATATCAAGTGACTTTATGAAAAATATATACTAAATATATATTTACTAAGTTTTATTTTGTGAAATCCCACCTCCGATGTTTTGTAAATAAAGTCGTGGCGAAATCTATAATTTGGAAACAATTCGAAAAGTATTTCTAACACTTATAGTGAAAATATTTCTAAGTGTTAGGTTTTTGGAAAAATTTCGTCAGAGTCTCCCCTGTAACTGGAGGTGGCCACGCTTTTAAGCGTATCATTTTCTTTCATAAATCAAGCCAACATTCTTTTCATTCAATCAAAACAATGTCCAAAACAACAAACTAGTAAATAAATATGTATATCGCATAAATTACATGAACTTGCGTTTTATCCAAGAATATAAAGTAAATTCCATTACTTTTAGTGGATCTTTATATAAATCAATCCGGCTTCGTAAAAACCCCGTTTTTAAAGAAATTCCATCTTTACAACTTCTCGTCATCTTTTTCAAAAATAGTTATTTTGTCGAAAGTGTGTGCTACACAAGTGTTTACACACTTGTGTGTTCTAAAAATCATTCGTGTTAGTGTAAGATCCGTCTTTAGAAAACATAATTTCTTTGATACTTGGTCCTTTGAAAATACCGCTTGTAGATACGTAGATCTACTAGTTTTAAACACTATTTCACAAGCAAAATCGCTTTTACACAAGTTCATGATTCGTGTGTGGTAGAGTTTCATCCTTTAACCCTTGTTACTTCCAAAACAACCTTATGTCATGATCCATGATCATGACCAACCCGGGTTAAATGATGATCCGAGCTACCACAACATAGATCGGGTCCAAATAATCACACAAATCAATTACTACAAGATTTACACAACATATGAGCTTTTAACCATCACTTTTAGTGTTTTTAGTAGACTTTTATGCTTCATCTTGTATGTTTGCGACTTTTAACCGTTACATATCATATTAACCACTTCAAAATAGTTCGAGAAGGTGATTTAAGCAACTTACTACTAGCTCGAGGCAAGGGAAGAATCTAAGCGAAAAATGCGTGGATAAAAGCAATGTAGTGAGGTCCTTCGCCTTCCGATTGCACCAAGGTTCCTTATACGCGATCCTTATCACTTGTGTGCTCTTGAAATGGCTTGAACAAAATCGAAAATATGATGGATGTAGAGGGGGTGTTCGGCCGTGAGTGGTAGAGAGGGAGAGAGAGAGAGTTTTGTTGGTTAAGTGTGGTTAAGGTTAAGTGTTAGAACTTATAGACAAAACTTGCATGTTTAACCAATGGATTTAGTGCTAGCTAGATATTAAGCATGCATGATTTTTATAATCAACAAAAGGACAAGGGTGTCCCCTTTCTTGGGGACGGTTTGTAAAAAGGGGGGGGGGGGTACTAGTTCAAATCCAACCAATTAGTTAAGCATTAGTTAAGTTAAGTGGTGGTTAACTCGGTTACTAGTGTGTCATGCGTTACAACGGGTGTTAGGGTATTCAGGGACCCTAGCTGGCTCAGTAAAAGATAAATAATGTAAATGTTAATATTTTCATGTTCCGGATAAAGTCCGGTTGTTCGGTTGGATAGTAATCCGTTAAAGCGTTAAACAAGCTTTAAAGTGTCGTTATAATTATTTTTAGTGACACAACTTATTCCTCCAAAGTGTCTAGTAATATTTTTCTCATGTTTTGGCACTTTATTAAGTAGCTAGATGCTGAATTATTAGTTAAAGTGCTGAATTTTGTGCTTAGAGAACGTTTTAGGCACATCCAGTCATTGTAACTTATTCCTAGAGACGCAGTTCTATAACCCTTGTATCCCTACACTTTCTATTAGTGTAGTAAACTATCTCTGGCTCTTACAGGCCTTAGAGGCAGTGCCTGCCTGGTGCTAGTTATGACAGCACGTTTAATAGGTTATCCGTTCATTGTGCTACTGTGCGTTTGGTGCATCACGGTTGTTACAAAGGTGCTGTAAGCAAAACATGGAGTGTCAGCAAGTAAAGTATGATGCAAGTAAGTACATGTATCAGCATTCAAGTAGCAGTTTATCCACAATTTCAAGTAAGCACAGTAATTAAGCAGTAATTAATTATTAATTAAGTCGTACGGATACCTGGTTTAGTGAGGGTTGCCACATTCTCCCCCCGTTACATAAATTTCGTCCTCGAAATTTGTACTACCTTACTCCTTATGTTTAAGTCACACACGTATGGATAATATCAAAGTAGATAATCATTAAATCGAAACAAATATTACTCACATTAGGTGAGTCCAAGAATATATAGCAACCCGAATCCTAGGGTTGAAAGGTGTGTGTGCTGCTAGCATTGGGTGTCAAAGGTACAAGACGTATTTGATGTATAATCTAGTGTAATCCAGCTAGCAAGGGTTCCACAAAAGTGGAGTTTTGACTAATAAGATTCTTTCAAACGATTGGTTACAATATGCAAACGGGTTCTCACAAACCATAGCACCCGCTATATGAACTCAAAAGCAACAACTCAACGTAATAGTAAAATGATCTGTCAACTCCTGAATAAATGTCTAGTAAGGTTTAGTGTGTCGACATTTTTGAATAGTGGAGATACACCAAATGGAATACAAGCGAATCTGGTGTAGCATTGTCTTGATTCGTAGTTGCATCAGAAATGTTTAATATGATAAATCAAACAGAAGTATGGGTGGTCTCGTGTAAAATGGTTACCATGATTAGCACAAGCTACAAGTTTATGATGACACCACAAGGTGTCGTAATGGCATTTCCCAATAATAGTGGTGACTGAACAAGTTCACCGCGTTTGAAATCAAATGAGAGTGTACTGAGACAATCTGAAGATTTGATTTGTACCATGTTATAGAGTTTCCAATTAATTACAGAATATCAAAGGACCACTGTTTCCAATCGAAGATGAAAAGTAATAAGTATCGCAATGCATTTGATCGACAACGAAAGAATCGTTAGGAGGTACATTGTGCTTATGAAATGAATATATGTACCATTGTCTTAACACACAATTGTGTTGAGACGGCTTTGATCGCGAAGATCCCAAATGGATTGTTAACAACTAAATAGGGAATTGAATCCCGTATACGAAGTGAGTAACCAAATTAGTGCAAGCTTCAATTTTGTGAAAATATCACCGCAAGATATCGAAACAAATCAAACGTTTTAGTGGAGTCGTAGGCCAAATCTACTACGACTCGAAATGAAAGAATCTCTGCAAAAATAGTTGAATATGATGCTCCCAATACATCATATAGTGTTTCAAGTTAAACCTGTGAACTGGATAAGTTCAAGCAATTGAACTTGGTTTCAACGTAACCCGACAATAAACGTATGTATCAACAAGGAATTCTCAGCATGGTAGCAAAAATAAACCATGACTGTAACTTGAAAGAAAGCGGTTTCAAGAGAGTGTGTTGACTTGATAACAAGAGAGTCAGCAATAACAATAATGTAGGTCATTCGAATTACGAGTCAGTAATTGGGTTTAGCAAGGTAATATTTAAATTTCAATGAAGTGTTTGTTCGAAACAAAACCACGTGCGTAGCAAATGATGCATGTGAGTCATGAAAGTTTCCGAGTACTGAAACAATGAGTGCTTGCTAAATGAAGAAATGACCAAGTATCGAAACAAATGTGTGTTCGCTCTCAGCGAAGAAAATTATTGTGATGCAACTACCATTAAGGGGAGTAGAGATGCAAACATCTACTCGCCAGAAGTAAAAGGAATCCAAGTACTCTCTGTTTGGTCGAAGGAACTGGCATATGCGCCAGGTTAATGATGGTTGATTGAGTTGACAGATATGGTTCCTAAATAAAACCCTTATAAGTTTGGACCTGGGTTCACAAAGGTCCTAAATATATGTTTTCTGAATCCTCCAGATTTCGTATCCCGTGTAGACTGGTTTGTGCATTGCGTAGGAAACACTATTTTGTGTACGTCTAAGAACAAGTCGTTGTCCCACAATTTTTCCTCGGTATACCTTCTTACTGAATTTACCGCCAATGACACTCTATCGTCGATCCGTCGTGTAATGGTAGTCGGACCCCTTACAGTTAGTCAAATATGTAATTCGTCAATCCTTAGCAAGAGCCACCGACCCTGGTTGGCTAGCTCGTCCGACTTCCGATCATTTGAAGGTCATCGTCCTTTTTCTTGATGAGCGGAACTGAGGTTATCCAAAACAAAAGTTTTGGTCTGTTATTTTCCTTCTCTATCCATTGCTAAAACTTCTCTGTCAATCCTTGCATCTCCGAAAATGTAAGTCGCTACGATGCATAGACTACGGGTGCAGTGCCTGGAATAAATCGACGCGAGATTCGACTAATCATTGAGGAGACGATTCCGGCAAGTCTTCGAGGAAGACTTCAAGGTATTCTCCAATCACAGGGATATCTTCGAGTTTTGGTTCTTCGGCTTTTCTTCCCACGACATGAGCCAAGAATGCAACACATCCTTTGTGCGAAAATTTTTCGTGTCTTCTTTGCCTGATAATCCGTAGGAGCGTATCCTGCTCCATGAATCACGATCATTTCTCCGTTCGTCATCGGGGCGCGGATGACAATCTCCGCCAGGTTGTTCGACAACCAGTCCATCCCAATTATCACGTCGAAGCTTCCGTTAGGCTTGTTCTATCGAGAACTGGGTATCTAGGTTACTACTAAAACAACTATATTTTCTGAAGCTAAAATTTGACAATACTGTCAAATAGAGCATAACATTGACTATTATGAGACGTACCGATATCCACGCTTGGATTCTATCCCCGTTGTTGAGCTTTCATCCACGTGCCTGAGTGTTCTTAGGGCAATACTTCCTGAAATGCCCCACATCACCGCAATTAAAACATGCTTGGCCACAGCCTTGATCGTCACCATCCCTGCCTTGATGGTTGTTGTCGTCGTTATTTCCTTCGCGATTTCCGCTACCATCTTGACCTCTATTTCCATGTTTAGCACCCTGCCGACACGTTTCCTTGACATGTCCCACCTTGCCACAGTTACCACATTTTCCATATCTACACCTCCCGTTATGGTGACGTCGACAGTTGTCGCACTTTGGTAGGATACCCGTGTACTCTTTTCTCTCTTTGGCCTTGTTGTTGCTACTCGACTGGGTACCCTGTTTGAAATTCACCAACTTTCTCTTGTTGTCCCCAGATGCCTCTACATGAGTCTCCTTCTTCTCCTCAGAGATTGAAAATTTGTTCATCCTGATTGCCTCTTCCATCAGGGCTACACTTAGATTGATGGCCTCAGTGATTGTTGCAGGCTTTGATGTCGTTACCATGCTCATGATTTGGGGTGCCAATCCCCAAATGAAACGCTCAATCCTCTTAAACTCCGGATCTACCATGTAAGGAACGATACGCGATAGAACTTGGAACTTCTCCACATACTCAGCTATTTTTGGACCTTCCATCTTCAAGTTCCAGAACTCAGTTTCTACCTTCTGACTTTCTGTTCTCGAACAGTACTTTTTATGCATTAGCTCCTTCAGCTCGTCCCATGATAAAGCATACGCAGCAGCCTCGCCCATTGTCTGAACCTGAAGTTTCCACCATGACAGAGCCCCATCTCGGAACAGCCCGGAAATGTACGTGACCTGATCTCTTGGGGCGCATTTGCTTGCACGCAAAACAGTGTCCG
Organism: Helianthus tuberosus; assembly: GCA_030545235.1. NCBI lineage: Eukaryota > Viridiplantae > Streptophyta > Magnoliopsida > Asterales > Asteraceae > Helianthus > Helianthus tuberosus. The sequence continues at coordinate 83,427,707 of CM060418.1, read as the reverse complement.
TCTTCTCAATCCAGCGTACGAAGGCTACGACACCCCCAGTGCCGTCGAAATGTAGGGGCTGGCAGCCTAAGAACTGCTTGTAGGTGCAGCCGTTGGGTGGGTTATTTCCTGAGGCACCTCCGTTGCGCTCGGGGCGATGGGCCTCGTATTGTGCGATGACTGCAACAATGATTCCCTGAAGTTCCGCCTCGTTGGTGGGTATGCGTACATCCCGTCTTGGAGGCATCTTCTAATGATGATCGTATGGGTCAGGTCTTAGTAAGTAATTAACGCACGTACGTAATATCATTCATCGAGCACATAACGTCTCATGTTATAAATTAATCATGCACATAACATCTCATGTTATAAATTAATTGATCACATAACATCTCATGTTATAAGATTAGGACAATTAATCCCAACATCACATATAATGGGAATATTGCGATTGCGCTATCGTAATTCGAGACCGCAATATAATGTTTAAAATTTGTATAACTGTATTGTACATCACAAGTGGCTAAGGGCCACAAGGGTTGTCGTATGTTTATTTGCTCTCGTTATCTTCCGACCGCAATTGCATTGTCTTACAAAGCGTATCATATCAAAAGGGACACAGGGTCACCCTACCCTTGCCCAACAAGTATATCAGTGTATCAAAATTTCGTAATCAGACGTGGTCTTTAAGGGTCTTCACGGTCTCGGCTCGTCATTAGGGTCTTCACTCAAATGTAATGCAATCCGCATAGTTCAGAAATCAACTATACTGGTGACTGGGGTGGAGGAGGAAAGAAAAGTGACCGCTAATATGCGAGAGTCCCTCCTCGAGATGGTATATACGTCGGGGTAATTATCCGCCCTGCCGCCCGATAGTAAAGAAATGTGTATCAGAATCCTGGTGTCTAACATAAACTTTTCTGGCAAAATGCTGTCTTGTGATGTAGACACCTTAATCATGTTTTTGGTTATGTAATGTTTTGCAAATGAAGTTGCCAATTGTGGCGTCAGCTCAAGCTCCAACATTCTGTGACTCATATCCTTAACTGTGGTTGATGTTACAGGAGCAACTCATCTTGCGTGTGGCCTTTATAATGTAAGGGTCTAACTTCAGCATAGTGTACAATAGGAATCATCGAGATGGCTCGTCCTGACGTTGTAGAGGTGAATGTAGCAAGTGGTGCGACTCGTGTAGTTGGGAATATGCTGTTGTAGCAGATGAATCGTTATGCGAGTGCTGACCTGAAGTACCTCCTTGAGGTATGGTTATATTCCGAAAGGAAGCTATAGGCATCTTGGCGCAATGGACGTTGGTCTTCATAGGGGAATGGAGCAATGTCAGCGGTTTCGGGTGTAAAAACGAACATCTCACAAATGAGGAGATTGGCCGATGCAGGTAGATATAAGGGGTGCAATGTATGGCAGGCCAAAAAGAACAGGGTCGTGATCACGTAAAGGTGTAGGTTCAGCAGGCGCAACATCAAGCTGACCCAAATGGTGTAGCAGCTGGCTCGAGTGCAGGCTCCGGGTCATGTAACGGTGTGGAGGCCATCAGCGGCAAGTGTGGGTAGCAAAGGTGCTTCCATAGGAACTGGGACAGGGGCTGAAACAGGGGCCACAAGAGCGCGTCACAGGAAACCCGAAAGGTGGGTAACCATTGTCATCGTCTATCCACCCATTTCGGGTGTGTGCGTATCGAGGATCGACTTGGGTTGCAAAAGGTGCATGATCGAACTGTACAGACACAGGGTCAGTGTGGGGTGCAACAAGAGAGTCAGCAGGTATAACAGCGATAAGTGGGGGATCAACATGATCAGCAGCAATAACATGGTCACCCTCCAGTAGCGGTGCATCAGCAGGGTGGTCGTCAATGGGTAGGTCAGCAATCACAGGATCAATGGGCATGCCAGCCTGAACCGTGTGAATGGTGCTGTGCGCTCCGAGTGTGCGACGGTGCGGAGGCCACAGACTCGAAGGAGTCTGGAGCGGGTGAGTGTGCAGGTGACTCCTCAGCTGGGGCATCTGCGAGTAACAAAAGACCACTGTCAGCTGGAAGGGCCTCGCCCTCAACATCGTCCTCCAGGGGCTCATCATCAAACGGATCGACGTCGTCGTCAGCGTCGGCGTCGAGGAGCATATCGTAAGCAGGATAAACGGCCAAAGGTATGGGAGCAGGGATCTCCACTAACGGTAGGTCCCCGGCCAAAGGGCCATCAGCGAGCTCATCAACAGCGTCGGGTAGCGCAAAGGGCTGAAAGTCATCCTCGTCTGCGCTGGTAACATCTGATGTGTGGACCTCGTGCTCTGAAGATTCTAAGTCGTCTGATACTATGGGTCTAGGGTCCGTGGTGTCCGATTCACCAGTGCCTGATGAATCCATGGTGTCTGTATCATAAACACAAATATGCACAAATAATCAATCATATAATCAGACAAGCACATTAGTCACCAAGTAAGCAATCAAACAATTCTCCTAGTCCCACTAGCCTCCCAGCCTCTCAGACTGCTCTTCCTAGTCCCACTAGCCAAATTCTCCCAGCCTCTCAGACTGCTCTTCCTAGTCCTACTAGCCAAATTCTCCCAGCCTCTCAGACTGCTCTTCCTAGTCCCACTAGCCCAATTCTCCCAGCCTCTCAGACTGCTCTATAAATAATAAATAAAATGTGCTCAACATTTGTTTGTAAAAACGTTTTGGATATGGACTTAAGTGGTATGCAGTGTAAAAATGTTTTCGTGAGAGCCCTAGTGATCATAGTCTAGACTCGAGAAGGAATCCTAGTTCGCTATGATCAGAGCTCTGATACCAAGCTGTCACACCCTGGCTTTGCGGAAGCGTGGTTAATTTGGTGTGACTTCTTAATACCATAGCTTAATCATATCAAAGCTATATGAAAATAAAATCATGCAAGATCATCCATTGATTTAAGTCTTAAAACATAAGTAACACAACATTGACTTAAGGCGTTGACACATGCAACGGGAACTACAACCTGATAACATAAAACATTGTTCGGAAGACACAAACATCAACACGAAATAAGCGCAGTTTAAGGATTGTGACTCGTCCAGGTAAAAGTCACATCCCCTAAACTTGGATGACCTCGAAACTCTTATGCAGCGGGAAAAAGTAGCATACCGTGCCAGAATCCTTAGTTCCCTGAAATACATGTAAGTTGGAAAAATCAACAATAATGTTGAGCGAGTTCATGTGTTTAGTATGTGCGCGCGAATAAACCTTTATAATCATTGTAAGTATGAATGTTTTGTAAACTCTGGTATGAAAGCAAATAAGGAAACATATCAGTTAATGTGTAACCACATGGTCCAACCTGCGGGCGCATGGGAGGGGATAGGACAAGGTCACCACATGGTCCAACCTGAGGGCGCATGGGTGGTGTTACGACAAGGTCACCACATGGTCCAACCTGAGGGCGCATGGGTGGTGTTAAGACAAGGTTACCACATGGTCCAACCTTAGGGCACATGGGTGGGGTTTGTTATGCTCAAATAGGCCTATCACTCGTATCCCTCGATCGTACTACGAGGACTAATGTTCTTAAGGTTTCACCTACCCAATCACATAACCTAACAGTTCCTTCCTTAGCTGACCATACCATTCGTAATTGTCCGTAGCAGTATGTAACATGTATTTCACCCCCGTAGTTTAGAAAACTGAAAACAGTTAAGAGAAAAGGGGGACATGAACTCACAGTGGTGCGTCTCTACCAAGTATGTCTCCTGATCAAGCAGCTGTGTGACGACCTACACGTACTAACTCTATTAGGCGGACGGCCGTGCCTTAGCTTTATGGTTTAAGTTTTTGGGAAATAGTTAGGCAACTATTTCGTGTTTATATTTTTGTATACTTGGTAATCATTTTCCTTCCCAAGGATGGGGGATTTAATACATGGGTTTTCGAAATATATTATTAAGTCTCACTTAAAATATATTTTATTTCTAACTCCAAAATATCAATATTCTTCTCAAAAATATTATATTTTCTATTACATACATTTTCCCAAAATAATACCTTGACAAAAATACGCGTTAAGTCATATTTTCTTAAAATGCGTAAGTTACGTTTTAATGATCGAGTGGTAATAATAATTACCGGTGTAACTTATATATTTATCGTAGAGACGTTCGTATTATTTTGGACCCATTAACATTCGATAGTATTATTTTTACCCTAAAAATAATACTAGTATTTTCACAAAATAATCATAAGCACATATCAAGTGACTTTATGAAAAATATATACTAAATATATATTTACTAAGTTTTATTTTGTGAAATCCCACCTCCGATGTTTTGTAAATAAAGTCGTGGCGAAATCTATAATTTGGAAACAATTCGAAAAGTATTTCTAACACTTATAGTGAAAATATTTCTAAGTGTTAGGTTTTTGGAAAAATTTCGTCAGAGTCTCCCCTGTAACTGGAGGTGGCCACACTTTTAAGCGTATCATTTTCTTTCATAAATCAAGCCAACATTCTTTTCATTCAATCAAAACAATGTCCAAAACAACAAACTAGTAAATAAATATGTATATCGCATAAATTACATGAACATGCGTTTTATCCAAGAATATAAAGTAAATTCCATTACTTTTAGTGGATCTTTATATAAATCAATCCGGCTTCGTAAAAACCCCGTTTTTAAAGAAATTCCATCTTTACAACTTCTCGTCATCTTTTTCAAAAATAGTTATTTTGTCGAAAGTGTGTGCTACACAAGTGTTTACACACTTGTGTGTTCTAAAAATCATTCGTGTTAGTGTAAGATCCGTCTTTAGAAAACATAATTTCTTTGATACTTGGTCCTTTGAAAATACCGCTTGTAGATACGTAGATGTACTAGTTTTAAACACTATTTCACAAGCAAAATCGCTTTTACACAAGTTCATGATTCGTGTGTGCTAGAGTTTCATCCTTTAACCCTTGTTACTTCCAAAACAACCTTATGTCATGATCCATGATCATGACCAACCCGGGTTAAATGATGATCCGAGCTACCACAACATAGATCGGGTCCAAATAATCACACAAATCAATTACTACAAGATTTACACAATATATGAGCTTTTAACCATCACTTTTAGTGTTTTTAGTAGACTTTTATGCTTCATCTTGTATGTTTGCGACTTTTAACCGTTACATATCATATTAACCACTTCAAAATAGTTCGAGAAGGTGATTTAAGCAACTTACTACTAGCTCGAGGCTAGGGAAGAATCTAAGCGAAAAATGCGTGGATAAAAGCAATGTAGTGAGGTCCTTCGCCTTCCGATTGCACCAAGGTTCCTTATACGCGATCCTTATCACTTGTGTGCTCTTGAAATGGCTTGAACAAAATCGAAAATATGATGGATGTAGAGGGGGTGTTCGGCCGTGAGTGGTAGAGAGGGAGAGAGAGAGAGTTTTGTTGGTTAAGTGTGGTTAAGGTTAAGTGTTAGAACTTATAGACAAAACTTGCATGTTTAACCAATGGATTTAGTGCTAGCTAGATATTAAGCATACATGATTTTTATAATCAACAAAAGGACAAGGGTGTCCCCTTTCTTGGGGACGGTTTGTAAAAAGGGGGGGGGGGTACTAGTTCAAATCCAACCAATTAGTTAAGCATTAGTTAAGTTAAGTGGTGGTTAACTCGGTTACTAGTGTGTCATGCGTTACAACGGGTGTTAGGGTATTCAGGGACCCTAGCTGGCTCAGAAAAAGATAAATAATGTAAATGTTAATATTTTCATGTTCCGGATAAAGTCCGGTTGTTCGGTTGGATAGTAATCCGTTAAAGCGTTAAACAAGCTTTAAAGTGTCGTTATAATTATTTTTAGTGACACAACTTATTCCTCCAAAGTGTCTAGTAATATTTTTCTCATGTTTTGGCACTTTATTAAGTAGCTAGATGCTGAATTATTAGTTAAAGTGCTGAATTTTGTGCTTAGAGAACGTTTTAGGCACATCCAGTCATTGTAACTTATTCCTAGAGACGCAGTTCTATAACCCTTGTATCCCTACACTTTCTATTAGTGTAGTAAACTATCTTGTCACACCCTGGCTTTGCGGAAGCGTGGTTAATTTGGTGTGACTTCTTAATACCATAGCTTAACCATAACCAAGCTATATGAATTAAAAACATGCAAGATCATCCATTAAGTTTTGAAAACCAAATACAGTACCATTGTTTTAACGGGAACATACCCTAACAACCATAACCTTGTTCAACAGACATTACAAACTTGAAACATAACATAAACATGATTTAAGGGTTGTGTCTTGTCCAGGAAAGAGACACATCCCCTAAACCCCGGATGACCTCGGAAACTAGTGCAGCGGAAAACATGCCATACCGTGCCAGATCCCTTTTAATTTCCTGAAATACATGTAAGTTGAAAAATCAACAATAATGTTGAGCGAGTTCATGTGTAAGTGAGTATGTAAAACACTTGTGAGTATAAAAATAGTCTTGGTATGTAGCAAATAAGGGGAATTGAGATCACCAATGGTTTGCAAGGCCATTGATATATGTGAAGTGCAAATAGGGAGACTCAAACCTAGCAGATTTCGCCACGGCATTAGTATGTGGACAAAGTCACCCCAAGGTCCGTTTCTAGTTTGGCCTGGGGCTGGGCTCGCTACACCCAGATAGATCTACCGCTCCTGTCCCTCGGTCCCGACATGAGGACTAATGGCCTCATATTGCTCCTACCCACTCACATGATCTGAGTAGTAAACCTCCTTACGCTAACCATACCGTGTATAAAGTACTCGTAATCATAGTAACATGTATTTCACCCCCGCAGTTAAGAAAACTGAAAACAGTTAGAGAAAAGGGGGACATGAACTCACTGTCGGTGCGTCTCTACCAAGTACTCCAAATCAGGCAGCTGTGCGACGACCTACAAGTGCTAATTCTATTAGACGGACGGCCGTGCCTTAGCTTTATAGTTTAAGTTTTTGGGAAATAGTTAGACAACTATTTCGTGTTTATGTTCTGTATATACTTGGTAGTTAATCTCCTTCCCAAGGATGGGGGATTCAATACATGTGCGTTCAAATTATATCATTAAGTCTCACTTAATATGTATATATTTCCAATTCCAAAATATAAGTACTTTTCTCAAAAATATTATATTTTCATTTCTCATAAATCTTCTCCAATAATACGTTGTTAAAATACGCGTTCATAAATATTTCCGTAAGTGCGTAAGTTACGTTTTAACAATCGAGTGGTAATATACTTACCTGTGTAACTTATATATTTATGGTGAAAGCGTTCGTATTATTTTGGATTCGTTAACGTTCGTAAATATTATTTTTACTCTAAAAATAATATTTATGTATTTTCACAAAATAATCATAAACAGTGTGTGAAAAATATATATTTATCACGTTAAATTTTGTGAAAATCCCACCTCCGAATATTTAGTAAATAAAGTCATGGCGAAATTTATATTTCGAAAACATGTCAAAAAGTAATTCTAACACTTGTAGTGTAAATAGTTCTAAGTGTTAGGTTTTTAGAAAAATTTCGCCAGAGTTTCCTCTGTAACTGGAGGTGGCCACGCTTTCAAGCGTATCATTTTCTTTTACAAAATCAATTTCAACAACTTCCTTATTCAATCAAACAATTTCCGACACATCAAACTAGTCGACAAGTATGTAAATCGCATAATCGCATGAACTTGTAGTTTTTCCGAAACTATAGTGTAAATCCCATTATATTTTGTGGATCTTTATATAAAGTAATTTTGATCTCGTAAAAACCTCGTTTTTAGAGAAATCCGTCTTTATAACTTCTCGTCCTCTTTTACAAAGTTTGTTATTTTGTCGAAACTTTTCATTTCACAAGTGTTTACACACTTGTGGTTTATAAAAATCATACTTGTTAGTGTAAGATCCGTCTTTTAGAAAACATGATTTCTTTGACGCTTGGTCCTTTGAAAATACCACTTGCAGATGCGTAGATCTGCTAGTTTTAAACATCATTTCACAAGTAAAACTCTTTTACACAAGTTCATGATTCGCGTGTGGTAGAGTTTCACCTTTTAACCCTTGTATTATTCAAGAACAAGCTTATGTTAAGATCCATGATCTTACCAAACCGGGTTAAACGATGATCCGAGCTACCACATCATAGATCGGGCCTAAATAAACATACATTTCAAATACTACAACATTTACACAACTTATGAGCTATTAACCACCCTTTTTAGTGTTTTAAGTAAACTTTAAAGCATCTTCATGTAAGATTCCGAGTTTTAACCGATAAAAATCCTTTTAACCACTTTAGAATAGTTCAAATACGAGTTTTAAGTATTATACCTCTAGCTTAAGGCTAGGGAAGGATCTTGACGAAAATGGCGTGGATAAAAGCTAGATAAAGAGGTCCTCCGCGTTCCGCTTGCTCCAAGACTCCTTGTATACGACCCTCGACACTTGTATGAACTTGGAATGTGAAGATGGAAATCGAAAATGGATGTGTGGGGAGGGGGGTGTTCGGCCGAGAGCTCAAGAGGGAGAGAGAGAGAGTTGTTGTTGTGTGTTATGATAATGAAAGATCTCATGTGTTAATCCTTGATCTTATAGATAATCCAAGTGTGCTTTACCCAAAGGTTAATGTGTAGGCTAGATATTTAGCAAGGGGGATTAAGCAAATCTTGCAAGGACAATGTATGTCCCCTTGGGGACGGTTTCGGTTAGGGGGGGGGGGGTATCTAGTCCACTTCCAACTAGATAGTAAGTATTAGTTAGGTTAAGTTAAGTAAAGTAATTAACTCGGTTACTAACGTGTAGTATGTTATGACAGGTGTTAGGGTATTCGGGGACCCTAACTGGCTCAGAAAAAGGTAAATAAGGAAAATAACAATATTTTCATGTTCCGGGTAAAGTCCGGTTGTTTGGTTGGATAGTAATCCGTTAAAGTGTTACTAAAGCTTTAAAGTGTCGTTATTACTCTTTTTAGTGACACTACTCATTCCTGACACTTTGGAAAGTGTCTAGTGTTATTTTTCTCATGTTTTGGCACTTTATTAGTTAGCTAAAAGCTGAATTATTTTGTAAAGTGCTGAGTTTTGTACTTAGAGTACGTTTTAGGCACATCCAGTCATTGTGACTTATCCCTAGAGACGCAGTTCCACAACCCTTGTATCCCTACACTCACCACTAGTGTAGCAAAATATCTCAGGCTCTTACAGGCCTTAGAGGCAGTGTTTGCCTGATGCTGGCTTTATCAGCATGTTCAATAGGTTATCCGTGTATTGTGCTACTGTGCTTTTTGTGCATCATGTTTGTCACTAAGGTTCAGTATGTAAATAATGTAGTGACAGCAAGCAAGTATGATGCAAGTAAGTACATGTATCAGTATTCAAGTAGCAGTTTATTCACAAGTTCAAGTAAGCACAGTAATTCAGCAGTAATTAATTACTAATTAAGTCGTACGGATACCTGGTTTAGTGCGGGTTGTCACATTCTCCCCCCGTTAAATAAATTTCGTCCCGAAATTTAAGTTCTGCTACTAGATGCAGGGTTCTTAGGAAAAAGGTGGGGGTATTTCTCTTTCATCCGGTCCTCACGTTCCCAGGTGTATTCAGGACCATGTCTGGCATTCCAACGAACTTTGACGAGCTTGACACTGCTCCGGCGGGTCTTGTTAACTTTCCAATCTGTGACCTCGACAGGTTCTTCAACGAAGTGGAGCGTGTCGTCAACATGAATCTCGTCGGTGGGAATGGCAACGGTGACTTGAGTTGGACTTTTCTTTAGATTGGATACGTGAAAGGTGTCGTGAACAGAATGGAGTTCAGCAGGTAGGTCCAACTTGTATGCTACTAGTCCTATTCTTTCCAGAATTCTGAAGGGACCAATGTAGTGCGGATTTAACTTCCCACGCTTTCCGAAGCGTGCCACACCCTTCCAGGGTGAAACTTTCAATAACACCATTTCTCCAACTTGGAAATCCATATGTTTCCGGTTTGGATTCGCATAGGCCTTCTGTCTGTGGCGAGCTGCTTCGATGCGTTTAAGAATCTGCGCAATCTTGTCTGTCGTCTCTTGGACGATTTCGGGACCAGCAAGCTGCTTATTACCTGCGTCAGCCCAACATAGGGGTGATCGGCAGTTGCGTCCGTAAAGGGCTTCAAATGGCGCGACACCAATACTGGTGTGGTAGCTGTTGTTGTATGAAAATTCGACCAAAGGTAAATGCTTATCCCAGCTACCGCCCAAATCCATAACACACGCTCTCAGCATGTCTTCCAAAGTCTGTATCGTTTGCTCGCTCTGGCCGTCAGTTGGCGGATGAAACGCAGTGCTCAGATTCAATTGTGAGCCAAAGGCTTCTTGGAAGGATTGCCATATTCTTGACACAAACCTTCCGTCTCTATCAGAGATGATTGAGAGGGGTACTCCATGGCGTGCGACGATCTCTCTCATGTATATTTCGGCCAATTTGCTCGTATTATCCTTCTCTCTGATAGGTAAGAAGTGTGCTGACTTTGTTAATCGATCCACTATTACCCATATAGTGTCATGGCCTCTTGGCGTCCTTGGCAATTTCGTAATAAAATCCATGGAGATTTGTTCCCATTTCCACTTGGGAGTCTCAGGTTGTTGCAGAAGTCCTGAAGGCTTCTGGTATTCGGCTTTAACCTTAGTGCATGTTAAACATTTGCTCACATACACCGCAACGTCGCCTTTCATCCTAGGCCACCAATAATAAACTTTGAGATCCTGGTACATCTTATCCGTTCCAGGGTGGATAGAGCACCGCGACTTGTGAGCTTCATCAAAAATAACTTTCCTTAAACCACCAAACAGAGGAACCCAAATCCTTTTCTCAAAACATAACGTTCCTTCCTCGTTTGGTACCAGTAACTTCTCCATCCCACGGAGATATTCTTCTTCAAGGTTTCCTTCCTTGAGAGCTTCTTTCTGCGCGGCACGAATGCGCAAGGAAAGATCGGTTCGGATAATCATTTCTAAAGCTCTAACCCTTATGGGCTTGATCATCTCCTTACGACTTAGGGCATCGGCGACCACATTCGCCTTCCCTGGATGATACTTTATCTCGCAGTCGTAATTGTTCAGCAACTCAACCCATCGTCTCTGTCTCATATTCAGCTCCTTCTGGCTGAGTATGTGCTGTAGGCTCTTGTGATCTGTAAAGTTTGTACACTTCGTACCATAAAGGTAGTGTCTCCAGATCTTTAATGCAAATACCACTGCGCCAAGTTCCAAATCATGTGTGGTATAGTTCTTTTCGTGCACTTTCAATTGACGTGATGCGTAAGCAATAACCCTTTTGGCGTTGCATCAACACGCAACCCAATCCTTGACGTGAAGCGTCACAGTATACCATGAAATCATCTGTACCTTCCGGTAGAGCTAAGGTTGGCGCATTGCAGAGCTTATCCTTCAATATCTAGAATGCTTCTTTCTGTTTGATTCCCCAATCAAACTTCTTATCTGTCTGCGTGAGGAGCGTCAATGGTTGAGCGATTTTTGAAAAATCCTCAATGAACCTTCGATAGTAGCCAGCCAAACCCAAGAATTGTCGAATCTCGGTTGGCGTCTTTGGCGTTTCCCAATTCTTGATCGCTTCGATCTTTGTGGGATCAACATGGATTCCATTTCCATTAACCACGTGTCCAAGAAACTGGACTTCGCGTAGCCAAAACTCGCACTTAGAGAATTTGGCATACAGCTGTTCCTTCTTTAGCAACTCCAAAATAGCTCTTAGATGCTGTTCGTGCTCAACCTTTGTCTTTGAAAACGTCGTCGATAAACACAATCACGAACTTGTCCAAGTACGGCTTGCAAACTCTATTCATCAAGTCCATAAAGACTGCAGGTGCGTTTGTCAAACCAAACGGCATAACAAGGAACTCGTAGTGTCCATAACGAGTTCTGAAGGCTGTCTTTGGGATACTTTCCTCTTGTATCCTTAACTGATGGTATCCAGATCGAAGATCGATCTTTGAATAAAAGCTTGAGCCTTGCAGTTGGTCAAACAGATCATCAATCCTTGGCAGAGGATATCTATTCTTGATCGTCAGCTTGTTCAGCTCCCGGTAGTCGATACACATTCGAAAACTACCGTCCTTCTTCTTGACAAACAGGACCGGAGCTCCCCAAGGCGAGAAGCTTGGTCGGATAAAACCCTTGTCTAAGAGCTCTTGAAGCTGTGTCGACAGTTCCTGCATCTCAGACGGAGCAAGTCTATAAGGTGCCTTAGCCTCAGGCGCGACGCCTGGAACTAAGTCGATGTGAAACTCTACTTGCCTCTGAGGTGGCAGTCCAGGTAAGTCTTCTGGGAAGACTTCTGGGTATTCCCTTACGACAGGGATGTCTTCTATTCTTGGCTCAGCAGCCTTCTTATCCACAATGTGTGCCAGGAAGGCAGCACATCCTTTCTGCAAACACTTTCGTGCTTGCAGGCAGCTGATAATTCTCAACGGCGTATCACGCTTCTCTCCGTGAGCCACAATTGTTTCGCCGTCTTCGGTTGGGATACGAACAACCTTTTCGTGACAAACTATCTCAGCCTCGTTGCCTGATAACCAATCCATTCCTACTACCACGTCGAAGCTTCCCAATTGGACTGGTAGTAAATCCAAGGCAAACTCACGCTCTCCTAATTCGATCACACAACCTCTGATGACTTCGTTGACTTCTACTAACTTCCCATTAGCCAATTCGATTGAGTAGGGAATATCTAACTTATTAGCGGCTAAACCAAGCATATTCTTAAACTCTAACGATACGAAGCTATAATAGGAACCAGTATCAAATAGATGCAAGAGTTTTGGTTATTAGAGAACGTACCAGTAATCACGCCTGGATCCTGGCACGCTTCACCTGCTCCGATGTTGGATGTCTTTTCACGGTCTTGTTTCAACTTCGGGCATTCCCTCTTAAAATGTCCAACATCCCCACAATGGAAGCATCCTGGATACCTCCCATTTCCACCTTGAGCGTTGTTACTGTTTTCTCCTTGTCTGTGACCCTTCATCCCACAACCATCCTTGTTGTGTCCTTTCCTTCCGTACCTAGGCTTCCGACATCCATGATTGTGGTGACACTTGCACTCAGCACGTCTTGGTTCAGTTTCTAAGTAAATCTTATCGTTAGCCTGTTTATTGTTAGGGCAATCTTTCTTGAAATGCCTTTTGTCCCCGCAGTCAAAACAACCTCGAATAGATCTTTGTTCATCCTCATTCATTCGGGTATCTTCGGTAAGCTTCCTTTTGTTCTTTCCAGACGACTCTATCTGAGTCTGCTTGTCAGGGTTTGCAAGTTTTTCTAGCCTAATTGCTTCCGTAACGAGTGCCAGACCCATCTTACTTGCAACATCAGTTGTTGGTGGCGTTGACGTTGCCATCAAGCTCAAGACTTGAGGCGCCAGTTCCCAAATGAATTGTTCCAATTTCTTAAATTCTGGTTTTACCAGGTACGGGACAACTCGTGACGAATCATGAAGTCTTTGCACGTACTCCAACACCTTCGGACCTTCCATCATCAGGCTCCGAAATTCATCTTCCCACTTCTGGGTTTCCGTTTGGGGGCAATACTTCTTATGCATCATTCCTTTCAACTCATCCCAAGTTAACGCGTATGCTGTAGTTAGGCCCATTATTCGAACCTGAAGATTCCACCATAATCGAGCTCCATCTTGAAACAACTCAGAAACGTATGGGACTTGTTGTTCTGGCGTACAGCCACTCATTCGAAAGATGGATTCCATACTTTCAATCCATTTTACAAAAGTTATGGCACCCCCAGTGCCGTCGAACTTCGGAGGCTTGTAGTTGAGGAAGTGCCAGTAGGAACAACCGTTATTTTCTGAGGTGCCTCTGCTGGGTTCGGAGCGTAGGGCCTCGTGCTGTGCTATAGCTGCAACAATTATCTCTTGAAGTTCTGCCTCAGAGGTGGGCATGCGCATTTCGCGTCTTGGCGGCATCTTCTAAAAGATGTTTCACGTAGGTTAGGTCATGGCAAGTGAAGTGTACGTATGCATTCAACAATACCAACACATAACATCTCATGCTATCAATAAATCAATCACATAACATCTTATGTCATAGGACATAAACAATAGATTGAACATCACAAGTGATGAGAATACTGCGATTGCATTGCCACAATTCGAGACCACAATGTAAAGCTTACAAGTACACCACTATATCATACAACATCAATGACTTAGTAGGGGACGACCCTAGACAAGTCGTGCGATCGCTGGACATGTTTAGGAGTCTCTGGTTCGTCCATTTTCAAATTCCAGGATTCCACCTCAAGCTTCTGAATTTCAGCCCCAGAACAGTATTTCTTCTCCATTATTTCCTTGAGCTCGTCCCAGCTCAGTACATAAGCAGCATCTGTGCCAAGGGTCTGAACCTGGAGGTTCCATTAAGAGAGTGTGCCATCTAGAAATATCCCCGAGATATAGGTAACACTCTGTTGGGGCGAACAGTTACTCATTCTTAGAATGGAGTCGGTCTTTTCGGACCAACGAACAAATGCAACGGCGCCTCCTGTTCCGTCAAAGTTCAAAGGCTTGCAGTTCAGGAACTGTTTATAGGTGCAGCCAGTTGGAGGGTTATTTCCAGTAATGCCATCGTTGTACTTAGAGCGGAGGGCTTCATGTCGTGCATTTATCTGTGAGATGCGTTCTTGCAGCTCGGCTTCTGTCCTTGGCAACGTACTGGTGTTTGTGTCACGTCTGGGTGACATTCCCCTTTGTCGAAGTGGTGTGAAGTGGGTTAGACAACATTTCAATTGTCTATGAGGTGTATATAGCAACATAAGCCATCATGTAATCACCCAATTTCACACGCAAATATACTCACTGTATGAGTGGGGAAGTAAATTTCTGAGCCTTCACATAGGCTTGCCAATTTGGCTTGTTGCTCGCAATAGAATGAACTCGAGGCTACATCGCCTTGGTCATTCGTGTTTAAGTTATTTCCTGCTGCATTGGTTATCATTAGCTTGACCCGCAGAGTCCACCAGGATTCCTGTGCACTACAAATCGTTATTACGTGGGCCCCCGTAATAATAAATTGTCTTGCACAGTTACCCCAAACTTTCTCTCGTCCAAGCAGATGATCAATCAAGGAGCAACAGTAGGTGCATTGGCATGAACAGGGTCATGCTCCAATGCGGGGTCAGGAGCAGCGCCTGGCTCAGGGGCCACGGCCGTCCCCGGATCAAAAACTCCATCTCAAGATCAGCTGGATCAACAAACACAGGGGGTTACAGGATCCTCCAAGGGCTGGTCTAAGTGTATGAACTCAAGGTCTTGGTCTGGATCAAAACCAGGTGGAAAAGCAGGATCAACCTCAATATCGTGATCAAACTCAAAGCTGTGGGCGGGATCCGGTGCAGCTGATGATGCCATATCAGGGTCGGCGTCGTGTGAGTGGTGCTGCATTCCCTGTATGTGCGAAGATGCGGATGTCAAAAACTCAAATGAGTCTGGGATAGGGGAATGGACATGAGTTTCCCCTTCAGGAGCGTCCGCATGCAGTAGTCTAATACCAGCAGCAATAGGGCCCTGCCCTCGAGTGGGTCCTCCTCCAGTAGATCGTTATCGTCGTCAGAGGCCACGTCGGGAGGGGGGCATATCAACAACAGGATAAGCGGCAAGGGGGCAAATTCCCAACAAGATGGCCATCAGTAGGCTCTGCTACGACTTCAGGCAGTGCAAAAGGGCTGGAAGTCGTCATTGTTTGTGCCGGTAGTATCGGAAATGTACACCTCGTGCTTCGATGAAACTATGTCGTCTGATACTATGGCCATGGGATTCGTAGTGTCCATCTTTCTAGTATATGATGAAAGCATGATGTTTGTAACACAAACGCATATACGTATAATATTCAATCATATAATCATATAATCACATAAGTCACCAAGTAAGGTATCACATAATTCTCCTAGTCTCACTAGCCAATTTCTCCCAGTCTCTAAGACTGCTCTATCCTCCACCTCGACCTCTTAGATCGAGCCTCGGTCCCCTTGACCGAGCCTCAGCCTTCATGACTGAGCCTACTCTTCCTAGCCTCACTAGCCAACTACCTCAGTCACCTAGACCGAGCCTCGATCCTCCAGACCGAGCCTAAGAAGGCTACGGCACCCCCAGTGCCGTCGAAATGTAGGGGCTGGCAGCCTAAGAACTGCTTGTAGGTGCAGCCGTTGGGTGGGTTATTTCCTGAGGCACCTCCGTTGCGCTCGGGGCGATGGGCCTCGTATTGTGCGATGACTGCAACAATGATTCCCTGAAGTTCCGCCTCGTTGGTGGGTATGCGTACATCCCGTCTTGGAGGCATCTTCTAATGATGATCGTATGGGTCAGGTCTTAGTAAGTAATTAACGCACGTACGTAATATCATTCATCGAGCACATAACGTCTCATGTTATAAATTAATCATGCACATAACATCTCATGTTATAAATTAATTGATCACATAACATCTCATGTTATAAGATTAGGACAATTAATCCCAACATCACATATAATGGGAATATTGCGATTGCGCTATCGTAATTCGAGACCGCAATATAATGTTTAAAATTTGTATAACTGTATTGTACATCACAAGTGGCTAAGGGCCACAAGGGTTGTCGTATGTTTATTTGCTCTCGTTATCTTCCGACCGCAATTGCATTGTCTTACAAAGCGTATCATATCAAAAGGGACACAGGGTCACCCTACCCTTGCCCAACAAGTATATCAGTGTATCAAAATTTCGTAATCAGACGTGGTCTTTAAGGGTCTTCACGGTCTCGGCTCGTCATTAGGGTCTTCACTCAAATGTAATGCAATCCGCATAGTTCAGAAATCAACTATACTGGTGACTGGGGTGGAGGAGGAAAGAAAAGTGACCGCTAATATGCGAGAGTCCCTCCTCGAGATGGTATATACGTCGGGGTAATTATCCGCCCTGCCGCCCGATAGTAAAGAAATGTGTATCAGAATCCTGGTGTCTAACATAAACTTTTCTGGCAAAATGCTGTCTTGTGATGTAGACACCTTAATCATGTTTTTGGTTATGTAATGTTTTGCAAATGAAGTTGCCAATTGTGGCGTCAGCTCAAGCTCCAACATTCTGTGACTCATATCCTTAACTGTGGTTGATGTTACAGGAGCAACTCATCTTGCGTGTGGCCTTTATAATGTAAGGGTCTAACTTCAGCATAGTGTACAATAGGAATCATCGAGATGGCTCGTCCTGACGTTGTAGAGGTGAATGTAGCAAGTGGTGCGACTCGTGTAGTTGGGAATATGCTGTTGTAGCAGATGAATCGTTATGCGAGTACTGACCTGAAGTACCTCCTTGAGGTATGGTTATATTCCGAAAGGAAGCTATAGGCATCTTGGCGCAATGGACGTTGGTCTTCATAGGGGAAGGGAGCAATGTCAGCGGTTTCGGGTGTAAAAACGAACATCTCACAAATGAGGAGATTGGCCGATGCAGGTAGATATAAGGGGTGCAATGTATGGCAGGCCAAAAAGAACAGGGTCGTGATCACGTAAAGGTGTAGGTTCAGCAGGCGCAACATCAAGCTGACCCAAATGGTGTAGCAGCTGGCTCGAGTGCAGGCTCCGGGTCATGTAACGGTGTGGAGGCCATCAGCGGCAAGTGTGGGTAGCAAAGGTGCTTCCATAGGAACTGGGACAGGGGCTGAAACAGGGGCCACAAGAGCGCGTCACAGGAAACCCGAAAGGTGGGTAACCATTGTCATCGTCTATCCACCCATTTCGGGTGTGTGCGTATCGAGGATCGACTTGGGTTGCAAAAGGCGCATGATCGAACTGTACAGACACAGGGTCAGTGTGGGGTGCAACAAGAGAGTCGGCAGGTATAACAGCGATAAGTGGGGGATCAACATGATCAGCAGCAATAACATGGTCACCCTCCAGTAGCGGTGCATCAGCAGGGTGGTCGTCAATGGGTAGGTCAGCAATCACAGGATCAATGGGCATGCCAGCCTGAACCGTGTGAATGGTGCTGTGCGCTCCGAGTGTGCGACGGTGCGGAGGCCACAGACTCGAAGGAGTCTGGAGCGGGTGAGTGTGCAGGTGACTCCTCAGCTGGGGCATCTGCGAGTAACAAAAGACCACTGTCAGCTGGAAGGGCCTCGCCCTCAACATCGTCCTCCAGGGGCTCATCATCAAACGGATCGACGTCGTCGTCAGCGTCGGCGTCGAGGAGCATATCGTAAGCAGGATAAACGGCCAAAGGTATGGGAGCAGGGATCTCCACTAACGGTAGGTCCCCGGCCAAAGGGCCATCAGCGAGCTCATCAACAGCGTCGGGTAGCGCAAAGGGCTGAAAGTCATCCTCGTCTGCGCTGGTAACATCTGATGTGTGGACCTCGTGCTCTGAAGATTCTATGTCGTCTGATACTATGGGTCTAGGGTCCGTGGTGTCCGATTCACCAGTGCCTGATGAATCCATGGTGTCTGTATCATAAACACAAATATGCACAAATAATCAATCATATAATCAGACAAGCACATTAGTCACCAAGTAAGCAATCAAACAATTCTCCTAGTCCCACTAGCCTCCCAGCCTCTCAGACTGCTCTTCCTAGTCCCACTAGCCAAATTCTCCCAGCCTCTCAGACTGCTCTTCCTAGTCCTACTAGCCAAATTCTCCCAGCCTCTCAGACTGCTCTTCCTAGTCCCACTAGCCCAATTCTCCCAGCCTCTCAGACTGCTCTATAAATAATAAATAAAATGTGCTCAACATTTGTTTGTAAAAACGTTTTGGATATGGACTTAAGTGGTATGCAGTGTAAAAATGTTTTCGTGAGAGCCCTAGTGATCATAGTCTAGACTCGAGAAGGAATCCTAGTTCGCTATGATCAGAGCTCTGATACCAAGCTGTCACACCCTGGCTTTGCGGAAGCGTGGTTAATTTGGTGTGACTTCTTAATACCATAGCTTAATCATATCAAAGCTATATGAAAATAAAATCATGCAAGATCATCCATTGATTTAAGTCTTAAAACATAAGTAACACAACATTGACTTAAGGCGTTGACACATGCAACGGGAACTACAACCTGATAACATAAAACATTGTTCGGAAGACACAAACATCAACACGAAATAAGCGCAGTTTAAGGATTGTGACTCGTCCAGGTAAAAGTCACATCCCCTAAACTTGGATGACCTCGAAACTCTTATGCAGCGGGAAAAAGTAGCATACCGTGCCAGAATCCTTAGTTCCCTGAAATACATGTAAGTTGGAAAAATCAACAATAATGTTGAGCGAGTTCATGTGTTTAGTATGTGCGCGCGAATAAACCTTTATAATCATTGTAAGTATGAATGTTTTGTAAACTCTGGTATGAAAGCAAATAAGGAAACATATCAGTTAATGTGTAACCACATGGTCCAACCTGCGGGCGCATGGGAGGGGATAGGACAAGGTAACCACATGGTCCAACCTGAGGGCGCATGGGTGGTGTTACGACAAGGTCACCACATGGTCCAACCTGAGGGCGCATGGGTGGTGTTAAGACAAGGTTACCACATGGTCCAACCTTAGGGCACATGGGTGGGGTTTGTTATGCTCAAATAGGCCTATCACTCGTATCCCTCGATCGTACTACGAGGACTAATGTTCTTAAGGTTTCACCTACCCAATCACATAACCTAACAGTTCCTTCCTTAGCTGACCATACCATTCGTAATTGTCCGTAGCAGTATGTAACATGTATTTCACCCCCGTAGTTTAGAAAACTGAAAACAGTTAAGAGAAAAGGGGGACATGAACTCACAGTGGTGCGTCTCTACCAAGTATGTCTCCTGATCAAGCAGCTGTGTGACGACCTACACGTACTAACTCTATTAGGCGGACGGCCGTGCCTTAGCTTTATGGTTTAAGTTTTTGGGAAATAGTTAGGCAACTATTTCGTGTTTATATTTTTGTATACTTGGTAATCATTTTCCTTCCCAAGGATGGGGGATTTAATACATGGGTTTTCGAAATATATTATTAAGTCTCACTTAAAATATATTTTATTTCTAACTCCAAAATATCAATATTCTTCTCAAAAATATTATATTTTCTATTACATACATTTTCCCAAAATAATACCTTGACAAAAATACGCGTTAAGTCATATTTTCTTAAAATGCGTAAGTTACGTTTTAATGATCGAGTGGTAATAATAATTACCGGTGTAACTTATATATTTATCGTAGAGACGTTCGTATTATTTTGGACCCATTAACATTCGATAGTATTATTTTTACCCTAAAAATAATATTAGTATTTTCACAAAATAATCATAAGCACATATCAAGTGACTTTATGAAAAATATATACTAAATATATATTTACTAAGTTTTATTTTGTGAAATCCCACCTCCGATGTTTTGTAAATAAAGTCGTGGCGAAATCTATAATTTGGAAACAATTCGAAAAGTATTTCTAACACTTATAGTGAAAATATTTCTAAGTGTTAGGTTTTTGGAAAAATTTCGTCAGAGTCTCCCCTGTAACTGGAGGTGGCCACACTTTTAAGCGTATCATTTTCTTTCATAAATCAAGCCAACATTCTTTTCATTCAATCAAAACAATGTCCAAAACAACAAACTAGTAAATAAATATGTATATCGCATAAATTACATGAACATGCGTTTTATCCAAGAATATAAAGTAAATTCCATTACTTTTAGTGGATCTTTATATAAATCAATCCGGCTTCGTAAAAACCCCGTTTTTAAAGAAATTCCATCTTTACAACTTCTCGTCATCTTTTTCAAAAATAGTTATTTTGTCGAAAGTGTGTGCTACACAAGTGTTTACACACTTGTGTGTTCTAAAAATCATTCGTGTTAGTGTAAGATCCGTCTTTAGAAAACATAATTTCTTTGATACTTGGTCCTTTGAAAATACCGCTTGTAGATACGTAGATCTACTAGTTTTAAACACTATTTCACAAGCAAAATCGCTTTTACACAAGTTCATGATTCGTGTGTGCTAGAGTTTCATCCTTTAACCCTTGTTACTTCCAAAACAACCTTATGTCATGATCCATGATCATGACCAACCCGGGTTAAATGATGATCCGAGCTACCACAATATAGATCGGGTCCAAATAATCACACAAATCAATTACTACAAGATTTACACAATATATGAGCTTTTAACCATCACTTTTAGTGTTTTTAGTAGACTTTTATGCTTCATCTTGTATGTTTGCGACTTTTAACCGTTACATATCATATTAACCACTTCAAAATAGTTCGAGAAGGTGATTTAAGCAACTTACTACTAGCTCGAGGCTAGGGAAGAATCTAAGCGAAAAATGCGTGGATAAAAGCAATGTAGTGAGGTCCTTCGCCTTCCGATTGCACCAAGGTTCCTTATACGCGATCCTTATCACTTGTGTGCTCTTGAAATGGCTTGAAAAAAATCGAAAATATGATGGATGTAGAGGGGGTGTTCGGCCGTGAGTGGTAGAGAGGGAGAGAGAGAGAGTTTTGTTGGTTAAGTGTGGTTAAGGTTAAGTGTTAGAACTTATAGACAAAACTTGCATGTTTAACCAATGGATTTAGTGCTAGCTAGATATTAAGCATACATGATTTTTATAATCAACAAAAGGACAAGGGTGTCCCCTTTCTTGGGGACGGTTTGTAAAAAGGGGGGGGGGGGTACTAGTTCAAATCCAACCAATTAGTTAAGCATTAGTTAAGTTAAGTGGTGGTTAACTCGGTTACTAGTGTGTCATGCGTTACAACGGGTGTTAGGGTATTCAGGGACCCTAGCTGGCTCAGAAAAAAGATAAATAATGTAAATGTTAATATTTTCATGTTCCGGATAAAGTCCAGTTGTTCGGTTGGATAGTAATCCGTTAAAGCGTTAAACAAGCTTTAAAGTGTCGTTATAATTATTTTTAGTGACACAACTTATTCCTCCAAAGTGTCTAGTAATATTTTTCTCATGTTTTGGCACTTTATTAAGTAGCTAGATGCTGAATTATTAGTTAAAGTGCTGAATTTTGTGCTTAGAGAACGTTTTAGGCACATCCAGTCATTGTAACTTATTCCTAGAGACGCAGTTCTATAACCCTTGTATCCCTACACTTTCTATTAGTGTAGTAAACTATCTTGTCACACCCTGGCTTTGCGGAAGCGTGGTTAATTTGGTGTGACTTCTTAATACCATAGCTTAACCATAACCAAGCTATATGAATTAAAAACATGCAAGATCATCCATTAAGTTTTGAAAACCAAATACAGTACCATTGTTTTAACGGGAACATACCCTAACAACCATAACCTTGTTCAACAGACATTACAAACTTGAAACATAACATAAACATGATTTAAGGGTTGTGTCTTGTCCAGGAAAGAGACACATCCCCTAAACCCCGGATGACCTCGGAAACTAGTGCAGCGGAAAACATGCCATACCGTGCCAGATCCCTTTTAATTTCCTGAAATACATGTAAGTTGAAAAATCAACAATAATGTTGAGCGAGTTCATGTGTAAGTGAGTATGTAAAACACTTGTGAGTATAAAAATAGTCTTGGTATGTAGCAAATAAGGGGAATTGAGATCACCAATGGTTTGCAAGGCCACTGATATATGTGAAGTGCAAATAGGGAGACTCAAACCTAGCAGATTTCGCCACGGCATTAGTATGTGGACAAAGTCACCCCAAGGTCCGTTTCTAGTTTGGCCTGGGGCTGGGCTCGCTACACCCAGATAGATCTACCGCTCCTGTCCCTCGGTCCCGACATGAGGACTAATGGCCTCATATTGCTCCTACCCACTCACATGATCTGAGTAGTAAACCTCCTTACGCTAACCATACCGTGTATAAAGTACTCGTAATCATAGTAACATGTATTTCACCCCCGCAGTTAAGAAAACTGAAAACAGTTAGAGAAAAGGGGGACATGAACTCACTGTCGGTGCGTCTCTACCAAGTACTCCAAATCAGGCAGCTGTGCGACGACCTACAAGTGCTAATTCTATTAGACGGACGGCCGTGCCTTAGCTTTATAGTTTAAGTTTTTGGGAAATAGTTAGACAACTATTTCGTGTTTATGTTCTGTATATACTTGGTAGTTAATCTCCTTCCCAAGGATGGGGGATTCAATACATGTGCGTTCAAATTATATCATTAAGTCTCACTTAATATGTATATATTTCCAATTCCAAAATATAAGTACTTTTCTCAAAAATATTATATTTTCATTTCTCATAAATCTTCTCCAATAATACGTTGTTAAAATACGCGTTCATAAATATTTCCGTAAGTGCGTAAGTTACGTTTTAACAATCGAGTGGTAATATACTTACCTGTGTAACTTATATATTTATGGTGAAAGCGTTCGTATTATTTTGGATTCGTTAACGTTCGTAAATATTATTTTTACTCTAAAAATAATATTTATGTATTTTCACAAAATAATCATAAACAGTGTGTGAAAATATATATTTATCACGTTAAATTTTGTGAAAATCCCACCTCCGAATATTTAGTAAATAAAGTCATGGCGAAATTTATATTTCGAAAACATGTCAAAAAGTAATTCTAACACTTGTAGTGTAAATAGTTCTAAGTGTTAGGTTTTTAGAAAAATTTCGCCAGAGTTTCCTCTGTAACTGGAGGTGGCCACGCTTTCAAGCGTATCATTTTCTTTTACAAAATCAATTTCAACAACTTCCTTATTCAATCAAACAATTTCCGACACATCAAACTAGTCGACAAGTATGTAAATCGCATAATCGCATGAACTTGTAGTTTTTCCGAAACTATAGTGTAAATCCCATTATATTTTGTGGATCTTTATATAAAGTAATTTTGATCTCGTAAAAACCTCGTTTTTAGAGAAATCCGTCTTTACAACTTCTCGTCCTCTTTTACAAAGTTTGTTATTTTGTCGAAACTTTTCATTTCACAAGTGTTTACACACTTGTGGTTTATAAAAATCATACTTGTTAGTGTAAGATCCGTCTTTTAGAAAACATGATTTCTTTGACGCTTGGTCCTTTGAAAATACCACTTGCAGATGCGTAGATCTGCTAGTTTTAAACATCATTTCACAAGTAAAACTCTTTTACACAAGTTCATGATTCGCGTGTGGTAGAGTTTCACCTTTTAACCCTTGTATTATTCAAGAACAAGCTTATGTTAAGATCCATGATCTTACCAAACCGGGTTAAACGATGATCCGAGCTACCACATCATAGATCGGGCCTAAATAAACATACATTTCAAATACTACAACATTTACACAACTTATGAGCTATTAACCACCCTTTTTAGTGTTTTAAGTAAACTTTAAAGTATCTTCATGTAAGATTCCGAGTTTTAACCGATAAAAATCCTTTTAACCACTTTAGAATAGTTCAAATACGAGTTTTAAGTATTATACCTCTAGCTCAAGGCTAGGGAAGGATCTTGACGAAAATGGCGTGGATAAAAGCTAGATAAAGAGGTCCTCCGCGTTCCGCTTGCTCCAAGACTCCTTGTATACGACCCTCGACACTTGTATGAACTTGGAATGTGAAGATGGAAATCGAAAATGGATGTGTGGGGAGGGGGGTGTTCGGCCGAGAGCTCAAGAGGGAGAGAGAGAGAGAGTTGTTGTTGTGTGTTATGATAATGAAAGATCTCATGTGTTAATCCTTGATCTTATAGATAATCCAAGTGTGCTTTACCCAAAGGTTAATGTGTAGGCTAGATATTTAGCAAGGTGGATTAAGCAAATCTTGCAAGGACAATGTATGTCCCCTTGGGGACGGTTTCGGTTAGGGGGGGGGGGTATCTAGTCCACTTCCAACTAGATAGTAAGTATTAGTTAGGTTAAGTTAAGTAAAGTAATTAACTCGGTTACTAACGTGTAGTATGTTATGACGGGTGTTAGGGTATTCGGGGACCCTAACTGGCTCAGAAAAAGGTAAATAAGGAAAATAACAATATTTTCATGTTCCGGGTAAAGTCCGGTTGTTTGGTTGGATAGTAATCCGTTAAAGTGTTACTAAAGCTTTAAAGTGTCGTTATTACTCTTTTTAGTGACACTACTCATTCCTGACACTTTGGAAAGTGTCTAGTGTTATTTTTCTCATGTTTTGGCACTTTATTAGTTAGCTAAAAGCTGAATTATTTTGTAAAGTGCTGAGTTTTGTACTTAGAGTACGTTTTAGGCACATCCAGTCATTGTGACTTATCCCTAGAGACGCAGTTCCACAACCCTTGTATCCCTACACTCACCACTAGTGTAGCAAAATATCTCAGGCTCTTACAGGCCTTAGAGGCAGTGTTTGCCTGATGCTGGCTTTATCAGCATGTTCAATAGGTTATCCGTGTATTGTGCTACTGTGCTTTTTGTGCATCATGTTTGTCACTGTCACACCCCGACCACGTAGAACATACAAAACGTGGCGGAAACATCGGGGAGTGTTGTAACAGAATTAATGTTTCACAACCATGGAAATTTAAGTTTCGTTTTATTGATTAAAAGTGTTACAATGTCTTAATTAAACAAGGAAATACAACATAATTAACTAGTCTTGCATCTTTTATTGTCACTAAAGCCCAAGTCTGCCTATGTGTATCTTGATCATCTTATGCAACAGTTCCTGAAAAACACATGTGAAAATAGGTACGTCAGCATAAAAATGCCTGTGAGATACATAGGTTTTGTGAAAATAAGATTCATGACTTATGTTTGAGAAAATGTTTAGTCATGAACCTTGTTATTTGCTTTGTCTTTTAAATCATTTGAAAAACGATATGATCAGATGATAAGTATACATAAATGTAAGGTTAAATGAATAACCAAGTAAAATATGTTTGCATAAGATAAGTTGTTTATAAATCAATGTCTTGTGAAAAGTATGTTATTTGTATGAAATGTTCTATGTCTCAAACTGAAATGATTTAAATAACGTTACGACATGTAATACCATACAAACACTTATATATAGGAAGTACCAGCGGCGTATCCACCATGCTTGTATCATATTACACACGCATCGTTACTTAATCACTTAATCAAACCAAACCAAACAATGTAAAATGTTCATGTCAAGATGTAAATCATGTCAAAATGTCTATGTCAATTATCCATGTCAAATGTCTATGTCAAATATCCATGTCAAATGTTTATAGTCCAAAAGTAGTCAAGTAATGTATAACCAAAATGATATGTATGGTAAGTAAAATTTAGACTACTTAAACCATAAGTAAAAATGTACAAAACAAAGTATTGAAGTAAAACTTGGTTTAAATCAAAGTTATGTTTTGTAAGATATATGCATGCTATACTAAATATGAACATTTATGCGGTATTGTGAAAATTCATACATCCAAGCCTTGAGACAGACGGATAACTATGTAAAAGTGAGTTATCAAGAGAATATGTATTCGGATTCGGTCATTCCTTTCATCCCCTTTCCCTGGGATGTTCGGAACGGGATTTGTCAAGTCCTATGGTACCACTACCTACTAACGAACGGCATGATCGGTGTTAATGAATGTATAGTATAGTTTAAACAAACCAAATGTCATACCAAAATGTAAGCATGTTTTATGAAGATAATGTACCTAGTATGCTAGAGTAAACATACAGGGTAGAGCTATAAAACAATGTGTCCATATGTTACTGGAACATATGCAACAGAGATGCAGTATAAAACAATGTACTAAGTATGCAAAGTCATCATACAAAGTAGAAAAGTCATGTAAAACAATGTACTAAGTATGCAAAGTCATCATACAAAGCATAGAACACCATGAAATCATGTACTATAAATGTACTAATGAACATAGCAAGTATATGATGTGAAAACAGGAAAGCACGAAAGTAACAAGTAGGCACATGTGTTTCACCCCAAAACAGTTTGGAAAACAGTAAAAGAGGGGTCTATGTACTCACTTGAGATTGCTCAGAAGTCGTAGGATAACCACCAAGCAAAGCTAGAGATCACGGAATCAAACGGCACCTACTATAGGTAACTACATTAATAAACAGGACCTAAATCGGAAGATCGGGTAGCATTAGGGTTTGTAAACCAAACGAGTGTAGAGACTCGTGTCATTTGGTTTAACAAAGCCTACATACTAATTGAAACCTAACATAATTGTTTACGACCCAATACGACCCGTTTAGGTAGCTTATGCTACTTTAACGCGTCGTTCGCGTGAAACGCGTTCGGACCGCCTAACTAGTCCTATGACAAGTGTTATATGCCTAAACATGTTACATAATCAGTTATGTGACAAAAGTTTAGGTTACATATGCTTAATTACCAATTATACATGAAAAGGGTATTCTGGTAATTTACCTAAGGCATATAAACTACCTATCATACAACTACTTAAACGATGTGACCATAGGGTATAACCTCGGAAGGTTATGCCCTATACTAGGGTCACCTAATGTATTTGGTCGGATCCTAATGATCGACCAAACTGGGTCGGGTTCGAAGGTATAGGCGATTTATTAGATCGCCTACCCTACGACCCTAGACAACGTGGTAATCAGTGGGCATAGTCCCAAGGGACTATGACCAACGTGATTACACTCATGTTGCGAAGTTCAAACGAACTTCGCATTGACCATAACTGGTCAATGTAGAAAGTCAAACAAAGTTTGACTTTCAGACTCGAAAGACTCGAAAAGCAATAAAAGAACGAAAGAATACTTACGAAGGGTCCCCGAATGCTAATCCCGATTCAAGAATCTCAGGTATGAAACAATGGTTTCAACTTAGAGGTTCTCAAATCAGAATTCTAGTGATTTTAGCAATGGGGGGTATGGGGTATTTATAGGAATACCCGAACCGTTAAGATCGTTTCATGGAAAACGTGCCTTAATCCCATCCGTACATGTGTTGCAAAGTTATGGTGCTTAGGTGCTTAAATTCCATCCATACATGTGTTGCAAAGTTATGGTGCTTAGGTGCTTAAATTCCATCCATACATGTGTTGCAAGGTTATGGTGCCTAAGTTCCATCCTTATCCGCTGACTAAGCAAGTTTAGAATGTGTGGTTGTGAATTAAACAACGGCTAATACATCGAATCTGGTCCCGAATGCGAAAAACTGAGTTTCTGCATGTTTTCTGCCCAGAATAGGCAGTCGCGTAGCGCGACGGGTAGCCCCATAGGCCTCGCGCTACGCTAGCACCCCCCCTGAATCAGAAAGTTTCAAAATTGGCAGCAATGGTCCCTGCACGTGTTTAAGGCCTTTTTCGATGCGTTTGAACCCCGTTAACCTCATTTCAAGGCTCTAAAATGAAGTTAAAGTATAGGGAACTCAAAACATACTCAAAAATATGCCGGATAATGGTTCGTTTGGTCGTACGAACGCGATGTTCGCTTAATTACGACGGAATGCGCATAAGCGCGAAAAACGATCCAAATGACGCGACGAAAGGATTTTTCTTATGGCGAACACTAAAATAAAATATAGTCATGCTTACATAAATTTTTGGATGTCCGGATGTATTCAGAACGTAAGTTATGCGCGAAAATGCAAACTTGTGCACTTTCTGACACTTTTAGTCCCTGAATGACACAAAAGTTTATTTTAGCATACCGAACACCTCAAAGCCTATTTCTAAGCTATGTAAAGGATATTCATGGTATGTTTAACTTATGGTCATGTCCCGGAATGTCTGTTACAGTTCAAATTGGCATGCTTTCGCAGTTTGTCAAATTTAGTCCCTGTAAGCGATTTAACTTGTTTTGCCATACCAAAGCCTTCCAAAACTTATATCTAAGTTATGTAAAGGTTATTTAAGGTATGTTAAGCCTATTTCACTATTCCGGAGTGTTCGTTGCATTAAACTGGTTATATCTACGCATCAGTGCGCGTATAACCTTCCAGAAAGCGATTTAGAGCTTGAAATCGAACAAGAATTGATATGTGCAAAAGATACACATATTTTTACAAATCCCAAGTATGAAATATAATATTTCATTGGTTCGGTATTTGTTTGATGGCCGTGGAAGCACAGGTGTTACAGTCTCCCCTACTTTAGGAAATTTCGTCCCGAAATTTATTTAGAGGAAAGTTGTGAGAGCTTGAAAGCATGAAGTTGAAAAGATCGAACAACATTGGTTTGGGTTCTGAACTTCTAGTAACTTTAATAACATCATGATTGCAATGTAAGAGGGATACTTATATACAAGTATATGAAGCGTCATTGGTGCGTCCACCGTACCTCCATTACATCGTTCTCATTTCGTTATTGTTGTCACTATCGGTTCTTACACATAACAAATCTTACTGGGTTTCTGTGCACTAAATTTCATAATTATGTACGCGTCCATAATCAGACAATTCCTTGCACAGTTCACTCAGTCCATTTTATAATGTGCAGGGGAAAACCAAATGAACAATCCTGTGATGAGTGTGACTAGACCGCCATAGAGTCCTTTTAATTAAATCAATAAATGATCTAAATAGACTATCAAGGAGTCTGTCCAGCTACATCACTAGATGTCGTTCTTTAACCAAATTGTGAATCAATCTTTTTGATTAGACCACTAAAGGGTTTCTTATGAATCATGGAGCAGTACTATATAATCCAAGGGTCTTAACTATTACATAAAAGCCCATTAAGGATTGAAGGTAGTACCTTTTGAATATCCTGCTACGAATCTCTCATATGAAGATATGAAAGATCCTGCGAGGATTTGGATAACGAATATCCAGAGTATTAAAAACACAAAAATGCATAAAAGAAAACATGAGATGAATAAACACATAGTCACATAACCACAAAATTATTTAACTAGAAGTTTGTTTTGCTAACAGAGTACATGTATTTAAAGCACACTAGGAATCCATCTCGTGGATTTCATTTGGCACTTTAAACATTATCAAGAATCTAACTATAAAGATAGAAAGATTCAAAAAGAAAATTCGATTTCGATTATAAAGAATCGAAATGTTCGAATTAAGGTACTTAAGGAATCCAATTAAGGACTCTGATTTGAATGATGATTATCCACAAGGGTCTAAATATGAAGATAAAAAGATCCCATATGGATTTTAGAAGTTGCAGATGTTTTGAAACCTTGCACTGGATGTGCTTAGGTCAAAACATGATGTAAAATGCTTATGAAGTTGAGATGCTTGATATGTCAAGGCGACATATGAAGCATAATTTTGAAGGTTAAGTCAATGTATGAGGAAAATATTTTTGAAATTTATGCATGGGGTTCTTTTAAGAAAAAGGTGTTTAACGTTTTTGAAACCTTATATATAATACTTTTGAAATTATAAAGTAGTTGTAAGTATATTTATAAAAATGTTTTAAAATCATGCGAGATGAATTTTGAAATTATGTATAACGTTTTTGAAAGACATGAATGATGCTTTTTGAAATCATGCACTTGATAAAAAAATGTACTGTGTTAATATTGTTTTCAGACTATATGAAATATTTTGAAATTAGAAAGATTGGTTTTGATAACATGGCCAATGTTTTTGAAATAACATAGACAATGCATCTAGAAAAATTGTTTTCAAACTATATGAAATATTTTGAAATCATGAAGATTGTTTTGAAATACCTGTACTGTGTATGTTGAAAAATCAAAATGTAATGGGTATGAGATTTGAAAATACCCTTAGTTATCTAACCAAGGATTTAATGGCACAGACGTGCAGAAGCATGATTACTCATAATGTCACTTTATTTTCTGTACTTTGTTTCTTTGAGTGAAACGAGTACTTTAAAATTTTCGAGGGAATCATGAGCGATCATTTGAAAGAGAGAATCACAAGAGTAGTTTGTAAGGTACATAGTTCCTTGATGTAGGTATCATAGGAAAAGTCATACACACATGTAACTACACTCGTATATCAGAATTGTGAACAACAATTTATTTATTAACAAAACAGATTGTTTCACATTACAAGGAAACAAAAGAACAAAAGCGTAAGACAGCAACATCCTTTGTTCAGCTGAATGCTCATCCGTGGGTCGGATTTGCATTAGCAAGCTTTGGGCATCGGTTTCTGTAGTGGGTCAGATCCCCACAATTGTAACAGGCACCAGGTGGGTAGTGTGGTCGTGCAGCTTGACCCTGTTGCTGAGCAAGAGGCTGAGCAACTTGTTGAGCCGGGTTCTGAACTGGGCGATTCGGATTAGCAGGGATGCGGCAGGTGTTAGCAAGATGACCGGATCTTCCGCAGTTGGTGCACTGACGACACTGGAGGTGTGGTTGATGATGGCCGTTACACCTGTTGCACAAAGGTGCATTGCCAAAATAAGGCTTCTTGGCTAGTGGTTGCGCAGGCTGATTTGATGCAGCTTGGGCCTGTGCAGTAATGGCATTGTTTTGGGAAACCTTACGCTTCCTTGCCCTCTTGGATGAACTAGAATCCTTCCCATTCTTGTTTTGACCTTTCTTGCTATCCTCCTTGTCAGACGACTGTTTCTCGCCCTTGTCACCCTTCCTGTGTAATTTATTCTTCCGAATCTGCGACTCAGTCAATGTCGCTGATAACTCGATCGCCTGACGGAGTGTGGCAGGGTTACTACGAGTAAGGATGTCTTGTACCGAGTCAGGTAGGCCGTCGATGTACCTTTCGATAGCTATGTCAAGTGGGGTAACCATTGTCGGGCAAAGCAGACTCAACTCCTCAAACCTATCAGTATACGCCCTGTGCTCACCACTATCTTGCTTCAACTCATCAAATTCCTTCTCCAAAGCTCGCTGCTCATGACGAGGACAGAATTCCCTCATCATGAGAGCCCTAAGTTCCGCCCATGTCTGTGCTAGAGCAACTTCTGCACCACGATGCCTCATAATTCCGTTCCACCATGTGAGAGCCCTCTTCTGAAACACACTCGAAGAAAACTCGACCTTGCGATTGTCAGGACACTGCACGTGGCGGAAAGTATTCTCAATGCTCTCGAACCATTGAAGAAGCCCAGTCGCTCCTTCAGAACCACTAAACTTGAGTGGTTTAGCCTGGTTAAAATCCTTGTATTTGCATAGAACATTGTTGTTGTTGTTGGCTTGGTTCCATTGAGCAAAGAGGTTTGGGAATTGAGCAGCCATTTGCTGCGCAATGATTTCTGCCAATTCGGCAGTCTCTATCTGGCTTTCGCGTCGAGGAGGCATTCTGAAAGAGGAAACATGAAAGGAAACGAGAGAGAGAATTAGACGAAAAGAATGAGATGAAACAAATCTGATGAAAGCAAGGATAGTGGTCATTTGTTTGTTACCACAAAGCAACAAACGACACACAGTGACTGGTCAAAGTAAATGGGTCAAAAATAATGTATCGCGAAGACATGCTCGCCTATAAGTGAACACTCATCCCAAGAATTCCCAGGTAAGCACAACTGGTCTCGCGTCTGATGAGATGTATACGAAGTGCTTGCCTAGACAGAAAACCCAGAATACAGGCATTCACCCTTCCAGTTTGCACGTGTTCACATTATTTAAAACCCAAAACCTTGTCGAGATTTTGAAAGTTCAAAGGGGTTCAAAACCTTATAACTGAGGGTTCAAAACCTTGTAATAAATCATCCTAGAACAGATGATTAGTTTTCAAAGTGGTTTTGAAATTTATGTTCTTGTTGTGATCGTCACCTAAGGATAGGTGACGGTATTGTTTTATGACTAAACGCAAGTAAACTCGCGTTAGGGTCCTAAGAAAGTTATAGACTAGGTCAAAGCATTACTAATAACCTAATTCCCTATAACCATTTGCTCTGATACCATCTTTTCTGTCACACCCCGACCACGTAGAACATACAAAACGTGGCGGAAACATCGGGGAGTGTTGTAACAGAATTAATGTTTCACAACCATGGAAATTTAAGTTTCGTTTTATTGATTAAAAGTGTTACAATGTCTTAATTAAACAAGGAAATACAACATAATTAACTAGTCTTGCATCTTTTATTGTCACTAAAGCCCAAGTCTGCCTATGT
Organism: Helianthus tuberosus; assembly: GCA_030545235.1. NCBI lineage: Eukaryota > Viridiplantae > Streptophyta > Magnoliopsida > Asterales > Asteraceae > Helianthus > Helianthus tuberosus. The sequence goes on along the minus strand of CM060418.1, from coordinate 83,394,786 downwards.
GTATCTTGATCATCTTATGCAACAGTTCCTGAAAAACACATGTGAAAATAGGTACGTCAGCATAAAAATGCCTGTGAGATACATAGGTTTTGTGAAAATAAGATTCATGACTTATGTTTGAGAAAATGTTTAGTCATGAACCTTGTTATTTGCTTTGTCTTTTAAATCATTTGAAAAACGATATGATCAGATGATAAGTATACATAAATGTAAGGTTAAATGAATAACCAAGTAAAATATGTTTGCATAAGATAAGTTGTTTATAAATCAATGTCTTGTGAAAAGTATGTTATTTGTATGAAATGTTCTATGTCTCAAACTGAAATGATTTAAATAACGTTACGACATGTAATACCATACAAACACTTATATATAGGAAGTACCAGCGGCGTATCCACCATGCTTGTATCATATTACACACGCATCGTTACTTAATCACTTAATCAAACCAAACCAAACAATGTAAAATGTTCATGTCAAGATGTAAATCATGTCAAAATGTCTATGTCAATTATCCATGTCAAATGTCTATGTCAAATATCCATGTCAAATGTTTATAGTCCAAAAGTAGTCAAGTAATGTATAACCAAAATGATATGTATGGTAAGTAAAATTTAGACTACTTAAACCATAAGTAAAAATGTACAAAACAAAGTATTGAAGTAAAACTTGGTTTAAATCAAAGTTATGTTTTGTAAGATATATGCATGCTATACTGAATATGAACATTTATGCGGTATTGTGAAAATTCATACATCCAAGCCTTGAGACAGACGGATAACTATGTAAAAGTGAGTTATCAAGAGAATATGTATTCGGATTCGGTCATTCCTTTCATCCCCTTTCCCTGGGATGTCCGGAACGGGATTTGTCAAGTCCTATGGTACCACTACCTACTAACGAACGGCATGATCGGTGTTAATGAATGTATAGTATAGTTTAAACAAACCAAATGTCATACCAAAATGTAAGCATGTTTTATGAAGATAATGTACCTAGTATGCTAGAGTAAACATACAGGGTAGAGCTATAAAACAATGTGTCCATATGTTACTGGAACATATGCAACAGAGATGCAGTATAAAACAATGTACTAAGTATGCAAAGTCATCATACAAAGTAGAAAAGTCATGTAAAACAATGTACTAAGTATGCAAAGTCATCATACAAAGCATAGAACACCATGAAATCATGTACTATAAATGTACTAATGAACATAGCAAGTATATGATGTGAAAACAGGAAAGCACGAAAGTAACAAGTAGGCACATGTGTTTCACCCCAAAACAGTTTGGAAAACAGTAAAAGAGGGGTCTATGTACTCACTTGAGATTGCTCAGAAGTCCTAGGATAACCACCAAGCAAAGCTAGAGATCACGGAATCAAAAGGCACCTACTATAGGTAACTACATTAATAAACCTGACCTAAATCGGAAGATCGGGTAGCATTAGGGTTTGTAAACCAAACGAGTGTAGAGACTCGTGTCATTTGGTTTAACAAAGCCTACATACTAATTGAAACCTAACATAATTGTTTACGACCCAATACGACCCGTTTAGGTAGCTTATGCTACTTTAACGCGTCGTTCGCGTGAAACGCGTTCGGACCGCCTAACTAGTCCTATGACAAGTGTTATATGCCTAAACATGTTACATAATCAGTTATGTGACAAAATTTTAGGTTACATATGCTTAATTACCAATTATACATGAAAAGGGTATTCTGGTAATTTACCTAAGGCATATAAACTACCTATCATACAACTACTTAAACGATGTGACCATAGGGTATAACCTCGGAAGGTTATGCCCTATACTAGGGTCACCTAATGTATTTGGTCGGATCCTAATGATCGACCAAACTGGGTCGGGTTCGAAGGTATAGGCGATTTATTAGATCGCCTACCCTACGACCCTAGACAACGTGGTAATCAGTGGGCATAGTCCCAAGGGACTATGACCAACGTGATTACACTCACGTTGCGAAGTTCAAACGAACTTCGCATTGACCATAACTGGTCAATGTAGAAAGTCAAACAAAGTTTGACTTTCAGACTCGAAAGACTCGAAAAGCAATAAAAGAACGAAAGAATACTTACGAAGGGTCCCCGAATGCTAATCCCGATTCAAGAATCTCAGGTATGAAACAATGGTTTCAACTTAGAGGTTCTCAAATCAGAATTCTAGTGATTTTAGCAATGGGGGGTATGGGGTATTTATAGGAATACCCGAACCGTTAAGATCGTTTCATGGAAAACGTGCCTTAATCCCATCCGTACATGTGTTGCAAAGTTATGGTGCTTAGGTGCTTAAATTCCATCCATACATGTGTTGCAAAGTTATGGTGCTTAGGTGCTTAAATTCCATCCATACATGTGTTGCAAGGTTATGGTGCCTAAGTTCCATCCTTATCCGCTGACTAAGCAAGTTTAGAATGTGTGGTTGTGAATTAAACAACGGCTAATACATCGAATCTGGTCCCGAATGCGAAAAACTGAGTTTCTGCATGTTTTCTGCCCAGAATAGGCAGTCGCGTAGCGCGACGGTTACCCCCATAGGCCTCGCGCTACGCTAGCACCCCCCCTGAATCAGAAAGTTTCAAAATTGGCAGCAATGGTCCCTGCACGTGTTTAAGGCCTTTTTCGATGCGTTTGAACCCCGTTAACCTCATTTCAAGGCTCTAAAATGAAGTTAAAGTATAGGGAACTCAAAACATACTCAAAAATATGCCGGATGATGGTTCGTTTGGTCGTACGAACGCGATGTTCGCTTAATTACGACGGAATGCGCATAAGCGCGAAAAACGATCCAAATGACGCGACGAAAGGATTTTTCTTATGGCGAACACTAAAATAAAATATAGTCATGCTTACATAAATTTTTGGATGTCCGGATGTATTCAGAACGTAAGTTATGCGCGAAAATGCAAACTTGTGCACTTTCTGACACTTTTAGTCCCTGAATGACACAAAAGTTTATTTTAGCATACCGAACACCTCAAAGCCTATTTCTAAGCTATGTAAAGGATATTCATGGTATGTTTAACTTATGGTCATGTCCCGGAATGTCTGTTACAGTTCAAATTGGCATGCTTTCGCAGTTTGTCAAATTTAGTCCCTGTAAGCGATTTAACTTGTTTTGCCATACCAAAGCCTTCCAAAACTTATATCTAAGTTATGTAAAGGTTATTTAAGGTATGTTAAGCCTATTTCACTATTCCAGAGTGTTAGTTGCATTAAACTGGTTATATCTACGCATCAGTGCGCGTATAACCTTCCAGAAAGCGATTTAGAGCTTGAAATCGAACAAGAATTGATATGTGCAAAAGATACACATATTTTTACAAATCCCAAGTATGAAATATAATATTTCATTGGTTCGGTATTTGTTTGATGGCCGTGGAGGCACAGGTGTTACAGTCACTAAGGTTCAGTATGTAAATAATGTAGTGACAGCAAGCAAGTATGATGCAAGTAAGTACATGTATCAGTATTCAAGTAGCAGTTTATTCACAAGTTCAAGTAAGCACAGTAATTCAGCAGTAATTAATTACTAATTAAGTCGTACGGATACCTGGTTTAGTGCGGGTTGTCACATATCTCTGGCTCTTACAGGCCTTAGAGGCAGTGCCTGCCTGGTGCTAGTTATGACAGCACGTTTAATAGGTTATCCGTTCATTGTGCTACTGTGCGTTTGGTGCATCACGGTTGTTACAAAGGTGCTGTAAGCAAAACATGGAGTGTCAGCAAGTAAAGTATGATGCAAGTAAGTACATGTATCAGCATTCAAGTAGCAGTTTATCCACAATTTCAAGTAAGCACAGTAATTAAGCAGTAATTAATTATTAATTAAGTCGTACGGATACCTGGTTTAGTGAGGGTTGTCACACCTTATGTACCTAAATTCGAACGTTTCGGTTCCTTATAATCGAAATCGAATTTTTCTTTTAAAAATCTTTCTATCTTTATAGTTAGATTCTTGATAATGTTTAAAGTACCAAATGAAATCCAAGGAATGGATTCCTAGTGTGCTTTAAATACATGTGCTCTGTTAGCAGAACAAATTTCTAGTTAAACAATTTTGTGGTTATGTGACTATGTGTTTATGCATCTTATGTTTTCTTATATGCATTTTTGTTTTTACACTCTGGATATTCGTTATCCAAATCCTCGCAGAATCTTTCATATCTTCATATGAGGGATTCATAGCAGGATATTCAAAAGGTACTACCTTAAATCCTTAATGGGCTTCTATGTAATAGTTAAGACCCTTGGATTATATAGTACAACTCCATGATTCATAAGAGACCCTTTTGGTGGTCTAGTAAAAAAGATTGATTCACATTTTGGTTAAAGAACGACATCTAGTGATGTAGCTGAACAGACTCCTGGATAGTCTATTTAGATCATTTATTGATTTAATTAAAAAGGACCCTATGGCGGTCTAGTCACACTCATCACAGGTTTGTTCATTTGGTTTTACCCTACACATTATAAAATAGACTGTGTGAACTGTGCAAGGAATTGTCTAATTATGGACGCGTACATAATTATGAAATTTAGTGCACAGAAACCCAGTAAGATTTATTATGTGTAAGAACCGATAGTGACAACAATAACAAAATGAGAACGATGTAATGGAGGTACGGTGGACGCACCAATGACACTTCATATACTTGTATATAAGTATCCCTCTTACATTGCAAGCATGATGTTATTAAAGTTATTAGAAGTTCAAGAACCCTAACCAACGTTGTTTGATCTTTTCAACTTCATGTTTTCAAGCTCTCACAAGTTTCCTCTGATAAAATTTCGGGACGAAATTTCCTAAAGTAGGGAAGACTGTGACACCTGGGTCACTGCGACCATCAAACAAATACCAAACCAATGAAATATTGTATTTCATACTTGGGATTTGTATAAATATGTGTATCATTTGCACATATCAATTTTTGTTCAATTCCAAACTCTAAATCGCTTTCTGGAAGGTTATACGTGCACCGATGCGTAAATATAACCAGTTTAATGCAACAAACACTCTGGAATAGTGACATACGCTTAACATACCTTAAATAACCTTTACATAACTTAGAAATAAGTTTTGGAAGGTTTGGTACGCCGAAATCAAGTTAATTCGCTTACAGGGACTAAATTTGACAAACTGTGAAAGTATGCCAATTTTGTAACATCTGTGCTTGTAATCGTTATGAACAGTTCTTTTATCAATAAAAAAATGTTATTTGATCCCAATATTTGTTTTGTTATGTTTTACATTTTTCATGTTTTGACTTTTATGTAATTTCAAACTCTACATCGCTTTCTGGAGAGTTATACGCAAACTGATGCGTAAACGTAATCAGTTTAACGCGAAAAATACTCCGGAACATCAACATATACTTAACATACCTTAAATAACCTTTACATAACTTATAAATAAGTTTTAACGGCTTTGGTATGGCAAAAACAAGTTAATTCGCTTACAGGGACTAAACTTGACAAACTGCAAAAGTATGCCAATTTGAACTGTAATGAACATTCCGGAACATGACCATAAGTTAAACACACCTTAAATATCCTTTACATAGCTTAGAAATAGGCTTTGAGGGGTTCGGGGTGCTAAAATAAACTTTTGGCTCATTCAGGGACTAAAAGTGTCAAAAAGTGCACAAGTTTGCATTTTCGCGCATAACTTACATTCTGAATACATCTGGACATCCAAAAATTTATGTAAGCACTAAAATATTTTATTTTAGTGTTTGGCATGAGAAAAATCCATTCGTCGCGTCATTTGGATCGTTTTTCGCACTTGTGCGCATTCCGTCGTAATTAAGCGAACATCGCGTTCGTACGACCAAACGAACTGACATCAGACATATTTTTGAACATGTTTCAAGTCCACAATGTTTAGGCAACATTTTAGGGCCTTAAAGTTGGCTTTACGGGACTTAGAAGTGTCGGAAATGGCCTTAAACACGTGCAGGGACTGAAACTGCCATTTTGTAAACTTGTTTCTGATCTGTGCAGGCCAGGCGGCCCGCGTGAGATCCTTGTGTCCTTTACGCGGCCCGCGTCTGCCTCTCTGATCAGATTAGATCGAACAGTCAGCATGTTCCAGCTGTTTTAACCACAACCACAAGCTCACAACTTGCCTATTCAGCTGATAAGGATCAATTTGAGCTACCATAAGGTCCCGACACGTGATTGTAATCGGGGACCCTTCGTAAGTATTCTTTCGTTCTTTTCCTTATTTTATTGCTTTTCGAGTCAGAAAGTCAAATTTTGTTTGACTTTCAGCGTTGACCAGCTTATGGTCAATGCGAAGTTCGTTTGAACTTCGCAACGTGATTGTAATCACGATGGTTATAGTCCCTTGGGACTATGCCTACTGATTACCACGTTGTCTAGGGTCGTAGGGTAAGCGATCTGATAAATCGCTTATACCTTCGAACCCGACCCAGTTTGGTCGATCATTAGGATCCGACCTAAATCGCTTATACCTTCGAACCCGACCCAGTTTGGTCGATCATTAGGATCCGACCAAATACATTAGGTGACCATAGTGTATAGGGAATAACCTTCCGAGGTTATACCTTATGGTCACATCGTTTAAGTAGTTGTATGATAGGTAGTTTATATGCCTTAGGTAAATTACCAGAATACCCTTTACATGTATAATTGGTAATTTAGCATATGTAACCTAAACTTTTGTCACATAACTGATTATGCAACATGTTTAGGCATATAACACTTGTCATAGGACTAGTTAGGCGGTCCGAACGCGTTTCACGCGAACGACGCGTTAAAGTAGCATAAGCTACCTAAACGGGTCGTAATGGGTCATAAACAATTATGTTAGGTTTCATTTAGTATATAGGCTTTGTTAAACCAAAAGACACGAGTCTCTACACTCGTTTGGTTTACGAACCCTCATGCTACCCGATCTTCCGATTTAGGTCCGGTTATTAACATAGTTACCTATATTAGGTGCCGTTTGATTCCGAGATCTCTAGCATTACTTGGTGGTTATCTTTAGACATCTGAGTAATCTCAAGTGAGTACATAGACCCCTCTTTTACTGTTTTCCAAACATTTTGGGGTGGAACACATGTGCCTACTTGTTACTTTCATGCTTTCCTGTTTTCACATCATATACCTGCTATGTTTGTTAGTACATTATAGTACATCGTTTTACATTACATTTTATGCTAGGTGTGCCCATTGTGTGCATTACTTAGTACATCGTTTTACATTATATTTTATGCTAGGTGTGCCCATTGTGTGCATTACTTAGTACATCGTTTTACATTACATTTCATGCTAGGTGTGCCCATTTACTTAGTACATCGTTTTACATTACATTTCATGCTAGGTGTGCCCATTGCGTGCATTACTTAGTACATCGTTTTACATTACATTTCACGCTACGTATGTTCATTTGATTACATACTTAGTGCATCGTTTTCACATGCTTACATTTTTGGTATGACATTTGGTTTGTTTAACATGGAACAATACATTCATTAACACCGATCATGCCGTTCATTAGTAGGTAGTGGTACCATAGGAATTGACAACTCCCGTTCCGGACATCCTGGGTATGGGGATGAAAGGAATGACCGAATTCGATATACATAATTTAGATAAACCTTTAATTTGTTTAAGGGTTTATCGCCACAGTCTCAAGGCTTGGATGTATGCATTTTAACAATACCGCATAGATGTTTGTATCAGTATAGCATGCATTTGTTACACAAAACATAACTTTGATTTAAACTATGTTTTACTTCAATACCTTGTTTTTGTGCATTTTACATATGGTTTAGTTGATATATTTCACTACCATACATGACATTTTGGTTACACAGTACATGATCTACATTGAACATAAACATTTTGACATTGATATACACATTTGGTGGTTTACATTGGACATAGACATTTTGATATGGTTTACACAATAACACTTGACAATTGGTTTGTACATGAACAAGTTATATTGGTAGTTGTTTGGGTAAGTGATTTGAGTAACGAGGTGTGTGTAATATGATACAAACATGGTGGATACGCCGCTGGTACTTCCTATATATAAGTGTTTGTATAATATTACATAGCGCAACGTTATTTAAATCATTTCAGTATAGACATATTACATTTTATACACATAACATACTTTTCACAAGACATTGTTTTACAAAACAGTTTATTTTATACAATTCATTTTACATGGTTATTCATTTAACCTTACATTTATTTATACATATCAACTGATCTTATCGTTTTTCAAATGATTTACAAGACAAAGCAAATTACAAAGTTCATGACTAAACATTTTCTTAAACACAAGTCATGAATCCTATTTTCATAAAACCTATGTATCTCACAGGCATTTTTATGCTGACGTACCTATTTTCACATGTGTTTTCAGGAGCTTTTCCGTAGGATGTTGATCATGACACTAGGGCGGACCTGTGCCTTAGAGACTAAAAACGAAGATAGACTTGTTTTATTATGTTATAAACTCTGTATTTCTGTTTAAAACAATGTAACACTCTTGTTTAATAAATAAAATACAACTTGTATGCCATGGTTATGAAACAATTTATTCTGTTACGACACGCCCCGATGTTTCCGCCGCGATTTGTTGTTTTACGCGGTCGGGGTGTGACAGATGAGTTGGTATCAGAGCCAATGGTTATAGGGAATTAGGTTATTAGTAATGCTTTGACCTAGGCTATAACTTTTCTAGGACCCTAACACAAATTATTTGTGTTTAGATCTTAAAACATGTACATCACCTATCCTTAGGTGATTATCAAAACAAGAACCAAATTTTTCCGAAACGATTTTTGAAAAACAATCATCTATTTTTGAATAATTTATTACAAGGTTTTGAACCCTCTATTATAAGGTTTTGAACCCTCTGTTATATGGTTTTGAACCCCTTTGAGTTTTCAAAATCTCGTCAAGGTTTTGGGTTTTAAATAATGTGAACACGTGCAAACTGGAAGGGTGAATGCCTGTATTCTGGGTTTTCTGTCTAGGCAAGCACTTCGTATACATCTCATCAGACGCGAGACCAGTTGTGCTTACCTGGGAATTCTTGGGATGAGTGTTCACTTATAGGCGAGCATGTCTTCATGATACATTATTTTTGACCCATTTACTTTGATTAGTCACTGTGTGTCGTTTGTTTGCTTGGTAATGCGGACAAATGACCACCATCTTTGCTTTTGTTGATTTTGTTTCATCTCATTCTCTTCATCCAATCATCTCACTCGTTTTCTTTCATGTTTTCCTCTTTTAGAATGCCTCCTCGACGCGAAAACCAGATAGCAACTGCCGAGCTGGCAGAAATCATTGCGCAGCAGATGGCTGCTCAATTTCCAAATCTCTTTGCTCAATGGAACCAAGTCAACAACAACAACAATGTTCCATGCAAATACAAGGATTTTAACCAGGCTAAACCACTCAAGTTTAGTGGTTCTGAGGGAGCGACTGGGCTTCTTTAGTGGTTCGAGAGCATTGAGAATACTTTCCGCCACGTGCAGTGTCCGGATAATCGCAAGGTCGAGTTTTCTTCGAGCGTGTTTCAGAAGAGGGCTCTCACATGGTGGAACGGGATTATGAGAGACAGGGGTGCAGAAGTTGCTCTCGCACAGACATGGGCTGAACTTAGAGCCCTTATGATGAGGGAATTCTGTCCTCGTCATGAGCAGCGAGCTTTGGATAAGGAATTTGATGATTTGAAGCAAGATAGTGGTGAGCACAGGGCATATACTGACAGGTTTGAGGAGTTGAGTCTGCTTTGCCCAACTATGGTTACCCCACTCGACAAGGCTATCGAAAGATACATCGATGGCCTACCTGACTCGGTACAAGACATCCTTACTAGTAGTAACCCTACCACACTCCGTCAGGCAATCGAGTTATCAGCGACACTGACTGAGTCACAGATCCGGAAGAACAAGTTACACAGGAAGGGTGACAAGGGCAAGAAACAGTTGGCTGACAAGGAAGATAGCAAGAAAGGTCAAAACAAGAATGGAAAGAACTCTGGTTCTTCGAAGAGGTCAAGGAAGCGTAAGGCTTCCCAAAATTTTGCTGTCACTGCCCAAGCTAATCAGGCAGCTCCCAACCAACCCGCACAGCCGCCAACAAAGAAACCCTATTCAGGGAATGCACCTTTGTGCAATAGATGCAACAGTCACCATCAGCCGCAACATCAGTGCCGTTTCTGTACTAGCTGTGGGAAGTCAGGTCATCTTGCCGATGTTTGTCGGTTTGCTCAGAATCACGCAGTTCAGAACCCGGCTCAACAAGTTGCTCAGCCTCCTGCTCTGCAACAGGGTCAAGCTGCACGACCATATTACCCACCGGGTGCTTGTTATAATTGTGGGGATCTGACCCATTACAGAAATCGGTGCCCAAGGCTGGCTAACCAGAACCAGAACCAGAATCAGGCTCAGGCTCCGGCTCGAGGCCGAGCCTTTAACATGAATGCCCAAGAGGCGCAGGCGGACGATAATGTGGTGAACGGTACGTTCTTTATTAATAATCAGCCTGCATCTGTTCTCTTTGATTCGGGTGCCGATAAGAGTTTTGTGTCATTGTCTTTTGAGCCAATGCTTCGCGTGTCTAGAACAAAACTAGGAAAACCTTTGACAGTAGAAGTTGCTAGCGGTGAACCAATTATTCTTGATTCTGTTCTACGCAACTGCCAGTTGAACCTAAACGATCATCTTTTTCCTATCGACCTCACGCCAATGCAACTTGGAAGCTTCGATGTCATTGTGGGTATAGATTGGTTATCCAAGCATCACGCAGAGGTAGTTTGTTTCGAGAAGATCGTTCGTGTGCCGCTTTCAACAGGCGAGATCCTACAGGTGCATGGTGAGAAACCTACCGGTGGTCTCAAACTCATGTCTTGTTTTAAAGCTCAGAAATATCTGCGGAAGAACTATGTGGCTTTCTTAGCACATGTTACAGAAGATAAAGGCAAGGGTAAGTCTATTTCAGATATTCCTGTCGTTCGGGATTATTCTGAAGTATTCCCTGAAGATTTACCTGGTCTACCTCCATCACGCCAAGTCGAGTTCCGCATTGATCTCGTACCTGGTGCAAATCCCATTGCCAGAGCTCCATATCGTCTTGCACCGTCTGAGATGCAAGAGTTATCTAAACAGCTTCAGGAGCTCTCTGACAAAGGTTTTATCCGTCCCAGCTTTTCACCTTGGGGTGCTCCCATTCTTTTTGTCAAGAAGAAGGATGGATCTTTTAGGATGTGTATCGATTACCGTGAGCTTAACAAGCTTACCATCAAGAATCGATATCCCCTACCTCGCATAGACGACGTCTTTGATCAGTTACAGGGCGCTTCTTATTTCTCGAAGATTGATCTGCGATCTGGATATCATCAACTTCGCGTGCATGAAGAAGATATTCCCAAGACAGCGTTCCGTACTCGTTATGGGCATTATGAGTTCACAGTCATGCCATTCGGTTTGACTAATGCTCCTGCTGTTTTCATGGACTTAATGAATAGGGTCTGCAAACCTTATTTGGATCAGTTCGTCATTGTTTTTATTGACGACATCTTGATTTACTCTAAGACGCGAGCTGATCACGAGCAGCATCTTCGTCTTACTCTGGAACTCCTGAAGAAAGAGCAACTTTTCGCCAAATTCTCCAAGTGCGAATTTTGGCTTAAAGAAGTTCAATTCTTAGGACATATTATCAACGAACGAGGTATTCAAGTAGATCCCTCCAAGATCAGTGCGATTAAGGATTGGGATATGCCTACTACTCCTACTGAAGTTCGTTCTTTTCTTGGTCTAGCGGGTTATTATCGCCGCTTTATTGAAAACTTCTCAAAGATTGCAGTTCCTCTAACTGCTCTAACTCAGAAGAACAAACCCTTTGGTTGGGGATTCAAACAAGAGGAAGCTTTTCAACACTTGAAGCAGAAGCTTTGCGATGCGCCTGTTCTATCATTGCCTGAGGGTGATGATGATTTTGTCGTGTATTGCGATGCATCTAAATTGGGCCTTGGTTGCGTTCTGATGCAAAGGAACAAAGTCATAGCCTATGCATCTAGGCAGTTGAAGATACATGAGAAGAACTACACCACTCATGATCTTGAGTTGGGTGCAGCTGTTTTCGCTCTAAAGATCTGGAGACACTATTTGTACGGTACAAAATGTGTGGTTTTCACGGACCACAAAAGTCTTCAGCATATCTTCAATCAGAAAGAACTCAACATGAGGCAACGGCGTTGGATTGAGCTTTTAAACGACTATGACTGCGAAATTCGCTACCATCCTGGTAAGGCGAATGTCGTAGCCGATGCATTGAGTCGTAAGGAACGTACTAAGCTTCATTGTGTACGTGTTCAATCTGTTATTCAAGCTCGATCTGATATCCAAGCACGCATTTCTCAGGCTCAACAATCTTGTGTTTCACAAGGTTTGATGGATTAGGAATTTCCCTATCACATAACACCTGCTCTGGAACTGAAGGACAATGGATCGTATTACTTCATGGACCGTTTGTGGGTCCCAAGTCAGGATGATCTTCGTACTTTGCTTATGGATGAAGCCCATAAGTCTCGTTATTCTATTCATCCGGGCTCAGATAAGATGTATAAGGATCTTCGTATTCAGTATTGGTGGCCTGGTATGAAGAAAGACATTGCCTTATACGTATCAAAATGCCTTACTTGTCTTAAGGTTAAGGCTGAACATCAACGTCCTTCGGGTTTATTGGTGCAACCAGAGATCCCAGTTTGGAAATGGGAAAACATTACTATGGATCTTGTTACTAAACTTCCACGCACAAAGAAAGGTCATGATGCCATCTGGGTAGTCGTTGATCGTCTTACAAAGTCAGCACATTTCTTGCCAATCCGTGAAGACTTTCCTGCTGACAGACTTGCTCAAATCTATGTGGATGAAATTGTAGCTCGACATGGTGTTCCGTTGAACATCATTTCTGACAGAGATGCTCGTTTCACTTCTCGTTTTTGGAGAACCATGCAATCTGCTATGGGGACCCAACTTAATCTGAGCACAGCTTATCATCCGCAAACGGATGGTCAATCTGAGAGAACAATCCAGACTCTGGAGGATATGCTTAGAGCTTGTGTGATCGATTTTGGTAGTAGTTGGGATTCACATCTTAAATTGATTGAATTCTTCTACAACAACAGTTATCACACCAGCATCAAAATGGCTCCTTTCGAGCCTCTCTATGGTCGAAAATGTCGTTCACCAGTCTGCTGGAATGAGATCGGCGAGGCTCAACTTACTGGACCTGCCCTCATTTTAGAGACAACTGACAAGGTCAAGAAAGTTCGCGATAACCTTCAGACAGCTATGAGCCGTCAAAAGAGTTACGCGGATCCAAAACGCAAACCCTTGGAATTTCAAGTCGGTGATCGAGTATTAGTTAAGGTCTCACCTTGGAAAGGTGTGATCAGATTTGGAAAGAAAGGAAAACTTGCACCTAGATACGTTGGACCATTCAAGATCGTCGAAAGAATCGGTAAGGTAGCCTACAGACTTGAGTTACCTCCGGAACTTGGAAATGTTCATCCAACTTTTCACGTGTCCAATCTCAAGAGGTGTTTAGCTAATGAGAACCTCCACATACCGCTTGACGAAATTCGTGTTGGCAAAACAGTGAAATTTGTTGAGAAGCCAGTGGAAATCATGGAACGTGAAGTCATGTGGCTTAAAAGCAAGCGCATTCCTTTGGTCAAAGTTCGCTGGGAAGCTAAACGTGGACCTGAGTTTACTTGGGAACGCGAAGATCAAATGAAGGCGAAATATCCACATCTTTTTCCACGAGTTTCCTCTAAATAAATTTCGGGACGAAATTTCCACAAGTAGGGGAGACTGTAACATCTGTGCTTGTAATCGTTATGAACAGTTCTTTTATCAATAAAACAATGTTATTTGATCCCAATGTTTGTTATGTTATGTTTTACATTTTTCATGTTTTGACTTTTATGTAATTTCAAACTCTACATCGCTTTCTGGAGAGTTATACGCAAACTGATGCGTAAACGTAATCAGTTTAACGCGACAAATACTCCGGAACATCAACATATACTTAACATACCTTAAATAACCTTTACATAACTTAGAAATAAGTTTTAAAGGCTTTGGTATGGCAAAAACAAGTTAATTCGCTTACAGGGACTAAACTTGACAAACTGCGAAAGTATGCCAATTTGAACTGTAATGAACATTCCGGAACATGACCATAAGTTAAACACACCTTAAATATCCTTTACATAGCTTAGAAATAGGCTTTGAGGGGTTCGGGGTGCTAAAATAAACTTTTGGCTCATTCAGGGACTAAAAGTGTCAAAAAGTGCACAAGTTTGCATTTTCGCGCATAACTTACGTTCTGAATACATCTGGACATCCAAAAATTTATGTAAGCACTAAAATATTTTATTTTAGTGTTTGGCATGAGAAAAATCCATTCGTCGCGTCATTTGGATCGTTTTTCGCACTTGTGCGCATTCCGTCGTAATTAAGCGAACATCGCGTTCGTACGACCAAACGAACTGACATCAGACATATTTTTGAACATGTTTCAAGTCCACAATGTTTAGGCAACATTTTAGGGCCTTAAAGTTGGCTTTACGGGTCTTAGAAGTGTCGTAAATGGCCTTAAACACGTGCAGGGACTGAAACTGCCATTTTGTAAACTTGTTTCTGATCTGTGCAGGCCAGGCGGCCCGCGTGAGATCCTTGTGTCCTTTACGCAGCCTGCGTCCGCCTCTCTGATCAGATTAGATCGAACAGTCAGCATGTTCCAGCTGTTTTAACCACAACCACAAGCTCACAACTTGCCTATTCAGCTGATAAGGATCAATTTGAGCTACCATAAGGTCCCGACACTTGTACGGTTGGGATTAAGGCACGTTTTCCATGAAACGATCTTAACGGTGGACCGAATACTATAAATACCCCACCCCCATGCTTCAAAATCACTAGAATTTTGATTTGAGAAACTCTAAGTTGAAACCTTTGTTTCATACCTGAGATTTTTGAATCGAGATTAGCATTCGGGGACCCTTCGTAAGTATTCTTTCGTTCTTTTCCTTATTTTATTGCTTTTCGAGTCAGAAAGTCAAACTTTGTTTGACTTTCAGCGTTGACCAGCTTATGGTCAATGCGAAGTTCGTTTGAACTTCGCAACGTGATTGTAATCACGATGGTTATAGTCCCTTGGGACTATGCCTACTGATTACCACGTTGTCTAGGGTCGTAGGGTAAGCGATCTGATAAATCGCTTATACCTTCGAACCCGACCCAGTTTGGTCGATCATTAGGATCCGACCTAAATCGCTTATACCTTCGAACCCGACCCAGTTTGGTCGATCATTAGGATCCGACCAAATACATTAGGTGACCATAGTGTATAGGGAATAACCTTCCGAGGTTATACCTTATGGTCACATCGTTTAAGTAGTTGTATGATAGGTAGTTTATATGCCTTAGGTAAATTACCAGAATACCCTTTACATGTATAATTGGTAATTTAGCATATGTAACCTAAACTTTTGTCACATAACTGATTATGCAACATGTTTAGGCATATAACACTTTTCATAGGACTAGTTAGGCGGTCCGAACGCGTTTCACGCGAACGACGCGTTAAAGTAGCATAAGCTACCTAAACGGGTCGTAATGGGTCGTAAACAATTATGTTAGGTTTCATTTAGTATATAGGATTTGTTAAACCAAAAGACACGAGTCTCTACACTCGTTTGGTTTACGAACCCTCATGCTACCCGATCTTCCGATTTAGGTCCGGTTATTAACATAGTTACCTATATTAGGTGCCGTTTGATTCCGAGATCTCTAGCATTACTTGGTGGTTATCTTTAGACATCTGAGCAATCTCAAGTGAGTACATAGACCCCTCTTTTACTGTTTTCCAAACATTTTGGGGTGGAACACATGTGCCTACTTGTTACTTTCATGCTTTCCTGTTTTCACATCATATACCTGCTATGTTTGTTAGTACATTATAGTACATCGTTTTACATTACATTTTATGCTAGGTGTGCCCATTGTGTGCATTACTTAGTACATCGTTTTACATTATATTTTATGCTAGGTGTGCCCATTGTGTGCATTACTTAGTACATCGTTTTACATTACATTTCATGCTAGGTGTGCCCATTGTGTGCATTACTTAGTACATCGTTTTACATTACATTTCACGCTACGTATGTTCATTTGATTACATACTTAGTGCATCGTTTTCACATGCTTACATTTTTGGTATGACATTTGGTTTGTTTAACATGGAACAATACATTCATTAACACCGATCATGCCGTTCGTTTGTAGGTAGTGGTACCATAGGAATTGACAACTCCCGTTCCGGACATCCTGGGTATGGGGATGAAAGGAATGACCGAATTCGATATACATAATTTAGATAAACCTTTAATTTGTTTAAGGGTTTATCGCCACAGTCTCAAGGCTTGGATGTATGCATTTTAACAATACCGCATAGATGTTTGTATCAGTATAGCATGCATTTGTTACACAAAACATAACTTTGATTTAAACTATGTTTTACTTCAATACCTTGTTTTTGTGCATTTTACATATGGTTTAGTTGATATATTTCACTATCATACATGACATTTTGGTTACACAGTACATGATCTACATTGAACATAAACATTTTGACATTGATATACACATTTGGTGGTTTACATTGGACATAGACATTTTGATATGGTTTACACAATAACACTTGACAATTGGTTTGTACATGAACAAGTTATATTGGTAGTTGTTTGGGTAAGTGATTTGAGTAACGAGGTGTGTGTAATATGATACAAACATGGTGGATACGCCGCTGGTACTTCCTATATATAAGTGTTTGTATAATATTACATAGCGCAACGTTATTTAAATCATTTCAGTATAGACATATTACATTTTATACACATAACATACTTTTCACAAGACATTGTTTTACAAAACAGTTTATTTTATACAATTCATTTTACATGGTTATTCATTTAACCTTACATTTATTTATACATATCAACTGATCTTATCGTTTTTCAAATGATTTACAAGACAAAGCAAATTACAAAGTTCATGACTAAACATTTTCTTAAACACAAGTCATGAATCCTATTTTCATAAAACCTATGTATCTCACAGGCATTTTTATGCTGACGTACATATTTTCACATGTGTTTTCAGGAGCTTTTCCGTAGGATGTTGATCATGACACTAGGGCGGACCTGTGCCTTAGAGACTAAAAACGAAGATAGACTTGTTTTATTATGTTATAAACTCTGTATTTCTGTTTAAAACAATGTAACACTCTTGTTTAATAAATAAAATACAACTTGTATGCCATGGTTATGAAACAATTTATTCTGTTACGACACGCCCCGGCATTTCCGCCGCGATTTGTTGTTTTACGCGGTCGGGGTGTGACAAATTTGAACTGTAACAGACATTCCGGAACATGACCATAAGTTAAACACACCTTAAATATCCTTTATATAGCTTAGAAATAGGCTTTGAGGGGTTCGGTGTGCTAAAATAAACTTTTGGCTCATTCAGGGACTAAAAGTGTCAAAAAGTGCACAAGTTTGCATTTTCGCGCATAACTTACGTTCTGAATACATCCGGACATCCAAAAATTTATGTAAGCACTAAAACATTTTATTTTAGTGTTTGGCATAAGAAAAATCCATTCGTCGCGTCATTTGGATCGTTTTTCGCGCTTATGCGCATTCCGTCGTAATTAAGCGAACATCGCGATCGTACGGCCAAACGAACCGACATCCGAGATATTTTTGAGCACATTTTAAGTTCCCTATACTTTAACTTCATTTTAGAGCCTTGAAATGAGGTTAACGGGGTTCAAACGCATCGAAAATAGCTTAAACGGGCTGCAGGGACCATTTCTGCCATTTTTGAAACATTTCTGAAACTGGTGTATGGTAGCGTAGCGCGAGCCCTAAGGGCCTTACCAGTTGCGCTACGCGACTGCCTAACCTGAACAGAAACATTGTATTTGGTCCATTTTCACTTTTGCACATGGTTTTGGGACAATCTATGGGCTCAAATGGTTTTCCAAAACCACTATCTTGAGGTGTATGGCCAAGATCAAAGCACGGTTAACGAGGAACGATCTTAACAGCTCTACGAATCCTATAAATACCCCTTGCCTTAATTTGCCAAAACCCACAAGAATCTTGATTTGAGAAGCTCTAAGTTGAAACCTTTGTTTCATACCTGGGCTACTTGGATCGAGGTTAGCATTCGGGGACCCTTTGTAAGTGTTCCTTCGTTCTTTTATTGCTTTCCGAGTCCGAAAGTCAAACTTTGTTTGACTTTCTGCATTGACCAGTTTATGGTCAATGCGAAGTTCGTTTGAACTTCGCAACGTGAGCGTAATCACGATGGTTATAGTCCCTTGTGACTATGCCTACTGATTACCACGTTGTCTAGGCTCAGTGACGAGCCGTAGTTTTGGTCAAAATGCGTATTCGTGCGTATTTTGTAACCAAACTACTCTTAGGTATCAAAACCGTTTGTTTTGATACCAAACTTATTTTTAAACTTAGTTAAGCATGTTTTAACATGCTTAGCTCGTCACTTTTAGATTTGTGCTTGTCTTGGGTCGTAAGGGTAAGCGATCTAATAAATTGGTTATACCTTCGAACCTGACCCATTTGGTCGATCATTAGGATCCGACCAAATACCTTAGGTGACCATAGTGTATAGGGAATAACCTTCCGAGGTTATACCTTATGGTCACTTCGTTTAAGTAGTTGTATGATAGGTAGTTTATATGCCTTAGGTAAATTACCAGAATACCCTTTTCATGTATAATTGGTAATTAAGCATTTGTAACCTAAAATTTTGTCACATAACTAATTTTGTAACATGTTTAGGCATATAACACTTGTCATAGGGCTAGTTAGACGTCTCAAGTGCGCTTTTGCGCGCACGACGCGTTAAAGTAGCATAAGCTACCTAAACCGGTCGTAATGGGTCGTAAGCACTTAGGTTAGGTTTCATTTAGTATGTAGGCTTTGTTAAACCATATTACACGAGTCTCCATACTCGTTTGGTTTACGAACCCTTATTCTATCCGATCTTCCGATATAGGTCCGGTTTATTAACATAGTTACCTATATTAGGTGCCGTTTGATATCCGTGATCTCTAGCATTGTTTGGTTGTTACTCAAGGACTACTAAGCAATCTCAAGTGAGTACATAGACCCCTCTTTTACTGTTTTCCAAACTGTTTTGGGGTGAAACACATGTGCCTACTTGTTACTTTCATGCTTTCCTGTTTTCACATCATATACTTCCTATGTTCATTAGTACATTTATAGTACATGATTTCATTACATTTTATGCTATGTATGCCCATTGCGTGCGTACTTAGTACATTGTTTTACATTTACATTTTTATGCTATGTATGTCCATTTGTTGCATACTTAGTACAGTTGTTTTCATCACATGTTTACGTTTTGGTATGACATTTGGGTTGTTTAACATGGAACAATACATTCATTAACATTGATCACGCCGTTCGTTAGTAGGTAGTGGTACCATAGGAATTGACAACTCCCGTTCCTGAAATCCTGGGTAGGTTTGGATTGGAAGGAATGACCGAATTCGATATACATAACTTAGATAAACCTTTAAATTGTTTAAGGGTTTATCGCCACAGTCTCAAGGCTTGGATGTATGCATTTTCACAACACCGCATAGATGTTCGTATCAGTATAGCATGCATTTCCACAAAACATAGCTTTGATTTAAACCATGTTTTACTTCAATACTTTGTTTTTGTGCATATGGTTTAGTTGATATATTTCACTAGCCATACATATCATTTTGGTTACACATTACATGATTTACATTTGACACATAAACATTATTGACATTGGTTATACATTACATGATTTACATTTGACACATAAACATTATTGACATTGGTTATACATTACATGATTTACATTTTGACATAAACATTTTGACATATTATTCAATACATTTGGCAATTGGTTTAAACATAAACATCTTACGTTGTTGGTTTGGTTTAAGTAAGTGATTTAAGTAACGAGGTGTGTGTAATATGATACAAGCATGGTGGATACGCCGCTGGTACTTCCTATATATAAGTGATTGTATGGTATTACATATCATAGCGTTATTTGAATCATTTCAATTTGGACATATAACATATTATACAAATAACATACTTTTCACAATACACTGTTTTACAAACAACTTAATTTATACAAAATCATTTCACATGGTTATCCACTTAACCATGTATTATTCTTTTATACATATATATCATTTGGTTTATTTATCACTTTTCAAATGCTTTACAAGACAAAGCAAATTACAAGGTTCATGACTAAACATTTTCTTAAAACATAAGTCATGAATTCTTTTTTCACAAAACCTATGTATCTCACAGGCATTTTTATGCTGGCGTACCTATTTTCACATGTGTTTTCAGGAGATGATGCATAGGACTTATCAAGAAACACTTAGGCGGACTTGGGCCTTAGTGACAATAAAAGATGCAAGACTAGTTATTTATGTTATGTTTCTTTGATTGTCAAGACATTGTAACTCTTTTATTTAATAAAACAATATTTCAATTTCCATGTGTTATGAAACAATGATTCTGTTACAACACTCCCCGACGTTTCCGCCACGTTTTGTTGTTTTACGTGGTCGGGGTGTGACAGAAAAGTTGGTATCAGAGCTCATGGTTATAGGGAATTAGGTTATTAGTAATACTTTGACCTAGTCTATAACCTTCTTAGGACCCTAACGCAAGTTTACTTGGGTTTAGTCATAAAACAATACTGTCACCTATCCTTAGGCGACAACTACAACAAGAACATAAACTTCAAAACCGCTTTGAAAACTAATCATCTGTTCTAGGATGATTGATTACTAGGTTTTGAACCCTCTATTGTAAGGTTTTGAACCCTCTGTTATATGGTTTTGAACCCCTTTGAATTTTCAAAATCTCGTCAAAGTTTGGGTCTTATAATGTGAACATGTGCAAACTGGAAGAGTGAATGCCTGTACCGTGAGTTTTCTGTCGAAGGCTAGAGTGTTCGTACAAATCCGCAGTATCGGACCAGTCACTCTTACCTGGGAACTCTTGGGGTGAGTGTTCACTTATAGGCGAGCATGTCTTCAGTGATACATTAATAAGACCTGTTTACTTTGATTAGTCACCGTCTCATTTGTTTGCCTTAGGTAACAAACAAATGATTGCAAATTCTTATGCATTGCCATTCTGTATTGTTTATCCGATGACGTTTCACTTGTTTCTTCCTATGTCTTTCATTTCCTTCTAGAATGTCTCTTCCTCTCAGCGACGGTCAAATGTCCGAGCAAACAGCCAAATTTGCCCAACAAATAGGCGAAGTGATTCTGAAGTCTGTGGATTTAGGCATTGCCATGTCTCTTCTCAACAATGAAGCCTCTCGTCTCAACAATGAAGCCACTCAAGAGTCACCAAAGGAAGCAGAAGTCAAGCCTGCACCAAAATCAAGGAAGCGTAAGGCTTCAAGGAAACCCGCAGCAGTTGCACCTAATCAAGCGGGACCTAGCCAAGTGACAGCACTACCAGCCAGGAAGCCATACAACGGAACTGCACCCTTGTGCAACCAATGTAGCCTTCATCATCATGCTAGTGTGAAGTGCCGCAAATGCCAGATTTGTGGACTTAAAGGTCATACAGCAAAAGTTTGTCGAGCAGCAGTACCAAATCAAATAGGACCCAATCGGGTGGCAACACCACCTGTTAAGAAGCAATACAAGGGAACAGCCCCAATATGCGACAAATGTAATGCACACCACTTAGCTCACCTACAGTGTCGTTTGTGTGCATCATGTGGGCGACTCGGTCACCTGGCAAATGCTTGTCGATTTACCCCAAACCAAAGTGGTCCAAATCAACCACAAGTCAACCCTACTCAAGCTCGTTTTCCGCCTGGTACTTGCTACAACTGTGGCGAGACGAGCCATTACAGGAACAACTGCCCGAAGATTGTCAGTGCAAATCCAACCCTTGGATAAGCAATTGGCTGAACAAAGGATGTTGCTGTCTTATGCCTTTGTTTCTTTTGTTTTCTTGTAATGTGAAACAATCTGTTTTGTTCATAAATAAATTGTTGTTCACAATTCTGATATACAAGTGTAGTTACATAAGTGTATGGAAATTCTCTATAATACCTGTACTAAGGAACTATGATCCTTACAAACTACTCTTGTGATTCTCCCTTTCAAATGATCGCTCATGATTCCCTCGAAAATTTTAAGTACTCGTTTCACTCTAAGAAACAAAGTACAGAAAATAAAGTGACATTATGAGTAATCGTGCTTTTTGCACATCTATGCCATTAAATCCTTGGTTAGATAACTAAGGATATTTTCAATCTCATACCCATTATGTTCCGATTTTTTTTTTCAACATGCATAACATAAGTTTTCCAAAACAAACCTCCATGATTTCAAAAACATCGTCTACGTTTCAAAAATAACCTTCATGACTTCAAAATGTTATTAATACAGTATATATCAAATGCATGACTTCAAAAGCATCATTCATGTTTTCAAAAAAACCTTATACATAATTTCAAAATTTATCTTGCATGATTTTAAAAACATTTTTTGTAAATATATCTACCTAATACACCTACTTCATGATTTCAAAAGTATTATATATAAGGTTTCAAAAACATTAAACACATTTTTCTTAAAAGAACCCCATGCATAGTTTTCAAAAATATTTTCCTCATACATTGACTTAACTTTCAAATTTCGCTTCATATGTCGCCTTGGCATATCTGGCATCTCAACTTCATAAGCATTTTACTTCATGTTTTGACATAAGCACATCCAGTGCAAGGTTTCAAAACATCTTCAACTTCTAAAATCCATATGGGATCTTTTTATCTTCACAATTAGACCCTTGTGGATGATTATCATTCAAATCAGAGTCCTTAATTGGATTCCTTATTTACCTAAATTCGAACGTTTCGGTTCCTTATAATCGAAATCGAATTTTTCTTTTAAAAATCTTTCTATCTTTATAGTTAGATTCTTGATAATGTTTAAAGTACCAAATGAAATCCAAGGAATGGATTCCTAGTGTGCTTTAAATACATGTGCTCTGTTAGCAGAACAAATTTCTAGTTAAACAATTTTGTGGTTATGTGACTATGTGTTTATGCATCTTATGTTTTCTTATATGCATTTTTGTTTTTACACTCTGGATATTCGTTATCCAAATCCTCGCAGAATCTTTCATATCTTCATATGAGGGATTCGTAGCAGGATATTCAAAAGGTACTACCTTAAATCCTTAATGGGCTTCTATGTAATAGTTAAGACCCTTGGATTATATAGTACAACTCCATGATTCATAAGAGACCCTTTTGGTGGTCTAGTAAAAAAGATTGATTCACATTTTGGTTAAAGAACGACATCTAGTGATGTAGCTGAACAGACTCCTGGATAGTCTATTTGTAACAACTGTGCTTGTAATCACTATGAACAGTTCTGTTATCAATAAAACAATGTTATTTGATCCCAATGTCTGTTTTGTTATGTTGTACATTTTTCATGTTTTGACTTTTATGTAATTTCAAACTCTACATCGCTTTCTGGAGAGTTATACGCAAACTAGTGCGTAAACGTACTCAGTTTAATGCGAGAAATACTCCGGAACATCAACATATACTCAACATACCTTAAATAACCTTTACATAACTTAGAAATAAGTTTTGAAGGCTTTGGTATGGCAAAAACAAGTTAATTCGCTTACAGGGACTAAATATGACAAACTGCGAAAGTATGTCAATTTGAACTGTAACGAACATTCCGGAACATGACCATAAGTTAAACACACCTTAAATATCCTTTACATAGCTTAGAAATAGGCTTTGAGGGGTTTGGTGTGCTAAAATGAACTTTTGGAACATTCAGGGACTAAAAGTGTCAAAAAGTGCACAAGTTTGCATTTTCGCGCATAACTTACGTTCTGAATACATCTGGACATCCAAAAATTTATGAAAGCATGACTATATTTTATTTTAGTGTTCGCCTTAAGAAAAATCCATTTGTCGCGTCATTTGGATCGTTTTTCGCGCTTATGCGCATTCCGTCGTACTTAAGCGAACATCGCGTTCGTACGACCAAACGAACCATCATCCGGCATATTTTTGAACATGTTTTGAGTTCCCTATACTTTAACTTCATTTTAGAGCCTTGAAATGAGGTTAACGGGGTTCAAACGCATCGAAAATCGCTTAAAACACGTGCAGGGACCATTTCTGCAAAATCTGCCAAAACAGGGGCCTAGCGTGACGCGAGGGTCCTTAGCGTCACGCGAGCCCCTATCTGGACCAGATTCAGTGTTTTTATCACAAGTTGCAGCCAATTAAACCACAACCACATGTTTGCAACTTGCTTAATCACTAAGATTAGGAGCATATGTGGCTCCATAACCTTTGTGACAAGTGTACGCACGAGATTAAGGCACGATAATCGACAAACGATCCTAACGGTTACCCGAATACTATATATACCCCATGCCTTTCATTGTTTTAAGGCACAAGAATCTTATTAGTTGTGTTCTAAGTTGAAACCTTGTTTCATACCTGAACTATACTGATCTAGATTAGCATTCGGGGACCCTTCGTAAGTATTCTTTCGTTCTTTTCCTTATTTTTACTGCTTTTCGAGTCAGAAAGTCAAACTTTGTTTGACTTTCAGCGTTGGCCAGTAATGGTCAATGCGAAGTTCGTTAGAACTTCGCAACGTGATTGTAATCACGATGGTTATAGTCCCTTGGGACTATGCCTACTGATTACCACGTTGTCTAGGGTCGTAGGGTAAGCGATCTGATAAATCGCTTATACCTCGAACCCGACCCAGTTTGGTCGATCATTAGGATCCGACCAAACACAGTAGGTGACCATAGTAGATAGGGAATAACCTTCTGAGGTTATACCTTATGGTCACGACGTGTAAGTAGTTGTATGATAGGTAGTTTATATGCCTTAGGTAAATTACCAGAATACCCTTTTCATACATAATTGGTAATTTAGCATATGTAACCTAAACTTTTGTCACGTAACTGATTATGTAACATGTTTAGGCATATAATACTTGTCATAGGACTAGTTAGGCGGTCCGAACGCGTTTCACGCGCACGACACGTTAAAGTAGCATAAGCTTCCTAAACGGGTCGTAATGGGTCGTAAACAATTATGTTAGGTTTCATTTAGTATGTAGGCTTTGTTAAACCAAATGACACGAGTCTCTACACTCGTTTGGTTTACGAAACCTCATTCTATCCAATCATCCGATTAAGGTCCGGTTATTAACATAGTTACCTATACTAGGTGCCGTTTGATTCCGAGATCTCTTGCATTGCTTGGTGGTTATCTTTATACAGCTGAGCAATCACAAGTGAGTACATAGAACCCCCTCTTTTAAATGTTTTCAAGGTGTTTATGTGAGTACATAGACCCCTCTTTTACTGTTTTCCAAACTGTTTTGGGGTGGAACACATGTGCCTACTTGATACTTTCATGCTTTCCTGTTTTCACATCATATACATGCTATGTTCGTTAGTACATTATAGTACATGATTTCATTACATCTTATGCTAGGTGTGCCCATTGTGTGCATTACTTGGTACATTGTTTTTACATGACATTTCATGCTAGGTATGCCCATTGTGTGCATTACTTGGTACATTGTTTTACATGACATTTCATGCTAGGTATGCCCATTGTGTGCATTACTTAGTACATCGTTTTACACTACCTTTCATGCTAGGTATGCCCATTGTGTGCATTACTTAGTACATCGTTTTACATGACATTTCACGCTATGTATGTTCATTTGATTACATACTTAGTGCATTGTTTTCTCATGCTCACATTTTGTTATGACATTTGGTTTGTTTACATGGGACAATATATCCATTAACATTAGCTACGCCGTTCGTTAGTAGGTAGTGGTACCATAGGAATTGACAACTCCCGTTCCGGACATCCCAGGGTAAGGGGACAGAAAGGAATGACCGAATTCGTTGACATTAAGACAGATAGACCTTTAATTTGTTTAAAGGGTTTATCACCACAGTCGCCAGGCTTGGATGTATGCATTTTCACAATACCGCATAAATGTTCATATTAAATAGTTGCATGCATTTACACAAAACATAGCGTTGATTTAAACCATGTTTTACTTCAATACTTTGTTTTTGTGCATATGGTTTAGTTGAGACATTTCACTTGCCATACATGACATTTTGACATAGACATTTGACATGGATATTTGATATAGACATTTGACATGGATATTTGACATAGACATTTGACATGATTTACATCTTGACATAAACACTTTGACATATTTTTCAATACATTTGACAATTGGTTTGGTTTGATTAAGTGATTAAGTAACGATGCGTGTGTAATATGATACAAGCATGGTGGATACGCCACTGGTACTTCCTATATATAAGTGTTTGTATGGTATTACATGGCGTAACGTTATTTGAATCATTTCAGTTTGAGACATAGAACATTTTTATACAAATAACATACTTTTCACAAGACATTTATTTACAAACATATTATCTTATACAATTCATTTTACATGGTTATTCATTTAACATTACATCTACTTATACATATCAACTGATCTTATCGTTTTTCAAATGATTTACAAGACAAAGCAAATAACAAGGTTCATGACTAAACATTTTCTCAAACAAAAGTCATGAATCTTATTTTCACAAAACCTATGTATCTCACAGGCATTTTTATGCTGACGTACCTATTTTCACATGTGTTTTCAGGTGCTTTTCCATAGGATGTTGATCATGATACTAGGGCGGACCTGTGCCTTAGAGACTTTAAAAGATGATAGACTATGTTTAATTATGTTCTGAACTCTTAATTTACTATTTCGAGACAATGTAACACCCTTGTTTAATAAATAAAATACACTTTGTGTGCCATGGTTATGAAACAATTAATTCTGTCGCAACACGCCCCGATGTTTCCGCCGCGATTTGTTGTTTTACGCGGTCGGGGTGTGACAGAAGAGTTGGTATCAGAGCCAATGGTTATAGGGAATTAGGTTATTAGTAATGCTTTGACCTAGACTATAACTTTTCTAGGAACCTAACACAAGTTATCTTGTGTTTAGATCTTAAAACATGTACATCACCTATCCTTAGGTGATTAACAAAACAAGGAACCAAAATTATTTTTTCCGAAACGATTTTTGAAAAACAATCATCTGTTTTTGAATAAATCTTTACAAGGTTTTGAACCCTCAATTATAAGGTTTTGAACCCTCTGTTATATGGTTTTGAACCCTTTTTCAGTTTGGTTTTTGGCCTTGTGCCTTCAAATTTTCAAAATCTCGTCAAACGTTGTGGGTTTTAAATAATGTGAACATGTGCAAACTGGAAGGGTGAATGCCTGTATTCTGGGTTTTCTGTCTAGGCAAGCACTTCGTATACATCTCAACCAGACGCGAGACCAGTTGTGCTTACCTGGGAATTCTTGGAGTGAGTGTTCACTTATAGGCGAGCATGTCTTCACTAATACATTATTTTGACCCATTTACTTTGATTAGTCACTGTGTGTCGTTTGTTTGCTTTGTGATACGAACGAATGACCACCATCTTTGCTCTTGTTGATTTTGTTTCATCTCATTCTTTTCATCCAATCATCTCACTCGTTTCCTTTCATGTTTTCCTCTTTTAGAATGCCTCCTCGACGCGAGAACCAGATAGCTACTGCCGAGCTGGCAGAAATTATTGCGGAACAGATGGCTGCTCAGTTCCCAAATCTCTTTGCTCAATGGCACGCAGCCAACAATAACAACAATGCTCCATGCAAATACAAGGATTTTAACTCGGCTAAACCACTCAAGTTTAGTGGTTCTGAAGGAGCGACTGGGCTTCTTCAGTGGTTTGAGAGCCTAGAGAATACTTTTCGCCATGTGCAGTGTCCGGATAATCGTAAAGTCGAGTTCTCCTCGAGCGTATTTCAGAAGAGGGCTTTGACATGGTGGAACGGGGTTATGAGGGACCAAGGTGCAGAAGTCGCTCTCGCACAGACATGGGCTGAACTTAGAGCCCTTATGATGAGGGAATTCTGTCCTCGCCATGAACAGCGAGCGTTGGAGAAAGAGTTTGATGTGTTGAAGCAAGATAGTGGTGAGCACAGGGCTTATACTGATCGGTTTGAAGAACTGAGTCTGCTTTGCCCAACAATGGTCACCCCACTCGACAAGGCTATCGAGAGATACATCGATGGCCTACCTGACTCGGTACAAGACATTCTCACTGGTAGTAACCCTGCCACACTTCGTCAGGCGATCGAGTTATCTGCGACATTGACTGAGTCGCAGATCCGGAAGAACAAGTTACACAGGAAGGGTGACAAGGGCAAGAAGCAGTCGGCTGACAAGGAAGATAGCAAGAAAGGTCAAAACTTGAATGGAAAGAACTCTGGTTCTTCGAAGAGGTCAAAGAAGCGTAAGGCTTCCCAAAATTTTGCTATCACTGCCCAAGCTAATCAGGCAGCTCTCAACCAACCTGCACAGCCTCCAGCGAAGAAACCCTATACAGGGAATGCACCTTTGTGCAATAGATGCAACAGTCACCACCAGCCGCAACTTCCATGCCGTTTCTGTACTAACTGTGGGAAATCAGGCCATCTCGCCAATGTTTGTCGATCTGCTCAGAATCCCGCGGTTCAGAACCCGGCTCAACAAGTTGCTCAGCCTCCTGCACCGCAACAGGGTCAAGCTGCAAGACCACAATACCCACCTGGTGCGTGTTACAATTGTGGAGATCTGACCCACTATAGAAACCGGTGCCCAAGGCTAGCCAACCAGAACCAGAACCAGAACCAGAATCCGGCTCCGGCTCGAGGCCGAGTCTTTAACATGAATGCCCAAGAGGCGCAGGCGGATGATAATGTGGTGAACGGTACGTTCTTTATTAATAATCAGCCTGCATCTGTTCTTTTCGATTCCGGTGCCGATAAGAGTTTCGTGTCTTTATCTTTTGAGCAAATGCTTCGTGTGTCTAGAACGAAACTAGGCAAATCTTTGATAGTAGAGGTTGCTAATGGTGAACCCATTATTCCTGATTCTGTTCTTCGCAACTGCCAGTTAAATCTTAACGACCAACTTTTTCCTATTGACCTCGCGCCTATGCAACTTGGAAGCTTCGACGTCATAGTGGGTATGGATTGGTTATCTAAGCATCGTGCAGAGATAGTTTGTTCTGAGAAGATTGTTCGTGGCCGCTTCCGACAGGCGAGGTCCTACAAGTTCAAGGTGAGAAACCTGCCGGTGGTCTTAAACTCATGTCTTGTTTTAAAGCTCGGAAGTATCTGCAGAAGAACTATGTGGCTTTCTTAGCACATGTTACAGAAGATAAAGGCAAGGGTAAGTCTATTTCAGATATTCCTGTCGTTCGGGATTATTCTGAAGTGTTCCCTGAAGATTTACCTGGTCTACCTCCAGCACGCCAAGTCGAGTTCCGCATTGATCTCGTACCTGGTGCAAATCCCATTGCCAGAGCTCCATATCGTCTTGCACCGTCTGAGATGCAAGAGTTATCTAAGCAGCTTCAGGAGCTCTCTGACAAAGGTTTTATCCGTCCTAGCTTTTCACCTTGGGGTGCTCCCGTTCTTTTTGTCAAGAAGAAGGATGGATCCTTTAGGATGTGTATCGATTATCCTGAGCTTAACAAGCTTACCATCAAGAATCGATATCCCCTACCTCGCATCGATGATCTCTTTGATCAGCTACAAGGCGCTTCTTATTTTTCGAAGATTGATCTGCGATCTGGATATCATCAACTTCGGGTGCAAGAAGAAGACATTCCGAAGACAGCATTCCGTACTCGTTATGGACATTATGAATTCACAGTCATGCCATTCGGTTTGACTAATGCTCCTGCTGTTTTCATGGACTTAATGAATAGGGTCTGCAAACCTTATTTGGATCAGTTCGTCATTGTTTTTATCGATGACATCTTGATATACTCTAAGACGCAAGCTGATCACGAGCAACATCTTCGTCTTACCCTTGAACTCCTAAAGAAAGAGCAACTTTTCGCCAAATTCTCCAAGTGCGAATTTTGGCTTAAAGAAGTTCAATTTTTGGGGCATGTTATCAACGAACAAGGTATCCATGTAGATCCCTCCAAGATCAGTGCGATTAAGGATTGGGATACACCTTCTACTCCTACTGAAGTTCGTTCTTTTCTTGGTCTAGCGGGTTATTATCGCCGCTTCATTGAGAACTTCTCTAAGATTGCAGTTCCTCTAACTGCTCTAACTCAGAAGAAAATGCCCTTTTTCTGGGGATTCAAACAAGAGGAAGCTTTTCAACACTTGAAGCAGAAGCTTTGCGATGCGCCTGTTCTATCATTGCCTGAGGGTGATGATGATTTTGTTGTGTATTGTGATGCATCGAAATTGGGTCTTGGCTGTGTTCTTATGCAAAGGAACAAAGTCATAGCTTATGCATCGAGGCAGTTGAAGATACATGAGAAGAACTACACCACTCATGATCTTGAGTTAGGTGCAGTTGTCTTTGCTCTCAAGATCTGGAGACATTATTTGTACGGTACAAAATGTGTGGTTTTCACTGACCACAAAAGTCTTCAGCATATCTTCAATCAGAAAGAACTCAACATGAGGCAACGACGTTGGGTTGAGCTTTTAAACGACTATGATTGCGAAATTCGCTACCATCCTGGTAAGGCGAATGTCGTGGCTGATGCATTGAGTCGTAAGGAACATACTAAGCTTCATTGTGTACGTGTTCAATCTGTTATTCAAGCTCGATCTGATATTCAAGCCCGCATTTCTCAGTCTCAACAATCTTGTGTTGCACAAGGTTTGATGGATAAGGAATTTCCCTATCACATAACACCTGCTCTTGAACTGAAGGACAATGGGTCATATTACTTCATGGACCGTTTGTGGGTCCCAAGCCAGGATAATCTTCGTACCTTGCTTATGGATGAAGCCCATAAGTCTCGTTATTCTATTCATCCGGGCTCAGATAAAATGTATAAGGACCTTCGTACACACTATTGGTGGCCTGGTATGAAGAAAGACATTGCCTTATACGTATCCAAATGCCTTACTTGTCTTAAGGTTAAGGCTGAACATCAGCGTCCTTCTGGTTTATTGGAGCAACCAGAGATCCCAGTTTGGAAATGGGAAAACATTACTATGGATCTTGTTACCAAACTGCCGCGCACAAAGAAAGGTCATGATGCCATCTGGGTAGTCGTTGATCGTCTTACAAAGTCAGCACATTTCTTGCCAATCCGCGAGGATTTTCCTACTGACAGACTTGCTCAAATCTATGTAGATGAAATTGTAGCTCGACATGGTGTTCCTTTGAACATCATTTCTGACAGAGATGCTCGTTTCACTTCTCATTTTTGGAGAACCATGCAATCTGCCATGGGGACCCAACTTAATCTGAGCATAGCTTATCATCCGCAAACGGATGGTCAATCTGAGAGAACAATCCAGACTCTGGAGGATATGCTAAGAGCTTGTGTGATCGATTTTGGTGGTAGCTGGGATTCACATCTTAAATTGATTGAATTCTCCTACAACAACAGTTATCACACTAGCATCAAAATGGCTCCTTTTGAGGCTCTCTATGGTCGAAAATGTCGTTCACCAGTCTGCTGGAATGAGATTGGCGAGGCTCAACTTACTGGACCTGCCCTCATTTTAGAGACAACTGACAAGGTCAAGAAAGTTCGTGATAACCTTCAGGCAGCTAGAAACCGTCAGAAGATTTACGCGGACCCAAAACGCAAAGCCTTTGAATTTCAAGTCGGTGATCGAGTATTACTTAAGGTCTCACCTTGGAAAGGTGTGATCAGATTTGGAAAGAAAGGAAAACTTGCACCTAGATACGTTGGACCATTCAAGATCGTCGAAAGAATCGGAAAGGTAGCCTACAGACTTGAGTTACCTCCTGAACTTGGAAATGTTCATCCAACTTTTCACATATCAAATCTCAAGAAGTGTACAGCTGATGAGAACTACTCCATACCGCTTGACGAAATTCGTGTTGGCAAAACACTGAAATTTGTTGAGAAACCAGTGGAAATCATGGAACGTGAAGTCAAGTGGCTTAAACGCAAGCGCATTCCTTTGGTCAAAGTTCGCTGGGAAGCTAAACGTGGACCTGAGTTTACTTGGGAACGCGAAGATCAAATGAAGGCGAAATATCCACATCTTTTTCCACAAGTTTCCTCTAAATAAATTTCGGGACGAAATTTCCACAAGTAGGGGAGACTGTAACAACTGTGCTTGTAATCACTATGAACAGTTCTGTTATCAATAAAACAATGTTATTTGATCCCAATGTCTGTTTTGTTATGTTGTACATTTTTCATGTTTTGACTTTTATGTAATTTCAAACTCTACATCGCTTTCTGGAGAGTTATACGCAAACTAGTGCGTAAACGTACTCAGTTTAATGCGAGAAATACTCCGGAACATCAACATATACTCAACATACCTTAAATAACCTTTACATAACTTAGAAATAAGTTTTGAAGGCTTTGGTATGGCAAAAACAAGTTAATTCGCTTACAGGGACTAAATATGACAAACTGCGAAAGTATGTCAATTTGAACTGTAACGAACATTCCGGAACATGACCATAAGTTAAACACACCTTAAATATCCTTTACATAGCTTAGAAATAGGCTTTGGGGGGTTTGGTGTGCTAAAATGAACTTTTGGAACATTCAGGGACTAAAAGTGTCAAAAAGTGCACAAGTTTGCATTTTCGCGCATAACTTACGTTCTGAATACATCTGGACATCCAAAAATTTATGAAAGCATGACTATATTTTATTTTAGTGTTCGCCTTAAGAAAAATCCATTCGTCGCGTCATTTGGATCGTTTTTCGCGCTTATGCGCATTCCGTCGTACTTAAGCGAACATCGCGTTCGTACGACCAAACGAACCATCATCCGGCATATTTTTGAACATGTTTTGAGTTCCCTATACTTTAACTTCATTTTAGAGCCTTGAAATGAGGTTAACGGGGTTCAAACGCATCGAAAATCGCTTAAAACACGTGCAGGGACCATTTCTGCAAAATCTGCCAAAACAGGGGCCTAGCGTGACGCGAGGGTCCTTAGCGTCACGCGAGCCCCTATCTGGACCAGATTCAGTGTTTTTATCACAAGTTGCAGCCAATTAAACCACAACCACATGTTTGCAACTTGCTTAATCACTAAGATTAGGAGCATATGTGGCTCCATAACCTTTGTGACAAGTGTACGCACGAGATTAAGGCACGATAATCGACAAACGATCCTAACGGTTACCCGAATACTATATATACCCCATGCCTTTCATTGTTTTAAGGCACAAGAATCTTATTAGTTGTGTTCTAAGTTGAAACCTTGTTTCATACCTGAACTATACTGATCTAGATTAGCATTCGGGGACCCTTCGTAAGTATTCTTTCGTTCTTTTCCTTATTTTTACTGCTTTTCGAGTCAGAAAGTCAAACTTTGTTTGACTTTCAGCGTTGGCCAGTAATGGTCAATGCGAAGTTCGTTAGAACTTCGCAACGTGATTGTAATCACGATGGTTATAGTCCCTTGGGACTATGCCTACTGATTACCACGTTGTCTAGGGTCGTAGGGTAAGCGATCTGATAAATCGCTTATACCTCGAACCCGACCCAGTTTGGTCGATCATTAGGATCCGACCAAACACAGTAGGTGACCATAGTAGATAGGGAATAACCTTCCGAGGTTATACCTTATGGTCACGACGTGTAAGTAGTTGTATGATAGGTAGTTTATATGCCTTAGGTAAATTACCAGAATACCCTTTTCATACATAATTGGTAATTTAGCATATGTAACCTAAACTTTTGTCACGTAACTGATTATGTAACATGTTTAGGCATATAATACTTGTCATAGGACTAGTTAGGCGGTCCGAACGCGTTTCACGCGCACGACACGTTAAAGTAGCATAAGCTTCCTAAACGGGTCGTAATGGGTCGTAAACAATTATGTTAGGTTTCATTTAGTATGTAGGCTTTGTTAAACCAAATGACACGAGTCTCTACACTCGTTTGGTTTACGAAACCTCATTCTATCCAATCATCCGATTAAGGTCCGGTTATTAACATAGTTACCTATACTAGGTGCCGTTTGATTCCGAGATCTCTTGCATTGCTTGGTGGTTATCTTTATACAGCTGAGCAATCACAAGTGAGTACATAGAACCCCCTCTTTTAAATGTTTTCAAGGTGTTTATGTGAGTACATAGACCCCTCTTTTACTGTTTTCCAAACTGTTTTGGGGTGGAACACATGTGCCTACTTGATACTTTCATGCTTTCCTGTTTTCACATCATATACATGCTATGTTCGTTAGTACATTATAGTACATGATTTCATTACATCTTATGCTAGGTGTGCCCATTGTGTGCATTACTTGGTACATTGTTTTTACATGACATTTCATGCTAGGTATGCCCATTGTGTGCATTACTTGGTACATTGTTTTACATGACATTTCATGCTAGGTATGCCCATTGTGTGCATTACTTAGTACATCGTTTTACACTACCTTTCATGCTAGGTATGCCCATTGTGTGCATTACTTAGTACATCGTTTTACATGACATTTCACGCTATGTATGTTCATTTGATTACATACTTAGTGCATTGTTTTCTCATGCTCACATTTTGTTATGACATTTGGTTTGTTTACATGGGACAATATATCCATTAACATTAGCTACGCCGTTCGTTAGTAGGTAGTGGTACCATAGGAATTGACAACTCCCGTTCCGGACATCCCAGGGTAAGGGGACAGAAAGGAATGACCGAATTCGTTGACATTAAGACAGATAGACCTTTAATTTGTTTAAAGGGTTTATCACCACAGTCGCCAGGCTTGGATGTATGCATTTTCACAATACCGCATAAATGTTCATATTAAATAGTTGCATGCATTTACACAAAACATAGCGTTGATTTAAACCATGTTTTACTTCAATACTTTGTTTTTGTGCATATGGTTTAGTTGAGACATTTCACTTGCCATACATGACATTTTGACATAGACATTTGACATGGATATTTGATATAGACATTTGACATGGATATTTGACATAGACATTTGACATGATTTACATCTTGACATAAACACTTTGACATATTTTTCAATACATTTGACAATTGGTTTGGTTTGATTAAGTGATTAAGTAACGATGCGTGTGTAATATGATACAAGCATGGTGGATACGCCGCTGGTACTTCCTATATATAAGTGTTTGTATGGTATTACATGGCGTAACGTTATTTGAATCATTTCAGTTTGAGACATAGAACATTTTTATACAAATAACATACTTTTCACAAGACATTTATTTACAAACATATTATCTTATACAATTCATTTTACATGGTTATTCATTTAACATTACATCTACTTATACATATCAACTGATCTTATCGTTTTTCAAATGATTTACAAGACAAAGCAAATAACAAGGTTCATGACTAAACATTTTCTCAAACAAAAGTCATGAATCTTATTTTCACAAAACCTATGTATCTCACAGGCATTTTTATGCTGACGTACCTATTTTCACATGTGTTTTCAGGTGCTTTTCCATAGGATGTTGATCATGATACTAGGGCGGACCTGTGCCTTAGAGACTTTAAAAGATGATAGACTATGTTTAATTATGTTCTGAACTCTTAATTTACTATTTCGAGACAATGTAACACCCTTGTTTAATAAATAAAATACACTTTGTGTGCCATGGTTATGAAACAATTAATTCTGTCGCAACACGCCCCGATGTTTCCGCCGCGATTTGTTGTTTTACGCGGTCGGGGTGTGACACTATTTAGATCATTTATTGATTTAATTAAAAAGGACCCTATGGCGGTCTAGTCACACTCATCACAGGTTTGTTCATTTGGTTTTACCCTACACATTATAAAATAGACTGTGTGAACTGTGCAAGGAATTGTCTAATTATGGACGCGTACATAATTATGAAATTTAGTGCACAGAAACCCAGTAAGATTTATTATGTGTAAGAACCGATAGTGACAACAATAACAAAATGAGAACGATGTAATGGAGGTACGGTGGTCGCACCAATGACACTTCATATACTTGTATATAAGTATCCCTCTTACATTGCAAGCATGATGTTATTAAAGTTATTAGAAGTTCAAGAACCCTAACCAACGTTGTTTGATCTTTTCAACTTCATGTTTTCAAGCTCTCACAAGTTTCCTCTGATAAAATTTCGGGACGAAATTTCCTAAAGTAGGGAAGACTGTGACACCTGGGTCACTGCGACCATCAAACAAATACCAAACCAATGAAATATTGTATTTCATACTTGGGATTTGTATAAATATGTGTATCATTTGCACATATCAATTTTTGTTCAATTCCAAACTCTAAATCGCTTTCTGGAAGGTTATACGTGCACCGATGCGTAAATATAACCAGTTTAATGCAACAAACACTCTGGAATAGTGACATAAGCTTAACATACCTTAAATAACCTTTACATAACTTAGAAATAAGTTTTGGAAGGTTTGGTATGCCGAAATCAAGTTAATTCGCTTACAGGGACTAAATTTGACAAACTGTGAAAGTATGCCAATTTGAACTGTAACAGACATTCCGGAACATGACCATAAGTTAAACACACCTTAAATATCCTTTATATAGCTTAGAAATAGGCTTTGAGGGGTTCGGTGTGCTAAAATAAACTTTTGGCTCATTCAGGGACTAAAAGTGTCAAAAAATGCTCAAGTTTGCATTTTCGCGCATAACTTACGTTCTGAATACATCCGGACATCCAAAAATTTATGTAAGCACTAAAACATTTTATTTTAGTGTTTGGCATAAGAAAAATCCATTCGTCGCGTCATTTGGATCGTTTTTCGCGCTTATGCGCATTCCGTCGTAATTAAACGAACATCGCGATCGTACGGCCAAACGAACCGACATCCGAGATATTTTTGAGCACATTTTAAGTTCCCTATACTTTAACTTCATTTTAGAGCCTTGAAATGAGGTTAACGGGGTTCAAACGCATCGAAAATAGCTTAAACGGGCTGCAGGGACCATTTCTGCCATTTTTGAAACATTTCTGAAACTGGTGTATGGTAGCGTAGCGCGAGCCCTAAGGGCCTTACCAGTCGCGCTACACGACTGCCTAACCTGAACAGAAACATTGTATTTGGTCCATTTTCACTTTTGCACATGGTTTTGGGACAATCTATGGGCTCAAATGGTTTTCCAAAACCACTATCTTTAGGTGTATGGCCAAGATCAAAGCACGGTTAACGAGGAACGATCTTAACGGCTCTAGGAATCCTATAAATACCCCTTGCCTTCATTTTCCAAAACCCACAAGAATCTTGATTTGAGAAGCTCTAAGTCGAAACCTTTGTTTCATACCTGAGCTACTTGGATCGAGGTTAGCATTCGGGGACCCTTTGTAAGTGTTCCTTCGTTCTTTTATTGCTTTCCGAGTCCGAAAGTCAAACTTTGTTTGACTTTCTGCATTGACCAGTTTATGGTCAATGCGAAGTTCGTTTGAACTTCGCAACGTGAGCGTAATCACGATGGTTATAGTCCCTTGTGACTATGCCTACTGATTACCACGTTGTCTAGGCTCAGTGACGAGCCGTAGTTTCGGTCAAAATGCGCATTCGTGCGTATTTTGTAACCAAACTACTCTTAGGTATCAAAACCGTTTGTTTTGATACCAAACTTATTTTCAAACTTAGTTAAGCATGTTTTAACATGCTTAGCTCGTCACTTTTAGATTTGTGCTTGTCTTGGGTCGTAAGGGTAAGCGATCTAATAAATCGCTTATACCTTCGAACCTGACCCATTTGGTCGATCATTAGGATCCGACCAAATACCTTAGGTGACCATAGTGTATAGGGAATAACCTTCCGAGGTTATACCTTATGGTCACTTCGTTTAAGTAGTTGTATGATCGGTAGTTTATATGCCTTAGGTAAATTACCAGAATACCCTTTTCATGTATAATTGGTAATTAAGCATATGTAACCTAAACTTTTGTCACATAACTAATTTTGTAACATGTTTAGGCATATAACACTTGTCATAGGGCTAGTTAGACGTCTCAAGTGCGCTTTTGCGCGCACGACGCGTTAAAGTAGCATAAGCTACCTAAACGGGTCGTAATGGGTCGTAAGCACTTAGGTTAGGTTTCATTTAGTATGTAGGCTTTGTTAAACCATATTACACGAGTCTCCATACTCGTTTGGTTTACGAACCCTTATTCTATCCGATCTTCCGATATAGGTCCGGTTTATTAACATAGTTACCTATATTAGGTGCCGTTTGATATCCGTGATCTCTAGCATTGTTTGGTTGTTACTCAAGGACTACTAAGCAATCTCAAGTGAGTACATAGACCCCTCTTTTACTGTTTTCCAAACTGTTTTGGGGTACATTTTATGCTATGTATGCCCATTGCGTGCGTACTTAGTACATTGTTTTACATTTACATTTTTATGCTATGTATGTCCATTTGTTGCATACTTAGTACAGTTGTTTTCATCACATGTTTACGTTTTGGTATGACATTTGGGTTGTTTAACATGGAACAATACATTCATTAACATTGATCACGCCGTTCGTTAGTAGGTAGTGGTACCATAGGAATTGACAACTCCCGTTCCTGAAATCCTGGGTAGGTTTGGATTGGAAGGAATGACCGAATTCGATATACATAACTTAGATAAACCTTTAAATTGTTTAAGGGTTTATCGCCACAGTCTCAAGGCTTGGATGTATGCATTTTCACAACACCGCATAGATGTTCGTATCAGTATAGCATGCATTTCCACAAAACATAGCTTTGATTTAAACCATGTTTTACTTCAATACTTTGTTTTTGTGCATATGGTTTAGTTGATATATTTCACTAGCCATACATATCATTTTGGTTACACATTACATGATTTACATTTGACACATAAACATTATTGACATTGGTTATACATTACATGATTTACATTTGACACATAAACATTATTGACATTGGTTATACATTACATGATTTACATTTTGACATAAACATTTTGACATATTATTCAATACATTTGGCAATTGGTTTAAACATAAACATCTTACGTTGTTGGTTTGGTTTAAGTAAGTGATTTAAGTAACGAGGTGTGTGTAATATGATACAAGCATGGTGGATACGCCGCTGGTACTTCCTATATATAAGTGATTGTATGGTATTACATATCATAGCGTTATTTGAATCATTTCAATTTGGACATATAACATATTATACAAATAACATACTTTTCACAATACACTGTTTTACAAACAACTTAATTTATACAAAATCATTTCACATGGTTATCCACTTAACCATGTATTATTCTTTTATACATATATATCATTTGGTTTATTTATCACTTTTCAAATGCTTTACAAGACAAAGCAAATTACAAGGTTCATGACTAAACATTTTCTTAAAACATAAGTCATGAATTCTATTTTCACAAAACCTATGTATCTCACAGGCATTTTTATGCTGACGTACCTATTTTCACATGTGTTTTTAGGAGATGATGCATAGGACTTATCAAGATACACTTAGGCGGACTTGGGCCTTAGTGACAATAAAAGATGCAAGACTAGTTATTTATGTTATGTTTCTTTGATTGTCAAGACATTGTAACTCTTTTATTTAATAAAACAATATTTCAATTTCCATGTGTTATGAAACAATGATTCTGTTACAACACTCCCCGACATTTCCGCCACGTTTTGTTGTTTTACGTGGTCGGGGTGTGACAGATGAAGTCAAATGTGATCAAACTTGGACATCAGACGTAAATCTTGAAGAAACGGAACATAATCCCAGATTGTCTAAAGAAACGCTTTTATCATGTGTGATCCAGAGGTTGGTCTCGGGTGGGCATAAGATTCGTGGGCCCTATTGTCAGATCTGTGACTCCATGGAAGATGTGATTAAGGTAAGCGTGTCGTATCATGTGTCATAAAATGGAACATAATCCCATATTGTCTAAAGAAGCGCTTTTATCATGTGTCATGTTGTAAACAAATACCAAGGGTCTATATACAGATCTCTATTCGTTCATCTTTCCAAGATTTTACACACGAATATGTGGTTCCCAATTTGCAGAACATAATCCTAGATTGTCTAAAGAACAATACCGACAGAGGTGCTGGTCTTTTCCCCCACTGTGCAAACTTGAAAAATCTCACCATAACACATTTAATATGACATATGATAAAAGCGCATCTTTAGACAATCTGGGATTATGTTCTGCAAATTGGGAACCACATATTCGTGTGTAAAAGCTTGGAAAGATGAACGAATAGAGATCTGTATATAGACCCATGGTATTTGTTTACCACATGATACATGATAAAAGCACTTCTTTATACAATCTGGGATTATTTTCCGCAAATTGGGAACCACATTGTAGACTGGTGGGCTTGAATGGTTTTAATAATACTTGAAAATGGAAATAATCGTGTCAAGATCTTTATCTATCATATCATCGACCAACTGCTCGAAATCCCTTTCGTTTCTCAGGTTCGCGTTTGACACAACACAACAAAAAATAAATTCAAAAAAACCGTGGGCTGATACGCATCGTATAGGCCTATACGATGCGTATAAAGCCCGCCGCCAAACATAACCTGCACCTATCAGTCTGCCATGTCTTTTACTTTATTTCAATACGTAAGCAGGTGTGAGAATCGGCTGAAGGGGATGGACCTAGAGTGTGGGGGATGGGTCTGACATATATATATATATATATATATATATATATATAGTGTGAGGTTCATTGGGGAACACTAAAAAAGTGGGGAACAGTGGGGAACCGACCCAAACGAACTCCGATTGGACTCATTCCAGCGGCGTTGGAACCGGCTCGTCGAACCCTAACTAGGATCTCTTAACCCTAAACCCTAAATCATAACCCCTAAACCCTAAATATATTAGGGTTTGGCTTTTAGGGTTTAGCCTTAGGGTTTAGCTTTAGGGTTTAGGGTTTAGCTTTAGGTTTAGCCTTTAGGGTTTAGTTAAGGAGTTAGGATTTAGGGTTTAGGGTTAAGAGATCTTAGTTAGGGTTCGAATAGCCGGTTCCAACGCCGCTGGAATGAGTCAAATCGGAGTTCGTTTGAGTCGGTTCCCCGCTGTTCCCCACTTTTTTAGTGTTCCCCAATGAACCTTACACTATATATATATATAGGACAAAAATCCGTTAGGAACCACCCCTTATTGCGAGAACCGCGAGAACCAATATGAACACAATAAAAAATGCCTAAAAATAGCTAAAATACACACAAATTTTTTTTTAATATTTTTTATGTTAAAATCGCAACTTTTAGTAGCCAAAAAAAAAAAAATTTTTTTTAATTTTTTTTATTGGCTACTAAAAGTAGCGATTTTAACAAAAAAAATATTAAAAAAAATTTTTTTTTTTTGGATTTTTTTAGATTTTTTTTTATAGATTTTTTTTAGATTTTTTTAGGTTTTTTGGGGGTTTAGTTTTTAGCATTTTAGCTTGAGGGGGGGGGGGTGGGGTGGGGTTAGGGTTTTTTAAGGTTTTTTGAGGGTTTTAGTTTTTAGCATTTAGCTTGGGGGGGGGGTAGGTTTTTTTTTTGGGGGGGGGGGGGTGGGGGTTAGGTTTTTTTAGCTATTTTAGGTAGTGTTCACATTGGTTCTCGCGGTTCTCGCAATAAAGGTGGTTCTCGCATGAACCTTACCCTATATATATATACTAGCAAGGTGCCCGCCTGATGCGGCGGGGTGACAATTTGCATTGCGGTACACATTTTTGTTAGGTTATCAACTCAGTTATGATCTATTATATAGTACTTATGTTAGTTTTCTGATTCGTATGATGTTCTACAAATTTTATTATGTTTATTGTTTTCTTAGGTTTTTAAGTTAGTGGCACCAATTGATCTATCTATATCATAAGGCTTACACATCTCAATAACATAAGAAATCGGAACATAAGTCATTTGTAGCGTTGTTACATAAAAGTAGAAACATAAGAAAACTTAAAACATAAAAATATAAATGTTTAACGATAGAAGCAAAAACAGCCTCTCTTTGCAGTATACGTACCCAACCAAAACTTACACCAATGTGATATTAACAAGACCAGCCAGCGAAGACCACATATGTTTAGCATTTTAATCAGTCGTCGGATCTCCCTCTGCATCTCTCTTACTAATCTCATTCACTTTGGTTAAAATAAGATTTTGTATTACTTGGACACTTCGGATTTGTAAAATTATATTTAGATTATTATATGAATTTGCAACAATTTCAACATCTAAAAACATCATTTTCCCAAAAGAAAAAAAAGAATATATATTCCCAAATTATAGTTAAAAGCCCTAACCTGGAAGCAATCCCAGAGTACACATCATCTGGCTTTTCTCCTTTAATCTGATTTAACAGCAGCTGCTCGTAGCTGAATATCTGTCGAAAATTCAATGGGTAAGCACGGAATAATAAATATAACTTAAAAATAAAAATTATATTTA
The DNA here is from genome assembly GCA_030545235.1 of Helianthus tuberosus. Taxonomy (NCBI): domain Eukaryota; kingdom Viridiplantae; phylum Streptophyta; class Magnoliopsida; order Asterales; family Asteraceae; genus Helianthus; species Helianthus tuberosus. The sequence continues at coordinate 83,352,041 of CM060418.1, read as the reverse complement.
AACATATAATTTATTAATTTCAAATAATCTTCAAAGTATCAAATCACTAAATTACATTGTCCCTTCCAACTGCGCTTTACACATGTTTATCCATTATTCACAAAACTAAAAGGGTTCAATTTCTATTGTGAAGAAAACGATTCAAGATGATAAATTAGACGGAGAAAATTTAAATTAAAAAAAATAAGGATATGTACCTACATATATCAGTGAGATAACATGTTGAACAACAATATCCAATTCCTCTTCGTTGTAATTAAAACGAACCTGTGACAGCTAGGTTTAATTGTTCCTCACAACCAGGTGATAAACTACCATAATCTTATCTTGAAGATGATGATGATGGTTGTGGTCACCATTGGTTTAGCCTCTGACCTTCGTTGGAACCCTAGTCTCCTACACCGGAGTGCATTAGAGGTGGCTGAACCATTTTCGAGAAGCTGTAACAACCGGCATTCATCATAATCGTCATTACGCGGACCAATCTAACAGCCGATAGAACATACAATCGAAAGAGGACTTACCAGAGCTAGTCGGAGTCTTCGCCGAAACCCTAGCCACCATCGCCGGAGGAAACGACTAGGGTTTTCTGTCATTGTCTTCCTCCTCGTTTTAACCTTGGAACCGGTGAAGGTTATGTGGCTCTTGAGGACCACTACCGTTACCACCGTATGGAAGGTTGTAACCGAATCATTACCACCGCCACTCGCCTACTCAATCCGTTTTCACCGCGCCGGAGTTGGATGGCGCCGCCGTAGCACCACCACTGCCACCCTCAGATTTCTCTCTCTATATCGCTCTTGCGTGTTCTCCCTTTTTGTTTCTCTTTCTATCGATTGAAGTGGTGAGAGAAAGCATAGATTTCGGCTCTAATTTGGTAACCTTATTTAAAAATTTAAAAGTTACAAAAGATGGAGCCAAATGTAATTTATATATTTCTTAACATGATAGGTTTAATGCGTTGTACATCAAAACAAGGGATTAACATCTAATTAGGATGAAGGGTTAAAATGTAACTATTGTTTAAAAAGACTAATTTACCCTTATTTTAGGGGGTGTATATATAAATTAAAAAGTAAAAGTTCTTATTTTTTGGGTATCTTAAAAGGAAAAAGATTATTAGTTGTTATTTTCTTCTTTAATCACTTGTACATTAAAACATTATCTACTTGTACCTTTTAATCTATGCGTCGATATTGAACAAGACAACTACCGAAACGTCGACAAAAATGTGTAGGTCGTCATGCTATCTTTGGATTTTTTTAAACATTATAGTTTATAACATATGTCAAGAATACGTAAAAAATTTATAAGTTTGTTGTGGATGGGTGAATTGTAACTAATTATCTATAATTTTGTTAAAACCTTAGGGATTTAAGTGTAATAAGTTTAGGGGCTAAAAAATAAATAGTGTTTAAAAGACCAAACTACCCTCATTTTAGGGGTCTTTCTATAAATAAAGAGGGGGGGGGAAGTTCTTATTTTTTGGGTATCTTAAAATGCCCTTGCCTAATGCATTATAATATAGTATTAATATATATATATATATATATATATGTGTGTGTGTGTGTGTGTGTGTGTTGTATGTATATGTGTGTGTGAGGAGAGGAGGCACGACAAGAACGTCGAGGGGAAGACGTTGACGACGGGGACAGGGCTAGGGGTGGTGTGCTGGGGCACTGGCCCTAGGCCGTCTCCCATACCAAGTGGCCTTATAGCCTAATGATATCCTAGAGGTGGGATAAGGCTCAGGGACTATTAGGTCCTAGATTCGATTTTCATAATGGGTTTTTTTCTCATATTTATTGGGTTTCCTTCTGAATTTGTGTAAAGGCATTATAGCCTAGTGGATATGGATATGAGCGGGTGGTTCCGCTGGTAGCACAATGATACTCTAGTGGATATGGATATGAGCGGGTGATTCCACTGATAGTACGATGATACTCTAGTGGTTCGTCAATGATCCAAATTTGTCATTAAAAAAACTACATGGGAACCACAAACGAACTAATCAAAAGACAACACATGTAAAAGCAAGGGGCTAAGCATTAGTCTGTGGCTAAAAGCAGGAATTAAGCATGTTGGGGAATTCATGATCATCGTTTGTTAGAATCAGAGGCTCTCATGATTGTGTTTGTTTGTATATTTGAACAATGAATGAATATGAAATAATGTAAAGTGCAGCGGAAATGAACACAAACTTTGTAAACACAATCAAAGAAGAAAATAGTTTTGATAAATACATGCTTTTCATTGAGTTGAATGATTACAATACAAATCAAAAGATTACAAAGCATGCTTACAAACTAAACTCCCCCTCAGCCTGATACTCCATGGTTGATTGCACAAGATGAAAGGATTGGACTAGAGGAGAAGAACTCACTCAGTCAATCAGATGTAACAGTACAGGGTACTGTTCCATTTATAGGCAAATCAAACCACTGAAGCATCTAAGCTGACGTCACCATGAAAGTGACATCTAACAACCTAACAACCTATAACCACTGTTCTTATACAAACACTGCTAATCTTAACCACTGACACTATACAATACAAGTGACACACTAAACAACTGCTTTCTACTTTCATCAGTGCTTTCCTCAAGGTTGATCAGTCCTTGAATAGGCAGTCCTTAGCATCAGTAGATTGAACCAGCAGTGTTTCATCCTTAGCAGTCTTCAGGGTTACATCAGTAGTTTGAAGAGCAGCAGATGTTGTATACGGACAGTGGATAGAGTACATCAGATGTTATAAACACTTTCAAGGGGAAAGTCTGGTGTAAACAACTTCTTATTATGAATCCACTATTGTGAACCAGTTTTGGCTTTCATTATATGTTCCTCTGATAGGGTTCAATCCCAACAATCTCCCCCTGGAACAGATAATGCCAAAACTCTTCATTATTTTGGTTCTTTATTTTCTCATCAGAAGTTCCCTAACTTGTTCTTTAAATTGCAACTCAAAATCCATGGAACTTGTATCATCCTCTTCCCTACACAGTATAAGCTCAAGGAGATCTTGTAGATCTTCAACACCCAGGCCTAGTGCTTGTTCCCTTGATATGTGCTTTACTTCTCCATTGGATCTGAACAGTGTCAATACATGGGTCTTTTGATCAGACATCCATTTTAGTATTTTTGTACCCAATGGGTTTCTTGGGAGAGGTTTATTTACTGATGAGTTGGGGGATTGTGGCCTTGTGAGAATTTATTGATCAGTACTCTGTGCTTTTGCTGGTTCAGAGTTTTCAGCCTGATCATTACTCTGAACTTTTGATAGTTTAGAGTTTTCAGCATGATCAGTACTCTGAACTTTTGCTACTTCAGAGTTTTCAGCTGACATTTGTTTGAAGGCCTTTTTTATAATTTCATTTGCTGCAGCTATGTCTTCTGCAGCTTCTTGTTCAATCTGCTCTTGCCTTTTTCTTTGTTCTAGCTCAGTGACTGAAACATCTGCTGATGTGATCAGTGGTTTAGGAACACTGATCTGTTTTGGCTCTTTCTGTTCAGGCTTTTGTGATAAACTAGAATCTGTCACTCTTCTTTTCTTTAGCCTTTCATAAGCCTCATCTGTATACTGCTTTGTCCATTTTGCTATGGCTTTAGCAGGTCCAACCTTTGCATCCACCAACTCCTGCTTCTTTCTTTTGTATTCTGAAGTAAGTTTATCAATGGCCTGTTTGTATTTGCTCCAGTTTGGAGCTGTTCTTTTCTTACTTGGATCATCCTTGATTTTCTTGATTCTGTTTACCTCATGCTTTAATGCAATGAGTGGCCATTCACTGAATTGTTCTTCTTTGGCTGGATAAAACTTTTCTTTCATGATGTATTCAAGATATTCCTTTCTCATTACCTTTTGTAGGGCAGCATCAGGTGGCATATTTGACATGTCTTTGCTCAGGTATCTTGCATAATCTTCCATTTGTTTGACCTTAGTGAGGAAAAATTCCATTCTTTCAGAAATGGCTTTGTCACCTTGATCTTTGCATTCAATCCTTGCTCTTATATCTGCTTGCCTGGTTTTGATTTTTAGATATGCATCCATATTTTGTGGGTTCCTGAAGCCCTTGAGAGAAGGAAATCTTCTTTTTGAAGGATCATCTTCTGTATAGAATTGTTTCATCTCATCCTTTACAACTTCCAATTCCAGTGGATAACTTTCAGCAATGGATACAAGGTTAGCATGGTTTATTGGTTTGACAAGAGTTGGTGAGGTGGATGGTTGTGGTTTGATGGCAATGTAAGGTGTGGAGGATAAAGGAATGGGTGCTGGTATATCATCATTACCCTCATGAGATTTCCTTTTCCTTGTGTAAAGCCTTTTGGGTGAAGGGCGTTTTGGTTGTGATGTGATGGTAAGTGCAGTGTTAGATGGCTGACAAACGGCTGTTGAAACAACTGGTGTTTCAACCTCTGTTGTCATTACAACTACTGATGTGTCAGTAGATGTCTTCTGCTTTTCAGCAGGTGGTGATTTATGTGGTGGTGGTAGGGCAGTGGTTGTGGTGTGTGTTGAAGTGGTGGCAGCTGTTTGGCTAGCAGTTTTTGAAACCACTGACATATCAACTGTTTGGGTGGAAGTTTGAGATTTTGTGGTTTGAGGTTTAGAACCTTTGGGAGGTGGTTTGGAGGCATGCTTTGTGGGTCTGGATGGTGTGGATTTGGGTTGCCTCACTTGTCTAGTGGGCTTCTTCTTTTCATCCTTAGGATTTTCATCATCCTTTGTCTCAGAAGTACCCTGTGCATTCAGCTCCATATAAGCTCTCTTCTCCTGTTCCCACCTGGCTTTATCCTTAGCCTCTCTATCTCTTTTAACACTTGCTTTTGCTTCTGCAAGTGCATTTGTGGTAGTATCAATTTTCTTACTACCATCTGGCAAAGGAATGTTTTTGGTCATGTTTTCTTTTTCTGGTTCAATATAGAGACCATCTTCTATTCCCTTCTTCTTCTTCCACTCTTTGATTTTCTCTCCTTTTTTGGCATTATCTGAAGGAAGTTTATCAATGAAGAGAACAGTGGGAGGGGCTTTGCCAGTAGTGTTCAGGATGTGGGCCTTTATAGCCTTGATATCTGCTTAAGTATCTCTAAACCTTGACTCCATCATGTTTCTCAGCTCTTGAACATGTATAGCATGCTGTTGATCAGCCATTTCTCTTTGTTGTTGGAGCAGAGGTTGAAACAAATTCCACAACTCATTTGCAGCAGATGTTTGTGGTGGAGCAGATGCTTGAGTTGGAACAGCAGTGGTTGAGACCTTTTGAGCTTTTAACAACTGTTGCATCATATCTTTTATTTCAGCAACAGACGTCTCAAGTTTTTCAATTCGACCCGTCAATTCCTGATATTTTAAATCATCACCCAAGTTAATGGGATCATCTGATTCCCCACCAGCAGTGGTTGTATCAATGTGTGACTTAGGAACTGAATCCCAAAAATCACTCATTGATGCCCCTTGTTCTTGGTTCTGGGGTCTTCTTTCTTCAACCCTTGATAACCTTTTAAAGGTACCAGTGGTCAAAACAAACTCACTAGTGGTTACCATAGGTGCTATAGAAGAAATTGCCTTCAAGGGAGTCTTATTGATGAAACAACTGGCCAAGTGTAGATCTCTTGATGCAACACTTGTAGTTGCTGCTCCACTTGAACTACTGTCAGGAATTACTTGTAACTCCTGCAGTGTAACCTCCTCAAATGTTGCTGGGATAGCAGAGGTATAAGCATCAGACTCAGTCACTTGTGGGAGTGTACTCTCAGTGATAGGTGATAGAGAGGAACTGGTTTGTGTCTGAGCTATAGCAACTGCATGCAACAAGGGTATTATGGATTGTGGTAATGTGAGGGGTGAAGATATGGGTGTTGAAAGAGACATGTCCTTGGGATCAGGACTGAGGAAGATGGATTCGATTGGATCCATAGCTTCATAATGTGGGGTCCCTGTGCTTACAACCTGATCCTTTTGTGAGGATGCAGGAGGAGTTTGAGGCAAAGGTGGAGATCTTTCTTCCATCTGCTGTGAGGAAGTAGCAGCAGTGATTTTTGGTGACATTTGTGTTGTCACTGGCAGTGGCTCTGGGATCTCATCTTCCAGAGTTGCCTTTTTAGTGGGTTTGGAGGGTTTTTTTGGATGATTTCTTTTTAGTCTTTTTGGTGATGGTAGGTGTGGGTTTCATAGCAGTGGGTGTGCTGCCATGATCACCTGGAGCAGTGGGCTCAGCAGCAGATACCTGAGGAGCAGTGGTGGCTGCTAAAGTCTGCTCAGGCACCTCTGCTTGTGTTTTTGCAGGTGTTAACATCCTAGTAAATGTTTCAGATGTTAAACCATGTATTTGAAAAGATTTTCCTTGGACAAGCAAAATTTCATTCTCCTTTCCAAATTTTTGTTTAAAATAGTAGCTTAAGAACCTTGGAAAAAGTAGAAATGATTTGCTATCAACATTTTTTACCAAATCATCAAAGATCTCCTGGGAATAGTTAAAATTTTCATTGTGTAAGATAGCATAGCCCAGGTTTTGGATCTTTGATGGTATTTCATTAAAAGCAGTTGTTTTATTTGATACGCACATCAAAAGGGTATAAAATAAAAACCTTGGTGCAGAAGGGAAGAAGCCTTTTTGTAAGGTGTCCCTTTTCATTTCTGCACCATACCCTCTTTCCAGAAAATCAGTTTTTAACTCGTTTTTGGGAAAAGAAGTTTTACCTTCCTGATCATCGAGTGCAAAGACTTCTGAAATTGATTGTGGAGTGATTTGGATATTTTTGCCCTTTATGGAAGAATTTATGGCTATAACTTTGTCACCTTGATACTCAAGTGTGGCATTTTTTCAAAATTCTCTCTGGGTTTGTTCATAAATGGGAGCATCAGCAGTTAACAAAGTTTTGTACTTTGAAGCCACAAGGGTGTCAATGATGGTATCAAAGGTTTTGTTGTTGGTGGGTTTTGTGAGTAGACCCAAGTAGTTGTGAGGTGCTTTGTAAGGGATTTCACTGGGTTCAACGGCCTTTTCAGCGACCTTTTTGGAAGATGAGGATGATTTTGATTTTGATTTTGTCATTTTGATGAAGAGGAATGAAGAATGATTTGAGACGGAAAGTTGGAAACTGCTTTGAGAAAAGAATTTTGGAATTCAATTCGACAGTGTAAAACCCTGTTTGGGGGTTTTGATCAGGGTTTTATAAGGAAAAAGAAATGCTGATGTGGCAGCGGTTTTACAAAGATCTGATGGCTAATAACTGACCACATGCCAACCCCTGATGGAAAGATGAATAATGGAGGACAGTTGCTTAGGAAACCACTGATGAAGCAATTATCAGTGGTTGCAACGATCAAAGTGAAGACAGTGGATGATTTTAACTATCAGTGGATAGCTTTATCAGTTGATAGAACACTGATTTTGAACAACAGTGATTACCAAGAGAATGAAAGAACAGGGGTTGACTTTCAGCAGTGGACAGAGGTTAGGAAATAGATATTTGAACAAAACAGTGGTCAGGGGTAAGGTAATGGTAAGGACTTGAAAGGCTATTTTGTCAGCAACTGTTAGTGCATCAGTGGATAAGCTTTTGACAAAAAATTTGAGCATCTGCTGTTCTGATGAAAAGAATGATTTTATCTTGTGAAATCATAATATCATCTCTAACATCTGTTGATGGTGATTCTGAAATGTCTGCAAGATTGCTATCCTCAACAAAATACATTTTAGATGCAAATTGTCAAGTTCAATATGTCAGCAGCTTTTATGAGAATTTGCATTCAAGGTTTTGCCACATGTCAATTACACATTTTGATGCTTTTATAGATTCCTGACAGTGATTTAGTACCCCAGATGATGAAAACCCTTTTACTAAGGTTACTCATTTTGTGTCATAATATTTTAATTAGAACATGAGTATCCAAGTATTTTAGGGTCTGTTAGCAATCAATCTTTTGCTCAGTGTTAAAACAAACTTGAGTTTGACATGACCTTGACACTTGAACCATTTCCTTTTGATCTATTTTCAAGGATAATATCACAAAAAAAATGATGGTTCTTTATCCTGACAGGAGTATGAAACTTTTGCTATTAAAAACAAGTAAAAGTACAAAATAGATCACTCTTAAGAAAAAAAAATAAAGAATAATATATCCTGCTTTATTTGAGAAAAACCTTTTCAAAAATTAAAGGTTTGTCTGAAAACAGGATCAAAAAGGATCTGGTATATTTTCCAATAAAACTCATAATCACATCACTCTCAAGTTTTATGAAAATGGTCAGTGGTTTGAAGTACATTGTAATAACCACTGTTTGAGACCATTTTCTTGTTTGATTGATTGCAAAAATGAGGAGACAAGTTCACATAAGTTTGTTACCATGTGATGATTCTGAAAAACTTATCTAGCCCTCTTGTAAATATAAACACTGGTGATACTATTTTTACCTGACCTTCCCTGAACCAATGAATACACACAGTTGCTTGATAACCATTGTTAACCCAATTTTGGACTCTTAAGTGTTTTATATTTATACTCTTTTCTTTTGACTTCAAAAGTTTTGAGATAAACACACTTTTGAGTTTTTGTGATTTTCCTTCTCCCCTTTTTACCCTTCCCATTCATAAGTAATGAAGTACTTACTGGGAGGTTTTTATTGAAGAAATACTTAATCCAGAATCATTTTGCAATAATGTTTTAAGAGATTTGGCCACATTTGTACATGTTTATTATCAAATCTCACACTACATATGATTCGGACTATTTTGACCCCTGGTTTTCTTAATGTATTATCAACAAAGTTGATTTGGTCCTTTTGAGGATTCTCAAACTGTTTTTCAACACACAAGATCTAATAACTAAAGTTTTAATTTCCCTCTTTTTATGTTAACAAAAACACTAATGTTTTTACGAACATAGGTTTTTGTTGACCTGAGGTTCACACCTTAGTAGCAAACATGATGGAAACAGCATGAACTTCAAAACAACAATTGAAATCAATTTTTGTAAATAATTATACCATAGTTATCAGATATATTTTCAGATCTGAAAACTATTGGTGATTTATGCATGACATCACTTGTTGTGTGAAGTTTGTGTCTTATGACATCTTGGTTGTTTTACAGAGTTTTTGAAAAGCAATTTTGAACGTGATTACTCGTTACTCTGTTTTTCAACTGAATACAATCAACCTTAGTATCAATGAATTTTGAGCTGAACTGTTATGTCAAATTGATTGTTAGATCGAATTTGACTGTCCAGGCTCTGATACCAATTGTTAGAATCGGAGGTTCTCATGATTGTGTTTGTTTGTATATTTGAACAATGAATGAATATGAAATAATGTAAAGTGCAGCGGAAATGAACACAAACTTTGTAAACACAATCAAAGAAGAAAATAGTTTTGATAAATACATGCTTTTCATTGAGTCGAATGATTACAATACAAATCAAAAGATTACAAAGCATGCTTACAAACTAAACTCCCCCTCAGCCTGATACTCCATGGTTGATTGCACAAGATGAAAGGATTGGACTAGAGGAGAAGAACTCACTCAGTCAATCAAATGTAACAGTACAGGGTACTGTTCCATTTATAGGCAAATCAAACCACTGAAGCATCTAAGCTGACGTCACCATGAAAGTGACATCTAACAACCTAACAACCTATAACCACTGTTCTTATACAAACACTGCTAATCTTAACCACTGACACTATACAATACAAGTGACACACTAAACAACTGCTTTCTACTTTCATCAGTGCTTTCCTCAAGGTTGATCAGTCCTTGAATAGGCAGTCCTTAGCATTAGTAGATTGAACCAGCAGTGTTTCATCCTTAGCAGTCTTCAGGGTTACATCAGTAGTTTGAAGAGCAGCAGCTGTTGTATACGGACAGTGGATAGAGTACATCAGATGTTATAAACACTTTCAAGGGGAAAGTCTGGTGTAAACAACTTCTTATTATGAATCCACTGTTGTGAACCGGTTTTGGCTTTCATTATCTGTTCCTCTGATAGGGTTCAATCCCAACATCGTTGGCTTATGCGTGAGATGATTAAGGAAGGTTGCTTGGAGTGCAAGACAAGCAAGCAACTAATTAGATATATTAATTTGTTTGTGAATAATTATTTTAGTGGTCTACTTGAGTTAGAATAGGATGTGTAAAAGATAATTATAGTGTAGCTGATTAATGAGGAATCATAGTCATAGTATAACGCGATAGGTTAGCTATATAAACCAATCAAATTGGTAGAGATTGTAATTCAAGGTTTTGAGATAAGTTTCCTTGATAATAAACGAATTTAGGTGATTTGCCAATTCATATTCATTGTTCCAGTTCTGATTAACATAAATCTATCACCAATTAACTCTTTAAGTGGTATAAAAGTGGTACTGTTGATTGATTAAGGGACATGCGAAGAACAACATACCTACGATTCAAGGGTTGTTGTTGATTATACATGAGACTAGGAAGAATCATCGAAACAGTGTTAGCTCATTGGAATAGGGACCCGCGATTTAGGGTTACCTATGAAGGAGAAGGTAACGTGCATTGTTGGTGACCTGCATGGAAGAAAGACCTGTGATTAGAGGTTGTCAATTAGATCTGCTCCATATGAGCAAATGGACTTATAATTTATTAGTGTTAGGGTCAAAGCATTTATAGGTGGATTTTGAGGAGGAATAACCAAGAAAAATGCATGATGCGGATCGTGGTTGTAATTTGGAGGTGGTATAAGGACGTAACCATGTGTAGCAAAGGCATCCAAATGTTTTAAGTTTGGAGTAAGTGGGAGGAACATTGAATAACATTTCATAAGGTGATTTGTTATTCAAGATTGTTGTGGGTAGGCGGTTGATGAGATTGGTAGCGGCTTGGAACACATGAGACCAAAATGAGGATGGAAGATGTGCATAGTGAAGTAAAGCAAGGCCAGTTTCGACTACGTGTCGGTGACGACATTCAGCTACACCATTTTGCTCAGGTGTGTGAGCCGGTGTAGTGTAATAAGAGATTCCATGAGTGGAGAGAAAAGACTTGAGTCCAATATATTCGACACCATTATCCAAAAAAAGCGAAATAGTGGACGTTTGAAAATATTTTTCGACAAGCGACTTGAATTGTGGAAAAATTGTTGCAACATCGGATTTTCTTCTAATGGGAAATAGCCAAATATATTTTGAAAAATAATCAACAAAGTTTACATAGTATTTGTAACTGTCAAGGGATGCGTGGACGGGTCCCCATACATCCAAGTATAGAAGTTGTAACGGTTTGTTAGCAACAAACGTGTCACACCCCCAAAATCCACCTGCGGAGTACTACCGCTTGGAGGCGTGACTGACCAGGATCCAGCCACCAATCATATTGAACAAGCATGTAAGTAGTTATAAAAATCCACCCAATACAATTGGTGTTCAAACAAACATAGTTTAAGTTGTAAGCGGAAGCATGAGTCTTAAATCAAAACATAAGTTTAATTGTTTCAAAGTTTAACATGGCACACAGCCGTCCATGTCCCACAACGATCCTCCTCCATGCAAGCTCCAGCTAAGAACCTAAGGACCTGCAAAGCATGTAGTAACGAGTCAACAACAAGTTGAGTGAGTTCACGGTTGGGTGTTCGTTTTAAGTTGTTTCGAAAGCAGTTTCCTTTATCTGGCATCCTGCCGTGGGGGTTACCCCATAGTTAAAAACGTGACTTGTTTATTCCCGGTTACTCTGGCAATCCAGCCGTGGGGGCTACCCCGTGTTAGTTATCTGGCATTTCGGCCGTGGGGGCTACCCCATGTATACACTAGACTCGTTACCATATCGACTGCTGACTGTAGTCATGTTTAAGTGCCCTGAAACTGTCAATGTCTATCATCATTGACGTGCCCCAGATCCATTAGTTCACGCCCGTCCTCTGCGGCACGGTGTGAGGTTTGTCAGACCTAAATAGCGCTATCTAACTAATGACCCGCTCGCCATTGGCCCGGCGATTAAGTCGATATAAAAAGGAGGGACTTCGTGATAGAGTTTTGGTCTAGTACGAGTTATCTATCCGTGAGGACGAGGAATTACATTCCTGAACCATTGCTGTCCTACCCAAGGAGGACGAGGAACGCATGTTCCTTAACCCCAATTCCCGACCCCTGGGAATCCCATGCTTTGTAAAGGGTGTGAACTCACCTTGGTTTGCTCGGTAGATACACAGAAAAGTCAAACAGGCAATATTGTGGTCACTCGTGTCCTATCATAGTTGTATCATACCAGTCAGGTTCAAACCACGTATTGCACGTATGTTCTACACGTATTGTATTCAAGTAATAATCATGGCATACATGTATGAACATGACAGTTTGAAACAATGCCTACGGATTACACAGTAGCACATAAACCAAGCCCAAGGTCCGGCCCATCAACTAAGTCCGAAATCATGCAAGTCCAATTCAGCGTGCACAAGTGTGTGGTCTCGAGTCGAGACTGTACGGTCTCTACTCGAGACTGTGCGGTCTCGAGTTGTAGTCCACAAGGTTTCGAGTCGCAACTATGGTGATCTCGGGTCATGCATGCGGTGGTCTCGAGTCGTAACTGGACTCGCAATCATAGTCTCTAGTCATGATGTGTGTGTGTTGATGAAGCATGGTCTCGAGTCGAGACTATAGGTTCTCGACTCGCAACTTGTGTCGAGACCGGGGATCTCAAGTTGACATATGGTGGTCTCGAGTCGAGACCAGGGGTCTCGACCCCCAACCATTGCTGATTCTGCGCAGTTGTACTATCCAATGGAAATTTGATTTCATGAAACAGTTTGTACTATCCACTTAAACATGTTTATTTGTCTAGCAATTTACCAAATTGGATCAAACATATCAGTTTTCAAATATTCAAAACATGTTCATATGATATTCAACAAGTTCTTCACATGTTCATTATGTTCATCAAATATTCATATAAACTTTAACCAAACAAAAATCATGATCAACAACTTATCAATACTAACATGCACCCTATGATATCAACACAATGAATCATCCTAATCGTGCACATATCACAGCCGATTACAAGTATTCGGTTTCCATTCATCAATCATTTCTACTTATATCAACATCCAAACCATATAGAGCCGATACACTCCTACATAGTCAAGCATACATTATTCACCTTAACGAAAATCAACACATTAACATATAATCATCATCAACCGAATGTAACCACATAACATAGAACATTTATGCATCGATTTCTTGAACACTAATTCATCATGTATTGTTGACTAGTCCATGTGTAACATCATGTAAATCAAAACATCATCAAGCATACAATTAAACTAGTTAAATCATATTATCCACCCTATCATTTAACAACAAACATCATAAGGACACTAACCGGTTGATGGGTTTCAAAGGTGAGTATGAAGCTTCCAAATGTGTGTGTGTGTGAGCCGATCCGAGAGCTCCTAGTGTCACCGATTTGGTCCGAGAATGAAGGAGGAGATGTGATGTTGAGACTTAGGGTTTAATGGTTTCTAGAGAGAGAGTAGGGGAGTGTGTGTGTTGTCCAAGAAAATGGCAAAGATGGCTAGGTGCATAACATATATACTAGCTTCAAGTGGTGCACCCTAATGGGTTTCGGATGAGGTGCACGGCCCAACCGGCCCATATGTTACACTGTTCACTCGAGACCGCACGGTCTCGAGTCGGGTCCTTGTTGTCTCGGTTCATATAAATATACACATACGTACAAGCACGACACATAAACATAACACGTAGTCACATAGGATGTTCACTTATATTATTAAACCAACACGTTAACTAGTCACATAACATTGCAAGTAGGTTGTACTAAGATACACGAAAGGTTCTAAATTTCGAGTTGTCACATCATCCCCAAGTTGAAAGAAATTTCGTCCCGAAATTTGGTAAGCACTCACTGAGGAAGCTAGTTAAGTTGTATGGTTTTCCCGGTTTTCCTGGGGTGTCACAAAACGAGTTTTTACCAAAAGGTATTTTGTGACTTTTATTTGATGACCAGGAATTGCAATGGAAAGATTCAGTGGACACTTTATTAAACTTAAGTCCTAATGTAGACATTATAGACTTGAAGACTTGGAACGAAGGATGTCCAAGGATATGGTGCCACGCGAGTAAAGATCCTGTTGAGGTTGTGTTGATTTGAGGAGAGGTTGTGTGTCGCAGCCCCCGACCCCACCCTGGGAGCGGGAGCCGCGAACCAGTCAGATGGTACCGGTGTTTATTAATTTGGCAGCGGAAATGAGACATCAGGACCGTAGTTAGGAAATATTTTAATAGAGTTAAAATACCAAACTTTTATAATAACTCAATGGGATAAAACCCAAGTTTCCATTACAATACATTTATAGGGATACCCTAGTTTATTGAAAACCGAGCTCCTTTTTATTTAGGTAACTTTTATAGCCACTTTTCCAAGCCTTCAGTGCTCTCCAGCTGCCTTCTAGTAGCTTCACATTAAGTTACCTGAAACGCGTTTAAAAAAAAAGTTTATCAGCAAGAAATACTGGCGAGTGCATCCCAGTTTAATCAAAACATGTGTTTATCACTTTACAGTATTGAGAGCGATTACAATGTTTTTATCTACCCAATTACTCATTCGGTACTGTCAATCCTGACTTGGGGTCATGCTACTATTCGCAATAGTAACGAGTGTTAAGTAATGTATACAAAACCCCAACATACCATCAATAATTGTAATAGACTCAATCACTGTTAATTATATTTGAAAACATTTGAGGTTTTTGTACAAACAGTTCACAAAAAGGTGACAAAAAGTAAGATGTACTCACATTGTTTACTTAGGTAAAACTAAAGCTTCCTGGTGTATCTCCTGGTTATTATCTATTAAAATTAAACAATGCACACGTGTTAGTAAAATAACCCAAATCACATTAACTGTACAACTTGAGACAGAACTCCAATGACTGAGTCAGGCAGAGCCTTGACATGCATTACGGAGTCCTAGATCAATCGGGTGTAACACGAGTCAGAACTCCAACGACTAAGTCGGGCAGTGTCACACGCGTAAAACAACAAAACCGCGATGGAAACGCCGGGGAGTGGAGCGACAGAATTATTGTTTCACAACCATGGATTCAAAAGTTTTGTTTTATTGAATTATTAAACATTAAACATTGTCTTGACATTAAGTTAAAACACAACTACATTGTCTATCACTGTTATTTCGTCACTAAGGCCTCGTCCAGTCCTAAGTGAGCATGCATCCTAGTCGCATTCAACATCATTCAACACCACCTGAAACATACGTGAAAATAAAGCCAGCAAAGAAATGCTGGCGAGCACATAGGTTTTGTGAGAGTGTCGGATTCATGGCTCGTTTACATGTTGCAATACCTCGTTTGACTACAAGAGCCGTTAATTGAAAACCTTGTTTTGAAAAGAGTTTGGTATCGCAATATGATTAACCAACTCAAAATAAGTTGGTTATAGTTTATAAAATCTCGTTGCCATGAATCTTAACCCAAAACATTTGTTAAAGTAAACCAAATCTCGTAATAAAACTCGTATGGTTTATATCGTATAGTAAACATCGTTGCGTGACATCGTTTAAAAATCGTTCGTACAAGTGAACTAAATAACGCCACGGAATGTAATATGATAAAAGCACTTATATATAAGAAGTACCAGAGGCGTATCTACCATGCTTTTATCACATTAAACCCGTCCCGTTACCTAATCACATACCAAAAACCCATCGTTTAAATCTTTTAACTCGTTCATGTAATAGACCATCGTTCATTTGTTTAAATTGTTTAAATCGTTCCAAATCGTTCATAATCGTTCAATCGTTCAAAATCATTCAATCGTTCAAATCGTTCTCGTTTTAATTGTGAAAACTAACTTTTGGTCGTCTCGCTTATAACATTCAAACCTTCGCAACTCGTCCATCGTTCAACTCGTATTAACAAACCACCAAAGGGTAAGTTAACAATCATCAGGTTCAGTCGTTACCCACATAACCCCCATACATAACCATGGTGGCAGTCCGATAACGGGATTTGTCAGATCCTATGGTACCATAACCTAATACTGGTCAGCTGGATCAGTGTTAATGAATGTCATTCGTTATGTAAATACGTCCAACAAGTTCGTTCACATTATCGAAATCGTTTTGTTTAATATAAACCATAGTATTCGTTTTTGAAATCATCGTTGTAAGCATCGAAATCGTTTAACACATATGAATCACCCCAAAACAATTGAAAACAGTAAAATAGGGGAACTATGTACTCACATCGAAGTGCAAAGTGTCCTTGATTAAATGAACTAGCAAAGCTCGAGTAAACCAAGGAATTCAAGTAGCACCTAGTAATCGGATCGCTAGGTTAATAAATCGACACCTAAATCGGTAGATCGGGTAGAATGGGGTTTCGTAAACCAAATGAGTATTGGAACTCATGTGATATGGTTTAACAAAGCCTACATCCTAAATCGGAACCTATCTTAAGTGCTTACGACCCGTTACGACCCATTAAGGTAGCTTATGCTACTTTAACGCGTTGTTCGTGCAAAAGCGCGTTCGAGACGCCTAACTAGTCCTATGACAAGTATTATATGCCCTAATATGTTTAAATATGTTGCATAATCAGTTTAGGTGACAAAAGTTAAGTTACATATGCTTAAAATCCAATTATGCATGAAAAGGGCATTTTGGTCATTTACCTAAAGCATATAAACTACCTATCATACAACTAATTAAACTAAGTGACCATAAGGTATAACCTCGGAAGGTTATTCCCTATACAACTATGGTCACAAAATATGCTTGGTCGGATCCTAACGATCGACCAAACGGGTCGGGTTCGAAAGCCTAAGCGGTGGTTTAGACCGCTTGACTTACGACCCTAAACAAGCACTAGACTAAAAGTGACGAGTTAAACATGTTAAAACATGTTTAACTAAGTTAGAAAACAAATTTGATATCAAAACAAAGTGTTTTGATACCCGAAAATAGCTTCGTTGCAAAATACGCCTAAACACGTATTTTGACCGAAGGTTTGACTCGTCACTTCGACTAATCAACGTGGTAATCAGTAGCGATAGTCACAAGGGACTATAACCATTGTGATTACGCTCACGTTGCAAAGTTCAAACGAAATTTGTGTTGACCAACTCGTGGTCAAAGCAGAAAGTCAAACAATGTTTGACTTTCATGTTTGAAAAGCATAAAAAGCATGAAAGAAGCTTACAAAAGGTCCAAGCAAGGAAGATTTGATTCAAATTACTCAGGTATGAAGTGTTAAACTTCAACTTAGAGCAGAATTGAATCAAATGGTGTGAAGAATGAGAATGAAGCAAGTGCGTATTTATAGAAAGTCTTGGGTTCTTAGGATCTTGACAAGTGTTTTTGCAAGAATCAAGGCTTAAATCTAACCATACACTTGTGCCCATAGATTACAAAACAAGGGGAACTAAAAAACAAGTCCATTGTATTCAAAATCTAGGGTTAAAACCACTGAAATCAGCTGAAATGATCAGATTCAATGTTTCTGTGCTGGGCATCAGTCGCGCCCCGCGAAGATAAGCACACTGGGCTTCGCGCCTCGCCTAGACAGTTTCACAGAATGTCAGTTTTAGTCCCTGCAAGCCCAAAACTTGGATTTTGAGGCATTTTTGATGTGTTTAAGCCCCGTTAACCCAAGTTCAAGGCTCCACAATGAAGTTAAAGCATAGGGAACATGAAATCTGCTTGAAAACATCTCGGATGTCGGTTCGTTTGGTCGTACGGTCACGTTATTCGGTTAATTACTACGAAACACGAACGGACGCGAAAAACGATCCAAATTACACGACGAATGGTATTTTTGCGTTCCAATCACTAAAATAAAATATTTTAATGATTACAAAAATTTTTGGATGTCCGGATATGTTCAGAACGTAAGATATGCGTGAAAATGCAAACTTATGCACTTTTTGATGCTTTTAGTCCCTATTGATCAAATAAGCATATTTTCGCATACCGAACCCCTCAAAGCCTATTTCTAAACTATGTAAAGGATATTTAGGGTATGTTTAGCTGGTGATCAAGTTCCAGAATGTTCGTTACTGTACAAATCAGCATACTTTCACAGTTTGACACAAATAGTCCCTGCGATCGAATAAACTTGTTTTCGACACACCTAACCCTCCAAAACTTATTTCTAAGTTATGTAAAGGTTATTTAAGGTATGTTAAGCCTATTTCACTATTCCGGAGTGTTTTTCGCATTAAACTGATTACGTTTACGCATCAGTTTGCGTGTAACTTTCCAGAAAGGGATTTAAAGCTTGAAATCGAACTAGAATCAAATCGTAAAATCGTCAAACATAAATACACAAATATTAACACCAAATCACATCGTTTTATTGATAATTGATATTGTTTTACATCGTACATTGTTTACAGAGCATAGTTGTCACAGGCAGAGCCTTGACATGCATTATGTAGCCCTAAATCGATCGGGTAGGGTACAGATATGTGATCAGGGGTTATAATACTTACAACGAGGCAGAGCTTCGCTTTTTAGGGGTATTATATCCTGAGAGTTTTAGCCTACTAGTGATCAGAGAAAAGAAAGAATTTTGAACGGAAACAAATGAGGCTCTCGACCCCTATTTATAGCCTGGCCGAAGGGCGGCTCCTGCCCCACGAGAGATACGGGGTCGGCCTTCATGGCCCGTGAGGTAGACTGGCTAGGTACTAGCCTTGGTGAGTCCAGGGTGTAGCCTTGATACGTAACCGGACACGTGACGGACTTGTGTGTCCGGCAAGTCAACTAGCTCGCGCCCCACGACAATTAAGAGGGTTCGGGTCACAGCCCACGACAACCCTTTATTTTTCTTTTTGTTTGATTTTTATAAATATTAAGGTATTCTAGGGCCATTCCTCGTATACGGGCCATTCCTCCCCACCTTGATTTAAATCTCGTCCTCGAGATCTACTGGAACAGGTGTGGATATTTTGTTTGCATTTCTGACTCGAGCTCCCAAGTATATTATGGTCCTCTTTTAGAATCCCATTTCACTTTGACCAGAACTAGTCTCTTGTGTTTGAGATTATTGATCTTTCTATCTTCAATCTGAATAGGTTTCTCTACAAACTTAAGTTTCTCATTTACCTCTATGTCCTTAAGAGGTATCACTAATGATTCGTCTGCTAAGCACTTCTTGAGATTACATACATGAAACACATCATGTATTCCTGCCCTTTCCTCTGGCAGTTGTAGCTGATAAGCTACGGGTCCTATTCTTCTAATAATCTCAAAAGGTCCAACATACCTGGGGCTTAGCTTTCCTCTTTTAGCAAATCTGACTGCTCCTTTCCATGGAGAAACTTTTAACAATACCTTATATCCTATTTGAAATTCCAAAGGTTTTTGTCTGTTATCTGCATAACTCTTTTGGCAATCTCGTGCTGCTTTTAGTCTTTCCTTGACTTAAAAAATTTTGTGTGTTGTTTCTTATACTATCTCTGGTCCAGATAGTTGCTTTTCTCCAATCTCTGCCCAACAGACTAGAGTTTGGCACTTTTGTCCATAAAGTGATTCAAATGGTGCAACATTGATGCTTGTATGATAGCTGTTATTGTAGGAAAATTCTATTAATGGTAAATGATCTTCGCAATTTCCTATGAAATCAATTACATAGGCTCTAAGCATATCTTCCATTGTTTGTATTGTCCTTTCGCTTTGTCCGTCCGTTTGTGGATGATAAGCTGTGCTTAGATTTAACCTGGTTCCCATTGCTTTTTGAAAACTTGTCCAAAAATGAGAAGTAAAACGGCTATCTCTATCAGATACGATAGATAAAGGAATTCCATGAAATGAAACTATTTCATTCACATATAATTTAGCTAACTGTTCCATACTGAAAGTTTTCTTCATTGGTAAGAAATGAGCAGATTTTGTCAATCTGTCTACAATCACCCAGATTGTATCATTACCTTTACGTGTCTTGGGTAATTTGGTAACAAAGTCCATTGTTATCAATTTCCATTTCCATATTGGCATTTCTAATTACTGTAATAATCCTGAGGGTTTTTGATGTTCAGCTTTAACCTGTGAACATGTCAGACATTTAACAACATAGTTTGCTATATCCTTTTTCATTCCTATCCACCAGAAATTCTTTCTTAGATCTTGATACATCTTATCACTACCGGGATGTATCGTATACTTAGACTTATGGGCTTCTTTTAGAATTTTGTGGCGTAGGTTTCCTTGTTTAGGTATCCACATCCTTTTCTTATGGAACTTCCAAATTCCATCTGATCCTTGTTCTAATTCCTTAATCATTCCTTTTAAACCTTCAACATTGTCCTTGATTGCTATTTCTTGTACCTCTCTAATTTGCTTATTTAAATCTATTTGCAGATTTAACCTAAGAGAGCGTACTCGTTTTGGATTTTCATGATACTTTCGACTTAAAGCATCAGCTACTACATTAGCTCTTCCAGCATGGTACTGAATATCGCAATCATAATCACTAAGAATTTCTATCCAACGTCTCTGTCTCATATTTAATTCCTTTTGCCCAAAAATATACCTTAAACTCTTATGATCCGTGAAGACACAAATTTATTTCCATATAAATAGTGTCTCCAAATCTTAAGGACAAAAACTATGGCTCCTAACTCTAGATCATGGGTTGTGTAATTCTCTTCATGTATCTTAAGTTATCTAGAGGCATAAGCTATAACCTTTTGGCGTTGCATCAACACACATCCATATCCTAACTTAGACGCATCACAATAGACTATAAAGTCTTTAGTTCCTTCTGGTAATGCGAGTATGGGTGCGGTTGGTTAGCCTTTGCTTAAGAATCTTAAAGGCTTCTTCCTATTTTGGTCCCCATTCAAACTTAACTGATTTGCAGGTCAGTTTGGTTAATGGAATGGCTATTCTAGAAAAATCTTGAATGAGACGTCTATAATATCCTGCCAGTCTAAGAAAACTTCTTACTTCTGTTGGAGACTCAGGGACTTTCCATTGGGTAATCGCCTCGATTTTTGTGGGATCCACATGAATTCCTTCACGATTAACCAGATGTCCAAGGAATTTGTCACACCCCCAAAAATCCACCAGGCGGAGTATCACCGCTTGGAGGCGTGACATGACCAGGATCGAGCCACCAATCATATTGAACAACGTAATTAAGTAAGTAAAACCAACCACAATACAATTGGTGACCAAAAGGAAGTGACCAACTCTAAGTTAAACAGCGAAAGCATAAAACGTAAGTCCAAAACATAGGTTCCATAGTTCATAAGTTCAAAGTCCAAAGCGTAAGTTTAATAAGTTCATAAGGATTTAAATATTAATCACGGGACATAACAGTCCGTATCCCACAACGACCTCCTCCTCGTGCAAGCTCCATAAGCATCTAGCGACCTGTAAGGCATGTAACAACGAGTCAACAACAAAGTTGAGTGAGTTCACGTTTGGTTGTTTAGTTTTAAGTTGTTTCCGAAAACATGGTTTGTCTTTCGTTGGCTTATTTGCCGTGGGGGTTACCCCAATGTTGAAAGTATGATTAACCAGTTCCTTCTTTAATACCTAGACCATATCCATAATCAGAGGGGGGCTCCCCCATGTGAAATACTAGACCGTTAAGATATCGACAACTGACGAACAATAGTTGTGCCCTACGTCAATGTTCTATCATCATTGACAGTTTGCCATAGTCTATTAGTACACGCCCGTTCGGACGACACGGTGTGAGGTTTGTTAAACCTAATAGCACTATTAACTAATGACCCGCTCGCCATTGGCCTCGGCGATTAAGTCGATATAAAATGAAGGACTTCATGATAGAGTTTTGTCTAGTAAGTTTTAAGGTTGTTGTCCTACCCAAGGAGGACGAACGTACGTATTCTACCCTAGAAGAATACGCAGGATTAATATTGGCATCCTACCCATGGAGGATGGCCGTACATATCCTACCCAAGGAGGATATGTAGATTCTATTTTAGTTTCTTAACCCATTCCCAAACCACCGGGAATCCCATGCCTTGTAGAAAGTGAGAACTCACCTCGGTTGCTCGGTTTGACTCTCAAAAATAGTTAACAATCAAGGTCGGTCAATCACGTCCTAGTATGATTACCACTTAGTTTATTAGTGACTTCAAATAAGCACAAAGTTCCTACACGCATCTACCACATAACATGCATCACTTTAACGGTTCATGCCCATATAAACTTCCCATCTATTCCCGTTCATAAGCAAATATACGACATTGCACATAACACTTTTATTGACATATAACATGTTAGATCATTCTCAGATAACCTACCCGACATTTAGACACGCAAATTACTACTTATATCATTTCAGCTTTTATATTCAAAACTGGGCTGTTTTCGGGGATTTTAATAAAATAGTTAACTTGCTCCAAAAATTCCCAACTTTTTACAGAATGTCTTAAACGATCCAAATATTATTGTGTAAAAATCTCGGGATCCAATTCATCACCAATATTTTATAAAAAAACATTTTCCAGACTGCAATCAGATTCTTCTTTTTCTGACTCCAGTCCACGGAATAATTTATTTAAAATTCACCGTAAGTACGATTTACGAAATTCTAGTGGGAGGATTACAAATACATCAGTGGTCATTTACAGTACAAATTTCATGACCTATTTCTACTCAGGTTTCAAGTTATGATGAAGAATATAACACATATTTTCAGCAGCAAAAATGCAGCTTTTCATGCTGTTACAAAACGCCCCTTGAAAAATAGCAAACGAAGTCCAAAAATTATGATTCCAGTGCCATTAGAACCGTATTTCATAATAACATGTTATAGACTCAAGAAAATCAGTTTTTCGTTAAGTTATAATCTGGTTACAGCCAACTGAAGTTGGCTGTAAACACCAACCAGCTTCATATTTTTCAGCTCTTAACTTTCTAACGCGTGCTCGATTGATTCCGTTAACATGTTCAGCGAATAACAACAACATTTAGCATCAATATTAACAATTAAATCATCAAGTAATCAACAACATAACCAAAACAACTTCATACTAACATTATTACATCATGTTTCATCTTTAATAAAGCTTTATGTTCATCTTCTTGGTTCTTGTTATTTAGTGTTTCAAACATAAGTATCATACTACAAGTTTTAGCCATAAAAACAAGATGAACAAGGGTTTGACAAGAGCTTACTACTAGCACAAGGCTAGGGTAGAATCTAGTGAAGAAGATGTTGAGAAAAGATGATGAAAAAGCTAGAAACTAAGCCCTTTTGAAGCCCCACAAGTTACAACCTCCTTGAATCACCTTCAAAGCTTGAATGAAACTTGAATAAAGGATGAAGATGGTGGTTTAGTGGTGGTGATGGTGGCGGTTTAGGGGAGCCGAGAGAGGGAGAGAGGGTGAGGAGTGAGAGAGTGAAAATGTGAAGTATGGTGAGAATGATCTTGGCCATGCTTTTATAAGACATGTTCACATATCTTGGTAAGTCCTACAAGTAACAAATCCAATAAAATAATAGGATAAAATATTGCACAAGATTTAGGCATGGTGGGGGATGGTCCTTGTGACTGAACCGGTTAGGGGGGGGGGGTTGGTTGTAACATTGTGATAATGGATGGTAATCATAAGTTAGAATCTAAGTATTTACTTACATATATTAGTTAGTTAATATTTAGGGGGTGTTATGGTGTACAGGGATCATGACAAGCCAAGAAATAATAACACCATGTGTTTGACAAATATTTGGTGTCCCGGGTAATGTCCGGTTGTTCGGTCAGATACTGTTCCGTTAAAGTGTTTAATTATTCCGTAAATTGTCTTATATATATATATTTTTGTAACACAATTTATTTCCCAACACTCAGGAAAGCATACAGGACTATTTAGTAACTTTTCTGCACATGACTAGTATGTTAACAAGCACATGTAAGTATGACACAGAAATCAGGAAACAGTTAAGTAATTAAACACAGTCACCAAGCACTTTAATTATCATTAATAAATCGTACGGATACATGAAATTACGAGGGTTGTCACATTCTCCCCCAGTTAAGAAAATTTCATCCCGAAATTTAGCGCGTGGTTACTGAGGAAGCTAGTTAAGTTGCGGTGTTTACTGGCTTTTCCTGGGGTGTCACATCATCCCCCCGTTGATTTGGAATTTCGTCCCGAAATTCTGCAGTAGCTTCAGCCTCAGTAGTGGTTGCACTTTTCTTAAACAACTGGGGATACTTGAGTTTCATTTGGTCTTCTCGTTCCCAGGTATACTCTGGGCCACGACGGGAGTTCCAACGAACTCGAACAAGGGGTATTCTGGTGCGCTTGAGAATCTTAACATCTCGATCAGTAATTTCAACTGGTTCCTCGACGAATCACAACTGGTCGTCGATAGTGAGCTCCTTTAAGGGAACTATGAGGGTCTCATCTGACAGACACTTTTTCACATTTGACACGTGGAATACGTTGTGAACTCTGCTGAGTTCTTCAGGTAGATTCAACTAGTAGGCGACCTTGCCAATCTTCTCAATGATTTCGAACGGTCCGACATAACGCGGATTGAGTTTGCCTCGTTTTCCAAAGCGAACTACACCTTTCCAAGGTGAGACTTTGAGTAGCACTCGATCCCCGACCTGGAACTCGAGTGGCTTCCTTCGTTTATCAGCATAGCTTTTCTGACGGTCACGAGCTGCCGCCATTCGCTGTCGTATCTGAGCAATTCTCTCGGTCGTATCCACTACAAGTTCTGGGCCTGTGATTTGACTGTCGCCAACCTCTGCCCAACAAAGAGGTGATCGGCACTTCCATCCGTATAATGCCTCAAACGGAGCGGCCTGGATGCTGGTGTGGTAACTGTTGTTATACGAAAACTCCACTAACGGGAGGTGTTTTTCCTAGCCATTACCAAAATTGATTACACATGCCCTAAGCATGTCTTCAAGGGTTTGGATGGTGCGTTCAGACTGCCCATCCGTCTGTGGATGATAAGCGGTGCTCATATCTAAACGTGAGCCAAAAGACTTGTGCATAGCTTGCCACAATTCAGACGTAAAACGTGAGTCACGATCAGAGATGATGGAAGTTGGCACTCCGTGCCTTGCTACTACTTCCTTTAGGTAGATGTCTGCTAGAGTAGAAAACTTGTCGGTTTCCTTGATAGCCAGAAAATGTGCAGACTTGGTCAGTCGATCCACGATTACCCAAATGGTATCATTTCCGCGTTGAGATATAGGCAGGCCAGTAACGAAATCCATGGAAATTTGCTCCCATTTCCACTTAGGTATCTCTGGTTGTTGAAGTAGGCCTGATGGTTTCTGATATTCAGTCTTGACTCTCGCACAAGTCAAACATTTGCTAACGTAGGTTGCTATGTGGGCTTTCATACTATGCCACCAATACGTAGTCTTGAGATCGTGGTACATCTTATCCGAACCAGGATGTACTGAATAACGAGATTTGTGTGCTTCATCCATCACAAGCTCGCGTTAGTTTCCATAAAGTGAAACCCAGATGCGCCCGTTTAGGTAGTAGGCGCCGTCTTCCTTTTGTTCTAGCCGCTGCCTCGATCCTCGTAGGGACTCAGCCTTGATGTTTTCTGCTTTCAACGCTTCAACCTGACCATCTCGTATTTAGGCAGGAAGACTAGAGTGAATGGTAAGCTGTAACGCACGTACACGCTTAGGTATAGTATCCTTTCGACTGAGGGCGTCGACCACAACATTGGCTTTACCCGGATGATACTTGATCGCACATTCGTAATCATTCAAGAGTTCGACCCATCGACGTTGTCGCATGTTTAACTCCTTTTGCTTGAAGATATGCTCAAGACTCCTGTGATCGGTGTAAATGGTTCACTTGGTACCGTACAGGTAATGTCTCCATATCTTAAGTGCGAAAACAACTACTCCCAGCTCCAAGTCGTGCGTAGTGTAGTTCCTTTCGTGAACTTTAAGTTGGCGCGATGCGTAGGCAATGACCTTGTCACGTTGCATCAACACGCAACCAAGTCCTTGTATGGAAGCGTCGCAATAAACCACAAAGTCATCTGTGCCTTCAGGCAATGAGAGGATAGGTGCGCTACAAAGTCTATCCTTTAAGTGCTAAAAAGCAGACTCTTGTGCATCACCCCAACGATAGGTGACACCCTTCTGAGTCAGTGAAGTGAGAGGTTGCGCAATCTTTGAGAAGTCCTTGATAAACCTTCTATAATATCCTGCTAAACCCAAGAATTGGCGGATTTCTGTTGGTGTACGGGGTGCAGGCTAGTTCTTGATCGAGTCAACCTTGGATGGATCAACATGAATCCCATCCTTGTTTACTACGTGGCCTAGAAAGTGGACTTCGCGAAGCCAGAAGTCACATTTCAAAAATTTGGCATACAATTGTTCTGCTCGAAGGAGTTCCAGCATAAGTCATAGATGTTGCTCGTGTTCCTCCTGACTCTTAGAATAGATCAGGATGTCATCGATATAAACAATAACGAAATTATCCAGGTAAGGTTTGCATACTCGGTTCATGAGATCCATGAAAACCGCGGGTCCATTCGTCGATCCGAAGGGCATAACCAGAAACTCCTAATGCCCATAACGAGTTCTGAATGCTGTTTTGGAGGTGTCCTCATCTCGGACTCTCAGCTGATGGTATCCCGATCTCAAGTCAATTTTAGAGTAAAAGCTCGACCCTTGCAGCTGGTCGAACAAGTCGTCAATATGTGGGAGAGGATAACGATTCTTCACGGTCACCTTGTTAAGTTCACGATAGTCAATACACATTCTGAAAGTACCGTCCTTCTTTTTCACAAACAAGACTGGAGCTCCCCAGGGCGAAGAGCTAGGACGTATGAAACCCTTTTCCAAGAGTTCTTGTAATTGCGTGGACAGTTCTTCAAGTTCTGATGGAGCTAGTCGATAAGGTGCACGAGCTATTGGTGCTGCTCCAGGAGCCAGCTCGATTTGAAACTCGACTTGTCGATGAGGCGGAAGACCAGGTAATTCCTCAGGAAATACCTTAGGAAAATCGCGCACAATAGGAATGTCTTCAATTCTCTTCTCTTCCATTGATGTGTCAGTAACGAGTGCTAGAATGGCAGTGTGGCCCTTTCGCAAACACTTCTGGGCCTTAAGGAAAGAGATAATGCCTACGACAACACCACTCTTGTCGCCATGAATCACGAGGGGTTCTTCACCAAAACGAGGGATGCGGACAATCTTCTCGTTGCAAAGAATTTCCGCTTGTTGATGAGATAACCAATCCATCCCAATAACAACGTCAAAACTACCTAGAACGATAGGAATAAGATCGATAGAGAAGGTCTGACCAGCTAAGACGAGGTTACAACCCTTAACTATATGCGTGGCCTCGAGACTTTTACCGTTTGCTAGCTCTACCGTGTGTTTGGTGGTCAAAAGTGTTGGAGTGCGCTTAAGCATTTGACTAACTTCTAAGGACACATAACTAGTATCGGCACCCGAATCGAATAAAACAGTAACAAAGAAATCATCCAGAAGAAACTTACCCATCACAACGTTGGGATCGTTCCTTGCATCACCCTGACCCAGCACGAAGACACGTCCCCTGGCACCATTGCCATTATTGTTACCCCCGTTGTTGCCTCCATTATTGTTCCTGTTTCCTTGGTTGTTGTTGTTCTGATTCTGGTTCAGCTGAGGACAGTTCCTCTTAAAGTGGCCTTCAGCGCCACACTGAAAGCATCCTTTATTGCCCTGCTGTTGCTGCTGCTGGTGGTTCTGTGGGGCTTGTTGTTGTTGTTGGCGATTCTGATTTGCTGGTCGTGCGCTCCTGCAATCCTTTGCTTCATGACCAAACTTATTACACCTCAGGCAACGACCCTTGTTGCACTGCCCGCTATGATGCTTATGGCACCGGTTGCACTTGGGGTGGTTCCCTCGGTATCCACCCTGTCCTTGACTACCGGAAGATTGCTGACCAGGACTCTGGTAGTCATCAGTCTTTCGCTGCTGAGACTGAACTGAAGTAGAACCCTTACTGGAATTCCCATCCCATTTTCGCTTGTTATCATTGGGAGCGTCAGTAGTAGTAGCACTAATACGCTTGGGCAGTTTGTTCTGTTCAACTGCTTGATCGGTGAGACGATGGGCCAACTTAATGATTTGCTGAATGGTACCCAGGTTAGCTGAAGTCACGTGACTCTGAATCTCTGGTACAAGACCCTTGAGGTACAGCTCAATACGTTTGATGGGAGGGTCTACCATAGTAGGACACAAGATGGCCAGTTCGTTTGACCTCTTCGTATACGCCTCAATTTCAGACCCCGTCATCTTCAAATTGAAGAATTCCACCTCCAGCTTGTGGATGTCGTCACGACTACAGTACTCTTCTTTGATCAGTTCTTTGAAACCGTTCCATGGGGTGGCATTAGCAACCGCCAGCCCTAGTAGTTGAACCTATGCTTTCCACCAGGTTAACGCAGCACCTTCGAGGGTTCCAGTAGCATATTTCACCCTACGATCTTCAGGGCATTCACACATCTCGAAAACAGACTCCAGCTTCTCGAACCAGTGAAGAAGGCCTACAGCTCCTTCTGTGCCGCTGAAGGTACTGGGTCGGCAATCCATGAAGGTTTTGAACGTACACACAGGAGGCTGAGCATGTTGACCTGTTGCGCGAGAATAATAGACAAGATTAAGCACGAGAGTTGGTTCACGAGAGTAGGATCTAATCATCCTAAGATAGGTCGAAATGGCAGGTTATACCTCCTGCTGGAATTGCTGCGAGTGCCTTAGCAACTCGTTCGTTGATTAGAGCCGTCAGCTGGGCTTGAGTTAGGTTGATACGTCCTCCGCGTCCGTTCATGATCTTCACAACGAAGCAACGTATGTGAGAAAAGTGTCGCGAAAGTGCGTAAGTGTGGGACGACAGAAGAGAGTAAGCACACAAGGTTCAAATAGAAGTCATAAGGTTAACTAGTGCACAGTGTGAACTATCTAACCGATGTTATAAACATAAATCATACCACCTATTGTATCGAGTCTTGCACGTGGAGCGAAGCGTCGTTGTGGATCATTGAGCACTGTACAGGTTATAGTCTGGTTTTTATCAAAAAGCTTTTCCCTTTTTAAAGCCAAGTTCACTATAACCAATGGCTCTGATATCAATCTGTCACACCCCCAAAAATCCACCAGGCGGAGTATCATCGCTTGGAGGCGTGACATGACCCGGATCGAGCCACCAATCATATTGAACAATGTAATTAAGTAAGTAAAACCAACCACAATACCATTGGTGACCAAAAGGAAGTGACCAACTCTAAGTTAAACAGCGAAAGCATAAAACGTAAGTCCAAAACATAGGTTCCATAGTTCATAAGTTTAAAGTCCAAAGCGTAAGTTTAATAAGTTCATAAGGATTTAAATATTAATCACGGAACATAACAGTCCGTATCCCACAACGACCTCCTCCTCGTGCAAGCTCCATAAGCATCTAGCGACCTGTAAGGCATGTAACAACGAGTCAACAACAAAGTTGAGTGAGTTCACGTTTGGTTGTTTAGTTTTAAGTTGTTTCCGAAAACATGGTTTGTCTTTCGTTGGCTTATTTGCCGTGGGGGTTACCCCAATGTTGAAAGTATGATTAACCAGTTCCTTCTTTATTACCCAGATCATATCCATAATCAGAGGGGGGCTCCCCCATGTGAACTACTAGACCGTTAAGATATCGACAACTGACGAACAATAGTTGTGCCCTACGTCAATGTTCTATCATCATTAACAGTTTGCCATAGTCCATTAGTACACGCCCGTTCGGACGACACGGTGTGAGGTTTGTTAAACCTAATAGCGCTATTAACTAATGACCCGCTCGCCATTGGCCTCGGCGATTAAGTCGATATAAAATGAGGGACTTCATGAAAGAGTTTTGTCTAGTAAGTTTTAAGGTTGTTGTCCTACCCAAGGAGGATGAACGTACGTATTCTACCCAAGGAGAATACGCAGGATTAATATTGGCATCCTACCCATGGAGGATGGCCGTACATATCCTACCCAAGGAGGATATGTAGATTCTATTTTAGTTTCTTAACCCATTCCCAAACCACCGGGAATCCCATGCCTTGTAGAAAGTGTGAACTCACCTCGGTTGCTCGGTTTGACTCTAAAAAATAGTTAACAGTCAAGGTCGGTCAATCACGTCCTAGTATGATTACCACTTAGTTTATTAGTGACTTCAAATAAGCACAAAGTTCCTACACTCATCTACCACATAACATGCATCACTTTAACGGTTCATGCCCATATAAACTTCCCATCTATTCCCGTTCATAAGAAAACATACAACATTGCACATAACACTTTTATTGACATATAACATGTTGGATCATTCTCAGATAACCTACCCGACATTTAGACACGCAAATTACTACGTATGTCGTTTCAGCTTTTATATTCAAAACTGGGCTGTTTTCGGGGATTTTAATAAAATAGTTAACTTGTTCCAAAAATTCCCAACTTTTTACAGAATGTCTTAAACGATCAAAATATTATTGTGTAAAAATATCGGGATCCAATTCGTCACCAATATTTTATAAAAAATCATTTTCCGGACTGGAATCAGATTCTTCTTTTTCTGACTGCAGTCCACAGAATAATTTATTTAAAATTCATCGTAAGTCCGATTTATGAAATTCCAGTGGGAGGATTACAAATACATCAGTTGTTATTAACAGTAAAAATTTCATGACCTAGTTCTACTCAAGTTTCAAGTTAAGATGAAGAATATAACACATATTTTCAGCAGCAAAAATGCAGCTTTTGCTGCTGTTACAAAACGCCCCTTGAAAAATAGCAAACGAAGTCCAAAAATTATGATTCCAGTGCCATTAGAACCGTATTTCATAATGACATGTGATAGACTCAAGAAAATCAGTTTTTCGTTAAGTTATAATCTGGTTACAGCCAACTGAAGTTGGCTGTAAACACCAACCAGCTTCATATTTTTCAGCTCTTAACTTTCTAACGCGTGGTCGATTGATTCCGTTAACATGTTCAGCGAATAACAACAACATTTAACATCAATATTAACAATTAAATCATCAAGTAATCAACAACATAACCAAAACAACTTCATACTAACATTATTACATCATGTTTCATCTTTAATAAAGCTTTATGTTCATCTTCTTGGTTTTTGTTATTTAGTGTTTCAAACATAAGTATCATACTACAAGTTTTAGCCATAAAAACAAGATGAACAAGGGTTTGACAAGAGCTTACTACTAGCACAAGGCTAGGGTAGAATCTAGTGAAGAAGATGTTGAGAAAAGATGATGAAAAAGCTAGAAACAAAGCCCTTTTGAAGCCCCACAAGTTACAACCTCCTTGAATCACCTTCAAAGCTTGAATGAAACTTGAATAAAGGATGAAGATGGTGGTTTAGTGGTGGTGATGGTGGCGGTTTAGGGGAGCCGAGAGAGGGAGAGAGGGTGAGGAGTGAGAGAGTGAAAATGTGAAGTATGGTGAGAATGATCTTGGCCATGCTTTTATAAGATATGTTCACATATCTTGGTAAGTCCTACAAGTAACAAATCCAATAAAATAATAGGATAAAATATTGTACAAGATTTAGGCATGGTGGGGGATGGTCCTTGTGACCTAACCGCTTAGGGGGGGGGGGGGGTTGGTTGTAACATTGTGATGATGGATGGTAATCATAAGTTAGAATCCAAGTATTTACTTACATATATTAGTTAGTTAATATTTAGGGGGTGTTATGGTGTACGGGGATCATGACAAGCCAAGAAATAATAACACCATGTGTTTGACAAATATTTGGTGTCCCGGGTAATGTCCGGTTGTTCGGTCAGATACTGTTCCGTTAAAGTGTTTAATTATTCCGTAAAGTGTCTTATATATATATTTTTGTAACACAATTTATTTCCCAACACTCAGGAAAGCATACAGGACTATTTAGTAACTTTTCTGCACATGACTAGTATGTTAACAAGCACATGTAAGTATGACACAGAAATCTGGAAACAGTTAAGTAATTAAACACAGTCACCAAGCACTTTAATTATCATTAATAAATCGTACGGATACCTGAAATTACGAGGGTTGTCACATTCTCCCCCTGTTAAGAAAATTTCGTCCCGAAATTTAGCGCATCGTTACTGAGGAAGCTAGTTAAGTTGCGGTGTTTACTGGCTTTTCCTGGGGTGTCACAGAATTGCACTACTTGTAACCAGAATTCACATTTATAGAATTTAGCATAAAGTTTCTCTTTTCTCAAAAAGGTCAGAAGTGTATACAGATGCTCTGCATGTTCCTCTTTGCTCTTAGAGTAAATTAGAATATCATCTATAAAGACAATTATGAATTTATCTAGATATGGTTTACATATCTGGTTTATCATGTCCATAAATGCGGCTGGGGCATTGGTTAAACCAAATGGCATGATGGTAAATTCATAATGACCGTACCTTGTTCTGAAAGCAGTTTCAGGAATGTCCTCTTCCTGTACTTTCAATTGATGATATCCTGAGCGTAAATCGATCCTAGAAAAGAATCGAGCTCCTTTAAGTTGATCGAACAGATCATCGATTCTCGGTAGTGGGTACCGACTCTTAATCGTAATCTTGTTCAATTCTCGGTAATCAATGCACATACGCATTGACCCATCTTTCTTCTTAACAAACAAAAATGGCGCTCCCCACGGCGATGAACTAGGTTGTATAAAACCTTTTTCAAGAAGTTCGTCTAATTGTTTCTTCAGTTCCTGCATCTCCGTTGGTGCTAGTCGATATGGTGCTTTTGCAATCGGTGCAGTCGCTAGTATTAGCTGAATTCTAAATTCAACCTCTCTATCAGGCGGTAATCTAGGTAACTCTTCTGGAAACGTCTGAGAATTTAGATATTACAGGAATATCTTTTAGTTCTTTTCCTTTAGTGTTAATGATTATGGAAATCATATACACTATTGCTCCTTTCCTTGCACAACTTGCAATCTTCATCACAGAGATGAATTTTGTTGACCTAGTTGGCTTGTCTCCTTTGATTGTGATCTTTTTACCACTTGGCGTACTTACTTGTACTGACTTTTGATCACATAAAATACTGGCATGATTGGCTACCAACCAATCAATTCCTAATACAATATCAAATCCGGCTAGATTCATTGTTTAAAGGTTAGCAGAAAAAAGATGGTTCAAAATTTCTATTCTTGTTCCCTGCAAGATTTCATTAACCTTAATGGAATCTCCATTGGTTGTTTCCACCAGACAATCTTGTCGAAGTTTGGTTAATGGTTGATTGAGAAGTGTAACGCCCAGCGTTTCGACTCTCGAGACGACCGATCATGATGAACCTACTTGAAACTTTGTTATGTTAAACTATGTGTGAAACTTTAATTTATGTGATGCTTTTGTGATACTTTATGCATAAACAACGTGAATCTAGACTCTTATCATACTATATGTATATGAACGATGTGAAACTTGACTCTTGTGATGCTTTATACATGAACGATGTAATACTTGACTCTTGTGATACTAGAAACTTGACACCTGTTATGCTTGATACTTACTAAACGAGAAACTAACTTTAACGCAAAACACGAAAACTTCTTGTGATACTCTATGTAATGATTACTCACAATAATACGCAACGCAACACTTAACCGAGCTCGCAAAACGAACCAAAGTTGGAAAACTAGCAAACAAGTATCGGCTGTCCGAATGGACATCCGATCAGATGACCATCCGACCGGATGGCCATTCGACCGGAAAGCCATCCGACCCCTTGCACCTCTCCACTGACTAGCCTGTCACTATCATCTATAAATAGGACCCTTGACCCTTCATTCTCACCTTTCACACTCTCATCTGACCACCTGCACTCAAGTCACTTCCAGCCACTTTAATCATGATTCAAGGCATACTCGTAAGTATTTCTCCCCAAATCTTGTACAACCTTCATCATTTATCACTTCTACACCATATTCTTCATCAAAATCACACGAACACTTCAACATTTTCTCGAAAACCAACTGATTTGGACCTCTTGAAGGTGGTTTCCACTCGGTTGCTTATGCAAACTGTTGTGGAGCACCATTTAACCAAGATTGGTTCCAGATCTAATGGATTTTCACAACTTTTATACAAAATCTAAAGGAATCTCACACTTATACACCGGATCTGACGGAATTTCACATGTTTTCGGCTCAGATCTGATAAATTTCACGTTTTACAACTAATTTCCAAACTTTTCATCAGTTTTATACAAAAACCTTGGTGAAATCGGACTCAAACAGGCTCTCGACTCATTCCTTAGTCAAGAGTCGGCTTGGAAACTGAATTCCACCGAAAAACGGACCAATTAACAGGTCAAACATGAAATTCCACTGAAAATAGCTCGTCTGTCCGACGGGGTTATACCCATCCGATCAAACGAGCTGAGTATGGTGTGCTTTCCATTGCTTGATACGTTGTAACGCCGTTACGCAAAACTTAGAAAATTTTACGACACTCACCCACGGACCATCTGTTCGAATGGTCATCCGATCGGATGACCATCCGTCCGGATGTTCTGATTATGATGACACTTATTGTTTGTTTTACAGGACACTATGATCAAAACCTCGAAAACTTTAACAGTTCACAAACACCCATTGTTCAAATGGCCATCCGTTCCAGTGGTCATCCGCCCGGATGACCATCCGATCGGATGGAGCCCATCCGTTCAAATGGCCATCCGTCCGGATGACCATCCGCTCAGGTATTCAGTCAGACACTTTAACTCGATTTTCGCACTATTCGACACTCTGTTCCCGACCGGGTCAGCACTTAGAGGACTTATGCTATGTTCCCCACATGCAGGCTGATCCAGCGCTCCCTTCAATCCAATTAGGCAGTGTTTGGTTCTAAGCACCCACTGTGAGTATACTCGATCCCTTTTTGCTTTAACACTTTTGGGATGCAACATGTATTCTATATCAAAGACACTTAACACTTGACACGTGGAACTTATTTGATATATACTCTATCCGTATTAAACATGAAAACATGATACTTGTGATACTTGAGACTTTTATGCTATGTGAATGTTTGATTCTTATGTGTAACTCGCCTTAACAATAGTAGCGCTATCATGGTAACGTACCGCTCCTTCAGTCTTGGGATTTTTGTTAAGTTTTTATTCTTGATTCTTTTACATCCTCTTCGATTCGTCAAAGTAGGAAAGGCATGTTAACACGTTGGAGACTTGGGTTATCATATGAACCGCGTAAACTAGCATGTTAAAACTTGTGATATGTTATTCATGTTTGGATATGAGTTTTTATACACTTAAACTATTATGCTATGTACTCAAACTTGTATACTCGCCAACATTTTTGTTGATTGTATTTTAATACATGTTGCAGGTTAATAAGCTAAGGAAACAAGAAATCAAGCTAGGATGACCTTAGAAAAAAAAAACTTGTTAAATGTTGATGATACTTTGTTACTATTTTGGTTTTATGACAATTTAATTTGATTTATGCAAAATTTGATTAATCTATATCGAAACAACTAGTGTTATGGAATCTCTCGAGCAATCTGATTCGCTTAGTGCCGCGCCCCGATGTTTCCACCCTCGGTTGGGGTGTGACAAGAAGTTTGTAGAAAGAAGTATTGATAAAACTTTGGTTTGCACCAGAGTCAAATAATACCTGGCAAAAATGTCATTAACTAAAAACGTATCGGCAATCACATCCGGAATCATCTTGGCTTCTTCAGTTGTCAGAACGAATGCTCTGGCATTCTTCTTGGGTCCTTCAGTTGTCTTAGCTTTGCTGGTTGCTGCTAGAGCTAGTTTCGGACAGTTCGGCTTGATATGACCAGCTTCTCCACAATTGAAGCATAGCCTATTGCTAGCTTTCGTTTGACATTCTTCTTCCCTATGTCCGGGTTTCTTGCAAAAATTACAATATCTTGCGCATTTTCCATAATGCTTCTTTTTACAAGTCCTGCAGTAAGGTGCAGAGGAAGAACCTGTATCTTTTCCCCAGTTGGTATTACCGTAGCGAAATTCCTGGGTAAGCCTTTGAGCTAGATTCTTTCTCTGGTTTTCTTCTTGTGTGCGTACCAATTCATTAGTCAGGGTGTTGGCCAGTTCTACTGCTTCTTCTATGGTTTGTGGCCTAGCTGCCTTGACTATGTGTCTGATTTCACTAATTAATCCCCAAATGTAACGGGAGATTAAGACTGGTTCAGGTGAGGCTAAGGTTGGTACTATCCTAGCATATTCAAAGAATATGGTAGTGTAACCTTTGCAGTCTATCCCAGTCATTTTAAGATTTATGAACTTATTGCGATTTGTTACTTTTCATGAGGAGGACATAATTTTCTTTCGACTATGTCTTTAAAGTTAGTCCATCCCATATTATAAACTCTGTCACTTCCTCTAGACTGGAGAATAGTATTCCACCATTCTGCTTCTGTCTTTTCTATCCAGCGCACGACCGAAA
Source organism: Helianthus tuberosus (assembly GCA_030545235.1). Lineage (NCBI taxonomy): Eukaryota > Viridiplantae > Streptophyta > Magnoliopsida > Asterales > Asteraceae > Helianthus > Helianthus tuberosus. Next base: position 83,315,598 of record CM060418.1, on the reverse strand, counting down.
TGGCTCCCTCATTGCCTGAGAATTCTATTGGTTTGCAGGCCAAGAATAAGAGACGGTTCTTCTTCTTTTAGGAATTGGAGCTTGGATTATTGGTCCGTTATTATCGTTCACATTGTGACTAGGTTCAGTGGGCAGACGTTTACTTCCAATTGCAGATTTATCTGCTTCTTTAACAGTCTTGATAATATAGGGTATAACATCTATAATTCCTTGTGCTACTATATGTTGGATGGTGATGTGTGCAAAATGTAACATATAAATTACATCAAATGAGGCATAAAACTAACCCTTTTTAGTACTAATTTTGGAAAAAGTGTGATTTTGTCTTCCTTTTGAATTTACAGGACCAAATGAGCTTAAACAAGCAAAAGGAACAAACATACAACAAAAACCAACATAAATATAAAGAAAATGAATAAACGTGACATGCCCGACCCCTCGGCAGCATCCCCAAAGGAAAAAACAAGAAACAGAAGACTGACCACGGGGCCATGCCCACTGGACACGGGGGCGTGGTCAGCTACCTGAAGAAAAGACAAAGCTGTGGAAGCTTCTACGCCCACCAAGGGGGCGTGCCCAGCTCAGCACGAGGCGTGGTCAACGCTAAGATACGCATAATCTTGCAAAGGGCTAGGATTCGAGTTACAGGAACAAGGGCCAAACCAACCACCCAAGGATGGAATCGTTGAGCGAAAACACTTGACAACCTACTGGAAGCAGCTTTTCTTGCCACCAGACCTTTCTCCATCAATGAGTAATCTGATGCCGTCACTAAACACATTCCTAAAATTGTAGCCATTTTTTGAGTGTTTATTTTTTGGTGTCTAATCCGCATATATATCACCATTGCTCTTGATTTTCTTGACTGTATATCTCTTGAATGTCAACATATACACGTTTGATTTAGTTTACGAAATTTTATCAATGCCGAGAATCTCGATCAGAGAGTAAAAAAGGGAAAAGGTTCACAATGGTGTAAAACTAAATTGGATATACCAGGTTAGGATTCGAGTTACAGGAACAAGTGCCAAACCAACCACCCAAGAATGGAATCGTCGAGCGAAAACACTTGACAACCTTCTGGAAGCAGCTTTTCTTGCCACCAGACCTTTCTCCATCAATTAGGAATCTGATGCCGTCACTAAACACATTCCTTAAATTATAGCCATTTTTGGAGTGTTTATTTTTTGGTTCTAATCCGCATACATAGCACCATTTCTCTTGATTCTCTTGACTGTATATCTCTTAAATGTTAACATATACACGTGTGATTTAGTTTACGAAGTTTTTTCAATGCCAGAACCTCGATCAGAGAGTAAAAAAGGCGTAGGGTTCACAATGGAGTAAAACTAAAATGGGATATACCGGGCTAGCATTCGAGTTACAGAAACAAGGGCCAAACCAATCACCCATGAATGGAATCGTCGAGCGAAAACACTTGACAACCTCCTGGAAGCAGTTTTTCTTGCCACCAGACCTTTCTACACAATTAGGAATCTGATGCCGTCAATAAACACATTCCTTAAATTGTAGCCATTTTTGAGTATTTATTTTTTAGTGTCTAATCCGCATATATATCACCATTGCTCTTGATTTTCTTGACAGTATATCTCTTATATGTTAACATATACACGTGTGATGTGGTTTACAAAGATTTTTCAATGCCGAGAACCTCGATCAGAGAGTAAAAAAGGTGTAAGGTTCACAATGGTGTAAAATTAAAATGGGATATATCGGGCAAGGATTTGAGTTACAGGAACAAGGGCCAAACCAACCACCCAAGAATGGAATCGTCGAGAGAAAACACTTGACAACCTTCCGGAAGCAGCTTTTCTTGCCACCAGACCTTTCTCCATCAATTAGGAATTTGATGCCATCACTAAACACATTCCTTAAATTATAGCCATTTTTTGAGTGTTTGTTTTTTGGTTCTAATCCGCATACATATCACCATTGCTCTTGATTTTCTTGTCTGTATATCTCTTAAATGTCAACATATACACGTGTGATTTAGTTTACGAAGATTTTTCAACGCCGAGAACCTCGATCAGAGAGTAAAAAAGGCGTAAGGTTCACAATGGAGTAAAACTAAAATGAGATATACCGGGCTAGCATTCGAGTTACAGAAACAAGGGCCAAACCAATCACCCGTGAATGGAATCGTCGAGCAAAAACACTTGACAACCTCCTGGAAGCAGCTTTTCTTGCCACCAGACCTTTCTACATCAATTCGGAATCTGATGCCGTCACTAAACACATTCCTTAAATTGTAGCCATTTTTGAGTATTTATTTTTTAGTGTCTAATCAGCATATATATCACCATTGCTCTTGATTTTCTTTACTGTATATATATCTTAAATGTCAGCATATACACGTGAGATGTAGTTTACAAAGATTTTTCAATGCCGAGAAACTCGATTAGAGAGTAAAAAAGGTGTAAGGTTCACAATGGTGTTAAATTAAAATGGGATATATCGGGCTAGGATTTGAGTTACAGGAACAAGGGCCAAACCAACCACCCAAGAATGGAATCGTCGAGCGAAAACACTTGACAACCTTCTAGAGGCAGCTTTTCTTGCCACTAGACCTTTCTCCATCAATTAGGAATCTGATGCCGTCACTAAACACATTCCTTAAATTGTAGCCATTTTTTGAGTGTTTATTTTTTGGTGTCTAATCCGCATATATATCACCATTGCTCATGATTTTCTTGCATGTATATCTCTTAAATGTCAACATATACAGGTGTGATTTAGTTTACGAGGATTTTTCAATGTCGAGAACCTCGATCAGAGAGTAAAAAAGGCGTAAGATTCACAATGGTGTAAAACTAAAATGGGATATACCGGGCTAGGATTCGAGTTATAGGAACAAGGGCCAAACCAACCACGCAAGAATGGAATCGTCGAGCGAAAACACTTGACAACCTCCTGGAAGCAACCTTTCTTGCCACCAGACCTTCCTCCATCAATTAGGAATCTGATGCCCTCACTAAACACATTCCTTAAATTGTAGCCATTTTTTGAGTGTTTATTTTTTGGTGTCTAATCCGCGTATATATCACCATTGCTCTTGATTTTCTTGACTGTATATCTCTTAAATGTCAACATATACACGTGTGATTTAGTTTACCAAGATTTTTCAATGTCGAGAACCTCGATCAGAGAGTAAAAAAGGCATAAGGTTCACAATGGTGTAAAACTAAAATGGGATATACCGGACTAGGATTCGAGTTATAGGAACAAAGGCCAAACCAACCACCCAAGAATGGAATCGTCGAGCGAAAACACATGACAACCTCCTGGAAGCAGCTTTTCTTGCCACCAGACCTTTCTCCATAAATTAGGAATCCGATGCCGTCACTAGACACATTCCTTAAATTGTAGCCATTTTTTGAGTGTTTATTTTTTGGTGCCTAATCCGCATATATATATCACCGTTGCTCTTGATTTTCTTGACTGTATATCTCTTAAATGCAAACATATACACGTTTGATTTAGTTTACGATGATTTTTCAATGCCAAGAACCTCGATCAGAGAGAAAATAGGCATAAGGTTCGTAATGGTGTAAAACTGAAATGGGATATACCGGGCTAGGATTTGAGATACAGGAACAAGGGCCAAACCAACCACCCAAGAATGGAATCGTCGAGCTAAAACACTTGACAACCTCCTGGAAGCAGCATTTCTTACCACCAGACCTTTCTCCATCAATTAGGAATCTGATGCCGTCACTAAACACATTCCTTAAATTGTAGTCATTTATTGAGTGTTTATTTTTTGGTGTCTAATCCGCATATATATCACCATTGCTCTTGATTTTCTTGACTGTATATCTCTTAAATGTCAACATATACATGTGTGATTTAGTTTACGAAGATTTTTCAATGCCGAGAACCTCGATCGAAGAGTAAAAAAGGCGTAAGGTTCACAATTGTGAAAAACTAAAATGGGATATATCGGGCTAGGATTCGAGTTACAGGATCAAGGGACAAACCAACCACCCAAGAATGGAATCGTCGAGCAAAAACACTTGACAACCTCTTGGAAGCTGCTTTTCTTGCCACCAGACCATTCTTCATCAATTAGGAATCTGATGCCGTCAATAAACACATTCCTTAAATTCTAGCCATTTTTTGAGTGTTTATTTTTTGGTGTCTAATCCGCATATATATCACCATTGCTCTTGATTTTCTTGACTGTATATCTCTTAAATGTCAACATATACACGTGTGATGTAGTTTACGAAGATTTTTCAATGCCGAGAACCTCGATCGGAGAGTAAAAAAGGCGTAAGGTTCACAATGGTGTAAAACTAAAATGGGATATACCGGGCTAGGATTCGAGTTACAGGAACAAGGGCCAAACCAACCACTCAAGAATAGAATCGTCGAGTGAAAGCACTTGACAACCTCCAGGAAGCTGCTTTTCTTGTCACCGGACCTTTCTTTATCAATTAGGAATCTGATGCCCTCACAAAACACATTCCTTAAATTGTAGCCATTTTTTGAGTGTTTATTTTTTGGTGTCTAATCCGCATATATATCACCATTGCTCTTGATTTTATTGACTGTATATCTCATAAATGTCAACATATACACATGGGATTTAGTTTATGAAGATTTTTCAATGCCGAGAACCTCGATCAGAGAGTAAAAAAGGCGTAAGGTTCACAATGATGTAAAACTAAAATGGGATATATCGGGCTAGGATTCGAGTTACAGGAACAAGGGCCAAACCAACCACCCAAGAATGGAATCGTCGAGCAAAAACACTTGACAACCTCCTGGAAGCATTTTTTCTTGCTACCCGACCTTTCTCCATCAATTATGAATCTTATTCCGTCACTAAACACATTCATTAAATTGTAGCCATTTTTTTATAGTTTATTTTTTGGTGTCTAATCCGCATATATATCACCATTGTTCTTGATTTTCTTGACTGTATATCTCTTAAATGTCAACATATACACGTGTGTTGTAGTTTACGAAGATTTTTCAATGCCGAGAACCTCGATCAGAGAGTAAAAAAGGCGTAAGGTTCATAATGGTGTAAAACTAAAATGGGATATATCGGGATAGGATTCGAGTTACAGGAACAAGGGCCAAACCTGTCACACCCCGACCATGTAAAACAACAAAACGTGGCGGAAACATCGGGGAGTGTTGTAACATAATCATTGTGTCACAACCATGGATTAAACGGTTTCATTTTATTGAATTAAATGTATTACATTACATTGGAATTAGAAACAAAACAGGAACAAATAAACTTTCATTGTTATTAAGTCACTAAGGCCTCGTCCATTCCTATGTGAGCGTACACAAGTATCATCATCAAACATCATCAACTATGGTACCTGAAACACGTGTGAAAATACGTCAGCATAAAAATGCCGGTGAGTACATAGGTTTTATATGAGTGTCAGATTCATGGCTCGTTTTACCTGTTGCAATACTTATTTAAAAACCTTGTTTTGAAAAGTATAGTATTGCGACATAATTAACCAACTCAAATCAAATTGGATATGATTTATAAAATCTCGTAGCCATGATTCTTAACTCCAAAACATTTGTTTTATTAAATCAAATTGTAAAACATCTCGTAGGAACTCGTTAATAAAACTCGTATGGTTTATATCATTAAGAAAGCATCATTGTGTGACATCGTTTCAAAATCGTTTACCCAAGTGATCTTGATAACGCAACGATATATAATGTATTAAAAGCACTTATATATAGGAAGTACCAGCGGCGTATCCACCATGCTTTTAACACATTACACCCGCCCCGTTACCTAATCACTTCCCTAACCCAACGGTCCAAACAGTTACAAATGGTTCACATATATCAAATGGTTACAAATGGTTCACATATATCAAATGGTTACAAATGGTTCACATCAATCAAATGGTTACAAATGGTTCACATATATCAAATGATTACCAATGGTTCACATACATCAAATGGTTACAAATGGTTCGAACTGTTCAAAATGTAAAACAATGGGCTAGCATGTTAAGTGAACATACATAGCAAAACATAATGAAATCATGTACTAATAGTGTACTAATGAACATAACAAGTATATGATATGAAAACATGGAAAGCATGAAAGTAACAAGTAGGCACATGTGTTCCACCCCAAAACATTTGAAAACAGTAAAAGAGGGGACTATGTACTCACTTGAGGGTGCTTATAAGTCTTGAATAACAACCGTAGAGGGATCACGGAAATCAAACGGCACCTAATATAGATAACTATGTAAATAAACGAACCTAAATCGGAGGATCGGATAAAATGAGGTTTCGTAAACCAAATGAGTGTAGGGACTCATGTAATATGGTTTAACAAAGCCTACATTCTAAAACGAAACCTAACCTAAGTGCTTACGACCCATTACGACTCGTTAAGGTAGCTTACGCCACTTTAACGCGTCGTTCACGTAAAACGCGTTCGGACCGCCTAACTAGTCCTATGATAAGTAAAATATGCCTTAACATGTCTAATATTGTTGCCAAATCAGCTTAGATATCAAAAATTATGTTACATATGCTTAAAATGAATTTTGGCGTAAAAAGGGCATTTTGGTCATTTACCTAAGGCATATAAACTACCTATCATACAACTACTTAAACGACGTGACCATAAGGTATGACCTTGGAAGGTTATTCCCTATGCAACTATGGTCACCTAATGTGTTTGGTCGGATCCTAAAGATCGACCAAACGGGTCGGGTTCGAAAGTATAAGCGGTTGTTTAGACCGCTTACCTTACGACCCTACATAAGCACTAAACCTAAAGTGACGAGCTAAACATGTTAAAACATGCTTAACGAGGTTTGAAAACAGGTTTGGTATCAAAACAAACGGTTTTGATACCTAAAAGCAGTTTGGTTACAAAATACGCAAGAATACGCATTTTGGCCGAAACTACAACTCGCCACTATACCTAGATAACGTGGTAATCAGTAGGTATAGTCACAAGAGACTAAAACCATCGTGATTACGCTCACGTTATGAAGTTCAAATGAACTTTGTGTTGACCATAACCTGGTCAATGCAGAAAGTCAAACAAAGTTTGACTTTCATGCTAAAAACGCGTAAAAGAACGAAAGAGGACTTACAAAATGTCCAAGAATGGAAATCTAGATCCAACTTGCTCAGGTATGAGGTGCTAAGCCCCAACTTAGAGCAAATAGATCAGATTGTATAAGTTGCAACAATGAGGAGCATGGGTATTTATAGGATTTCTAGGACCGTTAGGATAGTTCCTTGAAAACCGAGCTTAAATCTGGACCGTACACATGCACCCATGGTTTTGCAAAACCATGGGCACCTTAAAAATAGCCCATAGTAAGTTATAAACCATGTGCAAATGAGGGAAACAGCTGGAACAAGCTGAAAATCAGATTTTCCATTTTGGTCCCTTCCTAAGATAACTATGGCAGATTGTCAATTTTGGTCCCTGAATGTGCAAAACATGGTTTTTGATGCATTTTTGACACGTTTAAGCCCCGTTAATCCCATTTCAAGGCTCTAAAATGAAGTTAAAGTATAGGGAACATGAAACATGCTCAAAAATATCTTGGATGTCGGTTCGTTTGACCGTATGGTTGCGTTATTCGGTTAATTACGACGAAACACGAACGAACGCGAAAAACGATCCAAATTACGCGACGAATGGATTTTTATCAAGCCAATCACTAAAATAAAATATTTTAATGATTAGATAAATTTTTGGATGTCCGGATGTATTCAGAACGTAAGATATGCGCGAAAATGCAACCTTATGCACTTTTTGACGTTTTTAGTCCCTATTGATCAAGAACGTTTATTTTTGCGCACCAAACACCTCAAAGCCTATTTCTAAGCTATGTAAAGGATATTTAGGGCATATTTAACTTATAATCAAGTTCCAGAATGTTCGTTACAGTACAAATCGGCATACTTTCACAGTTTGTCGAAATTAGTCCCTATAAGCGAATAAACTTGATTTCGCCACACCAAACCCTCCAAAACTTATTTCTAAGTTATGTAAAGGTTATTTAAGGTATGTTAAGCCTATTTCACTATTCCGGAGTGTTCGTTGCATTAAACTGGTTATATTTATGCATCAGTGCGCGTATACCCTTCCAGAAAGCGATTTAAAGCTTGAAATCGAACATGAATTGATATGTGCAAACAATACACGTATTTTCACAAATCCCAAGTATGAAACAAAATATTTCATAAATTTGGTATTTGTTTGATGGTCGCAGAGGCACAGGTGTCACAAAACAAACCACCCAAGAATGGAATCGTCGAGCGAAAACACTTGACAACCTCCTTTAAGCAGCTTTTCTTGCCACCAGACCTTTCTCCATCAATTAGGAATCTGATTCCGTCACTAAACACATTCCTTAAATTATAGCCATTTTTTGAGTGTTTATTTTTTGGTGTCTAATCCGCATATGTATCACCATTGCTCTTGATTTTCTTGACTGTATATCTCATAAATGTCAACATATACACATGTGATTTAGTTTACGAAGATTTTTCAATGCCCAGAACCTCGATCAGAGAGTAAAAAGGCATAAGGTTCATAATGGTGTAAAACTAAAATGGGATATACCGGGCTAGGATTCGAGTTACAGGAACAAGGGCCAAACCAACCACCCAAGAATGAAATCGTCGAGCGAATACACTTGACAACCTCCTGTAAGCATCTTTTATTTCCACCAGACCTTTCTCCATCAATTACGAATCTGATTCCGTCACTAAACAAATTCCTTAAATTGTAGCCATTTTTTGAGTGTTTATTTTTGGTGTCTAATCTGCATATATATCACCATTGCCCTTGATTTTCTTGACTGTATATCTTTTAAATGTCAACATATACACGTGTGATGTAGTTTACGAAGATTTTTCAATGCCGAGAACCTCGATTAGAGAGTAAAAAAGGCGTAAGGTTAACAATGGTGTAAAACTAAAATGGGATATACCGAGCTAGGATTCGAGTTACAGGAACAAAGGCCAAATCAACCACCCAAGAATGGAATCGTCGAGCGAAAACACTTGACAAACTCCTGGAAGCATCTTTTCTTGCCACCCGACCTTTTCCCATCAATTAGGAATCGTATTCCGTCACTAAACACATTCCTTAAATTGTAGCCATTTTTTGAGTGTTTATTTTTTGGTTTCTAATCAACATATATATCACCATTGCTCTTGATTTTCTTGACTGTATATCTCTTAAATGTCAACATATACACGTGTGATGTAGTTTACGAAGATTTTTCAATGCCGAGAACCTCGATCGGAGAGTAAAAAAGGCGTAAGGTTCACAGTGGTGTAAAACTAAAATGGGATATACCGGGCTATGATTCAAGTTACAGGAATAAGGGCCAAACCAACCACCCAAGAATGGAATCGTCAAGTGAAAACACTTGACAACCTCCTGGAAACAGCTTTTCTTACCACCAGACCTTTCTTCAACAATTAGGAATCTTATTCCGTCACTATACACATTTCGTAAATTATAGCCATTTTTTTATAGTTTATTTTTTGGTGTCTAATCCGCATATATATCACCATTGCTCTTGATTTTCTTGTCTGTATATCTCTTAAAAGTCAACATATACACGTTTGTTGTAGTTTACGAAGATTTTTCAATGCCGAGAACCTCGATCAGAGAGTAAAAAAGGCGTAAGGTTCACAATGGTGTAAAACTAAAATGGGATATATCGGGAGAGGATTCGAGTTACAGGAACAAGGGCCAAACCAACCACCCAAGAATGGAATCGTCGAGCGAAAACACTTGACAACCTCCTTTAAGCAGCTTTTCTTGCCACCAGACCTTTCTCCATCAATTAGGAATCTGATTCCGTCACTAAACACTTTCCTTAAATTGTAGCCATTTTTTGAGTGTTTATTTTTTGGTGTCTAATCCTCATATGTATCACCATTGCTCTTGATTTTCTTGACTGTATATCTCATAAATGTTAACATATACACGTGTGATTTAGTTTACGAAGATTTTTCAATGCCCAGAACCTCGATCAAAGAGTAAAAAAGGCATAAGGTTCACAATGGTGTAAAACTAAAATGGGATATACCGGGCTAGGATTCGAGTTACAGGAACAAGGGCCAAACCAACCACCCAAGAATGGAATCGTCGAGCGAATACACTTGACAACCTCCTGTAAGCATCTTTTAGTGCCACCAGACCTTTCTCCATCAATTACGAATCTGATTCCGTCACTAAACACATTCCTTAAATTCTAGCCATTTTTTGAGTGTTTATTTTTTGTGTCTAATCTGCATATATATCACCATTGCCCTTGATTTTCTTGACTGTATATCTTTTAAATGTCAACATATACACGTGTGATGTAGTTTACGAAGATTTTTCAATGCCGAGAACTTAGATCGGAGAGTAAAAATGGCGTAAGGTTCACAATGGTGTAAAACTAAAATGGTATATACCGGGCTAGGATTCGAGTTACAAGAACAAGGGCCTAACCAACCACCCAAGAATGGAATCGTCGAGCGAAAACACTTGACAACCTCCTGGAAGCAGCTTTTCTTGCCACCAGACCTTTCTCCATCAATTAGGAATCTGATGTTGTCGCTAAACACATTGCTTAAATTGTAGCCTTTTTTTTAGCGTTTATTTTTTGGTGTCTAATCCGCATATATATCACCATTGCCCTTGATTTTCTTGATGGTATATCTCTTAAATGTCAACATATACACGTGTGATTTAATTTACGAAGATTTTTCAATGCCGAGAACCTCGATCAGAGAGTAAAAAAGGCGTAAGGTTCACTATGGTGTAAAACTAAAATGGGATATACTAGGCTAGGATTCGAGTTACAGTAACAAAGGCCAAACCAACCACCCAAGAATGGAATCGTCGTGCGAAAACACTTGACAAACTCCTGGAAGCAGCTTTTTTTGGCACCAGACCTTTCTTCATCAATTAGGAATCTGATGCTGCCACTAAACACATTCCTTCAATTGTAGCCATTTTTTGAGTGTTTATTTTTGGTATCTAATCCCCATATATATCACCATTGCTCTTTATTTTCTTGACTGTATATCTCTTAAATGTCAACATATACACGTGTGATTTTGTTTACGAAAATTTTTCAATGCCGAGAACCTCGATAGGAGAGTAAAAAATGCGTAAAGTTCACAATGGTGTAAACTAAAATGGGATATACCGGGCTTGGATTCGAGTTACAGGAAAAAGGGCCAAACCAACCACCCAAGAATGGAATCGTCGTGCGAAAACACCTGACAACCTCCTGGAAGCAGCTTTTCTTGCCACTAGACCTTTGTTCATCAATTAGGAATCTGATGCCGTCACTAAACACATTCCTTAAATTGTAGCCATTTTTTGTGTTTATATTTTGGTGTCTAATCCGCGTATATATCACCATTGCTCTTGATTTTCTTGACTGTATATCTCATAAATGTCAACATATACACGTGTGATTTAGTTTACGAAGATTTTTCAATGCCGACAACCTCGACCAGAGAGTAAAAAAGGCGTAAGGTTCACAATGGTGTAAAACTAAAATGGGATATACCCGGCTAGGATTCGAGTTAAAGGAACAAGGGCCAAACGAACCACCCAAGAATGTAATCGTCGAGCGAAAACACTTGACAACCTCCTGGAAGCCTCTTTTCTTGGCACCAGACCTTTCTCCATCAATTAGGAATCTGATTTCGTCACTAAACACATTCCTTAAATTGTAGCCATTTTTTGAGTGTTTATTTTCTGGTGTCTAATCCGCATATATATCACCATTGCTCTTCATTTTCTTGACTGCATAGCTTTTAAATATTAACATATACACGTGTGATGTAGTTTACGAAGGTTTTTCAATACCGAGAACCTCGATCAGAGAGTAAAAAAGGTGTAAGGTTCACAATGGTGTAAAACTAAAATGGGATATACCGGGCTAAGATTCGAGTTACAAGAACAAGTGACAAACCAACCACCCAAGAATGGAATCGTCGAGCGAAAACACTTGACAACCTCCTGGAAGCAGCTTTTCATGCCACCAGACCTTTCTTCATCAATTAGGAATCTGATGCCGTCAGTAAACACATTCTTTAAATTTAGCCATTTTTTGAGTGTTTATTTTTTGGTTTCTAATCCGCATATATATCACCATTGCTCTTGAGTTTCTTGATTGTACATCTCTTAAATGTCAACATATACACATGTGATTTAGTTTACGAAGATTTTTCAATGCCGAGAACCTCGATCAGAGAGGAAAAAAGGTGTAAGGTTCACAATGGTGTAAAACTAAAATGGGATATACCGGGCTAGGATTCGAGTTACAGGAACAAGGGCCAGACCAACCACCCGCGAAAACACTTGACAACCTCCAGGAAGCGGCTTTTCTTGCCACCAGACCTTTCTCCATCAATTAGGAATCTGATGCCATCACGAAACACATTCCTTAAATTGTAGCGATTTTTTGAGTGTTTATTTTTTGGTGTCTAATCCGCATATATATCACCATTGCTATTGATTTTCTTGACTGTGTATCTCTTTAATGTCAACATATACACGTGTGATTTAGTTTACCAAGATTTTCAATGCCGAAAACCTCGATCAGAGCGTAAAAAAGGCGTAAGGTTCACAATGGTGTAAAACTAAAATGGGTTATACCGGGCTAGGATTCGAGTTACAGAAACAAGGACCAAACCAACCACCCAAGAATGGAATCGTCGAGCGAAAACACTTGACAACCTCCTGGAAGCTGCTTTTCTTGCCACCAGACCTTTCTCCATTAATTAGGAATCTGATGCCTTCACTAAACACATTCCTTAAATTGTAGCCATTTTTTGAGTGTTTATTTTTTGGTGTCTAATCCGCATATATATTACCATTACTCTTGATTTTCTTGACTGTATATCTCTTAATTGTGAACATATACTCGTGTGATTTAGTTTACGAATATTTTTCAATGCCGAGAACCTCGATCAGAGAGTAAAAAAGGCGTAAGGTTCACAATGGGGTAAAACTAAAATGGGATATACCGGACTAGGATTCCAGTTACAGGAACAAGGGGCAAACCCACCACCCAAGAATGGAATCGTCGAGCAAAAACACTTGACAACCTCCTGGAAGCAGCTTTTCTTGCCACCAGACCTTTATCCATCAATTAGGAATCTGATGCCGTCATTAAACACATTCATTAAATTGTAGCCATTTTTTTGAGTGTTTATTTTTTGGTGTCTAATTCGCATATATATCACCATTGCTCTTGATTTTCTTGACTGTATATCTCTTAAATGTCAACATATACACGTGTGATTTAGTTTACGAAGATTTTTCAATGCTGAGAACCTCGATCAGAGAGTAAAAAAGCCATAATGTTCACAATGGTGTAAAACTAAAATGGGATATACCGGGCTAGGATTCGAGTTACAGGAACAAGGGCCAAACCAACCACCCAAGAATGGAATCGTCGAGCGAAAACACTTAACAACCTCCTAGATGCAGCTTTTCTTACCACCAAACCTTTCTCCATCAATTAGGAATCTAATGCCGTCACTAAACACATTCCTTAAATTGTAGCCATTTTTGGAGTGTTTATTTTTTGTTGTCTAATCCGCATATATATCACCATTGCTCTTGAGTTTCTTGACTGTATATCTCTTAAATGTCAACATATACACGTGTGATTTAGTTTACGATGATTTTTCAATGACGAGAACCTCGATCAGAGAGTGAAAAAGGCGTAAGGTTCCCAATGGTGTAAAACTAAAATGGGATATACCGGGTTAGGGTTCGAGTTACAGGAACAAGGGCTAAACCAACCTCCCAAGAATGGAATCGTCGAGCGAAAACACTTGACAACCTTCTGTAAGCAGCTTTTCTTGTCACCAGACCTTTCTCCATCAATTAGAAATCTGATGCCGTCACTAAACACATTCCTTAAATTGTAGCCATTTTTTGAGTGTTTATTTTTTGGTGTCTAATCCGCATATATATCACCATTGCTCTTGATTTTCTTGACTGTATATCTCTTAAATGTCAACATATACACGTGTGATTTAGTTTACAAGATTTTTTTAAGCGGTGGAAGAGGGCAAACTGCCCAAGCGTAACTTGACTACTACAAATGCTCTTGGTAGCAGTAAGCGTATATGGAGTAATTACCAAGGAGGGGGTCCTAGCTCTATGCAACAATAAGATTCGCAAAAGAAACTCAAGCAGTGTAGGCTGAACGACCAAAAATTGGGTTGGATACATAGGGAATAAGCCGAAGTGAAATCGCTGTAACTTGCACCACAGCGATCCATGTACCAGGAGCAACTATCATCGATGCAACAAGCCAGGTCACGCAGCAAAGGATTGCAGGAGCTTGCGTCCCGCAAATCAGAATCGTCAGCAACAACAAGCCCCACAGAATCAACGTCAGCAATATCAGCAACAACAAGGAAACAACAAGGGGTGTTTTCAGTGTGGTGCTGAAGGCCACTTCAAAAGAGACTGCCCCCAGCTGAACCAGAATCAGAACAACAACAACAACCAGGGGAATGGTAACAACGGGGGTAACAATGATGGCAATGGTGCCAGGGGACGTGCTTTTGTGATTGGTCATGGTGATGCGAGGAACGATCCCAATGTTGTGACGGGTAAGTTCCTACTGGACGATTTCTTTGTTTCTGTTTTGTTCCATTCGGGTGCCGATACTAGTTATGTGTCCTTAAAAATTAGTAAGATGCTCAAGCGTACCCCAATTCCTTTAAACACCAAACATGTTGTAGAACTAGCGAATGGCAAAAGTCTTGAAGCCACACATATAGTTAAGGGTTGTAATCTCGCTTTAGCTAGTCAGATCTTCTCTATCAACCTTATCCCCATCGTTCTTGGTAGCTTCGACGTCGTCATTGGGATGGATTGGTTATCCCAACATCGAGCAGAGATCCTTTGCAAGGAGAAACTCGTCCGCATTCCTCGTTCTGGTGAGGAACCTCTCGTAATTCGTGGCGACAAGAGTGGTGCTGTTGTGAGCATCATCTGTTTCCTTAAGGCCCGGGAGGGTTTGCGAAAGGGACACACTACTATTCTAGCCCTCTTACTGACACCTCAACAAAAGAAGAGAAGATAGAAGATATCCCGATTATACGCGACTTTCCTGAGGTATCCCCTGAAGGATTACCTGGTCCTCCGCCTCATCGTCAGGTCGAGTTTCAAATCGAGCTAGCTCCTGGAGCAGCGCCTATAGCTCGTGCACCTGATCATTTAGCCCCATCTGAGATCAGGCTATCATCAGCTGAGGGTCCGAGACGAGGACATCTCTAAGACAACATTCAAGACTCGTTATGGGCACTACGAGTTCCTGGCCATGCCTTTTGGGCTAACAAATGCACCTGCGGTTTTCATGGATCTTATGAACCGAGTGTGCAAACCTTACTTGGATAAGTTCGTTATTGTGCTTATCGAAGACATCCTAATCTATTCCAAGAGTCAGGAGGAATACGAGCGTCATCTGCGACTCACTCTGGAACTTCTTCGAACATAACAGCTTTATGCTAAGTTCTCAAAATGTGACTTCTGGCTTTGTGAATTCCATTCCCTAGGCCACGTGGTAAATCAGGATGGGATTCACGTTGATCCATCCAAGGTTGACTCAATCAGGAATTGGCCTGCACCTCGAACACCAACTGAAATCTGCCAATTCTTGGGATTGGCGGGGTACTACAGAAGGTTCATCAAGGATTTCTCAAGATTGCGCAGCCTCTTGCTGTTCTTACTCAGAAGGGTGTCACCTACCGTTGGGGTGATGCTCAGGAATCTGCATTTCAGTAGCTGAAGTTGGAGCCTTGCAGCGCACCTATTCTCTCATTGCTTGAGGGCACAAACGACTTTGTGGTTTATTGTGACGCGTCAATCCAAGGACTAGGTTGTGTGTTGATGCAACGTGAGAAAGTCATTGCTTACGCATCACGCCAACTTAAGATTCACGAAAAGAATTACACTACTCATGACTTGGAGTTGGGAGCAGTGGTGTTTGCTCTTAAGATATGGAGACATTACTTGTACAGTACCAAGTGCACCATTTACACCGATCATAAGAGTCTCCATCATATCTTCGATCAGAAGGAGTTGAACATGCGACAGCGTCGATGGGTCGAACTCTTTAATGACTACGAATGCGCAATCAGGTACCATCCAGGCAAAGCCAATGTTGTGGCTATGCCCTCAGTCGAAAGGAAACCAAACCTAAGCGTGTACATGCGATATAGCTTACCATTCACTCTAGTATTCCAGCTTAAATTTGTGATGCTCAGGGTGAAGCATTGAAAGAAGAGAACATCAGGGCTGAGTCCCTGCGAGGATTGGAGAAACGGTTAGAACTTAAGGAAGACGGTGCTTACTACCTGGCAGGGCGCATCTGGGTTCCATTTTATGGTAATCTATGTGAGCTTGTGATGGATGAAGCACACAAGTCTCGTTATTCAGTATATCCTGGTTCTGATAAGATGTACCACGACCTCAAGACTACGTACTGGTGGCCCCACATGAAGGCTAACATAGCGACCTATGTTAGTAAATGTCTGACCTGTGCTAGGGTCAAGGTTGAATACCAGAAGCCATCAGGCCTACTTCAGCAACCAGAGATTCCCACATGGAAATGGGAGCAAATTTCCATGGACTTCGCTACTGGCTTACCTAGATCTCAACGAGGAAACGATACCATTTGGGTGATAGTAGATCGATCGACAAAGTCTGCACACTTCCTGGCTATCAAAGAAACGGACAAGTTCTCTACCCTAGCAGACATCTACCTGAAGGAAGTAGTTTTGAGGCACGAGGTGCCAACCTCCATCATTTCTGATCGAGATCCATGTTTTACCTCTGATTTGTGGCAGACGATGTACAAATCCTTTGGCTCGCGTCTAGACATGAGCACAACATATCATCCACAGACGGATGGGCAGTCTGAACGCATCATTCAAACTCTTGAAGACATGCTTCGAGCATGTGTAATCGACTTTGGTAACGGCTGGGAAAGGCATCTACCTTTGGTTGAGTTTTCGTATAACAACAGTTACCACACTAGCATCCAGGCCGCTCCGTTCGAGGCGTTGTATGGACAGAAATGGCAATCACCCTTATGCTGGGCAGAAGTTGGAGACAGCCAAATCACTGACCCAGAGCTCGTCGTCGACATCACAGAAAAGATTGCCCAAATACGACAACGAATGGCTGTAGCTCGTGACCGCTAGAAAAGCTATGATGATAAGCGCAGGAAACCGCTCGAGTTCCAGGTTGGGGATCGAGTGCTACTTAAAGTCTCACCTTGGAAAGGTGTGGTTCGTTTTGGCAAGCGAGGCAAGCTAAATCCATGTTATGTTGGACCTTTCGAAATCACTGAGAGAATTGGCAAGGTGGCCTATAGACCGAATCTACCTGAAGAACTCAGTGTAGTTCACAATGTATTCCATGTGTCGAATCTGAAGAAGTGTCTGTCAGATGAGACCCTCATAGTTCCTCTCAAGGAACTCACCATCGACAATCAGCTGCGACTCGTCGAGGAACCAGTAGAAATTACGGACCGTGATGTTAAGGTTCTCAAACGTACTAGGATACCCATTGTTCGAGTTCGTTGGAACTCCCGTCGTGGCCTAGAGTTTACCTGAGAACGAGAAGACCAAATGAAACACAAGTATCCCCATTTGTTCGAGAAAAGTGGAACCATTACTGAGGCTGAAGCTACTGCGGAATTTCAGGACGAAATTCCAAACCAACGGGGGAAGGATGTGACACCCTAGGAAAACCAGGAAACCACGCAACCTAACTAGCTTCCTTAGTAGTTACGTGTTAAATTTCGGGACGAAATTTCTTTCAAATTGGGGATGATGTGACAACTCGTATTTTAGAACCTTCCTTTGTATTTTGATTTAACCTGTATGAACTCTATGTGACTAATTGATATGTGGTTTTAACGAATGATTAAATGTTTCATGTTATGTGAATTTGTGTTATGTGTAAAAGTGTATGGTAATCTTGAACACTCAACACTAGTCCAATCGCACAAGCCCATTCGGGCCACACTCTTTATATTCGAACCAAGGGCAGCCCATGTACGGGTTCGGCCCACTCCTCTTATATACACATACAAGCACCTATTGCGGGGTTTTGTTTCTCATAATTGCAAAACACTCAAACACACCAAACCCTAAACCTCTCTCCCTCTCTCTCTCTCTCGAACTCGACGGCAGCAACATCTTCCCTCCTCTCGAAGCTTTCTTGTTCGGATCAACCCTTGTTCTATCCTCTAATCGGTTAGTATTTTACTATTGATTGTATGTTAGATGATGATGTGGTCCGTATGTTTCTACCTAATGATTTAGGGACGATATATGATTGATTATGATGTAAATTGTTAAGGTTGATGTTCATGTAAATCGGCTCACATGTGTAGTATTCTAGGAGTTTGATGATAGTATGATATTGATATTAATCAAGAACCGAATACATGTAAATTGGCTGTTATGGGATTTCATTCGAATAGTTAGTTGATATAGCATGATAGGTTGTATGTTAGCATGTGGGTTTATTAATCTAAGAGTCCGATTGATTGATGATTGTTATGAGTATGTGTTATTTGGTGCTCATAAGAATTAATTACTGAATGTTGGTTTGATCGATGATTACATGATTTGGAAATTGGTTGATTGCCTTGATTGAGTGAATTCAAAGTAGGAAACTGTTAGAATGATTGTAACTGATTGCATGATTCTAGGGATTAGATAACCAATTGACACACCCCGACCACGTAAAACAACAAACCGTGGCGGAAACGTCGGGGAGTGTTGTAACAGAATTATCGTTTCACAACCATGGTAATTAAAAGTTTCATTTTATTGATTTATTAAGTAATGTACATTGTCTTTAACCAAACAAACAAATTAAACATCGTCTATTATCGTTATTAAGTCACTAAGGCCTCGTCCAGATCCTATGTGACTCATGCATCCTAGCAATCGACATCAAGCATTACCACCTGAGACATATGTAAAAACAAAGTCAGCAAAGAAATGCTGGCGAGCACATAGGTTTTGTGAGAGTTTCAGATTCATGGCTCGTTTGTATGTTGCAGTACCTTATTAGACTACAAGAGTCAAAAGTACAAACCTCGTTTTGAAAAGTGTATTGCAACATAATTAACCAACTCAAATCAAGATGGTTATAGTTTATAAAATCTCGCATCCATGATTCTTAACCCCAAAACATTTGTTTTAGTAAACCAATTTGTAAAAACATCTCGTATAAACTTGTTAATAAAACTCGTATGGTTTATATCATTTCAAAAACCTCGTTGTGTGACATCGTTTCAAAATCGTTTCCCAAGTGAACTAAATAATGACATGAAATGTAATATGATAAAAGCACTTATATATAAGATGTACCAGCGGCGTATCTACCATGCTTTTATCATGCTACACCCATCCCATTATCTAATCACTACCCAAAACCAATCGTTTAATTGAATCGTTTATCTCGTTTAAGTCGTTTCAAATCGTTTAACTCGTTTCCAAATCGTATTCGTTTTAATTGTGAAACTACTTTTGGTCGTCTCGCTAATAACATTCAAACCTTCGTGACTCGACTATCTCGTTTCTTGTATTAACAAACCACCAAAGGGTAGGTTAACAATATCAGATTCGGTCGTTACCTACATAACCCCCACACATAACCATGGGTGTAGTCTGATAACGGGATTTGTTAGATCCTATGGTACCATAACCTAATACTGGTCGGTTCGGCCAAAATTAATGAATGTCATTCGTTATGTAACTACAACCAACAAGTTTGTTCACATTATCGAAATCGTTATTAGTTTAATATAAACCATCTTAATCGTTTTTGAAACCATCGTCTAAATTTCGAAACCGTTTTAATACATATGAATCACCCCAAAACAATTGAAAACAGTAAAATAGGGGAACTATGTACTCACGTTGAATAGAAGGGTATCCTTGATCTAAAGAACTTAGCAAAGCTCAGGCAAACCAAGGAAATTCAAGTAGTACCTAGTAATCGGATCACTAGTAAATAAATCGACACCTAAATCGGAGGATCGGATAGAATGAGGTCTTGTAAACCAAAATGAGTGTTGGAACTCATGTGATATGGTTTAACAAAGTCTACATTCTAAATCGGAACCTAACCTAAGTGCTTTCGACCCGTTTAGGTAGCTTATGCTACTTAACGCGTCATGCGCGCAAAAGCATGTTCGAGACATCTAACTAGTCCTATGACAAGTATTATATGCCCTAACATGTTTAATTAGTTTGCATAATCAGTTTAGGTGACAAAAGTTAAGTTACATATGCTTAAAATCCAATTATGCATGAAAAGGGCGTTTTGGTCATTTACCTAAGGCATATAAATTACCTATCATATAACTACTTAAACTAGGTGACCATAAGGTATAACCTCGGAAGGTTATTCCCTATGCAACTATGGTCACTAAACATGCTTGGTCGGATCCTAATGATCGACCAAACGGGTGGAGTTCGAAAGTCTAAGCGGTGGTTTAGACCGCTTGACTTACGACTCTAAACAAGCACTAAACTAAAAGTGACGAGCTAAGCATGTTAAAACATGCTTACCTAAGTTAGAAAACAAGTTTTGATATCAAAACAAAGTGTTTTGATACCTAAGAGTAGTTTGGTTGCAAAATACGCTTAAATGCGCATTTTGACCGAAACTACGACTCGTCACTACGCCTAGTCAACGTGGTAATCTGTAGGTATAGTCACTAAGGACTATAACCATCGTGATTACGCTCACGTTGCGAAGTTCAAACAAACTTCTCGTTGACCATTGACTGGTCAAAGCTGAAAGTCAAACACTGTTTGACTTTCAAGCTAGGAAAGCGATAAAAGAATGAAGGAAGCTTACAAAAGGTCCTTGCTAGGGAGAACTTGATCAATCACACTCAGGTATGAAGCAATGGCTCCAACTTAGAGTGTAATTCAGATCAAGGGTGAAGAGAATGAATGAAATGGCCAAGCAATTTATACTTGTGCATGATGAACAAGATCAAGACAAGTGTTTGTGTGGCCAAGAAGTAATAAATCCTAATTATCCAAGTGTTATGAGCAGCTTAGAAGCCTTGGGGAGGTGTTAACTTGGTCCCCAAAACATGAAAATTGCGTACAAGGGCCTCAAGAACGAGCTGGGAGGCTGATGTGAAGTTTCTGCTGAACTGGCACTTTTAGGAGGCCCGCGTAAGCTGAGAGACCAGGCTTACGCGGCCCGCCTGGGCAACTATCCAGAAATTGCAGTTTAGTCCCTGCACTTGAGAAACTTGTGTTTTGATGCATTTTTGACACGTTTAAGCCCCGTTAACCTCATTTCAAGGCTCTAAAATGAAGTTAAAGTATAGGGAACTTAAAATATGCTCAAAAACATCTCGGATGTCGGCTCGTTTGGTCGTACGGTCGCGTTGTTCGTTAAATTACGATGAAACTCAAACGGACGCGAAAACGATCCAAATTAAGCGACGAATGGTATTTTTGCATGCCGATCACTAAAATAAAAAATATTTTAGTGTGTACAAAAATTTTGGATGTCCAGATGTGGTCAGAACGTAAGATATGGGCGAAAATGCAAACTTACGCCGTTTTTGACACTTTTAGTCCCTGTAAGATCAAATAAGCATGTTTTCGCACACCGAACCCCTCAATGCTTATTTCTAAGCTATGTTTAGGTTATTTATGGTATGTTTAGCTTATGATCAAGTTCTGGACTGTTCGATACCATACGAATCGGTATAGTTTCGCAGTTTGACACAAATAGTCCCTGCGATCGAATAGACTTGTTTTCAACACACCAAACCATCCAAAACTTATTTCTAAGTTATGTAAGGGTTATTTAAGGTATGTTAAGCCTATGTCACTATTCCGGAGTGTTTGTCGCGTTAAAATGACTGCGTTTACACACCAGTTTGCGTATAACCTTCCAGAAAGCGATTTAAAGCTTGAAATCGGAATCGAATCAAATCGTAAAATCATCAAACACAAATACACATATAATAAAACCAAAACACATTGTTTTATTAATAATTGACATTGTTTTACATTGTACATCAATTACAGAGCACAGTTGTCACAGTCTCCCCTACTTTAGGAAATTTCGTCCCGAAATTTTAACTAGAGGAAACTTGTGAGAACAATTGCGGATATTTCGCCTTCATTTGGTCCTCACGTTCCCAAGTAAACTCTGGGCCATGTTTGGATTCCCAACGAATCTTGACCAATCGAATCCATTTGTTCTTCAACTGTTTGACTGCACGGTCTACAATCTCCACAGGTTTCTCGACAAAGTGCATCGTTTCATCAACTTAAATTTCGTCGAGTGGAATGTGGAGATTAGCGTCAGCTAAACACTTTCGAAAATTGGACACGTGAAAAGTCGGATGAATATTTCCAAGCTTTGGAGGTAGCTCTAGTCGATAGGTAACCTTTCCAACCCTTTCAACAATCTTAAATGGTCCAACATATTGTGGTGCAAGTTTTCCTTTCTTTCCAAATCTCACCACTCCCTTCCAAGGTGACACCTTGAGTAGGACATGGTCTCCGACTTGAAATTCTAGGGGCTTGCTTCGCATATCCGCGTAACTCTTTTGACGGCTTCTAGCTGTCACAAGATTATCGCGAATTTTCTAGATTTTGTCTGTCGTTTCCAGAATGAGCTCAGGCCCAGTAAGCTGAGCTTCACCGATCTCATTCCAACAGACAGGTGAATGACATTTTTGACCGTAGAGAGCTTCGAATGGTGCCATATTAATGCTAGCATGATAACTATTATTGTATGAGAACTCGATCAATGGCAGATGAGAATCCCAATTACCACCAAAGTCTATCACGCATGCTCTAAGCATATCCTCCAAAGTTTGAATCGTCCTCTCAGATTGTCCATCTGTTTGGGGATGATAAGCAGTGCTTAGATTTAGTTGGGTTCCCATAGCAGATTGTATGGTCTTCCAGAAATGAGATGAAAACCGAGCATCACGATCGGAAATGATATCCAAAGGAACACCATGTCGTGATACAATCTCATCAACATAAATCTTTGCAAGTTTATCAGCAGATAGATCCTCGCGAATCGGTATAAAATGAGCTGACTTCGTTAACCGATCGATAACAACCCATATAGCATCATGACCTTTAGATGTACGTGGTAATTTAGTGATGAGATCCATAACAATGTTCTCCCACTTCCAAACCGGTATCTCTGGCTGTACAAGCAAGCCAGAAGGTCGTTGATGTTCAGCCTTGACTTTGAGACAAGTTAGACATTTCGATACATACAAGGCAACATCCTTTTTCATACCAGGCCACCAGTACTGAGTACGAAGATCCTTGTACATTTTATCAGCACCAGGATGGATAGAATATCGAGACTTGTGAGATTCGTCCATTACCAAGGTGCGAAGATCGTCTTGTTTCGGAATCCACAAACGATCCTTAAAATAGAGTAAACCATCGTCCTTCCTTTTAAGTTTAAGCTCGAGTTGAAGCGGTAGCTCATATTTCAATAAGCCTTTGATCACACAAGACCGTTGAGCTTGAAGAACACGAGATTGAAGATCAGATAGAGTTCGAACAGAATGAAGCTTGACTCGCTCTTTTTGACTAAGCGCATCGGCTACGACATTTGCCTTACCAGGATGGTAGCGAATCTAGCAATCGTAATCGTTTAAGAGTTCAACCCATCGTCGTTGCCTCATATTCAACTCTTTCTGATTAAGAATATGCTGGAGACTTTTGTGGTCTGTGAAAACCACACACTTTGTGCCATAAAGATAGTGTCTCCAGATTTTGAGAGCGAAAACCACAGCTCCTAACTCAAGATCATGAGTCGTTTAGTTTTTCTCGTGAACTTTCAATTGTCTAGACGCGTATGCTATAACTTTTCCTCGTTGCATAAGAACACAACCAAGTCCTAGATTCGACGCGTCACAATAGACAACGAAATCATCGTTTCCATCGAGCAAAGATAGAACAGGAGCATCACAGAGCTTCTGTTTCAGCGTTTTGAACGCTTCTTCTTGCTTGGGTCCCCACTCGAAAGGCTTATTGTTTTGAGTCAAATCAGTGAGTGGAACCGCAATCTTCGAGAAATTCGAAATAAAACGACGATAATATCCAGCAAGACCAAGAAAAGATCGAATCTCCGTAGGTGTCGTTGGTGTATTCCAATCCTTGATTGCAACAATCTTGGATGGATCCACATGAATACCTTGCTCGTTGACAATATGTCCCAAAAACTGAACTTCTTTAAGCCAAAATTCACACTTGGAGAATTTAGCAAAAAGTTGTTCCTTCTTCAGGAGTTCCAAAGTCAAACGAAGGTGTTGCTCGTGATCGACTCAAGACTTCGAATAAATGAGAATATCGTCGATGAACACAATGATGAACTTGTTTATATAAGGTTTACAGACCCTATTCATTAAGTCCATGAAGATAGCTAGGGCATTCGTCAAACCAAAAGGCATGACAGTGAATTCGTAATGCCCATATCTTGTACGGAATGCAGTTTTGGGAATATCTTCTTCGAGTACACGAAGCTGATGATACCCAGAACGCAGGTCGATCTTGGAGAAACAGGTAGCACCTTGCAGCTGGTCAAAGAGATCATCGATTCGAGGTAGGGGATATCGATTCTTGATGGTAAGCTTGTTAAGCTCACGATAATCGATACACATACGAAAAGATCCATCTTTCTTTTTCACAAAGAGGACAGGAGCTCCCCAGGGTGAATAACTCGGTCGGATGAATCCTTTATCAGATGACTCTTGAAGCTGTTTCGATAATTCTTGCATCTCGGATGGTGCAAGACGATAAGGTGCTTTCGCAATCGGGTTGGCATTGGGTACAAGGTCAATATGAAACTCGACTTGACGAACTGGAGGCAAACCAGGCAGTTCCTCAGGAAACACCTCTGGATAATCCCGAACAATTGGAATATCCTGAATACTCTTGCTCTTGCCTTTCTCCTCGGTGACATGTGCCAGGAAGGCAACATATCCTTTTCGTAAGTAACTTTGAGCTTTCGTACATGACATGAGTTTCAATCCACCAGATGGTTTCTCGCCACGAACTTCCAGAACATCGCCAGACGAAAGAGGGATACGAATTATCTTATCGAAGCAAACCACCTCAGCATGATGCTTAGTTAACCAATCCATTCCTACGATAATGTCGAAACTCCCAAGTTGCATCGGCGTGAGGTCAATAGGAAAAAGATGGTTATCGAGGTTCAATTGACAACCACGAAGAACAGAATCGAGTACGAGTGGTTTACCAGTAGCAACCTCGACAGATAAGGGTTTCCTCAGTTTAGTTCTAGGTATCGCAAGTAAAGGCTCAAAGGATAACGAAACAAAACTCCTATCGGCACCAGAATCGAAAAGAACAGATGCAAGTTGATTGTTAACAAGGAACGTACCATTAACAACCTCGTTGTCAGCTCGAGCCTCGTTTGCATTCAGATTGAATGCTCGCCCACGAGCGGGATTCACATTCACGATCGCGTTCGGATTCGCATTCGCATTTACCAACCTCGGGCAGTTGTTACGGAAATGACCCATTTCTTCGCAATTAAAACACGAACCAGGTGGGAATCTTGCAGCATTCCCTTGAACTTGTGCTGGAACCTGAGCAGCCTGATTTTGGCCAAAACGACAAATGTTGGTCAAATGCCCAAGTCTACCACACGTAGCACACTGTTTTTTTGGGTAAAGGGTTACCCCAGTATATTTTATAAATCACCAACAAAAAAGAACAGGGTGTGCCAAGACACTGACACACACTACTAGTCTAGACAACGCAAGACTAGAAATCCAACAAATACAACTAACAACCAAACATACAACCAGAACCAATCACAAATACTAGACAAACACTGCCCTAGCTCAAAACAAAGCAAACAAAAAAAATAAAGACTCTAGCCCGGATCGCACTCCAAGTTCTTCATCGAGATCTGCCAAGTATCCAAAATTTTCTGGTGCCTCAAATCTCTACCAACTTTGAAACCCATTAGCTTCAGCCGAACCGTACTAATGATGACATGAGAGAGCATATCAGGAGAGCGTTGGATACGAGAAAAAAGCCGGTTGTTCCTCTCTTGCCAAACATAATATGTAGTTGCCGCGATCAGGATTTTACAAACAATCCGCTCTAACTGTCGAGAACTTGCATTCTGTTCCATCCACTGCATAACCGAGAGCCATGTGTTGTTGACACTTCCCATATTAACCATTTTCCTTACCGATTCCCAAACTGTAGAAGCGAAGGGGAATTGAAAGAAAAGATGGTCTCTGGAATCTCTATCATAGTTATAAAGAGGACAACACATAAGGATAAGATTAGTAGCACTACCCGCTTCCCATATAGCCATCCTATCTTGCGTCTTTAGCTTGTTGGTAATAACTAACCAAAGATGGAAAGAGTGCCGAGGAATGCATTGACTGAACCAAACCGCATCAGCCCAAGCAATCCTGTTATCCCTGCTACGAATGGTATTCCAAGCTTCCCAAGACCGAAAGTGATGAAGATTACCATCAAGGTCTTTCCAGCGACGCCGATCAGCCATGTCAACTAAAAGCTGAGGAGGAGCAATGTTTATAAGAACCGGAAAAAGATCTAACCAAGCTTAAGGCCACTTCCATTGGCCGTTTTCATTGATAAGCTCCGCAACAGTGGTACTAAGATTAAATCCTGCATTAGCTATAGCACGAGGAGTAATAAAGCGACGAAGAGGTCTACAAGCACACCAGTTATCACTCCAAGCATTCGTTTGACAGCTGCTCTGAATAGACATCCAAACATAAGGCCGAATCTGATCACGAATAGCGAGAATTTTCGTCCAAACACGTAGCACACTGTTTACAGGCCTGCTGGGCAACATGGTGACCATTGCATCGAGCACAGTGTGGTGCAGTACCAGCATATTGCTTCTTCGCGGGAGGTAGGGCTGGTGGGTTCTGAGGGTTCTGTGCAGTGACTACAAAGTTCGGGGAAGCCTTGCGCTTCCTTGACTTTTTAGAAGACTCACCCTGCTTCTTACCCTTACCCTTGTCTTGTGCAGAATCGGCTGACTTCTTTTTATCACCCTTACGGGTCAATTTACCCTTCCTGACTTGTGACTCAGTCAGGGTAGCAGATAATTCAATTGCTTGACGGACAGTGGTAGGATTACTGCCGGTCACAATATCTTGCACGGAATCGGGTAACCCATCGATATACCTCTCTATTGCCTTCTCCAACGGGGTAACCATCGTAGGACACAACAAACTGAGTTCCTCAAATCGATCCGTATAAGCACGGTGTTCTCCCCAGTCTTGTTTCAAATCGTCGAATTCCCGTTCTAAAGCTCGAATTTCATGACGGGGACAGAACTCTCTCATCATGAGAGCTCGAAGCTCTTCCCATGTTTGTGCCATCGCCACATCGGCACCCCTATCACGCATCACTCCGTTCCACCATGTAAGAGCACGCTTCTCGAACACACTAGATGCAAACTCAACCTTACGCTCATTCGGACATTGCACATGTCTGAATGTGCTTTCCAAACTTTTGAACCACTGAAGGAGCGCAGTTGCTCCTTGCGACCCAGAAAACTTCAACGGCTTAGCAGAATTAAAATTCTTGAAACTACATTGTGCATTATTGTTGTTATTATTGTTGTTGTATAACTCGTGGATCTGGGTTACTACGCCAGGAAGCACTGCAGCCATTTGTTGAGCAACAAGGGCTGCGACTTCTTCAGCAGTAAAAGGTTGAGCATCGCGTCGAGGAGGCATTGTCTAAAAAGAACAAGGAAACATGAGAAACGAGTGAGGTTGACAATTGGAAAAACAAAAGAGGTATTGAAAACATCGACAAAACACAAGGAAGGCGATCATTCGTTTGTTACCTCGAACAAACAAACGACACGCAGTGACTAATCAAAGTGAATGGGTCAATATAATGTATCACTGAAGACATGCTCGCCTATAAGTGAACACTCACCCCAAGAGTTCCCAGGTAAGAGTGACTGGTCCGATACTGCGGATTTGTATGAACACTCTAGCCTTAGACAGAAAACTCAGGGTACTGGCATTCACTCTTCCAGTTTGCACGTGTTCACATTATTTAGACCCAAACTTTGACGAGATTTTGAAAACTGAGAGGGTTCAAAACCTTATAACAGAGGGTTCAAAACCTAGTAATCAATCATCCTAGAACAGATGATTAATTTTCGAAGCGGATTCGGAATTTGTGTTCTCATTGTGGTTATCACCTAAGGATAGGTGACGGTATTGTTTTAAAATTCTAAACACAAGAAAACCCGCGTTAGGGTCCTAGAAAGTTATAGTCTAGGTCAAAGCATTACTAATAACCTAATTCCCTATAACCATTGGCTCTGATACCAACTCTTCTATCACACCCCGACCACGTAAAACAACAAACCGTGGTGGAAACGTCGGGGAGTGTTGTAACAGAATTATCGTTTCACAACCATGGTAATTAAAATTTTCGTTTTATTGATTTATTAAGTAATGTACATTGTCTTTAACCAAACAAACAAATTAAACATCGTCTATTATCGTTATTA
The DNA here is from genome assembly GCA_030545235.1 of Helianthus tuberosus. Classification (NCBI taxonomy): domain Eukaryota; kingdom Viridiplantae; phylum Streptophyta; class Magnoliopsida; order Asterales; family Asteraceae; genus Helianthus; species Helianthus tuberosus. Next base: position 83,286,965 of record CM060418.1, on the reverse strand, counting down.
AGTCACTAAGGCCTCGTACAGATCCTATGTGACTCATGCATCCTAGCAATCGACATCAAGCATTACCACCTGAAACATATGTAAAAACAAAGTCAGCAAAGAAATGCTAGCGAGCACATAGGTTTTGTGAGAGTTTCAGATTCATTGCTCGTTTGTATGTTGCAGTACCTTATTAGACTACAAGAGTCAAAAGTACAAACCTCATTTTGAAAAGTGTATTGCAACATAATTAACCAACTCAAATCAAGATGGTTATAGTTTATAAAATCTCGCATCCATGATTCTTAACCCCAAAACATTTGTTTTAGTAAACCAATTCGTAAAAACATCTCGTATAAACTCGTTAATAAAACTCGTATGGTTTATATCATTTCGAAAACCTCGTTGTGTGACATCGTTTCAAAATCGTTTCCCAAGTGAACTAAATAATGACATGAAATGTAATATGATAAAAGCACTTATATATAAGATGTACCAGCGGCGTATCTACCATGCTTTTATCATGCTACACCCATCCCATTATCTAATCACTACCCAAAACCAATCATTTAATCGAATTGTTTATCTCGTTTAAGTCGTTTCAAATCGTTTAACTCGTTTCCAAATCGTATTCGTTTTAATTGTGAAACTACTTTTGGTCGTTTCGCTAATAACATTCAAACCTTCGTGACTCGACTATCTCGTTTCTCGTATTAACAAACCACCAAAGGGTAGGTTAACAATCATCAGATTCGGTCGTTACCTACATAACCCCCACACATAACCATGGGTGTAGTCTGATAACGGGATTTGACAGATCCTATGGTACCATAACCTAATACAGGTCGGTTCAGCCAAAATTAATGAATGTCATTCGTTATGTAACTACAACCAATAAGTTCGTTCACATTATCGAAATCGTTATTAGTTTAATATAAACCATCTTAATCATTTTTGAAACCATCGTTTAAATATCGAAATCGTTTTAATACATATGAATCACCCCAAAATAATTGAAAACAGTAAAATAGGGGAACTATGTACTCACATTGAATAGAAGGGAATCCTTGATCTAAAGAACTTAGCGAAACTCAGGCAAACCAAGGAAATTCACGTAGTACCTAGTAATCGGATCACTAGTAAATAAATCGACACCTAAATCGGAGGATCGGATAGAATGAGGTCTTGTAAACCAAATGAGTGTTGGAACTCATGTGATATGGTTTAACAAAGTCTACATTCTAAATCGGAACCTAACCTAAGTGCGTTCGACCCGTTACGACCCGTTTAGGTAGCTTATGCTACTTAACGCGTCGTGCGCGTAAAAGCGCGTTCGAGACGTCTAACTAGTCCTATGACAAGTATTATATGCCCTAACATGTTTAATTAGGTTGCATAATCAGTTTAGGTGACAAAAGTTAAGTTACATATGCTTAAAATCCAATTATGCATGAAAAGGGCGTTTTGGTCATTTACCTAAGGCATATAAATTACCTATCATATAACTACTTAAACTAGGTTACCATAAGGTATAGCCTCGGAAGGTTATTCCCTATGCAACTATGGTCACTAAACATGCTTGGTCGGATCCTAATGATCGACCAAACGGGTCGAGTTCGAAAGTCTAAGCGGTGGTTTAGACTGCTTGACTTACGACTCTAAACAAGCACTAAACTAAAAGTGACGAGCTAAGCATGTTAAAACATGCTTAACTAAGTTAGAAAACAAGTTTTGATATCAAAACAAAGTGTTTTGATACCTAAGAGTAGTTTGGTTGCAAAATACGCTTAAATGCGCATTTTGACCGAAACTACGACTCGTCACTATGCCTAGTCAATGTGGTAATCAGTAGGTATAGTCACTAAGGACTATAACCATCGTGATTACGTTCACGTTGCGAAGTTCAAACGAACTTCTCGTTGACCATTGAGTGGTCAAAGCTGAAAGTCAAACACTGTTTGACTTTCAAGCTAGGAAAGCGATAAAAGAACGAAGGCAGCTTACAAAGGGTCCTTGCTAGGGAGAACTTGATCAATCACACTCAGGTATGAAGCAATGGCTCCAACTTAGAGTGTAATTCAGATCAAGGGTGAAGAGAATGAATGAAATGGCCAAGCTATTTATACTTGTGCATGATGAATAGGATCAAGACAAGTGTTTGTGTGGCCAAGAAGTAATAAATCCTAACCATCCAAGTGTTATGAGCAGCTTAGAAGCCTTGGAGAGGTGTTAACTTGGTCCCCAAAACATGAAAATTGCGTACAAGGGCCTTAAGAACGAGCTGGGAGGCTGCTGTGAAGTTTCTGCTGAACTGGCACTTTTAGGAGGCCTGCGTAAGCTGAGAGACCAGGCTTACGCAGCCCGCCTGGGCAACTATCCAGAAATTGCAGTTTAGTCCCTGCACTTGAGAAACTTGTGTTTTGATGCATTTTTGACACGTTTAAGCCCCGTTAACCTCATTTCAAGGCTCTAAAATGAAGTTAAAGTATAGGGAACTTAAAATATGCTCAAAAACATCTCGGATGTTGGCTCGTTTGGTCGTACGGTCGCGTTGTTCATTAAATTACGACGAAACTCAAACGGACGCGAAAACGATCCAAATTAAGCGACGAATGGTATTTTTGCATGCCGATCACTAAAATAAAAAATATTTTAGTGTGTACAAAAATTTTGGATGCCCAGATGTGGTCAGAACGTAAGATATGCGTGAAAATGCAAACTTACGCCGTTTTTGACACTTTTAGTCCCTGTAAGATCAAATAAGCATGTTTTCGCACACCAAACCCCTCAATGCTTATTTCTAAGCTATGTTTAGGTTATTTATGGTATGTTTAGCTTTTGATCAAGTTTCGGACTGTTCGATACCATACGAATCGGTATAGTTTCGTAGTTTGACACAAATAGTCCCTGCGATCGAATAGACTTGTTTTCAACACACCAAACCATCCAAAACTTATTTCTAAGTTATGTAAGGGTTATTTAAGGTATGTTAAGCCTATGTCACTATTCCGGAGTGTTTTTCGCATTAAACTGACTGCATTTACGCACCAGTTTGCGTATAACCTTCCAGAAAGCGATTTAAAGCTTGAAATCGGAATCGAATCAAATCGTAAAATCATCAAACACAAATACAGATATAATAACACCAAAACACATTGTTTTATTAATAATTGACATTGTTTTACATTTTACATCGATTACAGAGCACAGTTGTCACACCAATCACACAAGACCCACCCTTGATCGCACAAGGACGGATCACACAAGATCTGATCTGATCGTACAAGGGGCTGGTCGCACAAGACAGTTGCACAAGCTGGGTGTAACTGTTTAAGCACGTTGTACAACTCATTAAAGCATAAGCGTATAACATCTTGTGAATCACACAAGGTTGTGCTGATCGCACAAGATGTTGGGCTGCTTAATATATTAAGTTATGTTATGCTGTTGGGCCGAATAGCCCAAAACCCAATCGCACAAGTTTCACTGGATCGCACAAGTCCTTTGGACCGCACAAGTTAAATGTGTTTGATTGTTTGGACCATATGGGTGTTGGGTTGCATGTTTTGGGCCGGGTATGTTTCTAATCGCACAACCCGTTGTAAGTCGCACAAGATTGTGCTGGACGCACAACAGGTTGGGCCGGATGTTTATTGGGCTTTATCATTCGGATCGCACAAGAGGATTGGGCTTGAATAACCATAACCCAATCACTCGAAGTCGCACAAGTTTGGGTTATGTCTATGTGAACAGTATGCTACTGTTAATATGATCGATGTATTTGCCATGCTCGTTATGTGTTATAACTTGTTAGCTTATGTGTAAACCTACGTGCAATACTTGAACCTAGACCTGACTTGTACGGTAACCATGTTAGGACGTGGTTGACCTCTAGCAGCTCGATTGACCTTTCTGTGTATCTACCGAGCTAACCTAAGGTGAGTTCACACTTTCTACAAGGCATGGGATTCCCGTTGGTTTGGGAATGGGTTAAGGAACTAAAATGAAACCTACATATTCTCCTTGGGTAGAATATGTACCTCGGTCCTCCTTGGGTAGGACAACCTTTAACTTACTAGACAAAACTCTATCATGAAGTCTCTCATTTTTATATTGACTTAATCGTCGGGCCAATGGCGAACGAGTCATTAGTTAAATAGCGCTATTAGGTTTGACAAGCCTTACACCGTGCCGCAGAGGACGGGAGTGGACTAATGGATCTGGACACTTAGTCAATGATGATAGACATTGACGCAGGGCACATAAACATGTCTTCAGTCAGTGGTCGATATGGTAACGGGTCTAGTGGTTAACATGGGGTAGCCCCCACTGTTTATGGTTTGGGAAACAAGGAAATGGTTAACTCATGGTTTTCGAGATAACTTGTGGTTTTTGGAACAACTTTTAAATCAACACCAACTGTGAACTCGCTCAACTTTGTTGTTGATTTGTTGCTACATGCCTTGCAGGTCGTTAGGTGCTTAAATGGAGCTTGCATGAGAAGGAGAGGTCGTTGTGGGACATGGACTATTAAGTTCCATGTTAAACTTATTAAACTTATAACTTATGTTATGGTTTTAAACCTTATGCTTCCGCTGATAACTTAAACTTGGTTAATTTCTTTTGGACACCAATTATATTGTGGTTGGGTTTTATATTTACTTTAATACATTGTTCAATATGATTGGTGGCTTGATCCTGGTCATGTCACGCCTCCTGCGGTGATACTCCGCTTGTGGAATTTGGGGGTGTGACAACAAGGGCCAAACCAACCACCCAAGAATGGAATCGTCGAGCGAAAACACTTGCCAACCTTCTGGAAGCAGCTTTTCTTGCCACCAGACCTTTCTCCATCAATTAGGAATCTGATGCCGTTACTAAATACATTCCTTAAATTGTAGCCATTTTTTGAGTGTTTATTTTTTGGTGTCTAATCCGCATATATATCACCATTGCTCTAGATTTTCTTGACTGTATATCTCTTAAATGTCAACATATACACGTGTGAATTAGTTTACGAAGATTTTTCAATGCCGAGAACCTCGATCAGAGAGTAAAAAAGGTGTAAGGTTCACAATGGTGTAAAACAAAAATGGGATATACCGGGCTAGGATTCGAGTTACAGGAACAAGGGCCAAACCAACCACCCAAGAATGGAATCGTCGAGCAAAAAAACTTGACAACCTCCTGTAAGCAGCTTTTCTTGCCACCAGACCTTTCTCCATCAATTAGGAATCTGATACCGTCACTAAACACATTCCTTAAATTGTAGCCATTTTTTGAGTGTTTATTTTTTGGTGTCTAATCCGCATATACATCACCATTGCTCTTAATTTTCTTGATTTTATATCTCTTAAATATCAACATATACGGGTGTGATTTAGTTTACGAAGATTTTTCAATGCCGAGAACCTCGATCAAAGAGTAAAAAAGGCTTAAGGTTCACAATGGTGCAAAACTAAAATGGGATATACCGAGCTAGGATTCGAGTTACAGGATCAAGGGCCAAACGAACCACCCAAGAATGGAATCGTCGAGAAAAAACACTTGACAACCTCATGGAAGCAGCTTTTCTTGCCACCAGACCTTTCTCCATCAATTAGGAATATGATGTCGTCACTAAACACATTCCTTAAATTATAGCCATTTTTTGAGTGTTTATTTTTTGGTGTCTAATCCACATATATATCACCATTGCTCTTGATTTTCTTGACTGTATATCTCTTAAATGTCAACGACATATACACGCGTGATGTAGTTTACAAAGATTTTTGAATGCCGAGAACCTCGATCAGAGAGTAAAAAAGGCGTCAGGTTCACAATGGTGTAAAACTAAAATGGGATATACCGGGCTAGGATTCGAGTTACAGGAACAAGGGCCAAACTAACCACCCAAGAATGGAATTGGCGAGCGAAAACACTTGACAACCTCCTGGAAGCAGCTTTTCTTGCCCCCAGACCTTTCTCCATCAATTAGGAATCTGATGCCGTCACTAAACACATTCCTTAAATTGTATCCATTTTTGACGGTTTATCTTTTGGTGTCTAATCCGCATATATATCACCATTGCTCTTGATTTTCTTGACTGTATATCTCTTAAATGTCAACATATACACGTGTGATTTAGTTTACGAAGATTTTTCAATGACGAGAACCTCGATCAGAGAGTAAAAAAGGCGTAAGGTTCACAATGGTGTAAAACTAAAATGGGATACACTGGGCTAGGATTCGAGTTACAGGAACAAGGGCCAAACCAACCACCCAAGAAAGGAATCGTTGAGCGAAAACACTTTACGACCTCCTGGAAGAAGCTTTTCTTGCCACCAGACCTTTCTCCATCAATTAGGAATCTGATGCCGTCACAAAACACATTCCTTAAATTGTAGCCATTTTTTGAGTGTTTATTTATTGGTGTCTAATCCGCATATACATCACCATTGCTCTTGGTTTTCTTGACTGTATATCTCTTAAATGTCAACATATAAACGTGTGATTTAGTTTACGAAGATTTTTCAATGCCGAGAACCTCGATCAAAGAGTAAAAAAGGCTTAAGGTTCACAATGGTGCAAAACTAAAATGGGATATACCGAGCTAGGATTCGAGTTACAAGAACAAGGGCCAAACCAACCACCCATGAATGGAATCGTCGAGCGAAAACACTTGACAACCTCCTTGAAGCAGCTTTTCTTGCCACCAGACCTTTCTCCATCAATTAGGAATCTGATGCCGTCACTAAACACATTCCTTAAATTGTAGCCATTTTTTGGGTGTTTATGTTTTAGTGTCTAATCCGCATATATATCACCGTTGCTCTTGATTTTCTTGACTGTATATCTCTTAAATGTCAACATATACACGTGTGATTTAGTTTACGAAGATTTTTAAATGCCGAGAACCTCGATCAGAGAGTAAAAGAGGCGTAAGGTTCACATTGGTATAAAACTAAAATGGGATATACCGGGCTAGGATTCGAGTTACAGGAACAAGGGCCAAACCAACCACCCAAGAATGGAATCGTCGAACGAAAACACTTGACAACCTCCTGGAATCAGCTTTTCTTGCCACCAGACCTTTCTCCATTAATTAGGAATCTGATGCCGTCACTAAACACATTACTTAAATTGTAGCCATTTTTTGAGTGTTTATTTTTTGGGTGTCTAATCCGCATATAATCGTCATTGCTCTTGATTTTCTTGACTGTATATCTCTAAAATGTCAACATATACATGTGTGATTTAGTTTGCGAAGATTTTTCAATGTCGAGAACCTCGATAAGAGAGTAAAAAAGGCGTAAGGTTCACAATGGGATATACCGGGCTAGGATTCAAGTTACAGGAACAAGGGCCAAACCAACTGTCACACCCCGACCACGTGAGACAACGAAACGTGGCGGAAACGTCGGGGAGTGTTGTAACAGAATTAATTGTTTCACAACCATGGAAATTAAAGTTTCATTTTATTAATCAAATAAGAGAGTTACATCGTCTTTAAACAAGAAATAAAGAGTACATAACAAAAATTAACTAGTTCTTGTCTCGTTTTAAGTCACTAAGGCACAGGTCCGCCTAAGTATATCTCGATAAGTCCTATGCATCGACTCCTGAAAACACATGTGAAAATAGGTACGTCAGCATAAAAATGCCTGTGAGATACATAGGTTTTGTGAAAATAGGATTCATGACTTATAAGTTTAAGAAAATGTTTAATAAAGTTTAGTCATGAACCTTGTAAATTGATTTGTTTTGTAAATCGATTGAAAATCAATAAGTTCAGATGATATGTATAAATAAGAGAATAATGTATGGTTAAATGAATAACCATGTAAAAATGAGTTTGTATAAGATAAGTTGTTTGTAAAACAATGTCTTGTGAAAAGTATGTTATTTGTATAAAATGTTATATGTCTCAAATTGAAATGATTCAAATAACGCTACGATATGTAATACCATACAAACACTTATATATAGGAAGTACCAGCGGCGTATCCACCATGCTTGTATCATATTACTCACGCCTCGTTACTTAATCACTTACTCAAACCAAACAACCAAAGTAAAATGTTCATGTCTAATGTAAATCATGTAATGTGTATCCAAAATATAAGCATGTGATGAATAACAAATGTACTAAGTATGCAACAAAGGACATACATAGCATAAAGTGTAATGTATAACAATGTACTAAGTACGCACACAATGTGTGACAACCGGTAATTTACGCCCTTAATTACGTGATTAACAAGTGGTTAACACGATAATAAATAGTGTTTACGACGCTAATTAACTTAACCAGGCCCTTGGAGTGCCCAGGAACGTTTATTCGAATATACAGTGCGCGTGTGGTGATTTTCAGGAAATCTGCTGAATATTACGCAACAACGAACGGATACCATACGAAATACTGACAACACCGACAAATATGGAGGTTACACGAATATATTTATGCTTATGGAGTTTGGGTTGCGATAGCGGGTCCCGTAGGAATTACGGACCACTTACACATGAGACGGGCTTGTGGGCCCTGGGCCCAAGCCCAAAACCCACAAGCTTAAACCTGCACATAATATTAGAATCTTATCAAGATTTATAAAATCTATACTAGATTTATAAGATCTACAAAGGATTTACTCAATCCCTACAAAAGATCTTAACCCTAAGGATGAAGCATATGTCCTGAATGTAATATATATACACAAAAGAAAATGAATCCCTTTCATTTTTCCCACACTCTATTAATACATCTGAACATACAAGAAAACCCTTCATCCCTACAACTCATTCCCAGAAACCCCAGGCTCTCTCTCTCACTCGTGACCTCCTCACCGGCCACGGGAGCCTCCGACCGAACCCTTACCGGCACACCCTCACCCACACCTCTGCTTCACCCTCATTTCTCCCCCCCCTCTTGCTGATATTCGGATGATGGTGGTGGCGGCGCGACATCAACAACAGAGAACCGGCGAAGCCGGTGGTACCACTGAACGACAAACACCACCACCGCCGTCTGTGGCGGCATGGTGACGAGGGAGAGACAGCGAAGAGAGAGAGAGAGCTGAAGAGCTGAGAGAGAGAACTGGTGGTGGTGGTGAGCGGCGGCAGAGGAGGACGACGTCTCGGACCGGTGGTATGTGTCGCGGACCGGTGGTTCGTGCCTCGGTCCGGCGGTAGGTGTTTTGATCCGGTGGTTCGAGTCTTTATCCAACGAGTTCACGGTAAGACCCCTCTCTGATTATCTTCATTTTGTTTCTTTTTCTGAAAATTGCTGAAGATGATGATGTTTCCGGCAACAGTTCGCCGACGGCGGCAGAGCCGCGGCAGCGGTGGTGATTTTCGGGTCAGTCCAAAAATGGTTAGTTCAAGTCAGACTTTGGTTCATGGCAGTTCATACTCAGATTCGTTCTGGATTTGATGTTCGAGTCAACTCAGTGTTTGGACTAACTCAGTTTCGGGTCAACTCAAGTTCGGGTCAACAGCTAGTCAACCGCAGTTGCAGTTCGGTTCGACCGAGTCGTTCCGAACTGCAACTGCGGTTGACTAGCTGTTGACCCGAACTTGAGTTGACCCGAAACTGAGTTAGTCCAAACACTGAGTTGACTCGAACACTAAATCCAGAACGAATCTGAGTATGAACTGCCATGAACCAAAGTCTGACTTGAACTAACCATTCTTGGACTGACCCGAAAATCACCACCGCTGCCGCGGCTCTGCCGCCGTCGGCGAACTGTTGCCGGAAACATCATCATCTTCAGCAATTTTCAGAAAAAGAAACAAAATGAAGATAATCAGAGAGGGGTCTTACCGTGAACTCGTTGGATAAAGACTCGAACCACCGGATCAAAACACCTACCGCCGGACCAAGGCACGAACCACCGGTCCGCGACACATACCACCGGTCCGAGACGTCGTCCTCCTCTGCCGCCGCTCACCACCACCACCAGTTCTCTCTCTCAGCTCTTCAGCTCTCTCTCTCTCTCTTCGCTGTCTCTCCCTCGTCACCATGCCGCCACAGACGGCGGTGGTGGTGTTTGTCGTTCAGTGGTACCACCGGCTTCGCCGGTTCTCTGTTGTTGATGTCGCGCCGCCACCACCATCATCCGAATATCAGCAAGAGGGGGGGAGAAATGAGGGTGAAGCAGAGGTGTGGGTGAGGGTGTGCCGGTAAGGGTTCGGTCGGAGGCTCCCGTGGCCGGTGAGGAGGTCACGAGTGAGAGAGAGAGCCTGGGGTTTCTGGGAATGAGTTGTAGGGATGAAGGGTTTTCTTGTATGTTCAGATGTATTAATAGAGTGTGGGAAAAATGAAAGGGATTCATTTTCTTTTGTGTATATATATTACATTCAGGACATATGCTTCATCCTTAGGGTTAAGATCTTTTGTAGGGATTGAGTAAATCCTTTGTAGATCTTATAAATCCAGTATAGATTTTATAAATCTTGATAAGATTCTAATATTATGTGCAGGTTTAAGCTTGTGGGTTTTGGGCTTGGGCCCAGGGCCCACAAGCCCGTCTCATGTGTAAGTGGTCCGTAATTCCTACGGGACCCGCTATCGCAACCCAAACTCCATAAGCATAAATATATTCGTGTAACCTCCATATTTGTCGGTGTTGTCAGTATTTCGTATGGTATCCGTTCGTTGTTGCGTAATATTCAGCAGATTTCCTGAAAATCACCACACGCGCACTGTATATTCGAATAAACGTTCCTGGGCACTCCAAGGGCCTGGTTAAGTTAATTAGCGTCGTAAACACTATTTATTATCGCGTTAACCACTTGTTAATCACGTAATTAAGGGCGTAAATTACCGGTTGTCACATTCTCCCCCTGTTAATGAAATTTCGTCCTCGAAATTTAGTTTACGTTAATTCCTTAGAGTTTCATTATGCTTAGAAAATACGAATAGTACCAAAGTGAACGGTCATGAAATCGAATCAGGACTTATTCGAATGATGTGAATTCAAGGACGTATCACAAGATGCAAATGAATTCTAGAAATGATTGCATCCAATAAATGAATTCGGATTTCAACAAGCTCAAATGTAATAGTTTGCATGAAACGCTCGATCATGATCAGCCCAAGCTGCAAGTTCTACCGACGCCACAAGGTGTCGTAGTGAATGAAACAATTCAAATATAGCGGTGATCGAACAAGTATCACATGTGTTTTGCATAAAACGCTCAATCATGATTAGCCCAAGCTACAAGTTTATACTGACACCACAAGGTGTCGAAATCAAACAACGACTTATTGGAGTCGTAGACCAAACAAATCTACTACGACTCAGAACAATGAAACGCTTGTTAAAACGAATTCGAATATGATGTTTTCAATACATCATATGGTGTCTTGAATTGAATGTGTGTAATGAACAAGTTCAAACAATTGAATTTGACTTCGGCGCAAGCCGACAATAATTACATGTATCGACAAGAAAACTTTCGGCATGGTCACATAAAAAAAAAACCATGTATGTAACTTGAAAAGAAAAGGATTTCAAGAAAATGTGTTGACTTGATTACAAAGAAGCCAACAATTTCAATAATGCGAGTCATTCGAATCACAAACGAAATAATATTTGAACTTTGATGAAACGCTTTATTCGAAACAAAGCCACATGCTTAACAAACGATGCATGCGTAACATATGAATTTTCAAGAAACGAAGCAAATGAGTATTCGCTATACTGAAAGAAATGGTCGTGACACAATGACCATTAAGAGGAGTAGAGATACGAAAATCTACTCAGTAAATGTGAAAGTCGAAATTTCAATAAAAGAAATTTAAGGACTTTACCTGGGGTTGCATGTGATAACCAGTTGTTATGTGACATTACCATGGAATGTCGAACGTATCGTATTCGTCGTTAACAAGTTAGGGGGAATGCGGAGACATACGTCTTCTTCTTAGCATGACTTGTGACATTTGCAGGACCGCGTGCCAAACTGCCGCTTCCTCGAAAGTCGTATGTGGTGTACTTCAACCTCCGTTGATGTATAGCTTAAGTCTCACGTATGCATGTGCGCTAGCGTTTCGTTTTGCGTTGAACGTGATGCACTCCGACATCTGTTGACGTAAAATTTGAGTTCTATGTATTCTCGTGCACTAGCGTTTCGTTATGCGTAGGCTGCCTGCTCGGGAAGTTAAAACATCATAGACAATATGTATAATTGTGTGTGCCCGAATTAATATTTGCAGTTCCTACGTGATGACCTTTAATGAACTTCAACATGAGTTTCCGAAGGTCTTAAATGCATGTTTCCTAAACTCTCAAGGTTTTATGTACTGTATGCGACTGTTTTGTGTATCGTGGGTAAAACACCACTTTAGCGTATGTTTGAAAACAAAATCTTGACTGTTTGTTTTTCGGCAATGGTTGGAGACCATATTCGAGTACTATGCGTTCTGTATGTATTCAGGTTTTAATATTCTAAGTTCCCAGAGGAAAGTGAGGTTAGAGCCTAGGTATCTTTACAGAAAACCCTATTCGCTGTAACCTATAGCTCTGATACCAATCTGTCACACCCCGAAATATCAGAGCATTGGCGTGACTGGACTGGTATCTTCATTGCACAGCGGAAGCAAATAAGCTAAGTCTTTTAGAAAATGAACGCCACTAAGTACTCGACTCTTCATGGTTCTCCTATTCCAACCGTGCCTTGTCTTAGAAATGCAACCTGAGAAAGAAACATGCGAAAAAGTCAACATAAAGTTGAGCGAGTTCATAGTTTGTTTGTAAAAGATTTGAAATAAATCTTTTGAATAACCGGTTTTTGTTGTATTGTTGAATGTTTAAATACTTGAATGAAAACATAGTATGTAACTTGTAGAATGTATGAATGTTTGAATGCAACTCGTAAAACGTATCTGTAACTGAGTACTATGACTGTTTGAATGTGTTTATAACATGTATCTGTAACTGATTGCTATGACTGTTTGAATGTATTTATAACATGTATCTGTAACTGAGTACTATGACTGTTTGAGATCGCTAGTGGTTTGCAAGGCCACTAACATGTGTCACGACATAGGAAGCCACCAAACCTAGGCATTTTTGTCGACTTTGACTGAGACACAGAAGCACTCATTGGTAGAAGTAGGCCAAGAGTGGGGTTGCCTGAAACCCATTAGATCTAACCTTTTGTTCCGCGGTCTGAATGTATACGTTGATTAATGGTGCTTATGGTACCCTATTCGAGACATGATCTAGAATGTTTCACTTGAATGTTTCACTTGAATGTTTTACTTGAATGTTTTACATGAATGTTTTGCATGAATGTTTTACATGAATGTTTTTGTACTCCATCTTACCATTTGTACTTGTATTTTTCTGAATTTTGAGCACTAGAACGCATGTGTATGTACTTTTCGAAAAATACTCTTGCTTGAAAAACCGGTATAGAACATAAGCTTTTTCGTAAACCATTTATGTCCGTTAAAACTTGTTCGTAAAATGGTTTAGAAATATGTAATTCGTGTTTATTGAAACCTTGAATGCTTTGCAAAATGTGCATGTCTTTCCACCCCGAAAACATTTATAAAAATGTAAAACTGTAAAAAGGTGGGGTTATGAACTCACCTGAATATTCCTGTGCAAAGCTAGCTACTTTACGACTTCGTGATGTCGTTTCCAATGCTCGACTTGCTAGCGTGCATTCTACAGTATTCCTAACACGGAATATCTAATAAGTTTCGAATATTGTGGTAACTAATCTACGTGTTACCGAGCTCTACCGAATCATTGATCGAACGATTTGACGGTAAATAGTTAACTTAATGAAAATGACTAAGTTAAATCGCCGCGAGAAGTCGTTTGAGTATGTAGGAATATTCGTATGAAAGTATTATATAATAAACTTGTATTATATATATATTGCGTCTTGTATATTTTTGCCAAAATATATGTATATGCCGTTTCGGCGTTCGTAATAAATATAAAATATTATATTTATTCTATAAGAACTTCATCGAGTCGTTGAATAGATAGACTGTATCTATTTTGTAAAAGAATTCGTGTGTTTGAAATAAATATACATCTATATTTATTTTATAAAACAAGATCGTGTTGTTTGATACTTGAAATAAATATATAAGCTATATTTATTTTATAGAAGTTATACGAATTAACGACGTTCGAAATAAATATAACATTATATTTATTTGTAAAAGCGTTTGGAATTATCAAAGTTTGAAGTTTTATAAACTCGAATTCCATTAAGTGTCGTTTTTGAAACTATAATACGAGTCGTGTTTACGAGTTTTTTTTCTCAGGTTGCATTTCTAAGACAAGGCACGGTTGGAATAGGAGAACCATGAAGAGTCGAGTACTTAGTGGCGTTCATTTTCTAAAAGACTTAGCTTATTTGCTTCCGCTGTGCAATGAAGATACCAGTCCAGTCACGCCAATGCTCTGATATTTCGGGGTGTGACACAATGGGCATACATAGCATAAAATGTAATGTAAAACAATGTACTAAGTACGCACACAATGGGCATACATAGCATGTGATGTAAGGCAATGTACTAAGTACGCACATAATGGGCATACATAGCATAAAATGTAATGAAAAACAATGTACTAAGTACGCACACAATGGGCATACATAGCATAAAATGTAATGTAAAACAATGTACTAAGTACGCACACAATGGGCATACATAGCATGTGATGTAAGGCAATGTACTAAGTACGCACACAATGGGCATACATAGCATAAAATGTAATGAAAAACAATGTACTAAGTACGCACACAATGGGCATACATAGCATAAAATGTAATGTAATGTAAAACAATGCACTAAGTATGCACACAATGGGCATACATAGCATAAAACACAATGAAATCATGTACTATAAATGTACTAATGAACATAGCAAGTATATGATGTGAAAACAGGAAAGCATGAAAGTAACAAGTAGGCACATGTGTTCCACCCCAAAATGTTTGGAAAACAGTAAAAGAGGGGTCTATGTACTCACCAAGCAATGCTAGAGATCACGGAATCAAACGGCACCTAATATAGGTAACTATGTTAATAAACCGGACCTATATCGGAGGATCGGATAGAATGAGGGTTCGTAAATCAAACGAGTATGGAGACTCGTGTAATATGGTTTAACAAAGCCTACATACTAAAATGAAACCTAACCTAAGTGCTTACGACCCATTACGACCCGCTTAGGTAGCTTATGCTACTTTAACGCGTCGTTCGCGTGAAACGCGTTCGGAACGCTTAACTAGCCCTATGATAAGTAAAATATGCCTTAATATGTCTAATATTGTTACCAAATCAGTTTAGATACCAAAAGTTATGTTACATATGATTAAAATGAATTTTGGCGTAAAAAGGGCATTTTGGTAATTTACCTAAGGCATATATACTACCTATCATACAACTAACTAAACATCGTGACCATAAGGTATAACCTCGGAAGGTTATTCCCTACATACTATGGTCACCTAATGTGCTTGGTCGGATCCTAATGATCGACCAAACGGGTCAGGTTCGAAAGTATAAGCGATTGTTTAGATCGCTTACCTTACGACCCTATATAAGCACTAAACTAAAAGTGACGAGCTAAGCATGTTAAAACATGCTTAACTAAGTTTAGAAAACAAGTTTGGTATCAAAACAAACGGTTTTGATACCCATAAGTAGTTTGGTTACAAAATACGCAAGAATACGTATTCTGGCCGAAACTACGGCTCGTCACTGAGCCTAGATAACGTGGTAATCAAGAGGTATAGTCACTAGGGACTATGACCATCGTGATTACGCTCACGTTATGAAGTTCAAACGAACATCGCATTGACCATAAACTAGTCAATGCATAAAGTCAAACAAAGTTTGACTTTCGGACTCGAAAATCAATAAAAGAACGAAGGAACACTTACAAAGGGTCCCCGAAAGCTAATCTCGATCCAAGTAGCTCAGGTATGAAACAATGGTTTCAACTTAGAGCTTCTAAGATCAGATTCTTGTGGGTTTTGCAATGGGGATGGATGGGTATTTATAGGATATGCAAGACCGTTAGGATCGTTTCTTGAATATCGTGCCTTGATCTCACCCGTACACTTGTCGGAATGTTATGGTAGCTCATTTTGCCCCCACCACAAGAGTTTGACATGTGGCATTGGCCTTTGGGGTGTTTGAAAGGCTGTTAACAGGCTGTTTAAACATTGAATCTGGTCTGGGAGTCTGACGCGGGCCGCATAAGGATACACAAAAGACTTACACGGGCCGCCTGGCCTTGTCTGATCAGAACCAACTTTGCCATATTGACAGTTTCAGTCCCTGGTGGTGTTTATGGCCATTCCCGACACTTCTAAGGCCCGTAAAGCCAACTTTAAGGCCCTAAAATGATGCCTAAACATTGTGGACATGAAACATGCTCAAAAATATGTCGGATGTTGGTTCGTTTGGTCGTACGATCGTGATGTTTGCTTAATTACGACGGAATGCGCATAAGCGCGAAAAACGATCCAAATGGCGTGACGAATGGATTTTTCTCATGCCAAACACTAAAATAAAATATTTTAGTGCTTACATAAATTTTTGGATGTCCGGATGTATTCAGAACGTAAGTTATGCCTGAAAGTGCAAACTTGTGCACTTTTTGACACTTTTAGTCCCTGAATGACCCAAAAGTTTATTTTAGCACACCCAACCCCTCAAAGCCTATTTCTAAGCTATGTAAAGGATATTTATGGTATGTTTAACTTATGGCCATGATCCGGAATGTCTGTTACAGTTCAAATTGGCACACTTTCACAGTTTGTCAACTTTAGTCCCTGTAAGCGATTTAACTTGATTTTGCCATACCAAAGCCTTCGAAACTTATTTCTAAGTTACGTAAAGGTTATTTAAGGTATGTTAAGCCTATTTCACTATTTCGGAGTGTTCGTTGCATTAAACTGGTTATATTTACGCATCAGTGCGCGTATAACCTTCCAGAAAGCGATTTAGAGCCCGAAATCGAACAAGAATCGATATGTGCAAATGATACACATATTTGTACAAATCCCAAGTATGAAATACAATATTTCATTGGTTTGGTATTTGTTTGATGGTCGCAGTGACCCAGGTGTCACAGTCATTCTACTTTAGGAAATTTCGTCCTGAAATTTAGTTTTAGAGGAAACTTGTGAAGACAGCTGTGACGGTTTCGCCTTCAGAAAATCCATTGAACCCTTAAGTAAAACTCTGGGCCATGTTAGGATTCTTAGCGAAAATGTCAACCCTCAAGGTGAAGTCCTTGTAGTAACAAAACATGGAGTTTCGAACTACGGGCTGAAAAATGTTTCTTATGAAGACTCATCATAGGAAACTTGGTGTGTGATTGAGATCAGAATTGGGGAGTGTAAGAATAAAATGACATCGGTCAAAGTCCAAGACTTCTCCCATATCATTACTCTTGTCACTGTAGGTCTTAACACATGACAAAACTTCCTGTGGTTTCTGTGCACTGAATTCCATAATTATGTAGGCCTCCATAATTACGTAATTCCTTGCACAGTCCGCACAGTTCATTTCATAATGCGTATGGGGAAAAAAAATCAAACGAATAATCCTGTGGTGATTTAACTTGACTGCAATAGAGTCTCTTTAACTAGGTCACCAAAGGATTAGATCAACGAACAATCTCTTGAACTAGACCACCCGAGGGCCTATTTAACTACATAAACACATGATATATTTAACTAGATTGTCGAACCAATCTATTTAACTTAGATCGACGAAGGATCTCTTTAACTAGACCACCAGAGGGCCTATTTAACTATATCAACGCATGATATATTTAACTAGATTGTCGAACCAATCTATTTAACTTAGATCGACGTAGGATCTCTTTAACTAGACCACCAGAGGGCCTATTTAACTATATCAACGCATGATATATTTAACTAGATTGTCGAACCAATCTATTTAACTTAGATCGACGAAGGATCTCTTTAACTAGACCACCAGAGGGCCTATTTAACTATATCAACGCATGATATATTTAACTAGATTGACGAACCAATCTATTTAACTATATCAACGCATGATATATTTAACTAGATTGTCGAACCAATCTATTTAACTTAGATCGACGAAGGATCTCTTTAACTAGACCACCAGAGGTCCTATTTAACTATATCAACGCATGATATATTTAACTAGATTGTCGAACCAATCTATTTAACTTAGATCGACGTAGGATCTCTTTAACTAGACCACCAGAGGGCCTATTTAACTATATCAACGCATGATATATTTAACTAGATTGTCGAACCAATCTATTTAACTTAGATCGACGTAGGATCTCTTTAACTAGACCACCAGAGGGCCTATTTAACTATATCAATGCATGATATATTTAACTAGATTGTCGAACCAATCTATTTAACTTAACTACCCAAGAGGAATATTCAACTACATCAACACATGATGTCCTTAGATTTTGGAATAGTACTTTATAATCCAAGGGACTTAACTACAACGTAGAAGTCCATTAAGGATTTAAGATAGTACCTTTTTGAATATCCTACTACGAATCCTTCATATGAAGATAAGAAAGATTCTATGAGGATTTGGATAACGAATATCCAGTGTATACAAAAACACAAAAATGCATAAAAGAAAACGCAAAATGCATAAACACATAGTCACACAACCACAAAATTGTTTGTCTAGATCTTTAATTTGTTAATTTGTTTTGTTGATTGCGTACATGTATTTGAAGCACACTAGGAATCCATTCCGTGGATTTCATTTGGTACTTTAAACATTAGCAAGAATCTATCTATAAAGATAGAATGATCTACCAAAAATTCGATTTCGTTTTCAAGAAAACGCAATATTTGAATTAAGGTACAATAATTTTTGAATATACGAAAATTCCCTTAGGTACCCTATTAAGAATTTATAGTGGTACTTTGGGTATTCGTACAGAGTTGTAACTTACGCCTTGTACTTCGTTTCCTTAGAAGAAACGGGTACTTAGGATTTTTGTGAGAAATCGCAAGAGATTATAAAATGGAAAGATTTTGGGAGGAAATCTGTTCTTCAAGGAATATGGCTCCTTGATTGTCGGTATTGTAGGGGATACGTTGTTTATACATGCCATCACATTTGTACATTGTAATGTAAAATAAAAAGATTTATTTATAAACAACAACAACTGTTTCATGGACCTTGACAACAAAAGAAAATAATACATAAGGCTTGATTATTTCTAAACAACATTGTCTCCTAGTTGGTCCGATGCTCATCCCTGCGCTGGATTCGCTTTAGCAATCTTTGGGCAATTTCTTCGGAAATGGCCCATCTCGCCACAGTTGAAGCAAGGACCTGGTGGACAACGAGCTTGAGCAGGATTTACTTCAGGTTGGTTTGGACCACTTTGGTTTGGGGTAAATCGACAAGCATTTGCCAGGTGACCGAGTCGCCCACATGATGCTCATATATGACACTGTAGGTGAGCTAAGTGGTGTGCATTACATTTGTTGCATATCGGTGTAGTACCGGCATAAGGTTTCCTTGCAGGAGGTTGAGTTGGTTGGTTGCGGGTGTTTTGGTTGGGTTGAGCAGCAATCGCACAATTCTGCGAAGCCTTACGCTTCTTAGAAGGTTCGGTTTTGCTTTCCTTGGTTTCCTCCTGAACATTAGCTGCTTGTTTCTTGTCGCCTTTCCGAAAAAGTTTACCTTTCCTGATCTTTGATTCAGTCAAGGTTGCAGATAGCTCAATGGCCTGTCTAACTGTAGTAGGGTTGCTACCAGTCACAATGTCTTGTATTGAGTCAGGGAGGCCATCAATGTACTTTTCGATTGCCTTATCCAAAGGCGTGGCCATGTTTGGGCATAACAGACTTAACTCCTCATAACGGTCCGTGTAGGCTCGATGCTCACCGCTATCTTGCTTAAGATTGTCAAATTCCTTTTCCAAGGCCCTGATCTCGTGACGAGGACAGAATTCCTTCATCATCAGAGCTCGAAGCTCTACCCACGTTTGAGCCAGTGCCACATCGGCACCCCTATCTCTCATCACACCATTCCACCATGTCAAAGCTCATTCTCAAAGACGCTAGATGCGAATTCTACCTTTCGCTCATTTGGGCATTGAACATGCCTGAAGGTGTTTACTAGACTCTCGAACCATTGCAGAAGTGCATTCGCTCCTTGAGACCCAGAAAACTTTGATGGCTTAGCCGAGTTGAACGTCTTGAAGTTGCAGAGGGCATTATTGTTGTTGAGAGCTTGGTGACATTGAGCAACGATGTTCGGGATTGCAGCAGTCATTTGATGTGTAATGACAGCTGCCAGCTCTTCAATAGATACCGGATTTTCGCGTCGTGAATGCATTCTAAAAGGGGAAACAAGAGAGAAAACAAATGAAATGGCATTGGGTAAGAATAGGATGTTACAATTACTGACCAAAATCATGGTTGATGGTCATTTGTTTGAACCACAAAGCAAACAAACAACACAAAGGCTGAATCAAAGCAAATAGATCCTCATAGTGTATCGCGAAGACATGCTCGCCTATAAGTGGACACTCACCCCAAGAGTTCCCAGGTAAGAGTGACTGGTCCGATTATGTGGATTTGTACGAACACTCTAGCCTTAGACAGAAAACTCAGGGTACAGGCATTCACTCTTCCAGTTTGCACGTGTTCACACTATTTAGGACCCAAAACTTTGACGAGATTTTGAAAACTCAAGGGGATTCAAAACCTTACAATAGAGGGTTCAAAACCTAGTAATCAATCATCCTAGAACAGATGATTAGTTTTCAAAGCGGTTTTGAAATTTATGTTCTTGTTGTGGTCGTCGCCTAAGGATAGGTGACAGTATTGTTTTATGACTAAACGCAAGTAAACTCGCGTTAGGGTCCTAGGAAGGTTATAGACTAGGTCAAAGTATTACTAATAACCTAATTCCCTGTAACCATTGGCTCTGATACCGTCTTTTCTGTCACACCCCGACCACGTGAGACAACGAAACGTGACGGAAACGTCGGGGAGTGTTGTAACAGAATTAATTGTTTCACAACCATGGAAATTAAAGTTTCGTTTTATTAATCAAATAAGAGAGTTACATCGTCTTTAAACAAGAAATAAAGAGTACATAACAAAAATTAACTAGTTCTTGTCTCGTTTTAAGTCACTAAGGCACAGATCCGCCTAAGTATGTCTCGATAAGTCCTATGCATCGACTCCTGAAAACACATGTGAAAATAGGTACGTCAGCATAAAAATGCCTGTGAGATACATAGGTTTTGAGAAAATAGGATTCATGACTTATAAGTTTAAGAAAATGTTTAATAAAGTTTAGTCATGAACCTTGTAAATTGATTTGTTTTGTAAATCGTTTGAAAATCAATAAGTTCAGATGATATGTATAAATAAGAGAATAATGTATGGTTAAATGAATAACCATGTAAAAATGAGTTTGTATAAGATAAGTTGTTTGTAAAACAATGTCTTGTGAAAAGTATGTTATTTGTATAAAATGTTATATGTCTCAAATTGAAATGATTCAAATAACGCTACGATATGTAATACCATACAAACACTTATATGTACAAAGTACCAGCGACGTATCCCCCATGCTTGTATCATATTACTCACGCCTCATTACTTAATCACTTACTCAAACCAAACTACCAAAGTAAAATGTTCATGTCTAATGTAAATCATGTAATGTGTATCCAAAATATAAGCATGTGATGAATAACAAATGTACTAAGTATGCAACAAAGGACATACATAGCATAAAGTGTAATGTATAACAATGTACTAAGTACGCACACAATGGGCATACATAGCATAAAATGTAATGTAAAACAATGTACTAAGTACGCACACAATGGGCATACATAGCATGTGATGTAAGGCAATGTACTAAGTACGCACACAATGGGCATACATAGCATAAAATGTAATGAAAAACAATGTACTAAGTACGCACACAATGGGCATACATAGCATAAAATGTAATGTAAAACAATGTACTAAGTACGCACACAATGGGCATACATAGCATGTGATGTAAGGCAATGTACTAAGTACGCACACAATACGCACACAATGGGCATACATAGCATGTGATGTAAGGCAATGTACTAAGTACGCACACAATGGGCATACATAGCATAAAATGTAATGAAAAACAATGTACTAAGTACGCACACAATGGGCATACATAGCATAAAATGTAATGTAAAACAATGTACTAAGTATGCACACAATGGGCATACATAGCATAAAATGTAATGTAAAACAATGTACTAAGTATGCATACAATGGGCATACATAGCATAAAACACAATGAAATCATGTACTATAAATGTACTAATGAACATAGCAAGTATATGATGTGAAAACAGGAAAGCATGAAAGTAACAAGTAGGCACATGTGTTCCACCCCAAAATGTTTGGAAAACAGTAAAAGAGGGGTCTATGTACTCACTTGAGATTGCTCAGAAGTCCTAAGATAACCACCAAGCAATGCTAGAGATCACGGAATCAAACGGCACCTAATATAGGTAACTATGTTAATAAACCGGACCTATATCGGAGGATCGGATAGAATGAGGGTTCGTAAACCAAACGAGTATGGAGACTCGTGTAATATGGTTTAACAAAGCCTACATACTAAAATGAAACCTAACCTAAGTGCTTACGACCCATTACGACCCCCTTAGGTAGCTTATGCTACTTTAACGCGTCGTTCGCGTGAAACGCGTTCGGAACGCTTAACTAGCCCTATGATAAGTAAAATATGCCTTACATGTCTAATATTGTTACCAAATCAGTTTAGATACTAAAAGTTATGTTACATATGATTAAAATGAATTTTGGCGTAAAAAGGGCATTTTGGTAATTTACCTAAGGCATATATACTACCTATCATACAACTAACTAAACATCGTGACCATAAGGTATAACCTCGGAAGGTTATTCCCTACATACTATGGTCACCTAATGTGCTTGGTCGGATCCTAATGATCGAACAAACGGGTCGGGTTCGAAAGTATAAGCGATTGTTTAGATCGCTTACTTACGACCCTATATAAGCACTAAACTAAAAGTGACGAGCTAAGCATGTTAAAACATGCTTAACTAAGTTTAGAAAACAAGTTTGGTATCAAAACAAACGGTTTTGATACCCATAAGTAGTTTGGTTACAAAATACGCAAGAATACGTATTCTGGCCGAAACTACGGCTCGTCACTGAGCCTAGATAACGTGGTAATCAGTAGGTATAGTCACTAGGGACTATGACCATTGTGATTACGCTCACGTTATGAAGTTCAAACGAACATCGCATTGACCATAAACTGGTCAATGCAGAAAGTCAAACAAAGTTTGACTTTCGGACTCGAAAAGCAATAAAAGAACGAAGGAACACTTACAAAGGGTCCCCGAAAGCTAATCTTGATCCAAGTAGCTCAGGTATGAAACAATGGTTTCAACTTAGAGCTTCTAAGATCAGATTCTTGTGGGTTTTGCAATGGGGATGGATGGGTATTTATAGGATATGCAAGACCATTAGGATCGTTTCTTGAATATCGTGCCTTGATCTCACCCGTACACTTGTCGGAATGTTATGGTAGCTCATTTTGCCCCCACCACAAGAGTTTGACATGTGGAATTGGCCTTTGGGGTGTTTGAAAGGCTGTTAACAGGCTGTTTAAACATTGAATCTGGTCTGGGAGTCTTACGCGGGCCGCTTAAGGATACACACAAGACTTACGCGGGCCGCCTGGCCTTGTCTGATCAGAACCAACTTTGCCATATTTACAGTTTCAGTCCCGGATGGTGTTTAAGGCCATTCCCGACACTTCTAAGGCCCGTAAAGCCAACTTTAAGGCCCTAAAATGATGCCTAAACATTGTGGACATGAAACATGCTCAAAAATATGTCGGATGTTGGTTCGTTTGGTCGTACGATCGCGATGTTTGCTTAATTAGGACGGAATGCGCATAAGCACGAAAAACGATCCAAATGGCGTGACGAATGGATTTTTCTCATGCCAAACACTAAAATAAAATATTTTAGTGCTTACATAAATTTTTGGATGTCCGGATGTATTCAGAACGTAAGTTATGCGTGAAAGTGCAAACTTGTGCACTTTTTGACACTTTTAGTCCCTGAATGACCCAAAAGTTTATTTTAGCACACCCAACCCCTCAAAGCCTATTTCTAAGCTATGTAAAGGATATTTATGGTATGTTTAACTTATGGCCATGATCCGGAATGTCTGTTACAGTTCAAATTGGCACACTTTCACAGTTTGTCAACTTTAGTCCTTGTAAGCGATTTAACTTGATTTTGCCATACCAAAGCCTTCGAAACTTATTTCTAAGTTATGTATAGGTTATTTAAGGTATGTTAAGCCTATTTCACTATTTCGGAGTGTTCGTTGCATTAAACTGGTTATATTTACGCATCAGTGCGCGTATAACCTTCCAGAAAGCGATTTAGAGCCCGAAATCGAACAAGAATCGATATGTGCAAATGATACACATATTTGTACAAATCCCAAGTATGAAATACAATATTTCATTGGTTTGGTATTTGTTTGATGGTCGCAGTGACCCAGGTGTCACACCAACCACCCATGAATGGAATCGTCGAGCGAAAACACTTGACAACCTCCTGGAAGCAGCTTTTCTTGCCACCAGACCTTTCTCCATCAATTAGGAATCGGATGCCATCACTAAACACATTCCTTAAATTGTAGCCATTTTTGAGTGTTTATTTTTTGGTGTCTAATCCGCATATATATCATCATTGCTCTTGATTTTGTTGGGATTTTCACATGTTTATCAAAGCAATTTCATCCATATGAAATAAAAACGCAGCGGAATAGTTATTTAAAACATGTTGATTTCAAGATATAAAACCCATTTTATATGTGTAACCCAATACCCGGATCCATATACGAATATGCATGCTATCAAAATTTAAAACACAACTATAGGGTGTTTAGAATACTACCTTCCAAGGAGTAATGGATATGAAGAAGATGATGCTTCTTGAACGGTTGCCTTCAAGTATAGAAGACCTCAAGCTTGTATACCGCAAGCCTTCCAACAAACACCTTATGTTTAGCTAGGATTTCTACACTTATGAACTCTCTAAAACTCCCTCTAAATCTACCACCATGGCCGATTTTCTAGAGAAGATTATGGAGTTCTTGCACTTGAAAATCTAACTTGAAAGACCCTCTTGATCAACCATTTGTTAGCCGAAAATTAGAGAGTGTTTTACAAGTACTTACACTTGAAAATAAACTCTTAAGATTGGCACTATTGTGGATGAAAATTTTGAGAGAGTTTTATCTTGTTTTTACAAGTTCTTCTCCTTCCATTTTGTCATACAAAATAGATTTAAAACATTGAGACATTGCCACCATTTTGACCCAATCACAAACCATCTAGACATGAAAATTGCATGTCATATAATTGGACCACAAATGGTGTCTTGGGAAGAGAAGGGGGGCGGGCCCCACCTTTTGTTTTTTTTTTTATAAAAAAAATTCAATTCTTTTATAAAATTTAAGTCTTGTTTATTTTATATCTTTTATAAAATATAACATCATATGTTCACAAGACTTTATACAACTTTTATTAAGTTATTTAACCCATTAAATAGCAAAATAAAATATTCTCTCAAAATAAATTATCCATATAATTTATTAGTTTGTCAAGTGCAATTATTTAGAAAACCAATTTCTAAATATTGTAAGTGTTAATATTTATTTGTTTGATCATATCATAAATAAATATTGTAAGTGTTTGTCTAGCTTGTATTTGGGCATGACTCGAGTTGGATCATAACGTACTAGCCACATCAATTTAATATGTGTCTTGGGCATACAGAGTCTAACAATCTCCCACTTGCACAAGATACATAGAAGATTGATGTAAGTAGTAAAGACCACCTAACTATAGTTTACTACCGCAAATACGTATGACTATATGTCCTATTCAATAACATCATCCCCTTCAAGTCCCTTACTTGAAATGATTTAGGTGAATCTATCATTTATCCTTTCGTTGCAGATGTCATGTTAAATCCAGAGACATAGAGTGATCACTCTCTGTTGATTTAACTTTAGCAGGCCTTAGACATCTTACTCTCAACAAATAAGAGGAACAAATCCCTTCTTGACTACATACGTCTCTCACAATCACCTTGTACCACACCTAAGCTTAGCCTTATGTACTGTCTTATTACAGACACTGAAGAACTAGGTCAAGGTATAATACTTGGTGAATATCAAGACCCAATATGTATCTCAGGTCAGAGGATACTATGATATTCTCCTTTACTCAAATTTACTTATGATCAATCACAAATGATTCCATGCAGTAAGATTTGAGAGCGAGTCAGTCCAATATTTGTATCCCACAAATATCTATGAACTTTGGAAGCAACACTTTGCTCTATATTCATACCTAATGAATATCCACCAATCCAAGTTCATAATAGTCTTACATGCATATCAGTTCCCACAAATACGATCGACTAAGGACATTTAGAATAAGTAACTTATTCACGGATTTAAACATGCTAAAATGGAACATAACCCAAAATACCATAAAGAGTTATAATAACTGTTGTTCCAATATCCAAATACAAAATAGATCAAATCCAATCACTAGAATATCGAAGTCCTAAGGTACAAGTATGACCCTTCATACTATGCCCGTTCAAAGAGCTTCGTGAGTGGATCCGCAATATTTTGATCAGTGTGAACTTTACGAATACATATCTTTCCCTTTTTCAACTTCATCCCTTATGTAGCTGAAACTCCGCTCAATGTGCCTAGTCTTTTGATGTACACGAGGTTCCTTGATTTGAGCAATCGCACCATCGTTATCACAAAGATCTCTAGGGTCCTGAATGGTAGGGACTACCCCTAGATCGGCAATAATTCAAGTGGCAGATCCATTTGAATTATCTCAATCAATGAAGCGGTGATGTATTCTGATTCTGTGGTGGACAATGCTACCCTGATTGTGATCGAGGACCATTTCGATCAGTTTGGAAACTCGTATCCATGTAACCCTTTACAACGAATTTCCGAAACTCGCATCCCTGTAACCCTTTACAACGAGTTCCTTTTCACCAGATCCATATATTAGAAATATATCCTTAGTCCTTCTAAGGTATTTCAATATATTTTTAACAGTCACCCAATGACCGTTACTCGCTGGTATCTTCTCGTCATGCCTAAAGCGTATGACATGTCCGGTCTAGTGCTTATCATTACATACATAATGAATCCTATAGCTATCGCATATGGGATTCCTTTCATTCTTTCTTGCTCATCCTTTGAGCTTGGACATTGAGACGCACTCAATATTGTCCTCTCTTGAATAGGTACCAAACCTTTCTTAGAGTTCTCTATCTTGAACCTTTTCAAGACTTTGTCAATGTATGCACTTTAGTTTAAACCTATCAAGCACCTTGATCTATCCCTATATATCTTTATTCCAAAATATAGGCGAATTCACCAAAATCCTTAATGGAAGAACAACTTCCAAGCTAGGTTTTTACACCTTCCATGGTTGGAATGTCATTTCCAAATAGTAGAATGTCATTGACATACAATACTAAGAAAGTGATGATGCTCCCACTAGCCTTCTTATATACACAAGCTTCATCGCCATTCTTGATGAATCCATATTCCCTAATCTCTTCATCAAAACGGTGATTCCAACTTCTAGATGCTTGTTTCAATCCATAGATTGATTTCTGTAACTTGCATACTTTGTTAGGATGTTTTGGATCGACAAAACCTTCAGGCTTAACCATATAGACATCTTCCTCAAGATATCCATTAAGGAAAGCTGTTTTGACATCCATTTGCCAAATCTCATAATCATATTATGCAGGTATGGCAAATAATATCCTAATTGACTTTAGCATCGCCACTGGCGAGAAGGTCTCATCATAATCAAGTTACCATGCATATCGGTTAAAACCTATTGCTATAAGTTTCGCTTTATAAGTATCCAAGTTACCATGCATATCGGTTTTCTTCCTGAAAACCCCACTTACTTCCAACCACTTTGGAATTAAGAGGTGCTACAACCAATTCCCATACTTGGTTGTCATACATGGATTGCATCTCTACGTTCATGGCTTCAAGCCATCTGTCACAATCGAATTTTGACATTGGATCATGGTATGTGGTAGGTTCACCCGAATCTACCACGTAGCATCCATTTATGAAAAATCCATATCTTTCAGGTGGACTACTAATTCTACCAGATCTGCGAACGTTTTGAGTGTGTTAATCAACCACTTGATTATTTTCAACAACCTTCTTGTTGAATGCTAGTATCAACCAAACGTGTATTGGCTTATGGTTCTTGATCCTCATCAAGTTCCATTGTTCGACTAATTCCTTCCACAAGGAACTTAGTTTCCAAGAACTCAGCCTTTCGAGCAACAAATACCTTTTGCTCTGTTGGATCGTAGAAATAATATCCTATATCATCTTTAGGATATCCTACAAAGATACACTTAGTGGATCGTACTTTTATTTGGGGTGTATTGCTTCACAGAAGCTTCACAACCCCATACCTTCAAATATGATTAATGATGGAGCCTTTCCATTCCATATTTCAAAAGGTATCTTATCCACTTTCTTGGTTTGGGCCATATTTAATATACGGACCGCGGAGAGCAAAGCGTAACCTCAAAATGATAGGGATAATGTGCTCCTAGCCATCATAGATCATCATAGATCGAACCATATCCAAATAGAGTTCGATTCCTCCTCTATTGGAACGAAGAACTTTAATTGAGTTGATTTAGTACTTCATCTTTTGAAGATTTTGAACGTTTCAAAACTTCATCTTTGTGTCAATTACACATAACCATAACTACTATAGTTGTCGGTAAAAGGTAATGAAGTATCTTTCACCATTCCTAGTCATTGGCTTAAAAGGATCACATACATTCGAATGTATGATACCTAATAAATCTTTTGCCCTTTCCCACTAAGGGATTACTTGGTCGTTTTCCCTTGTAAACAAGATTCGTATGTATCAAATAAACCAATTTCATTTGTTTCCAAAAGACAATTCTTTCGAAGTGTCTACATGCGACATCTGTTTATATGACCAAGGCGATAATGCCAAAGATAGGTCTCACTCAAATCCATTTTGAGTTTCTTGGTGATTGCTGTCACACCCTGGCTTTGCGGAAGCGTGGTAAATTTTGGTGTGACTTCTTAATACCATAGCTTAATCATACCCAAGCTATATGAATTAAAAAAAAACATGCAAGATCATCCATTAAGTTTTGAAAACCAAATACAGTACCATTGTTTTAACGGGAACATACCCTAACAACCATAACCTTGTTCAACAGACATTACAACTTAAAATATAACATAAACATGGTTTAAGGATTGTGTCTTGTCTAGGAAAGAGACACATCCCCTAAACCCCGGATGACCTCGGAAACTAGTGCAGCGGAAAACATGCCATACCGTGCCAGATCCCTTTTAATTTCCTGAAATACATGTAAGTTGAAAAATCAACAATAATGTTGAGCGAGTTCATGTGTAAGTGAGTATGTAAAACACTTGTGAGTATAAAAATAGTCTTGGTATGTAGCAAATAAGGGAATTGAGATCACCAATGGTTTGCAAGGCCACTGATATATGTGAAGTGCAAATAGGGAGACTCAAACCTAGCAGATTTCGCCACGGCATTAGTATGTGGACAAAGTCACCCCGAGGTCCGTTTCTAGTTTGGCCTGGGCTGGGCTCGCTACACCCAGATAGATCTACCGCTCCTGTCCCTCGGTCCCGACATGAGGACTAATAGCCTCATATTGCTCCTACCCACTCACATGATCTGAGTAGTAAACCTCCTTACGCTAACCATACCGTGTATAAAGTATTCGTAATCATAGTAACATGTATTTCACCCCCGCAGTTAAGAAAACTGAAAACAGTTAGAGAAAAGGGGGACATGAACTCACTGTCGGTGCGTCTCTACCAAGTACTCCAAATCAGGCAGCTGTGCGACGACCTACAAGTGCTAATTCTATTAGACGGACGGCCGTGCCTTAGCTTTATAGTTTAAGTTTTTGGGAAATAGTTAGACAACTATTTCGTGTTTATGTTCTGTATATACTTGGTAGTTAATCTCCTTCCCAAGGATGGGGGATTCAATACATGTGCGTTCAAATTATATCATTAAGTCTCACTTAATATGTATATATTTCCAATTCCAAAATATAAGTATTTTTCTCAAAAATATTATATTTTCATTTCTCATAAATCTTCTCCAATAATACGTTGTTAAAATACGCGTTCATAAATATTTCCGTAAGTGCGTAAGTTACGTTTTAACAATCGAGTGGTAATATACTTACCTGTGTAACTTATATATTTATGGTGAAAGCGTTCGTATTATTTTGGATTTGTTAACGTTCGTAGATATTATTTTTTACTCTAAAAATAATATTTATGTATTTTCACAAAATAATCATAAACAGTGTGTGAAAAATATATATTTATCACGTTAAATTTTGTGAAAATCCCACCTCCGAATATTTAGTAAATAAAGTCATGGCGAAATTTATATTTCGAAAACATGTCAAAAAGTAATTCTAACACTTGTAGTGTAAATACTTCTAAGTGTTAGGTTTTTAGAAAAATTTCGCCAGAGTTTCCTCTGTAACTGGAGGTGGCCACGCTTTCAAGCGTATCATTTTCTTTTACAAAATCAATTTCAACAACTTCCCTATTCAATTAAACAATTTCCGACACATCAAACTAGTCGACAAGTATGTAAATCGCATAATCGCATGAACTTGTAGTTTTTCCGAAACTATAGTGTAAATCCCATTATATTTTGTGGATCTTTATATAAAGTAATTTTGATCTCGTAAAAACCTCGTTTTTAGAGAAATCCGTCTTTACAACTTCTTGTCCTCTTTTACAAAGTTTGTTATTTTGTCGAAACTTTTCATTTCACAAGTGTTTACACACTTGTGGTTTATAAAAATCATACTTGTTAGTGTAAGATCCGTCTTTTAGAAAACATGATTTCTTTTACGCTTGGTCCTTTGAAAATACCACTTGCAGATGCATAGATCTGCTAGTTTTAAACATCATTGTACAAGTTATAACACTTTTACACAAGTAAAACATTTTTACACAAGTTCATGTTTCATGTGTGGTAGAGTTTCACCTTTTTAACCCTTGTTACTTCTAAAACAAGCTTATGTTAAGATCCATGATCTTACCAAACCGGGTTAAACGATGATCCGAGCTACCACATCATAGATCGGGCCTAAATAATCATACATTTCAAATACTACAACATTTACACAACTTATGTGCTATTAACCACCATTCTTAGTGTTTTAAGTAAACTTTAAAGCATCTTCATGTAAGATTCCGAGTTTTAACCGATAAAAATCCTTTTAACCACTTTAGAATAGTTCAAATACGAGTTTTAAGTATTATACCTCTAGCTCAAGGCTAGGGAAGGATCTTGACGAAAATGGCGTGGATAAAAGCTAGATAAAGAGGTCCTTCGCGTTCCGCTTGCTCCAAGACTCCTTGTATACGACCCTCGACACTTGTATGGACTTGGAATGTGATGAACAAGAACCGAAAAAGTGATGGATGGGTAGGGGATGTTCGGCCGAAAGCTTGAAGGGGGAGAGAGAGAGTTGTGAAATGTTGTGTTGAGTTTGGATGATTATGTGTGTAATTAGATGATCTTATAGGCAAGGTTATAGAGTTATTATCCAATGGTTCTTGTGTCATGTAGATATTAGGCAAACTTAGATTATGGAAATCTTGCAAGGACAAGATATGTCCCCTTGGGGACGGTTTTGGTTAGGGGGGGGGTACCTAGTTCGAATCCAACTAGATAGTAAGTATTAGTTAGGTTAAGTTAAGTAGTTAACTCGGTTACTTGTGTGTAGTGTGTTATGACGGGTGTTAGGGTAGTCGGGGATCCTAACTAGCTCAGAAAAAGATAAATAAGGAGAATAACAATATTTTCATGTTCCGGGTAAAGTCCGGTTGTTTGGTTGGATAGTAATCCGTTAAAGTGTTAACAAAGCTTTAAAGTGTCGTTATTACTCTCTTTAGTGACACAGCTTATTCCTGACACTTTGGAAAGTGTCTAGTAATATTTTTCTCATGTTTTGGCACTTTATTAGTTAGCTAAAAGCTGAATTGTTATGTAAAGTGCTGAATTTTGTACTTTAAGTACGTTTTAGGCACATCCAGTCACTGTGACTTATCCCTAGAGACGCAGTTCTATAACCCTTATATCCCTACACTCACCATTAGTGTAGCAAAAGTATTTCTGGCTCATACAGGCCTTAGAGGCAGTGTTTGCCTGATGCTGGCTTTATCAGCATGTTCAGTAGGTTATCCGTTATAGTGCTACTGTGCTTTTTGTGCATCATGTTTGTCACTAAGGTGCTATAAGCAGAATATGGAGTGACAGCAAATAAAGTATGAGGCAAGTAAGTGCATGTATCAGTATGCAAGTAGCAGTTTATCAGCAATTTCAGTTAAGCACAGTAATTAAGCAGCAATTAATCATTAATTAAATCGTACGGATACCTGGTTTAGTGAGGGTTGTCACATTCTCCCCCCATTAAATAAATTTCGTCCCGAAATTTAAGTTCTGCTTGTAGATGCAGGGTTCTTAGGAAAAAGGTGGGGGTATTTCTCTTTCATCCGGTCCTCACGCTCCCAGGTGAACTCAGGACCATGTTTGGCATTCCAACGAACTTTGACGAGTTTGACACTGCTCCGGCGGGTCTTGTTCACTTTCCAATCCGTGACCTCAACAGGTTCTTCAACGAAGTGGAGCGTGTCGTCAACATGAATCTCGTCGGTGGGAATAGCAACGGTAACTTGAGTTGGACTTTTCTTTAGGTTGGATACATGAAATGTATCGTGAACACCATTCAGTTCAGCAGGTAGGTCCAACTTGTATGCTACTAGTCCTATTCTTTCCAGAATTCTGAAGGGACCAATGTAGCACGGATTTAACTTCCCACGCTTTCCGAAGCGTGCCACCCCCTTCCAGGGTGAAACTTTCAATAACACCATTTCTCCAACTTGGAATTCCACATGTTTCCGGTTTGGATCCGCATAGGCCTTCTGTCTGTGGCGAGCTGCTTCGATGCGTTTAAGAATCTGTGCGATCTTGTCTGTCGTCTCTTGGACGATTTCGGGACCAGCAAGCTGCCTATCACCTGCGTCAGCCCAACATAGGGGTGATCGGCACTTGCGTCCGTATAGGGCTTCAAATGGCGCGACACCAATACTGGTGTGGTAGCTGTTGTTGTTTGAAAATTCGACCAAAGGTAAATGTTTATCCCAGCTACCGCCCAAATCCATAACACACGCTCTCAGCATGTCTTCCATAGTCTGTATCGTTCGCTCGCTCTGGCCGTCAGTTTGCAGATGAAACGCAGTGCTCAGATTCAATTGTGAGCCAAAGGCTTCTTGGAAGGATTGCCATATTCTTGACACAAACCTTCCGTCTCTATCAGAGATGATTGAGAGAGGTACTCCATGGCGCGCGACGATCTCTCTCATGTAAATTTCAGCCAATTTGCTAGTGTTATCCTTCTCCCTGATGGGTAAGAAGTGTGCTGACTTTGTTAAACGATCCTCTATCACCCAGATAGTGTCATGGCCTCTTGGCGTTCTTGGCAATTTCGTAATAAAATCCATGGAGATTTGTTCCCATTTCCACTTGGGAATCTCAGGTTGTTGTAGAAGTCCTGAAGGCTTCTGGTATTCCGCTTTAACCTTAGCGCACGTTAAACATTTGCTCACGTAAACAGCAACATCGCCTTTCATCCTAGGCCACCAATAATAATCTTTGAGATCCTGGTACATCTTATCCGCTCCAGGATGGATAGAGTACCGTGATTTGTGAGCTTCATCAAAAATAACTTTCCTTAAACCACCAAACAGAGGAACCCAAATCCTTTTCTCGAAGCATAACGTTCCTTCCTCGTTTGGTACCAGTAGCTTCTCCATCCCACGGAGATATTCTTCTTCAAGGTTTCCTTCTTTGAGGGCTTCTTTCTGCGCGGCACGAATGCGTAAGGAAAGATCGGTTCGAATAATCATTTCCAAAGCTCTAACCCTTATGGGTTTGATCCTCTCTTTTCGACTTAGGGCATCGGCGACCACATTCGCCTTCCCTGGATGATACTTTATCTCGCAGTCGTAGTCATTCAACAATTCAACCCATCGTCTTTGCCTCATATTCAACTCCTTCTGGTTGAATATATGATGTAGGCTCTTGTGATCTGTAAAGATTGTACACTTTGTACCATAAAGGTAGTGTCTCCAGATCTTTAATGCAAATACCACTGCGCCGAGCTCCAAATCGTGTGTGGTATAGTTCTTTTCGTGCACTTTCAGTTGACGTGATGCGTAAGCAATAACCTTTTGGCGTTGCATCAACACACAACCCAATCCTTGACGCGATGCGTCGCAGTATACCACAAAATCATCAGTACCTTCCAGTAGAGCTAAGATTGGCGCATTGCAGAGCTTATCTTTCAATATCTGAAACGCTTCATCCTGTTTGATTCCCCAATCAAACTTCTTATCTTTCTGGGTGAGGAGCGTCAATGGTTGAGCGATCTTCGAAAAATCCTCAATGAACCTTCGATAATAGCCAGCCAAACCCAAGAATTGTCGAATCTCGGTTGGCGTCTTTGGCGTTTCCCAATTCTTGATCGCTTCGATCTTTGTGGGATCAACATGGATTCCATTTCCATTAACCACATGTCCAAGAAATTGGACTTCTCGTAGCCAAAACTCGCACTTAGAGAACTTGGCATACAACTGTTCCTTCTTCAGCAACTCCAAAATAGCTCTTAGATGCTGTTCGTGCTCAGCCTTTGTTCTTGAATAGATCAAGATGTCGTCGATAAACACAATCACGAACTTGTCCAAGTACGGCTTGCAAACTCTATTCATCAAGTCCATAAAGACTGCAGGTGCGTTTGTCAGACCAAACGGCATAACAAGGAACTCGTAGTGTCCATAACGAGTTCTGAAGGCTGTCTTTGGGATACTTTCCTCTTGTATCCTTAACTGATGGTATCCAGATCGAAGATCGATCTTTGAATAAAAGCTTGAGCCTTGCAGTTGATCAAACAGATCATCGATTCTTGGCAGAGGGTATCTATTCTTGATCGTCAGCTTGTTCAGCTCCCGGTAGTCGATGCACATTCGAAAACTACCGTCCTTCTTTTTGACAAACAGGACCGGAGCTCCCCAAGGCGAGAAGCTT
The DNA here is from genome assembly GCA_030545235.1 of Helianthus tuberosus. Classification (NCBI taxonomy): domain Eukaryota; kingdom Viridiplantae; phylum Streptophyta; class Magnoliopsida; order Asterales; family Asteraceae; genus Helianthus; species Helianthus tuberosus. Next base: position 83,251,670 of record CM060418.1, on the reverse strand, counting down.
GGTCGGATAAAACCCTTGTCTAACAACTCTTGAAGTTGTGTCGACAGTTCCTGCATCTCAGACGGAGCAAGTCTATACGGTGCCTTAGCCACAGGCGCGGCGCCTGGAACTAAGTCAATGCGGAACTCTACTTGTCTCTGAGGTGGCAGTCCAGGTAAGTCCTCTGGGAAGACTTCTGGATATTCCCTCACGACAGGGATGTCTTCTATTCTTGGCTCAGCAGCCTTCTTATCCACAATGTGTGCCAGGAAGGCAACACATCCCTTCTGCAAACACTTTCGCGCTTTCAGGCAGCTGATAATTCTTAACGGCGTATCACGCTTCTCTCCGTGAACCACAATTGTCTCGCCATCTTCGGTTGGGACACGAACAATCTTTTCATGACAAACTATCTCAGCCTTGTTGCCTGATAACCAATCCATTCCTACCACCACGTCGAAGCTTCCCAACTGGACTGGTAGTAGATCTAAAGCAAACTCACGCTCTCCTAATTCGATCACACAACCTCTGATAACTTCATTGGCTTCAACTAACTTCCCATTGGCCAATTCGATTGAGTAGGGAATATCTAACTTATTAGCGGCTAACCCAAGCATATTCTTAAATTCTAACGACACGAAGCTATAATCGGCACCAGTATCGAATAAAACGGATGCATAGCGTTGATTTACAGGGAACGTACCAGTAACAACATTGGGGTCCTGGCGCGCTTCCCTAGCTTCGATTTGGAACACTCTTCCACGGGCTTGGTTTAACTCTGGGCAGTTTTTCTTAAAATGCCCGATATCACCGCAGTTATAGCATCCAAGTCTTTGCCCGTTTCCACCTCCATTTCCAGCTTGGTTGTTGTTTTGGTTTGCATTGCCAGCTTGGTTTGCAAAGTTGCCTCGATTCCCGTTTCCTCCATAGTTTCCTTGTGGGTGATTACCACCACGATTGTTATTCCTACTCCCAACTCCTCCCTGGCCTCCCCGGCCAGCACTAGCCCAATAAGAATCCTTCAAGTGGCCCGGCTTTCCACATGCTTCGCATACTTTCACACTACAATGGCCAGTATGATGGCGTTGACAGATATTACACTTGGGCTGGGTGCCCTTATATCCTTTTCCTTTCTTCCCACTACCAGCTGTTCCTCTTTTCTTAACCGCCACACTGGCGCCCTGCTTGAAGTTTGAGAACTTCCGTCTGCTACCTCCTGATGACTCGACGTGAGTCTCTTTCTTCTTATGCTCAGCATCATCAAACTTGTTCAGGCGAATGGCCTCCTCGGTGAGAGCCACGCTCAAATCAATCGCCTCAGTAATGGTTGCAGGCTTGGATGAGGTTACCATGCTTATGATTTGAGGAGCTAGTCCCCAAATGAAGCGTTCAATTCTCTTGAACTCAGGAGTGACCATGTAGGGTACCACATGCGATAAGCCATGGAACCTTTGAACGTATTCTGCGATCTTTGGACCGTCCATTTTCAAGTGCCAAAACTCGGTCTCCAATCTCTGGATTTCTGCGCGGGAACAATATTTTTTGCGCATAAGTTCCATTAGTTCGGTCCAGGTCAGCGCGTAGGCAGCAGCTTCGCCTAGTGTCTGAACTTGTAGATTCCACCAAGAGAGGGCTCCATCCAAGAATAGCCCTGAGATATAGGTGACTTGCTGATCTAGCGCGCATTTGCTCATGCGAAGAACAGATTCAGTCTTCTCGGCCCAACAAACAAAGGCGACAGCACCTCCTGTGCCATCAAAGTTGACCGGCTTGCAGTCTAGAAACTGCTTGTAAGTGCATCCATGAGGTGGATTATTGTTGTTGCCAGTGTTGCCAGAGTTGCTTCCACTAGTCCCTCCTTGAGAGGCGGCGTATTGTGCAATGGCAGCAGCGATAATTTGCTAGAGTTCTGCCTCATTGGTAGGCAACGGCGTTTGACGTCTTGGCGGCATCTTCTAAAAGATGTGTTTACGTCGGTCAGGTCATAGTAAGTAGAGTGTACGTAAGTATACAACAATATCAACACATAACATCTCATGTTATCAATCACATAACATCTCATGTTATAAATAGATCACCCATATTGATAGCTTCTGCAATGGTTGAGGGCTTTGAGGTAGTAACCATACCCCTGATCTGGGGTGCAAGTGTCCAAATGAATCGTTCAATCCTTTTGAACTCTGGTTTGACTAAGTAGGGGGGTGACCCTAGATAAGTCATGCGATCGCTGGACAAGTTCAGGAATTTCTGGTTCGTCCATTTTCAAATTCCTGAACTCCACCTCAAGCTTCTAAATTCCAGTCAAAATTTCTTCTCAATCGTTTCCTTGAGCTCGTCCCAGCTCAGTGCATAAGCAGCGTCTGTGCCAAGGGTCTGAACCTGGAGGTTCCATTAAGAGAGTGTGCCATCTAGAAATATCCCCGAGATATAGGTAACACTCTGTTGGGGCGAACAGTTACTCATTCTTAGAATGGAGTCGGTCTTTTCGGACCAACGAACAAATGCAACGGCGCCTCCTGTCCCGTCAAAGTTCAAAGGCTTGCAGTTCAGGAACTGTTTATAGGTGCAGCCAGTTGGAGGGTTATTTCCAGTAATGCCATCGTTGTACTTAGAGCGGAGGGCTTCATGTCGTGCATTTATCTGTGAGATGCGTTCTTGCAGCTCGGCTTCTGTCCTTGGCAACGTACTGGTGTTTGTGTCACGTCTGGGTGACATTCCCTTTTGTCGAAGTGGTGTGAAGCGGGTTAGACAATGTTTCAATTGTCTACGAGGTGTATATAGCAACATAAGCCATCATGTAATCACCCAATTTCACACGCAAATATACTCAATGTATGAGTGGGGAAATAAATTTCTGAGCCTTCACATAGGCTTGCCAATTTGGCTTGTTGCTTGTAATAGAATGAACTCGAGGCTACATCGCCTCGCCTTGGTCATTCGTGTTTTAGATATTTCCTGCTACATTGGTTTTCATTAGCTTGACCCGCAGAGTCCACAAGGATTTCTGTGCACTACAAGTCGTTATTACGTGGGCCCCCGTAATAATAAATTGTCTTGCACAGTTACCCCAAATTTTCTCTCGTCCAAGCAGATGATCAATCAAGGAGCAACAGCAGGTGCATCGGCATGAACAGGGTCATGCTACAATGCGGGGTCAGGAGCAACGCCTGGCTCAGGGGCCACGGCTGGCTCCGGATCAAAAACTCCATCTCAAGATCAGCTGGATCAACAAACACAGGGGTTACAGGATCCTCCAAAGGCTGGTCTAAGTGCATGAACTCAATGTCATGGTCTGGATCAAAACCAGGTGGAAAAACAGAATCGTCCTCAATATCGCGATCAAACTCAAATCTATGTGCGAGAACTGGGGCAGCTGATGACGCCATATCAGGGTCGGCGTCGTGTGAGTGGTGCTGCACTCCCTGTATGTGCAAAGATGCGGATGTCAGAAACTCAAATGAGTCTGGGATAGGGGAATTGGCATGAGTTTCCCCTGCAGAAGCGTCCGCATGCAGTAGTCTAATACCAGCAGCAATAGGGTCCTGCCCTCGAATGGGTCCTCCTCTAGTAGGTCGTTATCGTCGTTAGAGGCCACGTTGGGGGGGGGGGCATATCATCAACAGGATAAGCGGCAAGGGGGCACAGGAGCAGGGATCACCGCGAGTGGCAAACTCCCAACAAGATGGCCATCAGCAGGCTCTGCTACGACTTCAGGCAGCGCAAAAGGGCTGAAAGTCGTCATTGTCTGTGCCGGTAGTATCGGAAATGTACACCTCGTGCTTCGATGAAACTATGTCGTCTGACACTATGGCCATGGGATTCGTAGTGTCCATCTTTCTAGTATATGATGAAAGCATGATGTTTGTAACACAAACGCATATACGTATAATAATCAATCATATAATCATATAATCACATAAGTCACCAAGTAAGCATTCAAATCATTCTCCTAGTCCCACTAGCCAATTTCTCCCAGTCTCGAAGACTGCTCTATCCTCCACCTCGACCTCTTAGATCGAGCCTCGGTCCCCTTGACCGAGCCTCAGCCTTCATGACTGAGCCTACTCTTCCTAGCCAACTACCTTGGTCACCTAGACCAAGCCTCGATCCTCCAGACCGAGCCTCAGCCCTCCAGGCTGAGCCTATAATAAATCAACGTGCTCAACTACCTCGGTCACCTAGACCGAGCCTCGATCCTCCAGACCGAGCCTCAGCCCTCCAGGCTGAGCCTATAAATAATAAAATGTGCTCAACATTTGTTTGTAAAAAGTTTTGGATCTGGACTTAAGTGGTATGCAGTAAAATGTTTTCGTGAGAGCCCTAGTGATCATAGTCTAGACTCGAGAAGGAATCCTAGTTCGCTATGATCAGAGCTCTGATACCAAGCTGTCACACCCTGGCTTTGCGGAAGCGTGGTAAATTTTGGTGTGACTTCTTAATACCATAGCTTAATCATACCCAAGCTATATGAATTAAAAAAAAACATGCAAGATCATCCATTAAGTTTTGAAAACCAAATACAGTACCATTGTTTTAACGGGAACATACCCTAACAACCATAACCTTGTTCAACAGACATTACAACTTAAAATATAACATAAACATGGTTTAAGGATTGTGTCTTGTCCAGGAAAGAGACACATCCCATAAACCCCGGATGACCTCGGAAACTAGTGCAGCGGAAAACATGCCATACCGTGCCAGATCCCTTTTAATTTCCTGAAATACATGTAAGTTGAAAAATCAACAATAATGTTGAGCGAGTTCATGTGTAAGTGAGTATGTAAAACACTTGTGAGTATAAAAATAGTCTTGGTATGTAGCAAATAAGGGAATTGAGATCACCAACGGTTTGCAAGGCCACTGATATATGTGAAGTGCAAATAGGGAGACTCAAACCTAGCAGATTTCGCCACGGCATTAGTATGTGGACAAAGTCACCCCGAGGTCCGTTTCTAGTTTGGCCTGGGGCTGGGCTCGCTACACCCAGATAGATCTACCGCTCCTGTCCCTCGGTCCCGACATGAGGACAAATGGCCTCATATTGCTCCTACCCACTCACATGATCTGAGTAGTAAACCTCCTTACGCTAACCATACCGTGTATAAAGTACTCGTAATCATAGTAACATGTATTTCACCCCCGCAGTTAAGAAAACTGAAAACAGTTAGAGAAAAGGGGGACATGAACTCACTGTCGGTGCGTCTCTACCAAGTACTCCAAATCAGGCAGCTGTGCGATGACCTACAAGTGCTAATTCTATTAGACGGACGGCCGTGCCTTAGCTTTATAGTTTAAGTTTTTGGGAAATAGTTAGACAACTATTTCGTGTTTATGTTCTGTATATACTTGATAGTTAATCTCCTTCCCAAGGATGGGGGATTCAATACATGTGCATTCAAATTATATCATTAAGTCTCACTTAATATGTATATATTTCCAATTCCAAAATATAAGTATTTTTCTCAAAAATATTATATTTTCATTTCTCATAAATCTTCTCCAATAATACGTTGTTAAAATACGCGTTCATAAATATTTCCGTAAGTGCGTAAGTTACGTTTTAACAATCGAGTGGTAATATACTTACCTGTGTAACTTATATATTTATGGTGAAAGCGTTCGTATTATTTTGGATTTGTTAACGTTCGTAGATATTATTTTTTACTCTAAAAATAATATTTATGTATTTTCACAAAATAATCATAAACAGTGTGTGAAAAATATATATTTATCACGTTAAATTTTGTGAAAATCCCACCTCCGAATATTTAGTAAATAAAGTCATGGCGAAATTTATATTTCGAAAACATGTCAAAAAGTAATTCTAACACTTGTAGTGTAAATAGTTCTAAGTGTTAGGTTTTTAGAAAAATTTCGCCAGAGTTTCCTCTGTAACTGGAGGTGGCCACGCTTTCAAGCGTATCATTTTCTTTTACAAAATCAATTTCAACAACTTCCCTATTCAATCAAACAATTTCCGACACATCAAACTAGTCGACAAGTATGTAAATCGCATAATCGCATGAACTTGTAGTTTTTCCGAAACTATAGTGTAAATCCCATTATATTTTGTGGATCTTTATATAAAGTAATTTTGATCTCGTAAAAACCTCGTTTTTAGAGAAATCCGTCTTTACAACTTCTCGTCCTCTTTTACAAAGTTTGTTATTTTGTCGAAACTTTTCATTTCACAAGTGTTTACACACTTGTGGTTTATAAAAATCATACTTGTTAGTGTAAGATCCGTCTTTTAGAAAACATGATTTCTTTGACGCTTGGTCCTTTGAAAATACCACTTGCAGATGCGTAGATCTGCTAGTTTTAAACATCATTGTACAAGTTATAACACTTTTACACAAGTTCATGTTTCATGTGTGGTAGAGTTTCACCTTTTTAACCCTTGTTACTTCTAAAACAAGCTTATGTTAAGATCCATGATCTTACCAAACCGGGTTAAACGATGATCCGAGCTACCACATCATAGATCGGGCCTAAATAATCATACATTTCAAATACTACAACATTTACACAACTTATGTGCTATTAACCACCATTCTTAGTGTTTTAAGTAAACTTTAAAGCATCTTCATGTAAGATTCCGAGTTTTAACCGATAAAAATCCTTTTAACCACTTTAGAATAGTTCAAATACGAGTTTTAAGTATTATACCTCTAGCTCAAGGCTAGGGAAGGATCTTGACGAAAATGGCGTGGATAAAAGCTAGATAAAGAGGTCCTTCGCGTTCCGCTTGCTCCAAGACTCCTTGTATACGACCCTCGACACTTGTATGGACTTGGAATGTGATGAACAAGAACCGAAAAATTGATGGATGGGTAGGGGATGTTCGGCCGAAAGCTTGAAGGGAGAGAGAGAGAGTTGTGAAATGTTGTGTTGAGTTTGGATGATTATGTGTGTAATTAGATGATCTTATAGGCAAGGTTATAGAGTTATTATCCAATGGTTCTTGTGTCATGTAGATATTAGGCAAACTTAGATTATGGAAATCTTGCAAGGACAAGATATGTCCCCTTGGGGACGGTTTTGGTTAGGGGGGGGGGTACCTAGTTCGAATCCAACTAGATAGTAAGTATTAGTTAGGTTAAGTTAAGTAGTTAACTCGGTTACTTGTGTGTAGTGTGTTATGACGGGTGTTAGGGTAGTCGGGGATCCTAACTGGCTCAGAAAAAGATAAATAAGGAGAATAACAATATTTTCATGTTCCGGGTAAAGTCCGGTTGTTTGGTTGGATAGTAATCCGTTAAAGTGTTAACAAAGCTTTAAAGTGTCGTTATTACTCTCTTTAGTGACACAGCTTATTCCTGACACTTTGGAAAGTGTCTAGTAATATTTTTCTCATGTTTTGGCACTTTATTAGTTAGCTAAAAGCTGAATTGTTATGTAAAGTGCTGAATTTTGTACTTTAAGTACGTTTTAGGCACATCCAGTCACTGTGACTTATCCCTAGAGACGCAGTTCTATAACCCTTATATCCCTACACTCACCATTAGTGTAGCAAAAGTATTTCTGGCTCATACAGGCCTTAGAGGCAGTGTTTGCCTGATGCTGGCTTTATCAGCATGTTCAGTAGGTTATCCGTTATAGTGCTACTGTGCTTTTTGTGCATCATGTTTGTCACTAAGGTGCTATAAGCAGAATATGGAGTGACAGCAAATAAAGTATGATGCAAGTAAGTGCATGTATCAGTATGCAAGTAGCAGTTTATCAGCAATTTCAATTAAGCACAGTAATTAAGCAGCAATTAATCATTAATTAAATCGTACGGATACCTGGTTTAGTGAGGGTTGTCACAATTGCTTGGTACATCGAACTATCAAATGGTATATTATCATGAACCAATTCATAAATACCATTTGAAGGCATAGCTTTAAAGTAAAACATGTCATTCATCAAAATATAAATGTCATGGTTTTCAAACTTTAAATCAAAACCATATTGTCTTAAAAAGAGAAACTTGAATAATGTTCCTAGTCAAACTAGGAGCACACAATACATTTTAAAACAATTTCCAAACCATTTGGAAGTTTCAAAACATAATCTCCTTTCTTGTAATGCTTATTTCTTTTGAACTTTTGCAACGAATTGCAAATATGAGTTCCACATCCGGTATCTAATACCCATGTGTTTGAAGAAATAACATTAAGGTCAATATGTATCTTAAAGATTGTACCTGAGGTTTGCCTAACATCCCTCTTGTTTTCAACTCCTTGAGATAGGTTGGACAATTCCTATTTAAATGTCTTGTCTCTCCATACTCAAAGTATGGATCGTTCGTGGCAACCTTTGCCTTCTTATATTTTGGTTTCGGTGGTTCCGCTTTAGCCTTTCTTTTTTCCTTTCCCTTTGAATTTCCCGTTACCATTTGCAACATTTGCTTTGGTGTCGGGGTGATGCCCTTTCTTGTTGTCATCCTCATTGATCATTAGAATGAGTAAAGCCCTTTTTCCCATATAGACACTTTTTGAAGTGATTAATGTGGCTTTTCATCTTAAAGAAATAAGATGAGACCGATTGGATTTCCTCCATTCGACATGAATGAAGCGCTCGAACCGTTTCGAAGCGTTCTATCCTTAGGAACATTTCCTACAATTGGTTAATCATGTCGTATGTTCATGATGTTCAAAATCCTTTTGAATCTCGGGAAACATAATTCCCAACATGAGGCAAGAGGCTTGCATAGAATCCTCGATATACTTAATCCAATCGTTATAGGCATCCTTATCTTCCGTAAGAGGTTCATCAGGATTAGGATCGTTTTCGGTGATAGGTTATGGACGGTTTGGGTAATATTGTTAGCGGCCATCTACAAAATTTAACAAGGTCAATTTAGTATTTTTGATATTATTATATTTTAATCATTAATACCCTTTTGTGTCTTAAAGACAATTAATAATTAAAATCTAGAATCCAACGTTACATTTAAATATTGGTTAGGTGACCTTTATCCCTCTATTTAAATTAACAAGGTAGTCAACGTTTGACAATTGCAACTCTTTGCAATTTCTAGCCATATGGGATCGGTTAAACATCTTCATGTTTAGTTGGCATGTTTAATCCCATCAACACCTTTGTTCCCCATGCTTCGGTGACCCTAAGTTCATGGTTTCCAAATCAAGTCGTCCAACTTACTCACACGTGTGAGTTTATACACATAAGTGGTTAGGTGACCTTTATCCCACAAACATGGTAAACCCACCTCGAACATACAAGTTCCCTCAAATGTGGTTAGGTGACCTTTATCCCACAATAAGAGTTCCCAAGTGTTTCGAGTGTTGTATAAAAGGATGGTGTTTGACTTGTTTTATAAAAGTGTTTTTTTAATATTTCAAAATTCTAGTTTAGAAAATATTATGTACCATACATTTGCATGCATTCAAATCAATGGTACTTTAGTGAAAACTAATTTTCAAGGTTCTTTTTAATAAAACCCTTTTTATTATAAAATCATTAATTTTTTTAATAAAACCTTTATTAACCATTTTAATGATATTTTTATGCTTGTTGTCGATTATTAGTTTGTTTAGTCATGCATATCGACATATCATTAAAACAACAAAATAAGCAACCAAAGTAAGCACATCATACATAACAATAGGTGCATAACCATAGCCAACTATTTTGACAACACTTGTTAGCCGAAACAAGTGTGCCAAAAGGTCTTTCGTAAGGGGTGAAAATTGACACAAGTAATGTGTCGTTGAACTCCCACTTGATCCCGCATCCAAATGCTTCAAGTCTCCTTCTTCTGTTGTGATTTCTTCACATTCTTTGGCCTTCCAAATGTCTTTTATATTCAGCTCCAAACTCCTTTGGACTTCAAAAAATGTGTTTTGGTTATCGGGCTAAAATCCCGTTAAGAACCGTGAAGTCCTTTTGGCCCGAAAATAGCCAAAACCAAAAACGCATTTTTGTGGGCATCTTCTTTTACAAAAAGTATCCTAATACATTTTTCTAGTAAAATAAAATGCACCTAATCTATTTATTTACATGCCAAATGAAAATAAATAAATTACATAACTTTACAAATGGAAGAACAAAAAATAATAATTATTACAACCCATTGAATAATTAATAAAATAAATCACAACACAATCATTCAACACAAGGTCATGGCTAGGTTATATGCACCAAAATATATATCCAAATATATAAAATTCAAGAAGCAAAGTGGTTCCCTTTTACAACCTACAATTTTTCGGTCAAGAATGAAAAACCGAAAAATGTGGGTTTTTGTCCAAACAAAATAATCATCCAAATGAAATAATTTTTCAAGGTTCATTTATGCATGTAAGAATATAATCTTGAAAAACAAAGGGATAACCATGGTGAAAATTTCGGCAATAGGGTTTTACCCAAACCCGAAACCCGAAAATTTCATATCCTATGAAGCATGCACTCATATAAGCGGCTCTAGATGCCATTGTTGGGATTTTCACATGTTTATCTAAGCAATTTCATCCATATGAAATAAAAACGCAGCGGAATAATTATTTAAAACATGTTGATTTCAAGATAAAAAACCCATTTTATATGTGTAACCCAATACCCGGATCCATATACGAATATGCATGCTATCAAAATTTAAAACACAACCATAGGGTGTTTAGAATACTACCTTCCAAGGAGTAACGGATATGAAGAAGATGATGCTTCTTGAACGGTTGCCTTCAAGTATAGAAGACCTTAAGCTTGTATACCCCAAGCCTTCCAACAAACACCTTATGTTTAGCTAGGATTTCTACACTTATGAATTCTCTAAAACTCCCTCTAAATCTACCACCATGGCCGATTTTCTAGAGAAGATTATGGAGTTCTTGCACTTGAAAATCTAACTTGAAAGACCCTCTTGATCAACCATTTGTTAGCCAAAAATTAGAGAGTGTTTTACAAGTAGTTACACTTGAAAATAAACTCTTAAGATTGGCACTATTGTGGCCGAAAATTTTGAGAGAGTTTTCTCTTGTTTTTACAAGTTCTTCTCCTTCCATTTTGTCATACAAAATAGATTTAAAACATTGAGACATTGCCACCATTTTGACCCAATCACAAACCATCTAGACATGCAAATTGCATGTCATATAATTGGACCACAAATGGTGTCTTGGGAAGAGAAGGGGGGCCGGCCCACCTTTTGTTTTTTTTTTATAAAAAAAATTCAATTCTTTTATAAAATTTAAGTCTTGTTTATTTTATATCTTTTATAAAATATAACATCATATGTTCACAAGACTTTATACAACTTTTATTAAGTTATTTAACCCATTAAATAGCAAAATAAAATATTCTCTCAAAATAAATTATCCATATAATTTATTAGTTTGTCAAGTGCAATTATTTAGAAAACCAATTTCTAAATATTGTAAGTGTTAATATTTATTTGTTTGATCATATCATAAATAAATATTGTAAGTGTTTGTCTAGCTTGTATTTGGGTATGACTCGACTTGGATCATAACGTACTAGCCACATCAATTTAATATGTGTCTTGGGCATACAGAGTCCAACAGATTTTCTTGACTGTATATCTCTTAAATGTTACCATATACACGTGTGATTTAGTTTACGAAGATTTTTCATTGCCGAGAACCTCGATCAGAGAGAAAAAAAGGCGTAAGGTTCATAATGGTGTAAAACTAAAAGGGGATATACGAGGCTACGATTCGAGTTACAGGAACAAGGGCCAAACCAACAACCCAAGAATGGAATCGTCGAGCGAAAACACTTGACAACCTCCTGGAAGCAGCTTTTCTTGCCAACAGACCTTTCCCCATAAATTAGGAATCTAATGCCGTCACTAAACACATTCCTTAAATTGTAGCCATTTTTTGACGATTTACCTTTTGGTGTCTAATCCGCATATATATCACCATTGCTCTTGATTTTCTTGACTGTATATCTCTTAAATGTCAACTTATACACGTGTGATTTAGTTTACGAAGATTTTTCAATGCCGAGAACCTCGATCAGAGAGTAAAAAGGCGTAAGGTTCACAATTGTGTAAAACTAAAATGGGATACACTTGGCTAGGATTCGAGTTACAGGAACAAGGGCCAAACCAACCACCCAAGAAAGGAATCGTCGAGCGAAAACACTTGACGACCTCCTGGAAGAAGTTTTTCTTGCCACCAGACCTTTCTCCATCAATTAGGAATCTGATGCCGTCACTACATACATTCCTTAAATTGTAGCCATTTTTTGAGTGTTTATTTATTGGTGTCTAATCCGCATACACATCACCATTGCTCTTGATTTTCTTGACTGTATATCTCTTAAATGTCAACATATACACGTGTGATTTAGTTTACGAAGATTTTTCAATGCCGAGAACCTCGATCAGAGAGTAAAAAAGGCGTAAGGTTCACAATGGTGCAAAACTAAAATGGGATATACCGGGCTAGGATTCGAGTTACAAGAACAAGGGCCAAACCAACCACCCATGAATGGAATCGTCGAGCGAAAACACTTGACAACCTCCTGGAAGCAGCTTTTCTTGCCACCAGACCTTTCTCCATCAATTAGGAATCTGATGCCGTCACTAAGCACATTCCTTAAATTGTAGCCATTTTTTGAGTGTTTATTTTTTGGTGTCTAATCCGCATATATATCACCATTGCTCTTGATTTTCTTGACTGTATATCTCTTAAATGTCAACATATACACGTGTGATTTAGTTTACGAAGATTTTTAAATGCCGAGAACCTCGATCAGAGAGTAAAAAAGCGTAAGGTTCACATTGGTATAAAACTAAAATGGGACATACCGGGCTAGGATTCGAGTTACAGGTACAAGGGCCAAACTAACCACCCAAGAATGGAATCGTCGAACGAAAACACTTGACAACCTCCTGGAATCAGCTTTTCTTGCCACCAGACCTTTCTCCATCAATTAGGAATCTGATGCCGTCACTAATCACATTACTTAAATTGTAGCCATTTTTTGAGTGTTTATTTTTTGGGTATCTAATCCGCATATAATCACCATTTCTCTTGATTTTCTTGACTGTATATCTCTAAAATGTCAACATATACACGTGTGATTTAGTTTGCGAGGATTTTTCAATGCCGAGAACCTCGATAAGAGAGTAAAAAAGCGTAAGGTTCACATTGGTATAAAACTAAAATGGGACATACCGGGCTAGGATTCGAGTTACAGGTACAAGGGCCAAACTAACCACCCAAGAATGGAATCGTCGAACGAAAACACTTGACAACCTCCTGGAACAGCTTTTCTTGCCACCAGACCTTTCTACGTCAATTAGGAATCTGATGCCGTCACTAAACACATTCCTTAAATTGTAGCCATTTTTAGTGTTTATTTTTTGGTGTCTAATCCGCATATATATCATCATTGCTCTTGATTTTCTTGACTGTATATCTCCTAAATGTTACCATATACACGTGTGATTTAGTTTACGAAGATTTTTCATTGCCGAGAACCTCGATCAGAGAGTAAAAAAGGCGTAAGGTTCATAATGGTGTAAAACTAAAAGGGGATATACGAGGCTACGATTCGAGTTACAGGAACAAGGGCCAAACCAACAACCCAAGAATGGAATCGTCGAGCGAAAACACTTGACAACCTCCTGGAAGCAGCTTTTCTTGCCACCAGACCTTTCTCCATCAAATAGGAATCGAATGCCGTCCCTATATACATTCCTTAAATTGTAGCCATTTTTTGAGTTTTATTTTTTGGTGTCTAATCCGCATATATATCACCATTGCTCTTGATTTTCTTGACTGTATATCTCTTAAATGTCAACATATACACGTGTGATTTAGTTTACGAAGATTTTTCAATGCCGACAACCTCGATCAGAGAGTAAAAAGGCGTAAGGTTCACAATGGTGTAAAACTAAATGCGATATACCGGGCTAGGATTCGAGTTACAGAAACAACGGCCAAGCCAACCACCCAAGAATGGAATCGTCGAGAGAAAACACTTGATAACCTCCTGGAAGCAGCTTTTCTTTCCACCAGACCTTTCTCCCTCAATTAGGAATCTGATTCCGTCACTAAACACATTCCTTAAATTGTAGCCATTTTTTGAGTGTTTATCTTTTGGTGTCTAGTCCACATATATATCACAATTGCTCTTGATTTTCTTGACTGTATATCTCTTAAATGTCAACATATACACGTGTAATTTAGTTTACAAAGATTTTTCAATGCCGCGAACATCGATCAGAGAGTAAAAATGGCGTAAGGCTCACCATGGTGTAAAACTAAAATGGGATATACCGGGCTAGGATTCGAGTTACAGGAACAAGGGCCAAACCAACCACCCAAGAATGGAATCGTCGAGCTAAAACACTTGACAACCTCCTGGAAGTAGCTTGTCTTGCCACTAGACCTTTCTCCATTGATGTGTGTAAAATGCAACATATAAATTACATCAAATGAGCCATAAAACTAACCCTTTTTTAGTACTAATGTTGGAAAAAGTGTGCTTTCGTCTTCCTTTTGTATTTTGAGGATTAAATGAGCGTAAATGAACAAAAGAAGCAAATATGCAGCAAAATCTAACATAATTACAAGAAAAGGAATAAACGTGGTATGCCCGACCCCTCTACAGCGTCTTCCCAAGCAAAAACAAGAGATCAGAAGGCTGAACACGCCCCGTGCCCAGCGGACACGGGGGCGTGCTCAGGTATCTGCAAAAAAGACAAAGTTGTAGAAGCTTCTATTTCCCAACACGGGGGAGTGCCCAGCTCAATACGGCCATGGTCAACGCTAAGATTCGCAGATTCTAAGCAAATCTTGATAGTACAGATACGCTTCTGCACACGGGGCCGTGCCCACCGGACACGGGGCGTGTGAAGCTAATACAGACAAACTGCAATTAATGAAGAAAGAGAAAGTGGATGGACAAGGGGCCGTGCCCACCGGACACGGGGCCGTGTCCGGGCTTCTGTGCAGGCTATAAATAGGGGTGCTTTGTTCACTTCAAAGGCATCCTTTGGCAAACCACCTCTCTCCCACTTCACCCACACTCCAACACCATCACAACACCCACATCCACCACCATCATCCATCATCCATCATAGAGTGTGTGTAGTAGTCTCGGGATCCAAGATTGATAGTAAGAGTTTTTGACAATCAAAGGCCATGTTTTCCTAAGTCTCTTACATCACTTGGTGATGACAAGCATTTAGTGTAATACTTTTGTTTTTTAATCTTTTCGCACTTTTTCTTTGGTTTTGTATTAATGACTTTAATAACTAGTTTCTTATGTTGAAGGTGAAATTTCCTTATCATTTGTCCGTGGTGTCTTGGAGTTATTTTACTGTCTATATAAAATAAAAGATTTACACCATTCATATCTCTACGGTCTATATAGAGATATGTTGGCTACCTGGTCCGGGGTTAAGGGAATGGTTTGGAAAGGTTCTTGTCTTGTTCAGTGTATTGATCCTGCAAGGACCTGGGTCAAGCTTACTAGGACCTCCTTCAATACCCACTTGTATTGGATGGCGGGGGTGCGAATGGCTTAATCCCCTCATATGTAAACTACTATTAATACTTTAACCCGGCTATTTGGGATTGTATCCCTGCTGACACAAACCACATTACGCATTAATAACTTAATTAATTATCTTTCAATATTATGACCCTTTAGGATTGTATCCTTGCTGACTCAAACTACTGGGTTGGGGGTAACGCCACCTTCAAAAGAGGGGCCTACTACTGTAACTAAGATAATCTCTTAAAAAATGCAAAAGTGCGGAAAACATCAAAGGTTACACTAAAGGCGAGTTGGATCCAAGTGATTCATCTTGTCTATCTGTTTTTATTTTATTTTTATTTTCAGCATTTTTAGATTTTATTTTCATGTTAAAACCTTTTTCCAAAATTTTGATTTGATTAGACGTTGAGGATAAACCAGTATTAAAAGATCTTGTTGTCACACCCCGACCACGTAGAACATACAAAACGTGGCGGAAACATCGGGGAGTGTTGTAACAGAATTAATGTTTCACAACTATGGAAATTAAAGTTTCGTTTTATTGATTAAAAGTGTTACAATGCCTTAACAAACAAAGAAATACAACATAATTAACTAGTCTTGCATCTTTTATTATCATAAAGCCCAAGTCTTTCTATGTGTATCTTGATCATCTTATGCAACAGTTCCTGAAAAACACATGTGAAAATAGGTACGTCAGCATAAAAATGCCTGTGAGATACATAGGTTTTGTGAAAATAAGATTCATGACTTATGTTTGAGAAAATGTTTAGTCATGAACCTTGTTATTTGCTTTGTCTTTTAAATCATTTGAAAAACGATAAGATCAGATGATAAGTATAAATAAATGTAAGGTTAAATGAATAACCAAGTAAAATATGTTTGCATAAGATAAGTTGTTTATAAATCAATGTCTTGTGAAAAGTATGTTATTTGTATGAAATGTTCTATGTCTCAAACTGAAATGATTCAAATAACGTTACGACATGTAATACCATACAAACACTTATATATAGGAAGTACCAGCGGCGTATCCACCATGCTTGTATCATATTACATACGCATCGTTACTTAATCACTTAATCAAACCAAACCAAACAATGTAAAATGTTCATGTCAAGATGTAAATCATGTCAAAATGTCTATGTCAAATATCCATGTCAAATGTCTATGTCAAATATCCATGTCAAATGTCTATGTCAAATATCCAAGTCAAATGTCTATAGTCCAAAAGTAGTCAAGTAATGTATAACCAAAATGATATGTATGGTAAGTAAAATTTAGACTACTTAAACCATAAGTAAAAATGTACAAAACAAAGTATTGAAGTAAAACTTGGTTTAAATCAAAGTTATGTTTTGTAAGATATATGCATGCTATACTGAATATGAACATTTATGCGGTATTGTGAAAATTCATACATCCAAGCCTTGAGACAGACGGATAACTATGTAAAAGTGAGTTATCAAGAGAATATGTATTCGGATTCGGTCATTCCTTTCATCCCCTTTCCCTGGGATGTCCGGAACGGGATTTGTCAAGTCCTATGGTACCACTACCTACTACCGAGCGGCATGATCGGTGTTAATGAATGTATAGTATAGTTTAAACAAACCAAATGTCATACCAAAATGTAAGCATGTTTTATGAAGATAATGTACCTAGTATGCTAGAGTAAACATACAGGGTAGAGCTGTAAAACAATGTGTCCATATGTTACTGGAACATATGCAACAGAGATGCAGTATAAAACAATGTACTAAGTATGCAAAGTCATCATACAAAGTAGAAAAGTCATGTAAAACAATGTACTAAGTATGCAAAGTCATCATACAAAGCATAGAACACCATGAAATCATGTACTATAAAAGTACTAATGAACATAGCAAGTATATGATGTGAAAACAGGAAAGCATGAAAGTAACAAGTAGGCACATGTGTTCCACCCCAAAACGTTTGGAAAACAGTAAAAGAGGGGTCTATGTACTCACTTGAGAATGCTCAGTAGTCCTTGAGTGACAACCAAACAATGCTAGAGATCACGGAAATCAAACGGCACCTAATATAGGTAACTACATTAATAAACCGGACCTAAATCGGAAGATCGGATAGAATGCGGGTTCGTAAACCAAACGAGTATAGAGACTTGTGTCATATGGTTTAACAAAGCCTACATACTAACTGAAACTTAACCTAATTGTTTACGACCCATTACGACCCGTTTAGGTAGCTTATGCTACTTTAACGCGTCGTTTGCGTGAAACGCGTTCGGACCGCCTAACTAGCCTTATGACAAGTGTTATATGCCTAAACATGTTACATAATCAGTTATGTGACAAAAGTTTAGGTTACATATGCTTAATTACCATTTATACATGAAAAGGGTATTCTGGTAATTTACCTTAGGCATATAAACTACCTATCATACAACTACTTAAACGATGTGACCATAGGGTATAACCTCGGAAGGTTATGCCCTATACTAGGGTCACCTAATGTATTTGGTCGGATCCTAATGATCGACCAAACTGGGTCGGGTTCGAGGTATAAGCGATTTATCAGATCGCTTACCCTACGACCCTAGACAACGTGGTAATCAGTAGGCATAGTCCCAAGGGACTATAACCAACGTGATTACACTCACGTTGCGAAGTTCAAACGAACTTCGCATTGACCATTACTGGTCAACGCTGAAAGTCAAACAAAGTTTGACTTTCTGACTCGAAAAGCAGTAAAATAAGGAAAAGAACGAAAGAATACTTACGAAGGGTCCCCGAATGCTAATCCCGATCCAAGAACTCAGGTATGAAACAATGGTTTCAACTTAGAGCTCTCAAATCAGAATTCTAGTGGTTTAAAACAATGGAAAGCATGGGGTATATATAGTTTTCGGTCCACCGTTAAGATCGTTTCATGTAAACCGTGCTTTAATCACAACCGTACATGTGTCGGGACCTTATGGTGACTAAAATTCCATCCTTATCAGCTGACTAGACAAGTTGGAACATGTGGTGGAGGATTAAACAGCTGCAACTTGCTGAAAACAACATTGAATCTGGTCTGATATGCGGACGCGGCCCGCTTCAGGATCAGCTAAGTCTCAGGCGGGCCGCCTGAGGCTTCTGATCAGCAAACATGTTTCCATTTTGACAGTTTCAGTCCCTGCACGTGTTTAAGGCCATTTCCGACACTTCTAAGGCCCGTAAAGCCAACTTTAAGGCCCTAAAATGATGCCTAAACATTGTGGACATGAAACATGCTCAAAAATATGTCGGATGTTGGTTCGTTTGGTCGTACGAACGCGATGTTCGCTTAATTACGACGGAATGCGCACAAGCGCGAAAAACGATCCAAATGACGCGACGAATGGATTTTTCTTATGGCGAACACTAAAATATAATGTAGTCATGCTTACATAAATTTTTGGGTGTCCGGATGTATTCAGAACGTAAGTTATGCGCGAAAATGCAAACTTGTGCACTTTTTGACACTTTTAGTCCCTGAATGACCCAAAAGTTTATTTTAGCACACCGAACCCCTCAAAGCCTATTTCTAAGCTATGTGAAGGATATTTATGGTATGTTTAACTTATGGTCATGCTCCTGAATGTCTGTTACAGTTCAAATTGGCATACTTTCGTAGTTTGTCAAGTTTAGTCCCTGTAAGCGAATTAGCTTGTTTTTGCCATACCAAAGCCTTCAAAACTTATTTCTAAGTTATGTAAAGGTTATTTAAGGTATGTTAAGCCTATGTCACTATTCCGGAGTTTTTGTTGCATTAAACTGGTTATATTTACGCATCGGTGCGCGTATAACCTTCCAGAAAGCGATTTAGAGTTTGAAATTAAACAGAAATTGATATGTGCAAATGATACACATATTTTTAAAAATCCCAAGTATGAAATACAATATTTCATTGGTTCGGTATTTGTTTGATGGCCGTGGAGGCACAGGTGTTACACTTGTGTCCTTGGACGACCTCGGTATCTTATCAATGCTATACTACGCTCATGATGGGTGCACTTGCCCATTTGTGTGTTTAGTGTTAGTAGAATATCGTGTTTTATAAATTTAAAACTTGACTAAAGTGTAAAAAAAAGGTTAAAAATAAATACAAAATTATATAACGCTACACACGCATCAAGTTTTTGGCGCCGCTGCCGGGGACACAAGGATTTTTAGAAAGTTAGGAATCAACGGCCTAATCGTTTTTCTTATTTTTCTGTTTTTTAGGATTTTTCTTAAATTTTCAGCTTCTGCAGAGCTCAGCACGGGTCGTGCATGCTGAACACGCCCCATGCCCAATCTTTGGTACTGGCAATCCTGTTTTAAGTCAGACAGTAGCTGAACACGGGGCCGTGCCCAATAAACACGCCCCGTGCCCAAGTATCAGATACTGAAAACAGAACCGTAAGATCCCGACGGTTGGTAATTTCTGACACAAACATGAGCGATACTGATTTTTTTTACTTTCGCTCCTCTTATGGTACGTGGTGTCAAATATGTGGCGGAACTCATGAAGATTTAAAATGTTATTTTTTAAATTACACTCCCTACTATATAGACCCATCGTTTTCTTGTAACCTTAAGAGGGGCTAGAGTAAAAATAATCCCTATCTCTCCCTAGAATGCTCTCAATCATCTATCCTAAATGAAATGATTCTTGAAGAATGATTTCAACTGGAAGATCTAATTCTTAATTGGATAAAAGAGCTTGAGATAGACATAACTAATTCATCTCAAGACAACGCCCAAGAAGAATTATTGAGATCGCATTCTGATAAAAACAACATCGTCGCTCCCGAAATCACCTCTAACTCTTGCGAACACTTGATCGATAGTCGTCCCTGTGTCGATTATGCCGTGAAGGACTCCCCATCGACTTCCGTCGATGCATACATAGACCTGAGCGATTCGATATACACCTTCTTTAACGAGAGCCCAGATAAGGGTTGGACTTGTCCACCTACATTTAGCATAGGAATCACCCTTTCCAATAACCTCTTACGTTCTCGTCTAAAACTAGGGCAACTAAGGTATCTCAGGCACTTCGGTGTTGTTACGACAAGTAAGGAACCACCGATCCGGATAAATTCCTTAAAAATAGACAAAACTTCATAAACAGCTTCTAGGCACAGGGCTGTGTCCGTGTCAGCACGCCCCCGTGTCCACCAAAAGATTCCCGTCTGACTTTCAGTCAGAATACGGACAAAAAGTGTCAGAATCTCGTCTGCACACGGGGCCGTGTCCAGCCAAACACGGGGCCGTGTCCAGCGTGCTGTCGTTTTCTATAAATACAGCAAGATTCCTGCACTCTTGGACCATTCCAAAGACAGAGATTTGGTGGGATCTTCACATATACCATACTAGGTATATTCTAAAGAAGGTTCTCAACAACCATCTTGTCTTTTCTACTTTTGTCCATTGCCTTCTTCTTCATTTTTCCCTCAACACCTCCATTAGAGCTTGAAATCACCATGGTTTCAAGCTTTATTGTGATATTTGTTAGATTTTTATTCAAAGAATCTTGTTAAAAATAAGTTTTTTAAGCACTGTTTTAAGTTATTTCTGCTTAAAAATTCAGAAAAATAATTTAAAGCTCTAAGATTCCTTGTTTCAAAAATCTGTAGAGAGGTGAACACGGGGTCGTGCTCAGTGAGCATGGGGCCGTGCTCGAGGTACTGTTTTATTAAAATGAACTCTTTTCGTTTTGTTTTCTTAGAATGTTGAGCAGAAACAGCGGAACATCTTCATCACACTCCAGGAACAACCGACAAGGGAGAAGGTCATCGGTAGAAGACTCCCTCGTCAACTATGTATATGCCTTGAGAGAGGCCATAGACGAAATGACGGGGGTTGAGGAAGCTCTGGTCGACCGTATCAATCATTTATCGGTGGGGCTAGAAGGGTGTCTTAGAGAGGTCAACCTTTTGCACCAAAGGTTGAATATTCTCGCTTCTCCTCCTTTGGTACCAATTGTTACACAAAGGGCATGGAATGTGGTGCCGGAAGTCATCATACGGCCGAGTGGTATACAATGCACACGGAACCCCCTCGAGACATACTACATGGGGTCCCGGTTCGCTCATCCTCCCCATGATGTTGTGGAAAATGAGCCAGCCTTCTTCCTCCCGAGATAGATAGAGGAATGGCTCAATGACATCTAAAGGACACCTCTCGGTTCCAAGTTCTACAACACCTTTTAAACACCGGGAAGCTATTTCCGGGTTTTTGATTCCTACAATAAGAGTAGAACTCCTTAGGATGATTTCTTGTAACACTTGACCTATCTATCTTAGGAACTTTTTAATTTTCTGTTTTTCTTTGTTTTTAATTTTAGGACCTTATTGTAATCTTCTCTTTAATGAATGATGGTTTTAAATTATTAAATGGTGTTTGGATGATGTTGTAATGGGTAAAACACACTCGGGACGGTGAAGGATACTAAGGGAAACTTGAACCAACACCCCATGCACAAAAACATGCACAAAAACAGAGCCCCCCGACAAATTTTTCTTCATTACAGCAAGTTCAGCTCGGGCCGTGCTCAGCCAACACGCCCCGTGCTCAATAGTCTGCAGA
Source organism: Helianthus tuberosus (assembly GCA_030545235.1). NCBI lineage: Eukaryota > Viridiplantae > Streptophyta > Magnoliopsida > Asterales > Asteraceae > Helianthus > Helianthus tuberosus. The sequence continues at coordinate 83,229,627 of CM060418.1, read as the reverse complement.
AAAACGCCCAGTTCAGGTACTTGGACACGGGGCGTGTTTGCTGAACACGCCCCCATGCCCAGCCTTCTGTTACTTTCTGATACTGGCAATCCCAACACGGGGCCGTGCCCGGTCACCACGGGCCGGTGTCAAGATGCCCAGTAACATAAAATTTTGCTTTTTGACACCTTTTTACCCATTCAATCAACCTAAAAACTTATTTTTGGGACACATTGAGGACAATGTGTAATTTAAGTGTGGGGGGATGCTAAAACCTTGAATTTTGAAAGTCCTAATTACAAGCCTTACACAAAACTCTATTGGAACCGCTAAGCACCCCAAATTTTTTTCAAAAAACTTTTCATTTTTTTACTTGTCTTGGTTTAATTTGGGAATAACAAGTTCTAAAAGGGTTATATTTTTACAAATTTACAACTGATAGCGTCATGATAAAAAGAACCAACATAAGAAAATTATGAAACGGCATGACAAATCTAGTTAAAATTTGATTATATATACTTGATCACCTTAAAAAAACCCCATTCCCACAAAAAGTGAGTTTTGAGCCTTTATTGAGCATACAAATACACATCTTTAAACTAAATGCTCATCTTTCGTTTCTTGTGTGAATAGCCGCTTGGTTTCTTATGACTCTAGAACTTGCCATGATTATACATTCCCGGTCCTTACCAACTTAAACCCAAGTAAGTAAATGATGGAGACATTAGGACTAACCCCTTTTTCCTTTCAACACCATTATATATATATATATATATTACCACCTACCCAAAACCCCCTAGTTAACCCCTTTGAGCCTAAACCTTTTCATTTCTAAACCCACAAAACAAACACCCTTTTACGCACCAAAAACCCTTTTTATTTTAAACCCTTTATTTTAGTAAAAAGCTCGGTTTTCATGTGACATTCCTTATCAAAAAAAAAAAGATATATGAAGTATAGCAATAAACAAACAAGTTCCCAAAAGAAACTTTGTTTGAAAATGCTTCGTTTGAATAAAAAGTCACAAAAATAAAAAGTTTTACGAAAACCGATGCTTTTTACGCCTTTCGCCCTTTCTACTAACCACTAACCCAAAACCACCTACCTTTAACCCAAGCCTAACCCTTCCCCAAGTTCTCTTGATATTTACAAAGGTTTATAGTTAGAAAGGAGGAAGATTGATTGCTTGGCAAGCATATGGTAGAAATAAGTTCCATGTCGGTCTCGAGTGTTTCACAAAAATACATTTTCGGCCGAGTGTTGAGTGATCTCCCGTGAGGTATGTGAACTTGTATATAAATGGAATTTTAAAGAGGCATGTGCCCAAATAAGTAATTTCTCTTATGAAATGTTCTAAATAAATCAAAACGAATAGGATTGTAAATAACATAAAAATAAAGCCAAATAAAGATCTTGGATTCCCGACACTCAAGACAAGCCCAAAACTTCTCTTCTACCCATTCCATTTGGGAGTGTAAGCCACATTATAAAGAGTTTTGCTTGAGGACAAGCAAAGATTCAAGTGTGGGGGTATTTGATGAGTGTAAAATACAACATATAAAGTACATCAAATGAGGCATAAAACTAACCCTTTTTTAGTACTAATGTTGGAAAAAGCGTGCTTTTGTCTTCCTTTTGTATTTTCAGGATTAAATGAGCGTAAATGAATAAAAGAAGCAAATATGCAGCAAAATCTAACATAATTACAAGAAAAGGAATAAACGTGGCATGCCCGACCCCTCGACAGCGTCTTCCCAAGCAAAAACAAGAGATCAGAAAGCTGAACACGCCCCGTGCCTAGCGGACACAGGGGCGTGCTCAGGTATCCGCAGAAAAGACAAAGTTGTAGAAGCTTATATTTCCCAGCACGGGGGCGTGCCCAGCTTAACACGACCATGGTCAACTCTAAGATTCACAGATTCCAAGAAAATCTTGATAGTACAGATACGCTTCTGCACACGGGGCCGTGCCCAGCTGACACGGGGGCGTGTGGAGCTAATACAGACAAACTGCAATTAATGAAGAAAGAGAATGTGGATGGACACGGGGCCGTGTCCGGGCTTCTGTGCAGGCTATAAATAGGGGTGCTTGGTTCACTTCAAAGGCATCCCTTGGCAAACCACCTCTCTCCCACTTCACCCACACTCCACCACCATTACAACATCCATATCCACCACCATCATCCATCATAGAGTGTGTGTAGTAGTCTCGGGATCCAAGATTGATAGTAAGAGTTCTTGACAATCAAAGGCCATGTTTGCCTAAGTCTCTTACATCACTTGGTGAAGACAAGCATTTAGTGTAATACTTTTGTTTTTTAATCTTTTCGCACTATTTATTTGGTTTTGTATTAATGACTTTAATAACTAGTTTCCTATGTTGAAGGTGAAACTACCTTATCATTTGTCCGTGGTGTCTTGGCGTTATTTTAGTGTCTATATAAAATAAAATATTTACACCATTCATATCTCTACGGTCTATATAGAGATATGTTGGCTACCTGGTCGGGGGTTAAGGGAATGGTTTGGAAAGGTTCTTGCCTTGTTCATTGTAAAGATCTTGCAAGGACATGGGTCAAGCTTACTAGGACCTCCTTCAATACCCACTGGTATTGGATGGCAGGGGTGCGAATGGCTTGATTCCCTCATATGTAAACTACTATTAATACTTTAACCAGGCTATTTGGGATTGTATCCCTGCTGACTCAAACCACTTAGCCGAGGGTAACGTCACCTTCAAAAGAGGGGCCTACCACATTACGCATTAATAACTTAATTAATTATCTTTCAATATTCCGACCCTTTAGGATTGTATCCTTGCTGACTCAAACTACTGGGTTGAAGGCAACGTCACCTTCAAAAGAGGGGCCTACTACTATAACTAAGATAATCTCATAAAAATGCAAAAGTGCGGAAAACATCAAAGGTTACACTAAAGGCGAGTCGGATCCAAGTGATTCATCTTGTCTAACTGTTTTTATTTTATTTTTATTTTCAACATTTTTAGTTTTTATTTTCATGTTAAAACCTTTTTCCAAAATTTTGATTTGATTAGACGTTGAGGATAAATCGGTATTAAAAGCTCTTGTGTCCTTGGACGACCTCGGTATCATACCAACGTTATACTACGCTCACGATGGGTGCACTTGCCCATATGTGTGTATAGTGTTAGTAGAATATCGTGTTTTATAAATTTAAAACTTGACTAAAGTGTTAAATTAGGAATCTGATGTCGTCACTAAATACATTCCTTAAATTGTAGCCATTTTTTGAGTATTTATTTTTTGGTGTCTATTCCTCATATATGTCACCATTGCACTTGATTTTCTTGACCGTATATCACTTAAATGTCAACATATACACGTGTGATTTAGTTTACGAAGATTTTTCAATGCCGAGAACCTCAATTAGAGAGTAAAAAAGGCATAAGGTATAACAACCCTCACATTTACAGGTACCGTACAATTAATTAATCTTAATTATGTGCTTAATGACTATGCTTGATTACAACTGACAATTTAAACTGCTTTATGATTTTTTGTATCATACATACATATGCATCATGTTTCATACAGTCACTCCATTTATTACACACAAACTTTAGTGACATACTTGATGCACAAAGCACAGTTAGCATACTGAACGGATAATTCGAAAACATGCTGACAATGCCAGCACATAGACAGACAGTGTTTAAAGACCCAGTATGAGCCAGAGACAGGGTACTACACTAGTATGGAGTGTAGGGAAGTGAGGACCATAAAACAGCGTCACTAGGTGATAGTTAAAGTACCGGGAATTGCCTAAAACCCACTAATAATGCAGAATTCTGGATTGTTTATCAGAAATTCAGCATTTATCATGCTAGTAATGTGCAAAATTTTGGCAGAATGGTCCCGTATGCTTTCCTAAGTGTCGGGAATTAAATGTGACACAAAGATATATAAAAGGCATTATACGGAATAATTTAGCACTTTAACGGAACGGTATCTAACCGAACAACCGGACATTACCCAGAACACCAAAATTTTGCCAAACACATTGTTTAATTATTTCTTGGCTAGTTATGACCCCCGTTCACCATAACACCCACTAAAATACCCACTAACTAACATATGAAATCACATACTTGGATTTGAACTTACATTTACCAACTTCCATCAAAATGTTACAAATAACCCCCCCCCCCTGCTTGTTTACGGTCCAAAGGACCCACCAAATATCACCACCATACTTCACCACTTACCTCCTTGATTTGTTTTATATTTTATTAGATATTACTTGATCTTGTGGCCAAAATATTAAGAGGACAAGATCATAAGTATGGTGCCTTAAGATCACTTCATCATTCCATATCTTCACCCCACTCCCTCACATCTCTCCTCTCCCTCTCGGCCCTCACTATAACCGCCACCACCACCACCTTAATTCAACCATATTCTTCCATTCTCAAGCTTGTTTCAAGCATTAGGAGGTGCTTTGTGAAGATGGAAGCTTGAAGAACATCAAGGAACTTCATTACTTGCTTTCTCACACCATTTTCACCATCTTTTTCACTAGAGATCTTCCCTAGCTTTAAGCTAGTTGTAAGTCTTTGATTAACCTTTGTTTAGTTCCATTTTGAGTAGTTAAAATTTTGTAGTATGTTGTTTATATCAAGAACACTAAGAACATGAACTAAAAGATTTAAACATAAAGCTTTACATAAAGTTTACATGAGGATGAAATGTTGTTAGTAGGATGTTGTTATAAATATGTTGTTAATTTCTTAGTAATTCTTGGTTATGTGATGTTAATCACCATATGGAGCTTGTTAAATGATGTTTAGAAACATGATTTAACAAGACTAGGAGGTGATTATGTGATACATGAAATAATCATCTTCTAGTTTAAACATGAACTTGAAAGAAAATGATTTTCTTGAAATATAAGTGAACAAAGTAAGTTGATGATCATGTAGATCCGAGTTTTACAAAAGACTTTTCTAGATAAACCAAGTTCAAGAACCGATTTTTGGAAAATCATGACTTTTACATACACTTACACCATTTTTGGAAATGAAATAAGTGTGAAAACATTTTATTTACAAGAAGAGTTCAAAAGATTAATTTTTGTAAAAAATGTTTACAAGTTGTAAACACTTAACTCTTTTAAGAAAATGATTTTTAAAGAAGTGAATACACTTTGAAAGGTAACTAAGACCACTAAACGCATTACCAAGTTACTACGTGTTTTCGGGATATATCAAGTTCATGATTAATAGGAAACGCATATAGTTTTTACTCTTGGTAATGCAAAAGTGTTTAAAGATTGATTGTTGATAATTATTGTGATTGTTTCGAAAAGAAAATGATATGCTTATTAGCATGGACACCTCCGTTTTTAGGGGAGACTATGGCAAAATTTTCTAAAAATATAAACATTTAGAAAATATTTTCTAGACAAGTGTTTACTAATGTATTGTAAACTATGTTTTTCAAACATAAACCTCGCCATAATTTTTGTGACAAAATACAAGGTATCGGAGGTTGATTTTATACATGAAAATGGTTAAATATATATCTATAATATATATTTATTAATAAGACGCTTGTGTGAATATTTGTTTACTTGGTGGAATAAGTTATATTATTTTAGGATAAAATAATATAACTACAAATTACCATGACAATTACAACTCCAAAGTAATGCCAAAAATCACAAGGGATGAAATATAAGTTACACATTTAATATTGTGAAGCCGAACAATAAAACGTAACTTATGAAATATTCCGGAAGACACCGATACACTATATTTTTGGTAAATACTATTTTGGAAAAACGAAAGAAGTGAAAATATGATTTTTGTACATATTACCAAGTATATCATATTTTCGACAAAGAGAAAATATGTTATTTTTGGGAAATTAAAATATACTTTCTTAGCATATTATAAGATATATAATTTTGGGAAAATATATATTTTCTGGACGATACATTATTTTTGGGACAAAATGAGTTATCATATATTTTCTAAAAGTGGGACTTGGAAATATATTGTTTCGGAATAATATATGGGGAATACATTGGCATATTTATATTTGGAATACTACACCAGAATACGACGCCAATACATGGCAAGTTTCACGAACATAAGAATACGAATACACAAGTATGAGATACTCCCATCCTTGGGAAGGAAATACGAATAACAATACTTGAGAAGTATTATTACAAAAATATTGAAGACACTTTAAAACGTAACTCAACGGCACTAATCAATACTAGGACAAGGCACGAACCGTTCGTCTAATAGACGTTAGACCATTGTAGGTAGTCGTGATTGCTGAGGAGATTTGGGTTACGAGTACCGAAGACGCAATACTGTGAGTTCATGCCCCCCTTTTCTCTTAACTGTTTTCAGTTTTATAACTTCGGGGGTGAAATACATGTTACAATTCTTACAGACATTTTATACATGGTATGGTTAGCTTAAGGAGGGTTACTACTTGGATCATGTGAGTGGGTAGGCGGATACTTAAGGCCATTAATGCTCGTTGTAGGACCGAGAGACATGAGTGATAGATCTATTCGGGTGTAGCGAGCCCCACTCCTGAGTCCGCTGAGTGGACCATGAGGTGACTATGTCTTAACGATGAAATCTGCTAGGTTTGAGTCTTCCTGCATCACTTCGCACATATCAATGGCCTTGCAAACCATTGGTGATCTCTTTTTCCTTATTGCTACATACCAGGGACTTTCATACATACAGACATATTTCAAAGGTTTATTCATACACATATACACATGAACTCGCTCAACTTTTGTTGATTTTTCAAACTACATGTATTTCAGGGAACTAAACGGATCTGGCAGGTGTATGCATGTGTCTACAAGCTTCGTGCTAAATAAAGGATGTCATCCGTGGTCGTAGAGTTTAAAAGATGTATCCTATTCCTGGACGGGATACATGTTTCTAAACTCAGGATTATTTAAAGGCTTTTGTTGAGTCCATGGGAACTCATTTGAACATGTTATGGTTTGTAACTAATTGGCGTCAATGTTTTCAAGACAATGGTATTATGGTATTTTCTAAACTTTATTAATGGATGAAAATCTTTTGGTTTTATCTTATAGCATTGTTATGATTGATTGCTATGGTATTAAGAAGTCACACCAAATAACCACGCTTCCGCAAAAGTCAGGGTATGACAGCTTGGTATCAGAGCCTCGATCATAGCGAACTAGGATTCTTTCTCGAGTCTAGACTATGATCATCAGGGCTCTCACGAAAATGTTTTCAAACATTTTTACATTGCATACACAAAACGTCCAGATCCAGGGAACAAACATTTTTACAAACTAAGGGAGGTACACATTTCAAAATTTATGTTTATAATTCAGTCTTAGTGACTGAGGGAGGTTCAGTCTTAGAGACTGAGGGAGGTTCAATCTTAGAGACTGAGGGAAGTTTGGTCTTAGAGACCAGGGAGTCAGTCTTAGAGACTGGGGAAAATTGGTCTTAGAGACCAGGGATTTAGTCTTAGAGACTGGGAGGTTTGGTCTTAGAGACCAGGGATTCAGTCTTAGAGACTGGGGAGGATCAGTCTTAGAGACTGGGGAGGATCAGTCTTAGAGACTGGGGAGGTTCAGTCTTAGAGACTGGGTGTTTAGCCTTAGAGACTGGGTGTTTAGTCTTAGAGACTGGATGTTTAGTCTGAGAGATTGGGTGATTAGTCTGAGAGACTGGGAAGTTTAGTCTGAGAGACTAGGAAGAATAATGTGAATACATGACTACATGATAAATTACTTTCATTTGCATACGCTAATTGCTAGTGACCATTATGGTTTTATGTGCTATGACTAATATGTACCGGCACACATGTCACTTTGATTAAAAAGCGAAATTGTCAGACGAGATGACCCTATGGCCACCGCCACAAACAATGAGACTGCATCTGCGCCAGAGACATTTACGTCAGACACTGAGAGTGATCTTGATATGCTGACCAAGGGCGAGGACGACTTCCAACAGTCTGTGCTACCAGATTTTGGCGATACCTTATCCTTGCTGATAGTCTCTGTCACACCCTCAAAATACCACCTAGGGAGTGTCCCTGTTAGGTGTGTGACCCACTAGCAACGAGCCACCAATTACATTGAATCCATAAGTTTAAAATAAAGTTTCATCATTTAATATTAAAATCCAAACATAAGTTATTCGAAACCAGCAAATTCAGCGGAAGCGTTAACGTATCACAATATAAACATTTTCCAAACAAATGTAAGAACCAATGTTCAATAAATAAAACCAATCGGTGTGAACCATGACCACTCATGCCCTCCAGCCAGCAAGTTCCTGTTCCAAGATACCTAACGACCTGCGAGCATGTAACAAGTGTATCAGACAAAGCTGGCGAGTTCACAGTTTAAGAAAACCTTTGTTACCAGTTGTATGTAAAACAGTTCAATAACCAATGCAAGTAATATTGTTAATATCTCAATTCCGAACAAGACGGCTCCTGATGTACATGACTGCCCTATCCCACGTACTCCTATCTAGTACTGGGCCCGACTGGGTCATTAGTTCACATCCGTCCTATCCAGGAGCGGTGTGAGGGTGCCAAACCTAAGTAGCGCTACCAACTAATACCCGAATAAGGGACTTACAAAAATGATAGGTGAGAATATTAACCAATATACCCGTTTTTACCCAAACCACTGACTGTCCCCAACCACTGGGACGCATGCTCGAATGTAGTGAACTCACCTTGGTTTTGCTCGGTAAGAATGTTTACTTGATTAACAGATCAATCACGTCCTAAAAAGGTTACCGATAACGGTCAGTTCTACTTGCATATAACCCACCACTTTCACATACAAATAGTTCACATATCTATCGATCACGTACAACATATTTACTGTACATATAACACACACATGTAATTGATATCATGGTAATCAATCCGTTCACATTAAGTCATCGAGTACTCATGTATCACGTAGTGGTTCCATTTTGCAATACCTAACCCACCTTATAGGTTACATGTTCAATGCTTATCAAATGAGTGTGTAACAACATAACCGACCCAAGTTAATTACGTAAATATATATACATATGAAGCCCAGTTACTAATCATCCGGCCCATAACTAATGGACCAGATCATGTGTGTGTGTGTCACCACGATGTGCGGCCCAATTTACCAAGCTTGTACAACACATCAGATATTATCCTTCATTGTTTGCAATTATCACAAGTCCTTCAATCCGTGATCAGTTCATTAATCTAGTTACCCCCCTCCAATTTCTTAATTTTTCATTTTGAATTACCTCAACTACAACATTAGATAAACATAATATTCATTCCAGTTTGATCAAGATCAAGCTCACAATTTACAATTGTAGTTCACCGAATTGTCGCATAATATCGATAACTTTAATGACAATACTGGTTATCTAGTCGAGTGATTACTGGCACAAAACAATTCATTCACATTATCGACTATCCCTTATTAACCCCAAACCAACTTATATGTTATTAGTTCAATACCGATCCAGCGAATGTGTAACAACTACCCAATGATTTTTACCAGCATTCATATCATTATTAATATGCCAATCGGTTCCCCCCATAAACCCCATGTTTATCACTTTGACTAATTCTGACACATATATAGTAGGTGCACATGAATTAATAAGATCAAATCACAATTCCACAAGAACCGCCATTTACTTACATGTGCACATGAATTCATGAAATCAAGATAATGGGTCATGTGCCTTCAATTATATTGGACCAAATGAACACTAATATATCGATTTCCTATCATCAGGTGATCATCATTACATATTACCACTTCATATACAGAATCATAAAGAACATATTATAACACTTTGCTAGACATACACATAAAGGACAATTGAATAAGAATTTAACATAGTATAGTTCACTAACCAAGATCAATGATACCACACGAGGGAGAGGTGTCTCAGGGTCTGCCGACGTGAACAAGGGGGAAGTAGGGTTTGTGTTTGTGTGTATTACCAGTTACGTATACATAAATATATGGATAAAGGATTTGGGCCGGTAGTCTAATAACAAAACAATGATTCGGAAAGGGCCGGTTCTATTCACTTAACACAACAATGAATTGGGTCAAGATATAAAATGCGGACTTGTGTTATGAGGGGCACACGCGAGTTTTATGCATATGATCCGACCCTGATTCGCTTACAAGGCCCACTAACTAAGGCCCACTTCCTAATCCCGTTTTACTACGCCCGTACACATATACAATCTAAGCGGTCGGGTACATAAGACCCATTGAACGATATCAAGTATACAACTTGCACGCATAGCATTTAACGACACACACGTGTAACTTAATAAATCTTGTATGATCGTGTAATAAAAGCAATTAAACGTAGAGACACACGTCAAGAGTTGTGGAATTTAAGCAATGCTAACCTTGGAAATACGGGTTGTCACATCATCCCCAACTTGAAAGAAATTTCGTCCCGAAATTTGATAAGTAAACCAAAAGTGACACGGTAAACCAAAAGTAACACAAAGCGGCAAAGTGTTAGATTAGGATGACTGTGGATTTTCCCATGTGTCACATCATCCCCAACTTGAAAGGAATTTCGTCCCGAAATTCCTCGATGATATCAAGAGTTTATTCAACCGTTCGAACAACTGGAGATATTTGAGCTCCGTTGGTTATTACGCTCCCTCGTGAACTCCGGTCCACGCCTTGAGTTCCAACGAACTCTCATGATTGAAAATTGGACTATGATAACAGACCTTACCTCCTCGTCAATGTCTCGGCAACTGCAACTTGTCTAATAAAGGCGTCACAAATGTTTCATCAGGCACCGTTCTAGGTTCGAGACGTAAATGACATTGTGCACGTTACCCAATCCGTCGGGCAACTCGAGTTTGTAGGCCACGCGACCCATTCTTTCCAGGATTCTGAATGACCCAATGTATCGTAAGTTAAGCTTGTCACGTTTTCCCTAGTGTACCGCACCCTCCCAGGGTGAAACTTTCGATTATGATACGTTCGCCTACAGCGAACTCCCAGTGTTTCCTAAGTTATCATGTTTCCTGGCAATCACACGTTTTCGCCACACGATTTCCAATCTAAATAATCTTCTTCCCAAGAGTTTCGAGTGCAAGTCCTAGACCCGTGATTAGGTTGTTATCCACCCCAGTCCAGCAAGGAGGTTGGCGTTGTCATCCAGGCAATGCCTCACACAGAGTTGTATGCATACTAAAACGGTAACGGCGCGATGCCCCAAAGATATGTGTCCTTCCAAATGTTTGCTACGGTCAATCACGCACACGCTCTCAGCATGTCTTCGTGTGTCAGGATGGTTCGTTGCTCTGTCCGGTTTTCCCACAGTGATAAGTGATGCTCATGCCTAGACGTGAGCCAAGGGTGTTGTGCATTGCCTGTCATAGATCAGGTATAGATCAAAATCTAAGGTATCAGAAATTGGCACCCTGTGCCTAAAAACCGCCTCTCTCAGAGGAACATTCACAGCTGTGAAGACTTGTCAGTTTTCTTGATTGCAAGAAAGTGTGCTGGTAACGTGAGTCCATCGACGGTCATCCCGGTGATAATGTTTCCGTTTCAAGTTGTAAGTAGACCAGTGACAAAATCCATGGTAGTCTGTTCTCGTTCCCATATGGGTGTTTCTGGTTGCTGATATCCCCACCTTGACTTTCCCACAAGTCAAACATCGTTCCCATGCGTTGCTATGTGGGCCTTCAGGTTTCAATACATCCTAACAAAACTCAGATGAATAGGATATTGTGACCCGTGTGCTTAGCCTGCACCAGTTCTCTAAGGTTGCTTTATGGTGAGGTTCATATTCGTTCCATGAAGCAGCAAATATCGTCCGACCTGTCAAAGGTTGCTTCCCCACGCCTCGCATGGGTCAATCTTGAGAACTCTCTTCCTTCAGTTCTTCAGTTTGAAATAGGCGAGTTTGATCAAGTAGGTTAGAGTCGATAGTGTGCTACAAAGCTCGAGCATATTCAAGTTCCTCAGTTGTAATCAGTCAAAAGTTCCATGCAGTGACGCCATTAACTGATTTAGCTCTTTCGTAACTAGGGTACATGGGAGGCCCTTATGATCGGTCTAAGTAGTGCATCTGGTACCGTCCAAGTAATGCCTCCAACTTAAACCCAAAGACCATAGTTTCCATTGCAGGTTGAGATTCGTGCGGTTCTTCTTGTAATTCCACTACGTAAGCCATCAATTCCTCGTGTTGTATCGGCGGGTAACTGGGACTCTGATTCAAATCATCATGGTATACCACTAGATCTCCCGTACCCTCGGGTAAAGACACTACTCGGTGCATCGTAGAGTTGATTTTCAAAAGCTGAAAAGACGTCCTCTTGTTTTGTCTCCCATGAATTAACAGCACCCCATTGTGCTAAAGAGATTACAACGGCGCAATTTTCGATAATCCCGTGATGAAGCTGTGATAGTATCTAGCGAAACCAAGGAATTGCTGCATCCCCAAAGGAATCTTTGGTGTCGATTAGTTTAAACCAAAATGGATCTTAGCGAGATCTACGTGTACTTCTCCACTTTGTTGATTACATGACCAAAAATGTACTTCTCGAATCCTGAAGTCACACTTAGGTAGACTTCGCACGTAGATGCTCCTCCCCTAGAAGCTTACGATGAAATAAAAGTGCCGTTCATGGTGCTCCTTTCTACTGGAAGTGATTCAAAACGTCATAGATAAACACGGTTGGCGAATCTGGCAAGATGGGGGTTGGCACATACTACTCATGTGATCCCTAAGGCTGCTGATGTGTTGAATAACTTAAACAACAAGAACAGAAAATCGTAGTGGCCGTACTGTGTCTGTAACACCGTGTTAGGAGTCATCCCCCCTGGGTCTTCTACCAAGTGACAGTCTGATCTTAAGTCGGGTTCCGAATAGAAGCTTGATCGTTGCAGCGGGTCAAGCAGGTTGTCGATGCGAGATAGAGGGTGACGGTCTATGATTGCCACCTCGAGATAGTCTTGTATTCGTACAAAAGGACTCGTCGTTCATTTCCTCAATCGAGCTCGGGCTCCCCAGGACAAGGAGCTAAATTGCTAAAACTCCCACCCGGTAGTTCCTGAAGTTGATTAGATAGTTCTTGCAACCCTCCTGGTGCAAAACAGTAAGGAATACGAGTAATCAGGGCTGCCTCTGGCGTGAGATCGAACTGAGATTCTGCCTAACAGTTGTAGAAGTAAACCTGAAAGTTCCTCGGGTAGCTCATCGGAAGAGATTACAAATAATTGATGAATTCTCAATCCTCTTTATCCTTAGTCCTATCATCAGTAACAGTTGCTAATATAGCGGAGTAATCCCTCCGTAGACACTACTAGCCTACATAACTGAAATGGCGCTTACCTTTGCACCCCTGTGATGCTTTAGAACAAATAACGATTCTCCACACAAACTTTCTCCTCACCGGTATATCTGCGCGATCTCTGTATAACCAATCCACACTAATTACTGTACTGCAACCATCAAGAGTAGTAGAAGGTAGGTCGATGTCGAACACTTATCCCACAAAGTCGAGTTTGCATCCCAAGTAACATATGATATTTCAATTGTCTTTCCATCCGCCGATCCCACAACAGGTTCAAATTCAAGGAGCATCAGGGTTAAATGGAACAGGGACGAAGTGATTAGCTATTCATACTAGTTACCATGTTGCTAGAGTCCTGGCATCGCCCACGCCAATCCTAAATGCCCTTCCATGAGTATCATTTCCAGTGTTGTTGCTACTGCTACTAAAACTCCCAAAACTGTCTTTGTTCCCTGGGTTGTTGGCGTCTTGCCTTAACGTCGGCCATTCCCTGTTGAAGCCACCATCATTCCCATACCGAAAGTCATGATTTGCATGTACCTTGCTATCATCGTGATTGTTTGCTTCTAATGCCGTTGCTCGAAACGGAGTCCTACGATCCTTCACCAACAATGTCCATCTTTTCACATTCCGTGCCACGTTCCAAGGCGCTACTCATTGTGCTGGCAGTCACACGTTTCACATCATGGTCAATTGTCATCGTTTATGTCCCGCTTGGTTCGTAAAAGTCGGCTCTCATAAGTCGTTGACTAGGGTTAAGGATTCGTTTGGAGTCAAATCGCTGGTGTTCGTTGCCGGTAACTGGAGTCGTTTAAATGCTGAAGTCGGTAAAGTACTACTTTACCCCCTTGTCCATCGTTCTTCAAGTCGACTGAGCTATAGACGGTATGATGCGAGAGTATTGCAGAAGTGATCGCACTTCGGGACTTAAGACGCCCATACGTTAAGTTCCATCAAACGAAGAGAAACGAGAAAGGTACAAACCAACTCAAGGACGTTCGTACAAGCACCTAACATTCTATACAGTTCGCTAGGCGTTCAGATGGGTGTTCGGGTAATACTCGATAACATCGAGATTCGAAAGGTTTTAGAGAGAAATGGAAAGGTCATGTTCGAGTAGGAGACAACCACTGCTATGGCTCCTATAGACTGTTGTGTCTCGCATTAACCAAATAACGGAACGGAACCCCTTTTTCACTTGTTAAGTCTCACTGGGACTCACATGCACCCCACATTATTATTATGTGTGCACCCACAATAATATTGTGATTTGCACGCTTATCTCAGCTCCTCCTAACTTATGTCAAATGGTTCCTCAAACTCAAGTAGTAAGCAAAGAACAGCACAAATTACGAGTCATGAATGTCTAGGGAAATACCACCCTATCAGTCACATAACACATGCAAGTAATACATGAATTCATACTGTTGTGCTAAACGTGCAATCACATGCAATATCATATGTAAGTGTTCACTAGTTATGCAGTACAATGAGTATACGAGAGACGAACCTTGCAGTCTGGAGCTGAGTGTCATGGTCGTATCCTTGTTTTCAGAACTGTTCGGTTATAGTCTGGTTTTATAAAAACGTTTTTAAAACCAAGTTCTCTATAACCAGTGGCTCTGATACCAAACTGTCACACCCTCAAAATACCACCTAGGGAGTGTCCCTGTTAGGTGTGTGACCCACTAGCAACGAGCCACCAATTACATTGAATCCATAAGTTTAAAATAAAGTTTCATCATTTAATATTAAAATCCAAACATAAGTTATTCGAAACCAGCAAATTCAGCGGAAGCGTTAACGTATCACAATATAAACATTTTCCAAACAAATGTAAGAACCAATGTTCAATAAATAAAACCAATCGGTGTGAACCATGACCACTCATGCCCTCCAGCCAGCAAGTTCCTGTTCCAAGATACCTAACGACCTGCGAGCATGTAACAAGTGTATCAGACAAAGCTGGCGAGTTCACAGTTTAAGAAAACCTTTGTTACCAGTTGTATGTAAAACAGTTCAATAACCAATGCAAGTAATATTGTTAATATCTCAATTCCGAACAAGACGGCTCCTGATGTACATGACTGCCCTATCCCACGTACTCCTATCTAGTACTGGGCCCGACTGGGTCATTAGTTCACATCCGCCCTATCCAGGAGCGGTGTGAGGGTGCCAAACCTAAGTAGCGCTACCAACTAATACCCGAATAAGGGACTTACAAAAATGATAGGTGAGAATATTAACCAATATACCCGTTTTTACCCAAACCACTGACTGTCCCCAACCACTGGGACGCATGCTCGAATGTAGTGAACTCACCTTGGTTTTGCTCGGTAAGAATGTTTACTTGATTAACAGATCAATCACGTCCTAAAAAGGTTACCGATAACGGTCAGTTCTACTTGCATATAACCCACCACTTTCACATACAAATAGTTCACATATCTATCGATCACGTACAACATATTTACTGTACATATAACACACACATGTAATTGATATCATGGTAATCAATCCGTTCACATTAAGTCATCGAGTACTCATGTATCACGTAGTGGTTCCATTTTGCAATACCTAACCCACCTTATAGGTTACATGTTCAATGCTTATCAAATGAGTGTGTAACAACATAACCGACCCAAGTTAATTACGTAAATATATATACATATGAAGCCCAGTTACTAATCATCCGGCCCATAACTAATGGACCAGATCATGTGTGTGTGTGTCACCACGATGTGCGGCCCAATTTACCAAGCTTGTACAACACATCAGATATTATCCTTCATTGTTTGCAATTATCACAAGTCCTTCAATCCGTGATCAGTTCATTAATCTAGTTACCCCCCTCCAATTTCTTAATTTTTCATTGTGAATTACCTCAACTACAACATTAGATAAACATAATATTCATTCCAGTTTGATCAAGATCAAGCTCACAATTTACAATTGTAGTTCACCGAATTGTCGCATAATATCGATAACTTTAATGACAATACTGGTTATCTAGTCGAGTGATTACTGGCACAAAACAATTCATTCACATTATCGACTATCCCTTATTAACCCCAAACCAACTTATATGTTATTAGTTCAATACCGATCCAGCGAATGTGTAACAACTACCCGATGATTTTTACCAGCATTCATATCATTATTAATATGCCAATCGGTTCCCCCCATAAACCCCATGTTTATCACTTTGACTAATTCTGACACATATATAGTAGGTGCACATGAATTAATAAGATCAAATCACAATTCCACAAGAACCGCCATTTACTTACATGTGCACATGAATTCATGAAATCAAGATAATGGGTCATGTGCCTTCAATTATATTGGACCAAATGAACACTAATATATCGATTTCCTATCATCAGGTGATCATCATTACATATTACCACTTCATATACAGAATCATAAAGAACATATTATAACACTTTGCTAGACATACACATAAAGGACAATTGAATAAGAATTTAACATAGTATAGTTCACTAACCAAGATCAATGATACCACACGAGGGAGAGGTGTCTCAGGGTCTGCCGACGTGAACAAGGGGGAAGTAGGGTTTGTGTTTGTGTGTATTACCAGTTACGTATACATAAATATATGGATAAAGGATTTGGGCCGGTAGTCTAATAACAAAACAATGATTCGGAAAGGGCCGGTTCTATTCACTTAACACAACAATGAATTGGGTCAAGATATAAAATGCGGACTTATGTTATGAGGGGCACACGCGAGTTTTATGCATATGATCCGACCCTGATTCGCTTACAAGGCCCACTAACTAAGGCCCACTTCCTAATCCCGTTTTACTACGCCCGTACACATATACAATCTAAGCGGTCGGGTACATAAGACCCATTGAACGATATCAAGTATACAACTTGCACGCATAGCATTTAACGACACACACGTGTAACTTAATAAATCTTGTATGATCGTGTAATAAAAGCAATTAAACGTAGAGACACACGTCAAGAGTTGTGGAATTTAAGCAATGCTAACCTTGGAAATACGGGTTGTCACAGTCTCTCTGACAAAAATCCTTTTGTCACTCTTGTTTCAGCCCATGACCACTTTATCACTGGTCATCCCGATGGTGAACACACCATGGCTCCGATCCTCGATAATACGCCTCCTGTGGACATTCCTTCCGAAGGTAGGCTACTCAACGAATAATTGATGATGACATTGGCATGTTATTGATGGTCCTTCTGATAACACCTATGATGATGGAAAGTTAGACGAGAACGTTGTTACTAATTTCACTTTAAGACCCCTGTTAACAAGCTATCCTCTTATTCTAGCATGCATTCGATTTCAGACTCCTTTGAGTCTGTGACATCTGCAGCCTTACAGACAGCTGGATTACAGCTTTCTACTACTGACGCAGATGACGACGCCGTTATGACTGTTGCACTATCACCTGCTCGAGGTACCACACCGTTACACGACCCAGAGCCTGCTCCTGAGCTAGCTTCTACACCTTTTGGGTCAGCTTGATGTTGCACCTGCTGATCCTGCACCCTTACTTGATCATGACCCTGTTTCTTTTGGTTTACCCGACATTGCAATCCCTTATACCTGACCCAGTAACTACACCGGATGATCTTCTCTGTTGATGAGACGTTTGTTCCTGCACCTTCACCCGCTGACGTTGCTCTTGTGAAGACCGACGTCCATTACGCCAGAATGCCTATCGCTTTCTTTCAAGGCCTAACCGCACCCTGGAAAGGTACTCCAGGTCAGCACCCGCATGACGATCCTTTCGCTACAGCAGCGTTTACCCCGACCTCACAGGCCGCACCGTTTGCTACTTTCACCCCTACATCGCTGGATGAGCCATTTCGATGGTTCTTATCATACACTATGCTAATATTAGACCCTTACACTATGGAGGCTACACTCGGGAGGAATTGCTCTATAACATCAGCTACAGTTTGAGAATATGAGTCGCAGAATATTGGAGCTTGAGCTGACATCACGTCCTCCACCCTGTCTATTGCCAGCATACTTTGATCCTCCACATTTATCAAGGTCCCTTTTGCGCTCTCACCCGTTGCTATTACACCTTTCCCAGGTTTCTGATGCTCATTTCTTTACTGTCAAGCGGCAGAGCAGATAATTACTTTGACGTGTACACAAGCCCGAGGAGGAAGTCCACGCATGTTAACAATTTACTTTTCTTTCCTCCTCCACCTCAGACACCGGTATAGTGGTTTCTGGATTATGCGGATTGCATTAAATTTGGGTAAAGACACTAATGATAAGCCGGGATTGTGGAGAATTTTACAGACCACTTCAGACTATGTGATTTTGATACACTGATATACTTGTTGGACAAGGGTAGGGTGACCCTGTGTCCCTCTTGATGTGATACATTTTGAAAGACGATACAATTGTGGTCGGAGAATAATGAGAGCCCAATCATCATAAAACATGCGACAATACTTTGTGGCCAATGACCAACGAAAGCTCAGTCGCTATGTCTTCGTTAAGCATGATTGTTGATCCATATATGTGTGCTGCAATTATAATGCTATGTGCTTGCTTACTATGCTCTCATTAAACATAATTACCAAATTACTTGGTTATGCTATGATTATGCTATTGCTTGATTGGCTGATATAAAAAAATCAAATACATGTATGTACATATGACCTCGAAACAACTATATGCATCCCCTGAACAAATATAACCTGACCTAACCAGTCTTCTTCTTAGAAGATGTCGATACAAGGGAACATTGCTACCAACAACCCTCCGCCAACAACAGCGACAGAACTACAAGAGCGCATCTCACAGGCCATTGCACAGCTCGAGGCCCTTCGCTCCGAACACACCAAAGGCTGCACCTACAAGCAATTCTTAGACCACAAGCCTCGAAAATTCGACGGCACCGGGGGTGCCTTAGCCTTCATGCGCTGGGTTGAGAAAACGGATTCTGTCTTACGATTGAGCAAATGTGCCCAAGAACATCAGGTCACATACATAGCTGGACTATTCGTAGATGGGGCTCTGTCATGGTGGAACCTTCATGTTCAGACAATGGGCGAGACCGTTGCATATGCTTTGACGTGGGACGAACTAAAGGAACTGATGCGTAAGAGATATTGCTCGAGGGCAGAAGTCCAGAAGTTGGAAACTGAACTGTGGAACTTGAAAATGGAAGGACCAAAGATAGCTGAGTATGTACAGAGATTTAATGATTTATCACAAGTTGCTACGCTCCTGGTGGGATCAGAGTTTAAGAGAATTGAACGTTTCATAGGGGGATTGGCACCTCAGATTCTAAGCCTGGTAACAACATCTAAACCTTCAACGATCACCGAGGCTATCGACATAAGCGTGGTGCTCACTGAAGAAGCAGTTAGACTAGGGAAATTTTCCACTACGGACAAGAAGAAGGAGACTCCTGTAGAGTCATCTGGAGATAACAAGAGAAAGCTCGCAAATTTCAAAAAGATTACTCGGGCGAGTAACAAGAAGAAGGCCAAAAAGGGAAAAGACTACATGGGTATCCTACCTAAGTGCGACAATTGTCTACGCTATCATGTCAGGCGATGTAAATATGGAAAATGTGATAACTGTGGCAAGAGAGGGCATCCTAAGGAAACTTGTAGGCAAGATACTGAACATAGAAAAGGAGGCCAAGATAGTAGCGAGAATCACGGAGGGAACAACGACAGTGACGATTATCCAGGCAGGACGAGTGACAAATAAAAACGTGCTCAAGGTTGTCTTAACTGTGGAAGCAAGAAGCATTTCAGAAAATACTGTCCTAAGAAGAACTAGGCACAAGGATGAAAAGCCCAACACCGGAGCTAGGGAGACACGCCAGGAATTTAAGTATCGGTACGTTCCATATTACTCAACGTTATGCATCTGTGTTGCCAGATACTGTTGCAAATTCTAAGCTTCGCATCTCTAGAGTTTGAGAGTATACTTGGGTTAGTAGCAAGTAAGTTAGATAACTCGCACTCGATGGAACTAGCTAGGTAAAGCTAGTGGAAGCCAACGCAGTAACTAAAAACGGCAAGATAGAACCCGGAGAGCGTAAGTTTACGGTTGCTCTACTACCAGTTGAGTTGGGAAGCTTCGACGAGGTAATTGGGATGGATTAGTTGCCAAGCGATCGAGCGAAGATTGATATCCGCATCCCGACGACGAATGAGGGAACGATCGTGACTCATGAAGCAGGATACGCCTCTACAATTTACCAATTGCTTAAAGGCACATGAATTGTTGCGTAAAGGATGTGTTGTTTTCTTGGCTCATGTCGGGGACAAGGGAGCCGAAGAACCAAAACTCGAAGATATTCCTGTGATAAGGAAATATCCTGAAGTCGTCCCCGAAGACTTACCAGAATTATCTCCTCAACGACTAGTCGAATTTCGCATCAATTTGATTCCAGGCGTCGCGCCTGTAGTCGATGAACCTTAGCGACTTACACCTTCGGAGATGCAAGGATTGGCAGTGTAACCTCAGAAGTTGATAGAGAAGGAAGATAACAGACCAAGTTCCCATGGGTAACCCCAGCTCTGCTCGTCAAGAAAAAGGACGATGATTTTCAAATGAGCATCAACTACCAGGAGCCGAACGAGCTAACCCACAAGAGTCAGTAACCCTTGCTGAGAATTAACGAATTTCTTACTTAACTAACTGTGAGGATCCAACTACTATTACACGACTGATCGATGATCGAGTGTCATTAGCTGTGAATTCGGGAATAAAGTATACTGGGAAATTGTGGGACAATAATTTGTTTTTAAACATACACAAAAATGGTGTTTCCTATACAATGCACAAAACAGATCTACACAGAATACGAAACCTTGAGGATCTAGAAAACATATACTTAGGACCTTTGGGAACCCAGGTCCAAACTCGTAAAGGTTGTTATTTAGGAACCATATCTCTTAACCCAATCAAACACCATTAACCTGACATATATGCCATTTCAGTTAACAAAACAGAAAGTACTTAAATTTCTTTTGTTGAAATCTTCATTTTTGCTTCTTGCGAGTAGATGTTTGCATCTCTACTCCCCTGAATGGTAGTTGCATTACGTCAATTCTCTTCGCTAAGAGCGAACACACATTGGCATCGATACTTGGTCATTACCTCATACACATTGCTTCAATTCTTGAGAACTTATATGTTATGCATGCACCTTTTGCTATGCATGCGGTTTCATTTCAAACGCTTCATTGAAGTTCGAATATTATGTTGCTAAATCTAGTCACTGGTTTGTGATCCGAATGACCTACATTATTGTAATTATTGGCTCTGTTGTTATCAAGTCAACACACTCTCTCGAAACTCCTTTTTATTTCGAGTTACATTCATGGTTTATCCTTGCAACCATGCCGAGATTCCTTTGTTAATACATACGTTTATTGTCAAGTTACGCTGAAACCAAGTTCAATTGCTTGAACTTATCCACTTCACATATTCAATTTAAGACGCCATATGATGTATTGGGAACATCATATTCAAATATTTTTGCAAAGGTTCTTTCGTTTCGAGTCGTAGTAGATTTGATTGGTCTACGACTCCACTAAATCGTTTGTTGGTTTCAATACCTTGTGGAGATGATTTCACAAAATTGAGCTTGCGCTAATTTGGTTACTCACTTCATACACGGATTTAAATTATTTATTTGCTCTAAATCCGCCTCGTTTATCTCGATTAAAGCGGTCTCAACACAGTTGTGTGTTAAGGCAATGGTACATAGATTCATTTCATAACACAATGTACCTCCTAACGATTCTTTCATTGTCTATCGAATACCTTGCGGTACTTAATACTTTTTTTTTCACCTTCGATCAAAAACAGTGGTTCTTTGATGTTCCGTATTTAACTAAAAACTATATGACATTGTGTAAATCAAATCTTCAGATTGTCTCTGTACACTTTCATTTGATTTCAGGCACGGTGAACTTGTTCAGTCACCACTATTATTGAATCTCGTCATTTCGACACCTTGTGGTGCCATTAGCTTGTGCTAATCATGGTCAACAGTTTCACACAAAACTACATATACTTTTGTCAACTTGTCATATAAACATTTCTGATGCAACTCCGAATTAAAACAATGATACCCAGATTAGCTTGTACCCCACTCGATGTATTTTCGTAATTCGAGAATGTCAACACACAAATCATTACCATTTACTTATTCGAAAGTTGACAGGTCATTTTCATCTCCAAGTTGTTGATTTTAAGTTCATATAGCGGATGCTATGGTTTGTGAAAATTTGCATACTGTGACCAATCGCTTGAGAATCCTATTGGACAAAACTCCTCTTTTGTGGAACCCCTGTAACTGGATCACACTAGACTATACGTCGATACGTCTTGTACCTTCGACACCAAATGCTAAAAGCACATACCTTTTAACCATTGGATTCGTGTTGTTATATATTCTTGGACTCACCTGATGTGAATAAGGTTTGATTCGGTTTAGTGATTATCTACCTCGGTATTATTCATATATATACACGCATAATGAAACCCTAAGGAGGTAAGGTAGTACAAATTTCAAGGATGAAATTTTCTTAACGGGGGGAGAATGTGACAACCCTCACATTTACAGGTACCGTACAATTAATTAATCTTAATTATGTGCTTGATTACAACTGATAATTTAAACTGCTTTATGATTTTTTGTATCATACATACATATGCATCATATTTCATACAGTCACTCCATTTATTACACACAAACTTTAGTGACATACTTGATGCACAAAGCACAGTTAGCACACTGAACGGATAATTCGGAAACATGCTGACAATGCCAGCACATAGACAGACAGTGTTTAAAGACCCAGTATGAGCCAGAGACAGGGTACTACACTAGTATGGAGTGTAGGGAATTGAAGACCATAAAACTGCGTCACTAGGTGATAGTAAAGTACCGGGAAGTGCCTAAAACCCACTAATAATGCAGAATTCTGCATTGTTTATCAGAAATTCAGCATTTAACATGCTAGTAATGTGCAAAATTTTGGCAGAATGGTCCCGTATGCTTTCCTAAGTGTCGGGAATTAAATGTGACACAAAAAGATATATAAATGGCATTATACGGAATAATTTAGCACTTTAACGGAACGGTATCTAACCGAACAACCGGACATTACCCAGAACACCAAAATTTTGCCAAACACATTGTTTAATTATTTCTTGGCTAGTTATGACCCCCGTTCACCATAACACCCACTAAAATACCCACTAACTAACATATGAAATCACATACTTGGATTTGAACTTACATTTACCAACTTCCATCAAAATGTTACAAATAACCCCCCCCCCCCCCCCTTGCTTGTTTACGGTCCAAAGGACCCACCAAATATCACCACCATACTTCACCACTTACCTCCTTGATTTGTTTTATATTTTATTAGATATTACTTGATCTTGTGGCCAAAATATTAAGAGGACAAGATCATAAGTATGGTGCCTTAAGATCACTTCATCATTCCATATCTTCACCCCACTCCCTCACATCTCTCCTCTCCCTCTTGGCCCTCACTATAACCGCCACCACCACCACCTTAACTCAACCATATTCTTCCATTCTCAAGCTTGTTTCAAGCATTAGGAGGTGCTTTGTGAAGATGGAAGCTTGAAGAACATCAAGGAACTTCATTACTTGCTTTCTCACACCATTTTCACCCTCTTTTTCACTAGAGATCTTCCCTAGATTTAAGCTAGTTGTAAGTCTTTGATTAACCTTTGTTTACTTCCATTTTGAGTAGTTAAAAGTTGTAGTATGTTGTTTATATCAAGAACACTAAGAACATGAACTAAAAGATTTAAACATAAAGCTTTACATAAAGTTTACATGAGGATGAAATGTTGTTAGTAGGATGTTGTTATGAATATGTTGTTAATTTCTTAGTAATTCTTGGTTATGTGATGTTAATCACCATATGGAGCTTGTTAAATGATGTTCAGAAACATGATTTAACAAGACTAGGAGGTGATTATGTGATACATGAAATAATCATCTTCTAGTTTAAACATGAACTTGAAAGAAAATGATTTTCTTGAAATATAACTGAACAAAGTAAGTTGATGATCATGTAGATCCGAGTTTTACAAAAGACTTTTCTAGATAAACCAAGTTCAAGAACCGATTTTTGGAAAATCATGACTTTTACATACACTTACACCATTTTTGGAAATGAAATAAGTGTGAAAACATTTTATTTACAAGAAGAGTTCAAAAGATTAATTTTTGTAAAAATTGCTTACAAGTTGTAAACACTTAACTCTTTTAAGAAAATGATTTTTAAAGAAGTGAATACACTTTGAAAGGTAACTAAGACCACTAAACGCATTACCAAGTTACTACGTGTTTTCGGGATATATCAAGTTCATGATTAATAGGAAACGCATATAGTTTTTACTCTTGGTAATGTAAAAGTGTTTAAAGATTGATTGTTGATAATTATTGTGATTGTTTCGAAAAGAAAATGATATGCTTATTAGCATGGACACCTCCGTTTTTAGGGGAGACTATGGCGAAATTTTCTAAAAATATAAACACTTAGAAAATATTTTCTAGACAAGTGTTTACTAAAGTATTGTAAACTATGTTTTTCAAACATAAACCTCGCCATAATTTTTGTGACAAAATACAAGGTATCGGAGGTTGATTTTATACATGAAAATGGTTAAATATATATTTATTAATAAGACGCTTGTGTGAATATTTGTTTACTTGGTGGAATAAATTATATTATTTTAGGGTAAAATAATATAACTACAAATTACCATGACAATTACAACTCCAAAGTAATGCCAAAAATCACAAGGGATGAAATATAAGTTACACATTTAATATTGTGAAGCCGAACAATAAAACGTAACTTATGAAATATTTCGAAAGACACCGATACACTATATTTTTGGTAAATACTATTTTGGAAAAACGAAAGAAGTGAAAATATGATTTTTGTACATATTACCAAGTATATCATATTTTCGACAAAGAGAAAATATATTATTTTTGGGAAATTAAAATATACTTTCTTAGCATATTATAAAATATATAATTTTGGGAAAATATATATTTTCTGGACGACACATTATTTTTGGGACAAAATGAGTTATCATATATTTTCTAAAAGTGGGACTTGGAAATATATTGTTTCGGAATAATATATGGGGAATACATTGGCATATTTATATTTGGAATACTACACCAGAATACGACGCCAATACATGGCAAGTTTCACGAACATAAGAATACGAATACACAAGTATGAGATACTCCCATCCTTGGGAAGGAAATACGAATAACAATACTTGAGAAGTATTATTACAAAAATATTGAAGACACTTTAAAACGTAACTCAAAGGCACTAATCAATACTAGGACAAGGCATGAACCGTTCATCTAATAGACGTTAGACCATTGTAGGTAGTCGTGATTGCTGAGGAGATTTGGGTTACGAGTACCGAAGACGCAATACTGTGAGTTCATGCCCCCCTTTTGTCTTAATTGTTTTCAGTTTTATAACTTCGGGGGTGAAATACATGTTACAATTATTACAGACATTTTATACATGGTATGGTTAGCTTAAGGAGGGTTACTACTTGGATCATGTGAGTGGGTAGGCGGATATTTAAGGCCATTAATCCTCGTTGTAGGACCGAGGGACATGAGTGATAGATCTATTCGGGTGTAGCGAGCCCCACTCCTGAGTCCGCTGAGTGGACCATGAGGTGACTATGTCTTAACGACGAAATCTGCTAGGTTTGAGTCTTCCTGCATCACTTCACACATATCAATGGCCTTGCAAACCATTGGTGATCTCTTTTTCCTTATTGCTACATACCAGGGACTTTCATACATACAAACATATTTCAAAGGTTTATTCATACACATATACACATGAACTCGCTCAACTTTTGTTGATTTTTCAAACTACATGTATTTCAGGGAACTAAACGGATCTGGCAGGTGTATGCATGTGTCTACAAGCTGCGTGCTAAATAAAGGATGTCGTCCGTGGTCGTATATTTTAAAAGATGTATCCTATTCCTGGACGGGATACATGTTTCTAAACTCAGGATTACTTAAAGTCTTTTGTTGAGTCCATGGGAACTCATTTGAACATGTTATGGTTTGTAACTAATTGGCGTCAATGTTTTCAAGACAATGGTATTATGGTATTTTCTAAACTTTATTAATGGATGAAAATCTTTTGGTTTTATCATATAGCATTGTTATGATTGATTGTTATGGTATTAAGAAGTCACACTAAATAACCACGCTTCCGCAAAAGTCAGGGTGTGATAGCTTGGAATCAGAGCCTCGATCATAGCGAACTAGGATTCTTTCTCGAGTCTAGACTATGATCATCAGGGCTCTCACGAAAATGTTTTCAAACATTTTTACATTGCATACACAAAACGTCCAGATCCAGGGAACAAACATTTTTACAAACTGAGGGAGGTACGCATTTCAAAATTTATGTTTATAATTCAGTCTTAGAGACTGAGAGAGGTTCAGTCTTAGAGACTGAGGGAGGTTCAGTCTTAGAGACTGAGGGAAGTTTGGTCTTAGAGACCAGGGAGTCAGTCTTAGAGACTGGGGAAAATTGGGATATACCAGGCTAGGATTCGAGTTTATGTCTCTTAAATGTCAACATATACACGTGTGATTTAGTTTATGAAGATTTTTCAATGCCGAGAACCTCGATCAGAGAGTAAAAAAGGCGTAAGGTTCACAATGGTGTAAAACTAAATTGGGATATACCAGGCTAGGATTCGAGTTACAAGAACAAGGGCCAAACCAACCACCCAAGAATGGAATCGTCGATCGATAACACATGACAACCTCCTGGAAGCAGCTTTTCTTGCCACCAGACCTTTCTCCATCAATTAGGAATCTGATGCCATCCCTAAACACATGTATGATTGAGTTTACTAAGATTTTTCAATGCCGAGAACCTCGATCAGAGAGTAAAAAAGGCGTAAGGTTCACAATGGGGTAAAACTAAAATGGGAAATACCGGGCTAGGATTCGAGTTACAGGAATAAGGGCCAAACCAACCAACCAAGGATGGAATCGTCGAGCGAAAACACTTGACAACCTCCCGGAAGTAGCTTTTCTTGCCACCAGACCTTTCTCCATCAATTAGGAATCTGATGCCGTCACTAAACACATTCCTAAAAACGTAGCCATTTTTTAGTGTTTATCTTTTGGTGTCTAATCCGCATATATATCACCATTGCTCTTGATTTTCTTGACTGTATATCTCTTAAATGTCAACATATACACATGTGATTTAGTTTACGAAGATTTTTAATTGTCAAGAACCTCGATCAGAGAGTAAAAAAGGCGTAAGGTTCACAATGGTGTAAAACTAAAATGGGATATACCGGGCTAGGATTCGAGTTACAGGAATAAGGGCGAAACCAACAACCCAATAATGGAATCGTCAAGCGAAAACACTTGACATCCTCCTGGAAGCAGCTTTTCTTGCCACCAGACCTTTCTCCATCAATTAGGAATCTAATACCGTCCCTAAACACATTCCTTAAATCGTAGCCATTTTTGAGTGTTTATTTTTTGGTGTCTAATCCGCATATATATCACTATTGACCTTGATTTTCTTGAATGTATATCTCTTAAATGTCAACATATACACGTGTGATTTAGTTTACGAAGATTTTTCAATGCCCAGAACCTCGATCAGAGAGTAAAAAAGGCGTAAGGTTCAGAATAGTGTAAAACAAAAATGAGATATACCGGGCTAGGAATCGAGTTACAGGAACAAGGCCAAACCAACCACCTAAGAATGGAATCATCGAGCGAAAACACTTCACAACCTCCTGGAAGTAGCTTTTCTTGCCACCAGATCTTTCTTAATCAATTAGGAATATGATACCGTTACTAAACACTTTCCTTAAATTGTAGCCATTTTTAGAGTCTTTATCTTTTGGTGTCTAATCTGTATATATATATCAACATTGCTCTTAATTTTCTTCACTTTATATCTCTTAAATGTCAACATATACACGTGTGATTTAGTTTACAAAGATTTTTCAATGCCGAGAACCTCGATCAGAGAGTAAAAAAGGCGTAAGGTTCAGAATGGTGTAAAACTAAAATGGGATATACAGGGCTAGGATTCGAGTTACAGGAACAAGGGCCAAACCAACCACCCAAGAATGGAATCGTCGAGCGAAAACACTACACAACCTCCTGGAAGCAGCTTTTCTTGCCACCATACCTTTCTCCATTAATTAGGAATCTGCTGCCATCACTAAACACATTCCTTAAATTGTAGCCATTTTTTGAGTGTTTATTTTTTGGTGTCTAATCTGCGTATATATCACCATTGCACTTGATTTTCTTAACTGTATATCTCTTAAATGTCAACATATACACGTGTGCTTTAGTTTACGAAGATCTTTCAATGCCGAGAACCTTGATCAGAGAGTAAAAAAGGCGTAAGGTTCACAATGGTGTAAAACTAAAATGGGATATACCAGGCTAGGATTCGATTTACAGGAACAAGGGCCAAACCAACAACCCAAGAATGGAATCCTCGAGCGAAAACACTTGACAACCTCCTGGAAGCAGCTTTTCTTGCCACCAGACCTTTCTCCATCAATTAGGAATCTGATGCCGTCACTAAACACATTCCTTAAAATGTAGCCATTTTTGAGTGTTTATCTTTTGGTGTCTAATCCGCATATATATCACAATTGCTCTGGATTTTCTTGACTGTATATCTCTTAAATGTCAACATATACACGTGTGATTTAGTTTACGAAGATTTTTCAATGCCGAGAACCTCGATTAGAGAGTAAAAAAGGCGTAAGGTTCATAATGGTGTAATACTAAAATGGGATATACCGGGCTAGGATTCGAGTTTTATGAACAAGGGCCAAACCAACCACCCAAGAATGGAATCGTCGAGCGAAAACACTTGACAACCTCCTGGAATCAGCTTTTCTTGCCACCAGACCTTTCTCCATCAATTAGGAATCTGATGCCGTCATTAAAACATTCCTTAAATTGTAGCCCTTTTTTGAGTGTTTATTTTTTGGTGTCTAATCCGCATATATATCACCACTGCTCTTAATTTTCTTGACTGTATATCTCTTAAATGTCAACATATACACGTGTGATTTAGTTTACGAAGATTTTTTAATGCCGAGAACCTCAATCAGAGAGTAAAAAAGGCTTAAGGTTCACAATGGTGTAAAACTAAAATGGGATATACCAGGCTAGGATTCGAGTTACAGGAACAAAGGCCAAACCAACAACCCAAGAATGGAATCATCGAGCGAAAACACTTGACAACCTCCTGGAAGTAGCTTTTCTTGCCACCAGACCTTTCCCCATCAATTAGGTATGTAATGTTGTCCCTAAACACATTTCTTAAATTGTAGCCATTTTTTGAGTGTTATTTTTTGGTGTCTAATGCGCATATATATCACCATTGCTCTTGATTTTCTTGACTGTATATCTCTTAAATGTCAACATATACACGTGTGATTTAGTTTACGAAGATTTTTCAATGCCGAGAACCTCGATCAGAGAGTAAAAAAGGCGTAAGGTTCAGAATGGTGTAAAACTAAAATGAGATATACCGGGCTTGGATTCGAGTTACAGGAACAAGGCTAAACCAACCACCCAAGAATGGAATCGTCGAGCGAAAACACTTGACAACCTCCTGGAAGCAGCTTTTCTTTCCACCAGACCTTTCTCCATCAATTAGGAATCTGATGCCGTCCCTAAACACATTCCTTAAATTGTAGCCATTTTTTGAGAGTTTATCTTTTGGTGTCTAATCCGCATATATATCACCATTGCTCTTGATTTTCTTGACTGTATATCTCTTAAATGTCAACATATACACATGTGATTTAGTTTACGAAGATTTTTAATTGCCGAGAACCTCGATCAGAGAGTAAAAAAGGCGTAAGGTTCACAATGGTGTAAAACTAAAATGGGATATACCGGGCTAGGATTCGAGTTACAGGAACAAGGGCCAAACCAACAACCCAATAATGGAATCGTCGAGCGAAAACACTTGACAACCTCCTGGAAGCAGATTTTCTTGCCAACAGACCTTTCTACATCAATTACGAATCTAATACCGTCCCTAAACACATTGCTTAAATCGTAGCCATTTTTTGAGTGTTTATTTTTTGGTGTCTAATCCGCATATTTATCACTATTGATCTTGATTTTCTTAACTGTATATCTCTTAAATGTCAACATATACAAGTGTGATTTAGTTTACGAAGATTTTTCAATGCTAAGAACCTCGATCAGAGAGTAAAAAAGGCGTAAGGTTCAGAATGGTGTAAAACAAAAATGAGATATACCGGGCTAGGAATCGAGTTACAGGAACAAGGCCAAACCAACCACCCAAGAATGGAATCGTCGAGCGAAAACACTTGACAACCTCCTGGAAGCAACTTTTCTTGCCACCAGACCTTTCTGGAGACACTACCTTTATGGTACAAAGTGCGTAGTGTTTACTGACCACAAAAGTCTCCAGCATATTTTCAATTAGAAAGAACTTAACATGAGGCAACGACGTAGGATTAAACTCCTAAACGACTACGATTGCGAAATTCGCTACCATCCTGGTAAGGCGAATGTCGTGGCTGACGCATTGAGTCGTAAGGAACGTGTCAAGCTTCACTGTGTTCAGGTTCGATCTGACATTCAAAACCGCATTTCTCAGGCTCAACATACTTGTGTTACACAAGACTTGATGGGTAAAGAATTACCGTGTCATACTAAACCTGAGGTTGAACTGAGAGACTTTGGGATATTCTATTTCATGGGCCGTTTTTGGGTCCCAAGTATAGACAATCTTCGCACCTTGCTAATGGATGAAGCTCACAAGTCTCGTTATTCTATTCATCCTGGTGCAGACAAAATGTATAAGGATCTTCGAACCCAGTATTGGTGGTCGGGTATGAAGAAAGACATTGCCTTATATGTTTCCAAATGCCTTACTTGTCTCAAGGTTAAGGCAGAACACCAACATCCCTCTGGATTATTGGAGCAACCAGAGATACCAGTTTGGAAATGGGAAAACATTGCTATGGATCTCATTACCAAGCTACCACGCACAAAAAAAGGTCATGACGCCATTTGGGTTGTTGTTGATCGTCTTACGAAGTCAGCACATTTCTTCCCGATCCGTGAGGATCTATCTGCTGACAAGCTTGCCAAGTTATATGTTGATGAGATTGTATCTCGACATGGTGTTCCTTTGAACATCATATCTGACAGAGATGCTCGATTTTCGTCTCGCTTTTGGAGAACCATGCAATCTGCCATGGGATCCCAACTTAATTTGAGCACAACATATCATCCGCAAACGGATGGTCAATCTGAGAGAACAATCCAGACACTGGAGGATATGCTTAGAGCATGTGTGATTGATTTTGGTGGTAGTTGGGATTCGCATCTACCATTGATCGAATTCTCCTACAACAATAGTTATCACTCTAGCATCAACATGGCTCCTTTCGAAGCTTTATACGGTTGAAAATGTCGTTCACCGGTCTGCTAGAATGAGATAGGTGAAGCTCAGCTTACTGGACCTGAACTCATTCTAGAGACTACAGATAAGGTCAAGAAGATTCGTGATAACCTTCAGACAGCTAGAAGCCGTCAAAAGAGTTACGCGGATCGACGACGCAAGCCCTTAGAATTTCAAGTCGGTGATCACGTCCTACTCAAGGTATCCCCTTGGAAAGGTGTGATCCGATTTGGAAAGAAAGGAAAACTTGCACCACGCTATGTTGGACCATTCAAGATCGTTGAAAGAATCAGAAAAGTAGCCTACAGATTAGAGCTACCTCCTGAACTTGGAAATGTTCATCCAACTTTCCACGTGTCCAATCTCAAAAAGTGTTTAGCTGATAAGAACCTCCACATACCACTTGATGAAATTCGTGTTGACAACACGATGCACTTCGTTGAGAAACCTGTGAAAATCATGGACCGTGTAGTCAAAAAGCTCAAACGCAAGCGCATTCCTATTGTCAAAGTTCGCTGGGAATCTAAACGTGGCCCAGAGTTTACTTGGGAACGTGAAGATCATATGAAAGCGAAGTATCCTCATCTATTCTCACAAGTTTCCTCTAAATAAATTTCGGGACGAAATTTCCTAAAGTAGGGGAGACTGTGACATCTGTGCCTGTGATATCATTTTTACAGACTCTGAACAATACAATATTAATAAAACAGTGTGTTTTGATCCCAATGTTTGTTATTTATGTTTGACATTTTGTGCGTTTTAGTTTTTGATCGATTTTGAACTCTATATCGCTTTCTGGGAAGTTATACGCGAACTGGTGCGTAAACGTAATCAGTTTAACGCGAAAAACACTCCAGAACAGTAGCATAAGCTTAAAATACCTTAAATAACCTTTACATAACTTAGAAATAAGTTTTGAAGGCTTTGGTATGACAAAAACAAGTTTATTCGCTCTCAGGGACTATTTACGTCAACTTGCAAAAGTCTGCCGTTTCGTAAGGAAACGTACAGTCCAGAACATGATCATAAGTTAAACATACCATATATAACCTGAACATGGCTTAGAAATAAGCTTTGATAGGTTCGGTGTGCGAAAACATGCTTATATGATCTTTCAGGGGCTAAAAGTGTCAAAAACGGCGTAAGTTTGCATTTTCGCGCATATCTTACGTTCTTGCCACATCTGGACATCCAAAATTTTTGTATACACTAAAATATTTTTATTTTAGTGATCGGCATGCAAAAATACCATTCGTCGCTTAATTTGGGTCGTTTTCGCGTCCGTTTGAGTTTCGTCGTAATTTAGCGAATAACGCGACCGTACGACCAAACGAGCCGACATCCTAGAATTTTCCGAGCATATTTTGAGTCCTCTAAACTTTATTGACCTTGTAGAGCCTTGAAAATTGTCACACCCCGACCGCGTAAAACAACAAATCGCGGCGGAAACATCGGGGCGTGTTGCAACAGAATAAATTGTTTCATAACCATGGCATACAAAGTTGTCTTTTATTTATAAACAAAGGTGTTTCATTGTTTCAAACAGGAAATTAAAGAGTTCAGAACATAATTAAACATAGTCTATCTTATTTGAAAGTCTCTAAGGCACAGGTCCGCCCTAGTATCATGATCAACATCCTATGGAAAAGCACCTGAAAACACATGTGAAAATAGGTACGTCAGCATAAAAATGCCTGTGAGATACATAGGTTTGTGAAAATAGGATTCATGACTTGTATTTGAGAAATGTTTAGTCATGAACCTTGTAATTTGCTTTGTCTTGTAAATCATTTGAATAACAATAAGATCAGATGATATGTATAAGTAAATGTCAGGTTAAATAAATAACCATGTAAAAATGAATTGTATAGAATAAACTGTTTTGTAAAACAATGTCTTATGAAAAGTATGTTATGTGTATAAAATGTAATATGTATCAAACTGAAATGATTCAAATAACGTTACGACATGTAATACCATACAAACACTTATATATAGGAAGTACCAGCGGCGTATCCACCATGCTTGTATCATATTACACACGCATCGTTACTTAATCACTTAATCAAACCAAACCAACCAATGTAAGAAGTCTATGTTTAAACCAATTGTCAAACATGTTATATGTCAAATGTAAATCATGTCAAATGTCTATGTCAAATATCCATGTCAAATGTCTATGTCAAATATCCATGTCAAATGTCTATGTCAAATATCCATGTCAAATGTCTATGTCAAATATCCATGTCAAATGTCTATGTCAAATGTCTTTGTGTAAAATGTCTATGTCAAAATGTCATGTATGGCAAGTGAAATGTCTCAACTAAACCATATGCACGAAAACAAAATATTGAAGTAAAACATGGTTTAAATCAATCTTATGTCTTTGTGGAAAAATGCATGCAAATATTTAATATGAACATTTATGCGGTATTGTGAAAATGCATACATCCAAGCCTTGCGACTGTGGTGATAAACCCTTTAAACAAATTAAAGGTCTATCTGTCTTATATCAACGAATTCGGTCATTCCTTTCTGTCCCCTTTCCCTGGGATGTCCGGAACGGGAGTTGTCAATTCCTATGGTACCACTACCTACTAACGAACGGCATGATCGGTGTTAATGAATGTATTGTCCCATGTAAACAAACCAAATGTCATACCAAAATGTAAGCATGTGAAAACAATGCACTAAGTATGTAATCAAATGAACATACATAGCGTGAGATGTCATGTAAAACAATGTACTAAGTAATGCACACAATGGGCACACCTAGCAGGAAATGTCATGTAAAACAATGTACTAAGTAATGCACACAATGGGCACACCTAGCAGGAAATGTCATGTAAAACAATGTACTAAGTAATGCACACAATGGGCACACCTAGCATAAAATGAAATGTAAAACGATGTACCAAGTAATGCACACAATGGGCACACCTAGCATGAAATGTAATGAAATTATGTACTATAATGTACTAACAAACATAATCGGTATATGATGTGAAAACAGGAAAGCATGAAAGTAACAAGTAGGCACATGTGTTTCACCCCAAAACAGTTTGGAAAACAGTAAAAGAGGGGTCTATGTACTCACTTGAGATTGCTCAGATGTCTAAAGATAACCACCAAGCAATGGTATAGATCTCGGAATCAAACGGCACCTAATATAGGTAACTATGTTAATAACCGGACCTATATCGGAAGACTGAGTAGCATTAGGGTTTGTAAACCAAATGAATGTAGGAACTCACGTGACATGGTTTAACAAAGCCTACATACTAAAAGAAACTTAACCTAAGTCTTATTGACCCGTTATGATCCGTTTAGGTAGCTTATGCTACTTTAACGCATCGTGCGCGTGAAACGCGTTCGGACCGCCTAACTAGTCCTATGACAAGTGTTATATGCCTAAACGTGTTACATAATCAGTTATGTGACAAAGGTTTAGGTTACATATGCTTAATTACCAATTATACATGAAAAGGGTATTCTGGTAATTTACCTAAGGCATATAAACTACCTATCATACAACTACTTAAACGATGTGACCATAGGGTATAACCTCGGAAGGTTATTCCCTACCTACTATGGTCACCTAATGTATTTGGTCGGATCCTAATGATCGACCAAACTGGGTCGGGTTCGAAGGTATAGGCGATTTATTAGATCGCCTACCCTACGACCCTAGACAACGTGGTAATCAGTAGGCATAGTCCCAAGGGACTATGACCATCGTGATTACAATCACGTTGCGAAGTTCTAACGAACTTCGCATTGACCATTACTGGTCAACGCTGAAAGTCAAACAAAGTTTGACTTTCTGACTCGAAAAGCAGTAAAAATAAGGAAAAGAACGAAAGAATACTTACGAAGGGTCCCCGAATGCTAATCTAGATTAAAATAGCTCAGGTATGAAACAACGGTTTCAACTTAGAGCATTCATAATCAGATTCTTGTAAGTAATGAGGGTGGGGGTGATGGGGTATATATAGTTTTCGGTGAACCGTTGAGATCGTTTCATGGAAAACGTGCCATGATCCAAGCCGTACATGTGTTGGAAGCTTATGGTAGCTTAAATTGGTCCTTATCAGCTGAAATGTCAAGTGGTGAGTGTGTGGTTGTGTTTAAAACAGCTGGAACATGCTGACTGTTAAGTCTGATCTGTTCTGCAGGTTGCTTTACGGACCTCAAGGCTGCCAATGTTGAGGTCCGTAAGCTTACTTTGGCAGAATTACAGTTTTGGTCCCTGCAGCCCTAAAACTTGCTTTTCGATGCATTTTTGACACGTTTAAGGCCCGTTAACCCCATTTCAAAGCTCTAAAATGAAGTTAAAGTATAGGGAGCTTAAAATATGTTCAAAAATATCTCGGATGTCGGTTCGTTTGGCCGTACGGTCGCGATGTTCGGTTAATTACGACGGAATGCGCACAAGCGCGAAAAACGATCCAAATGACGCGACGAATGGATTTTTCTTATGGCGAACACTAAAATATAATATAGTCATGCTCACATAAATTTTTGGATGTCCGGATGTATTCAGAACGTAAGTTATGCGCGAAAATGCAAACTTGTGCACTTTTTGACACTTTTAGTCCCTGAATGTCCCAAAAGTTTATTTTAGAACACCGAACCCCTCAAAGCCTATTTCTAAGCTATGTAAAGGATATTTAAGGTGTGTTTAACTTATGGTCATGTTCCGGAATATTCGTTACAGTTCAGATTGGCATACTTTCGTAGTTTGTCAAGTTTAGTCCCTGTAAGCGAATTAACTTGTTTTTGCCATACCAAAGCCTTCAAAACTTATTTCTAAGTTATGTAAAGGTTATTTAAGGTATGTTGAGTATATGTTGATGTTCCGGAGTATTTCTCGCATTAAACTGAGTACGTTTATGCACTAGTTTGCGTATAACTCTCCAGAAAGTGAGGTAGAGTTTGAAATTGGATAAAAGTCAAAACATGAAAAA
The DNA here is from genome assembly GCA_030545235.1 of Helianthus tuberosus. NCBI lineage: Eukaryota > Viridiplantae > Streptophyta > Magnoliopsida > Asterales > Asteraceae > Helianthus > Helianthus tuberosus. The sequence goes on along the minus strand of CM060418.1, from coordinate 83,192,757 downwards.
TGTAGAACATAACAAAACAAACATTGTGATCAAATAACATTGTTTTATTGATAACAGAACTGTTCATAGTGATTACAAGCACAGTTGTTACAAAAATGGCTTAACAGGGGACAAAAGGGGCTGAAATGAGCTTAAACCAAGTGCATGGGCCTGAACTGTAAATTATCAAACTTTTGCTGAACTGGGGAGCCCACACGGGCTGCGTAAGCCTACCCCATATGCTTACGCAGGCCGCCTGAATAGCCCAACGACCAGATTATCATTTTCAGCATTCTGTTTGATCTTTGGGGGCTGTTTATGCAATTTTCTGGTCTGTTGAGCAAGTTTAAGTGTTCTCCAAGGTCTCTAATCAGTTCCTAACACATGTGTGGCTATGATTTAATCCTTGTTGGCCACACAAACACTTGGAATGATCTTGTGATCCCATGATCACTATAAATAGCAAGGCCATTCACTTGATTCTTTGCTCATTCCTCTCTTATCTCTTTTCTAATCTGATTTGGGAGCTCTCTCAAGTGATTGGAACTTCCTCTCTGGTTTTCTTATATTATTTCTTCAAGCTTTGGACTCTTGTATGTTTTCTTTCATGCTTTTTCTTAATGTTAGTGCAGAAAGTCAAACAGTTTGGCCAACAGTTTGACTTTCGGTTTTGACCATCAATTGGTCAAGTCAAAGTTCAATTGAACTTTGCAACGTGATTGTAATCACGATGGTTATAATCCTTAGCGATTATACCTACTGATTACCACGTTAACTAGTTGTAGTGACGAGTCAAAGTTTCGGTCAAAATGCGTTTTAGCACGCATTTTGAAACGGAACTACTTTTAGGTATGTGACACCTGTGTCACTTCAACCATCAAACAAATGCCAAACCAATGAAATATTTTATTTCATACTTGGGATTTGTAAAAATATGTGTATCGTTTACACATATCAACTCTTGTTCGATTTCAAGCTTTAAATCGCTTTCTGGAGGGTTATACGCGCACTAATGCGTAAATATAACCAGTTTAATGCAACGAACACTCCGGAATAGTGAAATACGCTTAACATACCTTAAGTAACCTTTACATAACTTAGAAATAAGTTTTGAAGGCTTTGGTATGGCAAAATCTAGTTTATTCGCTTACAGGGACTAAATTTGACAAACTGCGAAAGTATGCCGATTTAAACTGTAACGAACATTCTGTAACATGACCATAAGTTAAACATACCATAAATATCCTTTATATAGCTTAGAAATAAGCTTTGAGGGGTTCGGTGTGCTAAAATTAACTTTTGGGTCATTCAGGGACTAAAAGTGTCAAAAAGTGCACAAGTTTGCACTTTCGCGCATAACTTACGTTCTGAATACATACGGACATCCAAAAATTTATGTAAGCACTAAAACATTTTATTTTAGTGTTTGGCATAAGAAAAATCCATTCGTCGCGTCATTTGGATCGTTTTTCGTGCTTATGCGCATTCCGTCGTAATTAAGCGAACATCGCGATCGTACGGCCAAACGAACCGACATCCGACATATTTTTGAGCATGTTTTGAGTTCCCAATACTTTAACTTCATTTTAGAGCCTTGAAATGAGGTTAACGGGGTTCAAACGCATCGAAAATAGCTTAAACGGGCTGCAGGGACCATTTCTGCCATTTTTGAAACTTAGCTGAAACTGGTAGGCAGTGGCGTAGCGCGAGCACTAAGGCCTTTACCAGTGGCGCTACGCGACTGCCTTGTCTGGACAGAAACTTTGCAGAAACATCGAATTGGGTCCATTCCACTTTCGCACATGGTTTTGGGCAATACCATGGGCTCAAATAGTTTTCTAAAACCAGGGTTTTGAGGTGGAGGGTTGAGATTGAATCACGGTTTCCGAGGAACGATCTTAACGGCTCTACGAATCCTATAAATACCCCACCCCACTTCTTGCATAAACCACTAGAATCTTGATTTGAGAAGCTCTAAGTTGAAACCATTGTTTCATACCTGAGCTACTTGGATCGAGGTTAGCATTCGGGGACCCTTCGTAAGTATTCCTTCGTTCTTTTATTGCTTTTCGAGTCTGAAAGTCAAACTTTGTTTGACTTTCTGCGTTGACCAGTTGTCTAGGGTCGTAGGGTAAGCGATCTAATAAATCGCTTATACCTTCGAACCCGACCCATTTGGTCGATCATTAGGATCCGACCAAATACATTAGGTGACCATAGTAGGTAGGGAATAACCTTCCGAGGTTATACCCTATGGTCACATCGTTTGAGTAGTTGTATGATAGGTAGTTTATATGCCTTAGGTAAATTACCAGAATACCCTTTTCATGTATAATTGGTAATTAAGCATATGTAACCTAAACTTTTGTCACATAACTGATTATGTAACATGTTTAGGCATATAACACTTGTCATAGGACTAGTTAGACGGTCCGAACGCGTTTCACGCGAACGACGCGTTAAAGTAGCATAAGTTACCTAAACGGGTCGTAATGGGTTGAAAACGCTTAGGTTAGGTTTCATTTAGCATGAAGGCTTTGTTAAACCATATGACACGAGTCTCTATACTCGTTTGGTTTACGAAGCCTCATTCTATCCAATCATCCGATTTAGGCCGGTTATTAACATAGTTACCTATATTAGGTGCCGTTTGATATCCGCGATCTCTAGCATTGTTTGTTTGTTACTCAAGGACTACTAAGCAATCACAAGTGAGTACATAGACCCCTCTTTTACTGTTTTCCAAACGTTTTGGGGTGGAACACATGTGCCTACTTGTTACTTTCATGCTTTCCTGTTTTCACATCATATACTTGCTATGTTTATTAGTACATTTATAGTACATGATTTCAATACATTTTATGCTATGTATGTCCATTTAGTGCATATTTAGTACATTGTTTTACATTACAATTTGTTGCATATACTCATCCAGCATATGAACACATTATATTACATTTTGAACCGTTTATAACTATTTGACTATGTGAACCGTTGTAAACATTTGACTATGTGAACCGTTTGTATCTGTGAACCGTTTGTATCTGTGAACCGTTTGTATCTGTGAACCATTTGTATCTGTGAACCGTTTGTATCTGTGAACCGTGTGAACCGTATTTGACCATACATAAACATTTCTACAATTGTTAAACATTACATCTTGTTAGTTTGGTTTGAGTAAGTGATTTAAGTAACGAGTCGTGTGTAATATAATACAAGCATGGTGGATACGCCGCTGGTACTTCCTATATATAAGTGTTTGTATGGTATTACATATCGTAGCGTTAATTAAATCATTTCAGTTTGAGACATATAACATTTTATACAAATAACATACTTTTCACAATACATTGTTTTACAAGCAACTTATGTTATACAAACTCATTTTACAATGGTTATTCATTTAACCATACATTATTCTCTTATTTATACATATCATCTGATCTTATCGTTTTTCAAATGATTTACAAAACAAAGCAAATTACAAGGTTCATGACTAAACATTTTCTCAAACATAAGTCATGAAACCTATTTTCACAAAACCTATGTATCTCACAGGCATTTTTATGCTGACGTACCTATTTTCACATGTGTTTTTTAGGAGCTGTTGCATAAGATGATCAAGATACACATAGGCAGACTTGGGCTTTAGTGACAATAAAAGATGCAAGACTAGTTAATTATGTTGTATTTCTTTGTTTGTTAAGACATTGTAACACTTTTAATCAATAAAACGAAACTTCAATTGCCATGGATTTGAAACAATTAATTCTGTTACAACACTCCCCGATGTTTCCGCCACGTTTTGTATGTTCTACGTGGTCGGGGTGTGACAGAAAAGATGGTATCAGAGCCAATAGTTATAGGGAATTAGGTTATTAGTAATGCTTTGACCTAGTCTATAACCTTCTTAGGACCCTAACGCGAGTTTACTTGCGTTTAGTCATAAAACAATACCGTCACCTATCCTTAGGCGACGACCACAACAAGAACATAAATTTCAAAACCGCTTTGAAAACTAATCATCTGTTCTAGGATGATTGATTACTAGGTTTTGAACCCTCTATTGTAAGGTTTTGAACCCTCTGTTATATGGTTTTGAACCCCTTTGAGTTTTCAAAATCTCGTCAAGGTTCTGGGTTTTAAATAATGTGAACACATGCAAACTGGAAGGGTGAATGCCTGTATTCTGGGTTTTCTGTCTAGGCAAGCACTTCGTATACATCTCATCAGACGCGAGACCAGTTGTGCTTACCTGGGAATTCTTGGGATGAGTGTTCACTTATAGGCGAGCATGTCTTCGCGATACATTATTTTTTACCCATTTACTTTGATTAGCCACTGTGTGTCGTTTGTTTACCTTGTGGTAACAAACAAATGACCACTATCCTTGCTTTCATCAGGTTTGTTTCATCTCATTCTTTTCGTCTAATTCTCTCACTCGTTTCCTTTCATGTTTCCTCTTTTAGAATGCCTCCTCGACGCGAAAGCCAGATAGCGACTGCCGAATTGGCAGAAATCATTGCGCAGCAAATGGCTACTCAATTCCCAAACCTCTTTGCTCAATGGAATCAAGCCAACAACAACAACAATGGTCCATGCAATTTCAAGAGTTTTAACTCGGCGAAACCACTCAAGTTTAGTGGTTCTGAGGGAGCGACTGGGCTTCTGTAATGGTTCGAGAGCATTGAGAATACTTTCCGCCACGTGCAGTGTCCTGACAATCGCAAGGTCGAGTTTGCTTCGGGTGTGTTCCAGAAGAGAGCCCTTACGTGGTGGAACGGGGTTATGAGAGATCGTGGTGCAGAAGTTGCTCTAGCACAGACATGGGCTGAACTTAGGGCCCTTATGATGAAGGAATTCTGTCCTCGTCATGAGATCAGGGCCTTGGAAAGGGAATTCGACAATCTTGAGCAAGACAGCGGTGAGCATCGAGCCTACACGGACCGTTATGAGGAGTTGAGTCTGTTATGCCCAAACATGGTCACGCCTTTGGATAAGGCAATAGAAAAGTACATTGATGGCCTCCCTGACTCAATACAAGACATTGTGACTGGCAGCAACCCTACTACAGTTAGACAGGCCATTGAGCTATCTGCAACCTTGACTGAATCAAAGATCAGGAAAGGTAAACTTTTCCGAAAAGGTGACAAGAAACCGGTCGAGGAATCGAACCCAATCGAGGAATCAAAGACCATGGATGAACAGATTGGATCCCCTAAAAAGTCAAAGAAGCGAAAGGCTTCTCAGAACTTCGCCATGGTTACTCACAATGATCAAGCCGTCCCCAACCAACCAGCTCAACCCCCTGCTAGGAAGCCATATAATGGAACTGCACCCTTGTGCAACCAATGTAGCCTCCATCATCATGCCAATGTAAAGTGCCGCAAATGCCAAACTTGTGGGCTTATAGGCCATACAGCAAGTGTCTGCCCAGCTGCAGCTGCACCAAACCAAGCTGGCAACAATACCGCTCAAGGTCGTTTTCTACCAGGTTCTTGCTTCAGCTGTGGCGAGATGGGTCATTTCCGAAGAAATTGCCCAAAACTTGCTAATGCAAATCCAGCACAGGGATGAGCATCTGACCGAATGGAAGACAACGCTGTTTAGAAATAATCAATCCTTATGTATTATTTTCTTTAGTTGTCAAGGTCCAAGAAACAGTTGTTATCGTTGTTTATAAATAAATCTTTTATATACATTGCAATGTATTTATGTGGTTGCATGTATAAACAATATATCTCTTACAATACCGACAATCAAGGAACCGTATTCCTTGAAGAACAAACTACCCCCAAAATTTTTTCCCACTTTATGATCTCTTGCATTTTCCACGAAATTCCTAAGTACCCGTTTATTCTAAGGAAACGAAGTACAAGGCGCAAGTTACAACACTGGACGAATACCCAAAGTACCACTATAAATCCTTAATAGGGTACCTAAGGGTATTTCCGTAAATCCTAAAATTTTTGTATTCCTTAATTCGACTATTACGTTTCTTTGAAAACAAAATCGAATTTTTTTAGATCTTCCTATCTCTTCAGATAGATCCCAGAGGACATTGAAGTCCATCGACTGGTTTCCATATTCCGTTCTCAATCGCTAACAAATTAATAACAAATTAATAACCAAGTTAAACAACTATGTGATTATGTGCTTATGAACATTACAAGACAAACTGTGCGGACTATGCAAGGAATTACGTAATTATGGATGCATACATAATTATGGAATTTAGTGCACAGAAACCACAGCGAGCTTTGTCATGTGCCTAGAAGTTAATTATATTCATTTCCATTCCTGAGGAAGCACCCGTTGAAAATGACTCTGTTTGTTCATTTTCGTTTCTAAAGATTTGTCCGTTGAGGAAATGAATATCCGTTTGTTTCTTCTATTCATTTCCATTTCTGATGAAGCACCCGTTGAAAATGACTCCGTTTGTTCATTTTCGTTTCTAAAGATTTGTCCGTTGAGGAAATGAATATCCGTTTGTTTCTTCTATTCATTTCCATTTCTGATGAAGCACCCGTTGAAAATGACTCTGTTTGTTCATTTTCGTTTCTAAAGATTTGTCCGTTGAGGAAATGAATATCCGTTTGTTTCTTCTATTCATTTCCATTTCTGATGAAGCACCCGTTGAAAATGACTCCGTTTGTTCATTTTCGTTTCTAAAGATTTGTCCGTTGAGGAAATGAATATCCGTTTGTTTCTCCTTTTCATTTCCATTTCTGATGAAGCACCCGTTGAAAATGACTCAGTAAGTTCATTTTAAGTTTCTGAAGATTTCCCGTTGAGGAAATGAATCCCCGTTTGTTTATTCCTTCATTTCCGCTTCTGAAGAATACTCATTGAGGAAAATGACTCCGTCTGTTCATTTTCGTTCTGAAGAATGTCCGTTAAGGAAATGAAAGGATTATGCCTTACATATCTCTGGTGATTATTTGACACAAAGTCACAAATAGACTCCTACGAATAAATTTCGGGACGAAATTTCCTAAAGTAGGGGAGACTGTGACACCTGTGTCACTTCAACCATCAAACAAATGCCAAACCAATGAAATATTGTATTTCATACTTGGGATTTGTAAAAATATGTGTATCGTTTACACATATCAACTCTTGTTCGATTTCAAGCATTAAATCGCTTTCTTGAGGGTTATACGCGCACTAATGCGTAAATATAACCAGTTTAATGCAACGAACACTCCAGAATAGTGAAATAGGCTTAAAATACCTTAAGTAACCTTTACATAACTTAGAAATAAGTTTTGAAGGCTTTGGTATGGCAAAATCTAGTTTATTCGCTTACAGGGACTAAATTTGACAAACTGCGAAAGTATGCCGATTTAAACTGTAACGAACATTCCGGAACATGACCATAAGTTAAACATACCATAAATATCCTTTATATAGCTTAGAAATAAGCTTTGAGGGGTTCGGTGTGCTAAAATAAACTTTTGGGTCATTCAGGGACTAAAAGTGTCAAAAAGTGCACAAGTTTGCACTTTCGCGCATAACTTACGTTCTGAATACATCCGGACATCCAAAAATTTATGTAAGCACTAAAACATTTTATTTTAGTGTTTGGCATAAGAAAAATCCATTCGTCGCGTCATTTGGATCGTTTTTCGCGCTTATGCGCATTCCGTCGTAATTAAGCGAACATCGCGATCGTACGGCCAAACGAACCAACATCCGACATATTTTTGAGCATGTTTTGAGTTCCCAATACTTTAACTTCATTTTAGAGCCTTGAAATGAGGTTAACGGGGTTCAAACGCATCGAAAATAGCTTAGACGGGCTGCAGGGACCATTTCTGCCATTTTTGAAACTTAGCTGAAACTGGTAGGCAGTGGCGTAGCGCGAGCACTAAGGCCTTTACCAGTGGCGCTACGCGACTGCCTTGTCTGGACAGAAACTTTGCAGAAACATCGAATCGGGTCCATTCCACTTTCGCACATGGTTTTGGGCAATACCATGGGCTCAAATAGTTTTCTAAAACCAGGATTTTGAGGTGGAGGGTTGAGATTGAATCACGGTTTCCGAGGAACGATCTTAACGGCTCTACGAATCCTATAAATACCCCACCCCACTTCTTGCATAAACCACTAGAATCTTGATTTGAGAAGCTCTAAGTTGAAACCATTGTTTCATACCTGAGCTACTTGGATCGAGGTTAGCATTCGGGGACCCTTCGTAAGTATTCCTTCGTTCTTTTATTGCTTTTCGAGTCTGAAAGTCAAACTTTGTTTGACTTTCCGCGTTGACCAGTTTATGGTCAATGCGAAGTTCGTTTGAACTTCGCAACGTGAGTGTAATCACGTTGGTTATAGTCCCTTCGGACTATGCCTACTGATTACCACGTTGTCTAGGGTCGTAGGGTAAGCGATCTAATAAATCGCTTATACCTTCGAACCCGACCCATTTGGTCGATCATTAGGATCCAACCAAATACATTAGGTGACCATAGTAGGTAGGGAATAACCTTCCGAGGTTATACCCTATGGTCACATCGTTTGAGTAGTTGTATGATAGGTAGTTTATATGCCTTAGGTAAATTACCAGAATACCTTTTTCATGTATAATTGGTAATTAAGCATATGTAACCTAAACTTTTGTCACATAACTGATTATGTAACATGTTTAGGCATATAACACTTGTCATAGGACTAGTTAGACGGTCCGAACGCGTTTCACGCGAACGACGCGTTAAAGTAGCATAAGCTACCTAAACGGGTCGTAATGGGTCGAAAACGCTTAGGTTAGGTTTCATTTAGCATGAAGGCTTTGTTAAACCATATGACACGAGTCTCTATACTCGTTTGGTTTACGAACCCTCATTCTATCCAATCATCCGATTTAGGTCCGATTATTAACATAGTTACCTATATTAGGTGCCGTTTGATATCCGCGATCTCTAGCATTGTTTGGTTGTTACTCAAGGACTACTAAGCAATCTCAAGTGAGTACATAGACCCCTCTTTTACTGTTTTCCAAACGTTTTGGGGTGGAACACATGTGCCTACTTGTTACTTTCATGCTTTCCTGTTTTCACATCATATACTTGCTATGTTTATTAGTACATTTATAGTACATGATTTCAATACATTTTATGCTATGTATGTCCATTTAGTGCATATTTAGTACATTGTTTTACATTACAATTTGTTGCATATACTCATCCAGCATATGAACACATTATATTACATTTTGAACCGTTTATAACTATTTGACTATGTGAACCGTTGTAAACATTTGACTATGTGAACCGTTTGTATTTGTGAACCGTTTGTATCTGTGAACCGTTTGTATCTGTGAACCGTTTGTATCTGTGAACCATTTGTATCTGTGAACCGTTTGTATCTGTGAACCGTGTGAACCGTATTTGACCATACATAAACATTTCTACAATTGTTAAACATTACATCTTGTTAGTTTGGTTTGAGTAAGTGATTTAAGTAACGAGGCGTGTGTAATATGATACAAGCATGGTGGATACGCCGCTGGTACTTCCTATATATAAGTGTTTGTATGGTATTACATATCGTAGCGTTAATTAAATCATTTCAGTTTGAGACATATAACATTTTATACAAATAACATACTTTTCACAATACATTGTTTTACAAGCAACTTATCTTATACAAACTCATTTTACAATGGTTATTCATTTAACCATACATTATTCTCTTATTTATACATATCATCTGATCTTATCGTTTTTCAAATGATTTACAAAACAAAGCAAATTACAAGGTTCATGACTAAACATTTTCTCAAACATAAGTCATGAAACCTATTTTCACAAAACCTATGTATCTCACAGGCATTTTTATACTGACGTACCTATTTTCACATGTGTTTTTCAGGAGCTGTTGCATAAGATGATCAAGATACACATAGGCAGACTTGGGCTTTAGTGACAATAAAAGATGCAAGACTAGTTAATTATGTTGTATTTCTTTGTTTGTTAAGACATTGTAACACTTTTAATCAATAAAATGAAACTTCAATTGCCATGGATTTGAAACAATTAATTTTGTTACAACACTCCCCGATGTTTCCGCCACGTTTTGTATGTTCTACGTGGTCGGGGTGTGACAAGGTACCAAAACACTTTGTTTTGATACCAAATCAGTTTTCTAAGTATGTTAAACATGTTTTGACATGTTTAACTCGTCACTATTAGTTTAGTGCTTGTTTAGGGTCGTAAGTTAAGCGGTCAAGACAACGGCTTAGACTTTCGAACCCGACCCGTTTGGTCGATCATTAGGATCCGACCAAGCTTGCTTAGTGATCATAGTTGTATAGGGAATAACCTCTGAGGTTATACCTTATGATCACATAGGATTGGTTAGTCATTTGCTAGTTAGCTTGTATGCCCATAGGAAATGACCAAAACGCCCTTTTGAAGCATAAAACCATATTGTGCATATGTGAACATGTTTTTGACATATAATCTGATCTAGTAACATGTTTAGGGATAATTGGGCATATAATACTTGACATAGCTTATAGATAACCATCCGAACATAGTTTTGCGCAAACGACACATTATAGTAGCTTATACTCCCTTAATGGGTCGAAACGGGTCAAAAGCACTTAGGTAGACTTTCAAATCAGAATGTTAGCTCTATTAAATCATACCATATGAGTTCAAATACTCATTTGATTTATAGAACATCATTCTATCCTATCTCCCGGTTTAGGATCTGATTATTAACATAGTTACCTATACTAGGTGCCTTGTTGATTCCGTGATACTTGGAGCTTAATTTGGTCTTATTCTCAAGACTAATAAGCAATCACAAGTGAGTACATAGTTCCCCTCTTTTACCGTCTTCAAATATTTTGGGGTGATTCACATGTACATACGTGTTACTTTCGTGCATTTCATGCTTTTATGACATATACATGCTAGTTTCACCTTGTACATATCTAGTACATGTTTTCATTATGTTTTGCTATGTATGATAAGCATGCTAGCACATTGATTTATTACACATTTGTTACATATGTTTACTTAGCATATGTACACATTGTTTTACATGAACATTTCTACTAGGCATGTTTACTTAGCATTCCTAGTACATGGTTTTCATAGCATGCTTACATTGGTTATGACATTTGGTGTGTTAAATCGGGACAATAATACATTCATTAACATTGATCACGCCACTCGGTAGTATGTAATGGTACCATAGGACTTGACAAATCCCGTTTCCGACTTCCTAGGTTTGTTTGGAAGTTGGGAATGACAGAATCCGATGTACATAACTTAGATAAACCTTTAATTTGTTTAAAGGTTTGTCGCCACAGTCGCAAGGCTTGAATGTATGCGATTAACATTACTGCATAAATGTTTGTAATCATAAAGCATTGTTTTCTACAAAACATAACATTTGATTTAAACTTAGGTTTATTCAAACACTTTGTTTTGTACATTTTACTATGGGGTTGAGTAATTTCTAGTTATTCACCATACATGATACAGTTTTCACATTGACAACATCACATAGTTGAGTAAATACTTTTTACTTGCTATGCATTTCATTTTATTATACATGATACATTTTACACATGACATTGAACATGGTTTACACATAAACATTTTGACATTAAACAAGACATTTTGGTTGGTTATTGATAAGTGACTTATGTAACGGGGCTATGTGTTATATGATAAAAGCATGGTGGATACGCCGCTGGTACTTCCTATATATAAGTGCTTTTATTGTATTATGCATTGTTGCGTTATCTAAACCACTTGATAGAAACATGAAACATTTTATTCAAAGACACGACATTGTTTTACAAATTACACATTTTATACAAATTCATTTAACAATGCATTCTCCTTTCATTATCATTTGATTTTCATATCGATTTTCATATGATTTCATAAAGGAAAACATTTTTACAAGGTTCATGACTATATTTTGTAAAACACTTCTTTTAAACTACTAGTCATGAATCTGCATAAACAAAACCTATGTATCTCACATGCATTTTTATGCTGACGTACCTATTTTTACATGTGTTTTAGGTGCTAATGCATGATGATGTTTGTGCTTCACTTAGGCAGACTCGGGCCTTAGTGACTTAAAAGACAATTAATATGATATGTTTTATTTAAATTCCAAGACAATGTAAACTTCAATTTTAATAATACAAAACTTTAATTGCCATGGTTGTTGAAACAATAATTATGTCGCCTCACTCCCCGGCGTTTCCGCCGCGGTGTGTTTTTTTACGCGGCCGGGGTGTGACAGAAGAGTTGGTATCAGAGCCAATGGTTATAGGGAATTAGGTTATTAGTAATGCTTTGACCTAGACTATAACTTTCTAGGACCCTAACACAAGTTTACTTGTGTTTAGATCTTAAAACAATACACGTCACCTATCCTTAGGTGATTACCAAAATATGAACACAACATTCCAAAATGATTTTGAAATCAATCATCTATCCTTAGATGATTTCTTTTGGCTTAATGCCTTCCAAATTTTCAAAATCTCGTCAAAGTTTGGGTCTAAATAATGTGAACACGTGCAAACTGGATGTGACAACCCGCGCTCTCGACCCTAGTCGTCAAGAGAAGAATATTTTATTGTTATTCTTATTCTTATTATTATTAATTTTTTTAATAATAATAACCGCGTCAAGTAAAACGTGGCATTTATCTAATAACCTAAACCGAGCGTGGTTACTTTAAATATATATATACATGTCTGTCGTTATGGTAAATATTAATAAAGCGAGGCAGTTCGTTACACATAATATTTTACGGGTTCGTACATGGCCAAGCCCAACACAAATCCTTTGGACATAAACCCTACTATATATATATATATATATATATATATTAATCTTTCATTAACCTAAAACTAAAACCCTTACTCACCACATTCAGCCGACACCTCCCACCCCTCTCCCTCAACTCCGGCCGTCGGAGTAAATGTTGGCGACAGCTCTGGCCAGCTCCGGCCTCAGTAAAATAGCCGACCACTTCAAAAACCCCTTCATCTCACGTCTCCGGTCCGACACACACCTCCACCTCCCACCTCTCGCTGTAGCGGCGAGATTATTCTCCGATAATCAAGACCCCAACCCCGTTCCTGCTTAAACCTACCTCCGATACCCTCCTTGTGCCATCCTACACACGCAACTCTCAGAATCAGATAGAGAAAGAAGAGTAACCCGAGAGACAGAAACACCGGCGATGGCGTCGCCGCTATGGCGGCGGTGACGGGTTTTGATGTGACAGTAGTGCTTCTCGACGAAACGTTACGGTAGACGGGACGGTGCTGCTGTTGACGTTGATGATGATGATGATGTTGGTCGACCTGGTGGACTCAGATGGTGGACTGCGGTGACGGGAGAGCCCCTTGGCTTTCCGATCTGAATCGAACACCGAAAACGACCAACCTAGGTTTGGCTCCGATCTGGGTTTTGCTACTTTGGCTTTTATTCTTTGTCTGATGATTAATGCAAGAGTATTGGTTGTGCAAATGATGAATTGTATTTGATATAATTGGCTGCATTCTATGTTGAATTAGAGTTTTGTTATTTACTAGGGATGATAATGTAACTATATGTTAGGAATATTGTGTGTGCAAACTGTTTGTATATGCAATTGTTAGCTGTTGGTGTAATAAGGGAAATTATGCATATATGTGTTGTTATGTTCTCTTCTTATTTCATATCAGATGTTCATTTGATTGTGCAAAAGTATGAGTATTTGTTTTACCAGTTGTTATTTCAAGATATTAGGGCGTTTGGCATTTTGTTTCGGATTGCATATGATGGGACGTTGAAATGTATGTAACCGTTGATAAGCTGAATTTTGTTAGTTGATTTAAAATAGGGATTTTATGTATTTGCATCATGACTTTGAATAACAAATACAAACGGATTGTTGTTTATTGATAGATATTAATTACGAGGATTTGGAAGGCAATGTATGCTCGGTATTTTTTTTAGATAATTGATTTTTGGATATATGATTTATAATAATTGCATTTTTTTATGATTGAGTTAAACCGCATGCTACACTCGCACACTTCAGCTATCGCACAAAGGATGACCGCAAATAACAATATTTGAAGTGTTATAATAGCATGAAACTTTGTCATAAAGTTTACTAGCTTTACATGTTGTACTTGGTGCTTAAAAAGTTGTAAAATACGTGAAATCATATGATTTATGTGACTTACACAAAAAGTGCACTAATCTTATTATAGCCATCATTTTAATCAGTAAATAACATGGATTATGTTAAAATATCAAGTCCTTACGATTTGGGATGGTTATGGTAACTTTGATGCAAAACTATGCGGTAAAACGGTTAAAAATCGGCTTTTCGAATGATTTTTATGAAACTGTTTTAGATCAGTAAGTAAACTGATATATTTAGTATAAAAATAAGTATTTTAACTTATATTAAGTTTACTTGGTGTTTGGTTGGTCATACGTGACTTCTGACGCCCGAAAACGTTACCAAATCACTAAAATACGCATTTTACAATGTACACTAGCATGGGTTATTTATGGGTGAACCTTATGTGTTAAAATGTGCTATGTGATTTAGATATGTTTATATGATAATATCTTAAGTGTTGACATGATAGCGGGAATTTAGATTATGCATGTACACTTGTGCGCTTAAAGCTGTAGAATGGGTAAAATCGCGTTAAATGTGTAACTTGTTTGTCGAGCATGAAAATTGATACATAGGCTAACTTGATAAGTTATTTCATGTATACGTGCTTTAAAAATGATAGAATGAATAAGTTAACGAGATTTCGTGTGTTATGATATTAAGTATATGTTCACGTTTATGTATATATATATTATGACGTGCAAATCGTAGATATATTACGTATAAACGGCAGTGTTAATGGATTTACATGATAAGGGTCACCAATAAAATCGTTCAAGTCGCAAAATCTTAAAAATATATATATATACATGAACTCATATATATATATTAATGTGCCAACATAATAAAAAATGACTTTTTGAGAAAACTTCAAAGTTATGTGAAAATTCTAAGATTTAGAGAAACTTAGGAATTTTATGATATATTGATTGATAAATCGTTCCTACATATATTAGGACGTATAGAAATCAATTTATGGGATTGCGCTATTTATAATACGCACCCAAAGGTGAGTGTCACTAAACCCCCTCTTTTTACTGTTTAGTATATGTTTTGGGGGAAGAACACGCCTTA
The DNA here is from genome assembly GCA_030545235.1 of Helianthus tuberosus. Classification (NCBI taxonomy): domain Eukaryota; kingdom Viridiplantae; phylum Streptophyta; class Magnoliopsida; order Asterales; family Asteraceae; genus Helianthus; species Helianthus tuberosus. Next base: position 83,177,544 of record CM060418.1, on the reverse strand, counting down.
AAAGGTTTAAAGATGTTTTTGAATAAAACGTACCTTTGATATATAAAACGTATGTTTTCATGGAAAATATATGGATTTGTTAAATATATATATGTTTCGGGTAGAAACGATTTTTGTGAATAAATATGTTTCTGGGAGAAACGGGGATTATTACGGTGTTTTAGAGAAAACGACCGTGTTGATTTAAAATTGCTTAAATCTAAAGTTGGGACGAATTCGCTTGATCTCAAGAGAATAAGTATCGGATTATAGGCTTATATTTCGTTGGGTACTTTGAGGAATTCGTACAATGTGATATATTAAATTTATCAATATTAGTAGGATATATATATTGTTCATGAGGCAGGCATTATAGATGGCCTCGATATGGGCCATGCACAAGTAACGTCATTTAATCATTTAAGTATTGCACGCGAGGAATTGTTAGTAGATCTATCGGGTTGACAACCCCGTCGTGATCGGTCGCCCCGTGTCAAGTCAAACGATGAATTGATATTCTGTTATAGTCTAGCTTTGATTATACCTTCATTGTTAACATATAGTTCGTAATGTCTTGCTAACTTACAAGTCTGAACATTTGATGCTATCAATTTAATATGTGAACTTGGGAAGATGTTTATGGTCGGAGGTTCTTCGAAAATGCTTGCAATGGCTGACCCTTGAATTTTTATAAAGGAAATAAATTAACTTTCTTAAAAATTATATGGATGTTTTGATAATAAACACATAATTAGAAAGTTTTTCCTTGGATCAAATTATTTAAATTTGGATATGTGAACTCACCCTCCTTTGTGTTGACACTTGATTTTTAACGTGTTCTTCAGATACTTGAGTTCGGCTTTGAGAATTATGGCGTATCTTGTGGTTGTTGATGCATGTTTGGTTTGATAATGTTTTGGACAAACTTTTAAAACAATTTGGGACCTATGTAATAAGATCCATAAGGATCAAGACAACTAAACTATGTTGTGGTTGTGTCGTACTTTGAAACATTATGTTTAAGAACTATGTTTTAATTAAGTTAAATGTCCAACATTACGTTGCATCGTTCAGCAAGATATTAATGGGTACCAACTTCCATCACCACTACGTTTTATATTCCGCTGCGATGTTTTTGGGGTGTGACAACCAATTCGTCTAATACCAAGACCCCCTTCATATTTCGGCAAACAAACTGCCTTCCAAGAGACCTTGGCTCCACCTTTTTGTATCAGACCTTAGCACCATAAAAACCCACACAATTTAGCCTCTATATCAGTGATAATTCTAGCTGATAGAATAAAGACTGAACACCAGTAAATATGCATGGACGATAGCACAGAAATTACTAACAGTAAACGACCTGCAAATGAAACAAACCGATTCCTCCAAGACGATATTCTTTTGTCCAAACTCTCCACAAGCACACTACAATCAGAATACCGAAGACGAGAAGATATCAATGGGACCCCCAAATACCAAACCGGTAACTTACCTTCCATAAATGGCATAAGGCTCAGAATATTTCTTCTGACATGATCTGGCACGTTAAAGAAGTACACTATACTCTTCGGGATACTTGGCACCAATCCAGACATCTTAGTGAAATCACTAATACACCTCATAATGCTTTTATGGACCTTCATCCCCTCTAGCAAAAAGAAATAAATCATCCGCAAAGCATAAGTTAATGATACGTTGTTTTTCACACCTATTACGAAACCGAAATGAGGAATCCAAACATACAGCCTTCTGAAGCAGCAGAGTAAGGATTTCCACGACTAGGGTAAATAAATATGGAGATAAAGGATCGCCCCGCCTTAAACCCCTCTTGCCCTTAAAATAACCATGTAAATTTCCATTAACAGATATCGAAAAGGATGAAGTAGTAACACAGACCATAATCCAATCCACCATTTTCGAATGAAACCCAATCTTTCTCAAAAACTTCCAGTTAACCGTATCATACGCTTTTTGGATATCAACCTTAAAAGCACAGTGAGGAGGCCCAACATTCCTATGGTAATTGTGCATTAACTCCTGAGTCAACAATATGTTATCCGAAATTTTCCTACCCGAGATAAACGCAGATTGATTGATACTTACAACCCTACTAAGAGACCCCTTCATACGATCTACCAGGATTTTACTAATGCATTTGTATAGCACGTTGCAATAAGCAAACAGACGATAGTCAGTAATGACTGAAGGCGTTGGTAATTTTGGAACTAGAGCAATAATTGTATGATTCAACTCTTGCAGTAATTTCCTTTTTTCAAAAAAGTCTTTAATTGCCTTTGTGACATTTTCCCCAACAACACACTAGGTTGTTTTAAAGAATGCTGAAGTATAACCATCTGGCCCCGGGGCTTTGTTTTCAGCAATAGAAAACATTGCATTTTTTATTTCCTCACTCTGAATTGGATGCACCATATGCTGACCAACCATATCATCAAGCTTGTGGGTAAATAACTCAAGATATGGATCCAGAGAAGTCTTATCTTCGGTTTCCAAAAACTGCTCAAAGTGATCAACAAAAGCAACCGGGACATCCCCACCCTCATACAACTGCCCGTTGCTATTTTTAATTATATCAACCCGATTAATATGATTTTTGCATTTGAGGGACTTATGAAAGAAAGCAGTGTTCGAATCACCGGCCACTAACCATTGCACTTTAGACTTTTGTTTGAGAAATCACTCCTCGTCCAAGCTTGCTTCTTGAAATTCTTGAAGACACTTAGCTTCTATAGTCCGTAAGTCATGATCTAATAGGTTCGAATCAACTTGTTGTGGATATCATCCAACATACCTCTCAGCCGTTCAACTTTGGTGTGAAGATTCCCTTGCTTATGAAACAACTATCGGATAGGAGATTTTAAACATCTGAGCTTTTTTACTACTCGAAATTGGTAAACACCCTCCACCTGATGATCCCAATTTTCCTTCACAATATCCATAAAGTTCGGTTTATGAACAAGGAAGTAAACAAATTTAAACGGCTTCGGTTTGCATCTACTCATTCCTGGCAAGTAAGGATGCACGGAGAGTGATCTGAAATCTGATAAGGATGAAAAATAGTAGTCGAAGCAGGAAAAAGATCCGTAAACGCCACATTACACATAATCCTGTCAATTTTCTTCAAGATACCCATTCTAGTTTTTGGCTTTTGATTCCAGGTATAGTGGATCCCAGTGCCTTTCACATCGAACAATTCAACCCGGTCAATCCACTCCTCAAAGTCTCGCATACCTACATTTATCTTGGATGACCCCGTTGAGTTTTCTTCTAAATTCAAAGCACAATTAAAATCACCCATACAAACCCATAGCTTATCCATGACGAATTTTTTATGACATACTAAATTATTCCACAGATTCTTCGATTCATATAATAGTTATCCGCATAAATAATCGAACATAATAAGACCTTTTGCTCCCTTTTAAACACCACTTGGGTATTCATAACTTGATCAGTTTGGTTCAAAACCATTACTTGAACAATCGCTGGATCCCACCCAAGAATGATTCGAGTTCCTTTCGTACATTGGTTGCCATTTGACGTCCAATCCCAATCTTTAAGCACACTCTTGCACACATTAACCAACCCAGAAACATCAACATGAGATTCCAGAATAGCACACATACTTAATTGACTATCTTTAACAAAATGCCGAACCTCCTTTTGTTTTAGCGAGCGGTTCAACCCCCTAATATTCCAGGAAGCGAGACTAACCATTGGAAACGTTCACAGCAGGAGTGCTTGCCTCTGATTTATTGTGGGATGCCATAAACTCAGCCGTCTCGTTATAAACTTCAATAACTTCCTCCTCCTCGGATCGAATATCCTCATAATCCGTGGTTTTTACACCCGATGGCTTGCTGCATGACGCCACTACACCCCCAAGTCATTGTATAATCCATCAAATGGATCACTCAGATCATTGTTTAACACATCAAACGTGTTACTAGTTTTCACCTGCTTTAAGTCCGAAGTATCTGTCTTTTTTGTGGTTCTTTGCTCCGTCTTTGATACTGGAGTTTTCGGTCTGTATTCCATCTTGGGCTTATTAACCTGGAATCCTGTTTTCTTAGCCGCTTTACGCTGTTTGACAACCATATACCCATCTTCATCCACTTTGTTTGCTAATTTTGTTGAGGCTCTAACCTGTTTCGGATAGGTTTCATCCATGTGTCCAAACACACAACACTGAGCACATATGTGTGGTGTCCATTCATATTTGACGAACATTTTTTCTGTCACAAAACCCTCACCTTCAAGCTCCGGAATAGCCATAGTCAGTTCCTCTTTAAAATCTTGCTCAACAGAGATCTCTATAAGCGCGCAAGCATAACTGCTCCTTCCTCATGCATCCATGCACATTGCCGTTGTATATGAATCTAATAGTTTCAGAACACCAAGCGCAGTGGCAATTAAACTCAACCCATCCTCTGTATATGCCGCAATCGGAACCTCATGTATCTTTACCCAAACCTGCACCTTTTTAACATCCTTCTTTTCTTGCTTGATGGTGGGAGACCACACGTTTAGAATGAACGGCTGTGACATAATGATCCAGGGACCAGCTTCAAGAGCATTCATCATTCCTTTGTGGTCCGCAAACTTGAAGAAGAAAACCCCATTAGCATTCATCATACACTTTTGCAATCCAAAGTTCTTCCAATTGTTTCTAACAAAGTACACCACAACTGGATATGCCACCCAATCTCCCAAAAAATAACCATATAGTATATTCGCTAGTTTTTCATAGACCACTCGAACAGACTCGCGTGGGAGTACCACATCACACCCATTATGAGTTTCCGGACTAGTAAGATGCTGAAAATTTACCTTACGTTCATTAGATTTCAGAACTGATTCAGCATAAGTCCTTGGTTTTGGTCCCTTCGTTTCATCCTCCTGTGGGATATCACCAGCATCCTCGTTGCTTATTGTATTAGGTTTAGGATCCACATTACTCGTCGAGTCCTTTTCCAATGGCACCAAGTTCGTAACTTTCGTTAACTCATCAATGATGTTAATCATTATAGGTTCAGTAGGTTGTGTAGGTTTAGTTATTCCACGTCTAGGTAATAGTGTTCCCTTCAATGTTTATGTACCCTTATTCAGAATCGGAGGTTTCCTTCGAAGACCTTGAACTCCAGATTTTTTGCATTCTTCCATACGAACAGAATCAACTCTCTCCATAAACAAAACAGCAGCCAACCATCCAATCAAAAACCAGAATACTAGGCGATCAAAAAAGGAGCAGGAAAAGAGAAAACCCTAATCTAGCTTAATCCTAACCCATGATTCTTGCAAAACAATATAGATAAATCGGTAAATCAAGGTTTCTGCCTCACCAGAAGGACCGATAAACCAACTAATCTATACAATTCAGTTCGAAACCACAAGTACAGGACGACGATTGAAGAAAACATAAACAAACACTTCAAATCAAACACTTTTAGTTGCTAATAAAGTTCGTACAGGAATAAAGATTCCTATCACATATCTACTACACAACCTAGGATGAAGGATTCGAAGCATTCATAAAGGAACCAGAAATCGCCTGCTAGAAAGAGAGAATTAGGGTTTTTTTTCAAGTCACTTAAAATCGTCAATTGGTTAACTTATTCTATTTTGACCCGTTTGGTTGTCGAGTGAATTACATCACTTCATTAACATACCAAGAGCAACTATTTTAACTATACCAACATTAAATATATCAACGACTAAACCCTAATGCTCTCTCTCTAGCTTGGCGATTTCGATCTTCATGAATCCTCAGATGTTTTTCGTAATTATCTGTATAACAGTCTGTGATTAGGGATTACTCCTTAATCTCTATAACGAACTCGTTAGCAGGTTTGATCGTTTTTCATCTAGGGTTTTTTTGCTTTTATCTTTTCCGTTCAATCGCCGCCTTAATTCTGTGTCATTCTCACGTGGTGTATAGTCCTCTTGGTTGATCGATCAGTATAGGATCTTGATTTACCTGGTTTACTATATATTGCAAAAGGGTGCATGGAGTAGGGTTTGCTAGAATTAGGGTTTTCTGTTTCTCCGGTTTTCTGCTTGTTGCGTTTCTGGTTCACGTGTTTTTTTGGTGCATGGTAGTTGATTTTGCTGGTAAATAGAGAGAGGTGTTAATTTCACAATGGATGCTCGTCCCAAACCCGATGATTCAGTTCTTCCAGATCGAGGTAAGCTGCCGTTACAATTCAAGGGTTTAGCTAGTCGTGTGGTCAATATAGATGGTAATCCGGTGTTACCTAGACGGGGTACTGTGCAATTGCCGCAGCACGATGCAAAGGAATTTAGAATAATAGATGAATTATCCAAGATCACTATTCCGGTTCCGTCATCGGAACATGAGAATGCGGGTTTTAAGTTTGATGGTGGTGATAGTCTTGAAAATCAGCCGAGTAAGGGTTCTACTTCCAAATCTATGTCATATGCGCAGATACAGTAGCAGCTAATGGTTTTAAGAAAGTAAACTTTCGCTCACTTGCTAGCTCTGTAATACATAATGGCTGTGATGTTGTCTTGCCGAGGGAATCTGTTCGGTCTGTGCAAGATAAGCTGGCTAATACTCTATATGGGTATTTTTTAGGAGATCGGGTTGCCTTCCCTGTGGTTGATTATTTTGTTCGGACAAATTGGAAGAAGTATGGCTTGTTAAAAACTATGATGAACGCGAATGGTTTTTTCTTCTTTAAATTTAATGATGAAGTTGGTATGTCGAATGTTCTGAAGGATGGGCCTTGGATAATTAGATCCCAGCCATTATTTCTGGATGGCTGGACTCCAACAACTAAGCTAGAGAAGAAAGAGGTAAAGAAGGTTCAAGTATGGGTCAAAATTCATGAAGTTCCTTTAGCGGCTTATACGGAGGATGGTCTTAGCTTGATTGCAACTACTATTGGGGAACCAAAAATGCTGGATTCGTTTACTACGTCTATGTGCATCGACTCTTGGGGTCGCAGTAGCTATGCTAGAGCGTTGATTGAGGTCTCGGCTGAGAAAGAGTTTCGAGAAGAAATTACAATGGCAATTCTTGAACCGGAAGGGGAGGGTTTCATTAAAGAGACTATGTATGTGGAGTATGAATGGAGTCCGCATAGGTGTGCTACCTGCTGTGTGTTCGGTCACTCGACTGATATTTGCCCGAAACAACCGAAGAAACCAAATAAGGATGTGCATGAGAATCAAAATCGGAATGTTCAAAAGAATCGTCCTGTAAAGAAGGTGCCTATTGTGGATCAAGACGGATACATAGGAGTGTATGGTAAGAAAGCTGCTAAGAAAGTTGGTATTCCTGTTAATAAGCAAAAGTCTAAATTAGAATATCGTCTTGTTGGTTCAAAACCTAAAGGCGACACCAATAAAGATTTGAGTTCTATGAATATAAGATCGAATAACCCTTTTGATGTTCTCAATGAAGTGGAAGACGAGTCGGGTACTAGTAACAAGACGTCGGGGTTGAATAATGAGGATTCTAATGAAGACGAGGTTATAGAGGTGGAAAATGAAATGGATGGGTTTATGACGGAGGGTACTCTAAACGTTAAAAGTAAAGGGGCAAGCACTCCTTCTCTGATAGTTACCCATGGTTAGTATTGCGGCTTGGAATATAAGGGGGTTGAACCGCCCTCTTAAACAGAAGGAGGTTCGGCAAGTAGTTAAAGAATTTAATTTGAGTTTGTGTGCTATTTTAGAGTCTCATGTGGACGTTGGTAATTTGGGTAAAGTTTGCAAGTCAGTCTTCAGATCTTGGGAATGGACTTCGAATGGAGGATGCTGTGACAAAGGCACGAGAATTATTATTGGATGGAATCCGGCCATTTTTGATGTGATGATCTTGGCGCAATCTCATCAGGTTATGCATTTTCAGCTTGTTTTCAAATTGGATAAAAGAATGATGTTTTGTTCGGTCGTTTATGCTGCTAATTATTATATGGCCCGTAAAGAGTTATGGAATAATCTTTCTATGCACAAAGCCCTTGTTAATAATAAATCTTGGTGCATTATGGGCGATTTTAACACGGCTCTTAACATTGAGGAAAACTCTATGGGAACTTCATCGATTTCTACTGGTATGAGAGACTTTCAAGAGTGTGTGGATAATATTGAAGTCGTTGATATTAACCGAATAGGAATACAGTTTACATGGAGTCAAAAGCCAAAAAATGGGGTAGGTTTGCTGAAGAAACTTGACCGAGTGATGGGAAATACGACTTTTATAGCTGAATTTCCGAATTCGGTGGCCATTTTCAAACCGTATAGGCTATCGGATCACTGTCCTTGTATTCTCTCGTTCCCGGAAGCTGGTAGACTGAAGCCGAGGTCTTTCAAGTTTGCTAATTTCCTGGTGTATAAACCAGAGTTCTTGGAGATTGTTAAAAGCAACTGGGATACTAACGTCAATGGTGTTCATCAGTTTAGAGTGGTTAAAAAACTTCGATTACTTAAACACCCGTTGCGCTCTTTATTATTCAAACAAGGCAATCTTCATAAAAAAGTTGAGAATCTGCGATCGGACCTAGATATTATTCAGCAAAAGATTGATCGTGATCCTTCTAATGCTGATTTTCGGGCAGCCGAGTGTTTGATCAGTCGTGACCTCCAAGAGGCATCGTTAGACGAAGAACGTTTTCTGAAACAAAAGTCTAAGGTAGATTGGTTGAGTGCGGGGGACATGAATTCTGCTTTTTTTCACTCATCTCTGAAAATTAGAAATCATTGTAGCCGGATTGAGGTGATTAAAGATACAGAAGGGAAGCTCTATGAGGGTGATACGGTTTTTCAACCGTTTGTCAAGCATTATGAGAAATTTTTCGGTACTCAAGGTGATATTTCTCTTACTCCGGCTCCGGATTTATTCTCTAAAGTCCTTTCTCCTCAGGTTGCTGCTCATATGATCCGCCAAGCTTCGGCGGAAGAGGTGAAAAAGGCGATGTTTTCTATTGGTATCGATAAAGCTCTGGGTCCTGATGGTTATACAGCGGCGTTTTTCAAAAGTGCATGGCCTATTGTCGGTAATGAAGTTACTTGTGCTATCATAGATTTTTTTGAGACAAGAAACCTTCTTCGAGAATTGAATCACACAACTATTGTGCTTATTCCGAAAATTCCTACCCCTTCGGCAGTCAGTGACTATCGGCCGATTGCTTGCTGTAATGTCTTATACAAATGTATCAGTAAAATCGTTACGGATAGAATTAAAGGTGCGCTGAATGACATCGTTAGTATTAATCAATCGGCATTTGTTCCAGGTAGGAGAATTTCTGACAACATTATGTTGACTCAAGAATTAATGCATAATTATCATAGACATGCGGGACCTCCAAGGTGTGCTTTTAAAGTGGATATCCAGAAAGCTTATGACACGGTTGACTGGAGATTTCTAAAAAGTGCTTTGCTTGGGTTTGGGTTTAAAGACAAGATGATTGAGTGGATCATGGTGTGTGTCTCGACTGCTTCCTTTTCTATTTGTGTTAATGGTTCTGTTCATGGTTTCTTTAAGGGCAACCGAGGTTTAAGGCAAGGGGATCCAATCTCCCCTTATCTTTTTACCTTAGTTATGGAGGTTCTGACGGCCATTCTTCAGCATGCGGTTCGTATTGACTCTTCATTTAAATTTCATAATAAATGCGAAAAACAGCAGATTATCAATCTTTGTTTTGCGGATGATTTGTTCCTTTTTGCTAGAGGAGAAGTAAATTCGGCTAGGTGTATTATGACGTCTCTTTCTAAGTTCACTAAGATGTCGGGGTTAGTGCCGAGTAATCAGAAAAGTACGATATTCTTTTGTAATGTCAATGGCCATGTCAAAGATGCTATTTTGGATCTTATGCCTTTTGTGGAAGGTAATTTGCCTGTCAGATATCTGGGTGTGCCTCTGATCTCATCCAGACTCAGTTATAATGAGTGTCGAGTGCTCGTGGAAAGATTAGAGAAACGTATAACGCATTGGAGGAACAAGTTGCTTTCGTTTGCTGGTAGATTACAGCTTATTATTTCTGTTCTTTCATCTATGCACATCTATTGGTCTTCTGTCTTTATGTTGCCGATTCGTATTATTCATGAGCTCGAAGCTTGTATGCGAAATTTCCTATGGTCCCAAGAGATTTCGTATTCTAAAGGCAAGTCAAAAGTTTCTTGGAAGACCGTTTGTACTCCGAAGTATGAAGGAGGGTTGGGCATTAGACGAATTGGGGATATGAATAAGGCGCTTATGTCTTATCATATTTGGAGTATCGTTTCTAAGCGGGATTCTTTATGGGTGGATTGGGTGCACAGTTACCGGTTAAAAGGCAAGAGCTTCTGGGTGTGTAAAACCCCCTCTAACTGCTGTTGGTCTTGGAGAAAGTTAGTGCAACTGCGACCTCTTATCAGGAATCATATATGGTCGGAATTAGGCAATGGCGCCGATACTTCTACATGGTTCGATTACTGGTGTGATATAGGGCCGCTTGGTGACTTTATTTCGCCTAGAACCATTACCGATGCAGATTTTAATCTGGATGATTCTGTAGCTAACATCTACTCGCATGGTTCTTGGTCTTGGCCTATGGCATGGAGAGATCTCTTTCCGGTTCTCATTCAGTTAGACCAAGTTCAGTTAAATCCGACAAAGCATGATAAATTGGTATGGAGAGATGGTAGTGATATAACGGAGTTCTCATCTTTGTGTGTTTGGTATTCGGTTCGGTACAAGGTTCCGGAAGTGAATTGGTGTAATATTGTTTGGTTTTCTCAATGTATCCCTCGACATGCCTTTATGATGTGGCTGGTCATCAAAGGTAAGCTTTTGACTCAAGACAAAATTCTAAAGTGGGATCTCTCGAGGAGGAAGAACATGAATATGATGTGTTGCCTGTTATGTTATCAGAATTTTGACTCACATCCGCATCTATTTTTTGAATGCAAATATTCGTCTCAAGTATGGCATTTAATTCGAAACAAGGTGAGTATGGATGCTGTTAGTCCGAAATGGACTGATATAGTTGATTGGTTGCTGGTTCGTGCTCGTTCTAAATCGGCTATGAATTATGTTGCTAAAATTCTTGTTGCGCCTACTGTGTACTTCATTTGGCAAGAAAGAAATGCTAGACTTTTCAAAAATCAGCTGAGACCACCGGAGAAACTTAGTGAGATTATTTTAAACACGGTCAGATACAAGCTGATGGGAGCTAAACTAAAGAACACTACAAGTGTGCGGAGACTTCTTGTAGAGTGGGAGATTCGAGGGGATCACGTGGATGATGATGGCGGCTGATTAGTTTGTTTCATGTCGCATTTGTCTAGATTTTAGTCTAGTTGTCTCCTTGTTTTCTTTGGATGTTTATGGTTGTTTTTTGTTTTTACTTTCATGGGGCATGTCTCATGATTGAACTAGTGTAGACATTCTACACTACTTGGTTTGTTTGGTTTGTGAATATATAGAATCACCGGGGTAACCCTTTACCCAAATATATATATATATATATATATCAACGACTAAGCTTGTCTACATAATGTAACAAAACTACGAGTCGTGTACCTTCAAAGCTTATCCTTCAAGCGCGCGTCCGTTCCAACTTGATCGCTTGAAAATTCACCCGCTTTGCCTATAGAGTTCAACTAACATCGTGTTTAGAACTCGTATTATCACATATTACGCATAATTCGTCAAACTATCCAATTACGCATTTCTTTCATAATTTCAACAAATCGACATTTGTTTAGGCATTTTAACAAACACCTTGTGGGCATGATTTTTACACATCTTTTATCTAGTTCATGACTAACTCATAACCAAGTTTTAATCATCAAAATTTAGCCCTTATGTTTAGCATTCATGAATAATATCAAGAACTTGCATCAAAACATTAGTTTTTCACAATTTAACATTCAAATTCATGTGTTCATCACATTGTTATAAAAACCCACTTAACACAGGGTGTTCATCAATTTCCTAGTTTTCAATACTAATTCATCAAGCTTTCAACTAGGGTTTGTTCCAAGACATGGATTCAACATAACATCACTCATACATTCAGCATGCAAGCAAGAATTTCGATTATGAGTGTTCACCAAGAATTCAAGATATCACCAAATGACGAGATTTGACATACCTTGTTAAAGCCTCAATTTCTTTGCTCGATTTCCTTTGATTTTGATCAAATTTGTGAGTTTTAGGGTTCAAGTGAAAGAACCCTTCTCTTGGTTCTGGATAAAAGTCGACCAACACACACACATATGTGTGTTTTGATTTTAGATATTGCTTTAATTAAAACATCTTTCTAGTTGCCCACTTTTAGTCCCTCAAAGTTTAAAGGTTTTATAAATGGGTCAATTACTACAAATTTCTTTATTGTTTTACTAAACATTATTAACTAAGTTAGTTAATCCTCGTCTCATTATTCTTTGGTTATGACTGATGTGTGTAAAATGCAACATATAAATTACATCAAATGAGGCATAAAACTAACCCTTTTTAAGTATTAATGTTGGAAAAAATGTGCTTTTGTCTTCCTTTTGTATTTTCAGTATTAAATGAGCGTAAATGAACGAAAGAAGCAAAAATGCAGCCAAATCTAACATAATTACAAGAAAAGGAATAAACGTGGCATGCCCGACCCCTCGACAGCATCTTCCCAAGCAAAAACAAATAAACAGAAGGCTGACCACGGCCCCATGCCCAACGGACACGGGGGCGTGGCTAGGTGTCTGCAGAAAGGACAAAGCATAGAAGCTTCTATTTCCCGACACGGGGGCGTGCCCAGCTCAACACGGCCGTGGTCAACGCTAAGATTCGCAGAATCCAAGCAAATCTTGATAGTACAGATACGCTTCTGCACAGGGGGCGGTGCCCAGCGGACACGGGGGCGTGTGGAGCTAATGCAGACAAAATGCAATTAATGAAGAAAGAGAAAGTAGATGGACACGGGGCCGTGCCCAATGGACACGGGGCCGTGTTCGGGCTTCTGTGCAGGCTATAAATAGAGGTGCTTGGTTCACTTCAAAGGCATCCCTTGGCAAACCACCTGTCACACCCCGACCGCGTTAAAACAACAAACCGCGACGGAAACGTCGGGGAGTGATGCGACAGAATTATTGTTTCAACAACCATGGTAATTAAAGTTATGTATTATTAATTAAAATGCTCATATTGTCTTGAAATTCAAACAAACATAACTTAAATAACTGTCTTTTAAGTCACTAAGGCCCAAGTCCGCCTAAGTGAAGCACAAACATCATCATGCATTAGCACCTGAAACACATGCAAAAATAGGTACGTCAGCATAAAAATGCCTGTGAGATACATAGGTTTTGTTTATGCAGGATTCATGACTTGTAGTTAAAAGAAGGGTTTAACAAAAAGTAGCCATGAACCTTGTAAAATGTTTTCCTTTATAAAACCATGTGAAAATCAAATGATAATAAAAGGATAATGCATGGTTAAATGAATAACCAAGTAAAAGTGTATTTGTATAAAATATGTAATTTGTAAAACAATGTCGTGTTCTTGTAAAAATGTTTCATGTTCTTGTCAATGTGGTTTAGATAACGCAACAATTTGTAATACAATAAAAGCACTTATATATAAGAAGTACCAGCGGCGTATCCACCATGCTTTTATCATATAACACATAGCCCCGTTACATAAGTCACTTATCAATAACCAACCAAAATGTCTTGTTCAATGTCAAAATGTTTATGCGTAAACCATGTTCAATGTCATGTGAGAAATGTATCATGTGTAACCAAATGTAATGCATAGCAAGTAGAAAGTATCTACTCAAACTATGTGATAATGCCAATGTGAAAACAAATGTCATGTATGGTGAATAACTAGTAATTACTCAACCCCATAGGAAAATGTACAAAACAAAGTTTTTGGATAAACCTAAGTTTAAATCAAATGTTATGTTTTGCAGAAAACAATGCTTTATGATTACAAACATTTATGCAGTAATGTTAATCGCATACATTCAAGCCTTGCGACTGTGGCGACAAACCCTTAAACAAATTAAAGGTTCATCTAAGTTATGTATATCGGATTCTGTCATTCCCAACTTCCAAACAAACCTAGGAAGTCGGAAACGGGATTTGTCAAGTCCTATGGTACCATTACATACTACCGAGCGGCGTAGCTAATGTTAATGAATGTATTATTGTCCCGATTAAACACACCAAATGTCATAACCAATGTAGCATGTGAAAACCATGTACTAGGTATGCTAAGTAAACACACCTAGTAGAAATAATCATGTAAAACAATGTGCTAGCATGCTCAGTAAACATACATAGCAGAAATGTCATGTAAAACAATGTGTCCATATGCTAAGTAAACATATGCAACAAATGTGTAATAAATCAATGTGCTAGCTTGCTTAACATACATAGCAAAACATAATTGAAAGCATGTACTAGATATGTACTAGGTGAAACTAGCATGTTTATGTCATAAAAGCAACAAAAATGAAAGTAACAAGTATGCACATGTGTATCACCCCAAAGTATTTGAAAGCGGTAAAAGAGGGGAACTATGTACTCACTTGGGATTGCTTATTAGTCTTGAGAATAAGACCAATTTAAGCTCCAAGGATCACGGAATCAACAAGGCACCTAGTATGGGTAACTACGTTAATAATCGGATCCTAAATCGGAAGATAGGATAAAATGATGTTCTATAAATTAAATAAGTATTTGAACTCATATGGTATGGTTTAATAGAGCTAACTGTCACACCCCGACCACGTAGAACATACTAAACGTGGCGGAAACGTCGGGGAGTGTTGTAACAGAATTAATTGTTTCAAATCCATGGCAATAGAATCTTCGTTTTATTAATCAAATATGAAAGATTACATTGTCTTTAAACTAGAAATACAGAGTACATAACAAAATTTAACTAGTTCTTGTCTCGTTTTAAGTCACTAAAGCACAGGTCCGCCTAAGTATGTCTTTTTTTTTTTTTTTGGGTAAAGGGTTACCCCGGTGATACTATATATTCACAACCAATAAAACAAGTAGTGTTGAGAAACCAACACTAGTTCAGACATAGGACAGACCCTATGACTGTAAAAGCCAAAACAACCAAAATAAAACAACCTACATCGTAAACACCTAGACAAAACATCTAGCCAAAATAAAAAAACATATTCAAGAACAATCAGCCTCCATCATCAGCGACACAGTTGGTATGGATCTCCCAGTTTTCCAGCAATTTCCTCACTCTGTACGTGTTCCTGAACTTAGCTCCCATTAGCTTGTATCGGACAGTAGTTAAAACCAGGTCACGCACCGTATCCGGAGGTCTAGCATGGTTGTTAAAAAGTCTAGCGTTCCTCTCTTGCCAAATAGCATACGCCAAGGCAGCCACAATTAAACGACTAACATAATTGGCAGCCGATTTAGAAGTAGCCCGGTCCCGTAACCAATCAATTATGTTACTCCACTTAGAATCGACAGACGCCATGTTCCCTTTGGATCTAACCGAACTCCAAACTTGTGAAGAATAGTCACACTCAAAGAAAAGATGATCATGAGAGTCCACATTAGCATAGCATAGCACACAACACATCATGTTCATATTCTTCCTCCTAGATAAATCCCATTGCAAAATTTTGTCTTGAATCAAAAGTTTACCCTGCATTACAAGCCACATATGGAACGCATGCCGCGGAATGCACTGAGAAAACCAAACAATTTTAACCCAATTCACTTCAGCCTCAGTAGTTCTAATAGATTCCCAAGCCTCCGCTGAAGAAAAATCACTCAACTTGTTACCAACCTTCCATAAGGTGCGATCGCTAATATCTGAAATACAATGAAGATGATCCAATTGATTAAAAATCGGGAATAAAGTTCTCCACTCGACAGGCCAGTTCCAAATACCATCCCCATAAACATCCTGCACAGTATCATCCAGGCGAAAGCCAGCTCGCGTAATAACCCTCGGCGAAAGGAAAGAACATAGCGGACCTCCCTCACACCAAGTATCGTACCATGCCGATGTAGTGCTACCATTTCCAAGTTTAACCCATATATAGTGTCTAAACTCTGACCGTATCTGCATAATTTTCCTCCAACTCCAGCAACAGTTGGTAACAGGTTTACAATCCCATAGAGTGCGGCCTCTTAACCTGTAAGAATGAATCCACGCCACCCAAAGCGATTCCCGGTTTGTAACAATACTCCACACATGGAAAGCCATAAGAGCACGATTCACATCCCGGATCCTTCGAATACCTAAACCACCTTCATGCTTTGGAAGACACACCACCTTCCATCCCACTTTCGCTCTCCTCTTTTGAGTCGCATTCGTGGCCCATAAAAAATCACGCATAAGGCCTTCCAATTCCTTAACAACACGAGCCGGTAATAAGAAAACTGAAGACCAATACACGTACATAGACGACAAAACTGACAAGATGAGCTGAAGCCGACCAGCAAAAGAAAGAAATTTGTTATTCCAACTGTTAATACGGTTTTCCACACGCTCCACTAGAGTATGACAATCAGCATAAGAGAGCCGAGACGATATAAGGGGAACTCCCAAATAACGAACCGGAAGATCACCCTCCACAAACGGCAACACATTGAGAATAGCATTTTTAACATGGTTCGGGACATTACAAAAATAAGCTGTACTCTTGTGAACACTAGGAGTTAAACCCGACATCTGCGTAAACTTAGTAATGGATGTCATAATACAACTTGCCGAGCCAATATCACCTCTAGCAAACAAAAACAAATCATCGGCAAAGCAAAGGTTGATGATAAACTGTTTTTCACATTTATTATGATACCTGAAAGAAGAATCGATTCTAGTCACCTGTTGTAAAATACACGTCAACACTTCCATCACAAGAGTGAAAAGATAAGGAGATATCGGATCCCCTTGTCGTAATCCTCGTTTGCCCATAAAATACCCATGAACGTTACCATTAACACATATCGAGTAAGATGGGGATGAAACACAAAGCATAATCCACTCAACCATTTGCCTGTTAAAGCCAAACCCGATCAGAGCATGTTTAAGAAAACTCCAGTCCACTGTATCATAGGCTTTTTGAATATCCACCTTGAACGCACACCTAGGGGGGCCCGAGTCCCTATGATAGTTATGCATCAGCTCTTGTGTAAGTAAAATATTATCCGAAATTCTTCTACCCGGGACAAACGCCGATTGGTTGATATTAACAATCCCACTTAACGCACCTTTAATACGATCTGCCAGAAGTTTACTAATACACTTATAGAGGACATTACAGCAAGATATCGGCCTGTAGTCCGAAATAGTGGACGGTGTAGACACTTTCGGAACCAGCACTATAAGCATGTGATTTATTTCTTGAAGAAGACGCCCCGTATTAAAGAAATCCAGAATAGCATTCGTAACATCATTACCAATTATCAGCCATGAATTCTTAAAGAAAGCAGCCGTAAACCCGTCGGGACCTGGAGCTTTATCATTACCAATAGCAAAAACAGCCGTCTTAACCTCCTCAATAGTGACCGGACGAACCATATGACTAGCCACTTCCGAATTGAGAACTTTAGAAAACAGATCCGGAGAAGGGGTTAGAGAGACAACCCCTTGATCACCCAGAAAATTAGCATAATGATCTACAAAAGCTTTTGTTACATTATGTCCTTCTAAAACATGCCCACTAGCATCAGTGATCCCATCTATTCGGCTTCTATGGTTCCTGCTCTTCAATGAATTGTGAAAAAAAGAAGTGTTAGCGTCCCCAGCCCGAAGCCAATCAACTTTAGACTTTTGCTTCAGGAATCTTTCTTCATCCAAGCAAGCTTCCTGATACTCCTTAATCACACTAGACTCCTTAATCCGTAAGTCTTCTACCATATAGTTTTTGTCAATCTCCTTTTGAATGGATTCAAGTTTATCACGCAATTTAATAACCTTCGAGTGAAGATTACCCTGTTTAAACAAAAGAGACCGAAGCGGGTGTTTAAGAAGCCGTAGCTTCTTAACCACTCTAAGTATGTCTTGATAAGTCCTATGCATCATCTCCTGAAAACACATGTGAAAATAGGTACGTCAGCATAAAAATGCCTGTGAGATACATAGGTTTGTGAAAATAAGATTCATGACTTATGTTTGAGAAAATGTTTAGTCATGAACCTTGTAATTTGCTTTGTCTTGTAAATCATTTGAAAAAACGATAAGATCAGATGATATGTATCAATAAATGTCAGGTTAAATGAATAACCATGTAAAAATGTGTTTGTATAAGATAAGTTGTTTGTAAATCAATGTTTTGTGAAAAATATGATATTTGTATAAAATGTTATATGTCTCAAACTGAAATGATTTAAATAATGCTACGATATGTAATACCATACAAACACTTATATATAGGAAGTACCAGTGGCGTATCCACCATGCTTGTATCATATTACACACGCCTCGTTACTTAAATCACTTACTCAAACCAAACCATCAAGATGTAATGTTTAACAATTGTAGAAATGTTTATGTATGGTCAAATACGGTTCACACGGTTCACAGATACAAACGGTTCACAGATACAAACGGTTCACAGATACAAACGGTTCACAGATACAAACGGTTCACAGATACAAACGGTTCACAGATACAAACGGTTCACATAGTCAAATGTTTACAACGGTTCACATAGTCAAATGTTTACAAACCGTTCAAAATGTAATATAATGTGTTCATATGCTGGATGAGTATATGCAACAAATTGTAATGTAAAACAATGTACTAAATATGCACTAAATGGACATACATAGCATAAAATGTATTGAAATCATGTACTATAAATGTACTAATGAATATAGCAAGTATATGATGTGAAAGCAGGAAAGCATGAAAGTAACAAGTAGGCACATGTGTTTCACCCCAAAACAGTTTGGAAAACAGTAAAAGAGGGGTCTATGTACTCACTTGAGATTGCTTAGTAGTCCTTGAGTAACAACCAAACAATGCTAGAGATCGCGGATATCAAACGGCACCTAATATAGGTAACTTTGTTAATAACCGGACCTAAATCGGATGATTGGATAGAATGAGGGTTCGTAAACCAAACGAGTATAGAGACTCGTGTCATATGGTTTAACAAAGCCTTCATGCTAAATGAAACCTAACCTAAGCGTTTTCGATCCATCGAGACCCATTAAGGTAGCTTATGCTACTTTAACGCGTCGTGCGCGCAAAAGCACACTCGAGACGTCTAACTAGCCCTATGACAGGTGTTATATGCCTAAACATGTTACATAATCAGTTATGTGACAAAAGTTTAGGTTACATATGCTTAATTACCAATTATACATGAAAAGGGTATTCTGGTAATTTACCTAAGGCATATAAACTACCTATCATACAACTACTTAACGATGTGACCATAGGGTATAACCTCGGAAGGTTATTCCCTACCTACTATGGTCACCTAATGTATTTGGTCGGATCCTAATGATCGACCAAATGGGTCGGGTTCGAGGTATAAGCGATTTATTAGATCGCTTACCCTACGACCCTAGACAACGTGGTAATCAGTAGGCATAGTCCCAAGGGACTATAACCAACGTGATTACACTCACGTTGCGAAGTTCAAACGAACTTCGCATTGACCATAAACTGGTCAACGCAGAAAGTCAAACAAAGTTTGACTTTCAGACTCGAAAAGACTCGAAAAGCAATAAAAGAACGAAAGAATACTTACGAAGGGTCCCCGAATGCTAATCTAGATCAAAATAGCTCAGGTATGAAACAAAGGTTTCAACTTAGAGCACAAATGATCAGATTCTTGTGAGAAATGAAGTGAAGTGGGTTGGGTATTTATAGTATTCGGGTAACCGTTAAGATCGTTTCATGGAAACCGTGCTCGAATCTTGTGCGTACACTTGTTCAATTGTTGTGGTAACTAAAAATGATCCCCCATGAGCTGAAAGGGCAAGTTAGAATGTGTGGGTGTGGATTAAACAGCTGGAATCAGCTGACTAATCGATCTTATCTGTTCTGGAAGGCTGACGTGGCCCGCTTCAGGATACACCAAAACTAATGCGGGCCGCATGGGGGTTCTGATCAGAAAATAAGTTTCAAAAATGACAGTTTTGGTCCCTGTTGTGTATTTAAGCAATTCCTGACACTTCCAAGGCCCGTAAAGCCAACTTTAAGGCCCTAAAATGATGCCTAAATATTGTGGACATGAAACATGCTCAAAAATATGCCGGGTGTTGGTTTGTTTGGTCGTACGAACGCGATGTTCGCTGAATTACGACGGAATGCGCATAAGCGCGAAAAACGATCCAAAATGCGTGACGAATGGATTTTTCTTATGCCAAACACTAAAATAAAATATTATAGTGCTTACATAAATTTTTGGATGTCCGGATGTATTCAGAATGTGAGTTATGCGCGAAAATGCAAACTTGTGCACTTTTTGACACTTTTAGTCCCTGAATGACCCAAAAGTTTATTTTAGCACATCGAACCCCTTAAAGCCTATTTCTAAGCTATGTAAAGGATATTTAAGGTGTGTTTAACTTATGGTCATGTTCCGGAATGTCTGTTACAGTTCAAATTGGCATACTTTCGCAGTTTGTCAACTTTAGTCCCTGTAAGCGATTTAACTTGATTTTGCCATACCAAAGCCTTCAAAACTTATTTCTAAGTTATGTAAAGGTTACTTAAGGTATGTTAAGCCTATTTCACTATTCCGGAGTGTTCGTTGCATTAAACTGGTTATATTTACGCATCAGTGCGCGTATAACCTTCCAGAAAGCGATTTAGAACTTGAAATCGAACAAGAGTTGATATGTGCAAAAGATACACATATTTATACAGATCCCAAGTATGAAATACAATATTTCATTGGCTTGGTATTTGTTTGATGGTTGAAGTGACACAGGAGTCACAGTCTCCCCTACTTTAGGAAATTTCGTCCCGAAATTTATTCGTAGGAGTCTATTTGTGACTTTGTGTCAAATAACCACCAGAGATATGTAAGGCATAATCCTGTCATTTCCTTAACGGCCATTCTTCAGAACGAAAATGAACAGACGGAGTCATTTTCCTCAACGAGTATTCTTCAGAAGCGGAAATGAAGGAATAAACAAACGGGGATTCATTTCCTCAACGGGCAATCTTCAGAAACGTAAAATGAATTTACGGAGTCATTTTCAACGGGTGCTTCATCAGAAATGGAAATGAAAAGGAGAAACAAACGGATATTCATTTCCTCAACGGACAAATCTTCAGAAACGAGAATGAACAAACGGAGTCATTTTCAACGGTTGTTTCATCAGAAATGGAAATGAAAAAGGATAGTCAAACGGATATTCATTTCCTCAACGGACAATCTTCAGAAACGAAAATGAACAAACGGAGTCATTTTCAACGGTTGCTTCCTCAGAAACGGAAAAGAAAATGATAGACAAACGGATATTCATTTCCTCAACGGACAATCTTCAGAAACGAAAATGAACAAACGGAGTCATTTTCAACGGGTGCTTCATCAGAAATGGAAATGAAAAAGATAGACAAACGGATATTCATTTCCTCAACGGACAATCTTCAGAAACGAAAATGAATAAACGGAGTCATTTTCAACGGGTGCTTCATCAGAAATGGAAATGAAAAAGATAGACAAACGGATATTCATTTCCTCAACGGACAATCTTCAAAAACGAAAATGAATAAACGGAGTCATTTTCAACGGTTGCTTCCTCAGAAATGGAAATGAATAGAGTTAACTTCTAGGCACATGACAATGCTCGCTGTGGTTTCTGTGCACTAAATTCCATAATTATGTATGCATCCATAATTACGTAATTCCTTGCACAGTCCGCACAGTTTGTTTTGTAATGTTCATAAGCACATAATCACATAGTTGTTTAACTTGGTTATTAATTTGTTATTAATTTGTTATCGATGGAGAACGGATATGGAAACCAGTCGATGGACTTCAATGTCCTCTGGGATCTATCTGAAGAAATAGGAAGATCTTCCAAAAATTCGATTTTTGTTTTCAAAGAAATGTAATATTCGAATTAAGGAATACAACAATTTTAGGATTTTACGGAAATACCCTTAGGTACCCTATTAAGGATTTATAGTGGTACTTTGGGTATTCGTCCAGTGTTGTAACTTGCGCCTTGTACTTTGTTTCCTTAGAATAAACGGGTACTTAGGAATTTCGTGGAAACGCAAGAGATCATAGAATGGGAAAATTTTGGGGTAGTTTGTTCTTCAAGGAATACGGTTCCTTGATTTGTCGGTATTGTAAGAGATATGTTGTTTATACATGCAACCACATAAATACATTGCAATGTATATAAAAGATTTATTTATAAACAACGATAACAACTGTTTCTTGGACCTTGACAACTAAAGAAAATAATACATAAGGATTGATTATTTCTAAACAGCGTTGTCTTTCACTCGGTCAGATGCTCATCCCTGTGCTGGATTTGCATTAGCAAGCTTTGGGCAATTTCTTCGAAAATGACCCATCTCGCCACAGTTGAAGCAAGAACCTGGTAGAAAACGACCTTGAGCGGGGTTGTTGCCAGCTTGGTTTGGTGCAGCTGCAGCTGGGCAACCTCTTGCTGTATGGCCTATAAGTCCACAAGTTTGGCATTTGCGGCACTTTACATTGGCATGATGATGGAGGCTACATTGGTTGCACAAGGGTGCAGTTCCATTGTATGGCTTCCTAGCAGGGGGTTGAGCTGGTTGGTTGGGGACGGCTTGATCATTGTGAGTAACCATGACGAAGTTCTGAGAAGCCTTTCGCTTCTTTGACCTCTTAGGGGATCCAGTATGTTCATCCATGGTCTTTGATTCCTCGATTGGGTTCGATTCCTCGACCGGTTTCTTGTCACCTTTTCGGAAAAGTTTACCTTTCCTGATCTTTAATTCAGTCAAGGTTGCAGATAGCTCAATGGCCTGTCTAACTGTAGTAGGGTTGCTGCCAGTCACAATGTCTTGTATTGAGTCAGGGAGGCCATCAATGTACTTTTCGATTGCCTTATCCAAAGGCGTGACCATGTTTGGACATAACAGACTTAACTCCTCATAACGGTCCGTGTAGGCTCGATGCTCACCGCTGTCTTGCTCAAGATTGTCGAATTCCCTTTCCAAGGCCCTGATCTCATGACGAGGACAGAATTCCTTCATCATAAGGGCCCTAAGTTCAGCCCATGTCTGTGCTAGAGCAACTTCTGCACCACGATCTCTCATAACCCCGTTCCACCACGTAAGGGCTCTCTTCTGGAACACACTCGAAGCAAACTCGACCTTGCGATTGTCAGGACACTGCACGTGGCGGAAAGTATTCTCAATGCTCTCGAACCATTGAAGAAGCCCAGTCGCTCCCTCAGAACCACTAAACTTGAGTGGTTTCGCCGAGTTAAAACTCTTAAAATTGCATGGACCATTGTTGTTGTTGTTGGCTTGATTCCATTGAGCAAAGAGGTTTGGGAATTGAGCAGCCATTTGCTGCGCAATGATTTCTGCCAATTCGGCAGTCGCTATCTGGCTTTCGCGTCGAGGAGGCATTCTAAAAGAGGAAACATGAAAGGAAACAAGTGAGAGAATTAGACGAAAAGAATGAGATGAACCAAATCTGATGAAAGCAAGGATAGTGGTCATTTGTTTGTTACTAAAAAGCAACAAACGACACAAAGTGACTAATCAAAGTAAATGGGTCAAAAATAATGTATCGCGAAGACATGCTCGCCTATAAGTGAACACTCATCCCAAGAATTCCCAGGTAAGCACAACTGGTCTCGCGTCTGATGAGATGTATATGAAGTGCTTGCCTAGACAGAAAACCCAGAATACAGGCATTCACCCTTCCAGTTTGCACGTGTTCACATTATTTAAAACCCAAAATCTTGACGAGATTTTGAAAACTCAAGGGGGTTGAAAACCATATAACAGAGGGTTCAAAACCTTACAATAGAGGGTTCAAAACCTAGTAATCAATCATCCTAGAACAGATGATTAGTTTTCAAAGCGGTTTTGAAATTTATGTTCTTGTTGTGGTCGTCGCCTAAGGATAGGTGACGGTATTGTTTTATGACTAAACGCAAGTAAACTCGCGTTAGGGTCCTAAGAAGGTTATAGACTAAGTCAAAGCATTACTAATAACCTAATTCCCTATAACCATTGGCTCTGATACCATCTTTTCTGTCACACGCCGACCACGTAGAACATACTAAACGTGGCGGAAACGTCGGGGAGTGTTGTAACAGAATTAATTGTTTCAAATCCATGGCAATAGAATCTTCGTTTTATTAATCAAATATGAAAGATTACATTGTCTTTAAACTAGAAATACAGAGTACATAACAAAATTTAACTAGTTCTTGTCTCGTTTTAAGTCACTAAAGCACAGGTCCGCCTAAGTATGTCTTGATAAGTCCTATGCATCATCTCCTGAAAACACATGTGAAAATAGGTACGTCAGCATAAAAATGCCTGTGAGATACATAGGTTTGTGAAAATAAGATTCATGACTTATGTTTGAGAAAATGTTTAGTCATGAACCTTGTAATTTGCTTTGTCTTGTAAATCATTTGAAAAAACGATAAGATCAGATGATATGTATCAATAAATGTCAGGTTAAATGAATAACCATGTAAAAATGTGTTTGTATAAGATAAGTTGTTTGTAAATCAATGTTTTGTGAAAAATATGATATTTGTATAAAATGTTATATGTCTCAAACTGAAATGATTTAAATAATGCTACGATATGTAATACCATACAAACACTTATATATAGGAAGTACCAGCGGTGTATCCACCATGCTTGTATCATATTACACACGCCTCGTTACTTAAATCACTTACTCAAACCAAACCATCAAGATGTAATGTTTAACAATTGTAGAAATGTTTATGTATGGTCAAATACGGTTCACACGGTTCACAGATACAAACGGTTCACAGATACAAACGGTTCACATAGTCAAATGTTTACAACGGTTCACATAGTCAAATGTTTACAAACGGTTCAA
The DNA here is from genome assembly GCA_030545235.1 of Helianthus tuberosus. NCBI lineage: Eukaryota > Viridiplantae > Streptophyta > Magnoliopsida > Asterales > Asteraceae > Helianthus > Helianthus tuberosus. The sequence continues at coordinate 83,152,552 of CM060418.1, read as the reverse complement.
AATGTAATATAATGTGTTCATATGCTGGATGAGTATATGCAACAAATTGTAATGTAAAACAATGTACTAAATATGCACTAAATGGACATACATAGCATAAAATGTATTGAAATCATGTACTATAAATGTACTAATGAATATAGCAAGTATATGATGTGAAAGCAGGAAAGCATGAAAGTAACAAGTAGGCACATGTGTTTCACCCCAAAACAGTTTGGAAAACAGTAAAAGAGGGGTCTATGTACTCACTTGAGATTGCTTAGTAGTCCTTGAGTAACAACCAAACAATGCTAGAGATCGCGGATATCAAACGGCACCTAATATAGGTAACTATGTTAATAACCGGACCTAAATCGGATGATTGGATAGAATGAGGGTTCGTAAACCAAACGAGTATAGAGACTCGTGTCATATGGTTTAACAAAGCCTTCATGCTAAATGAAACCTAACCTAAGCGTTTTCGACCCATCGAGACCCATTAAGGTAGCTTATGCTACTTTAACGCGTCGTGCGCGCAAAAGCACACTCGAGACGTCTAACTAGCCCTATGACAGGTGTTATATGCCTAAACATGTTACATAATCAGTTATGTGACAAAAGTTTAGGTTACATATGCTTAATTACCAATTATACATGAAAAGGGTATTCTGGTAATTTACCTAAGGCATATAAACTACCTATCATACAATTACTTAACGATGTGACCATAGGGTATAACCTCGGAAGGTTATTCCCTACCTACTATGGTCACCTAATGTATTTGGTCGGATCCTAGTGATCGACCAAATGGGTCGGGTTCGAGGTATAAGCGATTTATTAGATCGCTTACCCTACGACCCTAGACAACGTGGTAATCAGTAGGCATAGTCCCAAGGGACTATAACCAACGTGATTACACTCACGTTGCGAAGTTCAAACGAACTTCGCATTGACCATAAACTGGTCAACGCAGAAAGTCAAACAAAGTTTGACTTTCAGACTCGAAAAGACTCGAAAAGCAATAAAAGAACGAAAGAATACTTACGAAGGGTCCCCGAATGCTAATCTAGATCAAAATAGCTCAGGTATGAAACAAAGGTTTCAACTTAGAGCACAAATGATCAGATTCTTGTGAGAAATGAAGTGAAGTGGGTTGGGTATTTATAGTATTCGGGTAACCGTTAAGATCGTTTCATGGAAACCATGCTCGAATCTTGTGCGTACACTTGTTCAATTGTTGTGGTAACTAAAAATGATCCCCCATGAGCTGAAAGGGCAAGTTAGAATGTGTGGGTGTGGATTAAACAGCTGGAATCAGCTGACTAATCGATCTTATCTGTTCTGGAAGGCTGACGCGGCCCGCTTCAGGATACACCAAAACTAATGCGGGCCGCATGGGGGTTCTGATCAGAAAATAAGTTTCAAAAATGACAGTTTTGGTCCCTGTTGTGTATTTAAGCCATTCCTGACACTTCCAAGGCCCGTAAAGCCAACTTTAAGGCCCTAAAATGATGCCTAAATATTGTGGACATGAAACATGCTCAAAAATATGCCGGGTGTTGGTTCGTTTGGTCGTACGAACGCGATGTTCTCTTAATTACGACGAAATGCGCATAAGCGCGAAAAACGATCCAAAATGCGTGACGAATGGATTTTTCTTATGCCAAACACTAAAATAAAATATTATAGTGCTTACATAAATTTTTGGATGTCCGGATGTATTCAGAATGTGAGTTATGCGCGAAAATGCAAACTTGTGTACTTTTTGACACTTTTAGTCCCTGAATGACCCAAAAGTTTATTTTAGCACACCGAACCCCTTAAAGCCTATTTATAAGCTATGTAAAGGATATTTAAGGTGTGTTTAACTTATGGTCATGTTCCGGAATGTCTGTTACAGTTCAAATTGGCATACTTTCGCAGTTTGTCAACTTTAGTCCCTGTAAGCGATTTAACTTGATTTTGCCATACCAAAGCGTTCAAAACTTATTTCTAAGTTATGTAAAGGTTACTTAAGGTATGTTAAGCCTATTTCACTATTCCGGAGTGTTCGTTGCATTAAACTGGTTATATTTACGCATCAGTGCGCGTATAACCTTCCAGAAAGCGATTTAGAACTTGAAATCGAACAAGAGTTGATATGTGCAAAAGATACACATATTTATACAGATCCCAAGTATGAAATACAATATTTCATTGGCTTGGTATTTGTTTGATGGTTGAAGTGACACAGGTGTCACACTAACATTCTGATTTGAAAGTCTACCTAAGTGCTTTTGACCCGTTTCGACCCATTATGGTAGTATAAGCTACTATGATGCGTCGTTTGCGTAAAACTAAGGTCGGATGGTTATCTAAATGCTATGTCATGTCTTACATGCCCAATTACACTTAAATACGTTACTAAATCAGATTAGATGTCAAAAATATGTTCACATATGCACAATATGGATTTATGCGAGCCTTGTATTAATGAGAGGAACCCCTAGATATCGAACTGGTAGGGTACCCTCTTCAAACGGCATGAAGGTACGGATGAGACCCTTCACACTGTTCGAGACATTAGCGAAATAAACAGTACTTTTGGTCATGCTAGGAACCAACCCCGACATGTTCTTGAAAAGAGTTAAAGAATCCATAATGACCTTAGCCGAATTCTTCTCCCCTCTCGCAAACATAAAGAGATCATCAGCGAAACACAAATTTATAATCCTTTGCTTTTCACATTTAATATGAAATCTGAACTCCAAAGACAAGTCAACTTGTTTTTGCAAAATTAAGGTTAGGATCTCCATAACCAATGTAAAAAGGTACGGAGATATCGGATCACCCTGCCTCAACCCCCTTTTTCCTTTAAAGTATCCATAAAGGTTACCATTCAATCCCACAGAAAACGAAATAGTTGAGATACAAACCATAATCCAATTAACCATCTTCGAGTGAAAGCCGAACCCCAAAAGAATCTGCTTCAAGAAATTCCAATCTACCATATCATAAGCCTTCTGAATATCCACCTTAAACGCACACCGCGGTGGCCCATGATTTCGATGATAATTGTGCATTAGCTCCTGGGTTAGGAGGATATTATCAGAAATCCTCCTCCCCGGAACAAAAGCCGATTGGTTAATGTTCACGATATCCGCCAAACCCTCTTTAATCCGATTGGTGATAATTTTACTAATACATTTGTATAATGTATTACAGCATGAAATGGGTCTATAATCCGAAATCAAATCGGGTGTGCTCACCTTCAGAATCAACGAAAGAATGGTATGATTTAGCTCACGAAGAAGTTTTCCATTAGAGAAGAAATCCTGCACAGCCGTACAAACATCCTTCCCAGTGATTTCCCAAGTTCTCTTAAAGAAAACCGAAGTGTATCCGTCAGGGCCAGGCGCTTTATTCCCAGCAATTGAGAACATAGCTCTTTTTATCTCGTCTTCCGTCACCGTACGGACCATACTATTAGCTTTATCCGAAGATAAAATAGTCCGAAATAAATCTGGAGTCGGCTGTATCGAAACATTTCCCATAGTGCCAAAAAAATTTGTGTAATGTTCAACCATAACCTGAGAAACCGATCCCCCCTCATGAAGCGTTCCATTCCCGTCTCAAATAGAAAAAATACGGCTTCGATGATTCTTACTTTTGACGACATTATGAAAATATCTAGAGTTCGAATCCCCAACCTCAAGCCAATCAACCTTGGATTTTTGTTTCAGAAACAACCCTTCATCTCTGACCGCATCCTTATATTGTTGAAGTAATCGGCCATGTTGGCTTATCAAATCTCCATTTAGAGGGTCCCCATCAATATGCAACTGACAATCGTCTAACTCTTTTCGCAAATTTAGCACATTCTGATGCAGATTGCCTTGAGCATATAAAATTTTCCGAAGCGGAGCTTTAAGTAACTTCAACTTCCGAACAACCTTAAACATATGATACCCATCAACATTTGTACTCCAAATACGTTGTACTTCCTCCAAAAAACCACGCTTATCAGCCACTAAATTAACAAACTTGAAGGGCTTTGGCTTTTCCCTAGAAATATCAGGCAACTTTAAGATACACGGGGCATGGTCCGAAACCCTATAAGGGTGAAAATATGCAGCAACATTAGGGAAAACATCTACACAAAGGATGTTACACATAATACGATCAAGCTTCTTGAATATAATCCCACTATCCTGATGCTTATTTGACCATGTATAGTGAAGGCCCAAGCTATTAATATCGAACATCTCTAGCTCATTAACACACTCTTTGAATTCTCTGTTCCCGATATGAAACGTGGAAGACCCTACACTTGTATCCTCATAAGAGAGATGCGCGTTAAAATCTCCCATCATAACCCAAGGTTTATTCCTCATAAACGACCGGTGAACAAGTAGGTTCTGCCACAAATCCCTTCTTTTCTTGTAATAGTTATCCGCGTATACAAAAGAAATGAAAATAGATTTTTTATCCAGCTTAAACATCACCTGAGTATGAACCACTTGATCCGTTTGAGCCAGAATCATCACATCCACAACATTAGCATCCCAGCCTACCAAGATTCTAGTACCCTTGCTACAAAGAGCCGTGTTCGAAGCCCAACTCCAAGACCGACAAACTTTATTACAGACCTCATAAACCTTTGAAGAGTCCACATGAGTCTCCATAATCGCACAAACATGCAAATGATTATCCACCATCACCTGTCGAACCTCCTTCTGTTTAAGGGGGCGGTTCAACCCCCTTATATTCCACGAGGCTATGCTACCCATTGAAACCACTATCTCCGGGTGTGCTTGCACCCTTAGCCCCCTGGTTCACTTGTTTCTTCTCCAAATAATTTGGAATATCAGCCAAAAGATCATCTATACCCACTTCATCCGCAATTACTTCTTCCATATTAGTATTTTTCGATTTATCACGAATGTGTTTAGTCGTTTGGATCTTTTCCGCTGCACTATTTTGTTGTCGATTTCCAGCATCTAAATTGCCATCATCCGGTTCTTCACCCAGCACATGGAAGGGATTGGAAGTTGAGACCTGGTTTACAGGTTGCACTCTAGCATCAGGTTTGGTTTTCTGCTTTACAACCGGTCGATAAATAAACTTCTGTTTCTGGTTATTAATATGCACACCTGGATTAGTTTCTTTCCTAACTTTTTTTGCATCTTGAAAGACCTCTTGATTCTTACCAGCCGGTTCAGCACCCACTTTTGTATTCTTTGGACATGAGGTATCATCATGCCCAAACACACAGCACGAAGAACATCTCAAAGGAACCCATTCATATTCTACTTTAATTTCTGACTTTGAGAATCCTTTTCCATCTAGAGATGGAATAGCCATCGTAATACTCTTTTTTAATTCCATACTCACATGAACATCTATCAAGGCTCTAGCAAAACTACTTCTGCCCCATGATTCAGTACACATTGTCGCCGTGTACGAATCCAGCATCTTTGGTGTCCCTATTTTCGAAGCTACAAGGCTTAGACCATCCTCCGTAAAGGCTGCCAACGGAATATCATGCATCTTTACCCAGACCGGAACCGTTGTTATATCCTCCTTCTCCACTGTAACAGTAGGTGACCACTCCTTCAATATTATCGGCACATTCCTTATCATCCAAGGGCCATCTTCTAACAATTGATCAATTCCCTTAACAATTGAATGCAAGTGGATTGTTGAGAACATGGAGGCAAAAATTACAGATTGGAAAGCGAAGAGTTTGTCCTTTGCAGGGCGGCTCCAGCTAATCCGGTCAGTTTTATCATCTATGCATATTTACTGGGCTTCGGTCTTTATATTACCAAAGCGTGTTATTGTGGAGTTTGAGGAAAAAATGAGAAGGTTTCTTTGGGCTCAGGGCAATTGTGACACCCCAGGAAACCAGTAAACGATACAACTCAACTAGCTTCCTCAGTAACCACGTGCTAAATTTCGGGACGAAATTTCTTTCAAGTTGGGGATAATGTGACAACCCGAGTTTTCAAGGTCTCTATTCGACCTAACTTAGTACTTAATTGCAAAGTGTGTTTTGACTTTTATTTTGATGTGCAATATAAGTGTTGATTTGTGATTGTGTATATTATATGTGTATGTGTTATACATATCTTAGACTATTGAGTTGAATTGTATAATTATAAAACATGGAACTTTGCCAGGCAAACCGCTTACGAAAACACTCCATGGCCGAAAACACTTTATGTGTTTTCGTTCACTAGAGGGCCAACGAAATCAAAGTGGGCTTTGGCCCAGTAACGAATAAATAGAGGATCTGTTTAATATATGCGCACGATTTGGATAACTCACAAACCCTAGTCACCTCTCACCTTCTCTTCCTCTACCTTTTTTGTGCGACGGCAACTGTGAGACTCTTGGAACCTTTTGCATTGACTGATTTATTGTCTCTTCTGCTTGGGTTAGTGACTTACCTGTTTGTTCTTGATTTCGACATACTTGATTTATTGATTATGTAACTGCATGCGAAACACGTGTTGATTAGGGTTGAATGATATTAAGGTGATCGGGATTCGAAAACAGATTAATATGCCAATAGTGTTCGATTATGTGAGACGTTATGATGATCGACTGAATGATATACGTATATATGTTTGGTAGTTGAACTGAGTAATGATTCGGTTTACATGACACATAGATAATGATTCGGATTGTATTGATGATTGTGAATATTTATTTTAATCTCTGACGTTGCACATGATTCTTTATACATACATTGCATCAAACAAGTGATATAGATTATGTAAGCAATCGGTTCAGTAACCTGAAATTGCAGCCACTACATATATTGGTCAAATGGCAACATGACAACAACATACACTGGTCGGCCACTGTTGATTTTAATGATGATATATTGATTGAATTGTTAATCTTAATATCTCAATGATTTGACAAGTTATATGTGCACATATATTGGTTTAGCTTGGTTGAATGACTGTATGAGGAATTGATGTAACTATTAGAATCATGGGGACTCGTAACTGTTGCTGTTGATGATGACGAGGTACCAGCGAAAACACAGGGGCCACGAAAACACACAGACGAAAACACTTGTGTTTTCACACCCTATGCTCGATGAAAACAAGGATTTCGCCAGGCATGGTGTTTTCGCCACTAGGGGTTTTCGTCCAAAGCATTTTCACCACAAGTGTTTTCGCCGTGCATTGTGACTTCGCCCAGTGTCCGTGTCAGTTAACTCAGTTAAGTTAGTTTATTAACTTGGTTAGATGTTAACTCTGTCAATTGTGTAACTCTGTTAATTCTGATCTGACTCGGTTATGACACAGTGACTAGGTTAAGTGTGTTAACTCTACTATGCATGTTAGTTCTATTAATCCTGATTAACGCTGTTAACACTGTTAAGCTTACCATGACTGTAATAAATAATCTTGTTTGAGTAGACTGTAAAACCTATTATGTGAAGCATGGATTTACATGACTTTGATTAATTGCTTATGTGATACATGATAAATTCTTAAACACACTTCGTGACATAAATGGCATGTGAATCTTTACGAGTTTAACTGATTAGGTATACGTGTACTATAGGACTTGATTGATTACTTGCGACCACATAGTTAAGCATACCGAGCAAACCAAGGTGAGTTCACACTCTTACCAAGGCATGGGATTCCCGGGGTTGGGAATGGGTTTGGATGATTACTTATGCTTAAATTGTTATTGGAATTACATACCATAGGCCTCGGGAGAGGATGGATATTGGTAGGTACTGCTAGATTAGTGATACATATACTTCTCTTCGCACACACGCCGGGAATGGCTGCGATAATAGAACTAATCTTCGCACACATGCCTGGAATGGCTGCGAACCATACACTAAACTTCGCACACATGCCGGGTGGGCTGCGATACAAATATACCTAGTCTAGAAAACATGGGAAACCCCCACTAATCTTACAATCTTCGCACACATGTCTAGGAGACTGCGATTCAAGTACATACGATATATGGGTTACTAAACGAACATACGGTTTACAATACAATTACTGTAACTGAACAACCAACTGTGAACTCGCTCAACTAGTTGTTGACTCTCTGTTACATGCCTTGCAGGACCTTAGGTACATATGGAGCTTGCACGGGAGGCGCGGTCGTTGTGGGCACGGATGGTGGATATTTTGATAAAAACTTATTGACTCTTTAAACTTATTACTTATGTTGGGTTTTACATTTATGCTTCCGCTAAACATTGATACTATACTTTGGTTTTTGGAACACCTTTCATATTGGTTGGTTAAATTACACTTGCTATTTACATTGTTCAATATGATTGGTGGCTTGATCCTGGTCAGTCACGCCTCCAAGCGGTGATACCCCGCGTGTGGATTTTGGGGGTGTGACAGATTGGTATCAGAGCCATTGGTTATAGAGAACTCGGTTTTAATAAGGGCAAAATGTTTTTATTAAAACCAGACTATAACCTGTACAGTGCTCAACGATCCACAACGACGCCTCGCTCCAAGTGCAAGACTCAACATTCTAGGTAATATGGTATATGTTTTATTGCCTACTTGCTAGATTACATAGAACTTTGCTCATGGTATGCTTAGATACACATAACCCCTATTGCTTGAGAATGCTTGTGTGCTCACTCTCTTCTGTCATCGCACTATTCGCGAACCTCTCTTACTTATGTTACCTTTGCTATGAAGATCATGGCTGGACGTATTAACTTGACACAAGCCCAGTTGACGGCTCTCATTAACGAACAAGTTGCTGCGGCACTTGCAGCTGCACAAGCAGGAGGTCAACACGCTCAGCCACCTAATTGCACCTTCAGGAATTTCACGGATTGCCGACCTAGTACCTTCAGTTGTACTGAGGGAGTTGTAGGCCTCCTCCATTGGTTCGAGAGGCTCTAAACTGACTTTGAGGTGCGTGATTGCCCTGAGTCTCCTAGAGTAAAGTTTGCTGCTGGAACACTCGAAGGTGCTGCATTAACCTGGTGGGAAACACAGGTTCAAATGTTAGGGCTGGCAGCTGCTAATGCCACCCCCTGGAACGAGTTCAAGGACCTAGTTAAGGAAGAGTTTTGCAGTCGGGAAGACATCCACAAACTAGAGGTGGAGTTCCACAACTTACAGATGACGGGGTCTGAAATTGAGGTTTATACGAAGAGATCGAATGAATTAGCCACATTGTGTCCCACTATGGTAGACCCTCCCACTAAACGTATCGAGCTGTATCTCAAGGGTCTGGTGCCAGAAATTCAGAGTCATGTGATCGCAGCTAATCTTGGCACTATCCAACAAGTCACTCGGCTTGCTCATCGCCTCACAGACCAGGCAGTAGAACAAAACAAACTACCGAAACGTGTTCAAGCTGCTACAACTTGTGCTTCTAGTGACAACAAACGCAAGTGGGATGGGAACCTGAGTAAGGGGTCAACTCCGGTTCAGTATCAGGCGCAGCAGCGAAAGACAGATGACTACTAGAGCCCCGGTCAGCAATCTTCTGGTAGTCACGGACAGAGGGGATATCGAGGAAATCATCCAAAGTGCAACAGATGCAATAGGCACCACAGCGGTCAGTGCAACAAGGGTCGTTGTCAGAGGTGTCTTAAGTTGGGTCATGAAGCCAAGGATTGCCGAAACTCACGTCCTGTAACCCAGGAACAACAATAGCTGCCTCAAGATCCACAGAATCAGCAGCAACAACAGAGTTTTAGAGGATGTTTTCAGTGTGATGCTAAAGATCACTACAAGAGACATTGTCCACATTTGAATCAGGACCAGACTCAGAACCACGACCATGGAAGCAGGAACAACAATGGAAACAGTGACGCCGGGGCCGCGTGCACGTGATTGGTCAGGGTGATGCAAGGGATGAACATAACGTAATGATGGGTAAGTTTCTTCTTGACGACTTTTATGTTAATGTTTTGTTTGATCCGGGTGCGGATACCAGTTATGTGTTTTTGAAAGTTAGTCAAATGCTCAAGCGCACACCCACCCTTTTGAACACTAAACATGTCGTAGAGTTAGCTAATGGTAAAAGTCTAGAGGCCACACACATAGTTCAGGGCTGTAATCTTATCCTCGCTGCTCAGACTTTCCCTATCGATCTTATTCCTATAACTCTGGGTAGTTTCGACATCGTCATTGGTATGGATTGGTTATCCCAACATCGAGCAGAGATCTTATGCAAGGAGAAGATTGTTCGTATACCCCGTTCTAGTAAAGAACCTCTCGAGGTTCAAGACGACAAGAGTGGTGCCATGGTTGGCATCATCTCCCTTCTGAAGGCTCAGAAATGTTTGCGAAAGGGACACACTGCCATTTTGGCACCTGTTACAGACACATCAACGAAAGAGAAGAGATTAGAGGATATCCCAGTTGTACGCGATTTTCCTCAAGTGTTTCCTGAAGATTTACCTGGGCTACCGCCTCATCGCCAGGTCGAATTTCAGATCGAGCTAGCTCCAGGAGCAGCACCCATAGCTCGAGCACCTTATCGCTTAGCTCCAACCGAACTGGAAGAACTATCTAAGCAATTGCAAGAACTCCTGGAAAAGGGTTTCATACGTCCTAGCTCTTCGCCCTGGGGAGCTCCAGTATTATTTGTGAAGAAGAAAGACGGTACCTTCCGCATGTGCATAGATTACCGCGAACTGAACAAGGTGACCGTGAAGAATCGCTATCCTCTTCCACGCATCGACGACTTATTCGACCAGTTGCAAGGGTCGAGCTATTACTCGAAGATTGACCTGAGGTCAGGCTATCATCAACTGAGAGTCCGGGATGAGGACGTCTCCAAAACAGCGTTCAGAACACGCTACGGCCACTACGAGTTTCTGGTTATGCCATTCGGACTAACAAACGCGCCTGCAGTCTTCATGGATCTTATGAACAGGGTGTGCAAGCCCTACTTGGATAAGTTCGTTATTGTATTTATTGACGATATTTTGATTTACTCCGAGAGTCAGGAGGAACACGAGCAGCATTTACGACTCATTTTGGAACTACTTCGAACGGAACAGCTGTACGCCAAGTTTTCAAAATGCGACTTCTGGCTTCGTGAAGTCCACTTTCTAGGCCACGTGGTAAACAAGGATGGGATTCATGTTGATCCATCCAAGGTAGATTCGATCAAGAACTGGCCTGCACCTCGCACACCAACAGAAATACGCCAATTCTTGGGTTTGGCGGGTTATTACAGACGGTTCATCAAAGACTTCTCAAAGATTGCACAGCCGCTTACACTACTGACACAGAAAGGTGTTGCTTACCGCTGGGGTAATACACAGGAAACAGCATTTCAGCACTTAAAGGATAGACTTTGTAGTGCACCTATCCTCTCATTGCCTGAAGGCACGGACGATTTTGTAGTCTACTGCGACGCATCTATCCAGGGTCTTGAATGTGTGTTGATGCAATGGGATAGAGTCATTGCTTATGCTTCGCGCCAACTTAAGATTCACGAACGAAATTACACTACACATGATTTAGAGCTGGGAGCTGTTGTTTTTGCGCTCAAGATATGGCGACATTACCTGTACGGTACCAAGTGCACCATCTACACTGATCACAGGAGTCTCGAGCATATCTTCAAGCAGAAAGAATTGAACATGCGACAACGACGATGGGTTGAACTGTTGAACGATTACGAATGTGCTATAAAGTACCATCCGGGCAAAGCCAATGTGGTGGCCGATGCCCTCAGTCGAAAGGATACTACACCTAGGCGTGTACAAGCGTTGCAACTCACTATTCAGTCTAGTCTTCCCTCACAGATACGAGATGCTCAGGTAGAAGCATTAAAACTGGAAAACGTCAGGGCTGAAGCCCTACGCGGCTCAAGGCAACGGTTAGAACAAAAGGCAGACGGTGCCTACTATGTAACAGGACGCATTTGGTTCCCACTCTACGGCCACTTACACGAGCTTGTAATGGATGAAGCTCATAAGTCTCGCTACTCAGTACATCCTGGTTCGGATAAGATGTACCATGATTTGAAAACTACATATTGGTGGCCTAGCATGAAAGCTCACATAGCAACTTACGTTAGCAAGTGTTTGACTTGTGCGAGAGTCAAAGCGGAATATTAGAAACCTTCAGGCCCACTCCAACAACCTGAGATACCACAATGGAAATGGGAACAAATTTCCATGGATTTTGTTACTGGCCTACCCAGATCTTAGCGCGGGAATGACACTATATGGGTGATCGTGGATCGACTCACAAAGTCTGCACACTTCCTGGCTATTAAGGAAACAGACAAGTTCTCTACCTTAGCAGACATCTACTTAAAAGAAGTGGTTTCAAGGCACGGGGTGCCCACCTCTATTATCTCTGATCGTGACGCACGTTTTACTTCAGAACTGTGGCAAGCAATGCACAAATCTTTTGGCTCTCGTTTAGACATGAGCACAGCTTATCATCCTCAGACGGATGGGCAGTCTGAGCACACTATTCAAACTTTAGAAGACATGCTTCGTGCATGTGTAATCGATTTCGGCAACGGCTGGGAAAAACATCTCCCGTTAGTGGAGTTCTCGTACAACAACAGCCACCACACCAGCATTAAAGCTGCTCTATTTGAGGCATTGTACGGACGTAAATGCCGGTAACCTCTTTGTTGGGCAGAGGTGGGTGATAGTCAAATCACATGTCCAGAACTGGTAGTAGACACAACAGAAAAGATTGCTCAAATACGACAACGCATGGCGGCAGCTCATGACCGTCAGAAAGCATACGCCGATAAAGACAGGAAACTACTCGAGTTCCAGGTTGGGGATCGAGTGCTACTCAAAGTCTCACCCTGGAAGGGTGTGGTTCGTTTTGGAAAACGAGGCAAGCTCAATCCGCGATATGTCGGACCATTCGAAATCGTTGAGAAAATAGGCAAAGTGGCCTACAGACTGAATTTACCAGCAGAACTCAGTGCAGTTCACAACGTCTTTCACGTGTCGAATCTGAAGAAGTGTCTGTCAGATGAGACCCTTATAGTTCCTTTGAAGGAGCTCACTATCGACGAGCAGTTACGATTCGTCGAGGAACCTGTTGAAATCACGGACCGGGATGTCAAGGTCCTCAAGCACACTAGAATACCTCTTGTTCGAGTTCGATGGAACTCCCGTCGTGGCCCAGAGTTCACCTGGGAACGAGAAGATCAAATGAAACTCAAGTATCCCCAGTTATTCGAAAACAGTGCAACCACTACCCAGGAAACCAGTAAACGATACAACTCAACTAGCTTCCTCAGTAACCACGTGCTAAATTTCGGGACGAAATTTCTTTCAAGTTGGGGATAATGTGACAACCCGAGTTTTCAAGGTCTCTATTCGACCTAACTTAGTACTTAATTGCAAAGTGTGTTTTGACTTTTATTTTGATGTGCAATATAAGTGTTGATTTGTGATTGTGTATATTATATGTGTATGTGTTATACATATCTTAGACTATTGAGTTGAATTGTATAATTATAAAACATGGAACTTTGCCAGGCAAACCGCTTACGAAAACACTCCATGGCCGAAAACACTTTATGTGTTTTCGTTCACTAGAGGGCCAACGAAATCAAAGTGGGCTTTGGCCCAGTAACGAATAAATAGAGGATCTGTTTAATATATGTGCACGATTTGGATAACTCACAAACCCTAGTCACCTCTCACCTTCTCTTCCTCTACCTTTTTTGTGCGACGGCAACTGTGAGACTCTTGGAACCTTTTGCATTGACTGATTTATTGTCTCTTCTGCTTGGGTTAGTGACTTACCTGTTTGTTCTTGATTTCGACATACTTGATTTATTGATTATGTAACTGCATGCGAAACACGTGTTGATTAGGGTTGAATGATATTAAGGTGATCGGGATTCGAAAACAGATTAATATGCCAATAGTGTTCGATTATGTGAGACGTTATGATGATCGACTGAATGATATACGTATATATGTTTGGTAGTTGAACTGAGTAATGATTCGGTTTACATGACACATAGATAATGATTCGGATTGTATTGATGATTGTGAATATTTATTTTAATCTCTGACGTTGCACATGATTCTTTATACATACATTGCATCAAACAAGTGATATAGATTATGTAAGCAATCGGTTCAGTAACCTGAAATTGCAGCCACTACATATATTGGTCAAATGGCAACATGACAACAACATACACTGGTCGGCCACTGTTGATTTTAATGATGATATATTGATTGAATTGTTAATCTTAATATCTCAATGATTTGACAAGTTATATGTGCACATATATTGGTTTAGCTTGGTTGAATGACTGTATGAGGAATTGATGTAACTATTAGAATCATGGGGACTCGTAACTGTTGCTGTTGATGATGACGAGGTACCAGCGAAAACACAGGGGCCACGAAAACACACAGACGAAAACACTTGTGTTTTCACACCCTATGCTCGATGAAAACAAGGATTTCGCCAGGCATGGTGTTTTCGCCACTAGGGGTTTTCGTCCAAAGCATTTTCACCACAAGTGTTTTCGCCGTGCATTGTGACTTCGCCCAGTGTCCGTGTCAGTTAACTCAGTTAAGTTAGTTTATTAACTTGGTTAGATGTTAACTCTGTCAATTGTGTAACTCTGTTAATTCTGATCTGACTCGGTTATGACACAGTGACTAGGTTAAGTGTGTTAACTCTACTATGCATGTTAGTTCTATTAATCCTGATTAACGCTGTTAACACTGTTAAGCTTACCATGACTGTAATAAATAATCTTGTTTGAGTAGACTGTAAAACCTATTATGTGAAGCATGGATTTACATGACTTTGATTAATTGCTTATGTGATACATGATAAATTCTTAAACACACTTCGTGACATAAATGGCATGTGAATCTTTACGAGTTTAACTGATTAGGTATACGTGTACTATAGGACTTGATTGATTACTTGCGACCACATAGTTAAGCATACCGAGCAAACCAAGGTGAGTTCACACTCTTACCAAGGCATGGGATTCCCGGGGTTGGGAATGGGTTTGGATGATTACTTATGCTTAAATTGTTATTGGAATTACATACCATAGGCCTCGGGAGAGGATGGATATTGGTAGGTACTGCTAGATTAGTGATACATATACTTCTCTTCGCACACACGCCGGGAATGGCTGCGATAATAGAACTAATCTTCGCACACATGCCTGGAATGGCTGCGAACCATACACTAAACTTCGCACACATGCCGGGTGGGCTGCGATACAAATATACCTAGTCTAGAAAACATGGGAAACCCCCACTAATCTTACAATCTTCGCACACATGTCTAGGAGACTGCGATTCAAGTACATACGATATATGGGTTACTAAACGAACATACGGTTTACAATACAATTACTGTAACTGAACAACCAACTGTGAACTCGCTCAACTAGTTGTTGACTCTCTGTTACATGCCTTGCAGGACCTTAGGTACATATGGAGCTTGCACGGGAGGCGCGGTCGTTGTGGGCACGGATGGTGGATATTTTGATAAAAACTTATTGACTCTTTAAACTTATTACTTATGTTGGGTTTTACATTTATGCTTCCGCTAAACATTGATACTATACTTTGGTTTTTGGAACACCTTTCATATTGGTTGGTTAAATTACACTTGCTATTTACATTGTTCAATATGATTGGTGGCTTGATCCTGGTCAGTCACGCCTCCAAGCGGTGATACCCCGCGTGTGGATTTTGGGGGTGTGACAGCAATAGTATTAGAGGGAAAGCTAAAGTTAAATGGAGTAAAGTTTGTTTCCCGAAACAGGAAGGAGGCTTGGGTATTCGTAGAGTTTTGGATATGAATAATGCTCTTATGGTCTCGCATGTGTGGAGTATCTTAACAGGTAGAGAATCCTTGTGGGTTAAATGGATTCATTCGTATCATTTACGTGAGAGGAGTTTCTGGGATGTCCCGGTCAGAAATAATGTG
Organism: Helianthus tuberosus; assembly: GCA_030545235.1. NCBI lineage: Eukaryota > Viridiplantae > Streptophyta > Magnoliopsida > Asterales > Asteraceae > Helianthus > Helianthus tuberosus. The sequence goes on along the minus strand of CM060418.1, from coordinate 83,136,647 downwards.
GCATGGAGCTGGAGGAAAATGTTGCAACTTCGCCTAATTATTCGAAAGCATATATGGATGGATATTGGGGATGGTAATAAAACTCTAGCGTGGTTTGATATATGGGATGATGCTTGTCCGTTGATATCCTTTTTGACTCCAAGGATGATAGCTAATGCTGGGTTTGGTATGCAAACTAAGGTGGCTGAGTTGTGGGAGCTTGGAGGATGGAGGTGGCCGAATGCTTGGGTTCAGCGATACCCGATTTTACAAAACATGAGGGCTATTAACTTGAATCCTAATATGCAGGATAGGGTGGTATGGAGAACCAGTTCGGGCTCAGTTGTCGACTATGGAACTTCGATGGTATGGGAGGAGATTCGGCTTAATGAGAGTGCAGTTCCTTGGGCCAATATCGTGTGGTTTTCTCAAGCTATCCCTCGGCATTCGTTTGTCTTGTGGCTGCTAATAAACAAGAAACTAAAGACACAGGATGTGATGAGGAAATGGTGTTCTTCGGGAAATATGAACTTTAACCTCATGTGTTGTTCCTTGTGTACGTCTCGTCCAGATTCTCATGAACATCTTTTCTTTGATTGTTTGTATGCTTCTCGGATATGGTATGGTGTTCGAGATAAAGTGGATATGGGAACTATTGACTCCTCTTGGGACGCGATTTATGACCACTTAATTCAGCATGCGGATTCGAAGAAGGTTATTCATATTGTTGAACGTCTAGTGGTTGGTGCGGCAGTCTATTTTGTTTGGCAAGAGCGAAACCAGCGATTGTTCTCTAATAAAAAGAGAAATGAAAATCAGCTTATTGAGGTAATTCTGAACACGGTCCGGATGAAGCTTCATTCCATGAAATTCAAGAGATCAAGTCAGGCGATGAGAGTGTTACACTTATGGAGATTACCTCGAGGGTTATTGATGGATGATGATGATTGCGGTTAACTCTTTTGTCATGTGTTTTAGTATAGTTAATCCTTTGTGATTGGTGTCTGTGTTTGCTTTGTTGCTTGTTGAACTCAAATGTGGCATGTCATGTTTGAGAACTGGGGTTCATATTAGGCCCTCACTTGTTTTTTGTGGTTGTGTGAAATAAAATTTAACCGGGGTAACCCTTTACCCCAAAAAAAAATATGGATTTATGCTTCAAAAGGGCATTTTGGTCATTTCCGATGGGCATATAAGCTACTTAACAAATAACTAACCAATCCTAAATGATCATAAGGTATAACCTCAGAGGTTATTCCATATGCAACTATGATCACTAAACATGCTTGGTCGGATCCTAATGATCGACCAAACGGGTCAGGTTCGAAAGTCTAAGCGGTTGTTTAGACCGCTTAACTTACGACCCTAAACAAGCACTAAACTAATAGTGACGAGTTAAACATGTCAAAACATGTTTAACTAACTTAGAAAACTGATTTGGTATCAAAACAAAGTGTTTTTTTTGGGTAAAGGGTTACCCCGGTGATTCTATATATTCACAACCAAAACAAAACAAGTAGTGTAGATAACCTACACTAGTTCAAACATGAGACATGCCTCATGAAAGTAAACCAAGCGAACAAAATACAACCCAAAAGAAAAAACCACCTAGACAACCATCTAGAACAAACCGAACGCAACAAGAACTAAATCAAACTAGCCACCATCGTCGCTGACGTTATTGCCGCAGATCTTCCACTCCGCCAGTAGCCTTTGCACATTAGCAGTGTTCCTTAGCTTCGCTCCCATAAGCCTGTACCGAACCGTATTAAGAATAACTTTGCTTATCACTTCAGGAGGCCTCAGTTGATTCTTGAAAATTCTAGCATTTCGCTCCTACCAGATAATATAAGCACTAGCCGCAACCAGAAGACGAGCAACATAATTGGCCGCAGACTTTGACCGACCACGAGGAATCAACCAATCAACAATATCTGTCCACTTTGGATAGACAGACTCCATACCAACCTTCTGTCTGACCGAAAACCACACTTGAGAAAAAAATTTGCACTTAAAAAATAAGTGACTATGAGAGTCGTTATCCGCATAACATAATAAGTAGCACATCATGTTCATATTCTTCTTTCGAGCTAAGTCCCATTTCAAAATCTTATCCTGAGTCAGCAGTTTACCTCTCATAATCAACCACATCAGGAAAGCATGCCTTGGAATACATTGCGCAAACCAAACAATACTACTCCACTCGACCTCCGGCTCTCTATAATGAATCGAATGCCACACACCCGAAGCTGTAAGCTCATGTAAATCATCCCCATCTCGCCATCTATAACGAATCGAACGCCACACAAAGTGTTTTGATACCTAAAAGTAGTTCCGTTGCAAAATGCATGCTAAAACGCATTTTGACCGAAACTTTGACTCGTCACTACGCCTAGTTAACATGGTAATCAGTAGGTATAATCGCTAAGGATTATAACCATCGTGATTACAATCACGTTGCAAAGTTCAAACGAACTTTACGTTGACCATTAACTGGTCAAAGCTGAAAGTCAAATATTGTTTGACTTGTACGCTAGTAAAGCGATAAAAGAACGAAGGAAGCTTACAAAGGGTCCTTGCTAGGGAGAACTTGATCTTAAAATCTCGGGTATGAAGTTTAGCAACTTCAACTTAGAGAAATCAGATCAAGGGTGCTTGAAACAATGAAATGGCCATGCTATTTATAGTTGTTGTGAACTCATAAGATCAAGACATGTGTTTGTGTAGCCAACAAGCAATAAATCTTAGCCATCCAAGTGTTAAGAGCAGGTTAGAAGCCTTGGAGAGGTGTTAACTTGGTTAACACACAATAAAAATGGCATAAACAGTCCCTGATCTTTCAACAGTTAAAACTGATTTTCTGTCGCTGGGCACTTTTACGTGCCCCACGTAAGCTGAGGACAGGGCTTACGCGGCCCGCCTAGTCCAGCAGATCAGAAGAAGTTTCAGTATATTACAGTTCAGGTCCCTGCACTTGTTTAAGCCCCTTTTAAGCACTTTTAACACCCGTTAAGCCATTTTCAAGGCTCTACAAGGTGGTCAAAGTATAGAGGACTCAAAATATGCTCGGAAAACTCTCGGATGTCGGTTTGTTTGTTCGTACGGTCGCGTTATTCGTCTAAATACGACGAAATTCGAACGGACGCGAAAACGATCCAAATTAAGCGACGGATGGTATTTTTGCATGCCGATCACTAAAATAAAAATATTTTAGTGTGTACAAAAATTTTGGATGTCCAGATATGGTCAGAATGTAAGATATGCGCGAAAATGCAAACTTAAGCCATTTTTTGCACTTTTAGTCCCTGTAAGATCAAATAAGCATATTTTCGCACACCGAATCACTCAAAGCTTATTTCTAAGCTATGTTTAGGTTATATATGGTATGTTTAGCCTATGATCAAGTTCCAGACTGTACGTTGTCTTATGAAACGGCAGACTTTTGCTGTTTGATGCAAATAGTCCCTGTGAGCGAATAAACTTGATTTTGCCATAACAAACCCTTTAAAACTTATTTCTAAGTTATGTAAAGGTTATTTAAGGTATGTTAAGCTTATGTTGCTATTCTGGAGTGTTTGTCGTGTTAAACTGATTATGTTTACGCATCAGTTTGCGTATAAATTTCCAGAAAGCGATATAGAGTTTAAAATCGATCAAAAGTCAAAACGTGCAAAATGTCAAACATAAATACAAACATTGGGATCAAAAAACATTGTTTTATTAATATTGTATTGTTTAGAGTTTGTATAATGATTACACAAGCACAGATGTCACAGTCTCCCCTACTTTAGGAAATTTCGCCCCGAAATTTATTTAGAGGAAACTTGTGAGAATAGATGCGGATATTACGCTTTCATCTGATCTTCAGGTTCCCAAGTAAATTCTGGGCCACGTTTAGATTCCCAGCGAACTTTGACAATAGGTATGCGCTTGTGATTGAGCTTTTTGACTTCACGGTCCATGATTTCCACAGGTTTCTCAACGAAGTGCATCGTGTTATCAACACGAATTTCATCAAGTGGTATGTGGAGGTTCTCATCAGCTAAACACTTTTTGATATTGGACACGTGGAATGTTGGATGAACATTTCCAAGTTCAGGAGGTAGCTCAAGTCTGTAGGCTACTTTTCTGATTCTTTCAATGATCTTGAATGGTCCAACATAGCGTGGTGCAAGTTTTCCTTTCTTTCCAAATCTAATCACACCTTTCTAAGGGGATACCTTGAGTAGGACATGATCACCAACTTGGAACTCTAAGGGTTTGCGTCGTTGATCCGCGTAACTCTTTTGACGGCTTCTAGCTGTCTGAAGGTTATCACGAATCTTCTTGACCTTATCTGTAGTCTCTAGAATGAGTTCAGGTCCTGTAAGCTGAGCTTCACCTATCTCATTCCAGCAGACCGGTGAACGACATTTTCGACCGTATAAAGCTTCGAAAGGAGCCATATTGATGCTAGAGTGATAACTATTGGTGTAGGAGAATTCGATCAACGGTAGATGCGAATCCCAACTACCACCAAAATCAATCACACAAGCTCTAAGCATATCCTCCAGTGTCTGGATTGTTCTCTCAGATTGACCATAATATAACTCTTTATGGTATTTTGAGTTATGTTCCTTTTAGCATATTTAAATCCGTGAATAAGATACTTATTCTAAATGTCCGTAGTCGATCATACTTGTGGGAACAAATATGAATGTAAGACTATTATGAACTTGGATTGGTGGATATTCATTAGGTATGAATATAGAGCAAAGTGTTGCTGCCAAAGTTCATAGATATTTGTGGGATACAAATATTGGACTGGCTCGCTCTCAAATATTACTGCATGGAATCATTTATGATTGATCATAAGTAAATTTGAGTAAAGGAGAATATCATAGTATCCTCTGACCTGAGATACATATTGGGTCTTGATATTCACCAAATATTGTACCTTGACTTATTTCTTCGCTGTCAGTAATATGACAGTACATAAGGCTAAGCTCAGGTGTGGTACAAGGTGATTGTGAGAGACGTATGTAGTCAAGACGGGATTTGTTCCTCTTATTCGTTGAGAGTAAGATGTCTAAGGCCAGCTAAAGTTAAATCAACAAAGAGTGATCACTCTATGTCTCTGGATTTAACATGACATCTGTAACGAAAGGATAAATGATAGATTCACCTAAATCATGTTCAAGTAAGGGACTTGAAAGGGATGATGTTATTGAATGGCAAATATAGTCATACGTATTGGGGGTAGTAAACCGTAGTTAGGCGTCATTTACTGCTTGCATCAATCTTCTATGTATCTTGTGCAAGTGGGAGATTGTTGGACTCTGTATGCCCAAGACACATATTAAATTGATGTGGCTAGTACGTTATGATCCAAGTCGAGTCATACCCAATAACAAGCTAGACAAACACTTACAATATTTATTTATGATATGATCAAACAAATAAATATTAACACTTATAATATTTAGAAATTGGTTTTCTAAATAATTGCACTTGACAAACCAATAAATTATATGGATAATTTATTTTGAGAGAATATTTTATTTTGTTATTTAATGGGTTAAATAACTTAATAAAAGTTGTATAAAGTCTTGTGAACATATGATGTTATATTTTATAAATGTTATAAAATATATACAAGACTTATATTTTATAAAAGAATTTGTATTTTTTTATAAAATAAAAGCTAGGCCGCCACCACCCCCCCCCCCCATGGTGTTCTTCCCAAACCTTTTTGTCCAATGGGATGACATGCAATTGTCATAAGCTAGAGAAGAGTTGATTGGGTGGTCTAACCAAGACCATTTTGGTCCAATGGGGTTTCATGCACTTGCATGTGTAAGTTGGCACATGATTGGTCAAGGTGGGTGGCAATTCTCTCTCATGGTTCTATAAATACTTAGATGTCAAATGCAAGAAGGTGCAAGACTTATGAACTTGAAAGAAAACTAGAGAATTTCTTCTCTAAATTTCAGCCAACAAGTGTTGGTTCAAGAGGTTTTCAAGTTTGTAATTCAAGTGCCAAGAACTCTCATATTCCCTAGTGGAATTTTCGGCCAAGGGTTGGCTCCATGAAGGAAGTTTTAGTGAGTTCACAAGTGTTCAAATCCTAGCTAAAACTAAGGTGTTTGTTGGAAGGCTTGGGGTATACAAGCTTGAGGTCTTCTACACTTGAAGGCAACCATTCAAGAAGCATCATCTTCTTCATATCCATTACTCCTTGGAAGGTAGTATTCTAAACACTCTATGGTTGTGTTTTATTTTGATATCATGCATGTTCATATATGGATCCGGGATTGGGATTTACATATAAAATGGGTTTTATATATTGTAAGTAACATGTTTTAAATAATTATTTCCGCTGCGTTTTTATTTCATAAGGATGAAATTACTTTGATAAACATGTGAAAAGCCCAACATTTGTAAACCCAACCCAGATTATCAATGAATCCAAATAACAACGGCAGCCAAGTGCAAAGAACCCAAGAAGAGAAGAAAATTCGTAACCCTAATGTCTAAAAAACGGATCAATGACGATTATAGTGAATTGCAAGGATAAACTAGAAATCATAAGACTCTAATCACACAAACAATCCTCATAATCAGCAAGTAATCACGAATTTTAGGTCAAACAATGGTATGGTCGCCGTTTTTCTCCATTAGAGAGAGAGAACTAGGTATTACACTTGAAGCAAACTCGACCTTACGGTTGTTCGGACACTGAACATGGCGAAAGGTGCTCTCAAGACTCTCAAACCACTGTAGGAGCCCAGTTGCTCCTTCAGAACCACTAAACTTGAGCGGTTTAGCCGAGTTAAAACTTTTGAAGTTGCACGGAGCAGGTGCATTAACATTGTTATTGTTAGTTTGGTTTATTTGAGTGATGAGATTAGGTAAAGTAGCAGCCATCTGTTGTGCTATAATAGCTGCCAGTTCGGCATTGGGTTCCTGAACATTACGTCGAGGAGGCATTCTAAAAGAGGAAACATGAGAGAAAACTAGTGAGATGGTGTGATGAAAAAGGAGATATCAATAAAAATCGACAAAATGAAATGATGGTGGTCACTTGTTTGTTACCACAAAGCAAACAAGTGACACACAGTGACAAATCAAAGTAAATAGGTTATAAAAATGTATCACCGAAGACGTGCTCGCCTATAAGTGGGCACTCACCCCAAGAGTTCCCAGGTAAGAGTGACTGGTCCGATACTGCGGATTTGTACGAACACTCTAGCCTTAGACAGAAAACTCAGGGTACAGGCATTCACCCTTCCAGTTTGCACGTGTTCACCTTATTTAGACCCAAACTTTGATGAGATTTCAAAAATTTGGTAGGTACAAGACCAAAAGAAATCATCTAAGGATAGATGATTGATTTCAAAATCATTTTGGAAAATTGTGTTCATGTTTTGGTAATCACCTAAGGATAGGTGATGTGTATTGTTTTAAGATCTAAACACAAGAAAACTTGTGTTAGGGTCCTAGGAAGTTATAGTCTAGGTCAAAGCATTACTGTGACAATAGGTAGTTTACGCCCTTAATTACGTGATTAACAGGCGATTTACGCGACATTAAATAGTGTTTACGACGAAATTAACTTAATTAGTCCCTCAGTAAGCTTAGGAACGCCTATGCGGTCCTACGGTACGCGTATGACGGTCTGCGGGAAATCTGCGGAATATTAAACGGCAACGAACTACTGACAACGCCGACAAATACGGATTAAAGACGGCGACGATGTAATTTTTCGCGATTATTACAGTTATCAACGCACGAACGCGACTACGACGGATACCGACATTATTTTTACACGTTTTTAACTCTGAAATATTATTTTACTTGGCTACGGTGATTTCGGTTTTAAAAACGTGTCTCGGGCCACTTACACATAAGATGGGCTTGTGGGCCCTGGGCCCAAGCCCAAAACCCACAAGCCTAAACCTGCATAATAAATTAGATCTTATAAGATCTCTAAAGATATCTAAAAATCTATGCAAAATATTTACCAAATCTCTGCAAAATCCTATTAAATCTCTACAAGAGATTTTTTTTTCTCTAAAGTGGAGTACACAAGATCTTTAGAGATCTCTACCAAATCTCTATAAAACCCTAACACCCCAAATCATATGCTCTGCAACTTATAAAACTTATATAGAAACATAAGAATGAAAACCTTGTATTCTCCAACAATCACACACATCCTGCTCGCCCCCCCCCTCTCGAGTTCAACCTGCAGACATAAACCCTGACTTCCAAATGCTCTCACACATCTCATTTCACTACACCCTCCAATCTTCATTAATCCGACAACCAGAGGTCACCGGCCGGCCATGAGCGCCCACAGCCGGTCTAGATCAGCAGCGGAGAGGCCGAAGAACAGAGATGAGAGAGTGAATCGGGAAGAGAAGGGGGTAGCGGAGAGAAGAGGGTGACGGCGGCAGACGATGCCGCCGTCTGCGGAGGAGCGATGGAGGAGACAGCTGTCACACCCCGACCGCGTAAAACAACAAATCGCGGCGGAAACATCGGGGCGTGTTGCGACAGAATTAATTGTTTCAAATCCATGGCAAACAAAGTTGTATTTTATTTATAAACAAAGGTGTTACATTGTTTCAAACAGGAAATTTAAGAGTTCAGAACATAATTAAACATAGTCTATCTTCTTTTAAAGTCTCTAAGGCACAGGTCCGCCCTAGTATCATGATCAACATCCTATGGAAAAGCTCCTGAAAACACATGTGAAAATAGGTACGTCAGCATAAAAATGCCTGTGAGATACATAGGTTTGTGAAAATAAGATTCATGACTTGTGTTTGAGAAAATATTCCGTCATGAACCTTGTAATTTGATTTGTTTTGTAAATCACTTGAAAAACGATAAGATCAGATGATATGTATAAATAAGAGAATAGTGTATGGTTAAATGGATAACCATTGTAAACTGAGTTTGTATAAGATAAGTTGTTTGTAAAACAATGTATTGTGAAAAGTATGTTATTTGTATGAAATGTTCTATGTATAAAACTGAAATGATTCAAATAACGCTACGATATATAATACCATACAAACACTTATATATAGGAAGTACCAGCGGCGTATCCACCATGCTTGTATCATATTACACACGCATCGTTACTTAATCACTTAATCAAACCAAACCAAACAATGTAAAATGTTCATGTCAAGATGTAAATCATGTAAAAATGTCTATGTCAAATATCCAAGTCAAATGTCTATGTTTAAACCAATAGTCAAAAGTCCTTGTATAAACCATGTCAAATGTTGATAGTCCAAAAGTAGTCAAGTAATGTATAACCAAAATGATATGTATGGTAAGTAAAATAAGACTACTTAAACCATAAGTAAAAATGTACAAAACAAAGTATTTTGATTATATCAAAAAGTTATGTTTTGTAAAGTGATGCATGATACATTGATACGAACATTTATGTGGTGAGTTAACGCATACATTCAAGCCTTGAGACAGTCGGATAACCCTTTCAGTCAAGGTTATCAAAAGAATTGTATTCGGATTCAGTCATTCCTTACATCCAAACAAACCCGGGATGTCAGGAATGGGATTTGTCAAGTCCTATGGTACCACTACTTACTACCGAGCGGCGTAGCAAATGTTAATGAACGTAATAAAGACCCGTTTGTGCAAACCAAATGTCATAGTAGTCGTATACATGTCATATGAAAACAATGTACTAAGTATGCTAAGTTAACATACAAAGCAGAAAAGTCATGTAAATCAATGTGCTTAGCATGTTATCAGTCAACATACATAGCATAAAAGTCATGTAAATCAATGTGCTTAGCATGTTATCAGTCAACATACATAGCAGAAAAGTAATGAAATCATGTACTATAATGTACTAACAAACATAGTCGGTATATGATGTGAAAACAGGAAAGCATGAAAGTAACAAGTAGGCACATGTGTTCCACCCCAAAATAGTTTGGAAAACAGTAAAAGAGGGGTCTATGTACTCACTTGAGATTGCTCAGATGTATAAAGATAATCACCAAGTAATGCTAGAGATCTCGGAATCAAACGGCACCTAATATAGGTAACTATGTTAATAACCGGACCTTAATCGGATGATTGGATAGAATGAGGTTTCGTAAACCAAACGAGTGTAGAGACTCGTGTCATTTGGTTTAACAAAGCCTACATACTAAATGAAACCTAACATAATTGTTTACGACCCATTACGACCCGTTTAGGAAGCTTATGCTACTTTAACGTGTCGTGCGCGTGAAACGCGTTCAGACCGCCTAACTAGTCCTATAACAAGTATTATATGCCTATACATGTTACATAATCAGTTATGTGACAAAGGTTTAGGTTACATATGCTTAATTACCAATTATACATGAAAAGGGTATTCTGGTAATTTACCTAAGGCATATAAACTACCTATCATACAACTACTTAAACGATGTGACCATAGGGTATAACCTCGGAAGGTTATTCCCTACTTACTATGGTCACCTAATGTATTTGGTCGGATCCTAATGATCGACCAACTGGGTCGAGTTCGAAGGTATAGGCGATTTATTAGATCGCCTACCCTACGACTCTAGACAACGTGGTAATCAGTGGGCATAGTCCCAAGGGACTATGACCAACGTGATTACACTCACGTTGCGAAGTTCAAACGAACTTCGCATTGACCATTACTGGTCAACGCTGAAAGTCAAACAAAGTTTGACTTTCTGACTCGAAAAGCAGTAAAAATAAGGAAAAGAACGAAAGAATACTAACCCAGGGTCCCCGAATGCTAAACTCAATTCGAAAATCTCAGGTATGAAACAAATGTTTCAACTTAGAGTTTCTCAAAGTGAATTTCTAGTGATTTTGAATAAAGGGGGTTGGGTTATTTATAGTTTTTGGTCCACCGCTAGGATCGTTTCTTGGAAAAGGGGAAAAGATCTAGTCCGTACACTTGTTGCAAGGTTATGGAAGCTTAATTCCATCCTTATCTAGTGACTAAGCAAGTGAAAACATGTGGTGGAGGATTAAACATGTGCAAACAGCCTGTTTTAAAAACTCTGCATCTGGTCAGAAGACCCCCTGCGCATCGTAGGGCAAAAGTCCCTGCGCATCGTAGGGGTGAAGTTTGGCAGATTTACAGTTTTGGTCCCTGAACTGTATTTAGGCCATTTTTGACACGTTTAAGGCCCGTTAACCCCATTTCAAACCTCTAAAATGAAGTTAAAGTATAGGGAACTTAAAATGTGTTCAAAAATATCTCAGATGTCGGTTCGTTTAGCCGTACGAACGCGATGTTCGCTTAATTACGACGGAATGCGCACAAGCGCGAAAAACGATCCAAATGACGCGACGAATGGATTTTTCTTAAGGCGAACACTAAAATATAATATAGTCATGCTTACATAAATTTTTGGATGTCCGGATGTATTCAGAACGTAAGTTATGTGCGAAAATGCAAACTTGTGCACTTTGTGACACTTTTAGTCCCTGAATGTCCCAAAAGTTTATTTTAGCACACCAAACCCCTCAAAGCCTATTTCTAAGCTATGTAAAGGATATTTAAGGTGTGTTTAACTTATGGTTATGTTCCGGAATGTTCATTACTGTCACACCCCCAAAATCCACCCGCGGAGTACCACCGCTTGGAGGCGTGACATGACCAGGATCAAGCCACCAATCATATTGAACATAAGTGAAATAGTAAAAGTCATACAACAATACGATAGGTGTTTCCATAACCAAATATAAACAAGTGTGCAGCGGAAGCATTTAATGTAAACCCAACATAAGTTATAAGTTCAAATATCGTCTACGATCCGTATCCCACAACGACCTGCTCCTTCCTGTGCAAGCTCCAGATGTACCTAAGGTCCTGCAAGGCATGTAACAGAGAATCAACAACTAGTTGAGCGAGTTCACAGTAAATAAGTTCGTAATTGTAAGTTTGTTTCGTAACATGTGGCGCTACTAGGCCGATCGTATGTTCTATTAGTGGGGGCTTCCCATGTTGCATATACACTAGACTATTTGTAACCATAAGTGTTCTTCACAACCGAGAACAGTAGTACGTACATAGTTTACGTAGGCTTTACGTAAGTGTCCTTCACAACCGAGGACAGTATTGAGTATAAGTTCACGTAGGTTTTACGTGAGTATCCTTCACAACCGAGGATAGTATTGAGTATAAGTTCACGTAGGTTTTACGTGAGTATCCTTCACAACCGAGGATAGTATTGAGTATAAGTTCACGTAGGTTTTACGTGAGTATCCTTCACAACCGAGGATAGTATTGAGTATAAGTTCACGTAGGTTTTACGTGAGTATCCTTCACAACCGAGGATAGTATTGAGTATAAGTTCACGTAGGTTTTACGTGAGTATCCTTCACAACCGAGGATAGTATTGAGTATAAGTTCACGTAGGTTTTACGTGAGTATCCTTCACAACCGAGGATAGCGAGTAGCATAAGTATACGTAGGTTTTACGTATGTGTCCTTCACAACCGAGGACAATGGTATGGTAGTCTAGTATCAGTGTATGTACGAATCTATTCAACCTTATTCCTTCCATCCCATTCCCCAAACCCTGGGAATCCCATGCCTTAGTAAGGGTGTGAACTCACCTTGTTTTGCTCGGTATGCTAAGTGTATGCTCACAAGTAATCAATCGCGTCCTAAAGTAGGCACGTATGTGAAATCAGTTTGAGTTCAAGTCGTTCACGTATAAGCATGCAACACGTAATCACAGTCATGTACAATATGGTTACACTTAACAGCAGTCAAATATTCCAGTTAACACTTAACAGAATTAACTCAAGTTACTGCACAGATCAGCTATTCGGCGAAACACGCATGTTGGCGAAACACAGATAGTGACGAATCACAATATTGGCGAAACACATTCTGTTTCGTCGAGGTGTCCCCTGGCGAAACAGAACTTCTGATTCGTCGACTACTCTTGGCGAAACACATTCTGTTTCGCCGAGAGTTCTGTTTCGTCGAACAGTTCAGTTTCGCAGACATCAGTTACAGCCGATGCGAAAAACACATAAACCCTAACAGCCGTAAAACAGCAATTCCTCATCATACAGAAATCGTTCAACACAGAAATCATTCAATCCTCGCTCAATATAATGAGTCTTATGTTACTAACCATTAATCTATGCATCACAACCGAAACATCAATGAACCAGGGATCATATCATCATCTTCATCAATAAAATCATCACAAAACAACACTCATAAAATCCATACTCTATGCATACCCGCTAATATGCATAATCATTGAGAGGTTCATGAAACCCTAAGTATTCATCATACACATACACTCCTATAATCCAGAAATCAAGCATAAACACAACATGTATAAAGAAATCAAGGGACAAAGAAACCGATTTAGACAAGCACGCACTAACCGAGATATTCGGGATGAACAAGGGAGGATTCGAGAGAGAAAGATGATGGTTGATGATGGTTATCGCCTTCACAGAGTGGAGAGTTCTAGGGTTTCTATTTTTGTTAAAAGTGTGAAACAGGGAGTCGGTTCACGTTAATATGAACGAATTACCGTTCTGGGCCCTTAATGGGCTTGGCGAAACTGGGCTTGGCGAAACTGACTTCTGTTTCGTCGGGATGCTTATGACGAAACAGTCTGTTTCGTCGGGTCCTGTCTGTTTCGTCGAGTCCTGTCTGTTTCGTCGAGTCCTTTTATGTGTTAACAGTTTAAGTTTTCAACAGGTGTTTCATGTTATACAGCCAAACACAAAATCATGCAACCACAATGCGTTCATTATAAAATAACGTATACAGTTACAAGTTAAACAAGTCAAACAACTACACAGTCAAAGTCAACGTGCACTAAATGCGAAAAAAAAAAAAAAAAGAAAGTCGGAAACTCGAGTTGTCACATTATCCCCAACTTGAAAGAAATTTCGTCCCGAAATTTAGCATGCGGTTACTGAGGAAGCTAGGTAAGTTATCGTTTACTGGTTTTCCTGGGGCGTCACATCATCCCCCCGTTGAGTTGGGATTTCATCCCGAACTTCTGTAGTAGCTTCAGCCTCAGTAGTAGTTGCATTGTTTTCGAACAACTGGGGATATTTGAGTTCCATTTGGTCTTCGCGTTCCCAGGTAAACTCTGGGCCACGACGGGAGTTCCAACGAACTCGTACAAGAGGTATTCTAGTGTTCTTGAGGACCTTAACATCCCGGTCCGTGATTTCAACTGGTTCTTCGACGAAATGCAACCGTTCGTCGATAGTGAGCTCCTTCAAAGGAACTACGTGGGTCTCATCTGACAGAAACTTCTTCAGATTCGACACGTGAAAGACGTTGTGAACTGCACTGAGTTCAGCTGGTAAGTTCAGTCTGTAGGCCACTTTGCCTATTTTCTCAATAACTTCGAAAGGTCCGACATAACGCGGATTGAGCTTGCCTCGTTTGCCAAAACGAACCACACCCTTCCAGGGCGAAACTTTGAGTAGTGCTCGATCCCCAACCTGGAATTCGAGTAGTTTCCTGTCTTTATCAGCGTATACTTTCTGACGGTCACGAACTGCCGCCATGCGTTGTCGTATTTGAGCAATCTTTTCAGTAGTATCAACTACCATTTCTGGACCTGTGATTTGACTTTCCCCCACCTCTGCCCAACAGAGAGGTGACCGGCACCTACGCCCGTACAATGCCTCGAATGGTGCAGCTTTAATGCTGGTGTGGTAGTTGTTGTTATACGAAAATTCCACGAGTGGCAGATGTTTCTCCCAACCATTGCCAAAGTCAATTACGCACGCCCGAAGCATGTCTTCTAGAGTTTGAATAGTGCGCTCAGACTGCCCATCTGTCTGAGGGTGATAAGCTGTGCTCATGTCTAAACGAGAGCCAAAAGATTTGCGCATTGCTTGCCACAGTTCTGAAGTAAAACGTGCGTCACGATCAGAGATGATGGAGGTGGGCACTCCGTGCCTCGAGACCACTTCTTTTAAGTAAATGTCTGCCAAGGTAGAGAACTTGTCTGTTTCTTTGATTGCTAAGAAGTGAGCAGACTTTGTGAGTCGATCTACGATCACCCAAATAGTATCATTTCCGCGCTGAGATCTAGGTAGGCCAGTAACAAAATCCATGGAAATTTGCTCCCATTTCCATTGTGGTATTTCAGGTTGCTGGAGTGGTCCTGACGGTTTCTGATATTCTGCCTTGACTCTCGCACAAGTCAAGCATTTGCTAACGTATGTGGCTATGTGGGCCTTCATGCTAGGCCACCAATATGTAGTTCTGAGGTCGTGGTACATCTTATCTGAACCAGGATGTACTGAGTAGCGAGACTTATGAGCTTCATCCATTACTAGCTCGCGTAGGTTGCCGTACAGTGGGACCCAAATGCGTCCTGTGACGTAGTAAGCACCATCTTCCTTCTGTTCTAAGCGTTGCCTTGAGCCGCATAGGGCTTCAGCCCTGACGTTGTCTGGTTTCAATGCTTCTATCTCTGATCCCGTCATCTTCATGTTAAAGAACTCCACTTCCAACTTGTGGATGGCATCATAACTACTGTATTCACGTTTGATCAGTTCCTTAAAATCATTCCATGGGGTGGCATTAGCAGCCGCCAGCCCCAGTATCGTAACTTGCGCGCTCCACCAAGTTTGCGCAGTACCTTCGAGAATATCAGTGGCATATTTCACCTTACGAGCCTCAGGTCATTCGCACATTTGAAGGCCGATTCGAGTGTCGCTGAAAGTAGTAGGACGACAGTCCATAAAAATCGTGTATGTGCACACAGGTGGCTGAGCGTGTTGACTTGTCGTGTGCGTAAGAGTAATCAAAATTAAGCACAAGTGTTGAGTTACGAGAGTAGGATCTAAGGATCCTAGAGTAAGTGGTGATGGCAGGTTACACCTCCTGCCTGGGCAGCTGCGAGTGCTGCAGTAACTTGTTCAGTGATCGAAGCCGCCAACTGGGCTTGAGTTAGGTTAACGCGTCCACACATGATCTTGACATCAAGGAGAACATGTGGGTGAGAGGTTCGCGAATAGTGCGAAGAGAGTGAGCACACAAGTATCCTCATGCAATAACAAATAGTGAGCAATGTAATCTAAGCATACCACGAGCAAAGTTCTATGTAGTTCTAGCAAGTAGTAAGGTAACATGAATAGTAGTACCTATGATGTTGAGTCTTGCACGTGGAGCGAAGCGTCGTTGTGGATCGTTGAGAGCACTGTTCTGGTTATAGTCTGGTTTTAATAAAAATGTTTTCCCCTTATTAAAACCGAGTTCTCTATAACCAATGGCTCTGATACCAATCTGTCACACCCCCAAAATCCACCCGCGGAGTACCACCGCTTGGAGGCGTGACATGACCAGGATCAAGCCACCAATCATATTGAACATAAGTGAAATAGTAAAAGTCATACAACAATACGATAGGTGTTTCCATAACCAAATATAAACAAGTGTGCAGCGGAAGCATTTAATGTAAACCCAACATAAGTTATAAGTTCAAATATCGTCTACGATCCGTATCCCACAACGACCTGCTCCTTCCTGTGCAAGCTCCAGATGTACCTAAGGTCCTGCAAGGCATGTAACAGAGAATCAACAACTAGTTGAGCGAGTTCACAGTAAATAAGTTCGTAATTGTAAGTTTGTTTCGTAACATGTGGCGCTACTAGGCCGATCGTATGTTCTATTAGTGGGGGCTTCCCATGTTGCATATACACTAGACTATTTGTAACCATAAGTGTTCTTCACAACCGAGAACAGTAGTACGTACATAGTTTACGTAGGCTTTACGTAAGTGTCCTTCACAACCGAGGACAGTATTGAGTATAAGTTCACGTAGGTTTTACGTGAGTATCCTTCACAACCGAGGATAGTATTGAGTATAAGTTCACGTAGGTTTTACGTGAGTATCCTTCACAACCGAGGATAGTATTGAGTATAAGTTCACGTAGGTTTTACGTGAGTATCCTTCACAACCGAGGATAGTATTGAGTATAAGTTCACGTAGGTTTTACGTGAGTATCCTTCACAACCGAGGATAGTATTGAGTATAAGTTCACGTAGGTTTTACGTGAGTATCCTTCACAACCGAGGATAGTATTGAGTATAAGTTCACGTAGGTTTTACGTGAGTATCCTTCACAACCGAGGATAGCGAGTAGCATAAGTATACGTAGGTTTTACGTATGTGTCCTTCACAACCGAGGACAATGGTATGGTAGTCTAGTATCAGTGTATGTACGAATCTATTCAACCTTATTCCTTCCATCCCATTCCCCAAACCCTGGGAATCCCATGCCTTAGTAAGGGTGTGAACTCACCTTGTTTTGCTCGGTATGCTAAGTGTATGCTCACAAGTAATCAATCGCGTCCTAAAGTAGGCACGTATGTGAAATCAGTTTGAGTTCAAGTCGTTCACGTATAAGCATGCAACACGTAATCACAGTCATGTACAATATGGTTACACTTAACAGCAGTCAAATATTCCAGTTAACACTTAACAGAATTAACTCAAGTTACTGCACAGATCAGCTATTCGGCGAAACACGCATGTTGGCGAAACACAGATAGTGACGAATCACAATATTGGCGAAACACATTCTGTTTCGTCGAGGTGTCCCCTGGCGAAACAGAACTTCTGATTCGTCGACTACTCTTGGCGAAACACATTCTGTTTCGCCGAGAGTTCTGTTTCGTCGAACAGTTCAGTTTCGCAGACATCAGTTACAGCCGATGCGAAAAACACATAAACCCTAACAGCCGTAAAACAGCAATTCCTCATCATACAGAAATCGTTCAACACAGAAATCATTCAATCCTCGCTCAATATAATGAGTCTTATGTTACTAACCATTAATCTATGCATCACAACCGAAACATCAATGAACCAGGGATCATATCATCATCTTCATCAATAAAATCATCACAAAACAACACTCATAAAATCCATACTCTATGCATACCCGCTAATATGCATAATCATTGAGAGGTTCATGAAACCCTAAGTATTCATCATACACATACACTCCTATAATCCAGAAATCAAGCATAAACACAACATGTATAAAGAAATCAAGGGACAAAGAAACCGATTTAGACAAGCACGCACTAACCGAGATATTCGGGATGAACAAGGGAGGATTCGAGAGAGAAAGATGATGGTTGATGATGGTTATCGCCTTCACAGAGTGGAGAGTTCTAGGGTTTCTATTTTTGTTAAAAGTGTGAAACAGGGAGTCGGTTCACGTTAATATGAACGAATTACCGTTCTGGGCCCTTAATGGGCTTGGCGAAACTGGGCTTGGCGAAACTGACTTCTGTTTCGTCGGGATGCTTATGACGAAACAGTCTGTTTCGTCGGGTCCTGTCTGTTTCGTCGAGTCCTGTCTGTTTCGTCGAGTCCTTTTATGTGTTAACAGTTTAAGTTTTCAACAGGTGTTTCATGTTATACAGCCAAACACAAAATCATGCAACCACAATGCGTTCATTATAAAATAACGTATACAGTTACAAGTTAAACAAGTCAAACAACTACACAGTCAAAGTCAACGTGCACTAAATGCGAAAAAAAAAAAAAAAAAAGAAAGTCGGAAACTCGAGTTGTCACAATTACAGTTCAAATTGACATACTTTCGCAGTTTGTCATATTTAGTCCCTGTAAACGAATTAACTTGTTTTTGCCATACCAATGCCTTCAAAACTTATTTCTAAGTTATTTAAAGGTTATTTAAGGTATGTTGAGTATATGATGATGTTCCGGAGTATTTCTCGCATTAAACTGAGTACGTTTACGCACTAGTTTGCGTATAACTCTCCAGAAAGCGATGTAGAGTTTGAAATTACATAAAAGTCAAAACATGAAAAATGTAAAACATAACAAAACAAACATTGTGATCAAATAACATTGGTTTATTGATAACAGAACTGTTCATAGTGATTACAAGCACAGTTGTTACAGTCTCCCCTACTTGTGGAAATTTCGTCCCGAAATTTATTTAGAGGAAACTCGTGGAAAAAGATGTGGGTATTTCGCCTTCATTTGGTCTTCGCGTTCCCAAGTAAACTCAGGTCCACGTTTAGCTTCCCAGCGAACTTTGACCAAAGGAATGCGCTTGCGTTTAAGCCACTTGACTTCACGTTCCATGATTTCCACTGGTTTCTCAACAAATTTCAGTGTTTTGCCAACACGAATTTCGTCAAGCGGTATGGAGTAGTTCTCATCAGCTGTACACTTCTTGAGATTTGATACGTGAAAAGTTGGATGAACATTTCCCAGTTCCGGAGGTAACTCAAGTCTGTAGGCTACCTTTCCGATTCTTTCGACGATCTTGAATGGTCCAACGTATCTAGGTGCAAGTTTTCCTTTCTTTCCAAATCTGATCACACCTTTCCAAGGTGAGACCTTAAGTAATACTCGATCACCGACTTGAAATTCAAAGGCTTTGCGTTTTGGGTCCGCGTAAATCTTCTGACGGTTTCTAGCTGCCTGAAGGTTATCACGAACTTTCTTGACCTTGTCAGTTGTCTCTAAAATGAGGGCAGGTCCAGTAAGTTGAGCCTCGCCAATCTCATTCCAGCAGACTGGTGAACGACATTTTCGACCATAGAGAGCTTCGAAAGGAGCCATTCCGATGCTAGTGTGATAACTGTTGTTGTAGGAGAATTCAATCAATTTAAGATGTGAATCCCAGCTACCACCAAAATCGATCACACAAGCTCTTAGCATATCCTCCAGAGTCTGGATTGTTCTCTCAGATTGACCATCCGTTTGCGGATGATAAGCTGTGCTCAGATTAAGTTGGGTTCCCATAGCAGATTGCATGGTTCTCCAAAAATGAGAAGTGAAACGAGCATCTCTGTCAGAAATGATGTTCAAAGGAACACCATGTCGAGCCACAATTTCATCTACATAGATTTGAGCAAGTCTGTCAGTAGGAAAATCCTCGCGGATTGGCAAGAAATGTGCTGACTTTGTAAGACGATCAACGACTACCCAGATGGCATCATGACCTTTCTTTGTGCGCGGGAGTTTGGTAACAAGATCCATAGTAATGTTTTCCCATTTCCAAACTGGGATCTCTGGTTGTTCCAATAAACCCGAAGGACGCTGATGTTCAGCCTTAACCTTAAGACAAGTAAGGCATTTTGATACGTATAAGGCAATGTCTTTCTTCATACCAGGCCACCAATAGTGAATACGAAGATCCTTATACATTTTATCTGAGCCCGGATGAATAGAATAACGAGACTTATGGGCTTCATCCATAAGCAAGGTACGAAGATCATCCTGGCTTGGGACCCACAAACGGTCCATGAAGTAATATGATCCATTGTCCTTCAGTTCAAGAGCAGGTGTTATGTGATAAGGAAACTCCTTATCCATCAAACCTTGTGAAACACAAGATTGTTGAGCCTGAGAAATGCGGGCTTGAATATCAGATCGAGCTTGAATAACAGATTGAACACGTACACAATGAAGCTTAGTACGTTCCTTGCGACTCAATGCATCAGCTACGACATTCGCCTTACCAGGATGGTAGCGAATTTCGCAGTCATAGTCGTTTAAAAGCTCAACCCAACGTCGTTGCCTCATGTTGAGTTCTTTCTGATTGAAGATATGCTGAAGACTTTTGTGGTCCGTGAAAACCACACATTTTGTACCGTACAAATAGTGTCTCCAGATCTTGAGAGCAAAGATAACTGCACCCAACTCAAGATCATGAGTGGTGTAGTTCTTCTCATGTATCTTCAATTGTCTTGATGCATAGGCTATGACTTTGTTCCTTTGCATCAGAACACAGCCAAGACCCAATTTAGATGCATCACAATACACGACAAAATCATCATCACCCTCAGGCAATGATAGGACAGGCGCATCGCAAAGTTTCTGCTTCAGGTGTTGAAAAGCTTCTTCTTGTTTGAATCCCCAGAAAAAGGGCATTTTCTTCTGAGTTAGAGCAGTTAGAGGAACTGCAATTTTAGAGAAGTTTTCAATGAAGCGGCGATAATAACCCGCTAGACCAAGAAAAGAACGAACTTCAGTAGGAGTAGAAGGTGTATCCCAATCCTTGATCGCACTGATCTTGGAGGGATCTACATGAATACCTTGTTCGTTGATAATATGCCCCAAAAATTGAACTTCTTTAAGCCAGAATTCGCACTTGGAGAATTTGGCGAAAAGTTGCTCTTTCTTTAGGAGTTCCAGAGTAAGACGAAGATGTTGCTCGTGATCAGCTCGCGTCTTAGAGTAAATCAAGATGTCGTCAATAAAAACAATGACGAACTGATCCAAATAAGGTTTGCAGACCCTATTCATTAAGTCCATGAAAACAGCAGGAGCATTAGTCACACCGAATGGCATGACTGTGAACTCATAGTGCCCATACCGAGTACGGAACGCTGTCTTAGGAATATCTTCTTCATGCACCCGAAGTTGATGATATCCGGAACGTAGATCAATCTTCGAGAAATAAGAAGCGCCTTGTAACTGATCAAAGAGATCATCGATGCGAGGTAGGGGATATCGATTCTTGATGGTAAGCTTGTTAAGCTCACGATAATCGATACACATCCTAAAGGATCCATCCTTCTTCTTAACAAAAAGAACGGGAGCACCCCAAGGTGAAAAGCTAGGACGGATAAAACCTTTATCAGAGAGCTCCTGAAGCTGTTTAGACAACTCTTGCATCTCAGATGGTGCAAGACGATATGGAGCTCTGGCAACGGGATTTGCACCAGGTACGAGATCAATGCGGAACTCGACTTGGCGTGCTGGAGGTAGACCAGGTAAATCTTCAGGGAATACTTCAGAATAATCCCGAACGACAGGAATATCTGAAATAGACTTACCCTTGCCTTTATCTTCTGTAACATGTGCTAAGAAAGCCACATAGTTCTTCCGCAGATACTTCCGAGCTTTAAAGCAAGACATGAGTTTGAGACCAACGGTAGGCTTCTCACCTTGAACCTGCAGAATCTCGCCTGTCGAAAGCGGCACACGAACAATCTTCTCAGAACAAACTATCTCTGCGTGATGCTTAGATAACCAATCCATACCCACAATGACGTCGAAGCTTCCAAGTTGCATAGGCGTGAGATCGATAGGAAAAAGATGATCGTTAAGGTTCAACTGGCAGTTGCGTAGAACAGAATTAAGAATAATGGGTTCACCACTAGCAACCTCTACTGTCAAAGATTTACTTAGTTTCGTTCTAGACACGCGAAGCATCGGCTCAAAAGACAATGACACAAAACTCTTATCGGCACCCGAATCAAAGAGAACAGATGCAGGCTGATTATTAATAAAGAACGTACCGTTCACCACGTTATCATCCGCCTGCGCCTCTTGGGCATTCATGTTAAAAACTCGGCCTCGAGCCGGAGCCTGATTCTGATTCTGGTTCTGGTTGACTAGCCTTGGGCACCGGTTCCTGTAGTGGGTCAGATCCCCACAATTGTAGCACGAACCAGGAGGAAAATGAGGTCGTGCAGCTTGGCCCTGTTGCGGGGCAGGAGGCTGAGCAACCTGTTGAGCTTGGTTACGAACTGCCTGGTTCTGATTGACAGGAATGCGGCAGTCGACAGCAAGATGACCAGATCTTCCGCAGTTGGTGCACTGACGACACTGGAGATGTGGTTGGTGATGGCCGTTACACCTGTTGCACAAAGGTGCATTGCCAAAATAAGTCTTCTTGGCAGGTGGTTGCGCAGGCTGATTTGGTGCAGCTTGAGCCTGTGCAGTAACAGCAAAATTTTGGGCACCCTTTCGTTTCCTTGATTTCTTTGATGCTTCACCTTCCTTACCCTTACCCTTATTCTTGTTTTTCTCAGAATTAGTCTCCTTCTTTTTATCACCCTTGCGGGTGAGTTTACCCTTCCTGACTAGAGTCTCAGTGAGGGTAGCAGACAACTCGATAGCTTGGCGAAGGGTAGTAGGATTAACACCAGTCAAAATCTCCAGAATAGAATCGGGTAGCCCATCAATATACCTCTCGATCGCTTTATCCGGAGGGGTAACCATGGTGGGACACAATAGACTGAGTTCTTCAAAACGATCCGTGTATGCACGGTGTTCAGCCCCATCTTGCTTTAAGCCATCAAACTCTCGTTCCAAAACTCGAATTTCATGACGGGGACAAAACTCCTTCATCATGAGAGCCCGAAGCTCTTCCCATGTCTGTGCCAACGCCACTTCGGCACCCCTATCGCGCTTAATACCACTCCACCAGGTAAGCGCTCGCTTCTCAAACACGCTTGAAGCAAATTCAACCCTACGCGCATTCTGACACTGCACGTGTAAGAATGTGCTCTCGATACTTTCAAACCACCGTAGGAGCGCAGTTGCTCCTTGCGACCCAGAAAACTTAAGCGGCTTCGCAGAATTGAAATTCTTGAAATTACAGTGTGCGTTATTGTTGTTGTTATTGCCGTTGTTGTTAAATATATCGTGGACTTGAGTTACAACCCCGGGAAGTACAACAGCCACTTGTTGAGAAACCAGGGCTGCGATCTCTTCAATAGTAAAAGTTCGAGGATCGCGTCGAGGAGGCATTCTAAAAGAGGAAAACATGAAAGAAAGCGAGTGAGATGATTGGATGAAAAGAATGAGATGAAACAAAATCAACAAGAGCAAAGATGGTGGTCATTCGTCCGTATCACAGAGCAAACAAACAACACACAGTGACTAATCAAAGTAAATGGGTCAAAAATAATGTATAATGAAGACATGCTCGCCTATAAGTGAACACTCATCCCAAGAATTCCCAGGTAAGCACAACTGGTCTCGCGTCTGATGAGATGTATACGAAGTGCTTGCCTAGACAGAAAACCCAGAATACAGGCATTCACCCTTCCAGTTTGCACATGTTCACATTATTTAAAACCCAAAACGTTTGACGGGATTTTGAAAATTTGAAGGCACAAGGCCAAAAACCAAACTGAAAAGGGTTCAAAACCATATAAAAGAGAGTTCAAAACCTTACAATAGAGGGTTCAAAACCTTGTAATAATTTATTCAAAAACAGATGATTGTTTTTCAAAAATCGTTTCGGAAAAATTTTGGTTCCTTGTTTTGATAATCACCTAAGGATAGGTGATGTAAATGTTTTAAGATCTAAACACAACTAATTTGTGTTAGGGTCCTAGAAAAGTTATAGTCTAGGTCAAAGCATTACTAATAACCTAATTCCCTATAACCATTGGCTCTGATACCAACTCTTCTGTCACACCCCGACCGCGTAAAACAACAAATCGCGGCGGAAACATCGGGGCGTGTTGCGACAGAATTAATTGTTTCAAATCCATGGCAAACAAAGTTGTATTTTATTTATAAACAAAGGTGTTACATTGTTTCAAACAGGAAATTTAAGAGTTCAGAACATAATTAAACATAGTCTATCTTCTTTTAAAGTCTCTAAGGCACAGGTCCGCCCTAGTATCATGATCAACATCCTATGGAAAAGCTCCTGAAAACACATGTGAAAATAGGTACGTCAGCATAAAAATGCCTGTGAGATACATAGGTTTGTGAAAATAAGATTCATGACTTGTGTTTGAGAAAATATTCCGTCATGAACCTTGTAATTTGATTTGTTTTGTAAATCACTTGAAAAACGATAAGATCAGATGATATGTATAAATAAGAGAATAGTGTATGGTTAAATGGATAACCATTGTAAACTGAGTTTGTATAAGATAAGTTGTTTGTAAAACAATGTATTGTGAAAAGTATGTTATTTGTATGAAATGTTCTATGTATAAAACTGAAATGATTCAAATAACGCTACGATATATAATACCATACAAACACTTATATATAGGAAGTACCAGCGGCGTATCCACCATGCTTGTATCATATTACACACGCATCGTTACTTAATCACTTAATCAAACCAAACCAAACAATGTAAAATGTTCATGTCAAGATGTAAATCATGTAAAAATGTCTATGTCAAATATCCAAGTCAAATGTCTATGTTTAAACCAATAGTCAAAAGTCCTTGTATAAACCATGTCAAATGTTGATAGTCCAAAAGTAGTCAAGTAATGTATAACCAAAATGATATGTATGGTAAGTAAAATAAGACTACTTAAACCATAAGTAAAAATGTACAAAACAAAGTATTTTGATTATATCAAAAAGTTATGTTTTGTAAAGTGATGCATGATACATTGATACGAACATTTATGTGGTGAGTTAACGCATACATTCAAGCCTTGAGACAGTCGGATAACCCTTTCAGTCAAGGTTATCAAAAGAATTGTATTCGGATTCAGTCATTCCTTACATCCAAACAAACCCGGGATGTCAGGAATGGGATTTGTCAAGTCCTATGGTACCACTACTTACTACCGAGCGGCGTAGCAAATGTTAATGAACGTAATAAAGACCCGTTTGTGCAAACCAAATGTCATAGTAGTCGTATACATGTCATATGAAAACAATGTACTAAGTATGCTAAGTTAACATACAAAGCAGAAAAGTCATGTAAATCAATGTGCTTAGCATGTTATCAGTCAACATACATAGCATAAAAGTCATGTAAATCAATGTGCTTAGCATGTTATCAGTCAACATACATAGCAGAAAAGTAATGAAATCATGTACTATAATGTACTAACAAACATAGTCGGTATATGATGTGAAAACAGGAAAGCATGAAAGTAACAAGTAGGCACATGTGTTCCACCCCAAAATAGTTTGGAAAACAGTAAAAGAGGGGTCTATGTACTCACTTGAGATTGCTCAGATGTATAAAGATAATCACCAAGTAATGCTAGAGATCTCGGAATCAAACGGCACCTAATATAGGTAACTATGTTAATAACCGGACCTTAATCGGATGATTGGATAGAATGAGGTTTCGTAAACCAAACGAGTGTAGAGACTCGTGTCATTTGGTTTAACAAAGCCTACATACTAAATGAAACCTAACATAATTGTTTACGACCCATTACGACCCGTTTAGGAAGCTTATGCTACTTTAACGTGTCGTGCGCGTGAAACGCGTTCAGACCGCCTAACTAGTCCTATGACAAGTATTATATGCCTATACATGTTACATAATCAGTTATGTGACAAAGGTTTAGGTTACATATGCTTAATTACCAATTATACATGAAAAGGGTATTCTGGTAATTTACCTAAGGCATATAAACTACCTATCATACAACTACTTAAACGATGTGACCATAGGGTATAACCTCGGAAGGTTATTCCCTACTTACTATGGTCACCTAATGTATTTGGTCGGATCCTAATGATCGACCAACTGGGTCGAGTTCGAAGGTATAGGCGATTTATTAGATCGCCTACCCTACGACTCTAGACAACGTGGTAATCAGTGGGCATAGTCCCAAGGGACTATGACCAACGTGATTACACTCACGTTGCGAAGTTCAAACGAACTTCGCATTGACCATTACTGGTCAACGCTGAAAGTCAAACAAAGTTTGACTTTCTGACTCGAAAAGCAGTAAAAATAAGGAAAAGAACGAAAGAATACTAACCCAGGGTCCCCGAATGCTAAACTCAATTCGAAAATCTCAGGTATGAAACAAATGTTTCAACTTAGAGTTTCTCAAAGTGAATTTCTAGTGATTTTGAACAAAGGGGGTTGGGTTATTTATAGTTTTTGGTCCACCGCTAGGATCGTTTCTTGGAAAAGGGGAAAAGATCTAGTCCGTACACTTGTTGCAAGGTTATGGAAGCTTAATTCCATCCTTATCTAGTGACTAAGCAAGTGAAAACATGTGGTGGAGGATTAAACATGTGCAAACAGCCTGTTTTAAAAACTCTGCATCTGGTCAGAAGACCCCCTGCGCATCGTAGGGCAAAAGTCCCTGCGCATCGTAGGGGTGAAGTTTGGCAGATTTACAGTTTTGGTCCCTGAACTGTATTTAGGCCATTTTTGACACGTTTAAGGCCCGTTAACCCCATTTCAAACCTCTAAAATGAAGTTAAAGTATAGGGAACTTAAAATGTGTTCAAAAATATCTCAGATGTCGGTTCGTTTAGCCGTACGAACGCGATGTTCGCTTAATTACGACGGAATGCGCACAAGCGCGAAAAACGATCCAAATGACGCGACGAATGGATTTTTCTTAAGGCGAACACTAAAATATAATATAGTCATGCTTACATAAATTTTTGGATGTCCGGATGTATTCAGAACGTAAGTTATGTGCGAAAATGCAAACTTGTGCACTTTGTGACACTTTTAGTCCCTGAATGTCCCAAAAGTTTATTTTAGCACACCAAACCCCTCAAAGCCTATTTCTAAGCTATGTAAAGGATATTTAAGGTGTGTTTAACTTATGGTTATGTTCCGGAATGTTCATTACAGTTCAAATTGACATACTTTCGCAGTTTGTCATATTTAGTCCCTGTAAACGAATTAACTTGTTTTTGCCATACCAATGCCTTCAAAACTTATTTCTAAGTTATTTAAAGGTTATTTAAGGTATGTTGAGTATATGATGATGTTCCGGAGTATTTCTCGCATTAAACTGAGTACGTTTACGCACTAGTTTGCGTATAACTCTCCAGAAAGCGATGTAGAGTTTGAAATTACATAAAAGTCAAAACATGAAAAATGTAAAACATAACAAAACAAACATTGTGATCAAATAACATTGGTTTATTGATAACAGAACTGTTCATAGTGATTACAAGCACAGTTGTTACAACAGCGGCGGTGGTGGGTTATTTTCCAACAAAATTTCCGGTAAACCCTTGTGTCCTATCACCTTGTTTCTTTTTTTCCTCTGATGATGAAGTTCGGGAGTCGACGGCACCGGTCAGACGAACCGGCGCCGGTGACGGTAAAGGAGGTGCTCCTTGGGTCAGGTCAGTCAAGGGGTTCAATAGTTTTGAGTCGATTTTGTGTCACTTTTCAGCTTCGGGTTCGGCATTTGTTCTGATGTGGTCAACCTCGGTTCGGGTCAACAACTTCGGGTCGGGTCAGCGGCTCAGTCAACGGATTCGGGTTTGGTCAAACCCGGTCAAAAGAGGTCAAAGGAGGTCAAAGCTGGTCAATCTGGTCAACTCAGCCAACCCGGTTGACTCGGTCAGCCGGTCAACTCAGCTAACGTTTCGACACGAAGATTTCGTAAAAGATTTAGGACACGATCATTGTTTACGTAATTAACTCTCATTATTACGCGTGAACGAGCTCGAGCCGACTTGAATTTGTGTTTATCTTATACTTTGTCGTTTTTACGAAAACTTTATATATTAACGATTGATTATTGTTTGAATTTTTGAAAAATAACGACAACTTGCGTTGTCGGGGGCGTCCAAAAATAGAGGAAACTCTGCCCGTTTTTCGAGAAAAACCGTAAACGGAAAGTATTTTATAATAAAACTAACGTTACGGATTCAAATTAAATTACGAAACAAATATGTTTTATTGAAAAATGGCAACTAACGACATCAAGCGACTTTTATGACGATCAATAGATACATATATTTACTTTCGACAACATTACATAACCTACAAAGTATGGTTATAACATTTCGACAAAACCATTTTACAAGATAACTAAACTTGATAGTTTTATAAAATATATTTAGTGATATCTATTTCCAAACAACAACAATTCGGATATCTTTTATAAAAGAACTATAACTATTTTTGTTTAGTTTAAACATTAAAGATTCGACAATTCTTTTATAAAAATAAATATAATTTATATATTTATTTCAAATATCAAACACGAATTCGTTTTATAAAAATAAATATAGATATATATTTATTTTCAATAACTAACGAAACGAATCCTTTTATGAATAAATATAGTTATATATATTTATTTCGAATACCCAACGACACGAAGATTCTTAATAAATAAATATAGTTTTTATATTTATTTCAAGTATCGTACTACATGAATTCCTTTATAAAAATAAATATAGTTTTATATTTATTTCAAACACAACAACTCGAGGATTCCCTTATAAAATAAATATAACTTTTTATATTTATTTCAAATGCCGAAACGGCATATACATATGTTTTGGCAAATATATACGAGACGCAATATATATAATACAAGTTTATTATATATTACTTTCATATGAATATTCCTATATACACAAACGACTTCTCGGGGCGACAAAGTTTAACTTAGTCATTTTCGTTAAATTAACAACCTACCGTCGAATCGTTCAGTTAACGATTCGGTAGAGCTCGGTGACACGTAGTTTAGTTACCTCTTTTGTTTAAGAAACTTATAAGATATTTCGTGTTAGGAATATTGTAGAATGCACGCTAGCAAGTCAAGTCTTGGAAAAGACATCACGAAGTCGTAATTAGCTAGCTTTGCACAGGAATATTCAGGTGAGTTCATAACCCCACCTTTTACGGTTTTACATTTTTCTAAATGTTTTCGGGGTGGAAAGACATGCACTTTTTGCAAAGCATACAAGGTTTTCAATAAACAAGAATTACATATTTCTAAACCATTTTACAAGCAAGTTTTCACTGACACAAATGGTTTACGAAAAGCTTATGTTTTATACCGGTTTTTCAAACAAGCGTATTTTTCGAAATGTGCATACACACAAATTCTAGTTTTCTAAACTACGGGAAAAATAAAAATACCAAGAGGTACATTAAACTAAGGAATGACACAATAGATCATGTCATGAATAGGGTAACATAAGCACCATTAATCAACAATATACCTAGACCGCAGAACAAAATGTTAGATCTGATGGGAAGGCAGCCACACTCTTGGTGATAACTAGTACCAAGTAGTGCTTTTGTGTCTCAGTCGTGAATCGACAACGAAAAATGCCTATGGTTTGGATGTTTCCTATGTCGTTACTTATGTTAGTGGCCTCGCGAACCATTAACAATCTCGTATTCCTTACATATACAGAACTCAGTTTCAATATGCCTTTACAAATTACATACCATGTTTTATATAAATTCAAAGCATAGGATTATGCATGCATGTTGTCAATGTCGGGGTGGACATTGATGGTTATACAAGTTTTACAAACACAAGAGTTTACAAAAGCAAGGTTTTTGCGAATATAATGCGTTACAAATACAGAGTTTCCATATAACATGACAAGAAAATGATTTTAAATTCGTTTTCTCAACAATACTTCAAAAACCGGTTATTCAAAAAGATTTATTTCAAATCTTTTACAAACAAACTATGAACTCGCTCAACTTTATGTTGATTTTTCGCATGTTTCTTTCTCAGGTTGCTTTTCAGAAATTATGGCACGGTTGGAATATGAGAACCATGTGGAGTCGAGTACTTAGAGGGCGTTCGTTTTCTAGAAGTCTTAGCTTATTTGCTTCCGCTGTGCAATGAAGATACCAGTCCAGTCACGCCAGCTCTGATATTTTCGGGGTGTGACAATTACTAATAACCTAATTCCCTATAACCATTGGCTCTGATACCAACTCTTCTGTCACACCCCGACCGCGTTAAAACAACAAACCGCGGCGGAAACGTCAGGGAGTGATGCGACAGAATTATTGTTTCAACAACCATGGTAATTAAAGTTATGTATTATTAATTAAAGTGCTCATATTGTCTTGAAATTCAAACAAACATAACTTAAATAACTGTCTTTTAAGTCACTAAGGCCCAAGTCCGCCTAAGTAAAGCACAAACATCATCATGCATTAACACCTGAAACACATGCAAAAATAGGTACATCAGCATAAAAATGCCTGTGAGATACATAGGTTTCGTTTATGCAGGATTCATGACTTGTAGTTAAAAGAAGGGTTTAACAAAAAGTAGCCATGAACCTTGTAAAATGTTTTCCTTTATAAAACCATGTGAAAATCGATGTGAAAATCAAATGATAATAAAAGGATAATGCATGGTTAAATAAATAACCAAGTAAAAGTGTATTTGTACAAAATATGTAATTTGTAAAACAATGTCGTGTTCTTGTAAAAATGTTTCATGTTCTTGTCAATGTGGTTTAGATAACGCAACAATGTGTAATACAATAAAAGCACTTATATATAGGAAGTACCAGCGGCGTATCCACCATCTTTTATCATATAACACATAGCCCCGTTACATAAGTCACTTATCAATAACCAACCAAAATGTCTTGTTCAATGTCAAAATGTTTATGCGTAAACCATGTTCAATGTCATGTGAGAAATGTATCATGTGTAACCAAATGTAATGCATAGCAAGTAGAAAGTATCTACTCAAACTATGTGATAATGCCAATGTGAAAACAAATGTCATGTATGGTGAATAACTAGTAATTACTCAACCCCAAAGGAAAATGTACAAAACAAAGTTTTTAGATAAACCTAAGTTTAAATCAAATGTTATGTTTTGCCGAAAACAATGCTTTATGATTACAAACATTTATGCAGTAATGTTAATCGCATACATTCAAGCCTTGCGACCGTGGTGACAAACACTTAAACAAATTAAAGGTTCATCTAAGTTATGTATATCGGATTCTGTCATTCCCAACTTCCAAACAAACCTAGGAAGTCGGAAACGGGATTTGTCAAGTCCTATGGTACCATTACATACTACCGAGCGGCGTAGCTAATGTTAATGAATGTATTATTGTCCCGATTAAACACACCAAATGTCATAACCAATGTAGCATGCGAAAACCATGTACTAGGTGTGACAACTGGCACAAAACCGGTAATTTCCGTATAATTTAATTAATACTTAATATCTGCAGTTATGTGCTCAAATGTCAACATTGTCTGATTTCATGCTATACATGTGAATTCATGCACGTTTTATACTACAAATATCGCTTTATGCGTTAATGATAAGCGTTGCGTTAGAAATACTAGTAAACTCACCGGCAAGACACATTGTGTCAACGATTCTGCAGAAAGCAGTCAGACAATAGAATTGGGGCCTAGGAGTAGGTCCAACGTCTAAAATACATTAAAACCCAAGAATGTACACATGGGCTAACATATAGACTTTCCGGAAGCTAGAATATGCACCAAAAAGCGCCCGAAACACACTTTAAATGCTGAATTTCATATATTTCAGCAAAATTCAGCATTGTAATGAGTTAGTAACATGTAAAAATATGACTAAATGGCCCTGAATGCTTTCCTAAGTGTCAGGAATTGAAAGGGTCACAAAAGGATACTTAAAGATCACTAAACGGAATAGTTTGACACTTTAACGAACCGGTATCTAACCGAACAACCGGACATTACCCGAAACATCAAAATATTACTAGAAGCATTGTTTTAATGTTTCTAAACTAGTTATGATCCCCGAACACCCTAACACACGATATAACACATCATACACTTAAACACTAAACACTAAACTTGAAATCTAATTAGATTACTTAACTTACCATTGGAACTTACACTTTACCCCCCCTCCCCTATATTGTGGACGGTCACAAGGGTGTGGACCCACCCTTGATCCACTTTGATTCTATTTGATCCACCAAGATCTTATGTGATCCTCCTAAGATTGATTAAAGATTTTGTAATGTACTTAAGGAACATTGTAACCAATGGACAAACAAGAAGGTGGTTATAAGTAGAACAAGAACTCCCTTTCTCACCCACACTTCACACCACACTTCATCTTCTTCCCTTGCTCCCCATTCTCGGCCGAATACCCCCAAGCACACCACCATCATCATCAAGTCTTGATCAACCATTCCAAGTTCATTTCAAGGTGTAAGAAGGTCTACAAGCAAGCTTGGTGGTCTTGGATCGTGAAGGACCTCTTCCGATTGCTTTTATCCAACACATTTGTCATCTTCAACCTCTTGTGTTCTTCCCTAGCCTTGTGCTAGTAGTAAGACCCTTATGATCCCTTGTTATTTCATATTTAGTTGGTTAAAAGATGATAAACATGGTTAATCTTGAAGAACACGAAAGAACATGATCATGATACTTTAACATAAGCTAAATAACATAAGAATACATGTTGATAGTGCTTATTTGCTTTTTGATGATTGATGATTTGTGTTGGTGATGTTAGACATCATAAGAAACCTACTAGATTGTGATTAAACACATGATCTAGTAAGTTAAAGTAGTGACCTTGTGAAAGACCAAGATCATCATGCTTTATGTCTTCATGAACTTGAATGATGAAATTGATTTTCATATGTAAAGACGGTTTAAACAAAATACAAATCTTGTAAATAGATGAATACAAAAATAATTTTCCCAAGAAACCAAGTTTATTTACAAGATTTACAATGTCATGATTTCTAAGTAAACTAATCATATTTTTAGTGTCTAAACAAGACTAGAAACATGTTTGTAACAAGAAAAATACAAAAGAAATATTTTCAGAAAAATCATCTTACAAGTTGTAAATGACTAAATCTTTTAATAAAGTGATTTACAAACAAATAACCATGTTTTTAAGGGTAACTAAACTTACTAAATAACATGGTAAGTTACTACAAGTTTTTACAAAAACTTCAAGTTCATGATGTAGTGATTTTGACACTCGGTAAGTGTTGAATGAGTTGATGATTGTTTGTGATGATTTTAAAAGAAAATAAACAAATGTTTTGAAAACATGGGAAACCTCCATTTTTAGGGGAAACTATGTCAAAATTTCTATAAAATATTGACACTTAGAAAAATATAAGTTTTGGTGAAACTTATTCCCTAAAAATTCACCTAAAAATATTTACCAAGGTTTCCCTAATCTTTATGTAAACTTCAAGTTAAGAAATCATGATTTCTTCAAAATAAAAATTGATATTAAGTATATATATTTTTGAGGAAAATATATATATTTATTGATCACCAAATTTTGTGCTAAGTGTATGTAGTATGTATCATTGGTAATAGTGTATTAGGACTTGAAAATACACTAAATACTCCCAAGGAGTAGAAATACAAAATACACATACAACATGCATAGACTAATACAAGAACATATATTTATGAAAATATATAACTCGGGTGAAAAATACAAGATACTTATATTTATTCTTGAGAAAATAATATATGTAAGATACATAGTTAAAAATATAAGTTATTTTTAACAACCAAGAACACATACATAAAAGATGGTGACTTGTACTTGTGCGATACAAGTCTAGTGACTAACGTTAATAAAACACGTATAGGTCACGACGCTATATAAGCAAACCCGGTGAAATTTACGGCGCAAGAAACGCAAAGTTGTGAGTTCATGTCCCCACTTTTAAACTTTTACATGCTTTTTAATCTTGGGGAAATACATGTGTTATGGTATGCTGGATACAAAAACTAAGGAATGATACTTTAGATCATGTCACGAATAGGGTACCAGAAGCACCATTAATCGTGTACATACTAAGACCGCAGAACAAAAGGTTAGATCTAATGGGTTTTCGGGCAGCCACACTCTTGGTGATAACTAGTACCAAGTAGTGCTTTTGTGTCTCAGTCGTGAATCGACTACTAGAAAAATGCCTAAGGTTTGGATGCTTCCTATGTCGTGTCACATGTTAATGGCCTTGCAAACCATTAGCTATCTCGATTTCCTTATACTTACAGAAATACTTGATTTATACAAATTTCATACCATGTTTTCATACAAAGTATACAAACGTTCAATACAAAAACTGCATGAATTCACACCAACATTATGTTGACGATTTTCCAAAAACTCACATGTATTTCAGGTAACTAAAGTGGATGTGTGCGCGGTCATACTCTTGCTCTGGATGTTGTTTATGTTTATCTTTGAACAATGTTGTAAACTTTTCAGACAATGTCTTATGCTGTCTTGTGATGTAAACACTCAACCTATGTTTTCAATTACGTAATGTTATTGGCATTTGGAGTTATTTTTACGAGCATGTAGTATGTTTACCGTTCGTATGCAATGAGAACCTTTCATGATCACACCTCGTGCTTCCGCCATAGAAAGGGGTGTGACAGATTGGTATCAGAGCTGTGATTGTAGTGAACCAGGATTCCTTCTCGAGTCTAGACTACAATCTTTAGTATCCTTTCACGAAAACAATTTTTCAAAAGTTTTTCATTGCATAAAACTTTTCGAGACATCCACTACCTGAAACTATTTTCAAAGAGTCAAGAAAAGACACTACGAGACTTAGGGTGCACTGGAGTAGCACTTGTCTTTGACTAAGAAATTACTTGCTATTATGTGTGATAATTAATATATACATATGCTAGAAATAGAATATCTTAGGTACTCATGACTTTACCTGAAAACAGTGACTTATCTGAAGGAAGTGATACGAGGATGAAACGAACTGTGCGGACTGCGCAAGGAGTTACGTAATTATGGATGCATACATAATTATGGAATTTAGTGTACAGAAACCACAGCAAGCCCGTCACGTATCAAACGAGATTCCTTCAATATAGGAAAAGGTCAAACGTGAATACCCTCACCCCCCCCAGCCTATTAAATACTCTTTTGGAGTAATGATTTAGGTTATAAAGACAAGAACCGCCATTGTGAAGTAAGATATTTTGTCCTTTACATGTATTAAACTTGTACTTTGGGGAGATGTAACCCTTATGCATTTTGCTTACTTCGCAAACAATGATGTAACAAGTTGTTCAGATATGTGTAAAGACTCGGTGAATATCTTATGACACGCCAGTATTTATCTATCAATGCGTGTTGGTTGCTATATGAATTGATTTATACGTTGGGCGGATTGTTTGATGTCACTTATGTGGGTATATGTCTGTGTATATATACTCCTACTGTCTCGTATGATGATATCAAACAAATGTCTAACCCTACTGTGCTATGTCCTTTCAGAACATGGCACCAAGAAGAGCTGTGAACAATCAGGATTCCAACCAACCCCCTCCTCCTCCTCTGCCGAGGACTGCTGAAGAACTGAACGCCCTACTGGAGGAAAGGATCTCCGCAGCTATCGCCCAATACGAGGCGAACCGCACCGAACAAAGTGGAGGACCAAGCAATGCCAGGCGTAATGGACAGGGAGACTCATCTGGAGGAAACATGTCACACCCCCAAAATACCACCTAGGGAGTGTCCCTGCTAGGTGTGTTACAAACCATTAACGAGCCACCAATCATATTGAACTCATAATAAGTTTGTAAATAAAATACCAATCATTAAAGAATTGTACCAATAATAAGTTTAGTAGATCCCAACAAGTTCAGCGGAAGCAAAATAGATAACTAAAGTTAAACAATATCAAAACCAAGTTACAATATCAAGAACCATCTCATGAATCTCTTCTGTCGACCCATGACCACTCCAGCTACCTCAGACAGCAAGTTCCACCATCCAAAATACCTAACGACCTGCGAGCATGCAACAAGTGTATCAGACAACGCTGGTGAGTTCATAGTTTTATGAAAACGTTGGTTACCAAGTGTTTAGTTAATCCATTGAATTTAATTCCGAAAGTAATGTTGACAATATCTCGATACTGAACAAGACGGCTCCTGATGTATGTTTTTGCCCGTTCCCCAGTGCTCCTATCAAAGCACTGGGCCCGACTGGGTCATTAGTTCACACTCGCCCTCTCTCAGGAACGGGGTGAGGGTGCCAAACCTAAGTAGCGCTACCAACTAATACCCCGCTACCACCCATGATAGCAAAAGATGGGACTTAAGAGATAGAGAGTGAGAATATTATCCAACATCCCAGTTTTACCCAAAAGATTTATCCCTCCCCGGGATACCCACTGACTGTCCCAAACCACCGGGACGCATGCTCAAAAGTAGTGAACTCACCTTAGAATTGCTCGGTAGATTAAATTACGTATTCCAAATTGGTCTACCAAACCCTATCGTAGTTACCGACAACAATCAGTTTCGTAAACACTTAAACAAATATTCCTTATAAATGTTACACAAATAGTACACACATAATATCATGCACGTATAATAGTTGATCATGCAACATAATGATCCATTTTCATCATGAAGTCTCATAACAGGTGCTCGGGTAACCCCAATCCACATCACAAGTTTATATTTCACATATTTACTTATGAGTTAGTTTGTCATTCACATAAACATGCAACTGCTATTTTGTTCGTGGGCCGGTGTGCGGTCATCCCGTGGTCCGATCAACATATAAAGCCTAATTAAATGGGCTACACTTGGCTAGTGTGCGATAACCATGTAAGGGTGCGACCGAGTCCCGAGTGTTTGCGATTTCTTGCCAATCGCACAGTCCATCATGGGCCCGATTAAGACACGTGTGCGGCCCAATTGACTGATGCAGCCCAAATCAGTTTAAGGGTCCATAATGTGAGTGTGCGACTCCGGAGGATGTGTACGACCCACCTTGTGCGTTTAACCGCTATCACCGAATTCACCCATACAATGTGCGATCTCTTGTTTGCGCGGTATCGGTTACGCGGTACCGTAACTCAAGACAGTTTCCATAATTTCCCTCCCATTTACCCAACCAACATTCCATAAATCAAATTAATAATCAATTGCCAAAGTCATTCCAATCATTTATCGGTTTATTCTAAGCACATATCATGATCGAGTGATCTTGAAATCATGAACTTGTTTTTGTTATGAATCATTATTTTTTTTTTTTTGGGTAAAGGGTTACCCCGGTGATTCTATATATTCACAACCAAAAGAACATAAGTAGTGTAGGGAGTCTACACTAGTTCAATCATGAGACATGCCCCATGAAAGTAAACAAGAAAAAACACAAAATCACAAAGATAACCAAAACAAGGGAAACCAACTAGACAAAATTCTAGACATATCAACCAAAAATAAAAAACTAATCAGCCCCCATCGTCATCCTTATCTTTCGTATGGATCTCCCATTCTTTAAGAAGGTTACGCACCCTAACGGTATTCTTCAGCTTTGCTCCCATCAACTTGTATCGAACTGTATTCATGATTACATCACTAACCGTCTCAGGAGGTCTTAACTGATTTTTAAATAACCTGGCATTCCTCTCTTGCCAAATACTGTACGCAGCAGCCGCTACAATAAGTTTAGCAACATAAGTATCGGCCCTCCTTTGATGAGCACGAGCACAAAGCCAGTGAACAATATCCGTCCATTTCGGCGAAACAGAACTCATCCCCACCTTGTTTCTAACTGTAAGTCACACTTGAGTTGAGTATTTGCATTCAAAAAACAAGTGCGGGTGAGAATCAAAGTTCTCATAGCACAATAAACAGCATATCATATTCATGTTTTTTCTCCGAGATAAATCCCATTGCAAAATTTTATCTTGCGTAAGGAGCTTACCTTTCATAATCAACCACATCATGAATGCGTGTCTAGGAATACATCGGCCGAACCACACAATACTACACCAATCGACTTCCGGTTCTCTATGCCGAAATGAGTGCCAAACACCAGAAGATGAGAACTCGTTAAGATCACCACCATCTTTCCATAACAATCTGTCAACTTTCAAGGGGTCTAAGTGAACTTGATCAATCTGAATAAGAACAGGGAAGAGATCCCTCCAAGCCGTAGGCCACATCCAAGTACCGTCAGCATACACATCGGCCACCAGGTCATCCAATCTAAAATCAGCATCAGTAATAGTTCTGGGCGATATAAAGTCGCCAAGAGGCCCCAACTCACTCCAATAATCAAACCAGGCTGAAGTATTAACACCATTCCCTAACTCCGACCATATATGCTTTCTAATTAAAGGCCTCATCTGAGTGAGTTTTCGCCAAGACCAACAACTATTCGAAGGCGTTTTGCAAATCCAGAAACTCTTATCTTTTAAATGATACGAATGAACCCATTTAACCCACAGAGACTCACGTTTGGAGACAATACTCCAAATATGAGACGACATTAGAGCTTTGTTGATATCCCCAATGCGTCTAATACCCAAACCCCCTTCATACTTAGGAGTACACACCAATTTCCAAGAAACTTTAGATTTACCTTTATTGAATCATTATTTAATCGCCCATAGATAGATCATGATACATCATCTATCCTACCATCACATAACCGTTTCCATGTATGAATACATTACCCTATCATCATCGAATCATTGCTTCGTACGGATCCGTGATCTATACTAATCGGTGTCAGAATCACGCTGATCATTATGGTGTTAATCATATAGAATTCATGATAACATCCAATCGCTACTCCAACATCCATATTAACATAACGGTTTATGTTTATCGAACTCGAGTTATCAAACATTTGGCAGTCCTTAAGCGATCAAGTGTGGGAACTGTGACAACTCAAGTATTCAAGGTCTTTCCGCGACACGTTACTTATTCACAGTCGTATTTTCATAACTTGCTTGCTTTGTAACCTGTTTCATTTGATAAACGAGAGGACACTAAACTATAGTTGAATGAAATGTGTACTGGTTGATATAAATGGTGGTGTGTAAATGTCATTAATATTATTATTATTATTATATATTTTAAGTAAATGACGAAATCACAATAGTGATTTCGCCCCTAACCTGCTCGACGAAGACCCAGGTGTTTGCACCATAGCCGACTCGACGAAATCCAAGGGATTTCGCCATAAACCTCACGACGAAATCACCTGATTTCGCCGGCCCAAAGCCCAGTCAAGGCCCAACATGTTATAACTCTCTTTTATAACCAAGTAGGTCGCATAAGATGACCAGTTAGCAAAACCCTAGAGTCTCTTTCTCCGAGTGACGGCATTAGCCATTCCTCCAAGCTTCCTCTAGTGATCAATCGTTCTTTCTGTTTCGGTTAGTTGTACTGTTGTTTAATTGAGCATGAATTTTGATAAATAATTACATGTCTTGCATATGTATATATATATATATATGATTAATACGTTCTGTGCTTTGAAAGTACATGTCCATGGATCTTGTAATGTTATTAGACTTATTTGATTGATTCGTTAACTAATCTGGATGTAGGGTCGGTTGTCAATATGAGGCCGATGTATTGTAACAGGACTCGTGAATAAAATTGATGAAACTGGTTGTCTAAATGTTAGCAGATTCGGGTTCCTGATAATCACAACAACTTGCTAATGCTGAATAATGGTTGAATGTTATTCATGATTGTATGATGATTGCGGATGTTGAATGATAATTGAATGATGACCGTGTGATGGAATTGATGTTATGATAATGTAACTGTTAGACGAATCAGTAGGGTTCTTCCGGTATAGTAACTGTTAATGATGATGTTGAGGTCCCAGACGAAAACACAAAGTGTTTTCGCCAAGCATTAAGTCCGACGAAAACCCTTGGGTTTTTGTCCAAGTTGATTTCGTCCCTAGGTGTTTTCGCCAGATCAGGGATTTCACCATGTGGTGATTTCGCCAATGAGGGTTTTCGCCCACTAAGTGTTTTCGTCTAATGACCTGTAACTCTGTAACTCGTATGTTAAATCGGTTAGATGGTTAACCCTGTTAAGCATTAACTGTGTTAAGTATGTCAAGTATGTTATGTATGTTAACTGGGTTATGTTAACTATGTTATGAATGTTAAGCTCATTATATATGATAACTCTGTTAATTTTGATCTAACTCTGTTATGACACACTGACTATGATAAGTGTGTTAACTCAACTATGCATGTTAGTTCTATTGATCCTAGTTAACGCTGTTAACACAGTTAAGTGTACCAAGACTGTTTTTTTTGGTTAAAGGGATACCCCGATTCACTTTTATAACAACAACCACCAAACAAAACAAGTAACGAGGCAGAGTACCTCATTAGTTCACAATCCCAACATGCTAGGAAAGTGTAGACAAGCGAAAAGCAAAAACAAGGCAACAACCTAACAATCAAACACCTC
This sequence comes from Helianthus tuberosus, assembly GCA_030545235.1. NCBI lineage: Eukaryota > Viridiplantae > Streptophyta > Magnoliopsida > Asterales > Asteraceae > Helianthus > Helianthus tuberosus. The sequence goes on along the minus strand of CM060418.1, from coordinate 83,095,959 downwards.
TAGACACAACTAGAGAAACACAAAAACACTAACGACTACGTCATTGGTAATCTCCATTTATCCAGCAAGCTAATACCCGTCATAGATCTCTTAATCTTCAATGAAACGAGCTTCAATCGGACCGTGGAGACTATAACTTCGCCAAGCTTATCAGCTGATCTTCTCGTTGAGTTGAAGAGTCTCGCATTACGCTCTTGCCAAATAAAGTAAGAAGAAGCCGCCAAAAGCAATCGACCAATAATACTCCTCACCGAATTCTTGTTAGGAATAGACAATAAACCCTCCATGATATCGCCAATTTTAAAAGAGGATGTATGAATATCAGCCAAAGATCTAATATTAGACCACACCTTCTTAGCATACGAACACTCAAAGAATAGATGATCATGTGAATCCGGACCTGATTGACATAACGAGCAACAAAGCAGGTTTAAGTTAGTGGCACCACCAACATCCCATTGCCTTAGCTTGTCTTGAGTCTTCAACTTCCTTTTACAAACCAGCCAAAGCAGAAACGCATGCTTTGGGATACAATTAGCAAACCATACCAAATCAACCCATGGCACTCTATCATTACGTGCTCTAAGTGTATCCCAAACAATGGAAGCAGCATGATCAAATACCGCCCCATCATGACTACGCCAAACAAAAGAATCTTCCATATGAGCTTGAATAATAGGAGGCTGAATATTAATAAGAACTGGGAACAAGTCTAACCATGCTCGCGGCCATAGCCACGAGTCATTCTCCACAATATCCGAAACTTTTGAATAAAGATCAAATTCAGCACGGTGTATCTCCCTAGCCGAAATAACAGAAGAAAGAGGACCAATGGGAGCCCACGAATCAAACCATGCTGAAGTAGACAAGCCGTTCCCTATATTGGTTATGATATGCGGCCGAAGACGGTCACGAAGCTGAATCAGTTTACGCCAACACCAAGAACAATCATTCTTCGAACTAACATGCCAAAAGGATCTCTCTTTAAGTTTATGACAATGAATCCAATTAACCCAAAGCGAGTTCCTTCTAGTAATAACACTCCACACATGAGTAGAGATTAATGCTACATTCATATCACGAATTCTCCGAACCCCCAACGCACCTTCAAGTTTTGGTAAACAAACATCACTCCAACTAATTTTTGCTTTTCCTTTCTTCATTGGACCTTGAGACCAAAGAAAATCTCGCATTTTCTTCTCTAAATCATCTATAATACGAGCAGGGAGAATGAAAACCGATGCCCAGTAGATATGCATAGAAGATAAAACCGATTTGATTAATTGAAGACGACCTGCAAATGATAATGTTTTGTTCTTCCAGCTAACAATTCTTGATTCCAATTTTTCAACCAAAATTTTGCAATCCTTATACAACAATCTTGTGGAGAGGAGAGGAACACCTAAATAGCGAACCGGAAGCGAACCTTCGGCAAACGGCATCAACTGTAAAATAGCTTGCTTAACCTCCAACTGAACATTTCCAAAGAAAACCGTACTCTTAGCAACATTAGGAACAAGGCCCGAAATACTTTTGAATCTCTCTAGACCCTCCATAATGATTCTAGTTGAGCTATCCCCTCTGGCAAAGAGAAATAAGTCGTCTGCAAAACAAACATTAACAATTTTCTGTTTCTTACAAAGATTGTGATATCTGAAGTTGTTAGATTTAGCAACCAAATCCTTCAAGATTAAGGTCAAAGACTCCATCACCATAGTAAATAAATAAGGCGACATTGGGTCCCCTTGACGCAAACCTCTTTTGCCTCTAAAATAGCCATGGATGTTTCCATTGACTCCTATGGAAAAAGATGTAGAAGTAACACACTCCATGATCCAATGAACCATCGTGTGTTGAAATCCAAACCCGATCAGAAGAGACCTCAAGAACGACCAATCAACAGTATCATAAGCCTTCTGAATATCAACTTTAAACGCACATTTAGGCGGCCCAACAGGCCGATGATACTTATGCATCAACTCTTGTGTGAGTAAAATATTATCCAAAATACGTCTACCCAGGATAAAAGCCGATTGGTTAATATCAACAATATCATCCAACCCATCCTTAATCCTATTCGTAATGATCTTGCTTATGCATTTATATAAAACATTACAACACGAAATAGGACGGTAATCCAACACTGAATCAGGAGTTGATACCTTAGGAATAAGCGCCAAAATTGTATGATTCAATTCCTTCAAAAGCTTCCCATTAATAAAGAATTGTTGTATGGCTTGAGAAACATCATCACCTACAACATCCCATGCATGCTTAAAGAACGCCGCTGAAAAACCATCCGGACCCGGAGCCTTATTATTATCAATAGAAAACATAGCCTCCTTAATTTCAGCAATAGAGACATTCCGAACCATATGAAGAGCCTTCTCCGAATCCAACTTTTTAACAAACATATCAGGACTCAAAGCATCAGACACGCAACCCTCAACTCCCAAAAAATTGGAATAATGATCAACTAGAGCAATTGGCACCTTGTCACCTTCATAGATAATACCATTCCTATCCTTGATGTAATCAATACGGGTAACATGGTTCCTGCATTTAACATAGTTATGGAAAAAAGCCGAATTAGAATCCCCTACTTGAAGCCAATCGATCTTAGATTTCTGTTTCAAAAATCTCTCCTCATCCAGTGCCGTCTCATTGAAAGCATTAACAACCCTAATCTCCTGTTCACGTAATGTTACATTGCTTGGGTCTTTATCCACAGCGGATTGAACTTCATCCAAATCAGCCCGTAAACTCTTCACTTTCTCGTGCAAGTTACCCTGTTTAAACAAAAGCTTTCTCATGGAGGGTTTAAGAGATTTCAACCTCTTAACCACACAATACATACGATTACCTTGACACTCGATCCCCCAACCTTTAATAACTTCAGCTATAAATTCAGGTTTATGAACTAAAAAATTGGCAAATTTGAACGGTTTCGGGCCTGTTCTAGTGACATTAGGAAGCTTTAACACACAAGGACAATGGTCTGACACCCTATACGGCTGAAAAATAGCATGGGCAGATGGATACTTCACTAAAAACTCAGCGTTACCCATAACTCTATCAATTTTCTTCAGAATACCCAATCCATTCTTTGGTTTTTGATTCCAAGTATAATGGAGACCCGAACTCTTCACATCCATCACCTCAATCTGATCAACACATTCCTTAAAGTCTCTCATTCCTGTAGTAATGTTAGACGATCCAAAATAATTATCCTCAAGGTTTAAGGATGAGTTAAAATCACCCAATAGAACCCAAGGGTTATTGTTAACAAACTGGTGATGCATGGCCAAATTCTGCCAAAGGTCCTTTCTCTTGATGTAATTGTTGTCAGCATAAATAAAGGAACAATAAAACGAAGAATTATCAGATTTGTAGACAACCTGAGTATGCACCACTTGATTAGTTTGTGAAAGCACCATCAAATCAACAACATCAGCGTTCCACCCGACAATGATTCTAGTACCCTTATCACATAACGATCCATTAGACGTCCAACTCCAACCCCTACAAATCGACCTGCAAGCATTATAAACCAGCGACACATCCATATGGGATTCCAAAATAGCACAAACATTCAGATGATTCTCATTAACCACTTCCCGAACCTCTTTCTTTTTAGGGGCACGGCCCAAACCCCTTATGTTCCATGAAGCCACACTACCCATTAAAACCCATTGAACCGGGAGTGCTTGCCCCCTCAGAAAAAACTTTTGACTGAACACCCGCTGTCATGAAACAAGCGGTTTCATCATACACATTTTCAACCTCCTCCTCATCGTTAGTACCCTCAACAATGGGTTTCTTAAGAGATCCACTGGTCAGCCCATTATCAACGTCTTCCCCGACCTTATTCAAAACTTCAAAAGCATTAGAAACACCTAAAGAATTGGTAGAAGACGAAGCAGCACCAGCATTACCAACATTACCTCCATTCCTACCAACCGGTTTGTAAACAAATTTCGGCTTTCCTATATTAAGAGGAACACCCTTCTTATTATTAGTTTTATTATTACCTCTTACTAGCTCAAAATCATCAGCATCCTTAATTAGTTGAGACTTTTGAACGGGTTGGACAGATTTCGGGCAGCCCGAGTCAATATGTCCAAACACTTTGCAACCATCACACCTTGGGGGCTTCCATTCATACTCAACTTTCATCGTTTCTTTTACATGACCCTCCCCATCAACACACGGGATAGCAATCTTAAGCTCCTCCTTTAAAGTATTATCAGCTGAAAGTTCAACAAGAGCCCGAGCAAAACTACTTCTACCCCATGCATCCGAGCACATCTGAGACGTATAATTATCAAGCATTTTTGGGGTCCCCAGTTTCGTTGCAAGCATACTAAGCCCATCATCCGAATAAGCAGCCAAAGGAACATTATGAATTTTCACCCAGACGGCTATCTTTTTAATATCATCCTTCTTCAAGATAGTCGTTGGAGTCCAAACATTAAGCAAAAAAGGAGTATTCTTAACTAACCAAGGCCCACCTTCTAATACCTCATGCATTCCTTTCTCATCCGAAAACTTAAAGAAGAAAAATCCGTTAGCGTTCATCATAGATTTTTGTATACCAAACTTCCGCCAATTCTTCTTCACAAAATAGTCAACAACCGAAAACGGTAGTCGTTTGCCCAAAAAATAGCCATATAAGGTATTAGCATACTTATCCTTAACCAATCGAACATTTTCCTTTGGCAGAACCACATAAACGTCATCGATGACCTCCTCAGAATGTAGAACACGAAAATTAATAGGTCTGACCTCCTTTTTTTCTTTAAGTTTGGAGGCATAAGTGCCCAAAGACCCAGCATCCAGATTGCCCTCAACATTCACCTTTATCGGGTCATCTTAAGACTTCGTAACCAATTCATACTCATTTATCTCTAACCCATTTGTATCCCTGTTATTGATCTGATCAACTGGTGTTTTCCCCAAGTTCACAGGTTTCGAGATAGCCGACTAGTTATTAGTTGAATAAATACCCCTTCTAGGTATTAGAGGATTACCTTCAATGTTGGTGACTCGCAGTCCAATCCCACGTACCGGAGCCGTGCCCGGAGTAACTTCAGGGTCATCAATCACCGTATCTGAACGTAAATTCTGTAGGTTTGGGTAATCAACCCCACCCGGATCCGTACCTTTCTCCATCAGCACAACGAAAAACAAACCATGCAAAGAAACAACAACGTAAATCCAAACTGACCAATCTGAGCAAAAGCCATCGCACAACCCTTATCCTTAAACCCTAGGATCAATCTTCTACCCTTAATCGATTAAACAAGTGTATCAATCTAGCTAGATTAAACTCAGTTAACCACGATCAATAACAACTAATTTAATAAATCAGGGTTTCGAAGGATCACACAGGCGGTGATTAAAGAAAACCGAAAAAAACAAACCCTAATTCTAAACTGATCACAACTGCTAACTAGTTCGTAATAGAAATTTGATAAATCAAATAACTAATAACAGACTGTTATACAGAAGATCACAAGAAAAAACTAGGGTTCCATGAAGAACACAGAATCGCCTAAGGAGAGAGAGAAAGGGTTTTACGTCTAGTCCCAGTGTACCAAGACTGTTAATGAATAATTAAGTTAAAGTAAACTGAGGAAGCCTATAATGTAAAACTTGAATTGCATGAATCGATTAACTGCTTATGTGCTACATGATGTTAACTGTCAAACACACCTTGTGACATATAGTGTATGTGAAACTTTACAAACACGTACTGATTGTGTATACGTGCATAACTATAGGACTTGACTGATTTCTTGTGAGCACATAGTTTAGCATACCGAGCAAACCAAGGTGAGTTCACACTCTTACCAAGGCATGGGATTCCCGGTGGGTTGGGAATGGGATTTGTATGACTACCCGTACTTTCATCACTACTAGACTACTTACTACCGTCCTCGGCTTGGGAAGGACGCCAGTGCTAAACCCTACGTAAAACCTACGTACTATTGTCCTCGGTTTGGGAAGGACACCAGTGTTAGAACCTACGTAAAACTTACATACTACTGTCCTCGGTTTGGGAAGGACACCAGCGCTAAACCTACGTACTCGCTACGTACTACTATTAAAACTTTTTCCCTTATTAAAACCAAGTTCACTATAACCAATGGCTCTGATACCAATCTGTCACACCCCCAAAATCCACCTGCGGAGTATCACCGCTTGGAGGCGTGACTGACCAGGATCAAGCCACCAATCATATTGAACAAGCAAGTAAATAATTATAAAAGTCCAACCAATACAATTGGTGTCCAAAACAAACATAGTTTAAGTTGCAAGCGGAAGCATAATGATTAAATCCAAAACCAAATATAAGTTCAAATGTTTCAAAGTTTAACATGGCACACAGCTGTCCATGTCCCACAATGACTCTTCCCCATGCAAGCTCCAGCTAAGTACCTATTGACCTGCAAAGCATGTAGTAACGAGTCAACAATAATGTTGAGCGAGTTCACAGTTGGTTGTTTAGTTATAGTATTCGTTTCGTAACCAATGTATCGTATTTATTTGTATCGCGGCCTTCCGGCATGTTTGCGAAGATTTGTGGGGGTTTCCCATGTATTCTAGACTAGTTATATTTGTATCGCGGCCCTCCAGGCATGTTTGCGAAGTTTAGTAATTGTATCGCGGCCATTCCCGGCATGTGTGCGAAGATTAGTATTTGTATCGCGGCCATTCCAGGCATGTTTGCGAAGTTTAGTAATTGTATCGCGGCCATTCCCGGCATGTGTGCGAAGTTTAGTAATTGTATCACGGCCATTCCAGGCATGTGTGCGAAGAGTAGTGGGGGCTTCCCATGTATTACCAGTCTAGTGTATCTATAGGTGTCCTTCCCAACCCGAGGACAGTGGTACGTATTCTAGTAGCGATGTAAGTACATGTAATCATTCAATCCCATTCCCAACCCCGGGAATCCCATGCCTTGGTAAGAGTGTGAACTCACCTTGGTTTGCTCGGTATGCTAAGTTAAGTGCTCACAAGAAATCAGTCAAGTCCTATAGTGTGCACGTATACTCAATCAGTTCAGGTTTGTAAAGATTCACACACAATTTATGTCACAAAGTGAGATTAGCAGTTAACATTGTGTACACACAAACAGTTGATCAATCCATACAAGGTTCCAAGTTACATGCAAGTCCCTTACTAATTGTCATGCTTAACAGAGTTAATATGCTTGACTGAGTTAACACACATAACAGGAATAATAAACTAACACTGTTAATTAACTAACAGAGTCAATAACCAATAGAGTTACATAACGTTAACAAGGTTAATAACTTAACCAAGTTAATAGTCTAGCTGAGCAAATAAACTAACAGAGTTTATGACTAACGGAGTTAACAAGACTAATAAACTAACAGGTCACTGTATACACGAAATCATATATGACAAAATCACAGGATTGGCGAAATCCCTTATCTAGCGAAATCACTGTTTTCGTCGGACTTAATGCTTGGCGAAAACACTTTGTGTTTTCGTCTGGTTGTGGTGTTTTCGCCTACGACCTCATCATCAACAACAATAACAGTTACGTAAACTCGGCAACCCTAATCTCATTAACAGTCACATGATCGAGCATCAATGAAATCATTTAATCAAATAATCGATATATAAACGTACAAATTACCAAATCAGTACGAGACCAAGATCACCAATCAATCAGCAGACCATCGCTAACACGGTCGATCATATCATCAAATATACTTGACAGTTTATAGACAATACATATATATATATATATCAATCATTCAGTCTCATCTCACAAGTAACGATCACATAACCACCACAATTACTCCCCCCATAATATGTCAGCATACGACTTTGTATTAACAATTATCATTTATAAAATATCATGAACCAATGAAATCATCAATTCGGAACACCTAGATTCTCAACTCTAGTCATCATCATCAGGTTTCACATATAATAATATCACCGATCTTATCATGCATATGAAACATCCATGTCACTGCCAATTTACATGCAAGTATGACCTAGTGGCCGACCATATGATGTTTATTTAATTGGCTGCACATGTTAAATATCAACAATAGTCAACAAGGGTTTACCTCAAGTAATCGATTGGAAGGAAGGGGTCTACTTGCCGTCGCACAAGAGATGTGGGAGTAGGGTTTTTCCTAATTTTTGTATGTGTGAAGATTAAATAACTAAACTCCAAAATCAACAACTACTGGGCCGAAGCCCATATGCTTTTCGCCGGCCACATAATAGACGAAAACACTTGAGGTGTTTTCGGTCATTGGGTGTTTTCGTGTGGGGTGTGTTTTCGGCTAGGGTGTTAGGCAAAGTTCCACTTTTAATTACACAATAATAACATGAAACATATATCACATACACACTTAATACACACCATATATAACATATCAATCAAAATACAGTTTAACATAATACAAACATGCACAGTTGTGAAACAAACAAGTCGTGTAAAGAAACAACTTAAACAGTTAACGCGCAATTAATGCGAAGATAGAATCTTGGAAATTCGAGTTGTCACATTATCCCCAAGTTGAAAGAAATTTCATCCCGAAATTTAGCACGTACTTACTGAGGAAGCTAGTTGTGTTGTGTAGTTTACTGGTTTTCCTGGGGTGTCACATCCTCCCCGCGTTGATCTGGAATTTCGTCCCGAAATTCCGTGGTAGCTTCAGCCTCAGTAGTGGTTGTATTGTTTGCGAACAATTGGGGATACTTTTGTTTCATTTGATCTTCGCGTTCCCAGGTGAACTCTGGGCCACGACGTGAGTTCCAACGAACTCGAACAAGAGGTATTCTAGTGCGCTTGAGGACCTTAACATCCCGGTTCGTGATTTCGACTGGTTCCTCGACGAATCGCAACTGCTCGTCGATAGTGGGCTCCTTCAAAGGAACTACGAGGGTCTCATCTGACAGACACTTCTTCAGATTCGACACGTGGAAAACGTTGTGAACTGCACTGAGTTCTGTTGGTAGGTTCAGTTTGTAGGCTACCTTGCCTATTTTCTCTATGACGTCAAAGGGTCCAACATATCGTGGATTTAGTTTGCCTCGTTTACCAAAACGAATAACACCCTTCCAGGGTGAGACTTTGAGTAGCACTCGATCCCCAACCTGGAACTCGAGTGGTTTCCTGCCCTTATCGGCATATGCTTTCTGACGGTCGCGGGCTGCCGCCATACGTTGTCGTATTTGAGCAATCCTTTCTGTTGTGTCTACCACAATTTCTGGGCCAGTGATTTGACTATCCCCCACCTCTGCCCAACAAAGAGGTGATCGGCATTTACGCCCGTACAATGCCTCAAACGGAGCAGCTTTAATGCTGGTGTGGTAGCTGTTATTGTACGAAAATTCCACAAGTGGCAGATGTTTTTCCCAGCCGTTGCCAAAGTCAATTACACACGCCCGAAGCATGTCTTCTAGAGTTTGAATAGTGCTCTCAGACTGCCCCTCCGTCTGAGGGTGATAAGCTGTGCTCATGTCTAATCGTGAGCCAAAAGATTTGTGCATTGCATGCCACAGTTCCGAAGTAAATCGTGCATCACGATCAGAGATAATAGAGGTTGGCACCCCGTGCCTCGAGACCACTTCCTTAAGATAAACGTCTGCTAGAGTGGAGAACTTATCCGTTTTCTTGATAGCCAAGAAGTGAGCAGACTTTGTGTGTCGATCCACAATCACCCAGATAGTGTCATTTCCGCGCTGAAATCTAGGTAGGCCAGTAACGAAATCCATGGAAATTTGCTCCCATTTCCATTGTGGTATCTCTAGTTGTTGGAGTAGGCCTGAGGGTTTCTGATATTCCGTTTTGACTCTCGCACAAGTCAAACACTTGCTAACGTAAGTTGCTATATGAGCTTTCATGCTAGGCCACCAATATGTAGTTTTCAAGTCGTGGTACATCTTATCTGAACTAGGATGTACTGAGTAGCAAGACTTGTGTGCTTCATCCATCACAAGCTCTCGTAGGTTACCATAGAGTGGGACCCAGATGCGTCCCGTTACATAGTAGGCGCCGTCTGCCTTTTGTTCCAACCGTGGCCTTGAACCGCGTAGGGCTTCAGCCCTGACATTTTCTGGTTTCAATGCTTCTACCTGAGCATCCCATATCTGAGAAGGAAGACTAGACTGAATAGTGAGTTGCAACGCCCATACACGCCTAGGTGTAGTATCCTTTCGACTGAGGGCGTCGGCCACCACATTGGCTTTGCCCGGATGGTACTTTATAGCACATTCGTAATCGTTTAAAAGCTCAACCCATCGACGCTGTCGCATGTTCAACTCTTTCTGCTTGAAGATATGCTCGAGACTCCTGTGATCGGTGTAAATGGTGCACTTGGTACCGTACAGGTAATGTCGCCATATCTTGAGCGGAAAAACAACAGCTCCCAGCTCTAAATCGTGTGTAGTGTAATTCCGTTCGTGAATCTTAAGTTGGCGCGAAGCATAAGCAATGACTTTATCCCGTTGCATCAGTACACATCCCAGACCTTGGATGGATGCGTCGCAGTAGACTGCAAAGTCGTCTGTGCCTTCAGGCAATGAGAGGATAGGTGCGCTACAAAGTCTATCCTTTAAGTGTTGAAACGCTGTTTCCTGTGTATTACCCCAACGATAAGCAACACCTTTCTGTGTCGGTAATGTAAGCGGCTGTGCAATCTTTGAGAAGTCTTTGATGAATCTTCTGTAGTATCCCGCCAAACCCAAGAATTGACGTATTTCGGTTGGTGTGTGAGGTGCAGGCCAGTTCTTGATCGAATCTACCTTGGATGGATCGACATGAATCCCATCCTTGTTTACCACATGGCCTAGAAAGTGGACTTCACGAAGCCAGAAGTCGCATTTCGAAAATTTGGCGTACAGCTGTTCTGCTCGAAGGAGTTCCAAAATGAGTCGTAAATGATGCTCGTGTTCCTCCTGACTCTTGGAGTAAATCAAAATGTCGTCGATAAATACAATAACGAACTTATCCAAATAGGGCTTGCACACTCTGTTCATAAGATCCATGAAGACTGCAGGCGTGTTTGTTAGCCCGAATGGCATGACTAGAAACTCGTAATGGCCGTAGCGTGTTCTGAATGCTGTTTTGGAGACGTCCTCATCCCGGACTCTCAGTTGATGGTAGCCTGACCTCAAATCTATCTTTAAATAGTAGCTCGACCCTTGCAGCTGGTCGAACAAGTCATCAATGCGTGGAAGAGGATGGTGATTCTTCACAGTCACCTTGTTCAGTTCGCGGTAATTTATGCACCTGTGGAAGGTACCGTCTATCTTCTTCACAAATAATACTGGAGCTCCCCAGGGCGAAGAGCTAGGACGAATGAAACCCTTTTCCAAGAGTTCTTGCAATTGCTTAGACAGTTCTTCCAGTTCGGTTGGAGCTAAGCGATAGGGTGCTCGAGCTATGGGTGCTGCTCCAGGAGCTAGCTCGATTTGGAATTCAACCTGGCGATGAGGCGGTAGCCCAGGTAAATCTTCGGGAAACACTTGAGGAAAGTCGCGTACCACTGGAATATCCTCTAATTTCTTCTCTTTCGTTGATGTGTCAGTAACAAGTGCTAAGATAGCGGTGTGGCCCTTTCGCAAACACTTCCGGGCCTTAAGGAAGGAGATGATGCCCACTACAGCACCACTCTTGTCGCCTTGAATTTCGAGAGGTTCCTTGCCAGAACGGGGAACACGAACAATCTTCTCTTTGCATAGGATCTCTGCTTGCTGTTGGGATAACCAGTCCATCCCAATGACGATGTCGAAACCATCATAACATTGGGGTCATTCCTAGCATCACCCTGACCAATCATGAACACTCGACCCCTGGCACCATTGCCGTCGTTATTACCCCCGTTGTTGCCTCCATTATTATTCTCGTTTCCTTGGTTGTGGTTCTGATTCTGGTTCTGGTTCAACTGTGGGCAGTGTCTCTTGAAGTGACCTTTAGCACCATACTGAAAGCATCCCCTGTTACCTCGCTATCGCTGCTGGTTCTGTGGAGCTGTTGGTTGTTGTTGTTGGTTCTAATTCGCAGGTCGTGAGCTCCTGAAATCCTTGGTTTCATGCCCCACCTTGAGACACCTCTGTCAACGACCCCTGTTGCACTGACCACTGTGGTGTCTGTTGCATCTATTGCACTTTGGGTGATTTCCTCGATATCCACCCTGCCCTTGACTACCAGAAGATTGCTGACCAGGACTCTGGTAGTCATCGATCTTTCGCTGCTGTGCCTGGGAGTGAACCGTAGTCAAACCCTTGCTAGAGGTTCCATCCCACTTCCGTTTGTTGTCACTGGGAGTAGCAGAAGTAGTAATAGTAGTAGCACCAATACGCTTAGGCAGCTTGTTCTGTTCCACTGCCTGGTCTGTGAGACGATGAGCAAGACGGGTAACATCCTGAATAGTAGCAAGGTTGGCAGAAGTCACATGACTTTGAATCTCTGGTACCAAGCCTTTGAGGTACAGCTCAATGCGCTTGATGGGAGGATCCACCATATTTGGGCCTAACACTGCCAGTTCATTGGATCGTTTCGTATACACTTCTATCTTTGACCCCGTCATCTTTTGATTAAATAACTCCACTTCCCGCTTGTGGATGTCATCCCGACTACAGTATTCACGTTTGATCAGTTCCTTAAAATCATTCCATGGGGTGGCATTAGCAGCCACCAACCCCAGCATCTGAACTTGCGCGTTCCACCAAGTTAGCACAGTGCCTTCGAGAGTACCAGTGGCGCACTTCACCCTACGAGCCTCAGGGCATTCACACTTCTCGAAGACCGATTCGAGCTTCTCAAACCAGTGGAGGAGTCCAACGGCCCCTTCAGTGCCACTAGACTACTTACTACCGTCCTCGGCTTGGGAAGGACGCCAGTGCTAAACCCTACGTAAAACCTACGTACTATTGTCCTCGGTTTGGGAAGGACACCAGTGTTAGAACCTACGTAAAACTTACGTACTACTGTCCTCGGTTTGGGAAGGACACCAGCGCTAAACCTACGTACTCGCTACGTACTACTATTAAAACTTTTTCCCTTATTAAAACCAAGTTCACTATAACCAATGGCTCTGATACCAATCTGTCACACCCCCAAAATCCACCTGCGGAGTATCACCGCTTGGAGGCGTGACTGACCAGGATCAAGCCACCAATCATATTGAACAAGCAAGTAAATAATTATAAAAGTCCAACCAATACAATTGGTGTCCAAAACAAACATAGTTTAAGTTGCAAGCGGAAGCATAATGATTAAATCCAAAACCAAATATAAGTTCAAATGTTTCAAAGTTTAACATGGCACACAGCTGTCCATGTCCCACAACGACTCTTCCCCATGCAAGCTCCAGCTAAGTAACTATTGACCTGCAAAGCATGTAGTAACGAGTCAACAATAATGTTGAGCGAGTTCACAGTTGGTTGTTTAGTTATAGTATTCGTTTCGTAACCAATGTATCGTATTTATTTGTATCGCGGCCTTCCCGGCATGTTTGCGAAGATTTGTGGGGGTTTCCCATGTATTCTAGACTAGTTATATTTGTATCGCGGCCCTCCAGGCATGTTTGCGAAGTTTAGTAATTGTATCGCGGCCATTCCCGGCATGTGTGCGAAGATTAGTATTTGTATCGCGGCCATTCCAGGCATGTTTGCGAAGTTTAGTAATTGTATCGCGGCCATTCCCGGTATGTGTGCGAAGTTTAGTAATTGTATCGCGGCCATTCCAGGCATGTGTGCGAAGAGTAGTGGGGGCTTCCCATGTATTACCAGTCTAGTGTATCTATAGGTGTCCTTCCCAACCCGAGGACAGTGGTACGTATTCTAGTAGCGATGTAAGTACATGTAATCATTCAATCCCATTCCCAACCCCGGGAATCCCATGCCTTGGTAAGAGTGTGAACTCACCTTAGTTTGCTCGGTATGCTAAGTTAAGTGCTCACAAGAAATCAGTCAAGTCCTATAGTGTGCACGTATACTCAATCAGTTCAGGTTCGTAAAGATTCACACACAATTTATGTCACAAAGTGAGATTAGCAGTTAACATTGTGTACACACAAACAGTTGATCAATCCATACAAGGTTCCAAGTTACATGCAAGTCCCTTACTAATTGTCATGCTTAACAGAGTTAATATGCTTGACTGAGTTAACACACATAACAGGAATAATAAACTAACACTGTTAATTAACTAACAGAGTCAATAACCAATAGAGTTACATAACGTTAACAAGGTTAATAACTTAACCAAGTTAATAGTCTAGCTGAGCAAATAAACTAACAGAGTTTATGACTAACGGAGTTAACAAGACTAATAAACTAACAGGTCACTGTATACACGAAATCATATATGACAAAATCACAGGATTGGCGAAATCCCTTATCTAGCGAAATCACTGTTTTCGTCGGACTTAATGCTTGGCGAAAACACTTTGTGTTTTCGTCTGGTTGTGGTGTTTTCGCCTACGACCTCATCATCAACAACACTAACAGTTATGTAAACTCGGCAACCCTAATCTCATTAACAGTCACATGATCGAGCATCAATGAAATCATTTAATCAAATAATCGATATATAAACGTACAAATTACCAAATCAGTACGAGACCAAGATCACCAATCAATCAGCAGACCATCGCTAACACGGTCGATCATATCATCAAATATACTTGACAGTTTATAGACAATACATATATATATCAATCATTCAGTCTCATCTCACAAGTAACGATCACATAACCACCACAATTACTCCCCCCCACAATATGTCAGCATACGACTTTGTATTAACAATTATCATTTATAAAATATCATGAACCAATGAAATCATCAATTCGGAACACCTAGATTCTCAACTCTAGTCATCATCATCAGGTTTCACATATAATAATATCCCCGATCTTATCATGCATATGAAACATCCATGTCACTGCCAATTTACATGCAAGTATGACCTAGTGGCCGACCATATGATGTTTATTTTATTGGCTGCACATGCTAAATATCAACAATAGTCAACAAGGGTTTACCTCAAGTAATCGATTGGAAGGAAGGGGTCTACTTGCCATCGCATAAGAGATGTGGGAGTAGGGTTTTCCTAATTTTTGTATTTGTGAAGATTAAATAACTAAACTCCAAAATCAACAACTACTGGGCCGAAGCCCATATGTTTTTCGCCGGCCACATAATAGACGAAAACACTTGAGGTGTTTTCGGTCATTGGGTGTTTTCGAGTGGGGTGTGTTTTCGGCTAGGGTGTTAGGCAAAGTTCCACTTTTAATTACACAATAATAACATGAAACATATATCACATACACACTTAATACACACCATATATAACATATCAATCAAAATACAGTTTAACATAATACAAACGTGCACAGTTGTGAAACAAACAAGTCGTGTAAAGAAACAACTTAAACAGTTAGCGCGCAATTAATGCGAAAATAGAATCTTGGAAATTCGAGTTGTCACAGGACACGTATAGATACAACTAGTCTAGTACCATAGAACATGGGAAGCCCCCACTTATTATTGTAAAGATTTGGGAAACAAGGATACTGGGTAACGCATGATTATGAAATGATCTTACGATTCCCGAAACGAACTCAATAACTGAACAATCAACTGTGAACTCGCTCAACTTTGTTATTGACTCGTTGTTACATGCCTTGCAGGTTGTTAGGTAGCTATGGAGCTTGCAGCGGAGTGGGAAGAGTCGTTGTGGGACATGGACAACTGTGTGCCATGCTAAACATTTGAAACGCTTGAACTTATGTTATGGTTTTAAACATTATGCTTCCGCTTACAACTTAAACTATGTTTTGATTGGACACCAATTGTATTGTGTTGGTTTTTATAAACTACTTTTATTTACACGCTATGTTCAATATGATTGGTGGCTTGATCCTGGTCAGTCACGCCTCTAAGCGGTGATACTCCGCGAGTGGATTTTGGGGGTGTGACAGATTGGTATCAGAGCCATTGGCTATAGTGAACTTGGTTTTAATAAGGGAAAAAGTTTTTATTGAAACCAAACTATAACCTGTACAGTGCTCAACGATCCACAACGACGCTTCGCTCCACATTCAAGACTCAACATTCTAGGTGATATGATTTATGTTTACATTGCCTACTTGCTAGATTACATAGAACTTTGCTCATGGTATGCTTAGATAAACGTAACAACTATTGTCTGAAAACACATGTGTGCTTACTCTCTTCTGTCATCGCACTTTCGCGAACCTCTCTCACTCATATTTCCTTTGAAATGAAGATCATGAGTGGACGCGTTAACCTAACTCATGCCCAGTTGGCGGCTTTGATCACTGAACAAGTTACTGCAGCACTCGCAGCTGCCCAGGCAGGAGGTCAGAACGCTCAGCCACCTGTATGCACGTTCAAGACTTTTATGGACTGTCGTCCTAGTACTTTCAGTGGCACTGAAGGAGCCGTAGGACTCCTCCATTGGTTTGAGAAGCTCGAATCGGTCTTAGAGATGTGTGAATGCCCTGAGGCTCGTAGGCTGAAGTATGCCACTGGTACTCTCGAAGGCATTGCGCTGACTTGGTGGAATGCGCAAGTTCAGATGCTGGGGTTGGCGGCTGCTAATGCCACCCCATGGAACGACTTCAAGGAACTGATCAAGCGGGAATACTGCACTCGTGATGACATCCACAAGTTGGAAGTGGAGTTCTTTAATATGAAGATGACAGGGTCAGAGATAGAGGCGTATACGAAGCGATCCAACGAGCTGGCAATATTGTGTCCCACTATGGTGGATCCTCCCATCAAGCGCATTGAACTGTACCTCAAAGGCTTAGTACCAGAAATTCAAAGCCATGTGACCTCTGCTAATCTTGCTACCATCCAGGATGTTACTCATCTTGCTCATCGTCTCACAGACCAGGCAGTGGAACAAAACAAGCTGCCTAAGCATATCGGTGCTACTACCACTACCACTTCTGCTACTCTTAGTGACAACAAGCGAAAATGGGATGGAACCTCCAGCAAGGGTTCGACTACGGTTCAGTCCCAGGCACCGCAGCGAAAGACTGATGACTACCAGAGTCCTGGTCAGCAATCTTGTGGTAGTCAAGGGCAGGGTGGATATTGAGGAAATCACCCAAAGTGCAATAGATGCAACAGACACCATAGTGGTCAGTGCAACAAGGGTCGTTGTCAGAGGTGTCTCAAGGTGGGTCATGAAGCCAAGGATTGCAGGAGCTCACGACCTGCAAATCAGAATCGTCAGCCGCAACAGCAAACACCGCAGAATCAGCAACAGCAACAGGGCAACAAGGGATGCTTTCATTGTGGTGCTGAAGGTCACTTCAAGAGACACTGCCCGCAGTTAAATCAGAATCAAAATCAGAACAATAACCAAGGGAACGGAAACAACAATGGGGGTAACAACGGGGGAAACAATGGAGACAATGGCGCCCGGGGCCGTGTGTTCGTGATTGGTCAGGGTGATGCTAGGAATGATCCCAACGTCGTGATGGGTAAGTTCCTTCTCGACGACTTTTATGTTACTGTTTTATTTGATTCGGGTGCCGATACCAGTTATGTGTCTCTAAAAGTTAGTCAAATGCTCAAGCACACACCAACACTTATAAACACCAAGCACATAGTAGAGTTAGCAAATGGTAAAAGCCTAGAGGCCACGCATATAATTAAAGGTTGTAATCTAGTTTTAGCGGGTCAGACCTTCTCCATTAATCTTATTCCTATAGTTCTGGGTAGTTTCGACATCGTCATTGGAATGGATTGGTTGTCCCAACAGCAAGCAGAGATCCTATGCAAAGAGAAGATTGTTCGTATTCCCCGTTCTGGTAAAGAACCTCTCGAAGTTCAAGGCGACAAGAGTGGTGCCGTGGTGGGCATCATCTCCTTTCTTAAGGCCCAGAAGTGTTTACGAAAGGGCCACACCGCTATTTTAGCACTTGTTACTGATACATCCACGAAGGAGAAGAGATTAGAGGATATTCCAGTAGTACGTGATTTTCCTCAAGTGTTCCCTGAAGATTTAACTGGGCTACCGCCTCATCGCCAGGTCGAATTCCAAATCGAGCTAGCTCCTGGAGCAGCGCCCATAGCTCGAGCACCTTATCGCTTAGCTCCAACCGAACTGGAAGAACTGTCCAAACAATTGCAAGAACTCTTGGACAAGGGTTTCATTCGTCCTAGTTCTTCGCCCTGGGGAGCTCCAGTATTATTCGTGAAGAAGAAAGGCGGTACCTTCCGTATGTGCATAGATTACCGCGAACTAAACAAGGTGACCGTGAAGAATCGCTATCCTCTTCCACGTATTGAAGACTTATTCGACCAGTTGCAAGGGTCGAGTTTCTATTCAAAGATTGATCTGAGGTCAGGCTACCATCAACTGAGAGTCCGGGACGAGGACGTCTCCAAAACAGCATTCTGAACACGCTACGGCCACTACGAGTTTCTGGTCATGCCATTCGGGTTAACAAACGCACCTGCGGTTTTCATGGATCTTATGAACAGAGTGTGCAAACCTTACCTGGATAAGTTTGTTATTGTTTTCATCGATGACATCCTGGTCTATTCTAAGAGTCAGGAGGAACACGAGCAGCATCTGCGGATTATTTTGGAACTGCTTCGAACAGAGCAACTTTATGCTAAGTTTTCGAAATGCGACTTCTGGCTTCGTGAAGTCCATTTCCTAGGCCATGTGGTAAACAAGGATGGGATTCATGTTGATCCATCCAAGGTAGACTCGATTAAGAACTGGCCTGCACCTCGCACACCAACGGAAATTCGCCAATTCTTGGGTTTGGCAGGTTACTACAGGAGGTTCATCAAGGATTTTTCCAAGATTGCGCAACCTCCCACTTTACTAACTCAGAAAGGAGTCACCTACCGTTGGGGCGAGCCGCAAGAATCTGCATTTCAGCACCTAAAGGATAGACTTCGTAGCGCACCTATTCTCTCATTGCCTGAAGGCACAGACGATTTTGTAGTTTATTGCGACGCATCCATTCAGGGTCTTGGGTGTGTGTTGATGCAACGTGACAAGGTTATTGCTTATGCGTCACGCCAACTTAAGGTTCACGAAAGGAACTACACTACACATGATCTAGAGCTGGGAGCTGCTATTTTTGCGCTCAAGATATGGAGACATTACCTGTACGGTACCAAGTGCACCATCTACACCGATCACAGGAGTCTCGAGCATATCTTCAAGCAAAAGGAATTGAACATGCGACAACGTCGATGGGTCGAGCTATTGAATGATTACGAATGTGCCATCAAGTACCATCCAGGCAAAGCCAATGTCGTGGCCGACGCCCTCAGTCGAAAGGATACTACACCTAGGCGTGTGCGAGCATTACAACTCACCATGCAGTCTGGTCTTCCTGCACAGATACGAGATGCTCAGGTTGAAGCATTGAAACCAGAAAACGTCAGGGCTGAAGCCCTACGCAGCTCAAGGCAGCGGTTAGAACAAAAGGAAGACGGTGCCTATTACGTAACAGGACGCATCTGGGTCCCACACTATGGAAACTTACGCGAGCTTGTAATGGATGAAGCACATAAGTCTCGTTACTCGGTACATCCTGGTTCAGATAAGATGTACCACGATCTCAGAACTACGTATTGGTGGCCTAGCATGAAAGCTCACATAGCAACTTACGTTGGCAAGTGCTTGACTTGTGCAAGAGTCAAGACTGAATATCAGAAACCATCGGGACTACTCCAACAACCAGAAATACCGCAATGGAAATGGGAGCAAATTTCCATGGATTTCGTCACTGGCCTACCTAGATCTCAATGCGGAAATGACACTATTTGGGTGATAGTTGATCGATTGACTAAGTCCGCACACTTCTTGGCCATCAAGGAAACAGACAAGTTCTCTACCTTAGCAGACGTTTACTTAAAGGAGGTAGTTTCAAGGCACGGGGTGCCAATCTCTATTATTTCTGATCGCGATGCGCGTTTTACTTCTGAACTGTGGCAAGCAATGCACAAGTCCTTTGGCTCACGTTTAGACATGAGCACCGCTTATCATCAACATACGGATGGGCAGTCTGAGCGCACTATTCAAACCCTTGAAGACATGCTTAGGGCATGTGTGATTGATTTTGGCAACGGCTGGGAAAAGCATCTCCCGATAGTGGAGTTTTCATATAATAACAGTTACCACACTAGCATCCAAGCCGCTCCGTTTGGGGCATTGTACGGGCGTAAATGCTGATCACCTCTTTGTTGGGCAGAGGTGGGTGATAGTCAGATCACTGGCCCAGAACTCGTAGTCGATGCTACAGAAAGGATTGCTCAGATACGACAACGAATGGCGGCAGCTCGTGTGTAACGCCCCAAAAATCTAATGTTAATAATTGTCGTATGTTCCGATATGACACGTCATGAAATAAATAACTAAGCTATTTAACCTAGTTATGAGTGTGGTCAAAAGAATTAAAAGAGGAAGGTAATGTCAGTATGTTTTAAAGACAAAACCCGAGGGGCTAAAGTGGAACTAACGAAAGTTGGGTTATTAAAAAGAAAAAGAACACACACACAAACACACACTTCGTATGTGTTCTGGATGGATCGATCAGGGGCTCTCAAGAGCCCCAAAACCCTAGTTCTTCAAAAGCTTCAATTTGAAGGATGAATTAAGGCCCAAATCCATAACCGAGCATGGATTAATGATCACCAACACGAGAGGATCATAAGGTATGTTTTAAATCTAAGATTGGTGATCATGGGTGAAGTGGGTTATGTTCTAATCCGTGAGTTAAGATGAAATTAATCATGTACAAGGGTTAGAATCCTCGTGTAGAACATGGGTTATGAAAGGTTTGCGTTAATTTGATGTTTAGAGGTGACACCCGTTAGTTAGGGTGAAGATGATGCCTAGAATCATCTCTTATGTTCAAGTCTTGTTGAATGATTGATGTATTATGTGGGTATGATGAATTATTGTTAGATGAAAGTATAGGAATATGATGATGTTATGTTTAATGTTCATTTGGAATGATACATGATGATTAGTAGTTGGTTTTGATGGGTTATGTATGAGTTTAGAAGAATTGTGCATGAAATAGTTGTACGTTATGCTTAAAAGGTAGTACTCACATCAAGTGTATGATAAAATGAATATAGTGTCGTCCGTATGGTCGATTACAATGTTACGGGTATATGTAGATGAGTTGATGGTTACTTATGGTTAATAGTTGACTTTTGAAAGTCAACAAGATTAAGAAACATGATTGGACTCGTTGTCGTAAAGGTAGGATGATAGGAAGACGTTTGGTACATGTTATGTTAATATGTATTATTTGTATTCACATGATGAGTTACGTGTGATGAAAAGAGCATGAAGTCGATTATATGTTTTAATGCTTGTTAGAAATGATTAAGAAAAGTTAAGTGTGAATTATGCGAATGATATGATGGTTACATGTACCAATGAGTACGCTAATAAGGGCGTGGTTTCGATGAAATGAAAGTATAGGAAACACGTCGAGACGGACTCAAGCTTGAGGTGTTAACGGGTCAAGAAGAGGCAAGGAATCGGATACGAGCACGGACGCATAAGGTAAGTGATTTCTGTAATCACTTCGTAGTACAAGTAAATAATAAAGTGTTGCAATGAATTAAACATGATGTTCGAGGTTAAATATGTGTTTAAGGTCTTTCGTCGTAAATGATGGGTTAAGGTTGACCAAAATGCCCTTGATGGGTATTTTGGGGTAAACGATCTTAAAAGTAGCTTAGAAACAAGTTATTCGATTAATGTAAGGTTTTGGACAAGTATGGAAGTGGGAATGATGGTTTGGTTAGTCATAGATCAATTAATGTGTGAATACCCTTAACGGGTCGAAATAAGCATATGAATGATAATGTGTTAAAACGATGCAAGACATCCAAGAATTTAGAAATTTATGATAGACGTCATTGATATCATTATGTTTATAAGAGGTTATGGTAAAACGAACAAGTTACGTTGATGAATGCATGAACGGGTCAAGGTTGGGTAAAAGGGTAATAAGCCGAAGAGATAAAAGTCTGAAATTTTATTAAGTCGGATGTTGGATTTTAGTTCCATTAGATGGAGAATTAAATTACGGACGTGTAGGAAAAAGAATCGGGTAAAACGGACCTATAACGAAGAAGTTATGACAGTTTCCGTGAAATGCGGTTGCGCTGGAAATCTGCAGTACAGCAGCAGCAACCTTCTGTGTTTTTGAGGGCGTCGCGTAGCGCGACAGCCCGTCGCGTCGCGCGACGGGTCTTATTTCTTCGAAAATTATTTTCGAGCCTCGTTTTGCCATGGGAACTCGCTTAAACGCGTTTTAAGTTGCGTATGATCAGTTTAACTCATGTTTTATGACCTTTATGGTAATCGTATGTGTGGATAGGTATGTTTGGATGTTGTGTATCTCTTTACACGTATGTAGAAGGTATGTAAGCGTGTATGCGCGAATGTATGTAAGATTATAGTGTGTAAGCGAGCACATGAGCATATATATATATATATATATATATATACTAGTCCTTTACCCGCGCGATGCGGCGGGAGTGGCGATTTACAACAGGATAGTCGTTTTCTGTTAGTTTCTTAATTCTCTTGTAATATATTGTATAGTACTTATGTTAGTTTTCTTATTCGTGGCGTTTGTGTGGTCTATATATGTCACATGTAGCGGGCTCACACTATGTCACATATGTGGTATTTGACACTTTGTCGGCCCCATTCCTTAAAACCACCACCATTCAACATACTCACATGTGAATGATAATTAATGATATATGTGGTGTTTGGCACACTCCGCCCCATTCCTTAAAACCACCAGCATTAAACATAGTTATGTATGAATGATAATTAGTGATATATGTGGTGTTTGACACTTTATCGCCCCAATTTCTTAAAACCACCACCGTTTCACATAGTTGCGTGTGAATAATATATTTTTGGTGCTCGTTAATGGGCTAACGCCCATCACAATAGTGCACAAGAATAGCGCCTTTGTTCAGAGTATCACCCCCAAATAGGTGTCTTGGCAAGTGGGTAACCTCACTACACTTGGTCTTGCGTACGTCTTGTAAAAACCTAAAGAATGGTTCATAATAAAGCCATGTGCCTCATATTGGTGCTCTACAGTGAGTGTAAGTGTGTCTTAAGGCCGCTACCACCTTATGTCAACTAAAATAGCAAACTTCCATTTTTGAATTACCAAATGATAGTTGATTAGTTGCACCTTTCCTTTTTTGAAAACAATCCAAGTTGAAATTACATGTCAACCAACTTCCCATGGTAAAAACAAACCGATTGCATTAAGTGAGTCTAAAAAATTCATTCAATTATTTTGGCCAAAAAAAAGCAATTTACATAATTTACATACAATGTTTTGTTAAGGGATGCCCTTTCATAACACAAATTAACAAAAAAGCATCTACTCAATAATCAAATGTTAGTCAAATTCATAAAGCATTTCCACATTTCCACACTATAAATTTACAACATTTTTTTATGCATAAAGGGGTTGTACCTAAGGCTTAGGAGAGTTTAAAAAAAATAAATATTACACTTTTAACCTAAAACTATTTGTTTTTTTTACTTTTAACCCAAAAGTTTTCATCTTTTGCAAATTTAACCTCAAAACTTTTTTACTTTCAACTTTGGTCACCTACTTTTCATATTACACTGATTTTTCATTTAATGTTTCGCTCCAAATTTTGTGAGTTATCATGGTGCAATGTCTGTATATGGTTCAACGTTTTTACATTTCGCTTTATGTTTTGTTCTAAATTTTGTGAGTTAACACAACGAACGTGCGTGTGTGGTCAACGTTTTATGCGGTCTACTTTTTTCTGGTTTGACAGGGTCGTCGCAACGCGCAGGTTCTAAATTGGCTTTTTAACTCTATCGTTAACCATCACGATATATCTTGACCACGACACACGTAAAGAAAGCATCATGAACCATATCAAACTCAAAATAAAACACTATCATTGAGTTGCACATTAGTTTGGATATAATACAAAATTACTTTGAACGCCAACAACATAAGTGGCAATTGTAACTTTAAAAACTTTGTTTACAAGGACGATAACAATGAAATGGTAAATCAAACCACTGAATTCTTAACAACCTTTTTATAATCATCTTGGGCTTTCAGCATTCACTTTGGTCAGGAAAAGTAACACATTTGAACACCTTGCACTTAGGACACAACACATACCCAACCTGTCAAAAACGAATCGAATCAGTTGATCATCACCAACGATTAAAACTGATAAAACAACGGATGACATTACTTACCACTCTGCAAGATGGGCATCTACTATAGATGCGATTTGTTTTAGATTTTACATTTGTCTTTTGACCTTCACAGAAATCACAAAGCAACCATCCTCTTCCATCACAAGGCTTACATCCAATCCCAACATCCGTTGTTGTAGCCTACAGAACACATTCAAAACACCAACAGTATTATGATTATAGCATCTGAGGCTATGTGCCCAACCCATGATGTGAAACAAAGTAAACTGTATTTCAGAATCATGAAACATCAAATATAGAGAAAACCATTTCAAAGAGTAAATTGATTGCAAATGAAGCAAATCCTATATTTAATTCATCAGAATCAACTTCAAAGACCGCCAAAACTTTTAATTTAATTAACAATCAATATACTATATATTTACTTAAGAATTACCATGAATATAATGACCCTTTTTATTAAAAACAATTCAGGATACGTTCTTGCTACTAAAACTGTCGGTTGCGACTTGTAGTTCACGTAGAGAAAACCTCTTTAGTTGTCCCAAATGAACAGTGGGGTCCTCCTCAGCTGCACATATCAGAGAATTAATATAAGTGAGCAGAAAACGATTATTAAGGAACCAAAATAAGACGATTATCTTTGTTCAATTAACAAACCTGGTACATCAAAGAAATGATCTTGTGCCTTTGTGCGCCGCCACCAAGCAATAAACATCCGAACCCGACTAATAAACATCCGAATATAAGCATGTGGGGTGCAGCTGCCATCATAAAAGATCCAAGTGCGAAAATTACATCAGCGATAAGCGTAGCACTTTTGCGGCCTTGATCGTCATTTAACCACCCACCGGCTGCAGCTCCAATCATTGCACCAAGTAAAGCCATGCTAACAATTGTCTCCTGCGTATAACATACATGATTTAAAAGGTCAAAGATTGAGGCAAAGAGCCAAGAGTTAAGTAGCTGATAACTGATTTTGCACCTGTAAAAAGCTGCTTTGATCAACGATCCAGTATCTAAATATCTAAGATTGTCTACTTCCAGATCACATCACGAAACACAATTTAAAAATTTAAGAAAATGTAGGAGTAATGACACACTCCTACAGTTTCACCGTTTGACTCACTGAGTCAACTCGGTCATAACTGACCTATCCTTGCAAGGTAAGCAGTGGCTATCACAAGCATTAATGAGAAAATTCACTCCTATAGTTTCACTGTTTGACTCACTGAGTCAACTTAGTCACCACTGAACTGTCCTTGTAAGGTAAGCAATAGCAATCACAATCATTAATCAGATGGTTCTCCCTCAAAAATCATACAAAATGCAGACTAAAACACAAACATTAAGAAAGACGTCAAAAATTGTCGATATATAAATATAGAAAATTACAAATTTCATCTATCAAAGAGTGTTTGATCTGATTAAATAAATGAAACGACAAATTGAACTGAAACTATCAAATAAAACCATGAAGAAACCTTCAATCGGCTTCAAATTGAGTGTGTGTGTGTGTGTGATTATATATATATATATATATATATATATATATATATAACACAAATCTCATCAATCAAGGAGTGTTCGATCTGATTAAGTGAATGAAACAACAAACTGAACTGAAAAAAAATCAAATAAAACTATGAATAAACCTTAAATCGGCTTTAAACTGCCAATAAATAAACGAATCCCATCAATTAAAGAGTGTTCGATCTGAATTAGTGAATGAAACAAAGCCTTAACAAATATGTGAATCCTAGATCTGCTACAAAACACAGCTAAAAAAACTAAACAACACACACGCTCTAAACCCTAATAGAGATGAAAACCCCTAACTGAGATATTGTAATCGAAACCTGTGAAGCTCGAATCAACAAAAAGCCTTAACAGAGATACGAAGCCCTAATTTGTCATCACTCCGGGAGACTCTCGCAACGCAATCACCATCCTCAGCCGTCATCTAGAAATCCTTCAAGATTCTGAAAGTATTACACAAATCCGACATAGATACATCCAAAATAATAGCAAATCTGTTAAAAAAACCTTATAACATTATAGAAATTAACATGGTATAAACATAAACTACTCAAATAACAACAATAATGGTAGATATAGTTAAAAAAAGGTACCAATCTGGCCACCAACCAAGCCATGTGTCTTCATCATCGTCTTCCACACACGACCACTATCTAAAGTAATACAAAGATCTAACTCAAATAACAAACAAAAAACAATAGGTATAGGTAAGAAAATGGTACTGAGAGGTCAAACCGTGTCGATCTGGTGTCAGTTAAAGAGATATTCACGATCTAGTGCCATTGAGAAAGCCTTGGTCTTGAATCGACTGGGATAAAACCTAGATCTTGAATCATCTGGGGAAACCCTAGATCTGAATCGCTGGAGAGAAAGCCTCTGCAAATGAAAAATGAAAAGGAGGTGTATGGGGAATTGGGTATGAGATGGAGTTCAAAATGAATGTAAAT
Source organism: Helianthus tuberosus (assembly GCA_030545235.1). Taxonomy (NCBI): domain Eukaryota; kingdom Viridiplantae; phylum Streptophyta; class Magnoliopsida; order Asterales; family Asteraceae; genus Helianthus; species Helianthus tuberosus. Next base: position 83,069,196 of record CM060418.1, on the reverse strand, counting down.
TTTGGACGGTGCAGATCACCATTTGTGTGATGTAATTCTATAAAAATGAATGGTGCAGATTGCAATCCGTGTGATATCTCAAGTGCAATCCGTGTGATGTGTTTCTTTGAAGGACATAATTGGAATTGCAAATTATATTGTGCTTTAGAGGTTTGTACAACATGCTTTAGGGGTGTTTTAAGGAAAATTTTTTGGACATTAAGAAGTCCTTCCTATATGCTTTATAAAGTAGTATAGATATATGCAGACGTATATAGTAGGCAAGTATAAGTCGGGTATATTGCAATGGGTGATTGAAGATATAAGTGTGGGTATGTATGTAGGTATATACGTATGTATGTTGTATAAATATAAATGTTTGTACGTAGGTATGTATACAGATGGTATGTATATGTAGTCAAGTGAGTATGTACGAAGGTATGTACGTATGTAAGTTGTGAGAAGGTATGGAATAAGTAGGTACGTATGTATGTAAGTATGTATGTATGTTTGTATGTAAGTATGTATGTAGGTTTGTATGTATGTATGTAGGTAGGCATGTATGTACGTATGAAGGCATGTAAGTATGTAGGTATGTATGTATGAATGGATGTGGTTAGGTATGTACGTATGTATGTATGTCGGTACATAGGTATGTATGTTGCTATGTGTGATCGTAAGAGTACGTATAGGTGGTATGAGAGTGTGTACGCATGCATTCAATGAAATTGAGTACTAACGATAATAACATCGTGCCTGGTGATGAAGTGTAATGCAGGATACCAAGGAAGTCTCACTATGGATCGTATGATCAGAAAGAAAGCCGGAATGTAAATAGTTAATGGAATGAAAAGTAAACGTGTACAAATCTTGAATGTTTATGATACGTACTAACGTTATGAATTTTATGTGGTGAGCGCAGGTAGCACAAGACATGAGGGTTACCAAGGATGAGAGATCGAAGATCGAGTCACAAGACAGATTGTACGGAAATGTTTAAATATGTAATTTAGTGTCGATAAGTTATGTTCTTATATTATAATATGAAGTTTTAGAATGTCAAGATGTATGTCATGAAAGAAAATTTCAAACACGAATTTCCGCTGCGTCGTTTAAAGGTTAAACCTGTTAGGGTGTTACATCGTGACCGTCAGAAAAGCTACGCTGATAAGCGCAGGAAACCACTCGAGTTCTAGGTTGGGGATCGAGTGCTACTCAAAGTCTCACCTTGGAAAGGTGTAGTTCGTTTTGGCAAACGAGGCAAACTCAATCCGCGATATGTCGGACCGTTCGAAATCATAGAGAAAATAGGCAAAGTGGCCTACAAACTGGACCTACCAGCAGAACTTGGTGGAGTTCACAACGTATTTCACGTATCAAATCTGAAGAAATGTCTGTCAGATGAGACCCTCATAGTTCCTTTGAAGGAGCTCACTATCGACGATCAGTTGCGATTCATCGAGGAACCAGTTGAAATCACGGACCGAGACGTTAAGGTCCTCAAGCACACCAGAATACCTCTTGTTCGAGTTCGTTGGAACTCCCGTCATGGTCCAGAGTTCACCTGGGAATGAGAAGACCAAATGAAACTCAAGTATCCCCAGTTGTTCAAGAACAATGCAACCACTACAGAGGCTGAAGCTACTACAGAATTTTGGGACGAAATTCCAAAACAACGGGGGGATGATGTGACACCCCAGGAAAACCAGGAAACAACGCAACACAACTAGCTTCCTCAGTAACCACGTGCTAAATTTTGGGACGAAATTTCTTTCAAGTTGGGGATAATGTAACAACTCGAGTATTCAAGGTCTTTCCGCGACACGTTACTTATTCACAGTCATATTTTCATAACTTGCTTGCTTTGTAACCTGTTTCATTTGATAAACGAGAGGGCACTAAACTATAGTTGAATGAAATGTGTACTGGTTGATATAAATTGTGACAACTCGAGTTTCCAAGATTTCCATCTTCGCATTTAGTGCACGTTAATTTTTTTTATGTTGTTTGTTTACACGACTCGTTGTTTCAGAACGCTTACCTTTGTAATACGTTATATCGTATTTCGATTGATATTTTATATTTGGGATCCATAATATTTATTATATGTGAGTGTATATTGATAAGGTTTTGTATTAATTAACATGTTAAATAAAGATGGAACTCTTACTGTAAACAAGTACCCATGAAATCACCCAAGTGGTGAAAACACCTCAAGTGTTTTCGTCCACTGATGATCAACGAAATCAGAGATGGGCCTTGGCCCAGTATTGTGATATTTTATATAATCCTTTTATAAACAAATCTTCTCGGAGAAGTTTCTTACTTACCAAACCTTATCTTATCACTTTGTTTCTCTCTCTACCTCTGAAAACCAACAAAGAGAATTCCTCATTTGAAGCCAAAACCTCTGTTTAATTCTTGGTTAGTGATTTCATGATTCAGTTGTTTTAATTTCATCTCGTATGATTATTGGATGTTTAATCATGATGTATGTATATATTTATATATGTGATTAGGTGATTGATCATTGTGTGCTTGATTGATAATTATTATCCATGAACTGTCTGTATATTAGATGTTTTGATCAACAGTGGGTATATGTTAATAAAAGATAAACTGATTCAAGTATGTTCTTGATCTCACAAAGTTTTGGTAGAGTATTTGTTTTATAGCAATGATCGATTAAATGACTTTGTAGATGATTAATCATATAACCATGGGGAGATTATAGAGTTTCTGGGTTTTTCATGTGTTACAGTAAGTGTTGTTGATGATGATGACTAGTAACGAAAACACCCCCACCATTTTAAACTGGACGAAATCACTTATGTGATTTCGGCCTATATAATGATTTCGGCCCATATAATGAATTCGGCCCAGATGTGTTTTCGGCCCACATATGGGATTTCGGCAACAATGGGATTTCGGCAACATAAGGGGATTTCGAACATAAGGTGTTTTCGGCTCTAAAGGGTTTTCGGCACTAGGGTGTGTTTGGAAACTTATATACTGTTAATAATTAATGTCATTTAATATGTTATTCAATTAAACTAATCACTTGAATAACTCAGTTAGTTTATTTAACTTTGTTAAATATGTATTTTGAGAACTTCATTGTTTGAGTAACTCTGTTAGATGACAATTCTGTTAAGTTGTTAACTGGGTTAACTAACTTACTCTGTTTGTTTATTATTTCAATGAAGTGGATAAATTTTGTTATTCCATGAAATCTGTTAACTTTAATTACTTAGTTAATTTGCTAGATGCCAACTCTGTTAAATATATGGATGCGATTAACTGCTTTTGTTGCATGATATGAACTGTCAAACACTCCATGATATTACTGTGACACTAGTTCCATGTGAAACTTTACAAACAATGTGTACTGATTGAGTATACATGCACTATAGGACTTGACTGATTTTTGTGAGCACTTAACTTAGCATACCGAGCAAAACAAGGTGAGTTCACACTTCTACCAAGGCATGGGATTCCCGGGGTTGGGAATGGGTTGATTGATTATTTATGCTTAAAAGTTATCGGAATTACATACCATAGGCCTCGTGAGAGGAAGGTCAATGGTAGATACTACTAGACTAGTGATACTTATACTTCTCTTCGCACACATGCCGGGATCGGCCGCGATACTAGAACAATCTTCGCAAACATGCCTGGAATGGCCGCGAACTATACTTTAATCTTCGCAAACATGCCTGGAGGGCCGCGATACAAATATACCTAGTCTAGAAAACATGGGAAACCCCCACTAAACTTCGCAAACATGCCTAGAGGGCCGCGATACCATTACATACGATACATGATTTCTAAACAAGCATACGATTTACGATACGAACATTATAACTAAATAACCTACTGTGAACTCGCTCAACTAGTTGTTGACTCTCTGTTACATGCCTTGCAGGACCTTAGGTACTTTTGGAGCTTGCACGGGAGGCACGGTCGTTGTGGACATGGATCGTGAATGTGTTGTTAAACATTATGACATTTTGTACTTAAACTTATGTTGGGTTTTACATTATTGCTTCCGCTACACACTTGTTTATGTTGGTTTTGAAAACACCTATCGTATCGATGAATGACTTTTACTATTTACTTATATGTTCAATATGATTGGTGGCTTGATCCTGGTCATGTCACGCCTCCAAGCGGTGGTACTCCGCGTGTGGATTTTGGGGGTGTGATAGATTGGTATCAGAGCCATTGGTTATAGAGAACTCGGTTTTAATAAGGGGAAAATGTTTTTATTAAAACCAGACTATAACCGAAACAGTGCTCAACGATCCACAACGACGCCTCGCTCCACGTGCAAGACTCATCACTCTAGGTAATATGGTACATGTCTTATTGCCTACTTGCTAGAATTGCGTAGAACTTTGCTCAGGGTATGCTTAGATAAACGTAACACTATTGCATGAGAACACTTGTGTGCTTACTCTCTTCTGTCATCGCACTACACGCGAACCTTTCTCACTTATGCTATCTTTGCTATGAAGATCATGGCTGGATGCATTAACATGACACAAGCCCAGTTGACGGCTCTCATTAACGAATAAGTTGCTGCGGCAGTTGCAGCCGCACAAGCAGGAGGTCAACCACCTGTTTGCACCTTCAAAACTTTCATGGACTGTCGTCCTACTACTTTTAGTGGCACGGAAGGAGCGGTTGGACTCCTCCATTGGTTTGAAAAGCTCGAGTCCGCATTTGAAATGTGTGAATGCCCTGAGGCTCGCAGGGTGAAGTACGCCACTGGTACTCTAGAAGGCATTGCGCTGACTTGGTGGAATGCGCAAGTTCAGATGTTAGGGTTGGCTGTTGCTAACGCCACTCCCTGGAACGGTTTCAAGGAGTTGATCAAAGAGGAATACTGTAGCCGTGATGATATTCATAAGCTGGAGGTAGAGTTTTACGACTTGAAAATGACGGGGTCAGAGATTGAAGCGTACACCAGAAGATCGAATGAGTTGGCTATTTTGTGTCCTATTATGGTAGACCCTCCCATTAAGCGCATCGAATTGTATCTCAATGGTCTGGTGCCGGAGATTCAAAGTCACGTAACCTCAACAAATCTAGGCACCATTCAACAGATCGTCAAGTTAGCTCATCGCCTCACCGATCAGGCAGTGGAACAGAACAGGCTGCCTAAACGTATCAGCGCTACTACTACCGCTACCACTCCAGCTACTCCTGCTAATCCCAGTGACAACAAGCGGAAATGGGAAGGGGATTCCAGCAGGGGTTCAGCTACTGTACAGTCTCAAGCACAGCAGCAGCGCAAGACTAGTGATTACCAGAGCCCGAGTCAGCAATCGTCTGGTGGTCAGGGACAGAGTGGATATCGGGGAATTCATTCACTGTGTAACAGGTGCAACAAACACCACAGTGGTCAGTGTCGTAAAGGCCGCTGTCAGAGATGTCTAAGGGTAGGTCATGAAGCTAAAGATTGCAGGAGCTCAAGGCCTGCGAATCAGAACCAGCAACAACAGCCACCAGCTCCACGAAACCAGTCACATCAACAACAACGAGGAAATAAGGCATGCTTTCACTGTGGGGCTGAAGGTCACTTCAAGCGGGACTGTCCCCAGTTAAATCAGAATCAGAACAACAACAACAATAATCAGGGCAGTGGGAACAACAATGGGGGAAACAACAACGACAATGGTGCTAGGGGTCGTGCATTTGTGATTGGTCGGGGTGATGCGAGGAATGATCCTAATGTGGTTACGGGTAAGTTTCTTCTCGACGACTTTTATGTTACCGTATTATTTGATTCGGGTGCGGATACCAGTTATATGTCTCTGAAAGTTAGTCAAATGCTTAAACGCGCACCAACACTTTTGAACACCAAACATGTCGTAGAGTTAGCTAATGGAAAAAGTCTAGAAGCCACACACATAGTTCAGGGTTGTAATCTTATCCTCGCTGGTCAGACTTTCTCTATCGATCTCATTCCTATAACTCTGAGTAGTTTCGACATTGTCATTGGTATGGATTGGTTATCCCAACAGCAAGCAGAGATCTTATGCAAGGAGAAGATCATTCATATTCCTCGTTCTGACAAAGAACCTCTCGAAGTTCAAGGCGACAAGAGTGGTGTCGTGAGTGGCATCATCTCTTTCTTGAAGGCACATAAGTGTTTGCGAAAGGGCCACACAGCTATTTTAGCACTCGTTACAGATACATCGACGAAAGAGAAGAAGATTGAGGATATTCCTGTTGTACGCGACTTTCCTCAAGTGTTTCCTAAAGAGTTACCTGGACTACCGCCCCATCGCCAGGTCGAATTTCAGATCGAGCTAGCTCCAGGAGCAGCACCTATAGCTCGAGCGCCTTATCGCTTAGCTCCAACTGAACTGGAAGAACTGTCTAAGCAATTGCAAGAACTCTTGGAAAAGGGTTTCATACGTCCTAGCTCTTCGCCCTGGGGAGCTCCAGTATTATTTGTGAAGAAGAAAGACGGTACCTTTCGTATGTGCATAGATTACCGCGAACTGAACAAGGTGACTGTGAAGAATCGCTATCCTCTTCCACGCATCGACGACTTATTCGACCAGTTGCAAGGGTCGAGCTATTACTCGAAGATTGATCTGAGGTCAGGTTATCATCAACTGAGAGTCCGTGATGAGGACGTCTCCAAAACAGCATTCAGAACTCGCTACGGCCATTACGAGTTTTTGGTCATGCCATTCGGGCTAACGAACGCGCCTGCGGTTTTCATGGATCTTATGAACAGGGTGTGCAAACCTTATCTTGACAAGTTTGTTATTGTTTTCATCGACGACATCCTAATTTATTCGAAGAATCGGGAGGAACATGAGCAGTATTTACGACTTATTTTGGAACTCCTTCGAACGGAACAGTTGTACGCTAAGTTTTCAAAATGCGACTTCTGGCTTCGTGAAGTCCAATTCCTAGGCCACGTGGTAAACAAGGATGGGATTCATGTCGATCCATCCAAGGTAGATTCGATCAAGAACTGGCCTGCACCTCGTACACCGACAGAAATACGCCAATTCTTGGGTTTGGCGGGTTATTACAGACGGTTCATCAAAGACTTCTCAAAGATTGCACAGCCGCTTACATTACTGACACAGAAAGGTGTTGCTTATCATTGGAGTAATACACAGGAAACAGCGTTTTAGCACTTAAAGGATAGACTTTGTAGCGCACCTATCCTCTCATTGCCTGAAGGCACGGACGATTTTGTAGTCTACTGTGACGCATCCATCCAAGGTCTTGGATGTGTGTTGATGCAACGGGATAAAGTTATTGCTTATGCTTCGCGCCAACTTAAGATTCACGAACGGAATTACACTACGCACGATTTAGAGCTGGGAGCTGTTGTTTTTGCGCTCAAGATATGGCGACATTATCTGTATGGCACCAAGTGCACCATCTACACTGATCACAGGAGTCTTGAGCATATCTTCAAGCAGAAAGAGTTGAACATGCGACAACGTCGATGGGTCGAGTTGCTGAACGATTACGAATGTGCTATAAAGTACCATCCGGGCAAAGCCAATGTAGTGGCCGACGCCCTCAGTCGAAAGGATACTACACCTAGGCGTTTACGAGCGTTGCAACTCACTATTCAGTCTAGTCTTCCTTCACAGATACGAGATGCTCAGGTAGAAGCATTGAAACCGGAAAACGTCAGGGCTGAAGCCCTACGCGGCTCAAGACAACGGTTAGAACAAAAGGCAGACGGCGCCTACTATGTAACAGGACGCATCTGGGTCCCACTCTATGGTAATTTACGCGAGCTTGTAATGGATGAAGCTCATAAGTCTCGCTACTCAGTACATCCTGGTTCGGATAAGATGTACCACGACCTCAGAACCACATATTGGTGGCCTAGCATGAAGGCCCACATAGCAACTTACGTTAGCAAGTGTTTGACTTGTGCGAGAGTCAAAGCGGAATATCAGAAACCATCAGGCCCACTCCAACAACCTGAGATACCACAATGGAAATGGGAGCAAATTTCCATGGATTTTGTTACTGGCCTACCTAGATCTCAGCGCGGAAATGATACTATTTGGGTGATTGTGGATCGACTCACAAAGTCTGCTCACTTCTTGGCTATCAAGGAAACGGATAAGTTCTCCACTCTAGCAGACGTATACCTTAAGGAAGTTGTCTCGAGGCACGGGGTGCCCACCTCTATTATCTCTGATCGTGACGCACGTTTTACTTCAGAACTGTGGCAAGCAATGCACAAATCTTTTGGCTCTCGTTTAGACATGAGCACATCTTATCATCCTCAGACAGATGGGCAGTCTGAGCGCACTATTCAAACTCTAGAAGACATGCTTCGGGCGTGCGTAATTGACTTTGGCAAGGGCTGGGAAAAACATCTGCCACTTGTGGAATTTTCGTACAACAACAGTTACCACACCAGCATTAAAGCTGCTCCATTTGAGGCATTGTACGGGCGTAAATGCCGATCACCTCTTTGTTGGGCAGAGGTGGGTGACAGTCAGATCACAGGTCCAGAAATGGTAGTTGATACTACTGAAAAGATTGCTCAAATACGACAACGCATGGCGGCAGCTCGTGACCGTCAGAAAGCATACGCCGATAAAGACAGGAAACTACTCGAGTTCCAGGTTGGGGATCGAGCACTACTCAAAGTTTCACCCTGGAAGGGTGTTGTTCGTTTTGGCAAACGAGGCAAGCTCAATCCACGATACGTGGGACCATTTGAAGTCATAGAGAAGATAGGCAAAGTGGCCTACAGACTGAACTTACCAGCTGAACTCAGTGCAGTTCACAACGTTTTCCACGTGTCGAATCTGAAGAAGTGTCTGTCAGATGAGACCCACATAGTTCCTCTGAAGGAGCTCACTATCGACGAACGGTTGCATTTCGTCGAAGAACCAGTTGAAATCACGGACCGGGATGTTAAGGTCCTCAAGAACACCAGAATACCTCTTGTTCGAGTTCGTTGGAACTCCCGTCGTGGCCCAGAGTATACCTGGGAACGAGAAGACCAAATGGAACTCAAATATCCCCAGTTGTTCGAAAACAATGCAACTACTACTGAGGTTGAAGCTACTACAGAAGTTCGGGATGAAATCCCAAATCAACGGGGGGATGATGTGACACCCCAGGAAAACCAGTAAATGATAACTTACCTAGCTTCCTCAGTAACCGCATGCTAAATTTCGGGACGAAATTTCTTTCAAGTTGGGGATAATGTGACAACTCGAGTTTCCAAGATTTCCATCTTCGCATTTAGTGCACGTTAATTTTTTTTTATGTTGTTTGTTTACACGACTCGTTGTTTCACAACGCTTACCTTTGTAATACGTTATATCGTATTTCGATTGATATTTTATATTTGGGATCCATAATATTTATTATATGTGAGTGTATATTGATAAGGTTTTGTATTAATTAACATGTTAAATAAAGATGGAACTCTTACTGTAAACAAGTACCCATGAAATCACCCAAGTGGTGAAAACACCTCAAGTGTTTTCGTCCACTGATGATCAACGAAATCAGAGATGGGCCTTGGCCCAGTATTGTGATATTTTATATAATCCTTTTATAAACAAATCTTCTCGGAGAAGTTTCTTACTTACCAAACCTTATCTTATCACTTTGTTTCTCTCTCTACCTCTGAAAACCAACAAAGAGAATTCCTCATTTGAAGCCAAAACCTCTGTTTAATTCTTGGTTAGTGATTTCATGATTCAGTTGTTTTAATTTCATCTCGTATGATTATTGGATGTTTAATCATGATGTATGTATATATTTATATATGTGATTAGGTGATTGATAATTATTATCCATGAACTGTCTGTATATTAGATGTTTTGATCAACAGTGGGTATATGTTAATAAAAGATAAACTGATTCAAGTATGTTCTTGATCTCACAAAGTTTTGGTAGAGTATTTGTTTTATAGCAATGATCGATTAAATGACTTTGTAGATGATTAATCATATAACCATGGGGAGATTATAGAGTTTCTAGGTTTTTCATGTGTTACAATAAGTGTTGTTGATGATGATGACTAGTAACGAAAACACCCCCACCATTTTAAACTGGACGAAATCACTTATGTGATTTCGGCCTATATAATGATTTCGGCCCATATAATGAATTCGGCCCAGATGTGTTTTCGGCCCACATATGGGATTTCGGCAACAATGGGATTTCGGCAACATAAGGGGATTTCGAACATAAGGTGTTTTCGGCTCTAAAGGGTTTTCGGCACTAGGGTGTGTTTGGCAACTTATATACTGTTAATAATTAATGTCATTTAATATGTTATTCAATTAAACTAATCACTTGAATAACTCAGTTAGTTTATTTAACTTTGTTAAATATGTATTTTGAGAACTTCATTGTTTGAGTAACTCTGTTAGATGACAATTCTGTTAAGTTGTTAACTGGGTTAACTAACTTACTCTGTTTGTTTATTATTTCAATGAAGTGGATAAATTTTGTTATTCCATGAAATCTGTTAACTTTAATTACTTAGTTAATTTGCTAGATGCCAACTCTGTTAAATATATGGATGCGATTAACTGCTTTTGTTGCATGATATGAACTGTCAAACACTCCATGATATTACTGTGACACTAGTTCCATGTGAAACTTTACAAACAATGTGTACTGATTGAGTATACATGCACTATAGGACTTGACTGATTTTTGTGAGCACTTAACTTAGCATACCGAGCAAAACAAGGTGAGTTCACACTTCTACCAAGGCATGGGATTCCCGGGGTTGGGAATGGGTTGATTAATTATTTATGCTTAAAAGTTATCGGAATTACATACCATAGGCCTCGTGAGAGGAAGGTCAATGGTAGATACTACTAGACTAGTGATACTTATACTTCTCTTCGCACACATGCCGGGATCGGTCGCGATACTAGAACAATCTTCGCAAACATGCCTGGAATGGCCGCGAACTATACTTTAATCTTCGCAAACATGCCTGGAGGGCCGCGATACAAATATACCTAGTCTAGAAAACATGGGAAACCCCCACTAAATTTCGCAAACATGCCTAGAGGGCCGCGATACCATTACATACGATACATGATTTCTAAACAAGCATACGATTTACGATACGAACATTATAACTAAATAACCTACTGTGAACTCGCTCAACTAGTTGTTGACTCTCTGTTACATGCCTTGCAGGACCTTAGGTACTTTTGGAGCTTGCACGGGAGGCACGGTCGTTGTGGACATGGATCGTGAATGTGTTGTTAAACATTATGACATTTTGTACTTAAACTTATGTTGGGTTTTACATTATTGCTTCCGCTACACACTTGTTTATGTTGGTTTTGAAAACACCTATCGTATCGATGAATGACTTTTACTATTTACTTATATGTTCAATATGATTGGTGGCTTGATCCTGGTCATGTCACGCCTCCAAGCGGTGGTACTCCGCGTGTGGATTTTGGGGGTGTGACATAAATGGTGGTGTGTAAATGTCATTAATATTATTATTATATATTTTAAGTAAATGATGAAATCACAAGAGTGATTTCGCCCCTAACCTGCTCGACGAAGACCCAGGTGTTTGCACCATAGCCGACTCGACGAAATCCAAGGGATTTCGCCATAAACCTCACGACGAAATCACCTGATTTCGCCGGCCCAAAGCCCAGTCAAGGCCCAACATGTTATAACTCTCTTTTATAACCGAGTAGGTCGCATAAGATGATCAGTTAGCAAAACCCTAGAGTCTCTTTCTCCGAGTGACGGCATTAGCGATTCCTCCAAGCTTCCTCTAGTGATCAATCGTTCTTTCTGTTTCGGTTAGTTGTACTGTTGTTTAATTGAGCATGACTTTTGATAAATAATTACATGTCTTGCATATGTATATATATATATATGATTAATACGTTCTGTGCTTTGAAAGTACGTGTCCATGGATCTTGTAATGTTATTAGACTTATTTGATTGATTCGTTAACTAATCTGGATGTAGGGTCGGTTGTCAATATGAGGCCGATGTATTGTAACAGGACTCATGAATAAAATTGATGTAACTGGTTGTCTAAATGTTAGCAGATTAGGGTTCCTGATAATCACAACAACTTGCTAATGCTGAATAATGGTTTAATGTTATTCATGATTGTATGATGATTGCGGATGTCGAATGATAATTGAATGATGACCGTGTGATGGAATTGATGTTATGATAATGTAACTGTTAGACGAATCAGTAGGGTTCTTCCGGTATAGTAACTGTTAATGATGATGTTGAGGTCCCAGACGAAAACACAAAGTGTTTTCGCCAAGCATTAAGTCCGACGAAAACCCTTGGGTTTTCGTCCAAGGTGATTTCATCCCTAGGTGTTTTCGCCAGATCAGGGATTTCACCATGTGGTGATTTCGCCAATGAGGGTTTTCGCCCACTAAGTGTTTTCGTCTAATGACCTGTAACTCTGTAACTCGTATGTTAAATCGGTTAGATGGTTAACCATGTTAAGCGTTAACTGTGTTAAGTATGTCAAGTATGTTAACTGGGTTATGTTAACTATGTTATGAATGTTAAGCTCATTATATATGATAACTCTGTTAATTTTGATCTAACTCTGTTATGACACACTGACTATGATAAGTGTGTTAACTCAACTATACATGTTAGTTCTATTAATCCTAGTTAACGCTGTTAACACAGTTAAGTATACCAAGACTGTTAATGAATAATTAAGTTAAAGTAAACTGAGGAAGCCTATAATGTAAAACTTGAATTGCATGAATCGATTAACTGCTTATGTGCTCCATGATGTTAACTGTCAAACACACCTTGTGACATAGAGTGTATGTGAAACTTTACAAACACGTACTGATTGTGTATACGTGCATAACTATAGGACTTGACTGATTTCTTGTGAGCACATAGTTTAGCATACCGAGAAAACCAAGGTGAGTTCACACTCTTACCAAGGCATGGGATTCCCGGTGGGTTGGGAATGGGATTTGTATGACTACCCGTACTTTCATCACTACTAGACTACTTACTACCGTCCTCGGCTTGGGAAGGACGCCAGTGCTAAACCCTACGTAAAACCTACGTACTATTGTCCTCGGTTTGGGAAGGACACCAGTGTTAGAACCTACGTAAAACTTACGTACTACTGTCCTCGGTTTGGGAAGGACACTAGCGCTAAACCTATGTACTCGCTACGTGCTACTGTCCTCGGTTAGGGAAGGGCACTTACGTAAAACCTACGTAAACTCAAACTTACCAATGTCCTCGGATTGGGAAGGACACCTATAGATACAACTAGTCTAGTACCATAGAACATGGGAAGCCCCCACTTATTATTGTAAAGATTTGGGAAACAAGGATACTGGGTAACGCATGATTATGAAATGAACTTACGATTCCCGAAACGAACTCATTAACTGAACAATCGACTGTGAACTCGCTCAACTTTGTTGTTGACTCGTTGTTACATACCTTGCAGGTCGTTAGGTAGCTATGGAGCTTGCAGCGGAGTGTGACAACCCTCACTAAACCAGGTATCCGTACGACTTAATTAATAATTAATTACTGCTTAATTACTGTGCTTGCTTGAACTTGTGAATAAACTGCTACTTGAATACTGATACATGTACTTACTTGCATCATACTTTACTTACCGTCACTACATTATTTACATGCTGAACCTTAGTGACAAACATGATGCACAAAAGCACAGTAGCACAATAAACGGATAACCTATTGAACATGCTGATAAAGCCAGCATCAGGCAGACACTGCCTCTAAGGCCTGTATGAGCCAGAAATATTTTGCTACACTAGTGGTGAGTGTAGGGATACAAGGGTTGTAGAACTGCGTCTCTAGGGATAAGTTACAATGACTGGATGTGCCTAAAACGTACTCTAAGTACAGAACTCAGCACTTTACATAATAATTCAGCTTTTAGCTAACTAATAAAGTGCCAAAACATGAGAAAAATATTACTAGACACCTTCCAAAGTGTCAGAAATGAGTTGTGTCACTAGAAAGGGTATTAACGACACTTTAAAGCTTTGTTAAGCACTTTAACGGATTACTATCCAACAGAACAACCGGACTATACCCGAAACATGAAAATATTGTCATTTTCATTATTTATCTTTTTCTGAGCCAGTTAGGGTCCCTGAATACCCTAACACCCATTGTAACGCGTGACACACCACTAACCGGGTTAATCCCTAAACTTAACTATATTAACCTAACTAAAGTCTAACTAGTTGGTTGGAATCGAACTAGTACCCCCCCCCATTACAAACCGTCCCCATGTAGGGGGACACCTCTTGTACTTAATGATTATTATAATCTTGGGTGCTTAAGATCTTGAAGACATAGGGACCAATGGTTAATCACCTTAAGGATTGTCTATAAGTTGCTAGCTTAACACACCATTCATTTCATCACCACACTTGAGCACAAAACTCTCTCTCTCTTTCTCTAAGAAGCTACGGCCAAACACCCCTTGAACACACCACCATTTTCGAGTTTAGATCATCACATTCCAAGATCATTCTAGTATCAAGGATCGCGTATAAGGAGTCTTGGTGCAAACGGAAGGCGAAGGACCTCTCTACTTTGCTTTTATCCACGCATTTTTCGCATAGATTCTTCCCTAGCCTCGAGCTAGTGGTATGTTGCTTAAATCACCTTCTTGAACTATCTTAAAGTGGTTAAAACGATTTGAAATGGTTAAAACTAGTAATCTTACAAGTTGAAGCTTAAAAGTCTACTAAAAACACTAAAAATGGTGGATAAAAGCTTATAAGTTGTGTAAATGTTGTAGTATTTGAATTGTGTGATTATTTGGACCCGATCTATGTTGTGGTAGCTCGGATCGTCATTTAACCCGGGTTGGTCACGATCTTGGATCATGACATAAGGTTGTTTTGGAAGTAACAAGGGTTAAAGGGCGAAACTCTACCACACACATATCATGAACTTGTGTAAAAGTGTTTTAGTTTGTACAATAGTGTTTAAAACTAGTAGATCTACGTATCTACAAGCGGTATTTTCAAAAGACCACGTGTCAAGAGAAAACATATTTTTAAAGACGGATCTTATACTAACAAGAATGGTTTTTAGAACACACAAGTGTATAAACACTTGTGTAACACAAAGTTTCGACAAAATAACTATTTTTGAAAAAGATGACGAGAAGTTGTAAAGACGGAACTTCCATAAAAACGAGGTTTTTACAAAATCGGATAGATTTATATAAAGATCCACTAAAAGTAATGGGATTTACTTCATAGTTTGAATAAATCACAAGTTCATGAAAGTTATGCGATTTATATCCATATTTTGACTAGTTTGTGATTTGAACATGGTTTTGATTGAATAAGAAAATTGTTGGTTGATTTGTAAAAGAAAATGATACGCTTGAAAGCGTGGCCACCTCCAGTTACAGAGGAAACTCTGGCGAAATTTTTCCAAAAACCTAACACTTAGAATTATTTTCACTATAAGTGTTAGAAATACGTTTTGACTTGTTTTCAAAATATAAGTTTCGCCACGACTATATTTACAAAACATCGGAGGTGGGATTTTCACAAAATAAAACGTGATACATATATATATTTAGTATATATTTTTCACAACATCACTTGTATAAGTGTTTATGATTATTTTGTGAACTACGTAAATATTATTTTTAGAGTAAAAATAATATTACTAAGCATTATTCTGGAAAATCACATGTATTAAAATATAATATTTTTGAGAAGAATATTTATATTTTGGAAGTTGGAAATAAGATATATATTAAGTGAGACTTAATAGTGTAATCCGAATTATACGAACGCACATGTATTAAATCCCCCATCCTTGGGAAGGAAAATGACTACCAAGTATACACAGAATGTAAACACGAAATAGTTGCCTAACTATTTCCCAAAAACTTAAACCATAAAGCTAAGGCACGGCCATCCGTCTAATAGAGTTAGCACGTGTAGGTCGTCATACAGCTGATCGATTTGGAGGCATACTTGGTAGAGACGCACCACTGTGAGTTCATGTCCCCCCTTTTCTCTTAACTGTTTTCAGTTTTCTAACTACGGGGGTGAAATACATGTTACTTTGATTACAAGTACTTTATACATGGTATGGTTAGCGTAAGGAGGTTTACTACTTAGATCATGTGAGTGGGTAGGCAGAAACTGGAGGCCATTAATCCTCATTGTAGGACCGAGGGACGTAAGCGGTAGATCTATCTGGGTGTAGCGAGCCCAACTCTAGGCCCAACAGAACGGACCTCTGGGAGGCCCAACAGAACGGACCTTGGAGTGACTTTGTACCCAACGCTAAATCTGCTAGGTTTGAGTCTTCCTACTTGCACTTCACACATATCATTGGCTTTGCAACCCAATGGTGATCTCTTTTTCCTTATTTGCTACATACCAGGAATTTTCATACGAACAGACATCTTTACAAAGGTTTTACTTACTCACTTACACATGAACTCGCTCAACATTATTGTTGATTTTTCAACTTACATGTATTTCAGGAAATTAACAGATCTGGCGCGGTATGGCACGTTTTCCCGCTGCACTAGTTACGAGGTCATCCGGGTTTAGGGAATGTGGCTCTTTCCTGGACAAGTCACAGCCCTTAAACTACGCTTATGTTATGTTGTTAAACAATGTTTATGTCGTTAGGATGTGTTTCTGTCAAGACAATGTTATTGTATTTGGTTTTTAAAACTTAATCGAATGGATGATCTTGCATGGTTTTTATTTCATATAGCTTTGTTATGGTTAAGCTATGGTATTAAGAAGTCACACCAAATTAACCACGCTTCCGCAAAGCCAGGGTGTGACACGGAGTGGGAAGAGTCGTTGTGGGACATGGACAGCTGTGTGCCATGCTAAAACATTTGAAACGCTTGAACTTATGTTATGGTTTTAAACATTATGCTTCCGCTTACAACTTAAACTATGTTTTGTTTGGACACCAATTGTATTGTGTTGGCTTTTATAAACTACTTTTATTTACACGCTATGTTCAATATGATTGGTGGCTTGATCCTGGTCAGTCACGCCTCCAAGCGGTGATATTCCGCGAGTGGATTTTGGGGGTGTAACAGGAACAGGTTTAAACGAGGAGTGTCATCGTTCATTCAATAGTTAACAGATTCCAACATCATAATCATTCTCATCAATTAATACACTTCACATGGTCATCAGACCATCACGTGTAGACTTGGTAACAACTATGTGAATTCTAATGCTTATTGGACCTACTTCAATTTAGTGGATCTGACAAACATTACTACTAGTTTATCACTACATGAAAACCATCAATCATATGTCATGCCATGTGAACCCTAGTTCCTCAATGTTAATATTAATTACGAACAGTAGTATGATTAAATCCAATCATCTAGTCATCACAAGGAGCCATCATATATTCATACACCTACAGAATTTTAAATTCCTGATTCATACATATCATATCACACATATAGAATTTTAAATCACAAGAATCACTGATCCACAACTAAACACGTATAGAATTTTAAATCACATGATTATAATCATCAATCGTACATATCAGATCACACAGATTTGTGCATAGTCAGAAACAATCAATCAGAATTAAAGCAAACACTATTATACTAACCGATTGGTCGAGGAGAACATGCTAGGATAATGATGATGTTTTCGAGAAGGAGGGTTTGCCGAAGACATTGCCGTCGTGGTTCTTAGGAGCGACTAGGGTTTGCAGTTTGTGAAGGAGTTGCATCCTCCTCCTCATAATCATACGTGCACAAGGTCACAAGGGATGGGTTGGGCTCCTATCGGTTTGGGCCTGTTTGTGCGGGCCGAGAGGTATGCAAACGAGATGGGAGTGTGCGATACGAAATTCGTGTGCGGCTATCAATGTGTGTTACAACCACTTGATGTTACTACAATATACAATAACAAGTATACAATAACAAGTTCAATGACTCCCACAACGATCACTAGTTCACAATGTACGACAGACCCTGAATCGAAACAATACGCACATCATCCCCAACTTGAAAGAAATTTCGTCCCGAAATTTGACAAGTAAGCACAGAGGAGTGAAGTGAGAAATAAAGATTGTTATCGGTTTTCCTCAGGTGCCACATCATCCCCAACTTGAAGAGGAATTTCGCCCCGAAATTCACCAGTAGTACCAGAATTAGATTGATCGAAAGGAAAAAGTTGAGGATACTTGAGCTTCATCTGATCCTCACACTCCCACGTGAACTCCGGTCCACGTCTTGAGTTCCAACGAACTCTCACAATCGGGATGCGACTATGTTAATGAACCTTGACTTCCTGGTCCATGTGTTCGATAAATTTCTCCAGTAAAGGTATCGTACGTGTTTCATCAGACAACCACTGCCTTAGATCCGAAACATAAATGACATCGCGTACGTTACCCGATTCTTCGGGTAACTCGAGTTTGTAGGTTACGCTCACGATTCTTCCCAGACTGTTGAATGGTTCGTCAGTTAAGCTTGCCATGTTTCCCAAGCATTCCACACCCTCCCAGGGTGAGACTTTTAACATGATACGGTCGCCGACAGCGATCTTCCAGCGTTTCCTAAGTTTATCAGCTTTCCTGACGGTCACGCGTTGCCGCCAATCGACACCTGATCCAAACAACCTTCCCAAGAGTTTCAAGTACCAGTCCTGGACCAGTAATTAAGTTGTCAACCATCTCAGTCTAACAAGAAGGTTGGTATTATCGTCCATGTAATGCCTCAACAGGGTTGTCTGGTTACCAAGATGATAACTGCCGCAGTAGTACTCAACCATAGGTAAGAGTCCTCCCAATTTGCACCAAAACCAGTCACACACATGCTCGCAGCATGTCTTCGAGTGCCAGGAGAGTTTGTTTTCTCCGATCATTTGGCCAATGGCGATAAGCAATGGTCTAGTCCTGTCGTGAGCCAAGGGTGTTGTGTATTGCCTGACATAAATCATGCATAGATCAAATTCAGATGTAACAGGAGTTGGCACCTCGTGCCTAAAAGCTGCCTCTCTCAGAGGAACATTCACAACTGTGAAGACTCGTCAGTTTTCTTGATTGCAAGAAAGTGTGGTGGTAACGTGAGTCCATCAACGATCATCCAGGTGATAATGTTTCCATTTCGAGTTATAAGTAGACCAATGATAGAATCCATGGTAGTCTGTTCTCGTTCCCATATGGGTGTTTCTGGTTGCTGACATCCCACCTTGACTTTCCCACAAGTCAAACATCGCTCCCATGCGTTGCTATTGGGGCCTTCAGGTTTCAATACATCCTAACAAAACTCAGATGAATAGGATATCATGACCCGTGTGCTTAGCCTGCACCAGTTCTCTAAGGTTGCTATATGGTGAGGTTCATATTCGTTCCATGAAGTAGCAAATATCGTCCGACCTGCCAAAGGTTGCTTCCCCATGCCTCGCATGGGTCAATCTTGAGAGCTCTCTTCCTTCAGTTCTTCAGTTTGAAATAGGCGAGTTTGATCAAATATGTTAGAGTCGTTAGCGAGCTGCAAAGCTCGTGCACGTCCAGGTTTCACTGTCGTATCCATTCAAAGGTTCCATTCGGCGTTGCCATCACATGTTTAGCTCACATGGGAGGCCCTTGTGATCGGTCTAGGTAGTGCATTTGGTACCGTCCAAGTAATGCCTCCAACTTAAATCCAAAGACCACGGTTTCCACCGCAGATTGTGTGTTGTGCAATTCTCCTTGTAGGTCTATTACGTAAGCTATCACCTTCTCGTGTTGCATCGGCGTGTAACTTGGACTCTGATTCGAACCATCATGATATACCACTAAATCACCCGCTCCCTCGGGTAGAGACGATGCTCAGTGCATTGCAGAGTTGGGATTCGAAAGCTGAAAAGACGTCCTCCTGTTTTGTCTCCCACGAACACAGCACCCTGTTGTGCTAAAGAGATTTATGCTACGCGATCTTCGAAAATCCTGTGATGAATCTGCGATAGCATCTAGTGAGACCAAGAAATTGTTGTATCCTTGAAGGGATCTTTGGTGTCGATCAGTTTTTAACCAAAACGGGTCTAGCGAGATCCACGTGTATTCCCACTTCGTTGATTATATGATCAAAAAAAGTATCCCTCGCATCCAAAAGTTACATTTATCAAGACTTCGCGCGGTGTGGCTCCTCCTTCAGGAGCTCTCAAATAAGACACAAAGCTGCCCATGATGTTCCTTTCTCCTGGAAATGATACAACATGTCGTCAATAAGCATGGTCGATTCATGTGATCCATACAGCTGTTGGTGTGATGATTAGCTCGAAAGTCTTGGAATACAACGTCGAAATGGCCGCACTACGCTCGATATGCCGTTGCAGGCACATTCTCCCCTTAGACTACCTTCTGACAATAGCTCGTTTGTTATTCAAACCTAGAATGGAAGCTCGACCCCCGGAACTGGTTGTCAGGTTGTCAATTTATGGTCGTGGCAAATGGTTCTAACCTGTCACCATATTGAGTCCTTGAAAATCAGTACACCTACGAAAAGGCTTATCTTCACGGATATAACCGGGGCTCCCCAAAGCGAAAAGCTAGGTCCGACAAAACTCTTGTCCAACAGTTCCTGCAGCTAATTAGACAGCTCTTGCAACCCTCCTGGTGCAAGACGGTAAGAGTGCGTGTAGTCAGGGCGGCCTCTGCCGCGGGATCAGACTGAGATTTCGCCTAACAGTTGTGGAAGTAAACCCGAAAGTTCCTTGGGTAGCATACCGAAAGGAATCACGAATGATTGGTGGATCCTCGATCCTCTGTTTCCTTGGCCCTAACATCAGTAACGGTTGCTAGTATAGCGGAGTAATCCCTCCGTAGGCACTTCTGGCCTACACAGCTGAAATGGCGCTAACCTTTTCACCACTCTAACACTTTAGAACAAATAACAATTCTCCACACAAAATTTTCTCCTCACTGGTGTATCTACGCGATCTCTGGATAACCAATCCACACTAACTACTGTATTGCAACCATCAAGGGTAGTGGAAGGAAGGTCGATGTCAAACACCTGTCCCCCAAGGTCGAGTTTGCATCCCAGCGAACATATAAGGCTTCAATTGACTTGCATCAGCCGACTCCACAACAGGTTCGGTTTCAAGAAGCATCAGGGTTAAACAGAACAGAGAAGAAGCGAATAGTTACCCATCCAAGCTATTATGTTGCTATTACACCTGGTATAGCCTATGCCAATACTAAATGTCCTTCCATGAGCTTCATTTCCAGTGTTGTTTTCGTCACGAGAATTTCCAGTACTGCCGTCGTTCCCTTGGTTGTCGTCACCTTGACTTAACACAGTCAATCCTTGTCGAGGTCACCTTCGTTTCCATACTGTAAGCTACGATCACGAGTACCTTGATGTTGCCGTGGCTGTTGCCTCTAATATTGTTGCCTGTAACGGTGTCCTGCGTCCTTTCACCAACAAGGCTCATCTTTTCACATTCCGTGCCACGTCCTAAGGCACTACTCATGGTGCGGGCGGTTACACAGTCCGTTCTACAGTCAATCGTCATCGATTTTGTCCAGATTGGTTCGTAAGAGTCGACTCCCATGAGTCGCTGGCTGGGGTTAAGGATTCGATTGGAGTCAAATCGCTGTTGTTCGTTGCCGGTAACTAGGGTCGTTCAAATGCTGGAGTCGGTAAGGTATAACGTTTACTCTCTTCTCCATCGATCTTGCAAGTTGACTGAGTAATACACGGTATGTCGTGAGAGTGTTGCAGAAGTGATCGCACTTCGGGATCTAAGGCGTCAACACGCTAAGTTCCAGCAAGCAAAGATAAGTGAGGAAAGTGTAGTCCAGTCATTTGCCGCTGAGCCATCCAGCTCAGGGACGTTCGTACTAGCACCTAACATTCTAAGCAGTTCACTAGGCATTCAGATCTGTGATCAGGTGATATTCGATAGCATCGAGATTCGTAAGAATTCAGAGAGGAGTGAAAAGATCATGTTCGAGTAGGAGTCAGTCACTGCTATGACTCCTATAGACTGCTGAGTTCTAACATATCATCAATTAACAGAGCGGAACCCTTCTCACACTCGTTAAGCCTCACTAGGACTCACATGCACCCCACATTATTATTATGTGTGCACCCATAATAATAAGGAAATTTGCATGCTTATCTCAGTGCCTCTTAACTCGCACTAAAAGGTTCCCCGAATTCTAGCAATAAGACAGATGACGCCAGAACATAGATCATGAAAGTTCAAGAAGAGTCGCACTCTTAAAACACGTAACATGGGTTGGTAACATAGAAGTTCATACTGCAGTGCTAAGTGTGCATTCACGTGTGATGTTATTCATAAGCAAACACTAGATATACTATGCAAGAGTAAACGAGAAACGAACCTTGCAGTCTGGAGCCGAGTGTCATGGTCGATTTCGGATCTGGTCTGTTATAGTCTGGTTTTATAAAAAAAAAACGTTTTAAAACCAAGTTCACTATAACCAGTGGCTCTGATACCAAACTGTCACACCCCCAAAATACCACCTAGGGAGTGTCCCTGCTAGGCGTGTGACAAACCATTAACGAGCCACCAATCATATTGAACTCATAATAAGTTTGTAAATAAAATACCAATCATTAAAGAATTGTACCAATAATAAGTTTAGTAGATCCCAACAAGTTTAGCGGGAGCAAAATAGATAACTAAAGTTAAACAATATCAAAACCAAGTTACAATATCAAGAACCATCTCATGAATCTCTTCTGTCGACCCATGACCACTCCAGCTACCTCAGACAGCAAGTTCCACCATCCAAAATACCTAACGACCTGCGAGCATGCAACAAGTGTATCAGACAACGCTGGTGAGTTCATAGTTTTACGAAAATGTTGGTTACCAAGTGTTTAGTTAATCCATTGAATTTAATTCCGAAAGTAATGTTGATAATATCTCGATACTGAACAAGACGACTCCTGATGTATGTTTTTGCCCGTTCCCTAGTGCTCCTATCAAAGCATTGGGCCCGACTGGGTCATTAGTTCACACCCGCCCTCTCTTAGGAATGGGGTGAGGGTGCCAAACCTAAGTAGCGCTACCAACTAATACCCCGCTACCACCCACGATAGCAAAAGATGGGACTTAAGAGATAGATAGTGAGAATATTATCCAACATCCCAGTTTTACCCAAAAGATTTATCCCTCCCCGGGATACCCACTGACTGTCCCAAACCACCGGGACGCATGCTCAAAAGTAGTGAACTCACCTTAGAATTGCTCGGTAGATTAAATTACGTATTCCAAGTTGGTCTACCAAACCCTATCGTAGTTACCGGCAACAATCAGTTTCATAAACACTTAAACAAATATTCCTTATAAATGTTACACAAATAGTACACACATAATATCATGCACGTATAATAGTTGATCATGCAACATAATGATCCATTTTCATCATGAAGTCTCATAACAGGTGCTCGGGTAACCCCAATCCACATCACAGGTGCTCGGGGATCACGTGGATGATGATGGCGGCTGATTAGTTTGTTTCATGTCGCATTTGTCTAGATTTTAGTCTAGTTGTCTCCTTGTTTTCTTTGGATGTTTATAGTTGTTTTTTGTTTTTACTTTCATGGGGCATGTCTCAAGATTGAACTAGTGTAGACATTCTACACTACTTGGTTTGTTTGGTTTGTGAATATATAGAATCACCGGGGTAACCCTTTACCCAAAAAATATTTACTTATGAGTTAGTTTGTCATTCACATAAACATGCAATTGCTATTTTGTTCGTGGGCCGGTGTGCGGTCATCCCGTGGTCCGATCAACATATAAAGCCTAATTAAATGGGCTACACTTGGCTAGTGTGCGATAACCATGTAAGGGTGCGACCGAGTCCCGAGTGTTTGCGATTTCTTGCCAATCGCACAGTCCATCATGGGCCCGATTAAGACACGTGTGCGGCCCAATTGACTGATGCAGCCCAAATCAGTTTAAGGGTCCATAATGTGAGTGTGCGACTCCGGAGGAGGTGTACGACCCACCTTGTGCGTTTAACCGCTATCACCGAATTCACCCATACAATGTGCGATCTCTTGTTTGCCCGGTATCGGTTACGCGGTACCGTAACTCAAGACAGTTTCCATAATTTCCCTCCCATTTACCCAGCCAACATTCCATAAATCAAATTAATAATCAATTGCCAATGTCATTCCAATCATTTATCAGTTTATTCTAAGCACATATCATGATCGAGTGATCTTGAAATCATGAACTTGTTTTTGTTATGAATCATTATTTAATCGCCCATAGATAGATCATGATACATCATCTATCCTACCATCACATAACCGTTTCCATGTATGAATATATTACCCTATCATCATCGAATCATTGCTTCGTACGGATCCGTGATCTATACTAATCGGTGTCAGAATCACGATGATCATTATGGTGTTAATCACATAGCATTCATGATAACATCCAATCGCTACTCCAACATCCATATTAACATAACGGTTTATGTTTATCAAACTCGAGTTATCAAACATTTGGCAGTCCTTAAGCGATCAAGTGTGGGAACATGTTTAAACGAGGAGTGTCATCATTCATTCAATAGTTAACAGATTCCAACATCATAATCATTCTCATCAATTAATACACTTCACATGGTCATCAGACCATCACGTGTAGACTTGGCAACAACTATGTGAATTCTAATGCTTATTGGACCTACTTCAATTTAGTGGATCTGACAAACATTACTACTAGTTTATCACTACATGAAAACCATCAATCATATGTCATGCCATGTGAACCCTAGTTCCTCAATGTTAATATTAATTACGAACAGTAGTATGATTAAATCCAATCATCTAGTCATCGCAAGGAGCCATCATATATTCATACACGTACAGAATTTTAAATTCCTGATTCATACATATCAGATCACACATATAGAATTTTAAATCACAAGAATCACTGATCCACAACTAAACACGTATAGAATTTTAAATCACATGATTATAATCATCAATCGTACATATCAGATCACACAGATTTGTGCATAGTCAGAAACAATCAATCAGAATTAAAGCAAACACTATTATACTAACCGATTGGTCGAGGAGAACATGCTAGGATAATGATGATGTTTTCGAGAAGGAGGGTTTGCCGAAGACATTGCCATTGTGGTTCTTGGGAGCGACTAGGGTTTGCAGTTTGTGAAGGAGTTGCATCCTCCTCCTCATAATCATACATGCACAAGGTCACAAGGGATGGGTTGGGCTCCTATCGGTTTGGGCCTGTTTGTGCGGGCCGAGAGGTATGCAAACGAGATGGGAGTGTGCGATACGAAATTCGTTTGCGGCTATCAATGTGTGTAACAACCACTTGACGTTACTACAATATACAATAACAAGTATACAATAATAAGTTCAATGACTCCCACAACGATCACTAGTTCACAATGTACGACGGACCCTGAATCGAAACAATAGGTGCATAAAGGGCCTTGGAATTCCGAGCTGTCACAAAACACAACTCAGGGTTGCACCTTCAAGAAGTTTCTCGACTGCAAACTGCTGAACTATGACGGCACGGGAGGTGCAGTAGCTTTTGTACGCTGGACGGAGAAGACTGATGCCACTATCCGTATGAGCAAGTGTACCGCACATCAGTAAGTCACTTTTGCTACGGGGTTGTTTGTTGATGAAGCCTTAACTTGGTGTAATTTCCAAGTCCAGACTCTGGGTGATGATGCTGCGTACGACATGACGTGGGATGAGCTAAAGGAACATATGAGAGAAAAGTATTGCTCACGTGCTGAACTCCAAAGGTTGGAGACTGAATTCTGGCACTTGACCATGGAAGGTGCTGACATTACTGGTTATACCCGAAGGTTCCACGACTTGTCTAGAGTGATCCCATACATGGTGACTCCCGAGTTTAAGCGCGTTGAACGCTACATTTGGGGACTGGCCCCAGAGTTTCGCAGCATGGTAACTTCGGCCAAACCTGAAACGATCACACAGGCTGTAACTCTGGCTGTCAGCCTTACTGAAGATGCTGTCCGAATGAAGAAGTTATCGCTGAACCCTACTGAGAAGACCGAGACGCATGCTGAGTCGTCCGGTGACAAGAAAAGGAAGCATTCGAATCTGAATCAAGCAACACGTAACAACAAGGGTTCCAACAATAAGAAGCGTGACCCCAATCCACCACAGGAGGCGAGAACTCTTGCAGCCATAAATGACGCTCCTGCCAAAGGATACCAGGGCACTCTGCCCATCTGCAACCAGTGCAAGCGTCATCATGAAGGAGCTTGTCGCATTCCAAAATGCGACAAGTGTGGAAAACTGGGTCACCATACTGAGAACTGTTGGGGAAAAGGAAATAGGAACGGGAGCGGCAACCGCAACGGTGCAGGTAATAGAAACGGTGGTGGAAATGGCAATGGCAATGGTAACAGGAATGGGAATGGAGCTGGGCAGAACCAAGGATGCTTCGGTTGTGAAAGCAAGGATCATTTCATAAAAGATTGCCCAAGGGGGGACAATGCTCAGGCTCGGGCATTTGTGATTGGAGCAAGGAACGCACGCGAGGACCCTAATGTGGTCACCGGTACATTTCTCGTTAACAATCACTTTGCATCCATACTATTTGACACTGGTGCCGATTATAGCTTCGTGTCTGTGGAATTTAAACGTATGCTTGGAATAGAATCTAGTAGATTAGATATTCCTTATTCCATATAACTAGCCAATGGTAAACTTGTTGAATCGGGCGAAGTTGTTAGGGGTTGCATGTTGAATCGCTCCTGTAGCCAAGGCACCCTATCGGCTTGCACCATCCGAAATGCAAGAATTTTCTACACAACTCCAGGAGTTGTTGGATAAAGGATTCATAAGGCCAAACTTCTCACCTTGGGGAGCTCCAGTATTGTTTGTGAAGAAGAAGGATGGAACACTGCGGATGTGTATCGATTACAGAGAACTGAATAAGCTCACTATCAAGAATCGGTACCCACTACCGAGGATTGATGACTTATTCGATCAATTGCAAGGATCGAGCTACTATTCCAAGATCGACCTTCGATCTGGGTACCATTAGTTAAGGATTCAAGAGGAAAGCGTACCAAAGACTGAATTCCGAACGCTTTATGGGCATTACGGGTTCCTTATGATGCCATTCGGACTGACGAACGCGCCAGCGGTATTTATGGATCTGATGAACCGCGTGTGACAACTCGAGTTTCCGACTTCCACTTTCGCATTTATTGCACGTTGACTTTGACTGTTAGCTATTGACTTGTTTGACTTGTAATGATACACGTTGTGTTAAAATGAAACGTATTAGGATTTTGGAATATGTTATGTGCTATATGATAAAACGTATATGTTAATGATATAGTGTGAACCGGTTAGTAAACACCTGAACTAGTTAAGTGCTGGAAAACCTTCACAACGAATCAAGTGTGTCTCGCCAATAATACTCGACGAAACAGAAACTGGATCCGTCAATCCATTCTCGACGAAACAGAACTGTGTTTCGCCGAGCCCAGATCCGCCGAAGCCCAGCTTGGGCCCAGTACGTAAACTCTCATATTATTACATGAACCAACCTCTTGTTTCATACTTTTGAGTAATCGTGAAACCCTAGAACACTCCCCTAACTGTGACGGCAACTACAAGCCTACGGACGATTGTTGTGCCATCAATCCATTAGCTCCTTTCTCGGTTAGTGTGATTCTTGTTCGGTTTGTAGATTAAAAACACATTATGATTAATTGTTTGGTTTTATGTAGTAACGTTTAGGTAATATTGTTCACGAATTGAATATATATGCGGTTAGGTTATTATTGTTTATGCATGTGCTTTGTATCGATAATGCAGCCACATGGATCCACTCTAAAAACATCGGCCATAGCATTCATAGGCGCATGTGCTTTGTCAGATGTGCCATGTGTATGTGTGTAGCTTATAAGAATCATGCTAGCATAATTGAATTAAATTGAAAATAATTAGAAACTTGATGTGTGGCTATGTGAGATACGATATAACTGTTAACATGTTTATGGCTTTTTGATGATTGTTGATCTTGATACATGTTCACTGGAATGTTTAATGATCATATAAATCTGGGTTCGAATGATTGTATGATGATGATGATACGTTAAATGATTTCTGCATGATTGCTGTTTTGATGATGACGGCAACTAGGGTTTTCCGTATGATTTCGTAACTGATATGACGTAACTGATCTGTTTGACGAAACAGAACTCTCGGCGAAACAGAAAGTGTTTCGCCAAGGGCGGTCGACGAATTAGACTTCTGTTTCGCCAAACATGACCACGACGAAACAGGAGATGTGTTTCGCCAACTGTTGTGTTTCGCCAAATGTGTAATCAGCACAGTAACTTACTTTAATTCTGTTAAAGGTTAACCTGGTTAGTTAACTGCTGTTAAGAGTTAACTGGAATATCTAACTGCTGTTAAATGATATACATGACTTGTGTGATTGCGAATACGTACTACTTGCTTATACGTGAACAACTTGAACACAAACTGATTATTCTATACGTGCATAATCTAGGACGTGATTGATTACTTTGAGCACATACTTAGCACACCGAGCAAACCAAGGTGAGTTCACACTCTTACCAAGGCATGGGATCCCCCAGGTGGGTTGGGAATGGGATTGAATGATTGCTTGTACTTACATCACTACTAGACTACTTACCACGGTCCTCGGATTGGGAAGGATGCCTGTGCCAAAATCTACGTATAACATACGTACTATCCTCGGTTTGGGAAGGATACTAGTGTTAATACATACAAAAATCCTAGGTACTAATGTCCTCGGATGGGGAAGGACACCAGCGCTAAACCTACGTACTACCGTCCTCGGATTGGGAAGGACGCCAGCGCTAAACCTACGTACTACCGTCCTCGGATTGGGAAGGACGCCAGCGCTAAACCTACGTACTCGCTACGTACTGTCCTCGGTTGGGAAGGGCACTTACATAAAACCTACGTAAACTTATACTTACTACTATCCTCGGATTGGGAAGGATACTTATGGTTACAAATAGTCTAGTGGATATATATACAACAGGGGAAGCCCCCACCAATAGAACGTACTATCGGCCCAGTAGAGCCACATGTTACATACGAACTTACTATTACGCATTTACTTCCTGTGAACTCGCTCAACTAGTTGTTGATCCTCTGTTACATGCCTTGCAGGACCTTAGGTACTTATGGAGCTTGCACGGGAGGCGCGGTCGTTGTGGACATGGATCATGAATGCTTGATTAGACGTTATGCCATTTCATACTTATACTTATGATTGGGTTTAATTATACGCTTCCGCTAAACAATGATAATATATTTATGTTTTGGAACACCTTTCATATGGATTGGTTTGGCTGAATTGCAATTACTTTTACTTTTCACATTGTTCTATATGATTGGTGGCTTGATCCTGGTCAGTCACGCCTCCAAGCGGTGGTACTCCGCGTGTGGATTTTGGGGGTGTGACAGATTGGTATCAGAGCCATTGGTTATAGAGAACTCGGTTTTAATAAGGGGAAAACGATTTTGTTAAAACCAGACTATAACCAGAACAGTGCTCTCAACGATCCACAACGACGCTTCGCTCCACGTGCAAGGCTCAACATCATAGGTACTACTATTCATGTTACTCTACCTATTTGCTAGAATTACATAGAACTTTGCTCGTGGTATGCTCAGATTACAGAACCTACTATATGTTATTGCTTGAGAATACTTGTGTGCTCACTCTCTTCGCACTATTCGCGAACCTCTCACCCACATGTTCTCCTTGATGTCAAGATCATGAGTGGACGCGTTAACCTAACTCAAGCCCAGTTGGCGGCTTCGATCACTGAACAAGTTACTGCAGCACTCGCAGCTGCCCAGGCAGGAGGTGTAACCTGCCATCACCACTTACTCTAGGATCTTTAGATCCTACTCTCGTAACTCAACACTTGTGCTTAATTTTGATTACTCTTACGCACACGACAAGTCAACACGCTCAGCCACCTGTATGCACATACAAGACTTTTATGGACTGTCGTCCTACTGCTTTCAGCGACACTGAAGGAGCTGTTGGACTCCTCCATTAGTTCGAGGGACTCGAATCGGTCTTCGAGTGTGTGAATGACTCGAGGCTCGTAAGGTGAAATATGCCACTGATACTCTCGAAGGCACTGCGTTAACTTGGTGGAACGCGCAAGTTCAGATGCTGGGGCTGGCGGCTGCTAATGCCACCCCATGGAATGATTTTAAGGAACTGATCAAACGTGAATACTACAGTCGTGATGACATCCACAAGCTGGAAGTGGAGTCCTTTAACATGAAGATGACGGGGTCAGAGATAGAAGCGTACACGAAACGATCCAACAAACTGGTAATCTTGTGTCCAACTATGGTGGATCCTCCCATAAAGAGCTTTGAGCTGTACCTCAAAGGCTTAGTACCAGGAATTCAAAACTATGTGATGACGGCTAATCTTGCTACTATTCAAGATGTTACTCATCTTGCTCATCGTCTCACGGACCAGGCAGTGGGACAGAACAAGCTGCCTCAACGTATCAGCGATACTACTACCACTACTACTTCCACTACTTCTGCTACCCTAAGTGCAAACGATGTAACTTGCACCACAGCGGGCAGTGCAACCGAAATCATTGTCAATGATGCAACAAGCTTGGTCATGGAACCAAAGATGGTAGAAACTCACGTCCTGCAAACCAGAACCAACAACAACAGCAACCACAAGCTCCACAGAATCAACAGCAACAGCAGGGTAACAAGGGATGTCATCAGTGTGGTGCTGAAGGTTAATACTAGAGACACTGCCCACAGTTGAACCAGAACCAGAATCAGAACCACAACCAAGGAAACAGGAACAATAATGGAGGCAACAATGGGGGTATTAACGATGGCAATGGTGCCAGGAGTCGAGTGTTCGTGATCGGTCAGGGTGATACTAGGAATGACCCCAACGTTGTGATGGTTTCGACATCGATATTGGTATGGATTGGCTACCTCAACATCGAGCAGAGACTCTTTGCAAAGAAAAGATCATCCTCATTCCTCGTGCTGGTTGAGAACCTTTGGTAACTCGTAGTAACAAGCTCCAGGAGCAGCACCCATAGCTCGAGCACCTTATCGTTTAGCTCCAACCGAACTGGAAAAACTGTCTAAGCAACTGCAAGAACTCTTGGAAAAGGTTTTCATACGTCCTAGCTCTTCACCCTGGGGAGCTCTAGTTCTATTTGTAAAGAAGAAGGACAGTACCTTCCGCATGTGTATAGACTACCGCGAATTGAACAAGGTGACTGTGAAGAATCGCTATCCTCTTCCACGCATCGACGATTTATTCGACCAGTTGCAAGGGTCGAGCTATTACTCGAAGATTGACCTAAGGTCAGGGTATCATCAACTGAGAGTCCGGGATGAGGACGTCTCCAAAACAGCGTTCAGAACACGCTACGGCCACTACGAGTTTCTGGTCATGCCTTTCGGGCTAACGAACGCACCTGTGGTTTTCATGGATCTTATGAACAGGGTGTGTAAACCTTATCTCGACAAGTTTGTCATTGTTTTCATCGACGACATCCTGATCTATTCGAAGAGTCAGGAGGAACACGAGCAGCACTTACGACTTATTTTGGAACTTCTTCGAACGGAACAGCTATACGCTAAGTTTTCAAAATGCGACTTCTGGCTTCGTGAAGTCCACTTCCTAGGCCACGTGGTAAACAAGGATGGGATTCATGTTGATCCATTCAAGGTAGATTCGATCAAGAACTGGCCTGCACCTCGCACACCAACCAAAATACGCCAATTCTTGGGTTTGGCGGGTTATTACAGACGGTTCATCAAAGACTTCTCAAGGATCGCACAGCCGCTTACACTACTAACACAGAAAGGTTTTGTTTACCGTTGGGGTAATACACAGGAAACAGCGTTTCAACACTTAAAGGATAGACTTTGTAGCGCACCTATCCTCTCATTGCCTGAAGGCACGGACGACTTTGTAGTCTACTGCGACGCATCTATCCAGGGTCTTGGTTGTGTATTGATGCAACTGGATAAAGTCATAGCTTATGCTTCGCGTCAACTTAAGATTCACGAACGGAATTACACTACACATGATTTAGAGCTGGGAGCTGTTGTTTTTGCACTTAAGATATGGAGACCCTACCTGTATGGTACCAAATGTGCAATCTACACTGATCACAGAAGCCTCGAACATATATTCAAACAGAAGGAACTGAATATGCGACAGCGACGATGGGTCGAACTGTTGAATGACTATGAATGCTCAATCAGGTACCACCCAGGCAAAGCCAATGTTGTGGCTGACGCCCTCAGTCGAAAGGAGACCGCGCCTAAGCGCGTGCGAGCTTTACAATTCACTATACAGTCTAGTCTTCCTTCCCAGATACGAAATGCTCAGGTAGAAGCATTGAAACCAGACAACGTCAGGGCTGAAGCCCTACGCGGCTCAAGGCAACGCTTAGAACAGAAGGAAGATGGTGCTTACTACATCACAGGACGCATCTGGGTCCCACACCATGGTAACTTACGCGAGCTGGTAATGGATGAAGCTCATAAGTCTAGCTACTCGGTACATCCAGGTTCGGATAAAATGTACCACGATATCAAAACTACATACTGGTGGCCTAGCATGAAGGCCCACATAGCCACATACGTTAGCAAATGCTTGACTTGTGCGAGAGTCAAGGCAGAATATCAGAAACCGTCAGGACCACTCCAACAACCTGAGATACCACAATGGAAATGGGAACAAATTTCCATGGATTTTGTTACAGGCTTACCTAGATCCCAGCGCGGAAACGATACTATTTGGGTGATCGTGGATCGACTCACAAAATCTGCACACTTCTTGGCTATCAAAGAAACAGACAAGTTCTCTACCTTAGTAGACATTTATCTAAAGGAAGTGGTCTCGAGGCACGGGGTGCCCACCTCCATCATCTCTGATCGTGACGCACGTTTTACTTCAGAACTGTGGCAAGCAATGCATAAATCTTTTGGCTCTCGTTTAGACATGAGCACGGCGTATCATCCTCAGACCGATGGGCAGTCTGAGCGCACTATTCAAACTCTAGAAGACATGCTTCGGGCGTGCGTAATTGACTTTGGCAATGGTTGGGAGAAACATCTGCCACTTGTGGAATTTTCATACAATAACAGCTACCACACCAGCATTAAAGCTGCTCCATTCGAGGCATTGTACGGGCGTAAATGCCGGTCACCTCTCTGTTGGGCAGAGGTGGGAGATAGTCAAATCACAGGTCTAGAAATGGTAGTTGATACTACTGAAAAGATTGCTCAAATACGACAACGCATGGCGGCAGCTCGTGACCGTCAGAAAGCATACGCTGATAAAGATAGAAAACTACTCGAATTCCAGGTTGGGGATCGAGCGCTACTCAAAGTCTCACCCTGGAAGGGTGTGATTTGTTTTGGCAAACGGGGCAAACTAAATCCGCGGTATGTCGGACCGTTTGAGATCATTGAGAAAATAGGCAAAGTCGCCTACAAGCTAAACCTACCAGCTGAACTCGGTGCAGTTCACAATGTATTTCACGTGTCGAATCTGAAGAAGTGCCTGTCAGATGAGACCCTCATAGTTCCTTTTAAGGAACTCACTATCGACGAGCGGTTGCAGTTCGTCGAGGAGCCAGTTGAAATCACGGACCGGGATGTCAAGGTCCTCAAGAACACTAGAATACCTCTTGTACGAGTTCGTTGGAACTCCCGTCGTGGCCCAGAGTTCACCTGGGAGCGTGAAGATCAAATGGAACTCAAATATCCCCAGTTATTCGGAACCAATGCAACTACTACTGAGGCTGAAGCTACTACTGCAGAATTTCGGGACGAAATTCCAAATCAACGGGGGAATGATGTGACACCCCAGGAAAACCAGTGAACGATACAACTTACCTAGCTTCCTCAGTAACCGCATGCTAAATTTCGGGACGAAATTTCTTTCAAGTTGGGGATAATGTGACAACTCGAGTTTTCGACTTCCACTTTCGCATTTATTGCACGTTGACTTTGACTGTTAGCTATTGACTTGTTTGACTTGTAATGATACACGTTGTGTTAAAATGAAACGTATTAGGATTTTGGAATATGTTATGTGCTATATGATAAAACGTATGTGTTAATGATATAGTGTGAACCGGTTAGTAAACACCTGAACTAGTTAAGTGCTGGAAAACCTTCACAACGAATCAAGTGTGTCTCGCCAATAATACTCGACGAAACAGAAACTGGATCCGTCAATCCATTCTCGACGAAACAGAACTGTGTTTCGCCGAGCCCAGATCCTCCGAAGCCCAGCTTGGGCCCAATACGTAAACTCTCATATTATTACATGAACCAACCTCTTGTTTCATACTTTTGAGTAATCGTGAAACCCTAGAACACTCCCCTAACTGTGACGGCAACTACAAGCCTACGGACGATTGTTGTGCCATCAATCCATTAGCTCCTTTCTCGGTTAGTGTGATTCTTGTTCGGTTTGTAGATTAAAAACACATTATGATTAATTGTTTGGTTTTATGTAGTAACGTTTAGGTAATATTGTTCACGAATTGAATATATATGCGGTTAGGTTATTATTGTTTATGCATGTGCTTTGTATCTATAATGCAGCCACATGGATCCACTCTAAAAACATCGGCCATAGCATTCATAGGCGCATGTGCTTTGTCAGATGTGCCATGTGTATGTGTGTAGCTTATAAGAATCATGCTAGCATAATTGAATTAAATTGAAAATAATTAGAAACTTGATGTGTGGCTATGTGAGATACGATATAACTGTTAACATGTTTATGGCTTTTTGATGATTGTTGATCTTGATACATGTTCACTGGAATGTTTAATGATCATATAAATCTGGGTTCGAATGATTGTATGATGATGATGATACGTTAAATGATTTCTGCATGATTGTTGTTTTGATGATGACGGCAACTAGGGTTTTCCGTATGATTTCGTAACTGATATGACGTAACTGATCTGTTTGACGAAACAGAACTCTCGGCGAAACAGAAAGTGTTTCGCCAAGGGCGGTCGACGAATTAGACTTCTGTTTCGCCAAACATGACCACGACGAAACAGGAGATGTGTTTCGCCAAATGTGTAATCAGCACAGTAACTTACTTTAATTCTGTTAAAGGTTAACCTGGTTAATTAACTGCTGTTAAGAGTTAACTGGAATATCTAACTGCTGTTAAATGATATACATGACTTGTGTGATTGCGAATACGTACTACTTGCTTATACGTGAACAACTTGAACACAAACTGATTATTCTATACGTGCATAATCTAGGACGTGATTGATTACTTTGAGCACATACTTAGCACACCGAGCAAACCAAGGTGAGTTCACACTCTTACCAAGGCATGGGATCCCCCAGGTGGGTTGGGAATGGGATTGAATGATTGCTTGTACTTACATCACTACTAGACTACTTACCACGGTCCTCGGATTGGGAAGGATGCCTGTGCCAAAATCTACGTATAACATACGTACTATCCTCGGTTTGGGAAGGATACTAGTGTTAATACATACAAAAATCCTAGGTACTAATGTCCTCGGATGGGGAAGGACACCAGCGCTAAACCTACGTACTACCGTCCTCGGATTGGGAAGGACGCCAGCGCTAAACCTACGTACTACCGTCCTCGGATTGGGAAGGACGCCAGCGCTAAACCTACGTACTCGCTACGTACTGTCCTCGGTTGGGAAGGGCACTTACATAAAACCTACGTAAACTTATACTTACTACTATCCTCGGATTGGGAAGGATACTTATGGTTACAAATAGTCTAGTGGATATATATACAACAGGGGAAGCCCCCACCAATAGAACGTACTATCGGCCCAGTAGAGCCACATGTTACATACGAACTTACTATTACGCATTTACTTCCTGTGAACTCGCTCAACTAGTTGTTGATCCTCTGTTACATGCCTTGCAGGACCTTAGGTACTTATGGAGCTTGCACGGGAGGCGCGGTCGTTGTGGACATGGATCATGAATGCTTGATTAGACGTTATGCCATTTCATACTTATACTTATGATTGGGTTTAATTATACGCTTCCGCTAAACAGTGATAACATATTTATGTTTTGGAACACCTTTCATATGGATTGGTTTGGCTGAATTGCAATTACTTTTACTTTTCACATTGTTCTATATGATTGGTGGCTTGATCCTGGTCAGTCACGCCTCCAAGCGGTGGTACTCCGCGTGTGGATTTTGGGGGTGTGACACCGCGTTTGCAAACTATATCTCGATAAATTCATGATTGTATTAATCGATGATATCCTGATTTACTCGCGATAGAGAGAAGAGCACGAGCAACACCTCAGGACCATTCTGGAGCTACTGAAGAAACAGAAACTTTATGCAAAATTCTCAAAGTGCGAATTCTGGATTTGCGAAGTACAATTTCTTGGTCATGTTGTGAACGAGAAGGGCATTCATGTAGACCCATCCAAGATTGAAGCAATAAAGAATTGGGAAGCCCCCAAAACCCCAACTGAAGTTCGACAATTTTTGGGCTTAGCGGGCTATTACCGACGGTTTATTGAGAATTTCTCCAAGATAGGTCAACCGCTGACTACCTTTATGCAAAAAGACAAGAAGTACGACTGGGGTGACAAGCAGGAAGAAGCCTTCCAACTGCTCAAAAATAAGCTATGCGATGCACCGATACTATCCTTACCCGAAGGCACTGAAGACTTCGTGGTGTACTGCGACGCTTCGCGTCTAGGTTTGGGTTGCGTGCTCATGCAACGCCAAAAAGTCATCACTTACGCTTCAAGACAGTTGAAGGTGCATGAAAGGAACTATACCACTCATGACCTAGAGTTGGGCGTAGTGGTATTCGCCTTGAAGATCTGGTGACACTATTTACATGGTACTCGATGTACAATCTTCACAGATCACAAAAGCCTACAACACATATTTGATCAAAAGGAATTAAACATGCGTCAGTGACAATGGGTCAAGCCGCTGAACGATTATGACTGTGAGATTAAGTACCATCCTGGAAAGGCAAACATTGTAGCGGACGCGTTAAGCCGAAAAGAAAAGGTTAAGACCCTAAGGGTTCAAGCATTGGAAATGACAATTCAAACGAACCTCACTGCACGCATTCGTGACGCACAACAAGAAGCCCTTAAGGTGAACAATCGTAGAGCTGAATACCTCCGATGTATGATGAAGAATTTGGTGCCAAACAAAGAGGGAACCTTGTATTTAAGGGACGTATTTGGGTTCCGCTCTATGGCGGTATTCGAGAAGTCATCCTTAATGAACCTCACAAGTCGAGATACTCGATCCATCCAGGATCGGACAAAATGTATCAAGACTTGAAGGATTACTATTGGTGGCCGAGACTTAAAAGCGATGTTGCTATTTATGTTGGAAAGTGCCTAACCTGTGCTAAGGTTAAGGCTGAATATCAAAAACCGTCCGGCCTACTGCAACAACCCGAGATACCCATGTGGAAGTGGGAGCAAATCTCGATGGACTTCATAACGAAATTACCCAGGACCCCTAGAGGGCATGATATGATATGGGTGATAGTCGATCGGTTAACAAAGTCTGCGCATTTCCTACCGATCCGAGAGAAGGATAGCACTGGAAAGCTTGTTGAGTTGTACTTAAAAGAAATCGTGGCACGTCATGGAGTGCCTATCTCAATTATTTCAGACAGAGATGGACGTTTTGTCTCGAGGATCTGGCAATCCTTCCAGGAGGCCTTTGGATCTCAATTAGATCTAAGCACGGCCTTCCATCCACAAACAGACGGCCAGAGCGAACGGACCATACAAATGCTAGAAGATATGCTTCGCGCATGTGTTATGGACCTAGGCGGCAGCTGGGATACTCATCTACCTTTAGTTGAGTTTTCCTACAATAACAGTTATCATACGAGCATAAAAGCCGCACTGTTTGAAGCTCTATATGGCCGCAAGTGCCACTCGCCATTATGTTGGCCAGACCCTGGAGACAAACGTATGGTTGGTCCTGAACTTGTGCAAGAGACAACCGATAAAATCATGCAGATCCGAGAGCGCATTAAGGCGGTTCGAGATCGACAAAAGGGCTACGCTGATCAAAGACGAAAACCATTAGAGTTCGAGGTAGGAGACAAAGTTTTGTTGAAAGTCTCATGTTGGAAGGGCGTAGTAAGGTTTGGAAAACGTGGAAAGCTGAATCCCCGATACATCAGACCATTCAAGATTTTGGAACGAATTGGTACCGTGGCTTACAAGTTGGAATTACTAGAAGAACTTAACTGAGTACATGATACGTTCCATGGGCCTCAAGTCCAACCCAAGAAACAGTAAGCATCCCTGCGGATGAAGTGCATATTGACGACACCCTCCGATTTACAGAACAACCCGTTGAGGTTACAGACTGGAAAGTCAACAAGACCAGGAGGAGCACTGTCAAACTTGTCAAAGTACGTTGGAACTCTAAGCACGGACCCGAGTACACGTGGGAGCGTGAAGACCAGTTTAAAGAAAAGTACACCCACCTGTTCAAGAAAACTCATGCGAGAGTTAGCTCAGCCTGAATTTCGGGACGAAATTCTTTTAATGGGGGGAGACTGTGACAACTGGCACAAAACCGGTAATTTCCGTACAATTTAATTAATACTTAATATCTGCAGTTATGTGCTCAAATGTCAACATTGTCTGATTTCATGCTATACATGTGAATTCATGCACGTTTTATACTACAAATATTGCTTTATGCATTAATTTTGTAAATAGATGAATACAAAAATAATTTTCCCAAGAAACCAAGTTTATTTAGAAGATTTACAAAGTCATGATTTCTAAGTAAACTAATCATATTTTTAGTGTCTAAACAAGACTAGAAACATGTTTGTAACAAGAAAAATACAAAAGAAATATTTTCAGAAAAATCATCTTACAAGTTGTAAATGACTAAATCTTTTAATAAAGTGATTTACAAACAAATAACCATGTTTTTAAGGGTAACTAAACTTACTAAATAACATGGTAAGTTACTACAAGTTTTTACAAAAACTTCAAGTTCATGATGTAGTGTAATCTACTTGATTTTGACACTCGGTAAGTGTTGAATGAGTTGATGATTGTTTGTGATGATTTTAAAAGAAAATAAACACGTGTTTTGAAAACATGGGAAACCTCCATTTTTAGGGGAAACTATGTCAAAATTTCTATAAAATATTGACACTTAGAAAAATATAAGTTTTGGTGAAACTTATTCCCTAAAAATTCACCTAAAAATATTTACCAAGGTTTCCCTAATCTTTATGTAAATTTTAAGTTAAGAAATGATGATTTCTTCAAAATAAAAATTGATATTAAGTATGTATATTTTTGAGGAAATATATATATTTATTGATCACCAAATTTTGTACTAAGTGTATGTAGTATGTATCATAGGTAATAGTGTATTAGGACTTGAAAATACACTAAATACTCCCAAGGAGTAGACATACAAAATACACATACAACATACATAGACTAATACAAGAACATATATTTATGAAAATATATAACTCGTGTGAAAAATACAAGATACTTATATTTATTTTTGAGAAAATAATATAAGTAAGATACATAGTTAAAAATATAAGTTATTTTTAACAACCAAGAACACATACATAAAAGATGGTGACTTGTACTTGTGCGATACAAGTCTAGTGACTAACGTTAATAAAACACGTATAGGTCACGACGCTATATAAGAAAACCGGTGAAGTTTACGACGCAAGAAACGCAAAGTTGTGAGTTCATGTCCCCACTTTTAAACTTTTACATGCTTTTTAATCTTGGGGAAATACATGTGTTATGGTATGCTGGATACAAAAACTAAGGAATGATACTTTAGATCATGTCACGAATAGGCTACCAGAAACACTATTAATCGTTTACATACTAAGACCGCAGAACAAAAGGTTAGATCTAATGGGTTTTCGGGCAGCCACACTCTTGGTGATAACTAGTACCAAGTAGTGCTTTTGTGTCTCAGTCGTGAATCGATTACTAGAAAAATGCCTAAGGTTTGGATGCTTCCTATGTCGTGTCACATGTTAATGGCCTTGCAAACCATTAGCGATCTCGATTTCCTTATACTTACAGAAATACTTGATTTATACAAATTACATACCATGTTTTCATACAAAGTATACAAACGTTCAATACAAAAATTGCATGAATTCACACCAACATTATGTTGACGATTTTCCAAAAACTCACATGTATTTCAGGTAACTAAAGTGGATGTGCGCGTGGTCATACTCTTGCTCTGGATGTTGTTTATGTTTATCTTTGAATAATGTTGTAAACTTTTCAGACAATGTCTTATGCTGTCTTGTGATGTAAACACTCAACCTATGTTTTCAATTACGTATAATGTTATTGGCATTTGGAGTTATTTTTACGAGCATGTAGTATGTTTACCATTCGTATGCAATGAGAACCTTTCATGATCACACCTCGTGATTCCGCCATAGAAAGGGGTGTGACACTAGGTATGCTAAGTAAACACACCTAGTAGAAATGATCATGTAAAACAATGTGCTAGCATGCTCAGTAAACATACCTAACAGAAATGTCGTGTAAAACAATGTGTCCATGTGCTAAGTAAACATATGCAACAAATGTGTAATAAATCAATGTGCTAGCATGCTTAACATACATAGCAAAACATAATTGAAAGCATGTACTAGATATGTACTAGGTGAAGCTAGCATGTTTATGTCATAAAAGCAATGAAAACATGAAAATAACAAGTATGCACATGTGTATCACCCCAAAGTATTTGAAAGCGGTAAAAGAGGGGAACTATGTACTCACTTGGGATTGCTTATTAGTCTTGAGAATAAGACCAATTTAAGTTCCAAGGATCACGGAATCAACAAGGCACCTAGTATGGGTAACTATGTTAATAATCGGATCCTAATTCGGGAGATAGGATAAAATGATGTTCTATAAATCAAATGAGTATTTGAACTCATATGGTATGATTTAATAGAGCTAACATTCTGATTTGAAAGTCTACCTAAGTGCTTTTGACCCGTTTTGACCCATTATGGTAGTATAAGCTACTATGATGCGTCGTTTGCGTAAAACTAAGGTCGGATGGTTATCTAAATGCTATGTCAAGTCTTACATGCCCAATTACACTTAAATATGTTACTAAATCAGATTAGATGTCAAAAATATGTTCACATATGCACAATATGGATTTATGCTTCAAAAGGGCATTTTGGTCATTTCCTATGGGCATATAAGCTACTTAACAAATAACTAACCAATCCTAAGTGATCATAAGGTATAACCTCAGAGGTTATTCCCTATGTAACTATGATCACTAAACATGCTTGGTCGGATCCTAATGATCGACCAAACGGGTCGGGTTCGAAAGTCTAAGCGGTTGTTTAGACCGCTTAACTTACGACCCTAAACAAGCACTAAACTAATAGTGACGAGTTAAACATGTCAAAACATGTTTAACTAACTTAGAAAACTGATTTGGTATCAAAACAAAGTGTTTTGATACCTAAAAGTAGTTCCGTTGCAAAATGCGTGCTAAAACGCATTTTGACCGAAACTTTGACTCGTCACTACGCCTAGATAACGTGGTAATCAGTAGGTATAATCGCTAAGGATTATAACCATCATGATTACAATCACGTTGCAAAGTTCAAATGAACTTTACTTTGACCATTGACTGGTCAAAGCTAAAAGTCAAACATTGTTTGACTTTTACGCTCAGAAAGCGATAAAAGAACGAAGGAAGCTTACAAAGGGTCCTTGCTAGGGAGAACTTGATCTTAAAATCTCAGGTATGAAGTTTAGCAACTTCAACTTAGAGAAATCAGATCAAGGGTGCTTGAAACAATGAAATGGCCATGCTATTTATAGTTGTTGTGAACTCACAAGATCAAGACATGTGTTTGTGTAGCCAACAAGCAATAAATCTCAGCCATCCAAGTGTTAAGAGCAGGTTAGAAGCCTTGGAGAGGTGTTAACTTGGTTAACACACAATAAAAATGGCATAAACAATCCCTGATCTTTCAACAGTTGGCAAAAACTGATTTTCTGTCGCTGGGCACTTTTACGCGCCCCGCGTAAGCTGAGGACAGGGCTTACGTGGCCCGCCTAGTCCAGCAGTGTGACAACCCGAGTTTTCAAGGTCTTTCCTC
Organism: Helianthus tuberosus; assembly: GCA_030545235.1. Taxonomy (NCBI): domain Eukaryota; kingdom Viridiplantae; phylum Streptophyta; class Magnoliopsida; order Asterales; family Asteraceae; genus Helianthus; species Helianthus tuberosus. The sequence goes on along the minus strand of CM060418.1, from coordinate 83,026,941 downwards.
GACACGTTAATTGTGTCACAATTGTGCTTGCATAACTTGTTTGCGTGGTAATTGTTTACATTGTAATTATGTCACATAACTTGCACTATATGATTTATACACTTGTTATTGTTTGGTTAGAGTTAAGAACATTTTTTTAATTGTTTGAAATTATAAATGCATCCACTTGCTCACCCGACGAACCTTATCACCATCGACGAACCCTCTCTCCTTCCTCATCGACGAACCCTCCCTGTTGACAAAAATCATCACTCGACGAAACCTGAGAGGTTTCGTAGTCCCTGTGAAGTTTCGCCAAGGTGGGCTTCCGGCCCAAGTGAGGCCCAGCCATGTATCGGTTATATTTATCTTGCACCCACACAATTATTCGAACCCTAATTCCCTTAACTCACAGTCGGCAACACCCATTTGTCCACTAGAAGATTTCTTGTGCATCTGTGGTCATTTTTTTTACCGGTTAGCATTCTGTTAGATTCGAGTTCTTGTAGTTTTGTTGAATTACTAATGTTGTTATTGAAACCTGTTATGTATAATCTGAAGTTGTGTTTCTAGGGTCATCGTTAGATTAGACTTGTATTTGACTTCGGTACTGTGCCTGATTGATGAACTATTTTTTTTGGGTAAAGGGTTACCCCGGTGATTCTGTTATAGACAACCGCCAAATAAGTACAAGTAGTGAGGATGAGTTCCCCACTAGTGCATATACAGGACATGCCCCATATATGTAAACAAAAAACAAAACAAACCAAGTTACCACCTCAATCTAGCCTACTACAATCATGATAATGACTAACTAGTAGACAAACTAAAAAACAAACAAAAGACGTCAACCGCCATCATCAAAGATGAAATTGCTACCAACCGGCAGCCCCTTAGCATGAAACAAAAGCCACCTATCCATTGGAGTTTATGTGAGAGGTGCTTGCCCCTGTGCTGGAAGACGTAGGATGTGTACCCGATGTCATAACCTCATTCGTTTCATCATATACAACCTCTACCTCGTCATCATCAGACTCCTCATTTGGCTCACGTCCCCCTTTATATCTTCCCTGGAAGGAACCCCCGTTCCCCCCAACAAACCCAAGAGCACTAAACGAATTATGAGTTTGAACCTTGGACGAACTAGTGCACCGCGCACTCTCGTAGGAAGAAACCACTGCCTTTTTCTTTTTATCCACTGGTCTATATTCAACCTTGGGCTTTTGATTGTTAACTTGAAAACCGCTCTTCTTTACATTCTTCTTTCTTTTGACTTCCGTAATTAGGGTTGCTATAACGATTCATGCTAACTTTTATGATGAATGATAATGTTATGATGATTAATGATGATTATTGATAGATTGATTGAGAATATAAACGATGATGATGTACTTGCATGATAAAACCAGAAACTGTTGAGTGTATTCTGTGATAAGATAACTTTGCATATTAGGGTTTGCAGAGACACCGTGATGGCCAATATTATTCTCGACGAAACCTCTTCACTTCGACGAAACCTTTACATCGACGAAACCCTTAAAGTTTCGTCGTGACCCATGTCGACGAATCCTTGACCTTTCGTCGTGACCCTTATCGACGAAACCTTGAAAGTTTCGTCGTGAAGCTGAACATAAACAGTAGGTTAGTATGTGATAACTCAAAATTTAGAACCTTTCTTGTATCCCGATGTAACATGAACGTGTGACTAGTTATCTTGTGTGATTAATGATAAGCGAACCTTTATGTGACTATGTGATTATTATGTGTTGTGCTTGTATGTATAGTGTGTATATATGCATAAATGAGCCGAAAACCATGAACCCGACTCGAGACCATGTGGTCTCGAGTGAACTAGTGAAACAGTGGGCCGGATCGGGCCACACACCCCTTAGTCTACCCAAAAAGCCCATTAGGGTGCACAAGGTGAAACAAGTATATAACCTTGGTGATTATCCATGTTGCCATTTTCTTTGGTTAACACACACACTCTCCTACTCCCTCTCACTAAAACCCTAGACACCAAACATCACACTTCTTCTCCTTTATTCTCGGATCAAACCGGTGACACTAGGAACTCTCGGATCGGCACACACACACGCCCATTGGGAAGCTTCATACTCACCCTTGAAACCCATCAATCGGTTAGTGCCTTTATGATGTTTATTGTTGTTAAATGATAGTATGAATGGTATGGTTTAACTAGTTGTATGCTTGATGATGTTGTTGTGAATCGGATGTGTGCGATGTTGATAATCGGCTAACATGCTTTGTTTTCGGAAATGTTACCTAATGAACTTATGATGTCTTGTGGCTAAATGTGATTTAAACCATGGTTGTTAATGTTCATGAAATCGGCTTGCACATGTATGTTAGATAATGTTCATATAAATCGGATTTTTATACTCTTGTGTTAAGAACCGAAAGCCTACTATTAGGGTGATTTATTGTGTTGATATCATAGATGTTGATAAGTTGTTGTTCATAATCTCATTTGATTAAGGCCCATATGAATGATGATATGATGAACTACATGAATATTTGAAGAACATGATGAATGTGATATGAATGTGTTATGATATTTGAAAATTGCCATGTTTGATCTATTTTGGTTAAGTGTTAGACAATTAGACATGTTAGTGCATTGTTATTGGATAGTACATAAAAATCACAACAGTGAAATCCCATTGGTCTAGTACAATGTGGAATTCAGCACATGTCCCCAGCCGAGAACTTCAGTCTCGACTCGAGACCACCACGGAACAAGTCGAGATCCCCGGTTGCAACACAGATTGCGAGTCGAGGACCCATAGTCTCGACTCGAGACCAAAACAGCACAACTCGAAATCTCAGTTGCGAGTCCGGTTGCGACTCGAGACCAGAACATGCATGACCCGAGACCTCCACGTTTGCGACTCGAGAACACATGAGCACAACTCGAGACCGCACAGTCTCGACTCGAGACCACACACTTGTGCACGCTGAATTGGACTTGCATGATTATGGGCTTAAGTAATTGGGCCGGACTCTTGGGCCTGATGCATAGATCTTGTACGTTCCTGATTGAACGTGAATGTTAATAGACGGCCATGAATGATTCTTGGATGCAATGTGCTAGCATACGTGTAGAACATACGTGCAATACGTGGTTTGAACCTGACTTGTATGATACAACTATGATAGGACGCGAGTGACCACAATATTGCTTGTTTGACTTTTCTGTGTATCTACCGAGCAAACCAAGGTGAGTTCACACCCTTTACAAAGCATGGGATTCCCAGGGGTCGGGAATTGGGGTTAAGGAACATGGGTTCCTCGTCCTCCTTGGGTAGGACAGCAATGGTTCAGGAATGTAATTCCTCGTCCTCACGGACAGATAACTCGTACTAGACCAAAACTCTATCATGAAGTCCCTCATTTTTGTATCGACTTAATCGCCGGGCCAATGGCGAGCGGGTCATTAGTTAGATAGCGCTATTTAGGTCTGACAAACCTCACACCGTGCCGCAGAGGACGGGCGTGAACTAATGGATCTGGGGCACGTCAATGATGATAGACATTGACAGTTTCAGGGCACTTAAACATGACTACAGTCAGCAGTCGATATGGTAACGAGTCTAGTGTATACATGGGGTAGCCCCCACGGCCGAAATGCCAGATAACTAACACGGGGTAGCCCCCACGGCTGGATTGCCAGAGTAACCGGGAATAAACAAGTCACGTTTTTAACTATGGGGTAACCCCCACGGCAGGATGCCAGATAAAGGAAACTGTTTTCGAAACAACTTAAAACAAACACCCAACCGTGAACTCACTCAACTTGTTGTTGACTCGTTACTACATGCTTTGCAGGTCCTTAGGTTCTGAGCTGGAGCTTGCATGGAGGAGGATCGTTGTGGGACATGGACGACTGTGTGCCATGTTAAACTTTTGGAACAATTTAACTTATGTTTTGATTTAAGACTTATGCTTCCGCTTGCAACTTGAACTATGTTTTGTTTGAACACCAATTGTATTGGTTGAACTTTTATAACTACTTATATGCTTGTTCAATATGATTGGTGGCTGGATCCTGGTCAGTCACGCCTCCAAGCGGTAGTACTCCGCAGGTGGATTTTGGGGGTGTGACAGATTGGTATCAGAGCCATTGGTTATAGAAAACTTGGTTTTAATAAAGGGGAAAACGTTTTTGTTAAAACCAGACTATAACCTGTACAGTGCTCAACGGTCCACAACGATGCTTCACTCCACATGCAAGGCTCGATGTTCTAGGTGATATGATCTATGTATATATTGCCTACTTGTTAGTTACATAGTACATTGCTTATGGTATGCTTGGTTAGTATAACTACTGTTGCTTGAACACGTGCGTGCTTGCTCTATTTTATTGTCGTACTTTCGCGAACCCCTCTCACTCACGTTCTTCTTGACATGAAGATCATGTCTGGACGCGTTAACCTGACACAAGCCCAGTTGACGGCTCTAATCAACGAACGAGTTGCCGCAGCACTCGCAGCTGCACACGCAGGAGGTATATCCTGCAGTCCGAACTCATTCTAGGATCATTAGAATCCTACTCTCGTGAACCAACCTTTGTGTTAAACTCTGTCTTTTCTTTCACCCACGATAGGTCAGCATGCTCAACCACCCGTGTGCACTTTTAAGACTTTCATGGACTGCCGACCAACTACTTTTAGCGGCACTGAAGGAGCAGTAGGTCTCCTACACTGGTTTGAGAAACTAGAATCTGTCTTCGAAATGTGCGAATGCCCTGAGGCGCGCAGGGTGAAGTATGCTACTGGTACTCTCGAGGGTTTAGCCCTCACATGGTGGAACGCTCAGGTTCAGATGCTGGGGTTGGTTGCTGCCAACGCCACCCCATGGGAAAATTTTAAAGAGATGATCAAGGAGGAATACTGCAGTCGTGATGAGATTCACAAACTGGAAGTGGAGTTCTTCAACCTCAAGATGACGGGGTCCGAAATTGAAGCTTATGTGAAAAGGTCGAACGAACTGGCAATTATGTGCCCTACTATGGTGGATCCTCCCATCAAACGCATCGAACTCTTTCTTCAGGGCTTAGTGCCAGAAATCCAAAGTCATGTGACTTCAGCGAACCTCGCCACCTACCAGCAAGCTGTTCAGTTGGCTCACCGTCTCACGGATCAGGCGGTGGAGCAGAACAAGTTACCAAAGCGCATAGGTGCTGCAACTACTTCTGGTACCTCTAGTGACAACAAACGGAAATGGGATGGAACTTCGAGTAAGGGTTCGACTTCTGTTTAGTCCCAGTCTCAGCAGAGAAAGACTGATGACTACAAGAGCCCTAATCAGCAATCGTCTGGTGGCCAAAGTCATGGTGGGTACAAAGGAAATCACCCCAAATGCAATCGCTGCAGCCTGCACCACAGCGGGCCATGCACCAGGGGAAATTGTCATCGGTGCAACAAGCCTGGTCACGCTGCAAAGGATTGCAGGAGCTTATACCCCGCCAATCAGAATCGTCAGCAAGCTCAACAGAACCAGCGCCAGCAGCAGCAGCAGGGCGATAACAAAGGGTGCTTTCAGTGTGGAGCTGAAGGCCACTTCAAGAGAGACTGTCCTCAACTGAACAGGAACCAGAACAACAACAACAACAATAACAACAATCAGGGGAATGGTAACAATGGGAACAACAACAACAATGGCGCCAGGGGGCGGGTGTTTGTGATTGGCCAAGGTGAAGCAAGAAATGACCCCAATGTTGTGGCGGGTAAGTTCCTTCTCGACGACTTTTATGTTTCAGTTTTATTTGATTCGGGTGCCGATACTAGCTACATGTCACTAGAAGTTAGTCGAATGCTTAAGCGTATTCCAACACCTTTGAACAACAAGCACACCGTAGAGCTAGCAAATGGTAAGAGTTTAGAAGCCACACACATAGTCAAGGGTTGTAAACTTATTCTCGCTGACCAGACCTTCTCTATCGACCTCATTCCTATTGTCTTGGGTAGTTTCGACGTTGTCATTGGGATGGATTGGTTATCCCAACACCGAGCAGAGATTCTTTGCAACGAGAAGGTTGTCCGTATTCCAGGTCCCGGTGGTGAACCTCTCATGATTCATGGCGACAAGAGGAGTGCTGTTGAGAACGTCATTTCTCTCCTTAAGGCCCAAAAGTGCTTGCGAAAGGGCCACACTGCCATTTTGGCTCTCGTTACTGACACCTCAGAAAAAGAGAAGAAGATAGAAGATTTTCCAGTTGTACGCGATTATCCAGAGGTATTTCCTGAGGAATTACCTGGTCTTCCGCCTCATCGCCAAGTCGAGTTTCAGATCGAACTAGCTCCTGGAGCTGCGCCCATAGCTCGTGCACCTTATCGTTTAGCTCCATCAGAGTTGAAAGAACTCTCTACGCAACTACAAGAGCTCCTGGATAAGGGTTTTATTCGTCCAAGCTCATCGCCCTGGGGAGCTCCAGTATTATTTGTAAAGAAGAAGGACGGTACTTTCAGAATGTGCATCGACTACCGGGAACTCAACAAGGTGACGGTGAAGAACCGTTATCCTCTACCGCGTATCGACGACTTGTTCGACCAGCTGCAAGGGTCGAGCTACTATTCAAAGATCGATTTAAGATCGGGTTACCACCAGCTGAGAGTCCGGGAAGAGGACGTCTCCAAAACAGCTTTCAGAACTCGATACGGGCACTATGAGTTTTTGGTCATGCCTTTTGGAATGACAAACGCACCTGCGGTTTTCATGGACTTAATGAACCGAGTGTGCAAGCCTTACCTGGACAAGTTCGTTATAGTCTTCATCGATGACATCCTGATCTATTCTAAGAGTCAGGAGGAACACGAGCAACATCTGCGACTTATTCTGGAACTCCTTCGAACAGAACAGCTTTATGCAAAGTTCTCGAAATGCGACTTCTGGCTTCGTGAAGTCCATTTCCTAGGCCACGTGGTGAACAAAGATGGGATTCACGTTGATCTATCCAAGATAGACTCGATTAAGAACTGGCCTGCACCTCGTACACCGAAGGAAATTCGCCAATTCTTGGGATTGGCAGGTTACTACAGGAGATTCATTAAGGATTTTTCTAAGATCGCGCAGCCTCTCACCTCACTAACGCAGAAAGGCGTTGTTTATCGATGGGGAAATACACAGGAGTTGGCATTTCAGCACCTAAAGGATAGACTCTGCAGTGCACCTATCCTTTCCTTACCGGAGGGCACAGACGACTTTGTGGTCTACTGCGACGCATCAATTCAGGGTCTTGGTTGCGTGTTGATGCAACGAGACAAAGTTATAGCCTACGCCTCACGCCAGCTTAAGGTTCACGAAAAGAACTACACTACGCACGATTTAGAGCTGGGAGCTGTTGTTTTTGCACTTAAGTTATGGCGGCATTACCTGTACGGTACCAAGTGCGCCATCTACACCGACCACAGGAGCCTCGAGCACATCTTTAAGCAGAAAGAACTGAATATGCGGCAACGACGATGGGTCGAACTACTGAATGACTACGAGTGCTTAATCAAGTATCACCCGGGCAAGGCCAATGTTGTGGCTGACGCCCTCAGTCGAAAGGACACCACGCCTAAGCGCGTGCGAGCTTTACAACTCACGATCCATTCTAGTCTGCCTTCCCAAATACGAGCTGCTCAGATAGAAGCACTGAAACCAGAAAACGTCAGGGCTGAAGCCCTACGCGGATCAAGGCAACGATTAGAACGGAAGGAAGACGGTGCTTACTACGTAACGGGACGTGTTTGGGTCCCACTCTACGGCAACCTACGAGAGCTTGTGATGGATGAAGCACACAAGTCTCGCTACTCAGTACACCCTGGATCAGATAAGATGTATCATGATGTCAAAACTACGTATTGGTGGCCTAGCATGAAGGCCCACATAGCGACCTACGTCAGCAAGTGTCTGACTTGTGCGAGAGTCAAGTCTGAATACCAAAAACCCTCAGGCCTACTTCAACAACCAGAGATACCTCAATGGAAATGGGAGCAGATTTCCATGGATTTTGTCACTGGCCTACCTAGATCCCAGCGCGGAAATGATACTATTTGGGTGATCGTGGATCGACTTACAAAATCTGCACACTTCCTGGCTATCAAGGAGACGGATAAATTCTCCACTCTTGCAGAAATATACCTCAAGGAAGTCGTTTCGAGGCACGGGGTGCCCACCTCCATTATCTCGGATCGAGATGCACGTTTTACTTCAGAGCTGTGGCAAGCAATGCACAAATCCTTCGGCTCACGATTAGACATGAGCACAGCATATCACCCTCAGACGGACGGGCAGTCCGAGCGCACTATTCAAACCTTAGAGGACATGCTTCGTGCATGTATAATCGATTTTGGCAACCGCTGGGAGAAGCATCTGCCACTGGTGGAATTCTCGTACAATAACAGCTACCACACCAGCATTAAAGCTGCTCCGTTTGAGGCATTGTACGGACGTAAATGCCGGTCACCTCTTTGCTGGGCAGAGGTGGGAGATAGTCAGATCACTGGTCCAGAACATGTGGTAGACACAACCGAACAGATTGCTCAAATACGAAAACGCATGGCGGCAGCTCGCGACCGTCAGAAAGTTTACGCCGACATGGGCAGGAAACCGCTTGAGCTCCAGGTTGGGGAGCGGGTACTACTCAAAGTTTCACCCTGGAAGGGTGTGGTTCGTTTTGGTAAACGCGGCAAACTTAACCCACGATACGTTGGACCCTTCGAAGTCATTGAGAAAATAGGCAGGGTGGCCTACAGACTCAACTTACCAGCGGAACTCGGTGCAGTCCACAACGTTTTTCACGTGTCGAATCTGAAGAAGTGTCTGTCAGATGAGACCCACGTAGTTCCTCTGAAGGAACTCACTATCGAAGAACAGTTACGATTCGTCGAGGAACCAGTCGAAATCACGGACCGGGATGTTAAGGTCCTCAAGAGCACCAGAATACCTCTCGTTCGAGTTCGTTGGAACTCACGTCGTGGCCCAGAGTTCACCTGGGAGCGCGAAGATCAGATGAAACAAAAGTATCCCCAATTGTTCGCAAACAGTACACCCACTACTGAGGCCGAAGCTACGGAATTTCGGGACGAAATTCCAGATCAACGGGGGGTGGATGTGACACCCCAGGAAAACCAGGAAAACCATACAACTTAACTAGCTTCCTCAGTGAGTGCCTACCAAATTTCAGGACGAAATTTCTTTCAACTTGGGGATGACGTGACAACTTGAAATTTAGAACCTTTCTTGTATCCCGATGTAACATGAACGTGTGACTAGTTATCTTGTGTGATTAATGATAAGCGAACCTTTATGTGACTATGTGATTATTATGTGTTGTGCTTGTATGTATAGTGTGTATATATGCATAAATGAGCCGAAAACCATGAACCCGACTCGAGACCATGTGGTCTCGAGTGAACTAGTGAAACAGTGGGCCGGATCGGGCCACACACCCCTTAGTCTACCCGAAAAGCCCATTAGGGTGCACAAGGTGAAACAAGTATATAACCTTGGTGATTATCCATGTTGCCATTTTCTTTGGTTAACACACACACTCTCCTACTCCCTCTCACTAAAACCCTAGACACCAAACATCACACTTCTTCTCCTTTATTCTCGGATCAAACCGGTGACACTAGGAACTCTCGGATCGGCACACACACACGCCCATTGGGAAGCTTCATACTCACCCTTGAAACCCATCAATCGGTTAGTGCCTTTATGATGTTTATTGTTGTTAAATGATAGTATGAATGGTATGGTTTAACTAGTTGTATGCTTGATGATGTTGTTGTGAATCGGATGTGTGCGATGTTGATAATCGGCTAACATGCTTTGTTTTCGGAAATGTTACCTAATGAACTTATGATGTCTTGTGGCTAAATGTGATTTAAACCATGGTTGTTAATGTTCATGAAATCGGCTTGCACATGTATGTTAGATAATGTTCATATAAATCGGATTTTTATACTCTTGTGTTAAGAACCGAAAGCCTACTATTAGGGTGATTTATTGTGTTGATATCATAGATGTTGATAAGTTGTTGTTCATGATCTCATTTGATTAAGGCCCATATGAATGATGATATGATGAACTACATGAATATTTGAAGAACATGATGAATGTGATATGAATGTGTTATGATATTTGAAAATTGCCATGTTTGATCTATTTTGGTTAAGTGTTAGACAATTAGACATGTTAGTGCATTGTTATTGGATAGTACATAAAAATCACAACAGTGAAATCCCATTGGTCTAGTACAATGTGGAATTCAGCACATGTCCCCAGCCGAGAACTTCAGTCTCGACTCGAGACCACCACGGAACAAGTCGAGATCCCCGGTTGCGACACAGATTGCGAGTCGAGGACCCATAGTCTCGACTCGAGACCAAAACAGCACAACTCGAAATCTCAGTTGCGAGTCCGGTTGCGACTCGAGACCAGAACATGCATGACCCGAGACCTCCACGTTTGCGACTCGAGAACACATGAGCACAACTCGAGACCGCACAGTCTCGAGTAGAGACCGTACAGTCTCGACTCGAGACCACACACTTGTGCACGCTGAATTGGACTTGCATGATTATGGGCTTAAGTAATTGGGCCGGACTCTTGGGCCTGATGCATAGATCTTGTACGTTCCTGATTGAACGTGAATGTTAATAGACTGCCATGAATGATTCTTGGATGCAATGTGCTAGCATACGTGTAGAACATACGTGCAATACGTGGTTTGAACCTGACTTGTATGATACAACTATGATAGGACGCGAGTGACCACAATATTGCTTGTTTGACTTTTCTGTGTATCTACCGAGCAAACCAAGGTGAGTTCACACCCTTTACAAAGCATGGGATTCCCAGGGGTCGGGAATTGGGGTTAAGGAACATGGGTTCCTCGTCCTCCTTGGGTAGGACAGCAATGGTTCAGGAATGTAATTCCTCGTCCTCACGGACAGATAACTCGTACTAGACCAAAACTCTATCATGAAGTCCCTCATTTTTGTATCGACTTAATCGCCGGGCCAATGGCGAGCGGGTCATTAGTTAGATAGCGCTATTTAGGTCTGACAAACCTCACACCGTGCCGCAGAGGACGGGCGTGAACTAATGGATCTGGGGCACGTCAATGATGATAGACATTGACAGTTTCAGGGCACTTAAACATGACTACAGTCAGCAGTCGATATGGTAACGAGTCTAGTGTATACATGGGGTAGCCCCCACGGCCGAAATGCCAGATAACTAACACAGGGTAGCCCCCACGGCTGGATTGCCAGAGTAACCGGGAATAAACAAGTCACGTTTTTAACTATGGGGTAACCCCCACGGCAGGATGCCAGATAAAGGAAACTGTTTTCGAAACAACTTAAAACAAATACCCAACCGTGAACTCACTCAACTTGTTGTTGACTCGTTACTACATGCTTTGCAGGTCCTTAGGTTCTGAGCTGGAGCTTGCATGGAGGAGGATCGTTGTGGGACATGGACGACTGTGTGCCATGTTAAACTTTGGAACAATTTAACTTATGTTTTGATTTAAGACTTATGCTTCCGCTTGCAACTTGAACTATGTTTTGTTTGAACACCAATTGTATTGGTTGAACTTTTATAACTACTTATATGCTTGTTCAATATGATTGGTGGCTGGATCCTGGTCAGTCACGCCTCCAAGCGGTAGTACTCCGCAGGTGGATTTTGGGGGTGTGACATAGTAGATGATGATGTTTACATTAATTGCATGTTTTGTGAAGATCAAGTAACATTAGTTGTTGTGAAGCCGAAAACATATGCTGAATCACTGGTAAAAACAAATGACGTGAAGGTAAATTTTCGGCATCTAAAATCTGCTGAAACTCATAATGGTTGCGATTTGGTCTTGCCACGTGAATCGGTAAGAGTGGTTCAAGAAAAACTTGCAAATACCTTGTATGGTTATTTTTTGGGAGATCGGGTGGCATATCCGGAGGTCGAGTATTATGTTATAAACAACTGGAAGAAATATGGGATTCAAAAATCGATGATGAATGCAAACGGATTTTTCTTCATTAAATTTGCAGACCACAAAGGCATGATGAATGCTCTGGAAGCAGGCCCGTGGATTATTAGATCACAGCCGATTATCTTAAATGTTTGGACACCTTCCATCAAGCTGGAAAAGAAGGATGTACAGTGCTGGGTAAAGATTCATGACGTTCCTATTGCAGCTTATACGGAGGATGGGCTTAGTTTAATTGCCACAGCTATTGGAGAACCAAAACTTCTAGACTCTTCTACAACGTCTATGTGCATGGATGTTTGGGGTAGAAGCAGCTATGCTAGAGCTCTAATAGAAATATCGGCAGACCAAGATTACAAAGAAGAATTAACTATGGCAATACCGCAAGTTGATGGTGAGGGTTTTGTTACTGAAAGAATGTATGTGGAATATGAATGGATGCCTCATAGGTGTTCACATTGTTGTGTTTTTGGGCATCAAGATGAAAATTGTCCGAAACAAATTCGAGCAACCACTAAATCAGTGAATAAGATGGATGATGAGGGGTATATGGAAGTTTAGAAGCGAAAAGTAGCCAAAAAAGTGGGAGTTCAGATTAATAAGACGAAAATGGAGTATCGCCCGAAAGTTCAAGGTTCAAAGCCTGATAAAAAAACTACTCCTAAGGTAGACCATATGCGTGATAAGAAAAATTTAACCGCCAATCCATTTGAAGTCCTGAGTAATGAGATGGGATCGTATGAGGATCTAGACAACGAGAGATCGGGTAGGAATGATGATTCTACGAGTAATGCTGGTAATGTTGGAGTGGGTGACACAGATGCTCAATCTGATGAGGAGGAAGTGGTTGAAGTGTTCAATGAGACGGCTGAATTCATGATTTCGAATACCAAAACAGGGGCAAGCACTCCTGCACCAAAGGTTTCCAATGGTTAGTCTTGCTTCCTGGAACATTAGGGGGTTGAACCGCTCGCTAAAACAAAAAGAGGTTCGGCATTTCATCAAGGAGAGTCAACTTAAACAATGATTCTGTTATTAGTAACCCTAATTCTCTCTCTAGCATATGGCGATTCTGATCCTTCATCTGTTAGCCTAGTTTTTCATCGTGATTTCTGATGCAGATTAGTTTTTAGAAGTTTCTAACATCTAAAACGAAGTCTGTTCGCAGATCTGTTCGATTTTCATCTAGGGTTTTCTTTATTTTCCTTTCAATCGCCGCCCAAATCCTTATTTCGAATAGTTTGTATTCTTTCATTGGTTATCGGCCTGATTTTCCAAGTAAGCTATCTGATTTATTAGAATTCATGGGTTAGGGTTCCTTGCTAGTTTAGGTTTCTGTTCGTTTTTGTTGGTTCGACGGGTTTGATTGGTGTTTTGTTTATTCAAGTTTGATTCTACGTACGGTTAAAGAGAGTTGGTTTTCTGAATGGATGAGCATAACACACATATTGATGGCGGCGGCAGACCTTCATACTCGTTTGAGGGTTTGGCCAGCCGAGTTATTGATGTAGATGGTAATACGTGGTTACCTCGACGGGGCACAGTTCAGACGTCTCCAACTGAACCCCGTATGATTAACATAATCGATGAATTGTCTAAGTTTTCTGTTCCAACCTCGGCTGAAAACCTAAGGCCAGTTACTAGGTCTGATTTTGATGTTGCTTCAGCGGCTGGTCAAGGGAACACAAAATCTTCCGGGGCGACGGAACCGTTATCGTTTGCAAAAGTTGTAAACAACACTAAGGAGAAAGTGAAGGTGAATTTTAGGGAGATGGAGTCTACCAAGGCTGTTGATGGAGCTGATGTTGTCATTCCATTGTCTTCGATTAAACAAGTCACGGACAAGTATGCAAACACTCTCTATGGGTATTTCTTGGGTAAACGTCTAGCATTTCCTGTGGTGGATTTTTTTGCAAAGAGCAACTGGGTTAAGTATGGCCTGTCGAGATTAATGATGAATGCAAACGGATTCTTTTTCTTTAAGTTCAAAACAAAGGAAGGGATGGACAAAATGTTAGAGGATGGGCCATGGTTGATAAGAAATGTTTCGAAAATTTTGAAGGAGTGGTCGGCCTCTGTCAAACTAGAGAAAGAGGATATTAAAGCTATTCCAGTTTGGGTAAAGATGCATGATGTGCCGTTAGCGGCATATACTGAGGATGGTATTAGCTTGGTTACCTCTAAGATAGGGGTGCCCAAGATGTTGGATTCGTATACTGCCACGATGTGTGCTGAGTCTTGGGGTAGAAGTAGTTATGCTAGGGCTCTTATTGAAGTTCAGGCGGGGGCTGATTTAAAGAGGAGTGTTACTGTTGCAATTCCATCTTTAGATGGTAATGGTTATTCAAAGGTGGAGGTTAAAATTGAATATGATTGGGAGCCTTTAAGGTGTTCTTCTTGCTGTGTGTTTGGTCATGAAGATAGCTCGTGCCCAAAGAACCCTCAGGTTGTTTCAAATGGGGAATCTGGAAAGATGGGTGATGATTTTCAGGTTGTAGGTTCCAAAAAGAAGAAAGCTAACAACCAAGGCCTCCACATGAAAAATCAGAAACCCAAGTTAGTTTATAGACCAATTATCAAACCTAAACCAAAACAGTCCTTGAGGAGTTCGAACCAGTTTTCAACGTCTAATCCATTTGATGTCCTTAAGGACGATAATGGAGATCAGGGAGGTATTACTGTGGGTCGAGTGGAGAAGAAGGCTACGCAGACTAGTGACAAGCAGGATTCGGATGAAGAGGAGGTTGTTGAAGTCTATAATGAAACTAATGATTTTATGATTTCGGGTACACGTTCTTCATCTTCAAGAGCCGGGGCAACCACATCTTCCACAAAGTTCTACAATGGATAGACGGTTTTTGTTTCGTGTTAAGGGGCGGATGATGTGTGACTTTTTCGTCTTTGATGATGGAGGTTGAGGGTTTTTGTTTTGGTGTCTATTGTTTTGTCTACTTTATTTTTCATGCTGTAAAGTAGGCTAGGTTATGTGGTGTCATTGATACATTTGTACTTTGGTTTGCATATATGGGGCATGTAGTGTGGAACTCATCCTCACTACTTGTTCTTATTTGTGGTTTGTTTTAATAGAATCACCGGGGTAACCCTTTACCCAAAAAAAAGGAGAGTCAACTTAGTATGTGTGCTATTTTAGAGTCTCATGTGGATGTATCAGGTCTTCTGAAAGTGTGTAAAAGTGTGTTTAGACACTGGGAGTGGACGTCAAATGGGAATCTGTGCTCTAAGGGAACTCGTATTATCCTTGGTTGGGATCCAGCTATTATAGATGTTATGGTCCTTGACCAGACGGACCAAGTTATGCATACTCAACTGATGTTCAAGAAAGATTAAAAGGTGCTTTTTTGTTCTATAATCTATGCGGATAATTATTATATGAATCGTCGTCAATTATGGAATAGTTTGCTATGCCATAAGAGGTTTGTGGCGGATAAACCTTGGATTTGCATGGGAGACTTTAATTGTTCGCTTCAGCTAGATGATAGTTCTATGGGGGCTTCCAAGGTTACTACGGGTATGCGGGATTTTATAGAATGCATAAATAGTATTGAATTATTTGATGTAAATAGTTCGGGGCTGCATTATACGTGGAATCAAAAACCAAAATCTGGTGTGGGAATATTAAAGAAAATTGACAGGATTATGTGTAATGTTGCTTTCACCGATTTATTTCCTTCGTCTACGGCATTGTTTCACCCGTATAGGATATCGGATCATGCGCCTTGTGTTTTAAAGTGTCCTGGCATGAGTAGATGCAAGCCGAAGCCTTTCAAGTTCCCAAATTTCCTGGTTCGTAAGCCGAAGTTTATGGAGGTTGTCACGAATGGTTGGAATGAAAGAATTGAGGGAGTTCATCAGTTTCGGGTAGTGAAGAAACTAAGGATTTTAAAATCGCCATTTAGAGTTATGTTGTGTGATCAAGGAAACCTTCATGATAACGTTACCAGACTACGAAAATTATTGGAGGAAACTCAAAAGCAAATTGATCTGAATCCGATTGATCCAGACTTACGAAGTAAGGAAGCCAAATGTCTTCAGGATTTCCAGGAGGCTTGTTTGGATGAGGAGCTCTTTCTTAAGCAAAAGTCCAAAGTCAAGTGGTTAGCGGCGGGTGATTCGAATTTAGCATTTTTTCATATGACTCTCAAATGTAATAATCATTATAACCGAATAAATGTTCTTCAAGTAGCTGGAGGTCAGATTTATGAAGGGGGTGCCGTTCCTATGGCTTTTGTTAATCATTTTGAAAGCTTCTTGTGGACTGCGGATAATGTGTCTATGGATCCGGCTCCAGACTTATTCACGCACAAAATTGATTTTTCAGTTGCGGATCATATGGTGAGGCCTATCTGAAGTGAAGAAATAAAGAATGCCATGTTCTCTAATGCTGAAAACAAAGCTCCGGGGCCTGATGGCTATACCTCAACTTTTTTTAAAAATGCTTGGAGTGTCATTGGAGAAGACATTATAAAAGCGATTAAAGACTTTTTTGAAAAAGGAAAGCTCCTGCAAGAATTGAATCATACGGTGATTGCCTTAGTTCCAAAAACTTTAACTCCAGCATTTGTGACAGATTATAGACCGATAGCTTGTTGCAATGTCCCATATAAGTGTATTAGCAAAGTTCTGGTGGATCGAATGAAAGACTCGTTGAGTAGTATTGTTAGCATCAACCAATCAGCGTTCATCCCGGGGAGGAAGATTTCTGACAATATCTTACTAACGCAGGAGCTCATGCATAATTACCATAGACAAAGTGGCCCGCCTAGATGTGCTTTCAAAGTGGATATTCAAAAAGCATATGATACTGTCAATTGGCAATTTATAAGGAAGATCTTAATAGGGTTTGGGTTTCATTCGAAAATGGTGGATTGGATTGTGACTTGTGTGACCACGACCTCTAACTCGATTTCGATAAATGGTAACTTGCATGGATATTTCAAAGGGAAGAGAGGCCTTCGTCAAGGTGATCCGCTGTCTCCATATTTGTTCACTCTTGTTATGGAAATTTTAACCTTGACTTTACACAAAACTGTGAGTGTGGAACCTTTTCGTTTCCACAACAAATGTGAAAAACAGCGAATCATCAATCTTTGCTTTGCGGATGACTTGTTTCTCTTTGCTAGAGGTGATCTACACTCGGTCAAGTGTATATTGAGCTCTCTTAGCGACTTCACCAGCATGTCCGGCATAGTTCCCAGTATTCCGAAGAGTATAGTTTATTTTTGTAACGTGCCAGAGCATATAAAACATGCTATTCTTAATCTGATGCCTTTTGTAGAGGGCTCCCTTCCTCTATCTAGGGGTTCCGCTCATCTCTTCAAGACTTAGATACTCAGACTGCAATGTTTTGGTGGAAAGATTAGACAAAAGAATATCGTCTTGGAAGAACCGATTCCTTTCTTTTGCGGGTCATCTTCAACCGGTAATATCTGTTCTTTCGGCTATGCATACCTACTGGTGTTCTGTTTTTATTTTACCAGCCAGAATAGTCAAGGAATTGGAGGCTAAGATGCGAGGTTTTCTTTGGTGTCAAGGTTCGATGCAAAGTGGTAAGGCTAAAGTTGCTTGGAAAGTTGTCTGCCTGCCAAAGTTTGAAGGGGGCCTGGGGATTAGGCGAATAAGTGATATGAATAATGCGTTGATGGCAGCACATGCTTGGAGTATTATTACTAAGCGAGAGTCGCTTTGGGTTGCTTGGGTGCAGTCGTATCGCCTAAGGGAGAGGAATTTTTGGGATTGCTGTATACCTGCTAATTGTTGCTGGAGCTGGAGGAAAATCCTCCAGGTGAGATCAATTATTCAGCCGTTTGTTTGGGTTAAAATTGGGGATGGAAAATCTACGTCTGCATGGTTCGACACCTGGTGCAATTTGGGTCCTTTAAATGCCTTTCTTTCTCCTAGATTGATAGCGAATGGAGGATTTTGATTGTCGTCTATGGTTTCGGATATTTGGAGTGAAGGTAGGTGGAGGTGGCCGATGCAATGGTTGGCCCGGTTTCCGATCCTCAACAATGTGGATGATCATAATCTGGTGGAAAATGTTCAAGATAAATGGTATTGGAAAACAGATAATCAATTAATGGATTTCTCAACATCTATGGCCTGGAATACAATCAGAGCTCGAGATTTGGAGGTCGGCTGGAAGGATATTGTTTGGTTTACTCAATGTATTCCTAAACATGCATTTCTTATCTGGTTGATTATGAGAAAGAAGCTGATGACTCAAGATAAATTGCTCGTTTGGAATCAAGCTAGGAACCAAAGTATGAACATGATGTGTTGTCTCCTTTGTTATAAAAACATTGACTCTCATGACCACTTGTTCTTTGAGTGTGAGTACTCGGCCCAAGTCTGGTACATAGTTCGAAGCCAAGCTGATTTAGAGAACGTTCCTCCGATCTGGCACAACATTGTAAGTGATATGCTTTGTAGGAAATCATCGAAGATGATCGCTAATGTGGTTACTAAATTATGTGTTGCGGCTGCGGCTTATCATATATGGAGGGAGAGAAATAAACGATTATTTCACAATCAAACTAGGCCTCCTGAGGAGTTAGCACAGCAGATCTTAGCTACTGTTCGATATAAGCTCATGAGTTTGAAGTTCAAGGCATCGGCTTCAGTGCAAAGGATGTTGGATAAATGGAACATTAGTGGGGATGCGGTCTTTCTTAGTATCGATCAGACCTAGACTATGTTTAGTTAGTTGTTGTTTGGTGGTTCCTAGCGATTGGTAGGCTAGTGGTTGTTTTTTTTTGTTTTTCGTGGTTTGTTTTGTTGTTTTGGTTTACATAATTGGGGCATGTCCTAATTATGTCCTAGTGTGGAGCATTTCCATGCTACATGTTCTTATTTGGTTGTGAATATATATAAAATCACCGGGGTAACCCTTTACCCAAAAAAAAGTAACATTAGTTGAGAACAGGAAACTTGATGTTTGTCTCTGTGATGTTTGAAG
This sequence comes from Helianthus tuberosus, assembly GCA_030545235.1. Taxonomy (NCBI): domain Eukaryota; kingdom Viridiplantae; phylum Streptophyta; class Magnoliopsida; order Asterales; family Asteraceae; genus Helianthus; species Helianthus tuberosus. Next base: position 83,007,979 of record CM060418.1, on the reverse strand, counting down.
TGTGGGCCTGTCATACGGAGGTATATTTATGCATGTTTGTAACACTTAGTTCATGTAGGAAAGTCCGGTATTAATTGATGTGTTTTCTTTGGATTGGTAATGATTGAATATGATCCTGGTAGTTAATCGATTGGTATAACAGTGGGCAGGATAGGCATCCATGGGATTGTTGATGTTAATAGGTAGGTTATGTTACTGATTCCTCATAAACTGAAATGGGTTGGTTAGTGTTTTGAAATTGGTTTGTATTGGGGTTTTTAGAATTGTATATGATAACCTTACTGTTTGTCAAATACTAATATATATACATGGGATGTGGCCTGGCGTGATAATTCGGTATGTGCTGCATGCAAACTGTGTAATCTTATGTGAAAGACTGTGTGAAAATGTATGACTTGCTTAATCATGAAACTGATATTCTTTGGTAACCACGTTAGGATTGGTTGATTAACTTGGATAACGGGTAACTAAACAAACCAAGCAAACCGAGGTGAGTTCACACACTTTCTAAGGCATGGGATTCCCGGTGGTTGGGAATGGGTTAAAGAGTTAAAACGGAACCTACATATCCTCCTTGGGCCACCGCCATCCTCCATGGGTAGGATGCCAATATTAATCCTGCGTATTCTCCTTGGGTAGAATACGTACGTTCATCCTCCTTGGGTAGGACAACAACCTTAAACTTACTAGACAAAACTCTATCATTAAGTCCCTCATTTTATATCGACTTAATCGCCGAGGCCGATGGCGAGCGGGTCATTAGTTAATAGCGCTATTAGGTTCGACAAACCTCACACCATGCCGTTCGGACGGGCGTGTACTAATGGATCATGGCAAACTGTCAATGATGATAGACATTGACGTAGGGCACAACTATTGTTCGTCAGTTATTGATATGGTAACGGTCTAGTGGTTCACATGGGAAAGCCCCCACTGATTATGGATATGGTTTGGGGAAAAACAAGGATACTGGTTAACTCGTGGTTTACGAAACAACTTATGGTTTTCAAAACAAACTGGTAAAACTAAACAACCAACTGTGAACTCGCTCAACTTTGTTACAATGCACGGCCCTAATGCTCTCTCTCTAGCTTGGCGATTTGTTCTTCATGAATCCTCAGATATTCTTCGTGATTTCTTGTATAACAGTCTGTGATTAGGGATTGATTTATTAATCTCTATAACGAACTCGTTAGCAAGCTTGATCGATTTTAATCTAGGGTTTTTTTTCGGTTTCTTTCTGTTCATTCGCCTCCTTATTTTGTGTTTTCCTTACGTCTTGTATAGTCTTTTTGGATTGTCAATCCTACTATATTAGGTTATTGATTATCCAGGTCTACTATATGATTTTGCTAGAATTAGGGTTTTCTAGAATTAGGGTTTTCTTTCTCTTTCGGTTTGGTTTCTTGTTGAGGATCTGGTTTAGGCTGGTGTTTTTGGTGCATGGTTTTCTTTTTTGCTGGTGTTTGGAGAGAGGTGATTATTTCATTATGGATGATCGTTCGAAACCTGATAATTCTGTTCTGGGAGATCGTGGTAAGCCGCCATTACAGTACAAAGGGCTTGCCAGTCGTATTGTCAACATTGATGGTAACCCAGTTCTACCCAGGAGAGGATCGATACAAGTATCTCAGCAGGAGTCTAAAAAGTTTAATGTAATAGACGAATTAACCAAGATCACTACTCCGGTCTCTTTATCGGAGTGTGAGGTTGTGGAGACAGAGTTGGCAGGTGATATCAAAACGCAAGGAACTCTTCCGGTCAATGAATCTACAGCTAAGCCTATGTCATATGCTGATTCGGTAAGTGCTCAGAATGTAAAGAAAATTAATTTCCATTCTCTGGCTAGTTCCGTAGTGCATGATGGTTGTGATATTGTGTTGCCGAGGGAGTCTGTCCGTACGGTGCAAGATAAGCTGGCTAACACCCTTTACGGGTATTTTCTAGGAGACCGTGTAGCTTTCCCAATGGTCGATTACTTTGTGCGTATGAACTGGAAGAAATATGGGTTACAGAAAACTATGATGAATGCGAACGGCTTTTCTTCTTCAAATTTAAAGATGAAATTGGTATGTCGAATGTTCTTAAGGATGGGCCATGGATAATTCGGTCTCAACATTTGTTTCTTAATAATTGGACCCCAACTACTAAACTTGAAAAGAAGGAGGTTAAGAAGGTTCAACTATGGGTTAAAATTCATGAAGTGCCTATTGCGGCCTACACGGAAGATGGTCTTAGCCTGATTGCAACAACTATTGGGGAACCAAAGATGCTGGATCAGTTTACTACGTCTATGTGCATGGACTCATGGGGTAGGAGTAGCTATGCTAGAGCCCTAATTGAAATATCGGCTGATAAAGACTTTCGGGAGGAAATTACTATGGCCATTCCTGAATCTGAAGGGGAGGGTTTTATTAAAGAAACGATGTATGTGGAGTATGAATGGAGTCCGCATCGGTGTGCTACTTGTTGTGTGTTTGGCCACAATATTGATGCTTGTCCGAAACAACCTATGAAACCAATCAAGGCTTTGCATGAGGAGCACATTCGAAATGCTCCAAAAAATCGATCAACAAAAAAGATGCATGTTGTGGATCAGGATGGGTACACAGAATTCCATGGTAAGAAAGCTGCTAAAAAAGTTGGAATTCCTGTCAATAAGCAAAAATCTAGATTCGAATATCGTCCAGTAGGGCCGAAACCAAAGGGAGACAGTAACAAGCCTTCGAGTTCGAACAATAACAGATCGAATAACCCATTTGATATTCTTAATGAAGTGGATGCTGACTCGGGTGACAGAATCAAGAATTCGGGTATGGGCAATGAGGATACTGATGACGATGTAGAAGAAGAGTACAATGAAACGGATGGTTTTATGATGGAAGGTACTCTTAATATAAAAAGCAAAGGGGCAAGCACTCCTTCTCCTATAGTTAACAATGGTTAGTATCGCGTCATGGAATATAAGGGGGTTGAACCGCCCTCTCAAACAGAAGGAGGTTCGTCAGGCAGTCAGAGATTTTAATTTGAGCTTGTGTGTGATTTTAGAATCTCATGTGGATGTTGGTAATTTGGGTAAAGTTTGTAACTCCGTGTTTCGCTCGTGGGATTGGAGTTCAAATGGAGGGTGTTGTGACAAAGGCACGAGAATTATTATCGGATGGAACCCGGCTATTTTTGATGTGATGATTCTGTCGCAATCTCCTCAGGTTATGCATATTCAGCTTGTTTTTAAAATTGATAAAAGAATGGTGTTTTGCTCGTTCGTTTATGCTGATAACTATTATGTCTCCCGTAAAGAATTATGGCATAATTTGTCCTTGCACAAAGTTCTGGTTGGGAATAAACCTTGGTGTATCATGGGTGATTTTAACACGGCTCTAAACATTGAAGATAATTCTATGGGATCGTCGTCGGTCTCTATTGGCATGAGAGATTTTCAAGAGTGTGTGGATGATATTGAGGTTGTTGATATTAACCGAATGGGGATCCATTATACTTGGAGCCAAAAGCCAAAAAATGGGGTAGGCCTTATGAAGAAAATAGATCGAGTTATGGGAAACACTCCCTTTGTTTCTGAATACCCGAACTCTATTGCCTTTTTCAAGCCATACAGACTTTCTGATCATTGTCCGTGTATCTTATCTTTTCCGGAAGCTGGTAAAGTGAAGCCGAGGTCGTTCAAGTTTGCTAACTTTTTGGTTTTCAAACCGGAATTTTTGGGAATTGTTAAAAATGTTTGGGATTCTAGTGTGAGTGGTGTACATCAGTTCCGATTGGTGAAGAAACTTCGGTTGCTTAAGCATCCGCTTCGCTCTTTGTTGTTCAAACAAGGAAATCTTCACAAGAAAGTGGAAGGATTTCGATCCAAACTGGATGACATTCAGCAAAGTATTGACCGAGACCCGAATAATGTTGATCTCCGTGTGGCTGAAAAGGAGACCAGCCGTGATCTCCTAGAAGCTTCGCTGGACGAGGAGCGGTTTCTGAAACAGAAGTCAAAGGTTGATTGGCTAAGGGCGGGAGATTCGAACTCTGCTTTTTTCCATTCTTCTCTTAAAATCAGAAATCATTGCAGCCGAATAGATGTGATTAAAGATTTGGATGGAAATCTCTATGAAGGTGATGCGGTTTTTCAAGCTTTTGTTAATCATTATCAGAAGTTTTTCGGTACTCAACGGGATATTTCTCTCTCTCCGGCTCCAGATTTATTTTCTAAAGTCATTGATCCTCAGAAAGCTTCTCATATGATTCGACAAGTAACTGTGGAGGAGGTAAAAAAAGCGATGTTTTCTATTGGTATTGACAAAGCTCCTGGTCCGGATGGCTATACAGCGGCTTTCTTTAAAAGTGCTTGGCCTATTATAGGTAATGATGTTACTTGTGCCATCTTGGATTTTTTTGAAACAGGTAACCTTCTTCGGGAATTGAATCACACGAATATTGTTCTTATTCCGAAGGTGCCTACTCCTGCGACTGTTATTGACTATCGTCCAATTGCTTGTTGTAACGTTTTATACAAGTGTATAAGCAAGATTGTTGCTGATAGAATTAAAGGTGTGCTAAATGACATTGTTAGCATTAATCAATCGGCGTTTGTTCCAGGAAGGAGAATATCTGATAATATTATGCTCACGCAAGAATTGATGCATAATTACCATAGAAGTACGGGTCCTCCTCGATGTGCTTTTAAAGTTGATATCCAGAAAGCTTATGACACTGTTGATTGGAGATTTCTCAAGAGTGTTTTGCTTGGTTTTGGTTTTCACGGCAAGATGGTTGATTGGATCATGGTTTTGGTCTCTACGGCATCGTTTTCGATCTGTGTCAATGGTTCTGTGCATGGTTTCTTCAAAGGTAGCCGCGGTTTAAGACAAGGGGACCCGATCTCTCCTTATCTTTTCACTCTAGTCATGGAAGTCCTAACGGCTATTCTTCAACATGCGGTTCGTATTGATTCATCCTTTAAATTTCATAACAAATGTGAAAGACAGCAAATTATCAACCTTTGTTTTGCGGATGACTTGTTCATTTTTGCTAGAGGAGAAGTCAACTCGGCGAGATGCATTTTGACATCTCTTTCTAATTTTACGAAGATGTCGGGGTTAGTTCCTAGTAATCAGAAAAGCACGATTTTCTTTTGCAATGTTAAAAGTCATGTCAAAGATGCTATTCTGGATATTATGCCCTTTGTGGAAGGAAAATTGCCTGTCAGATATTTGGGTGTGCCTCTAATTTCTTCTAGACTTGGTTATAACGATTGTCGAGTTCTTATCGAAAGATTAGAGAAACGAATCACGAATTGGAGGAACAAGTTGCTCTCTTTTGCTGGTAGACTTCAACTTATTATTTCTGTCCTCTCTTCCATGCATATTTATTGGTCGTCTGTGTTTATCCTGCCGGCTCGGATAATTCAGGAGCTAGAAGCTAGAATGCGAAACTTCCTTTGGTCTCAAGAGAGTTCGTTTAATAAAGGTAAATCTAAAGTTTCTTGGAAGACTGTTTGTACTCCAAAATATGAAGGGGGTTTGGGCATTAGATGAATTGGGGATATGAATAAGGCTCTTATGTCATCTCACATTTGGAGTATCGTTTCGAAGCGAGATTCGTTGTGGGTTGCGTGGGTTCATAGCTATCATTTAAAAGGTAAGAGCTTTTGGGTTTGCAAAACTCCTGCTAATTGCTGTTGGTCTTGGAGGAAATTGATTCAGTTGCGTCCTATGATCAGAAAACATATATGGTCGGATGTAGGTAATGGTGCGAGGACTTCGGCCTGGTTCGATTTTTGGTGTGATACGGGTCCGTTAAGTGACTTTCTAACTTCGAGAACCATTACCGATGCGGACTTTAAGCTAGATGATTCAGTGGCTAATGTCTATTCTAGTGGTTCTTGGAGATGGCCTACGGCTTGGAGAGATTTGTTTCCCGTCCTCATTCATCTAGATCAGAAACAATTAATTCCAACAAAACAAGATAGACTATTATGGAAGGATGGTAATGAGTTAACCGACTTCTCTTCGTCGAATGTTTGGCATTCGGTTCGGTACAAGGAGCCGGAAGTTAACTGGTGCAATATTGTTTGGTTCTCGCAGTGTATCCCTCGGCATGCTTTTATGATGTGGTTGGTCATGAAAGGTAAACTTTTAACTCAAGACAAAATTCTGAAGTGGGATATTTCAAGGCGGAAAAATATGAATATGATGTGTTGTCTTTTGTGCTATGAGAACTTTGATTCTCATCCTCACCTATTCTTTGAATGTAAATTTTCGTCTCAAGTTTGGCATATAGTGAGGCAAAAGGTGGGTATGTCATCGGTTACCCCGAAATGGAGGGAGATTGTAGATTGGTTACTTGCTCATGCTCGGTCAAAATCGGTTACGGTCTATGTTGCTAAGCTTCTAGTGGCGGCTGCTTCTTATTTTATATGGCAAGATAGGAATAATCGTTTATTCAAAAATCAGCTGAGACCCCCGGAAATGGTTAGTGAAGTTATTTTAAAGACGGTAAGATACAAACTTATGGGAGCAAAGTTAAAGAATACTGCTAATGTGCGGAAGCTTCTTGAAGATTGGGAAATTGGTGGGGAAGTCGGTAATGATGATGGCGGCTGATTAGTGTGCTTCGTGTTTTTTGGTTTTCTAGAGTTTAGTCTAGTAGTCTTTTTGTTAGTTTTTTCTGGTTTCTTTTTGTTGATGTTTGTTATACTTTCATGGGGCATGTCCCATGATTGAACTAGTGTAGGCACTCTACACTACCTGTTTTATTTGGTTGTGAATATATAGAATCACTGGGGTAACCCTTTACCCAAAAAAAAACCTCGCTCAACTTTGTTGTTGACTCGTTGTTACATGCCTTGCAGGCCTTTAGGTGCATATTGTTGGAACTTGCTGTCTGGGATGCTGGAGTGGTCATGGGTCGAGATACATGGAATCTCAATACAAGCTCAATGGTTTATGTACTCTTGGTTTACTAAACACTTAATAAATGATTTATGCTTCCGCTGTATACACTGAATGATATGTAATGTTTGTAACGCTTTATGTTAATAAATGAAAGTTTAATTTAATTATAATTATGAGTTCAATGTGATTGGTGGCTTGGATCCTGGTATGTCACACACCCCACGGGGGGTTTCCGCACATGGTATTTTGGGGGTGTGACAGATTGGTATCAGAGCCATTGGTTATAGTGAACTTTGTTTTAAAAAGGGGAAAAACGTTTTTGTAAAACCAGACTATAACCGAACAGTTCTAAAAACGTGAATACGACCATGACACCTAGCTCCAGATTGCAAGGTTCGTCCCTCGTATACTCATTGTACTGCATAACTAGTGAACACCTACATATGATATTGCATGTGATTGCACGTTTAGCACAACATTATGAATTCATGTGTTATGTGACTGATAGGGTGGTATTTCCCTAAACCTTTTTGGGTAAAGGGTTACCCCGATGAATTTTATAAATGAACCAAAAAAGTACAAGGATGTGTCAAAGCGACAGACCAACTAGACTTGGCATACCAAGACTAGGACACCAAACCACAAAACCAACCAAACAACCCAACCAACAGAAGTTAACAAACAAAGTAAGCAACCATGGCCGAAAACAAGCAACTTAGGCCAACATTAAAACAAGACAAATAAACTACTAGCCCGGGTCAGCTTCATCATCCTTGCTAACATCAATCTTCCAGATTCTGTAGATCCTCCTCCTAGCCGACTCCACTTGAAACTTGAAACCCATAAGTCGAAGCCGAACCGCACTTTTGATCTTCTCAGCAACTTGCAACACGGTCAAGTGGTTTGAACTAAAAAGCCGACTGTTCCGCTCTTGCCAAATATAATAAGTAGCCGCCGCTACCACCAATTTACACACAATGTCATCAGTTTTCTTAGAATTAGAATGCTGATCAACCCATACCATTAAAGACTGCCATGTGTTATCTACACTCTCCAAATTCACCATACACTTCACATTTTCCCAAACTTGATTTGCAAACGCACATTGAAAGAACAAATGGTCTCGGCTATCTCGATCATGTTTGCACAACGGACAACACATAAGATTAAGATTCGTAGCACTTCCAGCTTCCCAAACCGCCAACCTATCCTGAGTTTTTAGCTTGTTTCGGAACACTAACCACATATGAAACGAGTGGCGAGGAACATAGTGAGAGAACCAAACCATGTTTGCCCAGGTCACCTGAGTATCTCTCGTCCGAATCGTATTCCAAACTTGGGCCGATTCAAAGTATGTAAACTTCCCATCCAAATTTTTCCAAGCCAGACGATCAAGAGCATCACCTACCAGCTGAGGCGTTTAAATGCTTATTAAAACCAGGAACAAATCTAACCAAGCTTGGGGCCATCTCCAATGCCCATACGCATCTATAACATCAGCAACTGAGGACTTTAAACTGAAACCTGCATTAGCTATAGAACGACGAGTAATAAAGGAGCTAAGATGTCACACCCCCAAAATCCACACGCGGAGTATCACCGCTTGGAGGCGTGACTGACCAGGATCAAGCCACCAATCGTATTGAACATTGTAAGTAATAAATAAAAGTCATTCATCAATACGAAAGGTGTTCAAAACCATAACATAGTTAAGCGTTTAGCGGAAGCATAAATATGTAAACCCAACATAAGTTTAAATGTTTCAAATGTTTAGCATGGCACACAGCTGTCCATGTCCCACAACGACTCCTCTTCACTCCCATGCAAGCTCCATAGATACCTAACGACCTGTAAGGCATGTAACAGAGAGTCAACAACAAAGTTGAGCGAGTTCACAGTTGGTTATTCAGTAATGATTTCGTTTAATAAATCGTAAGTTCGTTTATAACCATGCCGTGTATTACTAGGCCATTTTGTATGTTCATCTAGTGGGGGCTTCCCATGTTGTAAGTTCAATTAGTGGGGGCTTCCCATACTGTAAGTTACTAGACTAGTTGTATCCATAAGTATCCTTCCTAATCCGAGGATAGTAGTAAGTATAAGTATAAGTGCCCTTCCCAACCGAGGACAGTACGTAGCGAGTACGTAGGTTTAGCGCTGGTGTCCTTCCCAATCCGAGGACAACGGTACGTAGGATTTACGTAGGTTTTAACACTAGTGTCCTTCCCAAACCGAGGACAGTACGTAGGTTTTACGTAGAGTTTGGCACAGGCATCCTTCCCAATCCGAGGACCGTGGTAAGTAGTCTAGTAGTGATGTAAGTACAAGTAATCATTCAATCCCATTCCCAACCCACCGGGGAATCCCATGCCTTGGTAAGAGTGTGAACTCACCTTGGTTTGCTCGGTATGCTAAAATTACACGCTCACAAATAATCAGTCACGACCTATTGTATGCACGTATACCAAATCAGTTTATGTTTATAAGGTTTTACGTGTAAATCTAATTTCGTTAATTGTGCTAGACAGTTAGCATCATATAACACATAAGCAGTTACTCAGATTCATGCGATTCATGCTTCACATAATCGGTTTCTCGTTATCCATTAACATAATTAACATGGTTAACAAACTTAACAGTATTATCATACCGAACAGAGTTTACAACTAAACAGAGTTACATACATTTCTTAGTAGTGTTAGTAAGTTTAACAGAGTTATCCTACATACCTGGCTTAACATACACAACATAACTGACATTTTTAACAGCATTAGCAACTTAACATAATTGTCATGATTAACAGGGTTAATGAAGTTAACAGAGTTAACAACTAGAACCCTTCAACGAAATCAGATGCTGCAAAACAACTTTTGGCGAAAACCCTTCAGGCGACGAAATCCCAAAGGGTTTTCGTCGAGTTTAAAGTATGACGAAATCACCTAGGATTTCGTCTGGTCCCTGTGTTTTCGTCAGCCTAGGTTTTCTTCGACTACAACACCATCATCCACAGTAATACCATTCGATCCATTCATAAAATCATTATGCCATCCACAAACACATTACATAGCAACATACATGATCAACACTCGACATCAGCAAGTATTCGACATCTAGCATGAACCCTATTTTGTGTATTCATCAACATATCCAGATCATTCACATCGGATCATCATCATCATTAAATTAATCAACAATGGACGATAATCTAATAACACTTCAAGATGATATTGGACCGATTTTATATAGTATTTATGTAGTGGACAAATATTTACTATTATCATATTACCTTCACATGCAATACAACACAATGGCCGACCAACTCAATAAATCGATACACAACAAATTTGATTTCAATACAAGAAGCCTTTCACGTGATGATATGACAACAATTACTTGAATGCAACAGAATGATTGGGGCCATTTAAAAGTAATGATTACATGCACTGATTCACACAAAATTAATGAAATTGACTATTTTTGAAATTGATGCATACTAACCATTAATTCATGATGTCAAATAATCAAGTGATTTACATCAAGTAATCATAAAGGGTCGGTTACTAACCTACGGAAAAGACAATACTTCAATCGATGTATGGGACCCGAGTGCTCAAACTGCCATCGGATTTCAACGGTGAACGAGAGAGAGTATGAGAGGTGATTAGGGTTTTGCTAGATAATTTTCCGTATACAGTCGCGTAATAGTTATACACAACTAAAACAACTCGTCACTGGGCCAAGGCCCACCTTTGTTTTTCGTTGGTCTTATGTGGACGAAAACACCAAGTGTTTTCACCAGGAACTGTTTTCGTGAGTAAAGGTGTTTTCAGCTAGGGAGTGATTTCATGGGTAAGGGTTTTCGGCTAAGACATTTGTTTTGAATATAATACTGTCACAATATATAACACATATATACATATCATGCAAACCACAAATCTACAAACACACTTAATACACACCGTGTATAACATAATCAATCACAATACGGTTTAACATATTACAAACGTGTATGGTGGTGAAACAAACAAGTCGTGTCCACAAACAATCTAAACAATTAACGTGCAATAATACTAAGATGGAATCTCAGAAACTCGAGTTGTCACATTATCCCCATCTTGAAAGAAATTTCGTCCCGAAATTTAGCACGCGGTTACTGAGGAAGCTAGTTAAGTTGCATGATTTTCCTGGTTTTCCTGGGGTGTCACATCCTCCCCCCGTTGATCTGGAATTTCGTCCCGAAATTCCGTAGCTTCAGCCTCAGTAGTGGTTGTACTGTTTGCGAATAGTTGGGGATACTTTTATTTCATCTGATCTTCGCGTTCCCAGGTGAACTCTGGGCCGCGACGTGAGTTCCAACGAACTCGAACGAGAGGGATTCTAGTGCGTTTGAGGACCTTAACATCCCGGTCCATGATTTCAACTGGTTCCTCGACGAATCCTTGTCTTTTGCAGGAAGACTCCAACTTATCAATTCGGTTTTGGCTGCCATGTATTCTTATTGGACTTCGGTCTTTATGCTCCCTCATGGTGTTATAAGGGATTTGGAGAAAAGATTACGCACATTTTTATGGAGTGGTGGTTTGCAGGGTTCGGCTCGTGCAAAAGTGGCATGGAAACACGTTTGTACTCCAAAAGATGAGGGTGGTTTAGGCATTAGAAGCATCATGGACGTGAACAAAGCCATGTTGACGTCTCACATTTGGAGCATAATAACGAATCGTAAATCTCTGTGGGTTCAATGGGTTCATACTTATAAGCTGAAAGGTAAAAGCTTCTGGGAGGTTCAATGTAGAGGTAACATTAGTTGGGGATGGCAGAAACTATTGGCTATTCGGTCTAGTATTCGGTCCTTTATCTGGATAACTATTCGAAGTGGGTGACAAACTAATGCTTGGAGTGATAATTGGTGTTCATACAGTCCTCTTCGGTCTTTTATTTCCCCTAGAGCGATAGCGAATGCTGGTTTTTCTCTAAATACTATGGTTGCTGATCTTATAACTGAAAATGGTCAATGGTCATGGCCTGAAGCTTGGTATGATATTTATCCAGTCCTTATAAATGTTGATATCCCTCAAGTTATAGAGGGTGTGGAAGATCGGTTCGGCTGGAAAGATTTGGAAGGCAAAATCCAGTGATTTGGATCGTGGGAGGTTTGGAACAACTTGCGGCATAGAGATGATAAGGTTCCTTGGGCTAATTCGGTGTGGTTTACTCAATGCATTCCTCGTCACTCTTTTCATCTATGGCTAGTTATCAAGGATAAACTCAAGACGCAAGACAGGATGGCGGTTTGGGAAGCGGGCAGCGCTACTAATTTACAGCTCATGTGCTGTCCTTTGTGCAATTATGATCGTGATTCTAGAGATCATCTCTTTTTCCAATGTCCTTATGCATCTGAGGTATGGGGTCTGGTAAAGAACATGGTAGATATAGGGAATGTTACGAATACCTGGTCATCGATCATGCAATGGATGGAGCTCAATACAAACTCAAGAACTCTGGAGCATATTGTTTGCAAAATCATGGTAGCGGCTTCCACGTATTTTATATGGCAAGAACGGAACAATCGTTTATTCTCTCCTCTACAACGAAACGCTGGGGCTCTCTCAAAAATTATCATTGATACGGTTCGGCTTAGGATTATGGGTCTCAAGATTGGTGGGCATCCGAAACATAAGAAGATTCTGGAAAGATGGCTGATCTCGAAGAATATGGAGATAGATCCGGGTTAAAGAGTTTCTAGTTTGTTTTTCACATTGCTTGTATTTTGGGTCGTGTCCCCTAGTTTAGCGTTTTGGCTTGGTTGTGACGTTTGTTGGGTTTTGGTTTGTTTTGTCTTGTTTCCTAGCCTTGGTATGCCAAGACTAGTAGTGTGTGTTGATGTCACAGCACACCCTGTTTTTTTTTGTTGGTTGATATAAAATTTCCCCGGGGTAACCCTTTACCCAAAAAAAAAAAAAAAATCATAACTGCTCGTCGATAGTGAGCTCCTTCAAAGGAACTATTAGGGTCTCATCTGACAGACACTTCTTCAGATTCGACACGTGGAAAACGTTGTGAACTGCACTGAGTTTTGCTGGTAAGTTCAGTTTGTAGGCCACTTTGCCTATTTTCTCTATGATTTCGAATGGTCCAACGTATCATGGGTTAAGTTTGCCTCGTTTGCCAAAACGAACCACACCCTTCCAGGGTGAGACTTTGAGTAGTACCCGCTCCCCAACCTGGAGCTCGAGTGGTTTCCTACCCTTATCGGTGTAGCTTTTCTGACGGTCACGAGCTGCCGCCATTCGTTGTCGTATTTGAGCAATTCGTTCTGTTGTGTCTACCACAAGTTCTGGACCAGTGATCTGACTATCTCCCACCTCTGCCCAACAAAGAGGTGACCGGCATTTACGTCCGTACAATGCCTCAAACGGAGCAGCTTTAATGCTGGTGTGGTAGCTGTTATTGTACGAAAATTCCACAAGTGGCAGATGCTTTTCCCAGCCGTTGCCAAAGTCAATCACACATGCCCTAAGCATGTCTTCAAGGGTCTGGATGGTGCGTTCAGACTGCCCATCCGTTTACGGGTGATAAGCGGTGCTCATATCTAGACGTGAGCCAAAGGATTTGTGCATTGCCTGCCACAGTTCTGAAGTAAATCGTGCATCACGATCAGAGATAATAGAGGTGGGCACCCCGTGCCTCGAGACAACTTCCTTAAGATATACGTCTGCTAGAGTAGAGAACTTGTCTGTTTCTTTGATAGCCAAGAAGTGTGCAGACTTAGTGAGTCGATCCACGATCACCCAAATAGTATCATTCCCACGTTGAGATCTAGGCAGGCCAGTAACAAAATCCATAGAAATTTGCTCCCATTTCCATTGTGGTATCTCTGGTTGTTGAAGTAGGCCCGATGGTTTCTGATATTCCGTTTTGACTCTTGCACAAGTCAAACACTTGCTAACGTAAGTTGCTATATGAGCTTTCATGCTAGGCCACCAATATGTAGTTTTCAAATCATGGTACATCTTATCCGAACCAGGATGTACTGAGTAGCAAGACTTATGAGCTTCATCCATTACAAGCTCGCGTAAGTTGCCATAGAGTGGGACCCAGATGCGTCCCGTTACATAGTAGGCGCCGTCTGCCTTTTGTTCCAACTGTTGCCTTGAACCGCGTAGGGCTTCAGCCCTGACGTTTTCTGGTTTCAATGCTTCTACCTGAGCATCTCGTATCTGAGAAGGAAGACTAGACTGAATAGTGAGTTGCAACGCCCGTACATGCCTAGGTGTAGTATCCTTTCGACTGAGGGCGTCGGCCACCACATTGGCTTTGCCCGGATGGTACTTTATAGCACATTCGTAATCGTTTAAAAGCTTGACCCATCGAAGCTGACGCATGTTCAACTCTTTCTGCTTGAAGATATGCTCGAGGCTCCTGTGATCGGTGTAGATGGTGCACTTGGTACCGTACAGGTAATGTCGCCATATCTTGAGCGCAAAAACAATAGCTCCCAGCTCTAAATCGTGTGTAGTGTAATTCCGTTCGTGAATCTTAAGTTGGCGCGAAGCATAAGCAATGACTTTATCACGTTGCATCAACACACATCCAAGACCCTGAATAGATGCATCGCAGTAGACCACAAAATCATCTGTGCCCTATGGCAATGAGAGAATAGGTGCGCTACAAAGTCTATCCTTTAAGTGCTGAAATGCTGATTCCTGTGCATTTCCCCAACGATAGATAACGCCCTTCTGAGTTAGTGAGGTGAGGGGTTGTGCAATCTTTGAGAAGTCTTTGATGAACCTTCTATAATAGCCCGCCAAACCCAAGAACTGGCGGATTTCTGTTGGTGTACGAGGTGCAGGCCAGTTCTTAATCGAGTCTACCTTGGATGGATCAACATGAATCCCATCCTTGTTTACCACGTGGCCTAGAAAGTGGACTTCACGAAGCCAGAAGTCGCATTTCGAAAACTTGGCGTACAGCTGTTCTGTTCGAAGGAGTTCCAAAATGAGTCGTAAATGCTGCTCGTGTTCCTCCTGACTCCTAGAGTAGATCAGAATGTCGTCGATGAATACAATCACAAACTTATCCAGGTAGGGCTTGCACACTCTGTTCATAAGATCCATGAAGACCGCAGGCGCGTTTGTTAACCCGAATGGCATGACTAGAAACTCGTAGTGGCCGTAGCGAGTCCTGAATGCTGTTTTGGAGACGTCCTCATCCCGGACTCTCAGTTGATGGTAGCCTGACCTCAGGTCAATCTTCGAGTAATAGCTCGACCCTTGCAACTGGTCGAATAAGTCATCGATGCGTGGAAGAGGATAGCGATTCTTCACAGTCACCTTGTTCAGTTCGCGGTAATCTATGCACATGCGGAAGGTACCGTCTTTCTTCTTCACAAATAATATTGGAGCTCCCCAGGGCGAAGAGCTAGGACGAATGAAACCCTTATTCAAGAGTTCTTGTAATTGCTTAGACAGTTCTTCCAGTTCAGTTGGAGCTAAGCGATAAGGTGCTCGAGCTATGGGTGCTGCTCCAGGAGCTAGCTCGATCTGAAATTCGACCTGGCGATGAGGCGGTAGCCCAGGTAAATCTTTAGGAAACACTTGAGGAAAATCGCGTACTATTGGAATATCCTCTAATCTCTTCTCTTTCGCTGATGCGTTAGTAACAAGTGCTAAGATAGCAGTGTGGCCCTTTCGCAAACACTTCTGAGCCTTCAGGAAGGAGATGATGCCAACCACGGCACCACTCTTGTCGCCTTGAACTTTGAGAGGTTCTTTACCAGAACGGGGAATACGAACGATCTTCTCCTTGCATAGGATCTTCGCCTGTTGTTGAGATAACCAATCCATACCAATGACGATGTCAAAACTACCCAGAGCTATGGGAATGAGATCGATAGAGAAAGTCTGACCATCGAGGATAAGATTACAACCCTGAACTACGTGTGTGGCTTCTAAACTTTTACCGTTAGCTAACTCTACGACATGTTTGGTGTTCAAAACTGTTGGTGCGCGTTTAAGCATTTGGCTAACTTTCAGGGACATATAACTGGTATCCGCACCCGAATCAAATAATACAGTAACATAAAAGTCGTCAAGAAGAAACTTACCCATCACTACGTTAGGATCATTCCTTGCGTCACCCTGACCGATCACGAACACTCGACCCCTGGCACCATTGTTTCCATCATTGTTTCCCCCGTTGTTGTTCCCATTGCCCTGATTATTGTTGTTATTGTTCTGATTCTGATTTAACTGGGGGCAGTGCCTCTTGTAGTGACCTTCAGCTCCGCACTGAAAGCATCCCTTGTTACCCTGTTGCTGTTGCTGGTTCTGCGGTGTTTGCTGTTGCTGCTGACGATTCTGATGTGCAGGTTGTGAGCTCCTGCAATCTTTGGCTTCATGGCCCATCTTGAGACATCTCTGACAACGAACCTTGTTGCACTGACCACTGTGGTGTTTGTTGCATCTGTTGCACTTTGGGTGATTTCCTCGATATCCACCCTGCCCTTGACTACCAGAAGACTGCTGACTGGGGCTCTGGTAATTATCTGTCTTTCACTGCTGTGCCTGGGACTGAACCGAAGTTGAACCCTTGCTGCTGGTTCCATCCCATTTTCGCTTGTTGTCACTGGGAGTAGTAGTAGTGATAGCAGTAGTAGTAGCACTGATACGTTTAGGCAGCCTGTTCTGTTCCACTGCCTGGTCTGTGAGACGATGAGCCAACTTGATGATCTGTTGAATGGTGCCTAGATTTGCTGAGGTCACGTGACTTTGAATCTCTGGCACTAGACCCTTGAGATACAGTTCGATACGTTTGATGGGAGGGTCTACCATAGTAGGACATAGAGTAGCCAACTCGTTCGATCTTTTAGTGTACGCTTCAATTTCTGACCCCGTCATCTTTAAGTTGTAAAACTCTACCTCCAGCTTATGAATGTCGTCACGGCTTCAGTATTCTTCTTTGATCAATTCCTTGAAATCGTTCCATGGGGTGGTGTTAGCAGCAACCAACCCCAGCATTTGGACCTGAGCGTTCCACCATGTGAGCGCTATACCCTCAAGAGTACCAGTAGCATATTTCACCCTGCGAGCCTCAGGGCATTCACACATCTCAAAGACGGATTCGAGCTTCTCAAACCAATGGAGGAGTCCAACTGCTCCTTCCGTGCCACTGAATGTGCTAGGACGACAGTCCATGAAAGTCTTGAAGGTGCAAATAGGTGGCTGAGCGTGCTGACCTGTTGTGTATAAGAATCAGGACAAGGTTAAACACAAGAGTTGTTTTAGGAGTGTAGGATCTAAAGATCCTAGTGTGAGTTACGACTGCAGGGTATACCTCCTGCTTGTGCGGCTGCAAGTGCCGCAGCAACTTGTTCGTTAATCAGAGCCGTCAACTGGGCTTGAGTCATGTTAATGCGTCCAGCCATGATCTTCATATCAAAGGCAACATAAGTGAGAGAGGTTCGCGAAAAAACGCGATGACAGAAGAGAGTAAGCACACAAGTGTTCTCAAGCAATAGTTGTTACGTTTATCTAAGCATACCATGAGCAAAGTTCTATGTAATCTAGCAAGTAGGCAATGTAAACATGAACAGTATTACCTATAGGGTTGAGTCTTGCACGTGGAGCGAAGCGTCGTTGTGGATTGTTGAGCACTGTTCAGGTTATAGTCCGGTTTTAACAAAACTTTTTCCCTTATTAAAACCAAGTTCACTATAACCAATGGTTCTGATACCAATCTGTCACACCCCCAAAATCCACACGCGGAGTATCATCGCTTGGAGGCGTGACTGACCAGGATCAAGCCACCAATCATATTGAACATTGTAAGTAATAAATAAAAGTCATTCATCAATACGAAAGGTGTTCAAAACCATAACATAGTTAAGCGTTTAGCGGAAGCATAAATATGTAAACCCAACATAAGTTTAAATGTTTCAAATGTTTAGCATGGCACACAGCTGTCCATGTCCCACAACGACTCCTCTTCACTCCCATGCAAGCTCCATAGATACCTAACGACCTGCAAGGCATGTAACAGAGAGTCAACAACAAAGTTGAGCGAGTTCACAGTTGGTTGTTCAGTAATGAGTTCGTTTAATAAATCGTAAGTTTGTTTATAACCATGCCGTGTATTACTAGGCCATTTGTATGTTCATCTAGTGGGGGCTTCCCATGTTGTAAGTTCGATTAGTGGGGGCTTCCCATACTGTAAGTTACTAGACTAGTTGTATCCATAAGTATCCTTCCCAATCCGAGGATAGTAGTAAGTATAAGTATAAGTGCCCTTCCCAACCGAGGACAGTACGTAGCGAGTACGTAGGTTTAGCGCTGGTGTCCTTCCCAATCCGAGGACAACGGTACGTAGGATTTACGTAGGTTTTAACACTAGTGTCCTTCCCAAACCGAGGACAGTACGTAGGTTTTACGTAGAGTTTGGCACAGGCATCCTTCCCAATCCGAGGACCGTGGTAAGTAGTCTAGTAGTGATGTAAGTACAAGTAATCATTCAATCCCATTCCCAACCCACCGGGGAATCCCATGCCTTGGTAAGAGTGTGAACTCACCTTGATTTGCTCGGTATGCTAAAATTACACGCTCACAAATAATCCGTCACGACCTATTGTATGCACGTATACCAAATCAGTTTATGTTTATAAGGTTTTACGTGTAAATCTAATTTCGTTAATTGTGCTAGACAGTTAGCATCATATAACACATAAGCAGTTACTCAGATTCATGCGATTCATGCTTCACATAATCGGTTTCTCATTATCCATTAACATAATTAACATGGTTAACAAACTTAACAGTATTATCATACCGAACAGAGTTTACAACTAAACAGAGTTACATACATTTCTTAGTAGTGTTAGTAAGTTTAACAGAGTTATCCTACATACCGGGCTTAACATACACAACATAACTGACATTTTTAACGGCATTAGCAACTTAACATAATTGTCATGATTAACAGGGTTAATGAATTTAACAGAGTTAACAACTAGAACCCTTCAACGAAATCAGATGCTGCCAAACAACTTTTGGCGAAAACCCTTCAGGCGACGAAATCCCAAAGGGTTTTCGTCGAGTTTAAAGTATGACGAAATCACCTAGGATTTCGTCTGGTCCCTGTGTTTTCGTCAGCCTAGGTTTTCTTCGACTACAACACCATCATCCACAGTAATACCATTCGATCCATTCATAAAATCATTATGCCATCCACAAACACATTACATAGCAACATACATGATCAACACTCGACATCAGCAAGTATTTGACATCTAGCATGAACCCTATTTTGTGTATTCATCAATATATCCAGATCATTCACATCGGATCATCATCATCATTAAATTAATCAACAATGGCTGACAATCTAATAACACTTCAAGATGATATTGGACCGATTTTATATGGTATTTATGTAGTGGACAAATATTTACTATTATCATATTACCATCACATGCAATACAACACAATGGCCGACCAACTCAATAAATCGATACACAACAAATTTGATTTCAATACAAGAAGCCTTTCACGTGATGATATTACAACAATTACTTGAATGCAACAGAATGATTGGGGCCATTTAAAAGTAATGATTACATGCACTGATTCACACAAAATTAATGAAATTGACTATTTTTGAAATCGATGCATACTAACCATTAATTCATGATGTCAAATAATCAAGTGATTTACATCAAGTAATCATAAAGGGTCGGTTACTAACCTACGGAAAAGACAATACTTCAATCGATGTATGGGACCCGAGTGCTCAAACTGCCGTCGGATTTCAACGGTGAACGAGAGAGAGTATGAGAGGTGATTAGGGTTTTGCTAGATAATTTTCCGTATACAGTCGCGTAATAGTTATACACAACTAAAACAACTCGTCACTGGGCCAAGGCCCACCTTTGTTTTTCGTTGGTCTTATGTGGACGAAAACACCAAGTGTTTTCATCAGGAACTGTTTTCGTGAGTAAAGGTGTTTTTAGCTAGGGAGTGATTTCATGGGTAAGGGTTTTCGGCCAAGACATTTGTTTTGAATATAATACTGTCACAATATATAACACATATATACATATCATGCAAACCACAAATCTACAAACACACTTAATACACACCGTGTATAACATAATCAATCACAATACGGTTTAACATATTACAAACGTGTATGGTGGTGAAACAAACAAGTCGTGTCCACAAACAATCTAAACAATTAACGTGCAATAATACTAAGATGGAATCTCAGAAACTCGAGTTGTCACATAAGTGGACTCATAGGACACCAATTATCACTCCAAACATTAGTTTGCAAACCACTTTTGAGCAGGGACCATATGTGAGGCCGCATAATATAACGAATAGATAAAATTTTCTGCCATCCCCAACTCATGCTCCCTCGACATGGCACCTCCCAAAAACTTCTCCCTTTTATCTTATACTCGTGAATCCATTTCACCCAAATAGACTCCCGTTTAGTTATAATACTCCAATCATGCTTCGCCATAAGCGATTTATTGACATCAGTTATACTTCGTATGCCCAAACCACCTTCTTCTTTAGGCAAACACACATCTTTCCAAGTAACTTTAGCACGGATTCTACCCTCTGATCCCGCATTCCACAAGAATCTACGAATTCTTTTCTCAAGCTCATTGATAACCCGAGTGGGAATAATGAAAACTGAGGCCCAGTAAATATGCATAGATGAGAGAACCGAGTTTATAAGTTGCAATCGGCTAGCAAACGATAACGACTTGGTCATCCAGTTAGCAATCTTCTTATCCATACGATCAATAAGAACTTTACAATCCTTAAAAAGAAGCCTGGAAGAAATGAGCGGAACCCCTTGATAACGAACCGGAAAAACACCCTCCTGAAACGGCATAATCTCCAGAATTTCCTGTCTAATCGACTGAGGGACATTGCAGAAAAAAACTGTACTTTTCGCCGGACTAGGAGCCAAACCAGAAATGTTGGTAAACGTCCCAAGAGCCTCCTTGACCTTCTTTACCGAAACAACATCACCGTGCACAAAAATAAATAAATCATCAGCAAAGGACACATTAATTATTTTTTGCTTGGCGCAGTGAGCATGATATTTGTAGGGAAAACTAGCAGCCTGTTGGAGCAAAAGCGAGAGAACCTCCATAATTAACGTGAATAAGTAAGGCGACATTGGATCACCCTGCCATAAATCGCGTTTGCCTCTAAAATAGCCATGAAGATTGCCATTGATGCTCAGCGAGTAAGACACTGTTGAAACGCATGTCATAATCCACCCAATCATTCTCTAATGAAACCCAAATCGAACCAAAATATCTTGCAAGAAAGACCAATTAACCGTATCATAGGCCTTCTGAATATCAATTTTGAACGCACATCTAGCCGGACCCCTATTCAGGTGATAATTATGCATTAATTCTTGTGTAAGAAGAATGTTGTCAGAAATCTTCCGACCCGGCACAAAAGCTGACTGGTTGATGCTAACAAGAGTACCTAAACTTCCTTTTAGGCGATCCGTAATTATCTTACTTATGCATTTATAGAGCACATTGCAACAAGAAATCGGCTTGTAATCTAGAACTGAATCCGGGACATCTTTTTTCGGAATCAAAGCAAGAATAGTGTGGTTAACCTGAGTTAGAAGTTGACCATTCTTGAAGAATTGCAACACCGCATCCGTGACTTCATTACCAATAATATCCCAAGCATGCTTAAAAAAAGCCGACGAGTACCCATCCGGCCCCGGGGCCTTGTCTTCTCTAATACTGAACATAGCAGTTTTGACTTCCTCCCGAGTAACCTGAGACACCATTTGATCTGTAACCTCTCTACTGAGCACGTTAAGGAATAGGTTGTCCAAATTAACCTTATCGACCGAGACATCGACCCCCAAAAACTGAGTATAATGCGAGACCAGAACATCCGTGACCTCATCACCTTCATGCCGAGCTCCCACTATATCCGTGATGCTATAAATTTTGGATCTAGCATTTCTAGCTTTGACAATATTGTGAAAGAACCTGGTATTTGAGTCTCCTGCCCGAAGCCACTCTACCTTAGATTTCAGTTTTAAAAAACATTCTTCATCATAAGCAGCAGATTGAAAATCTTGAAGACATTGAGTCTCCATTTGTCTAAGCCGAATATCCATCGGGTTCTGATCCACCTGAACCTGAATATCATCCAAAGTTTTTCTCAACTCGATCACCCTATTATGTAAGTTACCTTGGCTGAAAAGAATCTTTCTCAACCTAGGTTTCAAGTTCCTCATTTTCTTCACAACGGAGAGCATAGTGACACCGTTAAAATCTGGTTTTGTAACAATGAAGTTAAGAAATTTAAAAGGTCTTGGCCGATTTCTAGAAGAGCACATCATTCTTAGAATGCAAGGCGTATGGTCAGACACCCGAAACGGGTGGAACAAAGCAAAGGCATCAGGAAATTGATCAATAAACGAAAATTACCCATAATTCTATCAATCTTTTTGAGAAGACTCACTCCACTCTTAGGCTTTTGGCTCTAAGTGTATTGCATACCATGAGCCTGAATATCAAACAATTCAGTTTGTTGTACACAAACATCAAATTCACGCATGCCAATAGAATGGTTGGACGCCCCAAACAAAGAATCTTCAACTTTGAGAGCCGAGTTGAAATCTCCCATGACGACCCACGGCTTATCATGACAGAAAACCTTATGCTTGCATAAATCATCCCAGAGAGGTCTACGATCTTGATACTTATTTTCAGCATACACAAAAGAGCAAAAAAGAACCTTTCTGCTATCTTTAAAAATGACCTGAGTATGAATAAGTTGATCTGATTGATAGAGGACCATAACATCAAACATATCAGGGTACCACCCCAGTATAATTCTCGTGCCACGCGTGCATAAACCACCATTAGAAGTCCAACACCAATTACGGAAAACATACTTGCAAATATTAGCCAGCTTGGAAACATCCACATGAGATTCAAGGATCGCACACATATCTAATTTATTACCAGCTACAATAGAACGAACCTCACTTTGTTTCAGGGGCCGGTTCAAGCCCCTAATATTCCAGGTCATAATGCTACCCATTTAAACCAATCGAACCGGGAGTGCTTGCCCCATCAGAATCATTAACATGCTGGTCATTATTCATAAAATCTGCCATTTCTGTCGGAGTAACCTCCATCATCTCATCATGAACCTGTGAAGAACGTTTTGTTTTATCATACGGCCCATCCTTCTTTACAGCTATGTTCTCCTCTCCATTCCCATCCTCAGACGCTAGAACATCAAACGAATTTGCTGTTTTAATATGAATAGAACCCGAGCTGGTGTCTCTCTTCGTTCCTGATGTGCTCGCACCCGATTTATTAACCTTTGGCTTGTAAACAAACTTCGGTTTCTGTTTCTTGTGCCCAGCTCCAAACTTAGCAACCTTTCTCTTATCCGTGATAAACCCTTCCTCATACACCGTAACTTGTTTTGGATTAGCAATAACATTCTTAGGACAATTCTGATCATTATGACCAAAAATGCAACACGCTGCACAACGGTGCGGCTTCCATTCATACTCAACCATTACTTTCTCCATAATAAAACCATCATCATCCAGTTTCGGAATGGCCACAACTATTTGATCCTTGAGAGCATCATCCGCACTAACTTCTATCAAGGCCCTAGCAAAGCTGCTCCTACCCCAGCTATCAGCACACATATCCGTTGTGTAGCTATCCAATCTTTTAGGAATCCCAATCTTCGACGCCAATAAACTCAAACCATCATCCGTATAGATGGATATAGGGACATTATGAAGCTTAACCCATATAGGAACCGACTTTATTCCCTCCTTTTTCAGGCTGACCGAAGGTGACCATATATTGAGAAATAAAGGGACTTTACGTATTAGCCAAGGCCCACCCTCCAGAACTTTATTCATTCCTTCCTTTGTGTCAAATTTGAAAAAGAAAAAACCTTCAGCATTCATCATGATCTTCGCAAATCAAAATTTCGACCAAACATTTTTAACGTAATACTCAACAACCGGAAAAGGCAATCTATTTCCCAGAAAATAGCCAAATAAAACATTGTCAAACCTGTCTTGAACCGTTTTAACTACCTCCCTCGGAATCACAATATCGGCTTCTTGGTGAGTCTCCATCGGGTCCAACTTCCTGAAATTAACTTCACGTTTAGGGTTAGAATTCTTCATCACCTTTTGAGCATAAGACACCTGGTCATCCTGTTGTTTATCCGCATAAACGTTCTCCACTGGAACAATTATTTTTCCAACTCATCAATCACATTCAACACCCGCGGCTCCTTTTGATTATTCGTCACAACTCCACGTCTAGGCGCCAAAGGTTTGCCATCAATATTCAGTGTTCTATTTCCAAAACCCTTGATAACTATTGGAGGTTTTCCATACAATTCTTGCATGATAGCCGGATCATCATTCGTGGGTTTCCCAAACAGCTCATCGATGTTGGGAGGTTTAGAATTCATAGCTAGGTCAACAACGTAACATGCAGACGTAAAGGAATCAACTTCGAACAAACAACCACAAAGACAAGAAACAGCAACAAACCCTAATCAGTTCAGCAAATCAATTCTCTCTTTGAAAACAGAAAACCTGAAGAAGCAAACAACCACCAAGATCACAGCGAATCCAGAAGACAACAACCAATAAACCCTAGACTAGCAAAACCGTAACTTGTGAATCTAGCAAACTATATAGTGTAATCAGATTTTAAGCCAACCACACTATACAGAAGTTTCGAATTCAGCAAATTATGGAGGCGACAGAAACGAAAACAGAAAACCCTAGTTTAAAACGATCACTATTTTGCTAACGAGTTCGATATAGATCATTGAATAATCAAATCACTAATCTCAGACTGTTATACAAAGAGACCACGAATCAATCCTAGGGTTGCATGAAGAAGAAAATCGCCTGGCTAGAGAGAGAAACTAGGGTTACTACATTGCTTAACGCCTATTTCCCTAAACCTTCATGACTTACGCTTCGTGATACACTTTGTTTGCTCCTCGAGTTTGGGGAACCATTTGACATGAGTTAAGAGGAGCTGAGATGTGCATGCAAATCACAATATTATTGTGGGTGCACACATAATAATAATGTAGGGTGCATACGAGTCCCAGTAAGCCTTAACAAGTGGAAAAGGGGTTCCGTTCCGTTATTTGACCGATGTGAAACATAACAAACCTATAGGGGTCATAGCAGTGATTGCCCCCCTACTCGAACGTGAACTTTTCATTCATCTCTGGATCCTTTCGAATCTCGATGCTATCGATTATTACCTGAACACCTACTGAACCGTATAGAATGTTAGGTGCTTATACGAACGTCCCTGAGTTGGATGTCGCAGTGCCAAATGATTAATCGATACCTTTCTTACTCCTCTTCATTTGCTGGAACTCATGTATTGACATCTTGGATCCCGAAGTGTCATCACTTCTGCAACACTCTCATAACAGATTGTGTATTACCCAAACAACTTTCAACATTGATGAACAAGCGGATGAGCGTAGTACTTTACCAACCTCAGTATTTGGACGACCCCAACTACCGGCAACGAACGTCAGCGGATTGATTTCAATCGAATCCTTAACCCTTGTCAGCGACTCATGGGAGTCAACTCTTACGAATCAATCGGGACGTAAGCAATGACAATCGACTATAACGTGGAATGTGTAACTGCCAGCACCGTGAGTAGCACTTTAGGACGTGGCTTAGAATGTGAAAAGATGGACCTTGGGGGTGAAGGATCGTAGGGCTTCGTTTCGAGCAACGACATTGGGGGTAGCAGTCACAGCGACAACAAGTTATTCGTAACTCTAGCCTACAGTATGGAAATAAAGGTGCCTACAACATGGATTGGCCGTGGTTAAGTTAAGAAGACAACGACCCAAGGAACAACGGCAGTATTTGAAACCCTTGTAATGAAAACAACACTGGAAATGATGCTCATCGAAGGGCATTTAGGGCTGGCGTGGGCAACACCAGGATTAAAACGACATGGTGGCCAGCATGTTTATGGAAGCTAATCGTTTCGTTCCTGTTCTGTTCAACCCTGATACTTCCTGAGACCAGACCAGTTGTGGAATCGGCAGATGGCAAGACAATTGAAGCCTCGTATGTCTACAGGGATGCAAATTCAACCGTGTGGGACAAGTTTTCTACATCGATCTTCTTTCTGCTATACTCGATGGTTTGAAGCAGTAGTTAGAATGGATTGGTAATCCATACATCGTGCAAATATACCCTGTGAGAAGAAAACTTTGCGTATCCCTCTCCCTAGTGGAGGATCATCATCTGTTTCAAGTATCGGAATTATGCAAAGGTTGGTGTCAGTTCTGCACTGAAAGCCCGGAGGTGCCCACGAAAGGATTACCCCGCTGTGTTAGCACTTATTATTAATGCTAAGGTTAAGGAAAAGAGGATCGAGGACCCACCCTTGTTCGTGATTTCTACCTATGTGCTACCGGAAGAACTATCAGGTGTACCTCCGCATCGTCCAGTGGAATATCAGATCGGTATCATGCTAGAGGCAACCCTGATTACTTGTACTCTTATCGTCCTGCACCAGGAGGGTTGCAAGGGCTGCATAATCAACTACAGGGATTAGTGAACAGGAGTTTTGTTGAACCTAGCTTTTCGCCTTGGGGAGCCCCAGTTAGATCCACGAATTTTTGTATGCGTACTGATTTTCGAGAACTTAGCCAGGTGACAGCTAAGAACCGCTTGCCTCGACTATGTATTGACAACCTATCGACCAGCTGTGAAGATCAAGCCCCATTCTAGGATTGTCTAATGAGAGAGCTATCACCAGATGGAAGTTCCAGGGGGAGCATGTTCCTACAACAGCTTATCAAACGCAATACGGCCTTTTCAACTTTGTTCACCATAACCATTGAGTTGATCAACACATCACTAGCTTTGTGGATCCGTAGAATCGACCGTGTTTAGTAACGACGTTTTGGATCATCTCCAGGAGGAAGAAATATATTGGGAGACATTTGTATCTTATTTTAGAACTCCTGAGGAAAGAGTCGTTTCGCGCAAAGTCTTATTGAGAGTAACTTCTAGATTTGAGAGGTATATTTTTGGCTATATAGACAACGAAGAAAGAATACTCATGGATTCCGCTAAGGTCCATTCTAGTTAGAAACTAATCGACATCCAAGATTCCGGCTGGGGTACAGCAATACCTTGGTCTCGTTTGATGCTATCACAGATTCATCGCGAAGAGTTCGAAGATCGCACAGCTTAAACCTCTTTAGCACAGTAGGGTGTTGTGTTCGTGAAAGACGAAACAGGAGGATGCCTTTTCAGCTTTTGAATTTCAACTCTGCAATGCACCGAACATCGTCTTTACCTGAGGGTGCGGGTGGTTTAGTGGTATACCCTGATAGTCCGAAGCAGAGTCCTAGTTACACACCGACGCAACCCGAGAGAGAGATGACTTACGTGATGGAGTTACAAAGAGGAACTGCACGACACACAACTGGCGGTGAAAACCGTGGCTTTGGGATTTTGGATGGAGGCATCACTTGGACGGTACCAGATGCGTTATTTAGACCGATCACAAGGGCCTCCCGTGTATCGATGTTCGAAAAAGCTAAAGCATGCAATGACAACGCTGGATGGAACTTCTGAACGAGTATGACTGTGAAACCTATACATACACGAGCTCTGCAGCTCGCTATCGAGTCTAACTTACCTGATCAGACACGCTCTGCCCAAACTGGAGAACTGAATGAAGAGGATTTTCAAGTTAAACCCATGCGGGGCTTGGAGAGGCAACCTTTGACCGGCCGGACGATACTCGTTACCTCATGGAACGAATGTGGGTCTCATTTTGCGGCAACTGTAAGGAACACGTGTTGAGCAAAGCACACCGGTTTCGATATTCTAGTTGTCTGGGTTTTGATGAGAGGCTTTAGGATTTATAAACCTTGTACTGGTAATCGGGCATGAAGGCCCACCCAGCTAGGTGTAGGAATGATGTTTGACTTGTGGGAAAGTCAAGGCGAAGTGTTAGCAACCAGAAACACCTATATGGGAAGTGAAAACAGACTGCCATGGATTTGGTCGCTAGTCTACTTACAACTCGGAACGGAAACAATATCACTTGGATGATCGTTGATTGTCTCACGTAACCAGCACACTTTCTAGCCATCAAGGAAACGGATAAGTTTTCTACACTGGCGGTCGTCCACCTGAAAGAAGTGGTTGCTAGGCACGGGGTGCCAACCCCCATTATCTCTGATCGCGACCCACGATTTGCATCCGATTTGTGGCAAGCAATGCACAAATCCTCTGACTCACGTCTAGGCATGACGGCAGCTCGTGACCATCGGAAAAGCTACGCTGATAGGCGCAGGAAACTACTCGAGTTCCAGGTTAGGGATCGAGTACTACTTAAAGTCTCACACTAGAAAGGTGTAGTTCGTTTCGGTAAACGAGAACAAACTTAACCTGCGAATATGTTGGACCTTTCAAAATCACGAAGAGAATTGGCAAGGTGGCCTACAGATTGAATCTACCCGAAGGACTCAGTGGAGTTCACAACGTATCCCATGTGTCGAATCTGAAGAAGTGTCTGTCAGGTGGAACCCTCATAGTTCCTTTCAAGGAGCTCACCATCGACTATCAGTTGCGATTTGTCGAAGAACTAGTGGAAATCTTGGACCGGGAGGTCAAGATTCTCAAACGCACCAGGATACCTATTGTTCGAGTTCGCTGGAACTCCCGTCGTGGCCCAGAGTTTACCTGGGAACGAGAAGACCAAATGAAACACAAATATCCCCAGTTTTTCGAGAACAATGAAACCACTACTGAGGCTGAAGCTACTGCGGAATTTCGGGACTAAATTCCAAACCAACGGGGGGATGATGTGACACCCAAGGAAAACCCGGAAACCACGCAACTTAACCAGTTTCCTCACTAACTACGTGCTAAATTTCGGGACGAAATTTTTTTCAAGTTGGGGATGATGTTACAACCCGAGTTTTCAAGGTCTTTCCTCGACACATTAATTGTGTCACAATTGTGCTTGCATAACTTGTTTGCATGGTAATTGTTTACATTGTAATTGTGTCACATAACTTGCACTATATGATTTATACACTTGTTATTGTTTGGTTAGAGTTAAGAACATTTTTTTTAATTGTTTGAAATTATAAATGCATCCACTTGCTCACCCGACGAACCTTATCACCATCGACGAACCCTCTCTCCTTCCTCATCGACGAACCCTCCCTGTTGACAAAAATCATCACTCGACGAAACCTGAGAGGTTTCGTAGTCCCTGTGAAGTTTTGCCAAGGTGGGCTTCCGGCCTAAGTGAGGCCCAGCCATGTATCGGTTATATTTATCTTGCACCCACACAATTATTCGAACCCTAATTCCCTTAACTCACAGTCGGCAACACCCATTGGTCCACTAGAAGATTTCTTGTGCATCTGTGGTCATTTTTTTTACCGGTTAGCATTCTGTTAGATTCGAGTTCTTGTAGTTTTGTTGAATTACTAATGTTGTTATTGAAAGCTGTTATGTATAATCTGAAGTTGTGTTTCTAGGGTCATCGTTAGATTAGACTTGTATTTGACTTCGGTACTGTGCCTGATTGATGAACTATTAGGGTTGCTATAACGATTCATGCTAACTTTTATGATGAATGATAATGTTATGATGATTAATGATGATTATTGATAGATTGATTGAGAATATAAACGATGATGATGTACTTGCATGATAAAACCAGAAACTGTTGAGTGTATTCTGTGATAAGATAACTGTGCATATTAGGGTTTGCAGAGACACCGTGATGGCCAATATTATTCTCAACGAAACCTCTTCACTTCGATGAAACCTTTACATCGATGAAACCCTTAAAGTTTCGTCGTGACCCATGTCGACGAATCCTTGACCTTTCGTCGTGACCCTTATCGACGAAACCTTGAAAGTTTCATCGTGAAGCTGAACATAAACAGTAGGTTAGTAGATGATGATGTTACCATTAATTGCATGTTTTGTGAAGATCAAGTAACATTAGTTGAATTTTAATTTAATTAGAGAAGAAACAATTAGATTTAAAACTTTTATTGTTTGACATAAGTTAAATCTAAAAGAATAAGGATAAAGAGGAATGGAGAGCTCTGGGCGAATTGGGAGAAATCGTGAGATCCTAGGTCTTTCAATCCAATCTTGATCATGATTGATTCTGATTAGCAACTAGGGTGTTTGATTTCTTTATTGGTAAGGAATCCTGAATTGCTCCTTCGTTTCTAATCATTTGAAATCAGATTAGGGTTATCGATTTTTAGGGTTTCTATTTTGTTTGTCTTACGATCGACTGAAGATCTGAATACGGGGATTAATCGGCTGATTCCAAATACATATTCGGCTGTCTGATGTGCATTAGGGTTTCGGCAGTTTCAAATCCCTTCTTTCGCTGATTGATTGCAGTTCAGTCACAACATAAACTAATTCAATCGTCGGTATACGTATTGTGACTGTTGGTTCGGCTATCAGCTTTGGCAAATCAGTCCCTAGTTCATTCTGCTCTAGGGTTTTGGCTGGTTGTTGTTTTGAGTATTTATTGTGACTGTTGTTATGGATGATCAAAATGCAGAAAACTCAAATGTGTTTGCGAGAAAGATCAAGAATATTGACGGAAAACCATTTGAGCCAAGACAAACGTCAAATATGCCGGTTAGGGTTTCTGAATTGCCGCATAAGAAGGTATGTTTTATGCTACCGCTAAATGATACTGATCACGCTATTGGCTGTTCTGATTCTCCTAATCAGAATTATGCGAAGGTTTTTGATAAACGTAAGGTAGCTTTTGTGCTACCACTTAATGATGTGAGTCCTGTTTCCCGAGTTCAAAGTCTGAAACAGGGTGATAATAATAAAACCCAGCATCAATCCTATGCGGATGTGATCCTAAACAATCAGGCTGAGCAAGGAGGTGCTAAGATGGGGGTTGGTTCAAATCAGCATCCAAATGGTGAGAATTCAGCTAGTAATGCCAATGGTTCGAATGCTAAAGTTCCTAAAATAAACTTTCGTTCACTAAAATCAGATGTCTCTTTGGATGGGGTGGATGTAGTGCTACCGATTGATTCTGTTCACCAGGTAAAGGACAGGTTATCTAATACTCTTTATGGTTACTTCCTGGGGGATAGAATTGCTTATCCGGTTGTTGAATATTTTGTGAAAACAAATTGGTAAAAACATGGTATTCAGAAAATTATGATGAATTCGAATGGGTTTTTCTTCTTCAAGTTTGAAGATAGACAGGGTATGAATAATGTACTTGAAGGAGGTCCTTGGCTGATTCGGAACAAACCTCTTTTTCTTAACACTTGGTCCCCTACTACACTTAGAAAGGAAGATATCAAGAAAGTTGTAGTTTGGGTAAAATTGCATGATGTTCCTCTTGAAGCCTACACCGATGATGGTTTGAGCATGTTGGCCTCAAAAATTGGTTCTCCTATGTTGCTTGATTCTTGTACAGCTTCTATGTGTTCTGAAAATTGGGGTAGGAGTTCTTTTGCAAGGGCTCTTATTGAAGTTTCAGCTGATCATGGATTCAAGGAGGTGATATCTATGGCGATTCCTGATTTGGATGGTGAAGTTTATGTTACGGAAAAGGTTAAGGTGGAGTATGAGTGGAAGCTTCCGAGATGTGCTCATTGTTGTGTCTTTGGCCATGATAGTGATGATTGTCCTAAACAGGTTGGTCCTACTCCTAACCCCCATCCTAAAGCACCTATAGTAGATGGGGATGGTTACATTGAGGTTACGAATAGGAAAACGGGTAGGAAAAGTGGGGTTCCGGTTAATACTCAAAAACCAAAATTTGAATATAAACCGTTGAATTACAGGAATATGGTTGGGAATACATCTTCTTCTACTAATATGAAGGGTGGAAAAGGTTCAATTCAGACTCACAACCCTTTTAGTGCGCTTAACTCTGGAACAAACAGAACAATGGGGCAGCATAGTAGTGAAGATCCGGATGATGATGAAGTTGAGGTAGTGTATGATGAAACTTTGGGCGTTCGGAAGCCGGAAAAACCAGGGGCAAGCACCTCTACT
This sequence comes from Helianthus tuberosus, assembly GCA_030545235.1. Taxonomy (NCBI): domain Eukaryota; kingdom Viridiplantae; phylum Streptophyta; class Magnoliopsida; order Asterales; family Asteraceae; genus Helianthus; species Helianthus tuberosus. Next base: position 82,975,940 of record CM060418.1, on the reverse strand, counting down.
ACAAAGGGCTCCAATGGATAGTCTATTTTTGGTTCGTGTGAAGGGGCTGACAGTTTGTGGCAACTTCATCTTTGATGATGGCGGATGAGGGTTTATTTTGTTTTGGTTTGTCGTGTCTACTTGATATCTTTTCATGATGTATAGTAGGCTAGGTTATGGGGTGTCGTAGGTTGTTTGGTTTGTTTGGTTTACATATATGGGGCATGTCCTGTATATGAACTAGTGGGGAACACATTCTCACTAGTTGTACTTAATTGCGGTTGTTTTAATAGAATCACCGGTGTAACCCTTTACCCAAAAAAAAAAGTAACATTAGTTGAGAACAGGAAACTTGATGTTTGTCTCTGTGATGTTTGAAGTGTGGGCCTGTCATACAGAGGTATATTTATGCATGTTTGTAACACTTAGTTCACGTAGGAAAGTCCGGTAATAATTGATGTGTTTTCTTTGGATTGGTAATGATTGAATATGATCCTGGTAGTTAATCGATTGGTATAACAGTGGGCAGGATAGGCATCCATGGGATTGTTGATGTTAATAGGTAGGTTATGTTACTGATACCTCATAAACTGAAATGGGTTGGTTAGTGTTTTGAAATTGGTTCGTATTGGGGTTTTTAGAATTGTATATGATAACCTTACTATTTGTCAAATACTAATATATAACATGGGATGTGGCCTGGTGTGATAATTCGGTATGTGCTGCATGCAAACTGTGTAATCTTATGTGAAAGACTGTGTGAAAACGTATGACTTGCTTAATCATGAAACTGATATTCTTTGGTAACCACGGTAGGATTGGTTGATCAACTTGGATAACGGGTAACTAAACAAACCGAGCAAACCGAGGTGAGTTCACACACTTTCTAAGGCATGGGATTCCCAGTGGTTGGGAATGGGTTAAATAGTTAAAACGGAACCTACATATCCTCCTTGGGTAGGATATGTACCGCCATCCTCCATGGGTAGGATGCCAATATTAATCCTGCGTATTCTCCTTGGGTAGAATACGTACGTTTCGTCCTCCTTGGGTAGGACAACAACCTTAAACTTACTAGACAAAACTCTATCATTAAGTCCCTCATTTTATATCGACTTAATCGCCGAGGCCGATGGCGAGCGGGTCATTAGTTAATAGCGCTATTAGGTTCGACAAACCTCACACCGTGCCGTTCAGACGGGCGTGTACTAATGGATCATGGCAAACTATCAATGATGACGTAGGGCACAACTATTATTCGTCAGTTGTCGATATGGTAACGGTCTAGTGGTTCACATGGGGAAGCCCCCACTGATTATGGATATGGTTTGGGGAAAAACAAGGATACTGGTTAACTCGTGGTTTACGAAACAACTTATGGTTTTCAAAACAAACTGGTAAAACTAAACAACCAACTGTGAACTCGTTCAACTTTGTTGTTGACTCGTTGTTACATGCCTTGCAGGCCTTTAGGTGCATATTGTTGGAACTTGCTGTCTGGGATGCTGGAGTGGTCATGGGTCGAGATACATGGAATCTCAATACAAGCTCAATGGTTTATGTACTCTTGGTTTACTAAACACTTAATAAATGATTTATGCTTTCGCTGTATACACTGAATGATATGTAACGTTTGTAACGCTTTATGTTAATAAATGAAAGTTTTATTTAATTATAATTATGAGTTCAATGTGATTGGTGGCTTGGATCCTGGTATGTCACACGCCTCGCGGGGGGTTTCCGCACGTGGTATTTTGGGGGTGTGACAAGCAGATCAGCAGAACTTTCAGCATATTATAGTTCAGGTCCCTGCACTTGTTTAAGCCCATTTTAAGCACTTTTAACACCCGTTAAGCCATTTTCAAGGCTCTACAAGGTGGTCAATGTGACAACCCGCACTAAACCAGGTATCCGTACAACTTAATTAATGATTAATTATTACTTGATTACTGTGCTTGATTGAACTAGCTGATGAACTGCTACCTGCATACTGATACATGCACTCACTTGCATCATACTTTATTTGCTGTCACTACATTATTTACATGTGGAACCCTAGTGACAAACATGATGCACAAAAAGCACAGTAGCACTAAACGGATACACAGTGAACATGCTGATATAACCAGCATCAGGCAAATACTGCCTCTAAGGCCTGTTAAGAGCCTCATATATTTTGACTACACTGGTAGTGAGTGTAGGGATATAAGGGTTGTGTTACCGCGTCTCTAGGGATAAGATACACTGATTCGGATGTGCCAAGAACGTACTTTAAGTACCAAACACAGCACTTTAATAATTTAACCAGCTTCTAGCTGACTAGTAAAGTGCCAGAAAATGAGAAAATATTACTAGACACTTTCTAAAGTGTCGGGAAAACAAATGGTGTCACTAAAATGTAATAACGACACTTTAAAGTCTTTTGTAACACTTTAACGGATTACTATCCAACCGAACAACCGGACTTTACCCGGGACATGAAAATATTAGTATTTTCACTTTTATTTTTTTTGCTGAGCCAGTTAGGGTCCCTGATTACCCTAACACCCGTCATAACACGTTGCACGTAACTAACGGAGTTTAACACTTAACCTAACTTATTTAACATAACTAAACTCCTAACTATCTAATTAAAATCGGACCAAGGACCCCCCCCCCCCAAACCGAGCGGTTACCTAGGGGGCACCAATTTGTACTTGTGATCTTGCCAAATCTCAAATGCCTAGTATCTTCACTACACAATGACCAATGGGTAATGCACCTTGAACTTGCCTATATATAACACTTGATTACTAGAGATCATTATCACTTAACATCACAAACAAATCACTTCTCTCTTGCTCTCTCCCACTCTCGGCCGAACATCACCCTCACCACCATCACAATTTTCGGTTCTTGTCTCATCATTCCAAGATCATACATACGTCAAAGGTCGCATATAAGGAGCTTTGGTGCACTCGGATCACGAAGGACCTCCACCGTTAGCTTTTATCCACCTCGTTTTCGTCGAGATTCTTCCCTAGCCCCGAGCTAGAGGTATATCACGTAAAACTCATATTTAAGCTTGTTTAAAGTGGTTAAAAGGAATTTTATCGGTGAAATATCGTTAACATGCGTTTTGGAACTTTAAAGTCTACTAAAATCACAAAAATGGAGGTTAATAGCATATAACTTGTGTAAAAGTCGTAGGACTTGGAATTTGTGTTTATCTAGACCCGATCTATGATGTGGTAGCTCGGATCTCCGTTTAACCCGACTTTGTAAGATCACGTATCTTCACATAAGCTTGTTTTTGGTTACCACAAGGGTTAAAAGGCGAAACTCTACCACACAAGATACATGAACTTGTGAGAAAATATTTTACTTGTGTAAAAGTGATTTAACCGGTAAAATGATGTTTAAAACTAGCGGATCTACGTATCCGCAAGTGGTATTTTTGAAAGACCACACTTTAAAGAAATCATGTTTTTCTAAAGATGGATCTTACACTAATAAATATGATTTTATAAACCACAAGTGTGTAGACACTTGTGAAATGAAAAGATCCGACAAATAACTATTTTTGGGAAAAATGACTAGAAGTTGTAAAGACGGATTTCGTTAGTCACAAGGTTTTTACAAGATTAAAGCTACTTTACATAAAGATCTAAATATGTAAAGTGGATTTACATTATAGATGCGGAAAAACTACAAGTTCATGCGATTATGCAAATTTACATACTTGTCGACTAGTTTGATGTGTCGGAAATTGTTTGATTGAATAAAGAAGTTGTTGATTGATTTGTTTAAAAGAAAATGATACGCTTGAAAGCGTGGCCACCTCCAGTTACAGAGGAAATTCTGGCGAAATTTTCCTAAAAACCTAACACTTAAACTTTTTACACAACAAGTGTTAGAACTATTTTGAACATACTTTCGAAACATAAATTTCGCCAACACTATATTTTACTAAATATTCGGAGGTGGGATTTTCACAAAGAATAACGTGATAAGTATATTTGTCACAACACTGTTTATGATTATTTTGTGAAAATACATAAATATTATTTTAGAGCAAAAATAATATTTACAAGCGTTAATGATTCCAAAACTTTGCGAACGCTTACACAAACATATAAGTTACACCGGTAATTACATTACCACACGATTGATAAAACGTAACTTACGCACATGTATTGTATCCCCCATCCTTGGGAAGAAGTATAACTACCAAGTGTATACGGAACATAAACACGAAATAGTTGTCTAACTATTTCCCAAAGACATAAACTATAAAGCTAAGGCACGGCCGTCCGTCTAATAGAATTAGCACTTGTAGGTCGTTGCACAGCTTACTGTATTGGAGACACTTGGTAGAGACGCGCATTCACTGTGAGTTCATGTCCCCCTTTTCTCTAACTGTTTTCAGTTTACTTAACTGCGGGGGTGAAATACATGTTACTTTGTTTACAAGTACCTTATACACGGTATGAATTACGTAAGGAGGTTTAGATCATGTGAATGGGTAGTTAGAACACCGAGGGACTCGAGCGGTAGATCTATTTGGGTGTAGCGAGCCCAGCTCTAGGCCAAACGGACCTCTCTGAGGCTAACCAAAACGGACCTGGAGTGACTTGGTTGCCCAACGCAAAAATCAGCTAGGGTTGTGTCTTCCTACTTGCATTTCACGACATGCTAATGGCCTTGCAAACCATTGGTGATCACAAGTCCTCTTACACTGCTACATACCAGGAAACTTTTATACTTACAAGTGTTTTACTTACCCACTTGCACATGAACTCGCTCAACATTATTGTTGATTTTTCAACTCACATGTATTTCAGGAAATTAAACGGATCTGGCACGGTATGGAACGTTTTCCGCTGCACTTGTCATGGAGTCATCAGGGTTTAGGGGATGTGTCTCTTTCCTGGACAAGACACAGTCCTTAAACCACGTTTATGTTATGTTATAAGTTGTAATGTTGTTAAACAAGGTTATGGTTGCATGTTAAAAAAAAAACAATGGTACTGTATTTTGCTTTCAAAACTTAATGGATGACTTGCATGGTTTTTAAATTCATATAGCTTGTTACGATTAAGCTATGGTATTAAGAAGTCACACCAAAACTAACCACGCTTCCGCAAAGCCAGGGTGTGACAGCTTGGTATCAGAGCTCTGATCATAGCGAACTAGGATTCTGTCTCGAGTCTAGACTATGATCACTAGGGCTCTCACGAAAACATTTTTCTGCATACCACTTAAGTCCAGATCCACACTTTTTACAAACAAATGTTGAGCACATTTTATTAATTATAAGTTCAGCTTGGAGGGCTGAGGATCGATCTGGAGGATCGAGATGGTCAAGGTAGTTGAGCACGTTGGTTTGTTATAGGATCGATCTGGAGGATCGAGGCTTGGTCTAGGTGACCAAGATAGTGGGCTAGCAAGGCTAGGAAGAAAAGGTTCAGCCTGGAGGGCTAAGGATCGATCTGGAGGATCGAGGTTTGGTTTAAGTAAAGGATAGAGCAGTCTGGTAGACTGGATGGTATTGGCTAGTAAGACTAGGAGGATTATGTGATGCCTTACTTGATGACTTATGTGATTACTTGATTTATGATTGACTATTTGTGCATGTTTGTGTATATGTTACAGACACATGGATTCTGCAGACACTGGTGGTTCAGGCACCACAGGCCCGAGGCCTATCGTTTCAGACGACATTGAGTCATCGGAGCACGAGGTTTATACGTCAGACTTCACCAGCACGGATGACGATGACTTTCAGCCATTCGCCTTACCCGACGGCGTTGATGAGCTCCCAGTTGATCTTCCAGCAGGGGATCTACCCTTGGCACTGATCCCTGCTCCCATACCGCTGGCTGCGTACCCAGCTTATGATTTACCCATCGACGACGAGGAGGACGACGTCGATATGTTTGAGGAGGAGCCTTTGGAGGATGCTCAGGGCGAGGCCCTACCTGCTGTTGCTCCCTTACTGATCGCAGATGCTCCGGCTGCGGAGTCACCTGCTCATTCCCCAGTCGCGGACTCCTTTGAGTCTGTGGCTTCTGTACCCACACATGCTCATAGTGCGCAGCACTTCTCCCATGGGTCCGATTCTGACCAGGCTTTTTCTGTTGCTTCCATACCTGGACTTGTTTTTGACCATGACGACGAGGAGGATTCAGATCCTATGTTCCCACCAGGATTTGATCCTGACCGTGATTTAGAGTATGTCCCGATGGACGAGTTGATGGAGGATCCAGCAGATCCTATTGACCTTTTTGATCCGATTGATCCCGATGTTGATTTTGACATGGCGTTTGATGATTTTGAGCCTGCCATTGCACCTGAGCAGGCAGCTGCCCTTGACCCTTTACCAGAGCATGACCCTGTGCATGCTGATGTACCTTTTGAGCCCATTGCTGATGATCACCACATAGATGTTCCTGTTGATCCCATTGGTCCTTTACCCATTGTTGCTGTACCAGTTGACCCCCCTTTCGAGCACTTGGCACCCGACCACCCTGTTGTTGCTCCCATATTTGATCCCGTTCCCATAGAGCCCGGACATGCACCGTTCGCGGCTCATATGGATCCACCGGACGAGTCTGCCCAGCATGGCTGGATATCGGCAGACGAGGACGTTCCCCCATTCCCTCCACAGATTCCTGTTGCACCACATACTGATTTTTCGTTTCAGGTTCCTATGTTTATACCTCCAGCAGGGCCTGGAGAGGGCTCTTCAGCACACCCTGATGGGCATGTACCGATGCCCATGCCTTTCATGCCTCAGATTCCTTTTGTCCCACCCACTACTGTTCCTTTTCGTGTGGCACCCTTTGACCCCACACAGGAGCCACTGCTTTGGGCACCGTTTTCCCCTATGCCACCCACTGATCCATACCACAGGTTCCATGTGGGCCACACCATTGAGGATGTATTGATGTCATTTGTATACCAGCATGAGTCGCATGAGCAGCGACTACAGGAGTTGGAGAGAGCCCATCTGCAGCCATGTCAGTGCCATGGCCGGGTACCCTCTCCGTTGCAGCCATCACGACCATTACCCCCTGACTATGCTGCTCGTCTTACTACTTTGGAGCAGCATATTGCCTTCATTATTCGTACACAGCAGGCGATGGAGGCGGACTGGTTACAGTTGCGCCGTTTGTTTTATACCCATTTTCCTCCTCCACCACCATCTACTTAGAGCTCATCGGTGCCACTTGGGTAGGCGAGGTGATAAGGCGGCGATTGCTTTTTGACTGCACAGCATTTTGGGGAGACTACGTTATGATTTGACTTTTGTTATGTACTTGATGTTGTATTGATACTGATGTAGCTTTTGACAGGGGTGATGTAGCCCCTAGTGATTGATGATTGTATGTATACACTTACGATGTGGTCTCATTTATATGGCAATCGCAGTGTTCTCACCATATTTTGATTTGCTTGACTACTTGTTTATATTGACATTGGATGTGTGTGATTGATATTTGTGATGTGTGATAACATGAGACGATATGTGATTATACTATTACTACCGTTATATGCGTACACTATATTACGAACTAATTTACGTATTATAACAACGGAGCCTTATTATGGCCTAACTAACTTAAACCATCTTTTAGAAGATGCCGCCAAAACGCCCAACACCAATGCCTACTAACGAGGCAGAGCTACAGCAAGTCATTGCAGCTGCCATAGCACAGTACGCAGCATCTCAGCCTGGAGGAAGCGGAAGTGTTAACCAAGGCAATAACAATCCACCTCACGGTAATACCACGCCATTCGAACCTACCATGAACTAGTTGGAGATTTTAGCGATGATGCTAATGCCAAACACATGTTTTAACATACGTGCAGGATGCACCTACAAGCAGTTCTTAGACTGCAAACCAGTTAACTTCAATGGCACAGGAGGTGCAGTTGCCTTTACCCGCTGGGCTGAGAAAACCGATTCTGTCTTACGCATGAGCAAGTGTGCAGAGAATCAGCAAGTCACATACATTTCAGGGCTGTTTCTAGATGGAGCCCTGTCCTGGTGGAACCTACAAGTACAAACTCTAGGCGAAGCTGCCGCCTACGCCCTGACTTGGGCCGAATTGAAAGAACTGATGCGCAAAAAGTACTGTTCACGCGCAGAAATTCAAAGGTTGGAGACTGAATTTTGGCACTTAAAGATGGACGGTCCAAAGATTGCGGAATATGTCCAGAGGTTTCACGACTTATCTCAAGTGGTTCCTTACATGGTTACGCCTGAATACAAGCGAATCGAGCGCTTCATTTGGGGTTTGGCTCCCCAAATCATAAGTATGGTAACCTCCTCCAAACCAGCAACTATCACTGAAGCCATCGATTTAAGCGTGGCTCTCACCGAGGAGGCGATTCGTCTAAACAAATTTGGTGATGTTAAGGCAAAGGAGAATGAGACTCATGTTGAGTCGTCAGGAAGTAACAAGAGAAAGTTTTCGAACTTCAAACAAGGTGTTAGCAGTGATGGTAAGAGAGGAGCACCAAGCACGCCAGCTCAGGGTGCAGCTGGCAGTGGAAGGAGAGGAAGAGGATATATGGGCACTCTGCCTAAGTGTAGTGCCTGCCAGCGTCACCATTCGGGTCAATGTAGGCTAAAAGTATGCGAAGTATGTGGGAAACGTGGTCATTTGAAGGACACCTGTTGGGTTGGTACTGGCCGGGGAGGCCAGGGAGGATATGGAAATAGAAATGATAACCGTGGTGGAAACGGAAACCGCCCGCAAGGAAATTTTGGAGGTAACAGAAATCAGGGCAACAACGCTAACCAAGCGGGCGCAGTAAATCGTAATCAGGGAAATGATCAAGCTGGTGGTAATGGACAGAGGCTCGGATGCTATAACTGCGGGGAAATCGGGCATTTTAAGAAGAATTGCCCAACATTGAATCAAGCCCGTGGTAGAGTGTTCCAACTCGAAGCTAGGGAGGCACGCCAAGATCCAAATGTTGTTACTGGTACGTTCCCTATCAATCAACGCTATGCATCCGTTTTATTTGATACTGGTGCCGATTATAGCTTCGTATCATTAGAATTTAAGAATATGCTTGGGTTAGCTGCAAATAAATTAGACATTCCCTACTCGATTGAATTAGCTAATGGAAAGTTAGTTGGAGCCGACGAAGTAATCAGAGGTTGCGTGATAGAACTGGGAGAACGCGAGTTTACTTTGGATCTACTACCAGTCGAATTGGGAAGTTTCGACGTGGTGGTAGGAATGGATTGGTTATCCGGAAACAAGGCTGAGATAGTATGTCACGAGAAAGTTGTTCGTATCCCAACTGATGATGGTGAGACAATTGTGGTTCACGGAGAGAAGCGTGACACGCCGCTAAGATTTATCAGCTGCTTGAAAGCAAGGAAGTGTTTACAAAAAGGATGTGTTGCTTTCCTGGCACACATCGTGGATAGGAAGGCTGCCGAACCAAGGATCGAAGACATCCCTGTCGTAAGGGAATATCCGGAAGTCTTCCCAGAAGACTTACCCGGACTGCCACCTCAGAGGCAAGTGGAGTTTCACATCGACTTAGTTCCAGGTGCAGCGCCTGTGGCTAAGGCACCTTACAGACTTGCTCCGTCTGAGATGCAGGAATTGTCGACACAACTTCAAGAGTTGTTAGACAAAGGTTTTATCCGACCAAGCTTCTCGCCTTGGGGAGCTCCGGTCTTGTTTGTCAAGAAGAAGGACGGAAGTTTCCGCATGTGTATTGACTACAGAGAATTGAACAAGCTAACGATCAAGAACAGGTATCCACTGCCAAGAATTGATGATCTGTTCGACCAACTTCAAGGTTCAAGCTATTACTCTAAGATCGATCTTCGATCTGGATACCATCAACTAAGGATACAGGAGGAAAGTATCCCGAAAACAGCCTTTCGAACTCGTTATGGACACTACGAGTTCCTCGTTATGCCATTTGGTTTGACAAACGCACCTGCGGTATTCATGGATCTAATGAATAGAGTTTGCAAGCCATACTTAGACAAGTTCGTGATTGTATTCATCGACGACATTCTGATTTACTCAAAGACGAAGGCTGAACACGAACAACATCTTAGAACCATACTAGAGCTGCTAAAGAAGGAACAGCTGTACGCCAAATTCTCCAAGTGCGAGTTTTGGCTACGCGAAGTCCAGTTTCTTGGACATGTGGTTAATGGGGATGGAATTCATGTTGATCCCACAAAGATCGAGGCAATCAAGAACTGGGAAACGCCTACAATGCCAACCGAGATTCGACAATTCTTGGGTTTGGCTGGCTACTATAGAAGGTTCATCGAGGATTTCTCGAAACTCGCTCAGCCATTGACGCTCCTGACACAGAAGGATAAGACGTTTGATTGGGGAATCAAACAGGATGAAGCATTTCAGATATTGAAAGATAAGCTCTGCAACGCGCCAATCTTAGCTCTACCGGAAGGTACCGACGATTTTGTGGTATACTGCGACGCATCGCGTCAGGGATTGGGTTGTGTGTTGATGCAACGCCAAAAGGTCATTGCTTACGCATCACGCCAACTGAAAGTGCACGAAAAGAACTATACCACCCACGATTTAGAGCTTGGCGCAGTGGTTTTTGCACTAAAGATCTGGAGACACTACCTGTATGGTACGAAGTGCACAATCTTCACAGATCACAAAAGCCTACAGCATATATTCAACCAGAAGGAGTTGAATATGAGGCAAAGACGATGGGTTGAATTGTTAAACGATTACGACTGCGAGATAAAGTATCACCCAGGGAAGGCGAATGTAGTCGCCGATGCCCTAAGTCGTAAAGAAAGAATCAAGCCCATAAGGGTTAGGGCTTTGGAAATGATCATTCGAACCGATCTCTCCTTGCGCATTCGCGCTGCACAAAAGGAAGCTCTCAAGGAGGGAAACCTTGAGGAAGAATATCTCCGTGGAATGGAGAAGCTTTTGGTACCAAACGAGGAAGGAACGTTATGTTTTGAGAAAAGGATTTGGGTTCCTCTGTTTGGTGGATTAAGGGAAGTTATTTTCGACGAAGCGCACAAGTCACGGTACTCTATCCACCCTGGATCGGATAAGATGTACCAAGATCTCAAAAATTACTATTGGTGGCCTAGGATGAAAGGCGACGTTGCTGTTTACGTGAGCAAATGTTTAACGTGCGCTAAAGTCAAGGCAGAATACCAGAAGCCTTCGGGACTTCTGCAACAACCTGAGATTCCCAAGTGGAAATGGGAACAAATCTCAATGGATTTTGTTACGAAACTGCCAAGAACGCCAAGAGGCCATGATATGATTTGGGTGATTGTTGACCGCCTAACAAAGTCCGCACACTTTCTGCCAATCAAGGAGAAAGACAGTACTAGTAAACTTGCAGAAATTTACATGAGAGAGATCGTAGCACGTCATGGAGTACCTCTCTCGATCATCTCTGATAGAGACGGAAGATTTGTGTCAAGAATATGGCAATCTTTCCAAGAATCTTTTGGCTCACAATTGAATCTGAGCACTGCATTCCATCCGCAAACTGATGGCCAGAGCGAGCGAACAATACAAACGTTGGAAGACATGCTGAGGGCATGTGTTATGGATTTAGGCGGTAGCTGGGATAAACACTTACCTTTGGTCGAATTTTCATACAACAACAGCTACCACACCAGCATTGGTGTCGCGCCATTTGAGGCCCTATACGGACGCAAGTGCCGATCACCACTATGTTGGTCTGACGCGGGTGATAGGCAGCTTGCTGGTCCCGAAATCGTCCAAGAGACGACAGACAAAATTGCGCAAATACTTAAACGCATAGAAGCCGCTCGCCACAGACAAAAGGCCTACGCGGATCCAAACCGGAAGCATGTGGACTTCCAAGTCGGAGAGATGGTATTATTGAAAGTTTCACCCTGGAAAGGGGTAGCACGCTTCGGAAAGCGTGGGAAGTTAAATCCACGCTACATTGGTCCTTTCAGAATTCTGGAAAGAATTGGGACAGTAGCATACAAGTTGGACCTACCCGCTGAACTAAATGGTGTTCACGATACATTTCATGTATCCAATTTAAAGAAAAGTCCAACTCAAATTGACGTTGCCATTCCTATCGACGAGATTCACATTGACGACACGCTCCACTTCGTTGAAGAACCTGTCGAGGTCACGGATTGGAAAGTTAACAAGACCCGCCGGAGCAGTGTCAAACTCGTCAAAGTACGTTGGAATGCCAGACATGGTCCTGAATTTACCTGGGAACGTGAGGACCGGATGAAAGAGAAATACCCCCACTTATTTCCCAAGAACCCTGCTTCTGCAAGCAGAACTTAAATTTCGGGACGAAATTTATTTAACGGGGGGAGAATGTGACAACCCGCACTAAACCAGGTATCCGTACAACTTAATTAATGATTAATTATTACTTGATTACTGTGCTTGATTGAACTAGCTGATGAACTGCTACCTGCATACTGATACATGCACTCACTTGCATCATACTTTATTTGCTGTCACTACATTATTTACATGTGGAACCCTAGTGACAAACATGATGCACAAAAAGCACAGTAGCACTAAACGGATACACAGTGAACATGCTGATATAACCAGCATCAGGAAAATACTGCCTCTAAGGCCTGTTAAGAGCCTCATATATTTTGACTACACTGGTAGTGAGTGTAGGGATATAAGGGTTGTGTTACCGCGTCTCTAGGGATAAGATACACTGATTCGGATGTGCCAAGAACGTACTTTAAGTACCAAACACAGCACTTTAATAATTTAACCAGCTTCTAGCTGACTAGTAAAGTGCCAGAAAATGAGAAAATATTACTAGACACTTTCTAAAGTGTCGGGAAAACAAATGGTGTCACTAAAATGTAATAACGACACTTTAAAGTCTTTTGTAACACTTTAACGGATTACTATCCAACCGAACAACCGGACTTTACCCGGGACATGAAAATATTAGTATTTTCACTTTTATTTTTTTTGCTGAGCCAGTTAGGGTCCCTGATTACCCTAACACCCGTCATAACACGTTGCACGTAACTAACGGAGTTTAACACTTAACCTAACTTATTTAACATAACTAAACTCCTAACTATCTAATTAAAATCGGACCAAGGACCCCCCCCCCAAACCGAGCAGTTACCTAGGGGGCACCAATTTGTACTTGTGATCTTGCCAAATCTCAAATGCCTAGTATCTTCACTACACAATGACCAATGGGTAATGCACCTTGAACTTGCCTATATATAACACTTGATTACTAGAGATCATTATCACTTAACATCACAAACAAATCACTTCTCTCTTGCTCTCTCCCACTCTCGGCCGAACATCACCCTCACCACCATCACAATTTTCGGTTCTTGTCTCATCATTCCAAGATCATACATACGTCAAAGGTCGCATATAAGGAGCTTTGGTGCACTCGGATCACGAAGGACCTCCACCGTTAGCTTTTATCCACCTCGTTTTCGTCGAGATTCTTCCCTAGCCCCGAGCTAGAGGTATATCACGTAAAACTCATATTTAAGCTTGTTTAAAGTGGTTAAAAGGAATTTTATCGGTGAAATATCGTTAACATGCGTTTTGGAACTTTAAAGTCTACTAAAATCACAAAAATGGAGGTTAATAGCATATAACTTGTGTAAAAGTCGTAGGACTTGGAATTTGTGTTTATCTAGACCCGATCTATGATGTGGTAGCTCGGATCTCCGTTTAACCCGACTTTGTAAGATCACGTATCTTCACATAAGCTTGTTTTTGGTTACCACAAGGGTTAAAAGGCGAAACTCTACCACACAAGATACATGAACTTGTGAGAAAATATTTTACTTGTGTAAAAGTGATTTAACCGGTAAAATGATGTTTAAAACTAGCGGATCTACGTATCCGCAAGTGGTATTTTTGAAAGACCACACTTTAAAGAAATCATGTTTTTCTAAAGATGGATCTTACACTAATAAATATGATTTTATAAACCACAAGTGTGTAGACACTTGTGAAATGAAAAGATCCGACAAATAACTATTTTTGGGAAAAATGACTAGAAGTTGTAAAGACGGATTTCGTTAGTCACAAGGTTTTTACAAGATTAAAGCTACTTTACATAAAGATCTAAATATGTAAAGTGGATTTACATTATAGATGCGGAAAAACTACAAGTTCATGCGATTATGCAAATTTACATACTTGTCGACTAGTTTGATGTGTCGGAAATTGTTTGATTGAATAAAGAAGTTGTTGATTGATTTGTTTAAAAGAAAATGATACGCTTGAAAGCGTGGCCACCTCCAGTTACAGAGGAAACTCTGGCGAAATTTTCCTAAAAACCTAACACTTAAACTTTTTACACAACAAGTGTTAGAACTATTTTGAACATACTTTCGAAACATAAATTTCGCCAACACTATATTTTACTAAATATTCGGAGGTGGGATTTTCACAAAGAATAACGTGATAAGTATATTTGTCACAACACTGTTTATGATTATTTTGTGAAAATACATAAATATTATTTTAGAGCAAAAATAATATTTACAAGCGTTAATGATTCCAAAACTTTGCGAACGCTTACACAAACATATAAGTTACACCGGTAATTACATTACCACACGATTGATAAAACGTAACTTACGCACATGTATTGTATCCCCCATCCTTGGGAAGAAGTATAACTACCAAGTGTATACGGAACATAAACACGAAATAGTTGTCTAACTATTTCCCAAAGACATAAACTATAAAGCTAAGGCACGGCCGTCCGTCTAATAGAATTAGCACTTGTAGGTCGTTGCACAGCTTACTGTATTGGAGACACTTGGTAGAGACGCGCATTCACTGTGAGTTCATGTCCCCCTTTTCTCTAACTGTTTTCAGTTTACTTAACTGCGGGGGTGAAATACATGTTACTTTGTTTACAAGTACCTTATACACGGTATGAATTACGTAAGGAGGTTTAGATCATGTGAATGGGTAGTTAGAACACCGAGGGACTCGAGCGGTAGATCTATTTGGGTGTAGCGAGCCCAGCTCTAGGCCAAACGGACCTCTCTGAGGCTAACCAAAACGGACCTGGAGTGACTTGGTTGCCCAACGCAAAAATCAGCTAGGGTTTTGTCTTCCTACTTGCATTTCACGACATGCTAATGGCCTTGCAAACCATTGGTGATCACAAGTCCTCTTACACTGCTACATACCAGGAAACTTTTATACTTACAAGTGTTTTACTTACCCACTTGCACATGAACTCGCTCAACATTATTGTTGATTTTTCAACTCACATGTATTTCAGGAAATTAAACGGATCTGGCACGGTATGGAACGTTTTCCGCTGCACTTGTCATGGAGTCATCAGGGTTTAGGGGATGTGTCTCTTTCCTGGACAAGACACAGTCCTTAAACCACGTTTATGTTATGTTATAAGTTGTAATGTTGTTAAACAAGGTTATGGTTGCATGTTAAAAAAAACAATGGTACTGTATTTTGCTTTCAAAACTTAATGGATGACTTGCATGGTTTTTAAATTCATATAGCTTGTTACGATTAAGCTATGGTATTAAGAAGTCACACCAAAACTAACCACGCTTCCGCAAAGCCAGGGTGTGACAGTCAAAGTATAGAGGACTCAAAATATGCTCGGAAAACTCTAGGATGTAGGTTCGTTTGGTCGTACGGTCGTGTTATTCGTCTAATTACGACGAAATTCGAACGGACGCGAAAACGATCCAAATTAAGCGACGAATGGTATTTTTGCATGCCGATCACTAAAATAAAAATATTTTAGTGTGTACAAAAATTTTGGATGTCCAGATGCGGTCAGAACGTAAGATATGCGCGAAAATGCAAACTTACGCCGTTTTTGGCACTTTTAGTCCCTGTAAGATCAAATAAGCATATTTTCGCACACCGAATCACTCAAAGCTTATTTATAAGCTATTTTTAGGTTATATATGGTATGTTTAGCCTATGATCAAGTTTTGGACTGTACGTTGTCTTACGAAATGACAGACTTTTGCAGTTTGACGCAAGTAGTCCCTGTGAGCGAATAAACTTGATTTTGCCATACCAAACCCTTTAAAACTTATTTCTAAGTTATGTAAAGGTTATTTAAGGTATGTTAAGCTTATGTTGCTATTTCGGAGTGTTTGTCGCGTTAAACTGATTATGTTTACGCATCAGTTTGCGTATAACTTTCCAGAAGCGATATAGAGTTTAAAATCGATCAAAAGTCAAAACATGCAAAATGTCAAACTTAAATACAAACATTGGGATCAAAACACATTGTTTTATTAATATTGTATTGTTCAGAGTTTGTATAATGATTACACAAGCACAGATGTCACACCACCTCTCTCCCACATCACCCACACTCCACCACCACTACAACCCATATCCACCACCATCATCCATCATCCATCTTAGAGTGTGTGTAGTAGTCTCGGGATCCAAGATTGATAGTGAGAGTTATTGATAATCAAAGGCCATGTTTGCCTAAGTTTCTTACATCACTTGGTGAAGACAAGCATTTAGTGTAATACTTTTGTTTTTTAATTTTTCGCACTTTTTATTTAGTTTTGTATTAATGACTTTAATAACTAGTTTCTTATATTGAAGGTGAAACTTCCTTATCATTTATTCGTGGTGTCTTGGCGTTATTTTACTGTCTATATAAAATAAAAGATTTACACCATTCATATCTCTACGGTCTATGTAGAGATATGTTGGCTACCTGGTCGGGGGTTAAGGGAATGGTTTGGTAAGGTTCTTGCCTTGTTCAGTGTATAGATCCTGCAAGGACCTGGGTCAAGCTTACTAGGACCTCCTTCAATACCCACTGGTATTGGATGGCGGGGGTGCGAATGGCTTGATCCCCTCATATGTAAACTACTATTAATACATTAACCCGGCTACTTGGGATTGTATCCTTGCTGACTCAAACCACTTAGCCGAGGGTAACGTCACCTTCAAAAGAGGGGCCTACCACATTACGCATTAATAACTTAATTAATTATCTTTCAATAATCCAACCCTTTAGGATTGTATCCTTGCTGACTCAAACTACTAGGTTGAGGGTAACGTCACCTTCAAAAGAGGGGCCTACTACTATAACTAAGATAATCTCTTAAAAAGTGCAAAAGTGCGGAAATCATCAAAGGTTACACTAAAGGCGAGTCGGATCCAAGTGATTCATCTTATCTATCTGTTTTATTTTTATTTTTATTTTTATTTTTCAGCATTTTTAGTTTTTATTTTCATGTTTAAAACTTTTTCTAAACTTTTGATTTGATTAGACGTTGAGGCTAAACCGGTACTAAAAGCTCTTGTGTCCTTGGGCGACCTCGGTATCTTACCAACGCTATACTACGCTCACGATGGGTGCACTTGCCCATATGTGTGTTTAGTGTTAGTAAAATATCGTGTTTTATAAATTTAAAACTTGACTAAAGTGTTAAAAAGGGCTTAAAATATACATAAAAATTATATAACGCTACACACGCATCAAGTTTTTGGCGACGCTGCCGGGGACACAAAGATTTTAAGAAAGCTTAAAATCGACGGCCTAATCACTTTTTCAAAACCTTTTTAAAACGCGCGCACATTTTCTGCATTTTAGTTGGTTCTTGCATTTACAGTAGACTGAACACGGGGCTGTGCTGCATAGTTTTTTCAAAACTCCCAGATACAGAGTCTGAACACGGGGTCCTGCTCATTGAACACGCCCCCGTGCTGCACAAAACCAATCACTTTTATTAAAACGCCCAGATACAGAACCTGAACACGGGTCGTGCTCACTGAACACGAGGCCGTGTCCAGCCTTTGTTTCGTTTTCATTTTTGTTTTCTGGTCCCGAGACTCTGTTGTGCTCTGCTGAGTGATTCTTATGAATCAATACTCAGGAGATTACAACTACCACTATGAGGAGGATGATTATAGGGAAGATTATTGCACCATTTGTGGTAACCCTCATTCGGTACAATATTATGACCTCTTTGAACCATCCACTTCATACACCTACTATGAGGAGCCCAGGCACGAGTCATCCACTTCATACACACCCTATGAAGACCCAAGGTATGAACCTTCTCCCTCATACTCATATTTTGATGAACCAAGGTATGAGCCTTCATACTCATACTTTGAGGAACCAAGATACGAGCCTTCACCTTCATATGCTTACTATGAGGAACCATGGCGTGAACAACCCACCTCATATGAGTATTATGAAGAACAAAGTTACGGCCCTTATTCATCATATACTTACAATGAGGAACAATGGTGTGAACCATCTACCTCATATGAGTATTATGATGAACTAAGGATCGAACTTCCGACTTCAAGCTTTGAGGATACTTATTCAACTCAATTTGACGAACCACCAACTATTTCACCTGTAGCCGAAAAGATAATAGAACACCTTAAAACTATCGAGCGCTATATAAAAGAAGCCCGCGCAAGTGTGACAACCCGAGTTTTCAAGGTCTTTCCTCGACACGTTATTTGTTTCACAATTGTGTTTGCATAACTTGCTTGCTTTGTAATTGTACACGTTTGTTATATGCTTGAGATATTGTATTACTGTTTAATGAGTGATAAAAATTTGTTAACTGTTTGAGATTACAATCCCACAATTGACGAAACATGGTGAGCCACACACACACCACGACGAAATCTAGGGAGTTTCGCCACAACTATCACTCGACGAAACTAGGGTGTTTCGCCAAAATGGGCTTCAGCCCAAGTATAGCCCAAATAAATCGGCAGTTACGATATATATTACACACACCACAATTCACGAAACCCTAGACTCTCTTTCTCTCTTTGGCACCCAACGGCAACCATCATCTCTCTAGAAGTTCTTGTGTTTCATCTCGCAACCGGTTAGTCTCGATGGTCGATTCGATTTACGTGTTACTGTGTGTGTAGATAACTATCATTATAAGTGAGTTCGTTTGCTGAATGATTTAGCTATGATTAATGCTTGAATTGAAAATCATGTAATTAGGGTTTTGATGTTCTAGTGCAAATCGATTTGTTTAGAAACTGCATGATGATAACTCATGGAATTGTATTCATTCATGTTCACTAATTAGAGCCATGCTTCTGTTTGATATTGTACTTGTGTTGAATGGATCTGATCATCGAATAGATTAATGTTGCAATCTAGATCATATATGGTTACTTTATGATTTAGGGTTCATGCTAGATGTTAAGTGCTGTGATGTATTTGGAATGATGATAAGTAGCATTAATGTTTATTGTATTGGATGATAACTGTATGATTGATGATAATGGTGAAACGGTTGTTGATTATTAGGGTTTTCAGTGTGTATGCTTAACTGTTGCATTGACGACGGAAGTCCCTCCCCGACGAAACACTTTGGTCGTCGAAACATAGTAGAGTTTCATCATACTCTCAAGCCGACGAAACATGAGAGGTTTCGTCACACCTCCATTGTGACAACCCTCACAAATCTAGGTATCCGTACAATTAATTAATATTAATCAAGTGCTTAATGACTGTGCTGAATTACTTAACTGCTTTCTGATTACGGCATCATACTTACATGTGCATCACATATTACATAATGTCACATCTTTATCACATACAAACTTTATTGACATACATGATGCACAAAGTACAGTTAGCACAATTAACAGATAAAGCAGGAATATGCTGACGGGGTTCAGTACATAGACAGACAGTGTTTTGAGACCCAGTATGGGCCAGGGACAAGGTACTACACTAGTATGGTGTGTAGGGAAGTAAGGACCATAAAACCGCGGCCAGGGACAAGGTACATAGACAGACAGTGTTTTGAGACCCAGTATGGGCCAGGGACAAGGTACTACAAAGTACAGTTAGCACAATTAACGGATAAAGTGCCGGAAAGTGCCTAAAACCCATTTATAGTGCAGAATTCTGCATTTTTCAGCAAAATTCAGCTTTTTAACAAGCTAGTTACATGCAGAAAATTGACTAAATGGTCCTGAATGCTTTCCTAAGTGTCGGGGATTTTTCAGCAAAATTCAGCTTTTTAACACTAATCGGAATAGCTTGACACTTTAACGAACCGGTATCTAACCAAACAACCGGACATTACCCGGAACACCAAAATATTGCTAGAAACATTGTTTAATTATTTCTGAGCTAGTCATGATCACCGAACACCCTACTTAACCTCCAACTATTTACCTACTTACCATTCAAAATTTACAATTACCCCCCCCCCCCTCATCATTTACGGTCACTAGGACCCACCCCCATACCCCACTAGATTTTATTTCTATTTTACATTAGATACTTGCTTGATTTGGTGGACATGATATTGAGAGGATCATTATAAGTATGGCACTTGGTTATGCAAGATCATTTCATATCTCACACTTCACAAACTTCACTCCATCTCCCTCACTCTCTCCTCTCCCTCTCAGCCTAGGTAGTGCCGCCACCACCACCACCACCATATTCATCCATCATTCATCCAATTTCAAGCTCATTTCAAGTGTTAGAAGGTGATCAAAGGAGCTTGGTGCTTGTAGAACTTGAAGAACCTTCATTACTTGCTTTCATCCACCATCTTTGTCATCTTCAATCCATTGTGATCTTCTCTAGCCTTTGAGCTAGTTGCAAGCTTCTTGTTACTAGTTTTTACTTCTAATCTTGATTTGTTAAAAGATATGTTATGTTATAAATCACAAGAACCCTAAAAGACATAATCTTGAATCATGAACATGAAGCTTAAAAATGATGAAATCTTGTTGAAATAATGTTGATTAAAGCATGCATGACACTTGATTGTTATTTACTTGAGATTATGATGTTGATCATCATAAGGAGCTTGCTAGATTGTGATTAAACACATGATCTAGCAAGTGAGAGGATGATTATGTGACAACATAAGATGATCATCCTCTTGTATGAACATGAACTTGAAAATAAGATGATTTCTCGAAAAACAATAAATAAAGTGAGCTAGTAATCTTATGAAATCTAAGATTCATGAATGATTTTCCAAGAAAACCAAGTTCAAAATATGATTTTTAGTAGAACTTGATTCTTTTTTTGGGTAAAGGGTTACCCCGATGAATTTTATAAATGAACCAAAAAAGTACAAGGATGTGTCAAAGCGACACACCAACTAGACTTGGCATACCAAGACTAGGACACCAAACCACAAAACCAACCAACCAACCCAACCAACAGAAGTTAACAAACAAAGTAAGCAACCATGGCCGAAAACAAGTGATGTGTGTAAAATGCAACATATAAATTACATCAAATGAGGCACAAAACTAACCCTTTTTAAGTACTAATGTTGGAAAAAGAGTGTTTTTGTCTTCCTTTTGTATTTTCAGGATTAAATGAGCTCAAATTCACAAAAGAAGCAAAAAGACAGCTAAATCTAACATAAATAAAAGGAAAGGAACATAAGTGGACTGCCCGACCCCTCAACGGCATCTTCCCAAGCAAAATAGAGAAGGCAGAAGACTGAACACGCCCCATGCTCAGCCAGCACGGGGCCGTGCCCAAGAAGCAGCAGAAAAGACAAACCTATAGAAGCTTCTATTGCCCACCACGGGGCCGTGCCCAGTGAACACGGGGGCGTGGCGAAAGTACTGCAGGCGCATTAATTGTAATTGCGAATTACAATTAATGAGGAGAGAGAATGTCAGACAGGCACGGGGCCGTGCCCAGCGGACACGGGGCCGTGCCCAGCCCTCTGTTCAGCCTATAAATAGGAGTGCTTGGTTTCATTTCAACTCATCCCTTGGCACACCACCTCTCTCACACTTCATCCACCACCCACCACTATCACAACACCATCATCCACCACCATCATCCATTGTCCATCGTAGAGTGTGTGAGTCGTCTCGGGATCCAAGATTGATCGTAAGAGTTCTTGACAATCAAGGCCATGTTTGCCTAAGTCTCTTACATCACTTGGTGAAGACAAAGTGTCTAGTATAATACTTTTTATTTCTAATCTTTTGCACTTTTTATTTGGTTTTGTATTAATGACTTTAATAACTAGTTACTTATGTTGAAGGTGATCTTTCCTTATCGTTTGTCCGTGGTGTCTTGGCATTATTTTACTGTCTATATAAAATAAAGGATTTTCACCATTCATATCTCCACGGTCTATATGGAGGTATGTTGGCTACCTGGTCGGGGGTTAAGGGAACGGTTTGGTAAAGGTCTTGCCATTGTTCAGCGTTTAGAGGTCCTGCAATGGACCTGGGTCAAATTTAGTAGGACCTCCTTCAATACTTCATGGTATTGGATGGCGGGGGTCCAAACTCTTTGATCCCCTCATAAGTTAACTACTATTAATACTATAACCCGGCTATTTAGGACTGTATCCCTGCTGACTCAGACTACTTAGTCAAGGGTAACGTCACCGCCAAAAGCGGGGCCTACCATAATACTGCATTAATAACTTAATTCATTATCTTCCAATAATCCACCCTTTTAGGATTGTATCTTTGCTGACTCAAACTACTGGGGTGAGGGTAACGTCACCTTCAAAAGAGGGGCCTACTACAATAACTAAGATAATATCTTAATTATGTGCAAAAGTGCGGAAATAATCAAAGGTTATACTAGATACGAGTCGGAACCAAGTGATTCATCTTGTCTATCTGTTTTTCTTTTATTTTTATTTTCAGCATTTTAGTTAGTTTTTATTTTTCTTAGTTTAAAAACCTTTTTCTAAACTTTTTATTTTGATTAGACGTTGAGGATAAACCGGTACTAAAAGCTCTTGTGTCCTTGGACGACCTCGGTATCTTACCAACGCTATACTACGCTAACGATGGGTGCACTTGCCCATATGTGTGTTTAGTGTTAGTAAAATATCGTGTTTTATAAATTTAAAACTTGGCTAAAAATAAGTGTTAAAAAGGGCTTAAAATATACACCTAATATATACGACACTTCGCACGCATCAAGTTTTTGGCGCCGTTGCCGGGGACACAAGGATTTTAAGAAAGTTAGGAATCAACGGCCTAATCATCTTGTATTTTTCTTTTTTATTTTTTTAGGATTTTCTTAGTTTTCAGCTTCTGCAGAGCTCAGCACCGGCCGTGCCCGGTCAGACACGGGCCGTGCCCAGCATCATCACTGGCAGTTTTTATTTTCTGAGTTACAGAGAGCTGAGCACGGGGCCGTGTCGGTGCAACACGGGGTCGTGTCCAACTCCCAGTAACTGGGATACAGAAAACAATTACTGTACCTCTGACCACGGGCCGTGTTCACTGAGCACGGGGCCGTGGTGAACATTCTGACCAACGTTCTTTTCTGTTTTTGTTGCAGGACTTGGAACCCAGGCGCCACATTTGAACCTCCTACGTAGTGCATGAGCTCCAGTTCTAGTAGAGATATAAAAGAACCCCTAGAAGAACCCGAACGCTTTCTCAGAAAAAGACTTAAAGCTAAAAATCAAGAGAAAGCTTCGGGGGACCCACTTCCAATGGCGGATCAACGTACCCTCATGGATTACCTACGGCCCACCATAGGCAATCTCGGCGCCGCTATCAATGCACCGAATGTCGAAGCCAACAACTTCGAACTTCGGCCGCATTTGATACAAATGCTCCAAAACTCCGCAACCTTTCATGGGCTTGCGGACGAGGATCCCCATCTACATATTACTAATTTCTTGGAAATATGTGATACTTTTCGGATCAATGGGGCATCAAACGACGCCATTCACCTTAGGATGTTTCCATTTTCACTAAAAGACCGAGCTAAGGCTTGGCTTAACACCCTCCCAGTTGGATCGGTAAACACCTGGGATGAACTGGCCCAAAAGTTTCTATATAAATATTTCCCTCCTGCTAAAACGGCTAAACTAATGACTGAAATTAATACATATTCACAAGAGGATGGGGAATCCTTATATGAAACTTGGGAAAGGTTCAAGGAGCTTCTAAGAAAGTGTCCTCATCACGGTCTAGCGGTATGGCAACAAGTATCCACCTTCTACAATGGGTTGTTGCCACACACAAGACAAACACTTGATTCAAGCTCCGGGGGACTTTTAGGTAATCGTCGCCCAAATGAAATATATAACCAAATTGAGGAAATTGCTCAAACCAATTTTCAATGGCACACTCCCCGAGGTAATAAATCTATTGCCCCGGGCGCCCATAAGGTTGATGAAAGCACCTCTTTACAAGCCCAAATCGAGGCCCTCTCTTCAAAAATCAAAAAGCTAGAAATGACAAAAACGGCCTCGGTTATGGCTTGTGAAGGGTGTGGTGGGTCACATGAAAATTGGAGTTGTATGAAAGAGTTAGATGAACAAGCAGAAACGGTAAACTACATTGATAATAGACCTAGGCCGTCGGGTCCCCCAACGGGTACCTACAACCAAGGATGGCGTAACCACCCAGATCTTGGTTGGAGAGATCCCGGCAATAGTAGTAACCAACAAAACCAACGAACTAATTTTCAACAACCACAAAATTTCTCTCAACAACAAGGTGGAAGAGAAAGGCTTGAAGATACTGTATCTCGCCTCATCTCTGACACTGAAAAGAAAAACTCGGATCGATTTCAACAATTGGAATCGAATTTTAGAAATCAACAAGCTAGCATTCAAAACGTTGAAAAACAATTAAATCAACTAGCCCAAAATTTCTCCGAGAGACCACAAGGCGCGTTACCTAGTAATACCGAAACCAACCCGAAGGCACAAGTACATCTCATCACATTAAGAAATCGAACCGTGGGTCCCGAGGATGCTCCATTGCCGCCAAATGAAAGAAGCCATTCTAGCCAGCCTGTGACTCCTCCGCGCCAGAAAAGGCTTCTCTACCAACTCAAGAGCCCACCAAGACTCCTCCAATTCCGTACCCCGGTAGGTTAAATCGTCAGAAGACCGATGAGCAATTCGCTAAATTTGAAAATTTTCTAAAACAATTGCATGTTAATATTCCTTTTATCGAGGTCCTAACCCAAATGCCTAAATACACAAAGTTTATGAGGGATTTCCTCACAAACAAAAGGAAAATTGAATCATTGCAATTAGTTAACTTAGGCGAAGAATGCTCCGCCTTAGTGCTCAACAAACTTCCACAAAAGAAAATCGATCCCGGAAGCTTCACAATTCCTTGCTCGATTGGGGAATCTCCCGTTCGTAATGCATTAGCCGATCTTGGGGCTAGCATTAACCTCATGCCCACATCAATGTTCAAACGACTCGGCCTGGGAACAACAAGCCCTACAAAGATGAGCATACAACTCGCCGACAGATCCGTCAAATTTCCACAAGGTGTCGCTGAAAATTTGTTGGTAAAAGTTGACAACTTCGTTTTCCCAACCGACTTTGTCATCCTAGACATGGAAGAAGACACCGATGTCCCTCTCATCCTCGGGAGGCCATTTCTAGCCACCGCCCAAGCGGTGGTAGACATGAATGACGGAACGTTAACGTTGAAATTTGGGGATGAGGAGGTGAAGTTTGAATGTGGAAAAAGAATTGAGGACGAAGACCCGGTCAACTACATGCAAGTCATAGACTCAAGCTTGGATGATGCTCTCCGACGGTGTAATATGGGATGCAATACATCCCACTTGGGTGACATATGACCAACTTTGGGTCTAGCCAAGGACCCTTATAAACGTGGCGCACCACGGAGGCATTCCGCGGAACTATCCTTAGTTTAATTTAGATTAATTTTTATGTTTTCTAGTTAGTTTTAATTTTCAGGAATAAAACACACTCATGGTGATAAGGGATGAAAAGGGAACGAGAAAAATGACCTCATGCACAAGAACAAGGCAACCCGACAATTCTCTCCATTCCAGAAGGTTCAACACGGGCCGTGCCCAACCAACACGGCCCCGTGCTGAACCAACTGCAGAAAAACGCCTAGTTCAGGTAACTGGACACGGGCCGTGTTCACCCAACACGCCCCCGTGTCCAGGCTTCTGTTTCTCTTGATTTAAATTTGTTACTGGCACTTGAACACGGGGCCGTGCCCGGACAACACGGGGCCGTGTTCAGCGCCCAGTAACACAAAATTTTTGCTTTTCAACACCATTTTACACATCTAATCAACCTAAAAATTTATTTTTGGGACACATTGAGGACAATATTTAATTTAAGTGTGGGGGGAATGCTAAAACCTTGAAATTTTGCAAGTCCTAAATACAAGCCTTACACAAAACTCTATTGGAACCGCTAATCACCCCAATTTTTTTCAAAAATTTCATTTTTTTTACTTGTCTAAGTTTAATTCAGGAAATCCAAGTTCTCAAAAAGGTTATATTTTTACGAATTTACAACCGATAGCGTCGTGATAAAAAGAACCAACATAAGAAAATTATGAAAAGGCATGACAAGCTTAGTTTTTTTTTGGGTAAAGGGTTACCCCGGTGATTCTATATATTCACAAAACATAAACACAAGTAGTATGGAAAACCCATACTAGTTCTAACATGGGACATCCCCCCATGAAAGTAAACAAGAAAAACGAAACTCTAACTCACAATTCAACACCCACTAGACAATAATCTAGATAAAACAAGTTAAAACAAGTCAGAAAACACTAGCCACCATCGTCAAGCATCGAGTCTTCATGAATATCCCACATCTCTAGAAAGCGTCTCACTTTATCCGTACTCTTGTATTTAGCTCCCATAAGTTTATATCGAACAGTCTAAAGAATCAAAGAGATAATTACTTCTGGAGGTCTTGTCTGATTTTTAAACAGACGAGCATTCCGCTCCTGCCAAATGAAATACGCTGTAGCTGCCACTATAAGACGACGCATGACAAGCTTAGTTAAAATTTGATTATATATACTTGGTCACATAAAAACCCATTCCCACAAAAGTGAGTTTTGAGCCTTTATTGAGCATACAAATTTACATCTTTAGACTAAATGCTCATTTTTCGTTTCTTGTGTGAATAGCCGCTTGGTTCTTACAACTCTAGAACTTGCCATGACGATACATTCCCGGTCCTTATCAACTTAAACCCGAGTAAGTAAATGATGGAGGCATTAGGACTTACCCTTTTTATTTCTACACCATTATTTTTCTTTTTCTTTTACCACCTACCCAAAAAAAATCCCCCTAGTTAACCCCTTTGAGCCTAAACCTTTTCATTTCATCACCCAAACAAAAAACCCTTTTACCCACCAAAACCTGTTTCATTTTTTACCCTTTGTTTTAGTAACAAGTTCGGTTTTTCGTATGATCAAAAAAAAAAAAAAAATTGTGTTGATGATGAAGCAAAAAGAAAATAAACAAACAAGTTCATCAAAAATAACTTGGTTTGAATAAAAGCTTCATCAAAATAAAAAGTTACAAAAATAGAAAATCTTACGAAAACCGACACTTGTTACGCTTTTCGCCCTTTTTTCTACTAACCACTAACCCAACCACCTACCATTAACCCAAGCCTAACCCTTCACCCACAAAGTCCTCTTGATATTTACAAAGGTATAAAAGTTAAAAAGGAGGAGGATTGATTGCTTGGCAAGCATATGGTAGGAATAAGTTCCACGCCGCTCTCGAGTGATTCACTAAAAATACACCTTCGGCCGAGTGTGAGTGATTTCTCCCGTGAGGTATGTGAACTTGTATATAAATTGAATTTCAAAAAAAGGCATGTTATGCCCAAATAAGTAATTTCTCCTATGAAACGTTCTAAATAAATCATTACGAATATGTCACACCCCGAAATTTATCAGAGCTGGCGTGACTGGACTGGTATCGTCATTACACAGCGGAAGCAAATAAGCTAAGTCTTTCTAGGAATTGAACGCCCGCTAAGTACTCGAGTCTCCAATGGTTCTCCTATTCCAACCGTGCCTTGTCTTAGGACTGTAACCTGAGAAAGAAACATGCGAAAAATCAACATAAAGTTGAGCGAGTTCATAGTTTGTTTGTAAAAGATTTGAAATAAATCTTTTGAGTTGTGAAAGGTTTGAGATAAATCCTTTGAGTTGTGAAAGATTTGGAATAAATCTTTGGAATAACCGGTTTTTGAAGTAGTATTGAGAAAATGAATTTAAAAACCATTTTCTTGCAAAGTTATATGGAAACGTTGTGTTTGTAACACGTTATGTTCATAAAACCATGTTTTTGTAATGTTCGTAAAATCATCAATGCCCACCCTGATTTAGAAATACGAGTTTTGCGTTTGTTCTAAACTTTGTTTGTTTTTGCAAAATGTGCATGTCTTTCCACCCCGAAAACATTTATAAAAATGTAAAGCCGTAAAAAAGTGGGGTTATGAACTCACCTGAATATTCCTGTGCAAAGCTAGCTAATTTACGACTTCATGATGTCGTTCCCAAGAGTTGGCTTGCTAGCGTGCATTCTACAATATTCCTAACACGGAATATCTAATAAGTTTCTAAATAAACGCAGTATCTAAACTACGTGTCATCGAGCTCTACCGAATCGTTAATCGAACGATTCAACGGTAAATTGTTAACTTAATAAAAATGATTAAGTTAAACTTGTTAAGTTCCGAGAAGTCGTTTGTGTATATAGGAATATTCGTACGAAAGTAATATATAATAAACTTGTATTATATATAGCGTCTTGTATATATTTGCCAAAAATGTACGTATATGCCGTTTCGGCGCTTGAAATAAATATAAAAACTTATATTTATTTTATAAGATCACGAATCGTTTCATGTTTGAAGTAAATATACGAGCTATATCTATTCTTATAAAAGAATTGTCGTGTTGTTTTATATCTGAAATAAATATATAACACTATATTTATTTTAGTAAAAGAATCCGAATAGTTCGATGTTTGAAAATAACTATAAAAGTTATTATATTTACTTTATAAAATACTTCGCATTATTACCGTTTTCGTAGATTACAAAGTGTCGTTCAATTAAATATACTTTGCATTTGATTTTACAAAAACTATTCGAGTCCGTTAGTTTCGTTTCATAGAAAAATGCTTTTTGGATTTTTCTCGAAAAACGGGCAGAGTTTCCTCTGTTTTTGGACGCCCCCGACAACACGAGTTGTCGTTATATTTTCAAAATTTCAATCAATGCTCAAACAATAGAATCAATATTTATATAAGTCTTGTCGAATGAACTAATAGTTAATCGTTTCGAGCTCGTTTCACGTGATAATAACGATAAAAATAACGAAATAAAACGCGCCGTTAATCTTTACCATCTTTGTGTCGAAACGTTGACTGAGTCAACTGAGTTGACTCGTTTTGAATGTGCCGACCGAGTTGACTCGCTGAGTTGACTGGGTTGACTCAGTTTGACTGAGTCGATCCGATCCGCTTCCTAAGTTGCTTCGAACCGTCCGACCCGAACCGCCTGACCCGAACCTTCTGAGTTGACTGAGTTGACTCGGCTTGACCGAGTCAACTGAACCGTACCATAATCTGACCCGAACTGACTCGACCACCGCTGGTCCGAAGCTCGAGACTCGACCCGTTGACCGTCTGATTTGACCTGAGTGACTGAGTTGACTCGGTTTGACCCGAGTCAACCCGCTGGACCGCTGATGACTTCTGTTGACCGAACCCGAAACCGAACCCGAGCCAAATCAAAATGGAACCTTGAAACATAACAACTTAAATTACTTGAAACATAACAGCAAGTCCTCCTCATCGTTAACCTTCATCAGAAAGTAAAAGAATCGAGAATACAAGAACAGGGGCGTGTGTTTACCGGAAACATGTCGGACAGAAATAATGACCGTCGGACCGAGACAAGGACCGCCGGTCCGAGTCTCCGATCTCCCTCTCCTGAGCGGTCCTTCTTTCTCTCTAACCCTCCTCTCCGTCTCTCTAACTCCGCCATGAAGCCACGCCGTCACGCGCCGCCACGCGCCACCGGTTCTCTCTCTCCGCTGTCTCTCTCTCATCGCCTCTCTCTCTTTCTCGGTCTCTCTCTCTCTCTGTCTCGTCTCTGTGTTTGCACCACCACCAGACGCCGTCGCTCACCACCACCCGATGATGGTGGTGGTGGCATGTTTCTGTTATCGAGGAAAAAGGGGGGGGGGGTTGTTGTGTGCGATCGGAGAAGAAAGGAGAGCTGGCAACCGGCTCCGGTCACCGGAACCGAGAGATGAAAGGGGGGTGTCGGCTGGGTTGGGTCAGATTGTGAGAAGGCAAGTAGTTGTAGGTTGTGAACAAGGAGAGGAGAGTTGGATGATTATTGTTGTCTGCTATATTGTAATCGAGAGAGGGGAGGAGGTGAGGCCCTTGTGTTTGATTTGGGTTATGTTTTGTGTGTGTAAACAGATATGAGGGGAGTATTTATGGTGGAATGTGTGGGCATTGTCTAATGTTAGTTACTTTTATTTAGAGTGTAAAGATCTATAGTGATCTTCTAACAATCTAGGCAAAAGATTTAATAGAGATTTCTAAGATTTTGCAAATCTTGCAGGATTCCTATGAATCTTGTAGAGATCTTTAAAGATCTGATATATTATGTGCGGGTTTAGGCTTGTGGGTTTTGGGCTTGGGCCCAGGGCCCACAAGCCCGTCTCGTGTGTAAGTGGCCCGTAATTCCTACGAGACCCGTTGTCAAATTTTGAACTCCGTTTAACGTCAAAAATTAAAACACACAAAAGCACAGTCGGTAGACATTGTTTGCACGCCCGTTCGTCGATCGCGGTAATAATCACGAAAATTTGTATCGTTGCCGTCTTTAATCCGTTCCTCGATCCGGTTCCGACTGTAGTCACTAAAATTAATTACGGAGCTAAATATAGCGTAAAAATTTAATCTTTGTCAGCGTTGTCAGTATTCTGTTCGGTTTCAATCCGTTGCCGTTTAACGTTTTACCGGTTTCTCTGTAAACCACCATTCGCGCCCTGTAAAGACGGATAGACGTTCCCAGGCACTCCAAATGCCTAATTAAGTTAATTCGCGCTGTAAACACTATTTATTATCGCGTTAATCACTTGTTAATCATGTAATTAAGAGCCGTAAATCACGGGTTGTCACATTCTCCCCCTGTTACAGAAATTTCGTCCTCGAAATTTAGACTATGTTATCCCCTCAGAATTGTGTTATTCGTAGGTAAGTCCGAATAATAACAAAGTGAATGACCGCGTAATCGAAACAAGACTTTTTCGAATCAGGTGAATTTAATGGCATTCCTCAACAATAAGTACCCAACGGTTTAAAAAGTAGTGTGTCTCAGTAATTGATGTCAAAGGAAACGAGACGTATAGGTACAGTCACTAATGTGACTAAGTTAACAGGGATTCAACAATGAACAGGAACTTCGACCAATCGAATTCCATATGAACGTTTACAACGTGTAAATGAGTTCTAGAAGCAATAACATCCACTGGATGAACTTAGAATCAACAATCTCAATGTAATAGTTTGCATGAAACGTTCGATCGTGATCAGCGCAAGCTGCAAGTTATACCGACGCCACAAGGTGTCGCAATGAATGAAACAATTCAATAATAGGGGTGGTCGAACAAGTACCACCTGTGTTTTGCATGAAACGCTCAATCATGATTAGCCCAAGCTACAAGTTTGTACTGACACCACAAGGTGTCGTAGTGATTCAAATAATTCAATAATAGCGGTGATCAAACAAATCCACCGTGTTTGAAGTCAAATGAAAACGTAATAGGGCGAATCCAAAAGTTTGTTTCAAATGAAATCATAGAATTTTCAATTGAAATTTGAACATCAAAGAAATAATGTTTTCGATCGAAGGTGAAGAAGCAATGGATATCGCAAAATTTTCGATCGATAATGAAGGAACCGTTAGTAGGTACACCGGAATGTAAAAATGAATTTGTGTACCATTGTCTTAACACACTATTGTATTAAGACCGCTTGGATATAATAAATCGAAGTGGATTGGAAAACAATCAATAAATAAATATTTAGATCCGTGCATAAGATGCGTAAACGAGTTTAGCGCAAGCTTCAAATTTATGAAAATCACCATCACATGGTGTCGGAATCAACAAACAATTTAATGGAGTCGAATACCAAACAAGTTTACCACGACTCGGAACAAATGAAGTGTTCGTTAAAAATTGATTTGAATATGATGCTCCCAATACATCATATGGTGTCTCGAATCGAATAAGTGTAATGAGCAAGTTCAAACAATTGAACTTGGTTTTAGCGCAATCCGAAAATAGATATATGTATTGATAAGAAAACTTTAGGCATGGTTACAACAAAAAACCATGCATGTAACTTGTAAAGAAATGATCGTAATACAATGACCATTAAGAGGAGTAGAGGTACGAAAATCTACTCAGTAAATTGCGAAATGTGAAATTCGAAATTTCAATAAAAGAAATTTGAGGACTTTACCTGGGGCTTCGTGTGACGACCAATTGTTAGGTGACATTACCATGGAATGTCGAACATAGCGTATTCGTCGTTAGTTAGGTAGGGGGGGAATGCGTAGACAATCGTCTTCTCCCTGGCGTGATTCGTGTCGTTGCAGGATCGTGTGACAAGTTGTCGTTTCCTGATCGTTAGTTCTCCTGCTGACAGGGATCTAGCGTCGTCGTTAGATTTGTGTCATCGTTCCTTCTCAAAGGCCTCGCCTCGATAGTCGTATGTGTCGTACTTCAACCTCCGTTGATGTATAGCTTAAGTTTCACGTATACCTGTGCACTAGCGTTACGTTCTGCGTAGAATGTGATGTACTTCGACATCCGTTGACGTAAAGATTGAGTTGCATGTATTCTCGTGCACTCGTTTTGTTATGCGTAGGCTGCCTGCTCGGGAAGTTAAAATATCACAGACAATATGGATAATAATGTGTGCCCGAGTTAATATTTGCAGTTCCTACGTGATGACCTTTAATGAACTTCAACAGAAGTTTCCGAAGGTCTTACATGCATGTTTCCTAAACTCTCAGAGTTTCGTGTATTGTATGCGACTGTTTTGTGTATGGTGGGTAAAACACCACTTTAGCGTATGTTTGGAAACAAAATTTTTGACTGTTTGTTTTTCGGCAACGGTTGGAGACCATATTCGAGTACTATGCGTTCTGTATGTATTCGACGTTTTAATAATCTACGTTCCCAGGGGAAAGTGAGGTTAGAGCCTAGGTATTTCTTCAGAAAACCCTATTCGCTGTAACCTATAGCTCTGATACCAATCTGTCACACCCCGAAATTTATCAGAGCTGGCGTGACTGGACTGGTATCGTCATTACACAGCGGAAGCAAATAAGCTAAGTCTTTCTAGGAATTGAACGCCCGCTAAGTACTCGAGTCTCCAATGGTTCTCCTATTCCAACCGTGCCTTGTCTTAGGACTGTAACCTGAGAAAGAAACATGCGAAAAATCAACATAAAGTTGAGCGAGTTCATAGTTTGTATGTAAAAGATTTGAAATAAATCTTTTGAGTTGTGAAAGGTTTGAGATAAATCCTTTGAGTTGTGAAAGATTTGGAATAAATCTTTGGAATAACCGGTTTTTGAAGTAGTATTGAGAAAATGAATTTAAAAACCATTTTCTTGCAAAGTTATATGGAAACGTTGTGTTTGTAACACGTTATGTTCATAAAACCATGCTTTTGTAATGTTCGTAAAATCATCAATGCCCACCCTGACTTTGACCCGCATAATCTTATGCCTTAATTTTTTGTATAAAACATGGTATTTAATTTGTATGAACAAGTATGTTTCGTAAGTATAAAATCCCTGGTATGTAGCAAATAAGGGAATTGAGATCACCAATGGTTTGCAAGGCCACTGATATATGTGAAGTGCAAATAGGGAGACTCAAACCTAGCAGATTTCGCCACGGCATTAGTATGTGGACAAAGTCACCCCAAGGTCCGTTTCTAGTTTGGCCTCGGGCTGGGCTCGCTACACCCAGATAGATCTACCGCTCCTGTCCCTCGGTCCTGCCATGAGGACTAATGGCCTCATGTTGCTCCTACCCACTCACATGATCTAAGTAGTAAACCTCCTTACGCTAACCATACCATGTATAAAAAATGTCTGTAATCATTGTACATGTACTTTACCCCAGTCTCTAAGACTGATCCTCCCCAGCCACTAAGGCTGATCCTCCCCAGCCACAAAGGCTGGCTCCTCATTCTCTATATATTATCACCAATTGATCCATCCTTAGTCATGAAAATCATTCACATTTTGATAATACTTATTTGTTTTGTAAAAACCGGTATGTTTAGTATGAACCTTTCGTAAATCATTTGAGTTCCTCGAAATCCCTTCGTAATATGATTTAGAAATACGAGTTTTGCGTTTGTTCTAAACTTTGTTTGTTTTTGCAAAATGTGCATGTCTTTCCACCCCGAAAACATTTATAAAAATGTAAAGCCGTAAAAAAGTGGGGTTATGAACTCACCTGAATATTCCTGTGCAAAGCTAGCTAATTTACGACTTCATGATGTCGTTCCCAAGAGTTGGCTTGCTAGCGTGCATTCTACAATATTCCTAACACGGAATATCTAATAAGTTTCTAAATAAACGCAGTATCTAAACTACGTGTCATCGAGCTCTACCGAATCGTTAATCGAACGATTCAACGGTAAATTGTTAACTTAATAAAAATGATTAAGTTAAACTTGTTAAGTTCCGAGAAGTCGTTTGTGTATATAGGAATATTCGTACGAAAGTAATATATAATAAACTTGTATTATATATAGCGTCTTGTATATATTTGCCAAAAATGTACGTATATGCCGTTTCGGCGCTTGAAATAAATATAAAAACTTATATTTATTTTATAAGATCACGAATCGTTTCATGTTTGAAGTAAATATACGAGCTATATCTATTCTTATAAAAGAATTGTCGTGTTGTTTTATATCTGAAATAAATATATAACACTATATTTATTTTAGTAAAAGAATCCGAATAGTTCGATGTTTGAAAATAACTATAAAAGTTATTATATTTACTTTATAAAATACTTCGCATTATTACCGTTTTCGTAGATTACAAAGTGTCGTTCAATTAAATATACTTTGCATTTGATTTTACAAAAACTATTCGAGTCCGTTAGTTTCGTTTCATAGAAAAATGCTTTTTGGATTTTTCTCGAAAAACGGGCAGAGTTTCCTCTGTTTTTGGACGCCCCCGACAACACGAGTTGTCGTTTCACGTGATAATAACGATAAAAATAACGAAATAAAACGCGCCGTTAATCTTTACCATCTTTGTGTCGAAACGTTGACTGAGTCAACTGAGTTGACTCGTTTTGAATGTGCCAACCGAGTTGACTCGCTGAGTTGACTGGGTTGACTCAGTTTGACTGAGTCGATCCGATCCGCTTCCTAAGTTGCTTCGAACCGTCCGACCCGAACCGCCTGACCCGAACCTTCTGAGTTGACTGAGTTGACTCGGCTTGACCGAGTCAACTGAACCGTACCATGATCTGACCCGAACTGACTCGACCACCGCTGGTCCGAAGCTCGAGACTCGACCCGTTGACCGTCTGATTTGACCTGAGTGACTGAGTTGACTCGGTTTGACCCGAGTTAACCCGCTGGACCGCTGATGACTTCTGTTGACCGAACCTGAAACCGAACCCGAGCCAAATCAAAATGGAACCTTGAAACATAACAACTTAAATTACTTGAAACATAACAGCAAGTCCTCCTCATCGTTAACCTTCATCAGAAAGTAAAAAAATCGAGAATACAAGAACAGGGG
This sequence comes from Helianthus tuberosus, assembly GCA_030545235.1. NCBI lineage: Eukaryota > Viridiplantae > Streptophyta > Magnoliopsida > Asterales > Asteraceae > Helianthus > Helianthus tuberosus. The sequence goes on along the minus strand of CM060418.1, from coordinate 82,940,341 downwards.
CGTGTGTTTACCGGAAACATGTCGGACAGAAATAATGACCGTCGGACCGAGACAAGGACCGCCGGTCCGAGTCTCCGATCTCCCTCTCCTGAGCGGTCCTTCTTTCTCTCTAACCCTCCTCTCCGTCTCTCTAACTCCGCCATGAAGCCACGCCGTCACGCGCCACCGGTTCTCTCTCTCCGCTGTCTCTCTCTCATCGCCTCTCTCTCTTTCTCGGTCTCTCTCTCTCTCTGTCTCGTCTCTGTGTTTGCACCACCACCAGACGCCGTCGCTCACCACCACCCGATGATGGTGGTGGTGGCATGTTTCTGTTATCGAGGAAAAAGGGGGGGGGGGTTGTTGTGTGCGATCGGAGAAGAAAGGAGAGCCGGCAACCGGCTCCGGTCACCGGAACCGAGAGATGAAAGGGGGGTGTCGGCTGGGTTGGGTCAGATTGTGAGAAGGCAAGTAGTTGTAGGTTGTGAACAAGGAGAGGAGAGTTGGATGATTATTGTTGTCTGCTATATTGTAATCGAGAGAGGGGAGGAGGTGAGGCCCTTGTGTTTGATTTGGGTTATGTTTTGTGTGTGTAAACAGATATGAGGGGAGTATTTATGGTGGAATGTGTGGGCATTGTCTAATGTTAGTTACTTTTATTTAGAGTGTAAAGATCTATAGTGATCTTCTAACAATCTAGGCAAAAGATTTAATAGAGATTTCTAAGATTTTGCAAATCTTGCAGGATTCCTATGAATCTTGTAGAGATCTTTAAAGATCTGATATATTATGTGCGGGTTTAGGCTTGTGGGTTTTGGGCTTGGGCCCAGGGCCCACAAGCCCGTCTCGTGTGTAAGTGGCCCGTAATTCCTACGAGACCCGTTGTCAAATTTTGAACTCCGTTTAACGTCAAAAATTAAAACACACAAAAGCACAGTCGGTAGACGTTGTTTGCACGCCCGTTCGTCGATCGCGGTAATAATCACGAAAATTTGTATCGTTGCCGTCTTTAATCCGTTCCTCGATCCGGTTCCGACTGTAGTCACTAAAATTAATTACGGAGCTAAATATAGCGTAAAAATTTAATCTTTGTCGGCGTTGTCAGTATTCTGTTCGGTTTCAATCCGTTGCCGTTTAACGTTTCACCGGTTTCTCTGTAAACCACCATTCGCGCCCTGTAAAGACGGATAGACGTTCCCAGGCACTCCAAATGCCTAATTAAGTTAATTCGCGCTGTAAACACTATTTATTATCGCGTTAATCACTTGTTAATCACGTAATTAAGAGCCGTAAATCACGGGTTGTCACAGAATAGGATTGTAAATAAGATAAAAATAAAACCCAAAAAGATCTTGGATTCCCAACACTCTACGACAAGCCCAAAACCTTCTCTTCTACCTATTCCATTTGGGAGTGTAAGCCACATATTAAAGAGTTTTGCTTGAGGACAAGCAAAAGTTCAAGTGTGGGGGTATTTGATGTGTGTAAAATGCAACATATAAATTACATCAAATGAGGCACAAAACTAACCCTTTTTAAGTACTAATTTTGGAAAAAGAGTGTTTTTGTCTTCCTTTTGTATTTTCAGGATTAAATGAGCTCAAATTCACAAAAAAAGCAAAAAGACAGCTAAATCTAACATAAATACAAGGAAAGGAACATAAGTGGACTGCCCGACCCCTCAACGGCATCTTCCCAAGCAAAATAGAGAAGGCAGAAGACTGAACACGCCCCGTGCTCAGCCAGCACGGGGCCGTGCCCAAGAAGCAGCAGAAAAGACAAACCTATAGAAGCTTCTATTGCCCACCACGGGGCCGTGCCCAGTGAACACGGGGGCGTGGCGAAAGTACTGCAGGCGCATTAATTGTAATTGCGAATTACAATTAATGAGGAGAGAGAATGTCAGACAGGCACGGGGCCGTGCCCAGCGGACACGGGGCCGTGCCCAGCCCTCTGTTCAGCCTATAAATAGGAGTGCTTGGTTTCATTTCAACTCATCCCTTGGCACACCACCTCTCTCACACTTCATCCACCACCCACCACCATCACAACACCATCATCCACCACCATCATCCATTGTCCATCGTAGAGTGTGTGAGTCGTCTCGGGATCCAAGATTGATCGTAAGAGTTCTTGACAATCAAGGCCATGTTTGCCTAAGTCTCTTACATCACTTGGTGAAGACAAAGTGTCTAGTATAATACTTTTTATTTCTAATCTTTTGCACTTTTTATTTGGTTTTGTATTAATGACTTTAATAACTAGTTACTTATGTTGAAGGTGATCTTTCCTTATCGTTTGTCCGTGGTGTCTTGGCATTATTTTACTGTCTATATAAAATAAAGGATTTTCACCATTCATATCTCCACGGTCTATATGGATGTATGTTGGCTACCTGGTCGGGGGTTAAGGGAACGGTTTGGTAAAGGTCTTGCCATTGTTCAGCGTTTAGAGGTCCTGCAATGGACCTGGGTCAAATTTAGTAGGACCTCCTTCAATACTTCACGGTATTGGATGGCGGGGGTCCAAACTCTTTGATCCCCTCATAAGTTAACTACTATTAATACTATAACCCGGCTATTTAGGACTGTATCCCTGCTGACTCAGACTACTTAGTCGAGGGTAACGTCACCGCCAAAAGCGGGGCCTACCATAATACTGCATTAATAACTTAATTCATTATCTTCCAATAATCCACCCTTTTAGGATTGTATCCTTGCTGACTCAAACTACTGGGGTGAGGGTAACGTCACCTTCAAAAGAGGGGCCTGCTACAATAACTAAGATAATCTCTTAATTATGTGCAAAAGTGTGGAAATAATCAAAGGTTATACTAGATACGAGTCGGAACCAAGTGATTCATCTTGTCTATCTGTTTTTCTTTTATTTTTATTGAAGCTGACCGGTACTAAAAGCTCTTGTGTAATTGGACGACCTCGGTATCTTACCAACGCTATACTACGCTCACGATGGGTGCACTTGCCCATATGTGTGTTTAGTGTTAGTAAAATATCGTGTTTTATAAATTTAAAACTTGGCTAAAAATAAGTGTTAAAAAGGGCTTAAAATATACACCTAATATATACGACACTTCGCACGCATCAACAAGCAACCTAGGCCAACATTAAAACAAGACAAATAAACTACTAGCCCTGGTCAGCTTCATCATCCTTGCTAACATCAATCTTCCAGATTCTGTAGATCCTCCTCCTAGCCGACTCCACTCGAAACTTGAAACCCATAAGCCGAAGCCGAACCGCACTTTTGATCTTCTCAGCAACTTGAAACACGGTCAAGTGGTTTGAACTAAAAAGCCGACTGTTCCGCTCTTGCCAAATATCTTAAGTAGCCACCGCTACCACCAATTTACACACAATGTCATCAGTTTTCTTAGAATTAGAATGCTGATCAACCCATACCATTAAAGACTGCCATGTGTTATCTACACTCTCCAAATTCACCATACACTTCACATTTTCCCAAACTTGATTTGCAAACGCACATTGAAAGAACAAATGGTCTCGGCTATCTCGATCATGTTTGCACAATGGACAACACATAAGATTAAGATTCGTAGCACTTCCAGCTTCCCAAGCCGCCAACCTATCCTGAGTTTTTAGCTTGTTTCTGAACACTAACCACATATGAAACGAGTGGCGAGGAACACACTGAGAGAACCAAACCATGTTTGCCCAGGTCACCTGAGTATCTCTCGTCCGAATCGTATTCCAAACTTGGGCCGATTCAAAGTATGTAAACTTCCCATCCAAATTTTTCCAAGCCAGACGATCAAGAGCATCACCTACCAGCTGAGGCGTTTGAATGCTTATTAAAACCGGGAACAAATCTAACCAAGCTTGGGGCCATCTCCAATGCCCATACGCATCTATAACATCAGCAACTGAGGACTTTAAACTGAAACCTGCATTAGCTATAGAACGAGGAGTAATAAAGGAGCTAAGAGGACTCATAGGACACCAATTATCACTCCAAACATTAGTTTGCAAACCACTTTTGAGCAGGGACCATATGTGAGGCCGCATAATACAACGAATAGATAAAATTTTCCGCCATCCCCAACTCATACTCCCTCGACATGGCACCTCCCAAAAACTTCTCCCTTTTAGCTTATACTCGTGAATCCATTTCACCCAAATAGACTCCCGTTTAGTTATAATACTCCAAACATGCTTCGCCATAAGCGATTTATTGACATCAGTTATACTTTGTATGCCCAAACCACCTTCTTCTTTAGGCAAACACACATCTTTCCAAGCAACTTTAGCACGGATTCTACCCTCTGATCCCGCATTCCACAAGAATCTACGAACTCTTTTCTCAAGCTCATTACTTAAATGTACACTATTTTTGGTGATAAAATAAGTGTAAGAGCACTTTATTTACAAGAAGAGTTCAAAAGAATAATTTTTAGAAGGATCATCTAACAAGTTGTAAACACCTAGTTTCTTTAAAGATGAGATTTTTAAAGGAATAAACGCACTTTAAAGGGGTAACTAAACCTACTAAACACTTTACCAAGTTACTACAAGTTTTTGTGAAAAGATCAAGTTCATGTTGTTAAGTAAAGTGTATAGTTTTTGCACTTGGTAAGTTTAATATGTTTAAAGTTTGATTGTTGATTGTTGTAATGATTTTTGAAAAGAAAATGATATGCTTTGATAGCATGGACGCCTCCATTTTTAGGGGAAACTATGGCAAAATTTTCTAAAAATATCAACACTTAGAAAAATATTTTCTAACAAGTATTACATGTGCATTTTGATCATAAGTTTTCGATATGAACTTTGCCATAATTTTTGTAACGAAAATACAAATATTGGAGGTTGGTTTTTATAAACAAAAATGGGTAAACATATATATATTTAGAATATATATACATACTAAAACACTTGTGTGATTAATTGTATACTTGGTGAAATGGATATATTATTTTAGGGTAAAGTAATATAACTTAACAAGGTACCGTGAAATTTACTATCCAAAACTATACCGTTACATATATTTTTAGTAAATATTATTTTTGGACAAGGAGAAAATATATTGTTTTTGGAAGTAAAAATATATTTTCTTAGTATATTTAGAAGATGTATGATTTTTGGGAAAATGTATATTTTTTGGACAATACATTATTTTTTTTGGAATAAAATAAGTCTATATATATTTTCTAAAGTGAGACATGGAAATATATTATTTCGGAAATTACAAACACAATAATACAAATATACATGTATAAGATGCCGCATCCTTGGGAAGGAAATACGAAGTTAAATACTTGAGAAGTATTAATACAGAAATATTGTTTAAACAATTATTCCAAAACTAATATAATTCAAGTTGAAATATTAAGTATTTTGACAAATAATTATAACTTGGAATAATATAAGAAACGTAACTCAAACACGAAAATACTAAAGCAAAGGCACGGCCCGTTCGTCTAATAGACGTTAGTACACTGTAGGTAGTCGTGTTAGTTGAGGAGATTGGGTTACGATTCTGAAGACGCAATACTGTGAGTTCATGTCCCCCTTTTCTTTAAATTGTTTTGTTTATTTACTTCGGGGGTGAAATACATGTTACAAAGGATTACTTACAATACAAATGGTATGGTTAGCCTAGGAAAGAACCATAGATCATGTGAATGGGTAGGCGTATACTTGAGGCCATCAATCCTCTTGTAGGACCAAGGGGCATGAGTGATAGATCTATTTGGGTGTAGCGAGCCCACACCCATGAGGCCAGGGTGGCCCATAGTGGTGACTATGTCTTCCAGCCGGAAGCCCGGTGCAACTTTGCTAGGTTTGAGTCTTCCTACACCGTCACACATATCAGTGGCCTTGCAAACCATTGGTGATCTTTTCCTTGTTTGCAATCATACCGGGACTTTCATACATACATTGAATACTAAGGTTTTATACATTCTCACGAACACATGAACTCGCTCAACTTTTTGTTGATATTTTTAAACTACATGTATTTCAGGGAACTAGTGGATCTGGCAGGGGTATGCATGTGTTTGAAGCTGCATTTAAATAAAAGATGTCATCCGTGGTCGTAGAGTTTAGGGGATGTATCCTACTCCTGGACGGGATACATGTTCCTAAGCTCGGGTTTGTTTAAGTTCTGTTGTTGAGTCCTTGTGAACTCATTTAAACATGTCATGGTTTGTAACTTAATTTGGCGTCGATGTTTTCAAGACAAGTATGTTGTGGTATTTTCTAAACTTAATTAATGGATGAATATCTTTTGGTTTTATCATATAGCATTGTTATGATTGAATGCTATGGTATTAAGAAGTCACACCAATAATCTCGCTTCCGCAAAAGTCACGGTGTGACAGCTTGGTATCAGAGCTTCGATCGTAGCGAACTATGATTCTTTCTCGAGTCTTGACTACGATCATTAGGGCTCTCACGAAAACGTTTTCATTGCATACACAAAATGTCCAGATCCAGGAAACAAACATTTTTACAAATAAAAATACATCAAATACATTTCAAAGAATTCATTTCTAATTTCAGTCTGAGAGACTGGGCAGTGCAGTCTGAGAGACTGGGCAGTGCAGTCTGAGAGACTGGGGAGTCAGTCTGAGAGACTGGGGAGTTAGTCTGAGAGACTAGCTGGGTAGTGCAGTCTGAGAGACTGGGGAGTTGGTCTGAGAGACTAACTGGGTAGTTCAGCCTGAGAGCCTGGGTAGTCTGAGAGACTAGTTGGGGCAGTCTGAGAGACTGGGAGGTTTAGCCTGAGAGGCAGGGTAGTTCAGTTTGGGAAACTGGGAGGTTTTGCCTGAGAGGCAGGGTAGTTCAGTTTGGGAAACTGGGAGGTCTAGTCTGAGAGACTAAGTAGTTCAGTCTGAGAGGCTGGGTGTGATAGTCTTGGGAAGACTAGGATTGCATACATGCTTACATTGTTATTACCTACATGCTTATTTGACGATTGTTGATATATGTGGATACTTATGATTGTTTTGTTACAAACACCATGTCCTCTTCTGATAGCAGAGTATCAGATACCACAGACCCTATGGCTATAGTTTCAGATGACGAGATGGCCACAGATCCAGAGATGCTTTCAGATGATACTGATGACTTTCAGTCATTTGCTTTACTAGATGTTGGAGACGATATACCACTAGCTAATGGTCTTCCTGGCGAGGATCTACCTCTTGCTCAGATCCCTGCTCCTCTTCCTCTTGCTGCAGTTCCTCTTGAGGATCTGCCTCTAGACGCCATGTCTGACGATGACCTTTTGATTGAGGGTCCCCCTGAGGATACCCAGGATGGTGGGGCTCCAGTCGATGATGCCATGGTCGATCCACTTGTTGAGATTCCAGTTGGTGATGTTGTTGCTGTTCCACGTGAGGAGATTCCCATTGTCGAGGATCCTTCCAACCATTCAGGTCCCGATTCGTTTGAGTTTGTGTCTTCCAGTACCTTACATGCTTTGGGATTACAACGATATCCCACTGATTCGGATTCTGACACAGCTATGTCAGCCGCGCCTGTTGGTCCACCCGACGATGATTAGGATTTTGATTTTGATGACGAGTTTGATCCGGTCCTTCCTCACGACTTTGACCCTGATCATGAGATTGAGTTTTTCCCAGATGAGCAGCCTTTTGAGGCACCTGTTGATCCGGATTTCGATCCTGAGAAGGAGATTGATTTTATTCCTGCTTAGCAGCCCATTGATGCACCCGTCATTCCTGACGAGCAGCTCCTTGATATACCCGCTGATCATGAGCTTGCTCTAGCTGACCCCGAGCCTTTGATTGCACCAGAGCCCATGCCTGCTCTTGATCCTCTACCGGAGCATGATCACGTTGACATACCTGTTGTTGCACCACCACTACCTGACCCGATCCCTGTACTTGATGATCGTGCCCCTCTTGCAGCCCAAGTTGACCCAATCCCATATATGTTTAATAGAATCACCGGGGTAACCCTTTACCCAAAAAAAAGTTGACCCCATATATGCATTCACCCACAATGGGTGGATCGAGGACGACGATGACCTACCTCCGTTTGTTAGACTAGTTACTCCCCCTCTGCACCCACATATGCACCCATTGACTTTGCCCCGTTTCATCCACACGTATCTGATGTTCATCGTACCGATTTACCAGTCACATTTCTTCAGGATATCCCTCCTCCCCGTCCAGGGGAAGGATCATCGAGTCAGCCGTCTGGTCACCTACCACCTGTGTCAGCAGCCTATCCGTTCATGCCATCGTTTGCATCTACTGCTCCTTTTTCTACTACACCATCGGGTGAGCCACCAATCTGGTTTCCACCCTACATGATGCCTGTTACTGATCCATACCATCCCTTCCACGTTGGATACACAAGGGATGACATAATTTTGTCACTACAGCTCCAGTAGGATATGTTGAGTCGTCGAGTCACTGAGCTAGAGAGGATCTCGCGTCCTCCACCTGGTACTGGTCCATCACAGTTTGCTGCTCCACTATTTCCTTACCCGGATTTCGATATTCAATTCCTTACGATGGAGCAGCAGATTAGCTGTTTGTTGCAGCTCGTTCATACTCTAGAGGAGGAGTTAGCGCGTATGCGCCGTTTGCTTTTCATTCCTCCACCACCTCCTCCTCCGCCATCAGCTTAGAGGTTTTTGGTTTCATGTAGATGACATACTTTTGATGAGAGTGCAGCTATTGAGCCAGATTGCACAACCTTTTGAAGACCACGCTTTGACTTTTGACTTTTGATTATTGTAGTTGGTAGACGTTTTGGACAGGGGTGATGTGACCCTTTAGTCCCATTTTGATGTATGATACAATTGTGAAACTTGTAAACTGTACTTGTGGTCTTGATATATGATAGCTCAATCGCAACATTCTCATTATATGCATTGTTGGAATTACTTGTTTGTGTTATGACATGGGATGTTATGTGTGATTGATAAATGTTATTACATACGCGTACTACATACTTATATACATAAAGACCTGACCAATACAATCTTCTTATAGAAGATGCCTCCACGAAGAGATACTCGCTTACCCACTACGGAGGCCGAGTTACAGGAACGCATTTCACGAGCGATAGCAGATCACAAGGCCTCACGCGTTGAAACTAGCGGGGGTACCTTGAGGAACAACCCACCTCATGGTAATGTTTGAGTCGCTTGAGACACATTACGTTGCAATTGGATATTCCATGTGCGTTCGCTAATGCTTTCTGTAAATGACGTTACCTGTACAGGTGTCACGACCCCCGACCCACCCTGGACGGAATCGGGTGCCGTGAACAGTCCAGCGGTACCGGTGATTATTTTGAAAACGTTGCAACGGAAATTTTATCAGGACCGTGAGTTAGGAAAAATATCAGAGTTTATAAAATACCGGATTTTATTTAATAAATGGGATAAACCCATATTTTATAATGGTAGCTTTAATAAAGATAAATTTTATTACATAAAACAATATTTCTTATTTTGATTTAATTAATAAATAAGACACTTCTTGATGCCTTTCAGTGCCGTATCCATCTCTTACTCCAATCTACTGTAATTACCTGAAAAGTGTTTTAAAAAGGTTTTGTCAGCGGGAAATACTGAGTGAATCATTCTATTTATGAAAACGACTCTTTTGTTATAATTTACAGTATTAAGAGAGATTACAATGTTTCAGATATCAAACCAATTACCCACAATACTTTATCACTCGACCCATTGGCCCATTCGTCCAATGGTGTCTGTGATTATGGTCATATCACCCCTTGGCTGCCCCAATGGTGAAGATTATCAAGTAATGTATACAAAACCCCACATACCGGCTGTAATATGGTGATTACATAAACTTAATCCCAGTAATTATAACTTTGAAATAAATAGGGTTTTGTAAAGTAATTTGATAAAAAGAGAATGACTCACATATAATCATGCAGATTCATACGGCCAAAGTTTAGTCTACAGATAATCCTTGATATATTATAGATTGAGACAGGCAGAGCTTAGCCTATTGATTAGCTTTTTTAACCTAAATCTAATAATAGGCACACAATTCTGGGTTAGTACTCAATACATCATTTACGATAACTCACGAGATCAAATTCTCACAACGAATGACAAAGTGCGATACTTAAACATCCATCGAATTAACGACGAACGACAAAGTACGATACTTAAACATCCATCGATTTAACGACGAATGACAAAGTATAACCCTAATGTGGGCGGCACTTAAACATCCATTGGATATATTGATCGATCGGACAATGAATCGTAATAGTGATCGAGCTAATACCCTGATTGCGGCGTTGATTAGTGATCCGTGTGTGTTAATTGTGGTAAACAGAGCATAACTCCGTGTAATTTTCGACTTTGTTCGTCGTTCAAGCGCCCAGAATCAAGTGCCAATGTCCTCTATTTATACCCGAATTTTGGTCAGCCCTACGCATCGTAGGCCTAGAACCCTTACGATGCGTAGGGGACTTTAACAAGCCTGCGCATCGTAGGCTTTAAACCCCTACGATGCGTATGGTGTGAAAATAGGCTATAGGGTAGCCACGGTTGGGACTAGGCCCGCTGAGTCAACAATTTCTTAAAATTCTATTTCGACAACGAATTAAATGGATAATCGTTAATAGAAAATATCCCCCTGAGTTTTTAGGGGCCCTGATCCTGATTCTGATTGTTCTGAAATTTGTAGGGTTTGTGCAGAATTACTTGGGTGTCTCAATTAGGGTTTCCTATTGGATAAATTAATAAAATAATTAGGACTTTTAATGAGGGTCGTTACATCAGGGGTCCGGGTTTATACTTACAGAACGTTTTTAGGACAATTTTGTGTGAGTCGTTACATTCTCCCCACCTTAATAAAAATCTCGTCCTCGAGATTTACTGGAATAAGTAGGAATACTTTTTCTTCATCTCAGATTCCAGCTTCCAAGTGTATTTGGGTTATGATATTTCTTTTAGACTTATGTCACTTTTTTTTAACAAAATGACACAGATTTAAATATCAAATTTTGTGAATACGAGTTGTATCAATGGTTCAACTGAATTAGTTCAAAAATTGATTGTCAAACGAATGAAATGAAATGATATGCTTTCCAGAGCAAGCCAAAAGATATATGATCAATAGATATTTAAAATTTTTAGAATTAATAAAATTCTTTGTCAAAAGAAAGCTTACTTTGATTGGTAACTGAGGAAGAGTTAGAATTGTCAGGTTCCAAATGAAATGATTTGTCAGATATTAAATTATGATATGAGAAAATCAATATGTTGAGATGAGTGAATTACAAAGATACACCAAAAGACTATAGAGTTAGTGTATTATGGTTTAGAGTTCCAAGTTGTTTTAGCATGACCAATTATTATATTATATTTGTAAAGTAAATGTAATATATATTATTTGTGTTCTTGTCTGAACCGTATTTTATATATCAAATATAAATACTATGTAATATATATTATTTGTTACGCATTTTTACTATATGTAAATGGTTACTACTTTTAAATAAATACTATTTTAGTATTTTACCATACTTTGTAAAATAACTATGTAATATATATTACAAAATACCGTAATGAAGTTATTACGTTACAAAATATTATTTTATAAAAGAAATCACTATTATTTATAATGTTAAATGAAAATTGTAAATAGAGGTGTAAAAATATTTATTGTACAAAAGTATTTGTAAAATATTTGGTAAATATATAACATTTAATGGTCGATTCTATGTGATTACTTATTTCCATTTTGAAACCATATAACGTTGTGAATGTATTTTACAAATGTTGTAAATAAGTGAGAATGGAATTTATTCTTATATATTATAATGTTCTCCTAACCCAACGTAGTTGATGACTACCATATTATTCTTATATGGTTACTTTCTTTATAGTTATCACAAAACATATGATAGATAATTTATTTACATAATTTTATTTATCCTTTGTTTTATGAAAATATGTCTTTTCCAAGGTATATATATTTTCATATATAATTAAAATTTACTAAATAAGTATGATGACTTAATTTATATATATTAACTAGTCATTATCCTGGTTAGATATTGGTTAGTGCTGCCTTGTTTAAGCATAGGTGGCCAGTCCATGCCTAACTAAGGCTAGGCTATCCAATACCTGCCCTTGACAATAACCCTAGTATTAAAAATAATCTTAACACTACTACTTATTAGTATATTATTATTAATAATAAAATTATCAATAATAAATAACTAAACAATAACTTTAAATAAAAGTATACCTCAAATATAATTTCTTCACCGCAATGGTTTAAAATATAGTAATACTATATTTGTAAATTAGGTAATTCCATATATAATCAATTAAATTTATATATACTGTTTTTCGATCAACGATGATAGAGCAATAAATATTACGAAAGGCTCGATTGTTATTATAATAACTATTAAGATATATACCGAAATATGAATTTGGGTATCATTATCTGAGCACATGATTGTTTTAAGATTGCTTGTATAAAATAAATTAACAAAGTGGATTCAATATATTTAATTAAATAATTACATCCGAGATTAGCGCAATCTTCAGATTTTGTGAAAATGTTATCACAAGGTGATCGTGATTAAAGAAATAATTTAGTGAAGTCGAGGATCATACAAGCATGTTATAGTTCAAGAGAATTGAAATGCTTGTTAGAATTATTCCGAATATGATGGTTTTAATTCATCATATGGAACCTTGAATTGAATATGTAATACGAGCAAATTCAAACAATTGAACTCGGTTTGAGTTTAAATAAGAAAGTTCAGACATGGTCATAACAGAAACCATGGATGCCAAAGAAAATTGAGTTTTTCAAAAATTTATTGACTCGATATTAAGAGTCATCGTTTAGCAATAATGCGGTTCACCATGCCAAAAATCAAGTCTAACTAAAGGATATTTGAGTTTGAATAAAATGACAATTTAGAATGAAGCCCTCCAGTGGAATTCAGAAATTAAACGAACCACATGCGCAACAAACGATGCAGGTGTAACGTGTGGATTTACCAAGAAATGAAATGAATCAATATTCGCTACTATGAAATAAATCCTCCTGGTATGATGATCATTAGGAAAAATAAAAATGTGAAAGTCAACTTATTATATACAGAAGTTAGAATTTCAATGAAAGAAATTTAAGAGCTTTTATCTGGAATTTCTTGTGATAACCGTTGTTAAGTGAGATTACCAGGAAATGTTGAATAAAATGAAATAGGGAATTTGCAAAGGTATGTGACTCCTTTTTGCAGTGATAATAATTATGACTCTGATTAGACTGTGCACCGACAGTTGTGAAATCTTGTTACAACGTACTTCAGTGATATTCATTTTGTAGGATCATGTGGCAAGTGCTTCTTTTTGATTAGTCGTTCTTCTACTGACGGAATTAACATTGGTATCATCATGCCTAAATTATATTTTCCAAAGGTCTTGCCTTGAAAATTGTGTGTGATATACTTTAATTTCTGTGAACGTTTAATTTTCATGTGTTTTCTTTGTGTACTAGCACAACTTTACATACTTTTTTTTTTACTTGCGTTAATAGTTTATGGTAACGTATTGGAAATTCTTTATACTTTTGATGGTATCCCAACTTAATGGGTTTCCATTGTTTATATTATCACACGAGCTACGAGATAGATGATTAAACGAAATAATCAGAAAAGAGATTCTTAATAAAGAAATCTAGACACAGATACTTGTGTTTTATTCCAAATTAACTTTTGGAATTTCTTATAGATATACATATCTATATAATCACATTTTTCACATGCTGAAATAAACATACCATCTATCAGGTCAATGTTTTTAACAATTTCATATTTCCAAAACCAGTCAGATAACAGGTCATGATATTATTTAGGGAAATCTTGTCACTTGCTGACATATTATATACCTTCTTACCCGGTTCTCTCCGGAGAGGTAACTTTAGTATATCCGGACAAACTGGAGATTCTGCTACATCATACCCAGTTTTGTCGGAGAAAATTTTCTATTTCCCATAAATAGTATCTTTTCAAAAAGTGTCTATCTTATTAGGGCTTTTATTCAGAATTAAGGAAATTTGTATTTCCATAACATATCTTATTATTATATTAATCACTAGACGATTCTTGTGACAGGGTCAATTTACTATTGATCATTCTTTCAACTAGTAATTGTGGTTATATCACTGTTGATCATTCTTTCAACTAGTGATTCTAATCATAACACTGTTGATCATTCTCTCAACTAGTACTTTTGGTCATGTCACTGTTAATCATTCTCTCAACTAGTGACTTTGGACTTAGTTGTCCCGTGACATATCTTATTCTATCCCAAGTAATATCAATAAGCAATAATTACTATTAAATCTTGCTTATTTATCATATCTTGCAATATTCTAATTACCATTCTTATGGTATATTAAAACCCATCATACTTTATTTACACAAGTACTTAGCTTATCTCGAAGCTGATACTAAGGCATCTTTTCTTAAGTTAAAGTCTAAATGCTATCATGCGTGCTACCAGTTAACAGCAATCTCCTAACTCTTTTATATACACTTTATTATTACAACACTTAAAGGCATGAAGCAGTGGCTCTGATACCACCTTCTGTCACGACCCCTGACCCACCCTGGACGGAATCGGGTGCCGTGAACAGTCCAGCGGTACCGGTGATTATTTTGAAAACGTTGCAGCGGAAATTTTATCAGGACCGTGAGTTAGGAAAAATATCAGAGTTTATAAAATACCGGATTTTATTTAATAAATGGGATAAACCCATGTTTTATAATGGTAGCTTTAATAAAGATAAATTTTATTACATAAAACAATATTTCTTATTTTGATTTAATTAATAAATAAGCCACTTCTTGATGCCTTTCAGTGCCGTATCCATCTCTTACTCCAATCTACTGTAATTACCTGAAAAGTGTTTTAAAAAGGTTTTGTCAGCGGGAAATACTGAGTGAATCATTCTATTTATGAAAACGACTCTTTTGTTATAATTTACAGTATTAAGAGAGATTACAATGTTTCAGATATCAAACCAATTACCCACAATACTTTATCACTCGACCCATTGGCCCATTCGTCCAATGGTGTCTGTGATTATGGTCATATCACCCCTTGGCTGCCTCATTGGTGAAGATTATCAAGTAATGTATACAAAACCCCACATACCGGCTGTAATATGGTGATTACATAAACTTAATCCCTGTAATTATAACTTTGAAATAAATAGGGTTTTGTAAAGTAATTAGTCTACAGATAATCCTTGATATATTATAGATTGAGACAGGCAGAGCTTAGCCTATTGATTAGCTTTTTTAACCTAAATCTAATAATAGGCACACAATTCTGGGTTAGCTCAATACAGCATTTACGATAACTCACGAGATCAAATTCTCACAACGAATGACAAAGTGCGATACTTAAACATCCATCGAATTAACGACGAACGACAAAGTACGATACTTAAACATCCATCGATTTAACGACGAATGACAAAGTATAACCCTAATATGGGCGGCACTTAAACATCCATTGGATATATTGATCGATCGGACAATGAATCGTAATAGCGATCGAGCTAATACCCTGATTGCGGCGTTGATTAGTGATCCGTGTGTGTTAATTGTGGTAAACAGAGCATAACTCCGTGTAATTTTTGACTTTGTTCGTCGTTCAAGCACCCAGAATAAAGTGCCAATGTCCTCTATTTATACCCGAATTTTGGTCAGCCCTACGCATCGTAGGCCTAGAACCCTTACGATGCGTAGGGGACTTTAACAAGCCTGCGCATCGTAGGCTTTAAACCCCTACGATGCGTATGGTGTGAAAATAGGCTATAGGGGCCCGTTGAGTCAACAATTTCTTAAAATTCTATTTCGACAACGAATTAAATGGATAATCGTTAATAGAAAATATCCCCCTGAGTTTTTAGGGGCCCTGATCCTGATTCTGATTGTTCTGAAATTTGTAGGGTTTGTGCAGAATTACTTCGGTGTCTCAATTAGGGTTTCCTATTGGATAAATTAATAAAATAATTAGGACTTTTAATGAGGGTCGTTACATCAGGGGTCCGGGTTTATAATTACAGAACGTTTTTAGGACAATTTTGTGTGAGTCGTTACAACAGGCTGTACCTTTAAGAAGTTCTTAGACTGTAAACCGCTGAATTTTGACGGCACCGAGGGTGCTGTGGGCTTTGTTAGATGGACAGAGAAGATCGATTCAGTGATCAGAATGAGCAAATGCGTACCAGAACAACAAGTTACCTACATCTCCGGATTGTTCATAGATGGAGCGCTTTCATGGTGGAATCTCCTAGTCCAAACTCTGGGAGAGGCAGCAGCATACGCTTTGACTTGGAATGAGTTAAAGGAACTCATGCGTAAAAAGTATTGCTCCAGGGCCGAAATTCAAAAATTGGAAACAGAGTTTTGGAACCTCAAGATGGACGGCCCGAAGATCGCCGAATATGTGCAGAGATTCCACGATCTATCTCACGTGGTACCATATATGGTTACTCCGGAATTCAAGCGCGTTGAGCGTTTCATTTGGGGGTTGGCGCCTCAGATTATGAGTATGGTAACAACGTCAAAGCCGCCGACAATTACTAAGGCTATCGATCTGAGCGTGTCACTGACTGAGGAAGCTATCCGGTTAAACAAGTTTCAATCTCCGACCAAAAGAAGAAGGAGACTCAGGTTGGGTCATCCGGTGAGAAAAAGTGGAAGTTCTCCAACTTCAAGAAAGGTACCAGCAATACAACCAAGAAGGATGAGACAAACGCACCGGCCAAGGCCAAAGGAAAGGGGTATGTGGGCACTTTGCCCAAATGTGATGCGTGTCAGTTGCATCACCATGGACGATGCCGAGTTGGAAAATGTGAATCTTGTGGAAGAGTTGGTCACTCAAAAGAAACATGTTGGGTTGGTACTGGCCATGGTGGTCAAAGGGGTTTTGGTAACAACAACCGTGGAAGTAATGGGAATGGAAACCGCCCACAAGGAAATAACGGCGGTAATGGAAACCGTGGTAATTATGGAAATCAAGCTGGGAATCGCAACCAAAACAACGCTCAAGGTGGTAACGGGAACGGTAATGGTCGAGGACCAGGTTGTTTTAATTGCGGGGACGTGGGACATTTCAAGAGAGAGTGCCCAAGCCTGAATCAAGCACATGGAAGAGTCTTTAACATCGGTGCGAGGGAAGCTCGCCAAGATCCAAATGTAGTTACTGGTACGTTCCCTATCAATCAACACTTTGCATCTGTACTATTTGATACCGGTGCCGATTATAGTTTTGTATCACTAGAATTTAAGAAAATACTTGGGTTGGTAACTAGTAAGCTAGATATTCCATATTCGATAGAACTAGCTAATGGAAAGCTAGTAGAAGCAAATGAAGTTATTAGAGGTTGCGTGATAGAACTGGGAGAGCACGAGTTTACACTGGATCTGCTGCCAGTCGAGTTGGGAAGCTTCGACGTGGTAGTGGTGATGGATTGGTTGTCAAGCAACCGAGCAGAGATTGTATGTCACGAGAAGGTCATTCGCATTCCGATGGTGAATGGAGAGACAATTGTGGTACATGGAGAGAAGTGCGATACGCCCCTAAGAATCATTAGTTGTTTGAAGGCTCGAAAGTGTTTGCAGAAAGGATGTGTTGCCTTCTTGGCACACATTGTGGATAAAGAAGCCGCTGAACCAAAGCTAGAAGTCATTCCAGTCGTGAAGGAATATCCTGAAGTCTTCCCCGAAGACTTGCCAGGATTGTCGCCGCAGCGACAAGTCGAGTTTCACATTGAGCCTGTGGCTAAGGCACCCTATCGACTTGCGCCTTCCGAGATGCAAGAGTTGTCGACACAACTTCAGGAGCTTTTGGATAAAGGATTTATCAGGCCAAGCTTCTCGCCTTGGGGAGCTCCAGTTTTATTTGTCAAGAAGAAAGATGGTAGTTTCCGCATGTGTATCGACTACCGGGAGCTTAACAAGTTGACTATGAAGAATAGATATCCTTTGCCAAGGATAGATGACCTGTTCGATCAACTACAAGGTTCGAGTTTTTACTCAAAGATCGATCTTCGATCGGGTTATCACCAGTTGCGTATACAAGAGGAGAGCATACCAAAGACTGCCTTTAGGACTCGATATGGGCATTACGAGTTCCTGGTCATGCCGTTTGGTTTAACAAACACGCCAGCAGTATTCATTGATTTGATGAACAGAGTTTGTAAGCCGTACCTCGATAAGTTTGTGATCGTGTTCATTGACGACATTTTGATTTACTCAAAGACGAAGGGAGAACACGAGCAACATCTAAGGGCTATCTTAGAGCTGCTTAAGAAAGAGAAGTTGTACGCGAAGTTCTCGAAGTGCGAATTTTGGTTACGCGAGGTTCAATTCCTTGGTCACGTGGTTAATGGAAATGGAATCCATGTGGATCCCACAAAGATCGAGGCCATCAAGAATTGGGAGACTCCAAAGACGCCAACCGAGATTCGACAATTCCTAGGTTTGGCAGGGTACTACCGCAGATTCATTGAGGATTTCTCGAAAATCGCTCAACCTTTGACCTCCCTCACGCAGAAAGACAAGAAGTACGAATGGGGAGACAAGCAAGAAGAAGCATTTCAGTTGTTGAAAAACAAGCTTTGCGATGCACTGATCTTATCCCTACCCGAAGGCACTGACGACTTCGTGGTATATTGCGACGCCTCGCGTCAAGGTTTAGGCTGCGTGCTGATGCAGCGACAGAAGGTTATAGCCTATGCTTCACGCCAGTTGAAGGTTCACGAGAAGAATTACACCACTCATGACTTGGAGTTAGGCGTAGTGGTGTTTGCTCTGAAGATCTGGCGACATTACTTGTATGGCACGCGATGCACAATCTTTACTGATCACAAGAGCTTACAGCATATATTCGATCAGAAAGAGCTTAACATGAGGCAGAGACGATGGGTAGAGTTGTTAAATGATTATGATTGTGAGATCAAGTATCACCCAAGGAAGGCGAATGTGGTCGCCGATGCCTTAAGTCGAAAAGAAAGAATCAAGCCTATAAGGGTTCGAGCTTTGGAAATGATTGTTCAAACGGACCTCTCGTTGCGCATTCGTGCTGCGCAGAGAGAAGCTCTCAAGAAGGAGAATCTTGTGAATGAATATCTCTGTGGGATGGAGAAACAGTTAGTACCCAAGGAGCATGGAACATTGTGTTTCTTGGGAAGAATTTGGGTTCCTCTCTTTGGTGGTTTAAGAGACGTTATTTTTTATGAAGCTCACAAGTCAAAGTACTCGATCCATCCAGGATCAGATAAAATGTACCAAGATTTAAAGGATTTCTATTGGTGGCCGAGACTAAAAGGCGATGTTATGCCTTTTGTGGAAGGCTCCCTACCGGTAAGGTATTTGGGGGTTCCGCTTATTTCCACAAGGCTGCTTTATAAAGAATGTAGTGTGCTGGTTGAAAAATTAGATAAGCGTATTTCAAATTGGAAGAATAAGCTTCTCTCTTTTGCTGGTCGATTACAGCTTATTGTGTCGGTTTTATCCTCTATGCATATCTATTGGTCTTCGGTATTTATTTTACCGGCTCGGGTGATTCATGACTTAGAAGCTAGAATGAGGAATTTTCTTTGGAGTCAAGATAGCTCGTTTAAAAAAGGGAGGGCAAAGGTGTCTTGGAAAGCGGTTTGCACCCCGAAGTATGAAGGGGGATTGGGTATTAGACGTATTGGTGATTTTAATAAAGCGCTCATGGCTAACCATGTTTCGGGTATTATTACTAAACGGAAATCTCTTTGGGTGGAATGGGTACATGACTACAAGTTAAATGGCAAAAGTTTCTGGATGGTTAGGGTTCCAACGAATTGTTGCTGGAGCTGGCGTAAAATTCTTCAACTTCGGCCAATAATTAGGAACTATGTATGGACGTCTCTTGGGGATGGTAGTTCAACATCTGCCTGGTATGACACCTGGAGTGCTTTAGGGCCGCTAGGTACGTTTCTATCTCCTAGAACTATAACAAATGCGGGATTCAGATTGGATAGTTCAGTGGCTGATATTAATGTAGAGGGTGTTTGGCAATGGCCTATGGCCTGGAGGGATTTATATCCCGTTCTTAACCAATTGGATCAAATCCAACTAAGTGCTTCTAAGCGAGACAATGTGGAATGGCGAGTCGGTGATGTTATACATGAGGTTTCGGCTTCGTGCATCTGGGATTCTCTTCGGCACAGCGAACCGGAGGTCAACTGGATGAAAATAGTTTGGTTTGCGCAATGCATACCAAGACATTCCTTTTTGTTGTGGGTAATCATGAGGAAGAAGGTACTTACACAAGATATTATTCTTCAATGGGATATTTCGAGGGGGAAGAACATGAATATGTTATGCTGCTTGCTTTGCTATGAAAACCATGATTCGCATAAACACTTATTTTTTGAATGCAAATACTCTACACAGGTGTGGAATATGGTTCGTGTTAAAGCTGGCATGGATACTATTGATTCGAAGTGGGAGGATATTTTCGGTTGGCTGATGCTCAAATGCCACTCGAAGCTGGCGGCGGATTATGTTAGTAAAATTGTAGTGGCAGCTTCTGCTTATTTCATATGGCAGGAACGTAATGCGAGGATTTTCAAGAACCAACTGCGACCTCCGGAGAAACTCTATGATGTGATAGTCGAGACTGTTCGTTATAAGCTTATGGGTGTCAAGTTGAAGCGGAATGAAAGAGTTCGAAGAATATTAGGAGTATGGGGGATACCTGATGCGGATACTAATGGTGTTGGCGATTGAGTAGGCGTTTGATTCGATTTTCAGTTTCTAGATTGTAGTCTAGTTGTGTTTTTCTAGTGTCTTTTACTTCTGTTGGTTGGATTTGGTTACTTTCATGGGGCATGTCCCATGTTTGAACTAGTGTAGACTCTCTACACTACTTGTTTTGTTTTGGTTGTGAATATATAGAATCACCGGGGTAACCCCTTTACCCAAAAAAATAAAAGGCGATGTTGCAACGTATGTTGGCAAATGTTTGACTTGTGCCTAGGTAAAGACCGAATACCTTCAGGTCTTCTGCAACAACCCGAAATACCCATGTGGAAATGGGAGCAGATTTCAATGGACTTTATAACGAAATTGCCAAGAACACCCAGAGGTCACGATACGATTTGGGTAATCGTGGACCGTCTGACCAAATCTGCACACTTTTTGCCAATCAAGGAGAAGGACAATACAAGCAAGCTTGCTAAGCTATACCTGAGAGAGATAGTTGCACGACATGGAGTGCCTCTCTCGATCATTTCTGATAGAGATGGAAGGTAATCCTTTCAAGAAGCCTTTGGTTCTCAGTTAAATCTGAGTACTGCATTCCATCCGCAGACAGATGGCCAGAGCGAACGAACGATTCAAATGTTGGAAGATATGTTACGAGCTTGCGTAATGGATTTGAGTGGCAGTTGAGACACTCACTTACCCTTGGTAGAATTCTCTTACAACAACAGCTACCATGCGAGTATCCAAGCTGCACCATTTGAAGCTCTCTATGGACGCAAGTGTCGATCACCGTTATGCTGGGCAGACGCGGGTGATAGACAGCTTGTTGGTCCGGAATTGGTTCAAGAGACGACTTATAAGATTACACGGATCCGAGAGCGCATAAAGGCGGCTCGTGATCGACAAAAGAGTTACGCGGACCAAAGAAGGAAACCTCTGGAGTTTGAGGTAGGAGATATGGTTTTGTTAAAAGTTTCACCCTGGAAGGGTGTAGCACACTTTGGGAAGCGTGGGAAGTTGAACCCGCGATACATTGGACCATTTAAAATCCTGGAGAGGATTGGTCTTGTAGCTTACAAGTTGGATCTACCCGCAGAACTGAATAGCGTTCATGATACATTTCATGTATCTAACCTGAAAAAGAGCCCAACTCAAGAAACAGTGATCATACCTGCCGACGAAGTCCACATTGACGACACACTCCACTTTACTAAAGAACCTGTTGAGGTTACTGATTGGAAGGTTAACAAGAAGCGACGGAGTAGTGTCAAACTCGTCAAGGTTCGTTGGAACGCGCAACACGGCCCAGAATTCACTTGGGAAAGTGAGGATCGTATGAAAGAAAAATACCCACATTTGTTCCCCAAGACCCTGCAACTAGTAGCAGAACTTAAATTTCGAGACGAAATTTTCTTAACAGGGGGAGAATGTGACAACCCTCACAAATCCAGGTATCCGTACAATTAATTAATATTAATTATGTGCTTAATGACTGTGCTGAATTACTTAACTGCTTTCTGATTACTGCATCATACTTACATGTGCATCACATATTACATAATGTCACATCTTTATCACATACAAACTTTATTGACATACATGATGCACAAAGCACAGTTAGCACAATTAACGGATAAAGCAGGAATATGCTGACGGGGTTCAGTACATAGACAGACAGTGTTTTGAGACCCAGTATGGGCCAGGGACAAGGTACTACACTAGTATGGTGTGTAGGGAAGTAAGGACCATAAAACTGCGTCACTAGGTGATAGATAAAGTGCCGGAAAGTGCCTAAAACCCACTTATAGTGCAAAATTCTGCATTTTTCAGCAAAATTCAGCTTTTTAACAAGTTAGTTACATGCAGAAAATTGACTATGCATTTTTCAGCAAAATTCAGCTTTTTAACAAGTTAGTTACATGCAGAAAATTGACTAAATGGTCCTGAATGCATTCCTAAGTGTCGAGAATTAAAAGTGTCACAAAAAGTTACACAAAAGACACTAATCGGAATAGCTTGACACTTTAACGAACCGGTATCTAACCGAACAACCGGACATTACCCGAAACACCAAAATATTGCTAGAAACATTGTTTAATTATTTCTGAGCTAGTCATGATCCCCGAACACCCTAACACACTATATAATGTGTCAAACACATAAAACACTAGACTTTTCACTTAACCTCCAACTATTTACCTACTTACCATTCAAAATTTATAATTACCCCCCCCCCATCATTTACGGTCACTAGGACCCACCCCCATACCCCACTAGATTTTATTTCTATTTTATATTAGATACTTGCTTGATTTGGTGGACATGATATTGAGAGGATCATTATAAGTATGGCACTTGGTTATGCAAGATCATTTCATATCTCACACTTCACAAACTTCACTCCATCTCCCTCACTCTCTCCTCTCCCTCTCGGCCTAGGTAGTGCCGCCACCACCACCACCACCATATTCATCCATCATTCATCCAATTTCAAGCTCATTTCAAATGTTAGAAGGTGATCAAAGGAGCTTGGTGCTTGTAGAACTTGAAGAACCTTCATTACTTGCTTTCATCCACCATCTTTGTCATCTTCAATCTATTGTGATCTTCCCTAGCCTTTGAGCTAGTTGTAAGCTTCTTGTTACTAGTTTTTACTTCTAATCTTGATTTGTTAAAAGATATGTTATGTTATAAATCACAAGAACCCTAAAAGACATAATCTTGAATCATGAACATGAAGCTTAAAAATGACGAAATCTTGTTGAAATAATGTTGATTAAAGCATGCATGACACTTGATTGTTTTTGGGTAAAGGGTTACCCCGGTGATTCTATTAAAACAACCGCAAATAAGTACAAGTAGTGAGGATGCGTTCCACACTTGATTGTTATTTACTTGAGATTATGATGTTGATCATCATAAGGAGCATGCTAGATTGTGAGTAAACACATGATCTAGCAAGTGAGAGGATGATTATGTGACAACATAAGATGATCATCCTCTTGTATGAACATGAACTTGAAAATAAGACGATTTCTTGAAAAACAATAAATAAAGTGAGCTAGTAATCTTATGAAATCTAAGATTCATGAATGATTTTCCAAGAAAACCAAGTTCAAAATATGATTTTTAGTAGAACTTGATTCTTACTTAAATGTACACTATTTTTGGTGATAAAATAAGTGTAAGAGCACTTTATTTACAAGAAGAGTTCAAAAGAATAATTTTTAGAAGGATCATCTAACAAGTTGTAAACACCTAGTTTCTTTAAAGATGAGATTTTTAAAGGAATAAACGCACTTTAAAGGGGTAACTAAACCTACTAAACACTTTACCAAGTTACTACAAGTTTTTGTGAAAAGATCAAGTTCATGTTGTCAAGTAAAGTGTATAGTTTTTGCACTTGGTAAGTGTAATATGTTTAAAGTTTGATTGTTGATTGTTGTAATGATTTTTGAAAAGAAAATCATATGCTTTGATAGCATGGACACATCCATTTTTAGGGGAAACTATGGCAAAATTTTCTAAAAATATCAACACTTAGAAAAATATTTTCTAACAAGTATTACAAGTGCATTTTGATCATAAGTTTTCGATATGAACTTTGCCATAATTTTTGTAACGAAAATACAAATATTGGAGGTTGGTTTTTATAAACAAAAATGGGTAAACATATATATATTTAGAATATATATACATACTAAAACACTTGTGTGATTAATTGTATACTTGGTGAAATGGATATATTATTTTAGGGTAAAGTAATATAAAAACCATATATTTTTGGTAAATATTATTTTTGGACAAGGAGAAAATATATTGTTTTTGGAAGTAAAAATATATTTTCCTAGTATATTTAGAAGATGTATGATTTTTGGGAAAAATGTATATTTTTTGGACAATACATTATTTTTTTTGGAACAAAATAAGTCTATATATATTTTCTAAAGTGAGACTTGAAAATATATTATTTCGGAAATTACAAAGATACCCCATCCTAAAGGGTAAAAATCAAGGGTCGTGTTCTCTCTCCTTTAGGCGATTTTTTTTGATCATCTTCTTCACGATTTTCCCTTGTTTTTTCTTGTGATCTTATGCATAACAGTCTGTGATTGGATCTTGTTCTTTCAAGTATCTATAACGAACTCGTTAGCATTAGGGATCAATTAAGAACTAGGGTTTTTTTCTTTTCTTTCTGATAATCGCCGCCCTAGAAATATATTCTGAAACCCTAATCTATTAATCTGGTAGCCATTGATTGCGGTTAACTGAGATTAATTTAGCTAGATTGATGACACTAGTTTAATCGATCAAGGGTTGAGGTTTTGTTCTAGGGTTTAAAGGAGTACGAGCTCTTGTTCTTGTGATTGCGGATTCTTGTTTTTGTCAAGGTTTTCCCTTTGTCGGCCGTTTAGGGTTTTGTTTTTGTGTAGATCTTTTCTTGTTGGTTGTTTTGGGTTTATTGCATGCATGGAGGGGAAAAGTGACGGAGTGAAACCTTTGGATCAACGTTCTCCTGGGAATGATGATAATACACCACCGGTTCGTGGGATTGGGTTACGAGTTACAAATATTGAGGGTAATCCTATAAAACCGAGACGTGGTATGTATTCTACAAGTAATGTATCGGTGATAGATGGGTTGTTTGAGATTTCAAAACCTGTGGAATTGGATGATACGTGGAGTTATGGAGGTGGATATACGGCTACCAAGATGGATACCCATGCAAACCCTAGTTCGAGTAACGTGGTGAAGGATATACCCAACTTATCTTATGCGGACAAGGTTAAAATGCAAACATCATTGAGAAGAGAGGTAAACTTCCGAAAGTTGGATGCTACAGAAACGGTTCAGGATGCTGATGTGCTTATTCCCCGTGAGGTAATTAGAAAGGTCCAGGACAAATTTGAGAATGTTTTGTATGGCTACTTTTTGGGTAATCGATTACCTTTTCCTGTTGTGGAATATTATGCAAAAAATGTGTGGGCTAAGTATGGATTCTCTAAAATTATGATGAATAAGGATGGGTTCTTCTTCTTTAAGTTTGATACAAAAGAGGGCATGGCTAAAGTTTTGGAAGGGGGACCATGGTTGATCAGGAAAGTGCCGTTGTTTTTAAGTGTCTGGTCTCCGGATGTCAGCTTAAGGAAAGAGGGTATTAAGTCGATTCCGGTATGGGTTAAGATGTATAATGTTCCGATTGCTATTTATACGGATGATGGCTTGAGTTTGTTGGCTTCTAAGATAGGTACCCCGAAAAGATTAGATGGGTATACGGCGGATATGTGTGCGGATAACTGGGGAAGGAGCAGTTTTGCAAGGGCTCTAATTGAAATACATGCGGAGAATGAATTAAAAGACCATATCATTGTTGCTATTCCAAAACTGGAGGGAGAGGGATACATCACAGAAAAAGTGAAAGTGGAGTATGAATGGCAGCCACAGAGATGTTCTTTGTGTTGTATTTTTGGCCATAACGATCAGACATGTGCCAAGAATGTTAATAATAAAGCGAAACAAGTGGTTGTGGATGAGGAGGGGTTTACTACTGATAAGAGGAAGGTGGCAAGAGTGGGTATGATGCAGAAAAGACAAAAGCAGAAATTTATCTACAAACCTAAGATAAATAAGTCAGGAGCAAGTACATCTGGTAATAAGGAGGACACATCGGATAATAGCAAAAATGCCAATGTGAAAACTGGTAATGCGTTTGAAGCTTTGGCAAGTAACGATATGGAAGAGACTATAGCTGATGTTGGGGTGGATAAGGACCTGAGGCAGAATTTAAAAAATGGGAATGGGAAGCCTACTCGAATTGAGAATGAGGTAGAGGAAACTTTACAAACAGAAATGGCCGCATTCATGACAGCTGACCAGAGTCATGTTTCTGAGGGGGCAAGCACTCCCGGACAAGCAGGTATTAATGGATAGCATTATGTCATGGAATATAAGGGGTTTGAATCGCCCCCTGAAACAAAGCGAAGTTCGTAAAGTTGTTGCTGAAAATATGTTAAAAGTTTGTGCAATTTTAGAGTCCCATGTTAATGTCATGAAGCTGGGAACCATTTGTAATAGTGTTTTTCGGAATTGGAACTGGACGTCTAATGGGGGATTGTGTAGTAGGGGTACCCGAATCATTTTGGGTTGGGATTCTGATGTGGTTGATCTTATGGTGCTCGCTCAAACTGATCAAATTATTCATACGCAGATATTGGATAAGACTCTTAAAAAAGTTTTATTCTGTTCTTTTGTATACGCGGAAAATAAGTATCAAGATCGTAGAAGTCTCTGGGAGAGTTTATGTAATCATAAAAGCTTATGTCATGATAAACCATGGGTTGTTATGGGGGATTTTAATGCTACCCTTCAGCCTGAGGATTCTCTTTACGGTTCTTCTCAACAAACGATAGGCATGTGTGAATTTAAAGATTGTATTCAGTTTTTGGAGTTGTTGGATATTCAGGGGCACGGTCTTCAGTTTACTTGGAATCAAAAACCCAAAAATGGAGTGGGTCTTCTTAAAAAGATAGATCGAGTTATGGGCAATATTCAGTTCTTGGATTTGTATCCGAATGCGTTTGTCATGTACCACCCTTATCGAGTCTCGGATCATACGCCTTGTATATTGAAAATGGGGACCGTGAATGAGAAGAAAATCAGGCCATTCAAGTTTCCTAATTTCATCACGTCCAAACCGGAATTCATGAAGTGTGTGGACCAGGAATGGAGGAAAACGATACCAGGGTTTAATATGTTTTCGGTTACAAAGAAACTTAGTAATCTTAAACCGCACTTAAGGAAGATTTTATTTAACCAGGGAAACTTACATGCTAAGGTGTCGGAGCTTAGAAAAAAGCTGGATGAGATTCAAGTTCTTGTTGATAAAAATCCGTTGGATGGCAACCTGCGTCAACTAGAAGCGACATGTCTTCAAGAGTTTCAGTCTGCTGCTTACGATGAGGAATGTTTCCTCAAACAAAAGTCAAAAGTTGAATGGTTGTGTGCTGGAGACTCTAATACGAAATATTTCCATAATGTGGTGAAATGCCGTAATGCGAGAAGCCAAATTCATAGTGTCAAAGATATTTCGGGGAACCGTCATGAAGGTAGTAGGGTTGCGATTGCTTTAGTCAATCACTACTCCAACTTTCTGGGTTTTGAGGACCAGGTAAGTTCCATTAATTTGGATAGTATTTTTGTTAATGTACTTAGCCATGAAGATGCCTCTAATATGGTTCGGCAAGTTACTAGAGAGGAAATCAAAACGGAAATGTTTAATATTGGTGAAAATAAGGCTCCTGGTCCTGATGGGTATACGTCAGCTTTCTTCAAGAAGGCTTGGGATATTATCGGTAATGAAGTTACGGATGCGGTTCTTGATTTTTTTGACAATGGGAAACTCCTTAAGCAACTAAATCACACGATCTTGGCTTTGATTCCTAAGAAAGACATTCCGGACTCGGTTTTGGATTATCGTCCTATCTCATGTTGTAATGTGCTCTATAAATGTATTAGCAAGATCATCACGGATAGGATTAAAGGGAGTTTGGGGGCTTTTGTCAGCATTAATCAGTCAGCCTTTGTGCCGGGAAGAAAAATCTCTGATAACATTCTCTTAACTCAGGAGCTGATGCACAATTATCACTTGAATAGAGGCCCCGCGAGATGTGCTTTTAAAATAGACATTCAGAAAGCCTATGATACGGTTAGTTGGTCTTTTTTGAAAGCTATCCTTATTCGTTTTGGATTCAATCATCGTATGGTTCAGTGGATTATGATGTGTGTTACCACGGCTTCCTACTCTTTGTCTGTTAATGGTAACCTTCATGGTTTTTTCAAGGGGAAGAGGGGGTTGAGACAGGGCGATCCTATGTCGCCTTATTTATTTACCCTTATTATGGAAGTGCTATCTCTTTTACTTCAACAGGCGGCTGATTCTAACTCCTCTTTTAAATTTCATCATCAGTGTGCTAAGCAGAGAATTATTAATGTATCCTTTGCGGATGATCTGTTTATTTTTGTCCATGCTGACACTTGCTCGGTGAAGAAGGTTAGAGATGCTCTGGAAATGTTTACTAGTTGGTCAGGGTTAGTTCCGAGTCCAACCAAGAGTACTGCCTATTTTTTGAATGTGCCTCCTTTGGTGAAACAACAGATTCTTTCGTTGATGTCTTTCCAAGAAGGTAATCTTCCGGTTAGATATCTTGGGGTGCCTCTTATATCCACAAAACTTATTTTTAAAGATTGTAAAATCTTGATTGATCGTATGGAGGGCAAAATCACGAGCTGGATCTCTAAGTCGTTGTCATTTGCGGGCCGCCTTCAACTTATAAACTCGGTTTTATCTTCAATGCATATCTACTGGGCTTCAGTTTTTATTCTCCCTGCACGGGTTATTTCTGAGTTGGAAAAGAGGATGCGTCGTTTTTTATGGAATGCTGGTTCTTCTGGCAGAATTCATGCCAAAGTTGCTTGGTCTGATGTTTGTTTGCCTAAGAATGAGGGAGGCTTAGGTATTCGAAATGTTGGGGATGTTAATAAGGCGCTCATGACAAACCACATATGGAGTATTATTTCTCACAGAGAGTCTCTTTGGGTTCGGTGGATTCATTCCTACAAGCTAAAGGGTAAAAGTTTTTGGGAGGTTCCATGCAGGGGTAGCGTCAGTTGGGGATGGCGTAAGATCTTGTCCATTCGAAATTTGGTTCGTCCTTACATGGGTATGTCTATCAGAAGTGGTGCTCAGACTAATGCATGGTGTGATAACTGGTGCCCTTTGAGTCCGATTAGTACATTCATCACGCCAAGAACCATCACTAATGCGGGTTTCAATATGCACTCTACAGTTGCCGATATAGTTGATGATTCGGGCCACTGGAGATGGCCTGAGGCTTGGCATGACCTGTTTCCTATGTTGATAAACTTACAACCACCATCTCTTGTTCACAATGTTCCAGATAAGCCTACGTGGAAAGACTTGGATGGTAAAGATAGTTATTTCAGCTCTAAGGAAGTTTGGAACAATATTAGGAGTCGGGGTGCTACGGTGTCTTGGTTTAACATGATATGGTTTCCCCAATGTATTCCAAGACACTCGTTCCATATGTGGTTGGTTATAAGAAACAAACTCAAAACTCAGGATCGTCTCATGACTTGGGAAGCGGGGAGTGAAATGAACTTAAGACTTATGTGTTGTCCGCTTTGTCGCTATGATCATGACTCACGTGATCACCTATTCTTCCAATGCAGCTTTGCGTCACATGTGTGGAATAATGTTAAAACTATGGTTAGTTTGGAGAATGTTACTGATTCTTGGGCATCCGTCTTTGCATGGATGGAACAAACGGCTTCCTCAAAGATGACGAATGTTATTGTGGGAAAGATTCTGATTGCGGCTACGACGTATTTTATATGGCAAGAACGAAATGCTAGGCTATACTCTCATTCACATAAGTCGCCGGAAGCGGTGATAGAAATAATCAAGAGCACAGTTCGGTTAAAGCTTATGGGATTCAAGTTCCGTGGAAGCGCAGTTCGGCATAGAGTGCTAAAGGCATGGAAGATTTATTCAAATGAAGAGGAACTAGATCCAGGCTAGAAGTTGAAGTCAATAGTTGCCCGTGTGTTTTTTTTTGGTTTCTTTTGGCTGTTTGTTTGTGGCTGTTTGTTTAGTTTGTTTGGCTGTCTTTTGTGTTTGTTTTTCCTAGTCTTGGTATGCCAAGTCTAGTAGGTGTGTTCGCTTTAACACACCCTTGTACATTGATTCGTTGATTTATAAAATTTACCGGGGTAACCCTTTACCCAAAAAAAAGATACCCCATCCTTGGGAAGGAAATACGAAGTTAAATACTTGAGAAGTATTAATACAGAAATATTGTTTAAACAATTATTCCAAAACTAAATATAATTCAAGTTGAAATATTAAGTATTTTGACAAATAATTATAACTTGGAATAATATAAGAAACGTAACTCAAACACGAAAATACTAAAGCAAAGGCACGGCCCGTTCGTCTAATAGACGTTAGTACACTGTAGGTAGTCGTGTTCGTTGAGGAGATTGGGTTACGATTCTGAAGACGCAATACTGTGAGTTCATGTCCCCCTTTTCTTTAAACTGTTTTGTATATTTACTTCGGGGGTGAAATACATGTTACAAAGGATTACTTACAATACAATTGGTATGGTTAGCCTAGGAAAGAACCATAGATCATGTGAATGGGTAGGCGTATACTTGAGGCCATCAATCCTCTTGTAGGACCGAGGGGCATGAGTGATAGATCTATTTGGGTGCAGCGAGCCCACACCCATGAGGCCAGGGTGGCCCATAGTGGTGACTATGTCTTCCAGCCGGAAGCCTGGTGCAACTTTGCTAGGTTTGAGTCTTCCTACACCGTCACACATATCAGTGGCCTTGCAAACCATTGGTGATCTTTTCCTTGTTTGCAATCATACCTGGACTTTCATACATACATTGAATACAAAGGTTTTATACATTCTCACGAACACATGAACTTTTTTTTTGGGTAAAGGGTTACCCCGGTGAAATTTTATATCTACCAACAAATTAAAACAGGGTGTGTCAAGACATCGACACACACTACTAGACTTGGCATACCAAGACATGGACAACAAGCCAAAACAAAAACCCGACATAACGTCACAACCAAAAGATAAGAAAACTACAAGACAAAACACGACCCAAGCACACAAAACTAGACTGCAACAACTAGATCCTCCTTAGCCAGGATCAAAATCCATGTTCTTCGAGATCAGCCATCTTTCCAATAACTTCTTATGCTTCGGGTCTCCACCAATCTTGAATCCCGTAATTCTTAGCCGAACTGTATCTATGATAGTCTTTGAGAGAGCACAAGCATTCCGCTATAGATGAGAGAATAAACGGTTGTTCCTTTCTTGCCATATGAAATACGTGCAAGCCGCTACCGTAATATTGCCAACAATATGATCCAGAGTTCTTGAATTAGCATTGAGCTCCATCCACTGCATAATCGAAGACCATGTATTCGTAACACTCCCCATGTCAACCATTTTCCTTGCCAATCCCCATACCTCGGACGCATATGGACGGACATTGGAAGTAAAGATGATCTCTAGAGTCACAATAATATTAGCATAAGGGACAGCACATGAGCTGTAAATTAGTAGCGCTGCCCGCTTCCCAAACGGCCATCCGGTCTTGCGTCTTCAGCTTATTCTTGATAACTAACCACAAATGGAAAGAATGTCTAGGAATGCACTGACTGAACCACACCGAATTGACCCAATAAACCTTATTATATCTATGCCGCAAGCTATTCCAAACCTCCCAAGATCCAAAATTTTGCAATTTACCGTCTAAGTCTTTCCAGCAAAACCGATCATCCGCATCAGACATGAACTGAGGAATCTCAACATTTATAAGAACTGGATATAGATCATACCACGCCTAGGGCCATAACCATTGACCATTTCAGCAACTATATCAGCCACCATTGTATTTAGAGAGAAACCAGCATTAGCTATAGCTCTTGGGGAGATGAAAGAACGAAGAGGGCTGCATGAACACCAATTGTCACTCCAAGCATTTGTTTGGCGCCCACTCCGAATAGTCATTTTTTTGGTTGTCGTGTTTTGGTCTTGTCTACTTTGTTTCTTGATGTAAAGTAGGCTAGGTTATGGGTTGTCGTAGAGTATTTGGTTTTTTGTTTGGTTTACATATACGGGGCATGTCCTGTATATGAATTAGTGTGGAACTCATCCTCACTACTTGTTCTTTATTGCGGTTGTGTTAATAGAATCACCGGGGTAACCCTTTACCAAAAAAAAGGAACGAACTCTAGTGCGTATAGATAAGAGCTTCCTCCATCCCCAGCTAATGTTACCTCGACTCTGCACCTCCTAGAAGCTTTTACCTTTCAACTTATATGAATGAATCCACTGAACCCAAAGAGACGGACGGTTAGTAACTATGCTCCAGATATGGGATGTCAAAAGGGACTTATTAACATCCATAATACTCCTAATGCCTAAGCCACCCTCATCTTTCGGCATACAAACATCCTTCCAGGCTACTTTAGCACGAACCAAGCCTTGAGAACCACCATTCCATAAGAATGTACGCAACCGTTTCTCCAAGTCCTTTATAACACCATGGGGGAGCATTTTTTTTTTAAACTATGGCTTCTCTCTGGCTTCCTGGGCGATTTTGGCGACTCTGAGAAATCCTAGCTTTCTTGTTTTCTGATCCTCATCTTGATCGATCTGGGTTAGGTATTGAGGTTTGTCGATCCTTCTGAGTAAGGTTTTCTTGACTCTACCCTGGTTTCTAATCTTTTGAAGTCAGGATTAGGGTTTTCTTTTCGTTCTTGCTGTCTAGGGTTTGTTGGCTTTTTGCTCTGGTTTTGATTTGTTTGTTTGTTCTGTTACGTTGCATGGTTCTCTTATACGTGTAATATGACCTCTAATCTGTTCAAAGCGTCTGATAACGTGGGTAATTCTCAAAACCCTAATAAGGGTTTTACAAATAGGTTGCTGAATATTGATGGAAAAACATTATGTCCTCGTCGTGGAGTATTGTCGAGTCAACAGCAGGGGCCGAAGGTTGTTAATATTATAGATGAACTTACCAAGATCACCGTACCTGTGGAATCGGCTGAAGATATTCCAGACGCGAATAAGCATACCAATCTGGATGATGAGGGTTTTTGGGATATTGGTAAGAAGGATAACATGGTTTCTTATGCTGAGAAGCTTCTTTCCAAGGCTCGAAGTAAAAGAGAGGTAAACTTTAGACTTATGGAATCAGTTGAGACAAGGGAGGATACTGATGTTGTTATTCCGAAAGAGATTGTTCAACAGGTTCAGGATAAGTTTGAAAATGTTCTATATGGTTATTTTCTAGGGAATAGATTACCATTCCCGGTAGTTGAATACTATGCGAAAAATGTTTGGGCAAAGTTTGGATTCTCAAAGCTCATGATGAATTCTACTGGTTTCTTTTTCTTCAAATTTGATTCGAAGGATGGTATGATGAAAGTGCTGGAAGGGGGCCATGGTTGATAAGAAAAGTTCCGTTATTTTTAAACATATGGTCGCCGAAGGTTAGCTTAAAAAAAGATGGTATAAAAACAGTCCCTCTTTGGGTTAAATTGCATAATGTTCCGATTGCAGTATACACAGATGATGGTTTAAGTTTGTTGGCTTCTAAGTTAGGGGTTCCGAAAAGGTTGGATTCATACACTGCGGATATGTGTGCGGAGAATTGGGGTAGGAGTAGTTATGCTCGTGCTATGATTGAGGTAAATGCGGAGAACGAGCTTAAAGATCATATAACTCTTGCTATTCCTAAGATGGATGAGGAGGGATACATTATGGCGCGTGTAAAAGTTGAATATGAATGGAAGCCTCTTCGTTGTGCTACATGTGCTACATACTTTTTATTTGGCCATGATGAAGATACATGTAGTAAGGTTGACAAGGGCAAGACAAAACAAGTAATGGTGGATGAGGAAGGCTTCATAACTGATAGGAGGCGTGTAGCTAAACAACATTTTCCTCAAAAGAAGCAAAAGCCGAAATTCATGTATAAACCAAAGATGAATAAATCTGGAGCTAGTACTTCTGGAACGAAAACAAATCATACTAACAGTGGGCAGCCTATGGTGAAAGTGGCAAACCCGTTTCAGGTTTTAGCTACGGAGGATGAGGGTGAAGGTTCAAAGGATGATAACGCACATGTTCAAGAGGAAACAATTAGGGAGAAGGTCACCATGATGAATGATGAGATACTAGAGACTATCCCAACGGAAATGTCTAAATTCATGGGTAACAACACCACGGATAGTCAATCTGAGGGGGCAAGCACTCCCGGTTCTAAGGGTTTAAATGGGTAGTGTGGCGGTATGGAACATAAGGGGTTTGAATCGTCCCCTGAAACAAAACGAGGTGCGTGTTCTTATTGATGAAAGTCAGTTGAGTGTCTGTGCTGTTTTAGAGACACATGTTAAAGTGAGTAATCTAGTAAAAGTGTGCAAGGGTGTCTTCCGAAGGTGGAATTGGACGTCGAATGGGGGCTTATGTCAAAGAGGAACCAGAATTATCTTGGGATGGAATTCGGATGATGTTGATCTTATGGTGCTCTCTCAATCAGATCAGGTTATCCACACCCAAATTCACTTAAAAGCTGAATCCAAAGTTTTTCTTTGTTCCTTTGTTTATGCGGAGAATAAGTATCAAGATCGTAGAATGCTTTGGGAGGATTTATGTAAGCATAATAGCTTAGCTCATGATCAGCCGTGGGTAGTGCTAGGTTGTCACACCCCCAAATTCCACCATGCGGAGTATCACCGCTTGGAGGCGTGACATGACCAGGATCGAGCCACCAATCATATTGAACAACGTAATTAAGTAAATAAACCAACCACAATACAATTGGTGACCAAAAGACAATAACCGACTTTAAGTTAACAGCGGAAGCATAAGACATAAGTCCAAAACATAAATTCATAGTTCATAAGTTTAACGACCAAACATAAGTTCCATAAGTTCGTAAGTTCAAATGTTAAGCACGGGACATGACAGTCCATATCCCACAACGACCTCCTCCTCGCGCAAGCTCCATAAGTACCTAACGACCTGCAAGGCATGTAACAACAGATCAACAACAAAGTTGAGCGAGTTCACAGTAGCTGTACGTTATAAGGTAGTTTTCAAGAACTATGAGTTTGTTTGCAATTGCAGGTTAAATCAACTTTCCTTATTTTTCCCAAACCATAAACGGTGGGGGCTACCCCATGTTTTTTTTTTGGGTAAAGGGTTACCCCGGTGATTTTATATATTCACAAATAAAATACAAGTAGTGGAGAAATGACTCCACTAGTTCAAACATGAGACATGCCCCATGAATGTACACCAAAAAACAAACACAAACCAAACAAAAACACCACTAGACAAAATAAAATCTTTTCCTTCAATTAACTACCATCATCAATTACTTCATCGCCACCAATATCCCATTTTCCAAGCATCCTCCTAACCTTCGCACACTCCTTGAACTTAACCCCCATAAGCTTGTACCGAATCGTCTTGACAATTAGCTCACAAATGATGTCCGGGGGTCTCGTTTGGTTCTTAAACAATCTAGCATTCCGCTCCTGCGATATGAAATAAGCGACCGTAGCAACGAGCAATTTACTAACATAACTCGCTGCAGATTTTGACCGAGCACGAACCAACATCCAATTCATAATAGCGCTCCATTTGGACTCAACACTATCCATAGAAGCCTTATGTCTAACGTTATTCCAAATCTGCGTAGAGAACTTGCATTCAAAGAAAAGATGATCATGGGAATCAACCTTAGCATAGCACAAAACGCAACACATCATGTTCATGTTCTTCCGTCTTGAAAAATCCCACTGCAGAATTTTATCCTGAGTTAGCAGCTTCTGACGCACGATCAACCACATAAGAAACGCATGTTTAGGGATGCACTGGGAAAACCAAACAATCTTAACCCAATTAACCTCCTGCTCTCTCTTACGAACCGAATGCCACACATTTGATGTAGAAAAATCAAGCAGCTTATCCCCTTCCTTCCAGCAAAACTGATCACTCTTACCCGGATTTAACGAGATTTGATCTAGTTGAATCAGAACTGGATACAAATCTCTCCAGGCTGTCGGCCAAGCCCAAGACCCGTTAACGTGAACATCCTTGACCTTAGCACTCAGCTCAAACCCCGCACTAGTAATGACTCTGGGAGTAAATATATTAGATAATGGACCCAAAGAACTCCAAGCATCATACCATGCTGAAGTGCGACTCCCATCACCTAACTTCGTCCATATATGATTCCTGACAATAGGCCTTAGTTGAAGTAATTTCTTCCAGCTCCAAGTACAGTTGGCGACCTCTTTGCAAACCCAAAAGCTTCGACCTTTTAACCTATACGAGTAAATCCAACTAACCCACAAAGAATTCCGTTTATTAAGAATACTCCATATATGTGACACCATAAGCGCTTTGTTGAAAACCCCGAGCTGGCGTAACCCCAACTCACCCTCATACTTAGGGACACAAATCGAATTCCAAGAAACTTTCGCCTTACCCTTATGAAAGGAGCTCTCCTGCGACCAAAGGAAGTTTCGCATTTTGGCTTCTAACTCCTTAATAATTCGGGCCGGTAATATAAAAACAGAAGACCAATACACATGCATAGCCGAAAGAACTGAAGAAATCAGCTGCAACCTGCCAGCAAAAGAGAGAAATCTGTTTCGCCAATTCATAATACGATTGTCAAGTTTCTCCACTAGAACACTACAATCTTTGAAAAGAAGCCGAGATGATATTAAAGGCACCCCCAAATATCTGACCGGAAGCACTCCCTCTTCAAAAGGCAAAATATCCAAGATGGCGTTTTTAACCTGTAAGGCCACGTTACAAAAGAACGCCGTACTCTTTTGGATGCTAGGGACCAAACCAGACAAGTTAGTGAAAGTTGTCAACGATCTCATAATACAAGAAGCTGAAGCAACATCACCCCTAGCAAAAAGAAAAAGGTCATCAGCAAAACACATATTTATAATCTGTTGTTTCTCGCATCTATTGTGAAACCTGAAAGTCGAATCAAGCCTAGCATTTTGCTCCAAAATACAGGTCAGAACCTCCATGACCAGTGTGAATAAATACGGAGATAACGGATCGCCCTGCCTTAAACCACGTCTACCCCTAAAATACCCATGCACATTGCCGTTGACACAGATAGAATAGGAAGTAGTCGTCACACAAAGCATAATCCAATCCACCATCCTGTTGTCGAAACCGAACCCAATAAGCACCCTCTTGAGAAAATTCCAATCTACAGTATCATACGCTTTTTGAATATCCACTTTGAACGCACATCTCGGGGGCCCATAATCTCTGTGATAGTTGTGCATAAGCTCTTGAGTCAACAAAATATTATCTAAGATTTTTCTGCCCGGGACAAATGCAAATTGATTGATACTAACAATCCTGTCAAGATCCCCTTTAATACGGTCCGCCACAATTTTACTAATGCATTTGTAAATCACATTACAACAAGCTATAGGACGATAATCCATGACTCTCAATGGAGTAGACTTCTTCGGGATAAGCACGATTAAAGTATTGTTAATTTCACGAAGCAATTTACCAGTGTCAAAGAAGTCCCTAATAGCCCGTGTTACTTCATGCCCAATAATGTGCCATACACTTTTATAAAAAGCCGCCGAAAACCCATCAGGCCCAGGGGCCTTATCATTACCAATCGAGACTAGATAGATGTATATATATGTGTCCTTCCCAATCCGAGGACAGAGGTATGTATTAAATACGTAGGTTTAGCGCTGGTGTCCTTCCCAATCCGAGGACAGTGGTACGTAGTGAGTACGTAGGTTTAGCACTGGCGTCCTTCCCAATCCGAGGACAGTGGTACGTAGTGAGTACGTAGGTTTAGCGCTGGTGTCCTTCCCAATCTGAGGACAGTGGTACGTAGTGAGTACGTAGGTTTAGCACTGGCGTCCTTCCCAATCCGAGGACGGAGGTAAGTAGTCTATTAGTGGTGAAAGTACAAGTTACGTCTTAGCTATTTAATCCCATTCCCAACCACCGGGAATCCAATGCCTTAGTAAGGGTGTGAACTCACCTTTGGTTGCTTGGTTTGACTCTCAAAAATAGCTAACAGTCAAGGTCGGTCAATCACGTCCTAGTATGATTACCACTTAGTTTATTAGTGACTTCAAATAAGCACAAAGTTCCTACACGCGTCTACCACATAACATGCATCACTTAAACGGTTCATGCCCATTTAAACTTTCCATCTATTCCCGTTCATAAGCAAACATACGACATTGCACATAACACTTTTGTTGACATATAACATGTTAGATCGTTCTCAGATAACCTACCCGGCATTTAGACACGCAAATTACTACTTACGTCATTTCAGCTTTTTCATTTGAAACTGGGCTGTTTTCGGGGATTTTAATAAAATAGTTAACTTGTTCCAAAAATTCCCAACTTTTTATAGAAGGTCTTAAACGATCTAAATATTATGTGTAAAAATCTCGGGATCCAATTCATCACCAAAAATTTATAAGAAATCATTTTCCGGACTACAATCAGATTCATCTTTTTCTGACTGCAGTCCACGGAATAATTCATTAAAAATTCATCGTAAGTCCAATTTATGAAATTCTAGTGGGAGGATTATAAATACATCAGTGGTCATCTACTGTACAAATTTCATGATCTGACTCTACACAGAATCCAAGTTATGACGGAAAACAGAACGCTTATTTTCAGCAGTAAAAATGCAGCTTGAGCTGCTGTTACAAAACGGGTCTTTAAAAATAGTAAACAAAGTCCAAAAATTATGATTCCAGTGCCATTAGAACCGTATTTCATAATACATAAATCTAGACTTCAGAAAATACATTTTCTGCTTTATTAAGGTCCGGTTATAGCCAACTGAAGTTGGCTGTATTCATCAAACAGTCCCCTGTTTTCAGCCTTTAACATTCTAAAGCGAGTTATATTGGTTCCGTTAACATGCTTAGTGATCAACAACATTTCTAGTACTCAATATTAACAAGTAAATCAGCAAGTAATCAGCAACATATCAAAACAACTTTATACTAACCTAAATACATCATGTTTCATCTTTATATTAAGCTTTATGTTCATGTTTCTTGTTTAACCTTTTAGTGTTCTTGTGACAATCATCATACTACGACTTTAAATCATAACAAGAAGATGAATAAGGGTTTGTCAAGAGCTTACTACTAGCACAAGGCTAGGGTAGGATCTAGTGATGAAGATGTTGAGAAAAGATGATGAAAAAGCTAGAATAAAGCCCTTCTTGAAGCTCCACAAGATGCAAGTCTCTTGTATCCACCTTCTATACTTGAATGAGACTTGAATAAAGGATGAAGATGGTGGTTTAGGGGTGGTGATGGTGGCGGTTTGGGGTGGAGCCGAAAGAGAGAGAGTGTGTGTGAAGTGAGAGAGTGATCTTGAGGAATGATGAGAAATCTAGAGCTCCATGCTTTTAAAGATCATTTCACATATCTTGGTTACTTACACAAGCTACAATCTAATAAAATAAGAAGATAAAATCTTGGACAAGATTAGAAGTATGGTGAGGATGTTGGGTGGGTCCACAAGGGACCGATTTCGGTTCAAGGGGGGGGGGGTTAGTGTAACATTTGTGACTAAATTGGTAATGGTAAGTTATATTCCAAGTAACATGTTTATTTAAGTTGGTTATTGGGTTTATAGTGGGTGTTATGGTAAACGGGGACCACGACTAGTCAAAAATAATAAAACAGTGTACTTGTCAAAAATTTAGTGTCCCGGGTAATGTCCGGTTGTTCGGTTAAATACCGTTTCGTTAAAGTGTTTAATTATTCCGTAAAGTGTCTATTATATATATTTTTGTAACACTTTTAATTCCTAACACATAGGAGAATGTTCAGGACCATTTAGTCAATTTTTCTGCACATGACTAGTGTGCTAACAAGCACATGCAAGTGTGATGCAGTGATCAGAAAGCAGTTTAGTAATTCAACACAGTCATCAAGCATTTTAATTATCATTAAATAATCGTACGGATACATGGAATTATGAGGGTTGTCACATTCTCCCCCTGTTAAGAAAATTTCGTCCTGAAATTTAGCTCGTGGTTACTGAGGAAGCTAGTTATGTTGCGTGGTTTACTGGTTTTCCTGGGGTGTCACATCATCCCTCTGTTGGTTTGGAATTTCGTCCCGAAATTCTGTAGTAGCTCCAGTCTCAGTAGTGGTTGCACTTTTCTTAAACAGCTGGGGGTACTTGAGTTTCATTTGGTCTTCTCGTTCCCAGTTATACTCTGGGCCACGACGGGAATCCCAACGAACTCGGACGAGAGGTATCCTGCTTCGCTTGAGAATTTTAACATCTCGATCCGTAATCTCTACTGGTTCTTCGACGAATCGCAGCTGGTCGTCGATAGTGAGCTCCTTTAAGGGAACTATGAGGGTCTCATCTGACAGACACTTCTTTAGATTCGACACATGGAAAACATTGTGAACTCCGCTGAGTTCTTCAGGTAGATTCAGCTTGTAGGCGACTTTGCCAATCTTCTCAATGATTTCGAAGGGTCCGACATATCGCGGGTTGAGCTTGCCTCGTTTGCCAAAACGGACTACACCTTTCCAAGGTGAGACTTTGAGTAGCACTCGATCCCCAACCTGGAACTCGAGTGGTTTCCTTCGCTGATCTGTATAGCTTTTCTGACGGTCCCGAGCTGCCGCCATTCGCTTTCGTATCTGAGCAATCCTTTCTGTTGTATCTATTACGAGTTCTGGGCCAGTGACTTTACTGTCACCAACTTCTGCCCAACAGAGAGGTGATCGGCATTTACGTCCGTACGATGCCTCAAACGGAGTGGCCTGGATGCTGGTGTGGTAGCTGTTGTTATATGAGAACTCCACTAGCGGGAGGTGCTTTTCCCAGCCATTACCAAAATCGATTACACATGCCCTAAGCATGTCTTCAAGGGTCTGGATGGTGCATTCAGATTACCCATCCGTCTGTGGGTGATAAGCGGTGCTCATATCTAAACGTGAGCCAAAAGACCTGTGCATAGCTTGCCACAGTTCTGAAGTAAAACGCGTGTCACGATCAGAAATGATGGAGGTTGGCACTCCGTGCCTTGATACTACTTCCTTTAGGTAAATGTCTGCTAGAGTAGAAAACTTATCCGTTTCCTTGATAGCCAAAAAATGTGCAGACTTGGTCAGTCGATCCACGATTACCCAAATGGTATCATTTCCGCGTTGAGATCTAGGAAGGCCAGTAACGAAATCCATGGAAATTTGCTCCCATTTCCATGTCGGGATCTCCGGTTGTTGAAGTAGGCCTGATGGTTTCTGATATTCGGTCTTGACTCTCGCACAAGTCAAGCATTTGCTAACGTAGGTTGCTTTGTGGGCTTTCATACCAGGCCACCAGTATGTAGTCTTGAGATCGTGGTACATCTTATCCGAGCCAGGATGTACCGAATAATGAGACTTATGTGCTTCATCCATCACAAGCTCGCGTAAGTTTCCGTAAAGTGGAACCCAGATACGCCCTGTTACATAGTAGGCGCCGTCTTCCTTTTGTTCTAGCCGCTGCCTCGATCCTCGTAAGGACTCAGCCCTGATGTTCTCTGCTTTCAATGCTTCAACCTGAGCATCGCGAATCTGAGCGGGAAGACTAGATTGGATGGTAAGCGGTAACGCA
The DNA here is from genome assembly GCA_030545235.1 of Helianthus tuberosus. Classification (NCBI taxonomy): domain Eukaryota; kingdom Viridiplantae; phylum Streptophyta; class Magnoliopsida; order Asterales; family Asteraceae; genus Helianthus; species Helianthus tuberosus. Next base: position 82,898,292 of record CM060418.1, on the reverse strand, counting down.
CGTACATGCTTAGGTATACTATCCTTACGACTAAGGGCGTCGGCCACAACATTGGCTTTGCCCGGATGGTACTTGATTGCACACTCATAATCGTTCAATAGCTCGACCCATCGGCGTTGTCGCATGTTTAACTCCTTTTGCTTGAAGATATGCTCGAGACTCCTGTGATCGGTGTAAATGGTGCACTTGGTACCGTACAGGTAATGTCTCCATATCTTAAGCGTGAAAAACAACTGCTCCCAATTCCAGGTCGTGCGTAGTGTAGTTCCTTTCATGAACTTTAAGTTGGCGTGATGCGTAGGCAATGACCTTGTCACGTTGCATCAACACGCAACCAAGTCCTTGGATGGAAGCGTCGCAATAAACCACAAAATCATATGTGCCTTCAGGCAATGAGAGGATAGGCGCACTACAAAGTCTATCTTTTAAGTGTTGGAATGGGGACTCCTGTGCATCACCCCAACGATAGGTGACACCCTTCTGAGTTAATGAAGTGAGAGGTTGCGCAATCTTTGAGAAGTCCTTGATAAAGCTTCTGTAATATCCTGTCAAACCCAAGAATTGACGGATTTCTGTGGGTGTACGGGGTGCAGGCCAGTTCTTGATCGAATCAATCTTGGATGGATCAACATGAATCCCATCCTTGTTTACTACGTGGCCTAGAAAGTGGACTTCGCGAAGCCAGAAGTCACATTTCGAAAATTTAGCATACAGTTGCTCTGCTCGAAGAAGTTCCAGCATAAGTCGTAGATGCTGCTCGTGTTCCTCCTGACTCTTAGAATAGATCAGGATATCGTCGATGAAAACAATAACGAACTTATCCAGGTAAGGTTTGCATACTCGGTTCATGAGATCCATGAAGACCGCTGGTGCATTCGTCAACCCGAAAGGAATGACCAGAAACTCAAAATGGCCGTAACGAGTTCTGAATGCTGTTTTGGAGACGTCCTCATCTCGGACTCTCAGCTGATGGTATCCCGATCTCAAATCAATCTTAGAGTAATAACTCGACCCCTGCAACTGGTCGAATAAGTCATCAATACGTGGAAGAGGATAACGATTCTTCACGGGTCACCTTGTTAAGTTCGCGATAGTCAATAATACACATCCTGAAAGTACCGTCTTTCTTCTTCACAAACAGGACTGGAGCTCCCCAGGGCGAAGAGCTAGGACGTATGAAACCCTTTTCCAAGAGTTCTTGTAGTTGCATGGACAGTTCTTCGAGTTCTGATGGAGCTAGACGATATGGTGCTCGAGCTACTGGTGCTGCTCCAGGAGCTAGCTCGATTTGAAACTCAACTTGACGATGGGGCGGAAGACCAGGTAATTCCTCAGGAAATACCTCAGGAAAATCGCGCACAATAGGAATATCTTCTATCGTCCTTTCTTCTGCGGATGAATCAGAAACGAGGGCTAGAATAGCGGTGTGGCCTTTTCGCAAACACTTCTGGGCCTTAAGGAAAGAGATAATGCCTACAACAGCACCACTCTTGTCGCCATGAATCATGAGAGGTTCTTCACCAGAACGAGGAATGCGGACGATTTTCCCCTTGCAACTAATCTCCGCTTGACGATGAGATAGCCAATCCATCCCAATAACAACGTCGAAACTACCCAGAACGATAGGGATAAGATCGATAGATAAGGTCTGACCAGCTAAGGCAAGGTTACAACCCTTAACTATGTGTGTGGCCTCGAGACTTTTACCGTTTGCTAGCTCTACCGTGTGTTTGGTGTTCAAAAGTGTTGGGGTGCGCTTAAGCATTTGACTAACTTTTAGAGACACATAACTGGTATCGGCACCCGAATAAAAAAAAACAGTAACATAAAAGTCGTCGAGAAGGAACTTACCCATCACTACGTTAGGATCATTCCTTGCGTTACCCTGCCCCAGCACGAACGCTCGACCCCTGGCACCGTTGCCATCATTGTTTCCCCCATTGTTGCCCCCATTATTGTTCCCGTTTCCTTAGTTGTGGTTCTGATTCTGATTCTGATTTTACTGCTGGCAATGTCTCTTGAAGTGACCTTCAGCGCCACACTGAAAGCATCCCCTGTTGCCCTGTTGCTGTTGCTGATTCTGCGGTGCTTGCTGTTGCTGCTAACGATTCGGATTTGCAGGCCGTGAGCTCCTGCAATCCTTGGCTTCATGACCCATCTTGAGACACCTCTGACAATGTCCCTTTTTGCACTGACCATTGTGGTGTCTGTTACATTTGTTGCACTTTGGGTGGTTTCCTCGATATCCACCCTGCCCTTGACTACCAGAAGATTGCTGACCAGGACTCTGGTAGTCATCAATCTTTCGCTGCTGCGCCTGGGACTGAACTGTAGTCGAACCCTTGCTGGAGGCTCCATCCCATTTTTGTTTGTTGTCACTGGGAATAGCAGAAGTAGTAGTAGCAGTAGTACCTATACGCTTAGGCAGCTTGTTTTGTTCCACTGCCTGGTCTGTGAGACGATGAGCAAGACGAGTATCATCCTGGTTGGTAGCAAGGTTAGCAGAAGTCACATGGCTTTGAATCTCTGGTACTAAGCCTTTAAGGTACAGCTCGATACGCTTGATGGGAGGATCCACCATAGTTGGACATAACACTGCCAGTTCGTTGGATCGCTTCGTATACGCCTCTATCTCTGACCCCGTCATCTTCAGGTTAAAGAACTCCACTTCCATCTTGTGGATGTCATCACGATTAGAGTATTCTCACTTGATCAGTTCCTTGAAGTCGTTCCATGGGGTGGCATTAGCAGCTGCCAGCCCTAACATTTGAACTTGCGCGTTCCACCAAGTCAGCGCAGTGCCTTCGAGGGTACCAGTGGCATACTTCACCCTACGAGCCTCAGGGCATTCACACATTTCAAAGACCGAATCGAGCTTCTCGAACCAGTGGAGGAGTCCAACGGCCCCTTTAGTGCCACTGAAAGTACTAGGACGACAGTCCATAAAAGTCTTGAACGTGCACACAGGCGGCTGGGCATGCTGGCCTCCTGCTTGAGCGGCTGCAAGTGCCGCAGTAACTTGTTCGTTGATCAAAGCCGTCAGCTGGGCTTGAGTGAGGTTGATTCATCCACTCATGATCTTCACCATATAGAGAACACAAATAAGAAGTGGTGTCGCGAAAGTGCGTAAGTGTGGAGTGACAGAAGAGAGCAAACACACAGGGTTTCAAGCAATAGTTGTTACGCTAACTAAGCATATCATGATCAAATGAGCTACTAGCAGGTAGGCAATACAAACATAAACCATATTACCTATAGTGTTGAGTCTTGCACGTGGAGCGAAGCGTCGTTGTGGATCGTTGAGCACTGTACAGGTTATAGTCTGGTTTTATCAAAAAGCTTTTCCCCTTTTTAAAACCAAGTTCACTATAACCAATGGCTCTGATACCAATCTGTCACACCCCCAAATTCCACCATGCGGAGTATCATCGCTTGGAGGCGTGACATGACCAGGATCGAGCCACCAATCATATTGAACAACGTAATTAAGTAAATAAACCAACCACAATACAATTGGTGACCAAAAGACAATAACCGACTTTAAGTTAACAGCGGAAGCATAAGACATAAGTCCAAAACATAAATTCATAGTTCATAAGTTTAACGATCAGCTATGCTAGGGATATGAGTAATGAGGCTTGGGGAAGGAGCAGCTATGCTAGGGCTCTCATTGAAATATCAGCTGATCATGAGTTGAAAGAGGCTCTAACCATGGTTATTCCTGAATTGGATGGGAACAAATATGTTACTGAGACTATTTGGGTGGAGTATGAATGGGAACCTCCGAGATGTGCCCACTGCTGTGTATTTGGGCATGATTCTGAGGAGTGTCCAAAAAACATTCTAGAGACAGTGAAACCTCCTACAAAGAGTCCGAAAATAGATGAGGATGGTTATACGGAAGTAAAGACAAAGAAGAATGTAAAGAAGAGCGGTTTTCAAGTTAACAATCAAAAGCCCAAGTTTGAATATAGACCTGTGGATAAAAAGAAAAAGGCAGTGAGTTCTTCCTACATGAGTGCGCGGTGCAATAGTTCGTCCAAGGTTCAAACACATAATTCGTTTAGTGCTCTTGGGTTTGTTGGGGGGAATGGGGGTTCCTTCCAGGGGAGATATAAAGGGGGTCGTGAGCTAAATGAGGAGTCTGACGATGACGAGGTAGAGGTTGTATATGATGAAACGAATGAGTTTATGACATCGGGTACACATCCTACGTCTTCCAGTACAGGGGCAAGCACCTCTCACATAAAGTTGTCCAATGGATAGGAGGCTTCTGTTTCATGCTACGGGGTTGCCGGTTGGTAGCAATTTCATTTTTTATGATGGCGGTTGACGTCATTTGTTTGATTTTTTCGTTTGTCTACTAGTTAGTCATTATCATGATTGTAGTAGGCTAGATTGAGGTGGTAACCTGGTTTGTTTGCTTTTTTGTTTACATATATGGGCATGTCCTGTATATGAACTAGTGGGGAACTCATGCTCACTACTTGTACTTATTTGGCGGTTGTCTATAATAGAATCACCGGGGTAACCCTTTACCCAAAAAAAAGTTTAACGATCAAACATAAGTTCCATAAGTTCGTAAAGTTCAAATGTTAAGCACGGGACATGACAGTCCATATCCCACAACGACCTCCTCATCGCGCAAGCTCCATAAGTACCTAACGACCTGCAAGGCATATAACAACAGATCAACAACAAAGTTGAGCGAGTTCACAGTAGGTGCACGTTATAAGGTAGTTTTCAAGAACTATGAGTTTGTTTGCAATTGCAGGTTAAATCAACTTTCCTTATTTTTCCCAAACCATAAACGGTGGGGGCTACCCCATGTTGGTTCCGTTAACACGCTAAGTGATCAACAACATTTCTAGTACTCAATATTAAAAAGTAAATCAGCAAGTAATCAGAAACATATCAAAACAACTTTATACTAACCTAAATACATCATGTTTCATCTTTATATTAAGCTTCATGTTCATGTTTCTTGTTTAACCTTTTAGTGTTCTTGTGACAATCATCATACTACGACTTTAAATCATAACAAGAAGATGAATAAGGGTTTGTCAAGAGCTTACTACTAGCACAAGGCTAGGGTAGGATCTAGTGATGAAGATGTTGAGAAAAGATGATGAAAAAGCTAGAATAAAGACCTTCTTGAAGCTCCACAAGATGCAAGTCTCTTGTATCCACCTTCTATACTTGAATGAGACTTGAATAAAGGATGAAGATGGTGGTTTAGGGGTGGTGATGGTGGCGGTTTGGGGTGGAGCCGAAAGAGAGAGAGTGTGTAAAGTGAGAGAGTGATCTTGAGGAATGATGAGAAATCTAGAGCTCCATGCTTTTAAAGATCATTTCACATATCTTGGTTACTTACACAAGCTACAATCTAATAAAATAAGAAGATAAAATCTTGGACAAGATTAGAAGTATGGTGAGGATGTTGGGTGGGTCCACAAGGGACCGATTTTGGTTCAAAGGGGGGGGGGGGGTTTAGTGTAACATTTGTGACTAAATTGGTAATGGTAAGTTATATTCCAAGTAACATGTTTATTTAAGTTGGTTATTGGGTTTATAGTGGGTGTTATGGTAAACGGGGACCACGACTAGTCAAAAATAATAAAACAGTGTACTTGTCAAAAATTTAGTGTCCCGGGTAATGTCCGGTTGTTCGGTTAAATACCTTTTTGTTAAATTGTTTAATTATTCCGTAAAGTGTCTATTATATATATTTTTGTAACACTTTTAATTCCTAACACATAGGAGAATGTTCAGGACCATTTAGTCAATTTTTCTGCACATGACTAGTGTGCTAACAAGCACATGTAAGTGTGATGCAGTGATCAGAAAGCAGTTTAGTAATTCAACACAGTCATCAAGCATTTTAATTATCATTAAATAATCGTACGGATACATGGAATTATGAGGGTTGTCACATAGGTGATTTTAACACAGCTCTTAATATGGAAGATTGTTTGTATGGCCCATCAAGTCACACTATTAGTATGAGAGAATTTTTTGATTGCATACAACATGTGGAGCTTATGGATGTTAAAAGTCATGGGTTACACTACACCTGGAACCAAAAGCCTAAGGAGGGGATTGGAGTCCTCAAGAAAATAGATCGCATTATGAGTAATATTAAATTTATGGACCTGTTTCCGGATGTATACGCGTTGTTTCAGCCTGCTCGAGTTTCTGACCATACTCCTTGTGTTCTAAAATTGGCGTCTATTACTCGAACTAAACAGAAGCCATTTAAATTTCCGAATTTTCTGACTTCGAAACCGGAATTCTGACAATATGTTGTTAATGAATGGGCTAAGGGAGTGCAAGGTTATGCTATGTTTTCGGTTATTAAGAAGATGAGAAACCTGACACCATGTTTTCGTAAACTTTTGCATCAACAAGGAAATCTTCATGACAAGGTATCTCGGCTGCGTAGTGAACTGGATTCGATTCAGCAGCTTGTTGATGCCAACCCCTTAGATGTAGAAGCTCGAGACTTGGCAGCCAAATGTCTTCGTGATTTTCAGGTGGCTGCCTATGATGAGGAGTGTTACTTAAAGCAAAAATCAAAGGTTCAATGGCTTTGTGCTGGGGATTCGAATACATCTTACTTTCACAATGCTGTGAAAAGCAGGAATTCTAGAAACAAAATTCGTTGTATTCAAGATGTGCATGGGAATCGATTTGAGGGTGACGAGGTCACAACTGCCCTTGTGGATCATTACTCGAATTTCTTGGGTACTGAGCAGAGGGTTCAGAATTTTGATAGTGAAGATCTGTTTGTCAATACTCTAAACCAAGACTTGGCTGACCACATGGTTAGACAAGTCACTCGAGAAGAGGTTAAAACGACCATGTTTAGCATTGGTGAGAATAAGGCCCCTGGTCCGGATGGATTCACGTCTGCATTCTTTAAGCATACTTGGGATATTGTGGGAGATGAGGTGACGAATGCTGTGCTTGATTTTTTTGATAATGGTAAATTATTGAAGCAGGTCAATCACACTATTCTTGCGTTGGTTCCTAAAAAGGATACTCCTAATTCGGTTATATACTACCGTCCCATCTCTTGTTGTAATGTACTTTTTAAATGCATTAGCAAGATACTCACGGATAGGATTAAAGGGAGTTTGGATTATTTGGTCAGCATAAATCAATCGACGTTTGTTCCGGGAAGGAAAATTTCGGATAATGTTCTTTTAACTCAGGAATTGATGCATAATTATCATCTTAATAGAGGGCCAGCAAGATGTGCTTTTAAGATAGATATTCAGAAGGCGTATGATACAGTCAGCTGGTCGTTCCTTGAGACAATTCTTCTCCGGTTTGGGTTTCATCGTAAAATGGTTAATTGGATTATGACCTGTGTTTCAACGGTGTCATATTCGTTAAGCATTAATGGTGAGCTTCATGGTTATTTTGCAGGGAAGCGTGGTCTTCGACAAGGGGACCCTCTGTCCCCATATTTATTTACGCTAGTTATGGAAGTTCTGAGCCTTCTATTACAGCAAGCAGCTTCGCACACGTCATTTAAGTTCCATGCTCGTTGTCCTAAGCAGAAGATCATAAATGTTTCGTTTGCAGACGACTTATTCTTATTTTCTCATGGTGATATTGCTTCGGTTAAGCATTTAAGAGCGGCCCTTGATAAGTTCTCACAAATCTCGGGCCTGGTCCCTAGCTCGTCAAAAAGCACCGTTTTCTTCAGTAATGTTCCTCGGTATGTGAAAGATCAGATTCTCAACATTATGCCCTTTCAAGAGGGTTCTCTGCCGGTTCGCTATCTTGGAGTTCCGTTGATTTCAACAAGACTGGCTGCCCGTGATTGCAAAGCCCTTTTGGAGCGTATTGAAAGACGTATAGACAACTGGATGTCTAAGTCTCTGTCATTCGCAGGGAGACTCCAGCTTATCAATTCGGTCCTGACAGCCATGTATTCTTATTGGGCTTCGGTTTTTATGCTCCCCCATGGTGTTATAAAGGACTTGGAGAAACGGTTGCGTACATTCTTATGGAATGGTGGTTCTCAAGGCTCGGTTCGTGCTAAATTAGCCTGGAAGGATGTTTGTATGCCGAAAGATGAGGGTGGCTTAGGCATTAGGAGTATTATGGATGTTAATAAGTCCCTTTTGACATCCCATATCTGGAGCATAGTTACTAACCGTCCGTCTCTTTGGGTTCAGTGGATTCATTCATATAAGTTGAAAGGTAAAAGCTTCTGGGAGGTGCATAGTCAAGGTAACATTAGCTGGGGATGGAGGAAGCTCTTATCTATACGCACTAGAGTTCGTTCTTTTTTCTGGATGACTATTCGGAGTGGGCGCCAAACAAATGCTTGGAGTGACAATTGGTGTTCATGCAGCCCTCTTCGTTCTTTCATCTCCCCAAGAGCTATAGCTAATGCTGGTTTCTCTCTAAATACAATGGTGGATGATATAGTTGCTGAAAATGGTCAATGGTTATGGCTCCAGGCGTGGTATGATCTATATCCGGTTCTTATAAATGTCGAGATTCCTCAGTTCATGTCTGATGCGGATGATCGGTTTTGCTGGAAAGACTTAGACGGTAAATTGCAAAATTTTGGATCTTGGTAGGTTTGGAATAGATTGCGGCATAGAGATAATAAGGTTTATTGGGTCAATTCGGTGTGGTTCAGTCAGTGCATTCCTAGACATTCTTTCCATTTGTGGTTAGTTATCAAGAATAAGCTGAAGACGCAAGACCGGATGGCCGTTTGGGAAGCTGGCAGCGCTACTAATTTACAGCTCATGTGCTGTCCCTTATGCCAATATGATCGTGACTCTAGAGATCATATTTTCTTCCAATGTCCATATGTGTTCTAGGTATGGGCATTGGTAAGGAAAATGGTTGACATGGGGAGTGTTACGAATACATGGTCTTCGATTATGCAGTGGATGGAGCTCAATGCTAATTCAAGAACTCTGGATCATATTGTTTGCAATATTACGGTAGCGGCTTGCACGTATTTCATATGGCAAGAAAGGAACAACCGTTTACTCTCTCATCTACAGCGGAATGCTTGTGCTCTCTCAAAGACTATCATAGATACAGTTCGGCTAAGAATTATGGGATTCAAGATTGGTGGAGACCCGAAGCATAAGAAGTTATTGGAAAGATGGCTGATCTCGAAGAACATGGATTTTGATCCTGGCTGTCACACCCCCAAAATCCACAAGCGGAGAATCACCGCATGGAGGCGTGACAGACCAGGATCAGGCCACCAATCATATTGAACAACGTAATTAAGTAAATAAAACCAAACACAATATAATTGGTGTCCAAAAGAAAGTAACCAACTTTAAGTTAACAGCGGAAGCATAAAATGTAAAACACAAACATAAGTAATAAGATCACAAAGTTTAAATGTTTAACATGGAACTCAACAGTCCATGTCCCACAACGACCACTCCTCCCTGTGCAAGCTCCATAAGCACCTAACGACCTGCAAGGCAAGTAACAACGAGTCAACAACAAAGTTGAGCGAGTTCACAGTTGGTGTTCATTGTTAAGTTGTTTAAAAAAAAACCAGGAGTTCATTTGTAAGTCGTAAGTTAACCAGTTTACCCTGTTTCCCAAACATATCCATAGTTGGTGGGGGCTTCCCCATATTAACCACTAGACCTGTTTACCATATCGACCACTGACTGAAGTAAGTTGGTGCCCTAAAGTCAATGTCTATCATCATTGACGTGCCCAGATCCATTAGTTCACGCCCGTCCTCTGCGGCACGGTGTGAGGCTTGTCAAACCTAAATAGCGCTATCTAACTAATGACCCGCTCGCCATTGGCCCGGCGATTAAGTCGATATAAAAGGATGGACTTCATGATAGAGAGTTTTGGTCTAGTATCCGTGTTGTCACCCTTCAATAAAGAGGGTGTGTACGAAATCCCCAAACCAGGAGATTACGTAGGTTCCAAATCATTTCCTTATCACATGTTGTCACCCTTCAATAAAGAGGGTGTGTACGTGTTCCAAACTAGGAGATCACGCAGTTTCAGTTTAAATCCTTTGCCCATTCCCAACCCTTGGGAATCCCATGCCTTGTGGAAAGTGTGAACTCACCTTGGTTTGCTCGGCAGATAGTTTACTCGTCAATATAATTTATTCAATCACGTCCTATCATAGGTATTATGTCTAATCAGATTCGCATACAATTATTCACGTATTCAAGTAGCACATAGATCACGTTTCATATAACCACACATACTTGATCAAATTACATGAACAGTATCACATCGGCCCAAAAGAAAACATACTAAATGTGTGTGTGGCCCAAACATTAAATGGGTATACGACTGGTTTATTTTGTGGGAGTGTGCGATCAGATTAGCATGTGTTCAACAAACTGGGAGTGTGTGATTAATAAAATTAGGTGACAACCAATCATAGGTGTACGATGAAGTGGCTTAGAAAGAGAGTAAGTGGGGCCGGCTCTACTGTGCGAGACCTCTAAACAAAATCATTAATCCTACTTGTCTTATCAACAATCATCATCATCATATAATACAACGAATTATCTAAGATCGTTTATTATCTTAAGCATTCAAGTGTGCATAACCAGGTTGTACCCTAGGTATATAGTTGTACGCTTCAATGAAAACCCACTATCATCTTTCACACGAACACAGCAAGCATCAAATGTTATTTTATCACAATCATTGTTTGATGTTATCCCTTTGGTGAATGGCTTTTATGAACAGAGCATCCTTTTTAAATCAAACCCAACATTAATTTCAAATACATGCCATTCATACTACATCTAAACAGAGAAAACTATTATCTCTAAACATGCATGATCATGTTGTTCATTCAATGAAAACACAACACCCTATTATCACATAGTTTTATTATCAATCAAAACATGAACAGAAGCATACATATATACCGGCTCATTATATCATCAATATTCATATCTCGTGTCCATAATCCCCACCGTACACATACGACACTCGCCATGTTGTCGGTTCACACGGAACGTGTATATGGAGTTCGTACATATAAGCACATATATTAGCACAGTTTCCATACCAAATTAAAGTCACAGTTTTCATACTAGGTCAAGATCTAGCATTCATTTATAAGCAGATCACCACCATTTATCTATATTTTCATATAGTTATCTTATAACAAGTCAAGATCATGTCACGAAGCACATAAAACCAAAGTCGAGATCGAACCGATGCACATAAAACTAACGACAGTTTCATGTATAAGTCTACTTTCTTGCGAAGCTTAAAGTCGAGATCGAACCGAAACTGAAACGACATAAACTTAATTAAAAACCGCGGAGTGAGTTGTACTAACCGATTGCGTGGTGATCCTGGAACTCGATCTCCGTCAACCGTAGCGTGAGAGGGAGAGGGAGAGGGGAGATGCGGATAACTTGCAGGTTAGGGTTTTAGAAGTTTTGTTAATATAAATGAAACATGCATATACTAATCCTTTAAAAGAATTAGAGCTGGGGGCAGTTAACGGGATTACACATGGGCCGATATAAAAGATCCATGGGCTGGGAAGTTGGGCCGTAACAAGTGGGGCAAGGCAGATGTGGGCTGCACACAAAAACGCAAATGATAGGGGTGTGGACCGTAAATAGGAATGTAATATACATGTGTATACGCTGGTGAAGTGATAATGATTTTTATTAGGATAATATGGATGATGACGAACAGAAAGTTAAGTGATAACTCGAGAAAAGGGATGATGGAAGATAATGGAAATCTAGATGTTATTATATATATATGTACGAGCACCAAAAACATGCACATGCATGCCCATCCCTTTTTTTTATACAAAACATTAATACCATAAAGACTTCTAATTATATAAAAGAAAAAGGCATTAGGGCTGTCACATTATGTTATACGGATATTTATTTAATATATAACGAATTACCATAACTTGTGTGATATATAGAACATAAGTAAAACAAGCGAGGAAAGTTAGCGGTTTAATCTCAAAAGAAAGAAAAAAATGTAGGTTGTCACATCATCCCCAAGTTGAAAGAAATTTCGTCCCGAAATTTAGCACGTAGTTACTGAGGAAGCTAGTTAGGTTGCGTGGTTTTCCTGGGGTGTCACATCCTTCCCCCGTTGGTTTGGAATTTCGTCCCGAAATTCCACAGTAGCTTCAGCCTCAGTAGTGGATTCACTTTTCTCGAACAACTGGGGATACTTGTGTTTCATCCGATCTTTTCGTTCCCAATTGAACTCTGGGCCACGACGGGAGTTCCAGCGAACTTGAACAAGAGGTATTCTGGTATGCTTGAGAATCTTAACATCTCGGTCTGTAATCTCTACAGGTTCCTTGATGAATCGAAACTGATCGTCGATAGTGAGTTCCTTGAGAGGAACTATGAGGGTCTCATCTGACAGACACTTCTTCAGATTTAACACGGGGAATACGTTGTGAACTCCGCTGAGTTCTTCAGGTAGGTTCAGTTTAAAGTTGTTTTCAAAAACCATAAGTTCATTCGAAAACCAGTAGTTAGTTAGTTCCTTGGGTCTGCGAATGAATCCAACTTACGTCTGTGTAGTTGTGAGGTTCCAAAGGAAAATGCGAAAACGTGTTCAAGGGAGTATGATCGTATCAACAATACACCGCCACCCTCAAGGTTTCGAGGAGTGATCACCAATGATCGAAAGTCATGCCTTCCACTTTCTTTAAGCTAGAGCGTGTTCGTTTCAGTATCTCAGCATGGAGTAGTGAGAACGTAAGGTCACTGTGGTAAGAGAGCGATGGTTTGGTCTAAGCCAATGGTAGAAATTGGACATATCATTAATCAATATTCACGTGTTGGTGCAAGACCTAGTGCAAAGATTCCGCATATGAAAGAAAAACTATCATGACATTAGAGTACGTCTCCTGTAGTGTAAGGTGGGTCAGGTAAACGTATAAATTATCGTGTTTTCCGGTAGGTTGAGTGATCCAAACCTCTGTCCCCAAATGTCCTGAAGACTATTTCACCAGTAATGGCTTCCATTCGCTAAGTTGGGTATACGTGAGGGCTAATCAAGTAGAATAAGAATAAACCATCCAACAGGGTAATAAGGTAGTCTTGTGATCGTTGAAAATCATGGTATGGTTGTTGGCGTTTCGTTAAATAAGTTACCAATCGAAGAAACGGGGAATTAATGAGGGGCATACGAAGAATCGAGCGAAAACAGGGGTCCATCAATAACCGAAGGACTCGACCAGCTAATCTGTTGTCTAGAAGTAATTTCCAGTAGTGGTGCATGGCGGCATGGCACAAAAGGGAAGTTCGTTGCATCGAGGTCGCGCGAGTGTATCATTTGTCCAAAACAAAGTTTGGTGGGTAAAGTTTAGTGTTGCAAAGCGACAAACGCGTGTAATTGTGACTGCTTCACTTCTGGCGACGATGACCGGTGAAAGTGATAAGGTTCGTCAACAGGGATGCGTGGGTATAGTTCTCCTAAGCCCATGTTCGTTTGAGCCAGGTTTGGTCTTCGTGAATGTGGATGTACAAACCGAATGTACGGAGGGTCAGATGGCGGTGTCACATCGAGATAAGCGTATGGATAGACTGAATGCATAGACAATTGTCGTAGCATGGTGATGAGAATCAGAAAGGGGTTTGACCACCACTTGTCAAATAATTAAACAATTGTGTGTCATAAAGGATGCAGTAGGGCTAACAGGCAACATGCTACCACTCTAAATAAACATACCATAAACAATACATTACACAAAAGTGATCTAGCAGGTAGGCAATATAAACTTAAAACACATCACCTAAACTGTTGAGCCTTGCACGTGGAGCGAAGCATCGTTGTGGATTGTTGAGCACTGTACAGGTTATAGTCTGGTTTTGTCAAAAAGTTTTTCCCCTTTTTAAAACCAAGTTCACTATAACCAATGGCTCTGATACCAATCTGTCACACCCCCAAAATCCACAAGCGAAGAATCACCGCATGGAGGCGTGACTGACCAGGATCAGGCCACCAATCATATTGAACAACGTAATTAAGTAAATAAAACCAAACACAATATAATTGGTGTCCAAAAGAAAGTAACCAACTTTAAGTTAACAGCGGAAGCATAAAATGTAAAACACAAACATAAGTAATAAGATCACAAAGTTTAAATGTTTAACATGGAACTCAACAGTCCATGTCCCACAACGACCACTCCTCCCTGTGCAAGCTCCATAAGCACCTAACGACCTGTAAGGCATGTAACAACGAGTTAACAACAAAGTTGAGCGAGTTCACAGTTGGTGTTCATTGTTAAGTTGTTTAAAAAAAAAAACAGGAGTTCATTTGTAAGTCGTAAGTTAACCAGTTTACCATGTTTCCCAAACATATCCATAGTTGGTGGGGGCTTCCCCATATTAACCACTAGACATGTTTACCATATCGACCACTGACTGAAGTAAGTTGGTGCCCTAAAGTCAATGTCTATCATCATTGACGTGCCCAGATCCATTAGTTCACGCCCGTCCTCTGCGGAACGGTGTGAGGCTTGTCAAACCTAAATAGCGCTATCTAACTAATGACCCGCTCGCCATTGGCCCGGCGATTAAGTCGATATAAAAGGAGGGACTTCATGATAGAGAGTTTTTGTCTAGTATCCGTGTTGTCACCCTTCAATAAAGAGGGTGTGTACGAAATCCCCAAACCAGGAGATTACGTAGGTTCCAAATCATTTCCTTATCACATGTTGTCACCCTTCAATAAAGAGGGTGTGTACGTGTTCCAAACTAGGAGATCACGCAGTTTCAGTTTAAATCCTTTACCCATTCCCAACCCTTGGGAATCCCATGCCTTGTGGAAAGTGTGAACTCACCTTGGTTTGCTCGGTAGATAGTTTACTCGTCAATATACTTTATTCAATCACGTCCTATCATAGGTATTATATCTAATCAGATTCGCATACAATTATTCACGTATTCAAGTAGCACATAGATCACGTTTCATATAACCACACATACTTGATCAAATTACATGAACAGTATCACATCGGCCCAAAAGAAAACATACTAAATGTGTGTGTGGCCCAAACATTAAATGGGTATACGACTGGTTTATTTTGTGGGAATGTGCGATCAGATTAGCATGTGTTCAACAAACTGGGAGTGTGTGATTAATAAAATTAGGTGACAACCAATCATAGGTGTACGATGAAGTGGCTTAGAAAGAGAGTAAGTGGGGCCGGCTCTACTGTGCGAGACCTCTAAACAAAATCATTAATCCTACTTGTCTTATCAACAATCATCATCATCATATAATACAACGAATTATCTAAGATCGTTTATTATCTTAAGCATTCAAGTGTGCATAACCAGGTTGTACCCTAGGTATATAGTTGTACGCTTCAATGAAAACCCACTATCATCTTTCACACGAACACAGCAAGCATCAAATGTTATTTTATCACAATCATTGTTTGATGCTATCCCTTTGGTGAATGGCTTTTATGAACAGAGCATCCTTTTTAAATCAAACCCAACATTAATTTCAAATACATGCCATTCATACTACATCTAAACAGAGAAAACTATTATCTCTAAACATGCATGATCATGTTGTTCATTCAATGAAAACACAACACCCTATTATCACATAGTTTTATTATCAATCAAAACATGAACAGAAGCATACATATATATCGGTTCATTATATCATCAATATTCATATCTCGTGTCCATGATCCCCACCGTACACATACGACACTCGCCATGTTGTCGGTTCACACGGAACGTGTATATGGAGTTCGTACATATAAGCACATATATTAGCACAGTTTCCATACCAAATTAAAGTCACAGTTTTCATACTAGGTCAAGATCTAGCATTCATTTATAAGCAGATCACCACCATTTATCTATATTTTCATATAGTTATCTTATAACAAGTCAAGATTGTAACAACTGTGCTTGTAATCACTATGAACAGTTCTATTATCAATAAAACAATGTTATTTGATCCCAATGTCTGTTTTGTTGTGTTTTACATTTTTCATGTTTTGACTTTTATGTAATTTCAAACTCTACATCGCTTTCTGGAGAGTTATACGCAAACTGATGCGTAAACGTAATCAGTTTAATGCGAGAAATACTCCGGAACATCAACATATACTTAACATACCTTAAATAACCTTTACATAACTTAGAAATAAGTTTTGAAGGCTTTGGTATGTCAAAAACAAGTTAATTCGCTTACAGGGACTAAACTTGACAAACTACGAAAGTATGCCAATCTGAACTGTAACGAACATTCCGGAACATGACCATAAGTTAAACATACCATAAATATCCTTTACATAGCTTAGAAATAGGCTTTGAGGGGTTCGGTATGCTAAAATAAACTTTTGGGTCATTCAGGGACTAAAAGTGTTAAAAAGTGCACAAGTTTGCATTTTCGCGCATAACTTACGTTCTGAATACATCTGGACATCCAAAAATTTATGTAAACATGACTATATTATGCTTTAGTGTTTGGCTTGCCAAAAATCCATTCGTTGCGTCATTTGGATCGTTTTTCGCGCTTATGCGCATTCCGTCGTAATTAAGCGAACATCGCGTTCGTACGACCAAACGAACCAACACCCGGCATATTTTTGAGCATGTTTCATGTCCACAATGTTTAGGCAACATTTTAGGGCCTTAAAGTTGGCTTTAAGGGCCTTAGAAGTGTCGGAAATGGCCTTAAACACGTGCAGGGACTGAAACTGTCATTTTTCAAACATGTTTGCTGATCAGAAGGGCCAGGCGGCCCGCATTGTGTTTGTCTGATCCTGAAGCGGGCCGCGTCCCACTATCAGACCAGATTAAATGTTTTTAACAGCAGGTTGCAGCTGTTTGATCCTCACCCACACATTCCCAATTGCTTAGTCAGATGATAAGGACCATTTTTAGGCACCATAACTTTCCAACACTTGTACGGATGGGATTAAGGCACGTTTTCCATGAAACGATCTTAACGGTGGACCTTTTACTATAAATACCCCACCCCCCATGCTTCAAAATCACAAGAATTTTGATTTGAGAAACTCTAAGTTGAAACATTTGTTTCATACCTGAGATTTTTGAATCGAGATTAGCATTCGGGGACCCTTCGTAAGTATTCTTTCGTTCTTTTCCTTATTTTATTGCTTTAGAGTCAGAAAGTCAAACTTTGTTTGACTTTCAGCATTGACCAGCTTATGGTCAATGCGAAGTTCGTTTGAACTTCGCAACGTGATTGTAATCACGATGGTCATAGTCCCTTGGGACTATGCCTACTGATTACCACGTTGTCTAGGGTCGTAGGGTAAGCGATCTGATCAATCGCTTATACCTTCGAACCCGACCCAGTTTGGTCGATCATTAGGATCCGACCAAATACATTAGGTGACCATAGTGTAGGGAATAACCTTCCGAGGTTATACCCTATGGTCACATCGTTTAAGTAGTTGTATGATAGGTAGTTTATATGCCTTAGGTAAATTACCAGAATACCCTTTTCATGTATAATTGGTAATTTAGCATATGTAACCTAAACTTTTGTCACGTAACTGATTATGCAACATGTTTAGGCATATAATACTTGTCATAGGACTAGTTAGGCGGTCCGAACGCGTTTCACGCGCACGATGCGTTAAAGTAGCATAAGCTTCCTAAACGGGTCGTAATGGGTCGTAAACAATTATGTTAGGTTTCATTTAGTATGTAGGCTTTGTTAAACCAAATGACACGAGTCTCTACATTCGTTTGGTTTACAAACCCTCATTCTATCCGATCCTCCGATTTAGGTCCGGTTTATTGACATAGTTATCTATATTAGGTGCCGTTTGATTCCGTGATCTATATCATTGTTTGGTTATCACTCCAGGACTACTGAGTAATCACAAGTGAGTACATAGACCCCTCTTTTACTGTTTTCCAAACTGTTTTGGGGTGAAACACATGTGCCTACTTGTTACTTTCATGCTTTCCTGTTTTCATATCATATACCGACTATGTTTGTTAGTACATTATAGTACATGATTTCATTACATTTCATGCTATGTATGTCCATTGTGTGCATACTTAGTACATTGTTTTACATTACATTTCTGCTATGTATGTTGACTGATAGCATGCTAGCACATTGATTTATAAGACTTTTCTACTTTGTATGTTAACTTAGCATACTTAGTACATTGTTTTCATATGACATGTATACAACTGCTATGACATTTGGTTTGCACACACGGGTCTTTATTACATTCATTAACATTTGCTACGCCGCTCGGTAGTAAGTAGTGGTACCATAGGACTTGACAAATCCCATTCCTGACATCCCGGGTTTGTTTGGATGTAAGGAATGACTGAATCCGAATACAATTCTTTTGATAACCTTGACTGAAAGGGTTATCCGACTGTCTCAAGGCTTGAATGTATGCGTTAACTTACCACATAAATGTTTGTATCAATGTATCATGCATCACTTTGCAAAACATAACTTTTTGATATATTCAAAATACTTTGTTTTTTACATTTTTACTTATGGTTTAAGTAGTCTTATTTTACTTACCATACATAACATTTGTTACACATTACTTGACTACTTTTGGGCTATCAACATTTGACATGGTTTATACAAGGACTTTTGACTATTGGTTTAAACATAGACATTATACTTTGTTGGTTGGTTTAAGTGACTTAAGTAACGAGATGTGAGTAATATGATACAATCATGGTGGATACGCCGCTGGTACTTCCTATACATAAGTGTTGTATTATATTACATATCATAGTGTTATTTAAATCATTCATTTTGGACTTATACATTTTACACAAGTGACATGTTTTTACTAGACTTTGGTTTACAATACAGTTTATTTTATACAACTCATTTTATATGGTTATTCATTTAACCATACATTATTCACTTATCTATACATATCATCTGAACTTATTGTTTTTCAAGCGATTTACAAAACAAATCAAATTACAAGGTTCATGACTAAACATTTTCTTAAACTTAAGTCATGAATCCTATTTTCACAAAAACCTATGTATCTCACAGGCATTTTTATGCTGACGTACCTACTTTCACATGTGTTTTCAGGTGCTTTTCCGTAGGATGACGATCATGACACTAGGGCGGACATGTGCCTTAGAAACTTAAAATGAAGCTAGACGATGTTTAATTATGTACTAAACTCTTTAATTTCTGTTTGAAACAATGTAACACTTATGTTGATAAATAAATACAACTTTGTATGCCATGGTTATGAAACAATTAATTCTGTTACAACACTCCCCGACGTTTTCCGCCACGTCTTGTATGATATACGTGGTCGGGGTGTGACAGAAGAGTTGGTATCAGAGCCAATGGTTATAGGGAATTAGGTTATTAGTAATGCTTTGACCTAGACTATAACTTTTCTAGGACCCTAACACAAGTTATCTTGTGTTTAGATCTTAAAACATGTACATCACCTATCCTTAGGTGATTAACAAAACAAGAATCAAAATTTTTCCGAAACGATTTTTGAAAAACAATCATCTGTTTTTGAATAAATTATTACAAGGTTTTGAACCCTCTATTATAAGGTTTTGAACTCTCTTTTATATGGTTTTGAACCCTTTTCAGTTTGACTAAATTTTTGGCCTTGTGCCTTCAAATTTTCAAAATCTCGTCAACGTTTTGGGTCTTAAATAATGTGAACACGTGCAAACTGGAAGGGTGAATGCCTGTATTCTGGGTTTTCTGTCTAGGCAAGCACTTCGTATACATCTCAACCAGACGCGAGACCAGTTGTGCTTACCTGGGAATTCTTGGGATGAGTGTTCACTTATAGGCGAGCATGTCTTCGTAATACATTATTTTGACCCATTTACTTTGACTAGTCACTGTGTGTCGTTTGTTTGCTTTGTGATACGGACGAATGACCACCATCTATGCTGTTTGCAATTCTTGTTTTTATCATCTCATTCTTTTCATCCAATCATCTCACTCGTTTCCTTTCATGTTTTCCTCTTTTAGAATGCCTCCTCGACGCGAGAACCAGATAGCAACTGCCGAGCTGGCAGAAATTATTGCGCAGCAGATGGCTGCTCAATTCCCAAATCTCTTTGCTCAATGGCAACAAGCCAACAACAACAACAATGCTCCATGCAAATACAAAGATTTTAACTCGGCTAAACCACTCAAGTTTAGTGGTTCTGAAGGAGCGACTGGGCTTCTTCAGTGGTTTGAGAGCATTGAGAATACTTTCCGCCACGTGCAGTGTCCGGATAATCGCAAGGTCGAGTTTGCTTCGAGCGTATTTCAGAAGAGGGCTTTGACATGGTGGAACGGGGTTATGAGAGACAGAGGTGCAGAAGTTGCTCTCGCACAGACATGGGCTGAACTTAGAGCCCTTATGATGAGGGAATTCTGTCCTCATCATGAGCAGCGAGCGTTGGAGAAGGAATTTGATAAGTTGAAGCAGGATAGTGGTGAGCACAGGGCATATACTGATCGGTTTGAAGAGTTAAGTCTGCTTTGCCCGACTATGGTTACCCCACTCGACAAGGCTATCGAAAGGTACATCGACGGCCTACCTGACTCAGTACAAGATATCCTTACTGGTAGTGACCCTGCCACACTTCGTCAGGCGATCGAGTTATCAGCGACGTTAACTGAGTCGCAGATTCGTAAGGGAAAGCTGCATAAGAAGGGTGACAAGGGTAAGAAGCAAGCATCTGACAAAGGGGATGGTAAGAAAGGTGAAAACAAGAATGGGAAGAATTCAGGTTCCGCAAGAGGGTCTAGGAAGCGAAAGGCTTCCCAAAACTATGCTGTTACTGCACAGGCTCAAGCTGCACCAAATCAGCCTGCGCAACCACCTGCCAAGAAGCCTTATTTTGGCAATGCACCTTTGTGCAACAGGTGTAACGGCCATCACCAACCACATCTCCAGTGTCGTCAGTGCACCAACTGCGGAAGATCTGGTCATCTTGCTGTCAACTGCCGCATTCCTGTCAATCAGAACCAGGCAGTTCATAATCAAGCTCAACAAGTTGCTCAGCCTCTTGCTCAGCAACAAGGTCAAGCTGCACGACCTCATTTTCCTCCTGGTTCGTGCTACAATTGTGGGGATCTGACCCACTACAGGAACCGGTGCCCAAGGCTAGTCAACCAGAACCAGAATCAGAATCAAGCTCCGGCTCGAGGCCGAGCCTTTAACATGAATGCCCAAGAGGCGCAAGCGGACGATAATGTGGTGAACGGTACGTTCTTTATAAATAATCAGCCTGCATCTGTTCTTTTCGATTCTGGTGCCGATAAGAGTTTCGTGTCTTTGTCTTTTGAGCCTATGCTTCGCGTGTCTAGAACGAAACTAGGTAAACCTTTGACAGTAGAAGTTGCTAGTGGTGAACCCATTATTCTTGATTCTGTTCTTCACAACTGCCAGTTGAACCTTAATGACCATCTTTTTCCTATCGACCTCACGCCTATGCAACTTGGAAGCTTTGACGTTATTGTGGGTATGGATTGGTTATCCAAGCATCACGCAGAGGTAGTTTGTTTCGAGAAGATCGTTCGTGTGCCGCTTTCGACAGGCGAGATCCTACAGGTTCAAGGTGAGAAACCTACCGGTGGTCTCAAACTCATGTCTTGTTTTAAAGCTCGGAAATATCTGCGGAAGAACTATGTGGCTTTCTTAGCACATGTTACAGAAGATAAAGGCAAGGGTAAGTCTATTTCAGATATTCCTGTCGTTCGGGATTATTCTGAAGTATTCCCTGAAGATTTACCTGGTCTACCTCCAGCACGCCAAGTCGAGTTCCGCATTGATCTCGTACCTGGTGCAAATCCCATTGCCAGAGCTCCATATCGTCTTGCACCATCTGAGATGCAAGAGTTGTCTAAGCAGCTTCAGGAACTCTCCGACAAAGGTTTTATCCGTCCTAGCTTTTCACCCTGGGGTGCTCCCATTCTTTTTGTCAAGAAGAAGGATGGATCTTTTAGGATGTGTATCGATTATCATGAGCTTAACAAGCTTACCATCAAGAATCGATATCCCCTACCTCGCATAGACGACCTCTTTGATCAGTTACAGGGCGCTTCTTATTTCTCGAAGATTGATCTGCGATCTGGATATCATCAACTTCGCGTGCAAGAAGAAGATATTCCCAAGACAGCATTCCGCACTCGTTATGGGCATTATGAATTCACAGTCATGCCATTCGGTTTGACTAATGCTCCTGCTGTATTCATGGACTTAATGAATAGGGTCTGCAAACCTTATTTGGATCAGTTCGTCATTGTTTTCATTGACGACATCTTGATTTACTCTAAGACGCGTGCTGATCACGAGCAACATCTTCGTCTTACTTTGTAACTCCTGAAGAAAGAGCAACTTTTCGCCAAATTCTCCAAGTGCGAATTTTGGCTTAAAGAAGTTCAATTTTTGGGACATATTATCAACGAACGAGGTATTCATGTAGATCCCTCCAAGATCAGTGCGATTAAGGATTGGGATACGCCTACTACTCCTACTGAAGTTCGTTCTTTTCTTGGTCTAGCGGGTTATTACCGCCGCTTCATTGAAAACTTCTCAAAGATTGCAGTTCCTCTAACTGCTCTAACTCAGAAGAATAAACCCTTTGATTGGGGATTCAAACAAGAGGAAGCTTTTCAACGCTTGAAGCAGAAGCTTTGTGATGCGCCTGTTCTATCATTGCCTGAGGGTGATGATGATTTTGTCGTGTATTGTGATGCATCGAAATTAGGCCTTGGTTGTGTTCTGATGCAAAGGAACAAAGTCATAGCATATGCATCGAGGCAGTTGAAGATACATGAGAAGAACTACACCACTCATGATCTTGAGTTGGGTGCAGTTGTTTTCGCTCTAAAGATCTGGAGACATTATTTGTACGGTACAAAATGTGTGGTTTTCACTGACCACAAAAGTCTTCAGCATATCTTCAATCAGAAAGAGCTCAACATGAGGCAACGACGTTGGGTTGAGCTTTTAAACGACTATGACTGTGAAATTCGCTACCATCCTGGTAAGGCGAATGTCGTAGCTGATGCATTAAGTCGTAAGGAACGTACTAAGCTTTATTGTGTACGTGTTCAATCTGTTATTCAAGCTCGATCCGATATCCAAGCACACATTTCTCAGGCTCAACAATCTTGTGTTTCACAAGGTTTGATGGATAAGGAATTTCCCTATCACATAACACCTGCTTTGGAACTGAAGGACAATGGATCGTATTACTTCATGGACCGTTTGTGGGTCCCAAGTCAGGATGATCTTCGTACTTTGCTTATGGATGAAGCCCATAAGTCTCGTTATTCTATTCATCCGGGCTCAGATAAGATGTATAAGGATCTTCGTATTCAGTATTGGTGGCCTGGTATGAAGAAAGACATTGCCTTATACGTATCAAAATGCCTTACTTGTCTTAAGGTTAAGGCTGAACATCAACGTCCTTCAGGTTTATTGGTGCAACCAGAGATCCCAGTTTGGAAATGGGAAAACATTACTATGGATCTTGTTACCAAACTTCCACGCACAAAGAAAGGTCATGATGCCATCTGGGTAGTCGTTGATCGTCTTACAAAGTCAGCACATTTCTTGCCAATCCGTGAGGATTTTCCTGCTGACAGACTTGCTCAAATCTATGTGGATGAAATTGTAGCTCGACATGGTGTTCCGTTGAACATCATTTCTGACAGAGATGCTCGTTTCACTTCTCATTTTTGGAGAACCATGCAATCTGCTATGGGGACCCAACTTAATCTAAGCACAGCTTATCATCCGCAAACGGATGGTCAATCTGAGAGAACAATCCAGACTCTGGAGGATATGCTTAGAGCTTGTGTGATCGATTTTGGTGGTAGTTGGGATTCACATCTTAAATTGATTGAATTCTCCTACAACAACAGTTATCACACCAGCATCAAAATGGCTCCTTTCGAGGCTCTCTATGGTCGAAAATGTCGTTCACCAGTCTGCTGGAATGAGATCGGCGAGGCCCAACTTACTGGACCTGCTCTCATTTTAGAGACAACTGATAAGGTCAAGAAAGTTCGTGATAACCTTCAGACAGCTATGAGCCGTCAAAAGAGTTACGCGGATCCAAAACGCAAACCTTTGGAATTTCAAGTCGGTGATCGAGTATTACTTAAGGTCTCACCTTGGAAAGGTGTGATCAGATTTGGAAAGAAAGGAAAACTTGCACCTAGATATGTTGGACCATTCAAGATCGTCGAAAGAATCGGAAAGGTAGCCTACAGACTTGAGTTACCTCCGGAACTTGGAAATGTTCATCCAACTTTTCACGTATCCAATCTCAAGAGGTGTTTAGCTGATGAGAACCTCCACATACCGCTTGACGAAATTCGTGTTGGCAAAACACTGAAATTTGTTGAGAAGCCAGTGGAAATCATGGAACGTGAAGTTAAGTGGCTTAAACGCAAGCGCATTCCTTTGGTCAAAGTTCGCTGGGAAGCTAAACGTGGACCTGAGTTTACTTGGGAACGCGAAGATCAAATGAAGGCGAAATATCCACATCTTTTTCCCCGAGTTTCCTCTAAATAAATTTCGGGACGAAATTTCCACAAGTAGGGGAGACTGTAACAACTGTGCTTGTAATCCCTATGAATAGTTCTATTTTCAATAAAACAATGTTATTTGATCCCAATGTCTGTTTTGTTGTGTTTTACATTTTTCATGTTTTGACTTTTATGTAATTTCAAACTCTACATCGCTTTCTGGAGAGTTATACGCAAACTGATGCGTAAACGTAATCAGTTTAATGCGAGAAATACTCCGGAACATCAACATATACTTAACATACCTTAAATAACCTTTACATAACTTAGAAATAAGTTTTGAAGGCTTTGGTATGTCAAAAACAAGTTAATTCGCTTACAGGGACTAAACTTGACAAACTGCGAAAGTATGCCAATCTGAACTGTAACGAACATTCCGGAACATGACCATAAGTTAAACATACCATAAATATCCTTTACATAGCTTAGAAATAGGCTTTGAGGGGTTCGGTATGCTAAAATAAACTTTTGGGTCATTCAGGGACTAAAAGTGTCAAAAAGTGCACAAGTTTGCATTTTCGCGCATAACTTACGTTCTGAATACATCTGGACATCCAAAAATTTATGTAAGCATGACTATATTATGCTTTAGTGTTTGGCTTGCCAAAAATCCATTCGTTGCATCATTTGGATCGTTTTTCGCGCTTATGCGCATTCCGTCGTAATTAAGCGAACATCGCATTCGTACGACCAAACGAACCAACACCCGGCATATTTTTGAGCATGTTTCATGTCCACAATGTTTAGGCAACATTTTAGGGCCTTAAAGTTGGCTTTAAGGGCCTTAGAAGTGTCGGAAATGGCCTTAAACACGTGCAGGGACTGAAACTGTCATTTTTCAAACATGTTTGCTGATCAGAAGGGCCAGGCGGCCCGCATTGTGTTTGTCTGATCCTGAAGCGGGCCGCGTCCCATTATCAGACCAGATTAAATGTTTTTAACAGCAGGTTGCAGCTGTTTGATCCTCACCCACACATTCCCAATTGCTTAGTCAGATGATAAGGACCATTTTTAGGCACCATAACTTTCCAACACTTGTACGGATGGGATTAAGGCACGTTTTCCATGAAACGATCTTAACGGTGGACCTTTTACTATAAATACCCCACCCCCCATGCTTCAAAATCACAAGAATTTTGATTTGAGAAACTCTAAGTTGAAACATTTGTTTCATACCTGAGATTTTTGAATCGAGATTAGCATTCGGGGACCCTTCGTAAGTATTCTTTCGTTCTTTTCCTTATTTTATTGCTTTAGAGTCAGAAAGTCAAACTTTGTTTGACTTTCAGCGTTGACCAGCTTA
This sequence comes from Helianthus tuberosus, assembly GCA_030545235.1. Classification (NCBI taxonomy): domain Eukaryota; kingdom Viridiplantae; phylum Streptophyta; class Magnoliopsida; order Asterales; family Asteraceae; genus Helianthus; species Helianthus tuberosus. Next base: position 82,872,422 of record CM060418.1, on the reverse strand, counting down.
TGGTCAATGCGAAGTTCGTTTGAACTTCGCAACGTGATTGTAATCAGATGGTCATAGTCCCTTGGGACTATGCCTACTGATTACCACGTTGTCTAGGGTCGTAGGGTAAGCGATCTGATCAATCACTTATACCTTCGAACCCGACCCAGTTTGGTCGATCATTAGGATCCGACCAAATACATTAGGTGACCATAGTGTAGGGAATAACCTTCCGAGGTTATACCCTATGGTCACATCGTTTAAGTAGTTGTATGATAGGTAGTTTATATGCCTTAGGTAAATTACCAGAATACCCTTTTCATGTATAATTGGTAATTTAGCATATGTAACCTAAACTTTTGTCACGTAACTGATTATGCAACATGTTTAGGCATATAATACTTGTCATAGGACTAGTTAGGCGGTCCGAACGCGTTTCACGCGCACGATGCGTTAAAGTAGCATAAGCTTCCTAAACGGGTCGTAATGGGTCGTAAACAATTATGTTAGGTTTCATTTAGTATGTAGGCTTTGTTAAACCAAATGACACGAGTCTCTACACTCGTTTGGTTTACAAACCCTCAATCTATCCGATCCTCCGATTTAGGTCCGGTTTATTAACATAGTTATCTATATTAGGTGCCGTTTGATTCCGTGATCTATATCATTGTTTGGTTATCACTCCAGGACTACTGAGTAATCACAAGTGAGTACATAGACCCCTCTTTTACTGTTTTCCAAACTGTTTTGGGGTGAAACACATGTGCCTACTTGTTACTTTCATGCTTTCCTGTTTTCATATCATATACCGACTATGTTTGTTAGTACATTATAGTACATGATTTCATTACATTTCATGCTATGTATGTCCATTGTGTGCATACTTAGTACATTGTTTTACATTACATTTCTGCTATGTATGTTGACTGATAGCATGCTAGCACATTGATTTATAAGACTTTTCTACTTTGTATGTTAACTTAGCATACTTAGTACATTGTTTTCATATGACATGTATACAACTGCTATGACATTTGGTTTGCACAAACGGGTCTTTATTACGTTAATTAACATTTGCTACGCCGCTCGGTAGTAAGTAGTGGTACCATAGGACTTGACAAATCCCATTCCTGACATCCCGGGTTTGTTTGGATGTAAGGAATGACTGAATCCGAATACAATTCTTTTGATAACCTTGACTGAAAGGGTTATCCGACTGTCTCAAGGCTTGAATGTATGCATTAACTTACCACATAAATGTTTGTATCAATGTATCATGCATCACTTTGCAAAACATAACTTTTTGATATATTCAAAATACTTTGTTTTGTACATTTTTACTTATGGTTTAAGTAGTCTTATTTTACTTACCATACATAACATTTGTTACACATTACTTGACTACTTTTGGGCTATCAACATTTGACATGGTTTATACAAGGACTTTTGACTATTGGTTTAAACATAGACATTATACTTTGTTGGTTGGTTTAAGTGACTTAAGTAACGAGATGTGAGTAATATGATACAATCATGGTGGATACGCCGCTGGTACTTCCTATACATAAGTGGTTGTATTATATTACATATCATAGCGTTATTTAAATCATTCATTTTGGACTTATACATTTTACACAAGTGACATGTTTTTACTAGACTTTGGTTTACAATACAGTTTATTTTATACAACTCATTTTATATGGTTATTCATTTAACCATACATTATTCACTTATCTATACATATCATCTGAACTTATTGTTTTTCAAGCGATTTACAAAACAAATCAAATTACAAGGTTCATGACTAAACATTTTCTTAAACTTAAGTCATGAATCCTATTTTCACAAAAACCTATGTATCTCACAGGCATTTTTATGCTGACGTACCTACTTTCACATGTGTTTTCAGGTGCTTTTCCGTAGGATGACGATCATGACACTAGGGCGGACCTGTGCCTTAGAAACTTAAAATGAAGCTAGACGATGTTTAATTATGTACTAAACTCTTTAATTTCTGTTTGAAACAATGTAACACTTATGTTGATAAATAAATACAACTTTGTATGCCATGGTTATGAAACAATTAATTCTGTTACAACACTCCCCGACGTTTTCCGCCACGTCTTGTATGATATACGTGGTCGGGGTGTGACAAAGATCATGTCACGAAGCACATAAAACTAAAGTCGAGATCGAACCGATGCACATAAAACTAACGACAGTTTCATGTATAAGTCTACTTTCTTGCGAAGCTTAAAGTCAACATCGAACTGAAACCGAAACTGAAACGACATAAACTTAATTAAAAACTGCGGAGTGAGTTATACTAACCGATTGCGTGGTGATCCTGGAACTCGATCTCCGTCAACCGTAGCGTGAGAGAGAGGGGGAGAGGGGAGAGGCGGATAACTTGCAGGTTAGGGTTTTAGAAGTTTTGTTAATATAAATGAAACATGCATATACTAATCCTTTAAAAGAATTAGAGCTGGGGGCAGTTAACGGGATTACACATGGGCCGATATAAAAGATCCATGGGCTGGGAAGTTGGGCCGTAACAAGTGGGGCAAGGCAGATGTGGGCTGCACACAAGAACGTAAATGATAGGGGTGTGGGCCGCAAATAGGAATGTAATATGCATGTGTATACGCTGGTGAAGTGATAATGATTTTTATTAGGATAATATGGATGATGACGAACAGAAAGTTAAGTGATAACTCAAGAAAAGGGGTGATGGAAGATAATGGAAATCTAGATGTTATTATATATATATGTACGAGCACCAAAAACATGCACATGCATGCCCATCCCTTTTTTTTGTACAAAACATTAATACCATAAAGACTTCTAATTATATAAAAGAAAAAGGCATTAGGGCTGTCACATTATGTTATACGGATATTTATTTAATATATAACGAATTACCATAACTTGTGTGATATATAGAACATAAGTAAAACAAGCGAGGAAAGTTAGCGGTTTAATCTCAAAAGAAAGAAAAAAATGTAGGTTGTCACACTGGCTAAGGAGGATCTAGTTGTTGCAGTCTAGTTTTGTGTGCTTGGGTCGTGTTTTGTCTTGTAGTTTTCTTATCTTTTGGTTGTGACGTTATGTCGGGTTTTTGTTTTGGCTTGTTGTCCTAGTCTTGGTATGCCAAGTCTAGTAGTGTGTGTCGATGTCTTGACACACCCTGTTTTAATTTGTTGGTAGATATAAAATTTCACCGGGGTAACCCTTTACCCAAAAAAAAAAAAAAAAAGCATTTTGGATACAAAACTTTTTACGAGGATTCATGGCTATTTTGTAAACAAACAAAATCTTTTTCTTATGTTATCCAAAGCCATGAATCAAGTTCGCAAAACCTATGTTACTCACAAGCATTTTTATGCTGACGTTTTATTTTCACATATGTTTCAGGTTTTACTATGTGATGATTGTTGATGCATCCTACACATAGGATGGACTCGTGCCTTAGTGACTTTAAAACTTGAAAGACAATTGTTTGTACTTATTTGGTTTGTATCAAAACAATGAGTCCACTAATGAAATAAAACAAAACTTCAAGTACCATGTGTTGTGAAACAATGATTCTGTTACGACACTCCCCGACGTTTCCGCTGCGGTTTGTTGTATTACGCGGTCGGGGTGTGACAAAAGAGTTGGTATCAGAGCTCATGGTTATAGGGAATTAGGTTATTAGTAATGTTTTGACCTAGACTATAACCTTTCTAGGACCCCAACATGAGTTTCTTGCATTTAGATTCTTGATATAATACAAATCACCTATCCTTAGGTGATTAATAAAAACCAAACACAATTCATTCTCTCGAGTCAAATTTTTTTTCCAAAACTTCACAAGAAATCATCTATCCTTAGATGATTTGTTCTAGGATTTTAAGCCTTTGGTGTTTTCAAAATCTCGTCAAAGTTTGGGTCTTTATAATGTGAACACGTACAATCTGGAAGGGTGGGTGCCTGTACCTCGAGTTTTCTGTCTAAGGCTAGAATGTTCGTACAAATCCACAGTATCGGACCAGTCACTCTTACCTGGGAACTCTTGGGGTGAGTGTCCACTTGTAGGCTAAAGCATGTCTTCGCGATACATTATTATAACCCATTTACTTTGATTAGTCACCGTGTTGTTTGTTTGTTTTAGGTAACGAACAAATGATCGCAATCCTTATGCTTTGTCGATATTTTTAAACATTCTGTTTTGGCTATCCAATATCATCTCACTCGTTTCCTCTCATGTTTCCTTGCTCTTTTAGAATGCCTCCACGACGTGATCAAACTCAGGATGCCGCCATGGCAGCCTTAATCGCTCAGCAAATCGCTGTTGTACTCCCAAACCTAGTAAGCCAGTTAAATCAAGCAAACAACAACAATAATAACAATACACCCGATCCGTGCAACTATAAACAGTTCAACTCAGCTAAGCCACTTACATTTACTGGGTCAGAAGGAGCTACTGGGCTCCTACAGTAGTTTGAGAGTCTCGAAAGCACGTTTCGTCATGTACAATGCCCAAACGAGCGAAAGGTTGAGTTTGCATCGAATGTATTCCAGGAAAGAGCGCTTACATGGTGGAACGGTGTAATGAGGGATAGGGGTGCCGATGTGGCAATGGCACAAGCCTGGGAAGAGCTTCAAGCTCTAATGATGAAGGAATTCTGTCCTCGTCATGAACTCACGGCATTGGAAAGGGAATTCGACGTTCTTAAACAAGGCAGGGGTGAACATCGAGCCTACACAGATCGTTATGAGGAACTGAGTCTGTTATGTCCTACCATGGTTACGCCTTTGGATAAGGCGATTGAAAAGTACATCGATGGCCTCCCTGACCGAGTTCAGGACATTGTTACTGGTAGTAACCCTACCACAGTTAGACAGGCTATTGAGCTATCCGCTACCCTGACTGAATCTCAGATCAAGAAGCGTAAACTTTTCCGAAAAGGAGATAAGAAACCATCAGACAAGTCTGCACCAGAAAAACCAAAGGATAGACGGACTGAGTCCTCTAAGAAGTCAAAGAAGTGTAAGGCTTCACAAAACTTCGCTGTAGTTGCTCAGGATAATCAAGTTGCACCCAACCAACCAGCACAGCCTCGTGCTAGGAAAACCTATGCTAGCACTGCACCTTTGTGCAATAAGTGTAACCGTCATCATCTGAATCAAACACCGTGTCACAAATGTACCCATTGTGGAAGATTAGGACATTTGGCCAATGCATGCCGTTTTGCTACCCAAAACCAAACTGTTGCAAATCCTGCTGCTGCACAAGCACCATATCCGCCTGGATCGTGCTACAACTGTGGTGATCTTACTCACTATCGGAATAATTGCCCAAGACTTGTTAATGCAAATCCAGCACGTGGACGAGTATTTAACATAAATGAGGCAAATGCAAATGACAATGCAGTAGTGAACAATTAAACTTTTGTATTTTTTTTTATTTTTTTTTTTGGGTAAAGGGTTACCCCGGTGATTCTATTAAAAACAACCGCAAATAAGTACAAGTAGTGAGGATGTGTTCCACACTAATTCTACTTTACATCAAGAAACAAAGTAGACACGACCAAGACACACCAAAACCAGAAAATAACTCAACCTCCATCATCAAAGATGAAATTGCCACAAACCGGCAACCCCTTAAAACGAATCACATCATGTCTAACCATTGGATCCCTTTGTGGAGGAGTTGCTTGCCCTTGCTCTAGAAGATGAAGGATGTGTCCCCGAAGTCATAAATTCATTAGTTTCATTGTAGACTTCAACGACCTCCTCCTCATCTGACTCCTGCTTGTTATAAGACTACGTGGCCTTCTTCTCTAGACGACCCACAGTAATATCCCCCTGACCACCATCATCGTCCTTTGGGATATCAAAAGGGTTTGACGTTGAAACCTGATTGTTCGTCGGCTTCCTCAAGGACGATTTTGGCTTAGGGTTCACAACTGGTTTATACACTAACTTAGGCTTCTGATTTTTCATATGAAGACCTTGGTTATTAGCTTTCTTCTTCTTGGCACCCACAACCTGAAAGTCATCATTATTCTTACCAGAATCCCCATTCGAAGCAACTTGAGGGTTCTTTGGGCACGAGCTATCTTCATGACCAAAACGCAGCAAGAAGAGCACCTTCAAGGCTCCCAATCATATTCGATTCTTACCTCCACCTTAGAATGACCAGCACCATCTAAAGATGGGATTGCAACAGTTACCCTCTTCTTTAATTCAGCACCCGCCTGCACTTCAATGAGAGCTCTAGCATAGCTGCTTCTTCCCCAAGACTCGGCACACAACGTGGCCGTATACGAACCCAACATCTTTGGAACCCCTATCTTAGATGCGACCAAACTAAGACCATCCTCAGTAAACGCCGCTAACGGAACATCATGCATCTTGATCCAAACTGGAACAACTTTAATATCCTCTTTTTCCATCTTGATAGAAGCGGACCACTCCTTTAAAATTATCGGAACATTTCTTATCAACCAAGGGCCATCCTCTAACATTTGATCCATCCCTTCTTTAGTCTTGAACTTAAAGAAAAAGAACCCGTTTGCATTCATCATCAATCTAGATAGACCATATTTAACCCAGTTGTTCTTTGCAAAGAAATCCACCACAGGGAATGCCAATCGTTTACCCAGAAAATACCCATACAAAGTATTAGCATACCTGTCTGTGACTTGTTTAACCGATGACAATGGAATAACTATGTCTGCTCCATCAACGGCTTCGCTAGACTCCATTACCCTGAAGTTCACCTTAACATTTTCCTTAGTGTTCTTCACTACATTAGCAAAGGAATTAGGAACCGCAGAACTGGACGACTTATCCAACCCCTAGTCGGCCACCGAATAAGCTTTATCCAAACCTGAAAATGGCGTGTACCCCATACTCGGAGAATCCCAGAAATTAGCATCCAGATTTTCTGGTCCGACAGGAACCGAACCCTTAGAATTCTCGTCAATGCTGCTAGTATTCTTGGTCTCGTTCAACGTGAAACCACGTCTCGGCTTTAGGGTATTCCCATCAACATCAACAACCCGATTCGCCAAATCCTGAAACGACAAAGAAGGCTTACCATGAAAACCTTGTGGATTACCACCAGATTTTGCATCCATTCGGTGATTAACAAACTCTCTTTTAACCCTATGAAATAAGCAATAGCACGCAACACACAAGCAAGTCGGCCAGACAAACCCAATCGAACGAAGAACAGAAATCAAAACCCTAAACTAGCTAAAGCCCTAACCCATGAATCTTACAAATCAGAAAGAAATACTGATAAATCAATACCGATTTACCAACAATTCAATCCAATATACTCAAAACAAAAATTGAAGGCGGCGATTAAAAAGAAGAAGAAAACCCTAGCCGAAAATCCAACAATCCGCAAAAACAGATTACGTATTAGATGTAAGAACCTCTAATAGTCGATCTGATCTTGACAAATCACGATGAAAAATCAAGGGTTTCGAGAAAAGCATATGTCGCCATTAGCTAGAGAGAGAATTAGGGTTTTTAAACTTTTGTATTTTCTATATTGTTATCTATGAAACTCGAAACATTTCAGTTGGTATATAAATAAATTTGTTATTTCAATTTTATTTACAAGGCTAATGTGATTGTGTGTATGTGTGACATACCCCTACAATACCAACACTAAGGAACCATATTCCATGTAAACCAAACTACTTTCACAGCTTCATCAATGATCGCTTACGATCACCACACAAATCCTAAGTACTCGTTTCTTCTAAGAAACAAAGTACAAGGTACAAATTTCAAACTCTTAAACTGATACTCGAAGTACCATTTCAAATCCTGGATTGGATATCTAAAGGTACTTTCATAAGTCCTTAATTGGACTTAGGCTATATGATTATGTACACGATTATCAAGAACATTTTTGCTTCCTGTGTTGACTTTGCACGCCTAGCACATTGATTTCAAGGATCCATTTTGCTTCATATGTTGACACAACATATCTAGCACCTTGATTTCATGAACACTTTACTTCATTTCAAGGATCCATTTTGCTTCATATATTAACCTAGCATACCTAGTACATGGATTTCAAAACATTTTCACCCCAAAAATTCCAAATCCTTATAGGATCTTCCTATCTTCATAGTTAGATCCTTGTGGATGTTTAAAGCGCAAAATCAAACTCCTTAATTAGATTCTTTGTGTGCTTTAATACGTATGTTACGATTCAATAAGACAAAACCAAATCCTTATAAGATCTTTCTATCTTTATAGTTAGATACTTGGGGATGTTTAAAGTACTAATTGAAGTCCTTGATCGGATTCCTGGTGTACTTTAAATGCATATATACAAGTTAATGAACGAGCTAATAACCAAGTTGACAAGTATGTGATTATGTGTTTATGTGTGATTCTAATGCTCGCTATCCAAATCCTAGTAGAATCTTCCGTATTTTCATATGTTAGATTCTCAGAAGGATATCCAAAGTACTATCTTAAATCCTTAAGGGGCTTTTCTATGCAAATAGTCAGACCCTTGGATTCCAAAGTGCTATTCCAAAACTATTATTTGATTCATAGTTAAAGAGACCCTTTGGTGGTCTATTTAAAGAGATCGTACTTTGATCTAGTTAAGGAGATCATGTGTTGATCTAGTTAAAGAGATCATTCGTCAATCTAGTTAAAGAGACCCTTTGGTGGTCTAGTCAAGTCATTACATGTTGGTTCGATTGATTTTCCCCCCTACACATTATGAAATGAACTGTGCGGACAGTGCAATGAATTACGTAATTATGGATGCATACATAATTATGGAATTCAGTGCACAGAAACCACTACAAGTTTTGTCATGTGTTAAGACCTATAGTGATGAGAATAACGAAATGGGAACAATGTAAAAAGGGCATGGTGGATACACCGCTGGTACTTCCTATATATTAGTGTTCTTTATTACATTGCAAGCGTAGCGTTATTTGAGTTACTAGAAGTTCTGGACATTGACCAATGTTGTTTTAATCTTACACTCTCCGACTCCGATTTCGAACACACACCCAAGTTTCCTATAATAGTCTTCATAGGAAACACTCTCTCTGTCCGTTGTTCGAAACTCCAACTCCTTGTTGATTTCACACGCTCTCCATATTTTACTACAACAAGGACATCACTTTGACATTAAACATGGCACTCTTGAGTTTCGGTATAATCATACATCTATTATTTGGAGTGAAGTTTAAATCTTCGGATCTGAACTCATCCTTATAAACAATAGACGAGTACAATTAAAAAATTCGCTGGAAATCCAAACGTGGCCCATAGTTTTACTTAGGGAACGGAGGATTCATTCAAAAGCGAAACAATCACATCTGTTTTCACAAGTTTCCTCTAAAACTAAATTTCGGGACGAAATTTCCTAAAGTAGGGGAGACTGTGACATTTGTGCCTTTACAACCATCATACAAATACGGATCCAATGAAATCTTGTGTTTCATTCTCGGGATTTGTACAATTACATATGGCATTACACATATCAAATCTCGTATGATTTCGAACTCTCGAGAAGCTTTTCTGAAAGTTTTACGCAAACTGTTACGCAAACGTAATCAGTTAAACGCAATAAACACTCCAGAATAGTGACATAAACTTAACATACCTTAAATAACCTTTACATAACTTAGAAATAAGTTTTGAAGGGTTTGGTATGGCAAAAAAAAGTTTATTCGATCACAGGGACTATTTGCGACAAACTGCAAAATCTGCCGATTCATATTGCGACGTACACTCCGGAACAAGATCATAAGCTAAACTTACCCTAAATACCCTTAACATAACTTATAAATAAGTTTCGAGGGGTTCGATATGCGAAAATACGCTTATTTGATCATAGGGACTAAAAGCGTCAAAAACTGTGAAAGTTCGCATTTACGCGCATATCTCGCGTTCTGACCATATCCGGACATCCAAAAACTTTTGTAATCACTAGAATATTATATTTTATGATAGGAATGCAAAAATACCGCTCGTCGCATAATTTGGATTGTTTTGGCGTCCGTTCGAGTTTCGTCGTAATTAACCGAACAACGCGACCATACGACCAAACGAACCGACATCTGTGATATTTTCAAGCATATTTCAAGTCCCCTATGCTTTAACATCCTTGTAGAGCCTTGAAAATGGACTAACGGGGGTTAAACGCGTCGAAAATACATTAAAAAGTGTGCAGGGACCAAAGCTGACATGTTCTGAAAGTTGCCAGTAGGAGGTCGACCACGCGATAGCCCTAGGCTGTTGTGGTCACGCGACGTGACAGGACTGTTTTGACAGATTTCTCATTTCAGCTGCAGCACATGTGTTTCTAAGTTAGTTTTGTGAAATTGTTGTGACAACTGTCAAATTTGCATACATCCGTACAATTATTAAATAATGATTAGTGCTTAATGAATGTGCTAAATTACAATTAATTACTTGAATTGCTTTCTGATTAGTACCATATACATACATGTGCATCATATATTGCAAATGACATATCATTACTGCATACAAACTCTGTGGATTCGAATGATGCACGAAACTCCGACAGCACAGTTATCAGACAAATCAGAAAAATGCTGTCAGAGTTCAGTAGATAGACGACAGACATTCAAATGGCTGATTTCGAAGAAGAATGTGGATATCGATCCTGGCTAGCGAGGACATAGTCTTATAGTTTGTTTTTGTGTTTGGGCTGTGCTATTGTTCTTGAGTTGTTTGTTTTTTTGGTTGTGGCTGTTGGTCAGGTTTTGTTTGTTTGTTTCCTAGTCTTGGTATGCCAAGTCTAGTAGTGTGTATCGATGTCTTGATACACCCTATTTTTTTGGTTTGGTTGATATATAAATTCACCGGGGTAACCCTTTACCCAAAAAATAAATAGACAGACATTGTATTGAGACACAGAATGAGCCAGAAACTAAGTATTACACTAGTATAGTGTGTAGGAAAGTAAGGATCACAAAACTGCCTTCCTAGAGATAGTTTAAGTACCGGAAAGTGCCTAAAACTCACATAAACTACAGAATTCTGCATAATTCAGCAAAATTCAGCATTTAAACAACTTAATATCATGCAGAAATAAGGTTAAATGGTGGAGAATGCTTTCCTAAGTGTCAGGAATCAAAACTATCATAAAAGGGTACATAAAGCACACTAAACTGCGTAGTTTAGCACCTTAATGAATCGGTAACCAACCGAACAACCGGACATTACCCGAAACACCAAATTTTCACTAGAAGCATTGTTTTAGCTTTACCAAGCTAGTTATGGTCCCCGAACATCATAAAACACTATATAAATATCTAGTAACTAAATCCCTAACTAGAATACTTGAATTCCAACCATTAACTAACTAACTTGGTTTAAACATATACCTAGACCCCCCACCTATAATCGGATTTCATGTGGCCCCCACCTTGATTTCATTTGGTTATTTTATTAGATTATGTCTACACCTTAAGAAGCATGTTAACCATTATATAAAAATGTGTTGGAAAGTTTTATTATAAATCCACTAGTAACCTTCACATTTTCACAATACCAAACCAACATCATCTTTTTTTTTTGTTTTGGGTAAAGGGTTACCCCGGTGATTCTATATATTCACAACCAAAAAACACAAGTAGTGCAGATAGTCTACACTAGTTCAATCACAGGACATGCCCCATGAAAGTAAAACAACTAGAAAAACAAAGAAACACCACTAAACGGAAAAAACAACTAGACTAGCCTCTAGAACATAAAATCAAAACTACTCAATCAGCCACCGTCTTCATGAAGATCAGCGCCATTAATCCCCCAATCCCCTAGAAGCCTTTGCACATTGTCACAATTCTTCAGCTTCGCTCCCATCAATTTGTAACGCACCTGCTGGATAATAGTGTCGACAATAGATTACGGAAGACGCAACTCATTCTTAAATAATCTAGCATTACGCTCATGCCATATGAAATAAGTCGTAGCCACTACCAACAACCTTGCAACATAATTAGCCGCTGATTTTGACTTGGACCGAACTAGAAGCCAGTTAACAATATCCTCCCACTTCGATTGCACCGATTCCATACCCACTTTATGCCTAACCTTATGCCAAACTTGATCCGAGAAATTACACTCGAAAAACAGATGACTATGAGAATCATGGTTAGCATAACATAACAAACAGCACATCATGTTCATATTCTTTCTACGCGAGATATCCCAACTCAAAATCTTATCCTGAGTAAGTAATTTACGCCTCATAATAAGCCACAATAAAAAAGCATGAAGAGGGATGCATTGCGTGAACCAAACAATACTACACCACTCTACCTCCACTTCTCAATGTCTGAAAGAATCCCATGCTCGAGCCGTAGAAAAATCATGTAAATGATCCCCTTGGCGCCATAACAGCTTATCAGCTTTATTCGGATCAATAGACAAATGATCGAGCTGTATAAGAACGGGGAAAAGATCCCTCCAAGCAGTTGGCCAACTCCACGAAGACTCCGAAGAAATATCAGAAACTTTAGACTCCATATTGAAACCTGCATTTGCAATAACTCTCGGTGATAGAATCTGTATCATCGGGCCTAACTCATTCCACGTATCGAACCAAGCTGAAGTATTCAAACCATTCCCAATTTTGGACCAAACAAAATTCCTCATGAACGGCCGAACCTAAAGAATCTTCCTCCACGACCAGCAACAAGAAGACGGAATTTTACTAGCCCAGAAACTTTTGCCTTTTAACCTGTAAGAATGAACCCACTTAACCCACAAAGAGTCACGCCTTGAAATAATACTCCAGATATGCGCTGACATAAGGGCTTTGTTCACATCACCAATACATCGAATCCCTAACCCACCCTCATACTTAGGAACACAAACTGCTTTCCAAGAAACCTTAGCCCGGCCTTTTTGAAACGCACTATCATGAGACCATAAGAAATTTCTCATTAGCGCCTCCAAATTAAGAATCACCCGAGAAGGCAAAATAAACACAGAAGACCAGTAGATATGTAACGAGGACAAGACCGATATAATAAGTTGTAACCTGCCTGCAAAAGATAGCAACTTATTCCTCCAATGCATGATACGTTTTTCGAGCTTCTCCACCAACACATAACAATCTTTATATAGTAAACGAGAAGATATAAGAGGCACACCCAAATATCTCACTGGCAAAGTACCCTCCATAAACAGCATAATGTTCAAAATAGTAGTTTTAACAAACGATGGCACATTAGAGAAATATACTGTACTTTTCTGAACATTTGGCAACAAACCCGACATCTTAGTAAAAGAATTGAGAGATTTCATGATGAACCTGGCCGATGCAATCTCACCTCTAGCAAAGATAAACAAATCATCCGCAAAACAGAGATTGATAATCTGTTGACGCTCACACTTGTTATGGAATTTAAAAGACGAATCAACCCTTACCGCTTGTTGTAAGATAGCTGTAAGAATCTCCATCACAAGAGTGAAAAGATACGGAGATATAAGATCTCCCTGTCGAAGCCCCCTGTTACCCTTGAAGAAACCATGAATGTCACCATTAATACACACTGAATATGTGGTCATAGAAACACAAACCATGATCCAGTGTACCATGCTAGTATGAAACCCGAAACCCACCAAAATGTTCCTTAGAAAACTCCAATCAACAGTGTCGTAAGCCTTCTGAATATCAACTTTAAACGCACATTTAGGGGGACCGATGTTTCTATGATAATTGTGCATCAACTCTTGCGTTAACAAAATGTTATCAGAGATTTTTCTACCTGGCACGAACGCTGATTGATTGATACTAACAATATCATTAAGCGCCACCTTCATTCTTTCAGCAACAATCTTACTAATGCATTTGTATAAAACATTGCAGCAAGCAATTGGTCGGTAGTCCGTAACTACAGACGGGGAGGGAATCTTAGGAATAAGAACAATAAGTGTATGGTTCAATTCCCTAAGGAGCTTCCCTGTAGCAAAAAAATCAATCACCGCTTTGGATACATCATTACCAACAACAAGCCAAGCATTTTTAAAGAATCCTGCTGTAAAACCATCTGGACCCGGAGCCTTATCCGACCCAATCAAAAACATCGCCTTTTTAACCACTTCAGGGGTGACCGGCCGAACCATATGAGCCGCAACATCCATATCTAACATTTTGGTAAACAAATCAGGACTCGGATTGAGCGACGTATCACCCGCGCATCCTAAAAAATTCTCATAATGTTCAACAAACGCTTTCTGAACCATATCATCCGAAAAGACATTCCCTCTAACATCTCGAATTACATCAATACGACTATAGTGAGTTCTGTTTTTAAGCGACGAATGAAAGTAAGCCGTGTTCATATCTCCAGCCGCTAACCAGTCCACTTTAGACTTTTGCTTCAAAAAACACTCTTCATCAAGTAAAGCCGCCTGAAAATCACAACGAATAGTAACTTCCTCATCTCGAAGTGTCTGACTAGAAGGGTTATTGTCAATATCACGCTGGATCGTATCAAGTTTGTCTCTCAAGTCTTGAACTTTCTTATGCAAGTTACCTTGCGGAAAAAGTAACACTCGTAAAGGCGATTTAAGATGCCGAAGTTTCTTAACAACCGAAAACTGATACACACCATCAATATTCATACCCCAAACCTTCTTCACAATCAGCAAGAATTCAGGTTTATGAACCAGAAAATTAGCAAATTTGAAAGACCGATGCTTTAATTTTTCAGCTTCCGGGATCTTGAGACCACAAGGGCTATGGTCCGATAACCGAGGCGGATAAAACACCGCAACCGCACTCGGAAACCTGGCTATGAACTGAGAATTACCCATAACTCTATCTATTTTTTTCATCAACCCGATCCCCTTCTTGGGCTTCTGATTCCATGTGAAATGGATACCAGAGCGATTTAAGTCAACCATTTCGATATCATCAACACACGCTTGAAATTCCTTCATACTCAAAGACACCGAAGAGCACCCCATAGATTTATCTTCAAGGTTCAATGCAGAGTTAAAGTCACCTAAAATGACCCATGGTTCATTACGAAAGAAGTTCTTATGCAAAGAAAGATGATTCCATAGCTCCCTCCGTGTAACATAATAGTTAGCTGCATATATAATCGAACAAAAAATCATTCTTTGCTCCTGTTTAAACATCAACTGAAGGTGCATAACCTGATCAGACTCCGAAAGCACCATAAGTGTCACACCCCGACCACGTATAACATACAAAACGTGGCGGAAAACGTCGGGGAGTGTTGTAACAGAATTAATTGTTTCATAACCATGGCATTCAAAGTTGTACTTTATTTATTAACATAAGAGTTACATTGTCTTAAACAGGAAATAAAGAGTTCATAACATAGTTAAACTAGTCTATCTTCATTTTTAGTCTCTAAGGCACAGGTCCGCCCTAGTGTCATGATCATCATCCTACGCAGTAGCTCCTGAAAACACATGTGAAAATAGGTACGTCAGCATAAAAATGCCTATGAGATACATAGGATTTGTGAAAAGAGGATTCATGACTTATAAGTTTAGAAGAAGTTGTTTGACAAAAGTCAGTCATGAACCTTGTAAATTGCTTTGTTTTGTAAATCATTCAAAAAGCGATGATATGTATAAATAAGAGAATAATGTAAGGTTAAATGAATAACCAAGTAAAATGAGTTTGTATAAGATAAGTTGTTTTGTAAATCAATGTCTTGTGAAAATAAGTTGTTTATGTAAAACGTAATATGTCAAATATTGAAATGATTTAAGTGACGCTACGACATGTAATGTCATACAAACACTTATATATAGGAAGTACCAGCGGCGTATCCACCATGCCTGTATCATATTACACACACCTCGTTACTTAAATCACTTACTCAAACCAACCACCAATGTAAATTGTTTATGTATAAATGAATTGTCATGTGTTAATGTGTAAACCATATCGAAATGTCTATGTCCAATGTAAACCACTAAATGGGTATATCAATGTCAAAATGTTTGTGTTTAATGTAGATCATGTAATGTGTACCCAAAAATATCATGTATGGTAAGTGAAATATATCAACTAAACCATATGTAAAATGCACAAAAACAAGGTATTGAAGTAAAACATGGTTTAAATCAAAGTTATGTTTTGTGGAACAAATGCATGCTATACTGATATAAACATCTATGCGGTATTGTGAAAATGCATACATCCAAGCCTTGAGACTGTGGCGATAAACCCTTAAACAAATTAAAGGTTTATCTAAGTTATGTATATCGAATTCGGTCATTCCTTCCAATCCAAACAAACCCAGGATTTCAGGAACGGGAGTTGTCAATTCCTATGGTACCACTACCTACTAACGAACGGCGTAGCTAATGTTAATGAATGTACTGTTCCATTTTAAACAACCCAAATGTCATACCAAAATGTAAACATGTTATGAAAACAACTGTACTAAGTATGCACACAATGGGCGTACCTAGCATGAAATGTAATGTGAAACAATGTACTAAGTATGCACACAATGGACATACATAGCATGAAATGTAATGTAAAACAATGTACTAAATATGCACACAATGGGCATACATAGCATGAAATGTAATGTAAAACAATGTACTAAATATGCACACAATGGGCATACATAGCATGAAATGTAATGTAAAACAATGTACTAAGTATGCACACAATGGACATACATAGCATGAACACAATGAAATCATGTACTATAAATGTACTAATGAACATAGCAAGTATATGATGTGAAAGCAGAAAAGCACGAAAGTAACAAGTAGGCACATGTGTTTCACCCCAAAACAGTTTGGAAAACAGTAAAAGAGGGGTCTTTGTACTCACTTGAGATTGCTCAGAAGTCCTAAGATAACCACCAAGCAATGCTAGAGATCACGGAATCAAACGGCACCTAATATAGGTAACTATGTTAATATACCGGACCTAAATCGGAAGATCGGATAGAATGCGGGTTCGTAAACCAAACGAGTATGGAGACTCATGTAATATGGTTTAACAAAGCCTACATACTAAATGAAACCTAACATAAGTGCTTACGACCCATTACGACCCGTTTAGGTAGCTTATGCTACTTTAACGCGTCGCTCGCGTGAAACGCGTTCGGACCGCCTAACTAGTCCTATGACAAATAAAATATGCCTTAACATATCTAATATTGTTACCAAAACAGTTTAGATACCAAAATTTATGTTACATATGCTTAAAATGAATTTTGGCGTCAAAAGGGCATTTTGGTAATTTACCTAAGGCATATAAACTACCTATCATACAACTACTTAAACGAAGCGACCATAAGGTATAACCTCGGAAGGTTATTCCCTATATACTATGGTCACCTAATGTGTTTGGTCGGATCCTAATGATCGACCAAATGGGTCGGGTTCGAAGGTATAAGCGATTTATCAGATCGCTTACCCTTACGACCCTAGACAACGTGGTAATCAGTAGGCATAGTCACAAGGGACTATAACCATCGTGATTACAATCACGTTGCGAAGTTCAAACGAACTTCGCATTGACCATAAACTGGTCAATGCAGAAAGTCAAACAAAGTTTGACTTTCGGACTCGAAAAGAATAAAAGAACGAAGGAACACTTACGAAGGGTCCCTGAATGCTAATCTAGATCAAAATAGCTCAGGTATGAAACAAAGGTTTCAACTTAGAGCACATTAGATCAGATTCTTGTGAGGAAAAGTGAAGGGTGGAGGTGGGTATTTATAGTTTTCGGTTCACCGTTAGGATCATTTCTTGGAAAAGGGGGCACGATCTAAGCCGTACACTTGTTGGAAAGTTGTGGTAACTCATTTGCCATCCACCATAAGAGTTTGACACTTGGCACTTGGCCTTTGGAGAGTGTTAAGGGCTGTTAACAGCTGAAAAAAAACGTTTTGCTACATCTGGCCCCTGCTTACGGACCTAGTTTGGCAGATTTACAGTTTCAGTCACTGCAACCTCAAAACTTGGTTTTCGATGCGTTTTTTTGACACGTTTAAGCCCCGTTAACCCTATTTCAAAGCTCTAAAATGAAGTTAAAGTATAGGGAACTTAAAATGTGCTCAAAAATATCTCAGATGTCGGTTCGTTTGGCCGTACGATCGCGATGTTCGCTTAATTACGACGGAATGCGCATAAGCGCGAAAAACGATCCAAATGACGCGACGAATGGATTTTTCTCAAGCCTAAACACTAAAATAAAATATTTTAGTGCTTACATAAATTTTTGGATGTCCGGATGTATTCAGAACGTAAGTTATGCGCGAAAGTGTAAACTTGTGCACTTTTTGACGCTTTAATCCCTGAATGTCCCAAAAGTTTATTTTAGCACACCGAACACCTCAAAGCCTATTTCTAAGCTATGTAGAGGATATTTATGGCATGTTTAACTTATGGTCATGTTCTGGAATGTTCGTTACTCTTCAAATTGGCATACTTTCGCAGTTTGTCAAGTTTAGTCCCTGTAAGCGAATTAACTTGTTTTTGCCATACCAAAGCCTTCAAAACTTATTTCTAAGTCATGTAAGGGTTATTTAAGGTATGTTAAGTATATGTTGATGTTCCGGAGTATTTGTCGCATTAAACTGATTACGTTTACGCACCAGTTTGCGTATAACTCTCCAGAAAGTGATATAGAGTTTGAAATTGAATAAAAGTCAAAACATGAAAAATGTAAAACATAACCAAACAAACATTGGGATCAAATAACATTGTTTTATTGATAATTGAACTGTTCACAATGATTACAAGCACAGATGTTACAGTCTCCCCTACTTGTGGAAATTTCGTCCCGAAATTTATTTAAAGGAAACTCGTGGGAAAAGATGCGGATACTTCGCCTTCATTTGATCTTCGCGTTCCCAAGTAAACTCGGGTCCACGTTTAGCTTCCCAGCGAACTTTGACCAAAGGAATGCGCTTGCGTTTGAGCCACTTGACTTCACATTCCATGATTTCCACAGGTTTCTCAACAAATTTCAGTGTTTTACCAACACGAATTTCGTCAAGTGGTATGTGGAGGTTCTCATCAGCTAAACACCTCTTGAGATTGGACACGTGAAAAGTTGGATGAACATTTCCAAGTTCAGGAGGTAACTCAAGTCTATAGGTGCAAGTTTTCCTTTCTTTCCAAATCTGATCACACCTTTCCAAGGTGAGACCTTAAGTAATACTCGATCACCGACTTGAAATTCCAAAGGCTTGCGTTTTGGGTCCGCGTAACTCTTTTGACGGCTTCTAGCTGTCTGAAGGTTATCACGAACTTTCTTAATCTTGTCAGTTGTCTCTAAAATGAGGGCAGGTCCAGTAAGCTGAGCCTCGCCGATCTCATTCCAGCAGACTGGTGAACGACATTTTCGACCATAGAGAGCCTCGAAAGGAGCCATTTTGATGCTGGTATGATAACTGTTGTTGTAGGAGAATTCAATTAACTGAAGATGTGAATCCCAACTACCACCAAAATCGATCACACAAGCTCTAAGCATATCCTCCAGAGTCTGGATTGTTCTCTCAGATTGACCATCCGTTTGCGGATGATAAGCTGTGCTCAGGGTAAGTTGGGTCCCCATAGCAGATTGCATGGTTCTCCAAAAATGAGAAGTGAAACGAGCGTCTCTGTCTGAAATGATGTTCAAAGGAACACCATGTCGAGCTACAATTTCATCCACATAGATTTTAGCAAGTTTGTCAGCAGAAAAATCCTCACGGATTGGCAAGAAATGTGCTGACTTAGTAAGACGATCAACAACTACCCAGATGGCATCATGACCTTTCTTTGTGCGTGGAAGTTTGGTAACAAGATCCATAGTAATGTTTTCCCATTTCCAAACTGGGATCTCTGGTTGCACCAATAAACCCGAAGGACGTTGATGTTCAGCCTTAACCTTAAGACAAGTAAGGCATTTTGATACGTATAAGGCAATGTCTTTCTTCATACCAGGCCACCAATAGTGAATACGAAGATCCTTATACATCTTATCTGAGCCAGGATGAACAGAATAACGCGACTTATCGATTCTTGATGGTAAGCTTGTTAAGCTCACGATAATCGATACACATCCTAAAAGATCCATCCTTCTTCTTGACAAAAAGAACGAGAGCACCCCAATGTGAAAAGCTAGGACGTATAAAACCTTTGTCGGAGAGCTCCTGAAGCTGCTTAGACAACTCTTGCATCTCAGATGGTGCAAGACGATATGGAGCTCTGGCAATGGGATTTGCACCAGGTACGAGATCAATGCGGAACTCTACTTGGCGTGCTGGGGGTAGACCAGGTAACTCTTCAGGGAAAACTTCAGAATAATCCCGAATGACAGGAATATCTGAAATAGACTTACCCTTGCCTTTATCTGCTGTAACATGTGCTAAGAAAGCAGCATAGTTCTTCCGCAGATATTTCCGAGCTTTAAAACAAGACATGAGCTTGAGACCACCAGACGGTTTCTCACCTTGAACCTGTAGGATCTCGCCTGTCGAAAGCGGGACACGAACGATCTTCTCGAAACAAACTACCTTTGCGTGATGCTTGGATAACCAATCCATACCCACAATGACATCGAAGCTTCCAAGTTGCATAGGCGTGAGGTTGATAGGAAAAAGATGGTCGTTAAGGTTCAATTGGCAGTTGTGAAGAACAGAATCAAGAACAATGGGTTCACCACTAGCAACTTCTACTGTCAAGGGTTTACCTAGTTTTGTTCTAGACACGCGAAGCATTGGCTCAAAAGACAATGACACAAAACTCTTATCGGCACCCGAATCAAAAAGAACAGATGCAGGCTGATTATTAATAAAGAACGTACCGTTCACCACATTATCGTCCGCCTGCGCCTCTTGGGCATTTAAGTTAAAAGCTCGCCCTCGAGCCTGAGCCTGATTCTGGTTTGGATTCTGATTCTGGTTAGCTAGCCTTGGGCACCGGTTTCTGTAGTGGGTCAGATCCCCACAGTTATAACAAGCACCTGGTGGGTAGGGTGGTCGTGCAGCTTGACCCTGTTGTTGAGCAGGAGGCTGGGCAACTTGTTGAGCCGGGTTCTGAACTGCGCGATTTTGAGCAAACCGACAAACATCGGCAAGGTGACCTGACTTCCCACAGTTAGTACAGAAACGGCACTGATGTTGCGGCTGATGGTGACTGTTGCATCTATTGCACAAAGGTGCATTCCCTGAATAGGGTTTCTTCACTGGAGGCTGTGCGGGTTGGTTGGGAGCTGCCTGATTAGCTTGGGCAGTGACAGCAAAATTTTGGGAAGCCTTACGCTTCCTTGAACCTCTCGAAGAACCCAAATTCTTTCCATTCTTGTTTTGACCTTTCTTGCTATCTTCCTTGTCAGCCGACTGTTTCTTGCCCTTGTCACCCTTCCTGTGTAACTTATTCTTCCGAATCTGCGACTCAGTTAATTTCGCTGCTAACTCGATAGCCTGACGGAGTGTGGTAGGGTTACTACCAGTAATGATGTCTTGTACCGAGTCAGGTAGGCCGTCGATGTACCTTTCGATAGCCTTGTCGAGTGGGGTAACCATAGTCGGGCAAAGCAGACTCAACTCCTCAAATCTATCAGTATACGCCCTGTGCTCACCACTATCTTGCTTCAAGTCATCAAACTCTTTCTCCAACGCTCGCTGTTCATGACGAGGACATAACTCCCTCATCATAAGGGCCCTGAGTTTAGCCCATGTCTGTGCTAGAGCAACTTCTGCACCACGGTCTCTCATAACCCCGTTCGACCATGTGAGAGCCCTCTTCTGAAACACACTCGAAGAAAACTCGACCTTGCGATTGTCAGAACACTGAACATGACGGAAAGTATTCTCAATGCTCTCGAACCATTGAAGAAGCCCAGTCGCTCCTTCAGAATCACTAAACTTGAGTGGTTTAGCCGAGTTAAAATCCTAGTATTTGCATGGAGCATTGTTGTTGTTGTTGGCTTGGTTCCATTGAGCAAAGAGGTTTGGAAATTGAGCAGCCATCTGCTGCGCAATGATTTCTGCCAGTTCGGCAGTCGCTATTTGGTTTTCGCGTCGAGGAGGCATTCTAAAAGAGGAAAACATGAAAGGAAACGAGTGAGATGATTGGATGAAGAGAATGAGATGAAACAAAATTAACAAAAGAAAAGATGGTGGTCATTTGTCCACATTACCAAGCAAACAAATGACACACAGTGACTAATCAAAGTAAATGGATCAAAAATAATGTGTCGCGAAGACATGCTCCCCTATAAGTGAACACTCATCCCAAGAATTCCCAGGTAAGCACAACTGGTCTCGCGTCTGATGAGATATATACGAAGTGCTTGCCTAGACAGAAAACCCAGAATACAGGCATTCACTCTTCCAGTTTGCACGTGTTCACACTATTTAGAACCCAAAACTTTGACGAGATTTTGAAAATTTGAAGGCACAAGGCCAAAAACCAAACTGGAAGGGTTCAAAACCATATAACAGAGGGTTCAAAACCTTACAATAGAGGGTTCAAAACCTTGTAATAAATCATTCAAAACAGATGATTGTTTTTCAAAAATCGTTTCGGAAAATTTGGTTTTTGTTTTGATAATCACCTAAGGATAGGTGATGTGCATGTTTTAAGATCTAAACACAAGATAACTTGTGTTAGGGTCCTAGAAAGGTTATAGTCTAGGTCAAAGAATTACTAATAACCTAATTCCCTATAACCATTGGCTCTGATACCAACTCTTCTGTCACACCCCGACCACGTATAACATACAAAACGTGGCGGAAAATGTCGGGGAGTGTTGTAACAGAATTAATTGTTTCATAACCATGGCATTCAAAGTTGTACTTTATTTATTAACATAAGAGTTACATTGTCTTAAACAGGAAATAAAGAGTTCATAACATAGTTAAACTAGTCTATCTTCATTTTTAGTCTCTAAGGCACAAGTCCGCCCTAGTGTCATGATCATCATCCTACGCAGTAGCTCCTGAAAACACATGTGAAAATAGGTACGTCAGCATAAAAATGCCTGTGAGATACATAGGATTTGTGAAAAGAGGATTCATGACTTATAAGTTTAGAAGAAGTTGTTTAACAAAAGTCAGTCATGAACCTTGTAAATTGCTTTGTTTTGTAAATCATTCAAAAAGCGATGATATGTATAAATAAGAGAATAATGTAAGGTTAAATGAATAACCAAGTAAAATGAGTTTGTATAAGATAAGTTGTTTTGTAAATCAATGTCTTGTGAAAATAAGTTGTTTATGTAAAACGTAATATGTCAAATATTGAAATGATTTAAGTGATGCTACGACATGTAATGTCATACAAACACTTATATATAGGAAGTACCAGCGGCGTATCCACCATGCTTGTATCATATTACACACGCCTCGTTACTCAAATCACTTACTCAAACCAACCACCAATGTAAATTGTTTATGTATAAATGAATTGTCATGTGTTAATGTGTAAACCATATCGAAATGTCTATGTCCAATGTAAACCACTAAATGGGTATATCAATGTCAAAATGTTTGTGTTTAATGTAGATCATGTAATGTGTACCCAAAAATATCATGTATGGTAAGTGAAATATATCAACTAAACCATATGTAAAATGCACAAAAACAAGTATTGAAGTAAAACATGGTTTAAATCAAAGTTATGTTTTGTGGAACAAATGCATGCTATACTGATATAAACATCTATGCGGTATTGTGAAAATGCATACATCCAAGCCTTGAGACTGTGGCGATAAACCCTTAAACAAATTAAAGGTTTATCTAAGTTATGTATATCGAATTCGGTCATTCCTTCCAATCCAAACAAACCCAGGATTTCAGGAACGGGAGTTGTCAATTCCTATGGTACCACTACCTACTAACGAACGGCGTAGCTAATGTTAATGAATGTACTGTTCCATTTTAAACAACCCAAATGTCATACCAAAATGTAAACATGTTATGAAAACAACTGTACTAAGTATGCACACAATGGGCGTACCTAGCATGAAATGTAATGTGAAACAATGTACTAAGTATGCACACAATGGACATACATAGCATGAAATGTAATGTAAAACAATGTACTAAATATGCACACAATGGGCATACATAGCATGAAATGTAATGTAAAACAATGTACTAAATATGCACACAATGGGCATACATAGCATGAAATGTAATGTAAAACAATGTACTAAGTATGCACACAATGGACATACATAGCATGAACACAATGAAATCATGTACTATAAATGTACTAATGAACATAGCAAGTATATGATGTGAAAGCAGAAAAGCACGAAAGTAACAAGTAGGCACATGTGTTTCACCCCAAAACAGTTTGGAAAACAGTAAAAGAGGGGTCTTTGTACTCACTTGAGATTGCTCAGAAGTCCTAAGATAACCACCAAGCAATGCTAGAGATCACGGAATCAAACGGCACCTAATATAGGTAACTATGTTAATATACCGGACCTAAATCGGAAGATCGGATAGAATGCGGGTTCGTAAACCAAACGAGTATGGAGACTCATGTAATATGGTTTAACAAAGCCTACATACTAAATGAAACCTAACATAAGTGCTTACGACCCATTACGACCCGTTTAGGTAGCTTATGCTACTTTAACGCGTCGCTCGCGTGAAACGCGTTCGGACCGCCTAACTAGTCCTATGACAAGTAAAATATGCCTTAACATATCTAATATTGTTACCAAAACAGTTTAGATACCAAAATTTATGTTACATATGCTTAAAATGAATTTTGGCGTCAAAAGGGCATTTTGGTAATTTACCTAAGGCATATAAACTACCTATCATACAACTACTTAAACGAAGCGACCATAAGGTATAACCTCGGAAGGTTATTCCCTATATACTATGGTCACCTAATGTGTTTGGTCGGATCCTAATGATCGACCAAATGGGTCGGGTTCGAAGGTATAAGCGATTTATCAGATCGCTTACCCTTACGACCCTAGACAACGTGGTAATCAGTAGGCATAGTCACAAGGGACTATAACCATCGTGATTACAATCACGTTGCGAAGTTCAAACGAACTTCGCATTGACCATAAACTGGTCAATGCAGAAAGTCAAACAAAGTTTGACTTTCGGACTCGAAAAGAATAAAAGAAAGAAGGAACACTTACGAAGGGTCCCCGAATGCTAATCTAGATCAAAATAGCTCAGGTATGAAACAAAGGTTTCAACTTAGAGCACATTAGATCAGATTCTTGTGAGGAAAAGTGAAGGGTGGAGGTGGGTATTTATAGTTTTCGGTTCACCGTTAGGATCATTTCTTGGAAAAGGGGGCACGATCTAAGTCGTACACTTGTTGGAAAGTTGTGGTAACTCATTTGCCATCCACCATAAGAGTTTGACACTTGGCACTTGGCCTTTGGAGAGTGTTAAGGGCTGTTAACAGCTGAAAAAAACGTTTTGCTACATCTGGCCCCTGCTTACGGACCTAGTTTGGCAGATTTACAGTTTCAGTCCCTGCAACCTCAAAACTTGGTTTTCGATGCGTTTTTTTGACACGTTTAAGCCCCGTTAACCCTATTTCAAAGCTCTAAAATGAAGTTAAAGTATAGGGAACTTAAAATGTGCTCAAAAATATCTCAGATGTCGGTTCGTTTGGCCGTACGATCGCGATGTTCGCTTAATTACGACGGAATGCGCATAAGCGCGAAAAACGATCCAAATGACGCGATGAATGGATTTTTCTCAAGCCTAAACACTAAAATAAAATATTTTAGTGCTTACATAAATTTTTGGATGTCCGGATGTATTCAGAACGTAAGTTATGCGCGAAAGTGTAAACTTGTGCACTTTTTGACGCTTTTAGTCCCTGAATGTCCCAAAAGTTTATTTTAGCACACCGAACACCTCAAAGCCTATTTCTAAGCTATGTAGAGGATATTTATGGCATGTTTAACTTATGGTCATGTTCCGGAATGTTCGTTACTGTTCAAATTGGCATACTTTCGTAGTTTGTCAAGTTTAGTCCCTGTAAGCGAATTAACTTGTTTTTGCCATACCAAAGCCTTCAAAACTTATTTCTAAGTTATGTAAGGATTATTTAAGGTATGTTAAGTATATTTTGATGTTCCGGAGTATTTTTCGCATTAAACTGATTACGTTTACGCACCAGTTTCCGTATAACTCTCCAGAAAGTGATATAGAGTTTGAAATTGAATAAAAGTCAAAACATGAAAAATGTAAAACATAACCAAACAAACATTGGGATCAAATAACATTGTTTTATTGATAATTGAACTGTTCACAATGATTACAAGCACAGATGTTACAGTCTCCCCTACTTGTGGAAATTTCGTCCCGAAATTTATTTAGAGGAAACTCGTGGGAAAAGATGCGGATACTTCGCCTTCATTTGATCTTCGCGTTCCCAAGTAAACTCGGGTCCACGTTTAGCTTCCCAGCGAACTTTGACCAAAGGAATGCGCTTGCGTTTGAGCCACTTGACTTCACGTTCCATGATTTCCACAGGTTTCTCAACAAATTTCAGTGTTTTATCAATAAGCTCTGCCACCGATGAATTTAAAGAAAAACCAGTATTAGCTATGATTCTCGGAGTAATAAATGACCGAAGGGGGCTGAAAGAGCACCAGTTGTCACTCCAAGCATTGGTTTGTCGACCACTCAGAATAAACTGCCAAATAAAAGGACGAACAATAGGACGGATATACAAAAGCTTACGCCATCCCCAAGTAATGTTGCCCCGACACTGCACCTCCCAAATGTTCCATGATGCAATACTAACCATTGAGAACCGATGAAGAAGGAGTGCTTGCCCCTTTTTTGTCATCAATTTTAATAGTTCCTTGCCTCAAAAATCCATCCATCTCGTACCCATCCGACTCATTAAACTCGTCAACAACCTCTTCATCCTCCAATTGAACATGTGCCGAAACTGGCCTGTTACCACCCAGTTCCTCATTAACGCTAGGATCATTTAGAATATCAAATGGATTAGAAGACTGAAAGTTAGGGGAAACTCTAACCGGCTCTTCCTTCTTTTTAGAAACCACTGGCCTATATTCGAATTTTGGCTTAGTCTTATTAACTGGAAAACCATTTTTTCTAGCAATCTTTTTACCATGCACCCCCATATAGCCCTCCTCATCGACCACCGGATAATTATTCTGACGTTTAGGTTGATTTTGCTGCTTACCAACCTTATCTATATTCCGAGCATTAACTTGTTTCGAAACCTGGTGAGGGCAACTATCATCAGAATGACCAAAGACACAACAATGGCCACAACGAAGAGGGTACCATTCATATTCAACAGACATAGATTCCTTAATAAATCCATCCCCCTCCAGTTCAGGAATCGCCATTGTTATCTCTTCTCTTAGACTCTTGTCTGCCGATACCTTTATAAGGGCTCTTGCATAACTGCTACGACCCCACATGTCCATGCACATCGATGTAGTATACGAATCTAAAACCTCCAGTTCACCAATAGTAGTTGCTAACATACTAAGACCATCCTCCGTATACGCAACAATCGGAACATCATGAATTTTAACCCAAACCTGTACCTTTTTGACTTCCTTTTTCTCCAGTTTAGTTATCGGGTTCCAAACATTAATAAAAAGAGGTTGTGACCGAATAATCCATGGACCATTCTGCAATACACTCATCATTCCAGCCTCATCCGCAAACTTGAAGAAAAAATACCCATTAGCATTCATCATGGATTTCTGGATTCCGTATTTTTTCCAATTGTTACGAACAAAATAGTCCACGACTGGGTATGCCACTCTATCTCCTAGGAAATAACCAAACAAGGTATTTGCCATTTTATCTTGAACAACACGCACAGACTCCTTCGGGAGAACAACATCACAACCATCATGCACTGAATCACTAGTTAGAGAACGAAACTTCACCTTTACAGATTTATTTGCAAGCAGCGAATCAGCATAAGACATGTGTTTCGATGTGCTACCAATATCCACGTTGGTCCCCAGAACACCTTCTTGCTCGACCTGTTTGTTTATCGAAGTCTCACAATCCGATCGGCCCTCATCAAGACTAACCGGAGTAGTAACCTTAGTAAGTTCATCAATGATATTTATCCTTTTAGAATCAGAAATTATGCCACGACGAGGCAACATAGGATTGCCGTCAATGTTAACCACACGGCTAGCTAAACCCTTAACTGATAATGGAGGCTTACCACGATCACCAGGAACATACTCAGCCGATTTGTTACGATCATCAGGTTTACCACGATCACCAGGAACATACTCAGCCGATTTGTTACGATCATCCATACTCATTAAGACAACTCTCTATGACCTCAAAAATTCAGACTACCATGCACGAAAAAACCAAAGAAGACCAGAAAAACCACGAGCAGAAAACACAAAAGAAAAACCCTAAACTAGCAAACCCTACCCCATGTATCCTTCGAAATCATATAGAGGAACTGGTAAGATAAACAAACCCACACCACTATACAATAAGAACGAATACAAAGAGCAAGGCGGCGATTGAAGAAAAAACGAAATAAAACAAAAACCCTAGATTCAACTTAATCCCTTTGCTAACTAGTTCGAAATAGATGTATTGATGAAACAACACTCTAATAGTCAGACTGTTATACAAAGATCATGAAGAAAAAACAAGGGTTACAGGAAGAACACAAATCGCCATGCTAGATTCATCTTTCTTCTTCCTCCTCCCATAACTCACGGCCAAAGACACCCCCATACATCCACCATTTTTCATTCACCTTCCATCCATTCCACATGTATACAAAGGTGTATTAGGAAGCTTGGTGCCATTGGAAGTTAAAGGACCTTCACCATTTGCTTTTATCCACTTGTTTTCTTCACTTGATCATCCCTAGCCTTGTGCTAGTGGTAAGAACCTTGATCTTGCTATTTTACTTCCATTTTAAGTGGTTAAAAGAAGATTCATAATGTTAATCATGAAGAACACTAAGAATCACAAGAAGTAAACTTGAACATAAGCATGATTAATGAAGAAACTAAGTTGTTTATGTGTTGATATACTTGTTGATCATTGTTTGTTTGTGAAAATGATGTTGATCTATGATCTTGCTAGATCATGATTAAAAACATAATCTAGCAAGATGAGAGGATGAACATAATGGAAGTTAATGGATCATCCTCATAAGAAGCATGAACTTGAAAGAATATGTGGTTTACTTGTAAAATAATGATCAAAGTGAGTTGTTACTCATGTAGATCTAAAAATTTCATGGATGATTTCTAGAAAAACCAAGTTAAAAATATAAGTTTTACTAAATCTTAGTTCTTACATAAATAAACCTTATTTTTGGTGGTTAATAAAGTGTAGAAACACTTGTGTAACAAGAAGAATTCATAAAGAAACATTTTTAGAAAACATGATCATAAGTTGTAAAGATCTATCTTCTTCAAAAATGAAGTTTTTAGAGAATTAATCACACTTTAAAAGGTAACAAGGCTTACTAAGAACACTA
Source organism: Helianthus tuberosus (assembly GCA_030545235.1). Lineage (NCBI taxonomy): Eukaryota > Viridiplantae > Streptophyta > Magnoliopsida > Asterales > Asteraceae > Helianthus > Helianthus tuberosus. The sequence goes on along the minus strand of CM060418.1, from coordinate 82,842,962 downwards.
GTAAGTTATGTCACACCCACAAATTCCACAAGCGGAGTATCACCGCAAGAGGCGTGACATGACCAGGATCAAGCCACCAATCATATTGAACAATGTATTAAAGTAAATATAAAACCCAACCACAATATAATTGGTGTCCAAAAGAAACTAACCAAGTTCAAGTTATCAGCGGAAGCATAAGGTTTAAAACCATAACATAAGTTAGTTATAAGTTCAATAAGTTTAACATGGAACTCAACAGTCCATGTCCCACAACGACCTCTCCTTCTCGTGCAAGCTCCATCTAAGCACCTAACGACCTGCAAGGCATGTAGCAACAAATCAACAACAAAGTTGAGCGAGTTCACAGTTGGTCTACTGATGTGTAGTAGGCTAGGTTATGGGGTGTCATAGGTTTTTTGTTTTGTTTGTTTTACATATATGGGGCATGTCCTGTATATGAACTAGTGTGGAACACATCCTCACTACTTGTACTTAATTGCGGTTTTGTTTTAATAGAATCACCGGGGTAACCCTTTACCCAAAAAAAAAAAAAGAGTTCACAGTTGGTGTTCATTTTAAAGTTGTTCCAAAAACCATAAGTTATCTCGAAAACCATGAGTTAACCATTTCCTTGTTTCCCAAACCATAAACAGTGGGGCTACCCCATGTTAACCACTAGACCCGTTACCAAGTCGACCACTGACTGAAGACATGTTTATGCTGTGACACCCGGCTTTTCAGGCCGTACCGTACAATTGTAACACGTGTTGTGAATAGATAAAAGGCCATATTTGACTTATTATGATGTTTATACGTGAAATTTAATGAGTTGGTAAATTTAAACTTTGGTAAAAATTATGTTGGCAACGGTAAGATAAACGCTTATCGCGTAACGGTTAAAATGCGAAACGAACGTCGGCGACCACCCAATCAGTGTTAAAATCCTAAAAATAGTTTATTATGATTAGAATAATAATTTTAATCATATCCGTGTGGAAAAATAATTTAAAACGCTAAGAAACTCTATTTTTCGAGTTTAAGCGTGTACCGCGCGATGTAGCGCGTATACCGACAAAATACTGTTAACACAGCCTATCAAGGCAACTGATAATCATTTTAGTAATAATTTGATGAGTTTATCACTTTAGAATGATAAAAATAAATAAAAACGCATAAATCCCTATTTTTGCGATTTTAAGCGCGTACCGCGCAGCACAGTGCGCATACTGCCAAATACCGGCAACGTAGCTAGTCCAGGCAAACAAAATATTGTTCAATAATATTTTGGTGAGTTTATGTTTATTGAGTGTTAAAAATAATTCAAAACGCACTAAAACGGTATTAAAACGCTAGATAAAATACCCGGTATCTAGTAAAATACCAGTCTTTCGCCAATAAATCATATATATATATGTATATATATCATGTGGGTGTGTGTGTAATATGAGAGATGGCAGCCATGCACCTTGCTTCTATCTCTCTCTCTCTCCTCCCATTATTGGGTAAAAAGGAGGTGGATGATGATGATGCCACCCCAATTCCTTACAAATTCCATTATCTTTCATCTTTTTCCAAGAAATGCACATTTTGAACTTCAAAACTCTCTCTCTCTCTCTCTCAAGAATTCAGCGGAAAATCCCCTTTCTCATCTCCATGATTTCGAAATTTTGATGATTCTTGCAAGAACATCATTAAATCTAAGGTGTTTCCAAGCTATTTTGATGATCCAAAGGTGCTTTCTTGGTGAAATAAGCTTTCAAACATCAAAAATCATGTCAAAACCCACTTGAATCTTGAAGGTATAAAAAACAATCTTTTAAAAATGTTCTTGATTATTTTATGGAGAAGAAGATAGTAAAAGTTTATCATGTTCTTGAATTTAAACATAATTTTTTTTTTTTGGGTAAAGGGTTACCCCGGTGAATTTTATAAAGAATCAAAGAATAGGGTGCGACAAGAGTTTGACACACACTACTAGGCTTGACAGGCCAAGCCTAGGCAAAACAAAACAACACAACTCACAAACGGCCAAAACAAAACAAAACAACCCGAATAACAAAGCTAACTAACAACAATACACTAGCAAGCTAGACTCGCAATTAGCCCGGTTCGTCTTCTTTTACTCCCCATGTTTCCAAAAGCTTCCTATAATTCACGTCTCGTCCGATCTTAAAACCCATTATACGAAGCCGCACCATATCAAAGATAAGCTGAGCCACCGTCTCTTCATTCCTGTGTATGTCGGAAAACAGCCGGTTATTCCGTTCTTGCCATATAAAGTATGTCGAGGCAGCTACCACAAGCTTACAGACAATGTGTTCCAGTTTCTTTGAACTCGCATTCAGCTCTATCCACGCCATGATTGAGCTCCACGAGTCGTTAACATTTACCATATCAATTTTTTCCTTGACAATGCTCCAAATCTTGGCCGCAAAGGAGCATTGAAAGAATAAATGATCTCTTGAGTCTCGTCCATAGTTACAAAGGGGACAACACATAAGACGTAAATTTGTTTCACTCCCCGCTTCCCAAACTGCCAACCTATCTTGCGTCTTCAGCTTATTCTTTAGAACTAACCAAAGATGAAAAGAATGTCTTGGAATGCATTGGCCATACCACACCATATTCACCCAAGCCACCTTATTATCCCTTACCCGAAGATTATTCCAAGCTTCCCAAGAGCTAAAATGCACAATTTTTCCTTCCACAGATTTCCATCCCAGTCTGTCAACCGAATCAGGAACAAGAGGATGAGCCATGACATTTATGAGTACTGGAAATAAATCATACCATGCCTGAGGCCACCGCCAGTTGCCATCAGCGTCTACAAGTTCCGCAACAGTAGTTTGAAAATTAAAACCCGCTTGGGCAATTCTCCTTGGCGTAATGAAGTTTCGGATCGGACTGCACGAGCACCAATTATCACTCCACGCATTTGTCTGGGAACCACTCCCAATCAACTTCCAAACATAAGGTCTGACCAACGGACGAATAGAAAAAATCTTTCGCCAACTCCAAGTCAAATTACCACGGCTTTGAATCTCCCAAAAATTTCTACCTTTTATCTTGTAAGAATGGATCCATTTTACCCACAGGGATTCCCGGTTACTAATAATGCTCCAAATATGCGACATCATAAGTGCTTTGTTCACATCTGAGATATTTCGGATTCCAAGACCACCCTCCTCCTTAGGCAAACAAACGTCCTTCCACGCGACTTTTGACCGAATACTCCCAGGAGCCCTCCCGTTCCATAGAAACCTTCGCATTCTCTTTTCCAGATCCTTCACTATACGCATTGGCAAAATAAATACCGAAGCCCAATACGTATACATAGCTGCAAGAACAGAGTTGAGGAGCTGCAATCGACCTGCAAAAGATAACAATTTAGACATCCAATTATCAACCTTCCTCTCCATACGTTCCACCAGAACCCGACAATCTCTAAAAGATAACTTAGTAGAGATTAAGGGAACCCCGAGGTTTTAAACATAAATTTGAAAACAATAACAAATGGGTTTTTGTACAAAATAAAAATGGAAGAGTATGTATATGTATATATGACCGTATATATATGTATGTATGCATATTTGAGATTGAGTTTGATTTTTGATAGAATCTTGTTTGATTTATTCTTGAAAAGTGAATGCATGTATGATCAAAAGATGTTATATAAAGGTTCTTGTGATTTGAGTTACTTATGTTAAAAATGAAATTTTTGGAATTATATATGTATGTATGCATGTGTCGTGTATGTATATATGTATATATACACTTGTGAGTTTTGTTACTTAGTAAATAAATGAAAGATTATTGCATGCAAATCATGTAAACATGATGAAATATGGTGATAATGTTTTTGAATATATGAACATGAAAAGATGTGTTCTTGGATGCATTTAAGTTTATGTAGGAAGATGATGATATGGTATGGGTATATTGGATGCACTTACTTGAACATGCATGTTGAAATATGATCATGAAATGATGATTTGAGTATGATTTGAAAAAAATAAATTTTAATCAGAATCTAAACACTAAAAATATGAATATTTGAAGTGTTAAAATGGTATAAAACTTTGTCATAGAATTTACTAGCTTTGCATGTTGTACTTGGTGCTTTATGTGTTGTAAAATACGTGAAATCGCATGATTTAGGTGACTTACACAAAAACTGCACTAATCTGATTATAACCATCATTTTAATCAGTAAATAACATGTATTGTGTTAAAATATCAAGTCGTTTCGAGTTGGGATGATTATAGTAACGTTTAACGCAAAACTATGCGTTAAAACGGTCAAAAATTGGTTTTTCGAGTGATTTTTATAAAACTGATTTAGATCAGTAAGTAAACTGATATTTTTAGTTTAAAAATGAGTATTTTAACTAATTTTAAGTTTACTTCGTGTTTGGTTGGTCATACGTGACTTCCGACGCCCAAAACCGTTACCGAATCGCTAAAATACGCATTTTTCGATGAACACTAGTATGGGTAAATTTTGAGTGAACCTTATGTGATAAAATGTGTTAAGTGATTTAAACATGTAAATGTGCTAATATGTTAAGTGTTAACTTGATAGTGGGAAATTTAGACTATGCATGTATACTTGTGCGTTTTGTGCGGTAGAAACGGTAAAATTGCGTTAAATGTGTAACTTGTTTGTCGAGCATGAAATTTGGTACATATGAGATTTTTATGTATATTTGCTTTAAAAATGACAAAATAGATAAGTTAACAAGATTTCGCGTGTTACAGTGTTAAATTATGTGAACGTTTATGCATATATATTACGACGCGCAAATTGTAGATATATTGCGTATAAACGGGAAAGTTAACGGATTTACACAATAATGGTCACCAATAAAATCGTTCAAGTCGCAAAATCGCAAAATATTAACGTGCCAAAATAATAAAAAACGACAACTTTTCGAGAAAATCTCAAAGTTATGTGATAATTCTAAGAAATGGAGAAACTTAGGATTCTTGTGTTATGTGTACTGACTTAAAATCGTTCCTATATATATATATATATATATAATAGGACATGTAGAAATCAATCTCTGGGATTGCGCTATTTAAAATACGCACCCAAAGGTGAGTGTCACTAAACCCCTCTTTTTACTGCTTTGTACATGTTTTGGGGGTAGAACACGTCATTAAAAGGGTTTAATAATGTTTTCGAAATAAAACATACCTTTTAATATAAAATATATATTTTCGCTGAAAATATATGAGATTTGATAAGTTATACGTTTCGAAGTAAAACGTTTTTGATTAATAAATGTGGGACATTGGGATGGTACGGTGTTTCCGAGGCAAAACAGACCGTAAAGTTGGGACGGATGCCGACCTGTGTTTCGAGTGATGGAGATTCAGGGGATTCGTGCAACTACGTGTATTAAATTGTCATATTAGTAGGATATATATATTGTACGTGAGGCAGACATCATATTGTTCTTCGAGAAAGAACCCTGCGCCCATGATGTCGTTTAATCAGTTAAGTATTGTACGCGAGGAATTGTTTGTAGATCTATCGGGTTGACAACCCTGTCGTGACCGGTCGCCCCGTGTCAATGTCAAACGACGAATTAATATTATGTTCATTGTCTAGTTTTGATTATCCCTGCATGGTTAATATATAGTTCGTATCGTCTAGCTAACATACGAGTCTGAAAATTGACGCTATAATTTAATAAACAAAACCTGGGCAATATATATTAAAGTTGTCGGATCGATGAACCGGTGCAAGGCCCATGGATTTTTAATAAGAAAGTAAAATGGACTTTCTAAGAATTAAATGGATGTTTTTTAAATAAACACCTAAACAGAAAGTTTTCCTCGGAATAAAATCTGTTAGTAAACGAATAAGTGAACTCACCTTCCTTTGTGTTGACACTTGATTTTTAACGTGTTCTACAGGTACTTGAGTTCGGCTTCGGGAATTATGGCGTATCTTGTGATTGTTGATGCATATTTTGTTACTTAATAATGTTGGACTAACTTTTAAAACTTCTGGGACGAATGTAATAAGATCCATGAGGATCATAAACAACTTAACTATGTCATGGTTGTATCGTGTCTTAAAACGTAATGTTTAAATAATTTACATTTAAAACATACTAAAATGTCCAACAATTAAATGCACCGATCGACAAGATATAAATCGGCACCAACTTCCGTCTCCACTACATTATATATTCCGCTGCGACGTTTTTGGGGTGTGACAGAAGTTGGTATCAGAACCATTGGTTGTTAGTGAACTAGATGTTTTCGGAGGAAAACACTAGACTTCAACCTTAGAATTTTGAGATTTAAAGTCCAAAATTCTCGAAGCCAAGAATTTCTGAATAAACATAGAAAAATTTTATCATGTATGAAAACCCTTATGTGTTTATGTGCATACGTGATTTTCTATTTACTTAGGCCTTTTGTGTTACTATTCATATTGATCACACACTTACTTTGTACGGTTACGATATGTCACGTCTCGGTCTATAGAGCTATCAGTAGTCCTGCTCACTGATACTGTCGCCTACACTTGAGATTCTTTCGCCTGTCGTTACAGAATCGTTTGTTCTGCTATTCGTGTCACGTGTTTTACTACACCTCTTTTAGTCTGCACTCGTCGTAGGAGGAGGACTTGACCCGTTGGAGAGATCGCATCGACCTCGAGAGCTGAGACAGCGTCTGCTTTGAAGAAGCAGAAGGAGATTTGGGTCAATCGCTCTCACTGTGATTGTCAGTTCGCCACGTTATGCGGAGACTTAGGGGAAACAAATGGACTGGTATGATGAGCTAGAAGAGCTTGTTAGAAAGATGTTTGACTTCCAGGGATTGAAGCGTTAGTTGTTGGTTGTTTCTGTTGTTTGTTTTGTATGTCTCATTTGATGAACCCTATTTATGGCTTGCATGCCAAAATTTCAGATATTTAGGAGGAAATTTCATATAGACTTGTTGCGGGTGTTGATGTAGATATGCCGAATTTTGATTAGTCTTCATACTAAAAACAAGCTTTGTAATTTCTGGTATAAATATCGAATGGGTTTCTTTTGGTATAAGAATTATTCTCATTAATATGTGGATATTACACATGCGCAATGTTTGGTCCACTACCATTTAATGATTGAATTATTTTGGCTATCGTCTTATGTGATTATTATTGTTGTAAATGATAGAAACGACGAAATGCCACCAAAAGCGAGACAGGTTTCTGGACTACCCATTACCTCAAAAAGAGTTGGCACAACTCATAGCCCAACACGTTAATACTGCCATAGAACAGCGCGATGCTAACCAAAATAATGGCCAGGAACGTGGACGTAATGCTCATGGGCATGGTTTTGGTGGGACACAGATCGGAAACCCTTCAGGTGATGTAATGATCGGAAAGTTTTAGTAGTTCCTGTGTTATGATATAATCGGAGCGTAATTCTGATTTTTCATTAACTTTGTGAACAGTACATAGATGTACACATAAAACAATCCAGGGTTGTAACCCAAGATCATTTACTGGTACCCTATGCAATGACATGGCAAAGGTATGCGTGATGTCGGACCGTCACAGCGGATCGACCATTCAAATAATTCCGCATACCGAGCCTAGATCTGGGGATTCGCAAAAGCGAAAGTCTGAGAGTTCGAGGAAGGATACAGATGAGAAGCGTGGTGAGGAACGCAGATTGGAGGAAGCGTGTGTAGCTAACCCTAGAGAGTCGGGAAAGGATAATGCCAGGGATGGCATGAGTGGTATTGAGAGGAAGACTCACGAGGATGAGCGGAGAAAGTGCGCCAGATGTGGTCGGACTAGACATGTGACCCCCAAGTGTTATGCTAGGAGTACAATAGATGGAGTTACGCTCGAGGGATGATACAAGTGTGGTGAGCAAGGACATTTCGAGAGAGATTGTCTGAAAATAAAGGGTCAGGATGCTAGGGGTAGAGCGTTCGAGCTAAATGCTGGGAAAGCACGAGATGATCTTGCTGTTGTTATCGGTATGTTTCGAATCAAAGACCAATATATGTTCATACTTTTAATACCAAAGCTGACTCGAGTTTTGTTCGAGAAACTCTGAACCATTTTTTTGTTCACCTACAAGTAAGCTAAGTATAAAGTGCCCGATAGAACTAGCAATTGGTAAGTTGATGGGAACTAGTGAGGTCGCTTGCGGTTGTAGTATTTAGTTAGGTGATCGTAGTTCTAGTATTGGTATATTTCCAGTGGAACTGAGGAGCCTTGACACGGATGTGAGAATGGATTGATTTTCCAAGAGCGAAGTGGGGACTATCTGTGACAACCCGAACCTTCCCTTCACGTTTCATTATACATTGTTATAAATGTGATTTAGTAATTTTAAACTTGGTGATATATGTGAATGCTTTGATATATATATATATATATATGAATGTTATATTATGGTTATTATCTCTAGCCGTACACTACCATAATATGTACAAATGATATGAGTGGAAATATATGAAACAATAATAATATATTCTTAACACTAAATGTTAATTCTCTAGTGCTACATGACAATCGTAGGCCATATGAAACACAACTATATTAGTTTATGAATTAGTTGGATCACAACTACACTTATCACTTGGATTATTTTATTGTACATAGAATACCCTATCTACTTTTCCATCCATTCAGACGACACAATAATGGTGCATCCATTATTTTTATTCCCATGATGCTTATCCATTATTAAAGCAAAATTAAAGCAAACAATTCTTTTTTTTTTAAACCAAATGTTAATTCTCTAGTCCAACAAAGGCTCCTGACTTACTAAATTGGTTCAACCAATTTGGAAATTCTTAAATCTCCACTAAATCCCCCATATCTTCTCCTTGGGATTTGTTGGATTGTGTATGTATTTAAATCTTTTTTTAATAGAATTAGTGGTTATAAACCCACTAGCACCTTCATTATTCTTCACATCCCAACACACTACAACTCTTCCTCCCTCCCCACTAAGCTCACGGCCGAAACTAGTCCCACTACCACCATTCTTTTTGTTGCAATTTCAACCAATCCAAGTATACTACAAGGTGCTCAAAGGTGTATTAGAAGGTTTGATGTTCACAGATCTTGAAGGACCTCTACCACAAGCTTTTATCCACTTATTTTTTTCTCCATTGATCTTCCCTAGCTTTAAGCTAGTTGTAAGACTTCTTTACACTCTTGTTACTTCATATTTTTGGTGGTTAATAGATATAGTATGTTGAAATCACAAGAACACTAAAAGACTTAAAGAAAGATCATGAACATGAAACTTAAAGATGATGAAATCTTTTTGGGTAAAGGGTTTTACCCCGGTGATTTCATTCCAAACAAAACAATAAAAGCATAAGTGGAGTAGAGAATCCTACACCAGTTCTCTTACATGACATGCCATATAAGAGTAAACACTAAACAAACAAAGCCAAATACAGCACAACCACCTAGACACTAATAATGAAATATATCAGGTATCTTTGAAGGTATCCACTGCGCTTAGCTTCCAATCATCCAAACTCCGTCTCACTTGTGGCTTGTCTTTATACTTGAATGATAATAACTTCAGCTTCACTGTCTCGGTAATGATGTTCGTTAACACTTCAGGCGGTCTAAGTTGATTGTTGAAGAATCTAGAGTTCCTTTCTTGCCATACAAAGTATGCAGTCGCCTTGTTAAAACAATGTTGTTAAATACATGCATGGCACTTGATTGTTGATTTCTTGATAATATGATCATCATATGGAACTTGTTAGAAGGTGTTGTGATCATATGTGCGTATTTTAGTAACATTTAAGCAATTAACAGCATGCTAAGTAACATTTACAGCCAACTTCAGTTGGGTGTAAACGGACCATTATAAATCGAAAAATTGATTTTCTGAAGTCTATAACGTGTTATTTCGAAAAACTCTTCAAATGGCACGGGAATCATATTTTTTGAGATCGTTTGCTATTTTTAATGGTCTGTTTTGTACAGCAGCAAAGGCTGCGTTTTTACTGCAGAAAATTTGTGTTATGTTTTTCGTCATAACTTGAAATCTGTGTAGAGTTAGGTCATGAAAATTCTATCGTAGATGAACACTGATGTCGTTGTAATTCTCCCACTGGAATTTCGTCAATCGGACTTACGATGAATTTTAAATGAATTTTTCCGTGGACTACAGTCAGAAAGTGACGAATCTGATTTGCAGCCCGGTAAATGATTTTTGTAAAATAATTGGTAATGAATTGGATTCCGAGATTTTTACAAAATAATATTTGAATTATTTAAAACATTCTGTAAAAATTTGGGAATTTTTGGAATAAGTTAACTATTTTATTAAATTACTCGAAAACAGCCCAGTTTTGGATGTTAAAGCTGAAATGACATAAGTAGTAATTTACGTGTCTAAATGTCGGTTATGTTATCTGAGGATGATCTAACATATTATATGTCAATGAAAGTGTTATGTGTAATATCGTATGCTTGCTTTTGAATGGTAATAGATGGGAAGTTTATATGGGCGTGAACTGTTAAAGTGAGTACATGTTATGTGGTTGATACGTGTAGGAACTTTGTGCTCCCTTTGAAACCACTAAATGACTAACTGGTAATCATATTAGGACGTGATTGACCGACCTTGACTGCTAGCTATTTTTAAGAGTCAAACCGAGCAACCAAAGGTGAGTTCACACTCTTTCTAAGGCATGGGATTCCCGGTGGTTGGGAATGGGTTAAAGAACTAAAACGGAACCTGCGTATCCTCCTTGGGTATGATATGTACCGCCATCCTCCATGGGTAGGATGCCAATATTAATCCTGCGTATTCTCCTTAGGTAGAATACGTACGTTCGTCCTCCTTGGGTAGGACAACAACCTTAAACTTACTAGACAAAACTCTATCATTAAGTCCCTAATTTTTACATCGACTTAATCGCCGGGCCAATGGCGAGCGGGTCATTAGTTAATAGCGCTCTTAGGGTTGACAAGCCTAACACCGTGCCGGTAGGACGGGCGTGTACTAATGGATCATGGCAAACAGTCAATGATGATAGACATTGACTTAGGGCACAACTTATTTTCGTCAGTAGTCGATATGGTAACGGTCTAGTGGTTCACATGGGGAAGGCCCCACTGATACTGGTTATGGTTTGGGAAAGAAGAAATTGATTAATCGTATTTTCAACTAAGGGGTAACCCCCACGGCAAGTAAGCCAACTAAAGAAAAACTATGTTTTTGAAACAACTTAAAACGAACACCCAACCGTGAACTCGCTCAACTTTGTTGTTGATTTGTTGTTACATGCCTTGCAGGCCTTTAGGTGCATATCATTGGAACTTGCTGTCTGGGAGGCTGGTGTGACAACCCTCACTAAACCAGGTATCCGTACAACTTAATTAATAATTAATTACTGCTTAATTACTGTGCTTGTTTGAAATTACTGATGAGCTGCTACTTGATTTCTGATACATGCATATACCTGCATCATACTTTACTTGCCGTCACTACATTATTTACATGCTGAACCTTAGTGACAAACATGATGCACAAAAAGCACAGTAGCACTATAGCGGATAACCTATTGAGCATGCTGATAAAGCCAGCATCAGGCAGACACTGCCTCTAAGGCCTGTATGAGCCAGAAATATTTTGCTACACTAGTGGTGAGTGTAGGGATACAAGGGTTGTAGAACTGCGTCTCTAGGAATAAGTTACAATGACTGGATGTGCCTAAAACGTACTCTAAGTACAAAATTCAGCACTTTACATAACAATCCAGCTTTTAGCTAACTAATAAAGTGCCAAAACATGAGAAAATATTCCTGACACTTTGGAGGAATAAGTTGTGTCACTAAAAATGGTAATAACGACACTTTAAAGCTTTGTTAAGCACTTTAACGGATTACTATCCAACCAAACAACCGGACTATACCCGGAACATGAAAATATTGTCATTAACATTATTATTCTTTTTCTGAGCCAGTTAGGGTCCCTGAATACCCTAACACCCGTCATAACACACTACACACTAGTAACCGGGTTAATCACTTAACTTAACTAGATTAACCTAACTAATATACCTAACTACTAGTTGGAATCGAACTAGTACCCCCCCCCCTAACCAAACCGTCCCCAAGAGGGGGACATACCTTGTCCTTTATTTGATTATTATAATCTTGTGTTTAGTATCAAGAAGACATATGAACCTTTGGTTAATACTCACACTAATTGTCTATAAGTTAGATCATTAACACAACATAACATCCATCTCACAACTCAACACTCAAGCTCTCTCTCTCCCTCTCCTAGAGCTCTCGGCCGAACACACCCCACCCCCATCCATCATTTTCGAGTTTTGATCTTGCCTTTCCAAGCTCAAACAAGTGTTAAGGATCGCGTATAAGGAAGTTTGGTGCAATCGGAAGGCGAAGGACCTCACTCTATTGCTTTTATCCACGCGTTTTTCGCATAGATTCTTCCCTAGCCTCGAGCTAGTAGTAAGTTGCTTGAATCACCTTCTCGAACTATTTTAAAGTGGTTAATATGATTTGTAACGGTTAAAACTCGTAAACATACAAGATGACACACAAAAGTCTACTTAAAACACTAAAAATGTTGGTTAAAAGCTCATATGTTGTGTAAATCATGTAGTATTTGATTTGTGTGATTATTTAGACCCGATCTATGTTGTGGTAGCTCGGATCATCGTTTAACCCGGATTGGTCATGACCTTGGATCATGACATAAGGTTGTTTTGGAAGTAACAAGGGTTAAAGGATGAAACTCTACCACACACGAATCATGAACTTGTGTAAAAGCGATTTTGCTTGTGAAATAGTGTTTAAAACTAGTAGATCTACGTATCTACAAGCGGTATTTTCAAAGAACCAAGTATCAAAGAAATCATGTTTTCTAAAGACGGATCTTACACTAAAACGAATGATTTTTAGAACACACAAGTGTGTAAATACTTGTGTAACACTAAGTTTCGACAAGATAACTATTTTTGGAAAAGATGACGAGAAGTTGTAAAAATGGAATTTCTCTAAAAACGAGGTTTTTACGAAACCGGATTGATATATATAAAGATCCACTAAAAGTAATGGAATTTACTTTATGTTCTTGGAAAAACTACAAGTTCATGAGATTCTTGCGAATTACATGTTTATTAACTAGTTTGATGAGTTGAACATTGTTGATTGAGAAAATTGTTGGTTTGATTTGTAAAAGAAAATGATACGCTTGAAAGCGTGGCCACCTCCAGTTACAGAGGAAACTCTGGCGAAATTTTTCCAAAAGCCTAACACTTAGAAATATTTTCACTATAAGTGTTAGAAATACATTTTAACTTGTTTTCAAATTATAGATTTCGCCACGACTTATTTACAAAACATCGGAGGTGGGATTTCATAAAATAAAACTTGGTAAATATATATTTAGTATATATTTTTCATAAAGTCACTTGATATGTGTTTATGATTATTTTGTGAAAATACTAGTATTATTTTTAGGGTAAAAATAATACTATCAAATGTTAATGGATCCAAAATAATACGAACGCCTCTACGATAAATATATAAGTTACACCGGTAATGATTATTACCACTCGATCATTAAAACGTAACTTACGCATTTTGAGAAAATATGACTTAACGCATATCTTTGTCAAGGTATTATTTTGGGAAAACTTATGTAATAGAAAATATAATATTTTTGAGAAGAATATTTATATTTTGGAATTAGAAATAAGATATATTAAGTGAGACTTAATAGTGTAATTCGGATGTTACGAACGCACATGTATTAAATCCCCCATCCTTGGGAAGGAAAATAGGCACGGCCGTCCGTCTAATAGAATTAGTACGTGTAGGTCGTCACACAGCTGATTGATTTGGAGGCATACTTGGTAGAGACGCACCACTGTGAGTTCATGTCCCCCTTTTCTCTAACTGTTTTCAGTTTTCTTAACTGCGGGGGTGAAATACATGTTACTTTATACATGGTATGGTTAGCGTAAGGAGGTTTACTACTTAGATCATGTGAGTGGGTAGGAGCAATATGAGGCCATTAGTCCTCATGGCAGGACCGAGGGACAGCGGTAGATCTATCTGGGTGTAGCGAGCCCAGCCCCAGGCCAAACTAGAAACGGACCTCGGAGTGACTTTGTCCACATACTAATGCCGTGGCGAAATCTGCTAGGTTTGGGTCTCCCTACTTGCACTTCACATATATCAGTGGCCTTGCAAACCATTGGTGATCTCAATTCCCTTATTTGCTACATACCAAGATTATTTTTATACTCACAAAGGTTTATTTACTCACTTACACATGAACTCGCTCAACATTATTGTTGATTTTTCAACTTACATGTATTTCAGGGAATTAAAGGATCTGGCGCGGTATAACACGTTTTCCCGCTGCACTAGTTACGAGGTCATCCGGGTTTGGGGAATGTGACTCTTTCCTGGACAAGTCACAGTCCTTAAACTATCTTTATATTATGCTATGTTTATTGAACAATGTTTATGTCGTTAGGATGTGTTTCCGTTAAGACAATGTGGTTGTACTTGGTTTTAAAACTTAATTAAATGGATGATCTTGCATGGTTTTATTTCATATAGCTTTGTTATGGTTAAGCTATGGTATTAAGAAGTCACACCAAATTAACCACGCTTCCGCAAAGCCAGGGTGTGACAGCTTGGTATCAGAGCTCTGATCATAGCGAACCAGGATTGTTTCTCGAGTCTAGACTATGATCACTAGGGCTCTCACGAAAACATTTTTACACTGCATACCAATTAAGTCCAGATCCAAAACTTTTTACAATTGTTGAGCACATTTTATTTATTATTTAGGCTCAGTCTTGGAGGCTGAGGCTCGGTCTTGGAGGCCGAGGCTCGGTCTGGGAGATCGAGGTAATTGGCTAGTGGGACTAGGAGAATTGGCTAGTGGGACTAGGAGAATTGGCTAGTGGGACTAGGAAGAGCAGTCTGAGAGGCTGGGAGGCTAGTGGGACTAGGAGAATTATTTGAATGCTTACTTGGTGACTTATGTGATTAATTGATTGTATGATTGATTGTTTGTGCATGTTTGTGTTTATGTTACAGACACCATGGACACCTCTGGCACAGGTGACTCAGACACCACAGGACCTAGACCTATAGTATCAGACGACCTAGAGTCTTCGGAGCGCGAGGTTCACACATCCGACGTTACTAGCACAGACGAGGATAACTTTCAGCCCTTTGCTTTACCTGATGGTGCTGATGAGCTCGCTGATGGCCCTTTGGCCGGGGACCTACCGTTAGTGGTGATCCCTGCTCCCATACCACTTGCTTCATATCCTGCTTACGATTTGCTTCTCGACGCCGACGATGATGACGACGTCGATCTGTTTGACGACGAGCCCTTAGAGGATGAGGTTCAAGGCGAGGCCCTTCTTGCTGCTGGAGATCTTTTGTTGATCGCAGATGCTCTCGTTGAGGAGTCACCTGCTCACTCTCCGGTCCCAGACTCTTTCGAGTCTGTGGCCTCCGCACCTTCACATACTCAGAGTGCGCAGCACTTTTCTCCTGGATCAGATCCCGACCAGGCATCCTCTGTTGCCCCTATTCCTAGTTTTGCTTTTGACCACGATGATTTGGAGGATTCCGATCCTGTCTTTCCCCCAGGATTCGACCCAGATGAGGATATAGAGTTTATACCCATGGATAAGCCTATGGAGGATCCAGTCGACCCATTTGACCCAGTTGATCCCATCGACCCTGAGTTTGATTTTGAGATGGCCTTCGTTGATCCCGAGCAGTCACTAGACCCTGCTCCTGACCCAGCGTTTGAGCACGACCCAGTTCATGCTGACGCACCTATTATTGAGCCTGTCGTTGCTGACCCACCTATTGATGATCACCCTGTAGATGCTCCGTTGTTGGAGGGCGATCATGTTATTGTTGCTGATCATGTTGATCCCCCACTTATTGCTGATGCACCAGTTGACCCTCTTGTTGCACCTCACCTCGACCCTATGCCTGTTCAGTTTGATCGAGCACTTTTTGAGGCACAGATTGACCCACGAGATGAGCACGCACAGTGTGGGTGGATTCCTGCTGATGATGAGGTTCCACCTATTCCTCCTCATACCACTGATGCACGTCACGTCGATTTCTCTTTTTCGTTTCCTCGGTTTACACCTCTAGCTCGACCTGGAGAGGGTTCTTCGGCTCACCCTTTTGGACATGTACCGGTATCTATCCCTGCTATACCACCGCCTGCTACTTTTCCCCCTGTTTCTCCATTTCATGTGGCACCTTTTGATCCCCCCAGTGAGCCGTTTCTCTGGGCGTCACCGTCTGTTATGCCACCGACCGACCCCTACCATTCTTTCCATATGGGATATACTATTGAGGATGTTTTGATGTCTTTTGTCGCCCAGCACGAGGCACACACGCAGCGCATTCAGGAGCTTGATAGAGCCCAGCCGCCGCCGTGTCAGTGCCAGGGTCAGACCCAGTCTCCTTTGCAGCCCTCTCGACCTTTACCACCAGACTATGCTGCACGCCTTTTGGCACTTGAGCAGCAGGTTGCTTCTTGGTTGCGTACCCAGAGAGCCATGGAGGAGGACTGGCTCCAGTTGCGTCGTTTGTTTTACACTCACTTTCCCCCTCTTCCACCGCCATCCGTGTAGAGCTCTTCAGTACCGTATGGGTAGACATTGGTGAGAAGACGGCGAATGCTTTTGACTGCACAGCATTTTTGGAGACTACATTATGATTCTGACTTTTGTTGACATGTATTTGATATAGTTTTTGGACTAGGGTGATGTAGCCCTTAGTCGACTGATGTTGTATGACGCTGTGATGTACTTGTACGCTTACTATGTGGTCTCGATATATGGCAATCGCAGTATTCTCATCATACTTGATGCTTGATTTGATTATTTATATTCTATGACATGGGATGTTGTGTGACTGATGTTTGTGACATGGGATGTTGTGTGATTGATATGATTATAACATGAGATGTTATGTACTATTACTATCATTATATACGTACGCTACATTATGACCTGACTTACGTATTATAACATGGGATCTTTACTATGGCCTGACCAACGTAAACCATCTTTTAGAAGATGCCGCCGAGACGTGAGACACGCATGCCTACCAATGAGGCAGAACTCCAACAAGTCATCGCTGCTGCCATCGCACAATACGCCGCTTCGCAAGGAGGACCCAGCGGAAGCGGCTCAAACAACAATGGCAACAATAATCCACCTCATGGTAATACTAAGACATTTAGACATACCATGACCTAATTGGATATCTATAGCAAAGATGCTAATGCTGTTCACGTGTTGCAATGTATGTGCAGGGTGCACCTACAAGCAGTTTCTAGACTGCAAACCGGTCAACTTTGATGGCACAGGAGGTGCTGTCGCCTTTGTTCGTTGGGCTGAGAAAACTGAATCTGTTCTCCGCATGAGCAAATGCGCACTAGATCAGCAAGTCACCTATATCTCAGGGCTATTCTTGGATGGAGCCCTCTCTTGGTGGAATTTGCAAGTACAGACACTTGGTGAAGCTGCTGCCTACGCGCTAACCTGGACCGAACTGAAGGAACTTATGCGCAAAAAGTACTGCTCTCGCGCGGAAATCCAAAGATTGGAAACCGAGTTCTGGCATTTGAAAATGGAAGGTCCAAAGATCGCAGAATACGTTCAAAGGTTCCATGACTTATCGCATGTGGTACCCTACATGGTCACTCCGGAGTTCAAGCAGATTGAACGTTTCATTTGGGGATTAGCTCCTCAAATCATAAGCATGGTGACCTCATCCAAGCCTGCGACAATTACTGAGGCAATCGATTTGAGCGTGGCTCTCACAGAGGAGGCTATTCGCCTGAACAAGTTTGCTGATGCTGAGCCCAAGAAGAAAGAGACTCACGTCGATTCATCAGGAGGTAACAAACGGAAGTTCTCAAACTTCAAGCAGGGCGCCAGTGTGGCGGTTAAGAAAGGAGGATCAGGCACGCCAGCTCAGGTTACAGCTGGTAGTGGAAAGAAAGGAAAAGGATACATGGGCACCCAGCCCAAGTGTAATACCTGTCAACGCCACCATACGGGCCTTTGTAGTGTGAAAGTATGTGAAGCATGTGGAAAGCCGGGCCACTTGAAGGATTCTTGTTGGGCTAGTGCTGGCCGGGGAGGCCAAGGAGGATTTGGGAATAGAAATAATAATCGTGGTGGTAATGGAAATCGCCCACAAGTAAACAATGGAGGAAACGGGAATCGAGGCAACAATGCTAATCAATCAGGCGCCGTGAATCATAACCAAAACAACAACCAAGCTGGAAATGGAGGTGGGAACGGGCAAAGACTTGGATGCTTTAACTGCGGTGATATTGGGCATTTTAAAAGGAACTGCCCAGAGTTGAACCAAGCCCGTGGAAGAGTGTTCCATATTGAAGCAAGGGAAGCGCGCCAGGATCCCAATGTTGTCACTGGTACGTTCCCTGTAAACCAACGCTATGCATCCGTTTTATTTGATACTGGCGCCGATTATAGCTTCGTGTCGTTAGAATTTAAGAATATGCTTGGTTTAGCCGCTAATAAGTTAGATATTCCGTACTCAATCGAATTGGCCAATGGGAAGTTAGTAGAAGCCAATGAAGTTATCAGAGTCTGTGTGATCGAATTGGGAGAACGCGAGTTTGCTCTGGATCTACTACCAGTCCAGTTGGGAAGCTTCGACGTGGTGGTAGGAATGGATTGGTTATCAGGCAACAAGGCTGAAATAGTTTGTCACGAAAAGGTCATTCGTATCCCAACCAAAGATGGCAAAACAATTGTGGTTCACGGGGAGAAGCGTGATACGCCGTTAAGAATTATCAGCTGCCTGAAAGCGCGAAAGTGTTTGCAGAAGGGATGTGTTGCCTTCCTGGCACACATTGTGGATAAGAAGGCTGCTGAGCCGAGAATAGAAGACATCCCTGTCGTGAGGGAATATCCAGAAGTCTTCCCAGAGGACTTACCTGGACTGCCACCTCAGAGACAAGTAGAGTTCCGCATTGACTTAGTTCCAGGCGCCGCGCCTGTGGCTAAGGCACCTTATAGACTTACTCCGTCTGAGATGCAGGAACTGTCGACACAACTTCAAGAGTTGTTAGACAAGGGATTTATCCGACCAAGCTTCTCGCCTTGGGGAGCTCCAATTTTGTTTGTCAAGAAGAAGGACGGTAGTTTTCGTATGTGCATCGACTACCGGGAGCTGAACAAGCTGACAATCAAGAATAGGTATCCTCTGCCAAGAATTGACGATCTGTTTGACCAACTGCAAGGGTCAAGCTTTTACTCAAAGATCGACTTGCGATCTGGATACCATCAGTTAAGGATACAAGAGGAGAGTATCCCGAAGACAGCTTTCAGAACTCGTTATGGACACTACGAGTTCCTTGTTATGCCGTTTGGTTTGACAAACGCACCTGCAGTCTTTATGGACTTGATGAATAGAGTTTGCAAGCCGTACTTGGACAAGTTCGTGATTGTGTTTATCGACGACATCTTGATTTATTCAAGAACAAAGGCTGAGCACGAACAACATTTAAGAGCTATTTTGGAGTTGCTGAAGAAGGAACAGTTGTATGCCAAGTTCTCTAAATGCGAGTTTTGGCTACGTGAAGTCCAATTTCTTGGACATGTGGTGAATGGAAATGGAATCCATGTTGATCCCACAAAGATCGAAGCGATCAAGAATTGGGAAACGCCAACGACGCCAACCGAGATTCGACAATTCTTGGGTTTGGCTGGCTACTATCGAAGATTCATTGAGGATTTTTCAAAAATCGCTCAACCATTGACGCTCCTCACGCAGAAAGATAAGAAGTTTGATTGGGGAATCAAACAGGAAGAAGCGTTCCAGATATTGAAGGATAAGCTCTGCCATGCGCCAATCTTAGCACTACCGGAAGGTACAGATGATTTTGTGGTATACTGTGACGCTTCGCGTCAAGGATTGGGTTGTGTGTTGATGCAACGTCAAAAGGTTATTGCTTACGCATCACGCCAATTGAAAGTGCACGAAAAGAACTATACCACACATGATTTGGAACTTGGCGCAGTGGTTTTTGCATTAAAGATCTGGAGACACTACCTTTATGGTACAAAGTGTACAATCTTTACAGATCACAAGAGCCTACAACACATATTCAATCAGAAGGAGCTGAATATGAGGCAAAGACGATGGGTTGAGTTGTTGAACGACTACGACTGCGAGATAAAGTATCATCCAGGGAAGGCGAATGTGGTCGCCGATGCCCTAAGTCGAAAGGAGAGGATCAAGCCCATAAGGGTTAGGGCTTTAGAAATGATTATCCGAACCGATCTTTCCTTGCGCATTCGTGCCGCACAGAAAGAAGCTCTCAAGGAAGGAAACCTCGAAGAAGAATATCTCCGTGGGATGGAGAAGCTACTGTGCCAAACGAGGAAGGAACGTTATGTTTTGAGAAAAGGATTTGGGTTCCTTTGTTTGGAGGTTTAAGGAAGGTTATTTTCGATGAAGCTCACAAGTCGCGGTACTCTATCCACCCTGGAGCGGATAAGATGTACCAGGATCTCAAAGATTATTATTGGTGGCCTAGGATGAAAGGCGATGTTGCTGCTTATGTGAGCAAATGTCTAACGTGCGCTAAGGTGAAAGCGGAATACCAGAAGCCTTCAGGACTTCTGCAACAACCTGAGATTCCCAAGTGGAAATGGGAAAAAATCTCAATGGATTTTATTACAAAGTTGCCAAGAACGCCAAGAGGTCATGACACTATCTGGGTGATAGTTGACCGCCTAACGAAGTCAGCACACTTTTTACCTATCAGAGAGAAGGATAATACGAGCAAGTTGGCCGAAATTTACATGAGAGAGATCGTTACGCGCCATGGAGAACCTCTCTCAATCATCTCTGATAGAGACGGAAGGTTTGTGTCAAGGATATGGCAATCCTTCCAAGAAGCCTTTGGCTCACAATTGAATCTGAGCACTGCATTTCACCCGCATACCGACGGGCAAAGCGAGCGAACGATACAGACTTTGGAAGACATGCTGAGAGCGTGTGTTATGGATTTGGGCGGTAGCTGGGATAAGCATTTGCCTTTGGTCGAATTTTCATACAACAACAGCTACCACACCAGTATTGGTGTCGCGCCATTTGAGGCCCTTTACGGACGCAAGTGCCGATCACCCCTATGCTGGGCTGACGCAGGTGATAGGCAGCTTGCTGGTCCCGAAATCGTCCAAGAGACGACAGACAAGATTGCGCAGATTCTAAAACGCATCGAAGCAGCTCGCCATAGACAGAAAGCCTATGCAGATCCAAACCGGAAACACTTGGAATTTCAAGTGGGAGAAATGGTGTTATTGAAGGTTTCACCCTGGAAGGGTGTGGCACGCTTCGGAAAGCGTGGGAAGTTAAATCCGCGCTACATTGGTCCTTTCAGAATTTTGGAAAGAATAGGGCTAGTAGCATACAAGCTGGACTTACCTGCTGAACTCCATTCAGTTCACGATACATTTCATGTATCCAACCTGAAGAAAAGTCCAACTCAAGATACCATTGCCATTCCCATCGACGAGATCCATGTTGACGACACGCTCCATTTCGTTGAAGAACCGGTTGAGGTTACAGATTGGAAAGTAAACAAGACCCGCCGGAGCAGTGTCAAGCTCGTCAAAGTTCGTTGGAATGCCAGACATGGTCCTGAATACACCTGGGAGCGTGAGGACCGGATGAAAGAGAAATACCCCCACCTATTTCCTAAGAACCCTGCATCTACAAGCAGAACTTAAAATTTCGGGACGAAATTTTTCTAACGGGGGGAGAATGTGACAACCCTCACTAAACCAGGTATACGTACAACTTAATTAATAATTAATTACTGCTTAATTACTGTGCTTGTTTGAAATTACTGATGAGCTGCTACTTGATTTCTGATACATGCATATACCTGCATCATACTTTACTTGCCGTCACTACATTATTTACATGCTGAACCTTAGTGACAAACATGATGCACAAAAAGCACAGTAGCACTATAGCGGATAACCTATTGAGCATGCTGATAAAGCCAGCATCAGGCAGACACTGCCTCTAAGGCCTGTATGAGCCAGAAATATTTTGCTACACTAGTGGTGAGTGTAGGGATACAAGGGTTGTAGAACTGCGTCTCTAGGAATAAGTTACAATGACTGGATGTGCCTAAAACGTACTCTAAGTACAAAATTCAGCACTTTACATAACAATCCAGCTTTTAGCTAACTAATAAAGTGCCAAAACATGAGAAAATATTCCTGACACTTTGGAGGAATAAGTTGTGTCACTAAAAATGGTAATAACGACACTTTAAAGCTTTGTTAAGCACTTTAACGGATTACTATCCAACCAAACAACCGGACTATACCCGGAACATGAAAATATTGTCATTAACATTATTATTCTTTTTCTGAGCCAGTTAGGGTCCCTGAATACCCTAACACCCGTCATAACACACTACACACTAGTAACCGGGTTAATCACTTAACTTAACTAGATTAACCTAACTAATATACCTAACTACTAGTTGGAATCGAACTAGTACCCCCCCCCCCTAACCAAACCGTCCCCAAGAGGGGGACATACCTTGTCCTTTATTTGATTATTATAATCTTGTGTTTAGTATCAAGAAGACATATGAACCTTTGGTTAATACTCACACTAATTGTCTATAAGTTAGATCATTAACACAACATAACATCCATCTCACAACTCAACACTCAAGCTCTCTCTCCCTCTCCTAGAGCTCTCGGCCGAACACACCCCACCCCCATCCATCATTTTCGAGTTTTGATCTTGCCTTTCCAAGCTCAAACAAGTGTTAAGGATCGCGTATAAGGAAGTTTGGTGCAATCGGAAGGCGAAGGACCTCACTCTATTGCTTTTATCCACGCGTTTTTCGCATAGATTCTTCCCTAGCCTCGAGCTAGTAGTAAGTTGCTTGAATCACCTTCTCAAACTATTTTAAAGTGGTTAATATGATTTGTAACGGTTAAAACTCGTAAACATACAAGATGACACACAAAAGTCTACTTAAAACACTAAAAATGTTGGTTAAAAGCTCATATGTTGTGTAAATCATGTAGTATTTGATTTGTGTGATTATTTAGACCCGATCTATGTTGTGGTAGCTCGGATCATCGTTTAACCCGGATTGGTCATGACCTTGGATCATGACATAAGGTTGTTTTGGAAGTAACAAGGGTTAAAGGATGAAACTCTACCACACACGAATCATGAACTTGTGTAAAAGCGATTTTGCTTGTGAAATAGTGTTTAAAACTAGTAGATCTACGTATCTACAAGCGGTATTTTCAAAGAACCAAGTATCAAAGAAATCATGTTTTCTAAAGACGGATCTTACACTAAAACGAATGATTTTTAGAACACACAAGTGTGTAAATACTTGTGTAACACTAAGTTTCGACAAGATAACTATTTTTGGAAAAGATGACGAGAAGTTGTAAAAATGGAATTTCTCTAAAAACGAGGTTTTTACGAAACCGGATTGATATATATAAAGATCCACTAAAAGTAATGGAATTTACTTTATGTTCTTGGAAAAACTACAAGTTCATGAGATTCTTGCGAATTACATGTTTATTAACTAGTTTGATGAGTTGAACATTGTTGATTGAGAAAATTGTTGGTTTGATTTGTAAAAGAAAATGATACGCTTGAAAGCGTGGCCACCTCCAGTTACAGAGGAAACTCTGGCGAAATTTTTCCAAAAGCCTAACACTTAGAAATATTTTCACTATAAGTGTTAGAAATACATTTTAACTTGTTTTCAAATTATAGATTTCGCCACGACTTATTTACAAAACATCGGAGGTGGGATTTCACAAAATAAAACTTGGTAAATATATATTTAGTATATATTTTTCATAAAGTCACTTGATATGTGTTTATGATTATTTTGTGAAAATACTAGTATTATTTTTAGGGTAAAAATAATACTATCAAATGTTAATGGATCCAAAATAATACGAACGCCTCTACGATAAATATATAAGTTACACCGGTAATGATTATTACCACTCGATCATTAAAACGTAACTTACGCATTTTGAGAAAATATGACTTAACGCATATCTTTGTCAAGGTATTATTTTGGGAAAACTTATGTAATAGAAAATATAATATTTTTGAGAAGAATATTTATATTTTGGAATTAGAAATAAGATATATTAAGTGAGACTTAATAGTGTAATTCGGATGTTACGAACGCACATGTATTAAATCCCCCATCCTTGGGAAGGAAAATAACTACCAAGTATATACAAAATGTAAACACGAAATAGTTGTCTAACTATTTCCCGAAAACTGAAACCATAAAGCTAAGGCACGGCCGTCCGTCTAATAGAATTAGTACGTGTAGGTCGTCACACAGCTGATTGATTTGGAGGCCATACTTGGTAGAGACGCACCACTGTGAGTTCATGTCCCCCTTTTCTCTAACTGTTTTCAGTTTTCTTAACTGCGGGGGTGAAATACATGTTACTTTGATTACAAGTACTTTATACATGGTATGGTTAGCGTAAGGAGGTTTACTACTTAGATCATGTGAGTGGGTAGGAGCAATATGAGGCCATTAGTCCTCATGGCAGGACCGAGGGACAGCGGTAGATCTATCTGGGTGTAGCGAGCCCAGCCCCAGGCCAAACTAGAAACGGACCTCGGGGTGACTTTGTCCACATACTAATGCCGTGGCGAAATCTGCTAGGTTTGGGTCTCCCTACTTGCACTTCACATATATCAGTGGCCTTGCAAACCATTGGTGATCTCAATTCCCTTATTTGCTACATACCAAGATTATTTTTATACTCACAAAGGTTTATTTACTCACTTACACATGAACTCGCTCAACATTATTGTTGATTTTTCAACTTACATGTATTTCAGGGAATTAAAGGATCTGGCGCGGTATAACACGTTTTCCCGCTGCACTAGTTACGAGGTCATCCGGGTTTGGGGAATGTGACTCTTTCCTGGACAAGTCACAGTCCTTAAACTATCTTTATATTATGCTATGTTTATTGAACAATGTTTATGTCGTTAGGATGTGTTTCCGTTAAGACAATGTGGTTGTACTTGGTTTTAAAACTTAATTAAATGGATGATCTTGCATGGTTTTATTTCATATAGCTTTGTTATGGTTAAGCTATGGTATTAAGAAGTCACACCAAATTAACCACGCTTCCGCAAAGCCAGGGTGTGACAGCTGGAATGGTCATGGGTCGAGATACATGGAATCGTAATACAAGACTAATGATTTTTACATGTGGTTTATAAACACTTAACTAATGAATTATGCTTCCACCGTATGCTGTGAATTATTTGTAACGTGTAACACTTAATGTTAAATCAATGAAAGTTTTTATACCTATGAGTTCAATGTGATTGGTGGCTAGATCCTGGTACGTCACACGCCTCGCAGGGGTTTCCGCTTGTGGTATTTTGGGGGTGTGACAGATTGGTATCAGAACCATTGGTTATAGTGAACTTGGTTTTAAAAAAAAAGAGAAAATGTTTTTATAAAACCAGACTATAACCGAACAGTTCTGAAAACATGAATACGACCATAACACTCAGCTCCAGATTTGCAAGGTTCGTCCCTCTTACTTGTTGTATACATTACGTAACTAGTACACACTTGTCTATGACGAAACATATGAACACACACTCGTCACTATAGCATGATGGCATGGATTGCTTGCTTACCTTATGATGCGTTGATAGTATGCCATAGTCCTTGAAATTTGTGATCTTTTTACCTTGACGACCTCCGTTTGACATCTGAGTTTGAGGAACCATTTGACATGAGTTAGGAGGAACTGAGATGAACATTCAAATCACAATATTATTGTGGGTGCACACATAATAATAATGTGGGGTGCATGCGAGTTCCAGTGAGCCTTAACAAATGGAAAAGGGGTTATGTTCTGTTATTTGATCGATGTGAAACATAACAAACCTATAGGGGTCATAGCAGTGATTGTCCCCTACTCGAACGTGAACTTTTCATTCATCTCTGGATCCCTTCGAATCTCGATACTATCAAGCATTACCTGAACACACCCATCTGAACACCTAGCGAACCGTGTAGAATGTGAGGTGCTTGTACGAACGTCCCTGAGTTGAATGTAGCAGCGTCGAATGATTGAGCGATACCATTTTCACTTCTCTTCGTTTGCTGGAACTCACGTATTGACGTCTTAGATCCCGAAGTGTGATCACTTCTGCAACACTCCCGCAACATACTGTGTATTACTCGAAGAACCTGCAACGTCAATGGACATGAGGATGAGCGTAGTACTTTACCAACCTCAGTACCTTGATGACCCTGGCTACCGGCAACGAGCACCCGCGAATTGCTTCAACCGAATCCTTAATCCCTGTCAGTGACTCATGGGAGTCAACTCTTACGAAACAATCACGACATCAGCAATGACAATCGACTATAACGGGGAATGTGTAACTGCCAGCACAGTGAGTAGCACTTTAGGACGTGGCTCAGAATGAGAAAGGATGGACCTTGATGATGAAGAATCATATATTTAAAAAAAATTGTTCAAATTTAAAATAATTGTCACCAGAAGACATATGCATCAAGTTTCTAATAATTTATTGGTGTAGCTTCATAATTGAGCATTATTTAATTTTTCCCTGTGTAAGGCAAAGTGAAATGCTTTTGCTTTTACTTTATTGAAGACAGCTGCCTTCGACCAACTTTAATAATTGAAGAAAACCTACAGTGAACTGTTTCAAAACGTATCATGGAAGCCTTAACCAAATGTATGAGCTTAAATTTTCTTATCTATATAAGAAACTCACTACTCGAGCTAATCTACAACTTCTGATATAATTCAACTCATACCCAAAATAACCCGTACCCAAACTTTTCTTAGTTTCAACAAAACCAAATATTCAAATGGCAAATCTTTTTTTTTTTTTTTTTGGGTAAAGGGTTACCCCGGTGAATTTTATTAAAAATAATAAGCACAAAAGTGCAACTGAAATGTTACACATCCGCTAGACTTGGCATACCAAGACTAGAAAAAAATAAAAACAACCAAACCAAAAAACAACTGCCAACAACTCAACCAAACGGACACAACCCAACCCAGCCAATACGACCCATATAAAGACACAAACAAACTATCTAGCCAGGGTCGATCACCAAGTTACTGCTCGGAATGTTCCACTTCTCAAGAAAACTTCTATTCACGGGTCCCCGCTTGAATTTTAAAGTCATAAGATGCATACGGACGATATTAATGATCTCCTGAGCCAAAATCATCCCCATACGTTGATTCCGAGTGAAGAGCCTAGAGTTTCTTTCTTGCCATACAAAATAAGACGCTGCTGAAACCACCAACCTGCTAGTAACATTAGCCGGTTGCTGAATATTAGAGTTTAGATTCATCCAGTCCATTATGTCAATCCATCGGCCATTAACATCAACCATATTACCCATATCCTTAATACTATTCCAAACCTCCAAAGAGTAGGAGCATTCAAAGAAAAGATGGTCCCGCGAGTCCCTACCATGGTTGCATAATGGGCAACACATGAGGTTCAGGTTTGTAGCACTACCCGCCTCCCAGATGGACAATCTATCTTGAGTTTTTAATTTATTTCTAATAACCAGCCACAAATGGAATGAGTGTCTTGGGATGCACTGTTTAAACCATACCATATTAATCCAAGAAACCACATTCTCACGATGACGAATATTGTTCCAGACCTCCCACGAAGAAAAATGACATGCTTTTCCTTCAGAGTTTATCCAAATCATCCGATCCTGCACATCATGAAGAGCCGGAACCTGAACATTGATTAAAACAAGAAATAAGTCATACCAAGCAACCGGCCACCTCCAATGGCCACTAGAATCCACCAGATCTGCAACAGAGGATTGCAAATTAAAGCCCGCATTGGCAATAGTTCTCGGACTGACATAAGCACGGAGAGGACACGCACTACACCAAGTATCGCTCCATACATTTGTATTAGTACCATTACCAATAGACTTCCACAAAAAAGGACGGATTAAATCACGCATAGCAAGAATTTTCCTCCAACCCCATGTCATACGACCACGGCAAGGGATATCACAAAAACTTATACCTTTGAGCTTATAGATATGAACCCATTGCACCCATAGTGACTTCCTGTTGGTCAATATACTCCAAATATGAGTCGAGATCAGAGCTTTATTGACATCAGCAATGCAGCGAACTCCCAATCCACCCTCATTCTTGGGAAGACAAACCACCTTCCAAGCAACCTTGGGTTTGACATTCTGCTGGTAAATACCAGTCCATAAGAAAGCACGCATACGTCTTTCAAGGTCACTCACAATTTTAGCTGGCAAGAGAAAAATTGTAGCCTAATAAATGTGCATAGCTGAAAGATCCGAGTTAACCAGTTGCAGTCTACCTGCAAAGGATAACGATCTAGTCATCCAGTTATCAATCTTCTTGTCCATTCTTTCAACTAAAATTTTGCATTATAAGAGAGTTTAGAAGATATTAAAGGAACTCCCAGGTAACGAACAGGAAGCGAACCCTCTTTGAACGGCATAATGTGAAGAATATCCTGTTTGATTGGCTGAGGAACGTTACCAAAATAAGCCGTACACTTCGGCATACTAGGGACGAGACCCGAGATCTTCGTAAAACGCTGAAGGGTATCCCTTAACACTTTAACCGAGGCTACATCACCATTTGCGAACATAAACAGATCATCCGCAAAAGAGACGTTAATAATCTTTTGTTTTTTACAATGAAGATGGTATCTGAATGCATTACTATTACTGGCTATATCTTTGAGTAATAATGATAAGACCTCCATCACCAATGTAAATAAATAGGGAGATATTGGATCACCCTGCTGCAACCCTCTTTTACCTTTGAAAAACCCGTAAAGGTTACCATTAATGCTCAACGAATAAGACACAGTGGTGACACAAACCATGATCCAGTCCACCATTTTCTGGTGGAAACCAAAAGCACGTAGAATGCTCTCAAGAAAAGACCAGCTTACCGTGTCATAGGCCTTTTGTATGTCAATTTTGAACGCACACCTCGGGGGGCCAATCCTCAGATGATAATTGTGCATTAACTCCTGAGTAAGTAAAATATTGTCAGAAATCTTCCAACCCGGAACAAACGCTGACTGGTTTATATCAACTAGAACATCCAAGCTTCCTTTAATTCTATTCGTTAAAATTTTACTGATGCATTTATAGATCACATTGCAACACGAAATCAGACGGTAATCAACCACTGATTTAGGAGTAGGAACTTTCGGGACTAACGCTATTATCGTATGATTAATTTGCTGCAATAACTTACCATTTTCAAAAAAATCCCGGATAGCTTTTGTAACCTCATCCCCCACAATCTCCCAAGAATTTTTAAAAAACGCCGACGTATACCCATCCGGACCCGGAGCCTTATTTTCTCCTATAGAAAACATAGCATCTTTAACCTCCTCACGAGTCACTTGACGCACCATATTACTAATAGCAATCGGATCCAGAACATTAGGGAGAATAACATCACTAGCTAAAGAATCCACCTGACCCTGCGTACCCAAGAGCTCGGAGTAATGAGAAACCAGAACCCCATACACAACATCACCATTATATTGATCACCTTTAACATCTTGAATACTATGGATCTTCGTGCAAGCATTTCTCATTTTGACACAATTATGGAAATATTTCGTGTTCGAGTCACCGGCTGCCAACCAATCCGCTTTAGATTTTTGTTTCAAAAAACATTCTTCATCATATGATACAGATTGAAACTCTTGAAGACACTTGGATTCAGTTTCTCTAAGAGTAATATCCAAAGGGTTAGCATCAATAGCCGTATGAATCTCATCCAGCTTAGATCTCAACAGTTTGACACGTTCATGAAGGTTACCTTGCATGAAGAGAAGCCGTCTCAACGGAGACTTCAAGAAAGTAAGCTTCTTTATTGGTATCAAATGGAAATGTTTGATCCAAGTGGTTTACTGGCGAGATTACTACCACGTAATACGCCCTGGCGTCGTTTCTTCGACATCCTAGAACCGTCATACGATGAACTTGTATATGAGTTCTTGTCCACTTTCTATTTCAAATATGATAAAAGTCTTACCGATGAATCTATTCAATTTCTACTTTGTGGACAATCTCATAATATGTCATTAACAGATTTCGCAGTTCATCTGGGCATATATACAGATGAAGAAGTTAAACAACCTATTTTTACGGAGGCTTCAACCTCTTATTCCTCTGAGGAAATGAAAGAATATTGGCTAGGCCATTCATCGAAAGGGTGGTGTAACAATAATAATTCTATGAAATTCACAGACCCTAGTTATCAATATATGCACTGTGTTTTAGCCAACACTATCACGGGGCGCAAGAATAATCAACATAGGGTTAGTACTACCGACCTTTTCCATCTGCATAGTATTTTTGAGCAAGTTCCTTGTAATATTGCCCACGAGCTTGCTACATATCTTTTAAATCAACAAACAAATCCTCTGAGAAGTCTCATGGGAGGGTCTTACATTACAAAAATAGCAAAATCATTAGGTGTCTTAAGTGATCAGATTATCCAAGGATTATCTCCACCAAAGGCACCTGGGATTGTAAATTTTAACACTGTTAGGCTAACCCCTGTTCATAATTATACACTAAATCAACCATTCCAGTCGGAGGAAGCTCAAGGTATCTTAGAAAGTACCTCAACACAAAATTTACAACAATCATTGTTGCAGCTTCCTCAACCGTCTTTTTATCGATTTGATCTGCAACCACAGCTGCCACCCGTACAAGAACATATTACAACTAACCTATCTCAACCACTAGCACCGAACATCTTACAAAACATCTCACCTTTAGTTTTCGAGGAAGATTCAACGATGCAACAAACTTTGTTTGATGATAACATGATATTCCAAGAGCAGTTAGGATCAGAATCATTTTTGCAATCACCATTACCGCAACAGTTTTTCCAATCACTATTAAACGAAGTAGAACAACAACCGCCACCAATTAATATAACAGAACCATGTACGGTACCTCAAATGAATCTACCTTCAGATTCAATAGGAGTCGAAGTGGCTAGGTTAAACGATCAGATTCGAGTTTTGTCTAAACAAATAAAACAGCTGACACAAAGAAATAAATGGTTGGAAGACATGCTAAAACAAATAGCTAATCGTATGCAACTAACTCTACCACCTTCACCACCTTATAGTTCTGAGCCTGAATTTGATTCATTATATGATTAATTTCAAATGTAAATTTGTTCACATCATAATAAACTATCAAATTATTATGATTAAATTGTTTAATACATACATTCTATTTTGAGTTTTTACCTACAAGTAATACATATATGATCATAAATAAGAAGTTTATGAATCATAATCAGTTGGCATGACCGTTTAGACCACACCGAGTAAAATGATAATGTGTAATCGACTTTGGTAATGGCTGGAAAAAAAAAACACCTCCCGTTAGTGGAGTTTTCGTATAACAACAGTTACCACACCAGTATCCAGGCCGCTCCGTTTGAGGCATTGTACGGACGTAAATGCCAATCACTTCTTTGTTGGGCAGAAGTTGGTGACAGTCAAATCACAGGCCCAGAACTTGTGGTAGACACAACCGAGAGGATTGCTCAGATACGACAACGAATGGTGGCAGCTCGTGACCGTCAGAAAAGCTATGCTGATAAGCGAAGGAAACCACTCGAGTTCCAGGTTGGGGATCGAGTTCTACTCAAAGTCTCACCTTGGAAAGGTGTAGTTCGTTTTGGCAAACGAGGCAAACTCAATCCGCGTTATGTCGGACCGTTGGAAATCATTGAGAAAATTGGCAAAGTCGCTTACAAGTTGAATCTACCTGAAGAACTCAGCGGAGTTCACAACGTATTCCACGTGTCAAATCTGAAAAAGTGTATGTCAGATGAGACCCTCATAGTTCCCTTAAAGGAGCTCACAATCGACGACCAGTTGCGATTCATCGAGGAACCAGTAGAGATTACTGACCGAGACGTTAAGATTCTCAAGCGTACCAGAATACCTCTTGTTCGAGTTCGTTGAAATTCCCGTCATGGCCCAGAGTATACCTGGGAACGAGAAGACCAAATGAAACTCAAGTATCCCCAGTTGTTTAGGAAAAGTGCAACCACTACTGAGGCTGAAGCTACTGCAGAATTTCAGGACGAAATTCCAAACCAACGGGGGAATGATGTGACACCCCAGGAAAACCAGGAAACCACGCAACTTAACTAGCTTCCTCGGTAAACACGTGCTAAATTTCGGGACGAAATTTCTTTCAACTTGGTGATAATGTGACAACCCGAACCTTCCCTTCACGTTTCATTATACATTGTTATAAATGTGATTTAGTAATTTTAAACTTGGTGATATATGTGAATGCCATGATATATATATATATATATATATATATATATATGAATGTTATATTATGGTTATTATCTCTAGTCGTACACTACCATAATATGTACAAATGATATGAGTGGAAATATATGAAACAATAATAATATATTCTTAACACTAAATGTTAATTCTCTAGTGCTACATGACAATCGTAGGCCATATGAAACACAACTATATTAGTTTATGAATTAGTTGGATCACAACTACACTTATCACTTGTATTATTTTATTGTACATAGAATACCCTATCTACTTTTCCATCCATTCAGACGACACAATAATGGTGCATCCATTATTTTTATTCCCATGATGCTTGTCCATTATTAAAGCAAAATTAAAGCAAACAATTCTTTTTTTTTTTTAAACCAAATGTTAATTCTCTAGTCCAACAAAGGCTCCTGACTTACTAAATTGGTTCAACCAATTTGGAAATTCTTAAATCTCCACTAAATCCCCCATATCTTCTCCTTGGGATTCGTTGGATTGTGTATGTACTTCCACTAACATTTAAATATTTGTTTAATAGAATTAGTGGTTATAAACCCACTAGCACCTTCATTATTCTTCACATCCCAACACACTACAACTCTTACTCCCTCCCCACTAAGCTCACGGCCGAAACTAGTCCCACTACCACCATTCTTTTTGTTGCAATTTCAACCAATCCAAGTATACTACAAGGTGCTCAAAGGTGTATTAGAAGGTTTGGTGTTCACGGATCTTGAAGGACCTCTACCACAAGCTTTTATCCACTCATTTTTTTCTCCATTGATCTTCCCTAGCTTTAAGCTAGTTGTAAGACTTCTTTACACTCTTGTTACTTCATATTTTTGGTGGTTAATAGATATAGTATGTTGAAATCACAAGAACACTAAAAGACTTAAAGAAAGATCATGAACATGAAACTTAAAAATGATGAAATCTTGTTAAAACAATGTTGTTAAATACATGCATGGCACTTGATTGTTGATTTCTTGATAATATGATCATCATATGGAACTTGTTAGAAGGTGTTGTGATCATATGTGCGTATTTTAGTAACGTTTAAGCAATTAACAGCATGCTGAGTAACATTTACAGCCAACTTCAGTTGGCTGTAAACGGACCATTATAAATCAAAAAATTGATTTTCTGAAGTCTATAACGTGTTATTTCGAAAAACTCTTCAAATGGCACTGGAATCATATTTTTTGAGATCGTTTGCTATTTTTAATGGTCCGTTTTGTACAGCAGCAAAGGCTGCGTTTTTACTGCAGAAAATTTGTGTTATGTTTTTCGTCATAACTTGAAATCTGTGAAGAGTTAGGTCATGAAAATTGTACTGTAGATGAACACTGATGTCGTTGTAATTCTCTCACTGGAATTTTGTCAATCGGACTTACGATGAATTTTAAATGAATTTTTCCGTGGACTGCAGTCAGAAAGTGACGAATTTGATTTTCAGCCCGGTAAATGATTTTTGTAAAATAATTGTTAATGAATTGGATCCCGAGATTTTTACACAATAGTATTTGGATTGTTTAAAATATTCTGTAAAAATTTGGGAATTTTTGGAATAAGTTAACTATTTTATTAAATTACTCGAAAACAACCCAGTTTTGGATGTTAAAGCTGAAATGACATAAGAAGTAATTTGCGTGTCTAAATGTCGGGTATGTTATCTGAGGATGATCTAACATGTTATATGTCAATGAAATTGTTATGTGTAATATCGTATGCTTTCTTTTGAATGGTAATAGATGGGAAGTTTATATGGGCGTGAACTGTTAAAGTGAGTACATGTTATGTGGTAGATACGTGTAGGAACTTTGTGCTCCCTTTGAAACCACTAAATGACTAACTGGTAATCATATTAGGACGTGATTGACCGACCTTGACTGCTAGCTATTTTTAAGAGTCAAACCAAGCAACCAAAGGTGAGTTCACACTCTTTCTAAGGCATGGGATTCCCGGTGGTTGGGAATGGGTTAAAGAACTAAAACGGAACCTGCGTATCCTCCTTGGGTATGATATGTACCGCCATCCTCCATGGGTAGGATGCCAATATTAATCCTGCGTATTCTCCTTGGGTAGAATACGTACGTTCGTCCTCCTTGGGTAGGACAACAACCTTAAACTTACTAGACAAAACTCTATTATTAAGTCCCTCATTTTTATATCGACTTTATCGCCGGGCCAATGGCGAGCGGGTCATTAGTTAATAGCGCTATTAGGGTTGACAAGCCTCACACCGTGCCGTTAGGACGGGCGTGTACTAATGGATCATGGCAAACATTCAATGATGATAGACATTGACTTAGGGCACAACTTATTTTCGTCAGTAGTCGATATGGTAACGGTCTAGTGGTTCACATGGGGAAGCCCCCACTGATACTGGTTATGGTTTGGGAAAGAAGGAATTGGTTAATCGTATTTTCAACTAAGGGGTAACCCCCGCGGTAAGTAAGCCAACTAAAGAAAAACTATGTTTTTGAAACAACTTAAAACGAACACCCAACCGTGAACTCGCTCAACTTTGTTGTTGATTTGTTGTTACATGCCTTGCAGGCCTTTAGGTGCATATCATTGGAACTTGCTGTCTGGGAGGCTGGAGTGGTCATGGGTCGAGATACATGGAATCGTAATACTAGACTAATGATTTTTACATGTGGTTTATAAACACTTAACTAATGAATTATGCTTCCGCCGTATGCTGTGAATTATTTGTAACGTGTAACACTTAATGTTAAATCAATGAAAGTTTTTATACCTATGAGTTCAATGTGATTGGTGGCTAGATCCTGGTACGTCACACGCCTCGCGGGGGTTTCCGCTTGTGGTATTTTGGGGGTGTGACACTATCGCTGGAAGAAGCTAGCTAGGATATCTCGTCCTGATGACGGTAGATAGGTGGTAGTTGTTCACGAAGACCGACCGAGTCGAGTGTCGAGTTTCGAGTGTTGAGTGTTGATAGTTGAGAGTCGTCAGTGTTGGGAGGATGCTCAATTTGTTGCGAAAAGGGTATCCTGCGTTCTTTGTTAACGTGGTGATATGAAACCGAATGTAGGAATACCGGAGAGATTTCTATTGTTCGCAATTATCTAGAAACTTTCCTAAAAAGACTTACCTGGATTTCCCCCTGCGAAACAGATCGAATTTCGAATTGATCTAGCACCCGGTGCTGCACCCGTTTGCACAATCTCCTTGTAGATTAAGCACTGTTTGGGATGAAGGAACTGTCGAATCAGCCTCATGAGCTATTAGACAAGGGTTTCATTCGATCAAGCTTTTCGTTTGATGTGCATCTGTTTTGTTGAAGAGAAAGAAGGATGGATCCTTCAGGATGTGAGAGGATTTCAGAAAGCTGAACAAGTTGACTATCAAGAATCGGCACCCTTTACCGAGGATTGACGATTTGTTCGATCAAGCTACCGGGATCCAGCTGCTACACGAAGATCGATCCACGATTGGGATACTATCAGTTGAAGGTTGCTGACGAAGATATGCTGAGGACTGCTTTTCGAACGCGATATGGCCATTACGAGTTATTAGTCATGCCTTTTGACTAAATTAATGCGTCATTTATATATTCATGGATCTCGAGAACAGGGTATGGAAACCCTAACCGGATGAATTCGTGATAATATTCATCAATGACATACTTGCTTATGTGCGAACCAAGGAGAATCATGAGTAACGTTTGAAGTTAACTATGGAGTCGGTGAATGATGAGGAGCGCCAAAAACCCCGTCGGGAGTATGATGATCCATATGACTAGCTAGGTGCTACCGGAGATTTATTAAGAATTTCCCTAAATTAGTGCAGCCTTCGACACTAATAACCCCAAAAAGGAAAAGGGAAATTGATTGGACAGCAAGATAGTATGAAGCTTTTCGGACCTTTGAAAGAAAAGTTGGGAGCATGTATGATTGACTCCGAAGGAAGTTAAGATACTCACATGCCCTTGGCAGGGTTATCTTACAATAATAATTAACACCCTAGTATTTAGGTTGCTCGGTTTGAAGCTTTGCATAGATGGAAGTGTTGATCGCCACTTTGTTGAGCTAATGTTGCAAAAGACGATTAACCAGACCTTAGCTTATCTAGGAGACCAGCGACAGGATTCGCCTGGATCGAGAGAAGGTTAAAAGTCGCCAATTGATCAACAAAAGGATTACATGGATTGAAGAAACTATTGCGATTCCAGATTGAAGATTTGGTTCTGATAAAGGAGTTATCTTGCGGAAGTGCTATTATGTTTAGTAGAGAGAAGAAAAGCTGAGCCACATTGACTTGGTCCTTTCAAGAGCCCATCTTGAGTTGGATCAGTCGTTTACAAGCTCAAGCTACCATAAGGATGGAGTAGTGTACATGATGTATTGTTTGGGTTCAGTTGAGAAAGTGTATAATGGATAATACACTGATTTTTTGTTCTATATAGATATTTATTTGGAAGATAAACGGAAGTTTATCGAAGCACCGTAGAAGCAGTACGTATAGCTAGAAGAGTTATGTTAATAACCGGACAGGCAAATTACAACATTCTAGTTGTGTATGCGATTTATTGTTTTGGCGATTGTGGATATCTGAAATGAATGCGGGAAGGAAGGAAGACGAGTTTATGAGATTTGATTCTTTCGAGAGCCCATCTCGAGTTGAATCAATCAGGTGTAAACTCAGACTATCTTAGGTACGGTGTAATGTATATGTAAATATACGTACGTAGAACCCGAATTTGGTGGAACTTTGACTTAATCTTTTTGATTAAGTGCTTGTAAGTGTTGAACCTTGGAAAGGGTTGAGAGCGTTGAGATGTGAGATTAGGAATTGAGAGTGTATGAAATATAAGTCTACGAAGATTCTTTGTAAGAATCAAAGTTTCTCACAGAAACTATAAGACTTATTCATTAAACCTGTTTTTCTGTTTCCACCCAGTGCAAAAACAAAACCTGTAGAGTAAAAAATTCGGGGACGAAATTTCCTAAACAGGGGGAGACTGTGACACCCGGCTTTTCAGGCCGTACCGTACAATTGTAACACGTGTTGTGAATAGATAAAAGGCCATATTTGACTGATTATGATGTTTATACGTGAAATTTAACGAGTTGGTAAATTTAAACTTTGGTAAAAATTATGTTGGCAACGGTAAGATAAACGCTTATCGCGTAACGGTTAAAATGCGAAACGAACTTCGGTGACCACCCGATCAGTGTTAAAATCCTAAAAATAGTTTATTATGATTAGAATAATAATTTTAATCATATCTGTGTGGAAAAATAATTTAAAACGCTAAGAAACTCTATTTTTCGAGTTTAAGCGCGTATCGCGCGATGTAGCGCGTATACCGACAAAATACTGTTAACACAGCCTGTCAAGGCAACTGATAATCATTTTAGTAATAATTTGACGATTTTATCACTTTAGAATGATAAAAATAAATAAAAACGCATAAATCCCTATTTTTGCGATTTTAAGCGCGTACAGCGCAGCACAGCGCGCATACTGCCAAATACCGGCAACGTAGCTAGTCCAGGCAAACAAAATATTGTTCAATAATATTTTGGTGAGTTTATTTTAATAGAGTGTTAAAAATAATTCAAAACGCACTAAAACGGGATTAAAACGCTAGATAAAATACCCGTTATCTAGTAAAATACCTGTCTTTAGCCAATAAATCATATATATATGTATATATATCGTGTGGGTGTGTGTGTAATATGAGAGATGGCAGCCATGCACCTTGCTTCTCTCTCTCTCCTCCCATTATTGGGTAAAAAGGAGGTGGATGATGATGATGCCACCCCAATTCCTTACAAATTCCATTATCTTTCATCTTTTTCCATGAAATGCACATTTTGAACTTCAAAACTCTCTCTCTCTCTCTCTCAAGAATTCAGCCGAAAATCCCCTTTCTCATCTCCATGATTTTGAAATTTTGATGATTCTTGCAAGAACATCATTAAATCTAAGGTGTTTCCAAGCTATTTTGATGATCCAAAGGTGCTTTCTTGATGAAATAAGCTTTCAAACATCAAAAATCATGTCAAAACCCACTTGAATCTTGAAGGTATAAAAACCAAACTTTTAAAAATGTTCTTGATTATTTTATGGAGAAGAAGATAGTAAAAGTTTCTCTTGTTCTTGAATTTAAACATAAATTTGAAAACAATAACAAATGGGTTTTTGTACAAAATAAAAATGGAAGAGTATGTATATGTATATATGACCGTATATATATGTATGTATGCATATTTGAGATTGAGTTTGATTTTTGATAGAATCTTGTTTGATTTATTCTTGAAAAGTGAATGCATGTATGATCAAAAGATGTTATATAAAGGTTCTTGTGGTTTGAGTTACTTATGTGAAAAATGAAATTTTTGGAATTATATATGTATGTATGCATGTGTCGTGTATGTATATATGTATATATACACTTGTGAGTTTTGTTACTTAGTAAATAAATGAAAGATTATTGCATGCAAATCATGTAAACATGATGAAATATGGTGATAATGTTTTTGAATATATGAACATGAAAAAGATGTGTTCTTGGATGCATTTAACTTTATGTAGGAAGATGATGATATGATATGGGTATATTGGATGCACTTACTTGAACATGCATGTTGAAATATGATCATGAAATGATGATTTGAGTATGATTTGATAAAAATAAATTTTAATCAGAATCTAAACACTAAAAATATGAATATTTGAAGTGTTAAAATGGTATAAAACTTTGTCATAGAGTTTACTAGCTTTGCATGATGTACTTGGTGCTTTATGTGTTGTAAAATACGTGAAATCGCATGATCTAGGTGACTTACACAAAAACTGCACTAATCTGATTATAACCATCATTTTAATCAGTAAATAACATGTATTGTGTTAAAATATCAAGTCGTTTCGAGTTGGGATGATTATAGTAACGTTTAACGCAAAACTATGTGTTAAAACGGTCAAAAATTGGTTTTTCGAGTGATTTTTATAAAACTGATTTAGATCAGTAAGTAAACTGATATTTTTAGTTTAAAAATGAGTATTTTAACTAATTTTAAGTTTACTTGGTGTTTGGTTGGTCATACGTGACTTCCGACGCCCAAAACCGTTACCGAATCGCTAAAATACACATTTTTCGATGAACACTAGTATGGGTAAATTTTGAGTGAACCTTATGTGATAAAATGTGTTAAGTGATTTAAACATGTAAATGTGATAATATGTTAAGTGTTAACTTGATATTGGGAAATTTAGACCATGCATGTATAGTTGTGTGTTTTGTGCGGTAGAAACGGTAAAATTACGTTAAATGTGTAACTTGTTTGTCGAGCATGAATTTGGTACATATGAGATGTTTTATGTATATTTGCTTTAAAAATGACAAAATAGATAAGTTAACAGGATTTCGCGTGTTACGGTGTTAAATTATGTGAACGTTTATGTATATATATTACGACGCGCAAATCGTAGATATATTGCGTATAAACGGGAGAGTTAACGGATTTACACAATAATGGTCACCAATAAAATCGTTCAAGTCGCAAAATCATAAAAATATATATATGGACTCATATATATATTAACGTGCCAACATAATAA
This sequence comes from Helianthus tuberosus, assembly GCA_030545235.1. Classification (NCBI taxonomy): domain Eukaryota; kingdom Viridiplantae; phylum Streptophyta; class Magnoliopsida; order Asterales; family Asteraceae; genus Helianthus; species Helianthus tuberosus. The sequence goes on along the minus strand of CM060418.1, from coordinate 82,802,869 downwards.
AAAACGATAACTTTTCGAGAAAATCTCAAAGTTATGTGATAATTCTAAGAAACGAAGAAACTTAGGATTCTTTTGTTACGTGTACTGACTTAAAATCGTTCCTATATATATATATATAATAGGACGTGTAAAAATCAATCTCTGGGATTGCGCTATTTAAAATACGCACCCAAAGGTGAGTGTCACTAAACCCCTCTTTTTTTTTGGGTAAAGGGTTACCCCGGTGAAATTTTATATCAACCATCAAACAAAACAGGGTGCATCGTGAAGTCGACACACACTACTAGACTTGGCATTCCAAGACTAGGACAACAAAAGAAACAAAACCCGACACAAAATCACAACCAAAACAAACAGAACTACAAGACAAAACACGACCCCGAACTCAAACTAGAGTACAACAACTAGACCCACTTTAGCCGGGTTCAAAATCCATGTTCTTCTTTGAGATCAGCCATCTGTCCAATATCTTCTTTTGCATCGGGTCTCTACCGAACTTGAAACCCATAATTCTGAGCCGCACAGTATCTATGATGACCTTAGCAAGCACACTAGCACTCCGCTGGGTTTGAGAGAATAAACGGTTATTCCTTTCTTGCCATACAAAGTACGTGGAAGCATGCTTGGATGAGGAACGGTTCCTTAACAAAAGTCAAAAGTGGACTGGTTGTGTACGGGGGATATGAACACGGCATTTTTTCATTCGACGCTAAAAAATATGAACCATAGGAGTCGGATTGATGTAATTAAAGATGCTGATGGGATTGTGTATGAGGGGGACCAGGTTCAATCGGCTCTAGTCAAGCACTATGAGAAGTTTCTGGGCTGCCATGATGAGGTGTCGCTAACACCCACTCCTGATTTGTTCTCTAATAAATTGCAGCCGGAAGTTGCTAGTCATATGGTCCGTCAAGTTACGGAGGATGAGGTGAAGCATGCTATGTTTTTTATTGGTATTGATAAGGCTCCGGGTCCTGATGGGTACACTTCAGCTTTTTTTAAAAATGCTTGGTCTATTATTTGGCATGATGTGTCTATGGCTGTTATTGATTTTTTTCTCTACGGGTAGAATGCTTCGAGAGCTGAATCACACCCTTATTGTTCTGGTTCCTAAAACAGCTACGCCAGCTTATGTCACGGATTATCGGCCTATTGCGTGTTGCAATGTGCTTTATAAATGTATTAGTAAGATTATTGCGGATAGAATCAAAGTGGCGTTAAATGGGATTGTGAGTGTTAACCAGTCTGCTTTTGTTCCCGGTAGAAAAATCTCTGATAACATCCTTCTTACTCAGGAATTAATGCACAACTATCATAGAAATTCGGGCCCTCCTAGGTGTGCGTTCAAAGTTGACATCCAGAAAGCGTATGATACCGTGTACTGGACTTTCCTTAAATCGACTTTACTTGGGTTTGGGTTCAATAATCGGATGGTGGATTGGATTATGGTATGTGTGGGTACTCCATCTTTCTCAGTTTGTGTTAATGGCAATGTGCATGGCTACTTTAGAGGCCAGCGTGGGTTAAGACAAGGGGATCCCATTTCTCCCTACCTTTTCACTCTTGTTATGGAGATTTTGACGGCTATTCTGAAACGTGAGACTTTGATCGATTCTTCCTTCTGGTTTCACAACAGATGTGAGCGTCAGCAGATTATAAATCTTTGCTTTGCGGATGATCTTTTCATGTTTGCTAGAGGTGATGTAAATTCGGCCAAGTGCATTATGTCTTCTCTTACCATATTCTCCAACATGTCAGGTTTAATCCCTAGTATTCCGAAGAGCAAGGTTTTCTTTTGCAATGTTCCTATTAATGTTAAACAAGCTATTCTTAATATTTTACCATTTGTGGAGGGATTGTTACCGGTTAGATACTTGGGGGTTCCTTTAATATCCTCAAAACTTCTCTATAAGGATTGTAGTGTCCTTGTTGAGAAATTGGATAGCCGTATTATGAGCTGGAGAAATAAGCTTCTTTCATTTGCAGGGAGGTTGCAATTAATCTTGTCGGTTCTTTCATCGATGCATATTTACTGGTCCTCCATGTTTATTCTTCCGGCTAGGGTGGTTCGTGACTTGGAGGCAAGAATGAGGAATTTTTTATGGTCTCAAGATGTCTCTTTCCGTAGAGGTAAGGCGAAAGTTTCATGGAAATCTGTTTGTCTTCCAAAATTTGAAGGGGGTTTGGGCATTAGGCGTATTGGTGATGTAAACAAAGCTCTTATGGCAACTCATATTTGGAGCATTATCACTAAACGTAAATCTCTCTGGGTTGACTGGGTGCATGATTTCAGACTAAAAGGTAAAAGTTTTTGGGTTAGTAAGATGCCAACTAATTGTTGCTGGAGTTGGCGTAAACTTCTTCAATTGCGGCCGATCACAAGGGACCATTTTAGCTCTCGGCTTGGGGATGGTAGAATGACATCAGCCTGGTATGATTCTTGGTCCGAATTGGGTCCACTGGGTAATTTTTTTATCTCCAAGGACTATAACGAATGCAGGATTTAGATTGGAGGATTCGGTTGCTGATATTAACATGAATGGTTCGTGGTTATGGCCTATGGCTTGGCGTGATTTATTTCCTGTGCTTATACAATTAGATCAAGTCCATGTTATTGCTAATAAACGGGATATCATCCAATGGAAAAATGGGGATGTTGTGTCTGAGGTTTCGGCTTCAAATATTTGGCATACGGTTCGATATAGTGACTCGGAGGTGGGTTGGAGCAAGATTGTCTGGTGTGCGCATTGTATTCCGAGGCATGCTTTTCTCTTGTGGTTGATTATGAGGAAGAAATTATTAACCCAAGATATTATCCTTCAATGGGATCTATCGAGAAGAAAGAATATGAATATGATGTGTTGTTTGCTCTGCTATGAAAATCATGATTCTCATGACCATCTATTTTTCGAATGTAAGTATTCATCAAAGATTTGGAATAATGTTCGTAAAAATGCGGGTATGAATGAAGTTGCTCCTAAATGGGAGGAGATTGTGGAATGGCTTTTGGTGCGTGCAAACTCCAAATCGGCTTCTAATTATGTGAGCAGAATTTTGGTTGCGGCTACGGCTTACTTCATTTGGCAAGAACGGAATGCAAGGTTGTTCAAGAATCAAGTGAGGCCTCCGGATCAATTATGTCAAGTTATCATCAATACTGTTCGGTATAAGCTTATGGGTGTTCGGCTGAAGCGGACTGATAATGTGGTGCGGCTGTTGCGTGAATGGGAAATTCAAGATGGTGACGGCTCAGACGATGGTGGCTGACTAGTTGTTTTGTTTTGGTGTTTTTCTAGTTATTAGACTAGTTGTTTTTTTACTATGTAGTTGCTTTTTGTGCTCTGTTTTGTTTTTGTGGTGCTACATTCATGAGGCATGTCTCATGTTTGAACTAGTGTAGGTTCTCTACACTACTTGTTTTGGTTTGTTGTGTGAATATATAGAATCACCGGGGTAACCCTTTACCCAAAAAAAAAGTACGTAGAAGCCGCCACCAAAATATTGCAAATAATATGATCCATAGTTCTAGAATTAGCATTTAGCTCCATCCACTGCATAATCGAATTCCATGTATCCGTAACACTACCCATGTCAACCATATTCCTTACCAATTTCCAAACTTCTGAAGCATAGGAACATTGGAAGAAAAGGTGATCTCTAGAATCACGGTCAAACTTGCATAAAGGACAACACATGAGCCGTAAATTAGTAGCACTACTCGCTTCCCAAATGGCCATCCTATCTTGCGTTTTCAACTTATTCTTGATAAGCAACCACAAGTGGAATGAATGTCGAGGAATACATTGACTGAACCAAACCGAATTGATCCATTGAACCTTATTATGTCTATTCCGCAAGCAATTCCAAACCTCCCAGGATCCAAAAACCTGAAGATTACCTTCCATGTCTTTCCAGCAAAACCGGTCATTCATATTAGAAATAAGCTGAGGGCAATCGATGTTTATAAGAACCGGATATAGATCATACCACGCTTGGGGCCATAACCATTCGCCGTTATCAGTAACGATATCAGCCACCGTTGTGTTTAAAGAGAACCCAGCATTAGCAATAGCTCTAGAGGAAATGAAAGAGCGAAGAGGACTGCATGTACACCAATTGTCACTCCACACATTAGTTTGGCACCCACTCCGAATAGACATCCAAAAGAAGGAACGGACACTAGTACGGATTGATAAGAGCTTCCTCCATCCCCAACTAACAGTACCCCGACATTACACTTCCCAAAAACTTTTACCTTTCAACTTGTATGAGTGGATCCACTGGCCCCATAGCGACGGACGATTAGTGATTAAGCTCCAGATATGGGATGTTAAAAGAGACTTATTAACATCCACTATACTCCGAATACCTAAGCCACCCTCATCTTTAGGCGTACAGACATCCTTTTTTTTTGGGTAAAGGGTTACCCAGGTGAATTTTATAAATAAACAAATAAAGAACAAAGGCATGCCTGAACGGACATACCAACTAGGCTTGACAAACCAAGCCTAGGAAATCCAAAAAGAAACAACCAGACTCAAGCCAAACATACAACCAGCTAGAAAACACAACCCTATCCCAACAAAATTAACACCAAAAAAAACTATATCTAGCCTGGGTCGAGATCTTCAGCACTAGGAAGAATCTTCCACTTCTTCAACATCCTCTGATTACTGGCTTCACCTCTGAACTTGAAACCCATCAATCGTAATCGAACTGTCTTCAAAATCCTCTCACTGACCGACTCCACACTTGAAACCCATCAATCGTAATCGTACAGACATCCTTCCAGGCTACTTTAGCACGAACCGAGCCTAGAGTACCACCATTCCATAGGAATCTACGAAGCCGTTTCTCCAAATCCTTTATAACACTAGAGGGGAGCATGATAACCGAAGCCCAGTAGGAATATAAAGCCGCAAGAACAGAATTGATAAGCTGGAGTCTCCCTGCAAACGAAAGGGACTTTAACATCCAGTTATCAATTCGTCTATCCATACGCTCCAAGAGGATTTTGCAGTCTTTGGCAGCCAATCTTGTTGAAATCAACGGGACCCCAAGATAACGAACCGGAAAGGATCCCTCTTGAAATGGCATAACATGCATAATCTGATCTTTTATAGCACGAGGAACGTTGCTAAAGTACACGGTGCTTTTTGACAGGCTAGGGACCAGACCCGAGACTAGAGTAAATTTATCAAGAGCCTCTCTTAAATGCTTAACCGAAGCACTATCACCATGAGAAAATAAAAACAAATCATCAGCAAAAGAAACACTTATGATCTTCTGTTTAGGGCAACGAGCATGAAACTTAAAAGATGTGTGCGAAGATGCTTGTTGTAATAGAAGAGTCAGAACTTCCATGACTAGCGTAAATAAGTAAGGGGACATAGGATCCCCTTGTCTAAGACCACGCTTTCCCGCAAAATAACAATGAAGCTCTCCATTAATGCTTAACGAATATGACACCGTTGTGACACATGTCATAATCCAATTAACCATTTTATGATGAAACCCAAAGCTATGCAAAATTGACTCAAGAAACTGCCAACTAACTGTATCATACGCCTTCTGAATATCAATCTTGAAAGCACATCTAGGAGGTCCTCTGTTAAGATGATAATTGTGCATTAGTTCCTGTGTAAGAAGAATATTGTCTGATATTTTCCTGCCCGGAATAAAAACCGACTGATTTATGCTGACCAACTTATCCAAACTTCCCTTAATCCTATCCGTTAGAATCTTGCTAATACACTTAAACAGAACATTACAGCAAGAGATAGGACGATAGTCTATAACTGAGTTAGGAGTATCCTTTTTAGGAACCAGAGCAAGAATAGTGTGATTGACATGTTTTAAAAGTTTACCATTATCAAAGAAATCAAGCACAGCATTCGTCACCTCATCACCCACAATATCCCAAGCATGCTAAAAGAACGCAAACGTGAAACCATCCGGCCCGGGAGCCTTATTTTCACCAATGCTAAACATGGCTTTTTTAACCTCTTCTCGAGTCACTTGTCTAAACCCCTCTTTTTACTGATTTGTACATGTTTTGGGGGTAGAACACGTCGTTAAAAGGGTTTAATAATGTTTTCGAAATAAAACATACCTTTTAATATAAAATATATATTTTCGCTGAAAATATATGAGATTTGATAAGTTATACGTTTCGAAGTAAAACGTTTTTGATGAATAAATGTGGGACATTGGGATGGTACGGTGTTTCCGAGGCGAAACAGACCGTAAAGTTGGGACGGATGCCGGCCTGAGTTTCGAGTGATGGAGATTCAGGGGATTCGTGCAACTACGTGTATTAAATTTTCATATTAGTAGGATATATATATTGTACATGAGGCAGACATCATATTGTTCTTCGAGAAAGAACCATGCGCCCATGATGTCGTTTAATCAGTTAAGTATTGTACGCGAGGAATTGTTGGTAGATCTATCGGGTTGACAACCCCGTCGTGACCGGTCGCCCCGTGTCAATGTCAAACGACGAATTAATATTCTGTTCATTGTCTAGTTTTGATTATCCCTGCATGGTTAATATATAGTTCGTATCGTCTAGCTAACATACGAGTCTGAAAATTGACGCTATAATTTAATATACAAAACCTAGGCAATATATATTACAGTTGTCGGATCGATGAACCGGCGGAAGGCCCATGGATTTTAATAAGAAAGTAAAATGGACTTTCTAAGAATTAAATGGATGTTTTTTAAATAAACAACTAAACAGAAAGTTTTCCTCCGAATAAAATCTGTTAGTAAATGAATAAGTGAACTCACCTTCCTTTGTGTTGACACTTGATTTTTAAAGTGTTCTACAGGTACTTGAGTTCGGTTTCGAGAATTATGGCGTATCTTGTGATTGTTGATGCATGTTTTGTTACTTAATAATGTTGGACTAACTTTTAAAACTTCTGGGACGAATGTAATAAGATCCATTAGGATCATAAACAACTTACCTATGTCATGGTTGTATCGTGTCTTAAAACGTAATGTTTAAATAATTTACATTTAAAACATACTAAAATGTCGAACAATTAAATGCATCGATCAACAAGATATAAATGGGCACCAACTTCCGTCTCCACTAAGTTATATATTCTGCTGCGACGTTTTTGGGGTGTGACATATGTGCCCTGCGTCAATGTCTATCATCATTGACTAATTGCCCAGATCCATTAGTCTATTCCCGTCCTCTACGGCACGGTGTGAGGCTTGTCAAACCTAATAGCACTGTTTAACAAATGACCCGTTCGCCATTGGCCCGGCGATTAAGTCGATATAAAAATGAGGGACTTCATGATAGAGTTTTGTCTAGTAAGTTAAAGGTTGTCCTACCCAAGGAGGACCGAGGTACATATTCTACCCAAGGAGAATATGAAGGTTTCATTTTAGTTCCTTAACCCATTCCCAAACCACCGGGAATCCCATGCCTTGTAGAAAGTGTGAACTCACCTTAGGTCGACAGATACACAGAAAGGTCAATCGAGCTGCTAGAGGTCAACCACGTCCTAACATGGTTACCGTACAAGTCAGGTCTAGGTTCAGGTATTGCACGTAGGTTTACACATAAGCTAACAAGTTATAACACATAACGAGCATGGCAAATACATCGATCATATTAACAGTAGCATACTGTTCACATAGATATAACCCAAACTTGTGTGACTTCGAGTGATTGGGCTGTTATGGTTGTGCAAGCCCAATCCTCTTGTGCGATCCGAAAGATAAAGCCCAATAAACATCCGGCCCAACCTGTTGTGCGTCCAGCACAATCTTGTGCCACTCACAACGGGTTGTGCGATTGGAAACATACCCGGCCCAAAACATGCAACCCAACACCCATACAGCCCAAACAATCAAACACATTTAACTTGTGTGGTCCAAAGAACTTGTGCGATCCAGTGAAACTTGTGCGATTGGGTTTTGGGCTATTCGGCCCAACATCATAACATAACTTAATATATTAAGCAGCCCAACATCTTGTGCGATCAGCACAACCTTGTGCGATTCACAAGATGTTGTGCGCTTATGTTTTAATGAGTTGTACAGCGTGCTTAAACAGTTGCACCCAGCTTGTGCGACTGTCTTGTGCGACCAGCCCCTTGTACGATCAGATCAGATCTTGTGCGATCCGTCCTTGTGCGATCAAGGGTGGGTCTTGTGCGATTGGTTATCTAATCCCTAGAATAATGCAATCAGTTACAATCATTCTAACAGTTTCCTACTTTGAATTCACTCAATCAAGGCAATCAACCAGTTTCCAAATCATGTAATCATCGATCAAACCAACATTCAGTAATTAATTCTTATGAGCACCAAATAACACATACTCATAACAATCATCAATCAATCGGACTATTAGACTAACAAACCCACATGCTAACATACAACCTATCATGCTATATCAACTAACTATTCGAATGAAATCCCATAACAGCCGATTTACATGTATTCGGTTCTTGATTAATATCAATATCATACTATCATCAAACTCCTAGAATACTACACTTGTGAGCCGATTTACATGAACATCAACCTTAACAATTTACATCATAATCAATCATATATCGTCCCTAAATCATTAGGTAGAAACATACGGACCACATCATCATCTAACATACAATCAATAGTAAAATACTAACCGATTAGAGGATAGAACAAGGGTTGATCCGAACAAGAAAGCTTCGAGAGGAGGGAAAATGTTGCTGCCGTCGAGTTCGAGAGAGAGAGGGAGAAAGGCTTAGGGTTTGGTGTGTTTGAGTGTTTTGCAATTATGAGAAACAAAACCCCGCAATAGGTTCTTGTATGTGTATGGTTCGAATATAAAGAGTGTGGCCCGAATGGGCTTGTGCGATTGGACTAGTGTTGAGTGTTCAAGATTACCATACACTTTTACACATAACACAAATTCACATAACATGAAACATTTATCATTCGTTAAAACTACATATCAATCAGTCACATAGAGTTCATACAGGTTAAATCAAAATACAAAGGAAGGTTCTAAAATACGAGTTGTCACATCATCCCCAAGTTGAAAGAAATTTCGTCTCGAAATTTAACACGTAACTACTGAGGAAGCTAGTTAGGTTACGTGGTTTCCTGGTTTTCCTGGGGTGTCACGTCCTTCCCCCGTTGGTTTTGAATTTCGTCCCGAAATTCCGCAGTAGCTTCAGCCTCAGTAATGGTTTCACTTTTCTCGAACAAATGGGGATACTTGTGTTTCATTTGGTCTTCTCGTTCTCAGGTAAACTCTGGGCCACGACGGGAGTTCCAACGAACTCGAACAATGGGTATCCTAGTACGTTTGAGAACCTTAACATCACGGTCCGTAATATCTACTGGTTCCTCGACGAGTCGCAGCTGATCGTCGATGGTGAGTTCCTTGAGAGGAACTATGAGGGTCTCATCTGACAGACACTTCTTCAGATTCGACACATGGAATACGTTGTGAACTCCACTGAGTTCTTCAGGTAGATTTGGTCTATAGGCAACCTTGCCAATTCTCTCAGTGATTTTGAAAGGTCCAACATAACATGGATTTAGCTTGCCTCGCTTGCCAAAACGAACCACACCTTTCCAAGGTGAGACTTTAAGTAGCACTCGATCCCCAACCTGGAACGAGAGCGGTTTCCTGCGCTTATCAACATAGCTTTTCTAGCGGTCACGAGCTGCAGCCATTCGTTGTCGTATTTAGGCAATCTTTTCTGTCATGTCGACGACGAGCTCTGGGTCAGTGATTTGGCTGTCTCCAACTTCTGCCCAGCATAAGGGTGATTGGCATTTCTGTCCATACAACGCCTTGAACGGAGCAGCTTGGATGCTAGTGTGGTAACTGTTGTTATACGAAAACTCTACCAAAGGTAGATGCCTTTCCCAGCCGTTACCAAAGTCGATTACACATGCTCGAAGCATGTCTTCAAGAGTTTGAATGATGCTTTCAGACTGCCCATCCGTCTGTGGATGATATGTTGTGCTCATGTCTAGACACGAGCCAAAGGATTTGTGCATCGCCTACCACAAATCAGAGGTAAAACGTGGATCTCGATCAAAAATGATGGAGGTTGGCACCTCGTGCCTCAAAACTACTTCCTTCAAGTAGATGTCTGCTAGGGTAGAGAACTTGTCCGTTTCTTTGATAGCCAGGAAGTGTGCAGACTTGGTCGGTTGATCTACTATCACCCAAATGGTAACGTTTCCTCGTTGAGATCTAGGTAAGCCAGTAGCGAAGTCCATGGAAATTTGCTCCCATTTCCATGTGGGGATCTCTGGTTGCTGAAGTAGGCCTGATGGCTTCTGGTATTCAACCTTGACCCTAGCACAGGTCAGCATTTGCTAACATAGGTCGCTATGTTAGCCTTCATGTGGGGCCACCAGTACGTAGTCTTGAGATCGTGGTACATCTTATCAGAACCAGGATATACTGAATAATGAGACTTGTGTGCTTCATCCATCACAAGCTCACATAGATTAACATAAAATGGAACCCAGATGCGCCTGGCCAGGTAGTAAGCACCGTCTTCCTTAAGTTCTAAACGTTTCTCCAATCCTCGCAGGGACTCAGCCCTGATGTTCTCTTCTTTCAATGCTTCACCCTGAGCATCACGAATTTGAGCGGGAAGACTAGAGTGAATGGTAAGCTGTAACGCATGTACACGCTTAGGTTTGGTTTCCTTTCGACTGAGGGCGTCAGCCACCACATGGGCTTTGCCTGGATGGTACCTGATTGCGCATTCGTAGTCGTTAAGGAGTTCGACCCATCGATGTTGTCGCATGTTCAACTCCTTCTGATCGAAGATATGCTGGAGACTCTTGTGATCGGTGTAAATGGTGCACTTGGTACCGCACAAGTAATGTCTCCATATCTTAAGAGCAAACACCACTGCTCCCAACTCCAAGTCATGAGTAGTGTAATTCTTTTCATGAATCTTAAGTTGGCGTGATGCGTAAGCAATGACTTTCTCACGTAGCACCAACACACAACTTAGTCCTTGGATTGACGCGTCACAATAAACCACAAAGTCGTCTGTGCCCTCAAGCAATGAGAGAATAGGTGCGCTGCAAGGCTCCAACTTCAGCTGCTGAAATGCAGATTCCTGAGCATCACCGCAACGGTAGGTGACACCCTTCTGAGTAAGAACAGCAAGAGGCTGCACAATCTTGAGAAATCCTTGATGAACCTTCTGTAGTACCCCGCCAATCCCAAGAATTGGCAGATTTCAGTTGGTGTTCGAGGTGCAGGCCAATTCCTGATTGAGTCAACCTTGGATGGATCAACGTGAATCACATCCTGATTTACCACGTGGCCTAGGGAATGGACTTCACAAAGCCAGAAGTCACATTTTGAGAACTTAGCATAAAGCTGTTATGTTCGAAGAAGTTCCAGAGTGAGTTGTAGATGACGCTCGTGTTCCTCCTGACTCTTGGAACAGATTAGGATGTCGTCTTTTTTTGGGGTAAAGGGTTACCCCGGTGATTCTATATATTCACATCAAATAAAAACAAGTAGTGTAGAAAACCTACACTAGTTCAATCATGAGACATGCCCCATGAAAGTAGACGATACGAAACAAAATTAAACATCCACTAGACTCCAATCTAGCAAACAAAAACAAAATAAACTAGCAACTACTCAACCACCATCAACATCTCTGTGAATTCTGTGGATCTCCCATTCTCCAAGAAGCCTCTGGACACCAGCAGTGTTCTTCAGCTTCACTCCCATCAGTTTGTATCGAACCATTTGAAATATAGTCTCACTAATAGTTTCTGGAGGTCTTAACTGATTCTTAAACAACCTAGCGTTCCGCTCCTGCCAAATCACATAAGCACTAGCCGCAACTAAGAGTCTCGCAACAAGGTTAGCCGCTGATTTTGACCGGGCTCGGGCTAACAGCCAATCCACAATATCCCCCCATATTGGTTGAACCGAGTCCATGCCCACCTTTTGGCGAACCATATGCCAGACTTGAGATGAGAATTTACATTCAAAAAATAAGTGACTATGAGAGTCAAAATTCTCGTAACATAAAAGGCAACACATCATGTTCATATTTTTCCTGCGCGACAGATCCCAACTCAAAATTTTATCTTGTGTGAGTAACTTACCCCTCATGATTAACCACATAAAGAAAGCATGTCTCGGGATACACTGAGGGAACCAAACAATAGAGCACCAATCAATCTCTGGCTCTGCATAGCGAATCGAATTCCAGACACTCGAAGCAGAAATGTTACTAACATGATCACCTTCTCGCCACACAATCCGATCACTTTTATTCGGATCACTGTTCACCTGGTCCAGCTGAATAAGAACTGGATAAAGATCCCTCCATGCGACAGGCCAACGCCAAGTCCCATTTGACTGTAAATCGGCAACTGTAGCATCCAACCTGAACCCCGCATTTGTGATCGTTCTAGGAGACAAAAAATCTCCCTGAACCACACTGACGATCTAGCGCCATTACCTAACTCGGTCCAAAAGTGATTTATCATTAGAGGCCGAATGTGTAACAGCTTTCGCCAAGACCAGCAACAATTTGTAGGAATAGTGCACGTCCAAAAACTTTTACCTTTTAATCTGTAAGAATGGACCCACTCGACCCACAGTGATTGTCGGTTGGTAATAATACTCCAAATGTGAGAAGTCATGAGAGCTTTATTTACATCACCAATGCGTCTAATGCCTAAACCCCCCTCATACTTCGGAATACAAATAGATTTCCATGAAACCTTCGCCTTTCCTTTATGAAAAGAACAGTCTTGAGACCATAAAAAATTCCGCATTCTAGCTTCCAAGTCATTAACCACCCGAGCCGGCAAAATAAACACAGAAGACCAGTAAATATGCATAGAGGACAAAACTGAAGTGATAAGTTGAACCCTGCCTGCGAAAGAAAGCATCCTATTCCTCCAATGCATGATACGTTTCTCAAGCTTTTCCACAAGAACGTTGCAATCTTTATATAAAAGCCGCAAAGAAATGAGGGGCACCCCCAAGTACCTCACGGGCAGCGAACCTTCCACAAACGGCATAATTCTCAAGATAGCACTCTTAATGTAACTGGGAACATTGCAAAAGAAGACCGTGCTTTTTTGAACACTAGGCACCAACCCCGACATCTTAGTAAACATAGCAAGAGAAGACATAATAAACTTAGCCGATGCAATTTCACCTCGAGCAAAAAGAAACAAATCGTCTGCAAAACACAAGTTTATAATTTGTTGCTTTTCACATCTATTGTGAAACTTGAACGAAGAATCAATCCTTAACGAATGATGCAAAATGGATGTCAGAATCTCCATAACAAGAGTGAAAAGATACGGGGATAACGGATCCCCTTGCCTTAGACCTCGATTACCCTTGAAATAACCATGAACATTTCCATTAACACAAACAGAATAGGAAGTAGTAGAAACACATACCATTATCCAATTCACCATCTTGATATTAAACCCAAATCCAAGAAGAATACTCTTATGAAACCTCCAATCAACAGTGTCATAGGCTTTTTGTATATCAACCTTAAACACGCAACGTGGAGGCCCAACATTCCTATGGTAATTGTGCATAAGCTCTTGAGTTAACAAAATATTATCAGATATTCGCCTACCTGGCACAAAGGCAGATTGGTTGACACTAACAATATCATTCAGCGTTCCTTTAATTCTATCTGCAACAATCTTGCTAATGCATTTATATAAAACATTGCAGCAAGCTATGGGCCGATAATCAGTAACAACCGAAGGGGTAGGAACCTTTGGAACAAGCACAATGAGGGTATGGTTCAACTCGCGCAACAAGTTCCCGGTGTCAAAAAAATCAATGATAGCATTAGAAATGTCAACCCCAATAATATGCCAAGCACTCTTGAAAAATGCAGCAGTGTACCCATCAGGACCAGGAGCTTTATCGATACCAATAGAAAACATAACCGCTCTAACCTCCTCTGCAGTTACCCGACGGATCATATGCTCAGCAATAGCCGGGTTCAAAGTTTTAGAAAATAAATCTGGCGCTGGGGTAAGAGAAACGTCACCTTGACAACCCAAGAAATTTTCATAATGGTTAACAAAAGCTTTATGGACCATGTCACCCTCAAACACATTCCCACCAGAATCCTGAATAACATCAATACGGCTGCGATGGTTCCTATTTTTCAATGAAGAGTGGAAAAAAGCAGTATTCATATCACCAGCACACAACCAGTCCACTTTGGACTTCTGTTTCAAAAAACGCTCCTCATCTAGCAAAGCTTCCTGATAACTACTCGTTATGCTAGCTTCTTCGGCTCGAAGATCAACATTCATAGGGTCCCGATCAATAGATTGCTGGATACCATCAAGTTTATCACGAAGAACTTGGGTATTGTTATGAAGATTACCTTGTTTAAACAGTAAAGCTCGAAGAGGCCTCTTAAGGAGCCGAAGTTTTTTAACAACACAGAATTGGTGCACTCCATTGATTCTAGTATCCCAGGTACTTTTGACAATTTCTAGAAACTCAGGTTTATGAACCAAAAAATTAGGAAACTTAAAAGGTCTCGGTTTCATCTTACCAGCTTCAGAGATTTTTAAAATACACGGACAATGGTCCGAGAGTCTATACGGATGGAAAAAAGCAACTGCGCACGGAAATAAACTCACAAACTGGGTATTCCCTAAGACTCGATCAATTTTCTTCAGTAATCCAATGCCCTTCTTTGGCTTTTGGTTCCACGTAAAGTGGAAACCCGAACGATTAATGTCAAACATCTCGATATCATCCACACACGATTGAAATTCCTTCATGCCATTCGATATAGATGAAACCCCTATAGATTTGTCTTCTAGATTCAAAGCAGAGTTGAAATCACCCATAATAAACCAAGGATCATTGCCAACCAGAACTTTATGCATGGAAAGACTATGCCATAAAGCTCTACGCGAAACATAATAATTAGCTGCATACACAATAGAACTAAAAACCATTCTTTTTTCCAACTTAAAAATAAGCTGGATGTGCATAACCTGATCAAATTGAGCCAAAACCATGACATCAAAGATAGCTGGATTCCAACCAATAATAATTCTAGTACCTTTGTCACACTTGGCTCCATTGGACGTCCACTCCCAAGAACGAAAAACAGATTTACAAACTTTATCCAGCTTTCCAATATCAACGTGAGATTCCAAAATAGCACATAAACTAAGATTATAATCCTTCACCGCCTGACGAACCTCTGATTGTTTAAGAGGGCGGTTCAATCCCCTTATATTCCACGTGGCGATACTAACCATTGGTAACATCTGGAGAAGGAGTGCTTGCCCCTTGTTTACTTTGTATTTTTAGAGTCCCATTCATCATAAACTCATCCATTTCATTATAAACCTCCACTACCTCCTCTTCATCAGAATCCTCGTGACCCTTACCCAACGCCGAAGCACTCTTAGTTGGACCCAAATCCGCACCTACTTCATTAAGAATATTAAACGGATTATTCGACCTAGATGTGTTTGAAGTTGAAGCATTGTTGCCGCCACCCTTAGGTTTTGGCCCCACAGGTCGATATTCGAACTTAGACTTTTGTTTGTTTACAGGAATTCCAACATTTTTAGCAGCTTTCTTACCATACACTTCTGTATATCCCTCCTGATCAACAGTAGGCACCTTCTTTACTGGCTTATTCTGCTGGCCATTACGCTTGTGATCCTCATGCTTAGCTTTAGCTAGTTTCATTGGCTGCTTCGGACACATCTCATTAGAGTGACCAAACACACAACATGTGGCACATCGATACGGGCTCCATTCATATTCCACGAACATAGTTTCTTTAATGAATCCCTCCCCCTCCGGTTCAGGAATAGCCATTGTGACCTCTTCTCGCAAGTCTTTATCAGCAGATATTTCTATCAACGCTCTAGCATAGCTACTACGACCCCATGAATCCATACACATAGACGTGGTAAAGGAATCCAGCATCTTTGGTTCTCCAATTGTCGTTACAATGAGGCTAAGCCCATCTTCCGTGTAAGCCGCAAGAGGAACCTCATGTATCTTAACCCATACTTGAATCTTTTTAACCTCTTTCTTTTCGAGTTTAGTTGTAGGAGTCCAGCCATTAAGAAACAACGGTTGGGATCTAATAATCCATGGACCATCCTTGAGAACATTTAACATACCAACTTCATCATTAAATTTAAAGAAGAAAAAGCCATTTGCGTTCATCATAGTTTTTTGCAACCCATATTTCTTCCAATTAGTCCGCACAAAATAATCAACAACTGGGAACGCAATACGCTCTCCTAAGAAATACCCATACAAAGTGTTTGCCAACTTGTCTTGCATTGCACGCACCGATTCCCTCGGAAGGACAACATCACAGCCATCTTGAACCACAGAGCTAGCAAGTGCACGAAAGTTAACATTTTTAGAGTTATTAGCTACTACCGAGTCTGCATAGGACATAGGTTTTAGACGTGTTTCCATGATTCAGAGGTGTTCCCTGAGTACCATCAGTTCCAGCCAAGTTAATCCCTGACCCCTCACTTTCCGATGATTGCAGAGAAATCGAAACAGTGATTTTGGATAATTCATCGATTACATTAAACTTCTTAGAATCAGATTGCACTGTACCTCTTCTGGGAAGAATCGGATTGCCATCTATGTTTACTACTCGACTGACCAAACCCTTGAGTGTTAAGGGAGGCTTATTACGATCTCCAAGAACAGTATCATCAGGTTTGAATCGATCATCCATTAGAGAAAAAACTCCTCTCTCCTTTAGCCAGAAAAATAAATAACCATGCAACAGAAACCCCGAAAACCAGATCCACAACAAGAAGAAAGCCGTAGAACAGAAACCCTAAACTAGCAAACCCTATCCCATGAAAACTTTAGAAATATATAGTAAACCTGGTGTATCAAGCTATTGTAAGACAATCTGATCGACGCACCAAGAAAACTATACACCTCGTTAGATAATCAAAAGATATGGCGGGGATTGAAGGGAACAGAAAACAAAAATCCTAGAGTAGATCGATCAAGACTGCTAACTAGTTCGTTATAAGGATTGAAAATCAATCCCTAATCACAGACTATTATACAGGAAATCACGATGAAATCTGAGGATTCATGAAGAACAGGATCGCCTAGCTAGAGAGAGAGAATTAGGGTTTTGCTGGTATGTTTTGTAAAAAATGATTAGGATGTTGTCGATAAGCACAATAACGAACTTATCCAAGTAAGGTTTGCACACTCGGTTCATAAGATCCATGAAAACCGCAGGTGCGTTTGTTAGCCCAAAAGGCATGACCAGGAACTCGTAGTGCCCATAACGAGTCCTGAATGCTGTCTTAGAGATGTCCTCGTCTCGGACCCTCAGCTGATGATAGCCTGATCTCATATGGGGCTAAACGATAAGGTGCACGAGCTATAGACGCTACTCCAGGAGCTAGCTCGATTCGAAACTCGACCTGGCGATGAGGTGGAAGACCAAGTAATCCCTCAGGGGATACCTCAAGAAAGTCGCGTATAATCGGCATATCTTCTATCTTCTCTTCTTTTGTTGAGGTGTTAGTAACGAGGCCTAGAATAGCAGTATGGCCCTTTCGCAAACCCTCCCGGGCCTTAAGGAAATAGATGATGCTCACAACAGCACCACTCTTGTCGCCACAAATTACGAGAGGTTCCTCACCAGAACGAGGAATGCGGACGAGTTTCTCCTTGCAAAGGATCTCTGCTCGATGTTGGGATAACCAATCCATCCCAATGACGACGTCAAAGCTACCAAGAACGATGGGGATAAGGTCGATAGAGAAGATCTGACTAGCTAAAGCGAGATTACAACCCTTAACTATATGTGTGGCTTCAAGACTTTTGCCATTCGCTAGTTCTTCAACATGTTTGGTGTTTAAAGGAATTGGGGTACGCTTGAGCATCTTACTAATTTTTAAGGACACATAACTAGTATTGGCACCCGAATCGAACAAAATAGAAACAAAGAAATCGTCCAGTAGGAACTTACCCGTCACAACGTTGGGATCGTTCCTCGCATCACCTTGACCAATCACAAAAGCACGTCCCCTGGCACCATTGCCATCATTGTTACCCCCGTTGTTACCATTCCCCTGGTTGTTGTTGTTATTCTGATTCTGGTTCAGCTAGGGGCAGTCTCTTTTGAAGTGGCCTTCAGCACCACACTGAAAACACCCCTTGTTGTTGCCTTGCTGTTGCTGACGTTGATTCTGTGGGGCTTGTTGTTGCTGATGATTCTGATTCGCAGGATAAAAGCTCCTACAATCCTTTATTGCGTGACCTGGCTTGTTGCACCGATGACAGTTGCTCCTGGTACATGGCCCACTGTGGTGCAAGTTACAGCGATTGCACTTCGGCTTATTCCCTAGGTATCCAACCCGATTTTTGGTCATTCAGCCTACACTGCTTGAGTTTCTTTTGCGAATCTTGTTGTTGCATAGAGCTAGGACCCCCTCCTTGGTAATTACTCCATATACGCTTACTGCTACCAAGAGCATTTGTAGTAGTCAAGTTACGCTTGGGCAGTTTGCCCTCTTCCACCGCTTGATGGGTGAGTTGGTGCGCCAAACGGACGACTTGTTGGATCGTGGTGAGATTGGCCCCAATTACTGAACCTTGAATTTCTGGGACTAAGACTCTAAGGTAGAGCTCGATTCGTTTATAGGTAGGCTGTGACAAGTTAGGACATAAGGCAGCCAAATCATTGGACCTTTTTGTGTACGCCTCGATCTCTGATCCTTCCATCTTCAATCCATAATATTCCACTTCGAGTTTCAGAATGTCGTCCTTGTGACAGAATTCTTCTTTGATCAAATCCTTGAAGTCGCTCCAGGGGGTGGCGTTTGTGTCCGCCAGCCCGAGCATCTGAACTTGCGTGTTCCACCAGGAAAACGCTTTCCCTTGTAAGGTGATAGCTGCGTACTCTACTCGTTTGCTGGTAGGGCTCTCACTTTCTTCGAATGCAGATTCGACCCTTCGAATCCAGTGTAGGAGACCTATCGCTCCTTCGGTGTCGTCGAATGTGTGAGGTTTGCATTCCAAGAACGCCTTGAAGGTGCCAAATTGGGTGTGTGGGGGTTGGCCCCCTGATTGGGTTGCTAAAGCCTCAGCGACCCGAGCATCTATCAGGGTCATTAACTGCTCCTGCGTCAGGAGAATTTCACCACCATGTTCTCCTCCGCGTCCACTCATGATCTTCACGTTCAAAGAGTACACATGAGAATGAGGATGTAGGAGTGCGAGAAGAATGACTTTAGAGAGTGAGCACATAAGGTCTCAGATAACCAGGTGCATGTCAAGAGGGTACATTTAAGCTAATAAGCAATATGCCACTATGTTAACCAAGCATACCATAATAAATACACTACGTAAACTAACAGGCAGGCAATACAAACACAAACCATATCACCTATATTGTTGAGTCTTGCACGTGGAGCGAAGTGTCGTTGTGGATCGTTGAGCACTGTACAGGTTATAGTCTGGTTTTGTCAAAAGCTTTTCCCCTTTTTAAAACCAAGTTCACTATAACCAATGACTCTGATACCAATCTGTCACACCCCCAAATTCCACAAGCGGAGTATCACCGCAGGAGGCGTAACATGACCAGGATCAAGCCACCAATCATATTGAACAATGTATTTTTTTTTGGGTAAAGGGTTACCCCGGTGATTTTATAACATATCAAAATCAAACAAGTAGAAGGTTGACAATACCCTCTAGTTCTCTTAGTGGCATACCACTAAAGAGTTCAACAAGAAACAACCAATAGAAACAACCAATTACATCAAAAACAAATAAAACATTGGTCTTCAATCTTCACCCAAGAAGTCTTCCTTATCCATCTTCCACTCTTCCAAAAAGCGCTTAACATTTGAAGTTTGCTTGTACCTGAAAGAGATTAACTTTGTTCTGACAGTGCTGATAATTAGATCGGCCATCTGCTCTGGAGGTCTCAAACGATTACTAAAAAATCTAGAGTTACGTTCACTCCAAATGGCATATGCAGTGGCCGCCACCACCAATCTACTAGCAACAGAAAAACTGACTTCGACTTAGCTCTAGAAATTAGCCAAGCAGAGATATCCCCCCATGATTCTATAACCGAATTCATATCTACTTTCTGCCGCACTTTATGCCATACTGATTTCGAGTATGAGCATTCGAAGAACAAATGCTCATGTGTCTCCAACCCAGAATAGCATAACAAGCAGCACATCAGATTCATAGAACCCGTAACGGAGTGATTCCACCTCATAATCCGGTCTTGAGTCCAAAGTTTATTTTTGAAGATAAGCCAACAGATGAACGAATGTTTCGGAATATTGAACGAAGACCACACAACTTTCGACCAAGGTTTTGGCTAGTCACGGATCCAGATTGCATCCCACACTTCTTTTGACGTGAAGGGAACAAGCTTTCCATCAGAATTCATCCATAATACTCTATCTTGCATATCAGATAACGTAAGAGGCCGAAGCTGGAACAATGTCAGGTACACACTCCTCCAATCTTCCGGCCATACCCATTGGCCATCAATAAACGCTTCCGTTACTTTCGACTTGACTGTAAAACCATACCGAGCCATTTGACGCGGAGTAGCTATATGTTGAAGCGGGCACTCATTCGTCCATTGGTCAAACCACAGAGATGTGCTATGGCCATTCCCAATCTTACTCCATAAGTGATCCCGAAAAACATCCCTACATTTCATTAATCTTTTCCATCCCCACGGAGAGCTGGCTTGAACCGGAATGTCCCAGAGACTACGGCCACGAAGTCTATGCAAGGATATCCAGTTCGTCCATAACGATTTCCTGCCAGAAACAATACTATAAATATGATAGGCCATCAAGGACTTGTTTACATCCGATATCCGTCTTATGCCTAAACCACCTTCCAACTTTGGAAGGCAAACCTCTCTCCATGCCACTTTGGCTCTACCTTTCGAACCCATGCCCTGGCCCCATAGGAAGTATTTCATCTTGCTTTCCAATTCCTTAATGATACTAACCGGCAAAATGAAAACCGAAGCCCAATACACATGAATAGAGGAGAGAACCGAAAGAACCAGCTGAAGCCTTCACGCGAATGATAGAAACCTGTTTTTCCAATCATTAATACGTTTAGACATGTGCTCCACCAAAACTTTGCAATCTTTAATCAAAAGGCGCGAAGCAAGCAAAGGAACCACCAAATATCTAATAGGAAGTCTCCTTTCATCGAATGGCACCAACTCAGCGATCCTGGTCCTAGTGGATACCGGAACATTACAAATTACAAATAGGGAGACATTGGATCCCCTTATCGCAAACCTCGCTTTCCTTTGAAGTACACGTACACATTACCGTTTACACTTAGAGAAAAAGATGTAGAAGTGATACACTCCATAATCCACCCAATAAACCGTTGACGAAATCCAAATCCATACAGAACGTCACGTAAAAATCTCCAATCCACTGTATCATAAGCTTTTTGAATATCCACTTTCATAGCACATCTAGGAGGCCCTGTTTGACGATGATAATTATGCATTAGCTCTTGAGTCAACATTATATTGTCCGAAATCCTCCTACCTGGAACAAACGCCGATTGGTTCTCACTTATAATGCCCTTTAGGCCTTCAAGAATCCTAGCCGTGAGGATCTTGCTAATGGCTTTATACACCACATTACAACACGATATTGGCCTATAATCAGTGACCACTCCCGGTGTAGAAACCTTAGGAATGAGAGCTATAAACGTGTGATTTATCTCCTGAAGTAATCTACCTGACTCAAAAAAATCAATAATAGCAGCCGTTACCTCATTTCCAACAAGTGACCATGATTTTTTAAAGAACTCAGACGTATAACCATTCGGGCCTGGTGCCTTGTTTTCATTAATCGAAAAAACAGCAGCTTTAACTTCAACCGGAGACACTTGCCTACACATAGAGTCCGCCACAATAGGGTTAAGAGTAACTGAGAAGATGTCTCGGTCAACTCGGTTAACCGTGCTCCCATCCGAACCCAAAAACTCTCGAAAATGATTAACTAATGCCGTGGAAACTTCAGCCCCTTCATAAACATTACCAGAAGTGTCTTTAATAACATTGATTTTATTAATATGATTTCGACATTTCACCACATTATGGAAGAACGCGGTATTCGAATCTCCAACTTCAAGCCACTTCTGTTTTGCCTTTTGTTTCAAGAATCTCTCCTCATCTAATGTAGCCTCCAAGTAGTTCTTCACACAAACTGACTCAGCTTCTTTAATTGTCAAGTTGAAAGGATCCGCATCCAACTTACTCTGCAAAGAATCCAGCTCCGCCTTCAAGTCAAGCACCTTTTTGTGAATGTTACCCTGTTTCTTAA
This sequence comes from Helianthus tuberosus, assembly GCA_030545235.1. NCBI lineage: Eukaryota > Viridiplantae > Streptophyta > Magnoliopsida > Asterales > Asteraceae > Helianthus > Helianthus tuberosus. The sequence goes on along the minus strand of CM060418.1, from coordinate 82,780,480 downwards.
GTAACAATCTTAGCGGATGTTTAAGACCTCTTAGCTTCTTGACAACACGAAACATCGGAACCCCCATAACCTCAACAGCCCATCCATTCATGACCACATCCAAGAACTCTTTTTTATGAGACAAGAGATTAGTAAACTTGAAAGGTTTAGGTTTATTCTTGTTGGCCATAAGTATTTTAAGTAAACCCGGACAATGATCCGAAATACCATTTGGCAGAAACACCGCATAAGCATCCACAAACTTATCCACAAAACTGACATTTGCCATAATCCTGTCCAATTTATTTCGAATTCCAATCCCCTTCTTCGGGCACTGGCTCCAAGTGTAGTGCATACCATGAGCTCTAACGTCAAAAACTTCAAGATAATTTACACAGTCATTAAAATCTTTCATAGCAGCATTCACATTCGACGACCCCATACACTTATCATCTAAATTCAGCACCACATTAAAATCCCCTATTAGTATCCATGGGTTCGAGTGAACCGCCCCTTTATGCATTTTCAACGACTCCCAAAGCTGTTTCCTTTCTTGATCATTGTTACTAGCATACACAAAGGAGACATTTATCATTGCATTGTCTTTTTTGAACCGAACTTGAACATGAACAACTTGATTAGTAGCATGCAGAACCACAACATCTACGTTATCCACATTCCAGCCAACAATAACTCACGTACCTTTGTCACACATACTACCATTTGAAGTCCAATCCCAATTCTGAAACACTTTATTACACACCTTATCCAAATTAGCAACCTGAACATGTGATTCCAAAATAGCTAAAACTTGCAAGGCATTGTCCCTTACAAATTTTTGAACCTCCTTTTGTTTGAGGGGGTGGTTCAAGCCCCTAACATTCCAAGCTGCTACACTATCCATTAATAACCTCCTGAGCAGGTGTGCTTGCACCTGTATTATTCGAGTTACTTGGGTTTGTGTCATCCATAAAATCATATCCTCCTACATTCGGATTCAGTCTAACTTCATCCATCTCGGATCCCCATTCATCAGCCATGTCATTTAATGCATCAAAGGTATTCTGTGTTTGTATACCTACACCCTTAGTAAAACTAGACCCTTTGGATGAGCTCGGTTTTGAAGACTCCATTTTATCAGTTGGTTTCTTTGGCCTGTAGATAAACCTCTGCTTGTCTTTCTTATTAAACTGTTGTTTTGATCCTTTTTTCCGATTATTACCACTCTTAAAACCCTGATCATCAACATTTTCTTTATCATGTGCCCTCTTTTCAGTCGTATCATTAACTCTTGATGGACATTCATCAATTCCATGACCAAACACATTACAAGTTTTGCAATGAGGTGGTTTCCATTCATACTCCACCTGAATGTTACTCTTAAGGTACCCACCTTCTTCTACATTAGGTATTGCCACAGTGACACTCTCTTTCAGTTCCTTGTCCGCATCTAGCTCTACAATCGCTCTAGCATATCCACTTTGACCCCAAGAATCTAAACACATTTTAGTCGTTTCATTATCAAGAATCTTGGGGGTTCCAACCTTCGAAGCAATCAAACTAAGACCATCCTCTGTGTAGGCCGCCAATGGAACGTTATGCATCTTGACCCAGACGGGTATCTTTTTTAGCTCTTCCTTCTTCAACTCAGTATTCGGAAACCATTGTTTCAAGAAAAGCGGAATGTTTCTAATAAGCCATGGTCCATCTTGCATTACTTGCTCCATTCCTTCCTTTGACTTGAACTTAAAGAAGAAAAAATCCTTACCATTCATTCATCATACATTTTTGCAATCCATACTTTTCCCATCTATGGCTGACAAAATACTCAACAACCGGAAAAGCCAACCTTTTTCCCAAAAAGTATCCAAATAAGACATTATTAAATCGGTCCTGAACTTGTTTAACCGATGCAATCGGAATAGTGACATCTACATCCACATCGTCAACAGCCTTAGAGTTTTCCATGTAGCGAAAGTTTACCTTCGGCGTTGGTTTAACAATGGATAGCTTCTCCGCATACGTCTGCCCTTTCATGCTATTCCCACTATCCAGATTAGTTGTTTCAGAATCATGATCCTCCGGGTAGACAGGCACGGTAATCTTAGTTAGTTCATCAATTACGTTTATTGGTTTCGAATCAGACTTGGACTGTTGGACAACACCCCTTCGTGGAGCAAAAGTATTTCCTTCTATATTCACCACTTTGCTAGCTAAACCCTGGAGCGGTAATGGCGGCTTGAACCTACCATCATGAATCTTTCCTTCTGATTTTTTACGTTCATCCATATTATAGGCAGCAACTCTCTCAAAACTCAAAACAGCAGAACACCATGCACACACCACGAAGACAATACGGCAACAACAGAACAAACTAAAACCCTAATCTAGCAAAACCCTAATCCAAAAACCATTACAAAATCAAATAGAGTACCCGATCAATCAAGGTTACTGCCTCACCAGTAGGACCGAAAGACCCAATACGCTATTCAATCAGCTCTGATTCTTAGACTAAAGCCGGCGATACGTAGAAAAAATCCAAGAATAGATCGATCAGAGGCTGTTAACGAGTTCGTTACAGAGGTTTGAATAATCAAACTCCGATTACAGACTGTTATACAACCCAATCACGAAGAAATCAAGGATTCGGAAGATGGAAAAAAATCGCTTGCCAGAGAGAGAGACTTTAGGGTTTTTTTAACTTCTCCAGATTGAACAATGTATTAAAGTAAATATAAAACCCAACCACAATATAATTGGTGTCCGAAAGAAATTAACCAAGTTCAAGTTATCAGCGGAAGCATAAGGTTTAAAACCATAACATAAGTTATAAGTTCAATAAGTTTAACATGGAACTCAACAGTCCATGTCCCACAACGACCTCTCCTTCTCGTGCAAGCTCCATCTAAGCACCTAACGACCTGCAAGGCATGTAGCAACAAATCAACAACAAAGTTGAGGGAGTTCACAGTTGGTGTTCATTTTAAAGTTGTTCCAAAAACCATAAGTTATCTCGAAAACCATGAGTTAACCATTTCCTTGTTTCCCAAACCATAAACAGTGTGGGCTACCCCATGTTAACCACTAGACCTGTTACCATATCGACCACTGACTAAAGACATGTTTATGTGCTCTGCGTCAATGTATATCATCATTGACTAAGTGCCCAGTTCCATTAGTCCACTCCCGTCCTCTGCGGCACGGTGTGAGGCTTGTCAAACCTAATAGCGCTATTTAACTAATGACCCGTTCGCCATTGGCCCGGCGATTAATTCGATATAAAAATGAGGGACTTCATGATAGAGTTTTGACTAGTAAGTTAAAGGTTGTCCTATTCAAGGAAGACCGATGTACATATTCTACCCAAGGAGAATATGTAGGTTTCATTTTAGTTCCTTAACCCATTCCCAAACCACCGGGAATCCCATGCCTTGTAGAAAGTGTGAACTCACCTTAGGTTAGCTCGGCAGATACACAGAAAGGTCAATCGAGCTGCTAGAGGTCAACCACGTCCTAACATGGATACCGTACAAGTCAGGTCTAGGTTCAAGTATTGCACGTAGGTTTACACATAAGCTAACAAGTTATAACACATAACGAGCATGGCAAATACATCGATCATATAACAGTAGCATACTGTTCACATAGACATAACCCAAACTTGTGCGACTTCGAGTGATTGGGTTGTTATGGTTGTGCAAGCCCAATCCTCTTGTGTGATCCGAAAGATAAAGCCCAATAAACATCCGGCCCAACCCGTTGTGCGTCCAGCACAATCTTTTGCGACTCACAACGGGTTGTGCGATTGGAAACATACCCGGCCCAAAACATGCAACCCAAAACCCATACGGCCCAAACAATCAAACAGATTTAACTTGTGTGGTCCAAAGGACTTGTGCGATCCAGTGAAACTTGTGCGATTGGGTTTTGGGCTATTCGGGCCAACAGCATAACATAACTTAATATATTAAGCAGCCCAACATCTTGTGCGATCAGCACAACCTTGTGCGATTCACAAGATGTTGTGCGCTTATGTTTTAATGAGTTGTACAACGTGCTTAAATAGTTGCACCCAGCTTGTGCGACTGTCTTGTGCGACCAGCCCCATGTACGATCAGATAAGATCTTGTGCGATTCGTCCTTGTGCGATCAAGGGTGGGTCTTGTGCGATTGGTTATCTAATCCCTAGAATCATGCAATCAGTTACAATCATTCTAACAGTTTCCTACTTTGAATTCACTCAATTAAGGCAATCAACCAGTTTCCAAATCATGTAATCATCGATCAAACCAACATTCAGTAATTAATTCTTATGAGCACCAAATAACACATACTCATAACAATCATCAATCAATCGGAATATTAGACTAACAAACCCACATGCTAACATACAACCTATCATGCTATATCAACTAACTATTCGAATGAAATCCCATAACAGCCGATTTACATGTATTCGGTTCTTGATTAATATCAATATCATACTATCATCAAACTCCTAGAATACTACACATGTGAGCCGATTTACATGAACATCAACCTTAACAATTTACATCATAATCAATCATATATCATCCCTAAATCATTAGGTAGAAATATACGGACCACATCATCATCTAACATACAATCAATAGTAAAATACTAACCGATTAGAGGATAGAACAAGGGTTGATCCGAACAAGAAAGCTTCGAGAGGAGGGAAGATGTTGCTGGCGTCGAGTTTGAGAGAGAGAGGCAGAGAGGTTTAGGGTTTGGTGTGTTTGAGTGTTTTGCAATTATGAGAAACAAAACCCCGCAATAGGTGCTTGTTTGTGTATATAAGAGGAGTGGGCCGAACCCATACATGGGCTGCCCTTGGTTCGAATATAAAGAGTGTGGCCCGAAAGGGCTTGTGCAATTGGACTAGTGTTGAGTGTTCAAGATTATCATACACTTTTACACATAACACAAATTCACATAACATGAAACATTTAATCATTCGTTAAAACCAGATTTCAATTAGTCACATAGAGTTCATACAGGTTAAATCAAAATATCGTTTACTATTTTTAAAGTGTCGTTTCGTAACAGCAGCTAGAGCTGCATTTTTGCTGCTGAAAATATGCGTTCTATTTTCTGTCATAACTTGAGTTCTGTGTAGGGTTAGATCATGAAATTTGTACGGTAGATGACCACCGATGTATTTGTAATTTCCTCACTGGAATTTCGTAAATCGGACTTACGATGAATTTTTAATAAATTATTCCGTGGACTGCAATTAGAAAAAGATGAATCTGATTTTTAGTCCGGAAAATGAATTTTTATAAAATATTGGTGATGAATTGGATCCCGAGATTTTTACACAATAATATTTGGATCGTTTAAGACATTCTGTAAAAATTTGGGAATTTTTGGAACAAGTTAACTATTTTATTAAAATCCTCGAAAACAGCCCAGTTTTGAATATAAAAGCTGAAACGACATAAATAGTAATTTGCGTGTCTAAATGTCGGGAATGTTATCTGTGAATGATCTAACATGTTATATGTGTTATGTGCAATGTCGTATGTTTGCTTATGAACGGGAATAGATGGGAAGTTTATAAGGGCATAAAACGTTAAAGTAATGCATGTTATGTGATAGATACGTGTTGGAACTTTGTGCTCTATTTGAAAACCATTAAATGACTAACTGGTAATCATATTAGGACGTGATTAACCGACATGGACTGTTAGCTATATTTGAGAATCTAACTGAGCAAACCGAGGTGAGTTCACACTGCTAAGGCATGGGATTCCGGTGGGTTGGGAATGGGATTGAGTAACTATTTATATTATCAACACTACTAGACTACCTACTACTGTCCTTGGATTAAGAAGGGCACGTACGTAAAACCTACGTACACTCATACTTACTACTGTCCTCGGATTGAGAAGGGCACGTACGTAAAACCTACGTACACGTCCTCGGATTGAGAAGGGCACGTACGTAAAACCTATGTACACTCATACTTACTACTGTCCTCGGATTGAGAAGGGCACGTACGTAAAACCTACGTACACACATACTTAACACTGTCCTCGGACTGGGAAGGACACTTATGGATACGACTAGTCTAGTAACATACAAAATGGGAAGCCCCCGCTAAATAACGTAAAGGTTAGGGAATCAAGGATAATGGGTAATAAATGGGTATGAAACGAACTTACGATTTCTGATACGAACTCATTAACTGAACAATCAACTGTGAACTCGCTCAACTTTGTTGTTGATTTGTTGTTACATGCCTTGCAGGTCGTTAGGTACTTATGGAGCTTGCGCGAGGAGGAGGTCATTGTGGAATAGGGACTGTTATGTCCCGTGCCTAATAAATAAACTATATGAACTTATGGAACTTATGTTTGGTCGTTAAACTTATGAACTATGAACTTATGATTTGGACTTATGTTTTATGCTTCCGCTGTTAACCTAAAGTCGGTTACTTATCTTTTGGTCACCAATTGTATTGTGATTGGCTTTATTAACTTAAATTACGTTGTTCAATATGATTGGTGGCTCGATCCTGGTCATGTCACGCCTCCAAGCGGTGACGCTCCGCATGGTGGATTTTGGGGGTGTGACATATTGGTATCAGAGCCATTGGTTATAGTGAACTTGGTTTTAAAAAGGGGAAAAGCTTTATGATAAAACCAGACTATAACCTGTACAGTGCTCAACGATCCACAACGACGCTTCACTCCACGTGCAAGGCTCAACACTATAGGTGATATGGTTTATGTTTATATTACCTACTTGCTAGTTACATAGAACTTTGCTTATGGTATGCTTAGATGAACGTAGCAACTATTGATTGAAAACACATGTGTGCTTACTCTCTTCTGTCATCGCACTTTCGCGAACCTCTCTCACTCATGTTTTCCTTTGATATGAAGATCATGAGTGGACGCGTTAACCTAACTCAAGCCCAGTTGGCGGCTTTGATCACTGAACAAGTTACTGCAGCGCTCGCTGCTGCCCGGGCAGGAGGTCAGAACGCTCAGCCACCTGTATGCACGTTCAAGACTTTTATGGACTGTCGTCCTAGTACTTTCAGTGGCACTGAAGGGGCCGTCGGACTCCTCCACTGGTTCGAGAAGCTCGAATCGGTCTTCGAGATGTGTGAATGCCCTGAGGCTCGTAGGGTGAAGTATGCCACTGGTACTCTCGAAGGCGTTGCGTTGACTTGGTGGAACGCGCAAGTTCAAATGTTAAGGCTGGCAGCTGCTAAAAGAACAATTAACAAACTCATAAGATGGCTTCTCTCTGGCTTCCTGGGCGATTTTGGCGATTCTAACAAACCCTAGATTTCTTGCTTTCTGATCCTCATCTTGATCGATCTGGGTTAGGTATTGGGGTTTGTCGATCCTTCTGAGTAAGGTTTTCTTGACTCTACCCTGGTTTCTAATCTTTTGAAGTCTAGATTAGGGTTTTCTTTTCGTTTTTTCGGGTAAAGGGTTTATCGTCTTTTTGTTTTGGTTTTCTTTCGGAGTGTTTCTTTTACGTTGCATGGTTATCGTTCGGGTGTGGAATCATGTCAAACCTGTTCTCCACGTCTGATAATGTGGGAAATTCTCAAAACCCTAATAAGGGTTTTGCGAATAGAATGCTGAACATTGATGGTAAAACCTTCTGTCCTCGCCGTGGAGTATTGACGAGTAAACAGCAAGGTACAACGGTTGTTAACATTATTGATGAGCTTACCAAGGTTACGGTGCCTGTGGAGTCGGCTGAAAAGAGTCCAGAAGTCTACAAGAATACTGACCTAGATGATGAGGGTTTCTGGGAGAGTAGTAAAAAAGATGAGACTATTTCGTATGATGAAAAACTTATGTCTAAGAATCGGAACAAAAGGGAGGTAAATTTCAGATTTATGCAACCAGTAGAAACAAGGGATGATGCTGACATTGTTATACCAAAAGAGGTTGTTAAACAGGTTCAGGATAAATTTGAAAACGTTCTATATGGATATTTTTTGGGGAATAGATTACCGTACCCGGTAGTAGAATACTATGCCAAAAACGTTTGGGCGAAGTTTGGATTTTCTAAGCTCATGATGAATTCAGCAGGTTTCTTTTTCTTCAAGTTTGAGTCAAATGAAGGTATGATGAAAGTGCTTGAAGGGGGGCCGTGGTTGATAAGAAAAATACCTTTATTTCTGAATAAATGGTCTCCGAAAGTTACTCTAAAAAAGGATGGTATTAAAACTATTCCTCTATGGGTTAAATTGCATAATGTTCCGATTGCGGTTTACACCGATGATGGACTAAGTTTGTTGGCTTCTAAAATCGGAGTTCCTAAAAGATTGGATTCATATACTGCGGATATGTGTGCGGATAATTGGGGTAGGAGCAGTTACGCTCGTGCTATGATAGAGGTTAGTGCTGAAAATGAACTTAAAGATCATATATCTCTAGCTATCCCTAAAATGGATGAAGACGGATATGTTATGGAACGAGTGAAAGTGGAATACGAATGGAAACCTCTTCGTTGTGCTACTTGCTGCTTGTTTGGGCATGATGAAAACATTTGTAGTAAGAGTGATAAAGGTAAGGCAAAGCAGGTTATTATGGATGAGGAGGGTTACGTAATGGATAAGAGACGTGTTGCTAGACAAGCTTTTCCACAAAAGAAACAGAAGGCGAAGTTCATTTATAAACCAAAGACAAATAAATCGGGAGCTAGCTCTTCTGGAACAAATAGTGGCCAGCCTATGGTGAAAGTGGCAAACTCATTTCAACCGCTAACTTCGGATGATGAGGGTGATGAACCAAAAAATGATAGTGTTCATGATCAACAGGAAAATTCTAAGGATATGGACACCAAGAAAAATGAGGAAGTTCTAGAGAAGATCCCAACGGAAATGTCTAAGTTTATGGGTACCAATGTCACGGATAGTCAATCTGAGGGGGCAAGCACTCCCGGTTTTAATGGTTTAAATGGGTAGTGTTGCTGCATGGAACGTTAGGGGTTTGAATCGTCCTCTGAAACAAAACGAGATTCGAGTTCTTATTGCTGAAAATAAATTGAGTGTTTGTGCTATTTTAGAGACGCGTGTTAATGTTAATAATCTTGGGAAAATATGTAAGTCTGTCTTCCGTAGGTGGAATTGGACTTCGAATGGGGACGTGTGTCAAAGAGGTACAAGAATTATCTTGGGGTGGAACTCGGATGAAGTAGATCTTATGGTTCTCTCTCAAACAGATCAGGTGATTCACACTCAGATTCGTTTAAGAGCTGAATCAAAATTGTTCTTGTGCTCCTTTGTATATGCGGAGAATAAATACCAGCATCGTAGAATTCTTTGGGAAAACTTGTGTAAGCATAGTTGCTTAGCTCGTAATCAGCCGTGGGTAGTTCTGGGAGATTTTAACACAGCTCTCAATATGGAAGATTGTTTATATGGCCCCTCGAATCATACTATTGGTATGAGAGATTTTTTTTATTGCATTCAAGTTGCTGAACTTGTGGATGTTAAGAGTCACGGGTTACACTACACCTGGAACCAGAAACCTAAAGAGGGGATTGGAGTTCTCAAGAAAATAGATCGTATTATGAGCAATATTAGATTTTTGGATTTATTTCCGGATGTCTATGCCTTATTTCAACCGGCTCGGGTTTCTGATCATACCCCTTGTGTTCTTAAGTTATCAACTATTACTTGTAATAAGCAGAAGCCATTTAAGTTTCCGAACTTTCTAACGTCTAAACCGGAGTTTAGACAGTATGTTGTTAATGAATGGGCTAAGGGTGTGCAAGGGTATGCTATGTTTTCTGTTATGAAGAAGTTGAGGAACTTGAAACCATGTTTCCGTAAGCTCTTGCATCAACAAGGAAATCTTCATGACAAGGTTACTCGGCTTCGTAGTGAGTTGGATTCGGCCCAGCAACTTGTTGATACCAACCCTCTAGATGTTGAAGCTCGAGAATTGGTGGCCAAATGTCTTCATGATTTTCAGGTGGCGGCCTATGATGAGGAATGTTTCCTAAAGCAAAAATCGAAAATTGAGTGGCTTTGTGCTGGTGATTCGAATACTTCTTATTTTCACAATGCGGTAAAGAGTAGGAATTCTAGAAATAAAATATGCTGTATTCATGATGTGCATGGGAATCGGTTTGAGGGTAAGGATGTCATTACTGCCCTTGTGCACCATTACTCGACTTTCTTGGGTACTGAGCAAATAGTTCAGAATTTGGATGATGAAGATCTATTTCTCAATACTCTTAGCCAAGCCACGGCTAACCACATGGTTAGACAAGTGACCCGAGAGGAGGTGAAAGCTGCTATGTTTAGCATTGGTGATAATAAGGCTCCTGGTCCAGATGGTTTCACATCTGCGTTCTTTAAACAATCATGGGATATTGTGGGAGATGAGGTAACGAATGCTATTCTTGATTTTTTTCAGAATGGTAAACTCCTGAAGCAGGTCAATCACACTATTATTGCTTTGGTCCCTAAAAAGGATACTCCTAATTCGGTTATTGACTACCGTCCTATATCTTGCTGTAATGTCCTCTTCAAATGTATCAGTAAAATTATTACGGATAGGATCAAAGGGAGTTTGGATAATTTGGTCAGTATAAATCAGTCGGCTTTTGTTCCAGGTAGGAAGATCTCGGATAACATTCTTCTAACTCAGGAATTGATGCACAATTATCATCTTAATAGAGGTCCTGCAAGATGTGCTTTTAAGATTGATATTCAGAAGGCGTATGATACAGTTAATTGGTCTTTCCTGGAAACTATTCTTAATCGGTTTGGTTTTCATCGCCAAATGGTCACATGGATTATGACCTGTGTTACAACGGTTTCATATTCTCTAAGCATTAATGGGGAGCTTCATGGTTATTTTGCAGGGAAACGAGGTCTTAGACAAGGTGACCCTTTGTCTCCTTATCTGTTCACTTTAGTTATGGAGGTTCTGACCCTTCTTTTGCAGCAAGCGGCTTTGCACACGTCGTTTAAGTTTCATGCTCATTGCCCTAAACAAAAGATCATTAGTGTCTCGTTTGCAGATGATTTGTTCATTTTTTCTCACGGGGATTGTACTTCGGTCAAACATCTGAGAGATGCTCTTGGAAAATTCACTAACATTTCGGGACTGGTTCCTAGCTCTTCTAAAAGCACGGTTTTCTTCAGTAATGTTCCCCGGTTTGTTAAAGATCAAATTTTGGATGTTATGCCCTTTCAAGAGGGTTCCCTTCCGGTTCGGTATCTTGGTGTTCCGTTGATATCTACGAGATTGGCTGCTCGTGACTGTAAAACCCTTGTGGAGCGTGTAGAAAGACGTATAGATAACTGGATGTCTAAATCCTTGTCTTTTGCAGGTAGACTTCAGCTTATCAATTCAGTCCTGGCAGCCATGTATTCGTATTGGGCTTCGGTTTTTATGTTGCCTCATGGTGTTATAAAGGACTTGGAGAAAAGATTGCGAACGTTCTTATGGAATGGTGGCTATCAGGGCTCGGCTAGGGCTAAAGTGGCCTGGAAGGTCGTTTGTACTCCTAAAGATGAGGGTGGATTGGGTATTAGAAGTATTATGGATGTGAATAAAGCTCTTTTGACGTCACATATTTAGAGCATAATCACTAACCGTAAGTCGCTATGGGTTCAATGGATACATTCTTATAAGTTGAAAGGTAAAAACTTCTGGGAGGTTCAGAGTAGAGGTAACGTTAGTTGGGGATGGAGAAAGCTCTTGTCTATTCGTAATAACGTTCGATCGTTTTTCTGGATGACTATTAGGAGTGGGAGTCAAACTAATGTGTGGAGCGACAATTGGTGTGTTTGCAGCTCTCTTTGGTCTTTTATCTCTCCGAGAGCTATCGCTAATGCTGGTTTCTCTCTAAGTTCTATGGTTGCTGATCTTGTTGCTGATAATGGTCAGTGGTTGTGGCCCGAGGCATGGTATGACACTTATCCGGTTCTTATAAATATCGATATTCCTCAAATTATAGCTGGTGTAGATGATCGGCTATGTTGGAAAGATTTGGATGGTAAACTTCAGCATTTTGGATCTTGGGAGGTTTGGAATTGCTTGCGGAATAGAGAGGAGAAGGTTTTATGGGCTAACTCGGTATGGTTCACTCAATGTATTCCTCGACATTCTTTCCACTTGTGGCTAGTTATCAAGAATAAACTTAAGACGCAAGACAGGTTGACCGTTTGGGAAGCTGGTAGTGCTACAAATTTACAGCTCATGTGTTGTCCATTATGCAAATATGATCGTGACTCTAGAGATCATCTTTTTTTCCAATGTCATTATTCCTCGGATGTTTGGGGATTGGTTAGGAAAAAACGTGGACATGGGGGGTGTTTTGAACACTTGGTCGTCGATTATTCAATGGATGGAGCTCAATGCTAATTCAAGAACTCTAGAGCATATTATTTGCAAGATTCTGGTTGCGGCTACCACTTATTTTATTTGGCAAGAAAGAAACAATCGTTTATTTTCTCCTCTTTCTTGAAATGCTGAAGCTCTCTCTAAGATCATTATTGACACGGTTCGGCTTAGAATTATGGGTTTCAAGGGGGGCGGGGAACCAAAATATGACAAGATATTGGAAAGATGGCTGATCTCGAAGAATATGGCTTTGGAACCGGGCTAAGGAGGATTTGTTAGTTTGTCCTAGTGTTTGTGTTTTCGGGTCGTGATCCATTGTTTAGTTTGTTTCTTGGCTGTGACGTTTTGTCGGGTGTTCTTTGTGTTGTTTGTGTTGCTAGTCTTGGTATGCCAAGACTAGAAGTGTGTGTTGATGTCTCATCACACCCTGCTTTATTTTTTGGTTGATATATAAAATTTCACCGGGGTAACCCTTTACCCAAAAAAAAAAAAAAAAGGCTGGCAGCTGCTAATGCCACCCCATGGAACGACTTCAAGGAGCTGATCAAGCGAGAATACTGTAATCGTGATGACATCCACAAGTTGGAAGTGGAGTTCTTTAACCTGAAGATGACGGGGTCAGAGATAGAGGCGTATACGAGGCGATCCAACGAACTGGCAGTGTTATGTCCAACTATGGTGGATCCTCCCATTAAGCGTATCGAGCTGTACCTCAAAGGCTTGGCACCAGAGATTCAAAGCCATGTGACTGCTGCTAACCTTGCTACCATCCAGGATGTTACTCGTCTTGCTCATCGACTCACAGACCAGGCAGTGGAACAGAACAAGCTGCCTAAGCGTATAGGTGCTACTGCGACTACTACTTCTGCTATTCCCAGTGACAACAAACGAAAATGGGATGGAGCCAACAACAAGGGTTCGACTACAGTTCAGTCTCAGGCACAGCAGCGAAAGATTGATGACTACTAGAGTCCTGGACAACAATCTTCTGGTAGTCAAGGGCAGGGTGGATATCGAGGAAACCACCCAAAGTGCAACAAATGCAACAGACACCACAGTGGTCAGTGCAACAAGGGACGTTGTCAGAGGTGTCTCAAGATGGGTCATGAAGCCAAGGATTGCAGGAGCTCACGGCCTGTAAATCAGAATCGTCAGCAGCAACAGTAAGCACCGCAGAATCAGCAACAGCAACAGGGCAACAAGGGATGCTTTCAGTGTGGTGCTGAAGGTCATTTCAAGAGACACTGCCCGCAGTTAAATCAGAATCAGAATCAAAACCACAACCAAGGAAATGGGAACAATAATGGGGGCAACAATGGCGGAAACAATGATGGCAACGGTGCCAGGGGTCGAGTGTTTGTGCTGGGTCAGGGTGACGCAAGGAATGATCCTAACGTAGTGATGGGTAAGTTCCTTCTCGACGACTTTTATGTTACTTTTTTATTTGATTCGTGTGCCGATACCAGTTATGTGTCTCCAAAAGTTAGTCAAATGCTTAAGCGCACCCCAACACTTTTGACCCCCAAACACACAGTAGAGCTAGCAAACGGTAAAAGTCTCGAGGCCACGCACGTAGTCAAGGGTTGTAACCTCGTCTTAGCTGGTCAGACCTTCTCTATCGATCTTATTCTCATCATCAAGCGGATATCGTTTGCAAGGAGAAAATCGTCCGCATTCCTCGTTCTGGTAAGGAACCTCTCGTGGTTCGTGGCGACAAGAGTGGTGCTGTCGAAGGCATCATCTCTTTCCTTAAGGCCCAGAAGTGTTTGTGAAAGGGCCACACTGCCATTCTAGCACTCGTTACTAACACATCAACAGAAGAGAAGAGGATCGAAGACATTCCTTTTGTGCGTGATTTTCCTGAGGTATTTCCTGAGGAATTACCTGGTCTTCCGCCTCGTCGACAAGTCGAGTTTCAAATCGAACTAGCTCCTGGAGCAGCACCAATAGCTGGTGCACCTTATCGACTAGCTCCATCAGAACTTGAAGAGCTGTCCACGCAACTACAAGAACTCTTGGAAAAGGGTTTCATACGTCCTAGCTCTTCGCCCTGGGGAGCTCCAGTCTTGTTTGTGAAGAAGAAAGATGGTACTTTCAGAATGTGTATTGACTACCGCGAACTCAACAAGGTGACCGTGGAGAATCGTTATCCTCTTCCACGTATTGACGACTTGTTCGACCAGTTGCAAGGGTCGAGCTATTACTCCAAGAATAATTTGAGATCGGGATACCATCAGCTGAGAGTCCGAGAGGAAGACGTCTCCAAAACAGCATTCAGAACTCGCTACGGCCATTACGAGTTTCTGGTTATGCCTTTCGGATTAACAAATGCACCTGCGGTCTTCATGGATCTCATGAACCGAGTGTGTAAGCCTTACCTGGATAAGTTCATTATTGTATTCATCGACGACATCCTGATCTATTCTAAGAGTCAGGAGGAACACGAGCAGCATCTACGGCTTATGCTGGAACTTCTTCGCGCAGAGCAACTGTATGCTAAATTTTCGAAATGTGACTTCTGGCTTCGCGAAGTCCACTTTCTAGGCCATGTGGTAAACAAGGATGGGATTCATGTAGATCCATCCAAAGTTGATTCGATCAAGAACTGGCCTGCACCCCGCACACCAACAGAAATCCACCAATTCTTGGGTTTGGCAGGATATTACAGAAGATTCATCAAGGATTTCTCCAAGATTGCGCAACCTCTCACCTCACTGACTCAGAAAGGTGTCACCTATCGTTGGGGTGAAGCACAGGAGTCCGCATTTCAGCACTTAAAGGATAGACTTTGTAGTGCGCCTATCCTCTCATTGCCCGAAGGCACAGATGATTTTGTGGTTTATTGCAACGCTTCAATCCAGAGACTTGGTTGCGTGATGATGCAACGTGACAAGGTCATTGCCTACGCATCACACCAACTTAAGGTTCACGAAAGGAACTACACTACTCACGACCTGGAACTAGGAGCAGTTGTTTTCGCACTTAAGATATGGAGACATTACCTGTACAGTACCAAGTGCACCATTTACACCGATCACAGGAGTCTCGAGTATATCTTTAAGCAAAAGGAGTTAAACATGCGTCAACGCCGATGGGTCGAGCTCTTGAATGATTACGAAAGTGCGATCAAGTACCATCCGGGCAAAGCCAATGTTGTGGCTGACGCCCTCAGTCGAAAGGATACTATACCTAAGCGTGTACGTGCGTTACAGCTTACCATCCAATCTAACCTTCCCGCTTAGATACGAGATGCTCAGGTTGAAGCATTGAAAGCAGAGAACATCAGGGCTGAGTCCTTACGAGGATCAAGGCAGCGGCTAGAACAAAAAGAAGACGGTGCCTACTATGTTAACGGACGCATCTGGGTTCCACTTTATGGAAACTTACGCGAGCTTGTGATGGATGAAGCACATAAGTCTCGTTATTCTGTACATCCTGGTTCGGATAAGATGTACCATGATCTCAAGACTACGTATTGGTGGCCTGGCATGAAAGCCCACATAGCAACCTACGTCAGTAAGTGTTTGACTTGTGCGAGAGTCAAGACTGAATATCAGAAACCATCAGGCCTACTTCAACAACCAGAGATACCTAAATGGAAATGGGAGCAAATTTCCATGGATTTCGTTACCGGCCTACCTAGATCTCAACGCGGAAACGATACCATTTGGGTGATCGTGGATCGACTGACCAAGTCTGCACATTTTCTGGCTATCAAGGAAACGGATAAGTTTTCTACTCTAGCAGACATTTACCTAAAGGAAGTAGTGTCAAGGCACGGAGTGCCAACCTCCATCATTTCCGATCGTGACGCGCGTTTTACTTCTGAACTGTGGCAAGCTATGCACAAATCTTTTGGCTCACGTTAAGATATGAGCACCGCTTATCACCCACAAACGGATGGGCAATCTGAACGCACCATCCAGACCCTTGAAGACATGCTTAGGGCATGTGTAATCGACTTTGGCAATGGCTGGGAAAAACACCTCCC
Organism: Helianthus tuberosus; assembly: GCA_030545235.1. NCBI lineage: Eukaryota > Viridiplantae > Streptophyta > Magnoliopsida > Asterales > Asteraceae > Helianthus > Helianthus tuberosus. The sequence continues at coordinate 82,764,151 of CM060418.1, read as the reverse complement.
GCTAGTGGAGTTTTCATATAACAACAGCTACCACAACAGCATCCAAGCCGTTCCGTTTGAGGCATTATACGGACGGAAGTGCCGATCACCTCTCTGTTGGGCAGAAGTTGGTGACAGCCAAATCACTGGCCCAGAACTTGTGGAAGATACCACCGAGAAGATTGCCCAGATACGGCAATGAATGGCGGCAGCTCGTGACCGTCAGAAAAGCTATGCTGATAAGAAAAGAAAACCACTCGAGTTCCAGGTTGGGGATCGAGTGCTACTCAAAGTCTCACCTTAGAAAGGTGTAGTTCGTTTTGGCAAACGAGGCAAGCTCAATCCGCATTATGTCGGACCCTTTGAAATCATTGAGAAAATTGGCAAAGTCGCCTACAGGCTGAACCTACCTGAAGAACTCAGCGGAGTTCACAATGTTTTCCACGTGTCGAATCTGAAGAAGTGTCTGTCAGACGAGACTCTCATAGTTCCTCTAAAGGAGCTCACTATCGACGACCAACTGCGATTCGTCGAGGAACCAGTAGAGATTATTGATCGAGATGTTAAAATTCTCAAGCGCACCAGGATACCTCTCGTTCGAGTCCGATGGGATTCCCGTCGTGGCCCAGAGTATACCTGGGAACGAGAAGACCAGATGAAACTCAAGTATCCCCAGCTGTTTAAGAAAAGTGCAACCACTACTGAGGCTAAAGCTACTGCGGAATTTCGGGACGAAATTCCAAATCAACGGGGGGATGATGTGACACCCCAGGAAAACCAGGAAACCAACGCAACTTAACCAGCTTCCTCAGTAACCACGCGCTAAATTTCGGGACGAAAATCTCTTAACAGGGGGAGAATGTGACAACCCTCAAATTTACATGTAACCGTACAATTTATTAATGATAATTAAAGTGCTTGACGACTGTGTGGAATTACTTAACTGCTCTCTGATTTCTGTGTTATACTTACATGTGTTTGTTAACATACTAGTAGTATACAGAAAAGTTACTAAATAGTCCGGTATGCTTTCCTGAGTATTGAAAATTAAAACTGTTACAAAAGTATATATAAAAGACACTTTACGGATTAATTAAGCACTTTAACGGAACAGTGTCAAACCGAACAACCGGACTTTACCCGGAACATAAAAATATTGCCAAACACATTGTTTTATTTTTCTGAGCTAGTTAGGGTCCCCGAACACCCTAACACACTATATATTATATAACACATCATAACACACAAACTTAATACTTGAATCCTAACTAAATCACTAACTAACCATTTGAAACCCAACTAGACCAACCCCCCCCCCCAACCGGTTAGGAGACAAGAAGACACCCACTTAATTCTTTTGATTTGTTTATTATAATGGTTAAGTACTTAGGGGACACATTAACCCCTAGATAATGCAATGTTGAAGAACTTCTTTATAAACCACTAAGTAACCACAAATATCATCTTCACCTTCAAAACAACAACACTCCACTCTCTCCTCTCTTCTTCATCTCGGCAGCCACCATCAACCACCATACCACCACCATCAAGTTCTTGTTCAACCATTTTCCATACACTCAAAGGTGGTAAAGATCATACAAGTAAGCTTGGTGCACTCGGAAGCTCAAGGACCACTCTAGTTTTCTTTTATCCACCACTTTTACGCCTTGTTTCTCCCCTAGCCTTGTGCTAGTAGTAAGTGCTTCAAATCTTCATCTTGTTCATGTATTTGGTGGTTAATAGTTGATTAAATGGTTAAAACTTAAGAAACTCTAAAGAACTTACATTAAGTCTTGAACATAAAGGGTAAAGAGTGGATAAAGAGAAAATAGAGTTAATTACATAGTTAGTCCCTGTGGTTTGCACAAAATAACAAACTTAGGTACTAATAGTTTAAAATCACCTTCTGGGGTATTAACTTTTCATTTTGTAACGTTTGGAGGTATTAACTTCTAAGGTAATAACATAGGTAGTCCCTGTGGTTTGCACAAAATAACATACTTAGGTACTAACAAAATGTGATTTTAAGCCTACAAATAAGCTTAATACCCTCAAACGTTACAAAATGAAAAGTTAATACCCTAGAATGTTATCAGAAACTATTAGTACCTAAGGTTGTTATTTTGTGCAAACCACAGGGACTAACTATGTAATTAACTCGAGAAAATATATGGTTAAATCATGTTGATCTTGTGTTGTTATGATTCTTGTTGATTACTTGGTGATTTACTTGTTAATATTGATGTTTGATGTTGTTGTGATCACTAAACATGTTAACAGAATCAATCAAACACGAATTAGAAAGCTAAAGGCTGAAAAACAGAATCTGTCCATGCCTTTACAGCCAGCTTTAGTTGGCTGTAAACAGGTCATAACTCAACGAAAAACTGATATTTTGAGTCTATAACGTGTTATTTTGAAATACGGTTTTAATGGCACCGGAATCATTCGAATGCATTTCGGATGTGAATAAATCGCTCATGGCAAAACATGTTTGGAGTATTATAAGTAAACGCGATTCTATTTGGGTGAAATGGATTCATGAGTACAAACTTAAAGGGAGGAGTTTTTGGGAGGTTCCTTATCGGGGTAGCATGAGTTGGGGATGGAGGAAAATTTTGTCCATTCGGAGTATTATGAGACCTTTTATATGGTCTTTGCTCAAAAGTGGTATGCAAACAAATGTTTGGAGTGATAACTGGTGCCATGTAAGTCCGCTGAGCTCATTTATTACTCCTCGTGCTATAGCAAATGTAGGGTTTAACTTGAAGTCGTTGGTTGCGGATGTTATTGTGACAACTCGAATTTCCGACTTTCTTTATTCGCATTTATTGCACGTTGACCGTCTAGATTATTGCTTACACGAATTATTTACCTGGTAATTGTGCACACTAAATTATAGTTAAGATGATAATCTTGATTTTTGAGTGATAAGGTGTAAGTACTTGACTGCATGATTAACTGTAAACTGTTTGAGACCTGAACAACTCGACGAAACACAATATCTGTTTCTCCATAACCACTCTCGACGAAACAGATTGTTTCGCCAACAACCCTCTCGACGAAACAGGTTGTTTCGCCGAGCCCAGATCCACCGAAGCCCAGTTCGGGCCCAACACGTTATTTTGAGTCTTAAAACGTGAAACATCATCAGTTTTACACCTGCTATCATCACAACCGAAACCCTAGAGTCTCTCCTTCTCTGTTGACGGCGATCTAGCATTCCCGAAGCCTCGAATCGATCAAGTTATTATCTCATTCTTCGTGGTTAGTGTTTAAGCTATGCGTGTTGTTTGATTTATATCCATTGCTAACTGTTTTGCTTGAAAACAATAAGGCTTGATGTTATATAACGTTTACACTCGTGTTACTTGATGAATTGATATTGCTTGAACATATAATATGGATTCCTATTCTTGTGTTATGAGATTTATGATTCAATTGCTGTTGATGATTGTTGCTGAATGGGAAAGGCCAGCATAGAGGATTTAGGGTTAGCACATGATTATGATATACAATGTTATGTGATGTATGATAACCGATGATTTCTGTATGAGGATTAGAATGTTTTCTGTTATTGTTGACGGCTGCTAGAATGATTAGGGTTTATGCGTTATTCGCATCTGCTGTAACTGATGTCTGCGAAGCTGAACTGTCCGACGAAACAGGACTCTCGGCGAAACAGAATGTGTTTCGCCAAGAGTCATCGACGAATTAGAATCCTGTTTCGCCAATTAAGACCACGACGAAACAGAACGTGTTTCGTCAACTGTGTGTTTCGCCAACTTATGTGTTTCGTCAATATCTGTGTTTCGCCAACATGTGTGTTTCGCCGAATAGCTGATCTGTGCAGGAACTTGAGTTAATTCTGTTAAGTGTTAACTGGAATATGTAACTGCTGTTAAATGTTAAACATGACTGGTATGATTGTAATTACGTGTTACCTGCTTACACATGAACAACTTAAACACAAACTGATTATGTATACGTGCGTACTTTAGGACGTGATTGATTAACTATGAGCATACTTAGCATACCGAGCAAACTCAGGTGAGTTCACACTCTTACCGAGGCATGGGATTCCCGGGGTAGGGAATGGGACTGGATAATTATCTGTACTTACGTTATTATTGGGAATTATGGATTACTGGCCTCGGTTGGGAAAGGTCACATATAGATACTGCTAGACTAGTGATACATGGGGACGCCCCCACTATTCTTCGCAAACATGCCTGGAATGGCCGCGATACTTACACTATTCTTCGCAAACATGCCTGGAATGGCCGCGATACTTACACTATTCTTCGCAAACATGCCTGGAATGGCCGCGATACTTACACTGTTCTTCGCAAACATGCCTGGAATGGCCGCGATACTTATACTAATCTTCGCAAACATGCCTGGAGGGCCGCGATACAAATAAAACTAATCTACAATACATGGGAAACCCCCACTAATCTTCGCAAACATGCCTGGAGGGCCGCGATGTAATTGATAACGATACATGGGTTACTAAACAAACAAACGATTTATGAAACGAACATTATTACTAAACAACCCACTGTGAACTCGCTCAACTAGTTGTTGATTCTCTGTTACATGCCTTGCAGGACCTTAGGTACATAGGGAGCTTGCACAGGAAGGAGCAGGTCGTTGTGGGATACGGATCGTAGACGATATTTGAACTTATAACTTATTTTGGGTTTTCATTATTATGCTTCCGCTACTTAAACAATGTTTGGTTATGGACATCAGTCATGTCAAGATGAATTACCTTTTCCTACTTTTACACTTAAATGCTATGTTTGATATGATTGGTGGCTTGATCCTGGTCATGTCACGCCTCCAAGCGGTGGTACTCCGCGGGTGGATTTTGGGGGTGTGACAGATTGGTATCAGAGCCATTGGTTATAGAGAACTCGGTTTTAATAAGGGGAAAACGATTTTGTTAAAACCAGACTATAACCAGAACAGTGCTCTCAACGATCCACAACGACGCTTCGCTCCACGTGCAAGGCTCAACATCCTAGGTACTACTATTCATGTTACTTTACCTACTTGCTAGAATTACATAGAACTTTGCTCGTGGTATGCTCAGATTACAAGAACCTACTATATGTTATTGCTTGAGAATACTTGTGTGCTCACTTTCTTCGCACTATTCGCGAACCCCTCACCCACATGTTCTCCTTGATGGCAAGATCATGAGTGGACGCGTTAACCTAACACAAGCCCAGTTGGCGGCTTCGATCACTGAACAAGTTACTGCAGCACTCGCAGCTACCCAGGCAGGAGGTGTAACCTGCCATCACCACTTACTCTAGGATCTTTAGATCCTACTCTTGTAACTCAACACTTGTGCTTAATTTTGATTACTCTTACGCACACGACAAGTCAACACGCTCAGCCACCTGTGTGCACATACACGACTTTTATGGACTGTCGTCCTACTACTTTCAGCGACACTCGAATCAGCCTTCAAATGTGCGAATGACCTGAGGTTCGTAAGGTGAAATATGCCACTGATATTCTCGAAGGCACTGCGCAAACTTGGTGGAACGCGCAAGTTACGATACCGGGGCTGGCGGCTGCTAATGCCACCCCATGGAATGATTTTAAGGAACCTATCAAACGTGAATACAATAGTTATGATGCCATCCACAAGTTGGAAGTGGAGTCCTTTAACATGAAGATGACGGGGTCAGAGATAGAAGCGTGCACGATAACGATCCAACAAACTGACAATTTTGTGTCCAACTATGGTGGATCCTCCCATAAAGAGCTTTGAGCTGTACCTCAAAGGCTTAGTACCAGGAATTCAAAACCATGTGAAGACGGCTAAACTTGCTACTATTCAAGATGTTACTCATCTTTCTCATCGTCTCACAAACCAGGCAGTGGGACAGAACAAGCTGCCTCAACGTGTCAGCGATACTACTACCACTACTACTTCAACTACTTCTGCTACCCACAGTAACAATGGATGAAAGTGGGATGGAACCTCTAGCAAGGGTTCGACTACGATTCTGTCCCAGGCACAGCAGTCAAAGATCGATGACAACCAAAGTCCTGGTCAGCAACCTTTTAGCAGTCAATGGCAGGGTGGATACAGGGGAAACCACCCTAAGTGCAAACGATGTAACTTGCACCATAGCGGGCAGTGCAACCGAAATCATTGTCAAAAATGCAACAAGCTTGGTCATGGAACCAAAGAGGGTAGAAACTCACGTCCTGCAAACCAGAACCAACAACAACAGCCACAAGATCTATAGAATCGGCGACAACAGCATGGTAACAAGGGATGTTATCAGATGGTGCTGAAGGTCACTTCAAAAGACACTGCCCACGGTTGAACCAGAACCAGAATCAGAACCACAACCAAGGAAACGGGAACTAGGGAAGACAACGGGGGTAATAACGACGGCAATGGTGCCAGGGGTCGAGTGTTCGTGATTGGTCAGGGTGATACTAGGAATGACCCCAGCGTTGCGATAGTTTCGACATCGACATTGGTATGGATTAGTTATCCCAACAACAAGCAGAGATCCTATACATAGAGAAGATCATTCGTATCCCACGTTCTGGTAAAGAACCTCTCGAAGTTCAAGGCGACAAGAGTGGTGTCGTGAGTGGCATCATTTCTTTCTTGAAGGCTTAGAAGTGTTTACGTAAGGATCACACAACTGTTTTAGCTCTCGTTACCGATACATCGAAGAAAGAGAAAAAGATTGAGGATATTCCTGTAGTACGCGACTTTCCTCAAGTGTTCCCTGAGGAATTACCTGGGTTACCGCCTCATCGCCAGGTCGAGTTTCAGATCGAGCTAGCTCCTGGAGCAGCACCTATAGCTCGAGCACCTTATCGTTTAGCTCCAACTGAATTGGAAGAACTGTCAAAGCAGCTACAAGAACTCTTGGAAAAGGGTTTTATACGTCCTAGCTCTTCGCCTTGGGGAGCTCCAGTGTTATTCGTAAGGAAGAAAGACGGTACGTTCAGGATGTGTATAGACTACCGTGAACTCGACAAGGTGACGATCAAGAATCGTTATCCTCTTCCGCGCATAGATGATTTATTCGACCAGCTGCAAGGGTCGAGCTACTACTCCAAGATAGACTTAAGGTCAGGGTACCATCAGCTGAGAGTCCGGGATGAGGACGTCTCCAAAACAGCATTTAGAACTCGCTACGGCCACTACGAGTTTATGGTCATGCCATTCGGGCTAACGAACGCGCCTACGGTTTTCATGGATCTTATGAACAGGGTGTGCAAACCCTATCTTGACAAGTTTGTCATTGTCTTCATCGACGACATCCTGATTTATTCAAAGAGTCAGGAGGAACACGAGCAGCACTTACGACTTATTTTGGAACTTCTTCGAACGGAACAGCTATACGCTAAGTTTTCAAAATGCGACTTCTGGCTTCGTGAAGTCCACTTCTTAGGCCACGTGGTAAACCAGGATGGGATTCATGTCGATCCATCCAAGGTGGATTCGATCAAGAACTGGCCTGTACCTCGCACACCAACTGAAATACGCCAATTCTTGGGTTTGGCGGGTTACTACAGACGGTTCATCAAAGACTTCTCAAAGATTGCACAGCCGTTTACACTACTGACACAGAAAGGTGTTGTTTACCGTTGGGGTAATACACAGGAATCAGCGTTTCAGCACTTAAAGGATAGACTCTGTAGCGCACCTATCCTCTCTTTGCCTGAAGGGACGGACGATTTTGTAGTCTATTGTGATGCATCTCTCCAGGGTCTTGGATGTATGTGGATGCAACGGGATAAAGTTATTGCTTATGCTTCGCGCCAACTTAAGATTCACGAACGGAATTACACTACACACGATTTAGAACTGGGAGCGGTTGTTTTTGCACTTAAGATATGGCGACACTACTTGTACGGTACCAAATGTGCTATAAAATACCATCCAGGCAAAGCCAATGTGGTGGCCGACGCCCTCAGTCGAAAGGATACTACACCTAGGCGTGTACGAGCGTTGCAACTCACTATTCAGTCTAGTCTTCCTTCACAGATACGAGATGCTCAGGTAGAAGCATTGAAACTAGAAAACGTCAGGGCTGAAGCCCTACGCGGCTCAAGGCAACACTTAGAACAGAAGGAAGATGGTGCTTACTACGTCACAGGACGCATCTGGATCCCACACTATGATGACTTACGCGAGCTGGTAATGGATGAAGCTCATAAGTCTCGCTACTCGGTACATCCAGGTTCGGATAAAATGTACCACGATATCAAAACTATATACTGGTGGCCTAGCGTGAAGGCCCACATAGCCACATACGTTAGCAAATGCTTGACTTGTGCGAGAGTCAAGGCAGAATATCAGAAACCGTCAGGACCACTCCAACAACCTGAGATACCATAATGGAAATGGGAGCAAATTTCCATGGATTTTGTTACTGGCTTACCTAGATCTCAGCGCGGAAATGATACTATTTGGGTGATCGTAGATCGACTCACAAAGTCTGCTCACTTCTTGGCTATCAAAGAAACAGACAAGTTCTCTACCTTAGCAGACATCTACTTAAAAGAAGTGGTCTCGAGGCACGGGGTGCCCACCTCCATCATCTCTGATCGTGACGCACGTTTTACTTCAGAACTGTGGCAAGCAATGCATAAATCTTTTGGCTCTCGTTTAGACATGAGCACGGCTTATCACCCTCAGACAGATGGGCAGTCTGAGCGCACCATTCAAACTCTAGAAGACATGCTTCGGGCGTGCGTAATTGACTTTGGCAATGGTTGGGAGAAACATCTGCCACTCGTGGAATTTTCATACAATAACAGCTACCACACCAGCATTAAAGCTGCACCATTCGAGGCACTGTACGGGCGTAAGTGCCGGTCACCTCTCTGTTGGGCAGAGGTGGGAGATAGTCAAATCACAGGTCCAGAAATGGTAGTCGATACTACAGAAAAGATTGCACAAATACGACAACGCATGGCGGCAGCACGCGACCGTCAGAAAGCATACGCTGATTTAGACAGGAAACCACTCGAGTTCCAAGTTGGGGATCGAGTGCTACTCAAAGTTTCACCCTGGAAGGGTGTGGTTTGTTTTGGCAAGCGCGGCAAACTAAATCCACGATATATTGGACCATTCGAAGTTATTGAAAGATAGGCAGGGTAGCCTACAGACTGAACTTACCAGCTGAACTCTGTGCAGTTCACAACGTTTTCCACGTGTCGAATCTGAAGAAGTGTACGTCAGCTGAGACCCACATAGTTCCCTTAAAGGAACTCACTATCGACGAGCGGTTGAACTTCGTCGAGGAACCTGTTGAAATCACGGACCGGGATGTTAAGGTCCTCAAGAACACGAGAATCCCTCTTGTACGAGTTCGTTGGAACTCCCGCCGCGGCCCAGAGTTCACCTGGGAGCGCGAAGATCAAATGGAACTCAAATATCCCCAGTTATTCGGAACCAATGCAACTACTACTGAGGCTGAAGCTACCAATACAGAATTTCGGGACGAAATTCCAAATCAACGGGGGGATAATGTGACACCCCAAGAAAACCAGTAATCTTCGCATACATGCTCGGGGAGCCGCGATACGAAACAGGTAAACAACGTCACACTATTAGCTTCCTCAGTAACCGCATGCTAAATTTCGGGACGAAATTTCTTTCAAGTTGGGGATAATGTGACAACTCGAATTTCCGACTTTCTTTATTCGCATTTATTGCACGTTGACCGTCTAGATTATTGCTTACACGAATTATTTACCTGGTAATTGTGCACACTAAATTATAGTTAAGATGATAATCTTGATTTTTGAGTGATAAGGTGTAAGTACTTGACTGCATGATTAACTGTAAACTGTTTGAGACCTGAACAACTCGACGAAACACAATATCTGTTTCGCCATAACCACTCTCGACGAAACAGATTGTTTCGCCAACAACCCTCTCGACGAAACAGGCTGTTTCGCCGAGCCCAGATCCACCGAAGCCCAGTTCGGGCCCAACACGTTATTTTGAGTCTTAAAACGTGAAACATCATCAGTTTTACACCTGCTATCATCACAACCGAAACCCTAGAGTCTCTCCTTCTCTGTTGACGGCGATCTAGCATTCCCGAAGCCTCGAATCGATCAAGTTATTATCTCATTCTTCGTGGTTAGTGTTTAAGCTATGCGTGTTGTTTGATTTATATCCATTGCTAACTGTTTTGCTTGAAAACAATAAGGCTTGATGTTATATAACGTTTACACTCGTGTTACTTGATGAATTGATATTGCTTGAACATATAATATGGATTCCTATTCTTGTGTTATGAGATTTATGATTCAATTGCTGTTGATGATTGTTGCTGAATGGGAAAGGCCAGCATAGAGGATTTAGGGTTAGCACATGATTATGATATACAATGTTATGTGATGTATGATAACCGATGATTTCTGTATGAGGATTAGAATGTTTTCTGTTATTGTTGACGGCTGCTAGAATGATTAGGGTTTATGCGTTATTCGCATCTGCTGTAACTGATGTCTGCGAAGCTGAACTGTCCGACGAAACAGGACTCTCGGCGAAACAGAATGTGTTTCGCCAAGAGTCATCGACGAATTAGAATCCTGTTTCGCCAATTAAGACCACGACGAAACAGAACGTGTTTCGTCAACTGTGTGTTTCGCCAACTTATGTGTTTCGTCAATATCTGTGTTTCGCCAACATGTGTGTTTCGCCGAATAGCTGATCTGTGCAGGAACTTGAGTTAATTCTGTTAAGTGTTAACTGGAATATGTAACTGCTGTTAAATGTTAAACATGACTGGTATGATTGTGATTACGTGTTACCTGCTTACACATGAACAACTTAAACACAAACTGATTATGTATACGTGCGTACTTTAGGACGTGATTGATTAACTATGAGCATACTTAGCATACCGAGCAAACTCAGGTGAGTTCACACTCTTACCGAGGCATGGGATTCCCGGGGTAGGGAATGGGACTGGATAATTATCTGTACTTACGTTATTATTGGGAATTATGGATTACTGGCCTCGGTTGGGAAAGGTCACATATAGATACTGCTAGACTAGTGATACATGGGGACGCCCCCACTATTCTTCGCAAACATGCCTGGAATGGCCGCGATACTTACACTATTCTTCGCAAACATGCCTGGAATGGCCGCGATACTTACACTATTCTTCGCAAACATGCCTGGAATGGCCGCGATACTTACACTGTTCTTCGCAAACATGCCTGGAATGGCCGCGATACTTATACTAATCTTCGCAAACATGCCTGGAGGGCCGCGATACAAATAAAACTAATCTACAATACATGGGAAACCCCCACTAATCTTCGCAAACATGCCTGGAGGGCCGCGATGTAATTGATAACGATACATGGGTTACTAAACAAACAAACGATTTATGAAACGAACATTATTACTAAACAACCCACTGTGAACTCGCTCAACTAGTTGTTGATTCTCTGTTACATGCCTTGCAGGACCTTAGGTACATAGGGAGCTTGCACAGGAAGGAGCAGGTCGTTGTGGGATACGGATCGTAGACGATATTTGAACTTATAACTTATTTTGGGTTTTCATTATTATGCTTCCGCTACTTAAACAATGTTTGGTTATGGACATCAGTCATGTCAAGATGAATTACCTTTTCCTACTTTTACACTTAAATGCTATGTTTGATATGATTGGTGGCTTGATCCTGGTCATGTCACGCCTCCAAGCGGTGGTACTCCGCGGGTGGATTTTGGGGGTGTGACAGTTATTGATGCGAATGCGAATGGGAATTGGAGATGGCCTCAAGCTTGGTTAGATCTGTTTCCGGTTCTAATAACTATTCAAACGCCTCAACTGGTTGAAAATGCCCTTGATCGTTTGGTTTGGAAAGCTTTGGATGGTAACGTTGGTGATTTTGAAGCGACCCAAGTATGGCACACGATTCGGAATAGGGATAACATTGCGACCTGGGCTCACATGGTTTGGTTTCTCAATGTGTTCCACGCCACTCTTTTCATATGTGGCTGGTGATTAAGAACAAACTGAAGACTCAGGATCGGTTAGCGGTTTGGGAAGCTGGGAGTGCAACAAATCTTAATCTTATGTGTTGCCCGTTGTGCAAAAATGGTCGAGATAGTCGAGATCACTTGTTTTTTCAATGTGCATTTGCAGATAAAGTTTGGACAAATGTGAAGAGCATGGTGAACTTAGATAGTGTTGATAATACATGGCAGTCCTTATTGGTTTGGATCGATCAATACTCCAAGTCTAAGAAAGTGGATGATATTGTATGTAAATTGGTCATTGCTGCGGCTTCCTATTATATTTGGCAAGAGCGGAATAGTCGGATTTTTAGCTCTACTCATTTGACGGAGACACAAGTTGCGGAGAAGATCAAAAGTTCGGTTCGATTAAGACTTATGGGCTTTGAGTTTCGGCTGGAATCGGCTAGGAGAAAGATTTTTAGTATCTGGAAGATTAATGATAGCAAGGATGATCAACCTGATCCGGGCTAGAAGATTTTTATATTAGATTAGAGTTCGGCCGGTTTTGTTTTTTTTTGGCCGTGGTTGTGTGTCGTTTTTTTGATACTTTGTTTGGTTGTTTTGTTTTGTTGGTTGTTTGTTTTGCCGTCCTAGGATTGGTATGCCAAGCCTAGTTGGTGTGTCGCTTTGACACATCCTTGTTCTTATTGGTTCATTTATAAAATTCATCGGGGTAACCCTTTACCCAAAAAAAGAATCATAATTTTTGGACTTCGTTTACTATTTTTAAAGTGTCGTTTGGTAACAGCAGCTAGAGCTGCATTTTTGCTGCTGAAAATATGCGTTCTGTTTTCTGTCATAACTTGAGTTCTGTGTAGGGTTAGATCATGAAATTTGTACGGTAGATGACCACCGATGTATTTGTAATTTCCTCACTGGAATTTCGTAAATCGGACTTACGATGAATTTTTAATAAATTATTCCGTGGACTGCAATCAGAAAAAGATGAATCTGATTTTCAGTCCGGAAAATGAATTTTTATAAAATATTGGTGATGAATTGGATCCCGTGATTTTTACACAATAATATTTGGATCATTTAAGACATTCTGTAAAAATTTGGTAATTTTTGGAACAAGTTAACTATTTTATTAAAATCCTCGAAAACAGCCCAGTTTTGAATATAAAAGCTGAAACGACATAAGTAGTAATTTGCGTGTCTAAATGTCGGGAATGTTATCTGTGAATGATCTAACATGTTATATGTGTTATGTGCAATGTCGTATGTTTGCTTATGAACGGGAATGGATGGGAAGTTTATAAGGGCATAAACCGTTAAAGTAATGCATGTTATGTGATAGATACGTGTAGGAACTTTGTGCTCTATTTTAAAACCATTAAATGACTAACTGGTAATCATATTAGGACGTGATTGACCGACATTGACTGTTAGCTATATTTGAGAATCTAACCGAGCAAACCGAGCTGAGTTCACACTCCTAAGGCATGGGATTCCCGGTGGGTTGGGAACGGGATTGAATAACTATTTATATTATCAACACTACTAGACTACCTACTACTATCCTCGGATTAAGAAGGGCACGTACGTAAAACCCATGCCTTAGGAGTGTGTCCTCAGGAGTGGGATTCTCGGTGGGTTGGGAACGGGATTGAATAACTCATACTTACTACTGTCCTCGGATTGAGAAGGGCACGTACGTAAAACCTACGTACACTCATACTTACTACTGTCCTCGGATTGAGAAGGGCACGTACGTAAAACCAACGTACACTCATACTTATTACTGTCCTCGGATTGAGAAGGGCACGTACGTAAAACCTACGTACACTCATACTTAACACTGTCCTCGGATTGGGAAGGACACTTATGGATACGACTAGTCTAGTAACATACAAAATGGGAAGCCCCCACTAAATAACGTAAAGGTTAGGGAATCAAGGATAATGGGTAATACATGGTTATGAAACGAACTTACGATTTCTGATACGAACTCATTAACTGAACAATCAACTGTGAACTCGCTTAACTTTGTTGTTGATTTGTAGTTACATGCCTTGTTGGTCGTTAGGTACTTATGGAGCTTGCGCGAGGAGGAGGTCGTTGTGGAATAGGGACTGTTATGTCCCGTGCCTAATAAATAAACTATATGAACTTATGGAACTTATGTTTGGTCGTTAAACTTATGAACTATGAACTTATGATTTGGACTTATGTTTTATGCTTCCGCTGTTAACCTAAAGTCGGTTACTTATCTTTTGGTCACCAATTGTATTGTGATTGGCTTTATTAACTTAAATTACGTTGTTCAATATGATTGGTGGCTCGATCCTGGTCATGTCACGCCTCCAAGCGGTGACGCTCCGCATGGTGGATTTTGGGGGTGTGACATTAGGCCAGATGCATCATGAATTCTCTCAGTTCTTTTACAAAGATGTCGGGTTTGTTGCCTAGTGTTAACAAAAGTACAGTTTTTTTCTCTAACGTGCCATCATTTGTTAAAACGGCTATTTTGAATATTATGCCGTTTGTGGAGGATATTTTGCCAGTAAGATATCTGGGTGTGCCTCTTATATCTACTCGGTTACTTTATAAAGATTGTGATGTGTTGGAGAAGTTTGAGAAACGTATGATGCACTGGCGAAATAAATTACTATCCTTTGCGGGCAGGTTGCAACTTATTATATCGGTCTTGTCCTCTTTGCATGTTTACTGGTCTTCTGTGTTTATTCTGCCATCTCGGGTGATTCTTAATTTGGAAGCGCTGATGCGAAACTTTTTATGGTCTCAAGACAGTGCTTTTCAAAAGGGCCGGGCAAAAGTGTCTTGGAAAGCGGTTTGCGTTCCTAAGTATGAGGGTGGTTTAGGTATTCGCCGAATTGGTGATGTTAATAAAGCTCTCATGTCATCACATATCTGGAGTATTCTTACTAGGCGTAACTCTTTTTCGGTTGAATGGGTTCACTCATACAGGTTGAAAGGTAAAAGTTTTTGGGCTTGTACAGTTCCTTCTGCTTGTTGCTGGTCGTGGAGGAAGATTCTTCAGATTCGGCAGGATATGAGGAGGTTCGTTTGGTCCGATGTTGGGAACGGTTCGAATACTTCAGCTTGGTTCGATACGTGGAGTGATGTTGGGCCGCTGATTCAGATCATCTCGCCTAGAGTTATCGCTAACGCGGGTTTCAATATGGACTCTAAGTTTTCTGACATTTATTCGAATTTTACTTGGAGATGGCCAGCCGCATGGAGGGATGTTTTTCCTGTGCTTATCCAGCTTGATCAGATGACTTTTGATCCGAACAGGGAAGACAAACTTTTGTGGCGCCAAGGGGATCAGCTCCATGATTTTTCTTCGGCTCGTGCTTGGGACTCAGTTAGGTACCGTGAGTTGGAGGTTGAGTGGTGTCCTATTGTTTGGTTCGCTCAGTGCATTCCGCGTCATGCTTTCTTAATGTGGCTAATCATGAGACGCAAGTTACTTAGTCAGGATAAGATTTTGAATTGGGACTTCTCGCGTAGAAAGAATATGAACATGATGTGCTGTCTGCTTTGTTATACCAATCATGACTCTCATAGTCATCTGTTTTTCGAATGTAAGTTCTCTACTCAAGTTTGGCATATGGTTAGGCATAAAGTGGGAATGGAATCGGTTCAATCGAAGTGGGACGATATTATTGAGTGGCTTCTTGTGCGGTCTAAATCCAAATCAGTAGTTAACTATGTTGCAAGATTATTAGTAGCGGCCAGTGCTTATTTGATTTGGCAGGAACGCAATGCAAGATTATTAAAAAACCAGCTGAGGCCTCCGGAGACTATAAGCGAACTTATTATCCAACAGGTCCGGTACAAATTGACGGGTGCGAAGCTGAAGAATTGTGAAAATGTGAGAAGGCTTCTAGGTGACTAGGAGATTTATGGAACTGAACCCCAGGATGGCGGTGGCTGATTGAGCTGTTTTTGTTTTGCTTTTCCTAGAGTTTAGTCTAGTTGTTTTTGTTCCTGTTGGTAGTGTTTCTTTGTTTTTTCTCATTGTTTACTTTCATAGGGCATGTCCTGTGATTGAACTAGTGTAGACTATCTACACTACTAGTTTTGTTTTGGTTGTGAATATATATAATCACCGGGGTAACCCTTTACCCAAAAAAAAAGTATATTTTGGTAAATGATATTTTGGACACCAAGAGACACAAAAACATGATTTTTACAATTATTACAAACTTATATCATAGTTTTGACAAGAAGAAAATATATTATTTTGGGTGAATAAAAATATGTATTTTCTTGGAAATATTAGAAGATATATTATTTCTGGAAGAAATATATATTTTCTCAAACAAAAACGGAATATATTATTTTTGGGAGAAGAATAAGTTTATATATATTTTCTAAGTTAGATTTGAAAATATATTACTGTCACACCCAGACCAAGTAAAACAACGAAACGTGGCGGAAACGTCGGGGAGTGTTGTAACAGAATTAATTGTTTCACAACCATGGTAATTAAAGTTACGTTTTATTTATCAATCAAGAGAGTTACATTGTCTTAAACAAGAAACAAAGGGTACATAACATAATTTAACTAGTTCTTGCTTCTTTTTAAGTCACTAAGGCACAGGTCCGCCTAAGTGTGTCTCGATCATCCTATGCTACAGCTCCTGAAAACACATGTGAAAATAGGTACGTCAGCATAAAAATGCCTGTGAGATACATAGGTTTTGTGAAAATAGGATTCATGACTCGAGTTTAAAGAAACTGTTTAATAAAAAGTAGCCATGAATTCTTGTTGAGTGTTCCCTTTCATAAATCATTTGAAAAGTGATAAATAAACCCAATGATATATATGTATAAAAGAATAATGTATGGTTAAGTGAATAACCATGTAAAATGGGTTTGTATAGGTTAAGTTATTTGTAAAACGATGTTTATGTGAATATTGTACTGTAGATGTAATATGTCTAAACTGAAATGGTTTAAATAACGCTACGATATGTAATACCATAAAAGCACTTATATGTAGGAAGTACCAGCGGCGTATCCACCATGTTTTTATCGTATTACACGTCGCCTCGTTACTTAAATCACTTACCCAAACAGCCACCAAGATGAAATGTTTAACAATTGTAGAAATGTTTATGTATGGTCAAATACGGTTCACACAGTTCAACAGTTACAAACGGTTCATATAATCAAATGGTTACAACGGTTCACATAGTCAAATAGTTACAACGGTTCACATAGTCAAATAGTTACAAACGATTCAAAATGTAATATAATGTGTTCATATGCTGGATGAGCATATGCAACAAATTGCAATGTAAAACAATGTGTCCATATGTTGAGTAAACATATGCAACTAATGTAATGTAAATCAATGTGCTAGCATGCTCAGTCAACATACGTAGCAGAAGTGTAAAGTAAAACAATGTACTAAGCATGCTAAGTAAACATACATAGCGAAGCAATGTAATGTAAATCATGTATTAATAGTGTACTAATGAACATAGCAAGTATATGATGTGAAAACAGGAAAGCACGAAAGTAACAAGTAGGCACATGTGTTTCACCCCAAATCGTTTGAAAAAAACAGTAAAAGAAGGGTCTATGTACTCACATGAGATTGCCTAGAAGTCCTTGAGTAACAACCAAGCAATGCTAGAGATCACGGAAAATCAACAGCACCTAATATAGGTAACTATGTTAATAAACCGGACCTAAATCGGAGGATCGGATAGAATGAGGGTTCGTAAACCAAATGAGTATAGAAACTCATGTAATATGGTTTAACAAAGCCTACATACTACAATGAAACCTAACCTAAGTGCTTACGACTCATTACGACCCGATTAGGTAGCTTATGCTACTTTAATGCGTCGTTCGCGTAAAACGCGTTCAGAACGCCTAATTAGCCCTATGATAAGTAAAATATGCCTTAACATGTCTAATATTGTTGCCAAATCAGTTTAGATATCAAAAATTATGTTACATATACTTTAAAGTAAATTTTGGCGTAAAAAGGGCATTTTGGTAATAAACCTAAGGCATATAAACTACCTATCATACAACTAACTAAACGTCGTGACCATAAGGTATAACCTCGGAAGGTTATTCCTTATACAACTATGGTCACCTAATGTGTTTGGTCGGATCCTAATGATCGACCAAACGGGTCGGGTTCGAAAGTATAAGCGATTGTTTAGATCGCTTACCTTTACGACCCTAGACAAGCACAAAGCTAAAAGTGACGAGCTAAACATGTTGAAACATGTTTACCAAGGTTTGAAAACAGGTTTGGTATCAAAACAAATGGTTTTGATACCTAAGAGTAGTTTGGTTACAAAATACGCAAGAATACGCATTTTGGCCGAAACTACGACTCGTCACTGAGCCTAGATACGTCCACCGTGGTAATCAGTAGGTATAGTCACTAGGGACTATAACCATCGTGATTACGCTCACGTTATGAAGTTCAAACGAACTTCACATTGACCATAAACTGGTCAATGCAGAAACGCTAAAATAACGAAAGAACACTTACAAAGGGTCCAAGAACGGAAGCTTTGATCCGAATATTCTCAGGTATGAAGTGATTAATCACATCAACTCAGAGAACCAATTCAGATTCAAAGGTGTGGGTTTTCCAAATGAGAATGGAGGGGTATTTATAGGATTTCTAGGACCGTTAAGATCGTTCCTCAAAAACCGTGCTTCAATCTCATCCATACACCTCAAGCCCATAGTTTTATAAAACCATTGGAGCCCCTAGTATTGCCCAAAACCATGTGCAAGTGAGAAATGAGTTGGAAATGGCTTGAAACAGGCTGGAAACAGCTTTCTGATGTTCTGGCACCTGCTTACGGACCGTAAGACAAATACCATACGGTCCGTAAGGACCTTGCAGGTCTGATACTTTCATATTTTGGCAGAACAGGCCCCTATGCATCCAAACTTGCCATTTGATGCATTTTTGACACGTTTAAAATGAAGTTAAAGTATAGGGAACTTAAAATGTGCTTAAAAATAACTCGGATGTCGGTTCATTTGGTCGTACGGTTACGTTGTTCGGTTAATTACGACGGAAGTCGTAACGGACGCGAAAACGATCCAAATTGTGAAACGAATGAAGTTTTTGTCACACCCTGGCTTTGCGGAAGCGTGGTTAATTTGGTGTGACTTCTTAATACCATAGCTTAATCATAACAAAGCTATATGAAAATAAAATCATGCAAGATCATCCATTGATTTAAGTCTTAAAACATAAGTAACACAACATTGACTTAAGGCGTTGACACATGCAACGGAAACTACAACCTGATAACATAAAACATTGTTCGGAAGACACAAACATCAACACGAAAAAAGCGCAGTTTAAGGATTGTGACTCGTCCAGGTAAAAGTCACATCCCCTAAACTTGGATGACCTTGAAACTCTTATGCAGCGGGAAAACGTAGCATACCGTGCCAGAATCCTTAGTTCCCTGAAATACATGTAAGTTGGAAAAATCAACAATAATGTTGAGCGAGTTCATGTGTTTAGTTTGTGCGCGCGAATAAACCTTTATAATCATTGTAAGTATGAATGTTTTGTAAACTCTGGTATGAAAGCAAATAAGGAAACATATCAGTTAATGTGTAACCACATGGTCCAACATGCGGGCGCATGGGAGGGGATAGGACAAGGTCACCACATGGTCCAACCTGAGGGCGCATGGGTGGTGTTACGACAAGGTCATCACATGGTCCAACCTGAGGGCGCATGGGTGGTGTTAAGACAAGGTCACCACATGGTCCAACCTTAGGGCGCATGGGTGGGGTTTGTTATGCTCAAATAGGCCTATCACTTGTATCCCTCGATCGTACTACGAGGACTAATGTTCTTAAGATTTCACCTACCCAATCACATAACCTAACAGTTCCTTCCTTAGCTGACCATACCATTCGTAATTGTCCGTAGCAGTTTGTAACATGTATTTCACCCCCGAAGTATAAAACTGAAAACAGTTAAGAGAAAAGGGGGACATGAACTCACAGTGGTGCGTCTCTACCAAGTATATCTCCTGATCAAGCAACTGTGCGACGACCTACACGTACTAAGTCTATTAGACGGATGGCCGTGCTTTAGCTTAAGGTTTAAGTTTTTGGGAAATAGTTAGACAACTATCTCGTGTTTATATTTTGTAAATACTTGGTAATTATTCTCCTTCCCAAGGATGGGGGATTTAATATATGTGCGTTCGTATATCTTCGAAATAGATTATTAAGTTTCACTTAAAAATATATTTTATTCCATTTATCCAAAATACTTTACTTTCCAAAATATAAATATTTTTCCCAAAAATATTATATTTTATTCCATATACTTTTCCAAAATAATACTTTTGTCAAAACACGCGTTCAATAGTATTTTTCCGAAATGCGTAAGTTACCTTTGAAGTTCGGGTGGTAATAATAATACCGTTGTAACTTAATATTTATTGTGAAGGCGTTCGTATTATTTTGGAGCCGTTAATATTTAGTAATATTATTTTTACCCTAAAAATAATATTTGTATAGTTCACAAAATAATCATAAAAATCTCACAAGTGTTGTGGTGAAAAATATATACTAAATATATATTTATCAAGTTTCATTTTGTGAAAATCCCACCTCCGATATTTAGAAAATTTTTGTAAATAAGTCGTGGCGAAACTTACGCTTTGAAATCAAGTCAAAAATAGTTTTACAACACTTGTAGTGAAAATATTCCCAAGTGTTAGGTTTTTAGAAAAATTTCGCCAGAGTTTCCCCTGTAACTGGAGGTGGCCACGCTTTTAAGCGTATCATTTTCTTTTATAAATTTAACCAACAATTTTCTCATTCAATCAAAACAATGTTCAAGGCATCAATTAGTCAGAATATATATAAATCGCATAAATTACATGAACTTGTGGATTACTCAAAACTTGTAGTAATTCTCATTACTTTTAGTGGATCTTTATTTAAACCAACCCGGTTTTGTAAAAACCTTGTTTTTAAAGAAATTCCATCTTTACAACTTTTTGTAAAATTTGACAAAACAATTTCTTTGTCGAAACTAGTGTTACACAAGTGTTTACACACTTGTGTGTTTAAAAATCATTCTTGTTCATGTAAGATCCGTCTTTAGAAAAATATGATTTCCTTGACACTCGGTCCTTTGAAAATACCGCTTGTAGATCCGTAGATCTACTAGTTTTAAACACTATTTTGTAAGTAAAGTCGATTTTACACAAGTTCATGTTTAGTGTGTGGTAGAGTTTCATCCTTTAACCCTTGTTACTTCCAAAACAACCTTATGTCATGATCCATGATCATGACTAACCCGGGTTAAATGATGATCCGAGCTACCACAACATAGATCGGGTCCAAATAATCACACAAATCAATTACTACAAGATTTACACAACATATGAGCTTTTAACCATCACTTTTAGTGTTTTTAGTAGACTTTTATGCTTCATCTTGTATGTTTGCGACTTTTAACCGTTACAAATCATATTAACCACTTCAAAATAGTTCGAGAGTGTGATTCAAGCAACTTACTACTAGCTCGAGGCTAGGGAAGAATCTAGACGCAAAATGAGTGGATAAAAGCAATGAGATGAGGTCCTTCGAGTTCCGAATGCACCAAGCCTCCTCGAATGTGATCCTTAGCACTTGAATGATCTTGGAACTTGCAAGATCAAAGCCGAAAATGATGGATGATGGTGGGGTGCTCTCGGCCGAGAACCAAAGAGAGAGAGGGAGTTGTGAAGTTGAGTTGTGAGTTGTGATGTTTGTGCTAGTGTGCCAAGATTAGAACTTATAGACAATTATCAAGGTTAATACCCAAAGGTTTATGTGTCTAGATGATATTAGACATTAGGATTATAATATTCAAATATAGGACAAGGGGTGTTCCCCCATGAGGACCGAACTCGCTAGGGGGGGGGTATTCGGTTAGATTGTAACTAAATAGATAAGTATTAGTTAGGTATTTAGGAGATTAAACCATTTATTAGCATGTAGTGCGTTGTGACAGGTGTTAGGGTATACGGGGACCCTAACTGGCTCAGAAAAGAAAAACTATGTTAATGATAATATTTTCATGTTCCAGGTATAGTCCGGTTGTTCGGTTGGATAGTAATCCGTTAAAGCGTTAAACAAGCTTTAAAGTGTCGTTATTATTATTTTTAGTGACACAACTTATTCCTGACACTTTGGAAGGTGTCTAGTAACATTTTTCTCATGTTTTGGCACTTTATTAGTTAGCTAAAAGCTGGATTGTTTATTAAAGTGCTGAGTTTTTGTGCTTAGAGCACGTTTTAGGCACATCCAGTCATTGTAACTTATTCCTAGAGACGCAGTTCTACAACCCTTGTATCCCTACACTCACCACTAGTGTAGTAAAATATTTCTGGCTCATACAGGCCTTAGAGGCAGTATCTGCCTGGTGCTAGTTATGACAGCACGTTCAATAGGTTATCCGTTCATAGTGCTACTGTGCTTTTGTGCATCATGTTTGTCACTAAGGTTTAGCATGTAAATAATGTAATGACAGTAAACAGAGTATGATGCAGGTATGTACAAGTATCAACATTCAGGTAGCAGTTTATCCCCAATTTCAAGTAAGCACAGTAATTAAGCAGTAATTAATTATTAATTAAGTCGTACGGGTACCTGGTTTAGTGAGGGTTGTCACATTCTCCCCCCGTTAAAGAAATTTCGTCCCCGAAATTTGTACTACCTTATCTCCTTATGGTCGCGTCACACATGTACACATAATTAATATCGAGGTAGATAGTCATCAAACCAAATCAACCCTTACTCACACTTGGGGGGGGGGGGGGTCCTAGAATACTTAACAACCCGTACCCTAGGGTTAAGAAGATGGGTGCTCAAAGCAGTTGATGTTAGAAGTACAAAACGTACTTTACGTAGCCTAATATATTTCAGCTAGCAGGGGGGGTCAGCAGGAGAGGAGTTTCAACTAATAAGATCCTCAAATGTCCGATCGCAGTATCCCAGCGAGTTTTCACGAAACATAGCATCCTCTATACAAATTCAGAAATTTTCAACTCAAATGAAATGGTAAAGTGATCTGTCAACTCCCAAGTAGACGAGTGGCAAGGTTCAGTGCGTTGAACATTTTGAACTGCGAGAACGCACCGAATGAACACAAATGAACCTGGTGTATTCTTGCTTTGATTTTGTAGTTGCTTCAGGAATATATAAATGACAAGTCAACAAAAAGTTTATGTATTTTGCGTGGAACGGTTGACCATGATTAGCACAAGCTACGAGTTTGTAATGACACCACAAGGTATCGCAACGACATGATTCCATAACAGCGGTGACTGAACAAACTCACCGAGTTTGAGACCAGATGAAAGTGTATCGGAACAAGCTGGAAGATGAAACTAAGTACTGCAAGGCATTTGATTGGTAACGAAAGAATCGTTAGGGGGTACACCATGATATGAAATGAATTTATGTACCTTTGACTCAGCACGCAAGTGTGTTGAGAGTGATTTAATTGTGATAAAGAAACGGATTTAGGGCAAGTTGTCAAATAATCAATTAAATCCGTATACGAAGTGAGTAGTCAAATAAGCGCAAGCTTCGGTTATGTGAAAGTATCACTGTAAGGTATCGAAGTCTATCAACGATTTAGTGGAGTCTTAGACCAAATAAGTCTACTACGACCCGAAACAAAAGAATCTGTGCAAAGTATTAGAATATGATGCTCTCAATGCATCATATGGCGTCTCAAATTAAGCATGTGAACTGGATAAGTTCAAGCAGTTGAACCTAGTTTCAACGTAACCAAACAATAAACGTACATATCAACGAGGAAATTTTGACATGATAGCAAACATGTAACTTGAACGAAGGTAGTTCCAATAAGTGTGTTGACTTGATAACAAAAGAGTCAACAATGACAAAAATGTAGGTCATTCGATTCACAACTAGTAATTAGATTTGACAACGTAATATCTAAACATTCATGAAGCGTTTATTCGAAATGTAACCACATGCGTAGCAAATGGTGCATGGGTTATATATAGGCTTTCAAGTGATGAAGTGATGCGTTCTTACTAAAACGAAGAAGTGACCAAATATACGAAGCAAACGTGCGTTCGCTCTCAGCGAAGGAAAACAACGTGATGCAACTACTTGAGGGGAGTAGAAATGCAAATTTCTACTTGTTAGAAGTGAAAGTGAAGGCTTCAACGGAAGAAAATTTATGTACTTTCGGGTTCGTTAGCTGCAATGACAAGTTGGTCAAGTTAATGGTGCTTGATTGAGTTGACAGATATGGTTCCTAGATGTAGGGCTTCTAGCTTTTCTAGATTCCGCATCTCGTGTGGATCTGGTTAATACATTGTGTAGGAAGTAGCATTTTGTTTATGTCTAAGCACAATCATTGTCCCACAATTTCATCCTGGTATGTTCCCTGAGTTGCTCCGCTAACGATGTTCGATCGTTGATCAGTCGTGTAGTAGTAGTTGAATCATCATAGTCGCTCGCGTAAGAAGTCCGCTAATTTTTAGCAAGAGTCTCTGACTCTGGTGGGTTAGTTCGTTTGGTTCCTGGTAGCTGACGTTTATTTGAAAATCATCATCCTTCTTTTTGACGAGCAGATATGGGGTTACCCAACAGGGGATTTTTGGTCTGTTATCTTCCTTCTCCATCAACTTCTGAAACTTCACTGTCAATCCTTGCATTCCCAAAGATGTAAGTCGTTGAAGGGTATTGACTGTTGGTGCAATGCCGGGAATTTATCTGGTGTGAACGGGATTAGCCGGGGGAGAGAAACGTCGAGGCCGTTTATTAACCAGTTTTATCAAGAGTGGGTCGTCTAACTTACTCTCTACTAAACTAAGTAGATTCCTAAGTTCATGAGATGCGGGGCTAGGGTCAGCACTGTTATTGAATAACGTGAATGCAAAATTTTTGGGTTGATAAAGAACGTACCAGCAACCATATCTGGGTCCTGGCATGCTTCACTGGCTTCGGTGTTGAATGTTCCTTCATGGTCTTGGTTAATCTCCCTTGGGCAATCCTTCCCAAGCCGCCCCTTACCATCGCAGTTACGACCTTCCTTCCCCTTTTCGTCTCCTGCCAACACGTTTCCCTGTCGTGTCCCCTTTTACCACAGTTGTCACACTTCGTATTACCGCATCTCCCGTTATGATGGCGCTGGCATACTTCACACTTAGGTAGATTACCCAGGTACATCTTTCCCTTTTTGGCCTTATTCTTTTCCTTTGCCTGATCACCTCCTTGAAATTTACCGAGCTTCCTTTTGTTCTTCCCAGATGTCTCCACTGGTGTTTCCTTCTCCTCGTCCGGGATCGAAAGTTTCACCAATCTAAGTGCTTCCTTAGTGAGCTCCAGTCCTATCACATGGGCAATTGTGGGTGATGGTGGCGTTGATACCATCATCAAGCTCAAGGCTTGAGGTGTCAGTTCCCAAATGGATTGCTCCATTTTCTTCAACTCGGGTTCCACTAGGTATGGAATGACCCGCGACAAATCGTAAAGCCTTCGCACGTGCTTCACCACATCTGGACCTTCCTTCTGTAGCTCCCAGAACTCTAGTTCCAACCCTTGGATATCCTTCTGAGAACAATACTCCTCCCGCATTATTTCTTTCAGCTCGTTCCATGACATCGCATATGCTACAGCCTCGCCCAACTCTCGAACCTTACGGTCCCACCATAATAGAGCTCCATCTTGTAGCAATCCGGAAACGTACGGGACTTGCTGCTCTGGCGTATAACCACTCATTCGCACAATGGCATCCACATTCTCAGCCCATTTTACAAAAGCTATGGCACCTCCCGTGCCACCGAAATTGAGAGGGTTGCATTCTAGGAAATGCTGGTAGGTACAACCTGTATCCAAGAATTCATCATCACAAAAGGTATTAGCAAGGCACTTTGGGGACTTTCCAAACGTATCGTAATGTGTCTCAGGTGACTTAAACATTACCGTTAGGTAGGTTTCTCCCCGAGGCACCTTCGCCATGTTGGTAGCGAAGAACCTCGTGCCGAGCTCTGACTCGAGAGGCGTGCGCTAACCATTCTGCCTCAGTTAGTCGGGTGATCTCTTGATGCGACATCTTCTAGGAAGAAGTTCATGTTAGTCAGGTCGCCTCTATTCGGGGAACATAAATAGTCGTTCGGAACACATGTATCACACATGTTTAAGTCATCATATTACACATCACGCAATTTATCAAGCAAGTAATTGGAATCATGTTTACCGAAAGTATATCAAACAATCACGTGTTTCTCAGTCATAGCACATTCCCATTATATTGGTATCACATCTTATGATTAAGTTTTCATTATACGGGTAAGCACATTGCATCAAACTCATAACATTCGTACGTAATTTGAGGGTTTTGTTTAATGAAAGTATAGCAAGGAAACATGTAGTTTTAAAATTTTTAGTACACACATAAGCGTTACTGATCGCATTTAGTAATGACATGGCGACTGTGCTTTCGTTGGTCATTGGCCATACTGTTTTAGTGCATGCTTAATGGCAATTGATTCCCATCGTTTTCCGGCTACAATTTCGTCGTCTTTCAAAAGGTATCGCATTATCAGGGTCACCGGGTCTCCCTACCCTTGCCCAACAAGTATATCCGCATAACTAAATTACGTAGCCAGACGTGGTCTTCACAAATTTCCACAATCTTGGGGTCTTTACCCATTCATAACGTAGTCTGCGTTATTCCAGACACCAACATTTCTGGTGACTAAGGTGGGGGGAGGAAAGAAAAGTAAACTGTCGATATGCTTGAATTCCTCCGGCAGCTTGTATATTCCTCGAAGTAGTCAACTGATTTGCCGCTTAATGGTATAAGGAACGAGTATCGAGATCCTGAGGACGGTGAAATTTCAGAGGTCAAGAGCATAAAAGGGATCCTGATGTACGTGGCGGATCGAGGCATGCTGGTGGAGGACGTGGTGCTTTACTCAAAATTTTCAGGCAATATGCTGTCTTGTGATGTAGACACTTAACTCATGTTTTTGGGTTATGTAACGTTTTGCATTTGACGTTGCTCTTTGTGGTGTCAGCTCAAGCTTCCACGTTTCGCGACTCATATCCTCAACTGCAGTTGGTGTTACAGGAGCAACTTGTGTGGTTTTCATAACGCGAGGAATTGTGAGGGTTTATAGTTAGCATAGTGAGTTTATAGGGACCATTTAAATCGGCTTATCGAGCGTTGTAGATGCAAATATAATAAGCGTTGCGGCCTGGAGCATTTCTACTAGGCGCGGGTATGTCCAGACAGAAAGTGTTAGGCACGATGGTGCACGAGCGTCGATCTTCACAAGGGAAAACGAACCTCTCCACAGGTGAGGGGGGGTTATCTGATGCAGGTAGATGTAAGGGGTGCAACGTCCGGCAGACAAAAAGAAACAGGATCGTGTCCACGTAAAGGTGTAGGTTCAGCAGGCGCAACATCAAGCTGACCCAAATGGTGTAGTAGCTGGTTCGAGTGCAGGCTCCGGGTCATATAACGGTGTGGTGAGTATCAGTGGTGAGGGTGGGTATAAAGGTGCTTCCATAGGAACTGAAACAGGGGCTGAAACAGGAGCCACAAGATAGCGTCATAGGAAACTCGAAAGGTGGGTAACCATTGTCATCGTCTATCCACCCATTCCGGGTGTGCGCGTATCGAGGATCAACTTGGGTCGCAAAAGGCGCATGATCGAACTGTACAGGCATAGGGTCAAGGTGGGGTGCAACAGGAGGGTCAGCAGGTATATCAGCGATAAGTGGGGATCAACATGATCAGCAGTAATAACATGGTCACCCACCAGTAGTGGTGCACCAGCAGGGTGATCATCAATGGGTAGGTCAGCAATCACAGGATCAATGGGCATGCCAGCATGAACAGGGTCATGCTCAAACACTGGGTCAGGAGCAGCTACTGGCTTAAGGGCCATGGCAGGCTCGGGATCAACGAACTCCATATCAAAATCTGCATGATCAGCGAATGCAGGGCCAACTGGGTCAACCATAGGCTGATCCAAGTGGATGAACTCTATCTCCTGGTCCGGGTCAAATCCAGGGGGAAAAGCAGGGTCTGAATCCTCATCGAGGTCGTGATCGAAAGCAAATCTAGGAGCAGAGACAGCAGATGATGCCCTGTCAGGATCTGAACCGTGTGAATAGTGCTGTGCGCTCCGAGTGTGTAACGGTGCGGAGGCCACAGACTCGAAGGAGTCTGGAGCGGTGAGTGTGCAGGTGACTCCTCAGCTGGAGCATCTGCGAGTAACAAAAGACCACCGTCAGCTAGAAGGGCCTCGCCCTCAACATCGTCCTCCAGGGGCTCATCATCA
Organism: Helianthus tuberosus; assembly: GCA_030545235.1. NCBI lineage: Eukaryota > Viridiplantae > Streptophyta > Magnoliopsida > Asterales > Asteraceae > Helianthus > Helianthus tuberosus. The sequence goes on along the minus strand of CM060418.1, from coordinate 82,735,805 downwards.
AACGGATCGACGTCGTCGTCAGCGTCGGCGTCGAGGAGCATATCGTAAGCAGGATAAACGGCCAAAGGTATGGGAGCAGGGATCTCTACGAGTGGTAGGTACCCAGCAAAAGGACCATTAGCGGGCTCATCGACAGCGTCGGGTAGCGCAAAGGGCTGAAAGTCATCCTCGTCTGTGCTGGTAACATCTGATGTGTGGACCTCGTGCTCTGAAGACTCTAAGTCGTCTGATACTATGGGTCCAGGGTCCGTGGTGTCCGATTCACCAGTGCCTGATGAATCCATGGTGTCTGTATCATAAACACAAATATGCACAAATAATCAATCATATAATCAGACAAGCACATTAGTCACCAAGTAAGCAATCAAACAATTCTCCTAGTCCCACTAGCCTCCCAGCCTCTCAGACTGCTCTTCCTAGTCCCACTAGCCAAATTCTCCCAGCCTCTCAGACTGCTCTTCCTAGTCCCACTAGCCAAATTCTCCCAGCCTCTCAGACTGCTCTTCCTAGTCTCACTAGCCAAATTCTCCCAGCCTCTCAGACTGCTCTTCCTAGTCCCACTAGCCAAATTCTCCCAGCCTCTCAGACTGCTCTTCCTAGTCTCACTAGCCAAATTCTCCCAGCCTCTCAGACTGCTCTTCCTAGTCCCACTAGCCAAATTCTCCCAGCCTCTCAGACTGAGCCTATAAATAATAAATATAATGTGCTCAACATTTGTTTGTAAAAACGTTTTGGATCTGGACTTAAGTGGTATGCAATGTAAAAATGTTTTCGTGAGAGCCCTAGTGATCATAGTCTAGACTCGAGAAAGAATCCTAGTTCGCTATGATCAGAGCTCTGATACCAAGCTGTCACACCCTGGCTTTGCGGAAGCGTGGTTAATTTGGTGTGACTTCTTAATACCATAGCTTAATCATAACAAAGCTATATGAAAATAAAATCATGCAAGATCATCCATTGATTTAAGTCTTAAAACATAAGTAACACAACATTGACTTAAGGCGTTGACACATGCAACGGAAACTACCACCTGATAACATAAAACATTGTTCGGAAGACACAAACATCAACACGAAAAAAGCGCAGTTTAAGGATTGTGACTCGTCCAGGTAAAAGTCACATCCCCTAAACTTGGATGACCTTGAAACTCTTATGCAGCGGGAAAACGTAGCATACCGTGCCAGAATCCTTAGTTCCCTGAAATACATGTAAGTTGGAAAAATCAACAATAATGTTGAGCGAGTTCATGTGTTTAGTTTGTGCGTGCGAATAAACCTTTATAATCATTGTAAGTATGAATGTTTTGTAAACTCTGGTATGAAAGCAAATAAGGAAACATATCAGTTAATGTGTAACCACATGGTCCAACCTGCGGGCGCATGGGAGGGGATAGGACAAGGTCACCACATGGTCCAACCTGAGGGCGCATGGGTGGTGTTACGACAAGGTCACCACATGGTCCAACCTGAGGGCGCATGGGTGGTGTTAAGACAAGGTCACCACATGGTCCAACCTTAGGGCGCATGGGTGGGGTTTGTTATGCTCAAATAGGCCTATCACTTGTATCCCTCGATCGTACTACGAGGACTAATGTTCTTAAGATTTCACCTACCCAATCACATAACCTAACAGTTCCTTCCTTAGCTGACCATACCATTCGTAATTGTCCGTAGCAGTTTGTAACATGTATTTCACCCCCGAAGTATAAAACTGAAAACAGTTAAGAGAAAAGGGGGACATGAACTCACAGTGGTGCGTCTCTACCAAGTATATCTCCTGATCAAGCAGCTGTGCGACGACCTACACGTACTAAGTCTATTAGACGGACGGCCGTGCTTTAGCTTAAGGTTTAAGTTTTTGGGAAATAGTTAGACAGCTATCTCGTGTTTATATTTTGTAAATACTTGGTAATTATTCTCCTTCCCAAGGATGGGGGATTTAATACATGTGCGTTCGTATATCTTCGAAATATATTATTAAGTTTCACTTAAAAATATATTTTATTCCATTTATCCAAAATACTTTACTTTCCAAAATATAAATATTTTTCCCAAAAATATTATATTTTATTCCATATACTTTTCCAAAATAATACTTTAGTCAAAACACGCGTTCAATAGTATTTTTCCGAAATGCGTAAGTTACCTTTGAAGTTCGGTTGGTAATAATAATACCGTTGTAACTTAATATTTATTGTGAAGGCGTTCGTATTATTTTGGAGCCGTTAATATTTAGTAATATTATTTTTACCCTAAAAATAATATTTGTATAGTTCACAAAATAATCATAAAAATCTCACAAGTGTTGTGGTGAAAAATATATACTAAATATATATTTATCAAGTTTCATTTTGTGAAAATCCCACCTCCGATATTTAGAAAATTTTTGTAAATAAGTCGTGGCGAAACTTACGCTTTGAAATCAAGTCAAAAATAGTTTTACAACACTTGTAGTGAAAATATTCCCAAGTGTTAGGTTTTTAGAAAAATTTCGCCAGAGTTTCCCCTGTAACTGGAGGTGGCCACGATTTTAAGCGTATCATTTTCTTTTATAAATTTAACCCTCAATTTTCTCATTCAATCAAAACAATGTTCAAGGCATCAATTAGTCAGAATATATATAAATCGCATAAATTACATGAACTTGTGGATTACTCAAAACTTGTAGTAATTCTCATTACTTTTAGTGGATCTTTATATAAACCAACCCGGTTTTGTAAAAACCTTGTTTTTAAAGAAATTCCATCTTTACAACTTTTTGTAAAATTTGACAAAACAATTTCTTTGTCGAAACTAGTGTTACACAAGTGTTTACACACTTGTGTGTTTAAAAATCATTCTTGTTCATGTAAGATCCGTCTTTAGAAAAATATGATTTCCTTGACACTCGGTCCTTTGAAAATACCGCTTGTAGATCCGTAGATCTACTAGTTTTAAACACTATTTTGTAAGTAAAGTCGATTTTACACAAGTTCATGTTTAGTGTGTGGTAGAGTTTCATCCTTTAACCCTTGTTACTTCCAAAACAATCTTATGTCATGATCCATGATCATGACTAACCCGGGTTAAATGATGATCCGAGCTACCACAACATAGATCGGGTCCAAATAATCACACAAATCAATTACTACAAGATTTACACAACATATGAGCTTTTAACCATCACTTTTAGTGTTTTTAGTAGACTTTTATGCTTCATCTTGTATGTTTGCGACTTTTAACCGTTACAAATCATATTAACCACTTCAAAATAGTTCGAGAGTGTGATTCAAGCAACTTACTACTAGCTCGAGGCTAGGGAAGAATCTAGACGCAAAATGAGTGGATAAAAGCAATGAGATGAGGTCCTTCGAGTTCCGAATGCACCAAGCCTCCTCGAATGTGATCCTTAGCACATGAATGATCTTGGAACTTGCAAGATCAAAGCCGAAAATGATGGATGATGGTGGGGTGCTCTCGGCCGAGAACCAAAGAGAGAGAGGGAGTTGTGAAGTTGAGTTGTGAGTTGTGATGTTTGTGCTAGTGTGCCAAGATTAGAACTTATAGACAATTATCAAGGTTAATACCCAAAGGTTTATGTGTCTAGATGATATTAGACATTAGGATTATAATATTCAAATATAGGACAAGGGGTGTTCCCCCATGAGGACCGAACTCGCTAGGGGGGGGGGGTATTCGGTTAGATTGTAACTAAATAGATAAGTATTAGTTAGGTATTTAGGAGATTAAACCATTTATTAGCATGTAGTGCGTTGTGGCGGGTGTTAGGGTATACGGGGACCCTAACTGGCTCAGAAAAGAAAAACTATGTTAATGATAATATTTTCATGTTCCGGGTATAGTCCGGTTGTTCGGTTGGATAGTAATCCGTTAAAGCATTAAACAAGCTTTAAAGTGTCATTATTATTTTTAGTGACACAACTTATTCCTGACACTTTGGAAGGTGTCTAGTAACATTTTTCTCATGTTTTGGCACTTTATTAGTTAGCTAAAAGCTGGATTGTTTATTAAAGTGCTGAGTTTTTGTGCTTAGAGCACGTTTTAGGCACATCCAGTCATTGTAACTTATTCCTAGAGACGCAGTTCTACAACCCTTGTATCCCTACACTCACCACTAGTGTAGTAAAATATTTCTGGCTCATACAGGCCTTAGAGGCAGTATCTGCCTGGTGCTAGTTATGACAGCACGTTCAATAGGTTATCCGTTCATAGTGCTACTGTGCTTTTGTGCATCATGTTTGTCACTAAGGTTTAGCATGTAAATAATGTAATGACAGTAAACAGAGTATGATGCAGGTATGTACAAGTTTCAGCATTCAGGTAGCAGTTTATCCCCAATTTCAAGTAAGCACAGTAATTAAGCAGTAATTAATTATTAATTAAGTCGTACGGGTACCTGGTTTAGTGAGGGTTGTCACAGTTTTCTTATGCCAAACACTAAAATAAAATATTTTAATGCCTTCATAAATATTTGGATGTCCGGATGTATTCAGAACGTAAGTTATGCGCGGAAATGCAAACTTGTGCACTTTTTGACGCTTTTAGTCCCTGAATGACCCAAAAGTTTATTTTAGTACACCGAACCCCTCAAAGCCTATTTCTAAGCTATGCAAAGGATATTTATGGTATGTTTAACTTATGGTCATGTTCCAGAATGTCTGTTCCAGTACGAATCGTCATACTTTCGCAATTTGTCGAATTTAGTCCCTATAAGCGATTAAACTTGATTTTGGCATACCAAAGCCTTCAAAACTTATTTCTAAGTTATGCAAAGGTTATTTAAGTTACGTTAAGCATATGTTGATGTTTCGGAGTATTTGTCGCGTTAAAATGATTACGTTTACGCACCAGTTTGCGTATAACTCTCCAGAAAGCGATTTAAAGCTTGAAATCGAACCAGAATTGATATGTGAAAAAGATACACATATTTATACCAATCCCAAGTATGAAATACAATATTTCATTGGTTTGGTATTCGTTTGATGGTGATAGTGACACAGGTGTCACAGTCTCCCCTACTTTAGGAAATTTCGTCCCGAAATTTATTCGTAGGAGTCTGTCTGTGACTTTGTGTCAAATAATCCACCAGAGATATGCAAGGCACAATCCTGTCATTTCCTTAACGGACATTCTTCAGAAATGAAAATGAACGGACGGAGTCATTTTCCTCAACGAGTATTCTTCAGAAGCGAAAATGAAGGATTAAACAACGGGTATTCATTTCCTCAACGGACAATCTTTAGAAACGAAAATGAACAGACGGAGTTATCTTCAACGGTTGCTTCCTCAGAAACGGAAATGAAAAGGATAAACAAACGGATATTCATTTCCTCAACGGGTAATCTTCAGAAACGAAAATGAACTGAAGGAGTCATTTTCAACGGTTGCTTCATCAGAAATGGAAATGAAGGATTAAACAAACAGATATTCATTTCCTCAACGGATAATCTTTAGAAACGAAAATGAACAGACGAAGTCATCTTCAATGGTTGCTTCCTCAGAACGGAAATGAAAAGGATAAACAAACGGATATTCATTTCCTCAACGGGTAATCTTTAGAAACGAAAATGAACTGAAGGAGTCATTTTCTACGGTTGCTTCATCAGAAATGGAAATGAAGGATTTAAACAAACGGATATTCATTTCCTCAACGGATAATCTTTAGAAACGAAAATGAACAGACGGAGTCAATTTCAACGGTTGCTTCATCAGAGTTGGAAATGAATTGGGTTAACTCTAGATACATGACAGAACTTGCTGTGATTTCTGTGCACTAAATTCCATAATTATGTATGCATCCATAATTACGTAATTCCTTGCACAGTCCGCACAGTTTGTTTTGTCATATTTAGGGGAAGAAAAATCAAACCTGTAATGAGGGTGACTAGACTACCATAGGGTCCTTTTAATTGGATCGACAGATGATCTTTTTAATTAGACCACCAAGGAGTCCTTTTAGCTATATCATCTCATGATATTCCTAACCAGATTTTTGGATCAATCTGTTTAACTAGACCACTCGAGGGGTCTAATTATGGAGTAGTACTTTATAATCCAAGGGACTTAACTACAACGTAGAAGTCCATTAAGGATTTAAGGTAGTACCTTTGGGTATCCTACTATGAATCCCTTATACGAAGATATGGAAGATTCTACGAGGATTTGGATAACGTAATTTGGATCACACAAATATAAGAAAATGAACACATAAGCACATAATTGTTTTCTTGGATATTAATTGTTATCATCTTGTTATTGATTGTTATTAACTTGGCGTTGATTTAAACATGGGTATCCAAGGCATACCAGGAACCCAGTTGATGGACTTCAACGTCCTCAAGCATCTATCTGAAAAGATAGGATGAACTTCTAAAATAATTCGATTTTTTATTACAAGGAATCACCACATTCGAATTAAGGTATACAACAATTAACGACTTACGGGAATATCCTTAGGTACCCCATTAAGGAGTGGGTATTCATCCAGAGTTGTAACTTGCGCCTTGTACTTCGTTTTCCTTGGAAGAAACGGGTATTTAGGATTTTCGTGGAAAACGCAAGAGATCATAAAGTGGAAGAATTTTGGGGGTAGTATGTTCTTCAAGGGATACGATTCCTTGATTGTCGGTATTGTAGGGGATATATTGTTTACACATGCAACCACAACAATATTTGTATATTGCATTGTAAAATAAAAGCTTTATTTATAAACAAGACAAAATTGCAGAAAACAACCTTTATGTATACCCCAAACTGCACTTTATACCTTTCACTATGAAATCCGCCAAAACCAACCTTTACGTTCATGTTTTGTTACACCCTATAACCTTTAGCACTAACCAAGTCAAAAAATTCAGTTAAATGGACTCACATGCCTAGCACATGAGGGTATTTAAGTCTTTTACGTTTACATTAAAACAATATTTATTTTATTAATAAAAAACCCACTTCTTCATCACTATAACCCATTAACCTGCATAAAAAGAAGCTCCACCACCACCATGTTCACAAACAACCGCCTCCACCACTGCATCTCCATCATGTTCAGAAACCACCACCATCTTCATCACGGTTCTGCATCTCCACATTTATTTTATTAATAAAAAACCCACTTCTTCATCATCATCAGAAACCATCGCTGCCACCACTGCATCCCCACCCTCACCCACCACCGTTGTAAACCATACAATGTTGCCACCCTCTGCTGTCTCTCTCTACTCTACAGCTCAACCGACACCACCACAGAGACAAGGTACCGCTGCTCTTCTAGTCGGCTCGGGACTGACCCGCACGAGAAGAAAGAATCATAGTTGTAACTAAAATCAGCAAGCAAGAAGCATACAATTAACGAAACTGTAGCAATTAATGTTTGTAAAAAGAATGAAATTGACTGGGGAACTGAAGAAACCATCTTTTTAAAGGTTTGGTTCCTCTGTTTTTTCTACTTTTTTCATTAAATACACTGTTTTCTTTTGATCATTTTGTTGTGTTTATTTTTTTTGACTTTGCAGTGTTCATTTATGCTCACCCTTAACTTTAACATACACATGCTACTTACATTATAAAATTAAACATATGCATGCATCTCCTCCCCTGACCCTGACCCTCCTTCCAACTTTGATTCTTGACTTGACTAATTACACTCTTTCCATCTATATGTACCCTTCAACCACCTCGTTACCCATTCGAATCTGATAACAGACTCAACACCTCGCTATCCCTAAACTTCGATTCAACTGCAACCTCCATGGCTGTTTTACCTGCACCATTTACAGCTTGTGGGTCCGCCCCTCTGCATTTTATAAACAAACACAATTAATGTTGTTTTGGTGTTGTCGATAGAGAGAGAAAGGAGCTGCGTATGTGTTTTATCTATATTTTTGTGGGTTTTGTCGAAACAGAGCATAGAAGTTACTGGAGATGAAGATGAGACTCATGGTGGGTTTTGTGGGTTTTTTTAAATATATATATTAAAAAGGATTTAACAAACTCATACATACACACCCGATCGAGTGCAGAGTTTGTTAAATTTGTGTATGTGTTTTATCTATATTTTTACGTGTGTGTATGTGCAGAGATTAAAAGAAAATCAAAGAATATTTGACTTATGTTGTTTGACTGATGAAACAAAAAATAGAAAAGAAAATAAGGATTTAAAAAGACTAAAATACCCTCACATGCAAAGCATGTGAGGTAAGTTAACTGACTTTTTTGACTAGGTTTGGTGTAAAGGTTGTGATCTGTAACAAAACATGAACGTAAAGGTTGGTTTTGGCGGATTTCATAGTGAAAGGTATGAAGTGCAGTTTGGGGTATGCATAAAGGTTGTTTTCTGCAATTTTGTCTATAAACAACGATAACAATTGTTTCATGGACCTTGACAGCAAAAGAAAATAATACATAAGACGTGATTATTCCCTGCACTGGATTTGCATTAGAATGCTTTGGGCAGTTTCTTCGGAAATGGCCCATCTCGCCACAGTTGAAGCAAGAACCTGGTGGAAAACGACCTTGAGCAGGATTGTTGTTAACTTGATTTGGTGCAGCTGCTGTTGGGCAAACCCTCGCCGTATGACCTATAAGTCCACAGACTAGGCATGTGCGGCACTTCACCCCAGCATGATGATGTAGGCTACATTGGTTGCACAAGGGTGCAGTTCCGTTGTAGGGCTTCCTAGTAGGGGGTTGAGCTGGTTGGTTGGGGACGGCTTGACCATTGTGAGCGACCATGGCGAAGTTCTGAGAAGCCTTTCGCTTCTTTGACTTCTTAGGGGATCCAGTCTGTTCATCCATGGTCTTTGATTCCTCGATTGGTTTCTTGTCACTTTTTCGGAAAAGTTTACCTTTCCTGATCTGAGATTCAGTCAAGGTAGCGGATAGCTCAATGGCCTGTCTAACTGTAGTGGGTTTACTACCAGTTATAATGTCTTGAACTGAGTCAGGGAGGCCATCAATGTACATTTTGATTGCCTTATCCAAAGGCGTGACCATGTTTGGGTATAACAGACTTAATTCCTCATAACGGTCCGTGTAGGCTCGATGCTCACCGCTATCTTGCTTAAGATCATCAAATTCCCTTTCTAGAGCCCTTAGCTCATGGACGAGGACATAATTCCTTCATCATAAGAGCCCAAAGCTCGGCCCAAGTCTGTGCTAAAGCAACCTCAGCACCACGGTCTCTCATCACCCCGTTCCACCATGTAAGAGCCCACTTCTGAAACACACTGGAAGCAAACTCGACCTTGCGATTATCATGACACTGAACGTGACGAAATGTACTCTCAGTGCTCTCGAACCATTGTAGGAGCCCAGTTGCTCCTTCAGAACCACAAAACTTGAGTGGCTTAGCCGAATTGAAACTCTTGAAATTGCATGGAGCATTATTGTTGTTGTGGACTTATAGGCCATACAGCAAGAGTTTGCCCAGCTGCAGCTGCACCAAATCAAGCTGGCAACAATCCCGCTCAAGGTCGTTTTCTACCAGGTTCTTGTTTCAACTGTGGCGAGATGGGTCATTTCCGAAGAAATTGCCCAAAGCTTGCTAATGCAAATCCAGCACAGGGATGAGCATCTGACCGACAACATCGTTTAGAAATAATCACGTCTTATGTATTATTTTCTTTTGTTGTCATGGTCCATGAAACAGTTGTTATCATTGTTTATAAATAAATCTTTTATTTACATTGCAATGTATTTATGTGGTTGTATGTATAAACAACATATCTCCTACAATATCGACAATCAAGGAACCGTATTCCTTGAAGAACAGACTACCCCCAAACTTTCTTCCACTTTTTGATCTCTTGCGTTTTCCCACAAAAATCCTAAGTACCCGTTTCTTCCAAGAGAAACGACGTAGAAGGCGTAATCAATAACAAGTTAATAACAATTAATAACCAAGAAAACAATTATGTGATTAAGTGCTTATGTGTTCCCTTTTATGTTTTTGTGTGATCCAATTTATGTTATCCAAATCCTCGTAGAACCTTTCGTATCTTCATATGAGGGATTCGTAGTAGGATACACAAAGGTACTACGTAAAATCCTTAATAGACTACTAGGTTGTAGTTAAGTCCCTTGGATTATAAAGTACTACTCCATAATTAGATCCCTTGAGTGGTCTAGTTAAACAGATTGATCCAAAAATCTGGTTAGGAACATCATGTGATGATATAGCTGAAAGGACTCCTTGGTGGCCTAATTAATAAGATCATCTGTCGATCTAATTAAAAGGACCCTATGGTAGTCTAGTCACCCTCATCACAGATTTGATTTTTTCCTCCCCTACACATTACAAGACAAACTGTGCGGACTGTGCAAGGAATTACGTAATTATGGATGCATACATAATTATGGAATTTAGTGCACAGAAACCACTGCGAGCTTTGTCATGTGCCTAGAAGTTAACTCTATTTCCGTTTCTGAGGAAGCACCCGTTGAAAATGACTCCGTTTGTTCATTTTCGTTTCTGAAGATTTGTCCGTTGAGGAAATGAATATCCGTTTGACTATCCTACTTCATTTCCATTTCTGATGAAGCATCCGTTGAAAATGACTCCGTTTGTTCATTTTCGTTTCTGAATATTTGTCCGTTGAGGAAATGAATATCCGTTTGACTATCCTTTTTCATTTCCATTTCTGATGAAGCATCCGTTGAAAATGACAACGTTTGTTCATTTTCGTTTCTGACGATTGTCCGTTGAGGAAATGACTATCCGTTTGACTATCCTTTTTCATTTCCATTTATGATGAAGCACCCGTTGAAAATGACTCCGTTTGTTCATTTTCGTTTCTGAAGATTTGTCCGTTGAGGAAATGAATATCCGTTTGTTTCTCCTTTTCATTTCCATTTCTGATGAAGCACCCGTTGAAAATGACTCCGTAAGTTCATTTTACGTTTCTGAAGATTGTCCGATGAGGAAATGAATCCCCGTTTGTTTATTCCTTCATTTCCGCTTCTAAAGAATACTCGTTGAGGAAAATGACTCCGTCTGTTCATTTTCGTTCTGAAGAATGTCCGTTAAGGAAATGACAGGATTATGCCTTACATATCTCTGGTGGTTATTTGACACAAAGTCACAAATAGACTCCTACGAATAAATTTCAGGACGAAATTTCCTAAAGTAGGGGAGACTGTGACACCTGGGTCACTGCGACCATCAAACAAATTCCAAGCCAATGAAGTATTGTATTTCATACTTGGGATCTGTATAAATATGTGTATCTTTTGCACATATCAATTCTTGTTCGATTTCAAGCCCTAAATCGCTTTCTGGAAGGTTATACGCGCACTGATGCGTAAATATAACCAGTTTAATGCAACGAACACTCCGGAATAGTGAAATAGGCTTAACATACCTTAAATAACCTTTACATAACTTAGAAATAAGTTTTGAAGGCTTTGGTATGGCAAAATCAAGTTAAATCGCTTACAGGGACTAAAGTTGACAAACTGCGAAAGTATGCCAATTTGAACTGTAACAGACTTTCCGGAACATGACCATAAGTTAAACACACCTTAAATATCCTTTATATAGCTTAGAAATAGGCTTTGAGGGGTTCGGTGTGCTAAAATAAACTTTTGGGTCATTCAGGGACTAAAAGCGTCAAAAAGTGCACAAGTTTGCATTTTCGCGCATAACTTACGTTCTGAATACATCCGGACATCCAAAAATTTATGTAAGCACTAAAATATTTTATTTTAGTGTTTGGCATAAGAAAAATCCATTCGTCGCGTCATTTGGATCGTTTTTCGCGCTTATGCGCTTTCCGTCGTAATTAAGCGAACATCGCGATCGTACGACCAAACGAACCAACATCCGGAATATTTTTGAGCATGTTTCATGTCCACAATGTTTAGACATCATTTTAGGGCCTTAAAGTTGGCTTTACGGGCCTTAGAAGTGTCGGGAATGGCCTTAAAACACAACAGGGACTAAAACTGTCATTTCTGAAAATTTGTTCTGATCAGACAAGGCCATGCGGCCCGCCTAAGCTTTTGTGTATCCTGACGCGGGCCGCGTCAGGCTCCCAGAACAGATAAGACTGATTAGTCAGCAGATTTCAGCTGATTAAACCTCATCCACACACTCACACTTGCCCTTTCAGCTCATTAGGGGCCATTTTTAGTTACCACAACTTTCCAACAAGTGTACGCACGAGCTTCGATCACGTTATTCAAGAAATGATCCTAACGGTTCGGGAAAAACTATAAATACCCAACACCCACTTCACTCATTCCTCACACCTTTGAAATCTGAGTTTGCTCTCTAAGTTGTTGTGTTTAACACTTCATACCTGAGAGTACTCGGATTCAAACCTTCCATTCTTGGACCCTTCGTAAGTATTCCTTCGTTCTTTTATTGCTTTTCGAGTCTGAAAGTCAAACTTTGTTTGACTTTCTGCATTGACCAGTTTATGGTCAATGCGAAGTTCGTTTGAACTTCGCAACGTGATTGTAATCACGATGGTTATAGTCCCTTGTGACTATGCCTAATGATTACCACGTTGTCTAGGGTCGTAAGGGTAAGCGATCTGATAAATCGCTTATACCTTCGAACCCGACCCATTTGGTCGATCATTAGGATCCGACCAAACACTTTAGGTGACCATAGTATATAGGGAATAACCTTCCGAGGTTATACCTTATGGTCGCTTCGTTTAAGTAGTTGTATGATAGGTAGTTTATATGCCTTAGGTAAATTACCAAAATACCCCTTTGATGCCAAAATTCATTTTAAACATATGTAACATAACTTTGGACATCTAAACTAATTTGACAACAATATTAGGCATGTTAAGGCACATTCTACTTGTCATAGGACTAGTTAGGCGGTCCGAACGCGTTTCACGCGCACGACGCGTTAAAGTAGCATAAGCTACCTTAATGGGTCGCGATGGGTCGTAAGCAATTATGTTAGGTTTCATTTAGTATGTAGGCTTTGTTAAACCATATTACACGAGTCTCCATACTCGTTTGGTTTACGAACCCTCATTCTATCCGATCCTCCGATTTAGGTCCGGTTTATTAACATAGTTACCTATATTAGGTGCCGTTTGATTCCGTGATCTCTAGCATTGCTTGGTGGTTATCTTAGGACTTCTGAGCAATCTCAAGTGAGTACATAGACCCCTCTTTTACTGTTTTCCAAACGTTTTGGGGTGGAACACATGTGCCTACTTGTTACTTTCGTGCTTTCCTGCTTTCACATCATATACTTGCTATGTTCATTAGTACACTTATAGTACATGATTTCATTGTGTTCATGCTATGTATGCCCATTGTATGCGTACTTAGTACATCGTTTTACATTACATTTCATGCTATGTGTGTCCATTGTGTGCATACTTAGTACATTGTTTTACATTACACTTATGCTATGTATGTCCATTACGTGCATACTTAGTACATTGTTTTACATTGCATTTCTGTTGCATATGCTCATCCAACATATGAACACATTATATTACATTACATTTTGAACCGTTGTAACCGTTTGACTATGTGAACCGTCGTAACCATTTGATTATGTGAACCGTTTGTAACTGTTGAACCGTGTGAACCATTTGTATTTGTTGACATGAATTACATTTGACAATAGACTTTGGACTATACATAAACATTTCTACAATTGTTAAACATTACATCTTGATGGTTTGGTTTGAGTAAGTGATTAAGTAACGAGGCGTGTGTAATATGATACAAGTATGGTGGATACGCCGCTGGTACTTCCTATATATAAGTGCTTGTATGGTATTACATATCGTAGCGTTATTTGAATCATTTCAATTTGAGACATATAACATTTTATACAAATAACATACTTTTCACAAGACATTGATTTACAAACAACTTATCTTATACAAACTCATTTTACATGGTTATTCATTTAACCATACATTATTCTCTTATTTATACATATCATCTGATCTTATCGTTTTTAAATGATTTACAAGACAAAGCAAATTACAAGGTTCATGACTAAACATTTTCTCAAACATAAGTCATGAATTCTGTTTTCACAAAACCTATGTATCTCACAGGCATTTTTATGCTGACGTACCTATTTTCACATGTGTTTTCAGGAGATGATGCATAGGACTTGTCAAGACATACTTAGGCGGACCTGTGCCTTAGTGACTTAAAACGAGACAAGAACTAGTAAATTTATGTTATGTATTCTTTGTTTCTTGTTTAAAACAATGTAACTCTCATGTTTGATTAATAAAACGAAACTTCAATTGCCATGGATTTGAAACAATTAATTCTGTTACAACACTCCCCGACGTTTCCGCCACGTTTGGTTGTTCCACGTGGTCGGGGTGTGACAGAAAAGTTGGTATCAGAGCCAATGGTTATAGGGATTAGGTTATTAGTAATGCTTTGACCTAGTCTATAACCTTCTTAGGACCCTAACGCGAGTTTACTTGCGTTTAGTCATAAAACAAAACCGTCACCTATCCTTAGGCGACGACCACAACAAGAACATAAAATTCAAAACCGCTTTGAAAACTAATAATCTGTTCTAGGATGATTGATTACTAGGTTTTGAACCCTCTTTTGTAAGGTTTTGAACCCCTTTGAGTTTTTTTAAAATCTTGTCAAAGTTGATCTAAATAATGTGAACACGTGCAAACTGGAAGGGTGGGTGCCTGTACCCTGAGTTTTCTATCTAAGGCTAGAGTGTTCGTACAAATCCACATAATCGGACCAGTCACTCTTACCTGGGAACTCTTGGGGTGAGTGTCCACTTATAGGCGAGCATGTCTTCGCGATACATTATTTTTGACCTATTTACTTTGATTAATCACCGGGGTCGTTTGTTGCTTTGTAGTAACAAACAAATGACCACTATCCTTGCTTTCATCAGATTTGTTTCATCTCATTCTTTTCGTCTAATTCTCTCACTCGTTTCCTTTCATGTTTCCTCTTTTAGAATGCCTCCTCAACGCGAAAACCAGATAGCAACTGCCGAACTGGCAGAAATCATTGCGCAGCAAATGGCTGCTCAATTCCCAAACCTCTTTGCTCAATGGAACCAAGCCAACAAAAACAATGGTCCATGCAATTTCAAGAGTTTTAACTCGGCTAAACCACTCAAGTTTAGTGGTTCTGAGGGAGCGACTGGGCTTCTTCAATGGTTCGAGAGCATTGAGAATACTTTCCGCCACGTGCAGTGTCCTGACAATCGCAAGGTCGAGTTTTCTTCGAGTGTGTTCCAGAAGAGGGCTCTTACATGGTGGAACGGGGTTATGAGAGATCGTGGTGCAGAAGTTGCTCTAGCACAGACATGGGCTGAACTTAGGGCCCTTATGATGAAGGAATTCTGTCCTCGTCACGAGATCAGGGCCTTGGAAAAGGAATTCGACAATCTTGAACAAGACAGCGGTGAGCATCGAGCCTACACGGACCGTTATGAGGAGTTAAGTCTGTTATGCCCAAACATGGTCACGCCTTTGGATAAGGCAATCGAAAAGTACATTGATGGCCTCCCTGACTCAATACAAGACATAGTGACTGGTAGCAACCCTACTACAGTTAGACAGGCCATTGAGCTATCTGCAACCTTGACTGAATCAAAGATCAGGAAAGGTAAACTTTTCCGAAAAGGTGACAAGAAACCGGTCAAGGAATCGAACCCAATCGAGGAATCAAAGACCATGGATGAACAGACTGGATCCCCTAAGAAGTCAAAGAAGCGGAAGGCTTCTCAGAACTTCGCCATGGTTACTCACAATGATCAAGCCGTCCCCAACCAACCAGCTCAACCCCCTGCTAGGAAGCCATACAATGGAACTGCACCTTTGTGCAACCAATGTAGCCTCCATCATCATGCCAATGTAAAGTGCCGCAAATGCCAAACTTGTGGACTTATAGGCCATACAGCAAGAGTTTGCCCAGCTGCAGCTGCACCAAATCAAGCTGGCAACAATCCCGCTCAAGGTCGTTTTCTACCTGGTTCTTGTTTCAACTGTGGCGAGATGGGTCATTTCCGAAGAAATTGCCCAAAGCTTGCTAATGCAAATCCAGTACAGGGATGAGCATCTGACCGACAACATCGTTTAGAAATAATCACGTCTTATGTATTATTTTCTTTTGTTGTCATGGTCCATGAAACAGTTGTTATCATTGTTTATAAATAAATCTTTTATTTACATTGCAATGTATTTATGTGGTTGTATGTATAAACAACATATCTCCTATAATATCGACAATCAAGGAACCGTATTCCTTGAAGAACAGACTACCCCCAAACTTTCTTCCACTTTTTGATCTCTTGCGTTTTCCCACAAAAATCCTAAGTACCCGTTTCTTCCAAGAGAAACGACGTACAAGGCGTAATCAATAACAAGTTAATAACAATTAATAACCAAGAAAACAATTATGTGATTAAGTGCTTATGTGTTCCCTTTTATGTTTTTGTGTGATCCAATTTATGTTATCCAAATCCTCGTAGAACCTTTCGTATCTTCATATGAGGGATTCGTAGTAGGATACCCAAAGGTACTACGTAAAATCCTTAATAGACTACTAGGTTGTAGTTAAGTCCCTTGGATTATAAAGTACTACTCCATAATTAGATCCCTTGAGTGGTCTAGTTAAACAGATTGATCCAAAAATCTGGTTAGGAACATCATGTGATGATATAGCTGAAAGGACTCCTTGGTGGCCTAATTAATAAGATCATCTGTCGATCTAATTAAAAGGACCCTATGGTAGTCTAGTAACCCTCATCACAGATTTGATTTTTTCCTCCCCTACACATTACAAGACAAACTGTGCGGACTGTGCAAGGAATTACGTAATTATGGATGCATACATAATTATGGAATTTAGTGCACAGAAACCACTGCGAGCTTTGTCATGTGCCTAGAAGTTAACTCTATTCATTTCCGTTTCTGAGGAAGCACCCGTTGAAAATGACTCCGTTTGTTCATTTTCGTTTCTGAAGATTTGTCCGTTGAGGAAATGAATATCCATTTGACTATCCTACTTCATTTCCATTTCTGATGAAGCATCCGTTGAAAATGACTCCGTTTGTTCATTTTCGTTTCTGAATATTTGTCCGTTGAGGAAATGAATATCCGTTTGACTATCCTTTTTCATTTCCATTTCTGATGAAGCATCCGTTGAAAATGACTCCGTTTGTTCATTTTCGTTTCTGACGATTGTCCGTTGAGGAAATGACTATCCGTTTGACTATCCTTTTTCATTTCCATTTATGATGAAGCACCCGTTGAAAATGACTCCGTTTGTTCATTTTCGTTTCTGAAGATTTGTCCGTTGAGGAAATGAATATCCGTTTGTTTCTCCTTTTCATTTCCATTTCTGATGAAGCACCCGTTGAAAATGACTCCGTAAGTTCATTTTACGTTTCTGAAGAATGTCCGTTGAGGAAATGAATCCCCGTTTGTTTATTCCTTCATTTCTGCTTCTGAAGAATACTCGTTGAGGAAAATGACTCCGTCTGTTCATTTTCGTTCTGAAGAATGTCCGTTAAGGAAATGACAGGATTATGCCTTACATATCTCTGGTGGTTATTTGACACAAAGTCACAAATAGACTCCTACGAATAAATTTCGGGACGAAATTTCCTAAAGTAGGGGAGACTGTGACACCTGGGTCTCTGCGACCATCAAACAAATGCCAAGCCAATGAAGTATTGTATTTCATACTTGGGATCTGTATAAATATGTGTATCTTTTGCACATATCAATTCTTGTTCGATTTCAAGCCCTAAATCGCTTTCTGGAAGGTTATACGCACTGCTGCGTAAATATAACCAGTTTAATGCAACGAACACTCTGGAATAGTGAAATAGGCTTAACATACCTTAAATAACCTTTACATAACTTAGAAATAAGTTTTGAAGGCTTTGGTATGGAAAAATCAAGTTAAATCGCTTACAGGGACTAAAGTTGACAAACTGCGAAAGTATGCCAATTTGAACTGTAACAGACTTTCCGGAACATGACCATAAGTTAAACACACCTTAAATATCCTTTATATAGCTTAGAAATAGGCTTTGAGGGGTTCGGTGTGCTAAAATAAACTTTTGGGTCATTCAGGGACTAAAAGCGTCAAAAAGTGCACAAGTTTGCATTTTCACGCATAACTTACGTTCTGAATACATCCGGACATCCAAAAATTTATGTAAGCACTAAAATATTTTATTTTAGTGTTTGGCATAAGAAAAATCCATTCGTCGCGTCATTTGGATCGTTTTTCGCGCTTATGCGCATTCTGTCGTAATTAAGCGAACATCGCGATCGTACGACCAAACGAACCAACATCCGGAATATTTTTGAGCATGTTTCATGTCCACAATGTTTAGGCATCATTTTAGGGCCTTAAAGTTGGCTTTACGGGCCTTAGAAGTGTCGGGAATGGCCTTAAAACACAACAGGGACTAAAACTGTCATTTCTGAAAATTTGTTCTGATCAGACAAGGCCATGCGGCCCGCCTAACCTTTTGTGTATCCTAACGCGGGCCGCGTCAGGCTCCCAGAACAGATAAGACTGATTAGTCAGCAGATTTCAGCTGATTAAACCTCATCCACACACTCACACTTGCCCTTTCAGCTCATTAGGGGCCATTTTTAGTTACCACAACTTTCCAACAAGTGTACGCACGAGATTCGATCACGTTATTCAAGAAACGATCCTAACGGTTCGGGAAAAACTATAAATACCCAACACCCACTTCACTCATTCCTCACACCTTTGAAATCTGAGTTTGCTCTCTAAGTTGTTGTGTTTAACACTTCATACCTAAGAGTACTTGGATTCAAACCTTCCATTCTTGGACCCTTCGTAAGTATTCCTTCGTTCTTTTATTGCTTTTCGAGTCTGAAAGTCAAACTTTGTTTGACTTTCTGCATTGACCAGTTTATGGTCAATGCGAAGTTCGTTTGAACTTCGCAACGTGATTGTAATCACGATGGTTATAGTCCCTTGTGACTATGCCTAATGATTACCACGTTGTCTAGGGTCGTAAGGGTAAGCGATCTGATAAATCGCTTATACCTTCGAACCCGACCCATTTGGTCGATCATTAGGATCCGACCAAACACTTTAGGTGACCATAGTATATAGGGAATAACCTTCCAAGGTTATACCTTATGGTCGCTTCGTTTAAGTAGTTGTATGATAGGTAGTTTATATGCCTTAGGTAAATTACCAAAATACCCCTTTGATGCCAAAATTCATTTTAAACATATGTAACATAACTTTTGACATCTAAACTGATTTGACAACAATATTAGGCATGTTAAGGCATATTCTACTTGTCATAGGACTAGTTAGGCGGTCCGAACGCGTTTCACGCGCACGACGCGTTAAAGTAGCATAAGCTACCTTAATGGGTCGCGATGGGTCGTAAGCAATTATGTTAGGTTTCATTTAGTATGTAGGCTTTGTTAAACCATATTACACGAGTCTCCATACTCGTTTGGTTTACGAACCCTCATTCTATCCGATCCTCCGATTTAGGTCCGGTTTATTAACATAGTTACCTATATTAGGTGCTGTTTGATTCCGTGATCTCTAGCATTGCTTGGTGGTTATCTTAGGACTTCTGAGCAATCTCAAGTGAGTACATAGACCCCTCTTTTACTGTTTTCCAAACGTTTTGGGGTGGAACACATGTGCCTACTTGTTACTTTCGTGCTTTCCTACTTTCACATCATATACTTGCTATGTTCATTAGTACACTTATAGTACATGATTTCATTGTGTTCATGCTATGTATGCCCATTGTATGCGTACTTAGTACATCGTTTTACATTACATTTCATGCTATGTATGTCCATTGTGTGCATACTTAGTACATTGTTTTACATTACACTTATGCTATGTATGTCCATTACGTGCATACTTAGTACATTGTTTTACATTGCATTTCTGTTGCATATGCTCATCCAACATATGAACACATTATATTACATTTTGAACCGTTGTAACCGTTTGACTATGTGAACCGTCGTAACCATTTGATTATGTGAACCATTTGTAACTGTTGAACCGTGTGAACCATTTGTATCTGTTGACATGAATTACATTTGACAATAGACTTTAGACTATACATAAACATTTCTACAATTGTTAAACATTACATCTTGATGGTTTGGTTTGAGTAAGTGATTAAGTAACGAGGCGTGTGTAATATGATACAAGTATGGTGGATACGCCGCTGGTACTTCCTATATATAAGTGCTTGTATGGTATTACATATCGTAGCGTTATTTGAATCATTTCAATTTGAGACATATAACATTTTATACAAATAACATACTTTTCACAAGACATTGATTTACAAACAACTTATCTTATACAAACTCATTTTACATGGTTATTCATTTAACCATACATTATTCTCTTATTTATACATATCATCTGATCTTATCGTTTTTCAAATGATTTACAAGACAAAGCAAATTACAAGGTTCATGACTAAACATTTTCTCAAACATAAGTCATGAATTCTGTTTTCACAAAACCTATGTATCTCACAGGCATTTTTATGCTGACGTACCTATTTTCACATGTGTTTCAGGAGATGATGCATAGGACTTATCAAGACATACTTAGGCGGACCTGTGCCTTAGTGACTTAAAACGAGACAAGAACTAGTAAATTTATGTTATGTATTCTTTGTTTCTTGTTTAAAACAATGTAACTCTCATGTTTGATTAATAAAACGAAACTTCAATTGCCATGGATTTGAAACAATTAATTCTGTTACAACACTCCCCGACGTTTCCGCCACGTTTGGTTGTTCCACGTGGTCGGGGTGTGACAAGTAGGCACATGTGTTTCACCCCAAATCATTTAAAAAAACAGTAAAAGAGGGGTCTATGTACTCACATGAGATTGCCTAGAAGTCCTTGAGTAACAACCAAGCAATGCTAGAGATCACGGAAAATCAACAGCACCTAATATAGGTAACTATGTTAATAAACCGGACCTAAACCGGAGGATCGGATAGAATGAGGGTTCGTAAACCAAATGAGTATAGAAACTCATGTAATATGGTTTAACAAAGCCTACATACTACAATGCAACCTAACCTAAGTGCTTACGACTCATTACGACCCGATTAGGTAGCTTATGCTACTTTAATGCGTCGTTCGCGTAAAACGCGTTCAGAACGCCTAATTAGCCCTATGATAAGTAAAATATGCCTTAACATGTCTAATATTGTTACCAAATCAGTTTAGATATCAAAAATTATGATACATATACTTTAAAGTAAATTTTGGCGTAAAAAGGGCATTTTGGTAATAAACCTAAGGCATATAAACTACCTATCATACAACTAACTAAACGTCGTGACCATAAGGTATAACCTCGGAAGGTTATTCCCTATACAACTATGGTCACCTAATGTGTTTGGTCGGATCCTAATGATTGACCAAACGGGCCGGGTTCGAAAGTATAAGCGATTGTTTAGATCGCTTACCTTTACGACCCTAGATAAGCACAAAGCTAAAAGTGACGAGCTAAACATGTTGAAACATGTTTAACAAGGTTTGAAAACAGGTTTGGTATCAAAACAAACGGTTTTGATACCTAAGAGTAGTTTGGTTACAAAATACGCAAGAATACGCATTTTGGCCGAAACTACGACTCGTCACTGAGCCTAGATAACGTGGTAATCAGTAGGTATAGTCACTAGGGACTATAACCATCGTGATTACGCTCACGTTATGAAGTTCAAACGAACTTCACATTGACCATAAACTGGTCAATGCAGAAACGCTAAAAATGCAGAAACGCTAAAAGAACGAAAGAACACTTACAAAGGGTCCAAGAACGGAAGCTTTGATCCGAATATTCTCAGGTATGAAGTGATTAATCACATCAACTTAGAGAACCAATTCAGATTCAAAGTTGTGGGTTTTGCAAATGAGAATGGAGGGGTATTTATAGGATTTCTAGGACCGTTAATATCGTTCCTCGAAAACCATGCTTCAATCTCATCCATACACCTCAAGCACATAGTTTTATAAAGCCATTGGTGCCCCTAGTATTGCCCAAAACCATGTGCAAGTGAGAAATGAGTTGGAAATGGCTGGAAACAGCTTTCTGATGTTCTGGCACCTGCTTACGGACCATAAGACCAATACCATACGGTCTGTAAGGACCTTGCAGGTCTGATACTTTCATATTTTGGCAGAACAGGCCCCTGTGCATCCAAACTTGCCATTTGATGCATTTTTGACACGTTTAAGCCCCGTTAACCCCATTTCAAAGCTCTAAAATGAAGTTAAAGTATAGGGAACTTAAAATGTGCTCAAAAATATCTCGGATGTCGGTTCGTTTGGTCGTACGGTTACGTTGTTCGGTTAATTACGACGGAAGTCGTAACGGACGCGAAAACGATCCAAATTGTGAAACGAATGAAGTTTTCTTATGCCAAACACTAAAATAAAATATTTTAATGCCTTCATAAATTTTTGGATGTCCGGATGTATTCAGAACGTAAGTTATGCGCTGAAATGCAAACTTGTGCACTTTTTGATGCTTTTAGTCCCTGAATGACCCAAAAGTTTATTTTAGCACACCGAACCCCTCAAAGCCTATTTCTAAGCAATGCAAAGGATATTTATGGTATGTTTAACTTATGGTCATGTTCTGGAATGTCTGTTCCAGTACGAATCGTCATACTTTCGTAGTTTGTCGAATTTAGTCCCTATAAGCGATTAAACTTGATTTTGCCATACCAAAGCCTTCAAAACTTATTTCTAAGTTATGTAAAGGTTATTTAAGGTACGTTAAGCATATGTTGATGTTCCGGAGTATTTGTCGCGTTAAACTGATTACGTTTACGCACCAGTTTGCATATAACTCTCCAGAAAGCGATTTAAAGCTTGAAATCGAACAAGAATTGATATGTGCAAAAGATACACATATTTATACCAATCCCAAGTATGAAATACAATATTTCATTGGTTTGGTATTCGTTTGATGGTCATAGTGACACAGGTGTCACAATTACTTATGGAACTTATATGAAAATTCAAATATTTTTGCCAAAGGAAAATTATAAGTAATTTTTCTAAGTAGTATTTCTTAAAATATATATTTTGGAAATATATATGAATTTTTACTAAGGATATTATTCCAGAAAAGTAATACAAAATTAAGTATAAAGAATACTTAACATTTACCAGAAGATACGTATCCTCGTACGTATAAATACACACCGAAATACGACCCCAATACATGGCAAAATATACAAGCATAAGAATACGAATACGAGTACACCCATCCTTGGGAAGGAAATACATGTATAAATACTTGAAAAGCACCAAGTTAAAATATATATTGTTTTAACTATTATTTCAAAAATTTAATAAATATAATTTAAGTTAAAATATTTATTATTTTAATAAATAATTATATAACTTGGAATAATGATGAAGACACTTGGAAACGTAACTCAAAGGCACTAATTAATACTAAGTCAAGGCACGACCCGCTCGTCTAATAGACCATAGTACGTTGTAGGTAGTCGTGTACACCAGAGGAAACTTTGAGTTACAGGCGGATTCGAAGAACGCAAACCAGTGAGTTCATGTCCCCCCCGTTTCTTTTAATTGTTTCCAGTTTTATAACTTCGGGGGTGAAGTACATGTTACTAAATGTTTACAAACAATTACAAATGCTATGGTTAGCTAAGGAAAAATATTTTTAGATCATGTGAATGGGTAGACGCACTCTTAAGACCATTAATCCTCGTAGTAGGACCGAGGGACATGAGTGATAGATCTATTTGGGTGTAGCGAGCCCCACCCATGCGTCCGCCGAGTGGACCATGTGGTGACTATGTCTTGTTGCCGGAGACAAAATTTGTTACGTTTAAGCCTTCCTGCACCATGTCACGTATATTAATGTATTAGCTACACATTAATTGATATGTTTCCTTGTTGCTTCATACCAGTTTACAAAGTACATACATAAAATGTTTTCAAGGATGTTCGTGCACACATACAAAACACATGAACTCGCTCAACTTTTGTTGATGTTTTCAAACTACATGTATTTCAGCAAAGTGGTTATGGATCTGGCGGGCGTTCAAGATTTCAAGTTGTGTTTTTAATAAAAGATGTCATCCAGTACTGAAGGGTTTGATTCATGTGATTTATCCTTGATAGAGTACATGGTTCCAAAGCTCGCTTTTATTAGTGTCCTTTGTGAAGTCCAGTATGGAACTTTAAGCCTTGGTTGTCATGAGATCTAAATTTGAAGTCTAAGTTTGATGTTAAACAATGACGGTTGTATTATTTTGAAAACTATCTATGGATGAACATCTTGGTTTTATCATATAGTTGTTTGTTATGGTTGAATGCAATGATATTAAGCAAGTCACACCAAATCACGCTTATGCAAAAGTCAGGGTGTGACTGTTTGGTATCAGAGCTTCGATTGTAGCGAACTAGAATTCCTTCTCGAGTTTAGACTACAATCATTAGGGCTCTCACGAAAATATTTCTACAACATGTTCTCATTGCATACACGAAAACGCCCAGATCCAAGAAACAAACATTTTTATAAAGAAAAGACACGAAACACATTTCAAGGTTTATGTTTATGGTTCAGTCTGAGAGACTGGGCGGTTCAGTCTGAGAGACTAGGTGGTTTAGTCTGAGAGACTGGGTGGTTCAGTCTGAGAGACTGGGTGGTTCAGTATGAGAGACTGGGTGGTTTAGCCTAGGAGACTGGTTGGTTTAGTTTAGGAGACTAGGTGGTTTAGTCTGGGAGACTAGGAAGGATAGAAAGATTTCATGAGGAATAACAAGGATACATAATTACATGATAAACTGCCTTTGTTTGCAAATATTGGGTGTTAAGTGATTACTATACGTACATAGGTTAGGATTACGATGTGCAGGCACACCTGTTACCCTCAGAGAGTGGGTTGTCGGATGCCCGCAACCCGAAGGTAGTTGCATCAGACGACGAGGTCATGCCCCCGCCAGAGATATATACGTCAGACACTTAGAGTAATCCTGACATGCTGTCCAAGGATGAGGACGACTACCAACCGTTCGTGCTACCAGACTTTGGTGATGATTTACCCTTGCTGATGGCTTCCCTGACGAGGATCCTTTTGTCATTCATGTTTCAGTCCATGACCACCTCATCACTGGTTTGATTTGTATAATACTCACACAAGTTTTGAATTATTTGTCACACCCCGACCGCGTTAAAACAACAAACCGCGGCGAAAACGTCAGGGAGTGTCGTAACAGAATCATTGTTTCACAACACATGGATAAAGTTGTCACACCCCCCCCCCCCAAATACCACCTAGGGAATGTCCCTGTTAGGCGTGTGACATGCCAATAACAAGCCTCTAATTACATTGAACGCCTACAAGTTTCAAAGTAAAATCCTTAATTATTAATAAAATACCATCAACAAGTTTAAGTGAAAACCAAAGTATTCAGCGGAAGCAAAATTAAACAGTTTCAAAACCAAAGTATAGTATCACGAATTCAATAACATAAATCCATCCAGTCGACCCATGACCACTCCAGCTACTTCAGACAGCAAGTTCCAATGCAGAACATCTAACGACCTACAAGTACGCAAACAAGTGTGTCAGACGACGCTGGTGAGTTCAAAGTTTTGTTAACGAGTTGAGTTACCAGTTACATCTATAAAACAATTTATCAATTTGATTTGATGTTGTCATTAACTCGATTACCGAAATGGCTACAAGATGTATCTGCCCAACCCCAATGTCTCTATCAAAACATTGGTCATGCTTTAAGGAAATAAGTTCACGCCCGTCCTCCCCGGTACGGTGTGAGGGTGCCAAACCTAATAGCGCTATCAACTAATAACCTCGTTGCCTCCCCGGCAACTGTCGGTAGATGTAAGGGGTCTTATGTGATAGAAACTGAGTATAATAACAAAGATCCCAATAAACAAGCGTTCCTCCCTGGAACGTTACCCAATATCCCTCCCCGGGATGCATGCTTGGAAAAAGAGCAGTGAACTCACCATAGTTTTGCTCGGTAAGATTATTTTACTCGTTTACCAACAGTGATCAACCAAGCCCTACCGTGGTTACCAGAGTTAATCAGTTTTATGCACACGTAAAACATGCGTTCTTTGCATTTATAACACATATTACAATTAAGCAGCACGTATGTTTTTACACAGATCATAGCGAGCAGTTGGGTCTTAATAATGTAAGTTTATATCACTTTATCACATAAGTGGATCAGTTTATATTCGAGTACACTCGTTAATTGTAACTAGTATTCGTGCATCGTAATTTAACAAGTCATTATCATGTAATTATTTAACAAATATCTGGGCCATACTCGTGTTCACTAAGGTGTGCGACCCACTGACATTCCACCCTATCCATTACGGCTGACCCACCAGGTCCAGCCCATTAGCGTGAGTCCATACAGCCCGGCCCAAAACCAGCATGTGATTTAGTTAAACTATCGCCCAACTAGCAGGCCATGCTCACTGCGCTACCTAGTACTAAGGCCCAAATCAGTTTTATGTGTGCATGTGTACCTAGGCTCGGTGTGCAGCCCATGTCTCAATTGTATCACCCTATCTAAATGACAATAATTCCATGAACCCTATCAATCATCAGTAGCAAACTTGGTCATGAGTCCTAGGTTATCATTATGTCTGTGCTAGTATCACCTAGCCATAAACCACAGATAATATCTCATACACATATCAATTCCCTAATCAACACATCATATCCTCATTTATTGCACATGGTATGCTACTGACACTAGTATCGAAACATGTATATTTCTTGATTACATTGCACATGGTCGCCACTTCTAGATTTAAGATTAACATTTGTTATCGTGCCATATATCTTCAAATATAATGAACCGATCAAAACTACTGACATGTATCAATTCCCTAGAACTCATATAATTACCACACTTTCCTTTTATTAATTAACACAATCACCAAGACCATCCAAATTACATCAATCAATCATGCACAATAATCATGACTATATTAGTACATGTTCGGATTTATAAAAATAATATCATTAAACATGTACACACAAAATCAATCAGGGAATAATTTATACTAACCGAGAGTATTGAGATTGTGCACAAGAATAAAAAGGAGATTGCCGTCGAATGAGGAAGATAAAGGGAACTAGGGTTCGGTTGTGATCTTACGTAAAGATATGCGATTAAAGGGTATATGTAATTAACATGTGATTGGGCCTCACCTGGGCCACAAGCCCACACCACGAAACATCAAGTTTCGTCGTAGGGTGTGTGGCGAAACTTCATGGTTTCGTCGAATGAAAGATATGGTGAAACTTATAAGTTTCGTCATGCAAGACCAGTACACCAACATGAATACATTATTTAATCCAACTATAATACATCACATCCAACATCTAACAAACTTAGTTCAAGTTACAGTACAATACGAATTATGTTAACATTTAGCGAAACGAAATACGTGACTAGTAAGGACCTTGAAAACTCGAGTTGTCACATCATCCCCAACTTGAAAGAAATTTCGTCCCAAAATTTGACAAGTAAACACAGAGAATGAAGTGAGAAATCAAGATTGTTGCGGATTTTGCTCTAGTACCACATCATCCCCAACTTGAAGAGGAATTTCGTCCCGAAATTCACCAGTTCCATCAGATTTAGACTTGTCATCAGGAAAAAAGTTGAGGATACCTGAGTTTCATCTGATCTTCTCGCTCCCACGTGAACTCCGGTCCACGTCTTGAGTTCCAACGAACTCTCACAATTGGAATACGACTATGTTTACGCACCTTGACCTCTCGATCCATGATCTCAATAGGTTCTTTGACAAACTGTAACTTGTTGTCAATCTTGAGCTCTTGAAACGGCACAATTAGTGTTTCATCAGACAAACACTTCTTCAATTGCGAAACGTGAAAGACATCGTGAACATTACCCAACTCAGCAGGTAACTCGAGCTTGTAAGCCACTTTACCGATCCGATCCAGGATTTCGAATGGCCCAACGTAACGCGGATTAAGCTTGCTGCGCTTCCCAAAGCGTACGACACCCTTCCACGGTGAAACTTTCAACATGACACGATCATTAACTTCGAATTCCAAAGGTTTTCTACGCTTGTCGGCGTAGCTTTTCTGACGATCACGCGCTGCCGCCATACGATTCCTGATCTGAACAATCTTTTCTAAAGTTTCAAGTACAAGCTCAGGACCTGTGATCTGGCTGTCACCCACCTCAGCCCAATAAAGAGGAAAACGGCATTTCCGTCCGTACAACACTTCAAACGGAGCTGCCTGAATGCTAGTGTGGTAACTGTTGTTGTATGAGAACTTGATCAACGGCAGATGTTTCTCCCAACCCTTACCAAAATCAATCACACATGCTCGCAGCATGTCTTCAAGTGTCTGGATGGTTCGCTCGCTCTGACCATCCGTATGTGGGTGATACGCAGTGCTCATGTCGAGACGTGAACCGAACGATCTATGCATTGACTGCCATAAATCAGAAATGAAACGCGAATCTCGATCTGAGATGATAGAAGTTGGCGATCCATGCCTAGAAACCACTTCTTTCAGATAAACTGCTGCAAGCTGTGAGAACTTATCTGTTTCTTTAATCGCTAGAAAATGCGCTGACTTCGTGAGATGGTCGACAATCACCCAAATAGTATCGTTTTCGGCCTGAGTTCTCGGTAGCCCTGTGACAAAATCCATAGCAATCTGCTCCCATTTCCACATGGGTATCTCTGGCTGCTGAAGTAGACCCGAGGGTTTCTGATATTCCACCTTGACTTTAGCACAAGTCAAACACTTACTCACGTACGTCGCTATGTGAGCCTTCATCTTCGACCACCAATACATGACCCTGAGATCCTGATACATTTTGTCTGAGCCCGGGTGAACAGAATACCGAGACTTGTGCGCTTCGTCCATCACAAGCTTTCGAAGATTACCATACAGAGGAACCCATACTCGCTCCATAAAGTAATGAATGCCGTTAGATCTCTCCACAAGTCGTTTTTCCATGCCCCGTAGGTGCTCAACCTCGATGTTCTCTTCTTTCTATGCCTCGATCTGAGCGAAACGAATCTGAGCAAGTAAACCAGAGTGAATAGTAAGCTGTAGAGTGTGAACATGCTGAGGCTTCGTCTCCTTTCGGCTAAGTGCATCAGCTACAACATTAGCTTTCCCCGGATGATACTTGATGGCACACTCATAATCGTTCAAAAGCTAGATCCAACGACGCTGCCACATATTCAATTCCTTCTGGTCGAAGATATGCTGGAGACTTCTGTGATCGGTGTAGATGGTGCATTTGGTACCGTACAGATAATACCTCCAAATCTTCAACGCAAAAACCACAGCTCCTAACTCCAAGTCGTGAGTCGTAGTGGGCTTTGGTTTCCACCCGAAAATGGGTATGTGGATCATGGCTTGTGTCACTTCTACAACGTTTTCGATTGCGATGAATGGGAACCTCTACGGGTATTTTAAAGGTAAACGTGGATTACGTCAGGGTGACCCAATGTCCCCATATCTCTTTACCTTGGTTATGGAGGTTTTGACATTGATTCTACAAAAGCAGGTGTCGATCTCATCGGAATTTAGATTCCATAATAAATGTCAAAACCAAAGAATTATTAATTTATGCTTTGCAGATGACCTTTTTCTGTTTGCCTGGGGGGGACCCGAAATCAGCTAGGGTTATTATGGAGTCCCTTAATAGTTTCAAAAACATGTCAGGGCTTGTGCCTAGTATGATGAAGAGTACGGTCTTTTTTGGCAATGTGGTGGATTCAGTTAAAGCTCGTATTCTAGATATATTACCGTTTGAGGAAGGGGTGTTGCCTGTTAAGTATCTTGGAGTTCCGCTAATATCTACTCGGCTTAACTACAAAGATTGTAAAAGTCGGGTGGAGAAGATGGATGCTAGAATTACTGACTGGAAAACGAAGTGTTTATCATTTGCTGGCAGGTTGCAGTTGATCAGGTCGGTTTTGGCTTCTTTGCATGTCTATTGGGCTTCGATTTTTATTCTTCCAAAACGTATTATTCATGAGTTGGAGGAACGAATGCGGATGTTTTTATGGACTCAAGGGAACAGAATTAGAGGCAAAGCAAAGGTAAATTGGAAAGTTGTCTGTTTACCGAGAAGTGAAGGTGGGTTGGGTATCCGTAGGGTTGGAGATATGAATAATGCCCTTATGGTCACGCACATATGGAGCTTGCTTTCTAATTGTGAATCGCTATGGGTGAAGTGGATACATTCTTATCGTATCCGAGGTAGAAATTTTTGGGATGTGCCGATTCAAAACAATGTAACTTGGAGCTGGCGGAAGTTGTTAAGTATTAGGCCTACTATCCGCGATCATAATATTTGGGTCAAGTTGGGGAATGGTATGAACACAAGTGCTTGGTATGATAAATGGGATGTGATGTGCCCGATTTGTAGCTTTATAACTCCCAGAAGGATAGCGAATACAGGTTTTAGTATGGATGCTCGGGTTGCCGATGTTTTCGTAAATGAAGATTGGAGTTGGCCAATGAATTGGATACATCAATTTCCGACTCTACTTAATTTACAAAGTCCGGAGTTATTACCATCTAATCAGGGTAAGCTGGTATGGTGTACTTCTAGTGGTAGAGAGTTAAATTTTAGTACCTCTACGGCTTGGGAGGACTTGCGTCGTTCTCAACAGGAGGTGGAGTGGTCGAGTTTGGTTTGGTTTCCTCAGGCTATCCCTCGACATTCCTTTCTCATGTGGCTTATTGTGCTTAAAAAGTTGAAAACTCAAGATGTGATGAGTCGCTGGAATACGGGTAATACAAACTTGAACTTGTTATGTTGCTCTTTATGTACGAGGGGTCCGGATTCGCACGAGCATCTATTTTTTGAGTGTGACGTCGCTAAACAAGTTTGGTATGATGTTCGAGGTAAAGCGGGTATGGATATGATTCAGAGTACATGGACCGATATTTTTGAGTATCTGCTTAATATCGCTAAGTCAAACATGGTCGATCACATTATTGCAAAACTTGTAGTTGGTGCAACAGCTTATTTTGTTTGGGAGGAGCGAAACAGAAGGCTATTCACTGACAAGAGGAGGAACAAGAATCAGCTGGTAGAGATTGTGTTATCTACTGTTCGAATGAAACTGCACACGATGAGGTTCAGGAATTCGGCCCACATGACGCGAGTATTACAGGATTGGAGTCTTCCGAGAGGACTCTTGGTAGCAGATGATGACTGCGGCTAAGTAGAGCTTCCTGTTTTTGTTGATAGGATTTTCGAGTTTATTGGTGTATTTGTTTAGCGGTTAGTGTGTTTTGGTCGCTTGTTTACTCTTGTATGGCATGTCATACATGAGAACTGGAGACACATAGCCTTCACTTGTTTTATTTGGTTGGTTGGTATAAAATTTAACCGGGGTAACCCTTTACCCAAAAAAAAAGTCGTGAGTTGTATAATTCTTCTCGTGTACCTTCAACTGTCGAGAAGCATATGCTATCACCTTGTCATGTTGCATCAATACACAATCGAGACCCTGAATCGATGCATCACAGTAAACCACAAAATCCTCGGTACCCTCAGGTAGAGATAAAATCGGCGCGCTACATAGTTTCTGCTTCAAAAGCTGGAAATCATCCTCCTGCTTCGTTCCCCAAGAATAAACTACGTTCTTCTGTGTCAAGGAGGTAAGAGGTTGAGCAATCTTCAAGAAATCCTGAATAAACCGACGATAGTACCCTGCAAGACCAAGAAATTACCGCACCTCCGAAGGATTCTTCGGGTTATCCACGTGTATCCCCTTTTCGTTAACAATGTGCCCAAGAAAGTGTACTTCTCGAATCCAGAAATCACACTTAGAAAACTTCACGTAAAGCTGCTCCTTCCTCAGGAGCTCCAAGATAAGACGTAGATGTCGCTCATGGTCCTCGGTCTTGGAGTAGATCAAGATGTCGTCGATGAAAAAAATAACGAAGTCGTCGAGATACGGTTTGCACACGCGGTTCATGAGATCCATGAAGACCGCTGGTGCGTTAGTCATCCGAAACGGCATAACCAAAAACCGTTCTGGGTATATCCTCCTCACGGACTCGTACCTGATGATAACCCGACCTTAAGTCGATCTTGGAATAAAAACTTGACCCTTGCAGCTGGTCAAACAGGTCGTCGATACGGGGTAAAAGGTAGCGATTTTTTACTGTCACCTTGTTGAGCTCGTGATAATCTATGCACATCCGAAAGGACCCATCCTTCTTCTTCACAAACAGCACTGGGGCTCCCTAAGGCGAAGAGCTAGGTCGGATAAAAGGTAGCGATTTTTTACTGTCACCTTGTTGAGCTCGTGATAATCTATGCACATCCGAAAGGACCCATCCTTCTTCTTCACAAACAGCATTGGGGCTCCCTAAGGCGAAGAGCTAGGTCGGATAAAACCCCTATCCAACAGCTCTTGGAGTTGATTCGACAACTCCTGTAACTCTCCTGGCGCAAGACGATAAGGAGCACAAGCAATCGGGGCTGCTCCTGGCATGAGGTCGATCTGAAATTCCACCGGACGGTGTGGAGGTAAACCAGGGAGTTCTTCAGGGAATACATCGGGAAAATCACGAACCACTGGAAGGTCCTCGATCCTTCTCTCATCCGACTGCGAGTCAGTAACAAGAGCTAAAATAGCAGGGTAGCCCTTACGTAAACACTTCTGAGCCTTCATTGCCGAGATAATACCAACCATAGCACCACTATGATGACCCTGAACCGATAAGGATTCTCCGCTAGGGAGAGGAATACGCACTATTTTCTCCTTGCAGAGAATTTCCGCCTGGTGCTTGGACAACCAATCCATGCCAACGACCACATCAAAACTTCCAAGAGTAACAGGGAGTAGGTCAATGTCAAACACTTGACCCATGAGATCAAGTTTACAACAAAACAGAGCATGAGAAGCCTCTATCGATATTAAACTAAAAATCAAACCCTGATGCTCTCTCTCCTTTGGCGATTTCCAGCTTCCTCATGAAACCCTGATTTTTCTTTGAGATCTTATGCATAACAGTCTGTGATTAGAGCTTTGATCTTTCAAAATTCTATAACGAACTTGTTAGCATTAGTGATCGATTTAAAACTAGGGTTTTCTTTTCTTTTTCTTCAATCGCCGCCTTAGTGATCTGTTAGAAACCCTGACTTATTAAATTGGTTGTTATTGATTGCGGTTAACTGAGTTTAATTTAGCTAGATTGATACTCTAGTTTAATCGGTTAAGGGTTGAAGATTGATACTAGGGTTTTCAAGGAGTAGGGTTTTTCGTTTTCTGTTTTCTTTGGTTTGCATGGTTCTGTCGTTTGGTTGAGGTTTGGTTTTGTTTTTCGTTTTTGGTTTTGTTTTTCGTTTTCTTTGTTGCATGGAGAGAAATCGAGATTAGGGATTGGAGGATTTAGGGTTTCAATCATTTACTGAAAAGTTGCATGGGGACATTTTCATTACTTCGAAGGGTTCTATGCTGATGAATTCCCAGGAGACTAGAGAGAAACCTTCGCTGTTTCGAAAAAGCTTTGATGGCAAGCCGATTAACATGGATGGTAAATCATTGATGCCGAGGCGAGGCATTCTCCAAAAAGAGCAGCGGGTAATTAACATTATTGATGAGTTGGAAAAGGTTTCTGTTCCGGTTCAGATTGAAAGCAATAAGGATGATGGTACTAAGGTCGAGATTGCGAAGAGCACAATGCCTTTCACTTATGCAGATACACTGAAGAAGAGTACCTCACTGAAACGGGAAGTTAACTTTAGGAGGTTGGATTCGGTTGAAACGGTGCAAGATGCTGATGTTGTTATTCCTCGTAAGGTCTAGGAAAAGTTTGAGAATGTTTTGTATGGTTATTTCTTAGGTAATCGGCTTCCTTTCCCTGTGGTGGAATGTCACACCCCCAAAATACCACACGCGGAAAACCCCCGCGAGGCGTGTGACATACCAGGATCTTAGCCATCAATCACGTTGAACTCAAAGGTATATATAAATAAAACTTTCATTGATTAACAGTAAGTGTTACGATGTTACAATATTTCACAGTTTACAGCGGAAGCATAATTCATTCGTTAAGAGTTTATAACCACATGTAAAAGCCATTTGTGTTGTGTTATGTTTCCATGTATCTCGACCCATGACCACTCCAGCCTCCCAGACAGCAAGTTCCTGTCAATATGCACCTAAAGACCTGCAAGGCATGTAACAACGAATCAACAACAAAGTTGAGCGAGTTCACAGTTGGGTGTTCATTTTTAGTTGTTTACGAAAACATAGTTTGTCTTTAGTTGGCTTACTTGCCGTCGGGTTTACTCCATGGTTGAATATATGATTAACCAGTTTACCCTGTTTCCCAAACATATCCATAGTTGGTGGGGGCTTCCCATGTGAATTACCAGTTTACCCTGTTTCCCAAACCTTTTTACGATATTTAGTGGGGGCTTCCCATGTGCGTTACCAGACCTTACCATATCGACTACTACGAAAATAAGTTGTGCCCTAAGTCAATGTCTATCAGCATTGACCCTTTGCCGTTGGTCCATTAGTACACGCCCGTCCTACCGGCACGGTTTGAGGTTTGTTAAACCTAATAGCGCTATTAACTAATGACCCGCTCGCCATCGGCCTCGGCGATTAAGTCGATATAAAATGCGGGACTTATGACAGAGTTTTGGTCCAGTATGTTTAATCTTGTTGTCCTACCCAAGGAGGACGAACGTACGTATCCTACCCAAGGAGAATACGCGAGGTTTAATCTTGGCATCCTACCCATGGAGGATGGCCGTACATATCCTACCCAAGGAGAATATGTAGTTTCCGTTTTATTTCTTTAACCCATTCCCAACCCTTGGGAATCCCATGCCTTGTAGAAAGTGTGAACTCACCTTGGTTTGCTCGGTATGCTAAACTATGTGTTCACAAGTAATCAGTCAAGTCCTATAGTATGCACGTATACTCAATCAGTTCAAGTTCGTAAAGATTTCACATGCAATCAATATCACAGAGTGTGTTTGGCAGTTAACATTATGTACACATAAATTGTTAGTCAATCCATACAAGGTTCCAAGTTACATGCAAGTTCCTTAACTAATTTATCATGCTTAACAGAGTTAACATATTTTAACAGAGTTATCATACTAACCAAGTTGTCATGCCAACAGATTTATCATATTAGTAGAGTAACAGGCATAACAGAGTTTTCCTACTTAACAACGTTAAATACATACCAGAGGACACTTGATGAAACTATATGTGGCGAAATCATCTAGAGGCGAAAACCCCTTTGGGCGACGAAATCCCAAGGGTTTTCGTCGAGGTTATAATATGGCGAAATCACTTAGTGATTTCGTTGACCTCTGTGTTTTCGTCGATCCCAGCGATTTCATCTAACCCTAATCATCATCACAGCAATTCAACTCGATCCATTCATAAAATCATTCAATCATCATGCGTTCACTAACAAGTTGGTGTGATTATCAAGAAACCTAGTCATCATTAACTGTTACGTGATTAAATCATCATCTCTATCACACAGGAGCATCAACCATAATCCAAAGAATGAATACAAATCATGAGTTTATAGATAACCCTAATTATTAACAGGTTCATCATCTCCTCATGACAGAAAATCAGAACATCATCATTACGCTAAACTACATCCTATTGAAATCTATCAGTTATTCAGATAAATTAACGAAATCATACATGTAGTCTTAATAATAACACAAGATCCCACACCCTACCCATGAACATGCATACCACAAACCACAGAACTCCTTCAATTGGCTTTTCATATACAAACACACATCGATCAAGCAAGGAATCACGTAACGATTAACAATAGTGCGAACTAACCGAGATGGAAGGGTCACTAGATTGATCGAAAGGGAAGGCTTGAAGACTTGCAGCTGCCGTTGCACAGGGAGAAGCAATAGGGGCTCTAGAGTTTGGCGATTAAGCTTTTTACGTAACAGTGGGGAACAAGATATTAAAACAAATTGCTACTGGGCCATAGGCCCATGTGTTGTTTTCGCCGGCCCACAAGTTGACGAACACATTTAGTGTTTTCGTGAAGTGTGATTTCGGGTGGGTAAGGTTTCGGGTGGAGGGGTGTATTCGGGTGGGGGGTTGTTTCCTTCATAATCCGTTTTATTAAGGGTTGAATAATAAACTACACATTGGCCCCTAATGTTTGTGTAATCTACTAACTTGACTAACCAATGACACAAACTCAGTTAATGTTTTTCATTTACTAAATTAATTAACAAACTAACCTTGTTAACCTCATATAGAAAATAAAATAAATAAAATAAATAATTCCCTACTATATTAAGTAACACTATCATCAGTCCACATAAACAATTTATAAACTAATTACGTTACATAGAATCAATGCAACGAACCATAAACACAGTATGTAACAAGTAACTCATACAAGGGAAACCTTGGAAACTCGAGTTGTCACATTATCCCCAACTTGAAAGAAATTTCGTCCCGAAATTTAGTACGTGGTTACTGAGGAAGCTAGTTGTGTTGTGTTGTTTCCTGGTTTTCCTGGGGTGTCACATCATCCCCCCGTTGGTTTGGAATTTCGTCCTGAAATTCCGCAGTAGCTTCAGTCTCAGTAGTGGTTGCACTGTTTCCGAACAACTGGGATACTTGAGTTTTATTTGATCTTCTCGTTCCCAGGTAAACTCTGGGCCACGACGGGAGTTCCAACGAACTCGAACAAGAGGTATTCTGGTGTGTTTGAGAACCTTAACGTCTCGGTCTGTGATTTCAACTGGTTCCTCGACGAATCGCAACTGGTCGTCGATAGTGAGCTCCTTCAAAGGAACTATGAGGGTCTCATCTGACAGACACTTCTTTAGATTTGACACATGGATTACGTTGTGAACTCCACTGAGTTCTGCTGGTAGGTTTAGTTTGTAGGCCACTTTGCCTATTTTCTCAACGATTTCGAACGGTCTGACATAACGCGGATTGAGTTTGCCCCTTTTACCAAAACGAACCACACCCTTCCAGGGTGAGACTTTGAGTAGCACTCGATCCCCAACCTGGAACTCGAGTGGTTTCCTGCGCTTATCAGCGTTGCTTTTCTGACGGTCACGAGCTGCCGCCATTCGTTGTCGTATCTGAGCAATCTCCTCAGTCGTGTCTACCACGAGTTCTGGGCCAGTGATTTGGCTGTCACCAACCTCTGCCCAACAAAGATGTGATTGGCATTTACGTCCGTACCATGCCACAAACAGAGCGGCTTGGATGCTGGTGTGGTAGCTGTTATTGTACGAAAACTCCACCAAAGGGAGGTGCTTTTCCCAACCATTGCCAAAGTCGATTACACATGCTCGAAGCATGTCTTCAAGGGTTTGGATGGTGCGTTCAGCCTGCCCATCCGTCTGTGGATGATATACCGTGCTCATATCTAAACGCGAGCCAAAGGATTTGTGCATCGCTTGCCACAAATCAGATGCAAATCGTGGGTTGCGATTAGAGGTAATGAAGGTTGGCACCCCGTGCCTAGCAACCGCTTCCTTTAGATAGATGACTGTAAGTGTAGAAACTTATCCGTTCCTTTGATGGCTAGAAAGTGTGCTGGTTGCGCAAGACAATCAATGAGTATCCAGGTGATGTTGTTTCCGTTTCGAGTTGTAAGTATACTAGCGACCAAATCCATGGCAGTCTATTTTTATTTCCATGTGAGTGTTGCTGGTTGCTGATGCTACACCTTGACTTTTCACAAGTCGATCCATCATTCACATACTTAACTAGATGAGCCTTCATGTCTGATTACCAGCACAAGGTTTATAAATCCTAATGCCTCCCATCAAAACCCAGTTTGAACAGAGGTTGCTTCTCCACGCCCCGCATGGGTTCAACTTGAAAATTCCTCTTCCTTCAGTTCTCCAGTTTGAACAGAGCGAGTCTGATCCGGCAAGTTAGAGTCGATAGCGAGCTGCAGAGCTCGTGTACGTTCAGGTTTCGTAGTCGTATTCATCCAGAGGTTCCATCCAGCGATGTCATTGTATGCTTTAGTTCTTTCGAACATCGGTACATGGGAGGCCCTTGTGATCGGTCTAAATAACGTATCTGGTACCGTCCAAGTGACGCCTCCATCCAAAATCCCAAAGCTATGGTTTTCACCGTCAGTCGAGTGTGCTGCGCAGTTCCTCTTTGCGACTCTTGCACGTATGTCATCACTCTCTCGTGTTGCGTCGGCGTGTGACTGGGACTCTGATTCAAACCATCATGGTATACTACTAAGTCATTAGTACTTTCGGATAAAGACGATGCCCTGTGTATTGCTGAGTTACGGTTCAAAGGCTGTTAAGACGTCCCCCTGTCTGTCTTCCACGAACACAGCACCCGGCTGTGCCAAAGAGATTTGAGCTGCGAGATCTTCGAAAGTCATGAGATTTATCTACGATTGAATCAAGCGAGACCAAGATATTGCTGTATCCTCGTAGGAATCTTTGGTGTCGATCAGTTTTCCAACCAAGACGGATCTTAGCGAGATCCACGTGCATTCCCACTTCGCTGATTATATATTCAAAAGGTACACCTCGAACCCAGAAAATTACATTCAACAAGACTTTGAGCAGAGCGTCTCTTCCCTCAGGAGTTCTAAAATAAGATATAAATGCCATCCATGGCGTTCCGTTCTCCCAGTCAGGATTCAGAATGTTGTCAACAAATGCGACCGATTCATGTGATCCCCGAAGCTGCT
The DNA here is from genome assembly GCA_030545235.1 of Helianthus tuberosus. Lineage (NCBI taxonomy): Eukaryota > Viridiplantae > Streptophyta > Magnoliopsida > Asterales > Asteraceae > Helianthus > Helianthus tuberosus. The sequence goes on along the minus strand of CM060418.1, from coordinate 82,697,045 downwards.
GGTGTGTTGGTCAACTCAATGATCATGGGGCATAACGTTGAAATGGCTGCCTTAAATTTGACATGCTGTTATAAGGGCATTCTCCCCTTAGACTTCCCTCTGACGATAGCTCGTTCACTAGCAAATCTTCGAATGGAAGTTGGTTCCTCGCAACTGATCGACGGGTTGTCAATACGTAGTCGAGCCAAACGGTTCCTGACTGTCACCTTGTTGAGTTCTCGATAATCAGTACGTATACGAAAAGGCTTATCTTTACTGGTATAACTAAGGCTCCCCAGAGCGAAAAGCTAGATCCGTTGAAACTCATGTCCAATAATTCCTGAATTTGGTTAGGCAGTTCATGCAACCTTCCCGGTGTAAGACAATAAGATATACTAGTAACAATGGCTACTTCTAGCATGATACCGATCTGATACTCCACCTGACGATGTGAAGGTAAACCTGACAGTTCTTCTGGTAGTACCTAGGGAGAAATCACGAACAATTGGTGGATCCTCGATCCTCCTTTCCTTAGTCCTGACATCAGTAACGTGTGCTATCACGGCGGAGTAATCCTCTCGTCGACACTCTTGGCTTTCCTTGCTGAAATGACGCTAACCGTTGTGTCACTCTGACGCGTTAGAATAGATAACAATTCCCCACACAAAGTTTTCTCCTCACTGGGTGTATCTGCGCGATATCTGGATAACCAATCCATACGGTCTACTGTATCAAAACTATCAAGGGTAGTAGAAGGATGGTCGACGTCGAACACTTGTCCCACAAGGTCGAGTTTGCATCCCAATAATCATATGAGATTTCAGTGGGCTTGCCATTTGCCGATTCCACAGCAGGTTCGGTTTCAAGAAGTATCAGGGTTGAGCAAAAAACAGTGACGAAGCGATTTGTTACTAAGAACATGTAAGCCACCATGTTGTTGCAATCTTGGCGTCGCCCACGCCAATCCTAAATGCCCTTCACGAATACCACAACCAGTGTTGTTGCTTCTGCTAGTAAAACTCCCAAAACTGCCATTGTTCTCTGGGTTGTTGATGTCTTGACTTACATCAGTCATTCCTTGTCAATGTCACCTTCGTTTCCATGCTATGATTACGAGTACCTTGATGTTGCCATGACTGTTGCCTCTAATGTTGTTGCTCGAAACGGAGCCCTGCGACCTTTCACCTACAAGGTCCATTCTGTCACATTTCTGTACCACGTCCTAAAGCGTTACTCACTGTGCTGGCAGTTACGCATACCACACTAAGGTCAATTATCATCTCTTATGCCTTGATTGATTCGTAAGAGTTGACTCCCATGGGTCGCTGACAAGGGTTAAGGATTCGATTGAAGCCAATTCGTTGGTGCTCATTGCCGGAAATCATGGTCGTCAAAGTACTGATGTCGGTAAGGTGCTACGCTCTTCCCCCCCCCCCATCCATCGATGTTGCAAGTGGTTCGAGTAATACACAGTGTGTTGCGGGAGTGCTGTAGAGTAATCGCACTCCAGAATCTGAGGCGTCAATACGTTAAGTTCCAGCAAGCGGGGAAAGGTGAGATAAATATCGATCAATCATTTGAAGCTGCGACCTCCAACACATGGACGTTCGTATAAGCACCTAACATCCTACACGGTTCACTAAGCTCAGAGAGGTGTTCAGGTAACACTCGATAGCATCGAGTTTCGAAAGGATCCAAAAATAGATAAAAAGTTCACATTTGCGTTTGAGTAGGGGACAATTACTGCTATGACCCCTAAAGGTTTGTTTATGTTTCACATTGATCAAATACGGAACGGAGTCCCCTTTTCCACTTGTTAAGCCTCACTGGGACTCACATGCACCCCACATTATTATTATGTGTGCACCCACAATAATATTGTGATTTGCATGCTCATCTCAGCTCCTCTTAACTCATGTCAAACGGTTCCCCAAACTCGAGTAGCAATCGAGAGTATCACGAAGCGTATGTCATGAAGGTTTAGGGAATTACCCCATTATCAGTCACATAACACATGCAAGTATACATGAATTCATACTGTTGTGCTAAACGTGCAATCACATACAATATTATATGTAAGTGTTCACTAGTTATGCAGTACAATGAGTATACAAGAGGCGAACCTTGCAATCTGGAGCTGAGTGTCATGGTTGTATTCACGTCTTCAGAACTGTTCGGTTATAGTCTGGTTTTACAAAAACGTTTTTCCCCTTTTTAAATAAAACCAAGTTCACTATAACCAATGGCTCTGATACCAATCTGTCACACCCCCAAAATACCACAAGCGAAAAACCCCCGCGAGGCGTGTGACATACCAGGATCTTAGCCATCAATCACGTTGAACTCATAGGTATATATAAATAAAACTTTCATTGATTAACAGTAAGTGTTACGATGTTACAATATTTCACAGTTTACAGCGGAAGCATAATTCATTCGTTAAGAGTTTATAACCACATGTAAAAGCCATTTGTGTTGTGTTATGTTTCCATGTATCTCGACCCATGACCACTCCAGCCTCCCAGACAGCAAGTTCCAGTCAATATGCACACCCTAGTTTCTCTCTCTAGCCAGGCGATTTTGCTCTTACATGCAATCCTAGGTTTTTTCGTGATCTTCTTGTATAACAGTCTGTGATTGGTGTTTTGATTATTCAAATGATCCATAACGAACTCGTTAGCAATCTAGTGATCGATCTAATCTAGGGTTTTTCTGTTTTTTCTTTTCAATCGCTCCTTAACTTGCTGAGTTCGATCTTATTGTATAGCGTGGTTGATTTGTTGATCATTCTGCTTTGGCAGAAACTTTCTCTTATCGATCCCTCTATATGATCTAGCTAGAATCACAAGTTAGGGGTACGCTAGTCTAGGGTTTGGTCAGGTTTTTGCTGGTCTGCTGATCGTTTTTCTTGGAGTTTCGGATTCGGTTTTTTTCGTTTCAAGGAGAGAATTGTTTGTCGGCTGATTAGGGTTTTCTGCTGTAATCACCTTTTTTTTTTGGGTAAAGGGTTACCCCGGTGAATTTTATAGATAAACCAATAAAACAAAGATGTGTCAAAGCAACACATCAACTAGACTTGACAGACCAAGCCTAGGACACCAAGACAGCAAAACCAACCAACAAACATCCAGACAAAACGTCAACCAAAAGAAACAAAACAACCACGGCCGAATCAAAAACAAAACCAAGGCCGACCTAATCAAAAAGCATCAATCTTCTAGCCCGGATCAGGATCTCCCTCTTTAGTATCACTAATCTTCCAGGTTTTGAATATCCTCTTCCTAGCAGACTCCAATCGAAACTTGAAGCCCATAAGTCTTAGACGAACTGAACTTTTAATCTTCTCAGCAACTTGTAGCGCAGTTAAATGATTAGAAGTAAAAAGCCGACTGTTCCTCTCTTGCCATATGTAATACGTGGTCGCCGCAACCACCAATTTACACACAATGTCATCTACTGTCTTCGAGTTAGAATGCTGGTCAACCCAAAGCATTAAAGACTGCCATGTGTTATCAACGCCATCCATGTTCACCATACCCTTGACATTTGCCCAAACCTGATCCGCAAACACGCACTGAAAAAAAAGATGGTCTCGACTGTCACGATCATGGTGGCACAATGGGCAACACATGAGGTTAAGATTTGTTGCACTTCCTGCTTCCCAAACCGCCAACCTATCCTGCGTCTTCAATTTTTCCCTGAAAACCAGCCACATATGGAAAGAGTGGCGCGGAACACAATGAGAGAACCAAACCATATTGGCCCAGGTCGCATTATTATCCCTATTTCGAACCATATCCCAAACTTGAGAGGACTTAAAGTCGCCAAAGTTCCCATCCACGGCTTTCCAGGCTAGACAATCCGGACCGTTATCTATCAGATGGGGTGTTTGAAGATTTATTAGAACCGGAAACAAGTCTAGCCAAGCTTGAGGCCATCTCCACTGCCCATTCTCGTCAATGACATCCGCAACTGACGATTTTAAATTAAACCCTGCATTAGTTATAGATCGAGGAGTAATAAAGGAAGTAAGAGGACTCATATGACACCAGTTATCACTCCAAACATTTGTTTGCAGCCCACTTTTGAGTAAATACCATATGTGAGGCCTCACAATGCTCCGAATAGACAATATTTTCCGCCAACCCCAACTCATGCTCCCTCTACTAGGAACCTCCCAAAAATTTCTCCCTTTTAGCTTATATTCATGAATCCATCTCACCCAAATGGACTCACGTTTAGTTAAGATGCTCCAAACATGCGTAGCCATAAGCGAGTTATTAACATCCGATATACTTCGAATACCCAAACCACCTTCTTGTTTAGGCAAGCACACATCTTTCCATGCAACTTTCGCTCGGATTTTGCCCTCTGATCCTGCATTCCACAAGAATCTTCTGATTCTTTTTTCAAGCTCATTGATAACCCGAGCAGGAATAATGAAAATAGAAGCCCAATAGATATGCATTGAGGATAAAACCGAATTTATAAGTTGCAACCGGCCAGCAAAAGATAGCGACTTTGTCATCCAATTATTAATCTTCTTTTCCATTCGATCGATAAGAACCTTGCAATCTTTAAAAAGAAGCCTAGATGAGATAAGCGGGACCCCCAGATAGCGAACCGGAATAACACCCTCTTGAAAAGGCATAATATCCAGAATTTCCTGTCTAATCGAGTGAGGAACATTGCAGAAGAAAACTGTACTTTTCGCTGGGCTAGGAGCCAAACCGGAAATGTTAGTAAACGCCTGGAGTGCTTCCTTGACCCTTTTGACCGAGACAATATCACCATGAACAAAAATAAATAAGTCATCAGCAAAGGAGACATTAATTATTTTTTGTTTGGCACAATGAGCATGATATCTAAACGGAGAGGAAGCAGCCTGTTGAAGTAAACGAGAAAGAATCTCCATGATTAACGTGAATAAGTAGGGAGACATTGCATCTCCTTGCCATAACCCGCGTTTGCCTCTAAAATAGCCATGAAGATTTCCATTGATGCTCAACGAGTAAGAAACTGTCGACACACATGTCATAATCCACCCAACCATTTTATGATGAAACCCAAATAGAATCAAAATATTTTCCAAGAAAGACCAATTCACCGTATCATATGCTTTCTGTATATCAATTTTGAAAGCACATCTAGCTGGACCCCTGTTAAGATGGTAATTATGCATTAATTCTTGTGTGAGAAGGATATTATCAGAAATTTTCCGTCCCGGCACAAACGCTGATTGGTTGATACTAACAAGATTTCCCAAACTTCCTTTTAATCGGTCTGTGATAATTTTACTTATGCATTTATAAAGCACATTGCAACAAGAAATCGGCCTGTAATCAAGAACTGAATCCGGGACCTCTTTTTTCGGGATCAATGCAAGAATAGTATGGTTAACCTGAGTTAGAAGCTTACCATTCTCAAAAAATTGTAGCACTGCATCCGTGACTTCATTACCAACAATCTCCCATGCATGCTTAAAAAACGCCGATGTGTACCCATCAGGCCCTGGCGCTTTATCCTCTCTAATACTGAACATAGCAGATTTAACTTCCTCTCGAGACACTTGAGAAACCATTTGATCCGCAACTTCTCTACTTAAAACATTATTGAAGAGGCCGTCCAAGTTATCCTCATTAACCGGAAACTCCATCCCCAAAAAATTCGTATAATGCGAAACCAGCACGTCAGCAATCTGATTACCATGCTATCCGTAATACTATGAATTTTTGTTCGGGCATTTCGAGCCTTGACAGAATTATGAAAAAACCTGGTATTCGAGTCTCCCGCGCAAAGCCACTCAACCTTAGATTTCTGTTTTAGATAACATTCTTCATCATAAGCCACAGATTGAAATTCTTGTAGACATTGCGTCTCCAGCTGCCTTAACCGAACATCCATCGGGTTCTGATCCACTTGAATCTGAATATCATCCAATGTTTTCCTCAATTCGATAACCCTCTTATGTAAATTACCCTGATTGAAAAGAATCTTTCTTAACCTAGGTTTTAAGTTCCTCATTTTCTTTACAACAGAAAGCATAGTGATACCATCCATTGTTTTCATCCACTCCTGCTTCACAGACTCCTGAAATTCTGGTTTTGACACAATGAAATTCGGGAATTTAAACGGCCTTGGACGATTTCCATAGGAGCTCATCATTCTAAGAATACACGGAGTATGGTCTGACACCCGAAATGGGTGAAACATAGCGAATGCATCAGGAAATTGATCAATAAACGACACATTACCCATAATTCTATCAATCTTTTTGAGAAGACCCACTCCACTCTTTGGCTTTTGACTCCAAGTGTATTGCAACCCATGAGCATGAACATCGAACAATTCAGCTTGATGGATACAGTCATGAAATTCACGCATACCAATAGACTTGCTGGAAGACCCAAATAACGAATCCTCAAAATTGAGAGCGGTATTAAAATCCCCCATTACTACCCACGGCTTACCATGACAAAAAATTTTATGCTTGCATAAATCATCCCAGTGCATTCTTCGGTCTTGATACTTATTTTCAGCATACACAAACGAACAAAAAAAGCTCTTTTTGCTATCTTTTATAATTACCTGAGTGTGGATTAGTTGATCAGATTGAAATAGAACCATAACGTCAAACATATCCGGATTCCATCCCAAAATAATTCTCGTGCCTCGAGTGCATAAATCACCATTAGACGTCCAACACCACTTACGGAACACATACTTGCAAATTTTAGCCAGCTTAGTAACATCCACATGCGAATCAAGGATTGCACACATATCTAATTTATTATCAGCAACAATAGAACGAACCTCACTTTGTTTCAGGGGCCGGTTCAAGCCCCTAACATTCCAGGTCATGATGCTACCCATTCAAACCACTAAAACCGGGAGTGCTTGCCCCCTCAGAATTAATAGGCTGATCATTCTTCATAAATTGTGCCATCTCCGTCGGTGTGACCTCTTTCATCTCACTATCAATCTGTGATTGTCTTGCATTCTTGTTATTCGTCCCATCCTTCTTATCAGCAATGTTTTCGTCTCCATTCCCATCCTCATTCGCTAATGCATCAAACGAATTACCTGTTTTGATTTGAATAGACCCCGAGCTGGTACCAGTCTTCGTTCCAGAAGTACTCGCAGCGAATCTGTTAGTTTTCGGCTTATAAACAAGTTTCGGTTTCTTTTGCCCAACTCCAAACTTAGCAACCTTTCTCTTATCCGTGATAAAGCCTTCCGCATCCACCATTACTTGCTTCGGTTTGGGATTAACATTTTTTGGACAGTTCTGATCATTATGACCAAAGATGCAACATTCAGCACACCGGTGCGGCTTCCATTAATACTCAACCTTCACACTTTCCATAATGAATCCCTCATCATCCAATTTCGGAATGGCTACAACTATTTGATCCTTAAGAACCTCATCCGCACTAACCTCAATCAAAGCTCTAGCAAAACTGCTCCTACCCCAACTATCGGCACACATATCCGCTGTATAGCTATCCAATCTCTTTGGGACTCCAATCTTCGACGCCAACAAACTAAGTCCATCATCCGTATAGATAGAGATCGGAACATTATGAAGCTTAACCCATATAGGAACCGACTTTATTCCTTCCTTTTTCAGACTAACTGATGGCGACCAGATATTAAGAAATAATGGAACTTTGCGAATTAACCAAGGCCCTCCCTCAAGAACTTTATGCATTCCTTCCTTAGAATCAAATTTAAAGAAAAAGAAACCTTCAGCATTCATCATAATCTTGGCAAATCCAAACTTCGACCACACATTTTTAACATAATACTCAACCACCGGGAACGGTAATCTATTCCCCAGAAAGTATCCAAATAAAACATTGTCAAACCTGTCTTGGACCTTCTTAACTACCTCCCTTGGAATTACTATATCAGCTTCTTGGTGAGTATCCATGGATTCCAATTTTCTGAAGTTAACTTCACGTTTAGTACTAGGATTCAGCATCACCTTCTGCGCATAAGATACCTGGTCCTCCTGTTGCTTATTCGCATAAACATTTTCCACAGGAACTGTTAACTAAGTAATTGTGATGGTGATGGCCGTTTTCTCTCTAACCCTAGGCGATCTTGCTTCTTCACGAAATCCTTGATTCTTCTTTGTGATCTATTGTATAACAGTCTGTGATTGGAGATTTGATTCTTTCAAATCTCTATAACGAACTAGTTAGCAATCGTGACCAATTTCGAATTTAGGGTTTTTTTGTTTCTTCTTTTCAATCGCCTCCTTAGTGTTTAATTTGATATTCTTCTTTTCAATCACCTTAATCATTCTTGCTGTTGTTTTTTACGTCTGCATGTATTAAGTTTGACTCAATTGTGCCGTTTTCTAAAGGTTCTTTGCCTATAAAGTATCTAGGCGTTCCTCTTATTGCCTCTAGACTGCTCAAAGGGGATTGTAAGATTTTGGTTAAGAGAATTAGCAAGAGGCTTACGGATTGGAAAAAGAAATTCCTCTCTTTTGCAGGGAGATTACAGCTGATTAATTCTGTTATAGCTTCAATGTATACGTATTGGGCTGCTGTCTTCGGTCTTCCTTCCAGTATCATCAAGGAAATCGAGATGATCATGAAAGGTTTTTTGTGGTCTCAAGGTTCCTTAGCATCGGGTAAAGCGAAGGTTGCATGGAAAGATGTTTGCATTCCGAAATCGGAAGGTGGTTTGGGTATTAGAAAAGTCTCCGAGGTGAATAAATCGCTAATGGTTTTTCATATTAACAGCATCGTCTCGGGTAGGAAATCTCTTTGGGTTGATTGGATTCATGAGCATAGGCTCAAGGGTAGAAGCTTTTGGGAGGTTAAAGTGCCACAGAATTCTACTTGGGGATGGAGGAAATTGCTGTCATATAGGAACTCAGTTCGTCACTTCTTTTGGAAACGGATTGGGAATGGCGTGAATACTTCTGTCTGGCATGATACTTGGTGTAACGAATGTCCGTTGAGTCAATATGTGTCCCCGAGGATTATGTCGCAACATGGATTCTCTATTTACTCCAAAGTGGCTGATATTTTTAGAGAAGGGGCTTGGAAATGGCCAGATGCCTGGATAGATTTATTTCCGGTTCTATTCAATCTTAATACGCTCAATTTGATTCCGAACAAACAGGACGTTACCCTATGGAGAAACTATGAAGGAAAGTTATTACCGTGCACTTCTAAGGTAGTGTGGGAGACTACTCGTTCTCGGGGAGTTGATGCTGATTGGTCGAAAGTGGTCTGGTCCGGATGTAACATTCCTAGACACTCATTTCATTGTTGGTTGATCTTTCGAAGGAAACTTTGGACGCAAGACAGAATCAGAAGATGGAACTGTAGTACTTCCGGTTCAATGAATATGATGTGTTGTTTGTTGTGCCAGAAGGGGATGGATTCGCATGAACACTTGTTTTTTGAATGTGCATACTCTACGCAGGTTTGGGATGCCATAAAGGAGTCAACATGTATTAAAAATGTTCAAGGCAAATGGGAAGATATAATGAGCTGGTTAATTCCGAGAGCTACATCAAAATCGCTGAATTCGGTAGTTGCTAAACTTACTATAAAGGCGGCAGCATACTTTATTTGGCAAGAAAGAAACTCCAGATTCTTTAATAATCAGCTTCGACCACCGGAACAAATTACAAACGTCATTATAAGCACGGTAAGGATGAAGCTTCAAACTTTCAAATACAAGGATAAGCCGAATGTTAGAAGTATCCTGGAAGCTTGGAAGTTATACCCGTTGGAAGCATACATAGATAACTAAGATGTATTGTTCTGTCCTAGTTGCTAGGTGGTTTGCTTTGTGCTTGTATTTACTCTTATGTTGGCTTGTCTTATAAGAGAACTGGGGTAGATTTTCTACTTCACTTGTTTTTATTGGTTTATTTATAAAATCACCGGGGTAAAACCCTTTACCCAAAAAAAAAAAGTTTGACTCAAAGATGAATTCTGAACCGCCTGATATCAATGAGATATTTGGGAAACCTCCATCTTTGAATGCTGAGCACCGTGATTTGTATGGGAAACCGCCAACCGTGCTGAAGGGTTTGGGGAGTAAAATACTGAATATTGATGGCAAATCTTTGGCACCGAGACGTGGAGTTGTGTTGAATAATCAAAAGGAGCCTCAGCTGGTCAATGTTATTGATGAGCTGGAGAAAATAACTGTTCCGGTTGAGAATATCTATGCGGATAAACAACAGGATGACCGGGTGTCTTATGCTCAAAAGGTGATGACGAATCCTAAGCCTAATCGTGAAGTTAATTTCAGGAAGTTGGACCCAATGGAGACTCATCAGGAAGCTGATATTGTGATTCCGAGGGAGGTAGTTAAAACAGTTCAAGACAGATTTGATAATGTTCTATTTGGCTATTTTCTGGGGAACAGAATGCCGTTTCCAGTTGTGGAGTATTATGTTAAAAATGTTTGGTCGAGATTTGGATTTGCTAAGATCATGATGAATGCTGAAGGTTTCTTCTTTTTTAAATTTGATACAAAGGAAGGAATGAATAAAGTTCTGGAGGGTGGGCCTTGGCTAATACGTAAAGTCCCTTTATTTCTCAATATCTGGTCGCCTTCGGTCAGCCTGAAAAAAGAGGGAATAAAGTCGGTTCCTATATGGGTTAAGCTTCATAATGTTCCTATTTCTATCTATACGGATGATGGTTTGAGTTTGCTGGCGTCGAAGATTGGAACTCCAAAAAGATTGGATAGCTACACAACGGACATGTGTGCTGATAGCTGGGCTAGGAGCAGCTTTGCTAGAGCCTTGATTGAAGTTAGTGCAGATGATGTTCTCAAGGATCAAATAGTTGTGGCCATACCGAAGCTGGAGGATGATGGTTTTATCATGGAAAAAGTCACAGTCGAGTATGAATGGAAGCCGCACCGTTGTGTTGCATGTTGCATTTTTGGTCATAATGACCAAAATTGTCCTAAGAATGTTAATGTTAGCCAGAAGCAAGTAACGGTGGATGAGGAAGGGTTTGTCACGGATAAGAGAAAGGTTGCTAAGTTTGGAGTCGGGCAGAAAAAACAGAAACCAAAGTTTGTTTACAAGCCAAAAGCCAATAGATTGGGTGCAAGTACATCAAGAACGAAGCCAGATACCAGCTCGGGGTCTATTCATATTAAAACAGCGAACTCCTATGATGTTTTAGCGGCTGTGGATGGAAATGGAGAGAAGAACAGAGATGCTAAGAATGATGGGCTGCATGTTAAGACCAATCGGTCTCCTCAGGTAGATGACGAGATGAGGGAGGTTACTCCGACGGAGATGGCACAGTTTATGAATAATGACCAGCATACTAATTCTGAGGGGGCAAGCACTCCCGGTTCGACTGGTTTAAATGGGTAGCATAATGACTTGGAATGTAAGGGGCTTGAACGGACCCCTGAAGCAAAGTGAGGTTTGTTCTATTGTTGCTGAGAATAAATTAGATATGTGCGCGATTCTTGAATCTCATGTGGATTTCTCTAAGTTGGCTAAAGTGTGTAAGTATGTGTTCCGTAATTGGTGTTGGACTTCTAATGGTGGCTTATGCTCTCGTGGAACGAGAATTATTCTGGGTTGGAATCCTGTTATGTTTGATGTTATGGTCATGTTTCAATCAGATGCTCTTTTGTGTATGCTGAAAATAAGTATCAAGATCGTAGACTTCTCTGGGATGATTTATGTAAGCATAGGGTTTTCTGTCATGACAAGCCGTGGGTGGTGATGGGAGATTTCAATTCGGCTCTCAAGATTGAAGATTCGTTGTTTGGGTCCTCCAATTCTTCTATTGGAATGCGTGAATTTGATGCTTGTGTCCAACAAGCCGAATTGTTCGATATTCAAGCTCATGGTTTGCAATACACTTGGAGCCAAAAGCCTAAGAGTGGAGTGGGGCTTCTCAAAAAGATTGATAGAATTATGGGTAATGTTTCTTTCATTGATCAATTTCATGATGCTTTTGCTATGTTTCACCCGTTTCGAGTGTCTGACCATACGCCTTGTATTTTAAGAATGATGAGCTCTTATGGTAATCGGCCAAGACCTTTTAAATTTCCAAATTTCATTGTGAGGAAACCTGATTTTAAGGAGTCCGTACAACATGAGTGGATGAAAACAGTAGAGGGTGTTACTATGCTTTCCGTCGTGAAGAAAATGAGGAATTTGAAACCTAGGTTGCGGAAGATTCTGTTCAACCAAGGTAATTTACATGATAGGGTGAATGAGTTGAGGAAATCTTTGGATGATATTCAGGTTCAGGTGGATCAGAACCCATTGGATGTTCGGCTTCGGCAAATGGAGACTCAATGTCTTCAAGAGTTTCAATCAGCGGCTTATGATGAAGAATGTTTTTTAAAACAGAAATCTAAGGTAGCATGGCTTCGTGCGGGAGATTCTAATACTCGGTTTTTTCACAACTCCGTGAAAGCCAGAAATGCTCGTACCAAAATATATAGTATTATGGATCGGATGGGAGCTCGGCATGAAGGTGATGAGCTTGCTGATGTCCTAGTCTCGCATTATATGGAGTTTTTGGGGTTGGATGTCTCGGTTGATAAGGTTAACATGGATAATCTCTTCATTAATGTGCTGAGCAGGGAGGCTGCGGATCAAATGGTGACTCAGGTTACTCGTCAGGAAGTAAAAAATGCTATGTTCAGTATTGGAGAGGATAAAGCTCCGGGGCCTGACGGGTACTCGTCGGCTTTTTTTAAACATGCGTGGGATATTGTTGGTAATGAAGTCACTGATGCGGTGTTACAATTTTTTGAGAACGGTAAGCTCCTAACTCAGGTTAACCACACTATTCTTGCTTTGATCCCGAAAAAAGATGTCCCGGATTCAGTTCTAGAGTACAGGCCGATTTCTTGTTGCAATGTGATTTATAAATGCATAAGCAAGATTATCACGGATCGCTTAAAAGGAAGCTTGGGAACTCTTGTTAGTATCAATCAATCTGCCTTTGTGCCAGGCCAAAAGATCTCTGATAATATCCTTCTTACACAAGAATTAATGCATAATTATCATCTTAATAGGGGTTCGGCTAGATGTGCGTTCAAAATTGATATCCAGAAAGCTTATGACACGGTTAATTGGTCTTTCCTGGAAGATATTTTGAATCGATTTGGGTTTCATCACAAAATGATTGGGTGGATTATGACATGTATTTCAACAGTGTCTTACTCGTTGAGCATCAATGGCAATCTTCATGGTTACTTTAGAGGCAAACGAGGGCTATGCCAGGGTGATCCAATGTCTCCCTATTTATTCACGTTAATCATGGAGGTTCTCTCTCTTTTGCTCCAACAGGCCGCTAGTTTTCCCTATAAATATCATGCTCACTGTGCCAAGCAAAAAATAATTAATGTGTCGTTTGCTGATGACTTATTTATTTTTGTGCATGGTGATGTTATTTCGGTTAAGAACCGAAATAACATCACCATGCACAAAAATAAATAAGTCATCAGCAAACGACACATTAATTACAAGGATTGCAAGCGGCTAAAGTTATTATGGAGTCTTTGAACGCATTCAAGAGTATGTCGGGCTTGGTTCCTAGCATGAATAAGAGCACTGTATTTTTTTGCAATGTGTCAAACGGTGTGAAGGACCGTATTCATGATATAATGCCGTTTGAGGAAGGAAGGCTGCCTGTTCGATACCTTGGAGTCCCTTTAATAACAACTAGACTTACTTACAAGGATTGCAAGCGGCTAGTGGAAAATATGGAATCAAGAATAACGGACTGGAAAACAAAGACGTTATCTTTTGCAGGTAGGCTTCAACTGATTCGTTCGGTTCTAGCATCCATGAATATTTATTGGGCCTCTATGTTTGTTTTGCCAAAGCGTCTAGTTAAGGAGCTGGAGGATAGGATGAGGCGTTTTCTTTGGGCTCAGGGTAACAACATAAAAGGGAAGGCTAAAGTGAAATGGAGTCAGGTGTTGTTGCCGAAAAAAGAAGGAGGTTTGGGGATTCGTAGAGTGTGGGATATGAATATAGCTCTCATGGTCGCTCATGTTTGGAGTATTCTTACGGGTCGAGAGTCTCTTTGGGTCAAATGGATTCATGAGTATCGTATTCGTAAAAGAAGTTTCTGGGATATTCCAAGTAGAAATAATGAGACGTGGACATGGAGGAAAATCCTTCAAATTCGACCTATCATACGTGACCGTATATGGATTAACATTGGAAATGGCAATAGAACTATGGTGTGGTTTGATAAATGGGATGTCTTTTGTCCTCTGATCTCGTTTATCACTCCAAGGATGATAGCTAATGCGGGTTTTGACTTGAGCTCCACAGTTGCCAATGTTTGTGATCCGGGAGGTTGGAGGTGGCCGAACACTTGGCTGATTCGGTTCCCAGATTTGAATAATATGCAACCGGTTATGTTCCACCCGAACGTGCAGGATAGGGTCGTATGGAGAACGAGATCGGGCATGGATATGGATTATCATACTACGTGTGTTTGGGATGATATTCGGCCTCATCGGAATGAGGTGTCTTGGGCTAGTCTGGTGTGGTATCCTCAAGCTATTCCTCGTCACTCGTTTCTTATGTGGCTGCTTATTAATAAAAAAACTGAAGACGCAGGATGTTATGAGTACATGGGCTTCATCGGGTAACTATAATTTCAATCTTATGTGTTGTTCCTTATGCACGGCTGGGCCTGATTCACATGAACACCTGTTCTTTGCGTGTCCTTATGCAACACAAGTTTGGCATGGCGTTAGGGGGAAGGTGGACATGGGATCGATTAACTCTTCATGGGATGAGATTTACACGTATTTGTTACTGTTTGCGGATTCTAAGAAGGCTGAGCATGTGATTATGAAGCTAGTGGTTGGGGCGTCCGCATATTTTGTCTGGCAGGAGCGGAATCATCGTCTTTTTTCTAGAAAGAAAAGGAGTACGAATTAACTTATTGAAGTGATCTTGAATACGGTTCGAATGAAGCTACACACTATGAAGTTTAAGGCCACAAATTACGCTACTAGAGTCTTGCATGAATGGAGGCTTCCTAGAGGTTTACTGGTTCAGGATGACGACTGCGGCTAATGTTTTATGATTTTAGTTAGTATGTAGTCGGTTGTCTAGTTATTTTGTTTGCAATTTTGCTTGTTCACTCAAATATGGCATGTCGTATTTGAGAACTGGGGGTTCGTGTGTTTGGCTCCCACTTGTTTTGTATTTGGTTTGAGTGATATAAAATTTGACCGGGGTAACCCTTTTTTTTGGGTAAAGGGTTACCCCGGTAAATTTTATAAATCAACGAAACAACGTACAAGGGTGTGTCAAAGCGAACACACCTACTAGACTTGGCATATCAAGACTAGGAAAAACAAACACAAAGACAACCAAACAAACTAAACAAAAAGCCACAAACAAACAGCCAAAGAAACCAGCAAAATCACACGGCCAGCTATTGACTTCGATTCCTAGCCTGGATCTAGATCCTCTTCATTTGAATAAATCTTCCATGCCTTTAGCACTCTGTGCCGAACTGCACTTCCACGGAACTTGAAACCCATAAGCTTTAACCGAACTGTACTCTTGATTATTTCTATCACCGCTTCTGGCGACTTACGTGAATGAGAGAATAGCCTAGCATTTCGTTCTTGCCATATAAAATACATCGTAGCCGCAATCAGAATCTTTCCCACAATAACATTCGTCATCTTTGAGGAAGCCGTTTGCTCCATCCATGCAAAGACGGATGCCCAAGAGTCATTAACATTCTCCAAACTAACCATATTTTTAACATTATTCCACACATGAGACGCAAACCTGCATTGGAAGAATAGGTGGTCTCGTGAATCATGATCATAGTGACAAAGCGGACAACACATAAGTCTTAAGTTCGTTTCACTCCCCGCTTCCCAAATCATAAGACGATCCTGAGTTTTGAGTTTGTTTCTTATAACCAACCACATATGGAACGAGTGTCTTGGAATACATTGGGGAAACCATATCATGTTAAACCAAGACACCGTATCACCCCGACTCCTAATATTGTTCCAAACTTCCTTAGAGCTGAAATAACTATCTTTACCATCCAAGTCTTTCCACGTAGGCTTATCTGGAACATTGTGAACAAGAGATGGAGGTTGTAAGTTTATCAACATAGGAAACAGATCATGCCAAGCCTCAGGCCATCTCCAGTGACCCGAATCATCAACTATATCAGCAACTGTAGATTGCATATTGAAACCCGCATTAGTGATGGTTCTCGGCGTGATGAAAGTACTAATCGGACTCAATGGGCACCAGTTATAATACCAAGCGTTAGTCTGAGTACCACTTCTAATGGACATACCCATGTAAGGACGAACCAAATTTCGAATGGATAAGATCTTACGCCATCCCCAACTGACGCTACCCCTGCAAGGAACCTCCCAAAAACTTTTACCCTTTAGCTTGTATGAATGAATCCACCGAACCCAAAGGGACTCTCTGTGAGAAATAATACTCCATATGTGGTTTG
Source organism: Helianthus tuberosus (assembly GCA_030545235.1). Classification (NCBI taxonomy): domain Eukaryota; kingdom Viridiplantae; phylum Streptophyta; class Magnoliopsida; order Asterales; family Asteraceae; genus Helianthus; species Helianthus tuberosus. Next base: position 82,680,570 of record CM060418.1, on the reverse strand, counting down.
TCATGAGCGCCTTATTAACATCCCCCACGTTTCGAATACCTAAGCCTCCCTCATTCTTAGGTAAACAAACATCAGACCAAGCAACTTTGGCATTAATTCTGCCCGACGAACCAGCATTCCATAAAAAATGACGCATTCTTTTTTCCAACTCAGTAATAACCCGTGCAGGGAGAATAAAAACTGAAGCCCAGTAGATATGCATTGAAGATAAAACCGAGTTTATAAGTTGGAGGCGGCCTGCAAATGACAACGACTTAGAGATCCAGCTTGTGATTTTGCCCTCCATACGATCAATCAAGATTTTACAATCTTTAAAAATAAGTTTTGTGGAAATAAGAGGCACCCCAAGATATCTAACCGGAAGATTCCCTTCTTGGAAAGACATCAACGAAAGAATCTGTTGTTTCACCAAAGGAGGCACATTCGAAAAATAGGCAGTACTCTTGGGTGGGCTCGGAACTAACCCTGACCAACTAGTAAACAACTCCAAAGCATCTCTAATCTTCTTCACCGAGCAAATGTCAGCATGGACAAAAATAAATAGATCATCCGCAAAGGATACACTAATAATTTTCTGCTTAGCACACTGATGATGAAATTTAAATGAGGAGTTCGAATCAGGCGCCTGTTGAAGTAAAAGAGATAGCACTTCCATAATAAGGGTAAATAAATAAGGCGACATAGGATCACCCTGTCTCAACCCCCTCTTCCCCTTGAAAAAACCATGGAGATTACCATTAACAGACAAAGAGTAGGAAGCCGTGGTAACACACATCATAATCCACTGCACCATACGCTGATTGAATCCAAAACGAATAAGGATAGCTTTCAAAAAAGACCAACTAACCGTATCATAGGCTTTCTGAATGTCTATTTTAAAAGCACATCTCGCAGGGCCTCTATTTAAATGATAGTTGTGCATCAGCTCCTGAGTTAAGAGAATGTTATCTGAGATTTTTCTTCCCGGCACAAAGGCAGACTGATTAATGCTGACAAGAGCCCCCAAACTCCCTTTAATCCTATCTGTGATGATCTTGCTAATACATTTATAGAGCACATTACAAAAAAAAAAAAAAAAATGTTATTTCGGTTAAGAAGGTCAAGGAGGCCCTTGAGACGTTTACTAACATTTCTGGTTTGGTTCCTAGTCCAGCGAAAAGTACAGTTTTTTTCTGCAATGTTCCTCAGTCGATTAGACAGGAAATTTTGGATATCATGCCGTTTCAGGAGGGTGAGTTTCCGGTCTGCTATCTGGGGGTCCCGCTCATTTCTTCAAGGATTCTTTTTAAAGATTGCAAGGTCCTCATTGATCGAATGGATAAGAAGATTGCTAACTGGTTGACAAAGTCATTATCGTTTGCTGGCCGGCTTCAACTTATAAACTCGGTACTTTCATCTATGCATATATATTGGGCCTTTGTTTTCATTATTCCCACTCGTGTTATCAATGAACTTGAGAAAAGAATTCGTAGATTCTTGTGGAATGCGGGATCGGAGGGTAGAATCCGTGCCAAAGTTGCCTGGAAAGATGTGTGTTTGCCTAAAGAAGAAGGTGGGTTGGGCATTCGAAGCATATCTGATGTGAATAAATCGCTTATGGCAAAGCATGTTTGGAGTATTATAAATAAACGGGAATCTATCTGGGTGAAATGGATTCACGAGTACAAACTTAAAGGGAGAAGTTTTTGGGAGGTTCCTTGTCGGGGTAGCATGAGTTGGGGATGGAGGAAAATATTGTCTATTCGGTGTATTATGAGACCTTTCATATGGTCTTTGCTCAAAAGTGGTATGCAAACAAATGTTTGGAGTTGGTGCCATATAAGTCCGCTGAGCTCCTTTATTACTCCTCGTGCTATACAAATGCAGGGTTCAACTTAAAGTCGTCGGTTGCGGATGTTATTGACGCGAATGGGAATTGGAGATGGCCTCAAGCTTGGTTAGATTTGTTTCCGGTCCTAATAACTATTCACACGCCTCAGCTGATTGAAAATGCTCCTGATCGTTTGGTTTGGAAAGCTTTGGATGGGAACGTTAGTGATTTTGAATCGGCCCAAGTATGGAACACGATTCGGAATAGGGATAATAATGCGACCTGGGCTCACATGGTTTGGTTTTCTCAATGTGTTCCTCGCCACTCTTTTCATATGTGGCTGGTGATTAGGAACAAACTGAAGACTCAGGATCGGTTAGCGGTTTGGGAAGCTGGAAGTGCAACAATCTTAATCTTATGTGTTGCCCGTTGTGCAAAAATGATCGAGATAGCCGAGATCACTTGTTTTTTCAATGTGCATTTGCAGATCAAGTTTGGATAAATGTGAAGTGGTGAACTTGGAAAGCGTAGATAATACATGGCAGTCCTTAATGGTTTGGATCGATCAATACTCTAAGTCTAAGAAAGTTGATGACATTGTATGTAAATTGGTGGTTGCTGCGACTACTTATTAGATTTGGCAAGAGCGGAATAGTCGGCTTTTTAGCTCTAGTCATTTGACTGAGTCACAAGTTGCGGAGAAGATCAAAAGTTCGGTTCGATTAAGACTTATGGGCTTTAAGTTTCGAGTGGATTCGGCTAGGAGGAAGATTTTCAGTATCTGGAAGATTAATGATAGCAAGGATGATCAACCTGACCCGGGCTAGAAGTTTATTGTATTAGATTAGAGTTTCGGCTTGGTTTGTTTTTTTTGGCCGTGGTTGTGTGTCACTTGATACTTTTGTTTGGTTGTTTTGTTGGTTTGTTTGTTTGCTGTCCTAGGCTTGGTATGCCAAGTCTAGTTAGTGTGTCGCTTTGACACATCCTTGTTCTTATTGGTTCATTTATAAAATTCATCGGGGTAACCCTTTACCCAAAAAAAAAAAAGACCTGCAAGGCATGTAACAACGAATCAACAACAAAGTTGAGCGAGTTCACAGTTGGGTGTTCGTTTTAAGTTGTTTATGAAAACATAGTTTGTCTTCAGTTGGCTTACTTGCCGTGGGGTTTACTCCATGGTTGAAAATATGATTAACCAGTTTACCCTGTTTCCCAAACATATCCATAGTTGGTGGGGGCTTCCCATGTGAATTACCAGTTTACCCTGTTTCCCAAACCTTTTTACGATATTTAATGGGGGCTTCCCATGTGCGTTACCAGACCGTACCATATCGACTACTACGAAAATAAGTTGTGCCCTAAGTCAATGTCTATCAGCATTGACCCTTTGCCGTTACTCCATTAGTACACGCCCGTCCTACCGGCACGGTGTGAGGTTTGTTAAACCTAATAGCGCTATTAACTAATGACCCGCTCGCCATCGGCCTCGGCGATTAAGTCGATATAAAATGAGGGACTTATGATAGAGTTTTGGTCCAGTATGTTTAATCTTGTTGTCCTACCCAAGGAGGATGAACGTACGTATCCTACCCAAGGAGAATACGCGAGGTTTAATCTTGGCATCCTACCCATGGAGGATGGCCGTACATATCCTACCCAAGGAGAATATGTAGTTTCCGTTTTAGTTCTTTAACCCATTCCCAACCCTTGGGAATCCCATGCCTTGTAGAAAGTGTGAACTCACCTTGGTTTGCTCGGTATGCTAAACTATGTGTTCACAGGTAATCAGTCAAGTCCTATAGTATGCACGTATACTCAATCAGTTCAAGTTCGTAAAGATTTCACATGCAATCAATATCACAGAGTGTGTTTGGCAGTTAACATTATGTACACATAAATTGTTAGTCAATCCATACAAGGTTCCAAGTTACATGCAAGTTCCTTAACTAATTTATCATGCTTAACAGAGTTAACATATTTTAACAGAGTTATCATACTAACCAAGTTGTCATGCCAACAGATTTATCATATTTGTAGAGTAATAGGCATAACAGAGTTTTCATACTTAACTTAACAACGTTAAATACATAACAGAGGACACTTGATGAAACTGTATGTGGCGAAATCATCTAGTGGCGAAAACCCCTTTGGGCGACGAAATCCCAAGGGTTTTTGTCGAGGTTATAATATGGCGAAATCACTTAGTGATTTCCTTGACCTCTGTGTTTTCGTCGATCCCAGCGATTTCATCTAACCCTAATCATCATCACAGCAATTCAACTCGATCCATTCATAAAATCATTCAATCATCATGCGCTCACTAACAAGTTGGTGTGGTTATCAAGAACCCTAGTCATCATTAACTGTTACGTGATTAAATCATCATCTCTATCACACAGGAGCATCAACCATAATCCAAAGAATGAATACAAATCATGAGTTTATAGATAACCCTAATTATTAACAGATTCATCATCTCCTCATGACAGAAAATCAGATCATCATCATTACGCTAAACTACACCCTATTGAAATCTATCAGTTATTCAGATAAATTAACGAAATCATACATATAGTCTTAATAATAACACAAGATCCCACACCCTACCCATGAACATGCATACCACAAACCACAGAACTCCTTCAATTGGCTTTTCATATACAAACACACATCGATCAAGCAAGGAATCACGTAACGATTAACAATAGTGTGAACTAACCGAGATGGAAGGGTCACTAGATTGATCGAAAGGGAAGGCTTGAAGACTTGCAGCTGCCGTTGCACAGGGAAAAGCAATAGGGGCTCTAGGGTTTGGAGATTAAGCTTTTTACGTAACAGTGGGGAACAAGATATTAAACCAGATTGCTACCGGGCCATAGGCCCATGTGTTGTTTTCACCGGCCCACAAGTTGACGAACACATTTAGTGTTTTCGTGAAGGGTGATTTCGGGTGGGTAAGGTTTCGGGTGGAGGGGTGTATTCGGGTGGGGGGTTGTTTCCTTCATAATCCTTTTTATTAAGGGTTGAATAATAAACTACACATTGGCCCCTAATGTTTGTGTAATCTACTAACTTGACTAACCAATGACACAAACTCAGTTAATGTTTTTCATTTAGTAAATTAATTAACAAACTAACCTTGTTAACCTCATATAGAAAATAAAAATAAATAAAATAAATAATTCCCTACTATATTAAGTAACACTATCATCAGTCCACATAAACAATTTATAAACTAATTACGTTACATAGAATCAATGCAACGAACCACAAACACAGTATGTAACAAGTAACTCATACAAGGGAAACCTTGGAAACTCGAGTTGTCACATGGAATACTACGCTAAAAACGTTTGGTCAAAACATGGTTTTGCTAAGCTTATGATGAACTCGGAAGGGTTTTTCTTCTTTATGTTTGATACTAAGGAGGGTATGACTAAAGTGCTTGAAGGGGGGCCTTGGTTGATTAGAAAGGTACCTTTGTTCTTGAGTTTATGGACTCCATCGGTTAGTCTCAAGAAAGAGTGTATCAAATCAGTTCCGGTGTGGGTAAAACTCCATAATGTTCCTATTGCGGTATATACGGATGATGGGCTGAGTTTGTTAGCGTCCAAACTGGGAGTCCCTAAAAGGTTAGATGGTTATACAGCGGATATGTGTGTTGATAACTGAGGGAGGAGTAGTTTTGCTCTGGCCTTGATTGAGATTAATGCTGATAACGAACTGAAGGATCACATTACTGTTGCCATTCCGAAGCTAGAAGAGGACGGCTACATTACTAAGAAAGTTAAAGTTGAGTATGAATGGAAACCTCAGCGTTGTTCGGTTTGCTGTGTGTTTGGTCATAATGATCAAACGTGTGCTAAGAACGTCAACAATAAAGCAAAACAAGTTGTCATTGATGATGAGGGTTTTATAACGGATAAGAAGAAAACGGCCAGGATAGGGGTTATGCAAAAGAAACAGAAGCCTAAGTTCGTCTATAAGCCCAAGATAGGTAATTATGGAGCGAGTTCATCGGGCACTAAGAATGACAAGTCGGAAACTAGTATGCATGGCAATGTGGTAACCAAAAACTCCTTTGAAACTTTATCTAAGTCTGATAGGGAAGCAGATATAGGCACTCTTGCGAACGAGAAAGGAACGGGGCCAAGGATTGATATAGGTGATAGATCAAACACTATTAATGAGGAAGAGGTTGTAGAAGTGGTTCCTACGGAGATGTCAAAATTTATGGGCAGTAATCCTGAGGGAAATAATTCTGAGGGGGCAAGCACTCTCGGGCTTACGGGTTTAAATGGATAGTTTAGCTGCTTGGAATATTAGGGGTTTGAACCGGCCCCTTAAACAAGCTGAGGTTCGGGTTCTTATAGCTGAAAACCAACTTAATGTTTGTGCAGCGTTGGAAACTCATGTCCATGTCAACAAGTTAGCTGGTATTTGTAACAATGTTTTTAGGAACTGGAGTTGGACGTCTAATGGTGGGTTATGTACCAGAGGCACTAGAATTATCGTCGGTTGGAATGCGGATGTGGTGGATATCATGGTTCTCTCCCAATCGGATCAGGTGATTCACACTCAAGTCCTCGTAAAAGCTGATAAAAAAGTGTTTTTCTGTTCCTTTGTTTATGCTGAAAACAGGTACCATGATAGGCGGTCTCTATGGGAAGATTTGTGCAAATTTAATGCCTTGACTCGTGATAAACCATGGGTAGTCCTGGGTGACTTTAACGTGGCTCTTAATATGGAAGATTGCTTATCTGGGCCTTCAAACCATACTATCGGTATGAGGGAGTTCTATGATTGTGTGAAGGAGACCGAGTTACTTGATATTCCGAGTCATGGCATCCACTATACGTGGAATCAGAAGCCGAGAGAGGGTATTGGGGTTATGAAGAAGATAGACCGTGTTATGGGTAATGTCAAGTTCCTGGAGTTGTTTCCGGATGGTTATGCGCTTTTCCAGCCAGCCTGTATATCGGATCATTCTCCTTGTATCTTGAAGACGTCCTCGGTGGCTCGTATCAAACCGAAACCTTTCAAGTTTCCCAACTTTATCATGTCTAAATCTGAGTTTAGGCAGGCTGTCACGTTGGAATGGGCCAAAGAAGTTCAAGGTCATTCTATGTTTGCTGTAGTGAAGAAAATGAGAAATTTGAAGCCGATTTTTCGTAAAATTCTCTTTAAGCAAGGTAACCTGCTTGATAGAGTTGCTAATTTACGGGTTCAGCTTGACCAGATTCAGCGCCAAGTGGATGCAAATCCTTTGGTTACGTCTTTTCGAGATGATCATGCCAAATGTATTCGAGAATTTCAAGTTGCAGCGTATGATGAGGAATGCTTCCTTAAGCAGAAAGCTAAGGTTGATTGGTTATGTGCTGGGGATGCAAACACGTCCTTTTTCCATAAGTGTGTGAAAAGTAGAAACGCTAGAAGTAAAATTTCGAGTATTATGGATGTGCAAGGGAACCGGTATGAGGGTGATCACGTTCCAGCAGCTCTTCTTGCTCATTACGCTAATTTTTTGGGCATGGAAGATCAAGTTGACAGCTTTTATATTGGGGACTTGTTTGTCAATACTCTTAGTGAGCCTTCAGCTGATCATATGGTGCGTCCGGTGACACGGGATGAGGTAAAAAAAGCTATGTTTAGTATTGGCGAAAATAAGGCTCCGGGTCCTGATGGGTACACATCGGCTTTCTTTAAACAAGCTTGGGATGTAGTGGGTGATGAAGTTACGAATGCAGTTCTTGATTTTTTTGAGAATGGTCAAATGTTGAAACAAATCAACCATACTATTATAGTGTTGGTGCCAAAAAAGGAATCCCCGAATACGGTGTTGGACTACAGGCCGATTTCTTGCTGTAATGTTTTGTTTAAGTGCATCAGCAAGATTATCACTGATAGAATTAAAGGAAGTTTGGATGGCTTAGTCAGCATAAATCAGTCAGCTTTTGTCCCTGGTCGTAAGATTACTGATAATATTCTCCTCACTCAGGAGCTTATGCATAACTACCACATTAATAGAGGTCCTCCTAGATGTGCCTTGAAGATTGACATTCAGAAGGCTTATGATACTGTCAGCTGGTCGTTCCTTGAAGTTGTCTTATTGCGGTTTGGGTTTCATCGGAAAATGGTTAAGTGGATCATGACGTGTGTCGCTACTGTGTCGTATTCCTTAAGCATTAATGGGGAGTTACATGGGTATTTTAGTGGGAAGAGGGGTCTTAGGCAAGGTGACCCTATGTCCCCGTACTTATTCACTCTAGTCATGGAGGTTCTTTCTCTTCTTCTCCAGCTTGCGGCGAGGGTCAGTTCGGCTTTTAAATTTCATGCGCATTGTGCTAAGCAAAAGATTATAAATGTGTCTTTTGCGGATGATCTGTTTATATTTGCTCATGGTGATTATGTGTCGGTTAAGTTATTACGGGATGCTCTACAAAAGTTTACGAGGATCTCGGGTTTGGTCCCAAGTGCCCCGAAAAGTACTATTTTCTTTTGTAATGTTCCTCCTCACACGAAAGCTCAGATTTTGAGTTTAATGCCGTTTCAGGAGGGTTCCCTTCCTGTTTGTTACCTTGGAGTGCCTTTAATCTCTACAAGGCTTGCTTATAGTGATTGCAAAGTCCTGGTTGAGCGGGTCGAGCGGAGGATTGATAATTGGATGTCTAAGTCTTTATCGTTTGCGGGAAGGCTCCAATTGATTAACTCGGTCATTTCGGCTATGTATACTTACTGGGCTTCAGTTTTCATGCTTCCGGTTAGGATTGTTAAGGAGCTTGAAGCATGTATGCGTCGATTTTTATGGAATGGGGGATCTCAGGGCTCTGCTCGTTTGAAAGTTGCCTGGAAGGATATCTGCTTGCCAAAAACGGAGGGTGGTTTGGGTATTCGAAGTGTCATGGACGTTAATAAAGCGTTGATTTCAAACCATATATGGAGTATTATTAATAATCGTCGTTCTCTTTGGGTTCTATTGATTCATTCTTACAAATTAAAGGGAACTAGTTTTTGGGAGGTGAAATGTCGAGGCAATCCTAGCTGGGGATGGAGAAAGATTCTAGCTATTCGTAATCAGGTTCGGCCCTATGTTTGGAAGTCTATTCAAAGCGGTCGCTAAACGAATGCATGGAGTGATAATTGGTGTTCTTGCAGCCCTCTTCGTCTCTTTATTTCTCCTAGAATCATTGCCAATGCAGGCTTTAATCTAAGCACGACGGTTGCGGAGCTTCTTGACGATAATGGACAGTGGAAATGGCCTCTAGCTTGGTATGATTTATTTTCGGTTCTCATAAATATTACGCCACCCATTCTACTGGAGGATATGGTTGATCGATTTCGTTTTTTTTTTGGTAAAGGTTGATCGATTTCGTTGGAAGGATAGTGAAGGTAATTTACATTTATTTCACTCTTCGGAAGCTTGGAACTCATTTCGGCTGAGAAACGATAAAGTGGCTTGGGTGGATTCGGTTTGGTTCAGCCAGTGTGTTCCTAGGCACTCGTTTCACTTGTGGCTAGTTATCAATAACAAGCTAAAGACTCAGGATCGGATGGCTATTTAGGAAGCGAGTAGTGCCACTAACCTCATCCTCATGTGTTGTCCGCTATGTTGTTATGACCGGGACTCTAGAGATTATCTTTTCTTTCAGTGTTCTTATGCGTCTAAGGTGTGGGAAACAGTGAGGGAAAGGGTTGATATGGGGAGTGTCAATAACACATGGAGCTCGATCATGGTTTGGATGGAACAAAGCGCTAACTCGAGGCAACTTGAAAGGATAGTTTGCAAGACTCTGTTAGGGGCAGCCACATATTTCATATGGCAAGAAAGAAACAACCGGTTATTCTCGAAGCTTCAACGTACCCCTAGTATGCTTTCTCAAGTTATTATTAGTACGGTTCGGCTAAAGTTAATGGGATTCAAGTTTGGTAGAGACCCGAATCACATGAAGATTCTTGATAAGTGGCAGATCTCGAAGATGGATATGATATCTGATCCAGGCTAAGGAGGCGTTGGAGTGGTTTTTTGTTTGTTTGTTTATTTTGGGGTAGTGTATTGTCTAGTTGGTGTCTTGGCTGTGTATTTTTGGTTAGTCATGTTTGTTTGGTGCCCTAGTCGGGGTATGCCTTGACTAGTAGTGTGTGTTGGGTTCTTGACACACCCTGTTCTTTTTTTTTTTTTTGGTTATTTATAAAATTCACCGGGGTAACCCTTTACCCAAAAAAGAGAAGCCTCTATCGATTTACCATCAGCTAATTATACTACATGCTTATTTACAAGAGGTGTGGGTGTCACCCCTAACTGACGACTGAATTCCAAGGACACGTGACTCCAATCGACACCAGAGTCGAATAAAACAGAAGCAAATAAATCATTTATCAAAAACGTACCAGTCACTACATTGCCATCATTCCTGCTTCCCCAGCTCCAATAGTGAACGCCCTCCCGTGTGCACCATTTCCCCCATTGCCCCCATTGTTGTTGTTCCTGTTGTTATTGTTCCCAGCATTGTTGTTGTTATTGGCATTCTGATTCAACTGAGGGCAATCCCGCTTGATGTGGCCCTCGTCCCCGCACTGGAAACACCCTTTCTTAAAACCCTGATTCTGCTGAGGTTGTTGCCTTTGCTGTCGCTGGTGCTGCTGATTTTGCCTGTTGCTGCTGCTTTGGCTGTGGGGCTCTACAGTCTTTGGCCTCATGGCCCACCTTCTCACACCTACGGCAAGTCCGGAAACACTGCCAATAATGATGATAGCCACACTTGTTGCACTGTGGCTTCTTTCCAACGTAAGAGCCCTGATTCTGATTGCTGCCCTGGCCTTGATTAACTGAAGAAGACTGACTGAAACTGCGGTTGTGGTTGTTATCAGACCTTTTCTGAGATTGACTTGCACTGGTTGCTTTGTCAGTATCATTCCACTTGCGTTTGTTATCACTGGCAGGGGTGGTAGCTGTAGCAGTCGAGGTAGTAGCAGAAACACGTGGCGGCAAGTTACCACGTACCCCTTAACAACAGGTGCTAAACCCTTGAGATACAGCTCGATTCGCCGATGTGGAGGTCGAGACAGGTTAGGGCACAAAGTTGCTAAATCATTAGACCTTCTCGTTAATGCTTCTATCTCAGATCCCTCCATTTTCAGGTTATAGTACTCGTTTTCCAGTTTCTGAACCTCATCTCGAGGACAATACTCCTCCCTCATCAACTCCTTAAAGTCATCCCAAGTGGTAGCATTTGCCATTTCGATACACAACATCTGAACCTGGGTATTCCACCATGTCAGGGCACCATCCTCGAGTGTGCCTGTAGCATACTTCACTCTGTCCCCAGCAGGACAGTTACACATCGCAAATACCGATTCTGCCTTCTCAAACCATCGCAGGATCGTTCTAAATCTAGGGTTTTTATTTCGTTTTTTTTTCATTCGCCGCTAGAATTAGGGTTTGCAGGTTCTTGATTTGTCTGTTTTCTGGTGCATGGTTCTTTGTTTTACGTGGAAGAGGAGAGAGTTGTTGATTTCAGTATGGATGCACGTAAAAAGCCTGATGTTCAGGCTGATCGTAGTAAACTGCCGTTACCCAACAAGAGTATTGGTAGCCGAGTGCTGAACTCTGATGCGAACCCTAAGACGGCACGACGAGGTATGTTTAAAACACCACAAGTAGACAAGGTTAATACTGAGCCTAGGTTGATTAATGTCATAGATGAGCTTGAAAAGATCTCTGTTGCTGTTCCTGTGGAGATTGATCAGAATGATTTACGTGAAGGGAATAGTAGTGGGGATGAACATAAACGTATGGGAACTAATATGGAAAATGTGATGTCATATGAGGAATACGTGAGTGATATGAGGGCAACATCATCGGTCAAGGTGGACGACATGAATCTGGGTCCCCAAAAACCATTATCTTTTGCTAGTGTTGTGTCGAGCAGCAAGGAAAAAGCTAAAGTGAATTTTAGGCACATGGAAGGCACCGAGCAAATGGAGGGGGTGGATGTGGTGATCCCAGTCTCTTCGGTAAAACAGGTTAGTGACCGATATGCTAATACATTATATGGGTACTTTTTGGGAAAACGGCTTGCTTTTCCGGTTGTGGATTATTTTACTCGAAACACGTGGACGAAATATGGCATTGTGAGGCTTATGATGAATGCGAAAGGAGTTTTCTTTTTCAAGTTTAAGACTAAGGAGGGTATGGATAAATTAATGGAAGATGGGCCGTGGATGATAAAGGGTATTCCAATCATATTGAGGGAATGGTCTTCTGCAGTTTCAGTCTTAAAAGAGGATATTACGTCTATTCCTATATGGGTAAAAATGCATGATGTACCTTTGTCAGCGTTTACTGAAGATGGATTGAGTTTGCTTGCTTCTAAAGTAGGCATTCCAAAGAGATTGGACTCATACACCACCACAATGTGTGCGGAATCGTGGGGTAGGAGCAGCTTCGCTAGGGCTTTAATTGAGGTTCAGGCTGGTATGGAGTTGAAAAGAAAGTTGACTGTGGCAGTCCCAGCTCTCGATGGGAATGGGTATTCCAAAGTTGACATTAAGGTTGAATATGAGTGGGAACCTGCTAGGTGTTCCTCTTGTTGTGTTTTCGGCCATGATGACACTTCGTGTCCTAAAAATCCTATCCAAATGGAAACCGAGGAGCACAATATAAAAGGTGATGGATTTCAGGATGTTGTCGGGAAGCACAAAAAAGGAACTAACCAAGGGATTCAAATGAAGAACCAGAAACCAAAGTTTGTGTATCGGCCAATTGTTAAACCCAACAATAAAAAAGTTGATAAACCAGATGGGTCTGTCCAAGTGCTAGTGGCGAATCAGTTTAATGTTTTGCAAAATGAGGAGGGTAGCCGAGGAGACATGGATGGAGGTAGAGTGGAAAAATAGACTGATAAGTCGAAATCGATGGGTACCAAGGGAAGTATGGAAGAGATTATCGCGGATGATGTAGAGGTTGATGAGTTATTAGCTGATATCCCGAATTTTATGGATAGGAAGTATGGAGGAATAGGATCTGAGGGTGCAAGCACACCTGGAGAAACGAGTTCTCATGGTTAGTGTTGCAGCATGGAATATAAGGGGGTTGAACCGCTCCCTCAAACAGAAGGAGGTTCGACAGATGATTAAGGATAATAGTGTTCAAGTATGTGCGATCATGGAAACTCATGTGGACTCATCAAATGTGGCTAGTATATGCAAGAAAGTGTGTAGTGATTGGAGTTGGGTGTCTAATACTACTTGCTGCTCGAAAGGTACCAGGTTAATTATAGGATGGGATGCTAACGTGATAGATGTTATGGTTCTTGACCAATCTAATCAGGTTATTCACACACAAATTGTTTTTAAACTAGACCAAAAATCGTTCTTCTGCTCCTTTGTGTATGCTGATAATTACTACAAGAATAGAAGAGATCTTTGGCACAGTTTGAGTCGACATCATTCAGTTTTGGGGGGAAAACCTTGGGTGATTATGGGAGATTTTAATGCCTCTTTGTTCTTGGATGACACGTTGTCGGGTTCATCAACAGAAAATTTATCGATGAGAGAATTCAAGGAATGTGTTGAGAAAATGGAAGTGTTTGATATAAACCAATCGGGTTTACACTTCACTTGGTCGATTAGGAGGGAGAAAGGAGGTGTGGTGTACAGGAAAATTGATCGTATCTTAGCTAATGTACATTTTCTTGACACGTTTCCTGCGTCCGTAGCCCATTTTCTTCCCGGTCGTGTCTCAGATCACTCGCCTGCTATCCTTGCGCTTCCTAATGTGGCAAGAGATAGGCCTAAGCCGTTTAAATTTGTTAACTTGTTAGCTGAGAAGGATGGTTTTTTGGATGAAGTTAAACAGGTTTGGTGCAAAGATGTAGAAGGATTTCGTATGTTTCAGATCACAAAAAGTTAAGGTGGTTAAAAACGCCTTTAAGGAAACTGTTCTATAAGCTGGGTAATTTACATGAGAAGGTTATCGCCGCTAGAAAAGCTTTGGAAGCGTGCCGAGTGCTATGGATGGCGACCCGCTGAATGCAGATCTTATGGCCCAGCATGGTACTTTACTACAATTGTATAAGGAGGCAGTCTATGATGAAAGCTCCTACTTGAAACAGAAATCCAAAGTTGACTGGCTTTCCTTAGGGGATTCGAACACCAGGTACTTTCACAACGTCGTTAAAACAGAGAATAATCAGAGCAGGATTTATGCGGTTAAGGATATGGACGGCATTATACATGAGGGAGGTATGGTTCCTCAAGCTATGGTTGATCATTATACGCGTTTTTTTGGTACAGTGGGCAACGTTACGGTTAATCCAACTCCCGACCTGTTTCAGAATGTGTTAGCCGTTGATAAGGCTGAGCATATGGTGCGGCAGGTGACAAATGAGGAGGTTAAAACGGCTATGTTCTCCATTGCGGGTAATAAAGCTCCTGGGCCAGATGGATACACTTCGATCTTTTTCAAAAGCGCGTGGGAGGTGGTAGGTGATGTTGTCTGTGCGGCGGTCAAGGATTTCTTTATGAATGGGAAACTCCTCCAACAACTTAACCATACTATTATCTCGCTGATCCCGAAGGTAAGCACTCCGGCTACTATCGCGGATTATGGGCCTATCTCTTGTTGCAACGCTATTTATAAATGTATTAGCAAGATTATTGCCAACAGAATAAAGGAAGGATTGTGTGACATTGTTAGCATGAACCAATCGGCGTTTGTTCCCGGGCAGAGGATATCAGACAATATTTTACTCACTCAGGAGTTAATGCATAACTATCATCGTAGTCATGGCCCTCCTAGATATGCGTTTAAAATTGATATTCAGAAGGCATATGATACAGTGGATTGGATTTTTTTGGAGAAAATTTTAATCGGATTTGGGTTTCATACGAATATGGTGCGATGGGTGATGGCGTGTGTTACTTCAACTTCGTTTTCGTTGTCCGTTAATGGGAATTTATATGGTTACTTTAAAGGTAAGCGCAGTCTGCGTCAGGGAGACCCGATGTCTCCGTATTTGTTTATGCTTGTTATGGAAATTCTAACTCTAATTTTCCAGCAACAAGTGGATTTATCTTCTGAATTCAAATTTCATCAGAAATGTGAGAAACAGCGAATTATTAACCTATGTTTTGCGGATGACTTGTTTGTTTTTGCGCGGGGCGATCACAGATCAGCGTCGGTTATTATGGAGGGGTTGAATGCTTTCAAGAATATGTCGGGGTTAGTTCCTAGCATGTCAAAGAGTACGATTTTCTTTGGTAATGTCACTACTGCTGTCAAGAACCGAATCCTTAGTATTATGCCTTTTGAAGAGGGTAGTTTGCCAGTTCGATACCTTGGCGTTCCTCTTATCTCAACTCGGCTTAAGTATAATGATTGTAGAAGGATGGTGGAGAATATGGAGGCGCGTATAACAAATTGGAAGACTAAATGCTTATCGTTTGCTGGGAGAATTCAACTGATTCGGTCGGTTCTTTCTGCAATGCATATTTTTTGGGCTTCGGTTTTTATTCTTCCTAAACGTGTTGTTTGTGAACTTGAACAAAGAATGCGGAGATTTTTATGGGCTCAGGGTAATAATATTAAAGGGAAAGTGAAGGTCAACTGGAACCGGGTTTCATTGCCGAGAAATGAAGGGGGTTTGGGGATTAGAAGAGTGGCCGATATGAATAATGCTCTTATGACTACTCATATATGGAGCCTTATAACCCATCGAGAATCTTTATGGGTTAAATGGATCCATTTTTACCGTATTTGTGGGAGGAGCTTTTGGGTTGTTCCGTTAAAAAATAATGTTCCATGGACATGGAGGAAATTACTAACTCTTAGACACATTGTTAGGAATCATGTGTGGACAAAGTTGGGCGATGGCAAGTGCACGGATGTGTGGTATGATAAATGTCACACCCCGACCACGTATATCATACAAGACGTGGCGGAAAACGTCGGGGAGTGTTGTAACAGAATTAATTGTTTCATAACCATGGCATACAAAGTTGTATTTATTTATCAACATATGAGTTTCATCGTCTTAAACAGGAAATACAGAGTTTATAACATAATTAAACAAAGTCTATCTTCATTTTAAGTATCTAAGGCACAGGTCCGCCCTAGTGTCATGATCGTCATCCTACGGAAAAGCACCTGAAAACACATGTGAAAGTAGGTACGTCAGCATAAAAATGCCTGTGAGATACATAGGTTTTGTGAAAATAGGATTCATGACTTAAGTTTAAGAAAATGTTTAGTCATGAACCTTGGAATTTGATTTGTTTTGTAAATTGTTTGAAAAACAATAAGTTCGGATGATATGTATAGATAGGTGAATAATGTATGGTTAAATGAATAACCATGCAAAATGAGTTGTATAAAATAAACTGTATTGTAAACCAAAGTCTTGTAAAAACATGTCACTTATGTAAAATGTATAAGTCCAAAATGAATGATTTAAATAACGCTATGATATGTAATATAATACAATCACTTATGTATAGGAAGTACCAGCGGCGTATCCACCATGATTGTATCATATTACTCACATCTCGTTACTTAAGTCACTTAAACCAACCAACAAAGTATAATGTCTATGTTTAAACCAATAGTCAATAGTCCTTGTATAAACCATGTCAAATGTTGATAGTCCAAAAGTAGTCAAGTAATGTGTAACAAATGTTATGTATGGTAAGTAAAATAAGACTACTTAAACCATAAGTAAAATGTACAAAACAAAGTATTTTGAATATATCAAAAAGTTATGTTTTGCAAAGTGATGCATGATACACTGATACAAACATTTATGTGGTAAGTTAACGCATACATTCAAGCCTTGAGACAGTCGGATAACCCTTTCAGTCAAGGTTATCAAAAGAATTGTATTCGGATTCAGTCATTCCTTACATCCAAACAAACCCGGGATGTCAGGAATGGGATTTGTCAAGTCCTATGGCACCACTACTTACTACCGAGCGGCGTAGCAAATGTTAATGAACGTAATAAAGACCCGTTTATGCAAACCAAATGTCATAGAAGTTGTATACATGTCATATGAAAACAATGTACTAAGTATGCTAAGTTAACATACAAAGTAGAAAAGTCTTGTAAATCAATGTGCTAGCATGCTATCAGTCAACATACATAGCAGAAATGTAATGTAAAACAATGTACTAAGTATGCACACAATGGACATACATAGCATGAAATGTAATGAAATCATGTACTATAATGTACTAACAAACATAGCAGGTTTATGATGTGAAAACAGGAAAGCACGAAAGTAACAAGTAGGCACATGTGTTCCACCCCAAAACGTTTGGAAAACAGTAAAAGAGGGGTCTATGTACTCACTTGATATTGCTCAGATGTCTAAAGATAACCACCAAGTAATGCTAGAGATCTCGGAATCAAACGGCACCTAATATAGGTAACTATGTTAATAAACCGGACCTAAATCGGAAGATCGGATAGAATGAGGTTTCGTAAACCAAACGAGTGTAGAGACTCGTGTCATTTGGTTTAACAAAGCCTACATACTAAATGAAACTTAACATAATTGTTTACGACCCATTACAACCCGTTTAGGAAGCTTATGCTACTTTAACGCGTCGTGCGCGTGAAACGCGATCGGACCGCCTAACTAGTCCTATGACAAGTGTTATATGCCTAAACATGTTACATCATCAGTTATGTGACAAAAATTTAGGTTACATATGCTTAATTACTAATTATACATGAAAAGGGTATTCTGGTAATTTACCTAAGGCATATAAACTACCTATCATACAACTACTTAAACGATGTGACCATAAGGTATAACCTCGGAAGGTTATGCCCTATACTATGGTCACCTAATGTATTTGGTCGGATCCTAATGATCGACCAAACTGGGTCGGGTTCGAAGGTATAAGCGATTGACCAGATCGCTTACCCTACGACCCTAGACAACGTGGTAATCAGTAGGCATAGTCCCAAGGGACTATGACCATCGTGATTACAATCACGTTGCGAAGTTCAAACGAACTTCGCATTGACCATTACTGGTCAACGCTGAAAGTCAAACAAAGTTTGACTTTCTGACTCGAAAAGCAGTAAAAATAAGGAAAAGAACGAAAGAATACTTACGAAGGGTCCCCGAATGCTAAACTCGATTCAAAAATCTCAGGTATGAAACAAATGTTTCAACTTAGAGTTTCTCAAATCAAATTTCTAGTGATTATGAAGCATGGGGGGTGGGGTATTTATAGTATTCGGTCCACCGTTAAGATCGTTTCATGGAAAACGTGCCTTAATCGTAACCGTACAAGTGTTGGCAAGTTGTGGTGCCTAAAAATGGTCCTTATCATCTGACTAAGCAATTTAGAATGTGTGGGTGTGAATCAACCAGCTGCAACTGATGTTAGAAACATTTAATCTGGTCTGATAGTGGGAAGCGGCCCGCTTCAGGATCAGGCAAACACAATGCGGGCCGCCTGACCCTTCTGATCCGCAAACATGTTTGAAAAATGACAGTTTCAGTCCCTGCACGTGTTTAAGGCCATTTCCGACACTTCTAAGGCCCGTAAAGCCAACTTTAAGGCCCTAAAATGATGCCTAAACATTGTGGACATGAAACATGTTCAAAAATATGTCTGATGTCAGTTCGTTTGGTCGTACGAACGCGATGTTCGCTTAATTACGACGGAATGCGCATAAGCGTGAAAAACGATCCAAATGACGCGACGAATGGATTTTTCTTAAGGAGAACACTAAAACATAATATAGTCATGATTACATAAATTTTTGGATGTCCGGATGTATTCAGAACGTAAGTTATGCGCGAAAATGCAAACTTGTGCACTTTTTGACACTTTTAGTCCCTGAATGACCCAAAAGTTTATTTTAGCACACCGAACCCCTCAAAGCCTATTTCTAAGCTATGTAAAGGATATTTAGGGTGTGTTTAACTTATGGTCATGTTCCGGAATGTTCGTTACAGTTCAAATTGACATACTTTCGCAGTTTGTCAAGTTTAGTCCCTGTAAGCGAATTAACTTGTTTTTGCCATACCAATGCCTTCAAAACTTATTTCTAAGTTATTTAAAGGTTATTTATGGTATGTTGAGTATATGTTGCTGTTCTGGAGTATTTGTCGCGTTAAAATGAGTACGTTTACGCACCAGTTTGCGTATAACTCTCCAGAAAGTGATGTAGAGTTTGAAATTGAACAAAAGTCAAAACATGAAAAATGTAAAACATAACAAAACAAACATTGTGATCAAATAACATTGCTTTATTGATAACAGAACTGTTCATAGTGATTACAAGCACAGTTGTTACAGTCTCCCCTACTTGTGGAAATTTCGTCCCGAAATTTATTTAGAGGAAACTCGTGGAAAAAGATGTGGATATTTCGCCTTCATTTGATCTTTGCGTTCCCAAGTAAACTCAGGTCCACGTTTAGCTTCCCAGCGAACTTTGACCAAAGGAATGCGCTTGCGTTTAAGCCACTTGACTTCACGTTCCATGATTTCCACTGGTTTCTCAACAAATTTCAGTGTTTTGCCAACACGAATTTCGTCAAGCGGTATGGAGAAGTTCTCATCAGCTGAACACCTCTTGAGATTGGACACGTGAAAAGTTGGATGGACATTTCCAAGTTCAGGAGGTAACTCAAGTCTGTAGGCTACCTTTCCGATTCTTTCGACGATCTTGAATGGTCCAACGTATCTAGGTGCAAGTTTTCCTTTCTTTCTAAATCTGATCACACCTTTCCAAGGTGAGACCTTAAGTAATACTCGATCACCGACTTGAAATTCCAAGGGTTTGCGTTTTGGATCCGCGTAAATCTTCTGACGGCTTCTAGCTGCCTGAAGGTTATCACGAACTTTCTTGACCTTGTCAGTTGTCTCTAAAATGAGGGCAGGTCCAGTAAGTTGAGCCTCGCCAATCTCATTCCAGCAGACTGGTGAACGACATTTTCGACCATAGAGAGCCTCGAAAGGAGCCATTTTGATGCTGGTGTGATAACTGTTGTTGTAGGAGAATTCAATCAATTTAAGATGTGAATCCCAGCTACCACCAAAATCGATCACACAAGCTCTTAGCATATCCTCCAGAGTCTGGATTGTTCTCTCAGATTGACCATCCGTTTGCGGATGATAAGCTGTGCTCAGATTAAGTTGGGTCCCCATAGCAGATTGCATGGTTCTCCAAAAATGAGAAGTGAAACGAGCATCTCTGTCAGAAATGATGTTCAAAGGAACACCATGTCGAGCTACAATTTCATCCACATAGATTTGAGCAAGTCTGTCAGCAGGAAAATCCTCACGGATTGGCAAGAAATGTGCTGACTTTGTAAGACGATCAACGACTACCCAGATGGCATCATGACCTTTCTTAGTGCGTGGAAGTTTGGTAACAAGATCCATAGTAATGTTTTCCCATTTCCAAACTGGGATCTCTGGTTGTACCAATAAACCCGAAGGACGTTGATGTTCAGCCTTAACCTTAAGACAAGTAAGGCATTTGGATACGTATAAGGCAATGTCTTTCTTCATCCCAGGCCACCAATAGTGAATACGAAGATCCTTATACATTTTATCTGAGCCTGGATGAATGGAATAACGAGACTTATGGGCTTCATCCATAAGCAAGGCACGAAGATCGTCCTGACTTGGGACCCACAAACGGTCCATGAAGTAATACGATCCATTGTCCTTAAGTTCAAGAGCAGGTGTTATGTGATAAGGAAACTCCTTATCCATCAAACCTTGTGAAACACAAGATTGTTGAGCCTGAGAAATGCGTGCTTGGATATCGGATCGAGCTTGAATAACAGATTGAACACGTACACAATGAAGCTTAGTACGTTCTTTACGACTCAATGCATCAGCTACGACATTCGCCTTACCAGGATGGTAGCGAATTTCGCAGTCATAGTCGTTTAAAAGCTCAACCCAACGTCGTTGCCTCATGTTGAGTTCTTTCTGATTGAAGATATGCTGGAGACTTTTGTGGTCAGTGAAAACCACACATTTTGTACCGTACAAATAGTGTCTCCAGATCTTTAGAGCGAAAACAACTGCACCCAACTCAAGATCATGAGTGGTGTAGTTCTTCTCATGTATCTTCAACTGCCTTGATGCATAAGCTATGACTTTGTTCCTTTGCATAAGAACATAGCCAAGACCCAATTTCGATGCATCACAATACACAACAAAATCATCATCACCCTCAGGCAATGATAGAACAGGCGCATCGCAAAGCTTCTGCTTCAAGTGCTGAAAAGCTTCTTCTTGTTTGTATCCCCAATAAAAGGGCATTTTCTTCTGAGTTAGAGCAGTTAGAGGAACTGCAATCTTCGAGAAGTTTTCTATGAAGCGGCGATAATAACCCGCTAGACCAAGAAAAGAACGAACTTCAGTAGGACTAGTAGGCGTATCCCAATCCTTAATCGCACTGATTTTGGAGGGATCTACATGGATACCTTGTTCGTTGATAACATGCCCCAAAAATTGAACTTCTTTAAGCCAAAATTCGCACTTGGAGAATTTGGCGAAAAGTTGCTCTTTCTTTAGGAGTTCTAGGGTAAGACGAAGATGTTGCTCGTGATCAGCTTGCGTCTTAGAGTAAATCAAGATGTCGTCAATAAAAACAATGACGAACTGATCCAAATAAGGTTTGCAGACCCTATTCATTAAGTCCATGAAAACAGCAGGAGCATTAGTCACACCGAATGGCATGACTGTGAACTCATAATGCCCATACCGAGTACGGAACGCTGTCTTGGGAATATCTTCTTCTTGCACGCGAAGTTGATGATATCCAGATCGCAGATCAATCTTCGAGAAATAAGAAGTGCCCTGTAGCTGATCAAAGAGATCATCTATGCGAGGTAGAGGATATCAATTTTTGATGGTAAGCTTGTTAAGCTCACGATAATCGATACACATCCTAAAGGATCCATCCTTCTTCTTGACAAAAAGAATGGGAGCACCCCAAGGTGAAAAGCTAGGACGGATAAAACCTTTGTCAGAGAGTTCCTGCAGCTGCTTAGACAACTCTTGCATCTCAGACGGTGCAAGACGATATGGAGCTCTGGCAACGGGATTTGCACCAGGTACGAGATCTATGCGGAACTCGACTTGGCGTGCTGGAGGTAGACCAGGTAAATCTTCAGGGAACACTTCAGAATAATCCCGAACGACAGGAATATCTGAAATAGACTTACCCTTGCCTTTATCTTCTGTAACATGTGCTAAGAAAGCCACATAGTTCTTCTGCAGATACTTCCGAGCTTTAAAACAAGACATGAGTTTGAGACCAACGGTAGGCTTCTCACCTTGAACCTGCAGAATCTCGCCTGTCGAAAGCGGCACACGAACAATCTTCTCAGAACAAACTATCTCTGCGTGATGCTTGGATAACCAATCCATTCCCACAATAACGTCGAAGCTTCCAAGTTGCATTGGCGTGAGGTCAATAGGAAAAAGATGATCGTTAAGACTCAATTGGCAGTTGCGAAGAACAGAATCAAGAATAATGGGTTCACCACTAGCAACTTCTACTGTCAAAAGTTTTCTTAGTTTTGTTCTAGACACGCGAAGCATAGGCTCAAAAGACAATGACACGAAACTCTTGTCGGCACCAGAATCAAAAAGAACAGATGCAGGCTGATTATTAATAAAGAACGTACCGTTCACCACGTTATCATCCGCCTGCGCCTCTTGGGCATTCATGTTAAAGGCTCGGCCTCGAGCCGGAGCCTGATTCGGATTCTGGTTCTGGTTGACTAGCCTTGGGCACCGGTTCCTGTAGTGGGTCAGATCCCCATAATTGTAGCACGAACCAGGAGGAAAATGAGGTCGTGCAGCTTGGCCTTGTTGCTGAGCAAGAGGCTGAGCAACTTGTTGAGCTTGGTTATGAACTGCCTGGTTCTGATTGATAGGAATGCGGCAGTTGACAGCAAGATGACCTGATCTTCCGCAGTTGGTGCACTGACGACACTGGAGGTTTGGTTGATGATGGCCGTTACACCTGTTGCACAAAGGTGCATTGCCAAAATAAGGCTTCTTGGCTAGTGGCTGCGCAGGCTGATTTGGTGCAGCCTGAGCCTGTGCAGTAACGGCAAAATTTTGGGAAGCCTTTCGCTTCCTAGAATTCCTTGAGGAACCAGAATTCTTCCCATTCTTGTTTTCACCCTTCTTACCATCCCCTTTGCCAGATGCCTGCTTCTTACCCTTGTCACCCTTCTTATGCAGCTTTCCCTTACGAACCTGTGACTCAGTCAGTGTCGCTGATAACTCTATCGCCTGACGGAGTGTGGCAGGGTCACTACCAGTAAGGATGTCCTGCACTAAGTCAGGTAGGCCGTCGATGTACCTTTCGATGGCCTTGTCGAGTGGGGTAACCATAGTCGGGCAAAGCAGACTCAACTCTTCAAACCTGTCGGTATATGCCCTGTGCTCTCCACTATCTTGCTTCAAATTATCAAACTCTTTCTCCAAGGCTCGCTGCTCATGACGAGGACAGAATTCCCTCATCATAAGGGCTCTAAGTTCAGCCCATGTCTGTGCGAGAGCAACTTCTGCACCTTGGTCCCTGTCACACCCCCAAAATCCACACGCGGAGTACCACCGCTTGGAGGCGTGACATGACCAGGATCAAGCCACCAATCATATTGAACATATAAGTAATAAGTAAAGTAATCCATCACAATACAATTGGTGCTAAAACAAAAGCATAGCATAGGTAGCGGAAGCATAGTTATGAACATCCAACACAAGTGTTTAGTTTAAAAGAGTCATAAAGTTTTTCATCAAAACATCCACAATCCATGCACACAACGATCGCGCCTCCCGTGCAAGCTCCAAGAGTACCTATGGTCCTGCAAGGCATGTAACAGAGAGTCAACAACTAGTTGAGCGAGTTCACAGTTAATAGTTTAGTTATAGTGTTCGTATCGTAAATCGTAAGTTCGTTTAGTAATCATGTATCGTATGTAATGGTATCGCGGCCCTCCAGGCATGTTTGCGAAGTTTAGTGGGGGTTTCCCATGTTCTCTAGACTAGTTATATTTGTATCGCGGCCCTCCAGGCATGTTTGCGAAGATTAAAGTATAGTTCGCGGCCATTCCAGGCATGTTTGCGAAGATTGTTCTAGTATCGCGGCCGATCCCGGCATGTGTGCGAAGAGAAGTATATGTATCACTAGTCTAGTAGTATCTACCATTGACCTTCCTCTCCCGAGGCCTATGGTATGTAATTCCGATAACTCTTAAGCATAAATAATCAATCAACCCATTCCCAACCCCGGGAATCCCATGCCTTGGTAGAAGTGTGAACTCACATTGGTTTGCTCGGTATGCTAAGTATGTGCTCACAGTTAATCAATCACGTCCTAAGGTATGCACGTATACATAATCAGTTTGTATTCAAGTTGTTTGCACGTAAACATCATCATCATGAACATCGCATTAATAACATTGAGTATCACATTGCACGTATTTGTAATCATACAAGTATTGCCTTTATTCATAACAGCAGTTAACTAACCCAGTTAAGTTTAACAGAATTAACCCAAGAGATCGAACAGATTATACATTCGGCGAAACACAGATTGGCGAAACACATTCTGTTTCGTCCCATCTGATTCGTCAAAAATGGTCTCGGCGAAACACATTCTGTTTCGCCAAGTCTGTTTCGTCGTCCGGTGTTTCGTCAAAACATCAGTTACGTCACCTACATAACAGTTGCAGAAATAACACAGAATCTTAATGCCCTAGTGGCCAACATCTATCAACCACCGCCAAGCATCATTGGACCGAAATAAAATCAAAGTTTCACATTGGACCTTTAATTCTCTTACAATTTGATAACATATAACAAACAATTAATAGTGAATCTTTGACTAACATGTCCTGACAACACACACATGTAAACAAGAATTAAAGTTGCAAACAAATAAACCATATGCTATCTGACAAATTCATGTGCAAAAATGAGTGCAAAGCCGGTCATGTGGTTCTTATTCCTTTATTCATTTAATATACAAGATTCTTATGACAACCTTATCAAAACGTCACTAGGTTGTTTGATATGCTCAACACATGGGCCGCCGTTTTTGTCAAGGTTATTCACCTTTGATTAGATCGAGAGCATCATGTCAGACCATATTTATATATCATGATCGGCTTACTTGAGTTTTGTGAGTTTGCGGACACTTTTGATTGGACCAATTACATTTAATGGTGTCGAACAAATATGAACTATAATCCTACACTTGCAGATCGGCCAAAAGACATATATCAAAATCAACAAACACATATATTCATAGCTTAAAGACAGATATACTAACTGAATGTGAGATGGTGATGTTCGCCGTCAGGTGCAAGTGAGAGGAGAAGAGTTCTAGGGTTTCTTATTTTTGCCCCAAAAGTGTGAAATAGAAGTCAGTAGATGTTAATATACTCGTGTTAACATGCTGGGCCCTTAATGGGCTTCGGCGAATCAATGGGCCGACGAAACACATTCGTTATATTATATCACAACGTACATAGTTACAAAGCAAACAAGTCAAACAACTAACAGTCAAAGTCAACGCGAAATAAATACGAAAGTGAAAGTCGGAAACTCGAGTTGTCACATTATCCCCAACTTGAAAGAAATTTCGTCCCGAAATTTAGCATGCGGTTACTGAGGAAGCTAAGTAAGTTGTATCGTTTACTGGTTTTCCAGGGGTGTCACATCATCCCCCCGTTGAGTTGGAATTTTGTCCTCAAATTTCGTAGTAGCTTCAGCCTCAGTAGTAGTTGCATTGTTTTCGAACAACTGGGGATATTTGAGTTCCATTTGGTCTTCTCGTTCCCAGGTATACTCTGGGCCACGACGGGAGTTCCAACGAACTCGAACAAGAGGTATTCTAGTGTTCTTGAGGACCTTAACATCCCGGTCCGTGATTTCAACTGGTTCCTCGACGAAATGCAACCGTTCGTCGATAGTGAGCTCCTTCAAAGGAACTATGTGGGTCTCATCTGACAGACACTTCTTCAGATTCGACACGTGGAAAACGTTGTGAACCGCACTGAGTTCAGCTGGTAAGTTTAGTCTGTAGGCCACTTTGCCTATTTTCTCTATGACTTCGAATGGTCCAACGTATCGCG
This sequence comes from Helianthus tuberosus, assembly GCA_030545235.1. Classification (NCBI taxonomy): domain Eukaryota; kingdom Viridiplantae; phylum Streptophyta; class Magnoliopsida; order Asterales; family Asteraceae; genus Helianthus; species Helianthus tuberosus. The sequence continues at coordinate 82,654,623 of CM060418.1, read as the reverse complement.
GATTTAGCTTGCCTCGTTTGCCAAAACAAACCACACCCTTCCAGGGTGAAACCTTGAGTAGCGCTCGATCCCCAACCTGGAATTCGAGTAGTTTCCTGTCTTTATCGGCGTATGCTTTCTGACGGTCACGAGCTGCCGCCATGCGTTGTCGTATTTGAGCAATCTTTTCAGTAGTGTCAACTACCATTTCTGGACCTGTGATCTGACTGTCACCCACCTCTGCCCAACAAAGAGGTGATCGGCATTTACGCCCGTACAATGCCTCGAATGGAGCAGCTTTAATGCTGGTGTGGTAACTGTTGTTGTACGAAAATTCCACAAGTGGCAGATGTTTTTCCCAGCCCTTGCCAAAGTCAATTACGCACGCCCGAAGCATGTCTTCTAGAGTTTGAATAGTGCGCTCAGATTGCCCATCTGTCTGAGGGTGATAAGCTGTGCTCATGTCTAATCGAGAGCCAAAAGATTTATGCATTGCTTGCCACAGTTCTGAGGTAAAACGTGCATCACGATCGGAGATAATAGAGGTGGGCACCCCGTGCCTCGAGACAACTTCCCTAAGGTATACGTCTGCTAGAGTGGAGAACTTATCCGTTTCCTTGATAGCCAAGAAGTGAGCAGACTTTGTGAGTCGATCCACGATCACCCAAATAGTATCATTCCCGCGCTGAGATCTAGGTAGGCCAGTAACAAAATCCATGGAAATTTGCTCCCATTTCCATTGTGGTATCTCAGGCTGTTGGAGTGGGCCTGATGGTTTCTGATATTCCGCTTTGACTCGCGCACAAGTCAAACACTTGCTAACGTAAGTGGCTATGTGAGCTTTCATGCTAGGCCACCAGTATGTAGTTCTGAGGTCGTGGTACATCTTATCCGAACCAGGATGTACTGAGTAGCGAGACTTATGAGCTTCATCCATTACAAGCTCGCGTAAATTGCCATAGAGTGGGACCCAGATGCGTCCTGTTACATAGTAGGCTCTGTCTGCCTTTTGTTCTAACCGTTGCCTTGAGCCGCGTAGGGCTTCAGCCCTGACGTTTTCTGGTTTCAATGCTTCTACCTGAGCATCTCGTATCTGTGAAGGAAGACTAGACTGAATAGTGAGTTGCAACGCTCGTACACGCCTAGGTGTAGTATCCTTTCGACTGAGGGCGTCGGCCACCACATTGGCTTTGCCCGGATGGTACTTTATGGCACACTCGTAATCGTTCAGTAGCTCGACCCATCTACGTTGTAGCATGTTCAATTCTTTCTGCTTGAAAATATACTCAAGACTCCTGTGATCGGTGTAGATGGTGCACTTAGTGCCATACAGGTAATGTCGCCATATCTTGAGCGCAAAAACAACAGCTCCCAGCTCTAGATCATGTGTAGTGTAATTCCGTTCATGAATCTTAAGTTGGCGCGAAGCATAAGCAATGACTTTATCCCGCTGCATCAACACACATCCAAGACCCTGGATAGATGCGTCGCAGTAGACTACAAAATCGTCCGTGCCTTCAGGCAATGAGAGGATAGGTGCGCTACAAAGTCTATCCTTTAAGTGCTGAAACGCTGTTTCCTGTGTATTACTCCAACGGTAAGCAACACCTTTCTGTGTCAGTAATGTAAGCGGCTGTGCAATCTTTGAGAAGTCTTTAATGAACCGTCTGTAATAACCCGCCAAACCCAAGAATTGGCGTATTTCTGTCGGTGTGCGAGGTGCAGGCCAGTTCTTGATCGAATCTACCTTGGATGGATCGACATGAATCCCATCCGTGTTTACCACGTGGCCTAGAAAGTGGACTTCATGAAGCCAGAAGTCGCATTTTGAAAACTTAGCGTATAGCTGTTCCGTTCGTAGGAGTTCCAAAATAAGTCGTAAATGATGCTCGTGTTCCTCCTGACTCTTCGAATAAATCAGAATGTCGTCAATAAAAACAATAACAAACTTGTCAAGATAAGGTTTGCACACCCTGTTCATAAGATCCATGAAAACCGCAGGCGCGTTCGTTAGCCCGAATGGCATGACCAAAAACTCGTAATGGCCGTAGCGAGTTCTGAATGTTGTTTTGGAGACGTCCTCATCCCGGACTCTCAATTGATGATAACCTGACCTTAGGTCAATCTTCGAGTAATAGCTCGACCCTTGCAACTGGTCGAATAAGTCGTCGATGCGTGGAAGAGGATAGCGATTCTTCACGGTCACCTTGTTTAGTTCGCGGTAATCTATGCACATACGAAAGGTACCGTCTTTCTTCTTCACAAATAATACTGGAGCTCCCCAGGGCGAAGAGCTAGGACGTATGAAACCCTTTTCCAAGAGTTCTTGCAATTGCTTAGACAGTTCTTCCAGTTCATTTGGAGCTAAGCGATAAGGTGCTCGAGCTATAGGTGCTGCTCCTGGAGCTAGCTCGATCTGAAATTCGACCTGACGACGTGGCGGTAGCCCAGGTAACTCTTCAGGAAACACTTGAGGAAAGTCGCGTACTACAAGAATATCCTTAATCTTTTTCTCTTTCTGCGATGTATCAGTAACGAGTGCTAATATAGCTACGTGGCCCTTTCGCAAACACTTCTGGGCCTTCAAGAAGGAGATGATGCCACTCACGACACCACTCTTGTCGCCTTGAACTTCAAGAGGTTCTTTGTCAGTACGGGGAATGCGAATGATCTTCTCCTTGCATAGGATCTCTGCTTGTTGTTGGGATAACCAATCCATACCAATGACGATATCAAAACTACTCAGGGTTATAGGAATGAGATCGATAGAGAAAGTCTGACCAGCGAGGATAAGATTACAACCCTGAACTATGTGTGTGGCTTCTAAACTTTTACCGTTAGCTAACTCTACGACATGTTTGGTGTTCAACAGTGTTGGTACGCGTTTAAGCATTTGACTAACTTTCAGAGACATATAACTGGTATCCGCACCCGAATCAAATAATACAGTAACATAAAAGTCATCGAGAAGAAACTTACCCATAACTACATTAGGATCGTTCCTTGCATCGCCCTGACCAATCACAAATGCACGACCCCTAGCACCATTGTCGTTGTTGTTTCCCCCATTATTGTTCCCATTGCCCGGATTATTGTTGTTGTTATTCTGATTCTGGTTTAACTGGGGGCAGTTCCGCTTGAAGTGACCTTCAGCCCCACACTGAAAGCATGCCTTATTTCCTTGCTGTTGTTGCTGTGGCGGGTTTCGTGGAACTGGTGGCTGTTGTTGCTGGTTCTGATTCGCAGGCCTTGAGCTCCGGCAATCTTTAGCTTCATGACCTACCCTTAGACACCTCTGACAGCGGCCTTTACGACACTGACCACTGTGGTGTTTGTTGCACCTGTTACACAGTGGATGAATTCCCCGATATCCACTCTGCCCCTGACCACCAGACGACTGCTGACTCGGACTCTGGTAATCACTAGACTTGCGTTGCTGCTGTGCTTGAGACTGTACGGTAGCTGAACCCTTGCTGGAATCCCCTTCCCATTTCCGTTTGTTGTCACTGGGAGTAGCAGGAGTAACTGGAGTGGTAGCGGTAGTAGTAGCGCTGATGCGTTTAGGCAGCCTGTTCTGTTCCACTGCCTGATCGGTGAGGCGATGAGCTAACTTGACGATCTGTTGAATGGTGCCAAGATTCGCTGAGGTTACGTGACTTTGAATTTCCGGCACCAGACCATTGAGATACAGTTCGATACGCTTAATGGGAGGGTCCACCATAGTAGGACACAGAATAGCCAACTCATTCGATCTTCTGGTGTACGCTTCAATTTCTGACCCCGTCATTTTCAAGTGGTAAAACTCTACCTCTAGCTTATGAATATCATCACGGCTACAGTATTCCTCTTTGATCAACTCCTTGAAATCATTCCAGGGTGTGGCGTTAGCAACAGCCAACCCTAATATCTGAACTTGCGCATTCCACCAAGTCAGTGCAATGCCTTCTAGAGTACCAGTGGCGTACTTCACCCTGCGAGCCTCAGGGCATTCACACATTTCAAATACGGACTCGAGCTTTTCAAACCAATGGAGGAGTCCAACCGCTCCTTCCGTGCCACTAAAAGTAGTAGGACGGCAGTCCATGAAAGTTTTGAAGGTGCAAACAGGTGGCTGAGCGTGCTGACCTGTTGTGTATAAGAATCCAGGACAAGATTAAACACAAGAGTTGGTTTAGGAGTGTAGGATCTAAAGATCCTAGTGTGAGTTTACAACTGCAGAGTATACCTCCTGCTTGTGCGGCTGCAAGTGCCGCAGCAACTCGCTCGTTAATGAGAGCCGTCAGTTGGGCTTGTGTCATGTTGATACGTCCAGACATGATCTTCATAGCAAAGACAACATAAGTGAGAGTGGTTCGCGAATAGTGCGATGACAGAAGAAAGTGAGCACACAAGTGTTCTCATGCAATAGTGTTACGTTAATCTAAGCATACCCTGAGCAAAGTTCCATGTAATTCTAGCAAGTAGGCAATAAAATATGTACCGTATTACCTAGGATGTTGAGTCTTGCACGTGGAGCGAGGCGTCGTTGTGGATCGTTGAGCACTGTTCTGGTTATAGTCTGGTTTTAATAAAAAAAAACGTTTTCCCCTTATTAAAACCGAGTTCTCTATAACCAATGGCTCTGATACCAATCTGTCACACCCCCAAAATCCACACGCGGAGTACCACCGCTTGGAGGCGTGACATGACCAGGATCAAGCCACCAATCATATTGAACATATAAGTAATAAGTAAAGTAATCCATCACAATACAATTGGTGCTAAAACAAAAGCATAGCATAGGTAGCGGAAGCATAGTTATGAACATCCAACACAAGTGTTTAGTTTAAAAGAGTCATAAAGTTTTTCATCAAAACATCCACAATCCATGCACACAACGATCGCGCCTCCCGTGCAAGCTCCAAGAGTACCTATGGTCCTGCAAGGCATGTAACAGAGAGTCAACAACTAGTTGAGCGAGTTCACAGTTAATAGTTTAGTTATAGTGTTCGTATCGTAAATCGTAAGTTCGTTTAGTAATCATGTATCGTATGTAATGGTATCGCGGCCCTCCAGGCATGTTTGCGAAGTTTAGTGGGGGTTTCCCATGTTCTCTAGACTAGTTATATTTGTATCGCGGCCCTCCAGGCATGTTTGCGAAGATTAAAGTATAGTTCGCAGCCATTCCAGGCATGTTTGCGAAGATTGTTCTAGTATCGCGGCCGATCCCGGCATGTGTGCGAAGAGAAGTATATGTATCACTAGTCTAGTAGTATCTACCATTGACCTTCCTCTCCCGAGGCCTATGGTATGTAATTCCGATAAATCTTAAGCATAAATAATCAATCAACCCATTCCCAACCCCGGGAATCCCATGCCTTGGTAGAAGTGTGAACTCACATTGGTTTGCTCGGTATGCTAAGTATGTGCTCACAGTTAATCAATCACGTCCTAAGGTATGCACGTATACATAATCAGTTTGTATTCAAGTTGTTTGCACGTAAACATCATCATCATGAACATCGCATTAATAACATTGAGTATCACATTGCACGTATTTGTAATCATACAAGTATTGCCTTTATTCATAACAGCAGTTAACTAACCCAGTTAAGTTTAACAGAATTAACCCAAGAGATCGAACAGATTATACATTCGGCGAAACACAGATTGGCGAAACACATTCTGTTTCGTCCCATCTGATTCGTCAAAAATGGTCTCGGCGAAACACATTCTGTTTCGCCAAGTCTGTTTCGTCGTCCGGTGTTTCGTCAAAACATCAGTTACGTCACCTACATAACAGTTGCAGAAATAACACAGAATCTTAATGCCCTAGTGGCCAACATCTATCAACCACCGCCAAGCATCATTGGACCGAAATAAAATCAAAGTTTCACATTGGACCTTTAATTCTCTTACAATTTGATAACATATAACAAACAATTAATAGTGAATCTTTGACTAACATGTCCTGACAACACACACATGTAAACAAGAATTAAAGTTGCAAACAAATAAACCATATGCTATCTGACAAATTCATGTGCAAAAATGAGTGCAAAGCCGGTCATGTGGTTCTTATTCCTTTATTCATTTAATATACAAGATTCTTATGACAACCTTATCAAAACGTCACTAGGTTGTTTGATATGCTCAACACATGGGCCGCCGTTTTTGTCAAGGTTATTCACCTTTGATTAGATCGAGAGCATCATGTCAGACCATATTTATATATCATGATCGGCTTACTTGAGTTTTGTGAGTTTGCGGACACTTTTGATTGGACCAATTACATTTAATGGTGTCGAACAAATATGAACTATAATCCTACACTTGCAGATCGGCCAAAAGACATATATCAAAATCAACAAACACATATATTCATAGCTTAAAGACAGATATACTAACCGAATGTGAGATGGTGATGTTCGCTGTCAGGTGCAAGTGAGAGGAGAAGAGTTCTAGGGTTTCTTATTTTTGCCCCAAAAGTGTGAAATAGAAGTCAGTAGATGTTAATATACTCGTGTTAACATGATGGGCCCTTAATGGGCTTCGGCGAATCAATGGGCCGACGAAACACATTCGTTATATTATATCACAACGTACATAGTTACAAAGCAAACAAGTCAAACAACTAACAGTCAAAGTCAACGCGAAATAAATACGAAAGTGAAAGTCGGAAACTCGAGTTGTCACAGTCCCTCATAACCCCGTTCCACCATGTCAAAGCCCTCTTCTGAAATACGCTCGAAGCAAACTCGACTTTGCGATTTTCGAGACACTGCACGTGGCGAAAAGTATTCTCTATGCTCTCAAACCACTGAAGAAGCCCAGTCGCTCCCTCAGAAACACTAAACTTGAGTGGTTTAGCCGAGTTAAAATCCTTGTATTTGCATGGAGCATTATTGTTGTTATTGGCTTGTTGCCATTAAGCAAAGAGATTTGGGAATTGAGCAGCCATCTGCTGCGCAATAATTTTGCCAGCTCGGCAGTTGCTATCTGGTTCTCGCGTCGAGGAGGCATTCTAAAAGAGGAAAACATGAAAGAAAACGAGTGAGATGATTGGATGAAAAGAATGAGATGATATAAACAAGAATTGCAAATAGCATAGATGGTGGTCATTCGTCCGTATCACAAAGCAAACAAACGACACATTGTGACTAATCAAAGTAAATGGGTCAAAAATAATGTATAATGAAGACATGCTCGCCTATAAGTGAACACTCATCCCAAGAATTCCCAGGTAAGCACAACTGGTCTCGCGTCTGATGAGATATATACGAAGTGCTTGCCTAGACAGAAAACCCAGAATACAGGCATTCACCCTTCCAGTTTGCACGTGTTCACATTATTTAAAACCCAAAACGTTTGACGGGATTTTGAAAATTTGAAGGCACAAGGCCAAAAACCAAACTGAAAAGGGTTCAAAACCATATAACAGAGGGTTCAAAACCTTACAATTGAGGGTTCAAAACCTTGTAATAAATCATTCAAAAACAGATGATTGTTTTTCAAAAAAAACGTTTTGAAAAAATTTTGGTTCTTGTTTTGTTAATCACCTAAGGATAGGTGATGTACATGTTTTAAGATCTAAACACAAATAATTTGTGTTAGGGTCCTAGAAAAGTTATAGTCTAGGTCAAAGCATTACTAATAACCTAATTCCCTTTAACCATTGGCTCTGATACCAACTCTTCTGTCACACCCCGACCACGTATATCATACAAGACGTGGCGGAAAACGTCGGGGAGTGTTGTAACAGAATTAATTGTTTCATAACCATGGCATACAAAGTTGTATTTATTTATCAACATATGAGTTTCATCGTCTTAAACAGGAAATACAGAGTTTATAACATAATTAAACAAAGTCTATCTTCATTTTAAGTATCTAAGGCACAGGTCCGCCCTAGTGTCATGATCGTCATCCTACGGAAAAGCACCTGAAAACACATGTGAAAGTAGGTACGTCAGCATAAAAATGCCTGTGAGATACATAGGTTTTGTGAAAATAGGATTCATGACTTAAGTTTAAGAAAATGTTTAGTCATGAACCTTGGAATTTGATTTGTTTTGTAAATTGTTTGAAAAACAATAAGTTCGGATGATATGTATAGATAGGTGAATAATGTATTGTTAAATGAATAACCATGCAAAATGAGTTGTATAAAATAAACTGTATTGTAAACCAAAGTCTTGTAAAAACATGTCACTTATGTAAAATGTATAAGTCCAAAATGAATGATTTAAATAACGCTATAATATGTAATATAATACAATCACTTATGTATAGGAAGTACCAGCGGCGTATCCACCATGATTGTATCATATTACTCACATCTCGTTACTTAAGTCACTTAAACCAACCAACAAAGTATAATGTCTATGTTTAAACCAATAGTCAATAGTCCTTGTATAAACCATGTCAAATGTTGATAGTCCAAAAGTAGTCAAGTAATGTGTAACAAATGTTATGTATGGTAAGTAAAATAAGACTACTTAAACCATAAGTAAAATGTACAAAACAAAGTATTTTGAATATATCAAAAAGTTATGTTTTGCAAAGTGATGCATGATACACTGATACAAACATTTATGTGGTAAGTTAACGCATACATTCAAGCCTTGAGACAGTCGGATAACCCTTTCAGTCAAGGTTATCAAAAGAATTGTATTCGGATTCAGTCATTCCTTACATCCAAACAAACCCGGGATGTCAGGAATGGGATTTGTCAAGTCCTATGGTACCACTACTTACTACCGAGCGGCGTAGCAAATGTTAATGAACGTAATAAAGACCCGTTTGTGCAAACCAAATGTCATAGAAGTTGTATACATGTCATATGAAAACAATGTACTAAGTATGCTAAAGTTAACATACAAAGTAGAAAAGTCTTGTAAATCAATGTGCTAGCATGCTATCAGTCAACATACATAGCAGAAATGTAATGTAAAACAATGTACTAAGTATGCACACAATGGACATACATAGCATGAAATGTAATGAAATCATGTACTATAATGTACTAACAAACATAGCAGGTTTATGATGTGAAAACAGGAAAGCACGAAAGTAACAAGTAGGCACATGTGTTCCACCCCAAAACGTTTGGAAAACAGTAAAAGAGAGGTCTATGTACTCACTTGATATTGCTCAGATGTCTAAAGATAACCACCAAGTAATGCTAGAGATCTCGGAATCAAACGGCACCTAATATAGGTAACTATGTTAATAAACCGGACCTAAATCGGAAGATCGGATAGAATGAGGTTTCGTAAACCAAACGAGTGTAGAGACTCGTGTCATTTGGTTTAACAAAGCCTACATACTAAATGAAACTTAACATAATTGTTTACGACCCATTACAACCCGTTTAGGAAGCTTATGCTACTTTAACGCGTCGTGCGCGTGAAACGCGATCGGACCGCCTAACTAGTCCTATGACAAGTGTTATATGCCTAAACATGTTACATCATCAGTTATGTGACAAAAATTTAGGTTACATATGCTTAATTACTAATTATACATGAAAAGGGTATTCTGGTAATTTACCTAAGGCATATAAACTACCTATCATACAACTACTTAAACGATGTGACCATAAGGTATAACCTCGGAAGGTTATGCCCTATACTATGGTCACCTAATGTATTTGGTCGGATCCTAATGATCGACCAAACTGGGTCGGGTTCGAAGGTATAAGCGATTGATCAGATCGCTTACCCTACGACCCTAGACAACGTGGTAATCAGTAGGCATAGTCCCAAGGGACTATGACCATCGTGATTACAATCACGTTGCGAAGTTCAAACGAACTTCGCATTGACCATTACTGGTCAACGCTGAAAGTCAAACAAAGTTTGACTTTCTGACTCGAAAAGCAGTAAAAATAAGGAAAAGAACGAAAGAATACTTACGAAGGGTCCCCGAATGCTAAACTCGATTCAAAAATCTCAGGTATGAAAAAATGTTTCAACTTAGAGTTTCTCAAATCAAATTTCTAGTGATTATGAAGCATGGGGGGTGGGGTATTTATAGTATTCGGTCCACCGTTAAGATCGTTTCATGGAAAACGTGCCTTAATCGTAACCGTACAAGTGTTGGCAAGTTGTGGTGCCTAAAAATGGTCCTTATCATCTGACTAAGCAATTTAGAATGTGTGGGTGTGAATCAACCAGCTGCAACTGATGTTAGAAACATTTAATCTGGTCTGATAGTGGGAAGCGGCCCGCTTCAGGATCAGGCAAACACAATGCGGGCCGCCTGACCCTTCTGATCCGCAAACATGTTTGAAAAATGACAGTTTCAGTCCCTGCACGTGTTTAAGGCCATTTCCGACACTTCTAAGGCCCGTAAAGCCAACTTTAAGGCCCTAAAATGATGCCTAAACATTGTGGACATGAAACATGTTCAAAAATATGTCTGATGTCAGTTCGTTTGGTCGTACGAACGCGATGTTCGCTTAATTACGACGGAATGCGCATAAGCGTGAAAAACGATCCAAATGACGCGACGAATGGATTTTTCTTAAGGCGAACACTAAAACATAATATAGTCATGCTTACATAAATTTTTGGATGTCCGGATGTATTCAGAACGTAAGTTATGCGCGAAAATGCAAACTTGTGCACTTTTAGTCCCTGAATGACCCAAAAGTTTATTTTAGCACACCGAACCCCTCAAAGCCTATTTCTAAGCTATGTAAAGGATATTTAGGGTGTGTTTAACTTATGGTCATGTTCCGGAATGTTTGTTACAGTTCAAATTGACATACTTTCGCAGTTTGTCAAGTTTAGTCCCTGTAAGCGAATTAACTTGTTTTTGCCATACCAATGCCTTCAAAACTTATTTCTAAGTTATTTAAAGGTTATTTATGGTATGTTGAGTATATGTTGCTGTTCTGGAGTATTTGTCGCGTTAAAATGAGTACGTTTACGCACCAGTTTGCGTATAACTCTCAAGAAAGTGATGTAGAGTTTGAAATTGAACAAAAGTCAAAACATGAAAAATGTAAAACATAACAAAACAAACATTGTGATCAAATACATTGCTTTATTGATAACAGAACTGTTCATAGTGATTACAAGCACAGTTGTTACAATAAATGGGATGATGTTTGTCCTCTTAACAATGTCATCACGCCAAGGTTGATTGCTAATGCAGGGTTTACTCTAAATACTAAGGTCGCAGAGGTTTACATTGACGGGAATTGGTTGTGGCCGCGTGCATGGAGCGCTAGATTTCCTTCTCTCCTAAATCTGAGTCCGATTACTTTGATTGAATCCACGCATGATAAGCTAGTTTGGCGTTCTCGATTGGGTATAGAAGGAGATTTCAGTACATCGATGGTATGGGATGATGTACGGCATGCACAGAATGATGTCTCATGGGGTAAGGTGGTGTGGTTTCTTCAAGCGGTTCCTCGCCACTCGTAGAAGATTTTTTTTTTTTTTTGGGTAAAGGGTTACCCCGGAGATACTATATATTCACAAACTCAAAAGAACAAGTAGTATGGAAAACCCATACTAGTTCTAACATGGGACATACCCCCATGATAGTAAACAGGCCGAAGCACGACAAACAAAGAAACGAGAAAAACAATGAAAAACAACTAGACTATAATCTAGAAAATAAGAATCTCAAATAGGAATAATCTATTAGCCTCCATCATCAAGCAAAGTGTCTCCATGAATATCCCACACTTCTAGAAATCGTCTGACTCTATCCGTGTTCTTAAACTTAACTCCCATAAGCTTGTATCGAATCGTCTGTAGGATCGTAGCAATAATCTCATCCGGGGGTCTCAGAGATTATGGCCCTCCAAGATGTGCGTTTAAAGTCGATATTCAGAAGGCTTATGATACTGTTGATTGGAATTTCCTTCACAATGTGTTACTGGGCTTTGGTTTTAACCAGAAGATGATACAGTGGATTATGCTTTGTGTTTCTACTCCGTCTTACTCAATTTGTGTGAATGGTAGTGTGCATGGCTATTTCAAAGGAAAACGTGGCCTTCGGCAAGGAGATCCAATTTCTCCTTATCTTTTTACTTTGGTTATGGAAGTATTGACGTGTATTTTACAACAGGCTTCTTCTATTGACTCTTCGTTCAGGTTTCATAACAAGTGTGAGCGCCAACGTATTATTAATCTTTGTTTCGCAGACGACCTGTTCCTGTTTGCTAGAGGAAATATCGGTTCAGCCAAGTGTATGATGAATGCTCTTTCTCAGTTCACTCGTATGTCTGGCTTAATTCCAAGTGCTCAAAAGAGCTCCAGCTTCTTTTGTAATGTTGCTCAGCAAGTTAAATCAGCAATTCTTGGTATTATTCCGTTTAGTGAAGGTGAATTAGCTGTCCGTTATCTTGGTGTGCCCTTAATTTCGTCAAGACTACTTTACAAAGATTGTAGTATTCTTGTTGAAAGGTTGGAGAATCGCATTATGAATTGGAAAAATAGGCTTCTTTCTTTTGCAGGTAGATTACAGCTTATCTTATCTGTTTTGTCTTCTATGCACATATTCTGGGCTTCAGTGTTAATTCTTCCTATTCGAGTAATCAAGGAGCTTGAAAGCAGAATGAGGAATTTTTTGTGGTCTCAAGATGTTTCCTTTCAAAGAGGTAAGACAAAGGCTTCATGGAAATCTTTATGTCAACCGAAATATGAAGGAGGTCTTGGGTTGCGTCGGATTCAGGAGGTTAATAAAGCTCTTATGGTGTCTCACGTTTGGAGCATTATTACCAGGCGTCAGTCTCTCTGGGTTCAATGGATTTATTCGAACAGATTAAGGAATTCTAACTTTTGGTAATGTAGAGTTCCTTCGTCTTGTTGCTGGAGTTGGAGGAAAATCCTTCAATTAAGGCCGTTAATCAGACAGAATGTCTGGTCCAAACTAGGAGATGGTAAGATGACTTCAGCATAGTATGATCGATGGTGTGATTATGGTCCGCTGGCGAGCTTTATAACTCCAAGGGTTATTTCATCCGCAGGGTTCGGTCTTCATGCGTCAGTCCATGATATTTCGTTTAATGGTGATTGGATTTGGCCTACGGCTTGGCGTGATCTTTATCCGGTTCTTATTCAGGTTGATAACGTGCATTTAATTCCGAATAGTAGTGACCGATTTTTCTGGAAAGATGGTAACACGGCGACGGGCAACACTAATTTTAATCTTCATTGCTGTTCTTTGTGTATGACAGGTCCAGATTCTCACGAACACTTGTTCTTTGAGTGTAACTTTGCGTCAAAAGTTTGGAGTGGTGTTAGATAGAGCTAGAATGTCTAATATTCGTGAACAATGGAACTCTATTCATGATCACTTAGTGGGGATCGCTACGTCCAAAATGGCCCAACATGTAATTTCGAAGCTTGTGGTGGCTGCGGCTGCTTATTTTGTTTGGCAAGAGAGAAATGCTCGGCTGTTCTCGAACAAGAAACGGTCTCCGGAAAAGTTAGTTGAAGTGACTCTCGCTACGGTGCGATTGAAACTTCACACGTGTAGATTTAAAGACTCGGTCCAAGTTCACTCGATTCTTCATGAATGGAAGCTTCCGAGGGGTTTGCTAATTGAAGACGATGATTGTGGCTAGTTAGTGTTTTTCTTTTTTGTTTGTAATTTCGGCTATGTGAGCTGTGGTTTTCATTGTGGCTGTTTGTTTAGGGTAGTTTGAACTGGTGTTACTCATGTATGGCATGTCATACATGAGAACTAAGGAAGACTCTCTTCCTTACTTGTTTTGATTGGTTTGGTTATATAAAATTCACCGGGGTAACCCTTTACCCAAAAAAAAAAACCATCGCAGGAGTCCTACAGCCCCTTCAATCCCATTGAAGGTCCGTGGCTTACAATCCATGAACATCTTGAACGTACAAACAGGTGGAGCAGGTGGATTGTTTTGATTCGCAGGTTGACCAGCCTGGTAAGCCGCTAGGGCTTCAGGTACACGAGTGTTGATTAAGTTGGTTAATTCAGCCTGTGTCATAGCAATGTTGCCACGTCCGCCACCTCGGCCTCCTCCACGTCCACTCATGGTTCTAAATAAGAGAAGGGAACAATCTTAAGGGTCGAAATGAGGTAAAAGTCAAGTATCACGTTAAAATCTACAACTATCAAGTTTACACACGCTAGGGCAGAACCCTTCTCACGCTCGTTAAGCCTCACTGGGACTTACATGCACCTCACGTTATTATTATGTGTGCACCCATAGTAATAAAGCAATTTGCATGCTTATCTCAGTGCCTCTTAACTTGCGCTCAAAGTTTCCCCCGCATTCAAATAGCAAAGCAGTGGGTACTACAGGATTATGATTCACAAAAGTCGAAGAGTAAGATTACACTATCAAGTCACCATAACATCTAGTATGTCGTTTTCATGTAAGTTGTGAGTGTGTGACTGCTAAACAAGTGATGCATAAAGTAACAGAAGACGAACCTTGCAATCTGGAGCTGAGTGTCGTGGTCGATTTTCGTAGTTATTCGGTTATAGTCTGGTTTTATAAAAACGTTTTTAAAACCAAGTTCACTATAACTAGTGGCTCTGATACCAAACTGTCACCCCCCCCCCCCAAAATACCACCTAGGGAATGTCCCTGTTAGGCGTGTGACATGCCAATAACGAGCCACTAATTACATTGAACGCGTACAAGTTTCAAAATAAAATCCTTAATTATTAATAAAATACCATCAACAAGTTTAAGTGAAAACCAAAGTATTCAGCGGAAGCAAAATTAAACAGTTTCAAAACCAAAGTATAGTATCACGAATTCAATAACATAAATCCATCCAGTCGACCCATGACCACTCCAGCTACTTCAGACAGCAAGTTCCAATGCAGAACATCTAACGACCTACAAGCACGCAAACAAGTGTGTCAGACGACGCTGGTGAGTTCAAAGTTTTGTTAACGAGTTGAGTTACCAGTTACAAGTATAAAACAGTTTATCAATTTGATTTGATGTTGTCATTAACTCGATTACCGAAATGGCTACAAGATGTATTTGCCCAACCCCAATGTCTCTATCAAAACATTGGACATGCTTTAAGGAAATTAGTTCACGCCCGTCCTCCCTGATACGGTGTGAGGGTGCCAAACCTAATAGAGCTATCAACTAATAACCTCGTTGCCTCCCCGGTAACTGTCGGTAGATGTAAGGGGTCTTATGTGATAGAAACTGAGTATAATAACAAACATCCCAATAAACAAGCGTTCCTCCCCGGAACGTTACTCGATATCCCTCCTGGGATGCATGCTTGGAAAAAGAGCAGTGAACTCACCTTAGTTTTGCTCGGTAAGATTATTTTACTCGTTTACCAACAGTGATCAACCAAGCCCTATCGTGGTTACCAGAGTTAATCAGTTTTATGCACACGTAAAACATGCGTTCTTTGCATTTATAACACATATTACAATTAAGCAGCACGTATGTTTTTACACAGATCATAGCGAGCAGTTGGGTCTTAACAATGTAAGTTCATATCACTTTATCACATAAGTGGATCAGTTTATATTCGAGTACACTCGTTAATTGTAACTAGTATTCGTGCATCGTAATTTAACAAGTCATTATCATGTAATTATTTAACAAATATCTGGGCCACACTCGTGTTCACTAAGGTGTGCGACCCACTGACATTCCACCCTATCCATTGCGGCTGACCCACCAGGTCCAGCCCATTAGCTTGAGTCCATACAGCCCGGCCCAAAACCAGCATGTGATTTAGTTAAACTATCGCCCAACTAGCAGCCATGCTCATTGCGCTACCTAGTACTAAGGCCCAAATCAGTTTTATGTGTGCATGTGTACCTGGGCTCGGTGTGCAGCCCATGTCTCAATTGTATCACCCTATCTAAATGACAATAATTCCATGAACCCTATCAATCATCAGTAGCAAACTTGGTCATGAGTCCTAGGTTATCATTATGTCTGTGCTAGTATCACCTAGCCATAAACCACAGATAATATCTCATACACATATCAATTCCCTAATCAACACACCATATCCTCATTTATTGCACATGGTATGCTACTGACACTAGTATCGAAACATGTATATTTCTTGATTACATTGCACATGGCCGCCACTTCTAGATTTAAGATTAACATTTGTTATCGTGCCATATATCTTCAAATATAATGAACCGATCAAAACTACTGACATGTATCAATTCCCTAGAACTCATATGATTACCACACTTTCCTTTTATTAACTAACACAATCACCAAGACCATCCAAATTACATCAATCAATCATGCAGAATAATCATGACTATATACTAACATGTTCGGATTTATAAAAATAATATCATTAAACATGTACACACGAAATCAATCAGGGAATAATTTATACTAACCGAGAGTATTGAGATTGTGCACAAGAATAAAAAGGAGATTGCCGTTGAATGAGGAAGATAGAGGGCACTAGGGTTCGGTTGTGATCTTACGTAAAGATATGCGATTAAAGGGTATATGTAATTGACATGTGATTGGGCCTCACCTGGGCTACAGCCCACACCACGAAACATAGAGTTTCGTCGTAGGGTGTGTGGCGAAACTTTATGGTTTCGTCGAATGAAAGATATGGTGATACTTATAAGTTTCGTCATGCAAGACCAGTACACCAACATGAATACATTATTTAATCCAACTATAATACATCACATCCAACATCTAACAAACTTAGTTCAAGTTACAGTACAATACGAATTATGTTAACATTTAGCGAAAAGAAATACGTGACTAGTCCACCTTGAAAACTCGAGTTGTCACAAAAGTTCTGTTTTATTGAATTAAATTTATTACATTGTATTGAAACTAGAAACAAAACATGAACAAATTAACTTCCATTGTTATTAAGTCACTAAGGCCTCGTCCATTCCTATGTGAGGATGCACCAATATCATCATCAAACATCATTAACTATGGTACCTGAAATATATGTGAAAATACGTCAGCATAAAAATGCCGGCAAGTACATATGTTTTATGTGAGTGCTAGATTCATGGCTCGTTTACATGTTAAAATAATTTGAACAACTTTGTTAATTGATATTAGAAAACCTAGTTTTGTAAAATGTTTGAAATGTAAATTGAAATAACCAAGTCAAAACAGATTAGTTATATTTTATAAAACCTTGATGCCATGAATCTTAACTCAAAACATTTGTTTATGTAAACCCAGATTGTAAATCATTTTTTTGTAAAAACTTGAATGGTTTATATTGTTAGAAAAAACAACCTTGTAATATAACTTTGTTTTGAAAACACTTGCCCAAGTGATCTAGATAACGCAACGATATATAATGTGTTAAAAGCACTTATATATAGGAAGTACCAGCGGCGTATCCACCATGCTTTTATCACATTACACCCGCCCCGTTACCTAATCACTTCCCTAACCCAACGGTTCAAACATAGATCAAACAGTTCCAAATGGTTCAATAGTTCAAATAATCCACATAGATCAAGCAGTTCCAAATGGTTCAAACAGTTCATATAATACACATAGATCAAACAGTTCCAAACGGTTCAAACAGTTCAAAATGTAAAACAATGTGTCCATATTCTGGATGAACATATGCAACAAAATATAATATATGAAAATCAATGTGCTAACATGCTAAGTGAACATACATAGGAGGGTTTTTTTTTTTTTTGGGTAAAGGGTTACCCCGGTGAATCTATTAAAATGCAACCGCAATGAAGAACAAGTAGTGAGGATGTGTTCCACACTAGTTCATATACAGGACATGCCCCATATATGTAAAACAAAACAAAAAACCAAAGACCTATAACACCCCATAACCTAGTCTACTATACATCATGACACGACATCTAGTAGACAAAACAATGCAAACCACAAAACATAATCTCAACCACCATCATCAAAAATAAAGTGGCCACAAAACAACAGCCCCTTCAGACGAAAAGCAGACAGCCTATCCATTCGAGAACTTGGTAGAAGAGGTGCTTGCCCCTGCTTTCGAAGAAAAAGGATGAGTACCCGATGTCATGAATGCACAAGTTTCATTGTAGACTTCTTCAACCTCCTCCTCATCCGATTCCTGCCTGTCACTCGACGGTTTCTTCTCAACTCGACCCCCAGTGGTACCTCCCTGATTACCAGTATCATCCTTTAGAATGTCAAACGGGTTAGACGTTGAAACCTGATTCTGCATCAGACTCTTTGAGGACGATTTTGGTTTAGGGTTGACAACTGGCCTGTACACTAACTTAGTCTTCTGAATTTTCATATGGATGCCTGGGTTGTTCACTTTCTTCTTCTTGCCCTCTACAACCTGAAAATCATCATTCTTCTTTTCAGCATCCCCACTTGGGGTTACCTGAGGGTTCTTCGGGCACGAGCTGTCATCATGGCCAAACACACAACAAGAGGAGCACCTTAGAGGCTCCCAATCATATTCAATCTTGACCTCTATCTTTGAATACCCACTACCATCCATAGATGGGATAGCAACAGTAACACTCTTTTTTAATTCAGCCCCCGCTTGCACTTCAATAAGCGCTCTAGCATAGCTGCTCCTTCCCCAAGATTCAGCACACATCTTGGCAATATACGTATCCAACATCTTAGGTATCCCAATCATAGAGGCAACCAAGCTAAGCCCATCCTCAGTAAATGCCGCTAACGGCACATCACGCATCTTGACCCAAACTGGAACCACTTTAATATCCTCTTTTTCCATCTTGATAGAGGGCGACCACTCCTTCAAAATTATGGGAACACTTCTGATTAGCCAAGGCCCATCCTCTAGCATTTGATTCATCCCTTCCTTAGAAGTAAACTTAAAGAAAAAGAACCCGTTTGCATTCATCATGAGACGGGAAAGACCATATTTAGCCCAGTTGTTTTTTGCAAAATAATCGACCACAGGAAATGCCAACCGTTTGCCCAGAAAATATCCAAACAAAGTGTTAGCATACCTATCAGTAACTTGTTGAACCGACGACAATGGAATAACAACATCAGCCCCATCCACTTTCTCGGCCGATTCCATCGCCCGAAAATTCACTTTAACCTTCTCCTTTGTATTCTTTACAATGTGAGCGAAGGAAACAGGACTTGCAGTTCCCGAAGTACGTGCTTTACCTTGAGCAGCCCTGTTGTCAGCCGAGAAAGAAGCACCAAACAGATCTGAATTTGGCAAAAATTTGCTAGGGTAATCCCAAAAGTTGTCTGACTTTTCGACATCCCTCTTATCCAAATGAACCGGAACTGTGGCCTTTGTGAGTTCATCAATGATGTTGATACCACATTTTGGCTGAATATTGTTCCCATCCACATCAAGAATACGATCCGCAATTTCCTTAAACGACAGTGATGGCCGCCCACCAGGTTTCATGCGTTCTTCCATTAAACTGAAACCTAGTAGCCAGAATTTCGTTCAAGATAGAAGCCGCCTGAAAAACCCTAGTAGCCGCAACCCCTAAAATAATTCACCAACAATCAGAATCAAAGAGAGAACTCCGAAATTGGGTGAGTGATCAGCCGCCAAACCCGAATTCGCAAACCAGGAATTGGTGCCGACAACAAACCCTAATCCGCCAAACTTGATTCTGCCGAAACCCTAATCTTGCGAAACCCCAACACAAACAGAATCTGATTTAACACCCTTCTAAGGATCGAATGAAAACCGTAAGATGATAATCAGGAAATAAAAACGGCCGAACCCTAACTAAAAAACCGAATCTGATTGCGAATGATTACCTTCTAAGGATCGAATGAAAATCCATAAGATGATAATCAAGTTTAATCGAGATTAGGATCAGCAATAAACTGGTAGGGTTTGCACGAAGATGCCAAGTCGCCCTAATCGCCACACATAGGAGGGTTTTGTCCTTTCTGTTTTCGTTCTTTGTGCCGCTGGTGTATTAGGGTTTCTTGTGCATGGTTGTTCGCTATTTGTTCTAAGGAGAGAGTTGTGTTTTTCTGCATGGATAATCGTAAGTTTTCTGCTGATTTTGCCCCGGGAGATCATGGTAAACCTCCTTTATCAGTCAAGGGCATAGCTAGTCGTGTAGTCAACATTGACGGCAATCCGATGCTACCTCGTCGTGGTATTGTTACTGAACCTAAAAAGATAAATATCATTGATGAACTTACTAAGATTACTACTCCGGTTACTCTAGACTTGGATCGACCGGAGTGTGAGGCTTCGAGTAATAGGAATGACGATCAGGAAGGGGGCCTGGGGGCCAAGGTGGATAATGGCAGCACTTCAAAACCTAGATCATATGCTGATTCGCTTCTTGCAAACAGTTCCATAAAGCTGAATTTTCGTGCTCTTGCTAGTGAAAATGTGCATGAGGGTTGTGATGTTGTTCTTCCAAGGGAATCTGTGCGTTTAGTTCAAGATAAGATGGCAAACACACTGTATGGTTACTTTCTGGGTGATCGTGTGGCATATCCAGTCGTGGATTATTTTGTGCGTAATAACTGGAAGAAATATGGTGTCCAGAAATCTATGATGAACGCTAACGGATTTTTTTTCTTCAAGTTCTCGGATGAGGCAGGTATGCTGAATGTTTTGAAGGATGGCCCATGGATTATTCGGTCGCAACCTCTTTTTCTAAATATTTGGAGCCCGACTTCTAAACTGGAAAAAAGGGAGTCAAAAAGGTGCAGATATGGGTGAAAATTCATGATGTTCCGATTGCTGCGTATACGGAGGATGGTCTTAGTATGATTGCAACTACTATCGGTGAGTCGAAGTTTATGGATTCGTACACTTCATCGATGTGTATGGATATGTGGGGCCGTAGTAGTTATGCGAGAGCCTTAATAGAGGTTTCGGCTGATAAGAGCTTAAGAGAGGAAATCACATTAGCGATTCCTGAACCTGAGGGGGAGGGATTTATTAAGGAATCTATGTCTGTTGAGTACGAATGGTATCCTCTGCGATGCGCCCATTGCTGTGTTTTTGGTCACTCTGATGACAGTTGTCCTAACCAGCCTAAACATCAGGGTAATGTCCGTTATGCTTCAAAGGTTGGTAAGAAGGCAGTTCAAGAAAAGCGTCCTAATAACTATCCGGTGGTTGATGAGGAGGGTTATACTGGAGTTCATGGAAAGAAGATTGCTAGAAAAACTGGTTTCCCGGTTAACAAGCCTAAGCCAAAGTTCGAATATAGGCCAGTGGTATCTAAGAAGAATCAAGAGCCGGTTAGTGGGTCGTCCAACCCTAACTTTCAATCGTCGAATCCGTTCGATGTTCTTAATGATCCAAGTATTAATGAGGAAGAGGGTGGTAACATGTCAGGTGAGGTTCAAGGTGATGTGGAGGAGGAAGAGGTGGTCGAGGTTTATAACGAGGCGGATGGTTAAGAGATGGATGATTTTTTGAGGCATGGAACTATTAAAAATGATAATAAAAAAGGGGCAAGCACTCCTTCTTCGCTAGTTAATAATGGTTAGCATTGCCTCTTGGAACATTAGGGGTTTGAACCGCCCCATTAAGCAAGCTGAGGTTCGTCAAGCTGTAAAAGATTTTAATTTAAGTTTATGTGCTATTCTTGAATCTCACGTTGAACCGAGTAATCTTTCTAAAATCTGTAAGTCGGTGTTTCGGTCTTGGCATTGGACATCTAAGGGGGCTCGTTGTAACAAAGGTACGAGAATTATTGTTGGTTGGAATCCTTATATTTTTTATGTAATGGTGCTTTCGCAGTCGGATCAGGTTATGCACTTGCAACTGATATTTAAACAGGAGAAAAAATGGTGTTATGTTCGATTATCTATGCTGCAAACTATTATGTTTCTCGTAGGGAGTTATGGGCCATCTCTCTTTGCATAAAGCTTTTGTTCGTAATGATCCTTGGGTCATGCTAGGTGATTTTAACTCTGCTTTGAATCTTGAAGATAAATCTATGGGGTGTTCGTCGGTTTCGGCTAGCATGAGAGAATTTCAAGCTTGTGTCGATGATATTGAGATGGTGGACTTGAATCGTTCGGGTATCCACTTTACGTGGAACCAAAAGCCAAAGAAGGGGATTGGTTTGATGAAAAAAATTGATAGAGTGATTGGGAATTCTCAATTTATAGCCCAGTTTTCGAATGCAGTAGCGGTGTTTTATCCGGCTCGGTTATCGGACCACTGTCCGTGTGTTCTGAAGATTCCGGAGGTTGGGAAATTAAAACATAGGTCCTTCAAGTTTGCTAACTTTCTGGTTCATAAGCCTGATTTTTTAGTCATTGTGAAGCGAATCCGAGACACGAGTATTAGAGGTGTGTATCAGTTTTTTGTCGTAAAGAAACTTCGAATGCTAAAGTCTCCTCTTCGGGTGTTACTATTTCAGCAAGGAAATTTGCACAAGAAGGTTCAAGAGTTGCGGGATAAACTTGATGGGATTCAGCGCGATCTTGATAATGATCCGTCTAGTGTGTTATTTCGGGAGGAGGAAACTAATACCCGTCGTGACTATCAGGAAGCATTATTAGATGAAGAGCGATTTTTGAAGCAAAAGTCCAAGGTGGACTGGTTGGCGGCTGGGGATATGAATTCGGCATTCTTTCACTCGTCTCTTAAAAACAGAATTCACTATAGTCGTATCGATGTTATTCGGGATACTAGTGGGAAGGTGTATGAGGATGATTTGGTTCAGGAAGCGTTTGTTAACCATTATGAGAACTTTTTGGGATGCCCGGCTGACACGTCACTTAGGCCGGCTCCCGATTTATTTACGAAAACGTTGGAATTAGACGTAGCGGCTCATATGGTTCGTCCAGTCACTGCTGAAGAGGTTAAGAAGGCGATGTTTTCGATTGGTTAAGATAAAGCTCCGAGTCCCGATGGTTTTACCGCTGGATTTTTTAAAGGTGCCTGGCCTATTGTGGGTAGTGATGTATCGGATGCGGTTATAGATTTTTTTGCTACAGGGAAGCTTCTTCGGGAATTAAACCATACACTTATCGTTCTTCTTCCTAAGTCTCCCTCCCCATCTGTGGTTACGGACTATCGTCCGATTGCTTGTTGCAATGTATTGTATAAATGCATTAGCAAGATTGTTGCTGATAGAATTAAAGTGGTTTTGAACGATATCGTTAGTGTCAACCAATCCGCTTTTGTGCCAGGGAGAAAAATTTATGATAATATTTTGTTAACGCAAGAGTTGATGCACAATTTTCATCGTAATATTGGCCCCCCTAAATGTGCGTTCAAAGTTGATATTCAGAAGGCTTACGACACTCATGATTTGAAGTTTCTCAAGAGTATTTTGGTTGGCTTCGGGTTTCACCCTAACATGGTTCACTGGATTATGGTTTGTGTCTCCACTACCACGTATTCTATTTGTGTTAATGGTGAGGTTCATGGTTTTTTTAAGGGTAACCGGGGGTTAAGACAAGGGGATCCGGTCTCTCCTTATATATTCACGCTGGTTATGGAGGTTCTTACGGCCATTTTACAACATGCGGTAAGGATTGACTCTTCATTTAAATTTCATAATAAGTGTGAACGTCAACAGATTATCAACCTCTGTTTCGCGGACGATTTGTTTATATTCTCGAAAGGTGAAATTGCCTCGGCTAGGTGTATTATGAAGTCCCTCGATGCCTTTACGAAAATGTCGGGTTTGTTGCCTAGTGTTCAGAAAAGTACAGTTTTTTTCTCTAATGTGCCATCTTTTGTGAAAACTGCTATTTTGAATATTATGCCTTTTAAGGAGGGTTCTTTGCCTGTGAGATATCTGGGTGTGCCCCTTATCTCTTCGCGGTTGCTTTATAAAGATTGTTATGTGATGGTGGAGAAGCTGGAAAAACGTATCTTGCATTGGAGAAATAAGTTACTTTCATTTGCAGGCAGGTTGCAACTTATTATTTCTGTCTTGTCCTCGATGCATATTTACTGGTCATCTGTTTTTATTTTGCTGAACCGGGTCATTCTTAATTTGGAGGCTTTGATGCGGAATTTTTTATGGTCTCATGACAGTGTTTTTCAGAAAGGCCGGGCCAAAGTTTCGTGGAAAGCGGTGTGTGTTCCTAAGTTTGAGGGTGGTTTAGGAATTCGTCGGATTGGTGATGTTAATATAGCTCTTATGACAGCGCATATCTGGAGTATTCTTTCGAGGCGGCACTCCTTGGGTTGAGTGGGTTCACTCATATAGATTAAAAGGTAAAAGTTTTTGGGCTTGCAAAGTTCCTTTTACTTGTTGCTGGTCTTGGAGAAAGCTTCTTCAGATTCGGCCGATTATGAGGAAATTCATCTGGACCGAGATTGGCAATGGTTCGGCTTCTTCAGCATGGTTCGATACATGGAGTGACTTAGGGCCGCTGGATCAGATCCTGTCTCCTAGAGTTATTGCTAATGCGGGGTTTAACATGGAATCTAAGGTGTCCGATATTTATTAAGATAATTCTTGGAAGTGACCAGATGCTTGGAGGGATATTTATCCGGTTCTTATCCAGCTTGATCAGTTGTCTTTGGATCCGAATAAGTCTGACAAGCTCATATGGCGACAAGGGGATCATAAACATGAGTTTTCTTCGACTCGAGCTTGGGATTCGGTTAGGCATCGAGAAGTGGAGATTGATTGGTGTCGTATTGTGTGGTTTGGTCAGTGCATCCCGCGTCATGCTTTCTTAATGTGGCTTATCATGAGGCGGAAGTTGCTTACTCAAGATAAGATCTTGAATTGGGATATCTCGCGTAGAAAGAATATGAACATGATGTGCTGTTTGTTATGTTATGCTAATCATGACTCTCATAGTCACCTGTTTTTCGAATGTAAGTTCTCGACTCAAGTGTGGCTTATGGTTAGGCAAAAAGTGGGCATGGATTCGGTTCAACCTAAGTGGGACGATATTGTTAAGTGGTTGATTGATCGTTCTAAATCAAAATCTGCGGCTAACTATGTTGCTAGACTGTTGGTGGCGGCTAGTGCTTACTTGATTTGGCAGGAACGTAATGCTAGATTATTCAAGAACCAGTTGAGGCCTCTGGAAAAGATAAGTGAAATTATTATTCAACAAGTGCGTTACAAATTGATGGGAGTGAAGCTGAAGAATTGTGACAATGTGCGAAGGCTTCTAGGTGACTGGGAGATTAAGGGTACAGAACTGCATGATGATGGCGGCTGATTAGTCTTTATGCTTTCGAGTTTTTTCTAGAGTTGTAGTCTAGAGTTCGTCCTTTTGGTGGTTGTTTTTGATTTGTTTTATTTCTGGTTGTAACTTTAATGGGGCTTGTCCTATGATTGAACTAGTGTAGGCATTCTACACTACTTGTGTTTCTTGGTTGTGAATATATGATATAAAGGCATGAACATAGCAAGTATATGATATAAAGGCATGAAAAGCACGAAAGTTACAAGTAGGCACATGTGTTTCACCCCAAAATGTTTTAAAACAGTAAAAGAGGGGACTATGTACTCACTTGAGGATGCTTAGAAGTCTTGAATAACAACCAAGCAAAGCTAGAGGGATCATGGAAATCAAACGGCACCTAATAAAGGTAACTATGTTAATAAACCTGACCTAAATCGGAAGATCGGATAGAATGAGGTTTCGCAAACCAAATAAGTATAGGAACTCATGTAATTATGCGTAAAAAGGGCATTTTGGTCATTTTCCTAAGGCATATAAACTACCTATCATACAACTAACTAAACGAAGTGACCATAAGGTATAACCTCGGAAGGTTATTCCCTATACAACTATGGTCACAAAATATGTTTGGTCGGATCCTAATGATCGACCAAATGGGTCGGGTTCGAAAGTCTAAGCGGTTGTTTAGACCACTTATCTTACGACCCTATATAAGCACTAAACCTAAAGTGACGAGTTAAACATGTTAAAACATGTTTAACGAAGTTTGAAAACAATTTTTATATCAAAACAAAGGGTTTTGATACCCAAAACAAAGGGTTTTGATACCCAAGAAATAAACAAGTTTATTTTGGTTGCAAAATACGCATAAATACGCATTTTGACTGAAACTATGACTAGTCACTAAGCCTAATCAACGTGGTAATCAGTATGTATAGTCAAAAGGGACTATAACCATCGTGATTACGCTCACGTTGCGAAGTTCAATCTG
Organism: Helianthus tuberosus; assembly: GCA_030545235.1. Classification (NCBI taxonomy): domain Eukaryota; kingdom Viridiplantae; phylum Streptophyta; class Magnoliopsida; order Asterales; family Asteraceae; genus Helianthus; species Helianthus tuberosus. The sequence goes on along the minus strand of CM060418.1, from coordinate 82,628,617 downwards.
GACCGTCCAAGTGTGCCCACTGTTTTGTAATACAATGGGTGCCTAAAACAAGCCCAAGGTTTGTTAAAACCATGTCCAAACCCAAGAAAACCAGCTGCTGAACCAGAAAAACAATTTCCTGAACTGGGCAGCTGTCGCGCCCCACATAATAACGAACCTCAGCAGCTTACGCGGCCCGTGAGGGCATGTTTGGCAGATTGTCAACTTTGGTCCCTGAATGTGCAAAACATGGTTTTCGATGCATTTTCGACACATTTAAGCCCCTTTAACCCCATTTCAAGGCTCAAAAATGAAGTTAAAGTATAGAGAACTCAAAATATGCTCAGAAATATGTCGGTTCGTTTGGTCGTACGGTTGCGTTGTTCGGTTAATTACGACGAAACACGAACGGACGCGAAAAACGATCCAAATTACGCGACGAATGGGATTTTATCATGCAAATCACTAAAATAAAATATTTTAATGATTACATAAATTTTCTGGATGCCCCGATATATTCAGAACGTAAGATATGCACGAAAATGCAAACTTATGCATTTTTTGACGCTTTTAGTCCCTATTGATCAAAAAGTTTATTTCTTGCACACCAAACACCTCAAAGCCTATTTCTAAGCTATGTAAAAGGATATTTAGGGAATTTTTAAATTATGAACAAGTTCCGGAATGTTCGATACCATACGAATCGGTAGACTTTTGCAGTTTGACGCAAATAGTCCCTGCGATCGAATAAACTTGATTTCGACACACCAAACCCTCCAAAACTTATTTCTAAGTTGTGTAAAGGTTATTTAAGGTATGTTAAGCCTATGTCACTGTTCCGGAGTGTTTGTTGCAGTAAACTGATTACGTTTACGCATCAGTTCGCGTATAACCTTCCTGAAAGCGATTTAAAGCTCGAAATCGAACAAGAATTGATATGTGCAAATGATACACATATTTATACAAATCCCAAGTATGAATCACATTATTTCATTGATTTAGTATTTGTTTGATGGTCGAAGAGACAAAGATGTCACAGTCTCTCCTACTTTAGGAAATTTCGTCTCGAAATTTATTCGTAGTTGTCTGTCTGTGACGCTGTGTTAAATAATTGTCTTGCATGGAATCTAGGGTGTCATCTATTTTTTTTTTTTTTGGGTAAAGGGTTACCCCGGCGAATTTATTAAAATCAAATAAGCACACCAAGACTAGAAAAATAAAAACAACCAACCCACAAAAAACAATTGCCAACAACACAACCAAACGGACACAACCCAACCCAGACAAAAACCGACCCATACAAAAAAAAACACAAACAACTATCTAGCCAGGATCGATCACCAAGTTACTGCTCGGAATCTTCCACTTCTCAAGAAAACTTCTATTCACGGATCCCTGCTTGAATTTTAGAGTCATAAGGCGCATACGGACGATATTAATGATCTCCTAAGCCAAAATCATCGCCGTACGTTGGTTCCGAGTGAAGAGCCTAGCGTTTCTTTCTTGCCATACAAAATAAGACGCTGCTGAAACCACTAATCTGCTAGTAACATTAGCCGGTTGCTGAATATTAGAGTTTTGATTCATCCATTCCATTATGTCAATCCATCGGCCATTAACATCAACCATATTAGCCATATCCTTAATACTATTCCAAACCTCCAAGGAATAGGAGCATTCAAAGAAAAGATGGTCCTTCGAGTCCCTACCATGGTTGCATAAAGGGCAACACATGAGGTTCAGGTTTGTAGCACTACCCGCCTCCCAGATGGACAATCTATCTTGAGTTTTTAGTTTATTTCTAATAACCAGCCACAAATTGAACGAGTGTCTTGGGATGCACTGTTTAAACCATACCATATTAAACCAAGAAACAAAATTCTCACGGTGACGAATATTGTTCCAAACCTCCCACGAAGAAAAATGACATGCTTTTCCTTCATAATTTATCCAAATCAAGCGATCCTGTACATCATGAAGAGCCGGAGCCTGAACGTTGATTAAAACAGGAAATAAATCATACCAAGCAACCGGCCACCTCCAATGGCCACTAGAATCCACCAGCTCTGCAACAGAAGAATGCAAATTAAAGCCCGCATTGGCAATAGTTCTCAGACTGACATAAGCACGGAGGGGACACGCACTACACCAAGTATCGCTCCACACATTTGTATTAGTACCATTACCGATAGACTTCCACACATAAGGACGGATTAAATCAGGCAAAGCAAGAATTTTCCTCCAACCCCATGTCATACGACCACGGCAAGGGATCTCCCAAAAACTTCTACCTTTGAGCTTATAGATATGAACCCATTGAACCCATAGCGACTTCCTGTTAGACAACATACTCCAAATATGAGTCGAAATTAGAGCTTTATTGACATCAGCAATGCAGCGAACTCCCAATCCACCCTCATTCTTGGGAAGACAAACCACCTTCCAAGCAACCTTGGGTCTGACATTCTGCTGGTACTTACCAGTCCATAAGAAAGCACGCATACGTCTTTCAAGATCACTCACAATTTTAGCTGGCAAGAGAAAAACTGTAGCCCAATAAATGTGCATAGCTAAAAGAACCGAGTTAACCAGTTGCAGTCTACCTGCAAAGGATAACGATCTCGTCATCCAGTTATTAATCTTCTTGTCCATTCTTTCAACTAAAATTTTGCAATCCTTATGTAATAACCATAAATTTAAAATAATTATTTAAAAGAATAATAATAATTTATAATAAACGTTTATCTGATGATCCATCCTTCGGTATATCAACCAAAACTATTATTATTATTTATAAATTATCCAATAGTAAACCCTAATTAAGACACCCAAGAAATTCTGTACAAACCCTAAAAGTTTCAGAACAATCGGAATCAGGATTAGAGCCCCTAAAACGCAGGGGGAGTAAACCCTAGTTAACGATTATCTCAAAATTTTCGTTGTCAAAATATAAAATTTCGATTATGTCAAGTCAGCTGAGCTAGTCCCAAACGTGGCTACCCTATAACCTACTTTTGACCCTTACGCATCGTAACAGTAGGAGGCTTACAATGCGCAAGCCTGGCCAAATTTTAGCTATAAATAGCAAAGTCTGGGACTTGAATTCTGCAATTGGAACGACGTTCAAACTCCAAAATTTCACTGAGATTTCGTCTGTTCACTCCAATTAACACACACGAAAACACTAATTAGTATAGCGGGGTGCTGCAATCAGGGTAATAACTCGATCGCTATTACGATTCATTTTCCGACCGATCAATATATCCAATGGATGTTTAAGTGCCGCCCACATTAGGGTTATACTTTGTCGTTCGTCGTTAAATCGATGGATGTTTAAGTATCATACTTTGTCGTTCGTCGTTAATTCGATGGATGTTTAAGTATCGCACTTTGTCGTTCGTTGTGAGAATTTGATCTCGTGAGTTATCGTAAATGCTGTATTGATTACTAACCCAGAATTTTGTGCCTGTTATTAAATTAGGTTAAAAGACTAATCAGTAGTCTAAACTCTGCCCGTATAAATCTGAAATATTATCACAAGGTAGCATCACTTTGAAATTATTAAGGTACGGATCCTTACCCCACTCCTTATTGCTTCATATTCAAATTGTCATAAACCCATTAAATTCATATGTCTTTTAAAACTCCTCACGTCTTTGATTATCGATTCATTTGACAGTCCGTTGGATTTCTATTCTAATCATAACTTTGGATTTAGCTTTTATGTCATGCGATAGTATTATGTTAAGTTGTACTCATTATCGCATGTTCCAATATATGTTACGATAAGTTATGTGAATAAGACCAATTGTACTCTGATACCCTGAGTTTTCGCTTCTCGTGGAGTGTCCCACGAGCATGTTGTTGCGGCATCGACATCATGTGCTCTTCCCGTGACGGAGAGATCAGTTCACGGCGTCTCTTAAGTACAAGTGTGGTACATATAAGCTATTAGGAGGCGTATGGATCGATCCTAGGATTTAAGTTAAGGAGGTGGATAGCGGGTATGCCAACTCGCCATCTCGCGTGATAATTATGCAGGAGTAGCTACCTGGATATTGTCACGATTTAAGTTTGGCTCATGGGTACATCCGTATGATATAATTATGAAATTTCGTTAATTGCATCATATCATTTTCACATAAAGTTCCTTCCGTAAAATATTTCATATAAAGCGTTACTTGTTAATTGAGCCTGTTATTTCGTACTGAGCATTCAGCTCATTCCGTAAATTCTTGTATGTACAGGTTCACAGGTTATTTCGGGCGGGGAAAAAGAGAAGAATAAAGCCTAGGAATAATCTGAAGATGTTAGTTAATCAAGTCAAATGTCTCCGTTTGTATATTAACCTTAAGTTTAGTTGTCGTGTGGTTGTATCCTTATCAAATAAATAAATGGAATTATAACTTTTGTTTATGATACCACTGTTATTGTGACACGTCAGCCCTTCCGGGTTGGGGTGTTAAAGCTATGGTATCAGAGCAAAGGCTCTTTCCTGTAGAAAACGTGAAGATAGTAATTAAAACCTGTGAGGAATGGGTAGATATCTATGATAGGATTCAACTTGGTCTCTTATTTTGTTTAACTCCTATGTCTATTCTTATAGATGCCTCCTCGTCGTCCGCCACGTAGGAGTACTCGTACTAACCATGTACGTAACAACACTTCTTCGAATGAGACTCCAGTTGATCCAAACATAATTAATGCTATCAACCAGGCTGTTGCCGGGTTGCTTCCAAACCTTGTTGCTCAGACAGCTAAGGCCGTTATTCAACAAACTCGTCATCCAGAACGTAATAACACGAATCCAATCTCTGGTGAAGAAATTCGTAAGAATATCACGAACCATACTACCTATAGTATAGACATATGGATCGCTAAATTCCAAAAACAAAAGCCGAAGTCCTTTAGTCACGCTACTAATCCCGTCGAAGTAAGAAACTGGATAGCTCATGTTGAAAAGATCTTCGGAGTTCTTGGAGTTCCGGAGCAATACAAAGTTAGATTGGCTACCTACAAACCTGAAGATGACGCACAAACTTGGTGGGAAGGATATAAGCAAGTCAAAGGAGGGGATGATTTCGACGCTAATCTTTCATGGGTCGACTTTCGTACCATCTTTTACGACAAGTATTTTTCTATCGCTGATAAAGAAGCTTATATCAGGGAGTATGCAGTGATTCGACAGGGGAGTGAGGAACCAGCCTCTGAGTTTATTACTCGATTTTCAAGGTTGGCTAGTATTGTAGGAGAAGTTGCAGGATCAGCAGAAGTCCAGGCAGAAAAATGTAAGTGGGCAGTCAATGATCAAATTAGGAAGTCGATCATGTATATGAAATTTAAGGATATCACCGAAGTTGCTGATGCAATCAAAACTTTTGAGTTCGAAAGGAAAGAATTTTTATCTCGAACTGGGGATAATAAGAAGAGAAATAGGGAAGGACAATTTAAGCAGGAAATCGGCCAATCATCCACTACGCCACAGCATCAAGACCGCAAAGTGCAAGGAAATCAAAACTCTGGAAATCAGGCACGTCCATGGCAACCTAGACTGCAAAACCCAAGGCCTGCTCAAAACCAGATTCAGTTGTATGCAGAACCTATTAGAGCTCAACCACTGAATCAACATGTAAACCCGAATCAGATTACATATCCTCTATGTAATACTTGTGGTAAGCGACATCAGGGCGTATGTCACCGAAGTACAGGAGCATGCTTTAGATGTGGCCAAACTGGACACATGATCAAGGAGTGTACAAAGAAAGACACTAGGAAGAATAACCGACCAAACGTTACACCACCCAATGTTGGAGGAAGAGTTTTCGCACTTTCTGCTACTGATGCTGCTAATGCCCCAGGTACTGTGTCGGGAACCCTTCAGCTTGGTAAACATAGTATCTATGTGTTATTCGATACAGGAGCGACCCATTCTTTAGTATCCCACTCATTTACTAAGTACCTTCCGATAAAACCAACTCTCTTAAATCATACTTTAACCATTTCCACTCCCATGAAAAATTCATCCGTAATCATTTACGTATATAAAGATTGTCCGATCCATATTGAATCTATTGTGTGTAAGGCAGACCTATTTCCAATACATATGTGTGACTTTGATGTTATTCTAGGGATAGATTGGTTGTCTCGACATCGAGTAACTATAGATTGTCATTCTCGCCGTGTTATTTTCGGTAATCTTCATCATCCTGATATTATATATCAGGGAAGTCAAGCTCATAAATCTCTTAAAATTATCTCCGCATCCAAAGCTCGAAAATTCATATCAAACGGTTGTGCTGGATTCCTAGCATCGATTAAGGATACTTCTGCTAGTGTTAAGAGTATCGATAACCACTCCGTTGTTCGTGAATATCTTGATGTATTTCCAGATGAACTACCAGGATTACCACCCGACCGTCAGGTAGAATTCACCATTGACTTGATCCCTGGTGCCGAACCTATTTCTAAAGCTCCATACCGTATGGCTCCAATGGAACTGAAGGAGTTGAAGGAACAATTGCAAGAATTGTTAGATTTAGGATTCATAAGACCCAGTGTTTCACCTTGGGGTGCTCCGGTCTTATTTGTGAAGAAGAAAGACGGTAGTATGCGTTTATGTATTGACTACCGAGAGCTGAATAAGATTACTATTCGTAATCGGTACCCTCTGCCTCGCATTAATGATCTCTTTGGTCAACTTCAGGGGGCTCAGTTCTTCTCAAAAATCGACCTGAGGTCCGGGTATCATCAGCTAAAGATCAAAAATGATGATGTTCCCAAGACCGCCTTTCGTACTCGTTATGGTCATTACGAATTCTTGGTTATGCCCTTTGGGCTAACTAATGCACCCGCAGTCTTCATGGATTTGATGAATCGCGTATTTCACAAATTCCTAGACAAATTCGTTATTGTCTTTATCGATGACATTCTGGTGTATTCTAAGAGTCACGAAGAGCATGAAGCACATCTACATGCAGTTCTTGGAACCTTGCGGCATGAGAAGTTGTACGCGAAGTTTTCCAAATGTGACTTCTGGCTTAGCCAAGTGGCATTTTTAGGTCATGTCATATTAGCAGAGGGAATTATGGTAGACCCAACAAAGGTTGAAGCTATTACAAAATGGCCAAGACCCACTTCTGTTACCGAAATACGAAGTTTCTTGGGTCTTGCTGGCTATTACCGAAGATTTGTTGAAAGATTCTCGGTAATTGCTTTACCACTCACAAAACTCCAAAGGAAAGGGGTGAAGTACTCATGGAATGAGGAACAAGAGAAAAGCTTTGAAGAATTGAAGAAACGACTCGTATCCTCCCCGATACTCGCTCTCCCTTCTGGATCAGGAGGTTACCAAGTCTATAGTGATGCCTCAAAGAAAGGATTAGGTTGTGTGCTAATGCAACATGGGAAGGTTATCGCTTATGCCTCCCGTCAGTTAAAGCCTTATGAAGTTAACTACCCTACACATGATTTAGAACTAGCCGCAGTCGTCTTTGCACTTAAGATTTGGCGACACTATCTGTATGGTGAAAGTTATGACATTTTTACCGACCATAAGAGCCTCAAGTACATATTCACCCAGAAAGAGCTAAATATGAGGCAAAGAAGGTGGTTAGAACTTTTAAAAGATTTCGACGCAAATATTCAATACCATCCAGGCAAAGCCAATGTTGTAGCTGACGCGTTGAGCCGAAAGAATTCCGGGACTATATCTTGCTTACAAATTCAGCCTCGTATTAGAAGGGATCTCGAAAGAATGAACATTTGGCTTCAGGTTAGTAAATCTGATGGATATCTAGCTAGAATGCAGATTGAACCCGACCTCATATCACGGATCAAAGATGCACAGAAGCAAGATGGAGAACTTTGGGCAATTGTGCAAAATCTCGAGGTGGGTAAACAATCTGAATTTCGTATAGACCATCATGGGGTGATTTGGTGCGGTAAAAGACTTTGTGTACCCGATGACTCCACCCTTCGTGAGTCATTGTTAGCCGAAGCTCACAGCTCACCATTTTCAATTCACCCAGGATCTACCAAGATGTATCGAGACTTAAGACAGAACTTCTGGTGGAATGGCATGAAGGAAGACGTTGCTTGATACGTAAGTAAATGCCTCACTTGCCAACAAGTGAAAATTGAACACAAACGAGCAAGCGGTCTGTTGCAGCCATTGGATATTCCCATATGGAAGTGGGATGAGATCACAATGGATTTTGTTACCGGTTTGCCTAAGACTTTCAAGAAGAATGATGTTGTATGGGTTGTGGTCGATAGATTGTCGAAGTCAGCACATTTTCTACCGATTCAGTAAGGATTTTCGGTTAATAAATTATCCGAAATATTTCTTCAAGAAATTATTCGACTCCATGGCACACCATCTTCCATTGTTTCCGATAGAGACCCACGTTTCACCTCACGATTTTGGAAAGGTTTTCAGGCAGCTTGGGGTACACGACTGAAGTTTAGTACGGCTTTCCATCCACAAACAGATGGGCAGTCGGAACGCACGATTCAGACCTTGGAAGACATGCTCCGAGCATGTGCACTTGAATGGTCTGGAAACTGGGATGAATATCTATGTCTTGTTGAGTTCGCTTACAACAATAGTTGGCAAGCAAGTATTGGCATGGCACCTTTTGAGCTTTTGTACGGTCGGAAATGTCGAGCACCGATATGCTGGGATGAAGTTGGAGAAAAGATTATTGAAGGGCCAGAACTAGTTCAGATTACAAATGAAAAAGTTACTATGGCACGAGAAAAACTGAAAGAAGCTCAGAGCAGACAAAAGAGCTATGCAGATCAAGATAGATGACCACTCGAATTTAAAATTGGCGACCACGTATTTTTAAAGGTATCACCTTGGCGTGGCGTTCGTAGATTCGGAATTAAAGGGAAGCTTAGTCCCCGTTTCATCGGTCCGTTTGAAATCCTTGAAAGAATTGGAGAAGTGTCATATCGACTGGCTTTACCGCCTCAACTCTCTCACGTTCATAACGTTTTTCATGTCTCCTCGTTAAGAGGATATAATTATCATCCACTTCATGTCATTAGTTATCCGTTACTTACAATTTACGAAGATTTGTCCTACGAAGAGGAACCAGAAGCCATCTTAGATCGACAAGAAAGGGTTATGCGTAGGAAAGTAATTCCATTTGTTAAAATCCTCTGGAAAAATCATTCTGAACGCGAAGCAACATGGGAATCTGAAGAATCAATTCGCTCTCTATACCCTAATCTATTCTAAATTTTAGTCGAAGTAACGGTAAATCTTGCTCTTTGATGTATGTTCATTTGTTTCTATTTACGGTCATTTATGCTTTACCTTTTGTGAATATATCTTAGTTATGATTAAGCATGTTTATGTAGGAGATATCAGTACCAATAGTCACTCTTATTATCTGTAAGTCTATGTTGATTTTCTGCATAATTAAAATATAAGATACGTAGTGGAAGAACCATTAGGACATAAGGTAATTAACAATTATGGTTATGAACATAATTATGAATTTCAGATACACGTGTGTGTTTAGGAGATTATTGTTATATAAGTTAGTAACTCTGCTATAAAAGTTCCGTTTCTGTTACTTATGCGATATGTTATATTTTTATTTGAAAAATTTCGAGGACGAAATTTCTTTTAAGGGGGTAATAGTTGTAATAACCGTAAATTTAAAATAATTATTTAAAAGAATAATAATAATTTATAATAAACGTTTATCTGATGATCCATCCTTCGGTATATCAACCAAAACTATTATTATTATTTATAAATTATCCAATAGTAAACCCTAATTAAGACACCCAAGAAATTCTGTACAAACCCTAAAAGTTTCAGAACAATCGGAATCAGGATTAGGGCCCCTAAAACGCAGGGGGAGTAAACCCTAGTTAACGATTATCTCAAAATTTTCGTTGTCAAAATATAAAATTTTGATTATTTCAAGTCAGCTGAGCTAGTCCCAAACGTGGCTACCCTATAACCTACTTTTGACCCTTACGCATCGTAACAGTAGGAGGCTTACGATGCGCAAGAAGTCTTACGCATCGTAAGGGTGTTATGCTTACGATGCGCAAGCCTGGCCAAATTTTAGCTATAAATAGCAAAGTCTGGGACTTGAATTCTGCAATTGGAACGACGTTCAAACTCCAAAATTACGCTGAGATTTCGTCTGTTCACTCCAATTAACACACACGAAAACACTAATTAGTATAGCGGGGTGCTGCAATCAGGGTAATAACTCGATCGCTATTACGATTCATTTTCCGACCGATCAATATATCCAATGGATGTTTAAGTGCCGCCCACATTAGGGTTATACTTTGTCGTTCGTCGTTAAATCGATGGATGTTTAAGTATCATACTTTGTCGTTCGTCGTTAATTCGATGGATGTTTAAGTATCGCACTTTGTCGTTCGTTGTGAGAATTTGATCTCGTGAGTTATCGTAAATGCTGTATTGATTACTAACCCAGAATTTTGTGCCTGTTATTAAATTAGGTTAAAAGACTAATCAGTAGTCTAAACTCTGCCTGTATAAATCTGAAATATTATCACAAGGTAGCATCACTTTGAAATTATTAATGTACGGATCCTTACCCCACTCCTTATTGCTTCATATTCAAATTGTCATAAACCCATTAAATTCATATATCTTTTAAAACTCCTCACGTCTTTGATTATCGATTCATTTGACAGTCCGTTGGATTTCTATTCTAATCATAACTTTGGATTTAGCTTTTATGTCATGCGATAGTATTATGTTAAGTTGTACTCATTATCGCATGTTCCAATATATGTTACGATAAGTTATGTGAATAAGACCAATTGTACTCTGATACCCTGAGTTTTCGCTTCTCGTGGAGTGTCCCACGAGCATGTTGTTGCGGCATCGACATCATGTGCTCCTCCCGTGACGGAGAGATCAGTTCACGGCGTCTCTTAAGTACAAGTGTGGTACATATAAGCTATTAGGAGGCGTATGGATCGATCCTAGGATTTAAGTTAAGGAGGTGGATAGCGGGTATGCCAACTCGCCATCTCGCGTGATAATTATGCAGGAGTAGCTACCTGGATATTGTCACGATTTAAGTTTGGCTCATGGGTACATCCGTATGATATAATTATGAAATTTCGTTAATTGCATCATATCATTTTCACATAAAGTTCCTTCCGTAAAATATTTCATATAAAGCGTTACTTGTTAATTGAGCCTGTTATTCCGTACTGAGCATTCGGCTCATTCCGTAAATTCTTGTATGTACAGGTTCACAGGTTATTTCGGGCGGGGAAAAAGAGAAGAATAAAGCCTAGGAATAATCTGAAGATGTTAGTTAATCAAGTCAAATGTCTCCGTTTGTATATTAACCTTAAGTTTAGTTGTCGTGTGGTTGTATCCTTATCAAATAAATAAATGCAATTATAACTTTTGTTTATGATACCACTGTTATTGTGACACGTCAGCCCTTCCGGGTTGGGGTGTTACACCTTATAAGAGAGTTTAGAAGAAATTAAAGGAACTCCCAGGTAACGAACAGGAAGCGAACCCTCTTTGAACGGCATAATGTGAAGAATATCCTGTTTGATTGGTTGAGGAACGTTACCAAAATAAACCGTACACTTCGACATACTAGGGACAAGACCCGAGATCTTCGTAAAACGCTGAAGGGTATCCCTTAACACTTTAACCGAGGCTACATCACCATTTGCGAACATAAACAAATCATCCGCAAAAGAGACGTTAATAATCTTTTGTTTTTTACAATGAAGATGGTATCTGAATGCATTACTATTACTGGCTGCATCTTTGAGTAATAATGATAAGACCTCCATCACCAAGGTAAATAGATAGGGAGATATTGGATCACCCTGCCGCAACCCTCTTTTACCTTTGAAAAATCCGTAAAGGTTACCATTAATGCTCAACGAATAAGACACAGAGGTGACACAAACCATAATCCAGTCCACCATCTTCTGGTGAAACCCAAATGCACGAAGAATGTTCTCAAGAAAAGACCAGCTTACCGTGTCATAGGCCTTTTGTATGTCAATTTTGAACGCACACCTCGGAGGGCCAATCCTCAGATGATAATTGTGCATTAACTCCTGAGAAAGTAAGATATTGTCAGAAATCTTTCTACCCGGAACAAACGCCGACTAGTTGATATCAACTAGAACCTCCAAACTTGCTTTGATTCTTTCCATTAAAATTTTGCTGATGCATTTATAGATCACATTGCAACACGAAATCGGACGATAATCAACCACTGAATTAGGAGTAGGAACTTTCGGGACTAACGCTATAATCGTATGACTAATTTGCTGCAATAATTTACCATTTTCAAAAAACTCCCGGATAGCTTTTGTAACCTCTTCCCCCACTATCTCCCAAGAATTTTTTAAAAATGCCGAAGTATACCCATCCGGACCAGGAGCCTTATTTTCTCCTATAGAAAACATAGCATCTTTAACCTCCTCACGAGTCACTTGACGCACCATATTACTAGCAGCAATAGGATCCAGAACATTAGGAAAAATAACATCACTAGCTAAAGAATCCACCTGGTCCTGCGTACCCAAGAACTCAGAGTAGTGAGAAACCAGAACCCCATACACATCATCACCATTATATTGATCACCGTTAACATCTTGAATACTATGGATCTTCGTGCAAGCATTTCTCATTTTGACACAATTATGGAAATACTTCGTGTTCGAGTCACCAGCTGCCAACCAATCCGCTTTAGATTTCTGTTTCAAAAAACATTCTTGATCATAAGACAGATTGATACTCTTGAAGACACTTAGATTCAGTTTCTCTAAGAGTAATATCCAAAGGGTTAGCATCAATAGCCTTATGAATCTCATCCAGCTTAGATCTCAACAGATTTACACGTTTTTTTTTTTTTTTTTTGGGGTAAAGGGTTACCCCGGTGATTCTATATATTCACAAACTCAAAAGAACAAGTAGTATGGAAAACCCATACTAGTTCTACCATGGGACATACCCCCATGATAGTAAACAAGCCGAAAAACAGCAAACAAAACATCCAGAGAAAACAAATCAAGAACAACTAGACTATAATCTAGAAATCAAAAATCTCAAATAGGAATAAACTATTAGCCTCCATCATCAAGCATAGCGTCTCCATGAATATCCCACACTTCTAGAAACCGTCTGACTCTATCCGTGTTCTTAAATTTAACTCCCATAATCTTGTATCGAATCGTCTGTAAAATCGTAGTAGTAATCTCATCCGGGGGTCTCGTTTGATTTCTAAACAATCTAGCATTTCGCTCTTGCCAAACAAAGTAATCAGCCGCTGCCACTATAAGCCGTCTTGAATAATTCAATGCTGATTTAGACGAACTCCTAGCTTGAAGCCAAACCATGATCTTGATCCACTTGGGCTCAACCCTCTCCATGTTTACTTTATCCCTAATCGAACACCAAACATGAGAGGAGAACTTACATTCAAAAAATAGGTGAGCATGAGCGTCCATATTTGCATAGCAAAGTAAACAGCACATCATATTCATGTTCTTTCTTCTAGAAATATCCCACTGTAATATTTTATCCTGTGTCAAAAGTTTCCGACGCGCTATAAGCCACATAAGAAAGGCATGACGAGGGATACATTGAGAGAACCATACCACTTTTGCCCAGTCCACTTCCGTGTCTCTGGACCTGATCGATTGCCATACACAAGCAGTCGAATGCTCATACAAATTGTTACCATCTTTCCAGAAAAATCGGTCACTTTTATTCGGAATTAATTGCAAGTTATCAACCTGAATTAGAACCGGATAAAGATCACACCAAGCCGTGGGCCAAAGCCAAGCTCCATTTAACGAAATATCATGGACTGAAGATTGAAGAGAGAACCTTGCCGGAGAAATAACCCTTGGAGTTATAAAGTTCGCCAGCGGACCACATTCACACCATCGATCATACCATGCTGAAGTCATCTTACCATCTCCTAGTTTGGACCAAACATACTGTCTGATTAACGGGCGTAACTGAAGGAATTTCCTCTAGCTCTAGCAACAAGACGAAGGAACTCTACATTCCCAAAAATTAGAATTCCTTATTCTGTTTGAATATATCCATTGAACCCAAAGAGACTGTCGCCTGGTAATAATGCTCCATACGTGAGACACCATAAGAGCTTTATTAACATCCTGTATCCGACGCAACCCAAGGCCTCCTTCATATTTCGGCTGACATACAGATTTCCACGAAGCCTTTGTCTTACCTCTTTGAAAGGAAACATCTTGAGACCACAAAAAATTCCTCATTCTGCTTTCTAGCTCCTTGACAACTCGAGTAGGAAGAATTAACACTAAAGCCTAGAATATGTGCATAGAAGATAAAACTGATAAGATAAGCTGTAATCTACCTGCAAAAGACAGAAGCCTATTTTTCCAATTCATTATGCGTTTCTCCAACCTTTCAACAAGAATACTACAATCTTTGTAAAGTAGTCTTGACGATATTAAGGGCACCCCCAGATAACGGACCGGTAACTCGCCTTCACTAAACGGAATAATACCAAGAATTGCTGATTTAACTTGCTGAATAACATTACAAAAGAAGCTGGAGCTCTTTTGAGCACTTGGAATTAAGCCAGACATACGAGTGAACTGAGAAAGAGCATTCATAAATACAAGAAGCATGTTCTCACATATTTATGAACTAGCAACAAAACTTCAATTGCATGCATACATATACATACATATACGACATATATACACATACATATGAACTTCCAAAGTTCACTTTTATCATATCACTTTCAAATCTTGAATCACCTTCTAAAACATTCTTTTATGACATATATTGATTTTTACATGTTTATCACGAATCTTTCAATCAAAAATCAAAACACAATCATTTACACACACACACAAACTCACGGCCGTACATATATATATATATATATATATATACACCCATTTTCATTTTGATTGAAATCTCATCCTTTATTGTTTTCAAGTTTATGTTAAATTCCAAGTTCAAGAGAAACTTTAATCATCTCTATCATCACTAAAAATCAAGAATGTATTTTTAAAATAAATTTTATACCTTTCAAGTTTCTTAGTGGGTTTTGACTAGATTTTGGTGTTTAAAAGCTTGTTTCACCAAGAAACCTCCTTTAGAGCCTTAAAACACCTTGTAATCTTCTTGGAATGAACTTTGATCTACATGAACATGTTAAAATTTTCGAAAATGATGAGTTAGAGGAGGGTATTCGGCTGATTTGCATGAGAGACAGAGAGTTTGTGTTATGTTGGTTGATTTCTTGAAAAATGGAAGTATATGGTGGCTTTAACAAACATAATCATCACCACCACCCATTTAGCCCAATGAATGGAGGAGAGAGAGAGTGTAAATTGTTTGCTTGGCTGCCAACATGCTCATCTCTCCCCTACACACACATATACACGATTCATACACATATATATATAGACAAAAACTGGTATTTTACTGATTACCGGGTATTTTATCTAACGTTTTAATCCTGTTTTATCGCGTTTTAATTTATTTTTAACACTCTATAAAAATAAACTCACCAAAATATTATTGAAAAATATTTTGTTTGCCGGGACTGGCGACGTTGCCGGTATTTGGCAGTATGCGCGCTGTGCTGAGCGGTACGCGCTTAAAATCGCAAAAATAGGGATTTATGCGTTTTTATTTATTTGTATCATTCTAAAGTAATAAACTCATCAAATTATTACTAAAATGATTATCAGTTGTCTTGACAGGCTGTGTTGACAGTATTTTGTCGGTATACGCGCTGCATCGCGTGGTACGCCCTTAAACTCGAAAAATAGAGTTTCTTAACGTTTTAATTTATTTTTTCTCACGAGCATCGCGATAAGCGTTTATCTTACCGTTGCCAAAATAATTTTTATCAAAATTTAATTTTACCAACTCATTAAATTTCACATATAAACATCATAACCAGTCAAATACGGCTGTTACCTAATCATAACATGTGTTACAATTGTACGGTACGGCCTGAAAAGCCGGGTGTCACAGTCTCCCCCTGTTTAGGAAATTTCGTCCCTGAAATTTTTACTCTACAGGTTTTGTTTTCGCAAAAGGTGGAAACAGTAAAAACAAGCTTGATGAATATGGTCTTGTAGTTTCTGCGAGAGACTTTGATTCTTACAAAGAATCTTCGTAGACCTATATTACATACATTCTCAATTCATAATCTCACATCTCAACTGTCACACCCCCAAAATCCACCATGCGGAGTATCACCGCTTGGAGGCGTGACATGACCAGGATCGAGCCACCAATCATATTGAACAACTCAATTAAGTAAATAAAACCAAACATAATATGATTGGTGACCAAAGCTAGTTAACCTTGTTTGGCTTAAACAGCGGAAGCATAAACGTGAGTTCAAAAGCATAAGTCCATAGTTCATAAGTTAAAGTTTCAAAACGCAAGTTTAGTCAGTTCATAAGGATTTAAACATTAAGCACGGAACATAACCGTCCGTACACCACAACGACTCCTTCCCCGTGCAAGCTCCAAGCATTTAGCGACCTGTAAGGCATGTAACAACGAGTCAACAACAAAGTTGAGTGAGTTCACGTTTGGTTGTTTAGTTTTAAGTTGTTTTCTGAAAAACGTGGTCTGACTTTCGTTGGCGTAATTGCCGTGGGGGTTACCCCGTAGTTGAAAGTATGTTTAACCATTTCCTTTTTTCTTTACCCAATCCATAACCATGATCAGTGGGGGTTTTCCCCGTGTGAACTACTAGACGGTATGATATCGACTGCTACGCAAATAAGTTATGCCCTATATCAGTGTCTATCATCACTGACAATCTGCCATAGTCCATTAGTACACGTCCGTCCTACCGGCACGGTGTGAGGTTTGTTAAACCTAATAGCGCTATTAACTAATGACCCGCTCGCCATTGGCCTCGGCGATTAAGTCGATATAAATTGAGGGACTTCATGATAGAGTTTTGTCTAGCCAGTTTTAAGGTTGTTGTCCTGCACCAGGAGGACCACAAGGTACGTATTCTGCACTAGGAGAATTCGTAGGGTTAATAATGGCATCCAATCTATGGAGGATGGCCGTACATATCCTACCCAAGGAGGATATGTAGATTTAGTTTTAATTCTTTAACCCATTCCCAAACCACCGGGAATCCCATGCCTTAGAAAGTGTGTGAACTCACCTCGGTTTGCTCGGTTAGATTCTCAATATAGCTAACAGTCAGGGTCGGTCAATCGCGTCCTAGTATGATTTACCAGTTAGTCATTTAGTGGCTTTCAAATAGAACACAAAGTTCCTACACGTATCTATCACACAACATGCATCACTGTAACGGCTTATGCCCATCTAAGTTTCCCGTCCATTCCCCACTTAAAATCAAACATACGATAATGCACATAACATATATAACATGTCAAATCATTCACAGATAGCATACTCGACATTTAGACACGCAAGTCACAACTTATGTAAATTCAGCATTAATACTCAAAACCGGCTGTTTTCGGACATTTAAATAAAATAGTTAGATTATTCCAAAAATTCCCAAATTTTTATAGAATGTCATAAACATTCCATATTTTATTGTGTAAAAATATCGGGGTCCGGTTCATTACCAATATTTTACAAAAATTTCATATTCGGGACTGAACTCAGATTTATGTATTTCTGACCACAGCCCACGAAACAATTTATTAAAAATTCATCGTAAGTCCGATTTGCGAAATTCCAGTGGGGTAATTACAAATACTTCAGTTTTCATCTACAGTAAAATTTTCATGGTCCGATTGATCACAAAACTCAGGTTATGACTGAAAGTATGACACCCATTTATTGCTGTAAAAATTCAGCTTAAGCTGTTGTTACAAATCGACACATTAAAAATAGTAAACGAAGTCCAAAAATTACGATTCCGGTGCCATTAGAACCGTATTTCATAACAAAATATTTTAGATTCAAAATATTGGTTTTTCGTTGAATTTACGACCTGTTTACAGCCAACTGAAGTTGGCTGTAAAAGTTGGACAGATTCTGATTTTCAGTGTTTAACCTTCTAAATCGTGTTCGATCGATTCCGTTAACAAGTTTAGTGACCACAACAACATGACATATTAATATTAATCAGCAAATCATCAGATAATCAACCAATAATCATAACAACACAAGATCTACACGATTTACACACATAACTTCTCTTTATCCACACCTTAACACATTATGTTCAAGACTTGTTCATGAGCTTTAAAGTTTCTTAACTTTTTATCATTCTAACATCTATTAACCACTAAAATAACATAAAGAATGAATGGATCTAAGTTCTTACCACTAGCTCAAGGCTAGGGAAGTTCGAGTGAAGAAATGTGGTGGTTAATAGTGAATGGAGGAGGTCCTTCCACTTCCGAGAGCACCGAGCTTCGTTGTTGGACCTCTTACACCTTTGTATGTATGAGGAATGATTAAAAAAGAGCTTGATGATGGTGGTAGTATGGTGGAAGGTGGCTGCCGAACAAGGGAAAGGAGAGGGAGAGAAGAGAGAGCTTGGTGGAATGGTGGTATTTATAAGATCTTCCATATAGCATATTCCTAGCATATTCCAAGCATATTCCTAGCATATTCCTAGCATATTAACAAATACGTGTAAGCATAACACAGATATCAGAAAGCAGTTAAGTAATTCCACACAGTCGTCAGACACTTTAATTATCATTAATAATTTGTACGGAATACATGGGATTTTGAGGGTTGTCACATTCTCCCCCTGTTAAGAGAATTTCGTCCCGAAATTTAGCGCGTGGTTACTGAGAAAGCTAGTTAAGTTGCGTTGTTTTCCAGATTTTCCTGGGGTGTCACATCATCCCCCCGTTGATTTGGAATTTCGTCCCGAAATTCTGTAGTAGCTTCAGCCTCAGTAGTGGTTGCGTTTTTCTTAAACAGCTGGGGATACTTGAGTTTCATCTGGTCTTCTCGTTCCCATGTATACTCTGGGCCACGACGAGCATTCCAACGAACTCGGACCAGAGGTATCCTGGTATGCTTGAGGATCTTAACATCTCGATCCGTAATCTCTACTGGTTCCTTGACGAATCGCAGCTGGTCGTCGATAGTGAGTTCCTTAAGAGGAACTATGAGGGTTTCATCTGACAGACACTTCTTCAGATTTGACACGTGGAAACATTGTGAACTCCGCTGAGTTCTTCAGGTAGATTCAACCTGTAGGCGGCTTTGCCAATTTTCTCAATGACTTCAAATGGTCCAACATAACGCGGATTGAGTTTGCCTCGTTTGCCAAAGCGGACTACACCTTTCCAAGGTGAGACTTTGAGTAGCACTCGATCCCCAACCTGGAGCTCGAGTGGTTTTCTTCCCTTATCAGCATAGCTTTTCTGACTGTCACGAGCTGCCGCCATTCGCTGTCGTATCCGAGCAATTCTCTCGGTGGTATCTACCACATGTTCTGGGCCAGTGATTTGGCTGTCACCAACTTCTGCCTAACAGAGAGGTGATCGGCATTTGCATCCGTACAATGCCTCAAACGGAGCGGCTTGTATGCTGGTGTGGTAGTTGTTGTTGTATGAAAACTCCACTAGCGGGAGGTGCTTTTCCCAGCCATTACCAAAATCAATTACACATGCCCTAAGCATGTCTTCAAGGGTTTGGATGGTGCGTCCAGATTGCCCATCCGTCTGTGGGTGATAAGCGGTGCTCATATCTAAACGTGAGCCAAAAGACTTGTGCACTGCTTGCCACAGTTCTGAAGTAAAATGCGCGTCACGATCAGAAATGATGGAGGTTGGCACTCCGTGCCTTGATACCACTTCCTTTAGGTAAATGTCTGCAAGAGTAGAGAACTTGTCCGTTTCTTTGATAGCCAGAAAATGTGCAGACTTGGTTAGTCGATCTATGATCACCCAAATGGTATCGTTTCCGCGTTGAGATCTGGGCAGGCCAGTAACGAAATCCATGGAAATTTGCTCCCATTTCCATTTCGGGATCTCTGGTTGTTGAAGTAGGCCTGATGGTTTCTGATATTCAGACTTGACTCTCGCACAAGTCAAGCACTTGCTGACGTAGGTTGCTACGTGGGCTTTCATGCCAGGCCACCAATACGTAGTCTTGAGGTCGTGGTACATTTTATCCGAACCAGGATGTACCGAATAACGAGACTTGTGCGCTTCGTCCATCACAAGCTCGCGTAAGTTTCCATAAAGTGGAACCCAGATGCGTCCGTTTACATAGTAAGCGCCGTCTTCCTTTTGTTCTAGCCGCTGCCTCGATCCTCGTAGGGATTCAGCCCTGATGTTTTCTACCTTCAATGCTTCGACCTGAGCCTCACGAATCTGAGAGGGAAGGTTAGATTGGATGGTAAGCTGTAGAGCACGTACACGCCTAGGTATAGTATCCTTTCGACTGAGGGCGTCGGCCACAACATTGGCTTTGCCCGGATGATACTTGATAGCGCATTCGTAATCATTCAAGAGTTCGACCCATCGGCGTTGTCGCATGTTTAACTCCTTTTGCTTAAAGATATGCTCGAGACTCCTGTGATCGGTGTAAATGGTGCACTTGGTACCGTACAGGTAATGTCTCCATATCTTAAGCGCGAATACAACTGCTCCCAGCTCCAGATCGTGAGTAGTGTAGTTTCTTTCGTGAACTTTAAGTTGGCGCGATTCGTAGGCAATGACCTTGTCACGTTGCATCAATACGCAACCAAGTCCTTGGATGGAAGCGTCGCAATAAACCACGAAATCATCGGTGCCTTCTGGCAATAAGAGGATAGGCGCGCTACAAAGTCTATCCTTTAGATGTTGAAATGCGGACTCCTGTGCATCACCCCAATGATAGATGACACCCTTCTGAGTCAGTGAAGTGAGAGGTTGCGCAATCTTGGAGAAATCTTTTATAAACCTTCTGTAATATCCGGCCAAACCCAAGAATTGGCGGATTTCTGTTGGTGTGCGGGGTGCAGGCCAGTTCTTGATCGATTCAACCTTAGATGGATCCACATGAATTCCATCCTTGTTTACCACATGGCCTAGAAAGTGGACTTCGCGAAGCCAGAAGTCACATTTCGAAAATTTGGCATACAACTGCTCTTTTCGAAGAAGTTCCAGCATAAGTCGTAGATGCTGCTCGTGTTCCTCCTGACTCTTAGAATAGATCAGGATATCGTCGATGAACACAATAACGAACTTATCCAGGTAAGGCTTGCACACTCGGTTCATGAGATCCATGAAGACCGCTGGTGCATTCGTCAGCCCGAATGGCATAACCAGAAACTCGTAATGGCCGTAACGAGTTCTGAATGCTGTTTTGGAGACGTCCTCATCTCGGACTCTCAGCTGATGGTATCCCGATCTTAAATCAATCTTGGAGTAATAGCTCGACCCTTGCAGCTGGTCGAATAAGTCGTCAATACGTGGAAGAGGATAACGATTCTTCACAGTCACCTTGTTGAGGTCGCGATAGTCAATACACATCCTGAAAGTACCATCTTTCTTCTTTACGAATAGTACTAGAGCTCCCCAGGGCGAAGAGCTAGGACGTATAAAACCCTTTTCCAAGAGTTCTTGTAACTGCGTGGATAGTTCTTCGAGTTCTGATGGAGCTAGACGATATGGTGCTTGAGCTACTGGCGCTGCTCCAGGAGCTAGCTCGATTTGAAACTCAACTTGGCGATGAGGAGGAAGACCAGGTAATTCCTCAAGAAATACCTCGGGAAAATCGCGCACAATAGGGATGTCTTCAATTCTCTTCTCTTCCATGGATATGTCAGTAACGAGTGCCAGAATGGCAGTGTGGCCCTTTCGCAAACACTTCTGGGCCTTAAGGAAAGAGATGATGCCTTCGACAGCACCACTCTTGTCGCCACGAATCATGAGAGGTTCTTCACCAGAACGAGGGATGCGGATGATTTTCTCCTTGCAAACAATCTCCGCTTGATGATGAGATAGCCAATCCATCCCAATAACGACGTCGAAACTACCAAGGGTGATAGGAACAAGATCGATAGGGAAAGTCTGACCAGCTAAGACGAGGTTACAACCTTTAACTACGTGTGTGGCTTCAAGACTTTTGCCATTTGCTAGCTCTACCGCGTGTTTGGTGTTCAGGAGTGTTGGAGTGCGCTTAAGCATTCGGCTAACTTTTAAGGACACATAACTAGTATCGGCACCCGAATCGAATAAAACAGTAACAAAGAAGTCGTCCAGAAGGAACTTACCCCTTACTGCGTTGGGATCGTTCTTTGCATCACTCTGAAGGTTTCAAGGAGTGATCACCGAGGATCGAGAGTCGAGCCTTCCAAACTCTCTATGCTAGAGGGTGTTCATTTCAGTGTCTTTGCATGGTGGAGCGAGAACGAAATGTCACTGTGGTAAGAGAATGACGGTTTGGTCTAAGCAAATGGTAGAAATTAGACATACATAAACCAATAATCATGCGTCGGTACAAAATCTAGTATAAAGATTCCGCGTATTAAAGAAGACTATCACGGAATTTAAAATATGACTCTTATATTGTAGGAGTGGTAGGGTAGACGTATAGGTCATCGTGTTCGCCTGTAGGTTATGTGATCCGTAACTCCGTCCTCGAATGTCCTGAAGGCAATCCCATCAGTAAAGGCATCCATTCGTTAAGTGGGGTATACGAGGGAGCTAATCAAGTAGAATAAGAATAAACCATTCAACAGGGTGATAAGGTAGTCTTGTGATTGGTGAAAATCGTGGTATGGTTGTTGGTGTTTCATTAAATCGGTTGTCAATCGAAGCGATAGGGAATTAATGAGTTTCATACGAAGAATCGAGTGAAGACAGGGGTCCAACAATGACCGAAGGATTTGACCAGCTAATCTGTTGTCTAGAAGTAACCTCTAGTAGTGGTGCGGGGCAGCATGACACAAAAGGGAAGTTTGTTGCATCGCGGTCGCGCGAGTGTATCACTCGTCCAAAACAGGGCAAGGTTTCGTGTTGCATAATGACAAACGCGTGTAACTGTGACTGCTTCACTTCTGGCGACGATGACAGGTGAAGGTGATAAAGTTCGTCAACCGGGATGCGTGGGTTTTGTTCTCCTAAGCCCGAGTTCGTGCAAGCCAAGTCTGGTCTTCACGGATGTTGACGTACGAACCGGCTGTACGGAGGGTCAGATGGCGACGTCATGTCGAGGTAAACGTGCGAGTAGATAGAATGCATAAATAGTCGTTGTAGCGGGGTGAAAAGAAATCAAGAAAGAATTTGACCACCGTTTGTCAAATTTCAAGTAAACAATTGTGTGTCATAAAGAACACAATAGGGCTAATAGACAACATGTTGCTTTCCTAATTAAGCATACTATCACATCACATTATGCAAAAGTAATCTAGCAAGTAGATAATATAAATTCAAATCATACCACCTAGTGTGTTGAGTCTTGCACGTGGAGTGAAGCGTCGTTGTGGATCGTTGAGCACTGTACAGGTTATAGTCTGGTTTTAACAAAAAACTTTTTCCCTTATTAAAACCAAGTTCACTATAACCAATGGCTCTGATACCAATCTGTCACACCCCCAAAATCCACCATGCGGAGTATCACCGCTTGGAGGCGTGACATGACCAGGATCGAGCCACCAATCATATTGAACAACTCAATTAAGTAAATAAAACCAAACATAATATGATTGGTGACCAAAGCTAGTTAACCTTGTTTGGCTTAAACAGCGGAAGCATAAACGTGAGTTCAAAAGCATAAGTCCATAGTTCATAAGTTAAAGTTTCAAAACGCAAGTTTAGTCAGTTCATAAGGATTTAAACATTAAGCACGGAACATAACCGTCCGTACACCACAACGACTCATTCCCCGTGCAAGCTCCAAGCATTTAGCGACCTGTAAGGCATGTAACAACGAGTCAACAACAAAGTTGAGTGAGTTCACGTTTGGTTGTTTAGTTTTAAGTTGTTTTCTGAAAAACGTGGTCTGACTTTCATTGGCGTAATTTCCGTGGGGGTTACCCCGTAGTTGAAAGTATGTTTAACCATTTCCTTTTTTCTTTACCCAATCCATAACCATGATCAGTGGGGGTTTTCCCCGTGTGAACTACTAGACGGTATGATATCGACTGCTACGCAAATAAGTTGTGCCCTATATCAGTGTCTATCATCACTGACAATCTGCCATAGTCCATTAGTACACGCCCGTCCTACCGGCACGGTGTGAGGTTTGTTAAACCTAATAGCGCTATTAACTAATGACCCGCTCGCCATTGGCCTCGGCGATTAAGTCGATATAAATTGAGGGACTTCATGATAGAGTTTTGTCTAGCCAGTTTTAAGGTTGTTGTCCTGCACCAGGAGGACCACAACGTACGTATTCTGCACTAGGAGAATTCGTAGGGTTAATAATGGCATCCAATCTATGGAGGATGGCCGTACATATCCTACCCAAGGAGGATATGTAGATTTAGTTTTAATTCTTTAACCCATTCCCAAACCACCGGGAATCCCATGCCTTAGAAAGTGTGTGAACTCACCTCGGTTTGCTCGGTTAGATTCTCAATATAGCTAACAGTCAGGGTCGGTCAATCGCGTCCTAGTATGATTTACCAGTTAGTCATTTAGTGGCTTTCAAATAGAACACAAAGTTCCTACACGTATCTATCACACAACATGCATCACTGTAACGGCTTATGCCCATCTAAGTTTCCCGTCCATTCCCCACTAAAAATAAAACATACGATAATGCACATAACATATATAACATGTCAAATCATTCACAGATAGCATACTCGACATTTAGACACGCAAGTCACAACTTATGTCAATTCAGCATTAATACTCAAAACCGGCTGTTTTCGGACATTTAAATAAAATAGTTAGATTATTCCAAAAATTCCCAAATTTTTATAGAATGTCATAAACATTCCATATTTTATTGTGTAAAAATATCGGGGTCCGGTTCATTACCAATATTTTACAAAAATTTCATATTCGGGACTGAACTCAGATTTATGTATTTCTGACCACAGCCCACGAAACAATTTATTAAAAATTCATCGTAAGTCCGATTTGCGAAATTCTAGTGGGGTAATTACAAATACTTCAGTTTTCATCTATAGTAAAATTTTCATGGTCCGATTGATCACAAAACTCAGGTTATGACTGAAAGTATGACACCCATTTATTGCTGTAAAAATTCAGCTTAAGCTGTTGTTACAAATCGACACATTAAAAATAGTAAACGAAGTCCAAAAATTACGATTCCGGTGCCATTAGAACCGTATTTCATAACAAAATATTTTAGATTCAAAATATTGGTTTTTCGTTGAATTTACGACCTGTTTACAGCCAACTGAAGTTGGCTGTAAAAGTTGGACAGATTCTGATTTTCAGTGTTTAACCTTCTAAATCGTGTTCGATCGATTCCGTTAACAAGTTTAGTGACCACAACAACATGACATATTAATATTAATCAGCAAATCATCAGATAATCAACCAATAATCATAACAACACAAGATCTACACGATTTACACACATAACTTCTCTTTATCCACACCTTAACACATTATGTTCAAGACTTGTTCATGAGCTTTAAAGTTTCTTAACTTTTTATCATTCTAACATCTATTAACCACTAAAATAACATAAAGAATGAACGGATCTAAGTTCTTACCACTAGCTCAAGGCTAGGGAAGTTCGAGTGAAGAAATGTGGTGGTTAATAGTGAATGGAGGAGGTCCTTCCACTTCCGAGAGCACCGAGCTTCGTTGTTGGACCTCTTACACCTTTGTATGTATGAGGAATGATTGAAAAAGAGCTTGATGATGGTGGTAGTATGGTGGAAGGTGGCTGCCGAACAAGGGAAAGGAGAGGGAGAGAAGAGAGAGCTTGGTGGAATGGTGGTATTTATAAGATCTTCCATATAGCATATTCCTAGCATATTCCAAGCATATTCCTAGCATATTCCTAGCATATTAACAAATACGTGTAAGCATAACACAGATATCAGAAAGCAGTTAAGTAATTCCACACAGTCGTCAGACACTTTAATTATCATTAATAATTTGTACGGAATACATGGGATTTTGAGGGTTGTCACATCAACGCTCTCCAGCCTTTCCAAGGTTCAACATTTACAAGCACTTAATCAAGAAGATTAAGTCAAAATTCCACCAATTCGGCTCTACATACATATATTTACATATACGTTACCCTGTACCTAAGATAGTCTGAGTTTACACCCGATTGATCCAACTCGAGATGGCTCCCGAAAGAATCAAATCTCATAAACTCGTCTTCCTTCCTTCTTGCATTCATTTCAGATATCCACAGATCGCCAAAATAATAAATCGCATACATGACTAGAATGCTGTAATCGCCTGTCCGGTTATTAGCATAACTCTTTTAGCTATATGTACTGCTTCTACGGTGCTTTGATAAACTTCCGTTTATCTTCCAAACAAATTTCTATAAAGAACTAAATCAGTGTATTATCAATTATACACTTTCTCAAACTAGACCAAACAAAACTTCATGTACACTACTCAGTCCTTATGGTAGCTTGAGCCTATAAGCGACTGATCCAACTCAAGATGGGCTCTTGAAAGGACCTAATCATTGTGGCTCAGCTCTTCTTTTCTCTGCTAACCCTGATAGCATCTCTGCAAGATAACTCCTTTAACAGAACCAAATCTTCAATCTGGAATCGCATTAGTTCCTTCAATTGTCCATGTAATCCTTCTGTTGATCAATTGGTGACTCTTAACCTTCCCTCGATCCAGGCAAATCCTGTCGCTGGTTTCCTAGATAGACTAGGGTCTGGTTAATTGTCCTTTGTCATGTTAGCTCAACAAAATGGTGATCAACGCTTCCATCCATGCAAGGCTTCAAATCGAGCAATCTAAATACTAGCGTGTTAATTATTATTGTAAGATAACTCTGCCAAAGGCATGTGAGTATCTTAACTTCCTTCGGAGTCCATCATACACGCTCCCAACTTTTCTTTCAAGGATTTGAAAAGCTTCCTCTTGCTTTTCTGCCCAATCAATTCCCCTTTTCCCTTTTCGAGGTTATTAGTGTCGATGGCTGCACTAATTTAGGGAAATTCTTAATAAATTTTTGGTAGCATCCAGCAAGTCCTATGAATTGTCATCGTACTTCCGACGGGGTTTTTGGCGCTTCTCATCATTTGATTGCTCCAATCTTAGACTGATCTACATGCATACCTTCCTCATTATTCACCAACTCCATAGTTAACTTCAAATGTTACTCATGATTCTCCTTGGTTCGCACATAGGCAAGTATGTCGTCAACGAATATTATCACGAATTCGTCCGATTAGGGTTTCCATACCCTGTTCATGAGATCCATGAATATAAATGGCGCATTAATTTAGTCAAAAGGTATGACTAATAACTTATAATGGCCATATCGTGTTCGAAAAGCAGTCCTAAGCATATCTTCGTCAGCAACCTTCAACTGATAATATCCCAATCATAGATTGATCTTCGTGTAGCAGCTGGATCCTGGTAGCTTGATCGAACAAATCGTCAATCCTCGGTAAAAGGTACCGATTCTTGATAGCCAACTTGTTCAGCTCTCTGAAATCCTCTCACATCCTTAAGGATCCATCCTTCTTTCTCTTAACAAAACAGATGCGCCTCAAAGCGAAAAGCTTGATCGAATGAAACCCTTGTCTAATAGCTCTTGAAACTAACTCGACATTCCTATTATTCTCAAACGGTGCTTAATCTATAAGGAGATTGTGCAATTGGGTGCAGCACCGGATGCCAGATCGATTCGGAATTCGATCTGTCTCGCAGGGGGCAATCCAGGTAAGTCTTTTTAGGAAAACTTCTGGATAATTGCGATTGATAGAAATCTCTCCGACATTCCTATGTTTGGCTTTCGTATCCACCACGTTAACTAAGAACGCAGGATAGCCCCTTTTGCAACCACCTGAGCATCCTCACAAAACTGACAACTCTCAACCATCAACACTCGATACTCGAAACTCGACACTCGACTCGGTCGGTCTTCGTGAACAACTACCACCTCTCTACCATCATCAGGACGAGATATCCTAGCTAGCTTCTTCCAGCGATAGTCCCTACTTCGCTCTTGGATAATCAATCCATTCTCACATCCGCGTCAAGGCTCCCCAGCTCCACTGGAAACAAACCAACACTAGAACTACGATCACCTAACTAAATACTACAACCGCAAGCGACCTTGCTAGTTCCCATCAACTTTCCAATTACTAGTTCTATCGGGCTTACTTGTAGGTGAACACAAAAATGGTTCAAAGTTTCTCGAACAAAACTCAAGTCAGCTTTGGTATTAAAAGTATGAACATAGATTGGTTTTTTATTCGAAACATACCGATAACAACAGCAAGATCGTCTCGTGCCTTCCCAGTGTTTAGCTCGAACGCTCTACCCCTGGCATCCTGACCCTTCATTTTTAGAAAATCTCTCTCGAAATGTCCTTGCTCACCACACTTGTAGCATCCCTCGAGTGTACCTCCCTCCGATGTACTCTTAGCATAGCACTCGTGAGTCATATGTCCAGTTTGACTACATCTGGCGCACTTTCTCCGCTCATCCTCATGAGTCTTCCTCTCAGAACTACTCCTGCCATCCCTGGCATTATCCTTTCCCAAACCACTAGAGTTAAGCACATACGCTTTCCCCGAACTGCGTTTCTCGTCACACTTCTCATCGATATCTTTTCTCAAACTCTCAGACTTTTGCTTTCGCGAATCCCAAGATCGAGGCTCGAATGCGGAATTATTTGAATTGTCCAACCGCTGTGACGGCCCGACATCACGCATACCGTTGCCACGTCATTGCATACGGTACCAGCAAATGATCTTGGGTTACAACCCTGGATTGTTTTATGTGTACATCTATGTACTGTTCCTAAGGTTAATGAAAAATCAGAATTACGCTCCGATTATATCATAACACAGGAACTACTAAAACTTTCCGATCATTATATCACCTGAAGGGTTTCCGATCTGTGTCCCACCAAAACCATGCCATGAGCATCACTCCACGTTCCTGGCCAATATTTTGGTTAGCATCGCGCTGTTCCATGGCAGTATTAACGTGTTGGGCTATGAGTTGTGCCAACTCTTTCGAGGTAATAGGTAGTCCAGAACCCTGTCTCGCTTTTGGCGGCATTTCGTCGTTCCTATTATTACAACATAATATCAACATAAGACGATAACCAAAATAATTCAATCATTAAATGTTAGTGGACCAAACATTGCGCATGTATAATATCCACATTTTAATGAGAACAATTTTTATGCCAAAAGGAACCCATTTGATATTTATACCAGAAATTACAAAGCTTGTTTTTAGTACGAAGACTAATCAAAATTCGGCGTGTCTACATCAACACCCGCAACAAGTCTATGTGAAATTTCCTCCTAAATATCCGAAATTTTGGCATGTAAGCCATAAATAGGGTTCATCAAATTAGACATACAAAACAAACAACAGAAACAACCAACCACTAACGCTTCAATCCCTGGAAGTCCAACATCTTCCTAACAAGCTCTTCTAGCTCATCATAACAGTCCATCTGTCTCTCTAAGTCCTTCATCGTCTCCAAACCTCCGCGTAACGTGGCGAACTGACGATCACAGTGAGAGCGATTGACCCAAATCTCCTTATGCTTCTTCAAAGCGGACGCTGTCTTAGCTCTCAAAGTCGAAGCGATCTCTCTAACGGGTCGAGTTCTCTTCCTACGGCGAGTGTAGACTAAAAGAGGTGTAGCAAAACACGTGACTCAAATAGCAGAATAAACGATTCTATAACGACAGGCGAAAGAATCTCAAGTGTAGGCTCGACAGCATCTGTGAGCAGAACTACCAATGGCTCTATAGGCCGAGACGTGACATATCGTAACCGTACAAAGTAAGTGTGTGGTCAAATGAATAGTAAAACATAAGGCCAAAATTAACAGATTATCACGTATGCACATAATGTGACAACGGTCACAATTACAGGTATCCGTACAATTAATTAATATTAACTTTGTGCTTAATGACTGTGCTAGAATTACAACTGACGAATTAAACTGCTTTATGAGTTCTGCATCATACATACATATGCATCACATTCATACTGTCACTCCATTTATTACACACAAACTTTAGTGATAAACTTGATGCACAAAACACAGTTAGCACAGTGAACGGATAACTCAGAAACATGCTGACAATGCCAGCACATAGACAAACAATATATTGAGGCCAATATGAACCAGAGTCAAGGTACTACACTAGTATGGAGTGTAGGGAAGTAGGGACCAAAACTGTTATTTCTAAACTTATATAAACTGAAAACCCTAACTGTGTTACTCCTTTTATAAAGATTTCCTTCTTTAAACATTAACTCAGTTAGCATACTTAACTGAACAGTACAGGGACCAATTATGTCAACTTTCGAAACTTCAGGGACCAATTATATATTTTATATGAAAGTATAGGGGCTGTTATTGCAACTTTTTGAAAGTTCAGGGACTATTTTTGTAAAAAATGAAACTTGAGGGGCCAAAGTGTAAATATTTCAAAAACCGGTCAAAAGGGGGTCCTTCTTTATCGGACCGGCCCTTGCCGGGGATCGAACTCGCGTCTCTCGTGTACAACCGCAACGCCTTAACCAGTTTATCCTCCTACTAGGAGCTGTTAGAATATGAAACCTTAATTCATTTATATACAATTCAAAATTTTAATATTTAATTAATTAAATTCAGAAATTTAAAAAGGTTTTAATTCAATCGAACCGGACAAGGACGGGACTCGAACCCGCGCCTTCCCGCAAACAAAGCACGCGCACAACCCAACTGGCCTACCAGTTGGGATGTGTTAGAATATAGTTTGCATTATATTTATATACTAATTAAAAACAGATCTGAATATTTATACTCAGATCTGCAGGTCGCGGACTTCGACCAAAATCCACCGAATCCGACCAAGAATCGAATTTTTCCACTTTAAACATTACCCACGAGTCCCCAACCCCATTGCCAACTCATTTAGTCATTCAATCGACACGAATCAGTGCCCTTTAGGCTGTAAACCGGACTTTTTATAAACAATTTAAAGTGGATCGATTCCACTATGAAATGTTGGATATGAGATCGAATTGAACCAGTATATAAGTTCCTTAGATCACCACTAATCTCTTACACCCTTCACAAACCACCAACACTTCGATTTTCGACGTAACCCGAATCGGAAACATTCGCTGGAGTTCAAACTCGCCGGAATTAGCCGTTAACCCATTTCAGTCGATACCGGTTAGTTTTAATTGATTAATTTGTTCGTTTATGCTTGTACAACGATTCCCCAAAGTTAATTTGAATATAACACAGATTTTCCCGTTAATTTTGAGAGTTGACTTTTTCTGTTGACTCTGATTGAAAATTTGGGGAAGATGACACTTTTCATTTTATATTTATTCTATTTAAACTAAAACTAAACACAAACCACCAGGCTAGCACAGTGGTTGTGTGTGTGCTTGCCTTCAGTACAGACCCGGGTTCGAACCCAGGGGTCTGCAATTTTGTTTTATAAACTCATTTATTGTTATTTTAACCACTTTAATTCATTTTATTTATTTAAAATGATTCCAAGGCCATAATAATTAATTTAAATCAGTGATATTCAAGTTTAATAATTAAAAATGTTATTTTTAATTATTCAGATTTAATATAATTATTTTGATAATTAGTTATGTAATTATCATAGAATTTCTTTTAAACAAAATATTTATCATTTATCAAATAATGTATATTTTAAACCATCTAAATTAATTTATAATTTTTATAAATTAATTATATCACTTGTACAATATTTTGCCAATAATCATTATATTTAATTATGTTATTTAGTTATACTAGTTAAATATATTTGATTTATTATTACAAATGTTTATGTTAAATCAATTATACACTTTTGCAATTTTATTATTTATGATAAATAAATATTTTTCATCAATAATTCCTTTACATCATATTCATTTTCCAAGTCCTGTTGCTAGGTTATCCAAATCCCATAATTACAATTTAAACAAAACACTACCGAATCCTATAGATTTAGGATTTCCAATTATCCAATTAAACATTATTGTTGATACATATTCCATATTGTTGCATGTTCAATTAATTAGAGTGACGTGGAATATTATTTCCAAGAACTCTCACATTTGCATACTTGTTTGGACTTACTCGCTATCAAGGTGAGTTCATGTCCCCCTTTTCTCTTAACTGTTTTCAGTTTTATACTTCGGGGGTGGAATATATGTTACAACTATTACAGACACGTTTTTTATACATGGTATGGTGTGAAAGGTGGGCACAACACTTAAGGCCATTAATCCTCGTCGTAGGACCGAGGGACATTAGTGATAGATTAGATCTATTTTGGTGTAGCGAGCCCACACCCATGAGGACGGGGCGGCCCATAGAGGTGACTATGTCTTCCAGCCGGAAGCCCGGTACAAATTTGCTAGGTTTGAGTACTTCCTGCACCATTTGCACACAAACCATTGGCTTTGCAACCCATTGGTGATCTCTTTTTCCTTAATTGCTACATACCAGGGACATTTATACACACAAGACATATTTTAAAGGCTTATACACACAGACTTACACATGAACTCGCTCAATTTTTTGTTGATTTTTCAAACTACATGTATTTCAGGGAACTAGCGGATCTGGCAGGGTATGCATGTGTCTAGCTGCGTTGAATAAAAGATGTCATCCAGAGTTGTGTAGTTTGAGAGGTGTAACCTATTCCTGGACGGGTTACATATCTCTAAACCTCGTCTTATCTAAAGTCTTTTGGTGTCTTATGAAAACGTTTTAAACAAGTTATGGTTTGTAACTTATTTCAAGTATCGATGTTTCTAAACAATGATGTTGTGATATTTTCTCACTTAAATTAATGGATGTACATCTCATATTTTTTTTTATCATATAGCATTGTTATGATTATTGCTATGGTATTAAGAAGTCACACCAAATAAACCACGCTTCCGCAAAAGCCAGGGTGTGACAGCTTGGTATCAGAGCCTCGATCATAGCGAACTAGGATTCTTTCTCGAGTCTAGACTATGATCATCAGGGCTCTCACGAAAACATTTTTACATTGCATATACAAGTTTCCAGATCCAGGGTACAAACGTTTCTTTACAAACATGTGTTTTTCGTGTCGGACATGTAGTAACTGGAAGGGTTAAGTACCGATAGTTGAGAACTCCCGTCTAGGCTGGCATTCGTACAAATCCAAATATAAGGACCCGTTGCCTACCTGGGGACTATCAATGAGAGTACCGATACCTATTAGGCCAAAGCATGTCAAAAAGTTTAGTTTTTGAGTCAGTCTTTATTTAACCATTTTTACAAGTTTTTAACATACCGCTTCCTACACATCAAGTTTTAGAGACTGAGGAGTTTAATCTTAGAGATTGGGGAGGTTTTGGTCTTAGAGACCAGGGAGTTAGTCTTAGAGACTGGGAAGGTTTGGTCTTAGAGGCCAGGGAGTTAGTCTGGGAAGACTAGGATGATTACTTGCTTACATTGATTGTGACTTACATGCGTTGTTGGATTATTTATTTTGCGTTATGACATGGGATGTTATGTGTTATTATCTTATTACATACGTATATTACTTACTTACTATACTTACTATGACACTGGTGCCGACTATAGTTTTGTATCGCTAGAATTTAAGAAAATACTTAGGTTAACTGCTAGTAAGTTAGACATTTCGTACTCAATTGAACTGGCTAATGGAAAGCTAGTAGAAACGAATGAAGTCATCAGAGGATGCGTGATAGAGCTGGGAGAACACGAGTTTACATTAGACCTACTGCCAGTCGAGTTGGGAAGCTTCGATGTGGTAGTAGGGATGGATTGGTTGTCAAGCAACAGAGCCGAGATTGTATGTCACGAGAAGACCATTCGCATCCCAATGGCGGATGGAGAAACGATCGTAGTACACGGAGAGAAGCGCGATACGCCCTTAAGGATCATTAGTTGTTTAAAGACTCAAAAATGTTTGAAGAAGGGATGTGTTGCCTTCCTGGCACACATCGTGGATAAGGAAGCCGCTGAGCCAAAACTTGAAGACATCCCAGTCGTGAAAGAGTATCCTGAAGTCTTTCCAAAAGACTTGCCAGGATTGCCACCACAAAGGCAAGTCGAGTTTCATATTGACTTAGTTCCAGGCGCCGCGCCTGTAGCTAAGGCACCCTATCGACTTGCACCTTCAGAGATGCAAGAGCTGTCAACGCAACTCCATGAGTTGTTAGACAAGGGATTTATCAGACCAAGCTTCTCGCCTTGGGGAGCACCAGTTTTATTCGTGAAAAAGAAGGATGGTAGTTTTTGCATGTGTATAGACTACCAGGAGCTGAATAAGTTGACAATCAAGAACAGATATCCTTTGCCAAGGATCGACGACCTATTCGATCAATTACAAGGTTCAAGTTTTTACTCAAAGATCGATCTACGATCAGGTTATCAATAGTTAAGGATACAAGAGGAAAGTATTCCAAAGACGGCCTTTAGAACTCGATATGGACATTACGAGTTCCTGGTTATGCCGTTTGGTTTGACGAACGCGCCAGCAGTATTCATGGATTTGATGAACAGAGTCTGTAAACCGTACCTCGATAAGTTTGTGATTGTGTTCATTGACGACATTTTGATCTACTCGAAGACGAAAGAAGAGCATGAGCAACATTTAAGAGCTATTCTAGAGCTGCTTAAAAAGGAGAAGTTGTATGCGAAGTTCTCGAAGTGCGAGTTCTGGTTACGCGAAGTCCAGTTTCTTGGTCATGTAGTTAACGAAAATGGAATTCATGTGGGTCCTACAAAGATCGAGGCTATCAAAAACTGGGAGACTACGAAGACGCCAACCGAAATTCGACAGTTCCTAGGTTTGGCTGGTTATTATCGTAGGTTCATTGAGGATTTCTCGAAAATCGCTCAACCTTTGACCTCTCTCACCCAGAAAGACAAGAAGTTTGATTGGGGAGACAAGCAAGAAGAGGCCTTTCAGCTGTTGAAAAACAAGCTTTGTGACGCGCCAATCTTATCTCTACCCGAAGGCACTGACGACTTCGTGGTATATTGCGATGCTTCGCGTCAAGGTTTGGGATGTGTGCTAATGCAGCGTCAGAAGGTTATAGCATATGTTTCTCGCCAATTGAAGATCCACGAGAAAAATTACACCACCCATGATTTGGAATTAGGCGCGGTGGTGTTTGCTTTGAAGATATGGCGACATTATTTATATGGCACGCGATGCACCATCTACACTGATCACAAGAGCCTGCAGCACATATTCGATCAGAAAGAGATTAACATGAGGCAAAGATGCTGGGTAGAGCTGTTAAATGATTATGACTGTGAAATCAAGTATCACCCAGGGAAGGCGAATCTGGTCGCTGATGCTATAAGTCGGAAGGAAAGGATCAAGCCCCTAAGGGTTAGGGCTTTGGAAATTATCATACAAACGGACCTCTCATTGCGCATTCGTGCCGCGCAGAGAGAAGCACTCAAGGAAAAGAATATTGAGAATGAGTATCTCCGTGGGATGGAGAAACAGTTGGTACCAAACGGGGAAGGGACTTTGTGTGACAACCCGAAGTTTCAAGGTTAGTACCTTCGGTCTTGTGATCTTCCCGTCCTAGTTTTAATTAACTTGTTCAACCCGTGACCTTGTTAAATGTGCTAACGTATATTGTAGTTGAGTGTGTATGCGCGTGTATAATGAGCCAACTTCTAGGTCGTGTGTACGTTGAGCCACAAGACATAATTGAGCCATGATATGCGTGTGTGTGTTAGTTTATCTAAAGCCCATCGATGTAGTGGATATTGGCCCAAAAACCGGAAATGTGAATCCTAGATCTCGGCCCAAGTTAATTGTGTGAGTAGTATTTGCAACCGGCCCAAGACCCCTTGTTCATATATTTGTTTATTACGTGAAGGATTAGAAAGATTAGGAGATCAAACCCAAACCCTCATCCCTGTTTACGTGCGGCAATAGCGAACCCCCCCCCCTTGTTCGAGTTGCATCTAGATTGGCCAGACTTCCGGTTAGTGAATTCAGTCATGTTTGTTTAATGTTCAATTGCCTGATTTTGATACGTACGGATTAGAATTCAGTTCATGTTTGCTTAATGTTCAACTTGTGGCCTGATACGAATTAACTAAGTTACCTGATTAGAGTGTTAATCGAAATTGTTTATGCTGTTAATCGAGCACATGTTTACTTGGCCGAAGACATGCTTGCTGATTGTGTTTTAATATGTGACAAGAAGTTGCATGATAAAAGTTTCATGGTCATGATCAGATCCAATTAATTACATGATTTTCTTGATGATGAGGATTGTGATGAAAATCTGTTAATAGTTGTATTGTATGGTGGGCCATTAAATTCATCAAATAGGGATTACTACATGATTGATATTATTATTATTAAATATTGATGTGAAGTGGTTTTAAAGGTCCAATAGAATGATGTTAACTAGCTTTAAGGGTCCAATAGAATTGTGGATATCTAATTTGATAAGTTTGGATAATATGACAGCCATGTGTTTGTAACTTTGATATCACCAAATCCATCATGTGCATCCTACATATGTGTCAGAATAGACAAGATGTTAAATGATGATGTTTGTCATGTGAGTTAATGAATGTGCTAAGTGTGTAGGTCACATAACATAATTCTTGATTTATGTATCGGAATAGTTGGAACCATGCAATTGGAAGTGTATGAATTAATAAGCTAAGCCTTGTTTTTTTTAAAAGCTTGAACATGTATAGATGTCTAAGGAATTATGTAAATTAAATTTTGAAGACTGTTCTAGTTGATCAAAAAGGAACCAACAGAAAATAATGGGCTTCACCCAGTGGGAGCCACACTTGGCTTTGGGCCGTTATCTGTCTGGGCCGCACCATTATATAGGGATATGATGGGCCGGCTAGATTATTAGGTTGATTTGTATGCAATAAACATAAGTTGTTAATGTTTGATAACATGTAATCGTGACTAGTAATGAGTGGGTCTCATGTACATTTGCATACACCTCATGAAACTGTGGCGTGAACTGGTGTTGTGAACGTGCTATAATTCAGATGCTTGTTATGACATGCGTGATGAAATGTGTTTGATTAATTATTGCTTGAATATTACGTGCAACTACGATAGAATGTTACGCGGATTGTGAATTCATGAAATTGACTGACTCGGGTAAATACGATAGGATTTGATTGATCAACTGGAAAACAAGCATTTAGTCTAACCGAGCAAACCGAAGGTGAGTTCACTACATTTGAGCATGCGTCCCGGTGGTTGGGACAGTCAGTGGGTATCCCGAGGAGGGATAAGTCTTTTGGGTAAAACTGGTATATTGAATAATATTCTCATCCTATCATTCTTAAGTCCCATTCATTATTACCGGGGAGGTAACGGGTATTAGTTGGTAGCGCTACTTAGGTTTGGCACCCTCACACCGTACCGGGGAGGACGGTTGTGAACTAATGACCCAGTCGGGCCCAGTGCTTTGATAGGAGCACTGGGGAAAGGGCAAAACATACATCAGGAGCCGTCTTGTTCAGAAATGAGATATTATCAATATTACTTGATTTTGTTAATGAACTGAATAATCATTTGGTAACCAACGTTTCCATAAACTGTGAACTCGCCAGCTTTGTCTGATACACTTGTTGCATGCTC
Organism: Helianthus tuberosus; assembly: GCA_030545235.1. Classification (NCBI taxonomy): domain Eukaryota; kingdom Viridiplantae; phylum Streptophyta; class Magnoliopsida; order Asterales; family Asteraceae; genus Helianthus; species Helianthus tuberosus. Next base: position 82,590,881 of record CM060418.1, on the reverse strand, counting down.
GCAGGTCGTTAGGTATCTTGGATTTGGAGACTTGTCGTCTGGAGGAGCAGGAGTGGTCATGGGTCGACTGAAGAGACTCATGTGATTATTTGTTTACTATTACACATTGTTTTTTTGAACAATTTAGTTATGGTTTAATACTTGCTTCCGCTGAACGTGTTGGTTTTCGTATAAACTTATGATGGTATTTTATTTTTAATTTGAGAACTTTATTTTGAAACTTGTGGGTTCGATGTAATTAGTGGCTCATTGTCAGTTCGTCACACGCCTAACAGGGACACTCCCTAGGTGGTATTTTTGGGGGTGTGACAGTTTGGTATCAGAGCCACTAGTTATAGTGAACTTGGTTTTAAAACGTTTTTATAAAACCAGACTATAACCGAACTGATCCGACATCGACCATGACACTCAGCTCCAGACTGCAAGGTTCGTCTCTTGTTTACTATTGCATAGTATATCTAGTGCTTACTTATAATTAACATCACCTGTAAATGCACACTTGGCACTACGGTATGAGTTTCTAGGTTACCAACCCATGTTACATGTTTTCAGAGTGGAACACTTTTTGGACATACATGCTCTATGTTGTGATGTCATTTGTCGTGATGCTTGAATTCGGGGAACCTTTCTAACACGAATTGGGTGGAGCTGAGATGAACATGCAAATTGGATTATTATTGTGGGTGCACACATAATAATAATGTGGAGTGCATGTGAGTCCCAGTGAAACTTGACAAGTGTGAAAAAGGATTCTGCTCTGCTAGTTGATGCTATGATAGAACTCAGTAGTCTATGGGAGGTTATAGTAATGCTTGACTCCTACTTGTACTTGCATGTTAAATCCTTCCTTTTCTTATATATAGAGTCATGAACGGATGTGGCGGACGTAACGGTGGACGTGGTGGAGGCCGCGGTGGTGGACGTGGCCATATTGCTATGACTCAAGCTGAGTTAACCGATCTCATCAACACTCGCGTGGCTGAAGCCATAGCGGCTTATCAGGCTGGTATGATGTGTACCAAATACTCTTTATCCTTGTGTCGCATGCCTGAGTCTTACTTGTTTGTTTTATGTTCTTTCGTCAATAGGTCAACAGGTGCAACAGAATCTGCACCATCCGCCTGTTTGCACGTTCAAAACCTTCATGGATTGTAAGCCGCAGACCTTTAGTGGGACTGAAGGGGCTGTAGGACTCTTGCGTTGGTTCGAGAAGGCGGAGTCCGTATTCACGATGTGTAACTGCCCTGTTGGGGACATAGTGAAGTATGCTACGGGCACGCTCGAGGATGGTGCCCTGACATGGTGGAATGCCCAGGTTCAGTTGTTGGGCATCGAGGCGGCGAACACCACTACGTGAGACGACTTTAAGGAGTTGATGATGGAGGAATACTGTCCTCGTGATGAGATACAGAAACTAGAGAACGAGTATTATGATCTGAAAATGGTGGGATCTGAGGTTGAAGCATACGTGAAGCGGTCGTATGAGTTGGCTGACTTGTGTCCGAATTTGTCTCGACCTATGTCTCGAAGAATTGAGTTGTTCATCAAGGGATTACCTCCACGAGTGAAGGGTTTGGTTACTGCAGCAAACCTCAATAACTTAACTCAGATTGTCCGTTTGACTCACAAGATTGTTGATCAGGAGGTGGAGAGCAATTCACTACCACCACGTGTTTCTGCTACTACTACTACTGCCGCTACTACAGCTACTACTCCCACTACTGACAGCAAGCGTAAGTGGAACGATGTGGACAAGACGTCCAATTCAGTGCAGTCACAGAAGAGGGCAGACACCGGAAGCAATCGCAGTTTTAGCCAGTCGTCTTCAGTGAATCAGAATCAGGGTAAGAATTCGGGGCAGGGTTCTTATGCGGGAAAACTACCACTGTGCAGTAAGTGCAACTATCATCATCGGGGGCAGTGTGCCCGGGCTTGTCACAGTTGTAACAGAGCAGGGCACATGGCCAGGGATTGTAGGGTTTCACTCCCGAACCAGCAACAGTCATCACAACAGCAGGGTAGACAGCAGCCTCAGCAGAACCAGGGTATTCGAAAGGGGTGCTTTCAATGTGGAGCTGAGGGTCACATCAAGCGAGACTGCCCTCAGCTGAATCAGAATGTGGGTGGTAATAACAATGGGAATAACAATGCTGGGAATAACAACGGAAACAACGGGGGAAACGGTGCGCGTGGGCGCGGGTTTACTATCCGAGCTGGGGAGGCACGGAATGACGGCAACGTAGTGACTGGTACGTTTTTGATGAATGGTATATTTGCTTCTATTTTATTTGACTCTGGTGCCGATTGGAGTTACGTATCGTTGGGGTTTTGTCGTCAGTTAGGATTAAGTCCTACACCACTTGCAACTAAGCACATAGTAGAGATAGCCGATGGTAAGACAATTGAAGCTTCACATGTTCTTGTTGGGTGCAAACTTGATCTCATGGGTCAGGTATTCGACATTGACCTACTCCCTATTACTCTTGGAAGCTTCGATGTGGTTATTGGCATGGACTGGTTGTTCAAGCATCGGGCGGAAATTCTCTGCAAAGAGAAAATCGTGCGTGTTCCTCTCCCTAGCGGAGAATCTCTATCGGTTCAGGGTCATCGTAGTGGTGCCACGGTTAGCATTATTTCAGCGATGAAGGCTCAGAAGTGTTTCGTTGGGGTTTTGTCGTCAGTTAGGATTAAGTCCTACACCACTTGCAACTAAGCACATAGTAGAGATAGCCGATGGTAAGACAATTGAAGCTTCACATGTTCTTGTTGGGTGCAAACTTGATCTCATGGGTCAGGTATTCGACATTGACCTACTCCCTATTACTCTTGGAAGCTTCGATGTGGTTATTGGCATGGACTGGTTGTTCAAGCATCGGGCGGAAATTCTCTGCAAAGAGAAAATCGTGCGTGTTCCTCTCCCTAGCGGAGAATCTCTATCGGTTCAGGGTCATCGTAGTGGTGCCACGGTTAGCATTATTTCAGCGATGAAGGCTCAGAAGTGTTTATGTAAAGGCTACCCCGCTATCTTAGCTCTTGTTACTGATTCGCAGTCTGATGAGAGAAAGATCGAGGATTTTCCAGTAGTTCGTGAGTTTCTTGATGTATTTCCTGAAGAACTCCCTGGCTTACCTCCACATCGTCAGGTGGAATTTCAGATTGACCTCGCACCAGGAGCAGCCCCGATTGCTCGTGCTCCTTATCGTCTTGCACCAGGGGAGTTGCAGGAGTTGTCAAATCAGCTCCAAGAGCTGTTGGATAGGGGTTTTATCCGACCTAGCTCTTCACCTTGGGGAGCCCCAGTACTGTTTGTGAAGAAGAAGGATGGATCTTTTCGGATGTGCATAGATTATCGCGAGCTCAACAAGGTAACGGTCAAGAACCGTTATCCTTTGCCCCGTATCGACGACCTGTTTGATCAGCTACAAGGGTCAAGTTTCTATTCCAAGATCGACTTAAGGTCGGGTTATCATCAGGTGCGGGTTAGAGAAGAGGACATTCCCAGAACGGCTTTTCGAACGCGGTATGGCCACTATGAGTTCTTAGTTATGCCGTTTGGATTGACCAATGCACCAGCGGTCTTCATGGATCTCATGAACCGCGTGTGCAAGCCGTATCTTGACGACTTCGTTATTGTTTTCATCGACGACATTTTGATTTATTCCAAGAGCAAGGAGGATCACGAGCGGCATCTACGTCTTATTTTGGAACTCCTAAGGAAGGAGCAGCTTTACGCAAAACTTTCTAAGTGTGATTTCTGGATTCGGGAAGTACACTTTCTTGGGCATATTGTCAACGAGATGGGGATACATGTAGATCCTGCCAAGATCGATGCTATTAGGAGTTGGGCGGCACCAAAGAATCCTTCAGAGGTGCGAAAATTCCTGGGTCTTGCAGGGTACTACTGTCGATTTATTCAGGATTTCTCGAAGATTGCTCAACCACTCACCTCCTTGACACAGAAGAACGTTGTTTATACTTGGGGAATGAAACAGGAGGATGCTCTTCAGCTATTGAAGCAGAAATTATGCAGCGCGCCAATCTTGTCTCTACCAGAGGGTACGGAGGATTTTGTGGTTTACTGTGATGCGTCGATTCAGGGTCTCAGTTGTGTGTTGATGCAACGCGAGAAAGTGATAGCATATGCCTCTCGTCAGCTGAAAGTACACGAGAGGAATTATACGACTCATGACTTGGAGTTAGGGGCTGTGGTTTTCGCATTGAAGATTTGGAGGCATTATCTGTACGGTACCAAATGCACCATCTACACCGATCACAGGAGTCTCCAGCATATCTTCGACCAGAAAGAATTGAATATGCGGCAACGGCGTTGGATAGAGCTTTTGAACGATTATGAGTGTGCTATCAAGTATCATCCGGGTAAAGCTAACGTCGTAGCTGATGCACTTAGCCGAAAGGAGTCAAAGCCTAAACGTGTTCGTGCCTTACAGCTCACCATTCATTCTGATTTACCCGCTCAGATTCGTTCAGCTCAGATCGAGGCCTTAAAGGAAGAAAACATTGAAGCTGAGGGTTTGCGAGGTATGAAAAAGCAGCCCGAGCAGAGATCTGATGGCATGTATTATATTATGGAAAGAGTATGGATTCCTTTGTTTGGTGATCTCAGAGAACTTGTGATGGATGAAGCGCACAAGTCACGATACTCTATTCATCCGGGATCGGATAAGATGTATCAGGATCTTAAAGTTTTGTATTGGTGGCCGAATATGAAAGCTATCATCGCAACATACGTGAGTAAGTGCTTGACTTGTGCTAGAGTCAAAGCAGAGTACCAGAAACCTTCGGGTCTACTTCAGCAGCCAGAGATACCCATGTGGAAGTGGGAACAGATCGCCATGGATTTCGTTACAGGGTTACCGAGGACTCAGGCTGGAAATGATACTATTTGGGTGATTATAGACCGACTCACGAAGTTAGCACATTTTCTGGCAATCAAGGAAACAGATAAGTATTCTCAGCTTGTAGCAGTCTATCTTAAGGAGGTTGTCTCTAGGCACGGGGTGCCAACTTCTATCATTTCAGATCGAGATCCGCGTTTTACTTCTGAGTTATGGCAGTCTATGCACAAATAGTTCGGTTCACGGCTTGATATGAGTACCGCTTATCACCCACAAACAGATGGTCAGAGTGAGCATACTGTGACAACCCTCACTAAACCAGGTATCCGTACGACTTAATTAATAATTAATTACTGCTTAATTACTGTGCTTACTTGAAATTGTGGATAAACTGCTACTTGAATGCTGATACATGTACTTACTTGCATCATACTTTACTTGTTGACACTCCATGTTTTGCTTACAGCACCTTTGTAACAACCATGATGCACCAAACGCACAGTAGCACAATGAACGGATAACCTATTAAACGTGCTGTCATAACTAGCACCAGGCAGGCACTGCCTCTAAGGCCTGTAAGAGCCAGAGATAGTTTACTACACTAATAGAAAGTGTAGGGATACAAGGGTTATAGAACTGCGTCTCTAGGAATAAGTTACAATGACTGGATGTGCCTAAAACGTTCTCTAAGCACAAAATTCAGCACTTTAACTAATAATTCAGCATCTAGCTACTTAATAAAGTGCCAAAACATGAGAAAAATATTACTAGACACTTTGGAGGAATAAGTTGTGTCACTAAAAATAATTATAACGACACTTTAAAGCTTGTTTAACGCTTTAACGGATTACTATCCAACCGAACAACCGGACTTTATCCGGAACATGAAAATATTAACATTTACATTATTTATCTTTTTCTGAGCCAGCTAGGGTCCCTGAATACCCTAACACCCGTTGTAACGCATGACACACTAGTAACCGAGTTAACCACCACTTAACTTAACTAATGCTTAACTAATTGGTTGGATTTGAACTAGTACCCCCCCCCCCCCTTTTTACAAACCGTCCCCAAGAAAGGGGACACCCTTGTCCTTTTGTTGATTATAAAAATCATGTATGCTTAATATCTAGCTAGCACTAAATCCATTGGTTAAACATGCAAGTTTTGTCTATAAGTTCTAACACTTAACCTTAACCACACTTAACCAACAAAACTCTCTCTCTCTCCCTCTCTACCACTCACGGCCGAACACCCCCTCTACATCCATCATATTTTCGATTTTGTTCAAGCCATTTCAAGAGCACACAAGTGATAAGGATCGCGTATAAGGAACCTTGGTGCAATCGGAAGGCGAAGGACCTCACTACATTGCTTTTATCCACGCATTTTTCGCTTAGATTCTTCCCTAGCCTCGAGCTAGTAGTAAGTTGCTTAAATCACCTTCTCGAACTATTTTGAAGTGGTTAATATGATATGTAACGGTTAAAAGTCGCAAACATACAAGATGAAGCATAAAAGTCTACTAAAAACACTAAAAGTGATGGTTAAAAGCTCATATGTTGTGTAAATCTTGTAGTAATTGATTTGTGTGATTATTTGGACCCGATATCTTGTGGTAGCTCGGATCATCATTTAACCCGGGTTGGTCATGATCATGGATCATGACATAAGGTTGTTTTGGAAGTAACAAGGGTTAAAGGATGAAACTCTACCACATACGAATCATGAACTTGTGTAAAAGAGATTTTGCTTGTGAAATAGTGTTTAAAACTAGTAGATCTACGTATCTACAAGCGGTATTTTCAAAGGACCAAGTATCAAAGAAATTATGTTTTCTAAAGACGGATCTTACACTAACACGAATGATTTTTAGAACACACAAGTGTTTACTGTAGCACACACTTTCGACAAAATAACTATTTTTGAAAAAGATGACGAGAAGTTGTAAAGATGGAATTTCTTTAAAAACGGGGTTTTTACGAAGCCGGATTGATTTATATAAAGATCCACTAAAAGTAATGGAATTTACTTTATATTCTTGGATAAAACGCAAGTTCATGTAATTTATGCGATATACATATTTATTTACTAGTTTGTTGTTTTGGACATTGTTTTGATTGAATGAAAAGAATGTTGGCTTGATTTATGAAAGAAAATGATACGCTTAAAAGCGTGGCCACCTCCAGTTACAGCGGAGACTCTGACGAAATTTTTCCAAAAACCTAACACTTAGAAATATTTTCACTATAAGTGTTAGAAATACTTTTCGAATTGTTTCCAAATTATAGATTTCGCCACGACTTTATTTACAAAACATCGGAGGTGGGATTTCACAAAATAAAACTTAGTAAATATATATTTAGTATATATTTTTCATAAAGTCACTTGATATGTGCTTATGATTATTTTGTGAAAATACTAGTATTATTTTTAGGGTAAAAATAATACTATCGAATGTTAATGGGTCCAAAATAATACGAACGTCTCTACGATAAATATATAAGTTACACCGGTAATTATTATTACCACTCGATCATTAAAACGTAACTTACGCATTTTAAGAAAATATGACTTAACGCGTATTTTTGTCAAGGTATTATTTTGGGAAAATGTATGTAATAGAAAATATAATATTTTTGAGAAGAATATTGATATTTTGGAGTTAGAAATAAAATATATTTTAAGTGAGACTTAATAATATATTTCGAAAACCCATGTATTAAATCCCCCATCCTTGGGAAGGAAAATGATTACCAAGTATACAAAAATATAAACACGAAATAGTTGCCTAACTATTTCCCAAAAACTTAAACCATAAAGCTAAGGCACGGCCGTCCGTCTAATAGAGTTAGTACGTGTAGGTCGTCATACAGCTGCTTGATCAGGAGACATACTTGGTAGAGACGCACCACTGTGAGTTCATGTCCCCCTTTTCTCTTAACTGTTTTCAGTTTTCTAAACTACGGGGGTGAAATACATGTTACATACTGCTACGGACAATTACGAATGGTATGGTCAGCTAAGGAAGGAACTGTTAGGTTATGTGATTGGGTAGGTGAAACCTTAAGAACATTAGTCCTCGTAGTACGATCGAGGGATACGAGTGATAGGCCTATTTGAGCATAACAAACCCCACCCATGCGCCCTAAGGTTGGACCATGTGGTAACCTTGTCTTAACACCACCCATGCGCCCTCAGGTTGGACCATGTGGTGACCTTGTCGTAACACCACCCATGCGCCCTCAGGTTGGACCATGTGGTGACCTTGTCCTATCCCCTCCCATGCGCCCGCAGGTTGGACCATGTGGTTACACATTAACTGATATGTTTCCTTATTTGCTTTCATACCAGAGTTTACAAAACATTCATACTTACAATGATTATAAAGGTTTATTCGCGCGCACATACTAAACACATGAACTCGCTCAACATTATTGTTGATTTTTCCAACTTACATGTATTTCAGGGAACTAAGGATTCTGGCACGGTATGCTACGTTTTCCCGCTGCATAAGAGTTTCGAGGTCATCCAAGTTTAGGGGATGTGACTTTTACCTGGACGAGTCACAATCCTTAAACTGCGCTTATTTCGTGTTGATGTTTGTGTCTTCCGAACAATGTTTTATGTTATCAGGTTGTAGTTCCCGTTGCATGTGTCAACGCCTTAAGTCAATGTTGTGTTACTTATGTTTTAAGACTTAAATCAATGGATGATCTTGCATGATTTTATTTTCATATAGCTTTGATATGATTAAGCTATGGTATTAAGAAGTCACACCAAATTAACCACGCTTCCGCAAAGCCAGGGTGTGACACATACCATACAGACACTTGAAGACATGCTGCGGGCATGTGTGATTGATTTTGGGAAAGGATGGGAGAAACACTTGCCATTGATAGAATTCTCCTATAACAACAGCTACCACACTAGTATCAAGGCAGCTCCGTTCGAAGCATTGTACGGGCGGAAATGCCGTTCTCCTCTCTGTTGGGCTGAAGTGGGTGACAGTCAGATTACGGGTCCTGAGCTTGTACTGGAAACTTCGGAAATGATTGTTCAGATCAGGAACCGCATGGCAGCAGCACGTGATCGTCAGAAGAGCTACGCCGACAAGCGTAGCAAACCGTTGGAGTTTGCAGTAGGTGATCGGGTTATGCTGAAAGTTTCACCGTGGAAGGGCGTCGTGCGCTTTGGAAAGCGTGGTAAGCTTAATCCTCGTTACGTTGGACCGTTTAAAATCTTGGAGCGAATCGTTAAAGTCGCTTACAAGCTTGAGTTACCTGCTGAGCTGGGTAATGTTCACGATGTTTTCCACGTTTCTCAGTTAAAGAAGTGTCTGGCTGATGAGACACTGGTTGTGCCATTTCAAGAGCTCAAGATTGATGACAAGTTACAGTTTATCGAAGAGCCTATTGAGATCATGGACCGAGAGGTCAAGGTGCGTAAACATAGTCGTATCCCGATCGTTAAAGTTCGTTGGAACTCAAGACGTGGACCGGAGTTCACGTGGGAGCGAGAGGATCAGATGAAGCTTAAATATCCTCAACTTTTCCCCAAAGACAAGTCTAAATCTAGTAAAGCTGGTGAATTTCGGGACGAAATTCCTCTTCAAGTTGGGGATGATGTGGCACCTGAGGAAAACCCACAGCAGTCTTGATTTATCATTCCACTCTTTCATGCTTACTTGTCAAATTTCGGGACGAAATTTCTTTCAAGTTGGGGATGATGTGACAACCCAAAGTTTCAAGGTTAGTACCTTCGGTCTTGTGATCTTCCCGTCCTAGTTTTAATTAACTTGTTCAACCCGTGACCTTGTTAAATGTGCTAACGTATATTGTAGTTGAGTGTGTATGCGCGTGTATAATGAGCCAACTTCTAGGTCATGTGTACGTTGAGCCGCAAGACATAATTGAGCCATGATATGCGTGTGTGTGTGTTAGTTTATCTAAAGCCCATCGATGTAGTGGATATTGGCCCAAAAACCAGAAATGTGAATCCTAGATCTCGGCCCAAGTCAATTGTGTGAGTAGTATTTGCAACCGGCCCAAGACCCCTTGTTCATATATTTATTTATTACGTGAAGGATTAGAAAGATTAGGAGATCAAACCCAAACCCTACCTCTTCCCTGTCTACGTGCGGCAATAGCGAACCCCCCCCCCCCCTTGTTCGAGTTGCATCTAGATTGGCCAGACTTCCGGTTAGTGAATTCAGTCATGTTTGTTTAATGTTCAATTGCCTGATTTTGATACGTACGGATTAGAATCCAGTTCATGTTTGCTTAATGTTCAACTTGTGGCCTGATACGAATTAACTAAGTTAATTGATTAGAGTGTTAATCGAAATTGTTTATGCTGTTAATCGAGCACATGTTTACTTGGCCGAAGACATGCTTGCTGATTGTGTTTTAATATGTGACAAGAAGTTGCATGATAAAAGTTTCATGGTCATGATCAGATCCAATTAATTACATGATTTTCTTGATGATGAGGATTGTGATGAAAATCTGTTAATAGTTGTATTGTATGGTGGGCCGTTAAATTTGTCAAATAGGGATTATTACATGATTGATATTATTATTATTAAATATCGATTGAAGTGGTTTTAAAGGTCCAATAGAATGATGTTAACTAGCTTTAAGGGTCCAATAGAATTGTGGATATCTAATTTGATAAGTTTGGATAATATGACAGCCATGTGTTTGTAACTTTGATATCACCAAATCCATCATGTGCATCCTACATATGTGTCAGAATAGACAAGATGTTAAATGATGATGTTTGTCATGTGAGTTAATGAATGTGCTAAGTGTGTAGGTCACATAACATAATTCTTGATTTATGTATCGGAATAGTTGGAACCATGCAATTGGAAGTGTATGAATTAATAAGCTAAGCCTTGTTTTTTTTTTAAAGCTTGAACATGTATAGATGTCTAAGGAATTATGTAAATTAAATTTTGAAGACTGTTCTAGTTGATCAAAAAGGATCCAACAGAAAATAATGGGCTTCACCCAGTGGGAGCCACACTTGGCTTTGGGCCGTTATCTGTCTGGGCCGCACCATTATATAGGGATATGATGGGCCGGCTAGATTATTAGGTTGATTTGTATGCAATAAACATAAGTTGTTAATGTTTGATAACATGTAATCGTGACTAGTAATGAGTGGGTCTCATGTACATTTGCATACACCTCATGAAACTGTGGCGTGAACTGGTGTTGTGAACGTGCTATAATTCAGATGCTTTTTATGACATGCGTGATGAAATGTGTTTGATTAATTATTGCTTGAATATTACGTGCAACTACGATAGAATGTTACGCGGATTGTGAATTCATGAAATTGACTGACTCGGGTAAATACGATAGGATTTGATTGATCAACTGGAAAACAAGCATTTAGTCTAACCGAGCAAACCGAAGGTGAGTTCACTACATTTGAGCATGCATCCCGGTGGTTGGGACAGTCAGTGGGTATCCCGGGGAGGGATAAGTCTTTTGGGTAAAACTGGTATATTGAATAATATTCTCATCCTATCATTCTTAAGTCCCATTCATTGTTACCGGGGAGGTAACGGGTGTTAGTTGGTAGCGCTACTTAGGTTTGGCACCCTCACGCCGTACCGGGGAGGACGGTTGTGAACTAATGACCCAGTCGGGCCCAGTGCTTTGATAGGAGCACTGGGGAAAGGGCAAAACATACATCAGGAGCCGTCTTGTTCAGAAATGAGATATTATCAATATTACTTGATTTTGTTAATGAACTGAATAATCATTTGGTAACCAACATTTCCATAAACTGTGAACTCGCCAGCTTTGTCTGATACACTTGTTGCATGCTCGCAGGTCGTTAGGTATCTTGGATTTGGAGACTTGCCGTCTGGAGGAGCAGGAGTGGTCATGGGTCGACTGAAGAGACTCATGTGATTATTTGTTTACTATTACACATTGTTTTTTTGAATAATTTAGTTATGGTTTAATACTTGCTTCCGCTGAACGTATTGGTTTTCGTATAAACTTATGATGGGATTTTATTTTTAATTTGAGAACTTTATTTTGAAACTTGTGGGTTCGATGTAATTAGTGGCTCATTGTCAGTTCGTCACACGCCTAACAGGGACACTCCCTAGGTGGTATTTTTGGGGGTGTGACACTTTGTGCTTCATGAAACGAATTTGGGTTCCCTTGTTTGGTGGTCTGAGAAATGTTATTTTTGACGAAGCTCACAAATCTCGGTACTCGATTCATCCAGGAGCGGATAAGATGTACCAAGATCTTAAGGATTTCTATTGGTGGCCAAGAATGAAAGGCGATGTTGCGGTATATGTTGGCAAATGTTTAACTTGCGCCAAAGTGAAGGTCGAATACCAGAAGCCCAAGGGCCATAATACGATTTGGGTAATAGTAGACCGTTTAACGAAATCTGCACACTTTTTGCCAATCAAGGAGAAAGATAAAACGAGCAAGCTTGCTGAGATATACTTGAGAGAGATTGTTGCACGGCATGGAGTGCCTCTCTCAATTATCTCTGATAGAGACGGAAGATTCGTATCAAGGATTTAGCAATCCTTCCAAGAAACTTTTGGTTCTCAGTTGAATCTGAGTACTGCATTTCATCCGCAGACAGACGGACAGAGCGAACGAACGATTCAAACATTAGAAGACATGTTGCGAACCTACGTAATGGATTTAGGTCGAAGTTGGGACACTCACCTACCATTGGTTGAATTCTCATACAATAACAGTTATCATACAAGCATTCAGGTCGCACCGTTCGAAGCTCTCTATGGACGCAAGTGTCGATCACCATTATGCTGGGGTAACGCGGGTGATAGACAGCTTTTTGGCCCGGAATTGGTTCAGGAAACGACCGACAAAATTTTACAGATCCGAGAGCGCATTAAAGCGGCTCGTGATCGACAAAAGTGTTATGCGGACCGAAGAAGGAAACCTCTGGAATTTGAGGTGGGAGATATGGTTTTGTCGAAGATTTCACCCTGGAAGGGGGTAGCACGCTTTGGGAAGCATGGGAAGTGGAATCCCAGATACATTGGTGCATTTCAAATCCTGAAAAGGATTGGTCTGGTAGCATACAAGTTGGATTTACCTGCTAAACTAAATGGCGTACATGATACATTTCATGTATCTAATTTGAAAAAGAGTCCAACTCAAGAGACAGTAGTCATTCCTGCCGACGAAGTTCATATTGATGACACACTCCACTTTGCTGAAGAACCCGTTGAGGTTACTGATTGGAAGATTAACAAGACGCGCAGAAGTAGTGTCAAACTCGTTAAAGTTTGATGGAATGCACGACACGGCCCGGAATTCACATGGGAGCGTGAGGACCATATGAAAGAAAAATACCCACATTTATTCCCCAAGACCCCTGCATCTAGTAGCAGAACTAAAATTTCGAAATTTTCTTAACAGGGGGAGAATGTGACAACGCTCACAATCACAGATATCCATATAATTAATTAATATTAACTTTGTGCTTAATGACTGTGCTAGAATAACAACTGACGAATTAAACTGCTTTATGAGTTCTGCATCATACATACATATGCATCACATTCATACTGTCACTCCATTTATTACACACAAACTTTAGTGATAAACTTGATGCACAAAACACAGTTAGCACAGTGAAAGGATAACTCAGAAACATGCTGACAATGCCAGCACATAGACAAACAATATGTTGAGGCCAATATGAACCAGAGTCAAGGTACTACACTAGTATGGAGTGTAGGGAAGTAGGGACCAAAACTGTTATTTCTAAACTTATATAAACTGAAAACCCTAACCGTGTTAATCCTTTTATAAAGATTTCCTTCTTTAAACATTAACTTAGTTAGCATACTTAACTGAACAATACAGGGACCAATTATGTCAACTTTCAAAACTTCAGGGACCAATTATGTATTTTAAATGAAAGTATAGGGGCTGTTATTGCAACTTTTTGAAAGTTTAAGGACTATTTTTGTAAAAAATGAAACTTGAGGGGCCAAAGTGTAAATATTTCAAAAACCGGTCAAAAGGGGGTCCTTCTGTATCGGACCGACCCTTGGGGGATCGAACTCGCTTCTCTCGTGTACAACCGCAACGCCTTAACCAGTTTATCCTCCTACTAGGAGCTATTAGAATATGAAACCTTAATTCATTTATATACAATTCAGAATTTTAATATTTAATTAATTAAATTCAGAAATTTTAAAAGGTTTTAATTCAATCGAACCGGACAAGGACGGGACTCGAACCCGCGCCTTCCCGTAAACAAAGCACGCGCACAACCCAACTGGTCTACCAGTTGGGATGTGTTAGAATATAGTTTGCATTATATTTATGTACTAATTAAAAACAGATCTGAATATTTATACTCAGATCTGCAGGTCGCGGACTTCGACCAAAATCCACCGAATCCGACCAAGAATCAAATTTTTCCACTTTAAACATTACCCACGATTCCCCAACCCCATTGCCAACTCATTTAATCATTCAATCGACACGAATCAGTGCCCTTTAGGCTGTAAAACGGACTTTTTATAAACAATTTAAAGTGGATCGATTCCACTATGAAATGTTGTATCTGAGATCGAATTGAACCAGTATATAAGTTCCTTAGATCACCACTAATCTCTTTCACCCTTCACAATCCACCAACACTTCGATTTTCGACGTAACCCGAATCGGAAACATTCGTCGGAGTTCAAACTCGCCGGAATTAGCTGTTAACCCGTTTCAGTCGATACCTGTTAGTTTTAATTGATCAATTTGTTCGTTTATGCTTGTACAACGATTCCCCAAAGTTAATTTGAATATAACACATATTTCCCCGTTAATTTTGAGAGTTGACTTTTTATGTTGACTCTGATTGAAAATTTGGGGAAGATGACACTTTTCATTTTAATATTTATTTTATTTAAACTAAAACTAAACACAAACCACCAGGCTAGCACAGTGGTTGTGTGTGTGCTTGCCTTCAGTACAGGCCCGGGTTCGAACCCAGGGGTCTGCTGTCACACCCCGACCGCGTAAAACAACAAATCGCGGCGGAAACATCAGGGCGTGTTGCAACAGAATTAATGTTTCATAACCATGGATACCAAAGAGTGTTTCGTTTTATTAATCATTGAATAATTACATCGTCTTGAAATCTAAATACACTATTTAAACATAGTCTATCATTGTTATTGAGTCACTAAGGCCTTGTCCAGTCCTATGTCAGCATGCATCTTATCAATCGATCTCATCCAACAATACCTGAAACATATGTGAAAACGAGGTCAGCAAAGAAATGCTGGCGAGTACATAGGTTTTGTGAAAATAAGATTCATGACTTCTGTTTAAGAAAATGTTTAGTCATGAACCTTGTAATTTGCTTTGTCTTTGTAAATCATTTGAAAAATAATAAGTTCGGATGATAAGTATAAATAAGAGAATAATGCATGATTAAATGAATAACCATGTAAAATGAGTTTGTGTAAGATAAGTTGTTTGTAAATCAATGTCTTGTGAAAAGTATGTTACTTGTATAAAATGTCCTATGTCTCAAACTGAAATGATTCAAATAACGCTACAATATGTAATACCATACAAACACTTATATATAGGAAGTACCAGCGGCGTATCCACCATGCTTGTATCATATTACACATGCACCGTTACTCAAATCACTTACCCAAACAAACCACCAATGCAAGATGTCCATGTTTAAACAAATTGTCAAATGTATTGAATAACATAACAAAATGTTTATGTTAAGATGTAAATCATGTCATGTATAATCAATGTCAAAAGTGTTTGTGTCAAATGTAAACCATGTAATGTGTATCCAAAATGATATGTATGGCTAGTGAAATGCATCAACTAAACCATAGATGAAACGCATAAAACAAAGTATTGAAGTAAAACTTGGTTTAAATCAATACTATGTTTCGTGGAAATACATGATCAAATGTAAATCATGTCCAAATGTTTACCCAATCGTTAAACCATCTTGTTTTAATCGTTCAAATCGTTCTTGTTTTAATTGTGAAACTACTTAATGGTCGATTCTCTAATAACATTCAAACCTTATTGACGCGTTCATCGTTCCAACTCGCTCTCGCTCTCGTTCTTAACAAACCCTTACCAAAGGGTAAGTTAATAATTACAGATTCAGTCGCTACCCAAAATATCCACACATAACCATGGGTATAGAGAATAACGAGATTTGTCAGATCCTATGGTACCATAACCTAATACTGGTCGGCTTGATCATTGCTAATGAATGTCATTGGTTATGTAACTACAACCAACAAGTTTGTTCACTTTATTGAAATCGTTCTTGAAACCATTGTAATTGTTTTTGAAATCATTGTAATCGTTCTTGAAACCATTGTTATTGTTTTTGAAATCATTGTAATCGTTCTTGAAACCATTGTTATCGTTCTTGAAACCACATTGTAATTGTTTTTGAAACCATTGTAATTGTTTTTGAAATCATTGTTAAGACAATTAGCACATATGAGTCACCCCAAAACAGTTGAAAACAGTAAAAGAGGGGAATAATGTACTCGCCTGAGAATGCTTAGAGGTCTTGAACAACAACCAAACAAAGCTTGAGGGAGCACGGAATCAGTCGGCAAATCTAAACTATATAAATAAACCGGACTTAAATCGGGAGATCGGATAGAATGAGGCTTGGTAAACCAAATGAGTATTGGAACTCATATGATATGGTTTAACAAGGCCTACATACTACATTGAGACTAACCTAAGTGCTTTCGACCCATCGCGACCCATTAAGGTAACTTATGCTACTTTAACGCGTCGTGCGCGTGAAACGCGTTCGGACCGTCTAACTAGTCCTATGACAAGTGTTATATGCCTAATCATGTTACATAATCAGTTATGTGACAAAAGTTTAGGTTACATATGCTTAATTACCAATTATACATGAAAAGGGTATTCTGGTAATTTACCTAAGGCATATAAACTACCTATCATACAACTACTTAAACGAAGCGACCATAGGGTATAACCTCGGAAGGTTATTCCCTACCTACTATGGTCACCTAATGTATTTGGTCGGATCCTAATGATCGACCAAATGGGTCGGGTTCGAGGTATAAGCGATTTATTAGATCGCTTACCCTACGACCCTAGACAACGTGGTAATCAGTAGGCATAGTCCCAAGGGACTATAACCAACGTGATTACACTCACGTTGCGAAGTTCAAACGAACTTCGCATTGACCATTACTGGTCAACGCTGAAAGTCAAACAAAGTTTGACTTTCTGACTCGAAAAGC
Organism: Helianthus tuberosus; assembly: GCA_030545235.1. Taxonomy (NCBI): domain Eukaryota; kingdom Viridiplantae; phylum Streptophyta; class Magnoliopsida; order Asterales; family Asteraceae; genus Helianthus; species Helianthus tuberosus. Next base: position 82,573,724 of record CM060418.1, on the reverse strand, counting down.
AATAAAATAAGGAAAAGAACGAAAGAATACTTACGAAGGGTCCCCGAATGCTAATCTCGATCCAAGAATCTCAGGTATGAAACAATGGTTTCAACTTAGAGTTCCTAAGATCAAGATTCTAGTGATTTTAGCAATGGGGGTGGATGGGTATTTATAGAAATACCCGAACCGTTAAGATCGCTCGTCGAATATCGTGCCTTAATCGTATCCGTACTAGTGTCGGAAAGTTATGGTGCCTAAAATCCATCCTTATCAGCTGACTAAGCATGTTAGAATGTGTGGTTGTGAATTAATCAGCTGTTAATACATCGAATCTGGTCCCGAAAATGCAAAACTGAAGTTTCTGTCCAGTTAAGGCACTCGCGTAGCGCGACTGCATATGCCCTTAGGGCTCGCGCTACGCCACTGCCCCCATGTTTCAGCAATGTTTCAAAATTGGCAGAAATGGTCCCTGCACGTGTTTAAGGCCTTTTTCGATGCGTTTGAACCCCGTTAACCTCATTTCAAGGCTCTAAAATGAAGTTAAAGTATAGGGAACTCAAAACATGCTCAAAAATATGCCGGATGATGGTTCGTTTGGTCGTACGAACGCGATGTTCGCTTAATTACGACGGAATGCGCACAAGCGCGAAAAACGATCCAAATGACGCGACGAATGGATTTTTCTTATGGCGAACACTAAAATATAATATAGTCATGCTTACATAAATTTTTGGATGTCCGGATGTATTCAGAACGTAAGTTATGCTCGAAAATGCAAACTTGTGCACTTTTTGACACTTTTAGTCCCTGAATGACCCAAAAGTTTATTTTAGCATACCGAACCTCTCAAAGCCTATTTCTAAGCTATGTAAAGGATATTTATGGTATGTTTAACTTATGGTCATGTTCCGGAATGTCTGTTACAGTTCAAATTGGCATACTTTCGCAGTTTGTCAACTTTAGTCCCTGTAAGCGATTTAACTTGATTTTGCCATACCAAAGCCTTCGAAACTTATTTCTAAGTTATGTAAAGGTTATTTAAGGTATGTTAAGCCTATTTCACTTTTCCGGAGTGTTCGTTCCATTAAACTGGTTATATTTACGCATCGGTGCGCGTATAACCTTCCAGAAAGCGATTTAGAGTTTGAAATCGAACAAGAGTTGATATGTGTAAACGATACACATATTTTTACAAATCCCAAGTATGAAATACAATGTTTCATTGGTTTGGCATTTGTTTGATGGCCGCGAAGGCATAGGTGTTACATCTGCAATTTTTTTTATAAACTCATTTATTGTTATTTTAACCACTTTAATTCATTTTATTTATTTAAAATGATTCCAAGGCCATAATAATTAATTTAAATCAGTGATATTCAAGTTCAATAATTAAAAATGTTATTTTTAATTATTCAGATTTAATATAATTATTTTGATAATTAGTTATGTAATTATCATAGAATTTCTTTTAAACAAAATATTTATCATTTATCAAATAATATATATTTTAAACCATCTAAATTAATTTATAATTTTTATAAATTAATTATATCACTTGTACAATATTTTGCCAATAATCATTATATTTAATTATGTTATTTAGTTATACTAGTTAAATATATTTGATTTATTATTACAAATGTTTATGTTAAATCAATTATACACTTTTGCAATTTTATTATTTATGATAAATAAATATTTTTCATAAATAATTCCTTTACATCATATTCATTTTCCAAGTTATCTTGCTAGGTTATCCAAATCCCATAATTACCATTTAAACAAAACACTACCGAATCCTATAGATTTAGGATTTCCAATTATTCAATTAAACATTATTGTTGATACATAATCCATATTGTTGCATATTCAATCAATTAGAGTGACGTTTAATATTATTTTCAAGAACTCTCACATTTGCATACTTGTTTGGACTTACTCGCTATCAAGGTGAGTTCATGTCCCCCTTTTCTCTTAACTGTTTTCAGTTTTATACTTCGGGGGTGGAATATATGTTACAACTATTACAGACACATTTTTTATACATGGTATGGTGTGAAGGGTGGGCACAACACTTAAGGCCATTAATCCTCGTCGTAGGACCGAGGGACATGAGTGATAGATTAGATCTATTTGGGTGTAGCGAGCCCACACCCATGAGGCCGGGGCGGCCCATAGAGGTGACTATGTCTTCCAGCCGGAAGCCCGGTACAAATTTGCTACGTTTGAGTACTTCCTGCACCATTTGCACACAAACCATTGGCTTTGCAACCCATTGGTGATCTCTTTTTCCTTAATTGCTACATACCAGGGACATTTATACGCACAAGACATATTTTAAAGGGTTATACACACAGACTTACACATGAACTCGCTCAACTTTTTGTTGATTTTTCAAACTACATGTATTTCAGGGAACTAGCGGATCTGGCAGGGTATGCATGTGTCTAGCTGCGTTGAATAAAAGATGTCATCCAGAGTTGTGTAGTTTGAGAGGAGTAACCTATTCCTGGACGGGTTACATATCTCTAAACCTCGTCTTATCTAAAGTCTTTTGGTGTCTTATGAAAACGTTTTAAACAAGTTATGGTTTGTAACTTATTTCAAGTATCGATGTTTCTTAACAATGATGTTGTGATATTTTCTCACTTAAATTAATGGATGTACATCTCGTATTTTTTTTATTATATAGCATTGTTATGATTATTGCTATGGTATTAAGAAGTCACACCAAATAAACCATGCTTCCGCAAAAGCCAGGGTGTGACACATAAACACACAAGGGTTTTCATACATGATAAAATTTTCCATGTTTATTTAATTAAAAATATTGGCTTCGAGAATTTTGGACTTTAAATCTCAAAATTCTTCGGTTGAAGTCTAGTCTTTTCCTCCGAAAACATCTAGTTCGCTAACAACCATTGGCTCTGATACCAACTTCTGTCACACCCCAAAAACGTCGCATCGGAATATAAAACGTAGCGGTGACGGAAGCTGGTGCCCATTTATATCTTGATGATCGATGCATTAATTTGTTGGACATATTATCTTATTCAAAACCTAAGTTTTAAACATTACGTTTTAAATTATGACACAACCATGACAAGATAAAGTTGTCTTCTGATCCTCACGGATCTTATTACATTGTCCCAGAAAGTTTAAAAGTCAGTCCAACATTTTAAGTGATAAAACATGCATCAACAACCACAAGATACGCCATAATTCCCGAAGCCGAACTCAAGTACCTGTAGAACACGTTAAAATCAAGTGTCAGCACAAAGGAAGGTGAGTTCACATATTCACTTACAACCAATTTTATTTCAAGGAAAACTTTCTGATTAGGTGTTTATTTGAAAACATCCATATAAATTTTAGAAAGTCCGTTTTACTTCCTTAATAAAAATCCATGGGCCTTCCGCCGGTTCATCAATCCGACAACTGTAATATATATATTGCCCAAGTTTTGTATATTAAATTATTGCGTCAACTTTCAGACTCGTATGTTAGCTAGACGATACGAACTATATATTAACCATGCAAGGATAATGAAAGCTAGACAATAAACAGAATATTAATTCGTCGTTTGACTTGACACGGGGCGACCAGTCACGACGGGGTTGTCAACCCGATAGATCTACCAACAATTCATCGCGTGCAATACTTAACTGATTAAACGACATCATGGGCGCAGGGTTCTCTCTTTGAGAACAATATGATTTCTGCCTCACGTACAATATATATATCCTACTAATATGACAATTTAATACACGACGTTGTACGAATTCGCCTTACTCTCCATCATATGAGACCCAGTCAAGAATTCATCCCCAACTGTACGGTCTTGTTTCACTTAAGAAATACCGTACATACAATATTCATTCATCAAAAACGTTTTACATCGAAACGTATAACTTAACAAATTTCATATATTTTCAGTGAAAATATATATTTTATATTAAAAGGTATGTTTTATTTCGAAAACATTATTAAACCCTTTTAACGACGTGTTCTACCCCCCAGAATATATGCAAAACAGAAAAAGAGGGGTTTAGTGACACTCACCTTTGGGTGCGTATTTTAAATAACGCAATCCCAGAGATTGATTTCTACACGTCCTATTATATATATATAGGAACGATTTTAAATCAATATTCATAACACAAAAATCCTAAGTTTCTCTATTTCTTAGAATTATCACATAACTTTGAGATTTTCTCAAAAAGTCATCATTTTTTATTATGTCGGCACGTTAATATATATATATGAGACCATATATATTTATTTTTATGATTTTGCAACTTGAACGATTTTATTGGTGACCATTATTGTGTAAATCCGTTAACTCCCCCGTTTATAAGCAATATATCTATGATTTGCGCGTCGTAATATATATACATAAACGTTCACATAATTTAACACCGTAACACACGAAATCTTGTTAAGTTATCTATTTTGTCATTTTTAAAGCTAATATACATAAATTATCTTATATGTATCAAATTTCATGCTCGACAAACAAGTTTCACGTTTAACGCAATTTTTACCGTTTCTACCGCACAAAACGTAATGCTCTCTCCTAGCATGGCGATCTTTGTCTTTCTTGCAATCTTAGTTTCTTCTTCGTGATCTGGTGTATAACAGTATGATTATTAGAGTTTTGATTTATCAGAACTCTATTTCGAACTCGTTAGCACTTGAAATCGGATTAAAACTAGGATTTTGTTTTTCGTTGCTTCTCAATCGCCGCCTGAATCTGTGTTCTCGATCAAGTTGGATAGATCTATTGTTTTATCGGTCCTTCTGGTTAGGCAGAAACCTTGATTAAACAAGAACTCTATTCGATTTTGTTAGAAGCACGGCCTAGGGTTTTTTGCTAGTTTAGGGTTTTTCGTTCTTCTGTGTTTTTGGTTTTCTGGTTTTCCGGTCTTCGTGTTTGTGCTGCATGGTGTGTTCTGATTTTGTTTGAAGTGAGAGTGGTTTTTTCTGGTATGGATGAACGTAAGAAAGCTGGGGAAAATAACCAGGGTGATCGTGGTAAGCCGCCATTACCGTACCGAGGTATTGCCAGCCGAGTCGTCAACATCGATGGTAACACTACGCTCCCTAGGCGGGGTATTGTAATCAATGAACCTAAACCGATTAATGTTATTGATGAACTCTCTAAGATTACGGTGCCGGTCTCTTTGGAGAAGCCGGATGATCTGAATGGTGGGGTAGAGGATAATCAGGTGATTCATGAAGAGGTTGGAGTTGAGGGTTCGATATCTGAGTTAAACTCGAGGGAATTTAATCCTGTACAAGGTGAATCCTAGAAAGCAAAGTCGTATGCAGTATCGGTTATGGCTACCAGGTCAAGGAAAGTTAACTTTAGAAATCTTGCAAGTCCAGTTATGCATGAGGGATGTGATGTTGTTCTTCCGCGGGAGTCTGTTCGAGCTGTGCAAGATAAGTTAGCTAATACTTTGTATGGATATTTTTTAGGAGATCGTGTGGCGTTCCCGGTTGTGGATTATTTCGTTCGTAATAACCGGAAGAAATTTGGTTTACAAAAATCCATGATGATTGCAAATGGCTTTTTCTTCTTCAAGTTCTCTAATGAAGCTGGTATGCTAGATGCGCTGAAAGAAGGCACGTGGATCATTCGCTCTCAACCGTTGTTTATCTGTGTGTGGAATCCGACTGTCAAGTTGGAGAAAAAGGAGGTTAAAAAGGTTCAGGTATGGGTTAAAATTCATGATATTCCAATTGCTGCTTACACAGAAGACGGGCTGAGTATGATTGCTACAACAATTGGGGATCCGAAACTTCTGGATTCGTACACTACTTCGATGTGTATGGACATGTGGGGCCGAAGTAGTTATGCTAGAGCTTTAATCGAGGTTTCTGCTGAAAATGATTTGCGTGAGGAGATCACTTTGGCCATTCCTGAACCTGAGGGGGAGGGTTTTGTCAAAGAAACTATGTATGTTGAGTATGAATGGTACCCGTATAGGTGTTCTAAATGCTGTGTTTTTGGCCACTCAGTTGAAACATGTCCTAAGCTTCCTAAGAAGTCTGCTACTTTAAAGAGGGTGGATCAGAATGATAAGTTTCCAGTGCATGAGAATCGTTATGCTAAAAAGTATCCGGTCATTGATGAAGATGGTTATCAAGGGGTTCCGAGTAAGAAAGTGGCTCGAAAACAGGGTTTCCAAGTTAATAAACAAAAGCCTAAGTTTGAATATAGGCCGGTGACTGCCAAACCGAAAGGGGAGTTGAATAAAGCGTTCTCATCGAGTGGTATTGTGTCTAGAAACCCTTTTGCTGCTTTGAATGATACTGAAGAGGATGGTCCAGGAGCTAAAAAACAACCAGAGGATGGGGTCGACGATTCGGATAATGAGGAGGTTATGGAGGTATATAACGAAATGGATGAATTTATTTTACAAGAATCAAAGAAACCGAATGATAAACAAGGGGCAAGCACTCCTTCTCCAGTTGGTTCTAATGGTTAGTCTTGCTTCTTGGAACATTAGGGGGTTGAACCGCCCTCTGAAACAACAGGAGGTTCGACAAATTGTAAAGGAGAATAGCTTGTCTTTTTGTGCGATTCTAGAATCCCATGTGGATGTTGATAATCTGAATAAGGTTTGTTCTTCTGTTTTTCGTCGTTGGGAATGGACTTCGAATGGGAGTAGCTGTCATAAGTGTACGAGAATCATTGCTGGCTGGGATCCGGGTATTTTTGACGTTATTTTGCTAGCTCAATCATCACAGGTTATGCACTTCCAAATCATTTTTAAGCAAGATAAGAAAGTTTTATTTTGTTCGGTTGTTTATGCGGAAAATTATTATATCACTCGAAGGGAGTTATGGCATCATCTATCTAAACATAAAGTGCTTGTTGGTAACAATCCATGGGTTATCTTAGGCGACTTCAATTCAGCTCTAAATCTGGATGATAAGTCCATGGGAGTTTCGAATATCTCGGCTGGTATGAGAGATTTCCAAGAGTGTGTTTCGGATATAGAAGTTTTTGATATAAATAGTTCGGGCATGCACTTCACGTGGAACCAAAAGCCTAAGAAGGGTGTTGGCTTATTAAAGAAAATTGATAGAGTTATGGGCAATACCCCTTTTGTTGATGTTTTTCCCAACTCGGTAGCGTTTTTCCATCCATATAGGCTATCCGATCATTGTCCTTGTTTGTTAAAGATTCCAGCTACGGGGAAGAAGAAGCATAGATCGTTCAAATTCGCTAATTTTTTAGTTTTTAAACCGGGTTTTATTGAGGCGGTGAAGAAGGTGTGGGATACTAATATTGAAGGAGTTCAGCAATTTCAGATAGTGAAGAAACTTCGTCTGTTGAAAGGTCCTCTTCGAGCTTTACTTTTTCAACAAGGTAACTTACATAAGAAAGTAGAGGCCCTGCGCGGAGAACTGGATACGATTCAACGGGAGATAGATAGAAGCCCACTGAATGTCAATCTTCGTGACCAAGAAACAAAGATTACGACTGAATTTCAAGAGGCTTGCTTAGATGAAGAGCGTTTCTTAAAACAGAAATCTAAAGTGGATTGGCTTCGCGCTGGGGATTCCAATACGGCTTTCTTTCATGCTTCGTTGAAGAGCAGAAATCATTTGACTCGCATTGATGTTATTATGAATTTTGAAGGGGAGCTGTTTGAGGGGGATAGTGTCTCAAAGGCGCTTGTTGCTCATTATGAGAAGTTCCTTGGTAGTGAAGATGATATTGCGCTTCGTCCCTCGTATGATCTTTTTACGAATAAGTTGAATGCTGATGATGCTATCCATATGATACGTCCGGTGACAAGTGAAGAGGTTAAACTGGCAATGTTTTCTATTGGTAACGAAAAAGCTCCTGGCCCAGATGGGTATACGGCGGCGTTTTTTAAGAGTGCGTGGAATATTATTGGGCATGACGTTTCGAATGCTATTATAGACTTTTTTAATACAGGTAAACTTCTTCAGGAGCTGAATAATACTCTTATTGTTCTTATCCCTAAGAAGCCCACTCCATCTATGGTTACGGATTATCGGCCTATAGCTTGCTGTAATGTTATTTATAAATGTATTAGCAAGATTGTGGCTGATCGTATTAAGGGATCTCTGAGTCAAATTGTAAGTATTAACCAGTCGGCCTTTGTCCCGGGAAGGAAGATATCCGATAACATATTGCTTACTCAGGAACTGATGCATAATTATCATAGGAGCTTTGGCCCACCACGGTGTGCTTTTAAAGTGGATATTCAAAAAGCTTATGATACGGTTCATTGGAGTTTTCTCAAGGATGTGCTCGTCGGATTTGGTTTCAATTCGAGGATGGTGGATTGGATTATGATTTGTGTGTCTTCTCCAACCTACTCTCTTTGTGTTAATGGGGAAGTGCATGGGTATTTCAAGGGTCATCGGGGTTTACGTCAAGGAGACCCGCTATCTCCTTATCTTTTCACGCTTGTCATGGAGATTCTAACTTGTATTCTTCAGCATGCTTCTCGGCTGGATAGTTCATTCAAGTTTCATAATAAATGTGAAAAGCAGCGTATTATTAACCTCTGTTTTGCAGATGATTTGTTTCTTTTCACTCGTGGAGATGTTCACTCAGCTCGGTTTATTATGGAGGCCCTTACTCATTTCACAAACATGTCGGGCTTGGTCCCTAGTATTCAAAAAAGCACAGCGTTTTTCTGTAATGTTTCTAACAATGTCAAGGATGCTATCTTGGATGTTTTGCCGTTTGAGGAGGGCTTGTTGCCGGTTATATATTTGGGTGTTCCTCTTATTTCTTCTAGACTTCTTGCTAAAGATTGTAGTGTTTTGGTGGAGAGATTGGAGAAATGAATCGCTAATTGGAGGAATAAGCTTCTTTCGTTCGCTGGTAGGTTACAACTTATTATCTCTGTTTTGGCGTCTATGCATGTTTTTTGGTCCTCGGTTTTCATTTTACCCGCTAGTATTATCAAAGAATTGGAGGCTAAAATGCGGAATTTCCTTTGGTCTCAAGAAGCTTCTTTTCATAGAGGGAAAGCCAAAGTCTCTTGGAATGCTATTTGCGTCCCAAAGTATGAAGGTGGGCTGGGAATTCGGAGAGTTGGAGATGTTAATAAGGCTCTAATGGCTTCACATGCCTGGAGTGTTTTGATTAAGAGGAATTCGTTATGGGTCGCATGGATTTATTCTTATAGGTTAAAGCATAGTAATTTTTGGATGTGTAATGAAGTAGCGAATTGTAGCTGGTCCTGGAGTAAGCTTTTGCAAATCAGGCCGCTTTTGAGAAATTATATTTGGTCGAAGTTGGGGGATGGAAAAACAACTTCAGCCTGGTATGACACTTGGAGTAATCTGGGGCCTCTCACAAACTTTTTATCGCCTAGAATGATAACTAATGCAGGTTTTATGTTACATGCCAAGGTTGCGGATATTTATTCAGATAATACATGGGCATGGCCGCAGGTATGGAGGTCTCGTTTTACTGTTTTGGATCAGCTGGATAATATCCACTTGCACCCGAATAATGTGGACAGGTTATGCTGGAAAGAAGGTGATGATTTGCATGACTTTTTATCGTCTAGAGTATGGCATTCGCTTCGTTCTAGGGAGCAAGAGATCGACTGGGTTAATATTGTTTGGTTTAATCAATGTATTCCTAGACACGCTTTCTTAATGTGGCTTATTATGCGTCAGAAGCTCCTCACGCAAGACATTATTTTAAAGTGGGATATCTCTAGACGAAAAAACATGAACATGATGTGTTGTCTCCTTTGTTACGAAAATGTTGATTCCCATGAGCACCTTTTCTTTGAGTGTAGGTTCTCAACTCAAATTTGGTATATGGTCCGAGAGAAGGCGGGTATGGCTAATGTTGATCAGAAATGGAACTCCATTGTCAGTTGGCTTAAGGATAGAGGGAAGTCGAAGAGGGCGATTGATTATGTTAGCAGGATTTTGGTTGGGGTGACGGCTTATGTTATTTGGCAAGAGCGTAATGCGAGATTATTCAGGAATCAAACGAGACCCCCGGATATTATACGCGACACAATACTAAAGACTATTCGCTATAAACTAATGGGCGTGAAGTTCAGACAGTGTGCTAATGTGAGAAATCTACTGGGAGATTGGGAAATTGCTGAAGACACAACGAACGATGATGGAGGCTAATTTCATGTTGTTTAGAGAATTGTGCGGGTTCTAGATGATAGTCTAGTTGTATTTTTAGTTACTCGTTGTTGGGTTTTTGGTTTACTTACATGGGGCATGTCTCATGTTTGAACTAGTGTGGACGTCTCCTCACTACTTGTTTTTAATTTTGTGAATATATAAAATCACCGGGGTAACCCTTTACCCAAAAAAAAAAACGTACAAGCATACATGCATAAGCTAGATTTCTAATATCATGTTAAAAAATTAACATATTTTCACATCCTCATGTTTAAATCACATAACACATTTTAACACATAAGATTCACCCAAAATTTTATCTATACTAGTGTATATTGAAAAATACGTATTTTAGCGATTCGGTAACGGTTTCGGGCGTCGGAAGTCACGTATGACCAACCAAACACCAAGTAAACTTAAAATTAGTTAAAATACTCATTTTTACACTAAAAATATCAGTTTATTTACTGATCTAAAACAGTTTCTTAAAAATCCTTCGAAAAGCCGATTTTTAACCGTTTTACCGCATAGTTTTGCGTCAAACGTTACCATAACCATCCCAACTCGTAATGACTTGATATTTTAACACAATTCATATTATTTACTGATTAAAATAGTGGTTATAATCAGATTAGTGCAGTTTTTGTGTAGACCACATAAATCATGCGATTTCACATATTTTACAACTTCTAATGCACCAAGTACAACATGCAATACTAGCAAACTTTATGACAAAGTTTTATATCATTTTTACACTTCAAATATTCATATTTTAGTGTTTAGAATCTGATCAAAATCATTTTTATCAAATCATATCTAAATCATCATTTTATGTTCATCTTTCATCATGCATGTTCAAATAAATGCTTCTAATGCATTCTTATAGTAAGTATCATTATCATTTTATATTATCTAAATTATATACTCAACATACATTTAAGTCATGTTCAAGTAATCAAGAACATCATCATCTATACATGGTTAATCCTCATCATTTACCATAAATACAAGAAGCATGTTCTCACATATTTGTGAACTAGCAACAAAACTTCAATTGCATGCATACATATACATACATATACGACATATATACACATACATATGAACTTCCAAAGTTCACTTTTATCATATCAGTTTCAAATCTTGAATCACCTTCTAAAACATTCTTTTATGACATATATTGATTTTTACATGCATCCTACTTTTCAAGTAACATGTTTATCACGAATCTTTCAATCAAAATCAAAACACAATCATTTACACACACACACACAAACTCACGGCCGTACATATATATATATATATATATATATATACACCCATTTTCATTTTGATTGAAATCTCATCCTTTATTGTTTTCAAGTTTATGTTAAATTCCAAGTTCAAGAGAAACTTTAATCATCTCTATCATCACTAAAAATCAAGAATGTATTTTTAAAATAAATTTTATACCTTTCAAGTTTCTTAGTGGGTTTTGACTAGCAACAAAACTTCAATTGCATGCAGACATATACATACATATACGACATATATACACATACATATGAACTTCCAAAGTTCACTTTTATCATATCACTTTCAAATCTTGAATCACCTTCTAAAACATTCTTGATTTTCAATCTTATATAGTGATAATATGGCTTCTCTCTGGTTCCCTAGGCGATTTTGGAGATTCATCTAGAAACCCTAGTTCTTGATTTTCAATCTTAATCTTGATCGATCTGGGTTAGGTATTGGGGTTTTATCGATCCTTCTGAGTAAGGTTTCTAGACTCTACCCTGGTTTCTAATTTTTGAAGTTGGGATTAGGGTTTTCGTTTCTTTCTTTTTAGGGTTTCTGTAGCTTTTTGTCGCCGAGGATCTTGTCTCTCTACTGTTCTTCTTTCGTTGCATGGTTTATTGAATTTTCTGATATGGATAATAATAATACTTCAGCTCCGAATGAACGTTTCAAATCTGGTAATATCCCACAGGATGATCGGGGTAAGCCGCCTTTATCTTTCAAGGGTATTGCTAGTAGAGTTGTTGATATTGATGGTAACACTATGATGCCAAGCCGGGGTAGCTTTCAAACGTCACAATCTAATCCGAAACCGATCAATATCATCGATGAGTTAACAAAAATCACTGTGCCAGTTAATTTGGAGAAAACACAACCTGATCAGACCTCTGTTGAAGGAGATAGTTCGAATACAAATAGGTTACCCCAGAATTCTCAGGTTACATATGCGGATAGGGTAAAGCTCAATACAAGAGTGAAGCGTGAGGTTAATTTCAGGCTTCTTGAATCTACAGAGACTGTGGAGGAGGCTGATGTGGTCATTCCGAAGGAAGCAGTTCGTCAGGTACAAAAGAAATTCGAGAATGTTCTTTATGGTTATTTTCTTGGTGATAGATTGTTGTTTCCAGTAGTCGAATATTATGTAAAGAATGTTTGGGCAAAATTTGGTTTCGTAAAGCTGATGATGAATTCAGACGGGTTTTTCTTTTTCAAATGGTGGACCATGGTTGATCAGAAAGATGCCTCTATTCCTGAACATCTGGGGTCCGACAGTCAGTTTAAAGAAGGATGGTATTAAATAGGTTCCAGTTTGGATTAAGTTTTATAATGTTCCTCTTGCTGTCTACACGGATGATGGTCTAAGTCTTCTGGCTTCGAAGGTTGGCATACCGAAAAGGTTAGACACTTATACAGCTGATATGTGTATCGAGAATTGGGGTAGGACCAGTTATGCTCGTGCTATGGTGGAGATTAATGCAGAAAACGAATTAAAAAGTCATGTAGTGGTTGCTATACCGAAAATGGATGAAGAAGGTTTTGTGACAGAAAAAATCAAAATAGAATATGAATGGAAACCGCATCGGTGTGAAACTTGCTGTTTATTTTGCCATAATAATACGTCATGCCCGAAGACTCCTAAGGAAAAAGCAAAACAGATTACTATTGATGAGGAGGGGTACATTATGGATAAAAGGAAAACAGCCAAGCATGGTTTTCCACAGAAGAAGCAAAAGCCGAAATTCATGTATAAGCCTAAGACTAATTCTGCAGGAGCTAGTACCTCAGGCACTAAAACTCAATCGGAATCTAAGGGAGACACAGCCGTTGTGGACATTCACAATAAATTTGAGGCGTTAGCGGATGATTCTTTGAAATCAGGTACTTTAAATGAGCTGCGTTCTCTGGAGCCAATTTATGAGAAGGTAGATGGGAATGGGAATAATTTAGTTGATAAGAGTTCAAAAAAACCGAATCAGAGCAATAATGAGGAGGAGGGTTTTGTAGACCCGTTTCAAACGGAAATTTCATCTTTCATGAGTGCGAAAAAAAAAAAGAATGAACATTCTGAGGGGGCAAGCACTCCCGTTGACACGGGTTTTTATGGATAGCATAGCCGCTTGGAATATAAGGGGCTTGAACCGGCCCCTGAAACAACGGGAGGTTCAGCAAATAGTTAGAGAAAATCATCTGAGTGTTTGTGCTATTTTAGAATCTCATGTGGAGGTTTCAAAGCTTTCGAAAGTGTGTGGTAGGGTTTTTAAAAAATGGGAATGGACTTAAAATGGAGGGGTTTGTAACAGAGGAACCAGAATCATTGTGGGATGGAATGATGATCATCTACAACTTATGGTACTAGCTCAAACGGACCAGGTTATGCATGCCAAATAAAGTCTAAAATTGATTCAAAAGGTTTGCTTGTGTCATTTGTCTATGCTAAGAACACTTACCAGGACCGAAGGGTTTTATGGCAAGACTTATGCAAGCATAAATTGGTCATCAGGAATCAACCGTGGATTGTGATGGGGGATTTCAACTCGGCCCTCTACATGGATGATTGTTTGCATGGCACTTCAACCCCTACGATAGGTATGAGGGATTTTTTTGAATGTGTTCAACATAATGAGTTGCTGGATATCCCGGGTCATGGCCTTCATTTTACTTGGAATCAAAAACCAAGAGATGGGATAGGCATTCTGAAGAAGATAGATCGGGTGATGGGTAAAGTTAGTTTCTTAGACGATTTCCCGAATGCTCATGTGATTTACCATCCTTACCGGTTGTCGGATCACACTCCGTGTATTCTGAAAATGGCTAGAGATGTTCAGGTAAAGCCAAAACCATTTAAGTTTGCTAATTTCATAGCTGCTAAAGATGGGTTTAAGGAATGTGTGGCGACTGAATGGAGCAAAACGATAGTAGGCGAGCTATCCGTGGTATAAAAGCTTCGGAATCTGAAACATCCGTTATGAAAACTTCTCCACAAACAAGGTAACTTGCACGTTAAAGTTAATGATCTTAGATTCAGACTGGATGAAGTTCATAAACAGATTGACCTGAACACGTTTGACGCTGCACTTCAGGCCAAGGAGTCAGATATTATAAAGGAGCTCCATTGCGCCGCTTATGACGAGGAGTCCTTTTTAAAGCAGGAGGCAAAGCTTGAATGGCTTAGTGCAGGAGATGGCAACACGTCTTATTTTCACAATTTTGTTAAGAATAGGAACGCCAGGAGCAAAATTCACTCAATTAAGGATGCTAATGTAGACAGTTCGAGGGATCAGGTGTCGAACAAGCTTTAGTTGATCATTATGTGAAGTTTTTGGGTATCGAGACTAAGGTCGACGAGTTGGTTATGGAGGATTTGTTTTCTAATACTGTTAGCTCGGTAGCGGCTGCCCATATGACACGTCCAGTTACCAGTGATGAAGTAAAGGCTGCGATGTTTAGTATTGGCGATAACAAGGCCCCCGGGCCAGATGGTTACACATCGGTTTTCTTTAAGAAAGCTTGGGATATAGTGGGTGAGGAAGTCTTAGATGCCATCCTCTAATTTTTTGATAATGGTAAATTGCTTCAGCAGGTTAACCACACAATAATTGCTCTTGTCCCCAAAGTTCCTACTCCTACTTCGGTTTTAGAGTATAGACACATTTCTTGTTGCAATGTCATTTTTAAATGCATTAGCAAAATTTTGGAAGATAGAATAAAAGGCAGTCTGGGTAGTTTGATTGATACAAATCAATCCGCGTTTGTCCCTGGTCGGAAGATCTCTGATAACATTCTTCTCACACAGGAGCTTATGCATAATTACCATCTTAATAGGGGAAAACCAAGGTGTGCTTTCAAAATTGATATCCAGAAAGCTTATGATACGGTTAGCTGGTCTTTTCTTAACTCTATTTTAATCAGCTTTGGATTTTCTCAAAAAATGGTTGATTGGATTATGACATGTGTATCCACTGCTTCCTTCTCGCTAAGTATCAATGGGAATCTTTGCGGATTTTTCAAAGGTAAAAGGGGTCTTAGACAGGGAGATCCCATATCCCCTTATTTGTTCACTTTAGTAATGGAGGTTCTCTCGTTGCTGTTACATAAAGCTGCTGATCAGCATCCTGCTTTCAGATACCATGATAAGTGCAAACAACAGAAGATTATTAATGTGTCTTTCGCTGATGATTTGTTCCTATTTGTCAATCCTGATCTGGTCTCTGTTAAAGTGATGAGGGATACTTTGGTTTGTTCACTAGAATCTCGGGTCTAACTCCGAATTTAGCTAAAAGCATGATGTTTTTTAGTAATGTCTCTTCTATGGTGAAACAGGAAATCCGCTCTCTTTTGCCGTTTCAAGAGAGAGATCTTCCTGTTAGGTACTTGGGTGTTCCGCTAATTTCTACTAAACTTATGTATAAGGATTGCAGAATTCTAGTGGACCGGGTAGATAAAAAGATTGATCATTGGATGAATAAGTCTCTTTCTTTTGCGGGAAGGCTTCAATTGATTAAGTCTGTCATCTCGGCTATGCACATTTACTGGGCCTCTGTGTTTATGCTTCCGGCTCGTATTATTGGTGATATTGAAAAAAGGATGCGGAATTTTTTATGGAGTGGAGGTTTGGTTAAAGTTGCTAATCCTAAAGTGGCTTGGAAAAATGTTTGTCTTCCTAAGTTGGAAGGTGGTTTGGGTATTAGAAGAATTCATGATATGAACAAAGCGCTTCTTGCGAACCATGTCTGGAGTATTCTGCTTAAAAGAGAGTCCCTTTGGGTTAAATGGGTCCATTCTTACAGGATTAAGGGAAAGAATTTTTGGGATATCCCATATCGAGGCAGTATGAGTTGGGGGTGGAGGAAAATCCTAACTATTCGGTCATCCATTCGTCCGTTTATTTGGTATGATATATGTGATGGCCGTAAAACAAATGTGTGGAATGATAACTGGTGTCAACATAGCCCTCTGCGAGACTTTATTACCCCTAGACGGATACATGGGGCGGGTTTTAGTATGCTAACTACTGTATCAGAACTTATTGATTACCAAAATGGTTGGAAGTGGCCGGTTGCGTGGTATGAGTTTTATCCGGTTTTGATCAATCTAATGCCGCCGATTCTTGACCAAAATGCACCAGACAAGCTTATTTGGAAGGATGGACAAGACAAGCAAAAGGATTTCAACGCTAGTGAGGTTTGGGAGAATATCCAATCGCGTGGTGATGAAGTCGGTTGGGTCGATTTGGTGTGGTTTAGTCAATGTATCCCTAGACATTCATTCCACATGTGGTTAGTCATCAAGAATAAGCTGAAAACTCAGGATCGTATGGGTATTTGGGATGCGGGAAGTGCAACCAATATGAATCTCATGTGTTGTCCGCTTTGCTGGAATGGTAAAGACTCTCGTGATCATTTATTCTTTCAGTGCTCTTATGGGTTGCAAGTTTGGAATATGGTTAAGGGGATGGCTTATATGGATACAGTTGATGCTAACTGGGACTCTATTATGACATGGTTTTCCCAACACCCTACAGGTAAGTCGCCAGAAAATTTAGTTAGTAAACTGGTTGTGGCAGCTTCGACTTATTTTATCTGGCAAGAAAGAAACAATAGGCTTTTCTCTCCAAATCAGCGTAATGCCACTATGATTCCCAATATTGTTCTCCATACGGTACGCCTAAAGTTATGACGTTCAAGGCAGGGAGAGGATCCAAGAACCCGTTATTGTTAGAACGGTGGAAGTTTCAAGTGAAGACTTTGAGCATCGACCCGGGCTAGAGTCTTATGTAGGTTGTTTTGTGTCTGTTGTTGCCATTGTTTCGGCTTCTGGCTTTTTCTTTGGTTGTTTTTGTTTGGTTTGGCTGTGGATGTTTTTGGTTTGTTGGTTTTGCTAGTCTTGGTATGCCAAGTCTAGCCCTAGTGTGCTTCTCTGGCACGCTCGTGTGATTCTTTATTCTTTATATATAAAATTCACCGGGGTAACCCCTTTACCCAAAAAAAAAAATTTCTTTTATGACATATATTGATTTTTACATGCATCCTACTTTTCAAGTAACATGTTTATCACGAATCTTTCAATCAAAATCAAAACACAATCATTTACACACACACACAAACTCACGGCCATACATATATATATATACACCCATTTTCATTTTGATTGAAATCTCATCCTTTATTGTTTTCAAGTTTATGTTAAATTCCAAGTTCAAGAGAAACTTTAATCATCTCTATCATCACTAAAAATCAAGAATGTATTTTTAAAATAAATTTTATACCTTTGAAGTTTCTTAGTGGGGTTTGACTAGATTTTGGTGTTTAAAAGCTTGTTTCACCAAGAAACCTCTTTAGATCCTTAAAACACCTTGTAATCTTCTTAGAATGAACTTTGTAATCTTCTTGGAATGAACTTTGATCTTCATGAACATGTTAAAATTTTTGAAAATGATGAGTTAGAGGATGGTATTCGGCTGATTTGCATGAGAGAGAGAGAGAGAGAGAGTTTGTGTTATGTTGGTTGATTTCTTGAAAAATGGAAGTATATGGTGGCTTTAACAAACATAATCATCACCACCACCCATTTAGCCCAATGAATGGAGGGGAGAGAGAGTGTAAATGGTTTTCATGGCAGCCAACATGCTCATCTCTCCCCTACACACATATACACGATTCATACACATATATATACATATATATAGACAAAAACTGGTATTTTACTGATTACCGGGTATTTTATCTAACGTTTTAATCCTGTTTTATCGCGTTTTAATTTATTTTTAACCCTCTATAAAAATAAACTCACCAAAATATTATTGAACAATATTTTGTTTGCCGGGACTGGCGACGTTGCCGGTATTTGGCAGTATGCGCGCTGTGCTGCGCGGTACGCACTTAAAATCGCAAAAATAGGGATTTATGCGTTTTTATATATTTTTATCATTCTAAAGTAATAAACTCATCAAATTATTACTAAAATGATTATCAGTTGCCTTGACAGGCTGTGTTGACAGTATTTTGTCGGTATACGCGCTACATCGCGCGGTACGCGCTTAAACTCGAAAAATAGAGTTTCTTAGCGTTTTAATTTATTTTTTCTCACGAGTATGATTAAAATTATTATTCTAATCATAACAGACTATTTTTAGGATTTTTAACACTAATCGGGTGGTCACCGACGTTCATTTCGCATTTTAACCGTTACGCGATAAGCGTTTATCTTACCATTGCCAAAATAATTTTTATCAAAATTTAATTTTACCAACTCATTAAATTTCACATATAAACATCATAACCAGTCAAATACAGCCATGTTACCAATTCACAACACGTGTTACAATTGTATGGTACGACCTGAAAAGCCGGGTGTCACAAAAAAGGCATGGCTGATGGTCATTTGTTCGTACCACGAAGCAAACAAACGACACACAAAATCTGAATCAAAGTAAATAGGTCCTCATAATGTATCGCGAAGACATGCTTTAGCCTATAAGTGGACACTCACCCCAAGAGTTCCCAGGTAAGAGTGACTGGTCCGACTATGTGGATTTGTACGAACACTCTAGCCTTAGACAGCAAACTCAGGATACAGGCACCCACCCTTCCAGATTGCACGTGTTCACATTAATAAGACCCAAACTTTGACGAGATTTTGAAAACTTTGAAGGTTCAAAACTTTATAATAAATCATCCTAGAACAGATGATTGGTTTTCAAAGCGGATTTGAAATTTGTGTTCTTGTTGTGGTTGTCACCTAAAGATAGGCGACGGTATTGTTTTATGACTAAACACAAGTAAACTCGCGTTAGTGTCCTAGGAAGGTTATAGACTAGGTCAAAGCATTACTAATAACCTAATTCCCTATAACCATGAGCTTTGATACCAACTTTTCTGTCACACCCCGATCGCATTAAAACAACAAACCGCGGCGAAAACGTCGGGGAGTGTCGTAACAGAATCATTGTTTCACAACACATGGATAAAAGTTCTGTTTTATTGAATTAAATTTATTACATTGTATTGAAACTAGAAACAAAACATGAATAAATTAACTTCCATTGTTATTAAGTCACTAAGGCCTCGTCCATTCCTATGTGAGCATGCACCAATATCATCATCAAACATCATCAACTATGGTTCCTGAAACATATGTGAAAATACGTCAGCATAAAAATGCCGGTGAGTACATAGGTTTTATGTGAGTGTTAGATTCATGGCTCGTTTACATGTTAAAATAATTTGAACAACTTTGTTAATTGATATTAGAAAACCTAGTTTTGTAAAATGTTTGTAATGTAAATTGAAATAACCAAGTCAAAACAGATTAGTTATATTTTATAAAACCTCGATGCCATGAATCTTAACTCAAAACATTTGTTTATGTAAACCCAGATTGTAAATCGTTTTTGTAAAAACTTGAATGGTTTATATTGTTAGAAAAAAAACCTTGTAATATAACTTTGTTTTGAAAACACTTGCCCAAGTGATCTAGATAACGCAACGATATATAATGTGTTAAAAGCACTTATATATAGGAAGTACCAGTGGCGTATCCACCAAGCTTTTATCACATTACACCCACCCCGTTACCTAATCACTTCCCTAACCCAATGGTTTAAACATAGATCAAACAGTTCCAAATGGTTCAACAGTTCAAATAATCCACATAGATCAAGCAGTTCCAAACGGTTCAAACAGTTCATATAATACAAATAGATCAAACAGTTCCAAACGGTTCAAACAGTTCAAAATGTAAAACAATGTGTCCATATGTTGGATGAACATATGCAACAAAATGTAATATATGAAAATCAATGTGCTAGCATGCTAAGTGAACATACATAGCAAAACATAATGAAATCATGTATTATATGCGTACTAATGAACATAGCAAGTATATGATATAAAAGCATGAAAAGCACGAAAGTAACAAGTAGGCACATGTGTTTCACCCCAAAATGTTTGAAAACAGTAAAAGAGGGGACTATGTACTCACTTGTGGATGCTTAGAAGTCTTGAATAACAACCAAGCAAAGCTAGAGGGATCACGGAAATCAAACGGCACCTAATAAAGGTAAATATGTTAATAAACCGGACCTAAATCGGAAGATCGGATAGAATGAGGTTTCGCAAACTAAATGAGTATAGGAACTCAAGTAATATGGTTTAACATAGCCTACATTCTAAAACGAAACCTATCCTGAGTGCTTACGACCCATTACGACCCGTTTAGGTAGCTTACGCTACTTTAACGCGTCGTTCGCATAAAACGCGTTCGGACCGTCTAACTAGTCCTATGACAAGTATTATATGCCTTAACATGTCTAATAATGTTGCCTAATCAGTTTAGATGTCAAAATTTAGGTTACATATGCTAAAAATGAAATTATGCGTAAAAAGGGCATTTTGGTGATTTTCCTAAGGCATATAAACTACCTATCATACAACTAACTAAACGAAGTGATCATAAGGTATAACCTCGGAAGGTTATTCCCTATACAACTATGGTCACAAAATATGTTTGGTCGGATCCTAATGATCAACCAAACTGGTCGGGTTCGAAAGTCTAAGCGGTTGTTTAGACCGCTTATCTTACGACCCTATATAAGCACTAAACCTAAAGTGACGAGTTAAACATGTTAAAACATGTTTAACAAAGTTTGAAAACAAGTTTGATATCAAAACAAAGGGTTTGGTTGACCGAATAGTTTGGTTGCAAAATACGCGTAAATACGCTTTTTGACCGAAACTATGACTCGTCACAATGCCTAATCAACGTGGTAATCAGTAGGTATAGTCACAAGGGACTATAACCATCGTGATTACGCTCACGTTGTGAAGTTCAAACGAACTTCGTGTTGACCATTGACTGGTCAAAGCAGAAAGTCAAATACTATTTGACTTTCGTGCTTAAAAACGCATAAAAGAACGAAAGTAACTTACAACGGGTCCAAGCAATGAAGGTTTGATCGAAAGATTACTCAGGTATGAAGTATACACTCCAACTTAGAGCAAAAATCAGATCAAAGTGTGAATTGAAATGAGATGGGGGTGGGCTTATATAGGATTTCCAAAACCGTTAAGATCGTTCCTCGATAAACGAGCTTCAATCTGGAACGTCCATGTGTGCCCACTGTTTTGTAATACAATGGGTGCCTAAAACAAGCCCAAGGTTTGTTAAAACCATGTCCAAAACCAAGAAAACCAGCTGCTGAACCAGAAAAACAATTTGCAGAACTGGGCATCTGTCGCGCCCCGCGTAATAATGAACCTCAGCTTACGCGGCCCGTGAGGGCATGTTTGGCAGATTGTCAACTTTGGTCCCTGAATTATGTGCAAAACATGGTTTTCGATGCATTTTCGACACATTTAAGCCTCGTTAACCCCATTTCAAGGCTCAAAAATGAAGTTAAAGTATAGGGAACTCAAAATATGCTCAAAAATATGTCGGATGTCGGTTCGTTTGGTCATACGGTTGTGTTGTTCGGTTAATTACGACGTAACACGAACGGACGCGAAAAACGATCCAAATTACGCGACGAATGGGATTTTATCATGAAAATCACTAAAATAAAATATTTTAATGATTACATAAATTTTTTGGATGCTCGGATATATTCAGAACGTAAGATATGCGCGAAAATGCAAACTTATGCATTTTTTGACGCTTTTAGTCCCTATTGATCAAATAGTTTATTTCTTGCACACCAAACACCTCAAAGCCTATTTCTAAGCTATGTAAAAGGATATTTAGGGAATTTTTAACTTATGATCAAGTTCCAGAATGTTCGATACCATACGAATCGGTAGACTTTTGCAGTTTGACGCAAATAGTCCTTGCGATCGAATAAACTTGATTTCGAAACACCAAAACCTCCAAAACTTATTTCTAAGTTGTGTAAAGGTTATTTAAGGTATGTTAAGCTTGTGTCACTATTTCGGAGTGTTTGTTGCAATAAACTGATTACGTTTACGCATCAGTTCGCGTATAACCTTCCAGAAAGCGATTTAAAGCTCGAAATCGAACAAGAATTAATATGTGCAAATGATACACAAATTTATACAAATCCCAAGTATGAAACATGTTATTTCATTGATTTGGTATTTGTTTGATGGTCGAAGAGACACAGATGTCACATTATTTCATAATAATTATTATTAATTCTTAATTGAATTCTAATAACACATTAACGAGTTTTACGATGGTTTAAAACGAGATTACGATATACAATTTCAAAAGGCATAAAAATGACTTAGTAATAATCATATTGCCATATACAAAACTATTTGCCACGAGTTTCACAATCAAGATTATGTATTGCAATACTAAATTGTTGCCATTCTTTGGCTTCAAGATCTATTTTCAATTGACAGCTCTCGTAGTTGTCAAAGTATTGCAATATCAAATGTTTTGCCATTTATTTGGCAAACAAAACCTATGTATTCGCCGACATTTTTATGCTGACTGTTTTTCACATATGTTTTAGATTTTTCGACTATTCAAGCATGCAACGCATAGGACTGCATTCGGGCCTTAGACTTCATTAAACAAAAGATAATTACCTGTATTATTTGTTTGTAAAACGATGTTAACATTATTGAAACAATTTAGTACCAGTAGTTGTGTGCAATTTGTAACGTGACTCCCCGATATTTCCGCCGCGTGTTGTTGTAATACGCGATTGGGGTGTTACAATGCGAGCAAAAATGTTTTTGAAAGCTATGCTTGGAATCGTTAAAATATGTTTTTGAAAACCTTTTTGTAATGTTTTTGAAATCATGTACTAAGTATATTAGGTAAACATTTTTATGAAATGTTTCAAACCATGTGAGTTGATTTTGAAAACATGTATGAGGTTTTTTTTTAAATCATGCATAATCCTTTGTAATCATATGCTAAAGTCGGGAAAATATGATATGTAAGACCAATCGAGGGCTTACGGAAGTACCCTTGGGCATCCTTTTAAGGATTTAAAGTGATACTTTTGGGTATTCGTCAAGAGTTGTAACTTGCACCTTGTACTTCGTTTCTCAGAAGAAACGAGTACTTAGGATTTTCGTAAAGATTACGGGCGATCACAAAAATGGAAGAACTACAAGAGTAGTTTTTTTGCAAGGAACACGGTTCCATGGTGTCGGTATTGTAGGGGATATGTCGTTCATACTTGTAACCACATTCGTACATCGTAATGTAAACAAAAGATTTATTTATAAAAAACCCTACTCTCTCTCTAGCTAGGCGATTTCTTGTCCCTCATGAAACCCTACTGTTTCTTCGTGATTTGATGTATAACAGTCTGTTATTGGAAGTTTGATTCATCAAGCTTCTAATACGAACTCGTTAGCATTACTTGATCGATCAGATTTTAGGGTTTGTCTTTCGTTTTTTTCTGTTTAATCGCCGGCCTTTGTTCATTGATTCGGATCTGATTGAATAGGGAATTGGGGTTTTCGGTCCTACTGGTAAGGTAGTAACCTTGATTATTCGGGTTCTCTATTTGATTTCGTGAAGAATTCTTGGATTAGGGTTTAGCTAGATAGGGATTTGTCTTGTGCGTTCTGTGGGCTTTGGGTATCTCTTGTTTTCTTTGCATGGTGGATAGATTTTTTGTTGATGGAGGGAGTTGATGATGCAAGTAAGTTTGCACGTAACAAACCGGGTGGGAATCTGTTTTTTGATCGTGGAAAGCCTCCTACAAAACTTCAGGGTTTAGCGTCTCGTGTTGTCGACATTGAAGGTAAAACGTTGATGCCGAGAAGGGGTGTTGTGTCCTCTGCTGCATGTGAACCTGGTAAGTTCAACATTAATGACGAGTTGTCTAAAATTAATGTTCCTGTTGAGTTAAATCCTGGTCATGCTGATCTGAAAGATGATATTAATTTTGTTGATCCGAGTATCCACCAATCTGCGGAGGAGAAGGAACCGAAGTCAGTATCTTATGCTGACTTAGTAGCGAATTCTGGCAACAAAAAATTGAATTTTAGAACACTTGCTAGTCCTGATCGTCATGATGATTGTGATGTGGTTCTGCCGAAGGATTCGATTAGGGTTGTTCAGGATAAACTAGCAAACACTCTATATGGGTATTTTCTGGGGGACCGTATTGCTTATCCAGTTGTTGAGTATTATGTGAAGAATAAATGGAAGAGGTTTGAGTTGGTAAAATCTATGATTAATGCCTATGGCTTCTTTTTTTTCAAGTTTGAGGATCAAGCTGGCATGATGGCTGTTCTTAAAGAAGGTTCGTGGGTTATTCGCTCACAGCCCTTGTTCTTATGTGAGTGGTCCCCGACAACGAAATTGGTGAAAAAGGAAGTTAAGAAGGTTCAACTATGGGTTAGGATACATGATGTTCCCATCGCTGCTTACACTGAGGACGGTCTCAGTTTGATAGCCACAGCTATTGGAGTTCCAAAGCTTCTTGACTCATATACCTCTTCAATGTGCATGGATTCTTGGGGTCGAAGTAGTTATGCTAGAGCTTTGATTGAGGTTTCGGCTGATAAGGAGCTGAAAAAAGAAATTACTATGGCTATTCCGAAATTGGATGGTGATGGGTATGTAAAAGAGACGATGTATGTTGAGTATGAGTGGAATCCTCATCGGTGTTCACATTGTTGTGTTTTTGGTCATTCATATGATCAATGTCCTACCGTAAAAAAGGTGGTTCAAGATGTTAATTCATGTAAGCATCCTGTGCAAGGATGGAGACCTGGCAAGAAGCCGGTGATAGATGAAGATGGTTACATGGGAGTGCCAGCCAAGAAAGTGGCTAGGAAACCAGGGATCCATATTAATAAACCGAAGCCGAAATTCGAATATAGACCGATTGCCTCTAAGCCGAAGGATGGGGTTAATAAATTATCGCCTTCTACTAGTGTGTTATCTAACAACCCGTTTGATATTTTGAATAACGAAGATGCAGAGAATGGGCAATGTAGCAAGGATGCTGGTGGTGAGCAGGAGGATTCGGACGATGAAGAGGTCGTGGAAGTGTATAATGAAACTGATGAGTTTATTATGTGTAACGCCCCAAAATCCGAATGTTTATATATTCACCATATGTTCCTGTATGTTATATTATGAAACAAATAACTAGGCTAATTAACCTAGTTAAGTGTAGGGTAAAAACTATTAAAGGTTTAAAAGTTTGTGCCAATTATATTTAAAAAGGTGAACACGAGGGGCTAAATCGTAATATGGAAACTTATGTTTTATAAAACAACAACTTAACACACAACACACATTAAGTGTGTGTGTGTGTCGAATGTTCAGGAGAAGAACAAGGGGTTCAAACCCTAGTTCTTCAAGAAAGCTTCAAGTTGGATGATGAATTAAAGCTCACACTCAGAACCGAACACGAATTTGTGATCACCTACACTAGGGGATCATAAGGTATGTCTTAGATTCTAGATTGATGATTACCCACGAAGTGGGTTATGTTGTAAATCATGAAATTGTATGAAATTAAGCATGTAGAGGTGTTAGAAACACCAAATAGAACTTGTGTTATAAATAATTTCAAGTAATTGAGTGATTTAGAATGAAACCCATTTCATGAGTGTGAAGATGATGATCATGATGAACTTGTAGATGTTATAGTGTGATCTTTTGATGTATAAGGTGTTGTATGATAGGCTAGGATAGATAAACTTGATGTGGAATTTATGATTATGAGATTTTGCTTGAATGTAATGGTTCATAATATGAAATGAGGAAGAACATGCTTTAAGCACTTGTACATTATGCTTAGAAAGTGTTATGCACACCAAGTGTTTGATGAAATGCTTAGGAGAAAATGATAAGTGAGATTGTATGCTAATAATGAATGTGATGACATGTATGGATAGGAGTCGTGTCAACATGGACACAAGCATGGAAGGGCAACGGGCCAAAGATAAACACGGAAGCTATGCTTGAACTCGGACGCACGAGGTAAGTGCACTCCGAACTTACCCTTTTTGTTTGGTACAGTAATTATGATATATGGTATTTATTGAATGTAGTGTGAGAAGATATGAATCGAGGTTATTATTAAGTTAAGTTCAAGTACAAATGAGTTGGGAGTGGTTAAGAAAAGAGATTCGATTAAGTTTGGGGTAAGAAAGGGAAGTTACATAATGAATTAGGCATAAAGATGAGTTATGGGTAAATCGAGAATATGTTTATATGAAGGGAAGTTAATGATACTAACCGTTTCTATTGAGAGTTAATGTAAAGTATAGGCATGTTAACAATGAAAGTGAAGGTAGCTGCGCAATCCGATGCTAGGGAAGGAATGGATGCATGAAGGGGGCTGGTATAAGAGAAAGCAGGATATGTTGACGTCTTACTATGCATGTGTTAAGATTTATTTTTATTATGTCACCTGTTGCTATTAATTTGATTGAATGTGGTGACTGCAGGCCGTACAGGGTTTTGGATGTTTCATCAAGAAGTGTACGAGGTTGAAGATCGAGTCAATACATGGATAATACGGGGGTGTGCTTGTTGTCACTTAAATTGATATAAGCATGTTAGTTTTTGATTAAAACAAGAAAAAGGGATTACTGTATTTAATTGAAAGAAAGATTATTATGAAAGAAATTTTAAGTGTATACTTTCCGCTGCGATAAATTGGGTTAAAATGTTTTAGGGCGTAACATTATGGAAGGCACTCGTAATCCAAATAAAAAAGGGGCAAGCACTCCTAGTCCGTTGGTGTCCAATGGTTAACCTAGCTACTTGGAACATAAGGGGGTTGAACCGCCCCCTGAAACAAACGGAGGTTCGTCAATTACTTCATGATAGTAATCTTAGTCTTTGTGCTGTATTAGAATCTGATGTGGATGTTACTAAACTTAGTAAAGTGTGCTCGGCTGTTTTTCGTCATTGGGATAGGACCTAGAATGGAAATTGTTATACTAAGGGAGCTCGGATTATCATAGGGTGGAACCCGTATGTGTTTGATGTCATGGTTTTGGCTCAATCGTCCCAAGTTGTTCACCTCCAGCTTGTTTTTAAAGATGATAAAAGGATTCTATTTTGTTCAGTCGTTTATGCGGATAATTATTATGTCATTCGAAGGGAGCTTTGGGCTCAATTGTCGTTGCATAAACTCATGGTTGCTGATAAACCATGGGTAATCATGGGTGATTTTAACTCGGCTCTCTACTTGGAAGATAAATCTATGGGCACGTCGGCTATTTCATTGGGTATGCGTGATTTTCAAGCTTGTATTTCAGACATTGAAGTTATGGATGTCAATCGCTCGGGCCTTCATTTTACATGGACTCAAAAGCCTAAGAAGGGAGTTGGGTTACTCAAGAAAATCGATCGTGTCATGGCTAATGACCCGTTTGTTGCTGAGTTTTCGAATTCGGTTGCTGTGTTTCATCCATATAGGTTATCGGATCATGCTCCTTGCATTCTAAAATTCCAACGGGCTACTAACACAAAACACAAACCATTTAAGTTTCCAAACTTTTGGGTTTATAAGCCGGATTTTATGAATATAGTCAAACAGATTTGAGAGACTAGAGTTAATGGAGTTTATCAGTTTCAGGTTGTGAAGAAGCTTCGCCATCTAAAGTCTCCTCTTCGGGCTTTATTCTTTAGGCAGGGTAATCTTCACAAGAAAGTGATTGAGTTGCGTGGCAAGCTGGATGTCACACCCTGACTTTTGCGGAAGCGTGGTTTATTTGGTGTGGCTTCTTAATACCATAGCAACAATCATAACAATGCTATATGATAAAAACATGAGATATTCATTCATTAATAAAGTATAGAAACATTCCATTTTCAACAATCACAAAATAATTTACAAACCTTAACTTGATTTATTTAAGTTCATAAAGACTTAGCAAAAGACTTTAAACAAAACCAGGTTTAGGTGTATATAACCCATCCAGGAAGAGATTACACCTTCTAAACCCTAGATGACTTCTTTATTCAAACGCAGCTTGAAAATACGTGCATACCATGCCAGATCCATTAGTTTCCTGAAATACATGTAATTTGAAAAGTCAACATAACGTTGAGCGAGTTCATGTGTAAGTGAGTAGGTATGAACCTTTGTAAAAAATGCCTGTATGTATAAAAATCCCTGGTATGTAGCAATTAAGGAAAAAGAGACCACCATTGGGTTGCAAAGCCAATGATAAGTGTGAAGTGATGCAGGAAGACTCAAACCTAGCGGATTTGTGCGTCGGGCACTTAGTCACTTCATGGTCCACTCGGCGGACTCAGGAGTGGGGCTCGCTACACCCAAATAGATCTATCACTAATGTGTCTCGGTCCTACAACGAGGATTGATGGCCTTAAGTGTTGTGCCCACCACTCACATGTTCGTGTAATAAAAACCCTCCTTAAGCTAACCATACCATGTAAATAAATGTTTGTAAATGTCTGTAATTGTCTGTAACATGTATTTCACCCCCGAGGTGTAAAACTGAAAATAGTTAAGAGAAAAGGGGGACATGAACTCACAGTATTGCGTCTTCGGTACTCGTAACCCAATTCTCCTCAGTAAACACGACTACCTACAATGGTCTAATGTCTATTAGACGAACGGGCCGTGCCTTGGCTTAGAGTTTAATGTTTAGAGTTGTGTTACTTACATTGATTCGCGTGATAAATATTTGTTCGTTTAATGTTCTAGTACTTTATAGTCTTAGAAGGCAAATATTTACTAAGTGTTATAATTTTCGGAAAATTTCGCCATAGCCTCCTCTGTAAAAAGAGGTGTCCATGCATAAAAACATATAATTTTCTTGCACAAATATCTCGTATAGTGTTCCCACATAACCAACCCGACAATCATACATGCAATACCCTAACTACGTCTTTTCAGATTTATTACACAAAACAGGACTGTTTTCGAGTATTTAAATAAAATAGTTATCCTTTTCCAAAAATTCTCAAATTTTTACAGAAGTTCATATATAATCCACGATTTATTGTGTAAAAATTTCGGATATCAGTTCATTACCAATTTTATATAAAAATTCTTTTACTCGACTGCAATCAGATTTGATACTTTCTGATTGCAGTTTTACGGAAAAATTCACTAAAAATCAACCGTAAGTCGGATCGACGAAATTCCAGTTGGAGGGTCACGGGAACAACCGTGAAAATCTACAGTAAAAATCCCACGAGCCGATCCTGCTCAGGTTTTAAGTTTTGACTCTGATTACAACACACTTTTTCAGCAGAAATATTTCAGCTTGAGCTGCTGTCTAAAAATAATTCTTTAAAAATAGTAAACGGTCTCGAAAAATTACGATTCCAGTTTCATTTGTTCGGTTATTCAAAATTACACAATTTAGACTCCAGAAATTCAGTTTTTCGCTTAAAAATGAACCGGTTACAGCCCGTTGAAGCAGGCTGGAAATTTCAATCAGCAAGCTGTTTATATGTAGAAGTGACTAAAAACGTATAAACAAAGATCCTAACCATGGTTTATTGATGAACAAATGTTAAAACTTCAATCATGCTTTAACTAACCCTAAACCATTCAGATTTCAACCTCACACAACCTTTTTATATATGGTTTTTAGGCAGAATTTTAAGTTCACATTTTAGTGTTCATTTTCTTGTGTCACTCGATTATCATCATCCTACTAAATACCATGACCAAGAACAAGATGAAACAATGGTGTGAAGGGACTTACTACTAGCACAAGGCTAGGGTAGAAATCTTAATGCAAGGTTGGTGAAGAAATGATAGTGCTAGAGACTTGAACAAGGCTTCCTTGAGAGTCCTTCAACTTGTAACTACTATGGATGATCTTCAAGGCTTGGAAAGGACTTGGATGAAGAAGATGAAGGTGAGTTAGTGATGGTGATGGTGATTTCGGTTATGGGGGCCGAATGGGAGGAGAGAGGGTGAGGTTGAGTGTGGGTTTTGTGTTATAATGAGCATTTCTTGGAAATCATGAGCCTTCTAGCCTATTGTGATTATTACCTAGATTCTTGGCCAATAAAATGAAGATTACACTAAATAAAATCTCAACAAAATATATTAGTAATGATTTGGCTGAAGATTCGGTTGGGGGGGGGGGTAATTTGTAAAAATTTGGTAATTAGTAGGTAAATAATTAGAAGGTTAAGGGTATTTTCAAGTATAGTGGGTGTATGCCATATTTCTATAGTGTATGGGGATTTTTGGTGACCGTAAATAATTAAGAATGATAAAATAATATTTCTGACAATATTTTCGTGTCTCGGGAAATGTCTGGCTGTTCGGTTACGTATCGTTCCGTTAAAGTGTTAAATTGTACCGTATAGCGTCTTTTATGCGTCTTTTCGTAATGAAATCATTCCTGGCACTTAGGAAAGTATACAGGACCACTCTGCTATATTTGTATATTCCACTGGTATAATAAAATGCTGAATTTAATAAAAGAAAGCAGAATTCTGTATTTATAGTGTGTTTTAGGCACTTCCCGGCATTATATCTATCCCCTAATGACGCAGTCTTGTGGTCCTCACTTCCCTACACTACAAACCGGTGTAGTATTCTATCCCTGGCCCATGTTGGCCATAATAATATTGTCTGTCTAAGTGCTGGCATTGTCAGCATTATTTCTGAATCAACCGTTCAGTGTGTCAACCATGCTGAGTGCATCAAGTATGTCACTAATGTATGTATGTAATGAATGGAGTGACTGTATAAATTGTGATGCATGTATATATATGATATAGAATCATAGAGCAGTTTAAATTATCAGTTGTATTTAAGCACAGTAATTAAGCACGTAATTAAGATTAATTAATTTGTACAGTACCTGAAATTTTGAGGGTTGTCACATTCTCCCCCCGTTAAGAAAATTTCGTCCTCGAAATTTGTACTACCTTAATTCCTTAGGGTTTCGTTATGTATGTATGTATATGAATAGTACCGAGGTAGATAATCACCAAATCGAATCAAACCTTATTCACATCAAGTGAGTCTAGAATATATATATAACATCACAATTCCAATAGTAAAAAGGTATGTGCTTATAGCATTTAATGTCAAAGGTACAGTATGCATTTGACGTATAGTCTAGAGTAATCCAGCTTGCAGTGTTTCACAAAAGAGGAGTCTTATCCAATAGAGTTTTCAAATGACTGGTCATAGTATGCAAATTTTCACAGACCATAGCATCCGCTATATGAACTCAAAATCAACAACTTGGAGATGAAAATGACCTGCCAACTGGCAAATAAGTAAATGATAAGGATTTGCGTGTTGACATTCTCGAGTTGTGAAAATACACCGAATGAAGTACAAGTGAATCTGGTGTATCATTGTCTAAATTTGTAGTTGCATCAGAAATGTTTAAATGACAAGTCAAACAAGAGTATATGTAGTTTTGTGAAACAGTTGACCATGATTAGCACAAGCTAGTAACACCACAAGGTGCCGAAATGACGAGATTCAATAATAATGGTGACTGAACAAGTTCACCGTGCCTGAAATCAAATGATAGTGTATCGAGACAATCTGAAGTTTTGATTTACACAATGTCACAAAGTTTTTAGTTAAATACGGAACATCAAAGAGCCACTGCCTTTGATTGAAGGTGAAAAGCATTAAGTTTGGCAAGGTATTTGATTGACAATGAAGGTATCGTTAGGAGGTACATTGTGCCTATGAAATGAATATATGTACCGTTGCCTTAACACACAATTGTGTTGAGACCGCTTTGATCGTGAGGATCCAAAAT
This sequence comes from Helianthus tuberosus, assembly GCA_030545235.1. NCBI lineage: Eukaryota > Viridiplantae > Streptophyta > Magnoliopsida > Asterales > Asteraceae > Helianthus > Helianthus tuberosus. The sequence continues at coordinate 82,541,628 of CM060418.1, read as the reverse complement.
GGATTGTTAACAACTAAGTAGGGAATTGAATTTCGTGTACGAAGTGGGTAATCAAATTAGCGCAAGCTTCAGTTTTGTGAAAATATCACCGCAAGGTATCGAAATAAATCAAACATTTTAGTGGAGTCGTAGACCAACCAAATCTACTACGACTTGAACTGAAAGAATCTCTGCAACAACAGTTGAATATGATGCTTCCAATACATCATATAGCATTTCAAATTAATCCTGTGAACTGGATAAGTTCAAGCAATTGAACTTGGTTTCAACGTAACCCGATAATAAACGTATGAACCAACAAAGAATTTTTCGGCATGGTAGCAAAATAAACCATGTCTGTAACTTGAAAGGAAGCGGTTTCAAGAAAGTACGTTGGCTTGGTAACAAAAGAGTTCAACAATAACAATAATGGAGGTCACTCGACTCAGGAATTTGTAATTAGGCTTAGCAAAATGATATGTAACTCCAATGAAGTTTTCATTCAAAACGAAATCACATGTGTAGCATGATGCATGTATGTCAGGTAAGTTTCCAAGAAAGGACTAACGAGTATCTGCTAAAGTGAAGAAATGACCAGATATTCGAAGCAAAAGAGTGTTCGCTCTCAGCGAAGAAAATCAACGTGATGCAACTACCATTAAGGAGAGTAGAGATGCAAACACCTACTCGCTAGAAGCAAAAGTGAAGGTTTCAACGAAAGAAATTTAAGTACTTTCTGTCTTGTTAACTAAAATGGTATACACGCCGGTTAATGGTGTTTGCTTGAGTTAACAGATGTGGTTCCTAAGTAAAAACCCTTACGAGTTTGGACCTGGGTTCACAAAGGTCCTAAATATATGTTTTCTAAATCCTCCAGATTTCGTATCCCGTGTAGACTGGTTTGGGCATTGTGTAGGAAGCACTATTTTGTGTACGTCTAAGAACAAGTCGTTGTCCCACAATTTTTTTCCTCGGTATACCTCCTTACTGAATTTACCGCCAATGACACTCGATCGTCGATCAATCGTGCAATAGTAATTGGATCCTCACAGTTAGTTAAATACGAAATTCGTCAATCCTTAGCAAGAGCCACCGACCCTGGTTGACTAGCTCGTCTGGCTTCCGATCATTTGAAAGTCATCGTCCATTTTCTTGATGAGCGGAACTGAGGTTACCCCAAAAGGGGAATTTTGGTCTGTTATCTTCCTTCTCTATTCACTGCTAAAACTTCACTGTCAATCCTTGCATCTTCGAAAATGTAAGTTGCTACGACGCATTGACTATAGGTGCGGTGCCTGGAATTAAATCGATGCGAGATTCGACTAATCGTTGAGGAGGTGATTCCGGCAAGTCTTCGAGGAAGACTTCAGGGTATTCTCTTATCACGGGGGTATCTTTGGGTTTTAGTTCTCCGGCTCCCTTGTCCCCGACATGAGCCAGGAAAACAACTCATCCTTTGCGCAACAGCTTTCGTGCCCTCCAGCAATTTGTAATTTGTAGGGGCGTATCCGGTTTCATGAGTCACGATCGTTCCTTTATTCGCCATTGGGGTGCGGACATTAAACTTCACTCGATCACATGGAAATTAATCCATCCCAATTACCACGTTGAAGTTCCCAACTCAACGGGCAGCAGATCAAACGTAAACTTACGCTCTCCAGGTTCTATCCTGCCGATTCCAATTACTTCGTTGACTTCCACTAGCTTCCGTTAGCTAGTGCTATCGTGTGCGGATTATTTACTTGTTACTAAACCAAGCATACTCTCAACTCTAGAGATGCGAGGCTAAAATTTGCAACAGTATCTAGCAGCACAGATGCATAACGTTGAGTAATAAAGAACGTACCAATACTTTAATCCCGGCGTGCTTTCCTAGCTCTTATGCTTTTATCCTTGTGCCTGGTTCTTCTTAGGGCAGTATTTTCTGAAATGCTTCTTGCTTCGACAGTTAAAACAAACTTCAGCACGTTTTTGTTTGTCACTCGTCCTGCCCTGGTATTCGTCATTGTCGTTGTTTTCACCGTGATTCTCACTACCATCTTGACCTCCATTTCTACTTTCAGTATCTTGCCTACAAGTTTCCTTGGGATGCCCTCTCTTGCCACAGTTATCACATTTTCCATATTTACATCGCCCGACATGATAGCGTAGACAATTGTCGCACTGAGGTAGGATACCCTTGTAATCCTTTCCCTTTTTCGCCTTCTTCTCGTTACTTACCCGAGTAGCCTTCTTACAATTCACGAGTTTTCTCTTGTTATCCCCAGATGACTCTACAGGAGTCTCGTTTTTCTCTTCCGGAGTGGAAAATTTTCCTTGTCTAATCGCTTCTTCAGTGAGCGCCACGCTCATGTCGATTGCTTCGATAATTGTTGAAGGCTTAGATGTTGTTACCAGGCTTAGAATCTGCGGTGCTAGTCCCCTGATGAAAAGTTCGATCTTCCTAGATTCTGGTTCCACCAAACGCGACGCAACTTGTGATAACTCGCCAAATCTCTGCACATATTCAGCTATCTTTGGACCTTCCATTCCCAAGTTCCACAATTCAGTTTCCAACTTCTGGACTTCCGCCCTAGAGCAATATCTTTTGCGCATTAGTTCCTTCAGTTCGTCCCACGTCATAGCATATGCAGCGGCCTCGCCCATTGCTTGAATTTGAAGGTTCCACCATGACAGAGCCCCATCTACAAATAGCCCCGCTATGTACATAACCTGATGTTCTGGGGCGCATTTGCTCAATCGTAAGACAGAATTCGTCTTCTCCACCCAACGCACAAATGCTAAGGCACCCCCAATGCTGTCGAATTCTCGAGGTTTGTGGTTCAAGAACTGCTCGTAGGTGCAGCCGCTGGGTGGGTTATTTCCTGGGGTACCTCCGCCGTGTTCGGAGCGAAGGGCCTCGAGTTGTGCGATGGCTTGCGAGATGCGCCCTTGCAGTTCTGACTCTGCTGTTGTCGGCAGAGGGTTGTTGGTATCGACGTTCCCTTGTATCGACATCTTCTGAGAAGAAGGTTGGTTAGGTCAGGTCTCATTCGTTCGGGGAGTGCATATTGTTGTTTAGAGATCGTATGTACACACACATATTAGGTTATCATACCAACCAATCAAGCAATAGTATAATCATAGTACAGCCAAGAAATTAGGTGATTATGTTTAATGAGAGCATAGTAAGCAAGCACGTAGCGTTATAATTATTGTACACACATATAGATTAATGACGTGCTTAACGGAGACATAGCGACGGAGTTTCGTTGGTCATTGGCCATAAAGTATTGTCGCATGTTTTATAATGATTGGGCCCTCATTATTCCCTGACCACAATTGTATGGCTTTCCAAAATGTATCCCATCAATAGGGACACAGGGTCACCCTACCCTTGTCCATTAAATGTATTAGTGTATCAAAATCACATAGTCTGAAGTGGTCTTTAAAAGTCTCCACAAACCCGGCTTATCATTAGTGTCTTTGCTTGAAAGCAATGTAATCCGCATAATCCAGAAATCACTATACCAGTGTCTGAGGAGGAGGAAAGAAAAGTAAATTGTTTAACGTGCGTGGACTTCCTCCTTGGGCTTGTGTACACGTCGAAGTAATTATCTGCTCTGCCGCTCGATAGTAACGAAATGAGCATCAGGATCCTGGGAACAGTGTAGTAGTAACGGTTGAGAGCGCAAAAGGAACCTTGATAAATGTGGAGGATCAAAGTATGCTGGCAATAAACAGGGTGGAGGACGTGGTGTCTTATATAAACTTTTCAGACAATATGCTGTCTTGTGATGTAAATACTTAAATCATGCGTTTAGTTATGTAATGTTTGGCATTTGAAGTTACCAAATGTGGTGTCAGCTCATGCTCCAACGTTCTGCGACTCATATCCTCAAACTGTAGTTGGTGGTACAGGAGCAACTCATCTCATGTGTGGCCTCCATAATGTGAGGATCTAACATTAGCGTAGTGTATGATAAGAACAATCAAAATGGCTCCTCCAGTGCCGTAGAGGTGAAAGTAGTAAACGGTGTGGCCCGTAAGACCGTAGAAAATGCTGCTGTAGCAAAAAGGATCGTTACGCGGGTGCTGACCTAGAGTACCTTCTCGGGGTGCGGGTAAATCTTGAAGGAAAGCGTTAGGTATCTTGGCGCAATGGACGTCGGTCTTCACAAGAGCAACAGCAGCGGGTGAAGGTGCAGGTACTGGGTCGGTTATAAGGGATGCATTGTCTGGTAAGTCAAAAGAAATAGGGTCATGACCAAGTAAGGGTGCAGGATCAGTAGGAGCAACATCAAGCTGTCCCAAAAGGTGCAGGAGCTAACTCAGGAGCAGGCCCTGGGTCGTGTAATGGTGTGGTGCCTCGAGCAGGTGTTAGTGCAGCAGTCATAATGACGTCGTCGTCTGTGTCAGCAGTAGAAGGATGTGACCAGGCCGTCTATAAGGCTGTAAATGTCACAGACTCAAGGGAGTCTGAAATCGAATATACGCTAGAATCAGAGGGTGGCCTGTTAACAGGGGCCTTAAGAAGTGAAATTAGTAGCAACGTTCTCGTCTAACTTTCTATCACCATAGGCATCAGCAGAAGGATCGTCCATAAATATGTTTACGTCATCATTAATTGCTCGTCGCGTAGCCAACCTTCGGCAGAAAAGTCCATAGGGGACGCATCGTCGAGGATCGGGGTCATGGTGTGCTCACTATCGGGGTGCCCAGTGATGAGGTGGTCATGGGCTGAAACAAGAGTGACAGAAGGATCCTTGTCAGCGAAACCATCAGCAAGGGTAAAGTATCGCCCGAAATCTGGTAGCGTGGACGGTTGGAAGTTGTCCTCGTCCTTGGTCAGTATATCAGGATCACTCTCAGTGTCTGACGTAAATGTCTCTGGCGCAGATGCAGTCTCATCATCTGTGACGGCGGCCATAGGGTTATCAATGTCTGATAACTCGTTCTCTAAATAGTGTGACGTGTGTGTCGGTAGCATGTATATCCATAGTAATTATTAACAATTAGTGTATGCAAATACTCACCACATATGCACGTATATCAATAATCAGCAATTAAGCGTGTGAGTAATGACAATGTAAGCATGTAATCATCCTAGTCTTCCCCAGACTATCCCACCCAGTCTCTCAGACTAAACTCCCTGGTCTCTAAGACCAACTCCCTGGTCTCTAAGACTAACTTTCCCAGCCTCTAAGACTAAATCCCTGGTCTCTAAGACCAACCTCCCAGTCTCTAAAACTAAATCCCTGGTCTCTAAGACCAACCTCCCAGTCTCTAAGACTAAATCCCTGGTCTCTAAGACCAACCTCCCAGTCTCTAAGACTAAAATATAAATTTGGAAATGTGTAATTGTGCCTTTTGTTTATAAAAATGTTTGTGCCCTGGATCTGGACGTTTAGTGTATGCAATGCAAAAATTGTTTGAAAACATTTTTGTGAGAGCCCTGATGATCATAGTCTAGACTCGAGAAAGAATCCTAGTTCGCTATGATCGAGGCTCTGATACCAAGCTGTCACACCCTGACTTTTGCGGAAGCGTGGTTTATTTGGTGTGGCTTCTTAATACCATAGCAACAATCATAACAATGCTATATGATAAAAACATGAGATATTCATTTTTTTTTTCATTAATAAAGTATAGAAACATTCCATTTTCAACAATCACAAAATCATTTACAAACCTTAACTTGATTTATTTAAGTTCATAAAGACTTAGCAAAAGACTTTAAACAAAACCAGGTTTAGGTGTATATAACCCATCCAGGAAGAGATTACACCTTCTAAACCCTAGATGACTTCTTCATTCAAACGCAGCTTGAAAATACGTGCATACCGTGCCAGATCCGTTAGTTTCCTGAAATACATGTAATTTGAAAAGTCAACATAACGTTGAGCGAGTTCATGTGTAAGTGAGTAGGTATGAACCTTTGTAAAAAATGTCTGTATGTATAAAAATCCCTGGTATGTAGCAATTAAGGAAAAAGAGACCACCATTGGGTTGCAAAGCCAATGATAAGTGTGAAGTGATGCAGGAAGACTCAAACCTAGCGGATTTGTGCGTCGGGCACTTAGTCACTTCATGGTCCACTCGGCGGACTCAGGAGTGGGGCTCGCTACACCCAAATAGATCTATCACTAATGTGTCTCGGTCCTACAACGAGGATTGATGGCCTTAAGTGTTGTGCCCACCACTCACATGTTCGTGTAATAAAAACCCTCCTTAAGCTAACCATACCATGTAAATAAATGTCTGTAAATGTCTGTAATTGTCTGTAACATGTATTTCACCCCCGAGGTGTAAAACTGAAAATAGTTAAGAGAAAAGGGGGACATGAACTCACAGTATTGCGTCTTCGATACTCGTAACCCAATTCTCCTCAGCAAACACGACTACCTACAATGGTCTAATGTCTATTAGATGAACGGGCCGTGCCTTGGCTTAGAGTTTAATGTTTAGAGTTGTGTTACTTACATTGATTCGCGTGATAAATATTTGTTCGTTTAATGTTCTAGTACTTTATAGTCTTAGAAGGCAAATATTTACTAAGTGTTATAATTTTCGGAAAATTTCGCCATAGCCTCCTCTGTAAAAAGAGGTGTCCATGCATAAAAACATATCATTTTCTTGCACAAATATCTCGTATAGTGTTCCCACATAACCAACCCGACAATCATACATGCAATACCCTAACTACGTCTTTTCAGATTTATTACACAAAACAGGACTGTTTTCGAGTATTTAAATAAAATAGTTATCCTTTTCCAAAAATTCTCAAATTTTTACAGAAGTTCATATATAATCCACGATTTATTGTGTAAAAATTTCGGATATCAGTTCATTACCAATTTTATATAAAAATTCTTTTACTCGACTGCAATCAGATTTGATACTTTCTGATTGCAGTTTTACGGAAAAATTCACTAAAAATCAACCGTAAGTCGGATCGACGAAATTCCAGTTGGAGGGTCACGGGAACAACCGTGAAAATCTACAGTAAAAATCCCACGAGCCGATCCTGCTCAGGTTTTAAGTTTTGACTCTGATTACAACACACTTTTTCAGCAGAAATATTTCAGCTTGAGCTGCTGTCTAAAAATAATTCTTTAAAAATAGTAAACGGTCTCGAAAAATTACGATTCCAGTTTCATTTGTTCGGTTATTCAAAATTACACAATTTAGACTCCAGAAATTCAGTTTTTCGCTTAAAAATGAACCGGTTACAGCCCGTTGAAGCAGGCTGGAAATTTCAATCAGCAAGCTGTTTATATGTAGAAGTGACTAAAAACGTATAAACAAAGATCCTAACCATGGTTTATTGATGAACAAATGTTAAAACTTCAATCATGCTTTAACTAACCCTAAACCATTCAGATTTCAACCTCACACAACCTTTTTATATATGGTTTTTAGGCAGAATTTTAAGTTCACATTTTAGTGTTCATTTTCTTGTGTCACTCGATTATCATCATCCTACTAAATACCATGACCAAGAACAAGATGAAACAATGGTGTGAAGGGACTTACTACTAGCACAAGGCTAGGGTAGAAATCTTAATGCAAGGTTGGTGAAGAAATGATAGTGCTAGAGACTTGAACAAGGCTTCCTTGAGAGTCCTTCAACTTGTAACTACTATGGATGATCTTCAAGGCTTGGAAAGGACTTGGATGAAGAAGATGAAGGTGAGTTAGTGATGGTGATGGTGATTTCGGTTATGGGGGCCGAATGGGAGGAGAGAGGGTGAGGTTGAGTGTGGGTTTTGTGTTATAATGAGCATTTCTTGGAAATCATGAGCCTTCTAGCCTATTGTGATTATTACCTAGATTCTTGGCCAATAAAATAAAGATTACACTAAATAAAATCTCAACAAAATATATTAGTAATGATTTGGCTGAAGATTCGGTTGGGGGGGGGGGGGTAATTTGTAAAAATTTGGTAATTAGTAGGTAAATAATTAGAAGGCTAAGGGTATTTTCAAGTATAGTGGGTGTATGCCATATTTCTATAGTGTATGGGGATTTTTGGTGACCGTAAATAATTAAGAATGATAAAATAATATTTCTGACAATATTTTCGTGTCTCGGGAAATGTCTGGCTGTTCGGTTACGTATCGTTCCGTTAAAGTGTTAAATTGTACCGTATAGCGTCTTTTATGCGTCTTTTCGTAACGAAATCATTCCTGGCACTTAGGAAAGTATACAGGACCACTCTGCTATATTTGTATATTCCACTGGTATAATAAAATGCTGAATTTAATAAAAGAAAGCAGAATTCTGTATTTATAGTGTGTTTTAGGCACTTCCCGGCATTATATCTATCCCCTAATGACGCAGTCTTGTGGTCCTCACTTCCCTACACTACAAACCGGTGTAGTATTCTATCCCTGGCCCATGCTGGCCATAATAATATTGTCTGTCTAAGTGCTGGCATTGTCAGCATTATTTCTGAATCAACCATTCAGTGTGTCAACCATGCTGAGTGCATCAAGTATGTCACTAATGTATGTATGTAATGAATGGAGTGACTGTATAAAATGTGATGCATGTATATATATGATATAGAATCATAGAGCAGTTTAAATTATCAGTTGTATTTAAGCACAGTAATTAAGCACGTAATTAAGATTAATTAATTTGTACAGTACCTGAAATTTTGAGGGTTGTCACACTGGATGACATCCAAAAGGATATTGATCAGGATCCTATGAATACAGAACTCAGAGCCCGAGAAACTAAATTAACGTCTTCGTTCCAGGAGGCATGTCTTGATGAGGAAAGATTTTTAAAACAAAAAGCAAAAATGGATTGGTTAAGGGCGGGTGATGCGAATACCGCTTATTTTCATGCAGCCGTAAAGACTAGGAATCATCGGAGTAGGATTCAGGTTATTTCGGATGCTAATGGGGTGATGTATGAGGCCGATAATGTTCATTCTATTTTTGTGCAGCATTATGAGAAGTTTTTGGGTTGTCAAGATGATATTTCCATGCAGCCGACTCTGGATCTCTTCTCTAAACGGGTCGACTTGATGGATGCTTCGCATATGGTTCGGCAGGTTACCATGGAAGAGATTAAAACTGCAATTTTTTCTATAGGTAGTGACAAGGCCCCGGGCCCAGATGGATTTACTGCTGCGTTTTTCAAAGCTGCTTGGCCAATCATGGATTTTTTCTCTACGGGTAAGTTACTTCATGAATTAAATCACACTCTGATTGCTCTTGTGCCAAAGAAGTCGTCTCCGGTTATGGTTACTGACTACGTCCAATTGCATGTTGTAATGTTTTATTCAAGTGCATCACGAAAATCATAGCTGATAGAATAAAAGGTGTGCTCCATCAGGTTGTTAGAATCAATCAATCTGCCTTATCCCAGGTAGAAAGATTTCAGATAATATTTTGTTGACCCAAGAGCTCATGCACAACTATCATAGGAACTCAGGCCCTCCTCGTTGTGCGTTTAAGGTGGATATTCAGAAGGCTTACGATACGGTTGATTGGAGTTTCCTAAAAAATGTTCTCATTGGGTTTGGGTTTCATGCCAGAATGGTGGAGTGGATTATGGTGTGTGTTTCAACAGTTTCATATTCCATTTGCATTAATGGAAATGTGCATGGGTATTTTATGGGTAAGCGTGGGTTACGTCAAGGAGACCCGTTATCCCCTTATTTATTCACGCTAGTTATGGAGGTTCTAACGTGCATTCTTCAGCATACTTCTCGGATAGATGCTTCGTTCAAGTTTCACAATAAGTGTGAGAAACAACAGATTATTAATCTTTGTTTTGCAGATGATCTTTTCTTATTTGCGAGAGGTGATGTTAATTCGGCCAAGTTTATTATGTCCTCTCTTACAAAGTTTACTAACATGTCTGGATTGGTGCCTAGTATTCAGAAGAGCACAGGGTTCTTTTTCAATGTGCCTACTCATGTCAAGGACCACATCTTAGATATCATGTCGTTTGAGGAGGGATCGTTGCCAGTTTGTTACTTGGGTGTTCCTCTCATCTCTTCTAGACTTCTTTATAAAGATTGCAGTGCCCTAGTGGAAAGGTTAGATCAACGTATTATGAGCTGGAGGAATAAGCTTCTCTCTTTTGCAAGTAGAGTTCAACTTATAAACTCGGTTCTTTCTGTGATGCATGTTTATTGGTCTTATGTTTTCATCCTTCCGTCTCGGGTTATTCAAGAGTTGGAAGCGAAAATGCTGAACTTTTTATGGTCGTCTGAAGGTTCGTTTCACAAGGGGAAGGCTAAGGCTTCGTGGAAGTCCGTTTGTGTCCCAAAGTTTGAAGGTGGTTTGGGTATTCGTAGAATAGGGGATCTAAACAAAGCTCTAATGACCTCTCATATTTGGAGTATCTTGATTAAACGCGAGTCCTTATGGGTTGCTTGGATCTACTCATACAGACTAAGAGGTAAAAACTTCTGGGTTTGCAATACGGTTTCTAATTGTTGTTGGAGTTGGCGTAAACTTTTACAGCTTCGGCCTATTATTAGAGATTGTGTCTGGTCAAAGCTAGGTGATGGCAACAACACTTCAGCTTGGTATGATCTCTGGTGTCAAGTGGGACAGTTGGGTAACTTTGTGTCGCCTAGAGCTATTGCTTCGGCAGGGTTCACTACGTCTACGGTTCAAGAGGTTCAGTTAAATGGAGTTTGGCGTTGGCCGGCTGCTTGGAGAGATCTATTTCCAGTTTTAAATCAAATTGATCATGTTCATACGGTCCCTAATGAGCGTGATCGGCTGCTGTGGAAGGATGGAAATGAATTTTTTGAGCATTCTTCATCTCAAGTTTGGCATTCGCTTCGGCATCGGAATCAAGAGGTGGATTGGGTTAAGTTTGTTTGGTTCCTGCATTGCATTCCTAAACATGCGTTCTTTATGTGGCTGGTTATCCGACAGAAGTTATTGACTCAAGATAAAATCCTACAATGGGATATCTCGAGAAGGAAAAACATGAACATGATGTGTTGTCTTCTGTGTTATGCGGATGTTGATTCACACTATCATTTATTTTTTGAATGCAGCTATTCATTACAAGTATGGAACATGGTTCGGTCCAAAGGAGGTATGGAGAGTGTAGGCCCGTTTTGGGATGATATTATCGATTGGATGGCGGCCCGGGTTCATTCAAAATCAGCCGCTACTTTTGTTAGTAAACTGGTGATGGCTGCGGCTTCATATTTCATTTGGCAAGAGCGAAATTCAAGACTTTTCAAGAACCAAACAAGACCTCCAGATGTGCTAAGTGACGTAATTCTTCAAACGGTTCGGTATAAGCTAATTGTTGTGAAGTTCAAGAACACTATGAAGGTGCGAGAGCTTCTAAGCGCTTGGGGGATTCATGGAACACTCTTGACTGATGAGTGACTCGGCTTAGTGTGGTTGCCGTTTTTTCTAGATATTAGTCTAGTAGCTTCTATTGGTTTTTGGTTTGATGTACTTTCATGGGGGTTGTCCCATGTTTGAACTAGTATGGATGCTCCATACTACTTGTTTTGTATTGTTTTGTTGATATATAGAATCACCGGGGTAACCCTTTACCCAAAAAAAAAAAAGATTTATTTATAAACCAAAATAACTGTTTCATAGACTTTGATAACGAAAGAAAATAATACACAAGGTTCGATTGTTCCAAACTGCATCGTCTTCCAGTCGGTCGAATGCTCATCCACGTGCTGGATTTGCATTAACAATCTTTGGGCAATTATTTCAGAAATTGCCCATCTCGCCACAGTTGTAGCAAGAACCTGGTGGAAAACGAGCTTGTGCTGGGTTGTTATCAGCTTGAGTTGGTGTAGCTGCAGCTCGGCAAACCCTAGCTGTATGACCAGCAAGTCCACAATTTAGGCATTTGCGGCATTTCACACTAGCATGATCATGAAGGTTACATTGGTTGCACAAGGGTCAGCCCCGTTGTATGGCTTCTTAGCAGGGGGTTGAGCTGGTTGGTTAGGGACAGCTTGGTCGTTTTGAGCAACCACGGTGAAGTTATGAGAAGCCTTACACTTCTTTGACTTCTTGGAGGACTCAGTCTGCTTATCTTTTGGTTTCGTTTCATCGGTTGGTTTCTTATCGCCTTTTCGGAAAAGTTTACCCTTCCTGATCTGAGATTCATTCAGGGTAGCGGATAGCTCAATGGCCTGTCTAACTGTAGTAGGGTTGCTACCAGTAACAATGTCTTGTACTGAGTCAGGGAGGCCATCAATATACTTTTCAATTGCCTTATCCAAAGGCGTAACCATGGTTGGGCATAACAGCCTTAGCTCCTCATATCGGTTCGTGTAGGCTCGATGCTCACCACTATCTTGTTTAAGATCATTGAATTCCCTTTCCAGTGCCTTGATTTCATGACGAGGATAGAATTGCTTCATCATTAGAGCTCGAAGCTCTTCCCAAGTTTGAGCCAGTGCCACATCGGCACCCCTATCTCTCATCACACCATTCCACCATGTTAATGCTCGTTTCTCAAAGATACTGGATGCGAATTCAACCTTTCGCTCATTTGGACACTGAACATGTCTGAATGTGCTTTCTAGACTCTCGAACCATTGCAGGAGTGCAATTGCTCCTTGAGACCCAGAAAATTTCGATGGCTTTACTGAATTGAATGTTTTTGAAGTTACACTGAATTGAATGTTTTTGAAGTTACACTGGGCATTGTTATTGCTGTTATTGCTTCAAGAGCTACTAGACAAAGGTTTCATTCCACCGAGTTATTCGCCTTGGGGTGCGCCTGTTCTGTTCGTGAAGAAGAAGGATGGATCCTTCAGGATGTGTATAGATTAAAGGGACCCCGATATCCCTTGCCGAGGATTGATGATCTGTTTGACCATCTTCAGGGATCCAGCTACTACTCGAAGATAGATCTGCGTTCAGGCTATCATCAGTTGAAGGTTGCTGACGAAGACATTCCAAAGACAGCCTTTCAAACACGATACGGCCATTAAGAGTTTCTAGTCATGCCCTTTGGTCTATGAATTAATGCGCCAGCTGTGTTCATGGATATCATGAACAGGGTATGCAAACTCTATTTGGACAAATTCGTGATAGTATTCATCGACGATATACTTATTTATTCACAAACCAAAGAAGATCATGAGCATCATTTGAGGTTAATTTTGGAGTTGTTGAAGGAAGAGAAGCTGTATGCCAAGTTCTCTAAATGTGAGTTTTGGATTCGAGAAGTTCATTTTCTCGGACATGTCATAAATGAGAAAGGTATACATGTAGATCCGTCTAAGATCGAAGCAATAAAGAATTGGGAAGCCCCAAAGACTCCGTCAGAGGTGCGACAATTCTTAGGGCTTGTTGGGTATTATCGGAGATTCATCGAGAACTTCTCCAGAATAGCATCGCCATTGACACTATTAACCCAGAAGGAGAGGAAGTTTGACTGTACGGAGAAGCAGGAGAAAGCTTTTCGGTCGTTGAAGGAAAAGCTCTACAGTGCACCTATTCTTTCCTTTCCTGAGGGAAGTAATGATTTCATTGTTTACTGTGATGCTTCATGTTTGGGTCTTGGATGCGTTCTAATACAAAGAGACAAAGTGATAGCCTATGCGTCCAGACAATTGATAGTGCACGAGAAGAATTACACAACACATGATTTGGAGCTTGGAGCTGTTGTGTTTGCTTTGAAGATCCGGAGACACTACTTGTATGGCACGAAGTGTACGATTTACACGGACCATAAGAGCCTCCAGCATATCTTTGATCCGAAGGAGCTCAATATGCGACAACGACGTTGGGTAGAGTTACTCAATGATTATGAATGTGATATCCGTTATCACCCAGGGAAAGCAAATGTTGTTGCAGATACGCTCAGTAGGAAGGAGCGGGGAAAAGCCTCTACGTGTACGTGCCTTGGGTTTGACCATACAAACGAGTTTTACCGATCGAATTCGTGATGCACAGCGGGAAGCTTTGAAGGATGATGATTTGAGAGATGAAGGTTTGAAGGTAAACTGATATCGAAAGCAGATGAAGTAATGTACTTCATGAACCGAGTCTGGGTTCCGCTTAAAGGTAACCTCCGTGAATTGGTTATGGACGAAGCTCATAAATCCAAGTATTCCATTCACCCAGGTTCTACCAAGATGTATCAGGACATTAAGGTGTTTTACTGGTGGCCGAAGATGAAGAGTGACATTGCGGCCTACGTGAGTAAATGTTTGACATGCTCTAGGGTTAAGGATGAGCACCAGAAGCCGTCTGGGCTTCTGCAGCAACTAGAGATTCCTAAGTGGAAATGGGAACATCTTAGGATGGACTTTATCACCAAGTTACCCCGTACGTCGCGTGGACACAATATGATCTAGGTAATTGTGGATCGATTGACAAAGTCTGCTAATTTTCTGGCACTTAAGGAAACAGACAATACGGAGAAGATATCGCAGCTGTACCTTAAGGAGATTGTAGCCCGTCATGGAGTACCTGTGTCAATCATTTCGGATAGAGACGGACGATTTGACTCCAGATTTTGGCGATCTCTCCAGAAATCACTGGGTTCTCGTTTGGATATGAGTACTGCATATCATCCTCAAACGGATGGTCAGAGTGAAAGGACCATTCAGACATTAGAGGTTATGCTGAGAGCGTGTGCGATTGATTTCAGCGGAAGTTGGGATACTCATTTGCCCTTGGCAGAGTTTTCTTACAACAATAGCTACCACGCCAGCATAAAAGCCGCTCCGTTTGAAGCCCTGTATGGAAGGAAGTGTAGATCACCGCTCTGTTGGGCTGAAGTCGGCGAGAAGCATTTGACCGGACCCGAGATTATTCAGGAGACCACGGACAAGGTTGTCCAGATCAAGAATAGGTTGAAGGCTGCCGCGGATCGACAGAAGAGTTATGCAGATAACCGAAGGAAACCGCTGTAATTTCAAGTTGGTGATAGGGTTATGCTGAAGGTATCGCCATGGAAGGGCGTTGTAAGGTTTGGAAAAGGGGGAAAGTTGAGCCCGCGTTATATAGGTCCCTTCGAAGTCGTCTCTCGAGTTGGACCAGTCGCGTATAGGCTCATGTTACAACAGGAGTTGATTGGAGTCCATGACGTATTTCATGTCTCCAATCTGAAAAAGTGTCTGTTTGATGAGACACTGATTATACCCCCTTGAGAGGTTCGAGTGGACGATAAACTGAGGTTTATCGAAGAACCAGTGGAGGTTCTGGATCGGAAAACCCAGAAACTCAGGAGGAGTAAGATTGAGTTGGTCAAGGTCCGTTGGAATTCAAAGCATGGACCCGAGTTCACCTGGGAGCGACAGGACCAAATGCAACAGAAATATCCTCACCTCTTCCCACTGAGTGCGAAAACGAAACCTATAAAGTAGAATTTCAGGGACGAAATTCCCTAAACAGGGGGAGACTGTGACACCCGGCCTCTCAGGCCGTACCAGACAATAGTAATCTGTGTAGTAAACATGTAACGTGACTATTTGTGACTTAATGTGATGTTAATATATGATATTTGATGTGTTGGTAAATTTAGATGTGTATAAAAATTATGTTGGCAACGATAAAACTAACGCTTATCGCGTAACGTTTAAAATGCGAAACGAACGTTGGTGACCACCCGATCAGTGTTAAAATCCTAAAAATAGTCTGTTATGATTAGAATAATAATTTTAATCATATCCATGTGGAAAAATAATTTAAAACGCTAAGAAACTCTATTTTTTGAGTTTGAGCGCGTACCGCGCGATACTGCGCGAATTAAACAAAATACTGTCAACGCAGCCAGTCAAGGCAACTGGTAATTATTTCAGTAATAATTTTAAGTGATTATTTTTATAGAATGATAAAAATAATTTAAAACGCACTAAAACGGGATTAAAACGCTAGACAAAATACCCGGTAATCAGTAAAATACATGTTATAACTCAAATTTACATATAATATATGTATGTATAGGAAATGTATGTGTGAGGGAGGTGTGTTGGAGCAATATGGGCAGCCCACACTCTCTAGAATATTGCATTTTGGACACTTGTCCATTTTTGAGATTGTAAGTGATGATTAGTCTTGATGTATGCAACCATACATACTCAATTCCAAGACCACATTCAAATTTCATTCACTCTCTCTCTCTCTCTTTGAACATCTCGGCCGAACACCCCCCCATAAACACTTCCATTTTTATTTTCAAACTTAAACCTTGAAGATCATGTCCATTCCAAGGTGTTTTCAAGCTTACATGAAGGGTTAGAGGTGATTTCAAGGAGGTTTGAGCTCAATAAGGCTTCATATCATCACTACTCTTAAAATCCACTAAGAATCTTGAAGGTATAATATATTTTCTTTCAAATCTTGTCCTTGGTTCATATTGATAAAGATATAGTAAAAGTTTCTCTTGATTCTTGAGATTTAAACATTAACTTGGAAATTTCAAACAAATGAGTTTTGAATAAAATAAAAATGAGTGTGTGCATGTATGTGTATATGGCCGATTGTGTGTATATACATATGTATAAGTTGTATTTTGATTTTTTGATGAAAAAGTTCTTGATTATTTGTTTTCTTGAAAAATATGATGATTAAAGGAATTTTTAGATATCATGCAAGAAGGTTCTAAAAGACCTAAGATTTGAAAGTGATGTGTTGAAAAGTGAAATTTGGAAGTATATGTGTATATAAATTTCGTGTATATGTGTGTATATATATGTATACATGCATGTGAAAATTGTTATACAATCTTAAAAGTGAAAGATCTAAGCATGAATGAACATGAATGATTTGAAGGATTATTGTGCTATGTGTAATATTTGTAAGAATATTATGTTAGTGAAGTTTTGAGCATGATTAGATCATGAGTGATGATGATGATAATGTGTGAGTGCATTAGATGCACATATGTTAATTTACATGATGATGTGAAGGCATGAAATGATCATATGTTTATGATTTCATAAAAATTAGATTTAATCAGAATATAAACACTAAAATAAAGTTATTTTAAAGTGTTTAGTGACATATAACTTTGTCATGATGTTTACTAGCTTTGCATGTTGTACATGGTGCATAAAAAGTTGTAAAATACGTGAAATCGCATGATTTATGTGACTTATACAAAAACTGCACTAATCTGATTATAACCCCTATTTTAATCAGTAAATAACATGTATTGTGTTAAAATATCAAGTCGTTTCGAGTTGGGATGATTATAGTAACGTTTAACGCAAAACTATGCGTTAAAACGTTCAAAAATCGGCTTTTCGAGTGATTTTTGTAAAACTGATTTAGATCAGTAAATAAACTAATGTTTTTAGTTTAAAAATAAGTATTTTAACTAATTTTAAGTTTGCTTGGTGTTTGGTTGGTCATACGTGACTTCCGACGCCCGAAAACGTTACCGAATCGCTAAAATACGCATTTTTCTATGTACACTAGTATGGGAAAAATTTTGGGTAAACCTTATGTGTTAAAATGTGTTATGTGATCTAAACATGAGAATGTGAAAATATGTTAGGTTTTAACATGATTTTAAAGATTTGGATTATGCATGTATATTTGTGCGTTTTGTGCGGTAGAAACGGTAAAAATTGCGTTAAATGTGAAACTTGTTTGTCGAGCATGAAATTTGATACATATATAATATTTTATGTATATTTTCTTTAAAAATGACAAAATAGATAAGTTAGTAATATTTCGCTTGTTCGGTGTTAAATTCTATGAACGCTTATGAATATATATTACGACGCGCAAATCGTAGATATATTGCGTATAAACGGGAGAGTTAACGGATTTACACAATAATGGTCACCAATAAAATTGTTCAAGTAAGGTAGCATAACTTTTAAAACTACATAGAATACTTCTAGGCCGTAACCCTATTTCTCTCTCTAGCATGGCGACTCTTGTGCTTCCTGTAGCCTTCGATTCTGCTTCTTGATCGTTGTATAACAGTCTGATTATTAGAGTGTTGATTTTCAATACTTTAATTCGAACTAGTTAGCAATTGTGATTGAGTGGAATCTAGGGTTTCTGTTTTCTTTTCTTTCCGTCGCCTACCTACATCTTGTGGTTCGTTCCTGTTGATATAGGGTTAGGGTTTATTGGTCCTACTGGTTTGTAGTTACCTTGATTTACCTGGATCCTTATTTTGATTCGTGAACAGCCATTTGATATAGTGCTAGTTAGGGTTTGCATGTGTTTGTAGTTTTTCTGGTTCTTTCGGATAGCTTGTGTTTTCGTTTGCATGGAGAGTGGTTCTGATGGTGTACCGGTTGATCTTAATCAACAGCCTTTGAAATCTGATGGGGGAGCAACAGGATCTCGTGAAATTGCTTTGAGAATCATGAGTGTAGATGGGAATCCTATGATGCCTAGGAGAGGGTTATATTCGACGTCTGGGTCCTCAATTCTGGATGGCTTGTCTAAAATCTCTATACCTGTTGGTGAGCAGCAGGTGAAATTTCCAACCTTTGCTGATTACCGTAAACCGACTTCTAATAATAATGTTAAAGAGTCTGATGTGCATGGGGAGGGTAACAGTAATCGAGGAGCTGATGTGGGTATTGATGGGGGTATTGATGTGGTTGAGTAAAGTGTGAAATCGGTTCAAGATATAAATTCAGGTGATAATGTTAAGCAGCCAATGTCGTATGCTGAGTCGGTCGTCAATCAGAAGGAGAGGAAGGTAAACTTTCGAAATCTAGCTAGTACTGAGAGTCATCAGGATTGTGATATAGTGTTGCCTAAGGAGTCGGTCAGGGTGATTCAAGAAAAGCTGGCTAATACTTTGTTTGGGTATTTCTTGGGTGATCGTATTGCTTATCCGGTAGTGGAATATTTTGTGAGAAACAACTGGAAAAAACACGGGATACAAAAAACAATGATGAATGCTCATAGATTCTTTTTCTTCAAGTTTGCTACTCGTGAATGTATGTTGAATGTTCTACAGGAAGGTCCTTGGATAATTAGATCGCAACCTATTTTTCTTAGTGAATGGTTTCCGAACACCAAATTGGAGAAGAAGGAGGTTAATAAAGTGCAAGTTTGGGTGAAAATACATGATGTGCCTATAGCAGCTTATACGGAGGATGGCCTTAGTCTCATTGCTACGGCTATAGGGGAACCTAAGATGCTGGATTCGTTTACAACGTCAACGTGTATGGATGCGTGGGGGCGTAGTAGCTATGCAAGGGCTCTAATCGAAGTCTCTGCGGAGAAGGATCTGAAGGAGGAGTTAACAATGGCAATCCCCGAGTTGGAAGGAGATGGCTTCCGTAAAGAAAGGATGTTTGTTGAATATGAATGGTACCCTCACAGATGTTCTTGTTGTCGTGTTTTTGGCCACTCCGATGATGTGTGTCCAAAACAGAAAAAGAAGCCTGCTATACCGCCTATGGAGCAACCGATTCGTAAGCAAGGAAACCAAGGTCGAACGAATAAGGGGCCGGTTGTTGATGAGGATGGATATATGGGTGTTCAACCGAGGAAAGCTGCGAGAAAAAATGGTTTCCAGGTAAAAAAGCCAAAACAGAAATTTGAATATAGACCTGTGAAGTCCAAGCCGACAAGAGGGCCTATTCCTAAACAAAATAATGTCGTGTCTAAGAACCCGTTTGATGTGTTACGTGAGGAAGGAAGGGAGAGAGGCCAAAGTAGTAGGGGGTCGGGTGTTAATCAGGAGGAGTCGGATGATGAGGAAGTTGTGGAGGTTTACAATGAAACTGATGAATTTCTGATGGAGGGTACTCGGAAGTCTAGTGACGTTAAAGGGGCAAGCACTCCTTCTCCGGTAGTGTCCAATGGTTAGCCTAGCTGCCTGGAATATTAGGGGATTGAACCGTCCCCTGAAACAAATGGAGGTTCGTCAAGTGGTTAAGGATAATAATTTAAGTCTTTGTGCGGTCCTTGAGTCTCATGTTGATGTTAATAAACTAGGTAAAATTTGTCAGTCGGTTTTTCGTAATTGGGATTGGACTTCGAATGGAGGTATTCGTGATAAAGGGACGCGTATCATTTTAGGTTGGAACCCGGATATCTTTGATCTTATGGTGCTTGCGCAATCCACTCAAGTCATTAATGTTCAACTTATTTTTAAAACTGATAGAAAAGTGCTCTTTTGTTCTGTTTTTTTGGGTAAAGGGTTACCCCTGGTGAATTTTATAAACAAATAAAACAGGGTGCGACAAACTGTTTGACACACACTACTAGGCTTAACACACGAAGCCTAGAACACACAAAAACCAACAACCAAAAACAAATACAACCAACTCAAAACAAAGACAGCCCAACTATACTAACCCACACAACACTATAACCCAAACACTAGACGCGCTTTAACCCGGGTCCTCTTCCATGTTGTGCATTGGAATCTTCCATCTCTCCAAGAGCTTCCTGTGTTTCATGTCTCTTCCGATCTTGAAACCCATTATTCGAAGTCTGACCGTATCAAGGATCACCTGTGCCACTATATCAGCGCATCTTTGAATATTCGAGAACAGCCGGTTGTTCCGCTCTTGCCAAATGAAATATGTAGAAGCCGCAACCACAAGTTTGCACACAATATGATCTAACTTCTTTGAACTTGCATTCTGCTCTACCCAAACCATTACAGAATTCCATGTATCATTAACACTCTCCATATCGATCCTTTTCTTAACAATGTTCCAAGTCTTAGACGCAAAAGAACATTGAAAGAACAGATGATCTCTAGAATCTCGACCATACTTACACAGGGGACAACACATAAGATTTAAATTGGTAGCACTACCCGCTTGCCAAACTGCCAAACGATCCTGTGTCATCAGCTTGTTCTTAATAACCAACCAAAGATGAAACGAGTGTCTTGGTATGCATTGACTATACCAGACCATGTTTACCCACACCACCTTCATTTCTCTTAACCGAAGGTTATTCCATGCCTCCCAAGAGTTAAAATGAACAATTTTGCCATCCATATTCTTCCATCCAAATCTATCATTCGAACCAGTAACTAGGATAGGAACCGTAACATTGTTGAGAACCGGAAATAAGTCATTCAATGCTTGCGGCCTCCTCCAACAACCATCATCATCTATAAGGTCAGCAACAGTAGTCTGCAAATTAAAACCAGCTCATGCTATCACTCTAGGAGTAATAAAATTACGGATCGGGCTGCAAGAACACCAATTATCGCTCCAAGCATTTGTTTGAGAACCACTCACAATCGACTTCCAGATAAAAGGTCTAACCAGGCTCCGAATCAACAAGATCTTCCTCCAACTCCAAGTCAAATTACCCCTGCATTGGATCTCCCAGAAGTTTCTACCTTTTACCTTATACGAATGGATCCATTGGACCCACAAAGACTCTCGGTTGGTTATAATACTCCATATATGCAATGTCATGAGGGCTTTATTAACGTCTGAGATACTACGAATTCCAAGGCCACCTTTATCTTTAGGCTTACAGATTTCCTTCCATGCCACTTTAGACCGGATATTCCCTTGAGAACCAGCATTCCATAAAAATCTCCTCATTCTCTTTTCCAGATCCTTAATAATACGACCTGGCAAGATAAAGACCGATGCCCAATATGTATACATAGCTGATAGCACCGAGTTGAGAAGTTGCAATCTACCCGCAAATGATAAAGATTTAGACATCCAGTTATTGACCTTCCTTTCCATCCGTTCCACCAAAACGTTACAATCTCTAAATGACAGCTTTGTAGATATTAGGGGAACCCCAAGATATCTAACCGGCAATACGCCCTCCCTAAATGGCAATAAATTCAGAATTTCAGCTTTAATATTACCTGGCACATTGCTGAAAAAGATCGTACTCTTCAACAAGCTAGGTACAAGACCCGATATGCTAGTAAACTTCTTCAAGACATTACGAACCAGCTGAACCGAACCAGGATCCCCATTCACAAACACAAAGAGATCATCAGCAAAGGAAACATTGATAATCTTTTGTTTAGAACAGTATTCAAGGCCATCTTTTGTA
Source organism: Helianthus tuberosus (assembly GCA_030545235.1). Lineage (NCBI taxonomy): Eukaryota > Viridiplantae > Streptophyta > Magnoliopsida > Asterales > Asteraceae > Helianthus > Helianthus tuberosus. The sequence continues at coordinate 82,519,720 of CM060418.1, read as the reverse complement.
AAAGAAGCGATAAAACCTCCATGATCAACGTGAACAAGTACGGAGACATTGAATCTCCTTGCCTTAACCCCCGTTTCCCTCTAAAATAACCATGTAACTCACCATTAATACTAACCGAATAAGAGACCGTTGTGACACAAGCCATAATCCATGAAACCATTCTTTGATGAAACCCAAACCGGTTTAGAATTGCTTCCAAAAATGACCAGCTAACAGTATCATAGGCTTTCTGAATATCAATTTTCAATGCACATCTAGGAGGACCTCGATCAATATGATAGTTATGCATAAGTTCCTGTGTAATAAGAATGTTATCCGAGATCTTCCTTCCTGGTACAAACGCGGACTGGTTTATATTAACTAGCGACCCCAAACTGCCTTTTATTCTATCCGTAATAATTTTGCTAATGCATTTATATAACACATTGCAACATGAAATCGGCCGGTAATCTAGCACCGTGTTTGGCGTGTCAATTTTTGGCACCAATGCTAAAATGGTATGGTTAATTTGTTTAAGAATTTGACCATTATTAAAGAAATCTAGCACCGCCTTCGTTACTTCATCTCCCACCACATCCCATGAATTCTTAAAGAAAGCTGATGTATATCCATCTGGACCTGGAGCCTTATTCTCACTAATTCCAAACATGGCCTTTTTAACCTCATCACCAGTAACCTGTCTCACCATATTCTGAGCCTCATTCAACTCAAGAACATTAACAAAGAGCTCGGCATCATCCAAACTAGCAACATGATCCTCAGTACCAATAAACACAGAATAATGAGCAAGAAGAGCAGCTTTAACATCAACTCCCTCAAACTGATTCCCATTCATATCCTTGATACAGTTAATTTTATTTCGAGCATTCCTACTTTTCACACTATTATGAAAATAGGAAGTGTTCGAATCACCGGTACATAACCATTGGACTTTAGATTTTTGTTTCAAAAAACACTCCTCATCATAAGCCGCGGATTTGAAATCTTGGAGACATTTAGCTTCTGAAATCCGAAGGACGGCATCCATCGGGTTAGCTTCCACCTGTTTTTGGATTTGATCCAGCTCTTTCCTTAATTCAGTTACCCTCTTGTGGAGATTACCTTGGTTACGGAGAATCCTTCTAAAGTGCGGCTTCAAGTTCTTCATTTTCTTGACAACCGAAAACATCGAAACACCATCCACAGTTTTTGACCATTCAGAATAAACAGCATGCTGGAACTCTGCTTTTGTTGTAATAAAATTTGGAAATTTAAACGGCTTAGGACGAACCGAAGAGACAGACGATAACTTCAGAATACCCGGAGTATGATCTGAAACAGGGAACGGCTGAAACAAAGCATAAGCATCCGGAAAAACCTCTAACAGCTTAACATTACCCATAATACGATCAATCTTCTTAAACACTCCTACCCCATCCTTTGGCTTTTGGTTCCATGTAAAATGTAATCCATGACTCTTAACATCGATCAGCTCTATGGTTTGGATACAATCATAAAACTCTCTCATAGCTATAGTGTGAGTGGATGGACCTGTGAGAAAATCTTCCATATTCAAAGCTGCGTTAAAATCACCCATAACCACCCAAGGCTTATCATGAGCTAGGCCTTTGAAATTGCATAAATCCTCCCAAAGGGATCTTCTATCCTGATACTTGTTCTTTGCATAAACAAACGAACAAAAAAGCATCTTCTTATCCAATTTTAGATAGATCTGAGTATGTATAACTTGATCCGATTGATATAAAACCATAAGGTCAATGTCATCGGGATTCCACCCCAAGATGACTCTAGTACCTCTATGACATACACCCCCATTCGAAGTCCAATTCCAGCTACGAAAGACACTTTTGCAAATCTTATCTAACTTATCAACCTCCACATGCGATTCCACAATAGCACAAACACTTAACCGATTCTCAGCAATGAGCAAACGAACCTCATTTTGTTTCAGGGGAAGACCCCTTATGTTCCAAGAAGCTAGACTACCCATTAAAACCCATCTCATCGGGAGTGCTTGCCCCCTCCGGTCTTTTTTCATTTAGATTACTACTCATAAAATCAGCCATCTCCGTCGGATTTAAATCTTTCACTTCGTGCGTTTGTTGCACTCGAATACCACCCACATTAGTTTCAGCATTAGTTGGTTCCATCCTCTCATCAACCTTCTCATTAGCAAGAGCCTCAAACGAGTTTGACGTTTTAACCGTACTAGTCTTCAAATAAGAATTATCATCCCCCTTCGTTCCTGAAGTACTAGCATTATTCTTGTTAAACTTTGGTTTATACACAAACTTCGGCTTTTGCTTCTTCTGTGGAAACGAATATCTCGCCATTTTCCGTTTGTCAGTAACAAACCCCTCCTCATCAACAGATATCTGTTTGTTTGGACTTACCACTCGGTTTCTTGCTACATGTAGAATCATCATGTCCAAATAAACAGCATGCACTACACCGTTGTGGCTTCCATTCATACTCAACCTTAACCCTTTCAGTTATGTATCCCTCTTCATCCATTTTTGGTATGGCCAGCACAATCTCATCTTTAAGTTCTTTATCCGCATTAATCTCTATCATCGCCCTGGCATAACTAGTTCGGCCCCAGTTATCAGCACACATATCCGCTGTATAAGCATCTAGCCTCTTTGGAACCCCTAGCTTAGACGTAAGTAAACTTAGGCCATCATCAGTATAAACTGCAATCGGAACATTATGAAGTTTAACCCACACTGGCACCGTTTTTATCCCATCTTTCCTAAGGCTCACTGACGGAGACCAAACATTTATAAACAAAGGAATTTTCCTAATCAACCATGGACCACCCTCTAAGACTTTCATCATACCTTCCTTAGAATCGAACTTAAAGAAGAAAAATCCACTTGCATTCATCATGAGTTTTAAGAATCCAAACTTTGACCATACATTCTTGGCATAATACTCCACAACTGGGAATGGCAACCTGTATCCCAAGAAATAACCATATAACACATTTTCAAACTTATCCTGAACCTTTTTTATTACTTCTTTAGGAATGACAACATCCGCATCTTCTCGGGTCTCCACTGGCTCCATGAGTCTAAAGTTAATCTCCCTTTTGTTTCGCATAGTAGACTGAAGCTTTTCAGCATAAGAAAACGGCATTGACCTCTTCTGATTCTGATCTTCCTTGTAATCAACGTTTGAGCTTTCCAACTGTACCGGCACAGTGACTTTCTCCAACTCATCGATCACATTTATTATCTTCTGCTCTTTCTGAACCACTCCACGCCAAGGAATTACCGGATTACCATCAATGTTCAGGGGCTTGGCATATAAGGACGTCTTGTCCCGCATATCCTGAATATTCAACGGCTCATATCCCTTCGAGCTAATGAACACATCCCCATGCATTTTTTCAGAAAACGATTAGAACCCTAAGTCCTCGAGTCCCCGATCCCTATTACTTATATCAGGCGGCTTGAACTGTTTTGTATCCATAACAGAAGAAAACAAGAACCATGCAACGTAACAGAAGAACGAATCAAAGAATATCCAAAGCGTATTGGCGGCAAACCCTAGCAAGAAGAAAACGAAAAAAAACGAACCCTAATCCTGACTTCAAAAGATTAGAAACCAGGGTAGAGTCAAGAAACCTTACTCAGAAGGATCGACAACACCTCAATTGCTAACCCAGATCAATCAAGAATAAGATCAGAATGAACGAAAGAAACTAGGGTTTCTCAGGATCGCCAAATTCGCCCAGAGCCATTAGTTATCTATTCGATCTAAAAACACCAAGTAAACTTTTGTTTAGTTGTATACGCAGCGAACTCTTATACTACTCGAAGGGAATTGTGGCACCTTTTGTCGATGCACAAAGTAGTTATCAATAATAACCCGTGGGTGATTCTAGGTGATTTCAATTCGGCTCTTAATCTGGAAGATTTTTTATGGGTGTGTCTTCGATTTCTCCTAGTATGAGAGACTTTCAACAGTGTGTTAAGGATATTGAAGTTGTAGATATCAATCGGACAGGGCTCCAGTTTACCTGGAATCAAAAACCGAGGGAGGGAATTGGTCTGCTAAAGAAAATTGACAGAATTATGTGAAATATTTCTTTTGTGAGTGATTTTCCAGATGCGGTTGCTATTTTCAAGCCATATCGAGTTTCTGATCACTGCCCGTCCCGTGTATTCTGAAGATCCCCAAGAAGGAAGTAAAGAAGCCTAGATCGTTCAAGTTTGCAAATTTTTTGGTTTATAAGCCGGGTTTCATTGATATTGTTACTCAGAACTGGGACACTACTATTGCTGGGGTTCATCAGTTTAGATTAGTAAAAAAGTTGAGGTTGCTGAAAACTCCGTTGAGGGCCTTATTACATAGGCAGGGAAATCTTCATAAGAAAGTTGAGGAGCTTCGTGGTAAACTTGATTCTATTCAGCAGGATATTGATCGGGATCCGTACAATGAAGAATTGAGGATTCAGGAAGCTAATATAACTCGTGATTTTCAGGAAGCCAGTCTAGATGAGGAACGTTTTTTAAAACAGAAGTCTAAGGTTGATTGGTTACGAGCTGGGGATGCTAACACCGCATATTTTCATAACTCGTTAAAGAGCAGGAATCATATGAGTCGAATTGATGTGGTGAAGGATTCTAATGGTGAATTATGTGAAGGTAAGGATGTGCATAATGCCTTTGTCAAGTTCTATGAAAATTTTTTAGGTTGTGAGGGTGCTACGTCCCAAGTCCCATCGCCTGAGCTTTTCTTTAAAGTTCTTGATCCTGGTGTTGCCGATTATATGATTCGGAGTGTTACGGCTGATGAGGTTAGGTTGGCTATGTTTGCAATTGGAAATGATAAAGCTCCTGGCCCTGATGGGTTTTCGGCAGCGTTTTTTAAACACGCATGGCCCATTGTGGGGAATGATGTCACGGCGGCCATTACGGATTTCTTTAATGCAGGGAGACTTCTTCAGGAGCTAAACCACACGCTTATCGTTCTTATTCCAAAGGTTTCAACTCCTTCGGGTGTAACGGATTTTCGCCCTATTGCTTGTTGTAACGTTATTTACAAGTGTATAAGTAAAATAGTGGATGATCGTATTAAAGGGGCCCTTAATGATATTGTTTCGATCAATCAATCGGCTTTTATTCCGGGCAGAAAGATTTCAGATAATATTCTTTTGACGCAAGAGTTAATGCACAATTACCATAGAGATTTTGGTCCTCCCAGATGCGCGTTCAAAGTAGATATTAAAAAGCCTATGATACGGTCGACTGGAAGTTTCTCAAGGCAGTTTTACTGGGGTTTGGATTCAATCAAAGGATGGTCGAATGGATTATGTTATGTGTCTCAACTACTTCTTATTCGATTTGTGTTAATGGGAGTGTGCATGGTTACTTTAAGGGTAAACGGGGTTTAAGACAAGGAGATCCTCTATCTCCTTATCTTTTTACCTTGGTTATGGAAATTCTAACGTGTATTTTACAGCATGCATCTATGATTGACTCGTCTTTCAGGTTTCATAATCGATGTGAACGTCAGCGAATTATCAATCTTTGCTTTGCTGATGATCTGTTTTTATTTGCTAGAGGAGACGTGAATCCGGCTAAGTTCATTATGGCTTCTATCACTAAATTTTCGGCTATGTCTGGCTTGAATCCTAGCGTTCAAAAAAGCACAGCGTATTTTTGTAATGTTTCGAATCATGTTAGGATGGCTATTCTGAATATCATTCCGTTTGTGGAGGGATCGCTGCCTGTTAGATATCTAGGAGTTCCATTGATTTCTTCGAGACTACTGTATAAAGACTGTAGTATTCTTATAGAAAGATTGGAGCAACGTATCCTGAATTGGAAGAACAGGTTGTTGTCATTCGCAGGTAGATTGCAACTCGTTGGTTCTGTTTTATCTTCTCTTCATATTTTTTGGTCATCGGTTGTCACACCCCGACCACGTAAAACAACTAGACGTGGCGGAAACGTCGGGGAGTGTTGTAACAGAATTATTGTTTCATAACCATGGCATAAATAATTTAGTTTTATTGAATAAATGAACTCATTGTTTTAATACAATCAAATAAGTACAACTATTATCTTTCAAGTTTTAAAGTCGTTAAGGCACGAGTCCATCCTAAGTGTAGCGTGTATCAACAATCATCACAAGACAGCACCTGAAACATGTGTAAAAATAGGTACGTCAGCATAAAAATGCCTGTGAGATACATAGGTTTTATGAAAGTAGGATTCATGACTTATAAGTTTAAAGGAAAAAGAATGTTTTAAGAAAAGTAGTCATGATCCTTGTAAATTGTTTTGTTTTGTAAATCATTTGAAAAGCGATAAGATCAGATGATATGTATAAATAAGAGAATAATGTATGGTTAAGTGAATAACCATGTAAAATGAGTTTGAATTGAATGTATTGTTCGAAAAACAATATTTTGATAAAAAGGCTTATAGTATATGTGAAAATATACTTTGGATTTTAAGAGAATCGAATGAGTAATATATTAAAATATATTTCAGTTCCAATTTCGTTAACCCAAGTGTACTAAATAACGCCACAGTATGTAATGCAATGAAAACACTTATATATAAGAAGTACCAGCGGCGTATCTACCATGTTTTCATCACATTACACCCGTCCCGTTATCTAAACACTAATCAAAACCTAATCATTAGATAGATAGTACATTAAATATACTTTAGTTGTTTAAAAGAATAGTTTTCAGTAGTATATTACAAGTATACTTCGGATTCATAAATAACATATTAAACTATGTTTTGGTTTCATAAATAACATATCAAAATATGCTTTGGATGTGATAAATAACTTATTAAACTATGTTTTAGGTTTTGTAAATAACATATCAAAATATGCTTTGGATGATTAACAAAATGTTTGTTGGTTTTGTACAGTATCACATATGGGAGTATATCAAACTATACCTTCGGGAGTATAATTAAATACACAAAAATAATGTGATTTAAGAATTCATTCAGACCTAGTGCATCAAAATACACCTTTGAGACTATAGGGATACCACAAAGGAAATCCCTATTTGGATGGAGAAACAAATTGGTTTCAGTCATTCCATGACAACAGGAATGGGGTGTCTAATCCTATAGCGCTATATCATACTACCAATCGGTCTGGTGAACATAAAATAAGTACAATTCAACATTTTATTTTATGTTCTTTTAGAAATCAGTGTTTAAACCATAGATAGTCATTTAGTTTGTCAAATGATAAGTAATAACATGTATAATCAATTATACTTTGAAATCATGAAAATAACAGATAGGTACACATGCTTCACCCCAAAACGTTTGGAAAACACTAAAAGAGGGGTCTATGTACTCACTTGAGATTGCTCAGAAGTCCTAAGATAACCACCAAGCAATGCTAGAGATCACGGAATCAAACGGCACCTAATATAGGTAACTATGTTAATAAACCGGACCTATATCGGAGGATCGGATAGAATGAGGGCTCGTAAACCAAATGAGTATGAGAACTCATGTAGTATGGTTTAACAAAGCCTACATACTAAATGAAACCTAACCTAAGTGCGTCGTTCGCGTAAAACGCGTTCGGACTGCCTAACTAGTCCTATGACAAGTAAAATATGCCTTAACATGTCTAATATTGTTGCCAAATCAGTTTAGATGTCAAAAGTTATGTTACATATGCTTAAAATGAATTTTGGTGTCAAAGGGGTATTTTGGTAATTTACCTAAGGCATATAAACTACCTATCATACAACTAACTAAACGTCGTGACCATAAGGTATAACCTCAGAAGGTTATTCCCTATATACTATGGTCACCTAATGTATTTGGTCGGATCCTAATGATCGACCAAATGGGTCGGGTTCGAAAGTATAAGCGATTGATTAGATCGCTTACCTTTACGACCCTATACAAGCACAAAACTAAAAAGTGACGAGCTAAGCATGTTAAAACATGCTTAACTAAGTTTAGAAAACAGGTTTGGTATCAAAACCGGGTTTGGTATCAAAACAAACGGTTTTGATACCTAAGAGTAGTTTGGTTACAATATACGCAAGAATACGTATTTTGGCCGAAACTACGGCTCGTCACTGAGCCTAGATAACGTGGTAATCAGTAGGTATAGTCTCTAGGGACTATAACCATCGTGATTACGCTCACGTTATGAAGTTCAAACGAACTTCGCATTGATCATAAACTGGTCAACGCAGAAAGTCAAACAAAGTTTGACTTTCAACGCTAAAAGAATAAAAAGAACGAAGGAACACTTACAAAGGGTCCCCGAAAGCTAATCTTGATCTAAGTAGCTCAGGTATGAAGCAATGGCTTCAACTTAGAGCTTTTAGATCAGATTTTGTGGGTTTTGCAAGGAAGGGGGGGTTGGGTATTTATAGGATTCTTGGAACCGTTAGGATCGTTTATCGAATAACGTGCTTTGATCTTGTCCCTACACTTGTTGCAACTTTGTGGTAACTCAAAATGGCCCCTCATGACCAGGAATTAACAAGTGGAATTGGGTTTGGAGTGCATAAGAGCTGTTAACAGCTGTTAAAACGACTTTTACTGATCTGAAAGGGCCTCGCGTGATGCCTAGGGTCCGTCGCGTCACGCCTAGCCCCCTATCTGCAGTTTTCAAACAGAAATGGCAGAATAGGTCCCTGCACATGTTTCAGTCCATTTTCCACACGTTTGAAGCCCGTTAAATCATTTTCAAGGCTCCACAAGGATGCCTAAACATTGTGGACATGAAACATGCTCAAAAATATGCCGGATGTTGGTTCGTTTGGTCGTACGATCGCGATGTTCGCTTAATTACGACGGAATGCGCATAAGCTCGAAAAACGATCCAAATTGCGTGACGAATGGATTTTTCTCATGCCAAACACTAAAATAAAATATTTTAGTGCTTACATAAATTTCTGGATGTCCGGATGTATCCAGAACGTAAGTTATGCGCGAAAGTGCAAACTTATGCACTTTTTGACGCTTTTAGTCCCTGAATGACCCAAAAGTTTATTTTAGCACACCGAACCCCTCAAAGCCTATTTCTAAGCTATGTAAAGGTTATTTAAGGTATGGTTAACTTATGGTCATGTTCCGGAATGTTTGTTACAGTACGAATCGGCATACTTTCGCCGTTTGTTGAATTTAGTCCCTGTAAGCGATTTAAACTTGATTTCAACACACCAAACCATCCAAAACTTATTTCTAAGTTATGTGAATGTTATTTAAGGTATGTTAAGCCTATTTCACTATTCCGGAGTGCTCGTTGCATTAAACTGGTTATATTTACGCATCAGTGCGCGTATAACCTTCCAGAAAGCGATTTAAGGCTTGAAATCGAACAAGAATTGATATGTGCAAACGATACACATAATTTTACAAATCCCAAGTATGAAATACAATATTTCATTGGTTTGGTATTTGTCTGATGTTTGAAGTGACACAGGTGTCACATCGGTGTTGATGTTACCGGCACGGGTTATAAAAGATTTGGAAGCTAGAATGCGAAACTTCTTATGGGCTCAAGGTGTTTCATATCAAAAAGGGAAGGCAAAGGTTTCTTGGAAGTCTGTTTGTGTCCCGAAATATGAAGGAGGGCTCAGGTTGAGACGTATTAGGGATGTTAATGTTGCTCTTATGGTGTCGCACATTTGGAGTATCCTTTCAAAACGGAGTTCGCTTTGGGTTGAATGGATTTACTCTTACAAGTTAAGGAGGGCAAACTTTTGGGATTGCAAAGTGGTTTCGAACTCATGCTGGAGCTGGAGGAATATGCTCCAACTTTGGCCGTTGATCAGAAATCATGTTTGGTCCATGCTTGGCAACGGTTAAAACACGTCTGCGTGGTATGATTTGTGGTGTAATATTGGGCCGTTAGCTAACTTTATCTCGCCAAGGGTTATAAGTAATGCAGGTTTTTCTCTGGATGCATCGGTTTATGATATCTCCCTGGATAATTCTTGGGGATGGCCTTCGGCGTGGAGAAACTCATTTCCAGCTCTCGTTCAACTGGATCAAGTCCATCTGATTCCCAACCGTATGGATCGGCTTGTTTGGAAGGATGGAGATGAGTATCATGATTACACTTCTTCGACTGTGTGGGATACTATTCGGCCTAGAGCTCAGGAGGTTGAATGGGTTGATTTTGTATGGTTCTCACAATGTATTCCAAGACATGCGTTTCATATGTGGCTCGTTATGCGTAAAAAACTATTGACTCAGGATAAGATTTTACAATGGGATATTTCGAGAAGGAAAAATATGAACATGATGTGCTGCCTCCTTTGTTATGCGGACACTGATTCTCATGAGCATCTCTTCTTTGAATGTAATTTTTCAGCTGAAGTTTGGTGTACAATTAGAGATAAGGTGGGAATGTCGAATGTTGATCCAAAGTGGAGTAGCATTGTTGATTGGCTTCAGGTCCGAGCTCGCTCTAAGTTGGCCTATAACTTCATTGGAAGAATCCTAGTTGCGGCTGCTGCTTATATAATTTGGCAGGAACGGAATGCTAGATTATTTAAAAACCAGACTAGACCTCCGGATACGATTTGTGCTATAATTTTTCAAACAGTTCGATACAAGTTAATGGGCGTGAAGTTGAAGAACACAGCGAATGTGAGGCGTCTTCTTCGTGAATGGGATATTCAAGCTGGATTCTTAGAGAATGATGGAGGCTGATTGCGGTTGACTTGCTTTTAATTGTTTTGTTTCCTAGATTTTAGTCTAGTGGCTTTCATTTTGTTGGTGTACCGTTTTTCGGTTGTTCTTACTTTTGTGGGGGTTTGTCCCATGAAAGAACTAGTATGGGCTTTCCATGCTAGTTGTTTTATTTGTGTGAATATATAGAATCACCGGGGTAACCCTTTACCAAAAAAAAAAAAAAAAAAATTGTTCAAGTCGCAAAAATCATAAATATATATATATATATATATATATATATATGTATATGGACTCATATATATATGAACGTGCCAACCTAATCAAAAATGACAATTTTTCGAGAAAATCTCAAAGTTATGTGATAATTCTAAGAAACAGAGAAACTTAGGATTTTTGTGTTATGTATATTGATTTAGAATCGTTCCTATATTAGGACGTGTAGAAAATCAATCTCTGGGATTGCGATATTAAAATACGCACCCAAAGGTGAGTGTTACTAAACCCCTCTTTTTACTGTTTTGTATATATTTCGGGGGTAGAACACGTCGTTAAAAGGGCTTAATAATGTTTTCAAAATAAAACATACCATTTAATATAAAATATATATTTTCACTGAAAATATATGAAATTTGATAAGTTATACGTTTCGAAGTAAAACGTTTTTGATGAATGAATATTGTATTTACGGTATTTCTTAAGTGAAACAAGACCGTACTGTTGGGGACGAATTCTTGACTGGGTCTCATATGATGGAGAATAAGGGGAATTCGTACAACGTCGTGTATTAAATTGTCATATTAGTAGGATATATATATTGTACGTGAGGCAGACATCATATTGTTCTCAAAGAGAGAACCATGCGCCCATGATGTCGTTTAACTAGTTAAGTATTGCACGCGATGAATTGTTGGTAGATCTATCGGGTTGACAACCCCGTCATGACCGGTCGCCCCGTGTAAGTCAAACGATGAATTAAAATTCTGTTTATTGTCTAGCTTTGATTATCCCTACATGGTTAATATATAGTTCACATCGTCTAGCTAACATACGAGTCTGAAAGTTGACGCAATAATTTAATATACAAAACTTGGGCAATATATATATTACAGTTGTCAGATTGATGAACCGGCGGAAGGCCCATGGATTTTTATTAAGGAAGTAAAACGGACTTTCAAAATTATATGAATGTTTTCAAATAAACACCTAATCAGAAAGTTTTCCTTGGATTAAAATTGGTTGTAAATGAATACATGAACTCACCTTCCTTTGTGTTGACACTTGATTTTTAACTTGTTCTACAGGTACCTGAGTTCGGCTTCGGGAAATCATGGCGTATCTTGTGTTTGATGATGCATGTCATTTCGTTTAAATATGTTGGACATCTTTTAAACTTTCTGGGACGTTTGTAATAAGATCCGCGAGGATCAAAACAACTTAACTTATGTGGTTGTGTCGTGACTTTTAAAAATGTAATGTTTAATATTTATGTTTTAAAATATGTCAAAATGTCCAACCAAAGAGTGCATCCTCCGACAAGGTATAAATGGGCACCAACTTCCGTCACCACTACGTTTTATATTCTGCTGCGACGTTTTTGGGTTGTGACAGAAGTTGGTATCAGAGCCATTGGTTGTTAGCCAACTAGATGTTTTCGTGGAAAACACTAGACTTCAACCGGAGAATTTTTAAATATAAAGTCCAAAATTCTCGAAGCCAAGATTTTTAAATAAACATAGAAAATATTTTATCATGTATGAAAACCATTATGTGTTTTATGTTCATACGTGATTTTCTGTTTATTTGACCTTATTTGTTACTGTTTATGTTGATTACGTGCTTACTTGTACGGTTATATGTGTGTCACAGATGTCGCATGAACACGAGGTCATCGAGATCCACGACTCAGGATACGAGCCAGATTTCGAGACTTCACCCAGACGTACGCTGCCAGAGACACCTATCACAGTTCCACAGATGGTTGGTACTACCGAGCTTACCTCATCTTTCCACGTCGATCCTGCTGCTTTTGCCAGCCAGGTAGACCCCCGATGCGCTTTCACTGGCAACGGGTGGATAGATGATGATGACGTACCTCTCTCAATCCATGAGACGGGACGAACATCTGGCACTATACCAGTTATCGATGATGTGATCAGGAGTGTCCCTACTGTCAGAGGATCTTCTAGTATCGCACCAGTGGTGGACGCCACTATCGTCACGGCTCGACCCTTAGAGCCATCAGTCGTTCCACCTGCTGCTGTGATCGAGCCTACTACTGAGATCCCTCCGCTTGTTTTGTCTGAGTCTTCTTTGCCTGTTTTAGAGTCCCGCACGTCTTCGACGCCGCTGTTAGTTTATTATCGTCGTAGGAAGAGGATTAGGCCCGCTGGAGATAGGGTAGATCAATATTGCCATTGTGATCGACAGCTCGCCGCGTTGCGCAAAGACCTAGACATAGCCAAGGGAAAGGCGAAGTACCTCGAGGAACAGATGGACGACCACGAGGAGTTGAAGGTTATAGACCACACCGCGAGAGATGAGATGCATTGGAGGGTTATGGATTTGGGGAAACTTGTTCGGGAGATGTTAGAGTCTTTAGGTTTGAGGCGTTGATGTTAGTTGTTTGTTTGTTTGTTTCGTTGTTTGATGGGTTGTATTGTTAGACATTTCTTTTTGATGTTCTTTGTGTTTGAGGCCTGCGTGCCAGTTTCATTTTTGGATATTATTTGGAAATTTTGTGTGAACTTGTTTATGGGTGTCGATGTAGACATGCCAGGAATAGTCTTTTGTACTGAAAACGAGTTTAAATAATTTCTACAATAAATACCAATGATGTAATTTTGGTTTAAAATTTTTCTCATTAATATGTGGATACTTTACATGCGCAATGTTTGGTCCACTAACATTTAATGATTGAATTATTTTTGGTTATCATCTTATGTGGATATTATTGTTATGATAATAGAAACGACGAAATGCCGCCAAAAGCAAGACAGGGTACCGGATTACCTACCACACCTGAAGAGTTGGCTCAACTCATAGCCCAACACGTTAATACTGCCATGGAACAGCTCAACGCTAATGACGGTCAGGGACGTGGATGTGGTGCACACGGGCAAGGTTTTGGTGGGGCACATAATGGAAATCCTCCAGGAAAAATGTGATCGGAAAGTTTTAGTAGTTCATGTGTTATGATATCATTGGAATGAATTCCTGATTTCTATTAACATTAATGAGCAGTGCACGGATGCACATATAAAACATTCCAGGGCTGTAACCCACGATCATTTATCGGTGCTGAAGGACCCTTAGATATCACCCGATGGATTGAGAAGATGGAATCTGTCATGGCGATCAGTGGTTGTGCTGCTGATCAACGGGTGAGATATGCTTCTTGCTCTTTTCTTGATGAAGCACTGTCCTGGTGGAACTCGCAAGTTCAAATTTTGGGTGAAGACGCTGCCTACGGTCTGACCTAGAATGAACTTAAAGAGATGCTCCTGAAAGAGATGCTCCTGAAAGAGTACTGCCCGGGCAGTGAAATTCAGAAAATCAAGACAGACTTCTGGAATCTAACCATGGAAGGTCTGGATGTCAGAGCTTACACTTCTCGTTTTAACGACTTGGCGAGGTTAGTTCCACGAATGGTTACTCCTGAATATGTAAAGGTGGAAAGGTATATCTGGGGATTGTCGCCATGAATTCGCAGTATGGTTACATCCACGAAACCTACCACCTATCTAGAGGCTACTACATTGGCAAAATCATTAGCCGATGACGCTGCTCGCAAAGGTAGTCTTGATAAAAAGGAGGAAGTCAGGAAGTCATCGGGCAAGGCCAAAGCAGATGTGAAATCTGAACGGTCAGGGCGTTTTGAGACTAAGACAGAAGTTACGAAGAAGCGCAAGTCCGAGAGCTCGAGGAAGGAGACTGAAGAGAAGCGCGACAGGAAACGCAGTTCGAAGAAGGCATATGCAGCAAGTTCTAGTGGTACTAGAAAGGAGGGCATCAGAGATAGCCGAGGCGGTTCTGAGAGAAAGACTCGTGAGGATGGACAGAAGAAATGTAACCGATGCGGACGAACTGGGCATGTTACCCGTGAATGCTATGCCAAGAGTACTGTGGAAGGATCGAGACTTGAAGGATGTTTCCAGTGCGGAGAACAAGGACATTTCAAGAAGGATTGTCCTAAGGCGGGAGGACAGAATGCCAGAGGTAGAGCGTTCGAGCTAAATGCTGGGAAGGCACATGATGATCCTGCTGTTGTCACTGGTATGTTCATGATCAATAACCATTCCGCGTTCGTACTTTTTGATACTGGAGCTGACTTGAGTTTTGTCTCGAAAAACTTTGAACCATTCCTGTGTTCACCTACAAGCAAGCTAAATAAGAAGTACTCGATAGAATTAGCAAATGGTAAACTAATAAAAACTAGCGAAGTCGTACGCGACTGTGGTATTCTGCTAGGCGATCATAAATTTAGTATTGATTTACTACCAGTGGAGTTGGGAAGTTTCGATGTAGTTGTGGGGATGGATTGGCTGTCCAAGAATAAAGCGGAGATTGTTTGCTCGAAGAAGCAAGTGCGGATACCTCGTCCTGGTGGTGGCGAAGTGATAATCATCCATGGAGATCGATCGAGTCGTGTGTCGAGTGTTGTCAGCAGTATGAAGATGCTTAAGTTATTGCGGAAAGGATATCATGCGTTCTTAGTTAACGTGATGGATACAAAGGCCGAATGTAGGAAGATCGAAGAGATTCCTATTGTTCGTGATTATCCTGAAGTTTTTCCTGAAGACTTACCTAGATTACCCCCCTGCGAGACAGATCGAGTTCCGAATCGATCTGGTACCTGGTGCTGCACCAATTGCAAAATCTCCCTATAGATTGTCACCGTCTGAAATGAAAGAAATGTCGAACCAGTTTCAAGATCTACTAGACAAAGGTTTCATTGGACCGAGTTATTCGCCTTGGGGTGCGCCTGTTCTGTTCGTGAAGAAGAAGGATGGATCCTTCAGGATGTGTATAGATTACAGGGAGCTGAACAAGTTAACTATCAAGAATCGGTATCCCTTGCCGAGGATTGATGATCTGTTTGACCAGCTTCTGGGATCTAGCTACTACTCGAAGATAGATCTGTGTTCAGGCTATCATCAGTTGAAGGTTGCTGACGAAGACATTCCAAAGACAGCCTTTCGAACACTATATGACCATTATGAGTTTCTAGTTGTGACAACCCTCAAATTTACATGTAACCGTACAGTTTATTAATAATAATTAATGTGCTTGATGACTGTGTGGAATTACTTAACTGCTTTCTGATATCTGTGTTATGCTTACACGTATTTGTTAATATGCTAATAGTGTACAGAAAGGTCACTAAATAGTCCGTTATATTTTCCTAAGTGTTAGAAAGTAAAAATGTTACAAAATATATAAATAGGACGCCTTACGAATTAATTTAGCACTTTAACGGATTAATATCCAACCGTACAACCGGACTTAACCCGGAACATAAAAAAATTATTGTCATTGACATGTTTTTCCTTTTCTGAGCCAGTTAGGGTCCCCGAATACCCTAACACCCGCTATAAAGCACCACACACTAGAATCTAGCTTAAACTCCTAATTAAACTAACTAGTTACTAACACCTAACTACCTAGTTAAGGTCTAACTATATAAAAAAAAAAAAAAAACCCCAACGATTGTTTCCCCCTAGGGAACATCCACTTCAACTTTTGAATAATTTAATCTTGCTTGTCAAAAATCTAGATTGCATATTATCTAGTGGATAAATTGGATGGATGGTTTATAAAAATATACATAAGTTCACCACTTCACTTCTCATAAACCACTTAGCAAATTCCATCTTTCTTTTCCCTCTTTGACACTTACGGCTGAAACCAAGAAGCATCACCCCACCATCATCAAATTCTTATCTTGCTATTTCAAGCACATACAAGGGTGAAGGACCACGCACAAGGAAGCCCGGTGCTTGCGGATTGCCAAGGACCTCACTACGACGCTTTTAACCACTCGTTTTTCGCCTAGTTTCTCCCCTAGCCTCGAGCTAGTAGTAAGTGACTCTAAACGCCTTCTTGATCTTGTCTAGAGTGGTTAATAAGAGATTTGTCGGTTAAAAATTATGAACATTTAAGATCAAAGTCTAAAAGTCTACTAAAGTGATGAACAAGGTGGTTAATGGATGAATGTTAGTGTAAATCATGTAGATCTTGTGTGATTATGATTATTGGTTGATTATCTGATGTTTTGCTGATTAATATTAATATGTGATGTTGTTGTGGTCACTAAACATGATTAACAGAATCAATCGAACACAAGTTAGTAAGTTAGAAAGTGAAAACAGAATCTGTCCCGGTTTTACAGCCAACTTCAGTTGGCTTTAAACAGGTCATAAACTCAACGAAAAATCGATATTTTGAATCTAAAATATGTTATTATGAAATACGGTTCTAATGGCACTGGAATCGTAATTTTTGGACTTCGTTTACTATTTTTAATGTGTCGATTTGTAACAACAGCTTAAGTTGAATTTTGACAGCAATAAATGGGTGTCATACTTTCAGTTATAACCTAAGTTTTGTGATGAATCGGACCATGAAATTTGTACAGTAGATGACAACCGATGCATTTGTAATTACCCCACCGGAATTTCGTAAATCGGACACTCGATGAATTTTAAATAAATTATCCCGTGGACTGTGGTCAGAAATATATAAATCTGAGTTCAGCCCGGGAAAATGATTTTTTATAAAATATTGGTAATGAACCGGACCCCGATATTTTTACACAATAAAATATGGAACGTTTAAGACATTCTGTAAAAATTTGGGAATTTTTGGAATAATTTAACTATTTTATTAAAATGTCCGAAAACAGCCGGTTTTGAATATTAATGCTGAAATGACATAAGTTGTGACTTGCGTGTCTAAATGACGACTATGCTATCTGTGAATGACCTAACATGTTATATATGTTATGTGCATTATCGTACGTTCGCTTATGAGTGGGGAATGGATGGGAAACTTATATGGGCATAAACCGTCAAAGTGATGCATGTTGTGTGATAGATACGTGTAGGAACTTTGTGCTCTAATTGAAAGCCACTAAATGACTAACTGATAAATCATACTAGGACATGATTGACCGAACCTGATTGTTAGCTACGTTGAGAATCTAACCGAGCAAACCGAGGTGAGTTCACACACTTTCTAAGGCATGGGATTCCCGGTGGTTTGGGAATGGGTTAAAGAATTAAAACTAAATCTACATATCCTCCTTGGGTAGGATATGTACGGCCATCCTCCATAAAGTGGATGCCATTATTAATCCTACGAATTCTCCTGGTGCAGAATACGTACGTTCGTCCTCCTGGTGCAGGACAACAACCTTAAAACTAGCTAGACAAAACTCTATCATGAAGTCCCCTCAATTTATATCGACTTAATCGCCGAGGCCAATGGCGAGCGGGTCATTAGTTAATAGCGCTATTAGGTTTAACAAACCTCACACCGTGCCAGTCGGACGTGCGTGTACTTATGGACTATGGCAGATTGTCAGTGATGATAGACACTGATATAGGGCACAACTTATTTGCGTAGCAGTCGATATCATACCGTCTAGTAGTTCAAACGGGGAAAGCCCCCACTGATTATGGTTATGGTTTGGGTAATGAAAAAGGAACCGGTTAAACATACTTTCAACTACGGGGTAACCCCCACGGCAATTATGCCAACGAAAGTCAAACCACGTTTTTCAGAAAACAACTTAAAACTAAACAACCAAACGTGAACTCACTCAACTTTGTTGTTGACTCGTTGTTACATGCCTTACAGGTCACTAAACGCTTGGAGCTTGCACGAGGAAGGAGTCGTTGTGGTGTACGGACTGTTATGTTCCGTACTTATTATTTAAATCCTTATGAACTTATTAAAACTTGTGTTTTGAACCTTAACTTATAAACTGTGAACTTGTGCTTTTGGATTTACTTTCATGCTTCCGCTCTTTAAACTAAACATGGTTAACTGGCTTTGGTCACCAATCGTATTGTGGTTGGTCTTATTTACTTAATTACGATGTTCAATATGATTGGTGGCTCGATCCTGGTCACGTCACGCCTCCAAGCGGTGATACTCCGCAGGGTGGCTTTTGGGGGTGTGACACTAGTCATGCCCTTTGGTCTAATTAATGCGCCAGCTGTGTTCATGGATCTCATGAACAGGGTATACCCTATTTGGACAAATTCGTGATAGTATTCATCGACAATATACTTATTTATTCACAAACCAAAGAAGATCATGAGCATCATTTGAGGTTAATTTTGGAGTTGTTGAAGGAAGAGAAGCTGTATGCCAAGTTCTCTAAATGTGAGTTTTGGATTCGAGAAGTTCATTTTCTCGGACATGTCATAAATGAGAAAGGTATACATGTAGATCCGTCTAAGATCGAAGCAATAAAGAATTGGGAAGCGCCAAAGACTCCGTCTGAGGTGCGACAATTCTTAGGGCTTGCTGGGTATTATCAGAGATTCATCGAGAACTTCTCCAGAATAGCGCAACCATTGACGCTATTAACCCAGAAGGAGAGGAAGTTTGACTGGACGGAGAAGCAGGAGAAAGCTTTTTGGTCGTTGAAGGAAAAGCTCTGCAGTGCACCTATTCTTTCCCTTCCTAAGGGAAGTAATGATTTCATTGTTTACTGTGATGCTTCACGTTTGGGTCTTGGATGTGACAACTGCCACTTTCTGGTAATTTACGTACATTTAAAGCAACGATTTACATTATACAAATATGTGTTTTGAATATCCGAACTGCATGATTACATGATATACATCTTAGAATACTCATGGAATATTCATTTTTGATGCACATGATTCATTTTATTGATTACAATTGAAACAAGTTTAAAACAATGCGTCGAAACAACTAGAGTAGTACCTAGTAAACTAGCGTGCTGACAAAAACTCAGGATCCGCAGAAACTATCGTAACGACATTTTTAGGACTCAGACGAAAGTCCAACATCAAATATACATTAAACCCTAATTGGGAATGTAAGGGTTTGGTCTAATAGTTTTTCGAAGTTCGGTAACACCAAAAACTGCCCGAAAAGCGCTAAAAGTTACCATTTCAATACTTTTCCGCAAAATTCAGCATTTGCATTTTTACTACAAGGTGTAAAAATGTTGTTTTAACCCAAAATCTATATGAAAATACATTGGGAATATCATTTATATACATAACTGAATTTTTCCCTACAACTTTCATAAGCTAATCTTTCGACTATCTTCTTGCGGAACGAGCGACAAACGACTAGCCGAACTATATTTTGACATAGTTTTCAAGCTAGTGAATATTATTTTTGGGTCTTTTAATGCCTATTTATGGTCATTCAATGTCATGAAACATCTTGAAACTTTAAATCCCTAAACACCTAAACATTTAAACATTTCATTACATTTATGAAGCCTTAAAATTAACTAACACATTTAACATCATAAGACCCCCCCCCCATGTTTTTGACCGTAAATTAAGGGGTCCCACATGCCCTCAAATTGTTGATTAAATATCTAGATATTTACTTAACATGCAAGTGGATTTTGGTGGATGATTAAAAGTCTTACAACCTTATCTTCACTAATCACTTTCATGAACATCTTTCACCATAAAAAACACACACATAAGAACTCATCATCTTTTCCAAAAATTCAGCCATAACACCATAAAAACCCACTTCAATTTTATTACATCTTTGATGATCAACATGGAGATTAATGAAACATAAGATGATCTAAAGCATCTACAAGTTAAAGCACACTTTTTCATCAATTCAAGAGTTTTCTACCAACAAGATCTTCATCTTCTTTGCTTCTTATCATCACCTAGATCATCCCTAGCCACAAGTGCTAGAAGTGAGCTTCTAAATATATTTTTTTCATATTTATTTATGCTTATGATTGTTAAAACAACTAGTTATAACTAAAGAAGCCTACAAAATATTATGAAGATACAAAGAAGCAAAAAATAAAAATCATGATATATATGTTTATGTAGTGATCTAAGTCTTATTACTTGCTTATTTGATCTACTCTTGATGATGATCATAAAAATAACTTGTTAGATGATGTTTAAAAACATGACCTAACAAGTATACATGTCTATGTTAAAAGGGTTTTCGTTAAACATAAAGGTTAAATGGATGATCATAATTTATGGTGTAGTAAAGATATTTATTGTTTTTCATTAAAAACAATACTTTTACAAGATTATGAAAAGTAACATACAAGTTGAGATTTTTATAAAACTTGATGAAACTAGAAGTAAACATGGATTTTAATCTAGTAAACATATGAAATGATCATACCAAAAACCCTACATGATTTTGATTTAATCTTGATAAGTTTATGTTATAAAATCTCATATGTTTTTGGTAAGAAAGTTATGAGTAAATTGATGGTGAATTTGAAAAGAAAATGATATGTTCATTAAACATGGCTAAGTTCGGGTCTCGGACCATGCTCCTTGTATCTTGAAGTTGTCGAGTGTTGCTCGAGATAAACCAAGGCCGTTTAAGTTCGTTAATCTTATAGCTGAAAAGGATGGATTTATGGAAGCTATTAATCAGATCTGGAAGAAAGATATTACAGGTTTTCGTATGTACCAAGTTGTTATGAAGCTTAAGTTACTTAAAACCCCCTTACGAAAACTTTTCTTTAAACAAGGAAATCTGCATGAGAAAGTGAAGAAGGCGAGGAAGGAGCTTGATGAATGTCAGCTCGTTATGGATCAGAATACGGCAAATGAGGATGTTTTAGCAAAGCATAGTTCTCTTCTTAAAGAGTATAAAGATGCTATTCATGATGAAGCTGTGTTTTTACAACAAAAATCAAAAGTTGATTGGTTAACTCTTGGGGATTCGAACACCAAATATTTCCATAACGTTGTGAAAGCTAAAAACCACAGAAGCCGAATTATTTTAATTCGTGATACTGATGGAGTTGTACATGAAGGGGGGGGGGGGGCAGCGGCTTTAGCTTTGGTTAACCATTATTCGAAATTTTTTGGGAGTGTCGGCCAGATTGTTTGTAGGCCAAATATGGATATCTTTCGGAATAAGTTATCATTGATGAAAGCGAATAACATGATCCGTTTAGTGACTGATGATGAGATAAAAGATGCTATGTTCTCAATTGCTGGGAATAAGGCTCCGGGACCGGATGGGTATACCTCTGTTTTCTTTAAAAAAGCGTGGGATGTTATTGGAAAGGATGTCTGTTTAGCGATTCAAGAATTTTTTTCAAAATGGTAAGCTTCTGAATCAGCTAAATCATACGGTAATTTCTCTTATTCCAAAGGTGAAGACTCCTGACTCAGTAACGGATTATAGGCCTATATCTTGCTGTAACACTCTTTACAAGTGTATAAGCAAGATTATTACTAATCGTATCAAAGAGGGTCTAGGAGATATTGTTAACATCAATCAGTCAGCATTTATCCCGGGTAGGAAGATTTCTGATAATATCCTCCTAACCCAGGAATTAATGCACAACTATCATCATAATCATGGCCCTCCGAGATGTGCTTTCAAAGTTGATATTCAAAAGGCATATGATACTGTCGATTGGGGTTTCTTGGATACTATTTTACATGGTTTTGGTTTTCACCAAAAGATGATCAAATGGGTTATGGCGTGTGTTACTTCTACTACGTTTTCTCTGTCCATTAACGGGAATCTTCATGGTTATTTTAAGGGAAAGCGGGGCTTACGCCAGGGAGATCCTATGTCTCCTTATCTTTTCACATTGGTAATGGAGGTTCTTACATTGATTCTTCAAAAGCAAGTTGATGATACTGCTGATTTTAAATTTCATCATAAATGTGAAGAGCAAAGGATTATTAATTTATGCTTTGCAGATGATTTATTCTTATTTGCTCGTGGTGATCCTCTTTCAGCTGCTGTAATTCTAGATTCGTTGAATCTCTTCAAGAATATGTCTGGATTAGTTCCTAGCATGACGAAGAGCACTGTCTTTTTTGGGGGTGTTCCGAATTATGTTAAAGATCAAATCCGAAGTATCATGCAGTTTGATGAAGGTGTCCTTCCGGTTCGGTATCTTGGTGTTCCGCTGATTTCGTCAAGATTGACTTATTCAGATTGTAAAAAGCTCGTTGAAAATTTGGAGTCTCGAATCACGGATTGGAAAGCAAAAAGTTTGTCTTTTGCAGGTCGTCTTCAGCTCATTAGATCTGTTTTATCATCTATGCATGTGTATTGGTCTTCCGTCTTTATTTTACCAAAGAGAATTATTCATGATCTTGAAGATAAAATGCGAAGATTTCTTTGGACACAAGGTAATAGCATAAAGGGAAAGGCTAAAGTAAAATGGAGTCGTGTGTGTCTTCCTAAGGAAGAAGGTGGTTTGGGTATCCGGAAAATATCTGACACGAATACCGCGCTTATGGTTGCTCATATTTGGAGTCTATTGACACATAGGGAATCCTTATGGGTTAAATGGGTGCATTCGTATCGCATCCGGGATAGAAGCTTCTGGGATGTGCCGCTTCGGAACAACATTACGTGGGGTTGGCGGAAGATGCTTCAATTGAGAACAATCATACGTCAACACATTTGGATTAAGCTGGGTAATGGAGAGAATACTCGAGTTTGGTTTGATATTTGGGATACCGTATGTCCGCTGAATCGCTTTATTACGCCAAGAATGATTGCTAATGCGGGATTCAATATGCGGGTCAATGTTGCGGATGTGTATCATAATGGCGTGTGGGATTGGCCGAACTCTTGGGTGAGTAGATTTCCGATTTTGTATCAGCTTTCTAATGTAACGTTAGAGCCTCATGTGCAAGATAGGACTATTTGGAGATCTAGAGATGGCCAAGACACGGAGTATAGCACTTATGGAGTGTGGAATGATATTCGGCTTGTTCAAGATAAGGTAGCTTGGGAGCGTATTGTGTGGTTTCCTCAAGCTATCCCTAGACACTCTTTTCTAATGTGGCTTATAGTCTCCAAGAAACTAAAGACTCAAGATATTATGTGCAAATGGAGATCGTCGGGTAATGCAAATTATAACCTTTTGTGTTGTTCGTTATGTACATCGGGACCGGACTCTCATGATCATTTATTTTTTGAATGCGATTTCGCATCTCAAATATGGTATGGAGTTCGGGAGAAGGCGGGTATGAATAATATAGGGAAACAGTGGAGCGATATTATGGAGTACCTAATGCATCATGCGGAGTCTAAACGGGCATCTCACATAATTGGTAAGTTAGTGGTGGCGGCATCGGCTTATTTCATTTGGCAAGAACGCAATAATAGATTGTTCTCGAAAAAGAAAAGGAATGTAACTCAACTGTTAGAGGTGATTCTCCTGACGATCAGAATGAAATTACACATAATGAAGTTTAAGAGAACAAGTAA
The DNA here is from genome assembly GCA_030545235.1 of Helianthus tuberosus. NCBI lineage: Eukaryota > Viridiplantae > Streptophyta > Magnoliopsida > Asterales > Asteraceae > Helianthus > Helianthus tuberosus. The sequence continues at coordinate 82,495,601 of CM060418.1, read as the reverse complement.
CATGCCTAAAGTGTTGAGCGACTGGAGTCTTCCTCGTGAATTACTGATGGATCAAGATGAATGTGGCTGATTCTTGTTAGAGGTTCTGGAGGGGACCGTGTGGGCTCTTGTTTTGTCAAGTGTGGCTTGTTTGCGGTTTTGCGTGTTTTTTCTCTTTGCGTTTGTTGTTTTACTCTAGAAATGGCATGTCATTCTAGAGAATTGAGGTGTGCTATACTCCTCACTTGTATTATTTTTGGTTATGAATGAAATTTAACCGGGATAACCCTTTACCCAAAAAAAAAACATGGCTAAGTACATAATACAAAGGTTATATGGCAAAATTTTCTTATAAATCACATGTTATAAGAACCATCATTTTTGGCTAAATCTTTACAAGAATAAAAAGATTTTAAAGAATGGTTTTTTTTTTATAAAAACAAAGCTAGTTATAAATATATATTTTTGAGAAATATATATTTAGTGATTTTAGTAACTTATATGCTATGTGTAAATTGGTGGTATTAGTTATATGTATCAATTAGGAACTTGAATATAATGACACAAATAAACACATGACATATCACAAATAAAGATGTACAAGGTTACATATAAATACGCCTCAAGAACGAGTTACGGACAATTAGAATGATCGGACACAATTTATGGTCAAATCAGACGACGGACGAACCTCTGAACATATCGCCAATCCGAGGAGTTACTACGACGTTTAGACGATCTTTCGACGCGAAAAATGAATATGCTACCGATAACAAAATCCGGAGGTTTATAAACTTATAAAAATTCTTATGTATTCTTTTTAACTAAAAAGTCTTTACTTAGTGATTTTTTTTATAAAAATGATTTTTATAAAAATGAAAGAATATGTTACAAATGGGCTTAACTTCATAATGGGCTTATATTTTCAAATGGACCTATCTTTACTAATGGGCTTATCTTCCTAAATGGGCTTAACATAAATACATGGGCTAAGCCAAATATAAAAACTCATGGGCTAAGCCCAATACCAAACATATGGGCCAAGGCCCAGTAACACTAAGCCCAATAATATTTAGGCCCAATACTATTTAGGCCCAATACTAATTCGGCCCAATAACATTTGGGCCCAATAACATAAATTCTTGGGCTAGGCCCAATAACATTAAGACATGGGCTCGGCCCAATGACATGAAAACATGGGCTCGGCTCAATGACACAATTAGTGAAAATACAAGTATACAATTGATTCATACAAGACACGAAATCATGAGGACGTAATCCGATGATACAACATACAAGATACAAGATTACTTACATATATATATATTTGGTGAAATATATATATATAACAGTTTAACAATTCGTACATCTAATACAAAGTTCAACGAATAACAAAGACTTGTACACAAGTCATTACAAAGACCGATGTGTCTAACAAATATAGAACGTTTGTAGGTCGCGACACACTACAAGACAACCACAAGTGAGGATTCAGATACTTATATTTCACAGACGCAATTATGTGAGTTCATGTCCCCTTTTCATTTTAAATGCTTTTCAAGCTTTACAACTATCGGGGAAAATACATGTACAATAGTATGATAAGTCAAGGAATGAAACACCTTAGATCATGTGCGAATTAGGGCCGTACAATAAGCACCATTAATCCAGTTTGGACCAAGGAACAAAGGATTAGATCTAATGGGTTTTGGCGAGCCCCACTCTTGGTCATGGACCCATACAGAAGAGTGCGTTTGTGTCCCAGTCGAGGATAGTCGACACAAAATCGTCTAGGGTTGGTTTGCTTCCTATTTTCGTCACACATATTAATGTCCTTGCAAAACATTAATGATCACGATTTCATTGACGCTTTTCATACTACTTTTGATACAAATATAAATACATTCACATTTTACGGAATGTATCATTTACAACTAAACTGCATGAACTCGCTCAACTTTTGTTGATATTTTCTACTTAAACATGTATTTCAGGGAATTAGTGGACCCTGTTGGGGATTTCAATTCAAGGAACAAATATCAAGACTCTATGCCATCTTTTGAAGGGTTTTCCTATCATATACCGCCTCTTGCGGTGATATAGTGGACAAAGCCATAGTGTTTAAAACTTTTGTTTTGGATGTATGAAACAATAACAACTTATTTTCTTTGGATGGTTTGTAAATTATAAACTTAATGTATGTTGCGCATCTTTTGAACAATTATGGTAATGGTAATGGAGTATGTTTTATTCATTTAGTATGTTTACTTATATCGTTATGCAATGAGAACCGAACAGATCACACCTCGCGCTTCCGCTACGAGCAGGGTGTGACAGTTTGGTATCAGAGCTTCGATTGTAGTGAACCAGGATTCTTTATCGAGTCTAGTCTACAATCACTAAGGAACCTCTCACGAAAACAATTTATACAAGAACAAGAGTTTTCATTGCATAAACATTTTTCAAGGTCCACTACAACAAAAGCAAAATTCATCTCATATAAATCAAGCAAGGACATTAAGTGCCTTAGTCTCTAAATGGTAGACACGAATCATTAAGTTATTCCGCACAACATTAATAGGATAACGTAAAATGAACTTATGTGATTCCAACATTTCGTGTATATATATATTAATTGATAATTAATTATTAATACATATGTCGAACAAATTATTTTCCAGGATATCATGTCTTCCTCCGAAGGAATCAACGTTTATGACGATGTGGATCCTATGACACCTTCTTCGGATTATGATTATAAACCTGAGGTTCAGTTTATTACTTCGGATAGTGAGACGAGATCAGATGGCGATATGGACGATTTTTAGCCATTTGCATTGCTAGGTGATATTGTTGATGATGACATATTAGATATGCCTCCGCAGACGTCCAATAATAATTGTTGTGCTAAGGGCACTAGAATTATGTTGGGGTGGGATGATAATATGGTGGATGTCATGACTCTTGCTCAAACGGATCAAGTCATCCATACTCAGATTGTTTTTAAGTTAGATGGGAAGTCCTTGTTTTGTTCGTTTGTCTATGCTGCTAATGTATACAAAGTTGGGAGGGCTCTTTGGCATAATTTATGTGTTCATCATACGTTCGTTCGAGATAAGCCTTGGGTGATCATGGGCGATTTCAATGCTTCTCTATTTCATGAAGATATGCACTTCGCGTCATCATCGTTATCTATAGGTTCTAGAGAGTTTAAGGAATGTGTTGATAAAGTTGAGGTTTTTTATATTAATAGCTCTGGGCTGCATTACACTTGGTCGAATAAGCAGCAAAAAGCTCCTATTTTCAAGAAATTAGACAGAATCTTGGGCAATATCCAACTGGTTGATTCGTTTCCAATGGCAGCCGCGTATTTTCTTCCTTATCGGCTCTCTGATCACTCTCCATGTATTCTTAAGCTTCCTTCCATCTCTAGAGACAAGCCGAAGCCATTTAAGTTTGTAAACTTGGTGGCGGACAAGCCGGGGTTCTTGGATGAAGTCAAGCGGTGTTGGAGTATTGATATTGAGGGCCACAAAATGTTTCAAGTTGTTAAGAAGTTGAAAAGCCTCAAAACTCCTTTACGAAAATTATTTTTTCAGCAAGGTAATTTATATCAAAGGGTAAAGGTGGCTAGAACTGAATTGGAAGAGTGTTAAAGAACGATGGATGCTAATACGGACAATGAAGAGTTACGTATTCAGCATGGTTTGTTAATTGAGAAATATAAATTAGCGGTCCACGATGAAGGTGTGTTTTTAGCGCAAAAATCAAAGGTTGATTGGCTTAAGTTGGGCGATGCCAATTCTAAGTACTTTCATAATGTGGTTAAAGCAAAGAATCATAGGAGCAAAATATTTGCAATTTGTGACTCTGCGGGTCTGCTTCACGAAGGAGGTTCTGTTAATCAAGTCATGGTGGACCACTTCTCAGCATTCTTTGGTACTGAGAATAGTATAGGGGCGACTCCATCTCCGGATTTATTCCAGAATGTCCTAACAAATGATCAATCTTCGCATATGGTTAGGCAGGTCACTATGAGGAAATAAAGCTGGCTATGTTCTCGATTTCGGGTATCAAAGCTCCGGGTCCAGACAGTTACACCTCGGTATTTTTTAAGAAGTCTTGGGACATTGTTGGTAAGGATGTTTGTGAGGCGGTTCGTGACTTCTTTGCTAATGGCAAGCTGTTACAACAACTTAATCATACAATTATCTCCTTAATCCCCAAGGTTCCTACTCCCTCTTTAATTACTGATTACAGGCTGATCTCGTGTTGTAACACTTTATATAAGTGCATAAGCAAAATAATTACAAATCGTATTAAGGAAAGGTTGAATAGTAAAAAAAGGGGCAAGCACTCCTTCTTCGATGGTTAACAATGGTTAGCAAAACCCTAATTCTCTCTCTCTAGCTAGGCGATCCTGTTCTTCATGAATCCTCAGATTTCATCGTGATTTCCTGTATAACAGTCTGTGATTAGGGATTGATTTTCAATCCTTATAACGAACTAGTTAGCAGTCTTGATCGATCTACTCTAGGATTTTTGTTTTCTGTTCCTTTCAATCGCCGCCATATCTTTTGATTATCTAACGAGGTGTATAGTTTTCTTGGTGCGTCGATCAGATTGGCTTACAATAGCTTGATACACCAGGTTTACTATATATTTCCGAAGTTTTCATGGGATAGGGTTTGCTAGTTTAGGGTTTCTGTTCTACGGCTTTCTTCTTGTTGCGAATATGGTTTTCGGGGTTTCTGTTGCATGGTTATTTATTTTTCTGGCTAAAGGAGAGAGGAGTTTTTTCTCTAATGGATGATCGATTCAAACCTGATGATACTGTTCTTGGAGATCGTAATAAGCCTCCCTTACCACTCAAGGGTTTGGTCAGTCGAGTAGTAAACATAGATGGCAATCCGATTCTTCCCAGAAGAGGTACAGTGCAATCTGATTCTAAGAAGTTTAATGTAATCGATGAATTATCCAAAATCACTGTTCCGATTTCTCTGCAATCATCGGAAAGTGAGGGGTCGGGGATTAACTTGGCTGGAACTGATGGTACTCAGGGAACACCTCTGAATCATGGAAACACGTCTAAACCTATGTCCTATGCAGACTCGGTAGTAGCAAATAACTCTAAAAAAATTAACTTTCATGCACTTGCTAGCTCTGTGGTTCAAGATGGCTGTGATGTTGTCCTTCCGAGGGAATCGGTGCGTGCAATGCAAGACAAGTTGGCAAACACTTTGTATGGGTATTTCTTAGGAGGGCGTATTGCGTTCCCAGTTGTTGATTATTTTGTGCGGACTAATTGGAAGAAATATGGGTTGCAAAAAACTATGATGAATGCAAATGGCTTTTTCTTCTTTAAATTTAATGATGATGTTGGTATGTTAAATGTTCTCAAGGATTTTTGGGTAAAGGGTTACCCCGGTGATTCTATTAAAGACAACCGCCAAATAAGTACAAGTAGTGAGGATGAGTTCCCCACTAGTTCACATACCCATATATGTAAGCAAAAAAACAAAACAAACCAAGATACCACCTCGACCTAGCCTACTACAATCATGATTATGACTAAACTAGTAGACAAAACAAAAAATAAATCAAACAACCACGTCAACCGCCATCATAAAAAATGAAATTGCCACCAACCGGCAGCCCCCTAGCATGAAGCAGAAACGACCTATCCATTGGATGACGATGTGGAAGAGGTGCTTGCCCCTGTACTGGAAGACGTAGGATGTGTACCCGATGTCATAAACTCTTGCATTTCATCATATACAACCTCAACGTCGTCATCATCAGACTCCTCATTCAGCTCACGTCCCCCTTTATAATCACCTTTAAGGGAACCCACATTCCCCCCAACAAACCCAAGAGCACTAAACGAATTGTATGTTTGAACCTTGGACGAACTAGTACCCCGTGCACTCACATAGGTAGATCTCACTGCCTTTTTCTTTTTATCCACAGGTCTATATTCAAGCTTGGGCTTCTGGTTGTTTACTTGAAATCCGCTCTTCTTTGATTTCCTCTTTGTCTTAACTTCCGTATAACCATCCTCATCTACTTTCAGACTGTTAGTAGGAGGTCTCACTGTTGAGCGAATGCATTTTGGACACTCCTCAGAGTCATGCCCAAATACACAACAGTGGGCACATCTCGGGGGTTTCCATTCATATTCCACACTAATAGTTTCATTGATATACTTGTTCTCATCTATCTCAGGAATAGCCATAGTTAGGACCTCTTTAAAATCATGATCAGCAGATATATCAATAAGGGCCCTTGCATAGCTGCTTCGTCCCCAAGCCTCGTTGCACATATCAATAGTATACGAATCCAGCCGCAAAGGAGAACCAATTTTAGACGCCAACATGCTTAACCCATCATCAGAATACACCACTAGGGGAACATCATGCAACTTGACCCAAACCGCTACTTTTTTAAACTCTTCTTTTTTAAGGGTATTTATAGGAGACCACATGTTAAGAAACAATGGTTTGTTACGTATCATCCAAGGACCCCCTTCAAGAACAGTATTCATACCCTTCCTATCTTCAAACTTGAAGAAAAAGAACCCATTTGAATTCATCATAGTTTTCTGTAGACCATGTTTTTTCCAATTTGTTCTGACAAAGAATTCAACTACTGGATAAGCAATTCTATCCCCCAGGAAGTAACCATAAAGAGTATTAGCTAACCTGTCATTCACCTGCCGAACAGAATCAACTGGAAGTACTACATCCACTCCATCCATTGATATTTCTGAATTTAGTGTTCGAAAGTTAATCTTATGAGTCGAGTCATTAGCATTTGTAACACTATCTTCAGCATTATGATTCTGATTTGAACCAATACCCATCTTAACACCACGTTGTTCTACCTGTTCGTTTAGGACCACATCCGCGTAGGATTGTTGTTGAACATGTGCAGGTTGTACCTTTTTCTGATCTTTTACTCGTGGAACAGGACTCACATCATTGAGCGGTAGCACAAAAGCTACCTTTCGTTTGTCAAAGACCTTAGCATAATTCTGATTTGGAGAGTCAGAACAACCCATATCGATGTCAGTATCATTTAGCGGAAGCATAAAACTAACCTTCTTATGCCGCAAATCAGAAACCCTAGCCGCCATATGTGACGATTGTCTCGGCTGAAAAGGTCTTCCATCAATATTCTTAATCTTTCTCGTAAAGTCGTTCGAGATGTCTGGATCTTGAACATCCATATCACCAGCCACAGTACAGAATGGAAGAATCAAATGAATCAGATACTGTTTAAGCCAAACGCCAATCAATCAGCGAACTACTTAATCAGTGACAAAGGATGCGACCTGCCGAAACCCTAATTAATTGCAGAAGTCAGCCGATCAGCCGATCACCCCGTTGATTGCCGAAAATGTACTTGATTGCAGAACCCTAATTGATTTCTGAAATCCGTCGTCAAACAGAAAACAAACGGAAAAAAAAACAAAACTGGAACCCTAATAATCGATACCCTAATCTGATTTCAACTTGTTTAGCGTATAAAGGATGAATGAATCCCTTAGATACTAACCAAGATCGATCAAGACCAGGAATAGCTTGAATCTTCTAGGGTTTCACGATGTCTCCAAAATCGCCCAGAGCCCCATGTCTATAAAAGCACACTTAAATGTTCTCAAGGATGGTCCATGGATTATTAGATCCCAACCGTTGTTTCTTAATGGCTGGACTCCTACAACTAAACTCGAAAAGAAAGAGGTTAAAAAGATTCAAGTATGGGTTAAGATACATGAGGTTCCTCTTGCGGCTTACACGGAAGATGGGCTTAGCCTGATTGCAACGACAATTAGAGAACCAAAGATGCTGGATTCCTTTACCACGTCTATGTGTACGGATTCATGGGGTTGTAGTAGCTATGCTAGAGCGTTGATAGAAATATCTACTGATAAAGACTTGCGAGAAGAGGTCACAATGGCTATTCCTGAACCGGAGGGGGAGGGATTCATTAAAGAAACTATGTTCGTGGAATATGAATGGAGCCCGTATCGATGTGCCACATGTTGTGTGTTTGGTCACTCTAATGAGATGTGTCCGAAGCAGCCAATGAAACCAGCTAAAGCTAAGCATGAGGATCACAAGCGTAATGGCCAACAGAATAAGCCAGTAAAGAAGGTGCCTACTGTTGATCAGGAGGGATATACAGAAGTGTATGGTAAGAAAGCTGCTAAAAAGGTTGGAATTCCTGTAAACAAACAAAAGTCTAAGTTCGAATATCGACCTGTGGGGCCAAAACCTAAGGGTGGCGGCAACAATGCTTCAACTTCAAACACATCTAGGTCGAATAATCCGTTTGATATTCTTAATGAAGTAGGTGCAGATTTGGGTCCAACTAAGAGTGCTTCGGCGTTGGGTAAGGGTCACGAGGATTCTGATGAAGAGGAGGTAGTGGAGGTTTATAATGAAATGGATGAGTTTATGATGAATGGGACTCTAAAAATACAAAGTAAACCAGGGGCAAGCACTCCTTCTCCAGATGTTACCGATGGTTAGTATCGCCACGTGGAATATAAGGGGGTTGAACCGCCCTCTTAAACAATCAGAGGTTCGTCAGGCGGTGAAGGATTATAATCTTAGTTTATGTGCTATTTTGGAATCTCACGTTGATATTGGAAAGCTGGATAAAGTTTGTAAATCTATTTTTCGTTCTTGGGAGTGGACGTCCAATGGAGCCAAGTGTGACAAAGGTACTAGAATTATTATTGGTTGGAATCCAGCTATCTTTGATGTCATGGTTTTGGCTCAATCTGATCAGGTTATGCACATCCAGCTTATTTTTAAGTTGGAAAAAAGAATGGTTTTTTGTTCTATTGTGTATGCAGCTAATTATTATGTTTCGCGTAGAGCTTTATGGCATAGTATTTCCATGCATAAAGTTCTGGTTGGCAATGATCCTTGGTTTATTATGGGTGATTTCAACTCTGCTTTGAATCTAGAAGACAAATCTTTGGGGGTTTCATCTATATCGAATGGCATGAAGGAATTTCAATCGTGTGTGGATGATATCAAGATGTTTGACATTAATCGTTCGGGTTTCCACTTTACGTGGAACCAAAAGCCAAAGAAGGGCATTGGATTACTGAAGAAAATTGATCGAGTCTTAGGGAATACCCAGTTTGTGAGTTTATTTCCGTGCGCAGTTGCTCTTTTCCATCCGTATAGACTCTCGGACCATTGTCCGTGTATTTTAAAAATCCCTGAAGCTGGTAAGATGAAACCGAGACCTTTTAAGTTTCCTAATTTTTTGGTTCATAAACCTGAGTTTCTAGAAATTGTCAAAAGTACCTGGGATACTAGAATCAATGGAGCGCACCAATTCTGTGTTGTTAAAAAACTTCGGCTCCTTAAGAGGCCTCTTCGAGCTTTACTGTTTAAACAAGGTAATCTTCATAACAATACCCAAGTTCTTCGTGTGTGACAACCCTCATAATTCCATGTATTCCGTACAATTTATTAATAATAATTAATGTGCTTGACGACTGTGTGGAATTACGTAACTGCTTTCTGATATCTGTGTTATATTTACATGCGCCTGTTAACACACTAGTAATGTACAGAAAAGTCATTAAATAGTCCGTTATGATTTCCTGAGTATTGAAAAGTAAAAACGTCACAAAAATATATATATAGGACGCTTTACGGATTAATTAAGCGCTTTAACGGAACAGTATCCAACCAAACAACCGGACTTTACCCAGAACCTAAAAATATTGACATGACATTGTTTTTCTTTTTCTGAGCCAGTTAGGGTCCCCGAATACCCTAACACCCGTTGTAAATTACAACACACTAATATCTAGTTAACCTCCTAATTTTAACATAACTATATCCTAATCATTTAGTTCAAAATGAACCGATTACCCCTCCCCTTAACCAAGTTCGGTTCCCCATAGGGGACACCAACTTACAACCTTGATTATTTTAATCCCCCATGTCATATATCTAGTGAACACATTAACTAGTGGTTAAACATGTGATATGAATTATAGATAGAACCAAGGGGATAAACACACACTTCACAAACCACTTAACAAAAATCAAACTCCTCCCTTCCTTCTCTTGAACTCACGGCTGCAACCACACACCCACATCCATCCATTTTTCAATTTCATTCAAGGCATTCTACTTGCATACAAGTGTGAAGGATCGCATACGAGGGAGCCCGGTGCTTGCGGATTGCCAAGGACCTCACTACGTTGCTATTAACCACTCGTTTTTCGTCTATTTTCTTCCCTAGGCTCGAGCTAGTAGTAAGTGACTCTAAACATCTCCTTGATCTATTCTAAAGTGGTTAATAAGAGTTTCGTCGGTTCAAAATCAGTAACATATAAGATCACCAACTAAAAGTCTACTAAAGTGATGAACAAGGTGGTTAATGGATGAATATTAGTGTAAATCAAGTAGGTCTTGTGTGATTATGATTATTGGTTGATTATCTGATGTTTTGCTGATTAATATTAATATGTGATGTTGTTGTGGTCACTAAACATGATTAACGGAATCAATCGAACACAAGTTAGTAAGTTAGAAAGTGAAAACAGAATCTGTCCCGGTTTTACAGCCAACTTCGGTTGGCTGTAAACAGGTCATAAACTCAACGAAAAACCGATATTTTGAATCTAAAATATGTTATTATGAAATACGGTTCTAATGGAACCAGAATCGTAATTTTTGGACTTCGTTTACTATTTTTAAAGTGTCGATTTGTAACAACAACTTAAGCTGAATTTTGACAGCAATAAATGGGTGTTATACCTTCAGTCATAACCTGAGTTTTGTGTTGAGTCGGATCATGAAATTTTTACTGTAAATGAAAACAGATGTATTTGTAATTACCACACTGGAATTTTGTAAATTGGACTCTCGATAAATTTTTAATAAATTGTTCCGTGGACTGTGGTCAGAAAAAGATAAATCTGAGTTCAGTCCGGGAAAATGAAACTTTATAAAATATTGGTAATGAACTGAACCCCGATATTTTTATACAGTAAAATATGGAATGTTTTTGACATTCTGTAAAAATTTGGGAATTTTTGGAATAAATTAACTATTTTATTAAAATGTCCGAAGACAGCCCAGTTTTGAATAATTATGCTGAAATGACATAAGCTGTAATTTGCGTGTCTAAATGTCGAGTATGCTATCTGTGAATGATCTAACATGTTATATATGTTATGTGCATTATCATATGTTTGATTATGAGTGGGGAATGGATGGGGAACTTATATGGGCATAAACCGTTAAAGTGATGCATGTTGTGTGATAGATACGTGTAGGAACTTTGTGCTCTAATTGAAAGCCACTAAATGACTAACTGATAAATCATACTAGGACGTGATTGACCGAACCTGACTGTTAGCTACATTGAGAATCTAACCGAGCAAACCGAGGTGAGTTCACACAATTTCTACAAGGCATGGGATTCCCGGTGGTTTGGGAATGGGTTAAGAAATTAAAATTGGAATCTACATATCCTCCTTGGGTAGGATATGTACGACCATCCTCCATAGGTAGGATGCCATTATTAAACCTACGAATTCTCCTGGTGCAGAATACGTACGTTCATCCTCCTTGGGTAGGACAACAACCTTAAAACTAGCTTGACAAAACTCTATCATGAAGTCCCACAATTTATATCGACTTAATCGCCGAGGCCAATGGCGAGCGGGTCATTAGTTAATAGCGCTATTAGGTTTAACAAACCTCACACCGTGCCAGTCGGACGGGCGTGTACTAATGGACTATGGCAGATTGTCAGTGATGATAGACACTGATATAGGGCACAACTTATTTGCGTAGCAGTCGATATCATACCGTCTAGTAGTTCACACGGGGAAAGCCCCCACTGATTATGGTTATGGTTTGGGTAATGAAAAAGGAACTAGTTAAACATACTTTCAACTACGGGGTAACCCCCACGGCAATCAAGCCAACGAAAGTCAAACCACGTTTTTCAGAAACAACTTAAAACTAAACAATCAAACGTGAACTCACTCAACTTTGTTGTTGACTAGTTGTTACATGCCTTACAGGTCGCTAGGTGCTTTTGGAGCTTGCATGAGGAGAAGGTTGTTGTCGAATATGGGTTGTTATATCCCATACTTAATAATTGAACTTTATAAACCTATGGAACTTATGTTTGAGACTTTAAACTTATGACTGTGAACTTATGTTTTGAACTTACGTTTTATGCTTCCGCTGTTATCTTAAAATCGGTCACCTTCATTAGGTCACCAATTGTATTGTAGTTGGTTTCATTTACTTAATTGTGTTGTTCAATATGATTGGTGGCTCGATCCTGGTCACGTCACGCCTCCAAGCGGTGGTACTCCGCATGGTGGATTTTGGGGGTGTGACAGATTGGTATCAGAGCCATTGGTTATAGGGAACTTGGTTTTAAAAAGGGAAAGGCTTTTTGATAAAACCAGACTATAACCTGTACAGTGCTCAACGATCCACAACGACGCTTCGCTCCACGTGCAAGACTCGACACCATAAGTGGTATGATTTATGTTATATTGTCGGTTAGATAGTTCTCACTGTGCATTAGATAATGTGATAATTGCTATTTGAACCTTGTGTGCTTACTCTCTAATGTCGTCCCACATTTACGCACTTTCGCGACACTTTCCTCACTTATGTTGCTTCGTTATGAAGATCATGAGCGGACGCGAAGGACGTATCAACCTCACTCAAGCCCAGTTGACGGCTTTGATCACCGAACGAGTTGCGGAGGCACTCGCAGCTAACCCTGCAGGAGGTATAACCTGCCATATCAACCCACCTTAGGACGTTTAGATCCTACCTTCGCAAACTAACCCTCGTGCTTAACCTTGTCTTTTATTCTCACGCAATAGGACAACATGCTCAACCTCCTGTGTGCACGTTCAAAACGTTCATGGACTGCCGACCTACTACTTTCAGTGGTACCGAAGGAGCAGTGGGCCTTCTACACTGGTTCGAGAAGCTTGAGTCAGTTTTCGAGATGTGCGAATGCCCCGAAGACCGTAGGGTGAAATATGCTACCGGAACACTTGAAGGAGCTGCGTTAACCTAGTGGAAGGCACATGTTCAATTACTAGGGCTGGCAGTTGCTAATGCCACCCCCTGGAATGGTTTCAAGGAGCTGATTAAAGAGGAGTACTGCAGTCGGGATGACATCCACAAACTAGAGGTGGAATTTTTCAACCTGAAAATGACGGGGTCTGAGATTGAGGCGTATACGAAAAGGTCAAATGAGCTGGCCATCTTGTGCCCTACCATGGTGGACCCTCCCATCAAACGAATTGAGTTGTATCTCAAGGGCCTTGTACCAGAGATCCAAAGTCACGTGACTTCAGCCAACCTGGGTACCATACAGCAAATCATCAAGTTGGCCCATCGACTCACCGACCAGGCGGTGGAGCAAAACAGGCTGCCCAAACGAATCAGTGCCACAGCTACTTCTGATGCACCTACCGACAACAAGCGAAAATGGGATGGGAACTCCAGTAAGGGTTCTACATCGGTTCAGTCTCAGCAGCGAAAGACTGATGACTACCAGAGTCCTGGTCAGCAATCTTCCGGTAATCAAGGACAGGGTGGGTACCGAGGGAACCACCCCAAATGCAACCGGTGCAACAAGCATCACAGCGGGCAGTGCAACAAAGGTCGCTGTCAGAGATGTCAAAAGCTGGGTCATGAAGCTAAGGATTGCAGGAGCCCGCGTCCTGTGAATCAGAATCGCCAACAGCAACAAGCTCCACAGAACCACCAGCAGCAACAACAACAGGGCAATAAAGGATGCTTTCAGTGTGGCGCTGAAGGCCACTTTAAGAGAAACTGCCCCCAACTGAACCGGAATCAGAACAACAACAACCAAGGAAACAGGAACCACAATGGGAACAACAATGGAGGCAACAATGGAGGCGGCAATGGGGGAAACAACAATGGTAATGGAGCAAGGGGTCGTGTGTTTGTGATTGGTCAGGGAGAAGCAAGAAACGATCCCAACGTTGTGATGGGTAAGTTTCTTCTGGATGACTTATTTGTTACTGTTTTATTCGATTCGGGTGCCGATACTAGTTATGTGTCCTTAAAAGTTAGCCAAATGCTTAAGCGCACTCCAACACTTCTGAACACCAAACACACGGTAGAACTAGCTAAAGGTAAAAGTCTTGAAGCCACACACGTAGTAAAAGGTTGTAACCTCGTCTTAGTTGGTCAGACTTTCTCTATCGATCTTATTCCTATCACACTGGGTAGTTTCGACGTCGTTATTGGGATGGATTGGCTATCTCATCATCAAGCGGAGATTGTTTGCAAGGAGAAAATCGTCCGCATTCCTCGTTCTGATAAAGAACCCCTCGTGATTCGTGGTGACAAGAGTGGTGTTGTCGAAGGCATCATCTCTTTCCTTAAGGCCCAGAAATGTTTGTGAAAGGGCCACACTGCCATTCTGGCACTCGTTACTGACACATCAACGGAAGAGAAGAGAATTGAAGACATCCCTATTGTGCGCGATTTTCCCGAGGTATTTCCTGAGGAATTACCTGGTCTTCCGCCTCATCGCCAAGTTGAGTTTCAAATCGAGCTAGCTCCTGGAGCAGCGCCAGTAGCTCGAGCTACTGGGGAGCTCCAGTCTTGTTCGTGAAGAAGAAAGACGGTACCTTCAGGATGTGTATAGACTATCACGAACTTAACAAGGTGACTGTGAAGAATCGTTATCCTCTTCCACGTATTGACGACTTATTCGACCAGTTGCAAGGGTCGAGCTATTACTCCAAGATTGATTTGAGATCGGGATACCATCAGCTGAGGGTCCGAGATGAGGACGTCTCCAAAACAGCATTCAGAACTCGTTACGGCCATTACGAGTTTCTGGTTATGCCATTCGGGCTGACGAATGCACCAGCGGTCTTCATGGATCTCATGAACCGAGTGTGCAAGCCTTACCTGGATAAGTTTGTTATTGTGTTCATCGACGATATCCTGATCTATTCTAAGAGTCAGGAGGAACACGAGCAGCATCTACGACTTATGCTAGAACTTCTTCGAAAAGAGCAGTTGTATGCCAAGTTTTCAAAATGTGACTTCTGGCTTCGCGAAGTCCACTTTCTAGGCCATGTGGTAAACAAGGATGGGATTCATGTGGATCCATCTAAGGTTGAATCGATCAAGAACTGGCCCGCACCCGCACACCAACAGAAATCCGCCAATTCTTGGGTTTGGCAGGATATTACAGAAGATTTATCAAGGATTTCTCCAAGATTGCGCAACCTCTCACTTCACTGACTCAGAAGGGTGTCACCTATCGTTGGGGTAATGCACAGGAGTCCGCATTTCAGCACTTGAAGGATAGACTTTGTAGCGTCCCTATCCTCTCATTGCCTGAAGGCACAGATGATTTTGTGGTTTACTGCGATGCTTCCATCCAAGGACTTGGTTGCGTGTTGATGCAACGTGATAAGGTCATTGCCTACGCATCACGCCAACTCAAAGTACACGAAAGGAACTACACTACGCACGACTTGGAGCTGGGAGCAGTTGTTTTCGCACTTAAGATATGGAGACATTACCTGTACGGTACCAAGTGCACCATTTACACCGATCACAGGAGTCTCGAGCATATCTTCAAGAAAAAGGAGTTAAACATGCGACAACGCCGGTGGGTCGAACTCTTAAATGATTATGAATGCGCTATCAAGTATCATCCGGGCAAGGCTAATGTTGTGGCCGATGCCCTCAGTCGAAAGGATACTATACCTAAGCGTGTACGTGCGTTACAACTTACCATTCACTCTAGCCTTCCCGCTCAGATTCGCGATGCTCAGGTTGAAGCATTGAAAGCAGAAAACGTCAGGGCTGAGTCCCTACGAGGATCAAGGCAACGGCTGGAACAAAAGGAAGACGGTGCCTACTATGTTAACGGACGCATTTGGGTTCCACTTTATGGAGACCTACGCGAGCTTGTGATGAATGAAGCAAACAAGTCTCGTTATTCGGTACACCCTGGTTCGGATAAAATGTACCACGACCTCTAGACTACGTATTGGTGGCCTGGCATGAAAGCCCACATAGCAACCTACGTCAGTAAGTGCTTGACTTGTGCGAGAGTCAAGACTGAATATCAGAAACCATCAGGCCTGCTTCAACAACCGGAGATCCCGAAATGGAAATGGGAGCAAATTTTCATGGATTTCGTTACCGGCCTACCTAGATCTCAACGCGGAAACGATACCATTTGGGTGATCGTAGATCGACTGACCAAGTCTGCACATTTTCTGGCTATCAAAGAAACGGACAAGTTTTCCACTCTTGCAGACATTTACCTAAAGGAAGTGGTATCAAGGCACGGAGTGCCAACCTCCATTATATCTGATCGTGACGCGCATTTTACTTCTGAACTGTGGCAAGCAATGCACAAGTCGTTTGGCTCACGTTTAGATATGAGCACCGCTTATCACCCACAGACGGATGGGCAATCTGAACGCACCATCCAAACCCTTGAAGACATGCTTAGGGCATGTGTAATCGATTTTGGTAATGGCTGGGAAAAGCACCTCCCGCTAGTGGAGTTCTCATATAACAACAGCTACCACACCAGCATTCAGGCTGCTCCGTTCGAGGCATTGTATGGACGCAAATGCCGATCACCTCTCTGTTGGGCAGAAGTTGGTGACAGCCAAATCACTGGCCCAGAACTTGTGGTAGATACCACCGAGAGAATTGCTCAGATACGACAGCGAATGGCGGCAGCTCGTGACCGTCAGAAAAGCTATGCTGATAAGGGAAGAAAACCACTCGAGCTCCAGGTTGGGGATCGAGTGCTACTCAAAGTTTCACCTTGGAAAGGTGTAGTCCGCTTTGGCAAATGAGGCAAACTCAATCCGCGTTATATCGGACCATTCGAAGTCATGGAGAAAATTGGCAAAGTCGCCTACAGGTTGAATCTACCTGAAGAACTCAGCGGAGTTCACAATGTTTTCCATGTGTCGAATCTGAAGAAGTGTCTGTCAGATGAGATCCTCATAGTTCCTCTCAAGGAACTCACAATCGACGACCAGCTGCGATTCGTCGAGGAACCAGTAGAGATTACGGATTGAGATGTTAAGATCCTCAAGCATACCAGGATACCTCTGGTCCGAGTTCGTTGGAATGCTCGTCATGGCCCAGAGTATACCTGGGAACGAGAAGACCAAATGAAACTCAAGTATCCCCAACTGTTTAAGAAAAACGCAACCACTACTGAGGCTGAAGCTACTGCAGAATTTCGGGACGAAATTCCAAATCAACGGGGGGATGATGTGACACCCCAGGAAAATCTGGAAAACAACGCAACTTAACTAGCTTCCTCAGTAACCACGCGCTATATTTCGGGACGAAATTCTCTTAACAGGGGGAGAATGTGACAACCCTCATAATTCCATGTATTCCGTACAATTTATTAATAATAATTAATGTGCTTGACGACTGTGTGGAATTACGTAACTGCTTTCTGATATCTGTGTTATATTTACATGCGCCTGTTAACACACTAGTAATGTACAGAAAAGTCATTAAATAGTCTGTTATGATTTCCTGAGTATTGAAAAGTAAAAACGTCACAAAAATATATATATATAGGACGCTTTACGGATTAATTAAGCGCTTTAACGGAACAGTATCCAACCAAACAACCGGACTTTACCCAGAACCTAAAAATATTGACATGACATTGTTTTTTCTTTTTCTGAGCCAGTTAGGGTGAATACCCTAACACCCGTTGTAAATTACAACACACTAATATCTAGTTAACCTCCTAATTTTAACATAACTATATCCTAATCATTTAGTTCAAAATGAACCGATTACCCCTCCCCTTAACCAAGTTCGGTTCCCCATAGGGGACACCAACTTACAACCTTGATTATTTTAATCCCCCATGTCATATATCTAGTGAACACATTAACTTGTGGTTAAACATGTGATATGAATTATATATAGAACCAAGGGGATAAACACACACTTCACAAACCACTTAACAAAAATCAAACTCCTCCCTTCCTTCTCTTGAACTCACGGCTGCAACCACACACCCACATCCACCCATTTTTCAATTTCATTCAAGGCATTCTACTTGCATACAAGTGTGAAGGATCGCATACGAGGGAGCCCGGTGCTTGCGGATTGCCAAGGACCTCACTACGTTGCTATTAACCACTCGTTTTTCGTCTATTTTCTTCCCTAGGCTCGAGCTAGTAGTAAGTGACTCTAAACATCTCCTTGATCTATTCTAAAGTGGTTAATAAGAGTTTCGTCGGTTGAAAATCACTAACATATAAGATCACCAACTAAAAGTCTACTAAAGTGATGAACAAGGTGGTTAATGGATGAATATTAGTGTAAATCATGTAGATCTTGTGTGATTATGATTATTGGTTGATTATCTGATGTTTTGCTGATTAATATTAATATGTGATGTTGTTGTGGTCACTAAACATGATTAACGGAATCAATCGAACACAAGTTAGTAAGTTAGAAAGTGAAAACAGAATCTGTCCCGGTTTTACAGCCAACTTCAATTGGCTGTAAACAGGTCATAAACTCAACGAAAAACCGATATTTTGAATCTAAAATATGTTATTATGAAATACGGTTCTAATGGCACCGGAATCGTAATTTTTGGACTTCGTTTACTATTTTTAAAGTGTCGATTTGTAACAACAACTTAAGCTGAATTTTGACAGCAATAAATGGGTGTTATACCTTCAGTCATAACCTGAGTTTTGTGATGAGTCGGATCATGAAATTTTTACTGTAAATGAAAACTGATGTATTTGTAATTATCCCACTGGAATTTTGTAAATCAGACTCTCGATGAATTTTTAATAAATTGTTCCGTGGACTGTGGTCAGAAAAAGATAAATCTGAGTTCAGTCCAGGAAAATAAATTCTTATAAAATATTGGTAATGAACTGAACCTCGATATTTTTATACAGTATAATATAGAATGTTTTTGACATTCTGTAAAAATTTGGGAATTTTTGGAATATATTAACTATTTTATTAAAATGTCCGAAGACAGCCCAGTTTTGAATAATTATGCTGAAATGACATAAGCTGTAATTTGCGTGTCTAAATGTCGAGTATGCTATCTGTGAATGATCTAACATGTTATATATGTTATGTGCATTATCGTATGTTTGATTATGAATGGGGAATGGATGGGGAACTTATATGGGCATAAACCGTTAAAGTGATGCATGTTGTGTGATAGATACGTGTAGGAACTTTGTGCTCTAATTGAAAGCCACTAAATGACTAACTGATAAATCATACTAGGACGTGATTGACCGACCCTGACTGTTAGCTACATTGAGAATCTAACCGAGCAAACCGAGGTGAGTTCACACACTTTCTACAAGGCATGGGATTCCCGGTGGTTTGGGAATGGGTTAAGAAATTAAAATTGGAATCTACATATCCTCCTTGGGTAGGATATGTACGGCCATCCTCCATAGGTAGGATGCCATTATTAAACCTACGAATTCTCCTGGTGCAGAATACGTACGTTCGTCCTCCTTGGGTAGGACAACAACCTTAAAACTAGCTAGACAAAACTCTATCATGAAGTCCCTCAATTTATATCGACTTAATCGCCGAGGCCAATGGCGAGCGGGTCATTAGTTAATAGCGCTATTAGGTTTAACAAACCTCACACCGTGCCAGTCGGACGGGCGTGTACTAATGGACTATGGCAGATTGTCAGTGATGATAGACACTGATATAGGGCACAACTTATTTGCGTAGCATACAAGCTAAAAGGGAGAAGCCTATGGGATATTCCTAGCAGGGGAAGCTTAAGTTGGGGCTGGCGAAAAATTATGTCCCTTCGTAGTCTTGTTCGCCCTTTCATATGGAATAAGATTCGAAGTGGAGCTCAAACAAACGCATGGAGCGACAACTGGTGTCAATTCAGCCCTTTAAACGCGTTTATCTCGCCTCGTGTTATTGCTAATGCAGGTTTTACTCTTCAGTCCTCTGTTAGTTCTCTAGTCGATGATCATGGCCAATGGTGGTGGCCGCAAGCGTGGCTTGATCTTTTTCCGGTATTAATCAACATTGAAAATCCAGAATTGACGCATCAAATGGAAGACAATCTGATATGGAAAGATCTGGAGGGTAATCCGCAGCAGTTTGGGTCGAAAGAAGTGTGGAATGATATCCGGAATCATAACTCTAAAGTTAATTGGGCAAATCTGATTTGGTTCTCTCAATGCATTCCTCGACATTCATTTCACATGTGGCTCGTAATTAAAAATAAGCTGAGTACACAGGACCGTTTACGGGCATGGGAAGTGGGAAGTGAAACAAATCTTCGGCTGATGTGCTTCCCGTTATGTAAGTATGACCGTGACTCAAGGGATCATTTGTTTTTCCAATGTTCGTTCACGTCTCAAGTATGGAACAATGTAAAGTGTATGGTTGATATGAGTAATGTCAACGACTCTTGGGATTCCGTTATGGATTGGCTGATTCATAATGCTAACACTAGGAGGATTGATCACATTTTATGCAAGATGGTAGTTGCTGCTTCAACATATTACATTTGGCAAGAACGAAATGCTCGACTTTTCGCCAAATCAAAGTAGTGTTTCTATGGTGACGGATAGAATCCTTAATGCTATCAGGTTACGTGTGATGGGGTTCAAATCTGGTGGGGATGCAATACATTCAAGGATGTTGCGGAAGTGGAAGATTCCTATGCTTGAAGACGACACTGGCACGGGCTAGCTCCTTTCAGGATTCGGTTGCTTTTGTCTAGTTTGGGTTGTGTCTAGTACTTGGTTGTTTTAGTTTTGTTTGTGTTTTGTTGGTTGTGTTTTCTTGGTTGTCCTAGTCTTGGTATGCCAAGGCTAGCATTGTGTATCCTTTCTGATGCACATGTCTATTCTTTAATTTTTATAAAATTCACCGGGGTAACCCTTTACCCAAAAAACTTATTTGCGTAACAGTCGATATCATACCGTCTAGTAGTTCACACGGGGAAAGCCCCCACTGATTATGGTTATGGTTTGGGTAATGAAAAAGGAACTGGTTAAACATACTTTCAACTACGTGGTAACCCCCACGGCAATTAAGCCAACGAAAGTCAAACCACGTTTTTCAGAAACAACTTAAAACTAAACAATCAAACGTGAACTCACTCAACTTTGTTGTTGACTAGTTGTTACATGCCTTACAGGTCGCTAGGTGCTTTTGGAGCTTGCATGAGGAGAAGGTTGTTGTGGAATATGGGTTGTTATATCCCATACTTAATAATTGAACTTTATAAACCTATGGAACTTATGTTTGAGACTTTAAACTTATGACTGTGAACTTATGTTTTGAACTTACGTTTTATGCTTCCGCTGTTATCTTAAAATCGGTCACCCTCATTAGGTCACCAATCGTATTGTAGTTGGTTTCATTTACTTAATTGTGTTGTTCAATATGATTGGTGGCTCGATCCTGGTCACGTCACGCCTCCAAGCGGTGGTACTCCGCATGGTGGATTTTGGGGGTGTGACAATAAACTTGATGCTATCCAGCAATCTATTGATCGGGACCCTATGAATGTTGATCTTCGAGACGAAGAAGCTAGCATAACGAGTAGTTATCAGGAAGCTTTGCTAGATGAGGAGCGTTTTTTGAAACAGAAGTCCAAAGTGGACTGGTTGTGTGCTGGTGATATGAATACTGCTTTTTTCCACTCTTCATTGAAAAATAGGAACCATCGCAGCCGTATTGATGTTATTCAGGATTCTGGTGGGAATGTGTTTAAGGGTGACATGGTCCATAAAGCTTTTATTAACCATTATGAAAATTTCTTGGGTTGTCAAGGTGACGTTTCTCTTACCCCGGCGCCAGATTTATTTTCTAAAACTTTGAACCCGGCTATTGCTGAGCATATGGTCCGTCGGGTAACTGCAGAGGAGGTTAGAGCGGCTATGTTTTCTATTGGTATCGATAAAGCTCCTGGTCCTGATGGGTACACTGCTGCATTTTTCAAGAGTGCTTGGCATATTATTGGGGTTGACATTTCTAATGCTATCATTGATTTTTTTGACACCGGGAACTTGTTGCGCGAGTTGAACCATACCCTCATTGTGCTTGTTCCAAAGGTTCCTACCCCTTCGGTTGTTACTGATTATCGGCCCATAGCTTGCTGCAATGTTTTGTATAAATGCATTAGCAAGATTGTTGCAGATAGAATTAAAGGAACGCTGAATGATATTGTTAGTGTCAACCAATCTGCCTTTGTGCCAGGTAGGCGAATATCTGATAATATTTTGTTAACTCAAGAGCTTATGCGCAATTACCATAGGAATGCTGGGCCTCCACGTTGCGCGTTTAAGGTTGATATACAAAAAGCCTATGACACTGTTGATTGGAGGTTTCTTAAGAGTATTCTTCTTGGATTTGGGTTTAATATCAAGATGGTGAATTGGATAATGGTATGTGTTTCTACTACTTCCTATTCTGTTTGTGTTAATGGAAATGTTCATGGTTATTTCAAGGGTAATCGGGTCTAAGGCAAGGGGATCCGTTATCCCCGTATCTTTTCACTCTTGTTATGGAGATTTTGACAGCCATTTTGCATCATTCGTTAAGGATTGATTCTTCGTTCAAGTTTCACAATAGATGTGAAAAGCAGCAAATTATAAACTTGTGTTTTCAGACGATTTGTTTCTTTTTGCTCGAGGTGAAATTGCATCGGCTAAGTTTATTATGTCTTCTCTTGCTACGTTTACTAAGATGTCGGGGTTGGTGCCTAGTGTTCAAAAAAGCAAGGTCTTCTTTTGCAACGTTCACAGTTACATTAAGAGTGCTATCTTGAGAATTATGCCGTTTGTGGAAGGTTCGCTGCCCGTGAGGTACTTGGGGGTGCCCCTCATTTCTTCGCGGCTTTTATATAAAGATTGCAACGTTCTTGTGGAAAAGCTTGAGAAACGTATCATGCATTGGAGGAATAGGATGCTTTCTTTTGCAGGCAGGGTTCAACTTATCACTTCAGTTTTGTCCTTTATGCATATTTACTGGTCTTCTGTGTTTATTTTGCCGGCTCGGGTGGTTAATGACTTGGAAGCTAGAATGCGGAATTTTTTATGGTCTCAAGACTGTTCTTTTCATAAAGGAAAGGCGAAGGTTTCATGGAAATCTATTTGTATTCCGAAGTATGAGGGGGTTTTAGGCATTAGACGCATTGGTGATGTAAATAAAGCTCTCATGACTTCTCACATTTGGAGTATTATTACCAACCGATAATCACTGTGGGTCGAGTGGGTCCATTCTTACAGATTAAAAGGTAAAAGTTTTTGGACGTGTACTATTCCTACAAATTGTTGCTGGTCTTGGCGAAAGCTGTTACACATTCGGCCTCTAATGAGAAATCACTTTTGGACCGAGTTAGGTAATGGCGCTAGATCGTCAGTGTGGTATGATAACTGGTGTACGTTGGGGCCATTGGGAGATTTTTTGTCTCCTAGAACGATCACAAATGCGGGGTTCAGGTTGGATGCTACAGTTGCCGATTTACGGTCAAATGGGACTTGGCGTTGGCCTGTCGCATGGAGGGATCTTTATCCAGTTCTTATTCAGCTGGACCAGGTGAACATTGATCCGAATAAAAGTGATCAGATTGTGTGGCGAGAAGGTGATCATGTTAGTAATATTTCTGCTTCGAGTGTCTGGAATTCGATTCGCTATGCTGAGCCAGAGATTGATTGGTGCTCTATTGTTTGGTTCCCTCAGTGTATCCCGAGACATGCTTTCTTTATGTGGTTAATCATGAGGGGTAAGTTACTCACACAAGATAAAATTTTGAGTTGGGATCTGTCGCGCAGGAAAAATATGAACATGATGTGTTGCCTTTTATGTTACGAGAATTTTGACTCTCATAGTCACTTATTTTTTGAATGTAAATTCTCGTCTCAAGTCTGGCATATGGTTCGCCAAAAGGTGGGCATGGTCTCGGTTCAACCGATATGGGGGGATATTGTGGATTGGCTGTTAGCCTGAGCCCGGTCTAAATCAGTGGCTAACCTTGTTGCGAGACTCTTAGTTGCGGCCAGTGCTTATGTGATTTGGCAGGAGCGGAACGCTAGGTTGTTTAAGAATCAGTTAAGACCTCCAGAAACTATTAGTGCGACTATATTTCAAATGGTTCGATACAAACCGATGGGAGTGAAGCTGAAGAACACTGCTGGCGTCCAGAGGCTTCTTGGAGAATGGGAGATCCACATAATTCACAGAGATGTTGATGGTGGTTGAGTAGTTGCTAGTTTATTTTGTTTTTGTTTGCTAGATTGGAGTCTAGTGGATGTTTAATTTTGTTTCGTATTTTGTCGTATCGTCTACTTTCATGGGGCATGTCTCATGATTGAACTAGTGTAGGTTTTCTACACTACTTGTTTTTATTTGATGTGAATATATAGAATCACCGGGGTAACCCTTTACCCAAAAAAAAGGGTTGAATAGTATTGTCAATATTAATCAGTCAGCTTTTGTGCCGGGTAGAAGAATTCAATATAACATTCTGATAACTCAAGAGCTTATGCATAATTATCATCAGAATGTGGGGCCTCCTAGATGTGCTTTTAAAGTAGACATTCAGAAAGCTTACGATACGGTTGATTGGAACTTTCTCCGGCACACGTTACATGGGTTTCAATTTGATAGTAAGATGGTTAAGTGGATTATGGCGTGTGTTTTGACCACTTCGTTTTCCTTATCTATGAACGGTAATTTATTTGGTTATTTTAAAGGGAAAAGAGGGTTGCGCCAAGGAGATCCTATGTCTCCTTACTTGTTTATGCTAGTTATGGAAGTTCTTACTCTAATTCTGCAAAAGCAAGTCACTATATCTCCTGAGTTCAGATTCCATTACAAGTGTGACAAGCAGCGGATTGTGAATATATATTTTGCGGATGACCAGTTTTTATTTGCGCGAGGTGATCAAGGTTCAGCTAAAGTCATCCTTGAAGCTATTAATGTTTTCAAAAACATGTCAGGGCTTGTACCGAGTATGGGTAAAAGCACCGTTTTCTTTGCTAATGTTCCTACTTCTGTCAAAGACCGTATTCGAAGTTTTATGCCGTTTGAGGAGGGGCAGTTACCGGTTCGATATTTTGGAGTTCCTCTTATTTCGTCTCGGCTCTCGTATAAGGATTGTAATCGGCTTGTTGAAAATATGGATAGACGTATAAATGATTGGAAAAGTAAAAGTCTTTCGTTTGGTGGGAGACTCCAACTTATTCGATCTGTGATTTCCTCTATGCATATATATTGGGCAGCGGTTTTTGTGCTTCCTAAACGCACCATAGGCGAGTTGGAGAGTAGGATGAGATGCTTCCTATGGTCTCAAGGTAACGATATCAAAGGCAAAGCTAAAATGAAGTGGGAGAGAGTCTCGTTGCCGAAAAAGGAAGGTGGTTTGGGCATTCGTCGTATTGCGGATATGAACAACACCCTTATGGTGGCTCATATATGGAACCTTCTTTCAATGAGGGAATCGCTTTGGGTTAAATGGATACACTCGTATCGTATTAGGTGCCGGAGTTTTTGGGATATTCCGATGCGTAGCAATGTCACTTGGACTTGGAGGAAGTTGTTAACTCTTCGGCCTTTGATCCAGCAACATTTTTGGATAAAGATTGGTGATGGTAAACAAGCATCGATGTGGTTTGATAAATGGGATAACATTTTCCCTTTGAGCTCATTCATCACTCCTAGAGCTATTTCGAATGCGGGATTCACGCTGAATGCAAAGGTGGCGGATATATTTCGACATGGGGAGTGGGGATGGCCTGATCAATGGCTTACCCGATACCCTATGCTTCTTAACATGCAGTAGGTTCATCTTCGGCCTATGAATGATAGGGTCGTTTGGAGATCTTCAGCTAGAAAGGAGTTGGAGTATAGTACATTCAATGTTTGGGATGATATTCGGGTCGCGCAGAATGAAGTTCAATGGTCGTCTATGGTTTGGTTTCCGCAAGCTATTCCACGTCATTCGTTTTTCATATGGCTTTTGGTTAACAAGAAATTGAAGACTCAGGATGTAATGGCTACGTGGAGTGCGTCGGGCAATATGAATTTCAATTTGATGTGTTGTTCTCTGTGTACGATGGGTCCGGATTCTCATGAGCATCTCTTCTTTGAATGCTCATATAGTGCTCAAGTTTGGAATGGAGTTAAGGATATAGCGGGCTTGAGTTCGGTTATGAACTCTTGGGACGTGATATTCGGTCAACTGGTGCAAGCCGCAAATTCTAAGAATGCAAGGCATGTGATCAGCAAGTTGGTTGTCAGTGCGGCAGGGTATTTTGTCTGGCAGGATAGAAACCGACGGTTGTTTACGGAAAAGAGAAGGAGTGCGGGTCGGCTTGCTGAAATTATTTTGTCCACAGTCAGGATGAAACTTCATACGATGTGGTTCAAAAGAACAAGTCAAGTGGAGAGGATTCTTCAGGATTGGAGCTTGCCACGAGGCCTACTGGTTGAAGATGATGATTGTGGCTAGTCTGAGTTGTTTGATTCGATTTGTATTGACTGACGTGTGTGTCTAGTCTTGTTTGCTTGTTTTCTGGTTTGCTCTAGAATGGCATGTCATTCTAGAGAACTGCGGTTTGTTCTTCTCCCCACTTGTTTTATTGGTTTGATGTTATAATATTCACCGGGGTAACCCTTTACCCAAAAAAAAAGCTCAACGACGTAGTTATCATGGGTCACCCCGAGGGTGAACATGTAGTCGAGGTTATACCCTTGGACATCATTCCCCTTGCTATTATGCCTTTTATCGTCGACCTCGATGATGAGGATGACGGCGACGTTGTTCTAGTGATTCCCGTGGAGCACTTAGATGATGATTTAGGAGACGGGGATGTTTATGATCTGGTTATTCTAGAGGTTGCAGCACCGGTAGTTCCGATTATTGTTATTTCTTCCAATTTTGACATAGACTCAGATGCTCATTCTGATGCATCTGTTACTACATCTGCACTTCAGGCTGTAGGCCTAGAGGCGTATCCAGCTATTGAGGATGATCTCATGCCAGATGAGCCAGTTGTCCCTGCACCTGATCACATTCCTACTCCACCACATTCTCAAGTTCACTTACCTGCTGAGGAGCCTATTCAGGCCCCTGTTTCAGAGGGATCTACTGACCGTATCCGACTCATGCATTTTGCCCCTATCATACCACCTACTGATCATACCGATGAGGCCGGACCATCCGGACACGCCCACATACCGCCCAGCATTACTGACCCATATTACCAGCGATTTCGTCCAATTCCACCAGTTCCTGCTGAGCATATGGCAGCACAACACTCACCACCTCATGGTATGCCTACGACAGATCCGTATCATCCATCGCATTACCCAGCTGTTTCTACCGACGATCTCATACTCTCGTTACAGCTATAGGTTGACGTTCTTTTTTGCAGAGTACATGAGTTGCAGCAGATTGCTGATGCTAGAGCTCCACCACCAGCTCATTCACCACCCCATGCTCCACCACCACCACCAGGGTCACCACCATTACCCCCACCACCACCACAGATGCCACCGGTAGAGTTACCTGCTCGAGTGTTGACACTCGAGCAGCAGATTGATTTCCTTATCCATTTGGTTCATGATTTGGAGGGGAGGATTACTCATTTTGACAGATTATTGTTTCCGATTCCACCACCAGTCTTTCCTCCACCATAGACTGTGTTTGCAGGTATCATACTTTTGAGACGGGTATCTATATCCATTGTTGTGTACAAAGACCTCCACCAAGTTTCAAGGCAACTGATAGACTGAAGCTTGAAGTATGTGAAGGAAGATTTTACCACTGTATATATTCTAGACTAGTATGACCGGGTGATGTATCTCGTGTCCATTTTTGTGACATATGTGCTTGTAATCATTGTAAACAGTTCAGTTATCAATAAAATAATGTTATTTGATCCAAATGTTTGTTTAATTATGTTTGACATTTTTCATGTTTTGGTTTTTTATCCAATTTCAAACTCTATATCGTTTTCTGGAGAGTTATACGCAAAATGGTGCGTAAACGTAATGAGTTTAACGCGACAAACACTCCGAAACATCAATTTATGCTTAAGATACCTTAAATAACCTTTACATAACTTAGAAATAAGTTTTGAAGGCTTTGGTATGGCAAAATCAAGTTTATTCGCTTACAGGGACTAATTTTGACAAACTGCGAAAGTATGCGGATTCGTACTGTAACGGACACTCCGGAACATGATCATAAGTTAAACATACCCTAAATATCCTTTACATAGCTTAGAAATAGGCTTTAAAGGGTTCGGTATGCTAAAATAAACTTTTTGTCATTCAGGGACTAAAAGCGTCAAAAAGTGCATAAGTTTGCATTTTCGCGCATAACTTACGTTCTGATACATCCGGACATCCAAAAATTTATGTAACCATTAAAATATTTTATTTTAGTGATTGGCATGATAAAATTCCATTCGTCGCGTAATTTGGATCGTTTTTCACGTCCATTCGTGTTTCGTCGTAATTAACCGAATAACGTGATCGTACGGCCAAACGAACCGACATCCAACATATTTTTGGGCATGTTTCATGTCCCCTATACTTAGGCATCATTGTAGAGCCTTGAAAATGACTTAACGGGCCTCAAACGTGTCAAAATGGGGCTTAAAAGCATGCAGGGACCATTTCTGCAATTATTGAAACTTGTTGCTGATCAGTGGAGTCCAGGCAGGGCGCGTAGACCTTCCTTGGGTCTTACGCGGGGTGCCTAAAACCTGCAGATCAGCAGAAAGTGTTTCCCAGCTGTTTACAGCCTGTTCCAGCTCTTGCAAATGGTATTTCAACATTCTATGGGCCATTTTGAGGTGCCCATGGTATTACAAAACCATGGGTGCATGTGTACGGTTGAGATCGAAGCTCGTTTTACGATGAACGATCTTAGCGGTTGCCCAAAAACTATAAATACCCCTACCCATTTCACTTCAAACTCACACTTGATCAGCTCATATACTCTAAGTTGAAGTTTAAACACTTCATACCTGAGAATTTGCTGATCAAACCTCCATTCTTGGACCTTTTGTAAGTATTCTTTCGTTCTTTTACGCGTTTTAAGCACGAAAGTCAAACTGTGTTTGACTTTTAGCTTTGACCAGTTTATGGTCAACACGAAGTTCGTTTGAACTTCGTAACTTGAGCTAATCACGATGGTTATAGCCCTTTGTGACTATACCTACTGATTACCACGTTATCTAGGCATAGTGACGAGTTGTATTTTCAGTCAAAATGCGTATTCCTGCGTATTTTGCAACCAAACTAATTTTAGGTATCAAACCGTTTGTTTTGATACCAAACCTGTCTTCAAACTTCGTTAAGCATGTTTTAACATGTTTAAACTTTAGGTATCAAAACCGTTTGTTTTGATACCAAACCTGTTTTCAAACTTCGTTAAGCATGTTTTAGCATGTTTAACTCGTCACTTTAGGTTTAGTGCTTATATAGGGTCGTAAGATAAGCAGTCTAAACAACCGCTTATACTTTCGAACCCGACCCATTTGGTCGATCATTAGGATCCGACCAAACACATTAGGTGACCATAGTTGTATAGGGAATAACCTTCCAAGGTTATACCTTATGGTCACAACATTTAGTTAGTTGTATGATAGGTAGTTTATATGCCTTAGGAAAATGACCAAAATGCCCTTTTTACGCCAAAATTCATTTTAAGCATATGTAACATAAATTTTGACATCTAAACTGATTAGGCAACAATATTAAACATGTTAAGGCATATATTACTTGTCATAGGACTAGTTAGGCGGTCCGAACGCGTTTTACGCGAACGACGCGTTAAAGTAGCATAAGCTACCTAAACGAGTCGTAATGGGTCGTAAGAACTTAGGATAGGTTCCGTTTTAGAATGTAGGCATTGTTAAACCATATTACATGAGTTCCTATATTCAATGGAGATATGGAGATGTTGAGTCTGAGGTCTCGGCTTCCAATATTTGGCATACGGTTCGACATAGTGACTCGGAGGTGGGTTGGAGCAGGATTGTCTGGTTTGCGCATTGTATCCCGAGGCATGCTTTCCTCTTGTGGCTAATTATGAGAAAGAAATTATTAACCCAGGATTATCCTTCAATGGGATCTCTCAAGGAGAAAGAATATGAATATGATGTGTTGCTTGTTATGCTATGAAAATCATGATTCTCACGATCATCTGTTTTTTTAGTGTAAGTTCTCTTCGCAGATCTGGAATAGTGTAAGACAAAAGGCGGGTATGGACAATATTACTCCTAAATGGGAGGATATTGTGAACTGGTTATTGGTGCGAGCACACTCCAAATCGGCTGCTAATTATGTGAGCAGAATTCTAGTAGCGGCTAGTGCTTATTTCATTTGGCAAGAGAGGAATGATAGATTGTTCAAGAATCAATTGAGGCCTCCGGAGCAATTATGTCAAGTAATTATCAATACTGTTCGGTATAAGCTTATGGGAGTGCGGCTGAAGCGGACTGATAAAGTGGTTAGGCTGTTGCGTGAATGGGAGATTCAAGATGGCAGTTTTTCGGATGATGGTGGCTGATTAGTTTCTTGTCTTGGTGTTTTTCTAGTTTGTTAGACTAGTTGTTATGTCTTTGGTGTTTGCTTTCTGTGTTTCGTTGTTTTTCGTGGTGCTACATTCATGAAGCATGTCTCATGTTTGAACTAGTGTAGATTCTGTACACTACTTGTTTTGTTTTGGTTGTGAATATATAGAATCACGTAATCACTTAATGGTAACCCTAATTCTCTCTCTCTAGCAGGCGATTTTTCCCTTCCATAAATCCTTGATTTCTTCAAACTTTGGGTGTATAACAGTCTGTAATCAGGATTTGATTCATCAAACTCTTTTAACGAACTCGTTAACATTTTCTGTTCGATTTTTTCTTGGGTTTATTCTTTTCTTTTTCGCCGGCTTTAATCTTAGAGTCTGAACTGATTGAATAGCGTATTGGGTCTTTCGGTCCTACTGGTGAGGCAGTAACCTTGATTGATCGGGTGCTCTATTTGATTTCGTGATGATTTTAGGGTTAGGGTTTTGCTAGATTTAGGGTTTTGTCTTAGTTCGTTTGGTGTTGTCTGGTATTCGCGTTTTGTGCATGGTGTGCTGCTGCTTCGGTCAGTGAGAGAGTTGTGATCAATAACATGGATGAACGTAAAAAACATGAGGGCAATGTACAGGATGGTCGGTTCAAGCCACCATTACCGTTCCAGGGAATAGCTAGCAGGGTAGTGAATATTGAAGGAAACACCTTTGCTCCGCGAAGAGGTGTTGTCCAGCAGTCCAGTTCTGATCCGAAATTGATCAACGTAATTGATGAACTAACAAAGATCACCGTTCCAGTCAGTCATGAGCAGCATGTTTCCGAAACAGTTAAACTGGATAGTGGTAGCAGCATGAAAGGGCAGACGTATGCGGAGAAGCTAGCCACGGTCAAACCATTACAGAAGGTTAATTTCAGATTC
Source organism: Helianthus tuberosus (assembly GCA_030545235.1). Classification (NCBI taxonomy): domain Eukaryota; kingdom Viridiplantae; phylum Streptophyta; class Magnoliopsida; order Asterales; family Asteraceae; genus Helianthus; species Helianthus tuberosus. The sequence goes on along the minus strand of CM060418.1, from coordinate 82,464,060 downwards.
ATGGAAAACGCTAAAGCCGCTGAAGATGTTGACGTTGATGTTACAATTCCGATCGCCTCGGTTAAACAGGTTCAGGACCGTTTTAATAATGTGTTATTTGGATATTTTATGGGGAAAAGGTTAGCATTTCCGGTTGTTGAGTATTTTGTTAGCCATAGATGGGAAAAATATGGTTTACAAAAAAGTGTATGATGAATGGTAAAGGATTCTTCTTTTTTAAATTCAAGTCTAAGGATGGAATGGAACAAGTTATGCAGGATGGACCTATTAGAAACAATCCGCTTTTCTTAAAACAATGGTCACCAAATACTGAGCTGAAGAAGGAAGAACTAAAAAAGGTACCAGTTTGGGTTAAGATGCATGATGTTCCTTTGGCGGCCTATACGATGGCCTTAGCTTGATAGCTTCAAAGGTTGGAACCCCCAAGGTACTTGACAATGAAACTACTAAGATGTGCTTAGACTCGTGGGGCAGAAGTGGATATGCTAGAGCGATAATTGAGTTAGATGCTGATAAGGAACTGAAAGAGAGTGTTACCGTGGCAATTCCAAATGTGGAAGAAGGTGGATATCTTAAGAGTAACATTAGAGTGGAGTACGAATGGAAACCACCACATTGCAACTCTTGTAGTGTGTTTGGGCATGGGATTGAAGAATGTCCCAATAGAGTTATCGACAACAATACTGAGGAGGTTCATGACAAAGAAAATGTTGATGCTCAGGGGTTTAAGAGTGGTAACAATCGGAAAAAAGGTTCAAAACAGCAGTTTAATGTAAAGGACAGGCAGCGATTTATATACAGGCCAAAGAAAACTAATGATAGAACGGATTCCACCAAGCCGAGTTCATCCTAAGGTCCGACTTCTTCCAAGGAACCGATTATCCGAACTTCGAACACATTTGATGCTCTAAATAATATGAATGATGAATGGGGATCCGAGACTGATGAGGTTAGACTAGACCCGAAGGTGGGGGGTATAATTTTATGAATGACTATCAACCAAAGAACTCGAATAATACAGGTGCAAGCACACCTGAACAGGAGGTTATTAATGGATAGTTTTGCTGCTTGGAATGTTAGGGGATTGAACCACCCCCTCAAGCAAAAGGAGGTTCAAAAGTTTGTAAAAGATAATAACTTGCAAGTTATAGCTATTCTGGAGTCGCATGTTTAGGTGGATAATCTCGACAAGGTGTGTAAGAATGTGTTTCGGAATTGGGATTGGACTTCAAATGGAAGTATGTGTAACAAAGGTACGCGTGTTATCTTAGGATGGAATGTCGATAACGTGGATGTCTTAGTTGTGCATGCTACTAACCAAGTCGTTCATGTTCAAGTTCAATTCAAAAAAGATAGAACTATGATAAATGTTTCGTTTGTTTATGCTAGTAACAATGATCAAGAAAGAAAACAATTGTGGGACTCGTTAAAAATGCATAAAGGGGCGGTTCAATCGGGTCCATGGATTATTATGGGGGATTTTAATGTGGTCCTGAATTTAGAAGACAAGTGCACGGGCTCGTCTAAAGTGATTGCGGCTATGAGAGATTTCAATGACTGTGTAAATTATCTTGAAGTGTTTGATATAAGAGCTCATGGAATGCACTACACGTGGAATCAAAGGCCAAAGAATGGTGTTGGAATTCGAAGGAAATTGGACAGAATTATGGGGAATATTAGCTTTGTGGATAAGTACGTGGATGCCTATGCGGTGTATCTTCCAAATGGTATTTCGGATCATTGCCCTCCTTTATTAAAAATTCATATGGCGTCTAAGAATAAACCTAAACCTTTTAAATTTACTAATCTTTTGACCCATAAAAAAGACTTTTTGGAAGTGGTAAGCAATGGATGGGCCGTAGAGGTGTTGGGGGTCCCAATGTTTCGTGTTGCCAAGAAGCTTAGGAGCCTTAAGCATCCGTTTAGAGTGTTGCTGAGAAAACAAGGTAACATTCGTAAAAAGGTAACTGATTTGAAGGCAGAGCTGGATAATTTGCAGAAGAGTTTGGACGCTGACCCGTTCAATATGGTCATTAAAGAAGCCGAATCAGTTTGTGTTAAGAAGTACTTGGAGGCTACATTAGATGAGGAGAGATTCTTTTTTTTTTTTTGGGTAAAGGGTTACCCCGGTAAATTTTTTAAAAACTCAATCAAAACAAAGGTGTGCCTGACATAGCACACTCATCTAGCCTTGGCATACCGAGACTAGGAAACCAGACAAAAAAAAAAACACGACCAGCAAACAAGACGCCTAGTTTAAAAAAAACACAACCCGCAAAAACACGACCACACCAACTAGGATCTAGCTAAACACATTACATTTGAAATGCCTTAACCCGGGTCGTCATTCAGCGCCCTTGACAGAATCTGCCACTTCTTCAAAACTCTTTTATAATCCACATGCCCTTGGAGCTTGAAATCCATCAACCGAAGCCGAACTGTATTTTTAATCTTCTCAGTCACCTGATTAACCGAACATTCAACTCGAGAGAACAGCCGGTTATTACGTTCTTGCCAAATGAAATAAACCGCAGCCGCCAACACCAACTTACACACAACTTGATCCAATCGTTTTGAAGTCGAGTGCTGGTCCATCCACGACGAAATAGAGTTCCAGGATTCGGTAACATTATCCATGTCCACCATAGTCTTAATATTCTTCCAAACATGCGAAGCAAAAATGCACGAGAAAAAAAGATGGTCTCTCGAGTCTCGGTCATGCTGACATAGTGGGCAACACATAAGTCTTAAGTTTGTTTCACTACCCGCTTCCCAAGCTTTCAACCGATCTTGAGTCTTCAGCTTATTCTTTATAACCAACCATAATTGAAAGGAATGCCTTGGAATACATTGACTGAACCAAACCATGTTTGCCCAACTAATAGGAGCATCACGTGTACGAATGTTGTGCCAAACTTCCTACGAGCTATAATGCCGATGATTGCCCTCCAAATCCTTCCAAACCGTTCGATCATGTAACTGGGAACAAGGCTGGTCAAGACTCAAACCAATCAAGACTGGATAAATATCATACCATGCTTGAGGCCATTTCCATTGACCATTCTCGTCTAGTAAATCCGCAACAGAAGATTGGAGATTGAAGCCCGCATTTGCAATATGTCTCGGAGTGATAAACGTCCTGAGAGGGCTCAGGTGACACCAGTTATCGCTCCAAGCATTAGTTTGCTTCCCAGATCGAATGATTTTCCAAAAGAACGGCCGAACAATATTGCGAATGGATAAGATCTTCCTCCACCCCCAACTCATACTACCCCTACATTAGACATCCCAGAAATTCTGATTCTTCAATTTGTAAGCATAAATCCATTCCACCCATAGAGACTTTCTTTTAACAAGTATACTCCAAATATGATTAGTGATTAAGGCTCTATTCACATCCCTAATTCGCCTAATGCCTAAGCCACCCTCCATTTTCGGAAGACAGACATCATTCCACGCAACCTTAGCTTTAACCTTCCCAATGTTACCTGCATTCCATAGAAATCTACGCATACGCTTCTCCAGATCATTGATAACACGAGCCGGGATAACAAAAACCGCAGCCCAATAAATATGCATGGCTGAGAGGACCGAGTTAATAAGCTGCAATCTACCTGCAAAGGATAGAGTTTTTGTCATCCAGTTGTTAATTTTCTTGTCCATTCGGTCCACTAAAACCTTACAATCACCAGCGCTCAACTTCGATGTGATCAAAGGCACACCTAGGTATCGAGCAGGCAAGGACCCTTACTGGAATGGCATAATACTTAAAATTTCCTGACGGATCTGTTGCGGGACATTACAGAAAAATACCGTGCTTTTGGCGTGACTCGGCACAAGGCCCGACATACTCGTGAACTCCTCCAAAGCGGCCTTGATCTTGCTAACCGAATTGGTACTCCCATGAACAAAAATAAAAAGGTCATCAGCAAAGGATACATTTATTATTTTTTGTTTCATACAATGGCCATGGTACTTAAAAGATGAGTTCGAGCTTGCAGCCTTTTGTAAAAATAAAGTGAGCACCTCCATAACAAGAGTGAACAAGTACGGGGATATCGGATCCCCTTGGCGAAGCCCCCTTTTCCCCTTAAAAAACCCATGAAGATTGCCATTTATACTCAGGGAATACGTTGCCGTGGTAACACAAGTCATTATCCACTTCACCATTCTCCTATGCAAACCAAATTGAAAAAGAATCTTCTCCAAAAAAGACCAACTCACTGTGTCATAGGCCTTTTGAATATCAATCTTGAACGCACATCTAGGAGGACCTTTATTGAAATGATAGTTATGCATTAACTCTTGGGTTAAGAGAATATTATCAGAAATCCGCCTACCTGGTACAAAGGCGGACTGATTAATGCTAACCAACGACTCCAAGCTTCCTTTTAATCTATCCGTAATAATCTTACTGATGCATTTGTAGAGCACGTTGCAGCAAGAAATAGGACGGTAATCAAGAACCGAGTCCGGGGTATCCACTTTGGGAATAAGCATCAAGATAGTATGATTTAGCTGTTTCAGAATTTGGCCGTTTTCAAAAAAATCAAGAACTGCATTCGTTTCCTCATTACCCACTATCTCCCAGGTATGCTTAAAGAAAGCAGATGTATAACCATCAGGGCCAGGAGCTTTGTTTTCACTTATGCTGAACATAGCATTTTTTACTTCTTCACGCGTAACCTGTCTGATCATATTATCTGCATCATTATGGCTCACAACATTAACAAAAACATCGGTCATGTTACCGCTGGAAACATGATCCTCCGTGCCTAAAAAAACCGAGTAATGGTTGACAAGAGCATCCACCGCTTCCTCTCCTTCAAAACGATTCCTCGCTACATCCCGAATGCAATGGATTTTACTTCTATTGTTTTTACATTTGACTGTATTATGAAAAAAAAATCGTATTAGAATCTCCAGCACAAAGCCACTCCACTTTCGACTTTTGTTTCAAAAAGCATTCCTCATCATAGGCCGCAACTTTGAAATCCTGAAGACACTGTTGCTCCCTTTTACGAATCTCTACATCCAGCGGGTTTGCATCCACCAATTTCTGAACATCATCTAACTCCTTATGCAAGTCAATAACTTTTTTATGCAAGTTTCCTTGCTGAAAAAGTATCTTCCTGAGCCCTGGTTTCAAATTTCGTAACTTATTAGTAACCGAGAACATAGCACAACCTTCAATCCTTTTCGTCCACTCTCACTCCACACAATCTTTGAATTCAGGTTTGGATGTAATAAAATTTGTAAACTTGAAAGGCTTCGACCTATATGAATTTGTCATATTATTCAGCTTCAAAATACATGGAGTGTGATCGGAGACACGATACGGGTGATACATAACATAAGCATCCGGAAACATCTCTTGACACCTGATATTACACATGACACGATCAATTTTCCTGAGCAAACCAATACCTTCCTTCGGCTTCTGGTTCCAAGTGTAGTGAATACCATGCCCTTTAACATCAACAAGTTCCGATTCTTGGACACATTCATAAAATTCCCGCATACCAATCGATAGATTTGAAGCTCCAAACAGCGAGTCATCAGCATGCAGTGCTGAATTAAAGTCACCCATAACGAACCAAGCCTTATCCGAACACAAAAGCTTATGCCGACATAAATTCTCCCAAAGACTCCTTCGCTCTTGGTAACTGTTCTTCGCATAAACAAACGAGCAAAAAGCACTCGTATTATCAGCTTTGGACCAGATTTGAGCGTGGATGACCTCCTCTGTTTGTGACATCCACCACCTCACTATTCCAACCGAGAATAATTCTTGTACCCCGTTGACATAATCCCCCATTAGACGTCCAACTCCATTTCCTAAAAACATTATTACACACTCTAGCCAGATTGGCTACTTCTACATGAGACTCTAGAATAGCACAAACCGAGACTCTATTTTCCGACAGAATAACACGAACCTCACTTTGTTTCAGGGGTCGGTTCAAACCCCTTATATTCCAAGTAAGGATGCTATCCATTAATACCGATTTGACCGGGAGTGCTTGCCCCCTCAGCAACCTCTTCATGGTTATCATTCTTCATAAATTTTCCCGTTTCCGTTGGTATAGTCTCCACCACCTCTTCATCTATCTTAGATTGCTTCCCATTTGTATTATTTACGTTTCCCTTCAAAGCATTGTCATCCATTAACTCCTGCCCATCTATCTTCGATAATGCCTCAAAAGAATTACGTGTTTTAACCTTGTCGACTGTCTTCACGTTGACATTTACCTCCTTTGTACCAGAAGTGCTCGGATCCGACTTATTGAATTTTGGCTTGTATATAAATTTCGGCTTTTGTTTCTTTGGTATGATACCCACTCGAGCAATCTTCCTCTTATCCATAGTAAAACCCTCGTCATCCACCACCACTTGTTTAGCTTTTTTAGTTTCGTTCTTCCCACACGTTTGGTCATTGTGACCAAAAACACAACATAACGAGCACCTTTGCGGCTTCCACTCATATTCCACGTTCATAATTTCATTAATATATCCCTCCTCCTCTAGCTTTGGAATAGCAACAACAATCTGCTCCTTAAGTTCATTATCCGCATTTATTTCAATCAACGCTCGAGCAAAACTACTCCTTCCCCAGTTCTCCGAGCACATATCAGCTGTATATCCATCCAAACGTTTTGGCTCACCTATTTTCGATGCTAATAAGCTTAATCCGTCATCAGTATAAACCGCAATGGGTACGTTATGGAGTTTTACCCATACCGGCACTAACTTAATACCTTCTTTCTTTAGACTAACAGACGGAGACCGGACATTTAGAAACAACGGCACCTTCCTAATCAACCAAGGCCCTCCTTCCAACACCTTCGCCATACCCTCTTTTGAGTCAAACTTAAAGAAAAAGAATCCGTCTGAATTCATCATGAGTTTAACAAACCCATACTTAGCCCAGACATTCTTAGCATAGTATTCGACAACAGGGTATGGTAACCGATTACCCAGAAAATATCCATATAAAACATTCACAAATTTCTCCTGAACTTTACGAATTACCTGACGAGGAACAAAAAGCTAAACAAAAGTGGCTTTTTGATGACCGTATCCACGGGGAATTTGTGGTCAGTGTCGCGTTTTTAACTAAGAACTAAATTAACTAGATTGGGGGTTTTGTGAGTTTGATTATAAAAACTAGAAAGCTAATTAATAAAGTTGTAATCAATACGAGAAAGAATAACCTCTACCCGGAATCCCAATTACCCGTTTAACATCAAAACCTGTTTACCGATTCAAAACACCACATAGACATGGCCTATAAGCTCTTTCCATTGTGAGATCCCCAACTTAAGATTCTACTACCTGCACAGACAAAACTCAAACACCCAAGGTAAAAACGAACAAATATAAAATAAAACAAAAAAATATTTTTGGGTTTTTTAGATTTTTTTTTGAAGCAAGAACAACTAACTAACTAACTAACTAACACTAAGCGCACTAATTCCCCGGCAGCGGCGCCATTTTGATGACCCAGAGATTCTTGAAACAAAAGGCTAAACAAAAGTGGCTTGAAGCTGGTGACTCGAATACAGCTTATTTCCATAACGTCTTGAAATGTCGCAATCATATTAACAAAATTAATGTCATCAAAGACACGGCTGGGAATAGTTATGAAGGTGCCGAGGTTTCTATGGCTTTGGTTAATCATTTTCGAGAGTTCTTGGGTTCGGATGGGGGTATGGTCAGCCGAGTTAGTCAAGATCTATTCTCGGTTACTCTTAATCCTATCGTGGCGGATTCTATGTGCAGGCCAGTGTCTCCGGAAGAAGTTAAAGTGGCTATTTTTTCTATCAATGAAAACAAGGCTCCGGGACCGGATGGTTATACGTCTGAATTCTTTAAACAAGCTTGGACTATTGTTGGAAGTGAGGTAACGGCTGCTATAATTGATTTTTTTGAATCGGGTAGATTGCTTCAGGAGATTAACCACACGTTCCTTGCACTCATCCCAAAGGTTTCTACACCGGGAGTAGTCACCGACTACAGGCCTATATCGTGTTGTAATGTGGTGTATAAGGGCATTAGTAAGATTATCACTACTAGGATTCTTGAAGGTTTAAAGGATCTTATAAGTGAAAACCAGTCGGCGTTTGTTCCAGGTAGGAGGATTTCGGACAATATAATGTTGACTCAAGAGCTAATGCATAATTATCATCGGCAAACGGGTCCTCCTAGATGTGCTATGAAAGTGGATATCCAAAAAGCGTATGATACGGTGGATTGGAGATTTTTACGTGATGTTTTGCATGGGTTTGGCTTTCGTCCGATGTTTATAGCTTGGATTATGGAGTGTGTCACTTCCACTTCTTTTTCGCTTAGTGTGAATGGCAACATTCACGGGTACTTCAAAGGAAAGAGAGGCTTGCGTCAAGGAGATCCAATGTCTCCATACTTGTTCACCATGGTCATGGAAGTTTTAACTCTGATTCTCAACAAAAATGCTGAATTGGATTCTTCTTTTCGTTTTCATCATAAGTGTGAGAAGCAAATGATAATTAACGTGTGTTTTGCCGATGACCTCTTATTATTTGCTAGGGGTGATGTGGGTTCGGTAAAGGTTATTATGCGCTCGTTGAAAAACTTTGAAGAAGCTTCGGGTCTTGTTCCTAGTAATGCGAAAAGTTATATTTTTTTAGTAATGTTCCTTCATCGGCTAGGAGCAGGATTGCTGCTTTGGTTCCGTTTGAGGAGGGGAGACTTCCTATTAAGTATTTGGGGGTCCCGTTGCTTGCTTCGCGCCTGCTGATTAAGGATTGCAAAGTGTTAATGGAGCGGGTTTCTAAACGTATCAATGATTGGAAGAACAGGTTCCTCTCTTTTGCTGGTAGGCTTCAGCTGGTGGTCTCTGTGCTATCTTCTATCCATGTGTATTGGGCTTCAGTTTTTATTTTGCCGGTCAGCATCATCAAAGAGTTGGAGAGCAAAATGAAATGGTTTTTGTGGGGATATGGCTCGGGTTCGAAGGGTAGAGCTAAAGTGGCATGGAAGGACGTTTGTCTTCCAAAATTGGAAGGTGGTTTGGGCATTCGACGGATCTCGGATGTGAATAAGTCTTTGATGGCTTATCACATTTTCAGTATTTTGTCCGGTAGGAAGTCGCTTTGGACCACCTGGATCGGATTGCATAGGCTTCGTGGCCGTAGCATTTGGGATATCCCGGTTCAAGCCAGTTCGCCCTAGGGCTGGAAAAGATTAATGAAGTGTAGATATATTTTTCGGGATCAGCTCTGGAGCAAGGTTGGTAATGGTCTAAGCACGTCCCTTTGGTTCGATAAATGGACGACTGAGTGTCATTTACAGAATGTTGTGACGCCGCGTCAAATGGCTCGATATGGTTTTAATATCAAGTCTAAAGTGGCGGATGCTATTAGTGACGGCCGATGGGTGTGGCCGGAAGCTTGGAGGAGTGTGTACCCTATATTGTTTCAACTTCGGCCTCTTAGCTTATCTACTATGCAGGATAAAGTTTTATGGATGAATCCGAATGGTAAGCTAGTTCCTTTTACGTCTAAGGAGGTGTGGGAATCGATCAGAGTCCGTGACCAGCCAACAGATTGGTCGAAAATTGTTTGGTCTTCATTTAATATTCCTAAACATGCATTCGTGTGTTGGCTTATTTTTAAAAAGAAACTTTGGACTCAAGACCGGATTTTACGGTGGAACCATTCAGTCACGGGTTCGATGAATCAGATGTGCTGCTTGTTATGTTATTCAGGGTTAGAGACTCATGAGCACTTATTCTTCGAATGCTCCTACTCGAAGTTAGTGTGGTGCAAAGTGAGGTATAAAATAGGCATGGGTTCGGTTTTAGAATCATGGGAGGATATCGCTTCAAGGCTCGTCTCTACAGCTAATTCGAAATCGGTTTATGCTGTTGCTAGTAGACTGGTTGTGGCAGCAGCAGCTTATGCTATTTGGAGTGAAAGAAATACAAGATTTTTCAGCAACAGGTTGAGACCCCCAGAGCAGATTGCCGATGGTATTATCAGCACTGTGAGAACAAAATTAATTTCCTTCAAGTACAAGCAAAATACTAATGTTAATCGTTTTTTGGAGGAATGGAAGATGGATAAGGAAGACTTCTTGAATGAAGATTGAAGACCAATTTCTGTTTTATCTTTTGATGTAATTGGTTGTTTCTTTGTTGATTGTTTTGTGTTTCACTCTTTAGTGGTATGCCGCTAAGAGAACTAGAGAGTATTTCAGCTTCCTACTTGGTTTTTTGATATATTATAAAATCACCGGGGTAAACCCTTTACCCAAAAAAATATATATAGAATCACCGGGGTAACCCTTTACCCAAAAAAAAGCTTACAAAAGGTCCAAGCAAGGAAGATTTGATTCAAATTACTCAGTTATGAAGTATAAAACTCCAACTTAGAGCAGATTTTGAATCAAGTGTGAGGAATGAAGTAAAGAACCCACTTCTATTTATAGTAAGCTTGGATTAACAAGATCATGACAAGTGTTTTTGCAAGAATCAAGGTTCAATCTTAGCCATACACTTGTGGAACATGGTTTAGTATACAATGGGAGCTCCAAAACCAGTTCATAGTATTGATCAAATAAGTTTATTTTTGCGCACCAAACACCTCAAAGCCTATTTCTAAGCTATGTAAAGGATATTTAGGGCACGTTTAACTTATGATAATGTTCCGGAATGTTCGTTACCATACGAATCGGCATACTTTCGCAATTTGACACAAATAGTCCCTGCGGTCGAATAAACTTGTTTTCGACACACCAAACCATCCAAAACTTATTCTAAGTTATGTCAAGGTTATTTAAGGTATGTTAAGCCTATTTCACTATTCCGGAGTGTCTGTCGCGTTAAACTGACTACGTTTACGCATTAGTTTGCGTATTAACTTTCCAAAAAGCGATTTAAAGCTTGAAATCGAACACGAATCAAATCGTAAAATCGTCAAACATAAATACACAAATAATAACACCAAAACACATCGTTTCATTGATAATTGATATTGTTTTACATCGTACATCGTTTACAGAGCACAGTTGTCACAAGCACCCCATCCCCCAGACTATGACCCATGGTTTGACGACCATAGGGATTACCAACTTTACCCAATAGAAGAACCCATGCAAAACCCAGTAGCACCCTATCCCAACTTGGATCCTCTAGACCTATATTTTGATAATGACCAATATATCAGGGAGATTCTAGAGAACCCATATCCATAGGAGGAACCAATGCCACAATACCCAGACCCAATACCAGCACCTGCACCACCCATGAGCACTGAGAATGTGCAAGAAATCCGAACGTTTGGTGAGGAGTTGTTAGATGAAAGTGAAAGGATAAGACAGATAGGTAAGAGGCTCGTCTGGAAGTATGACGAGCGTAATATGCAATTTTGGATAGATCCCCACTAAGTAGTAATAATAATAATAATAATAATATAAATATATATATATATGTGTGTGTGTGTGTGACTTGAAATGTATATATATATAATCTTATAGCTACTGATGCCTACCCGAATTGTATTTTAATTTCCAGTTGTGGTTTGTATTAGACGCATATATAAAATAGAGTAAAGGTCGCAATGTTCGACGATTTTGGATCAATATGCTTGTTGTGAGACTGTTTGCATTTAATCTTGTTTTATGATATTAAAACTTGGTAAATGTTTATAATCCAGATGGCCAACGCAGCAAATCAGGAAAACCAGAATAATGATAATCAAATAAATAACAGTGAAATTCGACACATTGTAACCCAAGGAATTAGAGATGCTATGCCAGCTATCATCCAAAATGTTAGGGAAGCAGAAAATAACAACAGTAATAGTGGAAGTAAGCGATCACGTACTGAACCCAATCACAACGTGAACAATGGACCATTACTTCAATTGTCTATCCCAAAAAGAAGAAGAACCATGTCTTATGGTTGTTCTTACAAAGAATTATGGTCCTGTAAACCAATAGAATTCTCGGGCAATAAAGGAGCCATTGCACCTCTACGCTGGATAGAAAAGACTGAGGCAGTCTTAAAAATAAGCAAGTGCGCAGAAGAAGATAAAATCATGTTTGCCGCCAATTTATTTAAGAATGCAGCTCTGGAATGGTGGAACACTATTCTCCAGACTAGGGGCAGTGATAGAATCTATAGTATGGAATGGAATGAATTTAAGAACATGGTAGCAAGGAAATTTTGTCCTTGTCACACCCCCAAAATCCACCATGCGGGTATCACCGCTTGGAGGCGTGACGTGACCAGGTTCGAGCCACCAATCATATTGAACAACATAATCTTAGTAAGTAAAACCAATCACAATACAATTGGTGACCATAAGAGAGTAACCAGTTTTAAGTTAACTGCGGAAGCATAAAACGGAAGTTCAAAACATAAGTTTATAGTTCATAAGTTTAATGTCCAAAATATAGTTCATAAAGTTCAATTATTAAGTACGGGACATAACAGTCCGCATCCCACAACAACCTCCTCCTCGTGCAAGCTCCATAAGCATCTAACGACCTGTAAGACATGTAACAACGAGTCAACAACAAAGTTGAGCGAGTTCACAGTTGGTTGTTTAGTTATAGCATTCGTTTCGTAAATCATCTGTTCGTTTTGTAAACCATGTATCGTATAAATTCGTATCGCGGTCTTCCTGACATGTTTGCGAAGATTAGTGGGGGCTTCCCATGTGTTACTAGACCACGCGTATCGACTGCTACGAAAATGTAAGAGGTGCCCTAAGTCAATGTCTATCAGCATTGACCCTTTGCCGATAGTCCATTAGTACACGCCCGTCCGACTGGCACGGTGTGAGGTTTGTTAAACCTAATAGCGCTATTAACAAATGACCCGCTCGCCATAGGCCTCGGCGATTAAGTCGATAAATGAGGGACTTCAATTGATAGAGTTGATGGTCTTATGGTCGTGTACGTAGGCTTTACGTACGTGCCCTTCAATCCGAGGACAGTAGTAAGTAGTTTAATAGTAATGATAGTTCGAGTAGTCATTCAATCCCATTCCCAACCCACCGGGAATCCCATGCCTTGGAAAGAGTGTGAACTCAACTCGGTTGCTCGGTTTGACTCTCAAATATAGCTAACAGTCAAGGTCGGTCAATCACGTCCTAGTATGATTACCACTTAGTTTATTAGTGATTTCAAATAGAACACAAAGTTCCTACACGTATCTATCACATAACATGCATCACTTTAACGGTTCATGCCCATATAACCTTCCCATCTATTCCCCACTCGTAGACAAACATACAACATTGCACATAACACTTTTATTGACATATAACATGTTATATCATTCTCGGATAACCTACCCGACATTTAGACACACAAATCATTACTTATGTCGTTTCAGCTTTTATATTCAAAACTGGGCTGTTTTCGGGGATTTTAATAAAATAGTTAACTTATTCCAAAAATTCCCAAATTTTTACAGAATGTCTTAAACGATCCAAAAATTATTGTATAAAAATCTCGGGGTCCAGTTCACTACCAATATTTTATAAAAATTCATTTTCCAGACTAAACTCAGATTTATCTTTTTCTGACCACAGCCCACAGAATAATTTATTTAAAATTCATCGTTAGTCCGATTTACGAAATTCTAGTGGGGTAATTACAAATACATCAGTTTCCATCTGCTGTACAAATTTCATGAGCTGATTCATTATAGATTTCCAGTTATGACTAAAAACATAACACCTATTTTCAGCAGCAAAAATGCAGCTTGAGCTGCTGTTACAAAATGACCTTTTAAAAATAGTAAACGAAGTCCAAAAATTATGATTCCAATGCCATTAGAACCGTATTTCATAATACATAAATCTAGAGTTCAGAAAACACATTTTTCGCTTTAATAATGATCAACAACATTTCTAGTACTCAATATTAACAAGTAAATCAGCAAGTAATCAGCAATATATCCAAACAACTTCATACTAACATAAATACATCATGTTTCATCTTCTTGTTTAAACCCTTTTTAGTGTTTTTGTAGATTTAACATACTACATCTTTTAATCACGAAACAAGATGAACAAAGGTGACATAAGGAACTTACTACTAGCTTAAAGCTAGGGATGATTCTTAGTGAAGAAGATGATGAAGAAATGATGATGAAAAGCAAGAACAAAACTCCTTGAATGCTCTTCAAGATGCAACCTCCATAGCTTTGAATGGACTTGATAATGGAAGAAGATGAAGATGAAAATGGTGGGGAGTGGGTTCGGTTTTGAGGGAGGCCGAATGAGAGAGAGAGGTGAGGAGAGAGAGTGATCTAGAGAATATATGTTGAAGATATCAAGGGATCTCAAGATCTAGCAATCATTCTTATAGGATTTGCAATATCTTGGCAAGATATGCAAGTAACCATCCTACACCAAATATAGCCATAAAATCTTGTAGTAGGATATGATGAAGATTTTGGGTGGGGTCCATTGTGACCGAAAATCGGTTAGGGGGGGGGGGGGTTGTGTAACATTTCAACTAAATGGTAAATACTAGTTACTTCCAAGTATAATATTCCATATATTAGTTTGTAGGGAAATTTAGCGGGTGTTATGATATACGGGGATCATAACTAGTCAAGAAACAATAACACAATGTGTTAGACAAATATTTGGTGTCCCGGATAATGTCCGGTTGTTCGGTCGGATACTGTTCCGTTAAACTGTTTAATTGTTCCGTAAGGCGTCTTATATATATATTTTTTTGTAACACAATTAATTCCTAACACATAGGAAAATATAACGGACCATTTAGTCAAGTTTTCTGCATACTACTAGTATGTTAACAAGCACATGTAAGTATGACACAGTAATCAGAGAGCAGTTAAGTAATTCAACACAATCACCAAGCACTTTAATTAATCATTTAATTAATCGTACGGATACATGAAATTTTGAGAGTTGTCACATTCTTCCCCTGTTAAGAAAATTCCGTCCCGAAATTTAGTGCGTAGTTACTGAGGAAGCTAGTTAAGTTGTGTTGTTTTCCTGATTTTCCTGGGGTGTCACATCATCCCCCCGTTGATTTGGAATTTCGTCCCGAAATTATGCAGTAGCTTCAGCCTCAGTAGTGGTTGCATTTTTCTTAAACAGCTGGGGGTACTTGAGTTTCATTTGGTCTTCTCGTTCCTAGGTATACTCTGGGCCACGACGGGAATCCCAACGAACTCGGACTAGAGGTATCCTGGTACGCTTGAGAATCTTAACATCTCGATCGGTGATCTCTACTGGTTCCTCGACGAATCGCAGCTGGTCGTCGATTGTGAGTTCCTTGAGAGGAACTATGAGGGTCTCATCTGACAGACACTTCTTCAGATTGGACACGTGGAATACGTTGTGAACTCCGCTGAGTTCTTCAGGTAGGTTCAGCCTGTAAGCGACTTTGCCAATTTTCTCAATGATTTCAAAGGGTCCAACGTATCACGGGTTGAGTTTGCCTCGTTTGCCAAAATGGACTACACCTTTCCAAGGTGAGACTTTGAGTAGCACTCGATCCCCAGCCTGGAACTCGAGTGGTTTTCTTCCCTTATCAGCATAGCTTTTCTGATGGTCACGAGCTGCCGCCATTTGCTGTCGTATTTGAGCAATCCTCTCAGTCGTGTCTACTACGAGTTCTGGGCCAGTAATTTGGCTGTCACCAACTTCTGCCCAACAAAGAGGTGATCGGCATTTGCGTCCGTATAAAGCCTCGAATGGAGCAGCCTGGATGCTGGTGTGGTAGCTGTTGTTATACGAAAACTCCACTAGCGGGAGGTGCTTTTCCCAGCCATTACCAAAATCGATTACACATGCCCTAAGCATGTCTTCAAGGGTTTGGATGGTGCGTTCAGACTGACCATCCGTCTGTGGGTGATAAGCGGTGCTCATATCTAAACGTGAGCCAAAAGACTTGTGCATTGCTTGCCACAGTTCAGAAGTAAAACGCGCGTCACGATCAGAAATGATAGAGGTTGGCACTCCATGCCTTGATACTATTTCCTTTAGATAGATGTCGGCTAGGGTAGAAAACTTATCCGTTTCCTTAATAGCCAGAAAATGTGCGGACTTTGTGAGTCGATCCACGATTACCCAAATAGTATCATTTCCACGTTGAGATCTAGGCAGGCCAGTAATGAAATCCATGGAAATTTGCTCCCATTTCCACTGTGGTATCTCTGGTTGTTGGAGTAGGCCTGAGGGTTTTTGGTATTCAGTCTTGACTCTCGCACAAGTCAAACATTTGCTAACGTAAGTTGCTATGTGAGCTTTCATGCTAGGCCACCAATATGTAGTCTTGAGATCGTGGTACATCTTATCCGAACCAGGATGTACTGAATAACGAGACTTGTGCGCTTCGTCCATCACAAGCTCGCGTAGGTCTCCATATAGTGGAACCCAGATGCGTCCGTTAACATAGTAGGCGCCGTCTTCCTTTCGTTCTAGGCGCTGCCTCGATCCTCGTAAGGATTTAGCCCTGATATTTTCTGCTTTCAATGCTTCAACCTGAGCATCACGAATTTGGGCAGGAAGGTTGGAGTGAATGGTAAGCTGTAACGCACGTACACGCTTAGGTATAGTATCCTTTCGACTGAGGGCGTCGGCCACAACATTGGCCTTGCCCGGATGATATTTGATAGCGCATTCATAATCGTTCAAGAGCTCAACCCATCGGCGTTGACGCATGTTTAACTCCTTTTGCTTGAAGATATGCTCGAGACTCCTGTGATCAGTGTAAATGGTGCACTTGGTACCGTACAGGTAATGTCTCCATATCTTAAGTGCGAAAACAACTGCTACCAATTCCAAGTCGTGCGTAGTGTAGTTTCTTTCGTGAACCTTAAGTTGGTGCGATGCGTAGGCAATGACCTTGTCACGTTGCATCAACACGCAACCAAGTCCTTGGATGGAAGCGTCGCAATAAACCACAAAATCATCTGTTCCTTCAGGCAATGAGAGGATAGGCGCGCTACAAAGTCTGTCTTTTAAGTGCTGAAATGCGGACTCCTGTGCATTTCCCCGACGGTAGATGACACCCTTCTGAGTCAATGAAGTGAGAGGTTGCGCAATCCTTGAGAAATCCTTGATAAATCGTCTGTAGTAGCCCGCCAGACCCAAGAATTGGCGGATTTCTGTTGGTGTGCGGGGTGCAGGCCAGTTCTTGATCGAGTCAACCTTGGATGGATCAACATGAATCCCATCCTCATTTACTACGTGGCCTAGAAAGTGGACTTCGCGAAGCCAGAAGTCACATTTCAAAAACTTGGCATACAACTGCTCTTTTCGAAGAAGTTCCAGAATAAGCCTCAGATGTTGCTCATGTTCCTCCTGACTCTTAGAATAGATCAGGATGTCGTCGATGAACACTATGACAAACTTATCCAGGTATGGCTTGCACACTCGGTTCATGAGATCCATGAAGACTGCAGGTGCATTCGTTAATCCGAAAGGCATAACCAGAAACTCGTAATGGCCGTAACGAGTTCTGAATGCTGTTTAGAGACATCCTCGTCTCGAACTCTTAGTTGATGGTAACCCGATCTCAGATAAATCTTGGAGTAGTAGCTCGACCCTTGCAGCTGGTCGAATAAGTCATCAATACGTGGGAGAGGAGAGCGATTCTTCACGGTCACCTTGTTGAGTTCGCGGTAATCTATGCACATACGGAAGGTACCGTCCTTCTTCTTCACGAATAGTACTGGAGCTCCCCAGGGCGAAGAGCTAGGACGAATAAAACCTTTTTCCAAAAGTTCTTGTAATTGCTTGGACAGTTCTTCCAGTTCGGTTGGGGCTAAGCGATAAGGTGCTCGAGCTATGGGCGCTGCTCTAGGGGCTAGCTCGATTTGAAATTCAACTTGGCGATGAGGCGGAAGACCAAGTAATTCCTCAGGAAATACCTCGGGAAAATCACGCACAATAGGAATGTCTTCAATTCTCTTCTCTTCCGTTGACGTGTCAGTAACGAGTGCTAAAATGGCAGTGTGGCCCTTTCGCAGGCACTTCTGGGCCTTAAGGAAAGAGATGATGCCCACAACAGCACCACTCTTGTCGCCATGAATCATGAGAGGTTCTTCACCAGAACGAGGAATGCGGACGATTTTCTCGTTGCAAAGAATTTCCGCTTGTTGATGAGATAGCCAATCCATCCCGATAACGACGTCGAAACTACCAAGTACAATAGGGATAAGATCGATAGAGAAGGTCTGACCAGCTAAGACGAGGTTACAGCCCTTAACTATGTGTGTGGCTTCAAGACTTTCACCGTTTGCTAACTCTACCGTGTGCTTGGTGTTTAGAAGTGTTGGGGTGCGCTTCAGTATTTGGCTAACTTTTAAGGACACATAACTGGTATCGGCACCCGAATCAAATAAAACAGTAACATAAAAGTCATCGAGGAGAAATTTACTCATCACAATGTTGGGATCGTTCCTTGCATCACCCTGACCAAGCACGAACACACGACCCCTTGCTCCATTACCATTGTTGTTACCCCCGTTGTTGCCTCCATTGTTGCCTCCATTGTTGTTCCCGTTTCCTTGATTGTTGTTGTTCTGATTCTGGTTCAGTTAGGGGCAGTTCCTCTTAAAGTGACCTTCAGCGCCACACTGAAAGCATCCTTTATTGCCCTGCTGTTGCTGCTGATGGTGGTTCTGTGGAGCTTGTTGTTGTTGTTGGCGATTCTGATTTGCAGGACGCGGGCTCCTGCAATCCCTAGCTTCATGGCCCAGCTTGTGACATCTCTGACATCGACCTTTGTTGCACTGGCTGTGATGCTTGTTGCACCGGTTGCACTTGGGGTGGTTTCCTCGGTATCCCCCCTGTCCTTGATTACCGGAAGATTGCTGACCGGGACTTTGGTAGTCATCAGTCTTTCGCTGCTGGGACTGAACTGAAGTTGAACCCTTACTGGAATTTCCATCCCATTTTCGCTTGTTGTCGGTAGGTGCATCAGAAGTAGCTGTGGCACTGATTCGTTTGGGCAGCCTGTTTTGCTCCACCGCCTGGTCAGTGAGTCGATGGGCCAACTTGATGATTTGCTGTATGGTACCCAGGTTGGCTGAAGTCACGTGACTTTGAATCTCTGGTACAAGGCCCTTGAGATACAGCTCAATTCGTTTGATGGGAGGGTCCACCATGGTAGGGCACAAGATGGCCAGCTCGTTTGACCTCTTAGTGTACGCCTCAATCTCAGATCCCGTCATCTTTAGATTGTAAAATATCACCTCTAGCTTGTGGATGTCGTCTCGACTGTAGTACTCTTCTTTGATCAGTTCCTTGAAACCATTCCAGGGTGTGGCATTAGCAACTGCCAGTCCTAGTAGTTGAACCTGTGCCTTCCACCAGGTTAACGCAGCTCCTTCAAGTGTTCCGGTAGCATATTTCACCCTTCGATCTTCAGGGCATTCGTACATCTCGAAAACAGACTCAAGCTTTTCAAACCAGTGAAGAAGGCCTACTGCTCCTTCCGTGCCACTGAAAGTAGTAGGTCGGCAGTCCATGAACGTTTTGAATGTGCACACAGGAGTTTGAGCATGTTGACCTGTTGTGCGAGAATAACAGACAAGGTTAAGCATGAGGGTTGGTTTGCGAAGGTAGCATCTAAACGTCCTAAGATGAGTTGATATGGCAGGTTATACCTCCTGCAGGGTTAGCTGCGAGTGCCTCAGCGACTCGTTCGTTGATCAAAGCTGTCAACTGGGCTTGAGTGAGGTTGATACGTCCTCCGCGTCCGCTCATGATCTTCATAACGAAGCAACGTAAGTGAGAAAAGTGTCGCGAAAGTGCGTAAGTGTTGAGTGACAGAAGAGAGCAAACACACAGGGTTTCAATTATCAGTTGTTATATTAACTAAGCATGCAATGTACTATGTAAATTAATAGACAGGCAATGTAAGCATGAACCATTTCACCTAGGGTGTTGAGTCTTGCACGTGGAGCGAAGCGTCGTTGTGGATCGTTGAGCACTAAACAGGTTATATTCTAGTTTATCAAAAAGCTTTTCCCCTTTTTAAAACCAAGTTCACTATAACCAATGGCTCTGATACCAATCTGTCACACCCCCAAAATCCACCATGCGGGTATCACCGCTTGGAGGCGTGACGTGACCAGGTTCGAGCCACCAATCATATTGAACAACGTAATCTTAGTAAGTAAAACCAATCACAATACAATTGGTGACCATAAGACAGTAACCAGTTTTAAGTTAACTGCGGAAGCATAAAACGGAAGTTCAAAACATAAGTTTATAGTTCATAAGTTTAATGTCCAAAACATAGTTCATAAAGTTCAATTATTAAGTACGGGACATAACAGTCCGCATCCCACAACAACCTCCTCCTCGTGCAAGCTCCATAAGCATCTAACGACCTGTAAGGCATGTAACAACAAGTCAACAACAAATTTGAGCGAGTTCACAGTTGGTTGTTTAGTTATAGCATTCGTTTCGTAAATCATCTGTTCGTTTTGTAAACCATGTATCGTATAAATTCGTATCGCGGTCTTCCTGACATGTTTGCGAAGATTAGTGGGGGCTTCCCATGTGTTACTAGACCACGCGTATCGACTGCTACGAAAATGTAAGAGGTGCCCTAAGTCAATGTCTATCAGTATTGACCCTTTGCCCATAGTCCATTAGTACACGCCCGTCCGACTGGCACGGTGTGAGGTTTGTTAAACCTAATAGCGCTATTAACTAATGACCCGCTCGCCATAGGCCTCGGCGATTAAGTTGATAAATGAGGGACTTCAATTGATAGAGTTGATGGTCTTATGGTCGTGTACGTAGGCTTTACGTACGTGCCCTTCAATCCGAGGACAGTAGTAAGTAGTTTAATAGTAATGATAGTTCGAGTAGTCATTCAATCCCATTCCCAACCCACCGGGAATCCCATGCCTTGGAAAGAGTGTGAACTCACCTCGGTTGCTCGGTTTGACTCTCAAATATAGCTAACAGTCAAGGTCGGTCAATCACGTCCTAGTATGATTACCACTTAGTTTATTAGTGATTTCAAATAGAACACAAAGTTCCTACACGTATCTAACACATAACATGCATCACTTTAACGGTTCATGCCCATATAACCTTCCCATCTATTCCCCACTCGTAGACAAACATACAACATTGCACATAACACTTTTATTGACATATAACATGTTATATCATTCTTGGATAACCTACCCGACATTTAGACACGCAAATCACTACTTATGTCGTTTCAGCTTTTATATTCAAAACTGGGCTGTTTTCGGGGATTTTAATAAAATAGTTAACTTATTCAAAAAATTCCCAAATTTTTACAGAATGTCTTAAACGATCCAAAAATTATTATATAAAAATCTCGAGGTCCATTTCATTACCAATATTTTATAAAAATTCATTTTCCAGGCTGAACTCAGATTTATCTTTTTCTGACCACAATCCACGGAATAATTTATTTAAAATTCATCGTTAGTCCGATTTACGAAATTCTAGTGGGATAATTACAAATACATCAGTTGCCATCTACTGTACAAATTTCATGAGCTTATTCATTATAGATTTCCAGTTATGACTAAAAAAATAATACCTATTTTCAGCAGCAAAAATGAAGCTTGAGCTGCTGTTACAAAATGACCTTTTAAAAATAGTAAACGAAGTCCAAAAATTATGATTCCAATGCCATTAGAACCGTATTTCATAATACATAAAACTAGAGTTTAGAAAACACATTTTTCGCTTTAATAAGGTTCGGTTACAGCCAACTGAAGTTGGCTGTAATCACCAAACAGCTTTCTGTTTTTCAGTTTTTACATTCTAATGCGAGTTAGATTGGTTCCGTTAACATGCATAATGATCAACAACATTTCTAGTACTCAATATTAACAAGTAAATCAGCAATATATCCAAACAACTTCATACTAACATAAATACATCATGTTTCATCTTCTTGTTTAAACCCTTTTTAGTGTTTTTGTAGATTTAACATACTACATCTTTTAATCACGAAACAAGATGAACAAAGGTGACATAAGGAACTTACTACTAGCTTAAAGCTAGGGATGATTCTTAGTGAAGAAGATGATGAAGAAATGATGATGAAAAGCAAGAACAAAACTCCTTGAATGCTCTTCAAGATGCAACCTCCATAGCTTCACCTTCAAAGCTTTGAATGGACTTGATAATGGAAGAAGATGAAGATGAAAATGGTGGGGAGTGCGTTCGGTTTTGAGGGAGGCCGAATGAGAGAGAGAGAGAGAGGTGAGGAGAGAGAGTGATCTAGAGAAGATATGTTGAAGATATCAAGGGATCTCAAGATCTAGCAATCATTCTTATAGGATTTGCAATATCTTGGCAAGATATGCAAGTAACCATCCTACACCAAATATAGCCATAAAATCTTGTAGTAGGATATGATGAAGATTTTGGGTGGGGTCCATTGTGACCGAAAATCGGTTGGGGGGGGGGGGTTTGTGTAACATTTCAACTAAATGGTAAATACTAGTTACTTCTAAATATAATATTCCATATATTAGTTTGTAGGGAAATTTAGCGGGTGTTATGATATACGGGGATCATAACTAGTCAAGAAACAATAACACAATGTGTTAGACAAATATTTGGTGTCCCGGATAATGTCCGGTTGTTCGGTCGGATACTGTTCCGTTAAACTGTTTAATTGTTCCGTAAGGCGTCTTATATATATATTTTTGTAACACAATTAATTCCTAACACATAGGAAAATATACCAGACCATTTAGTCAAGTTTTTTGCATACTACTAGTATGTTAACAAGCACATGTAAGTATAACACAGTAATCAGAGAGCAATTAAGTAATTCAACACAATCACCAAGCACTTTAATTAATCATTTAATTAATCGTACGGATACATGAAATTTTGAGAGTTGTCACAGTCCTCCCAATGAAAAGGAGCAGATAGCAAATAAGTTCTTAAACCTAAGAATGACTGGAGTAGATAGTAAGGGTTACACTACTACATTCTTTGAATATGCTAGAATAGTGCCAACCCTAGCATCACTAGAACCAGTGTTAATCTCCCGTTACATCTGAGGATTAATCAGTGAAATTAGACATGTAGTCAAGGAAGCTAGACCACAAACCATAGAAGAAGCTGTAGAACTAGCAAATACCTTGACTGATGAATTAGTGCGTACCCAAGAAGAAAACCAGAGGAAGAGCCTAGTCCAGAAACTTACCCAGGAATTTTGCTACGGTAATTCCAACAGTGGGAAAAACGTAGGTTCTACCTCTACACCTTACTGTAAAGCTTGTAAGAAGAAGCATTCAGGAAGATGCTCCACATACTGCAATTACTGTAAGATACCAGGACATAAGGAAGAAGATTGTAGGAAGAAACCTAGTAATGGAGTGTGCTTCAACTGTGGAGAAAAATGACATATCAAGCCAAATTGTCCGAAACTAGCTCTAGCCACGAACAACAAAACTACTAAGAATGCTAGAGCATATGTTCTGACAGCCAAAGAAGCAAAGATGATTCCGGACGTGATTACCGGTACGTTTTTAGTTAATGATGTTTTTGCTAAAGTATTATTTGACTCTGGTGCGAACCAAAGTTTTATTAATACTTCATTTTGCAAACTGCTCAATCAACCATTAACTAAACTCCAACAAGAATGTCTAGTAGAAACAGCCAATGGAGAATCCATTAACATTACTGAAATCTTGTAGGGAGCAAGAATAGAATTTTTAAATCAAAAGTTTATTGCAAACCTTTACCCAATGAATCTGGCAGAATTTGATGTTGTACTAGGAATGGATTGGTTAATAGCCAATAAAGCCAGTATTTTATGTGATCAAAAGTCAATACAAGTAGATTCACCAAAGGGTGAAAAGATCATAATTAAAGAAGATAAGCGAACCAGATCCACAAAATTCATCTCTGTGATGAAAACAGCAAGTTATGCTAGGAAAGGATCACTAGTGTATATGATTACCATAATCATTAACACTAAAGGAAAGGAATTAAAAGATATTCCTGTAGTATCTCAATTTTCAGACGTATTTCCAGAAGAACTACCAAGACTACCGCTGGACAGAGAAGTCGAATTTAGAAATCATTTATTACCAGGAACAACACCAATTGCTAAAGCAATTGGTGTTTTCTGGGTTGTAGTTTTCTTTGGTAGTGTCGTGTTACTTGCTGTGTTTTTCTTTGGTTGTCTAGTCTTGGTATGTCAAGGCTAGTTGTGTGTGCTAATTCAGGCACACCTTCTGTACTTATTTGAATTTTTATAAAATTTACCGGGGTAACCCTTTACCCAAAAAAAAAACACCAATTGCTAAAGCACCTTACCGTTTAGCACCCGCAGAGATGTAAGAGCTAAAGAAGCAACTAGGTGAACTTTTGGAGAAAGGATTCATACAGCCAAGTTCATCGCCTTGGGGAGCACCAATCTTATTCGTCAAAAAGAAGGATGGGTCAATGCGTATGTGCATTGATTACCGAGAATTGAATAAAGTCACGATTAAAAATCGGTACCCATTACCAAGAATCGATGATCATTTCGATCAACTTCAAGGAGCTCGATTCTTTTCTAAAATTGATTTACACTCAGGATATCATCAATTAATGGTACAGGAAGAAGACATTCCTAAGACCGCTTTCTGAACAAGGTATGGCCATTATGAAATTACTGTCATGCCATTTGGTTAACCAATGCCCCAGCCGCATTTATGGACATGATGAACCGAATATGTAAGCCATATTTGGATAAATTCGTAATTGTCTTTATAGATGATATTCTCATTTACTCTAAAAGTAAAGAGGAACATGCAGCGCATCTGCATGCACTCCTAAATTTGCTGAGAAAAAAAAGCTTTACGCTAAATTTTCAAAATGCGAATTCTGGTTAGAGGAAGTGCAATTTCTTGGACATTTAGTCAATCATGAATGAAATCATGTGGATCCCACAAAGATCGAGGCAATTACTAAATGGAAAGCCCCTGAATCACCAACAGAGGTTAGAAGTTTTCTAGGACTAGCCGGTTATTATAGAAGATTTATCCGAGATTTTTCTAGAATAGCCATTCCCTTAACTAAGCTAACCTGTAAATCCGTTAAGTTTGAATGGGGACTAAAACAAGAAGAAGCCTTTAGAATTCTTAAGCAAAGATTAACCAACGCACCCATACTAGCGTTACCAGAAGGAACTGAAGACTTTGTAGTCTATTGTGATGCTTCTAAGTTAGGTTATGGATGTGTATTGATGCAACGTCAAAAGGTTATAGACTATGCATCTAGACAACTTAAGAATCATGAAAAGAATTATACAACCCATGGTTTAGAATTAGGAGCTATAATTTTTGCCCTTAAAATTTGGAGACATTATCTTTACGGTAGTAGGTTTACCATTTTCACCGATCATAAGAGTTTAAGATATGTTTTCGGGCAAAAGGAATTGAATATGACACAAAGACGCTGGATGGAAATTCTTAGTGATTATGATTGTAATATCCAGTATCATGCAGGAAAGGCAAATGTAGTAGCCGATGCTTTAAGTCGAAAGTATCATGAAAAGCCAAAAAGAGTGCGTTCTCTTAAACTAAATCTGCAGATAGATTTAAACAAGCAAATTAGAAAAGTACAAGAAACAGTAATCAAGGATGATACTGAAAAACTGAAAGGAATGATTAAGGAATTAGAACAAGGAACAAATGGAATTTGGAGATTCCACAAGAAAAGAATGTGGATACCTAAACTAGGAAACCTACGTCACAGAATATTAGAAAAAGCCCATAAGTCTAAGTATACGATACATCCTGGAAGTGATAAAATGTATTAAGAAAGAATTTCTGGTGGATAGGAATGAAAAAGGATATAGCAGCTTATGTTGCCAGGTGTCTAACCTGTTCACAGGTCAAAGCTGAATACCAGAAACCCTCAGGTTTATTGCAGCAATTGGACATGCCTGTATGGAAATGGGAATTGATAACAATGGACTTTGTTACCAAATTAGCCAAGACGCGAAAAGGTAATGATACAATCTGGGTGATTGTAAATAAGCTAACTAAGTCAGCTCATTTCCTACCAATGAAGGAAACTTTCAGTATGGAACAACTAGCCAAGTTGTATGTAAATGAAATAGTTTCATTACATGGAATTCCTTTATCTGATAGAGATAGTCATTTTACTTCTCATTTTTGGACAAGTTTCCAAAAAGCAATGGGAACCAAGCTAAATCTAAGCACAACTTATCATCCTCAAACGGATGGACAAAGCGAAAGGATGATTCAGACAATGGAAGATATGCTTGGAGCTTGTGTAATTGATTTCGGAGGAAATTGGGACGATCATCTGCCATTAATAGAATTTTCTTATAATAACAGCTATCATACCAGTATCAATGCTGCACCATTCGAAGCACTTTATGGACGAAAGTGCCAAACCCCAGTCTGTTGGGTAGAAATTGGAGAAAAGCAATTATCTGGACCAAAAATAGTACAAGAAACAACGGACAAGATCATTAAAGTCAAGGAACGACTAAAAGCAGCACGCGATCGACAAAAGAGTTATGCTGATAACAGGCGAAAGCCGTTGGAATTTCAGATAGGAGACAAGGTATTATTAAAAGTTTATCCTTAGAAAGGAGTGGTAAGATTCATCAGAAGAGAAAAGCTAAGCCCCAGGTATGTTGGACCCTTTTGAGATTATTAAAAGAATAGGACCAGTAGCTTATCAGGTATAACTGCCAGAGGAAATGGCAGGAATACATGATGTATTTCATGTATGTAATCTCAAAAAGTGTTTAGCCGATGAAACGTTAGTGGTACCTCTTAAGGACATAGAGGTAAATGAGAAGCTCAAGTTCATAGAAAAGCCTCTACAAATTGAAGACAGGAAAGTCAAGAACCTCAAACATAAGAGATTAATTCTAGTCAAAGTAAAATGGGATTCCAAGAGAGGACCAGAGTACACATGGAAGCTAGAATCTGAAATGCAGAGGAAATATCCACACCTGTTCCAGTAGACCTCGAGTACGAGTTCTAAAACAAGGTGGGGAGGATATAACAACCCTCCTAAAATACTTCCGACACCCCTGAAATATTTATCACATCCCAATATGCCCTAAAATACACCCCGAATACGAGATTCGACCCTATATACCTTTAATTTTACAAAAAAAATAAAATAAAAACCAAATTTAGGGGGCGGTCGCGGGCCGCGAAGGCATAGTCTTCGGCTTACGCAGGCCGCGACAGCTGGTCACCCGCCCGCAACCCCTGCTGCCACGTGTCATAACGCGTGTCGAGGCTACCCCTTTGAGTCAGCCAAGCTAGGCCCTACATAGTCTACGTCGCGGGCCGCGAAGGCTTAGCCTTCGGCTTACGCGGGGCGCGACAGAGTGCCTGATCAGCACTATAATAGGGATTAAAGCGTCAAAAACTGTGAAAGTATGCATTTACGTGCATATTTTACGTTCTGACCATACCCGGACATCCAAAAATTTTTGTAATCACTAAAATATTGTACTTTAGTGATAGGAACACAAAAACATCATTCGTTTCGCAATTTGGACCGTTTTCGCGTCCGTTACGATTTCCGTCGTAATTAACCGAACAACGCAACCGTACAGCCAAACGAACCGACATTCGTGACATTTTTTATCAAAAATCAAGTTGAATACACTTTAACTTCATCATAGAGTTTTAAAATGGGTTTGACGGGTGTTAGAAGTGCCAAAACGCGACAAAACAAGCTCAGGGACCAAAACTGTCATTTTTCAAAATTGACTGGTCTGCAGGTCCCATACGGACCGGACCGTATGGGCATGCTTACGGTCCGTAAGCCTATGCGAGACATCAGAAACTAGTTTCTTCATAAACCCAGCTGTGCAACCTGTTTTGATCCTTGTTTTAGCATTCTATGGGTTGGTTTGTGTGCTCATCAAGTTGCCAAATCAGTGTATGACAAATGTATGGCTAAGATCTTGCTTTGAATCACTCAAAAACACTTGCAATGATCCTAATGGTTCATGAAACTCTATAAATAGCAAGAATTTTTGCTCTTCAACTTGCTCATTCATCAATTTCTTCTTCACCTGCTCTCTTGAGAGGCTCTCACACTTATTGAAGGCCTCCTACTTCAGTCTTCTTTATCTTCTTTCCAAGCTTGGACTCTTGTAAGTGTTCTTTCATGCTTAATTATGTATTTCAAGCAAGAAAGTCAAACAGTGTTTGACTTTCAGCTTTGACCATGTATTGGTCAAGACAAAGTTTGTTTGAACTTTGCAACGTAAGAGTAATCACGATGGTTATAGTCCCTTGTGACTATATCTACTGATTACCACGTTGATTAGTCGAAGTGACGAGTCAAAGTTTCGGTCAAAATGCCGATTATGCGCATTTTGCGACAAAACTATTTTTGGGTATCAAAACACCTTGTTTTGATATCAAATCAGTTTTCTAACTTAGTTAAACATGTTTTAACATGTTTAACTCGTCACTTTTAGTTTAGTGCTTACTTAGGGTCGTAAGTCAAGTTGCCTAAACAACCGCTTAGACTTTCAAACCCGACCCATTTGGTCGATCATTAGGATCCGAACAACCATATTTTGTGGCCATAGTTGTATAGGGAATAACCTTCCGAGGTTATACCTTATGGTCACTTAGTTTAATTAGTTGTATGATAGGTAGTTATATGCCTTAGGAAAATGCCCAAAATGCCCTTTTTGCGCATAATTTCATTTTAAGCATATGTAACTTAATTTTTGACACTTAAACTAATTATGCAATGTTATTAAGCATGTTAAGGCATAAAATACTTGTCATAGGGCTAATTAGACCATCCGAACGTGCTTTTGCGCGAACAACACGTTAATGTAGTGTAAACTACCTTAACGAGTCGTAACGGGTCATAAGCACTTAGGATAGTTTCCAAATCAGAATGTTGGCTTTGTTAAAACATATCATGTGAGTTCCAATACTCATTTGGTTTACAAGACCTCATTCTATCTTATCTTCCGATTTAGGTTCGGTTTATTAACATAGTTACCTATATTAGGTGCCGATTGATTCCGTGATCCTACGAGCTTTACTTGGTCTTTATTCCAAGACTATTTAGCAATATCAAGTGAGTACATAGTCCCCTCTTTTACCGCTTTCAATTATTTTTGGATGATACACATGTGCCTACTTGTTACTTTCATGCTTTTCATGACATATACTTGCTATGTTCAATTATGTGACACCCACGACGAAACCAGGTACACCCTAAGCGGTCCAAAACTATAAAGCACACTTAACACTTTAATTTCGCGAAAACCCTAAAAACATGTGTGACTTATATGCTTGATTAACTGCTATCTGTTATGTCTCGGAGGCATCCGAGAACACGTTATGAATGACATGACACTAATAAGGACCCATGATGTGAAATTGGTATCCTTAGACTTTAAACACGTGTTAAACCGGAGCTTTCCGTTTAACAGCACTTTAAACCTTTGACATCGATTATTAGGTTATCGGTAGCATTATTTAAGAATTCGAGTTCCAGGAACAACTTAGTTTTGTGCCTTAGACTATGACGTAAGGTTTGAAGCCAATCTGAGATTGGGCACGCAAAACGATGCAGCTTCCCGGTTAGGGAAATGCATTCGTTTCAGGCAAAACATATGGCAATCAAACGTGCAAGGAACGATCGATCAAGCTTAAAAACATTTAAACCACCCTAATACGAGTCTTTTATGATTAAAACGTAACTGGGTTCGGATTTCAAGACGGTTATGCATGATTTTTAAAACCGAGTCTTTTGACAATAATTACGCGCGAAACGGAGTCCGTCACGCAAATCGAAAACGCGCCCGGGACCCACAAACGAACCTAAACACTCAACGGAGGATAAACATAATCTTTTAGCGCGTTTTTCTAGGCACGAGGTGGCCCTAGGGGGGCCCACCCCAAACCGCCACCACCCCCCTTTGCTATATATATTTTTTTCTTTTGTTTTCTTATAATTCTCACACAAATATCTTCCAAATTTCTACTTCTTCATACTAAAACCCAGCTGATTTATCAGGAACAAGTCACAAATCAAAGGTATCAACCTTAATTTTTATGGTTTTAAGCTTAGTTTCTTGAGTACACTTGATTTAGGTCATGAACAACCATTTTAATCCATGAAATTTTGAGTTTTAAACAAGTTTATGGGCTGAATATGAACACCATATGAATACCCTGGTGTTATATGGCAGCCATGGTTATAAATATTTGGGTTTTGATACCCTAATCAACATCTATTCCACAGAAATCGCTTAACTAGTCGATTAACCGAAAAACAATGAATCAAAGCTTGATTGATCTAAGTTCTAGCATATTTGGATTGTACTTGATGTGTAGCTACTGAATATAGCCCACACATACTTCTGGACTCAAGAAAAATACTCGGACTCGCAGGAATCGCTAGGTATATCACCCGAAACTCGAAACTAGCATAGGCAGAATATTGTTTTGGCTATAACTTTATCCGTGATAATTAGATTGATCTTAAATTTGGTTTGGTGATGAAGAGTACTGTCAGTAAGGTCCACGTAAAATTTTAGAATTTTTTGAATTTTCTACGATTTTTGGTGAAATTTTGACTGTTTTATCAAAAGAATTCTAGAAAAAATACCAAATGGATTCAATAAATCACTAAATTTTACAAATACACTAAGGAACATATGAGGGATGTTCTAGGAAAATTCGGAGTCCATTGGCTGAGTTTTGATTTGGGTTAAAAATCCGCGTTTTTGCGAGTTTTCGGTAGCCGGAAACGCACCGAAACGAATTCGGAAAAATCTTAAATTTTTGGAGGTGTTTCTGGAAACATAAGGGATATCTAGGAATTTTTGGGTATTTTTGAATCACTTATGGTAATTAATATTAATTATGTGGTTAAATATAGTTTTATAAATAATTTATTTAGACAAGTGAAATGCCAAAATAAGTTCCCAGAAATTTTTCCCATATTCTAGAGATTTTTACTGAATTATACAAAAATTTTCAGAATTTTATTTAAATTATAGATAAAATGGGAATTTTTGGGATTAAAAATAAGTTATTCTAAATCAATTTCGTCAGTTTACCGTGTAACGAACCTGCCGGAACTGGGAACTGACCCAACCCGACATATACTATAATTGAAACACGGGGAGTATTCCGGGAGATTTCAGGGCGGATTGGACACTCGAGGTGTGTCCAATATCAGTTCGGGAAATTCCCGACGGTGGAAACGGAAACTTAAAATTGGGCAACCTGGCCTCCCCAAACACCCAAACTCCCTTAATGAAAAGTTAATCTTTCTTAAATAACAACGTGTTGGCACTACTGGTATTCCAGTACCATTATCCGAACACGTTAAACTACTGACATTGGCTGGCACGCGAACCGGTGCCTGAAAGCCAAACTAAAAACTAATACTACCCCGACCTCCATCACCATACCCTTGTCCTATAGACTCAATCCGGAGTGAAAACTCCTGACCAAATCCAAGTTATAACCATTACCGACTTAGATACTGATTTGAGTCCTTACTTGCATGTGTGCTATTAAAGCTGAATTCGTTGATTAAACTATCTTTAGCTGAGACTACTATTTACACTGTGAGTTTCACTCCCCCACTATTAATCTGTTTTACTGTTTTATGGGGCGATTTGCATGTTACAAACTGTGTTAATTGCTCAAAAACCGTATGATGTGAATTATCTAACACACGATATTAGCCACAATAAAAGTGATTAACGTAAGCCGTGGGCAGTGGATAGTACTATTGATTTGACAAACCCAGACCACGCCCAACAGGATGTCGGCAACAAGGTCTGCACGCGTTCGTAACGAGGTTATGTTGTTAGACATAACTACCCGAGGGCATTGAACTTCATGAGTTGCAGGTGGTGCGAGTACGTGTCTGTGTGACACGGTACGATTAGAACAGTCTAGGTTTCACTTGTGACACTCGTGTAATTCCATCTATGAACTGTAATATGTGCAATTAAACATGTTTATACATTTTGAAACGAAACAACCAAACCAGTGGAACTCACTAGCAGCGTTTAGCTGACCTTTTCAAAACTAACATGCATTTCAGGTAAAATGAAACAGGAGTGAACCTGTGCGTTTGGAAGGATCTAGTAGGCGGACGTAGCATAATAAAAGCTATAGTGGCATGTAGTACCGCTCTTAACATATGGTTTGTAATGTGATAGTTTGAATATGTTGTAACCGATGCTCCTGTTTTATGTAATGTAAGGTTTTAAAGTATGAGGAGTACCATGTGTCTGCCGCACCCCGCAATTGTCTTCCGCTGCGAGTCGGGGTGTGACAAATTAGTACACATATAGTACATGATTTCAATTATGCTTTGCTATGTATGTTGACTGAACATGCTAGCACATTGATTTCATAAATACATTTGTTGCATATGTTTACTCAGCATAAGGACACATTGATTTACATTACATTTCTGCTGTATATGTTTAGTCAGCATATATGGGCAAATTGATTTCATAAACATTTTTGCTGCATATGTCAAACACTCAGCATATGGGCACATTGATTTACATTACATTTATGTTGCATATGTTTACTCAGCATATGGGCACATTGATTTACATTACATTTTTGCTG
This sequence comes from Helianthus tuberosus, assembly GCA_030545235.1. Lineage (NCBI taxonomy): Eukaryota > Viridiplantae > Streptophyta > Magnoliopsida > Asterales > Asteraceae > Helianthus > Helianthus tuberosus. Next base: position 82,431,428 of record CM060418.1, on the reverse strand, counting down.
CATATGTTTACTCAGCATATGGGCACATGCTTACATTGGTTATGACATTTGGTATGTTTAACGGGACAAAAATACATTAATTAACATTGATCACGCCGCTCGGTAGTATGTAGTGGTACCATAGGACTTCACAAATCCCGTTCCCGGCTTCCTAGGTTTGTTTGGAAGTAGGGAATGACAGAATCCGAAAACATAATTGATAAACCTTTAACTTGTTAAGGGTTTGTCCGACAGTCACAAGGCTTGAATGTATGCGATAAACATTACTGCATAAATGTTTGTATCCATAAAGCATTGAGTTTGCAAAACATAACTTTTGATTCAAACTATGGTTTATTTAAAGACATTGTTTTGTACATGACATTTGGTTTCACATGACATTTGATTATACATGACATAATACCTATTGTTTGAGTAAATACTTTTTATTCACCATACATGACATTTGGTTATACATTGACATATATCTATGGGTTGAGTAAATACTTTTTATTCACCATACAAGACATTGTTGTTACTTGACATTTGCTATACAAGACATGGTTTACACAAGACATTTAGACATTAAACATTGTTATACATAAAAATTTGACAATGGTTTGACAAGATTTTTGGTGATTATTGGTAAGTGATTTAAGTAACGAGGCGTGTGTAATATGTTAAAAGCATGGTGGATACGCCGCTGGTACGTCCTATATATAAGTGCTTTTAAGATATTACATATCGTATCATTATTTAAACCACTTCAACCGAAACAAAGACATTATACATTTTTATTCAAAGGCATGACCTATTGTTTACAGGACACTGTTTTACAAATGACATATTTTATACAACTCATTTTTACTTGGATAATTATTTAACTATGCATCATTATTTTATATCATCTGATTTTCATATCGATTTTCATATGATTTTATAAAAGAAAACACTTTTACAAGTTTCATGACTACTTTTCATCAACACTTCTTTTAACTTCAAGTCATGAATCTTCAATAACAAAACCTATGTATCTCACAGGCATTTTTATGCTGACGTACCTATTTTCACATGTGTTTCAGGAGCTAACGCGTGATGATGTTCGTGACACACATTTAGGCAGACTTGGGCCTTAGTGACTTAAAAGAAGCAAGAACAGTTTAATTATGTTATGTTTTCTTTTTTTGGGTAAAGGGTTACCCCGGTTCACTTTTATATATCACAAACCAAAATAAAACAAGTAGTAAGGAGAGTCCTTACTAGTTCACTATCCTGACATGCCAGGAAGTGTTAAACCAGCTAAAACAAGCAAACCACAAACAAAGACAAACACAAACTCTAGACACTAACTAGAGACATCCAATGAAACTACACGGTTGGTACATTCCATTTTTCTAATAAGCTCAATCCAGTCGTAGAGCTCTTGACTTTTACCGAGGCTAGCTTCAATCTAACCGTAGACACAATAGCTTCAGAAATCACGTGCACTGTTCGTTTCTTTGATTTAAAAAGCCTCTGATTACGCTCTTGCCACAAAAAATATGCAGTCGCCGCTAGGAGTAATCTGCCAATCACACTTCGCATCGACTTCTTCGAAGGAATAGCAATCAACCATTGAACAATATCCTCCCACTTACTTGATGTTAATTGGATTCCAGCAAAAGATTTAATAGAAGACCAAACCTGCATTGAAAATGGACATTGAAAAAACAAATGATCATGCGAGTCCGGTTCCGCGTCACACAGCGGACAAGAAAGCAGGTTTAAGTTAGTGATATCACCAACATCCCATTGCCTTAACTTGTCTTGCGTTTTGAGCTTCTTCTTGCAAATAAGCCACGCAAGAAAAGCATGTCTAGGAATACAATTCGCGAACCATACAATGTCGACCCAAGGGACTCTTTCGCCCTGAATTCTGATCGTATCCCACACAACGGACGCTGAATAATCATGCTCAGAACCCCTAGCATCTCGCCAAACTAACAAATCAGATTTATGAGGAACGATTATAGGCGGTTGAATGTTTAATAAAACCGGATATAAATCCAACCAAGCTCTCGGCCACCCCCAATCGCCATTGTTGAGAAGATCATTAACCTTGGACGTTAGATTAAACCCCGCATCATGAATCCGACGAGCTGAAACAAACTCACATAACGGACCAACATGAGCCCAGCGATCGAACCAAGCTGACGTATTAAGACCATTTCCAATCTTTGAAACAATAAACGGACGAACTCGATCCCGAATATTCAAAATATTTCGCCAACCCGTTGCACAGTTACCCCTTGGCCGAATATGCCAGAAAGACTGACCTTTTAGTTTGTTCTCATGGATCCAAGTAACCCATATAGAATGCCTTTTAGTTAGGAGACTCCAAATATGTGTAGTCATTAGCGCCATATTCATGTCACGAATTCTCCTAATACCCAAACCACCTTCAAACTTGGGAAGAAAAACATCCGACCATTTTACTTTCGCACGACCTTTCTTCATTGGCCCTTGACACCAAAGAAAGGCCCTCATCTTTTTCTCTAAATCTGCAATAATTCTAGCCGGAAGAATAAACACTGACGCCCAATAAATATGTTATGTTTTCTTTGTTTTCAAGGTAATGTAAACACTTTAATTCTAATAAAACCAATCTTTAAGTACCATGGTTGTGAAACAATAATTCTGTCGCTCCACTCCCCGACGTTTCCGCCGCGGTTTGTTGTTTTACGCGGTCGGGGTGTGACACTTTTAGTCTCTCAGGAATGGGATTGATTTCCATTCTTTCTCTATATTGAGCCACATGTTCTTCTGGGTCAGTAGTCCCATCATATGACTTCACATTGGGGTTTTGAAAACGTTTTGGTATCTCAGCATTGCATATGGGATGTGCAAACCGAGATATCCTGTGACACTGGATATAATATCCTTGAGCTTTTTCTGGCCATAGCTTGACTGATTCTTGCATCCTGCATATAACCAAAGTTAGTATTAAAAGAAGTATTTAAATTGTTACCTCCTAATTGATTCAAAGTTGGTATGCCAGAGGTATATCAAAGGTAAGATGTGTCTGGAACAATTGTAGGTCCAGAAGAAGCAATAGTCTGCATAGGGATGAAATCCCCTTCATGAATATCAGAGCTTCCCCAAGACTGTCTGCCTGAGGATCCTTGATCCTGAAATACATTAGGACCAGAGTAAGTCTGCACTGGGGGTCTAGATGTGTGATCCATAAATCCTTGAACCCTGGATGAGGATCCTTGATTGTTGAGGTAGGATCCATTAGCTGGAAATGTCTCCATGTATCCGTCAGACCGGATAAAGGATCCTTGATGCTGGACGGTTGTCACTGCTTCATGCTGATGGATAGAGGATCCTTAGGGAAGGGTCATGGCCAATGATCCAGACTGATGGATCGATGATCCTTGAGGAAGGGTCATTGCCAGTGATCCAGGAGGATCCCTGAGGTTGCGTGTTGGGCATCCTGGACTGCTGAGCTGCATTTGCTGGGGTGACAAAATCCAACATCCTGGGCACCAGTGGGGAGTGATCCACTACTCGCCTCTTCTGTTTCTTGATGTCATCAATCTCCTGGAGGATCCTCTGGTTAGTGTTGTCCTGTTGTTCCATATAGCTCTTTATCTGCGAAAACAAAACAGAAATGTCACTGTTAGTATTAGTAGAAGAAGAACTAGTAGAAACTTTTGATCCTTGGAAGACTGATGAAGTCTTCTTCTGAGTGTTATCCAATTTTTTCTAGAATTGTGGTGGAATTGGAGGCAATGATGCACTGGTTTGGGATGGGGTAACCGTCAGCATGGCACTTGAAGTGGATTTTCACTGAGAAGCCATGGAAGTGATGATGTTGAACAAAAGTGAACAAAAAACTGATTTTTTTCAAAAATGGAAGCACCACTTGCCCCACGGTGGGCGCCAAATTGTTTTGGTCAAAAATCAAACAAAGGATAATGTAACCAAATCTGATTTTGTGAGGTAGTGTACTTGTATGTATGGCAATTGAATGAACAAATGTGAAATGTAATGATTAATGAACACAAGGATTTGTACGAGGAAAAAGCCGTTGATCAAAATATGATCTCCGGCACAAAAACCTCGGATATTGAAAACTATCACTATCAAATGTATTAAACAAGTAAGAGTTTACAACTTCGGAAGTTGATCAAGTGTTGTACAATGTTTGCTAAAATGCGAGTGTGTTTGAGAGCTAATGTTCGCGAAAGAGAGTGTGTGTTTTCTGCTTATAGCATAATGTGTTATCTAAACTTTTTTTTTTTTTGGGTAAAGGGTTACCCCGGTGATTCTATTATAGACAACAGCCAAATAAGTACAAGTAGTGAGGATGAGTTCCTCACTAGTTCATATACAGGACAGGCCCCATATATGTAAGCAAAAAAGACAAACAACCAATATACCCTATCAACCTAGTCTACTACAATCATGAAAATGACTAACAAGTAGACAAGACAAAAACTAAGAAATAAATCTTCATCCACCATCATCAAAAATGAAGTTGCCCCCAAGAAGCAACCCCCTAGCCCGATCCAACAGAACTCTATCCATTGGAGAACCTTGTATGAGAGGTGCTTGCCCCTACCCGAGCAGACGTGGGATGCGTGCCCGATGTCAGAAAATCATTGCTTTCATCATAAACCACCTCTACCTCATCCTCATCAGACTCCTCAGTTAGACCACGACCCCCTTTTCTGTTTCCCTGTAAGGAACCCCCATTCCCCCCACCCACTTCAAGAGCACTAAACGGGTTATGAGTTTGAACCTAAGACGAATTAGTACTCTACTCATTTACATAGGGAGAACTCCCTGTCTTTTGCTTTCTATCCACAGGACGATATTCAAACTTGGGTTTCAGGTTATTAACTTGAAAACCACTCTTCTTTGCACTCTTTTTTGACCTAACTTCAGTGTAACCATCCTCATCTACTTTCGGCTTGTTTGTAGGAGGTTTCGACGTCGAACCAATGCATTTAGGACATCCCTCAGAGTCATGTCCAAACACATGACAGTGGGCACATCTTGGGGGTATCCATTCATATTCCACTCGAATAGTCTCAGTAACATACTTACCTTCATCCAACTCGGGAATAGCCATGGTTAGAACCTCTTTAAAGTCATGATCATCCGATATTTCAATGAGAGCCCTAGCATAGCTGCTCCTTCCCCAAGCCTCATTACACATATCACTTGTATACGAATCCAACCGTATAGGAGAACTAATTTTAGAAGCCAGCATGTTTAACCCATCATCTGTATACGCCACTAACAGAACCTCATGCAATTTAACCCAAACCGCAACCTTTTTAATATCTTCTTTTTTCAGGGTGTTTGTAGGGGACCAAGTGTTGAGAAACAAAGGTTTATTACGAATCAGCCATGGCCCCCCTTCAAGAACATTATTCATACCCCTCCTATCTTCAAACTTGAAGAAGAAAAACCCATTCGAATTCATCATAGTCTTCTGCAGACCATATTTCTTCCAATTTGTTCTCACAAAGTATTCAACCACCGGATATGCAATTCTATCCCCCAGGAAATACCCATAGAGAGTGTTAGCTAACTTGTTGTTGACCTGATGCACAGAGGCGATTGGTAAGACAACATCCACTCCCTCTAATGAGACATCAGACTTAAGTGTCCGAAAATTAATCTTGGGAGTTTGATCAGCCGATTCAGTAGCATTCATAGCTGAATTATCAACTTTTGACGCACCAAAATCCATTTTAGCACCACCCTGTTCAACTTGTTCATTTGAAACCGCATTAGCATACGATTGGTGTTGAGTATGAACATGGGGAATAGGGCTAACTTCATTAACCGGTAGATCAAAACCAACTTTTTGTTTGTCAACAATCTTAGCAAACTGCTGGTTAGGAGAATCAGACCGACCAGATTCGTGTTCTACATCATTTAATGGTAGCATAAAGGTCACCTTCTTGTGCACTCCCCTAGCCGCCATATGAATCGATTGCCTTGGCACAAATGGTTTACCATCAATACTCTTGATCTTCCTTTCAAAAACGCCTGACTTGTCTGGAACATCTGCGAATTGCTCATCCATTACCAGCCAACGAAAAGATAACCTGGTTGCCAAGACACGTACATGTTCTTCCTCCGCGACAACTCCCATTTTAGAATTTTGTCTTGAGTCAAAAGTATACCTTTGATGACCAACCACATCATAAACGCATGCCAAGGGATACACTGCGAAAACCAAACAATGTTGCACTAATTCACTTCCGGTTCTTTGTACCGAACTGAATGCCAAACACACGAAGAGGAAAACTCAGTTAGATCACTACCATCTATCCATAATAGTCTATCAATCTTTGGCAGATTTAAATGCACTTGGTCCAATTGAATGAGCACGAGAAAAAGATCTCTCCATGCCATAGGCCAGGACCAAGTACCATGAGAGTAGATGTTAGCCACAGAATCGTCCAGATTAAAATCTGCATCGGTAATGGTTCTAGGCGAAATAAACTCACCGAGCGGTCCTATATCACACCAGTAGTCGAACCAGGCTGATATTTTAGCGCCATTGCCTAACTCCGACCAGATATGCTTCCTGATAAGCGGCCGCAATTGAACCAAATTTCTCCAAGACCAACAGCAATTAGAGGGGGTTTTACACACCCAGAAACTCTTGCCTTTTAACCGGTAACTATGCACCCAATCAACCCACAAAGAATCACGGTTAGAAACGATACTCCAAATGTGATGAGACATAAGAGCCTTATTCATATCCCCAATTCGTCTAATGCCCAAACCCCCTTCATATTTCGGAGTACAAACAGTCTTCCAAGAAACTTTTGATTTGCCTTTAGTAAACGAACTCTCTTGGGACCATAAGAAATTTCGCATACATGCTTCTAGCTCATGAATAACACGAGCCGGCAACATAAAGACATATGACCAATATATGTGCATAGATAAGAGAACCGAAATAATAAGCTGTAACCTACCAGCAAAAGAGAGCAACTTGTTCCTCCAGTGCGTTATACGCTTCTCTGATTTTTCCACGAGCACTCGACAATCATTATAACCGACTCTGGAAGAGATTAGAGGCACACCCAGATATCTGACAGGCAATTTTCCTTCCATAAATGGCATAATATCCAGAATCGCATCTTTGACATGGCCATTAACATTACAAAAGAATATCGTACTTTTCTGATTACTAGGCACTAACCCCGACATCTTTGTGAACATAGAAAGAGACGTCATAATACACCTTGCCGAGTTGACTTCTCCTCTAGCAAAAAGGAACAAATCATCCGCAAAACAAAGATTGATAATCTGCTGTTTTTCACATTTATTATGAAATTTAAAAGATGAGTCAATACGAACCGTGTCACGCCTCCAAGCGGTGATACTCCGCGTGTGGATTTTGGAAAATCCACACGCGGAGTATCACCGCTTGGAGGCGTGACAAACCGCATGCTGAAGAATGGCCGTTAAAACCTCCATGACTAAGGTAAATAGATATGGGGAGATTGGATCCCCTTGCCTTAAACCTCGGTTACCCTTAATGAAACCATGCACAGAACCATTGACACATATCGAAAAAGAAGCAGTCGAGACACACAACATGATCCAATCAACCATCTTGCCATTAAAACCAAACCTAAGCAAAACACTTTTTAGAAATCTCCAGTCAACCGTGTCATAAGCTTTCTGGATATCAACTTTAAAAGCACACCTTGGAGGACCCGCATGTCTATGGTAATTATGCATTAATTCTTGAGTCAGCATAATATTATCAGTTATTCTCCTTCCTGGAACAAAAGCCGATTGATTAATGCTAACGATGTCATTCAGCGCACCTTTAATTCTATCTGCAACTATTTTACTGATACACTTGTATAAGACATTACAGCAAGAAATCGGCCGATAGTCAATGACAGCCGAAGGGGTAGGAATTTTCGGAATAAGCACAATAGTCGTGTGATTCAATTCCCGAAGAAGGTTTCCTATTTCAAAAAAATCAATGATAGCACCGGTAACATCATTACCGACAATAGGCCATGCACTTTTGAAAAACGCCGCTGTATATCCATCAGGACCAAGAGCTTTATCAATACCAATAGAAAACATCGCCTTTTTCACCTCCTCCGCCGTTACTTGGCGGGTCATATGAGAAGCAACCTGTGGAGATAGGACTTTAGAGAATAAATCCGGAGCCAGAGTAAGAGAAATATCACCTTGAGTACCGAAAAACTTCTCATAATGCTTGATAAACTCTTGATAAACCGTATCACCTTCATATAGCTTCCCTTCCGAATCTTTAATCACATCGATCCGGCTACAATGATTTCTGATTTTCAGAGATGAGTGAAAAAAAAAACAGAATTCATATCCCCCGCCCTCAACCAATCTACCTTAGACTTTTGTTTCAGAAAACGTTTCTCGTCTAACAATTCCTCTTGAAGGTCACGACTGATCGAAGTCTCGGCTGCCCGTAAATCAACATTAGATGGATCACGATCAATATTTTGCTGAATATCATCCAGCTCCGAGCGCAGATTTTCTACTTTTTTGTGAAGATTTCCTTGTTTGAATAACAAAGAGCGCAATGGGTTTTTAAGCAATCGAAGTTTCTTGACCACTCTAAACTGATGGATGCCATTCACGCTAGTATCCCAGATGTTTTTAACAATCTCCAAAAATTCTGGTTTGAACACCAGGAAATTAGCAAACTTGAAAGACCGCGGCTTCAACGTACCAGCTTCCGGGAACGAAAGAATACAAGGACAGTGATCCGAGAGCCTATACGGCTTGAAAATGGCCACCGAGTTCGGAAAATCAGCTATAAAGGTTGTGTTACCCATCACTCGATCGATTTTCTTCAGTAATCCTACCCCATTTTTTGGCTTTTGACTCCATGTAAAATGGATCCCTATTCGGTTAATATCAACGGCCTCAATATCATCCACACAATCTTGAAAGTCCCTCATACCGATAGAAATCGATGACGTACCCATAGAATTATCTTCAATGTTAAGAGCCGTATTAAAATCACCCATAATGCACCAAGGTTTATTGTTAACAAGGGCCTTGTGCATGGACAGATTATGCCATAACTCTTTACGGGAGACATAATAATTAGCAGCATAAACGAAAGAACAAAAAACCATCCTTTTATCCAATTTGAAAACAAGCTGAAGATGCATAACCTGAGGAGACTGCGCCAAAATCATCACATCAAAAATAGCTGGGTTCCATCCAATAATAATTCTCGTGCCTTTGTCACAGCAACCTCCATTTGAAGTCCAGTCCCAAGATCGGAAAACTGACTTGCACACTTTACCCAATTTACCAACATCCACATGAGACTCTAAAATAGCACACAAACTCAAATTAAAGTCTTTGACTGCCTGCCGAACCTCCTTCTGTTTAAGAGGGCGGTTCAACCCCCTTATATTCCAAGACGCGATACTAACCATCGTTAACTAACGGAGAAGGAGTGCTTGCCCCTTTACTTTTTACGTTTAGAGTACCCTCCATCATAAAACCATCCATTTCATTGTACACCTCTACAACCTCGTCTTCATCTGAATCATCATTGTTCAAACCCGACGTCTTGTTACTAGTACCCGAATCGGCTTCCACTTCCTTAAGAACATCAAAAGGATTATTCGACCTGATATTAATAGAACTCGAAGCTTTGTTGGTGTCGCCCTTAGGCTTTGGACCCACAGGACGATATTCGAACTTAGATTTTTGCTTATTCACAGGAATTCCAACTTTCTTAGCAGCTTTCTTGCCATAAACTCCTATGTATCCATCCTGATCCATAATAGGCATCTTCTTTACTGGACGATTCTTTTGAATATTCCGATTGTGATTCTCATGCATAGCCTTACTTGGTTTCATTGGTTGCTTCAGGCATGCATCGGTCGAGTGACCGAACACACAACAGGTAGCACAACGATGCGGACTCCATTCATACTCCACATACATAGTCTCTTTGATGAAACCCTCCCCTTCAGGTTCGGGAATTGCCATTGTAATTTCTTCTCGGAACTCTTTATCAGCCGAGATCTCAATCAACGCTCTAACATAGCTACTACGACCCCATGAGTCCATGCACATAGACGTGGTAAACGAATCCAGCATCTTTGGTTCCCCAATAGTCGTTGCAATCATGCTAAGGCCATCCTCCGTATAAGCCGCTAAGGAACTTCATGAATTTTGACCCATACTTGAACCTTCTTTACCTCTTTCTTTTCGAGCTTAGTTGTTGGAGTCCAGCCATCAAGAAACAATGGCTGAGATCTAATTATCCAAGGCCCATCCTTAAGAACATTCGACATACCAACTTCATCATTAAATTTTAAAAAGAAAAAACCATTCGCGTTCATCATAGTTTTTTGCAAGCCATATTTCTTCCAATTCGTCCGAACGAAATAATCAACCACTGGAAAGGCAACCCGGTCTCCTAAAAAATACCCATAAAAAGTATTAGCGTTATCTTACATAGAACGTACTGATTCCCTCGGCAAAACAACATCACAACCATTGTAACACCTGTGCCTCCACGACCATCAAATAAATACCGAACCAATGAAATATTATATTTCATACTTGGGAATTGTAAAAATATGTGTATCATTTGCACATATCAATTTTTGTTCAATTCCAAACTCTAAATCGCTTTCTGGAAGGTTATACGTGCACCGATGCGTAAATATAACCAGTTTAATGCAACAAACACTCCGGAATAGTGACATTGGCTTAACATACCTTAAATAACCTTTACATAACTTAGAAATAAGTTTTGAAGGCTTTGGTATGGCAAAATCAAGTATATTCGCTTACAGGGACTAAATTTGACAAACTGCGAAAGCATGCCAATTTGAACTGTAACAGACATTCTAGAACATGACCATAAGTTAAACACACCTTAAATATCCTCTACATAGCTTAGAAATAGGCTTTAAGGGGTTCGGTGTGCTAAAATAAACTTTTGGGTCATTCAGGGACTAAAAGTGTCAAAAAGTGCACAAGTTTGCATTTTCGCGCATACCTTACGTTCTGAATACATCTGGAGATCCAAAAGTTTATGTAAGCACTAAAATATTTTATTTTAGTGTTTGGCATAAGAAAAATCCATTCGTTGCGTCATTTGGATCGTTTTTCGCGCTTATGCGCATTCCATCGTAATTAACCGAACATCGCGATCGTACGGCCAAACGAACCGACATCCGAGATGTTTTTGAGCATGTTTTGAGTTCCCTATACTTTAACTTCATTTTAGAGCCTTGAAATGAGGTTAACGGGGTTCAAACGCATCGAAAATAGCTTAAACGGGCTGTAGGGACCAAATCTGACATTCTGCCAAATTAGGTCCTTGCGCACCGCAACAAATATTTGTTACGGTGCGCAAGGGGTCTGCAGACCAGATGCAGTGTATTAAACAGCCTGTTTTCAGCTGTTAACCACTCCCAAATCCTTTGCCACATGTTGATACCCTATGGTGAGTGGCCAATTTAGTCACCATAACATTCCAACAAGTGTACGGCTTTGATCGTGCCCCCTTTTCCAAGAAACAATCCTAACGGTGAACCGAAAACTATAAATACCCCTTGCCATCCAACCTCTAAACCCACTAGAATCTAATCAATTGTGCTCTAAGTTGAAACCTTTGTTTCATACCTGAGCTATTTTGATCTAGATTAGCATTCGGGGACCCTTTGTAAGTGTTCCTTCGTTCTTTTGTTGCTTTTCGAGTCCGAAAGTCAAACTTTGTTTGACTTTCTGCGTTGACCGGTTTATGGTCAATGCGAAGTTCGTTTGAACTTCGCAACGTGATTGTAATCACGATGGTTATAGTCCCTTGGGACTATGCCTACTGATTACCACGTTGTCTAGGGTCGTAAGGGTAAGCGATCTAATAAATCGCTTATGCCTTCGAACCCGACCCATTTGGTCGATCATTAGGATCCGACCAAATATATTAGGTGACCATAGTAGGTAGGGAATAACCTTCCGAGGTTATACCTTATGGTCACGACGTTTAGTTAGTGGTATGATAGGTAGTTTATATGCCTTAGGTAAATTACCAGAATACCCTTTTCATGTATAATTGGTAATTAAGCATATGTAACCTAAACTTTTGTCACATAACTGATTATGTAACATGTTAGGACATATTCTACTTGTCATAGGACTAGTTAGGCGGTCCGAACGCGTTTCACGAGCACGACGCGTTAAAGTAGCATAAGCTACCTAAACGGGCCGTAATGGGTCGAAAGCACTTAGATTAAGGTTTCATTTAGTATGTAGGCTTTGTTAAACCATATGACACGAGTCTCTATACTCGTTTGGTTTACGAACCCTCATTCTATCAGATCTTCCGATTTAGGTCCGGTTTATTAACATAGTTACCTATATTAGGTGCCGTTTGATATCCGCGATCTCTAGCATTGTTTGGTTGTTACTCAAGGACTACTGAGCAATCTCAAGTGAGTACATAGACCCCTCTTTTACTGTTTTCCAAACTGTTTTGGGGTGGAACACATGTGCCTACTTGTTACTTTCATGCTTTCCTGTTTTCACATCATATACTTGCTATGTTCATTAGTACATTTATAGTACATGATTTCATTGTTTTACATTACATTTTATGCTATGTATGTCCATTTAGTTCATACTTAGTACATCGTTTCACATCACATGACATGCTATGTATGTTCATTTATTGCATACTTAGTACATTTGTTTTCATCACATGCTTACATTTTGGTATGACATTTGGGTTGTTTACAATGGAACAATACATTCATTAACATTAGCTACGCCGTTCGTTAGTAGGTAGTGGTACCATAGGAATTGACAACTCCCGTTCCTGAAATCCTGGGTAGGTTTGGATTGGAAGGAATGACCGAATTCGATATACATAACTTAGATAAACCTTTAATTTGTTTAAGGGTTTATCGCCACAGTCTCAAGGCTTGGATGTATGCATTTTCACAACACCGCATAGATGTTCGTATCAGTATAGCATGCATTTCCACAGAACATAACTTTGATTTAAACCAAGTTTTACTTCAATACTATGTTCTTGTGCATATGGTTTAGTTGATACATTTTACTAGCCATACATATCATTTTGGTTACATATTACATGATTTACATTGATCATGCATTTCCACAGAACATAACTTTGATTTAAACCAAGTTTTACTTCAATACTATGTTCTTGTGCATATGGTTTAGTTGATACATTTCACTAGCCATACATATCATTTTGGTTACATATTACATGATTTACATTGATCATGCATTTCCACAGGACATAACTTTGATTTAAACCAAGTTTTACTTCAATACTATGTTCTTGTGCATATGGTTTAGTTGATACATTTCACTAGCCATACATATCATTTTGGTTACATATTACATGATTTACATTGATCATGCATTTCCACAGAACATAACTTTGATTTAAACCAAGTTTTACTTCAATACTTTGTTTTGTGCATTTCATCTATGGTTTAGTTGATGCATTTCACTAGTCATACATATCATTTTGGTTACACATTACATGGTTTACATTTGACACATAAACACTTTTGACATTGGTTATACATTACATGATTTACATCTTGACATAAACATTTTAACATATTATTTCAATACATTTGGAAGTTGGTTTAAACATAGACATCTTACATTGTTGGTTTGGTTTGAGTAAGTGATTTAAGTAACGAGGCGTGTGTAATATGATACAAGCATGGTGGATACGCCGCTGGTACTTCCTATATATAAGTGATTGTATGGTATTACATATCGTTGCGTTATTTGAAATCATTTCAATTTAGACATATAACATTTTATACAAATAACATACTTTTCACAATACATTGTTTTACAAACAACTTAACTTATACAAACTCATTTTACATGGTTATTCATTTAACCATGCATTATTCTCTTATTTATACGTATCATCTGAACTTATTGTTTTTCAAATGATTTACAAAGACAAAGCAAATTACAAGGTTCATGACTAAACATTTTCTTAAACAGAAGTCATGAATCTTATTTTCACAAAACCTATGTACTCGCCGGCATTTTTATGCTGACGTACCTATTTTCACATGTGTTTCAGGAAATGAAGCATAGGATTGATCAAGATACACTTAGGCGGACATGGGCCTTAGTGACAATAAAAGATGCAAGACTAGTTATTTATGTTATGTTTCTTTGATTGTCAAGACATTGTAACTACTTTAATCAATAAAACAATATTTCAATTTCCATGTGTTATGAAACAATGATTCTGTTACAACACTCCCCGATGTTTCCGCCACGTTTTGTTGTTTTACGTGGTCGGGGTGTGACAACCATCATGCATCACGGAACTAGCAAGTGATCGAAAATTAACTTTCTTTAAATTATTAGCAACTACCGTATCTGCATATGACATAGACTTGGAGGTAGAACCATTACTCGGCTGAGTTCCATGATTGTCACCCTCATATTCCGATGAAGGAACCGGAACAGTGATCTTGGTTAATTCATCGATTACATTAAATTTCTTAGCATCAAGGTGCGGCAATTGCACAGTACCTCTTCTAAGTAACACCGGATTACCATCTATATTGACCAAATGACTGGCTAAACCCTTGTAATGTAAAGGCGGCTTACCTCGATCTCCTAGAGCAGAATCATCAGGTTTGGAACGATCATCCATTGTGAAATAAACACCTCTCTCTATTAAGCAGCAACAACAACTACCATGCACCCAGAAAACACGTTAACCAGAGCCTCAACAAGAAGAAAACCGAAAATCAGAAAAACCCTAATTCTAGCAAACCCTACTCCATGTACCCTTTCGCAATATATAGTAAACCTGGTGAATCTAGATCCTAAAGTGATCGATAAACCAAGAGAACTATACACCACGTCAGAATATCACAGAACTAAGGAGGCGATTGAACGGAACAGAAGACACAAAAAATCCTAGATGTAAATCGATTAAATCTGCTAACGAGTTCGTTATAGAGATTAAAAGATTAATCCCTAACCACAGACTGTTATACAGAGAATTACGAAGAAGATCTGAGGATTCATGAAGAGCAAAATCGCCAAGCTAGAGAGAGAGCATTGCAACGAAAAGACCCTCAATCGTAAAAACGCGTTCGGATGGTCAAACTAGTCCTATGATAAGTGTTATATGCCAAAACAAGTTTAATAAAGTTGCAACATTAGTTTATATGTCAAAAAGTTGGTTACATATGCTTAAAATGGATTTATGCACAAAAATGGCATTTTGGTCATTTTTAGGCATATAACAACCGACTTATCATAACACTAACCAAACGACGTGACCATAAGGTATAATAACCTCAGAGGGTTATTCCTTATATAACTATGGTCACTAATATGTGTTTGGTCGGATCCTAAAATCGACCAAGCAGAAAGGTTCTTTTTTGCTCTTTTGTGTATGCTGAAAATAAGTATCAAGATCGTAGACCTCTCTGGGATGATTTATGCAAGCATAAGGTTTTCTGTCATGATAAGCCGTGGGTCGTCATGGGTGATTTCAACTCGGCTCTCAAAGTTGAAGATTCTTTGTTTGGGGCATCCAACCATTCTATTGGCATGCGTGAATTTGATGTTTGTGTACAACAAACTGAATTGTTTGATATTCAGGCTCATGGTATGCAATACACTTGGAGCCAAAAGCCTAAGAGTGGAGTGGGTCTTCTCAAAAAGATTGATAGAATTATGGGGAATGTTTCGTTTATTGATCAATTTCCAGATGCCTTTGCTTTGTTCCACCCGTTTCGGGTGTCTGACCTTACGCCTTGCATTCTAAGAATGATGTGCTCTTCTAGAAATCGGCCAAGACCTTTTAAATTTCCAAACTTCATTGTTACAAAACCAGATTTTAAGGAGTCCGTGAAGCATGAGTGGATGAAAACAGTGGAGGGTGTCACTATGCTCTCCGTTGTGAAGAAAATGAGGAACTTGAAACCTAGGTTGAGAAAGATTCTTTTCAGCCAAGGTAACTTACATAATAGGGTGATCGAGTTGAGAAAAACTTTGGATGATATTCAGGTTCAGGTGGATCAGAACCCGTTGGATATTCGGCTTAGACAAATGGAGACTCAATGTCTTCAAGATTTTCAATCTGCTGCTTATGATGAAGAATGTTTTTTAAAACAGAAATCTAAGGTAGAGTGACTTCGGGCAGGAGACTCAAATACTAGGTTCTTTCACAATACTGTCAAAGCTAGAAATGCTAGATCCAAAATTTATAGTATCACGGATATAGTGGGAGCTCGGCATGAAGGTGATGAGGTCACGGATGTTCTGGTCTCGCATTATACTCAGTTTTTGGGGGTCGATGTCTTGGTTGATAAGGTTAATTTGGACAACCTATTCCTTAACGTGCTCAGTAGAGAGGTTGCGGATCAAATGGTGTCTCAGGTTACTCGGGAGGAAGTCAAAACTGCTGCTATGTTCAGTATTGGAGAAGACAAGGCCCCGGGGCCGGATGGGTACACGTCGGCTTTTTTTAAGCATGCTTGGGATATTGTTGGTAATGAAGTCACGGATGCGGTTTTGCAATTCTTCGAGAATGGTCAACTTCTAACTCAGGTTAACCACACTATCCTTGCTCTAGATTACATGCCGATTTCTTGTTGCAATGTGCTCTATAAATGCATAAGTAAGATAATTACGGATCGCCTAAAAGGAAGTTTGGGTACTCTTGTTAGCATCAACCAGTCAGCTTTTGTGCCGGGTCGGAAGATTTCTGACAACATTCTTCTTACACAAGAATTAATGCATAATTATCACCTGAATAGGGGTCCGGCTAGATGTGCGTTCAAAATTGATATTCAGAAGGCCTATGATACGGTTAATTGGTCTTTCTTGCAAGATATTTTGGTTCGATTTGGGTTTCATCAGAGAATGATTGGGTGGATTATGACATGCGTTTCAACAGTGTCTTACTCACTGAGCATCAATGGCAATCTTCATGGCTATTTTAGAGGCAAACGCGGTCTAAGGCAGGGTGATCCAATGTCGCCTTATTTATTCACGTTAATTATGGAGGTTCTCTCGCTTTTGCTCCAACAGGCTGCTAGTTTTCCCTACAAATATCATGCTCACTGCGCCAAGCAAAAAATAATTAATGTGTCCTTTGCTGATGATTTATTTATTTTTGTGCACGGTGATGTTGTTTCGGTAAAGAAGGTCAAGGAGGCTCTTGGGACGTTTACCAACATTTCTGGTTTGGCTCCTAGTCCGGCGAAAAGCACAGTTTTTTTCTGCAATGTCCCTAAGTCGATTAGACAGGAAATTCTGGAGATTATGCCGTTTCAGGAGGGTGTTTTTCCGGTTCGTTATTTGGGGGTTCCGCTCATTTCTTCCAGGCTTCTTTTTAAGGATTGTAAAGTTCTTATTGATCGTATGGATAAGAAGATTGCTAACTGGATGACCAAGTCGTTATCGTTTGCTGGCCGATTGCAACTTATAAACTCGGTTCTCTCATCTATGCATATTTACTGGGCCTCAGTTTTCATTATTCCCACTCGGGTTATCAATGAGCTTGAGAAAAGAATTCGTAGATTCTTGTGGAATGCGGGATCAGAGGGCAGAATCCGTGCTAAAGTTGCTTGGAAAGATGTGTGTTTGCCTAAAGAAGAAGGTGGTTTGGGCATACGAAGTATAACTGATGTCAATAAATCGCTTATGGCGAAGCATGTTTGGAGTATTAAACTAAACGGGAGTCTATTTGGGTGAAATGGATTCACGAGTATAAGCTAAAAGGGAGAAGTTTTTGGGAGGTGCCATGTCGAGGGAGCATGAGTTGGGGATGGCGGAAAATTTTATCTATTCGTTGTATTATGCGGCCTCACATATGGTCCCTGCTCAAAAGTGGTTTGCAAACTAATGTTTGGAGTGATAATTGGTGTCCTATGAGTCCTCTTAGCTCCTTTATTACTCCTCGTTCTATAGCTAATGCAGGTTTCAGTTTAAAGTCCTCGGTTGCTGATGTTATAGATGCGTATGGGCATTGGAGATGGCCCCAAGCTTGGTTAGATTTGTTCCCGGTTTTAATAAGCATTCAAACGCCTCAGCTGGTAGGTGATGCTCTTGATCGTCTGGCTTGGAAAAATTTGGATGGGAAGTTTACATACTTTGAATCGGCCCAAGTTTGGAATACGATTCGGACGATAGATACTCAGGTGACCTGGGCAAACATGGTTTGGTTCTCTCAGTGTGTTCCTCGCCACTCGTTTCATATGTGGTTAGTGTTCTGGAACAAGCTAAAAACTCAGGATAGGTTGGCGGTTTGGGAAGCTGGAAGTGCTACGAATCATAATCTTATGTGTTGTCCGTTGTACAAACATGATCGAGATAGCCGAGACCATTTGTTCTTTCAATGTGCGTTTGAAAATCAAGTTTGGGAAAATGTGAAGTGTATGGTGAATTTGGAGAGTGTAGATAACACATGGCAGTCTTTAATGGTATGGGTTGATCAGCATTCTAATTCTAAGAAAACTGATGACATTGTGTGTAAATTGGTGGTAGCGACGGCTACTTATTATATTTGGCAAGAGCGGAACAGTCGGCTTTTTAGTTCAAACCACTTGACCGTGTTGCAAGTTGCTGAGAAGATCAAAAGTGTGGTTCGGCTACGGCTTATGGGTTTCAAGTTTCGAGTGGAGTCGGCTAGGAGGAGGATCTACAGAATCTAGAAGATTGATGTTAGCAAGGATGATGAAGCTGACCCGGGCTAGTAGTTTATTTGTCTTGTTTTAATGTTGGCCTAGGTTGCTTGTTTTCAGCCATGGTTGCTTACTTTGTTTGTTAACTTCTGTTGGTTGGGTTGTTTGGTTGGTTTTGTGGTTTGGTGTCCTAGTCTTGGTATGCCAAGTCTAGTTGGTGTGTCGCTTTGACACATCCTTGTACTTTTTTGGTTCATTTATAAAATTCATCGGGGTAACCCTTTACCCAAAAAAAAGGGTTACCCCGGATATTCTATATATTCACAACCAAAAAAGAACAAGTAGTGTAGAATGTCTACACTAGTTCAATCATGGGACAGGCCCCATGAAAGTAGAAACAAAGTTCAACCAAAAACAACCAAAGGCTAACAATGAGACTACTAGACTAAACTCTAGAAAACAGAAACACAAAAAACAACTAATCAGCCGCCATCATCATCAACAACTTCCTTACGAATTTCCCAATCTCCAAGAAGCTTCCGCACATTAGCAGTATTCTTTAGCTTTGCTCCCATCAGCTTGTATCTTACCGTCTTTAAAATAATTTCACTAACCATTTCCGGGGGTCTCAGCTGATTTTTGAATATCCGAGCATTCCTCTCTTGCCATATGAAGTAAGAAGCAGCCGCAACTAGAAGCTTAGCAACATAGATCACAGCCGATTTTGAATGAGCGCGAGCAAGTAACCATTCTATAATATCCCTCCATTTCGGCCTAACCGTTGGCATACCCACCTTTTGCCTCACTGTGTGCCAAACTTGAGACGAAAATTTACATTCAAAGAATAGGTGAGAATGAGAATCAAAGTTCTCATAGCACAAAAGGCAACACATCATATTCATATTCTTCCGCCTTGAAATATCCCACTTCAGAATTTTGTCTTGAGTTAAAAGTTTACCTTTTATGACCAACCACATCATAAATGCATGCCGAGGGATACACTGCGAGAACCAAACAATATTGCACCAGTTAATTTCCGGCTCCTTATACCGAACTGAATGCCAAACATTCGACGAGGAGAACTCGGTTAGATCACTACCATCCTTCCATAATAGTCTATCTTGTTTTGTCGGATTTAAGTGCAACTGAAATAGATGAATTAGCACTGGAAAAAGATCTCTCCAAGCCATAGGCCATCTCCAAGTACCAAGTGAATAAACATTAGCCACTGAATCATCCAGCTTAAAATCCGCATCAGTAATGGTTCTCGGTGAAAGAAAGTCACCTAACGGTCCCAGGTCACACCAGTAGTCGAACCAGGCCGAAGTCTTAACGCCATTGCCTAATTCTGACCAAACATGATTCCTGATCAGCGGGCGCATCTGAATCAATTTTCTCCAAGACCAACAGCAATTAGAAGGAGTTTTGCAAACCCAAAAGCTCTTACCTTTTAAACGATAGCTATGAACCCACGCAACCCACAACGAATCTCGCTTAGACACGATACTCCAAATGTGAGATGACATAAGAGCCTTATTCATATCCCCAATTCGTCTAATACCCAAACCCCCTTCATATTTTGGAGTACAAACAGTCTTCCAAGAAACTTTAGATTTTCCTTTAGTAAACGAACTCTCTTGAGACCATAAGAAATTTCGCATTCTAGCTTCTAGCTCCTGAATTATCCGAGCCGACAAGATAAACACAAACGACCAATAAATGTGCATGGATGAGAGGACAGAAATAATAAGTTGTAAAACCTAGTGGGGACTTATTTTTTATGTAATGAAATAGAAAAACCCTATTTCTCTCTAGCATGGCGATTTTCGGTTCTTCTTGCATCCTTCGTTTCTTTTCGTGATTGATTGTATAACAGTCTGTGATTAGAGGTTTGATCTCTCAAACATCTATAACGAACTAGTTAGCAATCTTGATCGGTTAGATTCTAGGGTTTTTCTTGTTTTTTTTTCTGATCGCTGCCTTCGGATCAATTCTGAAATCCTGATTCATTACATAGGTTGTTATTGATCGCGGTTAACTGAGTTTAATTTAGCTAGATTGATACACCTGTATAATTAGTTAAGGATTATCGTTTCTGGTCCTAGGGTTTTGCTGCTAGGGTTTCTGTTCTTGGTGTTGGTGTTTCTCATTGTTAGGGTGTAGCTGCATGGGGAGAAGTAGGGATGAGGAGCTGGGTCCTGATAAAGGGGGTACATCTCCATCTCTTGGTGAGGCGAGTGCATCTCCGGTTCGGGGTATTGGCTTGAAAATCACAAACATAGAGGGTAATCCTCTGTTGGCGCGACGTGGTATGTACAAGACTAGTAACCCATCGGTTATCGATGGGTTATATGAAATATCAAAACCTGTGGATTTGGATGATAAGGGTAGGAAGGTTGATGATTATAGGGCCCCTAAACCGCCTGATCTTTCTTATGCTAAGTTTAAGTCGACCTATGATAATCAGAATACTGGTGAGTTTGATGATGATAAGAATGTTAACTACTCTCATGCGAACCCTAATGGTGGACAGGATACCCAGGAGAGTAGCAATTCTACTGATGCGAGTAATAGAACAACCAATCCTGTATCTTTTGCTAAGATCGTTCAGAATCATAAGGATGTGCCAAAGGTCAATTTTAGGTCGATGGAAACCGTGAATACGATGGATGGTGTTGATGTTGTTATTCCTTTATCTTCGGTTAAGGAGGTGAATGATAGGTTTGAGAACACTCTTTATGGTTACTTCTTAGGGAAGAGGCTCGCGTTTCCTGTCGTAGACTATTTTGTCAAAAACAGCTGGGCAAAATACGGATTGACGAGGATGATGATGAACTCTAATGGTTTTTTCTTCTTCAAGTTTAAAACCAAAAGAGGTCTTCAACAATTAATGGAGGATGGTCCGTGGCTGATTCGTAATGTTCCAATAATACTAAATGAATGGACTCCATCAACCGTGCTGGTTAAGGAGGATATTAAAGTGATACCGGTGTGGGTAAAAATGCATAATGTTCCGTTATCAGCATTTACGGAGGATGGATTGAGCCTGTTAGCAACTAAAATAGGGGTACCTAAGATGCTTGACTCGTTTACTGCCACGATGTGTTCGGAATCATGGGGTCGTAGCAGTTTTGCTAGGGCTTTGATCGAGGTCCATGCTGGTAGAGATTTAGTTAGGAGGATTAAAGTTGCAGTTCCGGATTTGGAAGGTGTTCGGCATACTTTCGCTGAAGTTACTATTGAATATGACTGGGAACCTTTAAGGTGTGCTGGATGTGGTGTATTTGGCAATGATGATTGTTCTTGTCCTAAAAAACCTAAAACCAATGTGCCGGATAATACTCGGAAGATGCCAAATGATTTTCAGGATGTTAATTCTATGGGAAAAAATAAAAAACCTGGTCAGCAAGGCTTTCATGTTAAAAACCAGAAACCTAAGCTAGTGTATCGGCCAGTTCCGAATGCTAAGTCAACTAGAGAAACATCGTCATCATCTAGAGGCTCTACGTTAAAAGTTGATCCGAAGATTGTTGTCTCGAACCCGTTTGATGTTTTACAAGGTATGGATGGGGAAAGCCTGAATAAGCAGCCTATGCATAGTAGGGAGGATCCGCAGTTGGTGAAAACAAAAGGTAATAAAAAGGGTATGGATGATATTTTGGTGGATGGAGTGGAGGTTGATGACCTCCTAGCTGAAATACCTAAATTCATGGATGCAAAATTGGATAAAAGTAAACCTGAGGGTGCAAGCACACCCGGTCATGAAGGTTTAAATGGGTAGTGTTGCTGCATGGAACATAAGGGGGTTGAACCGCTCCCTGAAACAGAAGGAGGTTCGCCAGATGTTGAAGGATAATCACGTTCAGGTTTGTGCAATTATGGAAACTCATGTTGATTCGTCTAATGTGGCTACTATTTGCAAGAAAGTTTGTGGGTTCTGGGATTCGGTTACGAATGATGACTGTTGTGATAAGGGCACCCGAATAATGGTGGGTTGGGATCCTAATATGGTGGATGTTATGATTTTGTCACACTCGGATCAAGTCATTCACACCCAGATTGTGTTTAAGATGGATCGAAAGTCTCTGTTTTGTTCTTTTGTGTATGCGCATAATCAGTATAAACGGAGGAGAGAGTTATGGAGTAATCTTCGTAGGCATGGTACGGTCATGCATGATAAGCCGTGGTCCGTGTTGGGAGATTTTAACGAGGCATTGTTTCATGATGATGTTTTGGCTGGCTCTTCGAATTTAAGTATAGGGAGCAGGGAGTTTAAGGAGTGTGTTCTTGATATTGAAGTGTTTGATCTTAATCGGTCGGGCCTTCAGTTTACGTGGACTAACAATCAGAAAAACCGAGCTACTATTTTAAAGAAACTTGATAGGGTTATGGGGAATGTGTACTTGATTGATGCCTTTCCAGCTACTTCTGCTTATTTCTTGCCGTATCGAATCTTTGATCATAGCCCTTCTATTCTGAAGTTACCTAATGTGACTAGAGACAAGCCGAAACCTTTCAAATTTGTTAATTTGATCACTGATAAAAACGGGTTCCTAGACGAAGTTAGTTCGATTTGGAGTAGGGATATTCAAGGTTATCGTATGTTCCAAGTGGTGAATAAGCTTAAGTTGCTCAAGACTCCGTTAAGGAAGTTGTTCTTTAAACACGGGAACTTACACGAGAAGGTTAAAGTGACTAGGAAAGCTTTGGAGGATTGTCAAAAGGCCATTGATAATGACCCTCTAAATGACGTCTTGAAAGACCAGCTTGATCAGTTGGTGCATGATTATAAGGAGGTGGTTAAAGATGAAGGGTTATTCTTGAAACAGAAGTCTAAAGTTGAATGGCTCGAGGTGGGGGATTCCAATTCTAAGTTTTTTCATAACACGATTAAAGCGAAGAATCATCGGAGTCGGATTTTTACCATTAGAGACGGTAGTGGAAATCTACATGAAGGCGGTATGGTCCCGAAAGCTCTGGTTGATCATTACACGGATTTTTTTCGGGAGTGTGGGGAACATTACTATGCAGCCATCGCCTGATTTGTTTCGAAATGTGCTATCGGCAGATAAAGCGGCTAATATGATCAGGCAAATTAATGACGAGGAAATTAAATTGGCTATGTTTTCTATAGCCGGTAACAAATCCCCGGGACCGGATGGATACACCTCGGTGTTTTTCAAGAAGGCTTGGGATATTGTGGGTCACGATGTGTGTCATGCTGTGAAGGATTTCTTTGATAATGGCCAGCTTTTGCAACAGTTAAACCATACGGTAATTACTTTAATTCTGAAAGTCTGTACTCCTTCGTTGATCACGGACTATAGACCCATCTCATGTTGCAATACTCTTTACAAGTGCATTAGTAAAATTATTACGAATCGTATTAAAGAGGGCTTGTGTGACATTGTGAATATAAATCAGTCAGCATTTGTTCCTGGTAGAAGAATTACAGATAATATTCTGTTAACTCAGGAGATTATGCATAATTATCATCGTAATCAGGGGCCACCAAAATGTGCTTTTAAGGTTGATATTCAAAAGGCGTATGATACAGTCGATTGGAAATTTCTTGAACGGACTCTAATGGGGTTTGGATTCCATTGGAAGATGGTTAAATGGATTATGGCATGTGTTACCTCTACATCATTTTCTATTGCAATTAATGGGAATCTGTATGGGTACTTTAGAGGGAAACGTGGGTTAAGACAAGGCGATCCAATGTCTCTGTACTTGTTCACGTTAGTTATGGAAGTGTTAACTCTGATTTTGCAAAAGCAGGTTTCGTTGTCAAATGATTTCAGATTTCATCATAAGTGTGATAAACAAAGAATTATAAATCTGTGCTTTGCAGATGACTTGTTTCTGTTTTCTTGTGGGGATCACAAATCAGCTAGAGTCATCATTGATGCTATTAATGATTTCAAGAACATGTCCGGTTTGGTTCCGAGTATTAATAAGAGTACGGTGTTCTTTGGAAATGTGGCCAATGCAGTTAAGATCCGTATTAGAGATATTATTTCATTTGATGAAGGGGAGTTGCCTGTTCGGTATTTGGGTGTGCCTCTAATAACGTCGCGGTTGAGTAGTAATGACTGTAAAAAGTTGGTGGATACCTTGGAATCTAAGATCACGAATTGGAAGTCGAAATCGTTATCCTTTGCGGGAAGGCTACAACTTATTCAATCTGTTCTATCTTCTATGCATATTTACTAGGCTTCGGTTTTCATTTTACCAAAACAGGTTATTTTTGATCTTGAAGAAAAGATGAGAAGGTTTCTTTGGGCCCAAGGAAACAATATTCAGGGGAAGGCTAAGGTTAAATGGAGTCATGTCTGTCTGCCGAAACATGAGGGAGGCTTGGGTGTTCGTAGTGTAACGACTCACACAAAAACGTCCTAAAAACGTTCCGTAAATATAAACCCGGATCCCTAATATAACAACTCTCATTAAAAATACTATTTCTTATTTTAATTTAACCAAGAGGAAACCTTAAATGAGACACCCAAGTGATTCTACATAAACCCTAAAAATATCAGAACAATCAGAATCAGGATCAGGGCCCCTAAAACTCAGGGGGGGGGGGGGGGTATTCCCTACTTGATGATTATCCTAAATAACTAGTTGTCTAAATTTAATTTCGAGAAATTGTTGACTCAGCGGGCCTAGTCCCAACCGTGGCTACTCTATAGCCTATTTTCACACCATACGCATCGTAGGGGTTTAAAGCCTACGATGCGCAGGCTTGTTAAAGTCCCCTACGCATCGTAAGGGTTCTAGGCCTACGATGCGTAGGGCTGACCAAAATTCGGGTATAAATAGCAGGCATTGGCAATCGCATTCTGTTGTTCATTCGACGTTCAAATTCGATCTGTATGACGAGTTATAGTCGAAATCAGACACGAATCACTAATTAGTAGAGGGGGTGCTGCTACAATACAGGGTATTAACTCGATCGCTATTACGATTCATTTTCCGATCGATCAATGTACTCAATGGATGTTTAAGTGCTGCCCACATTAGGGTGATCCTTTGTCATTCGTTGTGATTCCGACAGGATGTTTGAGTGCCACCCGAACTCGGGGAATACTCCGTCCTTCGTTGTGAATCCGATGGATGTTTAAGTGATAGCACTTTGTCATTCGTTGTGAGGGTTGATCTCGTGAGTTATCGTAAATGCTGTATTAAGTTACCTACCTAGTTCGTGTGCACTAGGTTACAAGGCTAAATCAATAGGCTAAGCTCTGCCTGTATAAATCTGCAATATATCAAGGCTTATCTGTAGACTAAATTTTGCCCGTATGAATCTGCATGATTATAATGTGAGTCATTCTCTTTTTATCAACTATTTTTCAATACCTCAAATTATTTTCAAGGTTATAATTACAGGGACTAAGTCGTGGATATCTTGAATTACTAGTTAATGGGGTATTGTGCACATTACTAATTTGCTTCCGGTTACGTTCATTGACATAACCGGGATAATCCCAGTTAGGTTCATTGACCTACTAGGGATAATCATCACTATTTAGGTTCATTGATCTAATAGTGGTATGACCATCGTCACCATTGTGACATGTCACCATTGTGACATAGAGCCAGATAAAGATAAGATAGAAGCCATTGTAATCGCTCTTATGCTGTAATTAATAACTATGCATCATTATGCAAAATAGAATGATTCACTCAGTATTTCCCGCTGACAAAACCTTTTTAAAACACTTTTCAGGTAATTACAGTAGATTGGAGTAAGAGATGGATACGGCACTAAAAGGCATCAAGAAGTGGCTTATTTATTTATTAATTAAATCAAAATAAGAAATATTGTTTTATGTAATAAAATTTATCTTTATTAAAGCTACCATTATAAAACATGGGTTTATCCCATTTATTAAATAAAATCCGGTATTTTATAAACTCTGATATTTTTCCTAACTCACGGTCCTGATAAAATTTCCGCTGCAACGTTTTCAAAATAATCACCGGTACCGCTGGACTGTTCACGGCACCCGATTCCGTCCAGGGTGGGTCGAGGGTCGTGACAGAAGGTGGTATCAAAGCCAACTCAAAGAGCCACTGCTTTAAGCCTATAAGTGTTGTGATAACAATACTTAAATAAAAGAGTTAGGAGATTGCTGTTAACTGGTAGCACACATGATAGCAATTAGACTTGAATTTAAGAAAAGATGCCTTAGTATAAACTTCAAGATAAGCTAAGTACTTATGTGAATAAATTATGATGAGTTTTTGTATGCCATGAGAATGGTAATTAGAATATTGCAAGATACGATAAATAAGCAATAACATTTAATTGCTATTAATCCTTGATTATTGATATTACTTGGGCTAGAATAAGATATATTACGTGAAATACAAGTTTCCTTGATTCTAAAAAGCCCTAATAAAAGAGGCACTTTTAAAATCTGGAAGAGATACTATTTATGGGAAATAAAAATTTTTTCTCCGACAAAACTGGGTATGGTGTAGCAGACTCTCCAGTTTGTTCGGATATACTGAGGTTACCGCTCCGGCGCGAATCAGGTAAGACGGGATATATATATGTCAAACGAGTGACAAGATTTCCCTAAATAGTATTATGACCAGATATCTGACTGGTTTTTGGAAATATGAATCTGTTAAATACATGATCTTATAGAGGGTATGTATATTACAGCATGTGAAATATGTGATTATATAGATATGTATATCTATAAAGAAATTCCAAAAGTCAATTAAGAATAAAGCACAAGCATCTGTGTCTAGATTTCTTTATTAAGAATCTCTTTTCCGATTATTTCGTTTGATCATCTGTCTCGTAGCTCGTGTGATAAAATAAACAAAGGAAACCCATTAAGTTGGGATACTATCGAAAGTGTAAAGAATTTCTAACACTTTACCATAAACTATTAACGCAAGTAAAAAGCATGTAAAGTTGTGATAAGGTACAAGAAAACACATAAAAATTTGATTATAAATCCACAGAAGTTGAAGTATATTACACATAACTTCCGAGGCAAGACCTTTTGAAAATATAAATTGGGCACGATAACACCAATGTTAAAATTTTGTCAGTAAGAAGAACTGCTAATAAAAAAAGAGGCATTTTGCCACATGATCCTACAAAATGAATATCTCTAAAGTACGCTAGAACAGGATTTCATAAACATCCGTGCACAGTCTAATCAGAGTCATAATTATTATCACTGCAAAAGAAGGAACATACTTTTGCAAATTCCCTATTTCATTTTTCGACATTCCCTGATAATGTCACTTAACAATAGTTATCACCCGAAATTCCGAATAGAAGTTCCTATATTTCTTTCGTTGAAATTTTGACTTTTGCATATAATAAATTAACTTCCGTGTTTCTACTTCCCCTAATGGTCATCATACCAGGAGGAGTTATTTCATAGTAGCAAATATTGATTCATTTCATTTCTTGGTAAATCCACACGTTACACATGCACCATTTGTTGTGCATGTGGTTCGTTTAATTTCTGAATTCCACTGGAGGGCTTCATTCTAATTTGTCGTTTTATCCAAACTCAAATATCTTTTAGTTAGAAGTGATTTTGGCATGGTGAACCGCATTATTGCTAAACAATGACTCTTAATATCAAGTCAATAAATTTTTGAAAAACTCAATTTTCTTTGGCATCCATGGTTTCTGTTATGACCAAGTCTGAATTTTCTTATTTAAACTCGTTTTGTTTAAACCGAGTTCAATTGTTTGAACTTGCTCGCATTACTTATTCAATTCAAGGTTCCATATGATGAATAAAACCATCATATTCAGAATAATCCTAACAAGCATTTCAATTCTCTTGAATTATAACATGCTTGTGTGATCCTCGACTTCACTAAATCATTTCTTTGATCACAAACACTTTGTGGTGACATTTTCATAAAATCTGAAGATTGCGCTAATCTCGGATTTAATTATTTAATTATTATTATTAAATCCACTTTGTTGATTTATTCTATACAAAGAATCTTAAAATAATCATGTGCTCAGATAATGATACCCAAATTCATATTTCGATATATCTCTTAATAATTATTACAATAGCAATCGAGCTTTTCGTAAAATTATTGTTCTATCCTCGTTGATCGAAAAACACTATATAAATTTAATTGATTATATATGAAAATTACCTAAAATTACAAATATAGTATTACTATATTTTAAACCATTGCGGTAAAGAAATTGTATTTAAGGAATACTTTTATTTAAAGTTATTGTTTAGTTATTTATTTATAAAAAGTAGTAGTGTTAAGATTATTTTAATACTAGGGTTATTATCAAGGGCAGGTATTGGATAGCCTAGCCTTAGTTAGGCATGGATTGGCCATCTATGCTTAAACAAGGCAGCACTAATCAATATCCACCATGATAATGACTAGTTAAAGTCATCATACTTATTTAGTAAATTTTAATTATATATGAAAATATATATACTTTGGAGAAGACATATTTTCATAAAACAATACAAGAATTAAAAGTACAAATAAAATTATATAATAAATATCACATATTTTGTGATAACTATGTACAATAACACTCTAGCAAGAAAATAACCATATAAGAATAATATGGTAATCATCAAAATACGTTGGGTTAGGGAAACATTGTAATATAAGAATAGTCCTCTTTTTCACTTAATTACAACCTTTGTAAATACATTCACAATATTATATGATTTCAAAATGAAAATAAGTAATCACATAGAATTGACTATTAAGTGTTATATATTTACAAATACTTTTGTACAATAAATATTTTTACACCTTTAATTTTCAGTTAACATTATAAATAATAGTAATTTCTTTTACAAAATACAAAAATATTTTGTAATGTAATAATTTCATTGCGATATTTGGTAATATATATTACATAATAAATATAAATTATTTTACATAGTATAGTAAAATACTAAAATATTTATTTAAAATAAAAATGCGTAATGAATAATATATATTATATAGTGTTTATATTTGATATATAAAATACGGTTCAGACAGGAACACAAATAATATATATTACACTTGTTTTACAAATATAATATAATGGTTGGTCATGCCAAAACAACTTGTTCTTATTTCAATCTCTAGGATATAGTATGAAAAAGATGGTTACTACTAATAATGTACTATCACATTGTTTTACAATTAAAACAAATTAGAACTCTAAATAATGATATACTAACTCTATTGTCTTTTGGTATATCTTTTGTGATTCACTCATCTCCACACTATGATTTTCTCATATCATAATTTAATATTTGACAAATCATTTTTCATGTTTTTACTTCATTTTGAAACTGTCAATTCTTTCCCAGTTGCCAACCAAAGTAAGCTTTCTTTTGACAAAGAATTTTATTGATTCTAAAAAATTCTTCATATTCATTTTAAATATCTATTAATCATATATCTTTCGGCATAAACCTAGTCACCTTGGAAATTATATCATTTCATCTCATTCATTTTCGATTTTTCGAACTAATTCCGTTGACTCATTGAATCCTACTTATGATACAACTCGTATTCACAAAATTCGATATTTTAAATTCTGTGTCATATACCCTAATATTATTGTTATTAACTAAAAGGTGACATAAGTCTAAAAGAAATATCATAACCCAAATACACTTGGAAGCTGGAATCTGAGATGAAGAAAAAGTATTCCTACTTATTCCAGTAAATCTCGAGGACGAGATTTTTATTAAGGAGGGGAGAATGTAACGACTCACACAAAAACGTACTAAAGACGTTCCGTAAATATAAACCCGGATCCCTAATATAACAACTCTCATTGTAAATACTATTTCTTATTTTAATTTAACCAAGAGGAAACCTTAATTGAGACACCCAAGTGATTCTGCATAAACCCTAAAAATATCAGAACAATCAGAATCAGGATCAGGGCCCCTAAAACTCAGGGGGGGGGGGGTATTCCCTACTTGATGATTATCCTAAATAACTAGTTGTCTAAATTTAATTTCGAGAAATTGTTGACTCAGCGGGCCTAGTCCCAACCGTGGCTACTCTATAGCCTATTTTCACACCATACGCATCGTAGGGGTTTAAAGCCTACGATGCGCAGGCTTGTTAAAGTCCCCTACGCATCGTAAGGGTTCTAGGCCTACGATGCGTAGGGCTGACCAAAATTCGGGTATAAATAGCAGGCATTGGCAATCGCATTCTGTTGTTCATTCGACGTTCAAATTCGATCTGTATGACGAGTTATAGTCGAAATCAGACACGAATCACTAATTAGTAGAGGGGGTGCTGCTACGATACAGGGTATTAACTCGATCGCTATTACGATTCATTTTCCGATCGATCAATGTACTCAATGGATGTTTAAGTGCTGCCCACATTAGGATGATCCTTTGTCATTCGTTGTGATTCCGATAGGATGTTTGAGTGCCACCCGAACTCGGGGAATACACCGTCCTTCGTTGTGAATCCGATGGATGTTTAAGTGATAGCACTTTGTCATTCGTTGTGAGGGTTGATCTCGTGAGTTATCGTAAATGCTGTATTAAGTTACCTACCTAGTTCGTGTGCACTAGGTTACAAGGCTAAATCAATAGGCTAAGCTCTGCCTGTATAAATCTGCAATATATCAAGGCTTATCTGTAGACTAAACTTTGCCCGTATGAATCTGCATGATTATAATGTGAGTCATTCTCTTTTTATCAACTATTTTTCAATACCTCAAATTATTTTCAAGGTTATAATTACAGGGACTAAGTCGTTGATATCTTGAATTACTGGTTAATGGGGTATTGTGCACATTACTAATTTACTTCCGGTTACGTTCATTGACATAACCGGGATAATCCCAGTTAGGTTCATTGACCTACTAGGGATAATCATCACTATTTAGGTTCATTGATCTAATAGTGGTATGACCATCGTCACCATTGTGACATGTCACCATTGTGACATAGAGCCAGATAAAGATAAGATAGAAGCCATTGTAATCGCTCTTATGCTGTAATTAATAACTATGCATCATTATGCAAAATAGAATGATTCACTCAGTATTTCCCGCTGACAAAACCTTTTTAAAACACTTTTCAGGTAATTATAGTAGATTGGAGTAAGAGATGGATACGGCACTAAAAGGCATCAAGAAGTGGCTTATTTATTTATTTATTAATTAAATCAAAATAAGAAATATTGTTTTATGTAATAAAATTTATCTTTATTAAAGCTACCATTATAAAACATGGGTTTATCCCATTTATTAAATAAAATCCGGTATTTTATAAACTCTGATATTTTTCCTAACTCACGGTCCTGATAAAATTTCCGCTGCAACGTTTTCAAAATAATCACCGGTACCGCTGGACTGTTCACGGCACCCGATTCCGTCCAGGGTGGGTCGGGGGTCGTGACACGTAGGGTGCAGGATATGAACAATTCGCTGATGATAGCGCACGTTTGGAGTCTCTTAACATTAAGGGAGTCTTTGTGGGTAAAATGGATGCACTCGTATCGTTTGCGGAATAGGAGTTTTTGGGATGTCCCTGTTCGTAATAATGCAACATGGAGCTAGAGGAAATTGTTAGGTTTGCGGCCCCTTATATGTGACACCTGTGTCACTGCGACCAGCAAAAAAAAAATACCAAATCAATGAAATATTGTATTTCATACTTGGGATTTGTAAAAATATGTGTATCGTTTACACATATCAATTCTTGTTCGATTTCAAACTCTATATGGCTTTCTGGAAGGTTATACGCGCACTGATGCGTAAATATAACCAGTTTAATGCAACAAACACTCCGGAATAGTGACATATACTTAACATACCTTAAATAACCTTTACATAACTTAGAAATAAGTTTTGAAGGCTTTAGTATTGCAAAATCAAGTTAAATCGCTTACAGGGACTAAAGTTGACAAACTGCGAAAGTATGTCAATTTGAACTGTAACAGACATTCCGGAACATGACCATAAGTTAAACATACCATAAATATCGAGTTAATTGCCCGGATGGTCCCTGTGGTTTCACGTTTTTTCACGTTTAGTCCCCACCTTTTGAAAATAGCAGGTATGCTCCCTATGGTTTGTCATTTTGTTACTCGGATAGTCCCTGAGTAGATGTCAGTTAGTTTGGAAATTGCATGTATGCTCCCTATGGTTTGTCATTTTGTTACTCGGATAGTCCCCAGAGTAAATGTTGGGGGACTATCCGAGTAACAAAATGACAAACCATAGGGAGCATACATGCTATTTTCAAAAGGTGGGGACTAAACGTGAAAAAACGTGAAACCACAGGGACCATCCAGGCAATTAACTCCATAAATATCCTTTACATAGCTTAGAAATAGGCTTTGAGGTGTTCGGTATGCTAAAATAAACTTTTGGGTCATTCAGGGACTAAAAGCGTCAAAAAGTGCACAAGTTTGCATTTTTGCGCATAACTTACGTTCTGAATACATCCGGACATCCAAAAATTTATGTAAGCACTAAAATATTTTATTTTAGTGTTTGGCATAAGAAAATCCATTCGTTTCGTCATTTGGATCGTTTTTCGCGCTTGTGCGCATTCCGTCGTAATTAAGCGAACATCGCGTTCATACGACCAAACGAACCAACATCCGACATATTTTTGAGCATGTTTCATGTCCATAATGTTTAGGCAACATTTTAGGGCCTTAAAGTTGGCTTTACGGGCCTTAGAAGTGTCGGGAATGGCCTTAAACACGTGCAGGGACTGAAACTGTCATTTATCAAACATGTTTCTGATCTGACAAGGCCAGGCGGCCTGCATTATGTTTGTCTGATCCCGAAGCGGGCCGCGTCCGCATATCAGACCAGATTAAATGCATTTAATCACAGATCACAGCTGGTTGATTCACACCCACACATTCTCTAATGCCTAGTCAGCTGATAAGGACCATTTTTAACTACCATAAGGTTCCGACACTTGTACGGTTGCGATTAAGGCACGATATTCGACAAACGATCTTAACGGTTCTTCGAAAACTATAAATACCCCATCACCCCAACTTCAAAAATCACTAGAATTTTGATTGAGAAACTCTAAGTTGAAACCATTGTTTCATACCTGAGATTCTTGAATCGAAATTAGCATTCGGGGACCCTTCGTAAGTATTCTTTCGTTCTTTTCTTTATTTTATTACTTTTCGAGTCAGAAAGTCAAACTTTGTTTGACTTTCAGCGTTGACCAGCTTATGGTCAATGCGAAGTTCGTTTGAACTTCGCAACGTGAGTGTAATCACGTTGGTTATAGTCCCTTGGGACTATGCCTACTGATTACCACGTTGTCTAGGGTCGTAGGGTAAGCGATCTGATAAATCGCTTATACCTCGAACCCGACCCAGTTTGGTCGATCATTAGGATCCGACCAAATACATTAGGTGACCATAGTATATAGGGAATAACCTTCCGAGGTTATACCTTATGGTCACATCGTTTGAGTAGTTGTATGATAGGTAGTTTATATGCCTTAGGTAAATTACCAGAATACCCTTTTCATGTATAATTGGTAATTAAGCATATGTAACCTAAACTTTTGACACATAACTGATTATGTAACATGTTTAGGCATATAACACTTGTCATAGGACTAGTTAGACGGTCCGAACGCGTTTCACGCGAACGACGCGTTAAAGTAGCATAAGCTACCTAAACGGGTCGTATTGGGTCGTAAACACTTATGTTAGGTTTCATTTAGTATGTAGGCTTTGTTAAACCATATTACACGAGTCTCCATACTCGTTTGGTTTACGAACCCGCATTCTATCCGATCTTCCGATTTAGGTCCGGTTTATTAACATAGTTACCTATATTAGGTGCCGTTTGATTCCGAGATCTCTAGCATTACTTGGTGGTTATCTAAGGACTTCTAAGCAATCTCAAGTGAGTACATAGACCCCTCTTATACTGTTTTCCAAACGTTTTGGGGTGGAACACATGTGCCTACTTGCTACTTTCATGCTTTCCATGTTTTCACATCATATACCTGCTATATTCGTTAGTACGTTATAGTACATGATTTCATTACATTTCATGCTATGTATGCCCATTGTGTGTGTACTTAGTACATCGTTTTACATTACATGCTATGTATGCCCATTGTGTGTGCATACTTAGTACATCGTTCTACATTACATTTCATACTACGTATGTCCATTGTGTGCATACTTAGTACATTGTTTTACATTGCCTTTCTGTTGCATATGCTTATCCAGCATATGAACACATTATACTACATATTGAACCGTTGTAATCATTTGACTATGTGAACCGTTGTAATCATTTGACTATGTGATCCGTTGATATATGTGAACCGTTTGTATCTGTGAACCGTTTGTATCTGTGAACCGTTTGTATCTGTGAACCGTGTGAACCGTATTTGACTATACATGAACATTTCTACACTTGTTAAACATTTCATCTTGATAGTTTGGTTTGAGTAAGTGATTAAGTAACGAGGCGTGTGTAATATGATACAAGCATGGTGGATACGCCGCTGGTACTTCCTATATATAAGTGTTTGTATGGTATTACATATCGTAGCGTTATTTAAATCATTTCAGTTTGAGACATATAACATTTTATACAAATAACATACTTTTCACAATACATTGTTTTACAAGAAACTTATCTTATACAAACTCATTTTACAATGGTTATTCATTTAACCATACTTTATTCTCTTATTTATACATATCATCTGATCTTATCGTTTTTCAAATGATTTACAAAACAAAGCAAATTACAAGGTTCATGACTAAACATTTTCTCAAACATAAGTCATGAAACCTATTTTCACAAAACCTATGTATCTCACAGGTATTTTTATGCTGACGTACCTATTTTCACATGTGTTTTCAGGTGATGATGTATAGGACTTATCAAGACATACTTAGGCGGACCTGTGCCTTAGTGACTTAAAACGAGACAAGAACTAGCTACTTTATGTTATGTACTTTTTGGTTCTTGTATAAAACAATGTAATCTTTCATATTTGTTTAATAAAACGAAACTTCAATTGCCATGGATTTGAAACAATTAATTCTGTTACAACACTCCCCGACGTTTTCGCCACGTTTTGTATGTTCTACGTGGTCGGGGTGTGACATTATACAACAACATATATGGACCAAGATCGGTGATGGGACTAGAACTTCAGCTTGGTTCGATAGATGGGATGATGTATGCCCGCTAAACTCGTTTATTACTCCGCGGTTAATTGCCAATGCTGGGTTTTCTCTAACTTCAACAGTCGCGGAGGTATGGGATCAAGGGGTGTGGAGGTGGTCGACTAATTGGCTCCAGCGATTCCCGGTTCTCCACAACATGCAAAACATTGTGTTAAATTCGGCTGCCCAGGATCATGTGTTTTGGAAAACTCGGTCCGGTCAAGTGGCTGATTATTGTGCTTCAATGGTGTGGGATGATATTCGTATTCATCAAATCGCGGTGCCTTGGGTTAACATGGTGTGGTTCAAGCAGTCGATTCCTAGGAACTCGTTCTTCATGTGGCTTCTTGTTAATAAGAAACTTAAAACGCAGGATGTAATGAGTAAATGATGCTCCACGGGTAACGCTAACTTTAATCTATTGTGTTGCTCGCTTTGTGTTTTAGGTCCGGACTCTCATGAGCACTTGTTCTTTGAGTGCGGATATGCTTCTCAAGTTTGGAATGGTGTTAAAGCTAAAGCGGGTATGGCTCATATTCAAGCTACTTGGGATGCAATTTTTGGCTATTTGGGTCAGGTTGCGACATCTACGAAGGCGCAACATATCATTGCAAAACTTATTGTTGGGGCTTCAGCTTATTTTGTGTGGCAGGAACGAAATCTAAGACTTTTTTCAAATAAAAAGAGAAGCTCGGATCAACTTATAGAGGTGGTCTTGTCTACTGTCCGACTAAAACTTCATACCATGCGTTTTAAAAGGACGAGTCAGATTGAAGGGATTTTGCTGGATTGGAACTTGCCGCGTGGGCTCTTGGTAGCGGATGATGATTGTGGTTAATTTTTATTTACTTTTATGGCTGTAGTCCATGGTTATTGACATAGGTGTTTCTTGTTTGCTTGGATTTTCCTTGCTTGTAAACTCCCGTATGGCATGTCATACGTGAGAACTGTGGGTCATTCTGGCCCACACTTGGTTTTGTTGGTTGTTTTGAAATAAATTTACCGGGGTAACCCTTTACCCAAAAAAAAAAAAAGAAATAATAAGTTGTAATCTACCAGCAAAAGAGAGCAACTTGTTCCTCCAGTTCGTGATACGTTTCTCTAATCTTTCGACAAGAACTCGACAATCATTATAACCAAGTCTGGAAGAAATTAGAGGCACACCCAGATATCTGACTGGCAACTTTCCTTCCACAAAAGGCATAATATCCAGAATAGTATCTTTGACATGACCATTAACATTGCAAAAGAAGATCGTGCTTTTCTGATTACTAGGCACTAACCCCGACATCTTCGTAAAATTAGAAAGAGACGTCAAAATACATCTCGCCGAGTTGACTTCTCCTCTAGCAAAAATGAACAAGTCATCCGCAAAACAAAGGTTGATAATTTGCTGTCGTTCACATTTATTATGAAATTTAAACGATGAATCAATACGAACCGCATGTTGAAGAATGGTCGTTAAGACTTCCATGACTAGAGTAAAAAGATAAGGAGAGATCGGGTCCCCTTGTCTTATAAACCTCGGCTACCTTTAAAGAAACCATGCACAGAGCCATTGACACAGATCGAAAACGAAACCGTAGAGACACAAAGCATGATCCAATCTACCATCTTACCATGAAAACCAAACCCAAGCAAAACACTCTTGAGGAATCTCCAATCAACAGTGTCATAAGCTTTCTGGATATCCACTTTAAACGCACATCTTGGAGGACCCGTATGTCTATGGTAATTATGCATTAATTCTTGCGTGAGCATAATATTATCAGAGATTCTCCTTCCTGGAACAAAAGCCGATTGATTAATGCTAACAATGTCATTGAGCACGCCTTTAATTCTATCAGCCACAATCTTGCTTATACACTTATATAAAACGTTACTACAAGCAATTGGCCGATAGTCAATAACAGCCGAAGGAGTAGGAACCTTCGGAATGAGCACAATAGTCGTGTGATTCAACTCCCGAAGAAGATTGCCTGTTTCAAAAAAAATCCAAGATGGCACAAGTAACATCATTACCAACAATAGGCCAAGCACTTTTAAAGAACGCCGCTGTATAGCCATCAGGACCCGGAGCTTTATCAATCCCAATAGAAAACATCGCTTTTTTGACCTCCTCCACAGTTACTTGGCGAATCATATGAGAAGCGTCCTGAGGAGCAATGACTTTAGAAAATAAATCTGGAGCCGGAGAAAGAGATATATCACCTTGAGTACTGAAAAACTTCTCATAATGATTTACAAAAGCTTGAAAAACCGTATCACCTTCATAGAGATTTCCATCCGAATCTTTAATCACATCAATTCGGCTACAATGATTTCTGATTTTCAGAGAAGAGTGGAAAAAAGCAGAGTTCGTATCCCCCGCCCTTAGCCAATCAACCTTAGACTTTTGTTTCAGAAAACGTTCCTCGTCCAGCGAAGCCTCTTGGAGATCACGGCTAATCTCCGTTTCAGCCACCCGGAGATCGACATTAGTCGGGTCACGGTCAATACTTTGCTGAATGTCATCCAGTTTCGAGCGAAGAGCTTCCACTTTTTTGTGAAGATTTCCTTGCTTGAATAACAAAGACCGAAGAGGATTTTTAAGCAACCGAAGCTTCTTGACCACTCGGAACTGATGCACACCGCTCACACTAGATTCCCAAACATTCTTAACAATTCCCAAAAAAATCCGGTTTGAACACCAGAAAGTTCGCAAACTTGAACGATCTCGGCTTCACTTTACCAGCTTCAGGAAACGATAAGATACACGGACAATGATCAGAAAGCCTGTACTGCTTGAATAAGGCAACAGAGTTCGGGTATTCGGAAACAAAGGGAGTGTTTCCCATAACTCGATCAAGTTTCTTCAGAAGCCCTACCCCATGTTTTGGCTTTTGGCTCCAAGTATAATGGATCCCCATTCGGTTAATATCAACAACCTCAATATCATCCACACAATCTTGAAAATCCCTCATGCCAATAGAGACCGACGACGATCCCATAGAATTATCTTCAATGTTAAGAGCCGTGTTAAAATCACCCATGATACACCAAGGTTTGTTCCCAACAAGAACTTTGTGCATGGAAAGATTATGCCATAATTCTTTACGGGAGACATAATAGTTATCAGCATAAACGAAAGAACAAAAACCATCCTTTTGTCAAATTTAAAACTGATTTGGTATCAAAACTTAGTGTTTTGATACCCGAAAATAGTTCCTTCGTAAAATGCACAAAATGCGCATTTTTGACCGAAACTTTGACTCGTCACTTCGACCGAAATTACGCAACGAATGATATTTTTGCATTCCTATCAATAAAATGCAAGATTTTATTAAGTACAAAAATATTCGAATTCGTATAAGAGGTTCTTATTCAGGAATACGAGAATCGACAGACTTTCGTAGTTTGTCAGAAATAGTCCTTGAGCTTGTATAAACATGTTTTCGTCATCCCTAACCCTTCGAAACTTATTTCTAAGTTATGTAAAGGGTATTTAGAGTATTATAACTTATGTCCTCGTCCCAGTGTGTACATTACGTTAAACGTATTACGTTTAAGTATCGGTTATCGAATTGCTTTCAAAAGAAAAAGTTTTTGAAAGTCTGAAATTTTGCACAAGGGTTACAGTCTCCCCTACTTTAGGAAATTTCGTCCCAAAATTTATTCGAAGGAGACCGTAGAGTGTAATTGAAATGATTGAAAGATAAGCAAAGTGCTAGATTCCAAAGATGCAGAGCATCGTTTGGTGTCGGAAATTTTTGGGGGATTCAAAGTGTGAGTAGGGATATTCAAAGTATCTTAAGATATTTAAACCTTTAGAACTTGTGAATCTTTAAAAGTGTCATCAAGTGTATAATTTTTTTTGTATGGCACTATGTTATACTAAGCTCTTAGTGTAAATCCTAGCAAACAAAAGGGGTGTACATTCAAGTCTGGCCATAGGTACACGGTTTCTAATGTCCCACGAGGTATATCCCATGTACCATGAGCATCTCATGCATAGGAGACGGATCAACATACCTATGGCATCAAGATCGTCACCTTTACCACCATAATATACTCCCGGTCGACTCGAATAGAGTTAATGAATGTACTCGTCTTGGTCAGTGCATTCAATAAACAAATAGGAAGTACCATCTGCGTATCCACCATGTTCTTATCGCATAATACCCGTCCCGTTACCTAATCACTCTAGTTTTTACGTGTCACACCCCGACCATGTAACACAACAAAACATGGCGGAAACGTTGGGGAGTGTTGTAACAGAATCATTGTTTCACAACCATGGATTATAAATTTTGTTTTATTGAATTAATGAACTCATTGTTTTATTATAAATCAGATAAATACAAATATTATCTTTCAAGTTTTAAAGTCGCTAAGGCACGAGTCCATCCTATGTATAGCATGTATCAACAATCATCACATAGCAGCACCTGAAACATGTGTAAAAATAGGTACGTCAGCATAAAAATGTCTGTGAGATACATAGGTTTTATTAATGCATGATTCATGACTTGTAAGTTTAAAAGAATGTTTTAAAAATAGTCATGAATCCTTAAAAATGTTTTCTTTTATAAACAAGTGATAAGAAAATAGATGATGTAAAAGAAAGATGCATAAATAAATAATTAAGTAAAATGAGTTTGTAAAATAATGTTTTGATAAAAAGGTACTAGTGTATACAAAAATATACTTTGGTTTTAAGAAAGTCGAATAAGTAATATATCAAAATATATTTTGGTTTCGTAATCGTTAAACAGATAGTATATTAAATATACTTTAGTAGTCAAAATAATCGTTTTTGCTAGTATATCAAAAGTATACTTTGGTTTTATAAATAACATATTTAAACTATGCTTTGGTTTTATGAATAACATATCAAAATATGTTTTAGTAATTTATAAAATATATGTTGTTTTGTACCATATCACATATGAGAGTATATCAAAGTATACTTTTGGGAGTATAATCAAATATACAATAATAATGTGATTTAAGAATTCAATCAGACCTTAGTACATCAAACTACACCAACTGAGACTATAGAGATACCACGAAGGCAATCCCTATATGGATATAATATTGGTTTCTGACATTCCATGACAACAGGAATGAGGTGTGTAGTCCTATAGCGCTATATCATACTACCAATCGGTCTGGTGAACATAAAATAAGTACAATTCAACAATTAATTTTATAATATTTGAAAAATCAGTGTTTAAACCATAAATAATTATTCAGCTTGTCAAAAGATAAGTACTAATATGTATAATCAATTATACTTTGAAATCATGAACATAACAAATAGGTACACATGCTTCACCCCAAAACATTGATAACAGTAAAAGAGGGGGACTATGTACTCACTTGAGGGTGCTTAGAAGTCTTGAACAACAACCAAGCAAAGCTAGAGGGATCACGGAATCAATTTTTTTTTGGGTAAAGGGTTACCCCGGTGATTCTATATATTCACAACCAAACAAAACAAGTAGTGTGGAGAACCCACACTAGTTTAGACATGAGACAGGCCCCATGACTGTGAAACCAAACGAAAAACAACCAATCCAAAATAAAAACGACTAGACTAACATCTAGACAAAACAAACAAAACTAAAACTCATTCAGCCATCCCCATCGATACGCGTGTCGCCGCGGATAACCCAATCCTCCAGCAGCTTTCTCACATTAGCCGTGTTCTTCAACGTAGCTCCCATAAGCTTATATCTA
Organism: Helianthus tuberosus; assembly: GCA_030545235.1. Taxonomy (NCBI): domain Eukaryota; kingdom Viridiplantae; phylum Streptophyta; class Magnoliopsida; order Asterales; family Asteraceae; genus Helianthus; species Helianthus tuberosus. The sequence continues at coordinate 82,389,825 of CM060418.1, read as the reverse complement.
ACCATGTTTAAAATAGAAGCACTAATTATGTCTGGCGGTCTTGAGTGGTTCTTGAAGAGACGTTTGTTCCTCTCATGCCAAATTACATAAGCCGAAGCCGCTACCACCAATCTGCTAACATAATTGGCAGCGGTTTTGGATCGATCACGAGCCCCTAACCAGCCAACAATTGAATTCCAGCTAGAGTTAACATTCGCCATACCTGCTTTGACTCGCACCATCTTCCAAACTTGAGAAGAGAACTTGCATTCAAAGAAAAGATGGTTATGAGAATCAAAATCCGAATAACAAAGCAAGCAACACATCATATTCATATTTCCCCTCCTCTTAGCTTCCCATCTCAAAATCCTATCTTGAGTCAAGAGTTTCCGGCGCATTATAAGCCACATGAGGAAAGCATGCTTAGGGATACATTGAGAGAACCAAACAATATTAACCCATGAAACCTCTGGCTCCCGCAACCAAATAGAATGCCAAACCATAGAGGAAGAATGTTCCCTTAGATTATTGTGACACCCCAGGAAAACCAGGAAACCAACGCAACATAACTAGCTTCCTCAGTAACCACGAGCTAAATTTCAGGACGAAATTTTCTTAACAGGGGGAGAATGTGACAACCCTCATAATTCCATGTATCCGTACAATTTATTAATGATAATTAAAGTGCTTAACTGCTTTCTGATTACTGTGTTATACTTACATGTGCTTATTAACATACTAGTAGTGTACAGAAAAGTTACTAAATAGTCCGGTATGTTTTCCTGAGTGTTGAGAATTAAAATGTTACAAGAATATATATATAGGACACTTTACGGATTAATTAAGCACTTTAACGGAACAGTATCAAACCGAACAACCGGACTTTACCCGGAACACAAAAATATTGTCAAACATGTTGTTTTTATTTTTCTAAGCTAGTTAGGGTCCCCGAACACTCTAACACACCATATATTTAATAACACACCATAATGCACTAACTATACATTTGATTTCTAACTAAACTAGTAACTAAGCATTGAAACCCAACTAGACCAACCCCCCCCCCCCAACCGGTTATGAAACATGGGACTTCCCCCCCATGATTTTTCCTAATTGTTTAATGGATTTGTAGTGTACTAGTGTGACACTTAGACTAATGGATAAAGAAAATGTTGGAAGTTTAATTATAAAACCACTAGACATTCATAACCCTTTTTTTTGGGTAAAGGGTTACCCCGGTAAATTTTATAAAAAAAACCATTAAGAGTACAGGCGTGCCAGAAATAGCACACACAGCTAGCCCCGGCAAACCAAGACTAGGAAAACCAGAAACAAACAAAACCAGAACCAACACAACCAGTTAAACAAAACACAACCCAAAAAAGCCTACCACACCAGACTGACACTAACTAGACCCTACAATCGAAATCCTCAACCCGGGTCTTCATCCATAGCCCTTGACGGGATCTGCCACTTCTTCAGAACTCTTTTGTGGTCGACATGCCCTTGGAACTTGAAACCCATCAACCGAAGACGCACGGAGTTTTTAATTTTCTCTGTCACCTGATTAGCCGAGCATTGTAGACGGGAGAATAACCGGTTATTCCTTTCTTGCCAAATAAAATAAACCGAAGCCGCTACAACCAATTTGCATACAATTTGCTCCAATCTCTTTGAGTTCGAGTATTGATCTATCCACTCCAAGACTGAATTCCACGACTCGTTAACAGAATTCATATCGACCATAGATTTAACATTCATCCATACCTGCGAAGCAAACTTGCAAGAGAAAAAAAGATGGTCTCTAGAGTCACGATCATGCTGGCATAGGGGACAACACATCAATCTTAGGTTTGTTTCACTACCCGCTTCCCAGACTTTCAACCGATCTTGAGTCTTCAACTTATTCTTGATCACTAACCATAACTGAAAAGAATGCCTCGGGATACATTGACTGAACCAGACCATATTAGCCCAGCTAACTGGATTGTTACGCAAACGAATGGTATGCCAAACTTCCAATGAACTAAAGTACCGTTCATTACCCTCCAAATCTTTCCAAACCGTGCGGTCATGTAATTGTGAACTATTCTGATCAATTGTCAAGCCAATTAAAACTGGGTAAGTATCATACCAAGTTTGGGGCCATCTCCATTGACCGTTACCATCTAAGATATCTGCCACAGAAGACTGAAGATTGAAGCCAGCGTTTGCAATGTGACGCGGAGTAATAAATGCTCTAAGGGGGCTCAAGTGACACCAGTTGTCACTCCAGGCATTTGTTTGCAATCCACTCCGAATGACCTTCCAAATGAACGGCCGAACCATATTGCGAATCGATAAAAGCTTCCTCCAACCCCAACTCACGGTACCCCTACATTGGACATCCCAAAAGTTTTGATTTTTTAATTTGTGAGCATAAATCCATTGCACCCATAGAGATTTCCTTCTAACTAGGATACTCCAAATATGATTAGTGATAAGGGCTCTATTCACGTCCCCAATTCTCCGAATTCCTAAGCCACCCTCTATCTTAGGAAGACAGATATCATTCCACGCCACTTTTGCTTTTATTTTGCCACCACTTCCGGCATTCCAAAGGAATCTCCGAATTCGCTTCTCCAGCTCGTTGACAACCCGAGCCAGAATAACAAAAACCGAGGCCCAATATATGTGCATTGAAGAGAGGACTGAATTGATAAGCTGCACTCTACCCGCAAAACATAACGATTTTGTCATCCAGTTATTAACTTTCTTTTCCAATCGGTCCACTAAAAGCTTGCAATCCCCAGCACTTAACTTAGACGAGATTAACGGCACTCCTAAGTATCGAACAAGCAAGTAACCTTCCTGAAACGGCATTTCATTAAGAATTTCATGTTTGAGCTGTTGAGGAACGTTACAAAAGAACACCGTGCTTTTGGCCTGACTCGGAACTAGACCTGACAAACTCGTGAATAACTCCAAAGCGGCTTTAATCTTCCTTACCGAATGGACACTCCCATGAACGAAAATAAAGAGGTCATCAGCAAAGGATACATTTATTATTCTTTGTTTCATACAATGAGCGTGGTACTTAAAAGAAGAGCTTGAACGAGCATTCTTTTAGAGCAATAAGGTGAGAACCTCCATAACGAGTGTGAACAGGTACGGAGACATTGGATCCCCTTGTCAAAGACCCCTTCTACCTTTAAAAAAACCATGAAGATTGCCGTTTATGCTCAATGAATACGTAGCTGTAGTAACACACGCCATAATCCATTTCACCATCTTTTTGTTAAGCCCAAACTGGTCAAGAATCTTCTCCAGAAACGACCAACTAACTGTATCATACGCCTTCTAAATGTCAATTTTAAACGCACATCTAGGAGGGCCTTTATTCAAGTGATAGTTGTGCATCAACTCCTGAGTTAACAGAATATTATCAGAAATCCGTCTGCCTGGGACAAAAGCAGATTGGTTAATACTAACCAATGACTCCAAGCTCCCTTTTACCCTATCCGTGATAATCTTGCTAATGCATTTGTAAAGCACATTACAGCATGAAATAGGTCGATAATCAAGAACAGAGTCAGGGGTATCCACTTTTGGAATAAGAGCCAAGATTGTGTGATTCAACTGTTTCAGGATTTTCCCATTGTCAAAAAAATCTAGAACTGCATTCGTTACCTCATTACCCACTATCTCCCAAGCATGTTTAAAGAAGGCTGACGTATAACCATCTGGGCCAGGAGCTTTGTTTTCACTTATACTGAACATAGCATTCTTTACTTCTTCCCGCGTGACCTGGCGAACCATATTAACTGCTTCATCTGGATTAACAACATTAATAAACACGTCATCCATATTCATGGTAGTAACCGGGTCCTCCTTGCCTAAAAAAGCTGAATAATGATCCACAAGAGCGGCCGCAGCTTCATCACCTTCAAACCGATTACCAGCCACATCCCGAATACATTGAATTTTGGTTCGATTATTTCTGCATTTAACACTATTGTGAAAGAAAGCCGTGTTGGAATCCCCAGCACAGAGCCATTCCACCTTTGACTTTTGTTTCAAAAAACATTCCTCGTCATAAGCAGCAACTTTGAACTCCTGAAGGCACTCGAGCTCCCTTTTCCGAATATCCTCATCCATCGGATTAGCATCAACCATATTCTGGATATCATCTAGCTTCATGCGTAACTCAAGAACTCTTTTATGCAGGTTACCTTGTTGGAAGAGGATTTTTCTGAGTCCTGGTTTCAGATTTTTTAACTTACTAACGACCGAGAACATAGCAAACCCATCAATCTTTTTCGTCCATTCATGTTCCACACAAATTTTAAATTCAGGTTTTGAGACAATAAAATTTGCAAACTTGAATGGCTTAGGCCGAGACTTGTTAGATGTATTAGTCAGCTTCAAAATGCACGGAGTATGATCAGAGACTCGATACGGGTGATAAATAACGTAAGCGTCAGGAAATAAATCTAGACACTTAACATTACTCATTACTCGATCAATTTTCCTCAGCAAACCAATCCCTTCCTTCGGCTTCTGGTTCCAAGTGAAGTGAATACCATGGCCCTTTACATCAAGAAGTTCCGATTCTTCGATGCATTCACAAAATTCCCTCAAGCCAATCGATTGACTAGATGGACCAAACAACGAGTCATCCGCATGGAGAGCGGAATTAAAATCCCCCATGACGAACCATGCCTTATCCGTACACAAAAGTTTGTGTCTACATAAGTCCTCCCAAAGACTTCTTCGCTCTTGGTACTTGTTTTTCGCATAGACAAAAGAGCAAAAGATACTCGAATTATCAGCTTTGGACCAGATTTGTGAGTGGATTACTTGATCTGTTTGTGATAAAATCATAATATCCACCAAGTCACTATCCCAACCGAGAATAATTCTAGCCCCCCGATCACATAACCCCCCATTTGACGTCCAACTCCACTTTCTAAAGACATTTTTGCAAACTCTATCCAGTTTTGCGACTTCCACATGTGATTCTAGGATAGCACAAACCGATACCTTATTTTCTAAAAGCATTACTCGAACCTCACTTTGTTTCAGGGGTTGGTTCAAACCCCTTATATTCCATGAAAGGATGCTATCCATGGAGACCGCTATGTCCGGGAGTCCTTGCCCCCTCAGCAACCTTTTCCAGGTTATCATTTTTCATAAACGCAGCCGTTTCCGTAGGAATTATCTCCACCACCTCCTCATCATTCTTAGTTTGCCTCCCCTTATTATTGTTACCAGTTCAACATACTCTCTTCTCTCCCTCCCTTCTTGATCTCGGCTGAACCCAAGAGCACCACCACCACCATCACTTGATCACTTTCAAGCATCCTACAAGCATACAAAGGTGTAAGAAGGTGAACAACGAAGCTTGGTGCTCTCGGAAGTGGAAGGACCTTCTCTATTCGCTATTAACCACCACATTTCTTCACTTGAACTTCCCTAGCCTTGTGCTAGTGGTAAGAACTTAGATCCTTGTATTTTCATGTTATTTAGAGTGGTTAATAGATGTATTATGAAGAAAACATTTGAACACCATAAGATCTTACACTTAAAACTTGAACATAAGCTTAAACAAGATGATACATGAAGAAATGATGTTAACATGAAGTTGTTTTGATTCTTGTTGATTATCTGATGACTTGCTTGTTAATATTGATGTTTGATGTTGTTGTGATCACTAAACATGTTAACGGAATCAATCGAACACGAGTTAGAAAGCTAAAAGCTGAAAAACAGCTTCTGTCCAAGTTTTACAGCCAACTTCAGTTGGCTGTAAACAGGTCATAACTTAACAAAAAAAACTTGATTTTCTTGAGTCTATAACATGTTATTATGAAATACGGTTCTAATGGCACTAGAATCATAATTTTTGGACTTCGTTTACTATTTTTAAAGTGTCATTTTGTAACAGCAGCTCAAGCTGCATTTTTGCTGCTGAAAATATGCGTTCTGTTTTCCATCATAACTTGAATTCTGTGTAGAGTTAGATCATAAAATTTGTACTGTAGATGACCACCGATGTATTTGTAATTCTGTCACTAGAATTTCGTAAATCGGACCCTCGATCAATTTTAAATAAATTATTCCGTGGACTGCAGTCAGAAAAAGATAAATCTGATTTCAGTCCGGAAAATGATTTTTTATAAAATATTGGTAATAAACTGGACCCCGATATTTTTACACAATAATATTTGGATCGTTTAAGACTTTCTGTTAAAAGTTGGGAATTTTTGGAATAAGTTAACTATTTTATTAAAAATCCCCGAAAACAGCCCTGTTTTGAATATAAAAGCTGGAACGACATAAGTAGAAGTTTGTGTGTCTAAATGTCGGGTGGGTTATCTGAGAATGATCAGGAACATGTTATATGTCAATAAAAGTGTTATGTGCATTGTCGTAAGTTTGCTTATGAACGGGAATAGATGGGAAGTGTATATGGGCATGAACCGTTAAAGTGATGCATGTTATGTGGTAGATGCGTGTAGGAACTTTGTGCTTATGTGAAATCACTAATAAACTAAGTGGTAATTATACTAGGACGTGATTGACCGACCTTGACTGTTAGCTATATTTGAGAGTCTAACCGAGCAAACCAAGGTGAGTTCACACACTTTCTAAGGCATGGGATTCCCGGTGGTTGGGAATGGGTTAAAGAAATTAAAACGGGATCTACATATTCTCCTTGGGTAGGATATGTACGGCCATCCTCCATAGGTAGGATGCCAATAATAATTCTGCGTATTCTCCTTGGGTAGAATTCGTACTTTCGTCTTCCTTGGGTAGGACAACAACCTTAAAACTTACTAGACAAAACTCTATCATGAAGTCCCTCAATTTATATCGACTTAATCGCCGAGGCCAATGGCGAGCGGGTCATTAGTTAATAGCGCTATTAGGTTTAACAAACCTCACACCGTGCTGTTCGGACGGGCGTGTACTAATGGACTATGGCAAACTGTCAGTGATGATAGACACTGATGTAGGGCACAACTATTGTTCGTCAGTTGTCTATATGTACGGTCTAGTAGTTCACATGGGGAAGCCCCCACTGATTATGGATATGGTTTGGGTAATAAAAGGAACTGGATAAACATACTTTCAACTACGGGGTAACCCCCACGGCACATAAGCCAACGAAAGTCAAACCACGTTTTTCAGAAACAACCTAAAACTAAACAACCAAACGTGAACTCACTCAACTTTGTTGTTGACTCGTTGTTACATGCCTTACAGGTCGCTAGATGCTTATGGAGCTTGCACGAGGAGGAGGTTGTTGTGGGATGCGAACTGTTATGTTGTGACAACTCGAATTTCCGACATTCTTTATTTGCATTTAATGCACGTTGACTTTGACTGTTTAGTTGTTTGACTTGTCTGACTTGTAACTGTACACTTCGTGTTATAAAACGTATTGTGTTTACATGATTATGTGTTTGATTGTATAACATGTCGAGAGACATAAACTGCTTAACATAGGAAAGAACCCGACGAAACACAAGTGTGTTTCGCCATAACCAATCTCAACGAAACAGATTTGTTTCGCCATCAACTATCTCGACGAAACAGGGTGTTTCGCCGAGCCCAGTTTCACCGAAGCCCAGTTCGGGCCCAGTAGCAATGTTTTTAATATATTGTTCCCCACTATTACGTATAAGTCTAATCAGTTAAAACCGAAACCCTAGAGTGCATCTCCTGCGTGTGACGGCAACTTCAAGATTTCAAAGTCATTCCTTTCGAACAATCTGATACCTTTTTCCACCTCGGTTAGTGCTTGATAATCAGATGTGATTTCTTGTTATACTGAATTGATTGTTATGCGAATACTTGTTTATGTTCATCGAGATTTGATTGCTAAGTATTTTGAAATGGTGAATCTGAATGAATGATATGGTTCCATGATATTCATGCAGTAAATGATTATGTTAACCTGCTAATATTGAATAATGATGTGGATGATGATGATGAGCATATGATCTGAATAATGTTGTCGGCCATTGTTCTCATATTAGCCATGTGATTGTTCATTGGAATGTGTAAATTGATAAGGTTCTGATCAAGCCATGTGATTAATGTATTGAATTGTCAGTAGGTATTTCATGAATGTTAAATATTGAAGTAAATTGTTGTGTGTCAATTAATTGACTTGTCGGCTAACATGATTTGTTTTGGTCCAATCAAAAGGGTAGAGTCAACTATGACATCATGAGGATTCTTATATCAAATGATTTAGAAGTTCGCATGATTGTAAATGTTGCATTTGCTGAAATACGCAACTGTTGTTGAGGGTGATTGATGAACTGCCGAAAACACCCCCACTCACGAAATCGCTACATCAACGAAATCACCTAAGGTGATTTCGGTGCAATTGTGATTTCGGCTCAATGGCTGTAACTCGAATGAACATCTGTGATTTTATTAACTCGGTTACTCTATAAATTTACTAAGTATTAACTCCGTTATGTCAGCAAACTCAGTTAGTTTTGATTCAGTTAGATCTTAACTCTGTTAAAGTCGCCGGGGTAACCCTTTACCCAAAAAAAAAAAAAAACTCTGTTAAAGTTTATTGATGCTGTTAAGCAGATCGATTATAATAAGTATATTAACTGGGTTATGATTAACTATGTTAACTCTATTATGTTAATTATGTTATGTGAGTTAACTGCGATATGCTTCTGTTTTAGCTCTGTTAGTATGTTATGTTATGTTAACCGTCTGTTAATCCTGTCAAGCATGAACTGCAAGGTTTTGATTAACTGTTTATATGATGCGTGATAATTGCTTGAACACATGTTATGACATAGATTGCATGTGAATCCTTACGAACATAAACTGATCTGGCATACGTGCACACTATAGGACTTGACTGATTGACTTATTTGCGAGCACATAACCTAGCATACCGAGCAAACCAAGGTGAGTTCATACAGCCAAGGCATGGGGTTCCCGGGTGGGAATGGGATTTGATGAATTATTGGGTATACTCAGACGGTAGAACCTAACGATAAGATACGACTAGACTAGTAACACTTATTGAACTGATCTTCGCACACCTGCCAAGGGTTGGCCGCGATATTATGACTGACTTCGCACACCTGCCATAGGAAGGCCGCGAACTAAATTTACAAATCTTCGCACACCTGCCTGGGAGGCCGCGATACAAATAAACCTAGTCTAGAATACTTGGGAAAAACATCCCCTAATATCTTCGCATACCTGCCTGGGAGGCCGCGATGGAAACTAATAGGATACATGACGTAACGAACGAACATACTACTACTCACGCTATACTATTACTGAACTGTTATCTGTGAACTCGCTCAACTAGTTGTTGATCCTCTGTTACATGCCTTGCAGGTCGTTAGTTATATGGAGCTTGCACAGGGAGGAGCTGGTCGTTGTGGGCTTGGATCGTGATTGTTTCGTTAAACACTTTATGGCATTTCATACTTTATTTTGTTGGGTTTATTCTTACGCTTCCGCTAAATAGTGATAACCTACGTCTATTTTGAACACCTTTCATATTGGTGGTTGAATGGCATTTACTTTTATATATTAATTACATGTTCAATATGATTGGTGGCTTGATCCTGGTCAGTCACGCCTCCAAGCGGTGATACTCCGCGTGTGGATTTTGGGGGTGTGACAGATTGGTATCAGAGCCATTGGTTATAGAGAACTCGGTTTTAATAAGGGGAAAATGATTTTGTTAAAACCAGACTATAACCAGAACAGTGCTCTCAACGATCCACAACGACGCTTCGCTCCACGTGCAAGGCTCAACATCATAGGTACTACTATTCATGATTACTTTACCTACTTGCTAGAATTACATAGAACTTTGCTCGTGGTATGCTCAGATTACAGAACCTACTATATGTTATTGCTTGAGAATACTTGTGTGCTCACTCTCTTCGCACTATTCGCGAACTTCTCACCCACATGTTCTCCTTGAGGTCAAGATCATGAGTGGACGCGTTAACCTAACTCAAGCCCAGTTGGCGGCTTCGATCACTGAACAAGTTACTGCAGCACTCGCAGCTGCCCAGGCAGGAGGTGTAACCTGCCATCACCACTTATTCTAGGATCTTTAGATCCTACTCTCGTAACTCAACACTTGTGCTTAATTTTGATTACTCTAACGCACACGACAAGTCAACACGCTCAGCCACCTGTATGCATATACAAGACTTTTATGGACTGTCGTCCTACTACTTTCAGCGGCACTGAAGGAGCTGTTGGACTCCTCCATTAGTTCGAGGAACTCGAATCGGTCTTCGAGTGTGTGAATGACCCGAGGCTCGTAAGGTGAAATATGCCACTGATACTCTCGAAGGCACTGCGTTAACTTGGTGGAACGCGCAAGTTCAGATGCTGGGGCTGGCGGCTGCTAATGCCACCCCTTGGGACGAATTCAAGGAACTAATCAAACTAGAATACTGTAACTATGATAACATCCACAAACTGGAAGTGGAGTTCTTTAACCTGAAGATGACGGGGTCAGAAATAGAGGCGTATACGAAGTGATCTAACGAACTGGCAACTTGGTGCCCTACTATGGTGGAACCTCCCATCAAGCGCATCGAGAGCGGTACCTCAAAGGCTTAGTACCAGAAATTCAAAGTCATGTGATGACTGCTAATCTTGCTACTATTCAAGATGTTACTCATCTTGCTCATCGTCTCACAGACCAGGTAGTGGAACAGAACAAGCTGCCTAGACGTATTGGTGCTACTACTACTACTTCTGCTATTCCCAGTGACAACAAATGAAAGTGGGATGGAACCTCTAGCAAGGGTTCGACTACGATTCCGTCCCAGGCACAGCAGTGAAAGATCGATGACAACCAAAGTCCTGGTCAGCAACCTTTTAGTAGTCAAGGGCAGGGTGGATACAGGGGAAACCACCCTAAGTGCAAACGATGTAACTTGCACCACAGCGGGCAGTGCAACCGAAATCATTGTCAATGATGCGACAAGCTTGGTCATGGAGCCAAAGATTGTAAAATCTCACGTCCTGCAAACCAGAACCAACAACAGCAACCACAAGCTCCACAGAATCAGCAGCAACAGCAGGGTAACAAGGGATGTCATCAGTGTGGTGCTGAAGGTTAATTCAAGAGACACGGCCCACGGTTGAACCAGAACCAGAATCAGAACCACAACCAAGGAAACGGGAACTAGGGAAGACAACAACGGGGTAATAACGACGGCAATGGTGCCAGGGGTCGAGTGTTCGTGATTGGTCAGGGTGATACTAGGAATGACCCCAGCGTTGCGATGGTTCCGACATCGTCATTGGTATGGATTGGTTATCCCGACAGCAAGCAGAAATCCTATGCAAGGAGAAGATCATTCGTATTCCCCGTACTGGCAAGGAACCTCTCAAAGTTCAAGGCGACAAGAGTGGTGTCGTGAGTGGCATCATACCCTTCTTGAAGGCTCAGAAGTGTTTACGAAAGGGCCACACAGCTGTTTTAGCACTCGTTACGGATACATCGAAGAAAAGAAAAAAAAAAGATTGAGGATATTCCAGTAGTACGCGATTTTCCTCAAGTGTTTCCTGAAGAGTTACCTGGGTTACCGCCTCATCGCCAGGTCGAATTTCAGATCGAGCTAGCTCCAGGAGCAGCACCTATAGCACGAGCACCTTATCGCTTAGCTCCAACGGAACTGGAAGAACTGTCTAAGCAACTACAAGAACTCTTGGAAAAGGGTTTCATACGTCCTAGCTCTTCGCCTTGGGGAGCTCCAGTTCTATTTGTAAAGAAGAAGGACGGTACCTTCCGCATGTGTATAGACTACCGCGAATTGAACAAGGTAACTGTGAAGAATCGCTATCCTCTTCCACGCATCGACGATTTATTCGACCAGTTGCAAGGGTCGAGCTATTACTCGAAGATTGATCTAAGGTCAGGGTACCATGAGAGTCCGGGATGAGGACGTCTCCAAAACAGCGTTCAGAACACGCTACGGCCACTACGAGTTTCTGGTCATGCCTTTCGGGCTAACGAACGCGCCTGCGGTTTTCATGGATCTTATGAACAGGGTGTGTAAACCTTATCTCGACAAGTTTGTCATTGTTTTCATCGACGACATCCTGATCTATTCGAAGAGTCAGGAGGAACACGAGCAGCACTTACGACTTATCTTGGAACTCCTTCGAACGGAACAACTATACGCTAAGTTTTCAAAATGCGACTTCTGGCTTCGTGAAGTCCACTTTCTAGGCCACATGGTAAACAAGGATGGGATTCATGTTGATCCATTCAAGGTAGATTCGATCAAGAACTGGCCTGCACCTCGCACACCAACCGAAATACGCCAATTCTTGGGTTTGGCGGGTTATTACAGACGGTTCATCAAAGACTTCTCGAAGATTGCACAGCCGCTTACGCTACTGACGCAGAAAGGTGTGGTTTACCGTTGGGGTAATGCACAGGAAACAGCGTTTCAGCACTTAGAGGATAGACTTTGTAGTGCACCTATCCTCTCATTTCCTGAAGGCACGGATGATTTTGTAGTCTACTGCGACGCATCTATCCAAGGTCTTGGATGTTTATTGATGCAAAGGGATAAAGTCATTGCTTATGCTTCGCGCCAACTTAAGATTCACGAACGGAATTACACTACACACGACCTAGAGCTGGGAGCGGTCGTCTTTGCACTTAAGATATGGCGACACTACTTGTACGGTACCAAATGTGCTATCTACACTGACCACAGAAGCCTCGAACATATATTCAAACAGAAGGAACTGAATATGCGACAACGACGATGGGTCGAACTGCTAAACGACTACGAATGCTCAATCAGGTACCATCCAGGCAAAGCCAATGTTGTGGATGACGCCCTCAGTCGAAAGGACACCACGCCTAAGCACGTGCGAGCTCTACAACTCACAATACAGTCCAGTCTTCTTTCCCAGATACGAAATGCTCAGGTAGAAGCATTGAAACCAGAAAACGTCAGGGCAGAAGCCCTACGTGGCTCAAGACAACGTTTAGAACAAAAGGAAGACGGTGCTTATTACGTCACAGGACGCATTTGGGTTCCACTCTATGGTAACCTACGCGAGCTTGTAATGGATGAAGCTCATAAGTCTCGCTACTCGGTACATCCAGGTTCGGATAAAATGTACCACGATATCAAAACTACATACTGGTGGCCTAGCATGAAGGCCCACATAGCCACATACGTTAGCAAATGCTTGACTTGTGCGAGAGTCAAGGCAGAATATCAGAAACCGTCAGGTCCACTTCAACAACCTGAGATACCGCAATGGAAATGGGAACAAATTTCCATGGACTTTGTTACTGGCTTACCTAGATCTCAGCGCGGAAATGATACTATTTGGGTGATCGTGGATCGACTCACAAAGTCTGCTCACTTCTTGGCTATCAAAGAAACAGACAAGTTCTCTACCTTAGCAGACGTTTACTTAAAAGAAGTGGTCTCGAGGCACGGGGTGCCCACCTCTATTATCTCTGATCGTGACGCACGTTTTACTTCAGAACTGTGGCAAGCAATGCACAAATCTTTTGGCTCTCGTTTAGACATGAGCACAGCTTATCATCCTCAGACAGATGGGCAGTCTGAGCGCACCATTCAAACTCTAGAAGACATGCTTCGGGCGTGCGTAATTGACTTTGGCAATGGTTGGGAAAAACATCTGCCACTTGTGGAATTTTCATACAATAACAGCTACCACATCAGCATTAAAGCTGCTCCATTCGAGGCATTGTACGGGCGTAAATGCCGGTCACCTCTCTGTTGGGCAGAGGTGGGAGATAGTCAAATCACAGGTCCAGAAATGGTAGTTGATACTACGGAAAAGATTGCTCAGATACGACAACGCATGGCGGCAGCTCGTGACCGTCAGAAAGCATACGCTGATAAAGACAGGAAACTACTCGAATTCCAGGTTGGGGATCGAGCGCTACTTAAAGTTTCACCCTGGAAGGGTGTGGTTCGTTTTGGCAAAAGAGGCAAGCTTAATCCGTGTTATGTCGGACCTTTCGAAGTTACAGAGAAAATAGGCAAAGTGGCCTACAGACTGAACTTACCACCTGAACTCAGTGCAGTTCATAACGTCTTTCACGTGTCAAATCTGAAGAAGTGTACGTCAGATGAGACCCACATAGTTCCCTTGAAGGAACTCACTATCGACGAGCGGTGGCACTTCGTCGAGGAACCTGTTGAAATCACGGACCGGGATGTTAAGGTCCTCAAGAACACGAGAATCCCTCTTGTACGAGTTCGTTGGAACTCCCGCCGCGGCCCAGAGTTCACCTGGGAGCGTGAAGATCAAATGGAACTCAAATATCCCCAGTTATTCGGAACCAATGCAACTACTACTGAGGCTGAAGCTACCACTACAGAATTTCGGGACGAAATTCCAAATCAACGGGGGGATGATGTGACACCCCAGGAAAACCAGTAATCTTCGCAAACCTGCTCGGGGAGCCGCGATACGATACAGGTAAACAACGTCGCACCACTAGCTTCCTCAGTAACTGCATGCTAAATTTCGGGACGAAATTTCTTTCAAGTTGGGGATAATGTGACAACTCGAATTTCCGACATTCTTTATTTGCATTTAATGCACGTTGACTTTGACTGTTTAGTTGTTTGACTTGTCTGACTTGTAACTGTACACTTCGTGTTATAAAACGTATTGTGTTTACATGATTATGTGTTTGATTGTATAACATGTCGAGAGACATTTACTGCTTAACATAGGAAAGAACCCGACGAAACACAAGTGTGTTTCGCCATAACCAATCTCAACGAAACAGATTTGTTTCGCCATCAACTATCTCGACGAAACAGGGTGTTTCGCCGAGCCCAGTTTCGGGCCCAGTAGCAATGTTTTTAATATATTGTTCCCCACTATTACGTATAAGTCTAATCAGTTAAAACCGAAACCCTAGAGTGCATCTCCTGCGTGTGACGGCAACTTCAAGATTTCAAAGTCATTCCTTTCGAACAATCTGATACCTTTTTCCACCTCGGTTAGTGCTTGATAATCAGATGTGATTTCTTGTTATACTGAATTGATTGTTATGCGAATACTTGTTTATGTTCATCGAGATTTGATTGCTAAGTATTTTGAAATGGTGAATCTGAATGAATGATATGGTTCCATGATATTCATGCAGTAAATGATTATGTTAACCTGCTAATATTGAATAATGATGTGGATGATGATGATGAGCATATGATCTGAATAATGTTGTCGGCCATTGTTCTCATATTAGCCATGTGATTGTTCATTGGAATGTGTAAATTGATAAGGTTCTGATCAAGCCATGTGATTAATGTATTGAATTGTCAGTAGGTATTTCATGAATGTTAAATATTGAAGTAAATTGTTGTGTGTCAATTAATTGACTTGTCGGCTAACATGATTTGTTTTGGTCCAATCAAAAGGGTAGAGTCAACTATGACATCATGAGGATTCTTATATCAAATGATTTAGAAGTTCGCATGATTGTAAATGTTGCATTTGCTGAAATACGCAACTGTTGTTGAGGGTGATTGATGAACTGCCGAAAACACCCCCACTCACGAAATCGCTACATCAACGAAATCACCTAAGGTGATTTCGGCGCAATTGTGATTTCGGCTCAATGGCTGTAACTCGAATGAACATCTGTGATTTTATTAACTCGGTTACTCTATAAATTTACTAAGTATTAACTCCGTTATGTCAGCAAACTCAGTTAGTTTTGATTCAGTTAGATCTTAACTCTGTTAAAGTTTATTGATGCTGTTAAGCAGATCGATTATAATAAGTATATTAACTGGGTTATGATTAACTATGTTAACTCTATTATGTTAATTATGTTATGTGAGTTAACTGCGATATGCTTCTGTTTTAGCTCTGTTAGTATGTTATGTTATGTTAACCGTCTGTTAATCCTGTCAAGCATGAACTGCAAGGTTTTGATTAACTGTTTATATGATGCGTGATAATTGCTTGAACACATGTTATGACATAGATTGCATGTGAATCCTTACGAACATAAACTGATCTGGCATACGTGCACACTATAGGACTTGACTGATTGACTTATTTGCGAGCACATAACCTAGCATACCGAGCAAACCAAGGTGAGTTCATACAGCCAAGGCATGGGGTTCCCGGGTGGGAATGGGATTTGATGAATTATTGGGTATACTCAGACGGTAGAACCTAACGATAAGATACGACTAGACTAGTAACACTTATTGAACTGATCTTCGCACACCTGCCAAGGGTTGGCCGCGATATTATGACTGACTTCGCACACCTGCCATAGGAAGGCCGCGAACTAAATTTACAAATCTTCGCACACCTGCCTGGGAGGCCGCGATACAAATAAACCTAGTCTAGAATACTTGGGAAAAACATCCCCTAATATCTTCGCATACCTGCCTGGGAGGCCGCGATGGAAACTAATAGGATACATGACGTAACGAACGAACATACTACTACTCACGCTATACTATTACTGAACTGTTATCTGTGAACTCGCTCAACTAGTTGTTGATCCTCTGTTACATGCCTTGCAGGTCGTTAGTTATATGGAGCTTGCACAGGGAGGAGCTGGTCGTTGTGGGCTTGGATCGTGATTGTTTCGTTAAACACTTTATGGCATTTCATACTTTATTTTGTTGGGTTTATTCTTACGCTTCCGCTAAATAGTGATAACCTACGTCTATTTTGAACACCTTTCATATTGGTGGTTGAATGACATTTACTTTTATATATTAATTACATGTTCAATATGATTGGTGGCTTGATCCTGGTCAGTCACGCCTCCAAGCGGTGATACTCCGCGTGTGGATTTTGGGGGTGTGACATATGTCCCATGCTTATTAATTAAATTTTATAGACTTATGGAACTTATGTTTTGGGTCTTAAAACTTATGAACTACGAACTTATGTTTTGAACTTACGTTTTATGCTTCCGCTGTTAACTTAAAACTGGTTACTGTCTTATGGTCACCAATTGTATTGTGGTTGGTTTTACTTACTTAATTTCGTTGTTCAATATGATTGGTGGCTCGATCCTGGTCACGTCACGCCTCCAAGCGGTGATGCTCCGCATGGTGGATTTTGGGGGTGTGACAGATTGGTATCAGAGCCATTGGTTATAATGAACTTGGTTTTAAAAAGGGGAAAAGCTTTTTGATAAAATCAGACTATAACCTGTACAGTGCTCAATGATCCACAATGACACTTCGCTCCACGTGCAAGACTCGACACAATAGGTGGTATGAATTATGCTATATTGTCGGTTAGATAGTTCACAATGTGCATTAATTAACACGATAATTATTTGAACCTTGTGTGCTTACTCTCTCCTGTTATCCCACACTTACGCACTTTCGCGACACTTTTTCTCACTTACGTTGCTTCGTTGTGAAGATCATGAGCGGACGCGGAGGACGTATCAACCTGACTCAAGCCCAGTTGACGGCTTTGATCAATGAACGGGTTGCTGAGGCACTCGCAGCTGTCCCTATAGGAGGTATAACCTACCATATCAACCCATTGTAGGACATTTAGATCCTACCTTCGCAAACCAACCCTCGTGCTAAACCTTGTCTTTTATTCTCGCACAACAGGTCAACATGCTCAGCCTCCTGTGTGCACGTTCAAAACCTTCATGGATTGCCGACCCAGTACTTTCAGCGGCACGGTAGGAGCTGTAGGCCTCCTACACTGGTTCGAGAAGCTTGAGTCTGTTTTCGAGATGTGTGAATGCCCTGAAGATCGTAGGGTGAAATATGCTACTGGAACGCTTGAAGGTGTTGCGTTAACCTGGTGGAAGGCACAGGTTCAATTGCTAGGACTGGCGGTTGCTAATGCCACCCCATGGAACGGTTTCAAAGAACTGATCAAAGAAGAGTACTGCAGTCGGGACGACATCCACAAGCTAGAGGTGGAATTTTTCAATCTGAAGATGACGGGGTCTGAGATTGAGGCGTATACTAAGAGGTCAAACGAGCTGGCCATCTTGTGTCCCACTATGGTGGACCCTCCCATCAAACGTATTGAGCTGTACCTCAAGGGTCTTGTACCAGAGATTCAAAGTCACATGACTTCAGCTAACTTGGGTATCATTCAGCAAATCATCAAGTTGGCTCATCGTCTCACCGACCAGGCGGTGGAGCAAAACAGGCTACCCAAACGTATCAGTGCCACAACTACTCCCGATGCTCCTAGCGACAACAAGCGAAAATCGGATGGGAACTCCGGAAAGGGTTCTACTTCAGTTCAGTCTCAGCAGCGAAAGACTGATGACTTCCAGAGTCCTGGTCAGCAATCTTCCAGTAACCAAGGACAGGGTGGATACCGAGGGAACCACCCCAAGTGCAACCGGTGCAACAAGCATCACAGCGGGCAGTGCAACAAGGGTCGTTGTCTGAGGTGTAACAAGTTTGGTCATGAAGCAAAGGATAGCAGGAGCGCACGGCCAGCAAATCAGAATCGCCAACAACAACAAGCTCCACAGAACCACCAGCAGCAGCAACAGCAGGGCAATAAAGGTTGCTTTCAGTGTGGCGCTGAAGGCCACTTTAAGAGGAACTGCCCCCAACTGAACCAGAATCAGAACAACAACAACCAAGGAAACGGGAACCACAATGGGAACAACAATGGAGGCAACAACGGAGGCAACAACGGGGGTAACAATAATGGCAATGGTGCCAGGGGACGTGTTTTCGTGCTAGGACAGGGTGATGCAAGGAACGATCCCAACGTGGTGATGGGTAAGTTTCTTCCGGATGACTTCTTCGTTACTGTTTTATTTGATTCGGGTGCCGATACTAGTTATGTGTCCTTAAAAGTTAGCCAAATGCTTAAGCGCACTCCAACACTTCTGAACACCAAAGACACAGTAGAACTAGAAAATGGTAAAAGCCTTGAAGCCACACACATAATTAAAGGTTGTAACCTCATCTTAGCTGGTCAGACCTTCTCTATCAACCTTATTCCTATGGTACTTGGTAGTTTCGACGTCGTTATTGGAATGGATTGGCTATCTCATCATCAAGCAGAGATTCTTTGCAACGAGAAGATTTTCCGCATCCATCGTTCTGGTAAAGAACCCCTCGTGATTCATGGTTACAAGAGTGGTGCTTTCCTTAAGGCCCAGAAGTGTTTGCGAAAGGGCCACACTGCCATTCTTGCTCTCATTACTGACGCATCAGTGGAAGAGAAAAGAATAGAAGACATTCCTATTGTGCGCGACTTTCCTGAGGTATTTCCTGAGGAATTACCTGGTCTTCCGCTTCATCGACAAGTCGAGTTTCAAATCGAGCTAGCTCCTGGAGCAGCACCAATAGCTCGTGCACCTTATCGTCTAGCTCCACCAGAACTTGAAGCATTGTCTGCGCAATTACAAGAACTCTTGGAAAAGGGTTTCATACGTCCTAGCTCTCCGCCCTGGGGAGCTGCAGTCTTGTTTGTGAAGAAGAAGAACGGTACTTTTAGAATGTGTGTTGACTATCGCGAACTTAACAAGATGACCGTGAAGAATCATTATCCTCTTCCACGCATTGATGACCTAATCGACCAGTTGCAAGGGACGAGTTAGTACTCTAAGATTGATTTGAGATTGGGATACCATCAGCTGACAGTCCGAGAGGAGGACGTCTCCAAAACAGCATTCAGAACTCGTCACGGCCATTACGAGTTTCTGGTGTGCCTTTCGGAGTAACGAATGCACATGCGGTCTTCATGGATCTCACGAACCGAGTATGCAAACCTTACCTGGATAAGTTCGTTATTGTTTTCATCAACGATATCCTGATCTATTCAAAGAGTCAGGAGGAACACGAGCAGCATCTACGACTTATGCTGGAACTTCTTCGAGCAGAGCAACTGTATGCTAAATTTTTGAAATGTGACTTCTGGCTTCGCGAAGTCCACTTTCTAGGCCATGTAGTAAACAAGGATGGGATTCATGTTGATCCATCCAAGGTTGACTCGATCAAGAACTGGCCTGCACCCCGTACACCAACAGAAATCTGCCAATTCTTGGGTTTGGCAGGATACTACAGAAGATTTATCAAAGATTTCTCAAAGATGGCACAACCTCTCACTTCACTGACTCAGAAAGGTGTCACCTATCGTTGGGGTGATGCACAGGAATCCGCATTTCAGCACTTAAAAGATAGACTTTGTAGCGCGCCTATCCTCTCATTGCCTGAGGGCACAGATGATTTTGTGGTTTATTGCGACGCTTCCATCCAAGGACTTGGTTGCGTGTCGATGCAACGTGACAAGGTTATTGGCTACGCATCGCGCCAACTTAAAGTTCAAGAAAGGAACTACACTGCGCACGACTTGGAATTGGGAGCAGTTGTTTTCGCACTTAAGATATGGAGACATTACCTGTACGGTACCAAGTGCACCATTTACACCGATCACAGGAGTCTCGAGCATATCTTCAAGCAAAAGGGATTAAACATGCGACAACGCCGATGGGTCGAGCTCTTGAATGACTACGAATGCGCGATCAAGTATCATCCGGGCAAGGCCAATGTTGTGGCCGACGCCCTCAGTCGAAAGGATACTATACCTAAGCGTGTACGTGCGTTACAGCTTACCATTCACTCTTGCCTTCCCGCCCAGATACGGGATGCTCAGGTTGAAGCATTGAAACAGAGAACATCAAGGCTGAATCCTTGCGAGGGTCGAGGCAGCGGTTAGAACAAAAGGAAAACGGCGCCTACCATGTTAACGGACGCATCTGGGTACCACTTTACGGAGGCTTACGCGAGCTTGTGATGGATGAAGCACATAAGTCTCGTTATTCAGTACATCCTGGTTCGGATAAGATGTACCACGACCTAAAGACTACATACTGGTGGCCCGGTATGAAAGCCCACATAGCAACCTACATCAGTAAATGCTTGACTTGTGCTAGAGTCAAGACCGAATATCAGAAACCATCAGGCCTACTTCAACAACCAGAGATCCTGAAATGGAAGTGGGAGCAAATTTCCATGGATTTCGTTACTGGCCTGCCTAGATCTCAACGCGGAAATGATACCATCTGGGTGATCGTGGATCGACTGACTAAGTCTGCACACTTCTTGGCTATCAAGGAAACCGACAAGTTTTCTACTCTAGCAGACATTTACCTAAAGGAAGTAGTATCAAGGCACGGAGTGCCAACCTCCATCATTTCTGATCGTGACGCGCGTTTTACTTCTGAACTGTGGCAAGCCATGCACCAGTCTTTTGGCTCACGTTTAGATATGAGCACCGCTTATCACCCACAGACGGATGGGCAATCTGAACGCACCATCCAAACCCTTGAAGACATGCTTAGGGCATGTGTGATTGATTTTGGCAATGGTTGGGAAAAGCATCTCCCTTTGGTGGAATTTTCGTACAATAACAGTTACCACACCAGTATTCAGGTCGCTCCGTCTGAGGCATTATACGGACGGAAGTGCCGATCACCTCTCTGTTGGGCAGAAGTTGGCGACAGTCAAATCACTGGCCCAGAACTTGTAGTAGATACAACCGAAAGAATTGCTCAGATACGACAACGAATGGCGGTAGCCCGAGACCGTCAGAAAAGCTATGCTGATAAGCGAAGGAAACCACTCGAGTTCCAGGTTGGGGATCGAGTGCTACTCAAAGTCTCACCTTGGAAAGGTGTAGTTCGTTTTGGCAAACGAGGCAAGCTCAATCCGCGTTATGTCAGACCATTCGAGATCATTGAGAAAATTGGCAAGGTCGCCTACCGGTTGAATCTACCTGAAGAACTCAGCGGAGTTCACGACGTATTCCACGTGCCAAATCTGAAGAAGTGTCTGTCAGATGAGACCCTCATAGTTCCCTTAAAGGAGCTCACTATCGACGACCAGCTGCGATTCGTCGAAGAACCACAAGAGATTACGGATCGAGATGTTAAGATTCTTAAGCGTACCAGAATACCTCTCGTCCGAGTTCGTTGGGATTCCCGTCGTGGCCCAGAGTATACCTGGGAACGAGAGGACCAAATGAAACTCAAGTATCCCAGCTGTTTAAGAAAAGTGCAACCACTACTGAGGCTGAAGCTACTGCAGAATTTCGGGACGAAATTCCAAATCAACGGGGGGATGATGTGACACCCCAGGAAAACCAGGAAACCAACGCAACATAACTAGCTTCCTCAGTAACCACGAGCTAAATTTCAGGACGAAATTTTCTTAACAGGGGGAGAATGTGACAACCCTCATAATTCCATGTATCCGTACAATTTATTAATGATAATTAAAGTGCTTAACTGCTTTCTGATTACTGTGTTATACTTACATGTGCTTATTAACATACTAGTAGTGTACAGAAAAGTTACTAAATAGTTCGGTATGTTTTCCTGAGTGTTGAGAATTAAAATGTTACAAGAATATATATATAGGAACTTTACGGATTAATTAAGCACTTTAACGGAACAGTATCAAACCGAACAACCGGACTTTACCCGGAACACAAAAATATTGTCAAACACGTTGTTTTTATTTTTCTAAGCTAGTTAGGGTCCCCGAACACTCTAACATACCATATATTTAATAACACACCATAATGCACTAACTATACATTTGATTTCTAACTAACCTAGTAACTAAGCATTGAAACCCAACTAGACCAACCCCCCCCCCCCCCCAACCGATTATGAAACATGGGACTTCCCCCCCCCCCCCATGATTTTTCCTAATTGTTTAATGGATTTGTAGTGTACTAGTGTGACACTTAGACTAATGGATAAAGAAAATGTTGGAAGTTTAATTATAAAACCACTAGACATTCATAACCCTCATTTCACTCATCACTTCAACATACTCTCTTCTCTCCCTCCCTTCTTGATCTCGGCTGAACCCAAGAGCACCACCACCACCATCACTTGATCACTTTCAAGCATCCTACAAGCATACAAAGGTGTAAGAAGGTGAACAACGAAGCTTGGTGCTCTCGGAAGTGGAAGGACCTTCTCTATTCGCTATTAACCACCACATTTCTTCACTTGAACTTCCCTAGCCTTGTGCTAGTGGTAAGAACTTAGATCCTTGTATTTTCATGTTATTTAGAGTGGTTAATAGATGTATTATGAAGAAAACATTTGAACACCATAAGATCTTACACTTAAAACTTTAACATAAGCTTAAACAAGATGATACATGAAGAAATGATGTTAACATGAAGTTGTTTTGATTCTTGTTGATTATCTGATGACTTGCTTGTTAATATTGATGTTTAATGTTGTTGTGATCACTAAACATGTTAACGGAATCAATCGAACACGAGTTAGGAAGCTAAAAGCTGAAAAACAGCTTCTGTCCAAGTTTTACAGCCAACTTCAGTTGGCTGTAAACAGGTCATAACTTAAAAAAAACTTGATTTTCTTGAGTCTATAACGTGTTATTATGAAATACGGTTCTAATGGCACTGGAATCATAATTTTTGGACTTCGTTTACTATTTTTAAAGTGTCGTTTTATAACAGCAGCTCAAGCTGCATTGCTGCTGAAAATATGCGTTCTGTTTTCCGTCATAACTTGAATTCTGTGTAGAGTTAGATCATAAAATTTGTACTGTAGATGACCACCGATGTATTTGTAATTCTGTCACTAGAATTTCGTAAATCGGACCCTCGATGAATTTTAAATAAATTATTCCGTGGACTGCAGTCAGAAAAAGATAAATCTGATTTCAGTCTGGAAAATGATTTTTTATAAAATATTGGTAATAAACTGGACCCCGATATTTTTACGCAATAATATTTGGATCGTTTAAGACTTTCTGTAAAAAGTTGGGAATTTTTTGAATAAGTTAACTATTTTATTAAAATCCCTGAAAACATCCCAGTTTTGAATATAAAAGCTGGAACGACATAAGTAGAAGTTTGTGTGTCTAAATGTCGGGTGGGTTATCTGAGAATGATCTAACATGTTATATGTCAATAAAAGTGTTATGTGCATGAACCGTTAAAGTGATATGGGAATAGATGGGAAGTGTATATGGGCATGAACCGTTAAAGTGATGCATGTTATGTGGTAGATGCGTGTAGGAACTTTGTGCTTATGTGAAATCACTAATAAACTAAGTGGTAATTATACTAGGACGTGATTGACCGACCTTGACTGTTAGCTATATTTGAGAGTCTAACCGAGCAAACCAAGGTGAGTTCACACACTTTCTAAGGCATGGGATTCCCGGTGGTTGGGAATGGGTTAAAGAAATTAAAACGGGATCTACATATTCTCCTTGGGTAGGATATGTACGGCCATCCTCCATAGGTAGGATGACAATAATAATTCTGCGTATTCTCCTTGGGTAGAATTCGTACGTTCGTCCTCCTTGGGTAGGACAACAACCTTAAAACTTACTAGACAAAACTCTATCATGAAGTCCCTCAATTTATATCGACTTAATCGCCGAGGCCAATGGCGAGCGGGTCATTAGTTAATAGCGCTATTAGGTTTTACAAACCTCACACCGTGCCGTTCGGATGGGCGTGTACTAATGGACTATGGCAAACTGTCAGTGATGATAGACACTGATGTAGGGCACAACTATTGTTCGTCAGTTGTCGATATGTACGGTCTAGTAGTTCACATGGGGAAGCCCCCACTGATTATGGATATGGTTTGGGTAATAAAAGGAACTGGTTAAACATACTTTCAACTACGGGGTAACCCCCACGGCACATAAGCCAACGAAAGTCAAACCATGTTTTTCAGAAACAACCTAAAACTAAACAACCAAACGTGAACTCACTCAACTTTGTTGTTGACTCGTTGTTACATGCCTTACAGGTAGCTAGATGCTTATGGAGCTTGCACGAGGAGGAGGTTGTTGTGGGATGCGGACTGTTATGTCCCATGCTTATTAATTAAACTTTATAGACTTATGGAACTTATGTTTTGGGTCTTAATACTTATGAGCTACGAACTTATGTTTTGAACTTACGTTTTATGCTTCCGCTGTTAACTTAAAACTGGTTACTGTCATAAGGTCACCAATTGTATTGTGGTTGGTTTTACTTACTTAATTTCGTTGTTCAATATGATTGGTGGCTCGATCCTGGTCATGTCACGCCTCCAAGCGGTGATACTCCGCGTGGTGGATTTTGGGGGTGTGACAATTATCACCATCTCTCCAAAGGAGCCGGTCATTTATAACGGGATCTAGTTGCACGTTAAGATTGAATAAAAGCGGATAGATATCACGCTAAGCATCTGGCCACAGCCAAGAACCATTAGCTGAAACATCCCGAACTGACGATTGAAGCAAGAAACCAGCATTAGTAATTGTTCTCGGAGTAAGAAGATTGCACAAAGGCCCAATATCACACCACCGATCATACCATGCTGACGTACCGTTACCATCCCCAACTTTGGACCAAATAAAATACCTAAGCAGAGGACGAAGTTGAAGAATTTTCCTCCAGCTCCAACAAGCACTCGACGGAACCGTACAAGCCCAGAAATTATTATTTCTTAAGCGATACGACTAGATCCAGTCAACCCATAAAGAAACCCGATTGGATAAAATACTCCAAGCATGAGAAGCAATTAGCGCTCTGTTAACATCACCAATGCGGCGAATACCCAACCCCCCTTCATATTTAGGAACACAAATAGATTTCCAAGAAGCCTTGGCCTTACGACCATCACCCCACAAAAACTTACGCATCTTAACTTCCAAATCAGAAATCACCCGAGCCGGTAACATAAACACCGAAGACCAATAGACATGCATAGATGATAAAACAGAGATGATAAGTTGGAGTCTCCCGGCGAACGAAAGAAGTTTATTCTTCCAGTTAGTGATACGATTATCAAGTCTTTCCACAAGAATGCTACAATCCATGTAACGCAGCCTCGAAGAAATTAGCGGCACCCCGAGATATTTAACTGGAAGAGTACCTTCAACAAACGGCATGATGCTCAGAATAGCTGATTTCACATGAGGAGCAACATTGCAAAAAAAAATGTCGTGCTTTTCTGGACACTCGGCACGAGACCAGACATTCTAGTGAAATCTTTAAGCGATGACATAATACATCTAGCTGAAGCCACATCTCCTCTCGCAAACAGGAATAAATCGTCAGCAAAACAAAGGTTTATAATTTTCTGTTTCTCGCACCTGTTATGGAATCTGAAAGAAGAGTCGATACGAGTAGTTTGTTGCAAAATACATATCAGGATTTCCATAACCAGAGTAAATAAATACGGGGATAGCGGATCTCCTTGTCTTAAACCCCGTTTCCCTTTAAAATACCCATGCACATTTCCATTGACACAAATTGAATATGAAGTGGACGAAACACACATCATGATTCAATCCACCATCTTCTACGCAAAACCAAATCCCAATAAAACACCTTTCATAAAACTCCATTCAACCTTGTCATAGGCTTTTTGAATGTCCACTTTAAAAGCACATCTAGGAGGGCCAACATTTCGATGATAGTTGTGCATCAATTCTTGCGTAAGGAGAATATTGTCCGAGATCTTTCTACCAGGCACAAAGGCCGACTGGTTTATACTAACAATATTATTGAGAGCGTCTTTCATACGGGCCACAATGATCTTGCTAATACATTTAAACAGAACATTACAGCAAGATATTGGTCTATAATCCGTAACAACTGAAGGAGTCGAAACTTTAGGAAGAAGAACAATAAGAGTGTGATTAAGCTCTTGAAGAAGTCAACCTGTGCGGAAGAAATCCCGAATAGCATCAGTCACCTCACTTCCTATAATATGCCAAGCACTTTTAAAAAATGCCGCAGTGAACCCATCAGGACTAGGAGCCTTATCATTACCAATATCAAACATAGCTAATTTGACCTCTTCAACCAAAACCTGGCGGATCATGTTAACCGAGACATCTGGATCGAGCCGCTTGATAAAGAGCTCAGGAGACGGCACAAGAGACACATCACCATTGCAACCAAGGAATTTCTCATAATGGCTCACAAATGCATTTGGAACGGATTCACCTTCAAAATAAACGCCATTCGAGTCCGTAATCGAACCAATACGACTGAAATGGTTCCTACTCTTCAAAGACATGTGAAGAAAAGCTGTATTAGCATCCCCTGCTTTCAACCAGTCAACCTTAGATTTCTGCTTCAGGAATCTTTCCTCGTCTAGGCAAGCATCTTGATACTCACGAAGAACTTGAGTTTCGTCGAAACGAAGAACCTCATTCAAAGGATCACCATCAATAGACTGCTAAATACTCTCCAATTTACCGTGAAGCTCAACAACCTTTTTGTGCAAGTTCCCCTGATTGAATAAAAGCGCACGAAGAGGAGACTTTAGCAATCGAAGTTTCTTAGTTACACAGAACTGATGAACACCACCAACAGGAGTTTCCCAATTCTTTGCCACAATATCCAGAAAACCTGGTTTGTGGATCAGAAAATTGGCAAATTTAAAAGGTCTCGGCTTAGCTTTCACCGGGTTCGACAGTTTGAGAACACACGGACAATGGTCCGACAAACGATATGGTTTGAACGTGGCTAACGCGTCAAGAAACTCATCCACAAACTGTGTATTACCGAGGATCCTATCTATCTTTTTTAGAAGACCAACTCCTTTCTTAGGTTTTTGATTCCATGTGAAGTGAAAACCCGTTTTATTGATATCAAAAACCTCTATATCCGTCAAACAGTCTTGAAATTCTCGCATACTAGCTGTAATAGAAGATGTGCCCATAGACTTATCCTCGAGCATTAGAGCTGTATTGAAGTCTCCCATAATTATACACGGACTATTGCAAACAAGAGATTTATGCATAGAAAGTTGGTGCCACAATTCTCTCCTAGAGACATAGTAATTCGCTGCATACACGACGGAACAGAAAAATACTTTTTTTTCATTTTTGAGAATAATCTGAACATGCATAACCTGATCGGTTTGAGCTAGAACCATAACATCAACGATCCCAGGATTCCAACCAATAATGATGCGAGTGCCCTTATTACATCGACCACCATTAGACGTCCAATCCCAGGTTCTAAAAACGCGTTTGCACACTTTATCCAAATTACCCACATCAACATGAGATTCAAGAATAGCACAGAAACTTAAATTATTATCTTTAACAATCTGACGAACCTCCGTTTGCTTAAGAGGGCGGTTCAACCCCCCTAATGTTCCAAGCAGCTAAACTAACCATTAATAACCTCTTGAGAAGGAGTGCTTGCCCCTTTTTTAACTTTAGGTGTGATACCCTCTAGAATAAAGTCATTCATTTCGTTGTACACCTCAACCACCTCTTCATCATCAGATTCGCACAACTCATTGCCCGACTCCTTACTCGGCTGCCCCCGGTTACCCTGATCCGCTGTTAAAACATCAAACGGATTTTGTGAAACAAAACTAGTAGACGTGTTCGAAGTAGATGCCCCTCCATGCGATTTAGAACCAATCGGCCTGTATTCGAACTTCGGCTTCGGTTTAGAAACTGGGAAGCCCGTCCTCCTAGCTACCTTTTTACCATCAACATCCATAAATCCCTCTTCATCAACAAATGGGGTCTTCACAGGACCACGCGACTGTTTACCAACATTTTGTTTTTGAATTTTAGTCTCACCCTTCATGAGTTTTGTTGGTTGCTTTGGGCAATTATCATTAGAATGTCCAAAGACTTTGCAATGAGCACACCTGTGAGGGTTCCATTCATATTCCACATACAACTTTTCTTTCACAAAACCCTCCCCATCCAGATCTGGGACCGCGATTATTATTTCCTCCTTAAAATCATTTTCAGCAGAGATTTCTACTAAGGCGAGAGCATAGCTACTCCTCCCCCATGCATCCAAACACATTGAAGTGGTATACGAATCCAATAGTTTCGGTTCCCCAATAGCTGTCGCAATCATGCTCAAACCATCTTCCGTGTATGCAGCTAGAGGGACTTCATGAATTTTAACCCACACTTGAACTTTCTTAACTTCTGACTTTTCTAACTTTGAAGCGGTAGACCAAATATTGAGAAATAAGGGTTGAGATCGGATAATCCAAGGACCTCCCTTTAGAACATTCATCATACCCTCCTTGTCAGCAAACTTAAAAAAGAAAAAGCCATTTGAATTCATCATAGACTTTTGCAAACCATGTTTCTTCCAGTTATTTCTCACAAAGTACTCCACAATCGGGTAAGCAACTCGATCTCCCAAAAAATATCCATACAGCATATTAGCAAGTTTATCCTGAACAGACTTGACAGATTCTCGAGGAAGAACAACATCACAACCATCCTGCACTTCTTGACTAGCTAGGGATCTGAAGTTTACCTGTTTAGAGTTAGAAACCCCAACCGATTCAGCATACGACATAGGTTTCAGCACGGATTCAAGAACAACACTATCATCCTTAGTTCCCTCCAATCCTTCAAGACTAGGATCAGCACCATTGTCACCTTCTCCCCTATATCGACTGGAATAGTTATCTTTGTGAGCTCATCAATGACGTTAATAGGCCTAGGTTCTTGCTGTGAAATCTTGACCACTCCTCGACGAGGCAGTAACGGATTCCCATCGGCACCCTTGAACGACAATGGAGGTTTCCCTCTATCATACTTAGCAGTCTTCAGCCGAATATCCTAATTGTTGTTACCATGTTTCTTACGATCATTCATTGCTGAAATAATCAATCTCTCCTGAGCCAAAAGAACGAAAAACCATGCACCAGAAAAACCCCGAAACCAGAGAAACAAAAAAAACGGAAAAGAACAAACCCTTAAAACCTAGCTAAACCCTAATCTGAGAACCTTGTAAAATCGGATCACGGAATCAAACGGCACCTAATATAGGTAACTATGTAAATAAACCGGACCTAAGTCGGAAGATCAGACAGAATGAGGTCTTGTAAACCAAATGAGTGTTGGAACTCATGTGGTATGGTTTAACAAAGGCCTACATTCTAAAACAGAACCTATCCTAAGTGCTTACGACCCGTTACGACCCATTAAGGTAGCTTACACTACTTTAACGTGTCATTTGCGCAAACGCACGTTCGAGACGTCTAACTAGTCCTATGATAAGTATTATATGCCTAAACATGTTTAATTATGTTGCATATTTAGTTAAGTGACAAATGTTTAGGTTACATATGCTTAAAATCCAATTATGCATGAAAAGGGCATTTTGGTCATTTACCTAAGGCATATAAACTACTTATCATACAACTACTTAAACTATGTGACCATAATGTATAACCTCGGAAGGTTATTCCCTATGCAACTATGGTCACTAAACATGCTTGGTCGGATCCTAATGATCGACCAAACGGGTCGAGTTCAAAAGTCTAAGCGGTGGTTTAGACCGCTTGACTTACGACTCTAAACAAGCATTAAACTAAAAGTGACGAGCTAAGCATGTTTAAAACATGCTTAACTAAGTTAGAAAACAAGTTTTGATATCAAAACAAAGTGTTTTGATACCAAGAGTAGTTTGGTTGCAAAATACGCGTAAATGCGCATTTTGACCGAAACTACGACTCGTCACTATGCCTAGTCAACGTGGTAATTAGTAGGTATAGTCACTAGGGACTATAACCATCGTGATTACGCTCACGTTGCGAAGTTCAAACGAACTTCGTGTTGACCATTGACTGGTCAAAGCTGAAAGTCAAACACTGTTTGACTTTCATGCTAGGAAAGCAATAAAAGAATGAAGGAAGGAAGCTTACAAAGGGTCCTTGCTTGAACTTGATCTTATAATTCTCAGGTATGAAGTTATAAAAACATCAACTTAGAGAATTTAGATCAAGTGTGAGTTGCAACAAATGAAATGGTAGGCTATTTATAGTTGTTGCAAACTCACAAGATCATGCCATGTTTTTGTGTGGCCAACAAGCAAAGATCTCAACCATACATGTGTTAGGAGATGATTAGAAGCCTTGGTGATCACTTAAATTTGCCCATCACACAAAGGAATTACCATAACAGCCCCTGAAGTTGCAACATTTTGCTGAAAATCAGTTTCCTGTCGCTGGCATGTTCACACGGCCTGCGTAAGGTGTGGGTCAAGCCTTACGCGGCCCGCCTGGCCCTCATAGTTCAGCAATAGTTTCAAAGTTTGCTGTTTTGGTCCCTGCACTTGCATATGTCCATTTCTAGCACTTTTAACACCCGTTAAACCATTTTCAAGGCTCTACAAGGTGGTTAAAGTATATAGGACTCAAAATGTGCTTGGAAAACTCTCGGATGTCGGCTCGTTTGGTCGTACGGTCACGTTATTCGTCAAATTACGACGAAACTCAAACGGACGCGAAAACGATCCAAATTAAGCGACGAAAGGTATTTTTTGCATGCCGATCACTAAAATAAAAATATTTTAGTGTGTACAAAAATTTTGGATGTCCAGATGTGGTCAGAACGTAAGATATCCACAAAAATGCAAACTTACGCCGTTTTTGACACTTTTAGTCCCTGTAAGATCAAATAAGCATATTTTCACACACCGAACCACTCAAAGCTTATTTCTAAGCTATGTTTAGGTTATTTATGGTATGTTTAGCTTATGATCATGTTCCAGACTGTACGTTGCCTTACGAATCGGCAGACTTTTGCAAGTTGACGCAAATAGTCCCTGTGAGCGAATAAACTTAATTTCAACATACCAAACCATCAAAAACTTATTTCTAAGTTATGTAAAGGTTATTTAAGGTATGTTAAGCCTATTTCACTATTCTAGAGTGTTTGTTGCATTAAACTGGTTATATTTACGCATTAGATCGCGTATAACCTTCCAGTCGAAATCGAACAAGAATTGATATGTGCAAAAGATACACATATTTATACAAATCCTAAGTATGAAACACAATATTTCATTGGTTTGGTATTTGTATGATGGTTGAAGTGACACAGGTTTCACAGTCTCCCCTACTTTAGGAAATTTCGTCCCGAAACACAATATTGCATACACAACTGTGACGGTTTCGCTTTCAAATAAATCCCTCGAACCTTAAGTAAAACTCTGGGCCTTGTCAGGATTCTTAGCGAAATTGTCAACTCTCAAAGTGAAGTCCTTGTAGCAACAAAACATGGAGTTTCGACCTACGGACAGAAGAACGTTTCTTATGAAGACTTATCATAGGAAACTGGTGTGTGCTTGAAATCAGTGTCGGAGAGAGTAAGATAAATGACATTGGTCAAGGTCCAGGACTTCTAGTAACTTAAATAACGCTACGTTCGCAATGTAATAAGGAACACTTATATATAGGAAGTACCAGCGGCGTATCCACCATGCCCTTTTTGCATTGTTCCCGTTTCGTTATTCTCATCACTATAGGTCTTAACACATGACAAAATTTGCTGTGGTTTCTGTGCACTAAATTCCATAATTATGTATGCATCCATAATTACGTAATTCCTTGCACAGTCTGCACAGTTCATTTCATAATGCGTAGGGGAAAAATCAATCGAATAAACATGAAGTGACTTGACTAGACCACCAAAGGATCTTTTTAATTAGATCAACAAACAATTTTTTTAATTAGATCAACACATGATCTTCTTAACTAGACCGTCGTACGATCTCTTTAAATTGATCACTTAAGGGATCTTTTTAATTATATCATCACATGATATTCCTAACCAGATTTTTGAATCAATCTGTTTGACCAGACCACTCAAGGGGTCCAATTATATAATAGTACTTTATAATCCAAGGGACTTAGCTACGACGTAGAAGTCTATTAAGAATTTAAGATAGTACCTTTTGATATCCTACTATGAATCCCTCATATAGAGATATGGAAGATTCTACGAGGATTTGGATGAATCATATAAAAACATGAAACATATAAGAAAACACATAAGCACATAATCACATAATTGTTTATCTTGATCTTCATTTTGTTAATTTTCTTGTTAATTGGGCACACGAGTATTTAAAGTATATCAGGAATTCAATCCGTGAATTCCATTTGGTACTTTAAATATCTTCAAGAATCTAACTATGAAGATAGGAAGATCTTGATAGAGATTTGTCTTTGTTTCTTAAAAAGAAACGTGTATTTAAGATTTTCGAGGAGATCACAAGTGATCTTAAAATGACAGAACCACACGAGTAGTTTGTCTTAGTGTTGGCAGCGAAGGGTTGGATCAAACATTCACACAATTGTGTCAGTTTTGTAAAATAAAATTGAAACATCAAATTTTATTTATATAACAACTGAATTGTTCCAACGTCAAAAGATAACAGACAAAGAAATACAAAAGACTAATTGTTCACTGCTGCATTGTCGTCCACGTTTGCCTCATTTATGTTAAACACTCGTCCACGCGCTGGATTTGCATTAACAAGTCTTGGGCAATTGTTTCTGTAGTGAGTAAGGTCACCACAGTTATAACACGACCCAGGTGGGAACCGTGCTTGAACAGCAGCAGGATTTGCATAACGGCAGGTATCGACCAAATGTCCCAATCTTCCACAGTGGGTACATTTGTGACACTGCTCTTGCTCCAAATGATGACGGTTGCATTTATTGCACAAAGGTGCGGTACCAACATAATTTTTCCTCTTACGAGGTTGTGCTGGTTGATTTGGTGCAACTTGATTGTTCTGAGCAGTTATGGCGTAGTTTTGAGAAGCCTTACGCTTCTTCTTCTTGGATACCTCGGCCTGTTTTTCCTTTGGTTCAACTTGAGCAGCCTTGTCAGATGATCTTGGGTCGCCTTTTTGAAAAAGCTTACCCTTCCTGATATGGGATTCAGTCAGGGTGGCAGACAATTCAATGGCCTGTCTGACAGTAGTAGGGTTGCTGCCAGTAACGATATCCTGAACTAAGTCAGGAAGACCATCAATGTACTTTTCAATCGCCTTATCCACAAGCGTGACCATGGCAGGGCATAACAAGCTCAATTCCTCATAACGGTCAGTATATACTCGATGTTCACCACTATCTTGCTTTAAATCATTGAATTCCCTTTCTAATGCTCTAATCTCATGACGAGGACAAAAATCCTTCATCATTAGAGCTCGAAGCCCTTCCCAAGTTTGAGCTAGTGCCACATCGGCACCCCTATCACGCATCACACCGTTCCACCAGGTAAGAGCACGCTTCTCGAATACACTGGATGCAAATTCAACCTTACGCTCATTCGGGCATTGCACGTGCCTGAATGTGCTCTCCAAACTTTCGAACCATTGCAGGAGCGCGGTTGCTCCTTGAGATCCAGAAAACTTCAAAGGTTTAGCAGAGTTGAAGGTCTTGAAATTACACTGGGTGTTGTTGTTGTTATTGTTGTTATATAACTCATGAATCTGAGTTACTACGCCTGGAAGCACTGCAGCCATTTGTTGAGCAACAAGGGCTGCGACTTCCTCAGCAGTAAAAGGTTGAGCATCACGTCGAGGAGGCATTGTCTAAAAGGAACAAGGGATCATGAGAAACGAGTGAGGTCGATGATTGGAAAAAAAAACAAAAAAGGTATTGAAAACATTGATAAAACACAAGGAATGCGATCATTCGTTCGTTACCTCGAACAAACAAACGACACGTAGTGACTAATCAAAGTAAATGGATCAATATAATGTATCACTGAATACATGCTCGCCTATAAGTGAACACTCACCCCAAGAGTTCCCAGGTAAGAGATAGAAAGATGGTTCTCTGCGCGATTTAGGCGACTTAGGTGTTCTTGTGAAACCCTAGCAATCTCTTGCTAATCCTGATCCCGATTGATCTTGTTATCAGCTTAGGGTTGTCTACTCGATCCTAAGGCAATAATCAAGTGTAATCGGATTAGGGTTTCTTCTTAGGGTTTTGTTGAAGGCGCTGACTTCTGGTTTGCGAACGGGGTGTTGTTCTGAGTTTCGACATTACATCTGTTTCAACGGCGCTGCTTAATCAGGTAGGTTTCGGCTCCATATTCTGCGACAATTCAGATTAGGGTTTGGCAGTCCATATTCAACGACAACTCAGGGTTTATCAGGCGGATTGTTTCTTGAAAGACTTTCTGTTGACGGCTGCTAGGGTTTGTCAGGCTTCGGTTTAATGGATGAACACATGAAACCTGGTGGAAATCCACCACTGACATTTAAAGAAATAGCGGATCGAATTCTTGATGTTGATGGGAACAATATACAGCCAAGACGTGGTATCAACATCATCGATGAACTCACTAAGGTCACGGCACCGGTTCAGTTGGATAAACTGTTCTCGCCAACAACAGGTGTTCATGGAGTGAATTTATCGGCTGATCAGGGGAATATACAGGTTCCTGGGGCTGCGACTCCATTGGCTGGTAACTCGAATACAAGATTATCTGGGGCTGCAGAACCTTTATCATTTGCTAGAGTAGTGAACAACGCAAAGGAGAATGTAAAGGTTAATTTTCGGATGATGGAATCTAGCGAGTCGGTTGATGGAGCTGATGTCGTTATTCCATTGTCTTCAGTTAAACAAGTCACTGACAGGTATGCCAACACTTTGTATGGATATTTTCTGGGTAAAAGGCTGGCTTTTCCTGTGGTGGATTATTTTGCAAAGAACAACTGGGTTAAATATGGTCTCTCTAGACTAATGATGAATGCGAATGGGTTCTTTTTCTTTAAATTCAAAACAAAGGAAGGGATGGATAAAATGGTAGAGGATAGACCTTGGATGATTAGAAATGTTCCGATAATTTTGAAGGAATGGTCGGCCTCTGTCAAGTTGGAAAAAGAAGATATAAAAGCTATCCCAGTTTGGGTCAAGATGCATGATGTGCCGTTAGCAGCATATACTGAGGACGGTCTTAGTTTGCTCGCTTCTAAGATAGGGGTGCCTAAGATGCTAGATTCGTACACTGCTACAATGTGTGCTGAGTCATGGGGAAGAAGCAGTTATGCTAGAGCTCTCATTGAAATTCAAGCCGTGGCTGAGTTAAAGAGGAGTGTTACTGTTGCAATCCCATCTTTAGAGGGTAATGGTCATTCAAAGGTGGAGGTAAAAATCGAATATGATTGGGAGCCTTTAAGGTGCTCATCTTGTTGTGTGTTTGGTCATGAAGATAACTTGTGCCCAAAGAGCCCTCAGGTTGTTTCGAGTGGGATTCTGGAAAGAAAATTGATGATTTTCAGGTTGTGGGTGCCAAGAAGAAGAAAGCTACTAACCAAGGTCTTCATATGAAAAATCAGAAGCCTAAGGTAGTGTATCGACCAGTTGTAAACCCTAAACCAAATTCGTCCTTGAGGAAGCCGATGAACAATCAGGTATCAACGTTGAACCCCTTTGATGTCCTTAAGGACGATGATGGTGGTCAGGGAGGTAGTATTGTGGGTCGTATAGAGAAGAAGGCCAAGCAGATTAATGAAAAGCAAGATTCAGATGAGGAGGAGGTTGTTGAAGTCTACAATGAAACTAATGAATTTATGACTTCGGGAACACATCCTTCATCTTCTAGAGCACGGGCAAGCAACTCCTCCACAAAGGGTTCCAATGGCTAGACATGTTGTGATTCGAGTCAAAGGTTTGCCGGTTTGTGGCAATTTCATCTTTGATGATGGAGGTTGAGTCGTTATTTTTGGTTTCGTGATTTGGTCTTGCCTACTTTGTTTCATGATGTAATGTAGGCTAGGTTATGGGTTGTCTTAGGTTTTTTTGGTTTTTGTTTTTGTTTACATATACGGGGCATGTCCTGTATATGAATTAGTGTGGAACTCATCCTCACTACTTGTACTTTATTGGGATTGTTTTAATAGAATCACCGGGGTAACCCTTTACCCCAAAAAAAAAAAGAGTTCCCAGGTAAGAGTGACTGGTCCGTTACTGCGGATTTGTACGAACACTCTAGCCTTAGAC
Source organism: Helianthus tuberosus (assembly GCA_030545235.1). Classification (NCBI taxonomy): domain Eukaryota; kingdom Viridiplantae; phylum Streptophyta; class Magnoliopsida; order Asterales; family Asteraceae; genus Helianthus; species Helianthus tuberosus. Next base: position 82,353,038 of record CM060418.1, on the reverse strand, counting down.
AGAAAACTCAGGGTACAGGCATTCACTCTTCCAGTTTGCACGTGTTCACATTATTTAGACCCAAACTTTGACGAGATTTTGAAAACTTAGAGGGTTCAAAACCTCCCAATAAATCATCCTATATCAGATGATTGGTTTTCAAAGCGGATTCGGAATTTGTATTCTTATTGTGGTTGTCACCTAAGGATTGGCGACGGTATTGTTTTAAAACTAAACACAAGATAACTCGTGTTGGGGTCCTAGGAAGGTTATAGTCTAGGTCAAAGCATTACTAAAAACCTAATTCCCTATAACCATTGGCTCTGATACCAACTTTTCTGTCACACACCGACCACGTAACACAACAAAACGTGGCGGAAACGTCGGGGAGTGTTGTAACAGAATCATTGTTTCACAACCATGGATTATAAATTTTGTTTTATGGAATTAATGAACTCATTGTTTTATTATAAATCAGATAAATACAAATATTATCTTTCAAGTTTTAAAGTCGCTAAGGCACGAGTCCATCCTATGTATAGCATGTATCAACAATCATCACATAGCAGCACCTGAAACATGTGTAAAAATAAGTACGTCAGCATAAAAATGCCTGTGAGATACATAGGTTTTATTAATGTATGATTCATGACTTGTAAGTTTAAAAGAATGTTTTAAAAATAGTCATGAATCCTTAAAAATGTTTTCTTTTATAAACAAGTGATAAGAAAATAGATGATGTAAAAGAAAGATGCATAAATAAATAATTAAGTAAAATGAGTTTGTAAAATAATGTTTTGATAAAAAGGTTTGTAGTATATACAAAAATATACTTTGGTTTTAAGAAAGTCGAATAAGTAATATAACAAAATATATTTTGGTTCCGTAATCGTTAAACAGATAGTATATTAAATATACTTTAGTAGTCAAAATAATCGTTTTTGGTAGTATATCAAAAGTATACTTTGGTTTTATAAATAACATATTTAAACTATGCTTTGGTTTTATGAATAACATATCAAAATATGTTTTAGTAATTTATAAAATATATGTTGTTTTGTACCATATCACATATGAGAGTATATCAAAGTATACTTTTGGGAGTATAATCAAATATACAATAATAATGTGATTTAAGAATTCAATCAGACCTTAGTGCATCAAACTACACCAATTGAGAGATACCACGAAGGCAATCCCTATTTGGATATAATATTGGTTTCTGACATTCCATGACAACAGGAATGGGGTGTCTAGTCCTATAGCGCTATATCATACTACCAATCAGTCTGGTGAACATAAAATAAGTACAATTCAACAATTAATTTTATAATCTTTGAAAAATCAGTGTTTAAACCATAAATAATTATTCAGCTTGTCAAAAGATAAGTACTAATATGTATTTTTTTGGGTAAAGATAAGTACTAATATGTATAATCAATTATACTTTGAAATCATGAACATAACAAATAGGTACACATGCTTCACCCCAAAACATTGAAAACAGTAAAAGAGGGGACTATGTACTCACTTGAGGGTGCTTAGAAGTCTTGAACAACAACCAAGCAAAGCTAGAGGGATCACGGAATCAAACGGCACCGAATATAGGTAACTATGTAAATAAACCGGACCTAAGTCGGAAGATCGGACAGAATGAGGTCTTGTAAACCAAATGAGTGTTGAAACTCATGTGGTATGGTTTAACAAAGGCCTACATTCTAAAACGGAACCTATCATAAGTGCTTAGGACCCGTTACGACCCATTAAGGTAGCTTACGCTACTTTATCGTGTCGTTTGCGCAAACACGCGTTCGAGACGTCTAACTAGTCCTATGATAAGTATTATATGCCTAAGCATGCTTAATTATGTTGTATAATTAGTTAAGTGACAAATGTTTAGGTTACATATGCTTAAAATCCAATTATGCATGAAAAGGGCATTTTGGTCATTTACCTAAGGCATATAAACTACTTATCATACAACTACTTAAACTATGTGACCATAAGGTATAACCTCGGAAGGTTAATCCCTATGCAACTATGGTCACTAAACATGCTTGGTCGGATCCTAATGATCGACCAAACGGGTCGAGTTCGAAAGTCTAAGCGGTGGTTTAGACCGCTTGACTTACGACTCTAAACAAGCACTAAACTAAAAGTGACGGGCTAAGCATGTTTAAAACATGCTTAACTAAGTTAGAAAACAAGTTTTGATATCAAAACAAAGTGTTTTGATACCAAGAGTAGTTTGGTTGCAAAATACGCATAAATGCGCATTTTGACCGAAACTACGACTCGTCACTATGCCTAGTCAACGTGGTAATCAGTAGGTATACTCACTAGGGACTATAACCATCGTGATTACGCTCACGTTGCGAAGTTCAAACAAACTTCGTGTTGACCATTGACTGGTCAAAGCTGAAAGTCAAACACTGTTTGACTTTCATGCTAGGAAAGCAATAAAAGAATGAAGGAAGGAAGCTTACAAAGGGTCCTTGCTTGAACTTGATCTTATAATTCTCAGGTATGAAGTTATAAAAACATCAACTTAGAATTTAGATCAAGTGTGAGTTGCAACAAATGAAATGGTAGGCTATTTATAGTTGTTGCAAACTCACAAGATCATGCCATGTTTTTGTGTGGCCAACAAGCAAAGATCTCAACCATACATGTGTTAGGAGATGATTAGAAGCCTTGGTGATCACTTAAACTTTCCCATCACACAAAGGAATTACCATAACAGCCCCTGAAGTTGCAACAGTTTGCTGAAAATCAGTTTCCTGTCGCTGGCATGTTCACACGGCCCACGTAAGGTGTGGGTCAAGCCTTACGCAGCCCGCCTGCCCCTCACAGTTCAGCAATAGTTTCAAAGTTTGCTGTTTTGGTCCCTGCACTTGCATATGTCCATTTCTAGCACTTTTAACACCCGTTAAACCATTTTCAAGGCTCTACAAGGTGGTTAAAGTATAGAGGACTCAAAATGTGCTCGCAAAACTCTCGGATGTCGGCTCGTTTGGTCGTACGGTCGCGTTATTCGTCAAATTACGACGAAACTCAAACCGACGCGAAAACGATCCAAATTAAGCGACGAAAGGTATTTTTTGCATGCTGATGTGCTGAATGCGGTCTTTAAAAACTAAACCTAATCTAGACACCCTAGTTTTAAATTTATAAACTAAGACTCTCTAAATGCTAGACCACTGACAGGCAAGTGTACCTATCGTACGTAGTAAAGCCTAATGAAGTCCGAGTATCGAACCCACGAGACACTAGCGACGCTAAACTAGACTCTGACTCAACTAATTACTTAACTGGTTTTAATTTTTGTTTTGGATTTGAGGTTTTAATTAATTAAACTAAATAATTAAGAATATGGCAGACACGATAAACAACGTGAAACAAACACGAACACGAGAGCAAAGTTTGATCAAATATATATGAGACAAGGACTACCTAGGTGTCAAATCCCTAGAATCATGCAATGCTACTCTGACAGTGACAATGGTTAAATATCCTACTCCCTCGATTAACCCCCAGCTAGAGATGTATCAAACGAAAGATAAAGACGAAATGTGAAGTGCTAGAACAAACCGGCTCGACCTATCGATACCAAATCCTATGAGAATCAAGCAATGAAAGTAACCCTACCCCCAAAACTCTCAAAACGCAAAGCAAACCAAACATTGAAGATTGAAATCCTAGGACACCTTAACCACGATGTAATAAACGAGCCCGAGCTATCGGTCACCCAATCTACCCACCAATGATTAGCTAATAACCTAGCGCTCCTTAATCGTCTTTCGAGTCACAAGATGAGGATGCAAGTTTTAGTATATTGATTTCAATTATTAATCGAATTGGTCAATTTCTCAACTCAATATTCAAACCGAAAACCCTAAGATCAACGATTCAAATTAAACTCTACGTCTAGGGGATATTTCTATGTGCCTAAACCGCTGAATTCATCAACCAATAATCAATCAAAACACACCAACATGCAATATCAAGATCAATCACAAGGCAAAGTTAAGTAAATCACATCAAATAACCATAATCATGTCAAAATCGCATTACAGTCATCAAGTTCATCTAAACCCAGGTAGTACGAAAAGATTAGCCAAGAACCATATTTAAGAAAAAGAAACAAGTCTCATATGATAAACAAAACATAGTATCAAGTTTGAAAACACACAATCCTAACAAAATTGAATACTAATAAATTGCAAACCCGGGCTTGAATCTTGATCGCAACGTTGAACCCTCGAACCAATCCTTTCTTTTTTCTTTCTCTTGATCGCCTCTCTTTGTCGTCTGATGTTGCTGTCGTCTCACTCCCTTTTGATCGAACCAGCCAACTGCCGCCAAACTATCTTCTGTCGTCCAAGTGTTTTTTTTTCGACCAGGGTTGTTTATTTATAATATAACATTGTTTTAATCATAGTCAACAGGCCCATACATTGAGGATTTTGGCGGCCCTTAAAGATCCTGCCAGGCCCACTAATGCTCTCGGAAAGAATTATAAATGGAATCTTGCCTCCTGTGCTTGTGATTTAATGTTGTCGAATTCCCAAACCCCTAACTGATGTTGGCGGCAATAATTAGGGATCCACCTTTTTGTTGTTGTCCAATATATTAGCAATCATTCCATCCTTTCACGTCCATATATATTATGGGGTTTTTTTCATTAGGTTTTTTTCTATATCAATAAGTTGATGCCAAAAGCCCAAGAAACAACATAAATCCTCCACTGATTTCGTGACATGCATGGTATATGGATCAATTGTTCCTTTTTCTTTGGGCGGCCCACTTCTGTTGTCTAATTCATTCACATGGCCCCATCCATATTCTAACATAGAGATAGCGGGCTCGGCCCACTCACAGAAAATAGTGGCGAATTTCCTTCGGTCACTGGCGGTCTACTCTACTCAACTAGTTGGATATTTCCATATTACTCGTTTTTGCTTCATTTGCACCAGGACCTGTCCCAACACAAAATAATGTAATATAATACTAAAAACTATAAAAAACAAATAAAAACTATACAATAATTATACATTTTACACGGGACAAATATGTGTATTTTACCACACATCAAATATCCCCACACTTAAACCTTTTTCATCCCTGAAAAAGACTTATGCAAACGGAATCTGAGATGGATAAATATTCGGATCAAAAACTTATTTATACTTGTTAAGATGCTTGTCCCTTTAAACCCAAACTCAGTTCTAAGCCCCTTATCATGTAAATTTAGTTCAAGTGCGGTCAATCTACCTAGGGTCTCACGCTAGAAGCTACGGTCCACCTAATCCCGCCTCAAGCTTATAGAACAAAAGGAACGATCACTGGACTAATTCCCAACCGTCTTAAATCAAAACCAAGAGAATTTAAAATCAAATATTTTTTTTTCTTTTAATGAGCGTAGACGGTTGCTTTCCCTAACCCAGAGGCATTCCGGCTGTAGAGTCGTTATCCCCAACTCGGATTACTTAGGCTTCGGTACTTTTTTATTTACAAGTTCGATTTCACACATCCTAGAGGTATTCCGGTTGTAAAGTCACTATCCCCAACCAAGATTACATAGGCCTGCGCTACTTTCATTCAGTTTCGAGCTCATTTTTTTCTATTTTTTTTCATGATTACAAATTCTAACGGTTTTAACTTATAACGGCATTCTTTATACTCTTATTGGCGGTTTCAATTTCCCATTTTCCCTAGATGAAAACCCACTAGTAGACCGACAATTAAGGTAATATTAACTCAAATGGACCTAAAACCAAACCGGGCCTATTCACATATCCCAAACTAGACACAAGCTCGACTTAATTAATCTCATATTATCATTATTTGAACCCGAACAAAAACCCATATTTTCTATCATTTTCCGTATTAATTTTGCAAACTTCTTTATTCAAAAGACATTTTTTGATTTTTTTAATTTTTTTGATTTTGAAATTTTTTATGACTCAAGACTCACTAACTAAGACCTAAACGACAGTTTCCTATCCCCACACTTAAACTCTACATTGGAATGAGCAAGGACGAAATGACAAGATGAGGTGCCCTGGCCACCTCCATTTAGAAAGAAGGGTCGAAGTTTTTGGGCCTGTAGCTTTACCCGTCCCCCCTTCGTCGGGTGCTGCTTGTGTGGGGAGTTCGCCACCAGAAATCGGGCTTGAAGCTCTCACCTTACCAACGAGCCGACAGCTGATGGCTGTTGGCCTTTCCTTCTCGGCGCCCGCTCACGCTTCGCTGACCTATCGCGTGGTAAAGACCCTCAATGTAGGATGGAAACCGACTCAAAAGACTAAAATAAATAAGAAATAAAAAGACTAAGGGCAAATTGGAAAGGACTTAGCTGGTAAAATAACGCGTAAGCTCCAAAACTCTCGTCCAATCCAGCTCGATCGTATAGCATTCCATTCGCGATCGGCTTTGACTCTAACTGGTATACTTGGTAAATTCCTTGAAATTTGCTTAACAGCTCCGAAATCACCCGAATGGAGATTGAGTATGGGTGGTACATATTCAAACCTGCACAAACAAAAACAAGCAAACCAAAGCAATACCGACTCTAAAAAAACGACTCAAAACTACTAAATTGGACTCATGGTACAAAATAAACAACTCAAAATACAAACTCTACAAACCTCCCCACACTTGAATTTAATCTGGAGGTTTCTCTTTTATCCAACCTCGGTCCAACCCATTCAATTCCACTCTTTTACCAGTTTTCAATAAGAAATCGTTTGTGAAATTGAAAAACAATCTAGAAAACTCAAATGGGTCAACCCACCAATATTTAAACTTACCTGGTCCAAACTTGATTCGTGGCATGTAATGAGGAGAATGGTTTTCTGTTCACTTTAATGTTCCATTAAGCTTCCTTTTGTACCATCTCTGCACACTCAGACTATGTTGATCCAAGTTTCTCTGTGCCTTCTCCCGTGATTTTATATATGATGGCGATCCAACATCTAAATCTTTCACGGGCCAGCTGTCAAACTTTTCAGCCACTTCCTCTTTTACGTTCGGTGTGTATTTGATCTCCATGGTCGGCGTCTCTACAAGTAATGTCTCTAGATAGGCGAGATCACCAACCGGGTCAAATTCTTCCTCTTCAATAGTTGGTAAACCTACCAACTCATCACCAAACTCTTCCTCCCAAGATGGTACATGCTCCTCATTCTCATCCTCCTTCTTGTTTAGTGGCTCATTAGCTTCTTCATTCTGGGCTTTGGTTTTGTCGGGCACCTCCAACTCTGCCTCTTCTACTACCCCCTCATCATCATAACTCCAAAATCCGTCATCAATATCCCATGGCGTGGGACACCAATAACAGGAATTAACGACTTGCTGAACTGGAGGTGGGACTTCAACGTCCCTTATCGTCTCTGGTTCATGAGTGTGATCCTCATCTTCTTCACACACAGGCTCAAAATGTGAAACCTGCATGACCTCATCCTCACAAGACAAGGGTAAATCTGATTCATGAGAATTATAATAATTAAAAGTAGAATCATAATATTTACCTTGTAGTGGACTCTCAATGCACATTTCTCCCCCTGGATCTAAAATTGTATAATCCCTCTTACCATCGGCCGTTTGATATCCTAAATAGTTTCCATTCACATCATACGTGTAACGACCTTGGTTTTTCAAGCTCGGTGAATTTAAAATATCAAATGCGGCTTGAATTGCCCTATCTGTTTCTTCCTTAGCAGCCTTAATCCAGTCACAAAAGTCCTCTGTTGTTTGTTTTGGTTGCCAATTCCAAGACTGATATGACTGTGGCTGCACAAGAGGGTTAACATCGAAATCTATGGGACACCCCGAATCGTTTGGACAATATTTGGTGTAATGGCCCTCCACAGATAAAACACATGATAAAATAATATATAAAAAAATATATAAAAATATATTTACAAAAACGACTAGACACACTACTACTAGACACAAACCCTAATACTCAAACTACAAATAAGACCAATTAAACAAATAAGATCAGTCAAAGCTAATAACGCAATCGCCTAAGTGTCCCCGGAAACGGCGCCAAAAATTTGATGTGCTGAATGCGGTCTTTAAAAACTAAACCTAATCTAGACACCCTAGTTTTAAATTTATGAACTAAGACTCTCTAAATGCTAGACCATTGACAGGTAAGTGTACCTATCGTAGGTAGTAAAGCCTAATGAAGTCTGAGTATCGAACCCACGAGACACTAGCGACGTTAAACTAGACTCTGACTCAACTAATTACTTAACTGGTTTTAATTTTTGTTTTGGATTTGAGGTTTTAATTAATTAAACTAAATAATTAAGAATATGGCAGACACGACAAACAACGTGAAACAAACACGAACACGAGAGCAAAGTTTGATCAAATATATATGAGACAAGGACTACCTAGGTGTCGAATCCCTAGAATCATGCAATGCTACTCTGACAGTGACAATGGTTAAATATCCTACTCCCTCGATTAACCCCCAGCTAGAGATGTATCAAACGAAAGATAAAGACGAAATGTGAAGTGCTAGAACAAACCGGCTCGACCTATCGATACCAAATCCTACGAGAATCAAGCAATGAAAGTAACTCTACCCCCAAAACTCTTAAAACGCAAAGCAAACCAAACATTGAAGATTGAAATCCTAGGAAACCTTAACCACGATGTAATAAACGAGCCCGAGCTATCGGTCACCCAATCTACCCACCAATGATTAGCTAATAACCTAGCTCACCTTAATCGTCTTTTGAGTCACAAGATGAGGATGCAAGTTTTAGTATATTGATTTCAATTATTAATCGAATTGGTCAATTTCTCAACTCAATATTCAAACCGAAAACCCTAAGATCAACGATTCAAATTAAACTCTACGTCTAGGGGATATTTCTATGTGCCTAAACCGCTGAATTCATCAACCAATAATCAATCAAAACACACCAACATGCAATATCAAGATCAATCACAAGGCAAAGTTATGTAAATCACATCAAATAACCATAATCATGTCAAAATCGCATTACAGTCATCAAGTTCATCTAAACCCAGGTAGTACGAAAAGATTAGCCAAGAATCATATTTAAGAAAAAGAAACAAGTCTCATATGATAAACAAAACATAGTATCAAGTTTGAAAACACACAGTCTTAACAAAATTGAATACTAATAAATTGCAAACCCGGGCTTGAATCTTGATCGCAACTTTGAACCCTCGAACAAATCCTTTCTTTTTTCTTTCTCTTGATCGCCTCTCTTTGTCGTCTGATGTTGCTGTCGTCTCACTCCCTTTTGATCGAACCAGCCAACTGCCGCCAAACTATCTTCTGTCGTCCAATTGTTTTTTTTTTTCGACCAAGGTTGTTTATTTATAATATAACATTGTTTTAATCATAGTCAACAGGCCCATACATTGAGGATTTTGGCGGCCCTTAAAGATCCTGCCAGGCCCACTAATTGTCACACCCCGACCACGTAGAACATACAAAACGTGGCGGAAATGTCGGGGAGTGTTGTAACAGAATTAATGTTTCAAATCCATGGCAATTAAAGTTTCGTTTTATTAAACAAACATGAGAGTTTACATTGTTTTAAATAAGAACCAAATAGTACATAACATAAATTAACTAGTCTTGCATCTTTTATTGTCACTAAGGCACAGATCCGCCTAAGTATGTCTTGATAAGTCCTACGCATCATCTCCTGAAAACACATGTGAAAATAGGTACGTCAGCATAAAAATGCCTGTGAGATACATAGGTTTTGTGAAAATAGGATTCATGACTTATGTTTGAGAAAATGTTTAGTCATAAACCTTGTAATTTGCTTTGTCTTGTAAATCATTTGAAAAACGATAAGATCAGATGATATGTATAAATAAATGTAAGGTTAAATGAATAACCATGTAAAATAAGTTTGTATAAGATAAGTTGTTTGTAAATCAATGTCTTGTGAAAAGTATGTTATTTGTATAAAATGTTCTATGTCTCAAATTGAAATGATTCAAATAACGCTACAATATGCAATACCATACAAACACTTATATATAGGAAGTACCAGCGGCGTATCCACCATGCTTGTATCATATTACACACGCCTCGTTACTTAATCACTTACTCAAACCAAACTACCAAAGTAAAATGTTCATGTCTAATGTAAATCATGTAATATGTATCCAAAAAGTAAGCCTGTGATGAATAACAAATGTACTAAGTACGCGACAATAGACATTCGTAGCATGTGACCTGTACTAAGTATGCAACAATAGACATACTTAACATGTGACCTGTACTACGTATACAACAATAGACATACGTAGCATGTGACCTGTACTACGTATACAACAATAGACATACGTAGCATGTGACCTGTACTACGTATACAACAATAGACATACGTAGCATGTGACCTGTACTACGTATACAACAATAGACATACGTAGCATGTAATGTAATGTAAAACGATGTACTAAGTAATGCACACAATGGGCACACCTAGCATAAGATGTAATAAAATCATGTACTATAATGTACTAACGAATATAGCATGTATATGATGTGAAAACAGGAAAGCATGAAAGTAACAAGTAGGCACATGTGTTCCACCCCAAAACAGTAAAAGAGGGGTTCTATGTACTCACTTGAGATTGCTCAGAAGTCCTAAGATAACCACCAAGCAAGCTAGAGATCGCGGATATCAAACGGCACCTAATTATAGGTAACTATGTTAATAACCGGACCTAAATCGGAAGATCTGATAGAATGAGGGTTCGTAAACCAAACGAGTATAGAGACTCATGTCATATGGTTTAACAAAGCCTACATACTAAATGAAACCTTAATCTAAGTGCTTTCGACCCATTACGACCCGTTTAGGTAGCTTATGCTACTTTAACGCGTCGTTCGCGTGAAACGCGTTCGGACCGCCTAACTAGTCCTATGACAAGTATTATATGCCTAAACATGTTACATTATCAGTTATGTGACAAAAGTTTAGGTTACATATGCTTAATTACCAATTATACATGAAAAGGGTATTCTGGTAATTTACCTAAGGCATATAAACTACCTATCATACAACTACTTAAACGAAGCGACCATAAGGTATAACCTCGAAAGGTTATTCCCTATATACTATGGTCACCTAATGTATTTGGTCGGATCCTAATGATCGACCAAACTGGGTCGGGTTCGAAGGTATAAGCGATTTATTAGATCGCTTACCCTTACGACCCTAGACAACGTGGTAATCAGTAGGCATAGTCACAAAGGACTATAACCATCGTGATTACAATCACGTTGCGAAGTTCAAACGAACTTCGCATTGACCATAAGCTGGTCAACGCTGAAAGTCAAACAAAGTTTGACTTTCGGACTCGAAAAGCAATAAAAGAAAGAAAAGAACGAAAGAATACTTACGAAGGGTCCCCAAATGCTAATCTCGATCCAAGAATCTCAGGTATGAAACAATGGTTTCAACTTAGAGTTTCTAAGATCAAAATTCTAGTGGGTTTAGCAATGGGGGTGGATGGGTATATATAGTTTTCGGGTAACCGTTAAGATCGTTTCATGGAAACCGTGCTCGAATCTTGTGCGTACACTTGTCACAAAGTTGTGGTAACTTAAAAATGGTCCTAATGAGCTGAATGTGCAGTTGTGAGTGTGTGGATGAGGTTTAAACAGCTGGAATCAGCTGACTAAGCGTTCTTATCTGATCAGGAAGGCTGAGGCGGGCCGTCTAAGATTTAAGCTTGGCTCACGCGGGCCGCCTAGCTCTTCAGATCAGAAAACAAGTTTCAAATGTTGCAGTTTCAGTCCCTGTTATGTGTTTAAGCCACTTCCGACATGTTTAAGGCCCGTTAAGCCAACTTTAAGGCCCTAACATGATGTCTAAACATTGTGGACATGAAACATGCTCAAAAATATGTCGGATGTTGGTTCGTTTGGTCGTACGAACGCGATGTTCGCTTAATTACGACGGAATGCGCACAAGCGCGAAAAACGATCCAAATGGCGTGACGAATGGATTTTTCTTATGCCAAACACTAAAATAAAATATTTTAGTGCTTACATAAATTTTTGGATGTCCTGATGTATTCAGAATGTAAGTTATGCACGAAAATGCAAACTTATGCACTTTTTGACACTTTTAGTCCCTGAATGACCCAAAAGTTTATTTTAGCACACCGAACACCTCAAAGCCTATTTCTAAGCTATGTAAAGGATATTTATGGTATGTTTAACTTATGGTCATGTTCCGGAATGTCTGTTACAGTTCAAATTGGCATACTTTCGTAGTTTGTCAACTTTAGTCCCTGTAAGCGATTTAACTTGATTTTGCAATACCAAAGCCTTCAAAACTTATTTCTAAGTTATGTAAAGGTTATTTAAGGTATGTTAAGTATATTTCACTATTCCGGAGTGTTCGTTGCATTAAACTGGTTATATTTACGCATCAGTGCGTATATAACCTTCCAGAAAGCGATTTAAAGCTTGAAATTGAATAAGAGTTGATATGTGTAAACGATACACATATTTTTACAAATCCCAAGTATGAAATACAATATTTCATTGGTTTGGCATTTGTTTGATGGTTGAAGTGACACAGGTGTCACACTAATGCTCTCGAAAAGAATTATAAATGGAATCTTGCCTCCTGTGCTTGTGATTTAATGTTGTCGAATTCCCAAACCCCTAACTGATGTTGGCGGCAATAATTAGGGATCCGCCTTTTTGTTGTTGTCCAATATATTAGCAATCATTCCATCCTTTCACGTCCATATATATTATGGGGTTTTTTTCATTAGGTTTTTTTCTATATCAATAAGTTGATGCCAAAAGCCCAAGAAACAACATAAATCCTCCACTGATTTCGTGACATGCATGGTATATGGATCAATTGTTCCTTTTTCTTTGGGCGACCCACTTCTGTTGTCTAATTCATTCACATGGCCCCATCCATATTCTAACATAGAGATAGCGGGCTTGGCCCACTCATAGAAAATAGTGGCGAATTTCCTTCGGTCACTGGCGGTCTACTCTACTCAACTAGTTGGATATTTCCATATTACTCGTTTTTGCTTCATTTGCACCAGGACCTGTCCCAACACAAAATAATGTAATATAATACTAAAAACTATAAAAAACAAATAAAAACTATACAATAATTATACATTTTACACGGGACAAATATGTGTATTTTACCACACATCACATGCCGATCACTAAAATAAAAATATTTTAGTGTGTACAAAAATTTTGGATGTCCAGATGTGGTCAGAACGTAAGATATGCGCGAAAATGCAAACTTACGCCGTTTTTGACACTTTTAGTCCCTGTAAGATCAAATAAGCATATTTTCACACACCGAACCACTCAAAGATTATTTCTAAGCTATGTTTAGGTTATTTATGGTATGTTTAGCTTATGATCATGTTCTGGACTGTACGTTGCCTTACGAATCGGCAGACTTTTGCAAGTTGACGCAAATAGTCCCTGTGAGCGATTAAACTTGATTTCAACAAACCAAACCATCAAAAACTTATTTCTAAGTTATGTAAAGGTTATTTAGGGTATGTTAAGCCTATTTCACTATTCCGAAGTGTTTGTTGCATTAAACTGGTTATATTTGCGCATTAGATCGCGTATAACCTTCCAGAAAGTGATTTAAAGCTCGAAATCGAACAAGAATTGATATGTGCAAACGATACACATATTTATACAAATCCTAAGTATGAAACACAATATTTCATTGGTTTGGTATTTGTATGATGGTTGAAGTGACACAGGTGTCACATTACGCCACCATACTTAACAAGGCTTACTATGATTCTCATGCATCGAACCTCATAATTATGTGTGCACCCATAATTACTTGTTTCGTCACATGGTCCACATAGCTCCTCTTGTTAAGCGAGGGAAAACAAATAATAAGGTCGAAGTAACATCTAAATCCAATTAGCATCATCATAACACAACATCTATTGAATCAAAACGTGTTTCATACTAGAAATGATAGCACTACTTGTTTTGCATACAACAAAATTAGTAGCAGGTATTTCATTCTATTACAAATGTTAATATATATTTCACACTAACCAAACTGGTAGTATGCATCATATACTAAGCATGGATTATCATAATCAATGTAGGCACATCGTTAAAATGTTTTCAAATCATGTGCTAGGTATGCTTTTTTTTTTGGGTAAAGGGTTACCCCGGTGAATTTTATTGATAAAGAATAAAGAATCACACAAGTGTACCAAAGAAGCACACTAGAGCTAGTCTCGGCATACCAAGAAAAGCACAACCGAAATAAAGACAAACCAAACAACCAAAACCAACCAGAAGAAAACCGACCAAAAGAAAAACAACCAGAAGCCGAAACATGGCAACCTACAACAATACTCAACGCATAAAAAACTCTAGCCCGGATCGATGCTTAAAGTCTTCACTTGGAACTTCCATGTCTCTAACAATAGCGGGTGCTTGGATCCTCTCCCAGCCTTGAACGTCATCAACTTAAGACGAACCGTGTGAAGAGCAATGTTTGCAATCATAGTAGCATTTCGCTGGTTAGTAGAAAAAAGCCTGTTGTTGCTTTCTTGCCATATGAAATAAGTAGAAGCTGCCACAACCAACTTACTAACAATACTTTCCGCTGAATTACTAGTAGCGTATTGAGAGAACCAAGTCATAATGGAGTCCCAATTTGCATCAACAGATTCCATATAAGCCATATCTTTAACCAAGTTCCAAACTTGCAACCCATAAGCGCACTGAAAAAATAGCGGGTGGGTGATACTTTTAATGAGGTTTCGGCTTCATGTATTTGGGATTCTATTCAGTATAGAGAGCAGGAGGTCGAGTGGAGTAAAGTAGTTTGGTTCGCTCATTGCATTCCGAGGCATTCTTTTTTAGTGTGGTTGATTATGAGGAACAAGTTACTCACTCAAGATGTTATTCTTAGTTGGGATCTCTCGAGGAGAAAAAATATGAATATGATGTGCTGCTTACTGTGTTATGAGAACCATGACTCACATACACATCTATTCTTTGAGTGCAAATTCTCTACGCAGGTTTGGACTATGGTTCGAATTAAAGCAGGTATGGAGAATGTTAACCCAAAGTGGGAGGATATTGTTACCTGGTTGATGGTCAGAAATAGTTCCAAGTTAGCGGCTGATTATGTTAGTAGACTTTTGGTGGCGGCTAGTGCTTATTTCATATGGCAGGAACGTAATTCTAGACTTTTTAAAAACCAATTGAGACCTCCGGAACAAGTATATGAGGCGATTGTCAAGACTGTACGATATAAGCTTATGGGAGTGAAGATGAAGCGGTCGGATAGAGTAAAAAAGCTTCTAGGAGATTGGGAGATTGTTGATGCTGACAATGATGGTGATGGCGGTTGATTAGTTTTTTGTTTTTCGGTTCTAGAGTTTAGTCTAGTTGTGTCTTTTGTTAACCTGGTGTATTTTATGGTTTTTGGTTTGCTTACTTTCATGAGGCATGTCTCATGATTGAACTAGTGTAGACCCTCTACGCTACTTGTTTTTATGTGGTTGTGAATATATAGAATCACCGGGGTAACCCCTTTACCCAAAAAAAAGCGCACTGAAAAAATAAATGGTCACGAGAGTCTTTACCATGCTTACACAACGGACAGCACATAAGATTTAAATTGGTTGCACTTCCCGCATCCCAAACTCCCATCCGATCCTGAGTTTTAAGCTTGTTCTTAATGACTAACCATAAGTGGAACGAGTGTCTAGGGATACACTGGCTAAACCACACCAAATCAACCCAACCAACGTCCTCACCACGCGAACGAATGTTCTCCCAAACCTCACTAGCACTGAAAACCGAAAGCTTGCCCTGTCTATCCTTCCAAGTGAGCTTATCAGGAACATTATGAACAAGAACCGGCGGCGTTAAATTAATCAGGACCGGATAAAGATCGTACCAAGCAACAGGTCATTTCCAACCATTTTGATGATCAATAAGATCCGACAGAGAAGTTTGCATGCTAAAACCCGCCCCATGTATACGTCTAGGGGTAATAAATTCGCGCAAGGGACTATAAGGACACCAATTGTTGTTCCAAGCACTAGCTTTATGGCCATCACAAATAGAGTACCAAATGAACGGACGAATGGATGAGCGAATAGACAAGATTTTCCTCCACCCCCAAGTCATATTACCTCGAGAAGGAATCTCCCAAAAAATCTTTCCCTTAATCCTGTATGAATGGATCCATTTAACCCAAAGAGAATCTCTTTTACTAAGAATGCTCCAAATATGGTTAGTGAGAAGCGCTTTATTCGTATCATGAATTCTTCTAATTCCCAAACCACCTTCCGATTTTGGAAGACAAACATTTTTCCAGGCTACTTTATGAGTAGCAACTTTAGCCGACCCACCACTCCATAGGAAGTTACGCATTCGTTTTTCAATGTCACCAATGATACGGGCCGGAAGCATAAAGACAGAGGCCCAGTAAATGTGCATAGCCGAGATAACTGAGGTAATCAATTGAAGCCTTCCCGCAAAAGAAAGAGACTTATTCATCCAGTGATCAATCTTTTTATCCACTCGGTCCACTAGAGTTCTGCAATCCTTGTACATAAGCTTAGTCGAAAGCAACGGAACTCCCAAGTACTTAACAGGGAGCTCTCCCTCTTGAAACGGAAGAAGAGAGCATATATCTTGCTTCATCAAAGGCGATACATTACTAAAAAAAACCGTGCTTTTGGCTAGATTCGGTATTAAACCCGATATCCTAGTGAACAAGTCCAAAGTATCCTTCATGACTCTAATAGAAACCATATCCAGGTTGACGAAAAGGAACAAGTCATCAGCGAAGGAAACATTAATAATCTTCTGTTGTTTGCATTTATCATGATATCTGAAAGCATGATGTTGATCGGCTGCTTTATGCAATAACAAAGAAAGAACCTCCATAACTAAGGTGAACAAATAAGGGATATGGGATCTCCCTGTCTAAGACCACTCTTACCCTTGAAAAAACCACAAAGATTCCCATTAATGCTAAGCGAAAAAGAAACGGTAGAAACACACGTCATAATCCAACCAACCATTTTTTGAGGAAAACCGAACCTGGTAAGTATAGAATTAAGAAAAGACCAGCTAACCGTGTCATACGCTTTCTGAATATCGATTTTGAAAGCACACCTCGGTTTTCCCCTATATAAATGATAATTATGCATAAGCTCCTGCGTAAGAAGTATGATGTCTGAAATCTTCCGACCAGGAATAAAAGCGGATTGATTAATGTCAACCAAGCTACCCAGACTACCTTTTATTCTATCCGACAAAATTTTGCTAATGCATTTAAGAATGACATTGCAACATGAGATCGGCCTATACTCCAAAACCGAAGTGGGAGTGGGAACTTTGGGAACAAGGGAAATTATTGTATGGTTAACTTGCTGAAGCAGCTTACCATTCTCAAAAAATTGGAGGATGGCACCCGATACTTCTTCACCAACTATATCCCAAGCTTTCTAGAAAAAAACCGAAGTATAACCATCAGGGCCCGGGGCCTTGTTATCAGCAATACTGAACATCGCTGCCTTGACTTCCTCACGAGTAACTGGCCGGATCATCTGATCAGCCGCTACCGGGCTTACGGTATTCAAGAACAGATCCTCCATATCTAACTCCTCCACCTCAGTCTCGATACACAAAAAGTTCACATAGTGATCAACTAATGCTTGTTCAACACCCACTCCCTCATACTGAATACCATTAGCATCTTTAATCGAGTGGATTTTATTCCTTGCATTCCTATTCTTAACAAAGTTGTGAAAATAGGAGGTGTTACCATCTCCTGCACTTAGCCATTCTAGCTTAGCCTTCTGCTTTAAAAAGGATTCCTCATCATAAGCAGCGCAATGGAACTTCTTTATGAGATCAGCTTCTTTAACCCGAAGTGTAGCATCAAACGGGTTCAGATCTATCTGACGATGAATCTCATCCAGTTGAACTCTAAGATCATTGACTTTAACTTGCAAATTACCTTGTTTATGGAGAAGCTTCCTAAGCGGAGATTTCAGATTCCTAAGCTTTTTAACCACCGAAAGCATCGGAATACCCTCAATACTTCTACTCCATTCAGTCACAACACATTCCTTGAACTCAACTTTATTGGCTGTAAAATTAGCAAATTTAAACGGTTTGGGCCTAGGCCGAAAGAATCGAGCCATTTTGAGAATACATGGCGTGTGATCCGACACCCGGTAAGGATGATAAAGCACATGAGCATTAGGAAAATCATCCAAGAAGCTAACATTACCCATGACCCGGTCGATTTTCTTCAGAATACCAATCCCATCTCTAGGCTTTTGATTCCAAGTAAAGTGAAGACCATGACTCGGAATATCAAGAAGCTCGTTATGTTGAACACATTCAAAGAAATCCCTCATTCCTATTGTCGGGGTAGATGAGCCATGCAGAGCATCATCCATATATAGGGCCGAGTTGAAATCCCCCATGACAATCCACGGCTGGTTACTAACAACCAATTTATGTTTGCAAAGATCTTGCCATAACTCCCTTCGTTCCTGATAAGTATTTTTTGCATAGACGAAAGACACAAGCAAACTATTAGCATCATTTTTAGGCTTGATAAGGACATGCACGACCTGATCCGTTTGATCTAAGACCAAAAGGTCTAACTTATCATCGTTCCATCCTATTATGATTCTTGTACCTCTGTTACACACCCCACCATTAGAGGTCCACTCCCATTTTTTAAAAACACTGCTACAAACCTTCGTAAGTTTTGAAATCTCCACATGAGATTCCAGGATGGCATAAACGCTCAAATGATTATCTTTCACTATTTGTTGAACCTCTCATTGTTTCAGGGGCCGGTTCAAGCCCCTTATATTCCAAGCTGCAATGCTATCCATAAAAACCCATGTCATCGGGAGTGCTTGCCCCCTCATGATTCATATTCTTCTTATTCGCCGACATGAACGTCGAAATTTCCGATTGAAACGGATCTATAAAGCCTTCATCCCCTTCCAGATTCGGATTCTGATTTTTAGAAGCTTTATCTTCTATAATATTTCGGTCCAAAGTCTCACCTTTCAGGTCCAAAGAGTGCAGCTCATTTAAATTACCTGATTTCAAAGAAACCTCCCCCAGCATCTCAAATTTGTTGTGTAAGTTCACTACCGGAATATCTCCCTTAGACTCCTCTTGAGATTTCGTACCCGACGTGCTTGCACCTACCGAGTTAGACTTAGGCTTATAAATAAATTTCGGCTTTTGCTTCTTCTGAGGGAAACCATGTTTGGTTGTTTTCCTTTTATCCGTTATGAAGCCCTCTTCATCTATTATGATCGGTTTTGCTTTTTCCTTGGGAGCCCTTGGGCATGATGAAATATTGTGACCAAATAAACAGCAAGTTTCACACCGATGTGGTTTCCATTCATACTCTACTTTAATTTTTTCCTTCACAAATGTAATTGTGCTAGGTATGCTAGGTCAACATACTAAGCAATATGTATTTGAAAATCGTGTACTAAGTATGCTAGGTCAACATATGAAGCAAAATGTATTTGTAATCATGTACTATACATACTAGATAAACAAACCATGTATGTAATGTCATGAAAACAAAAGTAGTAGTGATAGGCACATAGCATTTGTAGAGATCGTGTTGTAGAGATTGTATGAACGCACTAGTGTGCAATCAAAATATGCCAAATTATGAGATTTAATTCCTAATAATAAAGAACAGAATCCTCGAAGTCAGTATGTAGTTGTATATTACACATAGTGTAATTACAATGGAATTTGTAAATGGAATACGAATAATAAGAATGAAGAAAACTTCTTGAAATTTATATTGTCATTACAATTATAGTTGAAATATGTTCATTGTTTTTGGATGATAAACAAGAAACGTAAAGGTTCAAATGATCATAAGTGCTTGATCATCAGCTTGAGCCTCATTGACATTGTATACTTGTCCATTTGCGTTAGCAAGCTTAGGGCAATTTCGCTTGAAATGATTTAAATCACCGCAATTGAAGCATGCTCCAGCTGGATAGCGAGGGCGTGTTTGAGTAGGGGCTTCTTGGTTTTCGATGCAACAGGTCGCAGTTAGATGGCCAAAAGACCACAGATTGTGCACTGACGGCATAGAGAATTGGATGGGTGATGATAGTTGCAACGATTGCACCGAGGTTGTTTTCCACAATAAAATCCCCTAAAGGGTACTGAGTTTAGTGGAATTGGTGCGACAATCGTATAATGCTTTGAAGCCTTACGCTTCTAAGATTTTTAGAAGGTTCAGTCTTTGTTTCCTTTGGATTCTCCTTAGTAGTTCCAGCAGCTTCTTGTCTCCCTTTCGAAAAAGTTTCCCTTTTCTAACCTGGGAGTCGGTTAGGGTAGCGGCTAGTTCCATAGCCTCCCTAAGCGTTGTGGGTTTGCTTCCAATGACAATATCTTGGACTGGATCAGGTAGGCCATCAATATATTTCTCAATGGCTCGATCCGAAGGTGTGACCATGTGACATTTGTGATCTGTAAACGATGTACGATGCAAAAAAATATCAATTATCAATAAAACGATGTGTTTTGGTGTTAATATTTGTGTATTTGTGTTTGACAATTTTACGATTTGATTCTAGTTCGATTTCAAGCTTTAAATCGCTTTCTGGAAAGTTATACGCAAACTGGTGCGTAGACGTAATAAGTTTAACGCGACAAACACTTTGGAGCAGTGACATAGGCTTAACATACCTTAAATAACCTAAACATAACTTAGAAATAAGATTTGGAGGGTTTGGTGTGTCGAAAACAAGTTTATTCGATCGAAGGGACTATTTGCGACAAACTGTGAAAGTATGCCGATTTGTATGGAAACGAACATTCCGGAACATGATCATAAGCTAAACATACTTTAAATATCCTTTACATAGCTTAGAAATAGGCTTTGAGGGGTTCGGTATGCGAAAAAGTGCTTATTTGATCAATAGGGACTAAAAGCGTCAAAAAGTGCTTATTTGATCAATAGGGACTAAAAGCGTCAAAAAGTGCATAAGTTTGCATTTACGCGCATATCTTACGTTCTGAACATATCCGAACATCCAAAAAATTTTGGAATCTAAAATATTTTATTTTAGTGATTGGAATGCAAAAAATACTATTTGTCGCGCAATTTGGATCGTTTTCGCGTCCGTTCTAGTTTTCGTCGTAATTAACCGAATAACGTGACCGTACGACCAAATGAACCGACATCCGAGATGTTTTCAAGCATTTTTTATGGGGTTAACGGGGCTTAAAGCATCAAAAACCAAGTTTATAGCTTGCAGGGACTATGTTTGACAACTGTTGATAGTTGGTCGCGGGGCCCGAAGACCTGAGCATCAGGCTATGCGGGGTGCGACAGAGCATTAGACCAGAAACATTGTATCTGGCCACTGCAGCTGATTTCTGTGATTTCTAACATATTGTATTAGAAACAATGTGCCACAAGTGTATGGCTAAGATTAAGCTTTGAATTGCTCAAAAACACTTGTAAAGATCTTAATGGGTCATGAATTCCTATAAATACCCATTAAGTTCAACCTTCATTCTTTGCACATTGATCTAAATCTGCTCTAAGTTGAAGCTAAGGCTTCATACCTGAGTGTTTTAGTTCAATTCTTCCTAGCTTGGACCTTTTCTAAGCTTCTTTCATGCTTGTTTACGCTTTTTAAGCATGAAAGTCAAACAGTGTTTAACTTTCTGCTTTGACCATGAATTGGTCAACACAAAGTTCGTTTGAACTTTGCAACGTGAGTGTAATCACGATGGTTATAGTCCCTTGTGACTATACCTACTGATTACCACGTTGATTAGTCGAAGTGACGAGTCAAAGTTTTGGTCAAAATGCCGATTATGCGCATTTTGCGACGAAGCTATTTTTGGGTATCAAAACACTTTGTTTTGATATCAAACCTGTTTTCTAACTTAGTTAAACATGTTTTAACATGTTTAACTCGTCACTTTTAGTCTAGTCCTTGTTTAGGGTCGTAAGCCAAGCGGCCGCTTAGACTTTCGAACCCGACCCATTTGGGCGATCATTAGGATCCGACCAAGCATATTTGTGACCATAGTTGTATAGGGAATAACCTTCCGAGGTCATACCTTATGGTCACTTAGTTTAATTAGTTATGTGATAGGTAGTTTATATGCCTTAGTATTATGTTACGCGGATAACGATTCTCATTGTCATCTATTATTCGAATGTAAGTTTTCTTCTCAAGTTTGGGGTATTGTTAGGCAAAAAGTGGGCATGGATATGGTCGATAATAAATGGGAGGATATAGTGAGCTGGTTGCTGGTGCGTGCGAATTCCAAGTCGGTTGCTAATTATGTTGCTAGGATTTTGGTGGCGGCTACTGCTTACTTCATATGGCAGGAACGAAATGCTCGTCTTTTCAAAAATCAATTAAGACCGCCAGAGACTATCGGTCAGATTATTTTCCAAACGGTTCGGTACAAACTTATGGGAGTTAAGCTGAAGAAGACAGAGAAGGTGCGAAGACTTCTTGGTGAATGGGGAATTCGGGAAACGGACATTATGGACGATGGCGTGTGAGTAGCGTTTAGAGTTGTGTCTTTCTCTAGATGTTTGTCTAGTTTGGTTTTTATTGGTTATGTTTTGCGGCTTAGTTTTTTTGTTTGTGCTACTTTCATGAGGCATGTCTCATGATTGAATTAGTGTGGATTCTCCTCGCTACTTGTTTTATTTGGTTGTGAATATGACCAAAATGCCCTTTTCATGCATAATTTGATTTTAAGCTGTAACCTAACTTTTGTCACTTAAACTGATTACGCAACATATTTAAACATGTTAGGGAATATAATACTTGTCATAGGACTAGTTAGGCGTCTCGAACACGCATTCGCGCGAACGACGCGTTAAAGTAGCGTAGGCTACCTTAACGGGTCATAACGGGTTGTAAGCACTTAGGACACGTTCCGAATCAGAATGTAGGCTTTGTTAAACCATATCACATGAGTTTCAAAACTCATTTGGTTTACGAGACCTCATTCTACTAGATCTCCCGATTTAGGTGTCGATTTATTAACATAGCGATCCGATTACTAGGTGCCACTTGATTTCCTTCGTTTGCCCGAGCTTTGTTAAGTTCATTTAATCGAGGATATCTTTGTAATTCAATGTGAGTACATAGCTCCCCTATTTTACTGTTTTCAATTGTTTTGGGGTGATTCATATGTGTTAAACGATTTTGACGATTTCAAAAACGAATACTATGGTTTATATTAAACACAACGATTTCGATAATGTAAACGAACTTGTTTGGGACATTATTACATGTAGGATCGGTGAATCAATCAAACGAGACATTCAGAAGAGTTCTCGATCAATACGAAAGGCGGAATCAGACGTATTGATGTTGTAGCAGCTTGATTTACACTTAGAAGTAGCTTAAATGTCGATTAGATTGATATAACAATGTTTTACAGGCTTGGCGACACTTCGGCAGAGCTTCGCTACCGGAAACAGAACATTGTAAATGAAGAACCAAGACCTAGTATTTATAGGGACAGCCAGTTCGCATGAAACAACTCATCCACTTCGCACGAACTACCAGTTCGCACGAACTGGACTTGTCACCTCGTGCGAGGTGGCTGCTTCAGCCCCGTTTCCTGTTTCTCTCGTACTGCGTGTCTTGTTCTATCTAACCTATTACATAACCCGATACAAGACGAAGTCGACAGACATATGCACCAACAAACTCCCCCTTGGATGTTGACGAGTCTTCAGTGTGTCGAGTCTACAGTCTTGATCAGTCTTCACGCTCTCTCCAAAATGTCTTTCTCTGTAAGCATCCTTCAATCTTCTCTCTTCTCTCTCTCCGAATCTCAATTTGGCTCTATCCTCTCTCTAATTCTCTTGATCAGATCTCTTGATTCCTTAAGCTATTCATCATTTAGCAGCTTCTATCTCGAGTTTTGTTCCAGGATCTTAGTCTGGCTCTCTAACATTCAGACTCCCCCTTAAGTTGTTTCGGGGTTCTTGCTTTGCAGCTTTCACAGGTTCAGTAACGTCTCCTGGCTCTTCGTAGCAACAGAATTATAAATATGGCTCTAATCTGCATATCCTCAGGAGTCGAATCCTAGCTCTTTCAAAGCTTTTTACCTGCACATACTCTACCCAAAAGTAAATTTCACAATTGTTTAAAATTTAACAATTTTTAGAAACCACTTGAAACATTCTCAAATCAATCATGATCTATCATTTATGATCTCTGCTTAACCACTTGTATTTGTAACGCTCAAATTTGGTTTCAAATTAATGAACCATTTAATCATTTCAAAATCATTTCTCATTTTAAAAAAACTCTCCCAAACCTTGTTGCTCATCATGTTCAGCACTTGGAATTTTGAAAATCAACTTTCCAACATCAGTTGTCGAAAATAAGATGAAATAAAATCTTTTTGATTTTTCAAAATAATGCTAAAACACATTCTTTTTGGATTTTGGGAAATAAACTATATACAGACATATTTTTGTGAGTTTGTGTAAGAGGATCATATCAGTTTATGACTAATCACTAGCACCGTTGAGCTTTAAACACTTTAAGTTCAAAATGATTCACTTAGATTGTCAGTATACTGATCCACTTAAATTTTCACACAAAGTTCAATTGATTCGATATACGAGATTAGTGTTTTAATGGACTTAACTTATTCGCGTGTCCCACCTCAGAATATACTCCCGTATCCAGACTCCTATATTCAGTCTTATAGGTGAATGTTGTCACACCCCCAAAATCCACATGCGGAGTATCACCGCTTGGAGGCGTGACTGACCAGGATCCAGCCACCAATCATATTGAACTATGTAATTAAGTAAATAAAACCAAACCCAATATAATTGGTGTTTAAAAGAAACCAAACATGTTCAAGCAATCAGCGGAAGCATAGTAATGTTTAAATAACCAAAACATAGTTTAAAGTTCAAATGTTAAGTACGGGACATAACAGTCCATATCCCACAACGACCTCCTCCTCGTGCAAGCTCCGTAAGCATCTAACGACCTGCAAGGCATGTAACAACAAGTCAACAACAAAGTTGAGCGAGTTCCCAGTTGGTTTGTTTAGTTTTTTTGGGTAAAGGGTTACCCCGGTAAATTTAATAAATCACCAATAAAAATAGGGTGTGACTAAAACATAGACACACACTACTAGACTTGGCATACCAAGACTAGGAAAACAAGAGTCCAACTTGAAAAAACACAAAAACCAACCAAAACAAAACAGCCAAAAAAACAGCCACGGCCTAAAGCTTTACAAGAACATTAGCCCACGCCGCCCATTACATTCTTCACAGGTATCTGCCATCGCTCCAACATCTTCTTGTATCTTCGATCGCTAGTAACTTGTAAACCCATCAAACGAAGCCTGACCGTACTGATAATCACCTGAGCCACATCTTGACTGCTTCGACATGCTTGAGTAAACAGCCGACTATTTCTTTCTTGCCATATGAAGTAAGTAGATGCCGCAATTATCAGTTTCGATGCAATGCCTTCAAGGGTCTTTGTATTAGAATGCTGCTCCATCCATGCTAAAACGGAGCTCCACGAATCCGTAACAGTACTAAAGTCGACCATCTTCTTAACTTCATGCCATACCTTCGAAGCGAATACACATTCAAAGAATAGATGATCCCTAGAATCTCTATTGTTTCTGCAAAGAGGACAGCACATTAAGTTCAAGTTGGTTGCACTTCCAGCTTCCCATATGCTTAGCCGATCCTGTGTTTTCAGCTTATCTTTAATCACGAGCCACAAGTGAAAAGAGTGACGAGGAATGCATTGGCCGAACCAAACCATTGATGCCCAAACCACTCTATTTTCACGGTTTCTTAT
The DNA here is from genome assembly GCA_030545235.1 of Helianthus tuberosus. NCBI lineage: Eukaryota > Viridiplantae > Streptophyta > Magnoliopsida > Asterales > Asteraceae > Helianthus > Helianthus tuberosus. Next base: position 82,327,136 of record CM060418.1, on the reverse strand, counting down.
GTTATTCCAGTCTTCCCAGGTACTAAAATGACCATCTTTACCATCAGCATCCTTCCACATAAGTCTATCTTCCATATCATTGTTCAATTGAGGAGCAATCAAGTTTATAAGGACCGGGTATAAATCATACCAGGCCTGAGGCCACCTCCAATGGCCATTCTCATCTACAAGTTCGTCCACTGTTGATTGGAGTGTAAATCCAGCACCAGCAATAGATCTTGGAGTAATGAAGGACCGAAGGGGGCTGCAAACACACCAGTTATCACTCCAAGCATTCGTCTGAGACCCGCTTTTAACTGACTTCCAAAAGTAAGGACGTATAAGAGTTCTGATCGCGAGCATTTTCCTCCAACCCCAACTCATATTGCCTCGACATTGAATATCCCATAAACTCCTACCCTTTAACTTATGAGAATGAATCCATTGCACCCATAAAGACTGACGATTATTGCTAATACTCCAAACATGTGCTGTCATAAGAGCTTTATTCACATCCGAAATGCTTCTTATACCTAGACCTCCCTCTTCTTTAGGTAAACACACGGTCTTCCAAGCAACTTTAGACCGAGGATTGCCTTGACTACCAGCATTCCATAAGAATCTACGCATTCTCCTCTCAAGGTCCTCGATAACACGGGCTGGGAGAATGAACACTGACGCCCAGTAAGTGTACATGGCGGATAATACCGAGTTAATGAGCTGAATTCTACCTGCAAAAGATAAAGATTTAGACATACAATTATCTACTCTCCGGTCCATCCTTTCAATGAGAGTCTTGCATTCCTTGTAAGCTAGTTTTGTGGATATAAGCGGTACCCCAAGGTAGCGAACTGGCAAAGTACCCTCCTGAAACGGCATTAACTCCAAAATCTCATCCTTAATATTCCGAGGAACATTACAAAAGAATACAGTACTTTTAGACGGACTAGGAACTAGGCCCGACATACTAGTGAACTTAGCCAAAGCATTTCTTAGACAATCCACTGAATGAGTATCACCCTTGACAAAAACAAATAAATCATCCGCAAAAGAAACGTTTATGATCTTCTGTTTAGAGCAATGAGCATGAAATTTGTACATGGGATTCAACAAAGCAGCACGTTGAAACAATAACGAGAGGACCTCCATAATTAACGTGAACAAATACGGTGACATAGGATCACCCTGCCTCAAACCCCGCTTCCCGTTAAAAAAACCATGCAAGTTACCATTAATGCTTACCGAATAAGAAGCTGTACTAACACACGTCATTATCCATGTAACCATTTTCTGATGGAACCCAAACCTGGATAAAATAGACTTTAGAAACGCCCAACTGACCGTATCATAAGCCTTTTGAATATCAATCTTGAACGCACATCTTGGGGGGACCTCTATTAACATGGTAGTTGTGCATAAGTTCCTGTGTGAGGAGGATATTATCCGAAATCTTCCTACCAGGAACAAAAGCCGACTGATTAATGCTAACCAAAGACTCTAGGCTACCCTTCATTCTGTCAGTTATAATTTTACTAATGCACTTGTATAAAACATTGCAGCAAGAAATCGGCCGATAGTCAAGGACTGAATGAGGTGTATCAGTCTTAGGAACCAAAGCCAAAATAGTATGGTTAATTTGTTTTAAAATTTTACCATTGTCAAAGAAATCCAAGATAGCATTGCTCACCTCATCCCCCACAATATCCCAAGCATTCTTAAAAAACGTAGACGTGTACCAATCTGGCCCTGGAGCTTTATTCTCCCCGATGCTGAACATAGCTTGTTTAACCTCATCTCGGGTTACATGCCTGACCATATGATTAACCGTTTTAGTTGACAGCCTATTAATAAATAGATCATCATCATCTAGGCCGATAACAGGTTCCTCAGTACCCAAAAAAGTAGAATAATGAGCCAGCAAAGCTGCTGAAACACCCGATCCATCGAACTGATTTCCATGCACATCCTTCACACTATGGATTTTAGCTCTAGCATTCCTACACTTAACACTATTATGAAAATAAGTAGTGTTAGAGTCACCAGCACATAACCATTCCATCTTAGATTTTTGTTTAAGGAAGCACTCCTCATCATAAGCAGCGGCCGTGAATTCTTGTAAACACTTCGATTCAGCTTCACGAATGGTAATATCAAGAGGGTTGGTATCTAGCATCTTCTGTATTCGATCCAACTCCTTCCTTAGCAAAATAACCTTCTCGTTTAAATTTCCTTGGCAGAACAAAAGTTTCCGAAAATGTGTCTTAAGATTCTCCATTTTAACAACAACAGAAAACATGTTAACACCCTCTACCCCCTTCTCCCATTCCATAGCGACACATTATCTGAATTCAGGCTTGGCCACAATAAAATTAGGGAACTTAAAAGGTTTCGGCCTGCCCTTACCAATAGACGGCAACTTCAGAATACATGGTGTATGGTCCGAAACCCGGTATGGCTGGAACAAAGCATACGCATCCGGACAAAGTTCTAAAAATTTCACATTTCCCATAACTCGATCAATCTTTTTAAGGATCCCCACACCATCTTTTGGTTTTTGATTCCACGTATAATGTAAACCATGACTCGAAATATCCACTAGCTCAATGGTTTGAATACAATCATAAAACTTCCTCATACTAATGGTATGAGTGGACGGGCCATAGATGAAATCTTCCATGTTCAGGGCCGAATTAAAATCTCCCATAACAATCCAAGGCTTATTATGAGTGAAACTACTGTGCCTACAAAGGTCTTCCAAAAGAGGCCTACGATCTTGGTACTTATTGTGTGCATACACAAAGGAACAAAAAAATTGAATCTTATCAGCTTTTAAATGCACCTGAGTAAGAATAACCTGGTCCGGCTGAGACAAGACCATAATATCCACTTCATCCGCATTCCAACCCAAGATAATTCTAGTGCCTTTAGCACATAATCCCCCGTTTGACATCCAATTCCAGTTGCGAAATGTACCCTTACAAATTTTACTCAGCTTATTGATATCTACATGAGACTCTAGCACCGCACAAACATTTAAATGGTTTTCAGAAACAAGAATTCGAACCTCATTTTGTTTCAGGTGTCGGTTCAAACCCCTTATGTTCCATGAAGCAAGGCTACCCATTGGAACTCTTGAAACCGGGAGTGCTTGCCCCCTCAGAACTCTGGTTACGCATTTGATCATCCATGAACTTAGACATCTCCGTGGGAGTCACCTCTCTAACCACTTCAACATCATGTAAACCAGTGGCTGCCATGTCTTTTGTGTTAGTGTTAACATTAACGTCCCCCGTTTCCTCCTCGTCAATGATCTCATTAACTAAAGCCTCAAAAGAGTTATTAATTTTCACCACATTGGCCTGGCTTTGGAGCTGATTGTTTCCCTTCGTACCCGAGGTACTGACACCCGACTTGTTCACCTTCGGCTTGTATATAAATTTCGTTTTATGTTTTTTTGGCTGAACACCATGCCTCGCCATTTTGCTCGTGTCCGTTATAAAACCTTCATCATCCATCACTACCTTTTTAGCTTTAACATCATTTACTTTGCTACATGAATTGTCATCATGGCTAAACAAGCAACACGTATTACATCGTAATGGTTTCCATTCATACTCAACCTTAATATTTTCAGTAACATAACCCTCCTCGTCCAACTTAGGAATAGCAACTGATATAGCTTCTTTAATCTCCATGTCTGCATTTATCTCAATCATCGCTCTAGCGTAGCTGCTTCTCCTCCAACTTTCAGCACACATGTCGGTTGTATACGTATCCAATCTTTTAGGTACACCGAGCTTAGAAGCCAAAAGACTTAACCCATACCGGAACAGTTTTTATGCCGTCCTTTCTCAGGCTTATCGACGGTGACCAAGCATTCAAGAATAATGGCATTTTCCTGATTAACCAAGGGCCACCTTCCAAGACCTTAGTCATACCTTCATGTGAATCAAATTTAAAAAAGAAAAATCCACTAGCGATCATCATTAGTTTTGTAAATCCAAACTTGTTCCAAACGTTCTTGGCATAATATTTAACCACAGGGAATGGAAGTCTATTACCCAAGAAGTAGCCGTACAATACATTTTCGAACTTCTCTTGCACCTTCTGAACTACATCTCTTGGAATAACGACATCAGCAACATCCAAAGATTCTAGCGGTTCAAGCTTCCGGAAGTTTATCTCCTTCTTACTGGCTGACCTATTCCTAACAGTTTCAGCATATGATGGAATCTGGTCTTTCACCACGAACTCCGCATAAGATAAAGGGTTTTCATTGCTCGTATCATCATTCACACCTCCAGGCAGATACGAAATCCCTTCATTGAGCTCTATAGGAACATGTGTAGTTATCTTGGTCAATTCATCAATAACATTGATTGGTTTCGGCACCTCATTATAATTCTTCAATATTCTTCTTGGCAGGCGCTTATTGTAATAACCATAAATTTAAAATAATTATTTAAAAGAATAATAATAATTTATAATAAACGTTTATCTGATGATCCATCCTTCGGTATATCAACCAAAACTATTATTATTATTTATAAATTATCCAATAGTAAACCCTAATTAAGACACCCAAGAAATTTTGTACAAACCCTAAAAGTTTCAGAACAATCGGAATCAGGATTAGGGCCCCTAAAACTCAGGGGGAGTAAACCCTAGTTAACGATTATCTCAAAATTTTCGTTGTCAAAATATAAAATTTCGATTATGTCAAGTCAGCTGAGCTAGTCCCAAACATGGCTACCCTATAACCTACTTTTGACCCTTACGCATCGTAACAGTAGGAGGCTTACAATGCGCAAGAAGTCTTACGCATCGTAAGGGTGTTATGCTTACGATGCGCAAGCCTGGCCAAATTTTAGCTATAAATAGCAGAGTCTGGGACTTGAATTCTGCAATTGGAACGACGTTCAAACTCCAAAATTACGCTGAGATTTCGTCTGTTCACTCCAATTAACACACACGAAAACTGTGACACCCCAGGAAAACCAGTAAACGATACAACTTACCTAGCTTCCTCAGTAACCGCATGCTAAATTTCGGGATGAAATTTCTTTCAAGTTGGGGATAATGTGACAACTCGAGTTTCTGACTTTCACTTTCGCATTAAATGCACGTTGACCTTGACTGTTTATGTTGTTTGACTCGTTTGACTTGTAATGTACATCTTGTGTTATGATAAACATATTGTATTGCATGCTTATGTGTTTGGTATTGTAATGCGGAACTTGTTGAGAGAAATTTAGAAATATTAAACCATGTATAGGTTCGATGAAACTGGAGATGTGTTTCGCCAAATATAACTCGACGAAACAGAAGCCTGATTCGTCAACCCATTATCGACGAGACAAAAGTGTCTCGCCGGCCCAACTGTTACGCGAAGCCCATTTAAGGCCCAGCACACTTATGCGTGTATAGGTTATACGTAACAATTCCATTCGCCATATTTTAGCAAGTTAGAAAAACCCTAGAGCTCTCCTGTACACCGACGGCAGCCCCTCTCGGTCGAAGTTAAAACCTTCTTGTTCGATCTCTGGTTAGTAATTTACATGCTCCGTTGACTCAGATGATTATCGTATGATTATGATGTAATCCGATTTAAATGATTCGGCATTTATGGATGTAAATCGATGTATGTATATTGATGCCTGATCATTCGATGTTAATTATGATTTCTTTATAAATGTATTGACTGCTATGTGATGATATGATCATTGATGATATGCATGTGACCTAATGACAAATCATGTGTAATTTAACAGTTTTGGCGTCCAGTACATGTAACATTAGTTGATTGAATATCAAGATTTAAATCATCACAACCCACTAACTTCAATTTGGTCCAATGATCTCTTGAGGTGGTTAGGGAATGTTGGCAATGTTTATTAAATAATAGGATTTGCATGTATTGTATGCCATGTGGGAACTAGATCTGATATGGTGATGGTATAGTGCATGAATTTGGTCCAATGGGAGGGAAGTTAAATGGCTAATAGAGTTATAATCTTGTATATCAAAAATGGCGGCCATGTGGAGCTAATTATTGTTGTCAGTAATAATTATTAGTAACATGCTAAACTTAGGATGAAGATAATGAGTTAGTGTTACACGAGTGTATGAATCGGTTGTTTGATATGATCGGCTGTGTGTAACTGTTAATGATGATCTACTGATTTTTGTGTTTCGCCAAAGGATAGTCGACGAATTAGGAAGGTGTTTCGCCAAAGATGATTGACGAAACAGAATGTGTTTCGTCAACCTGTGTTTCGCCGACTTGAATATTTTGCACAGTAACCTGACTTAACTCTGTTAGAAGTTAACTGAGATATTTAACTGCTGTTAAGTGTAATAATCTTGTGTATGATCTCAAATACGTGCTACTTGCTTATCAACTGTGTGTCTATACGTGAACACAAACTGACCTCACATACATACTATAGGACGTGATTGATTATTTGCGAGCACATACTTAGCATACCGAGCAAACCAAGGTGAGTTCACACTCTTACCAAGGCATGGGATTCCCCGGTGGGTTGGGAATGGGATTGAATGATTACTTGTACTTACATCACCACTAGACTACTTACCACGGTCCTCGGATTGGGAAGGATGCCTGTGCCAAACTCTACGTAAAGCCTACGTACCGTCCTCGGATTGGGAAGGACACCAGCACTAAACCTACGTAAAACCTACGTACTACCGTCCTCGGATTGGGAAGGACACCAGCACTAAACCTACGTAAAACCTACGTACTACCGTCCTCGGATTGGGAAGGACGCCAGCGCTAAACCTACGTACTCGCTACGTACTGTCCTCGGTTGGGAAGGGCACTTACGTAAAACCTACGTAAAATTATACTTACTACTATCCTCGGATTGGGAAGGATACCTGTGGTTACAAATAGTCTAGTGGATATACAACATGGGAAGCCCCCACCAATAGAACGTACTATCGGCCCAGTAGAGCCACATGTTACATACGAACTTACTATTACGCATTTACTTTCTGTGAACTCGCTCAACTAGTTGTTGATCCTTTGTTACATGCCTTGCAGGTCGTTAGATACATGGAGCTTGCATAGGGAGGAGCTGGTCGTTGTGGGCTTGGATCGTGATTGTTTCGTTAAACACTTTATGACACTTCATACTTTATTTTGTTGGGTTTATTCATACGTTTCTGCTAAAAACAGTGATAACCTACGTATATTTTGAACACCTTTCATATTGGTGGTTGAATGGCATTTACTTTTATATATTAATTACATGTTCAATATGATTGGTGGCTTGATCCTGGTCAGTCACGCTCCCAAGCGGTGGTACTCCGCGTGTGGATTTTGGGGTGTGACAGATTGGTATCAGAGCCATTGGTTATAGAGAACTTGGTTTTAATATGGGGAAAACGTTTTTATTAAAACCAGACTATAACCAGTACAGTGCTCAACGATCCACAACGACGCTTCGCTCCACGTGCAAGACTCAACATCCTAGGTAATAAGGTTTATGTTTATTGCCTACTTGCTAGAATTTCGTAGAACTTTGCTCGTGGTATGCTTAGATCAGATTGTTTACTATTCGTTACAGCTTGAAAACGCTTATGTGCTCACTCTCTTCTGTCATCGCACTATTCGCGAACCTCTCTCACTCATGTTCTCCTTGATGTCAAGATCATGAGTGGACGCGTTAACCTAACTCAAGCCCAGTTGGCGGCTTCGATCACTGAACAAGTTACTGCAGCACTCGCAGCTGCCTAGGCAGGAGGTGTAACCTGCCATCACCACTTACTCTAGGATCTTTAGATCCTACTCTCGTAACTCAACACTTGTGCTTAATTTTGATTACTCTTACGCACACGACAAGTCAACACGCTCAGTCACCTGTATGCACATACAAGACTTTTATGGACTGTCGTCCTACTACTTTCAGCGACACTGAAGGAGCTGTTGGACTCCTCCATTTGTTCGAGGAACTCGAATCGGTCTTCGAATGTGCGAATGACCTGAGGCTCGTAAGGTGAAATATGCCACTGATACCCTCGAAGGCACCGCGCTAACTTGGTGGAGCGCGCAAGTTCAAAGGCTGGGGCTGGCGGCTGCTAATGCCACCCCATGGAATGATATTAAGAAACTGATCAAACGTGAATACTATAGTTGTGATGACATCCACAAGCTGGAAGTGGAATTCTTTAACCTGAAGATGACGGGATCAGAGATAGAAGCGTACACGAAACGATCCAACGGACTGGCAGTGTTATGTCCATCTATGGTGGATCCTCCCATCAAACGCATTGAGCTGTACCTCAAGGGATTAGTATCAGGGATTCAAAGTCATGTGACTACTCCTAACCTTACTACTATTCAAGATGTTACTCGTCTTCCTCATCGTCTCGCAGAACAGGCAGTGGAACAGAACAAGCTGCCTCAACGTATCAGCGCTACTACTACCACTACTACTTCAACTACTTCTGCTACCCTCAGTGACAACAAATGGAAGTGGGATGGAACCCCTAGCAAGGGTTCGACTACGGTTCCGTCCCAGGCACAGCAGCGGAAGATCGATGACAACCAAAGTCCTGGTCAGCAACCTTTTAGTAGTCAAGGGCGGGGTGGATACAGGTGAAACCACCCTAAGTGCAAACGATGTAACTTGCACCACAGCGGGCAGTGCAACCGAAATCATTGTCAATGATGCAATAAGCTTGGTCATGGAGCCAAAGATGGTAGAAACTCACGTCCTGCAAACCAAAACCAACAACAACAGCCACAAGATCTATAGGATCAGCAGCAACAGCAGGGTAACAAGGATGTTATCAGGTGGTGCTGAAGGTCACTTCAAAAGACACTGCCCACAGTTGAACCAGAACCAGAATCAGAACCACAACCAAGGAAACAGGAATAACAATGGAGGCAACAGTGGGGGTAATAACGACGGCAATGGTGCCAGGGGTCGAGTGTTCATGATTGGTCAGGGTGATACTAGGAATGACCCCAACGTTGTGATGGTTTCGATATCGATATTGGTATGGATTGGCTACCTCAACATCGAGCAGGGACTCTTTGCAAAGAAAAGATCATCCGCATTCCTCGTGTTGGTTAAGAACTTTTGGTAACTCATAGTAACAAGCTCCTGGAGCAGCCTCAATAGCTCGAGCACCTTATCGCTTAGCTCCAACGGAACTGGAAGAACTGTCTAAGCAACTGCAAGAACTCTTGGAAAAGGGTTTCATACGTCCTAGCTCTTCGCCTTGGGGAGCTCCGGTATTATTTGTAAAGAAGAAAGACGGTACCTTTCGCATGTGTATAGACTACCGCGAACTGAACAAGGTGACTGTGAAGAATCGCTATCCTCTTCCACGCATCGACGATTTATTCGACCAGTTGCAAGGGTCGAGCTATTACTCGAAGATTGATCTAAGGTCAGGGTATCATCAACTGAGAGTCCGGGATGAGGACGTCTCCAAGACAGCGTTCAGGACACGCTACGGCCACTACGAGTTTCTGGTCATGCCTTTCGGGTTAACGAACGCGCCTGCGGTTTTCATGGATCTTATGAACAGGGTTTGCAAACCTTACCTCGACAAGTTCGTCATTGTTTTCATCGACGACATCCTGATCTATTCGAAGAGTCAGGAGGAACACGAGCGGCATTTACGACTTATTTTGGAACTTCTTCGAACGGAACAACTATACGCTAAGTTTTCAAAATGCGACTTCTGGCTCCGTGAAGTCCACTTCTTAGGCCACGTGGTAAACAAGGATGGGATTCATGTCGATCCATCCAAGGTAGATTCAATCAAGAACTGGCCTGCACCTCGCACACCAACAGAAATACGCCAATTCTTGGGTTTGGCAGGTTATTACAGACGGTTCATTAAAGACTTCTCAAAGATTGCTCAGCCACTTACACTACTGACGCAGAAGGGTGTTGTTTATCGTTGGGGTAATGCACAGGAGACAACGTTTCAGCACTTAAAGGATAGACTCTGTAGCGCACCTATCCTCTCATTGCCTGAAGGCACGAATGATTTCGTAGTCTACTGCGACGCGTCTATCCAAGGTCTTGGATGTGTGTTGATGCAGCGGGATAAAGTCATTGCTTATGCTTCACGCCAACTTAAGGTTCACGAACGGAATTACACTACACACGATTTAGAGCTGGGAGCGGTTGTTTTTGCACTTAAGATATGGCGACACTATTTGTACGGTACCAAATGTGCTGTCTACACTGACTACAGAAGCCTCGAACATATATTCAAACAGAAGGAACTGAATATGCGACAGCGACGATGGGTCGAACTGTTGAATGACTATGAATGCTCAATCAGGTACCACCCAGGCAAAGCCAATGTTGTGGCTGACGCCCTCAGTCGAAAGGACACCGCAACTAAGCGCGTGCGAGCGCTGCAACTCACTATACAGTCTAGTCTTCCTTCTCAGATACGAAATGCTCAGGTAGAAGCATTGAAACCAGAAAACGTCAGGGCTGAAGCCCTACGTGGCTCAAGACAACGTTTAGAACAAAAGGAAGATGGTGCTTACTACGTAACAGGACGCATTTGGGTTCCACTTTATGGCAATTTACGTGAGCTAGTAATGGATGAAGCTCATAAGTCTCTCTACTCGGTACATCCTGGTGCGGATAAAATGTACCACGATATCAAAACTACATACTGGTGGCCTAGCATGAAGGCCCACAAAGCAACATACGTTAGCAAATGCTTGACTTGTGCGAGAGTCAAGGCGGAATATCAGAAACCTTCAGGTCCACTCCAACAACCTGAGATACCACAATGGAAATGGGAACAAATTTCCATGGATTTTGTTACTGGCTTACCTAGATCTCAGCGCGGAAATGATACTATTTGGGTGATCGTGGATCGACTCACAAAGTCTGCTCACTTCTTGGCTATCAAAGAAACAGACAAGTTCTCTACCTTAGCAGACATTTACTTAAAAGAAGTGGTCTCGAGGCACGGGGTGCCCACCTCCATCATCTCTGATCGTGACGCACGATTTACTTCAGAACTATGGCAAGCAATGCACAAATCTTTTGGCTCTCGTTTAGACATGAGCACAGCTTATCACCCTCAGACGGATGGGCAGTCTGAGCGCACTATTCAAACTCTAGAAGACATGCTTCGGGCGTGCGTAATTGACTTTGGCAATGGTTGGGAAAAACATCTGCCACTTGTGGAATTTTCTTACAACAACAGCTACCACACCAGCATTAAAGCTGCACCATTCGAGGCATTGTACGGGCGTAAATGCCGGTCACCTCTCTGTTGGGCAGAGGTGGGAGATAGTCAAATCACAGGTCCAGAAATGGTAGTTGATACTACTGGCCTTTCGAAGTTATTGAGGAGATAGGCAGGGTAGCCTACAGATTGAACTTACCAGCTGAACTCAGTGCAGTTCACAACGTCTTTCACGTGTCGAATCTGAAGAAGTGCATGTCAGATGAGACCCACATAGTTCCCTTGAAGGAACTCACCATCGACGAGCGGTTGCAGTTCGTCGAAGAACCAGTTGAGATCACAGACCAGGATGTTAAGGTCCTCAAGAACACGAGAATCCCTCTTGTACGAGTTCGTTGGAACTCCCGTCGCGGCCCAGAGTTCACCTGGGAGCGTGAAGATCAAATGAAACTCAAGTATCCCCAGTTGTTCGGAACCAATGCAACTACTACTGAGGCTGAAGCTACTACTGCAGAATTTTGGGACGAAATTCCAAATCAACGGGGGGATGATGTGACACCCCAGGAAAACCAGTAAACGATACAACTTACCTAGCTTCCTCAGTAACCGCATGCTAAATTTCGGGACGAAATTTCTTTCAAGTTGGGGATAATGTGACAACTCGAGTTTCCGACTTTCACTTTCGCATTAAATGCACGTTGACCTTGACTGTTTATGTTGTTTGACTCGTTTGACTTGTAATGTACATCTTGTGTTATGATAAACATATTGTATTGCATGCTTATGTGTTTGGTATTGTAATGCGGAACTTGTTGAGAGAAATTTAGAAATATTAAACCATGTATAGGTTCGACGAAACTGGAGATGTGTTTTGCCAAATATAACTCGACGAAACAGAAGCCTGATTCGTCAACCCATTATCGACGAGACAAAAGTGTCTCGCCGGCCCAACTGTTACGCGAAGCCCATTTAAGGCCCAGCACACTTATGCGTGTATAGGTTATACGTAACAATTCCATTCGCCATATTTTAGCAAGTTAGAAGAACCCTAGAGCTCTCCTGTACACCGACGGCAGCCCCTCTCGGTCGAAGTTAAAACCTTCTTGTTCGATCTCTGGTTAGTAATTTACATGCTCCGTTGACTCAGATGATTATCGTATGATTATGATGTAATCCGATTTAAATGATTCGGCATTTATGGATGTAAATCGATGTATGTATATTGATGCCTGATCATTCGATGTTAATTATGATTTCTTTATAAACGTATTGACTGCTATGTGATGATATGATCATTGATGATATGCATGTGACCTAATGACAAATCATGTGTAATTTAACAGTTTTGGCGTCCAGTACATGTAACATTAGTTGATTGAATATCAAGATTTAAATCATCACAACCCACTAACTTCAATTTGGTCCAATGATCTCTTGAGGTGGTTAGGGAATGTTGGCAATGTTTATTAAATAATAGGATTTGCATGTATTGTATGCCATGTGGGAACTAGATCTGATATGGTGATGGTATAGTGCATGAATTTGGTCCAATGGGAGGGAAGTTAAATGGCTGATAGAGTTATAATCTTGTATATCAAAAATGGCGGCCATGTGGAGCTAATTATTGTTGTCAGTAATAATTATTAGTAACATGCTAAACTTAGGATGAAGATAATGAGTTAGTGTTACACGAGTGTATGAATCGGTTGTTTGATATGATCGGCTGTGTGTAACTGTTAATGATGATCTACTGATTTTTGTGTTTCGCCAAAGGATAGTCGACGAATTAGGAAGGTGTTTCGCCAAAGATGATTGATGAAACAGAATGTGTTTCGTCAACCTGTGTTTCGCCGACTTGAATATTTTGCACAGTAACCTGACTTAACTCTGTTAGAAGTTAACTGAGATATTTAACTGCTGTTAAGTGTAATAATCTTGTGTATGATCTCAAATACGTGCTACTTGCTTATCAACTGTGTGTCTATACGTGAACACAAACTGACCTCACATACATACTATAGGACGTGATTGATTATTTGCGAGCACATACTTAGCATACCGAGCAAACCAAGGTGAGTTCACACTCTTACCAAGGCATGGGATTCCCCGGTGGGTTGGGAATGGGATTGAATGATTACTTGTACTTACATCACCACTAGACTACTTACCACGGTCCTCGGATTGGGAAGGATGCCTGTGCCAAACTCTACGTAAAGCCTACGTACCGTCCTCGGATTGGGAAGGACACCAGCACTAAACCTACGTAAAACCTACGTACTACCGTCCTCGGATTGGGAAGGACACCAGCACTAAACCTACGTAAAACCTACGTACTACCGTCCTCGGATTGGGAAGGACGCCAGCGCTAAACCTACGTACTCGCTACGTACTGTCCTCGGTTGGGAAGGGCACTTACGTAAAACCTACGTAAAATTATACTTACTACTATCCTCGGATTGGGAAGGATACCTATGGTTACAAATAGTCTAGTGGATATACAACATGGGAAGCCCCCACCAATAGAACGTACTATCGGCCCAGTAGAGCCACATGTTACATACGAACTTACTATTACGCATTTACTTTCTGTGAACTCGCTCAACTAGTTGTTGATCCTTTGTTACATGCCTTGCAGGTCGTTAGATACATGGAGCTTGCACAGGGAGGAGCTGGTCGTTGTGGGCTTGGATCGTGATTGTTTCGTTAAACACTTTATGACACTTCATACTTTATTTTGTTGGGTTTATTCATACGTTTCCGCTAAAAACAGTGATAACCTACGTATATTTTGAACACCTTTCATATTGGTGGTTGAATGGCATTTACTTTTATATATTAATTACATGTTCAATATGATTGGTGGCTTGATCCTGGTCAGTCACGCTCCCAAGCGGTGGTACTCCGCGTGTGGATTTTGGGGGTGTGACAAAAACACTAATTAGTATAGCGGGGTGCTGCAATCAGGGTAATAACTCGATCGCTATTACGATTCATTTTCCGACCGATCAATATATCCAATGGATGTTTATGTGCCGCCCACATTAGGGTTATACTTTGTCGTTCGTCGTTAAATCGATGGATGTTTAAGTATCATACTTTGTCGTTCGTCGTTAATTCGATGGATGTTTAAGTATCGCACTTTGTCGTTCGTTGTGAGAATTTGATCTCGTGAGTTATCGTAAATGCTGTATTGATAACTAACCCAGAATTTTGTGCCTGTTATTAAATTAGGTTAAAAGACTAATCAGTAGTCTAAACTCTGCCCGTATAAATCTGAAATATTATCACAAGGTAGCATCACTTTGAAATTATTAAGGTACGGATCCTTACCCCACTCCTTATTGCTTCATATTCAAATTGTCATAAACCCATTAAATTCATATATCTTTTAAAACTCCTCACGTCTTTGATTATCGATTCATTTGACAGTCCGTTGGATTTCTATTCTAATCATAACTTTGGATTTAGCTTTTATGTCATGCGATAGTATTATGTTAAGTTGTACTCATTATCGCATGTTCCAATATATGTTACGATAAGTTATGTGAATAAGACCAATTGTACTCTGATACCCTGAGTTTTCGCTTCTCGTGGAGTGTCCCACGAGCATGTTGTTGCGGCATCGACATCATGTGCTCCTCCCGTGACGGAGAGATCAGTTCACGGCGTCTCTTAAGTACAAGTGTGGTACATATAAGCTATTAGGAGGCGTATGGATCGATCCTAGGATTTAAGTTAAGGAGGTGGATAGCGGGTATGCCAACTCGCCATCTCGCGTGATAATTATGCAGGAGTAGCTACCTGGATATTGTCACGATTTAAGTTTGGCTCATGGGTACATCCGTATGATATAATTATGAAATTTCGTTAATTGCATCATATCATTTTCACATAAAGTTCCTTCCGTAAAATATTTCATATAAAGCGTTACTTGTTAATTGAGCCTATTATTCCGTACTGAGCATTCAGCTCATTCCGTAAATTCTTGTATGTACAGGTTCACAGGTTATTTCGGGCGGGGAAAAAGAGAAGAATAAAGCCTAGGAATAATCTGAAGATGTTAGTTAATCAAGTCAAATGTCTCCGTTTGTATATTAACCTTAAGTTTAGTTGTCGTGTGGTTGTATCCTTATCAAATAAATAAATGGAATTATAACTTTTGTTTATGATACCACTGTTATTGTGACACGTCAGCCCTTCCGGGTTGGGGTGTTACAGCTATGGTATCAGAGCAAAGGCTCTTTCCTGTAGAAAACTTGAAGATAGTAATTAAAACCAGTGAGGAATGGGTAGATATCTATGATAGGATTCAACTTGGTCTCTTATTTTGTTTAACTCCTATGTCTATTCTTATAGATGCCTCCTCGTCGTCCGCCACGTAGGAGTACTCGTACTAACCATGTACGTAACAACACTTCTTCGAATGAGACTCCAGTTGATCCAAACATAATTAATGCTATCAACCAGGCTGTTGCCGGGTTGCTTCCAAACCTTGTTGCTCAGACAGCTGAGGCCGTTATTCAACAAACTCGTCATCCAGAACGTAATAACACGAATCCAATCTCTGGTGAAGAAATTCGTGAGAATATCACGAACCATACTACCTATAGTATAGACATATGGATCGCTAAATTCCAAAAACAAAAGCCGAAGTCCTTTAGTCACGCTACTAATCCCGTCGAAGCAAGAAACTGGATAGCTCATGTTGAAAAGATCTTCGGAGTTCTTGGAGTTCCGGAGCAATACAAAGTTAGATTGGCTACCTACAAACTTGAAGATGGCGCACAAATTTGGTGGGAAGGATATAAGCAAGTCAAAGGAGGGGATGATTTCGACGCTAATCTTTCATGGGTCGACTTTCGTACCATCTTTTACGACAAGTATTTTTCTATCGCTGATAAAGAAGCTTATATCAGGGAGTATGCAGTGATTCGACATGGGAGTGAGGAACCAGCCTCTGAGTTTATTACTCGATTTTCAAGGTTGGCTAGTATTGTAGGAGAAGTTGCAGGATCAGCAGAAGTCCAGGCAGAAAAATGCAAGTGGGCAGTCAATGATTAAATTTGGAAGTCGATCATGTATATGAAATTTAAGGATATCACCGAAGTTGCTGATGCAATCAAAACTTTTGAGTTCGAAAGGAAAGAATTTTTATCTCGAACTGGGGATAATAAGAAGAGAAATAGGGAAGGACAATTTAAGCAGGAAATCGGCCAATCATCCACTACGCCACAGCATCAAGACCGCAAAGTGCAAGGAAATCAAAACTCTGGAAATCAGGCACGTCCATGGCAACCTAGACTGCAAAACCCAAGGCCTGCTCAAAACCAGATTCAGTTGTATGCAGAACCTATTAGAGCTCAACCACTGAATCAACATGTAAACCCGAATCAGATTACATATCCTCTATGTAATACTTGTGGTAAGCGACATCAGGGCGTATGTCACCGAAGTACAGGAGCATGCTTTAGATGTGGCCAAACTGGACACATGATCAAGGAGTGTACAAAGAAAGACACTAGGAAGAATAACCGACCAAACGTTACACCACCCAATGTTGGAGGAAGAGTTTTCGCACTTTCTGCTACTGATGCTGCTAATGCCCCAGGTACTGTGTCGGGAACCCTTCAGCTTGGTAAACATAGTATCTATGTGTTATTCGATACAGGAGCGACCCATTCTTTAGTATCCCACTCGTTTACTAAGTACCTTCCGATAAAACCAACTCTCTTAAATCATACTTTAACCATTTCCACTCCCATGAAAAATTCATCCCTAATCATTTACGTATATAAAGATTGTCCGATCCATATTGAATCTATTGTGTGTAAGGCAGACCTATTTCCAATACATATGTGTGACTTTGATGTTATTCTAGGGATAGATTGGTTGTCTCGACATCGAGTAACTATAGATTGTCATTCTCGCCGTGTTATTTTCGGTAATCTTCATCATCCTGATATTATATATCAGGGAAGTCAAGCTCATAAATCTCTTAAAATTATCTCCGCATCCAAAGCTCGAAAATTCATATCAAACGGTTGTGCTGGATTCCTAGCATCGATTAAGGATACTTCTGCTAGTGTTAAGAGTATCGATAACCACTCCGTTGTTCGTGAATATCCTGATGTATTTCCAGATGAACTACCAGGATTACCACCCGACCGTCAGGTAGAATTCACCATTGACTTGATCCCTGGTGCCGAACCTATTTCTAAAGCTCCATACCGTATGGCTCCAATGGAACTGAAGGATTTGAAGGAACAATTGCAAGAATTGTTAGATTTAGGATTCATAAGACCCAGTGTTTCACCTTGGGGTGCTCCGGTCTTATTTGTGAAGAAGAAAGACGGTAGTATGCGTTGACTACCGAGAGCTGAATAAGATTACTATTCGTAATCGGTACCCTCTGCCTCGCATTAATGATCTCTTTGATCAACTTCAGGGGGCTCAGTTCTTCTCAAAAATCGACCTGAGGTCCGGGTATCATCAGCTAAAGATCAAAAATGATGATGTTCCCAAGACCGCCTTTCGTACTCGTTATGGTCATTACGAATTCTTGGTTATGCCCTTTGGGCTAACTAATGCACCCACAGTCTTCATGGATTTGATGAATCGCGTATTTCACAAATTCCTAGACAAATTCGTTATTGTCTTTATCGATGACATTCTGGTGTATTCTAAGAGTCACGAAGAGCATGAAGCACATCTACATGCAGTTCTTGGAACCTTGCGGCATGAGAAGTTGTACGCGAAGTTTTCCAAATGTGACTTCTGGCTTAGCCAAGTGGCATTTTTAGGTCATGTCATATCAGCAGAGGGAATTATGGTAGACCCAACAAAGGTTGAAGCTATTACAAAATGGCCAAGACCCACTTCTGTTACCGAAATACGAAGTTTCTTGGGTCTTGCTGGCTATTACCGAAGATTTGTTGAAAGATTCTCGGTAATTGCTTTACCACTCACAAAACTCCTAAGGAAAGGGGTGAAGTACTCATGGAATGAGGAACAAGAGAAAAGCTTTGAAGAATTGAAGAAACGACTCGTATCCTCCCCGATACTCGCTCTCCTTCTGGATCAGGAGGTTACCAAGTCTATAGTGATGCCTCAAAGAAAGGATTAGGTTGTGTGCTAATGCAACATGGGAAGGTTATCGCTTATGCCTCCCGTCAGTTAAAGCCTTATGAAGTTAACTACCCTACACATGATTTAGAACTAGCCGCAGTCGTCTTTGCACTTAAGATTTGGCGACACTATCTGTATGGTGAAAGTTGTGACATTTTTACCGACCATAAGAGCCTCAAGTACATATTCACCCAGAAAGAGCTAAATATGAGGCAAAGAAGGTGGTTAGAACTTTTAAAAGATTTCGACGCAAATATTCAATACCATCCAGGCAAAGCCAATGTTGTAGCTGACGCGTTGAGCTGAAAGAATTCCGGGACTATATCTTGCTTACAAATTCAGCCTCGTATTAGGAGGGATCTCGAAAGAATGAACATTTGGCTTCAGGTTAGTAAATCTGATGGATATCTAGCTAGAATGCAGATTGAACCCGACCTCATATCACGGATCAAAGATGCACAGAAGCAAGATGGAGAACTTTGGGCAATTGTGCAAAATCTCGAGGTGGGTAAACAATCTGAATTTCGTATAGACCATCATGGGGTGATTTGGTGCGGTAAAAGACTTTGTGTACCCGATGACTCCACCCTTCGTGAGTCATTGTTAGCCGAAGCTCACAGCTCACCATTTTCAATTCACCCAGGATCTACCAAGATGTATCGAGACTTAAGACAGAACTTCTGGTGGAATGGCATGAAGGAAGACGTTGCTCGATACGTAAGTAAATGCCTCACTTGCCAACAAGTGAAAATTGAACACAAACGAGCAAGCGGTCTGTTGCAGCCATTGGATATTCCCATATGGAAGTGGGATGAGATCACAATGGATTTTGTTACCGGTTTGCCTAAGACTTTCAAGAAGAATGATGTTGTATGAGTTGTTGTCGATAGATTGTCGAAGTCAGCACATTTTCTACCGATTCAGCAAGGATTTTCGGTTAATAAATTATCCGAAATATTTCTTCAAGAAATTATTCGACTCCATGGCACACCATCTTCCATTGTTTCCGATAGAGACCCACGTTTCACCTCACGATTTTGGAAAGGTTTTCAGGCAGCTTGGGGTACACGACTGAAGTTTAGTACGGCTTTCCATCCACAAACAGATGGGCAGTCGGAACGCACGATTCAGACCTTGGAAGACATGCTCCGAGCATGTGCACTTGAATGGTCTGGAAACTGGGATGAATATCTATGTCTTGTTGAGTTCGCTTACAACAATAGTTGGCAAGCAAGTATTGGCATGGCACCTTTTGAACTTTTGTACGGTCGGAAATGTCGAGCACCGATATGCTGGGATGAAGTTGGAGAAAAGATTATTGAAGGGCCAGAACTAGTTCAGATTACAAATGAAAAAGTTACTATGGCACGAGAAAAACTGAAAGAAGCTCAGAGCAGACAAAAGAGCTATGCAGATCAAGATAGACGACCACTCGAATTTAAAATTGGCGACCACGTATTTTTAAAGGTATCACCTTGGCGTGGCATTCGTAGATTCGGAATTAAAGGGAAGCTTAGTCCCGGTTTCATCGGTCCGTTTGAAATCCTTGAAAGAATTGGAGAAGTGTCATATCGACTGGCTTTACCGCCTCAACTCTCTCACGTTCATAACGTTTTTCATGTCTCCTCGTTAAGAGGATATAATTATCATCCACTTCATGTCATTAGTTATCCGTTACTTACAATTTACGAAGATTTGTCCTACGAAGAGGAACCAGAAGCCATCTTAGATCGACAAGAAAGGGTTATGCGTAGGAAAGTAATTCCATTTGTTAAAATCCTCTGGAAAAATCATTCTGAACGCGAAGCAACATGGGAATCTGAAGAATCAATTCGCTCTCTATACCCTAATCTATTCTAAATTTTAGTCGAAGTAACGATAAATCTTGCTCTTTGATATATGTTCATTCGTTTCTGTTTACGGTCATTTATGCTTTACCTTTTGTGAATATATCTTAGTTATGATTAAGCATGTTTATGTAGGAGATATCAGTACCAATAGTCACTCTTATTATCTGTAAGTCTATGTTGATTTTCTGCATAATTAAAATATAAGATACGTAGTGGAAGAACCATTAGGACATAAGGTAATTAACAATTATGGTTATGAACATAATTATGAATTTCAGATACACGTGTGTGTTTAGGAGATTATTGTTATATAAGTTAGTAACTCTGCTATAAAAGTTCCGTTTCTGTTACTTATGCGATATGTTATATTTTTATTTGAAAAATTTCGAGGACGAAATTTCTTTTAAGGGGGTAATAGTTGTAATAACCATAAATTTAAAATAATTATTTAAAAGAATAATAATAATTTATAATAAACGTTTATCTGATGATCCATCCTTCGGTATATCAACCAAAACTATTATTATTATTTATAAATTATCCAATAGTAAACCCTAATTAAGACACCCAAGAAATTCTGTACAAACCCTAAAAGTTTCAGAACAATCGGAATCAGGATTAGGGTCCCTAAAACTCAGGGGGAGTAAACCCTAGTTAACGATTATCTCAAAATTTTCGTTGTCAAAATATAAAATTTCGATTATGTCAAGTCAGCTGAGCTAGTCCCAAACGTGGCTACCCTATAACCTACTTTTGACCCTTACGCATCGTAACAGTAGGAGGCTTACGATGCGCAAGAAGTCTTACGCATCGTAAGGGTGTTACGCTTACGATGCGCAAGCCTGGCCAAATTTTAGCTATAAATAGCAGAGTCTGGGACTTGAATTCTGCAATTTGAACGACGTTCAAACTCCAAAATTACGCTGAGATTTCGTCTGTTCACTCCAATTAACACAGACGAAAACACTAATTAGTATAGCGGGGTGCTGCAATCAGGGTAATAACTCGATCGCTATTACGATTCATTTTCCGACCGATCAATATATCCAATGGATGTTTAAGTGCCGCCCACATTAGGGTTATACTTTGTCGTTCGTCGTTAAATCGATGGATGTTTAAGTATCATACTTTGTCGTTCGTCGTTAATTCGATGGATGTTTAAGTATCGCACTTTGTCGTTCGTTGTGAGAATTTGATCTCGTGAGTTATCGTAAATGCTGTATTGATTACTAACCCAGAATTTTGTGCCTGTTATTAAATTAGGTTAAAAGACTAATCAGTAGTCTAAACTCTGCCCGTATAAATCTGAAATATTATCACAAGGTAGCATCACTTTGAAATTATTAAGGTACGGATCCTTACCCCACTCCTTATTGCTTCATATACAAATTGTCATAAACCCATTAAATTCATATATCTTTTAAAACTCCTCACGTCTTTGATTATCGATTCATTTGACAGTCCGTTGGATTTCTATTCTAATCATAACTTTGGATTTAGCTTTTATGTCATGCGATAGTATTATGTTAAGTTGTACTCATTATCGCATGTTCCAATATATGTTACGATAAGTTATGTGAATAAGACCAATTGTACTCTGATACCCTGAGTTTTCGCTTCTCGTGGAGTGTCCCACGAGCATGTTGTTGCGGCATCGACATCATGTGCTCCTCCCGTGACGGAGAGATCAGTTCACGGCGTCTCTTAAGTACAAGTGTGGTACATATAAGCTATTAGGAGGCGTATGGATCGATCCTAGGATTTAAGTTAAGGAGGTGGATAGCGGGTATGCCAACTCGCCATCTCGCGTGATAATTATGCAGGAGTAGCTACCTGGATATTGTCACGATTTAAGTTTGGCTCATGGGTACATCCGTATGATATAATTATGAAATTTCGTTAATTGCATCATATCATTTTCACATAAAGTTCCTTCCGTAAAATATTTCATATAAAGCGTTACTTGTTAATTGAGCCTATTATTCCGTACTGAGCATTCAGCTCATTCCGTAAATTCTTGTATGTACAGGTTCACAGGTTATTTCGGGCGGGGAAAAAGAGAAGAATAAAGCCTAGGAATAATCTGAAGATGTTAGTTAATCAAGTCAAATGTCTCCGTTTGTATATTAACCTTAAGTTTAGTTGTCGTGTGGTTGTATCCTTATCAAATAAATAAATGGAATTATAACTTTTGTTTATGATACCACTGTTATTGTGACACGTCAGCCCTTCCGGGTTGGGGTGTTACACTTATTGCCATCAATATTGACCACTTTAGCCCCTAAACCCTTAGTAGGGTTTACCGGATCAACAGATCTTAACCCCTTCATTGTGTTCGGCGGTTGTCCAAACAAATCTTGAATGTTAGGAGGCCCCGAACTCATATTACCATCCTTTTTCCTCTCCATGCAGTGAATCAAGAACCATGCAACGTAGGAAACGCAAGAACGAAGAACAAAAACCTAGGCAGAAAGACAAGTTTGTTTTTGAAAACCACAAGTTGTTTCGTAAACCACGAGTTAACCAGTTTCTTTATTTCCCAAACCATATCCATATCAGTGGGGGCTTCCCCATGTGAACCACTAGACCGTTACCATATCGACAACTGACGAACAATAGTTGTGCCCTACGTCAATGTCTATCATCATTGACAGTTTGCCATGATCCATTAGTACACGCCCGTCCGAACGGCACGGTGTGAGGTTTGTCGAACCTAATAGCGCTATTAACTAATGACCCGCTCGCCATCGGCCTCGGCGATTAAGTCGATATAAAATGAGGGACTTAATGATAGAGCTTTGTCTACCCAAGGAGGACGAACGTACGTATTCTAGCCAAGGAGAATACGCAGGATTAATATTGGCATCCTACCCAAGGAGGATGGCTGTACATATCCTACCCAAGGAGGATATGTAGGTTACGTTTCAGTTCTTTACCCTATTCCCAACCACCGGGAATCCCATGCCTTAGAAAGTGTGTGAACTCACCTCGGTTTGCTCAGTAAGATTAATTACTCGCTCAATTCAATCAATCAAAGCCTAATATATGCACGTATACACAATCAGTTTTCATTCACAAGGTTCACGTATAGATGAAATCATAGCACATAGCAGTTATTCATGTCCATGTAAATCATACGTCTCATAATTGATTCATAGCAGCACATAACTGTTCCTCAGTCTACTCTAACCCAGTTAACTATTAATCAACTTAACTAAGTTACTGCACAGTTTACCCTTGGCGAAACTCCCTGTTCCGCCATGATTCCTGTCACACCCCGACCGCGTAAAAGAACAAATCGCGGCGGAATCGTCGGGGAGTGTTGTAACAGAATCATTGTTTCAAAACACACGGAAATTTGAAGTTTCGTTTTATTAAACATTAAATATTTACATCGTCTGGAAATCTAAATAAACAAGTTAAACATAGTCTATCATTGTTATTAAGTCACTAAGACCTCGTCCAGTCCTATGTGAGCATGCATCCTAGCAATCAACATCATTCAACAACACCTGAAACATATGTGAAAACAAAGTCAGCAAAGAAATGCTGGCGAGTACATAGAGTTTTGAGAGTGTCGGATTCATGGCTAGTTTACATGTTGCAATACTTAATTAAAAACCTTGTTTTGAAAAGTATTGTATTGCGACATAACTAACCAACTCAAATCAAGTTGGTTATAATGTATAAAATCTCGTAGCCATGATTCTTAACCCAAAACATTTATTTAATAAAATCTCGTTAATAAAACTCGTCAATAAAACTCGTATAGTTTATATCGTTTCGAAAACCTCGTTCGTGTGACATCGTTTCAAATTGTTTACCTAAGTGAACTAAATAACACCACGGTATGTAATATGATGAAAACATATATATATACGAAGTACCAGCGGCGTTTCCACCATGCTTTCATCACATTACACCCGTCCCGTTATCTAAACACTAACCAAAAACCAATCGTTTACCCAAATCGTTTAATTCGTTAAAAATCGCTTTAGTCGTTTAAATCATTCTCGTTTTAAATCGTGAAACTACTTTTGATTGTCTCGCTAATAACATCCAAACCTTCGTGACTCGACTATCTCGCCTATCGCTTCTCGCATTAATAAACGACCAAAGGGTAAATTAACAATCACAGATTGGGTCGTTACCCACCTAACCCACACATAACCATGGGTGTAGTCCGATAACGGGATTTGTCAGATCCTATGGTACCATAACCTAATACTGGTCGGTTCGGCCAAAATTAATGAATGTCATTCGTTATGTAACTACAACCAACAAGTTCGTTCACATTATCGAAATCGTTATTAGTTTAGTATAAACCATCTCAATCGTTTTGAAACCATCGTTAGAATATCGAAATCGTTTTGATACATATGAATCACCCCAAAACAATCGAAAATAGTAAAAGAGGGGATCTATGTACTCACCTTTGGGTGCGTTTTTATAAGTTAACACAATCCCTCAAATTGTTTATTCGTCCTAAATTAAATAAGAATGATTTAATAATCAAAAACCCTTGAAATACATAAGTTTCTCCGATACTTAGAATTTTCACATAACCTTGAGATTTCTCGAAAAGTTTTTATTTTTGATTATTTTGGTGTATGTGTATATATATACTCAAGCGTAATACACATAATTTTGTCAACACTAACACATCATCATACACATATTGCAAAACACATAGCACATTGTAACACATAAAATTTACCCATTCTAGTGTATGTCGAAAAACACTTCTTTTAGCGATTCGGTAACATTTTTGGGCGTCGGAAGTCACGTATGACCAACCAAACACCACGTAAACTCAATATAAGTTAATTTACTTATTTTTAAAGAACTTGGGTATTGTTATGAAGATTACCTTGTTTAAACAGTAAAGCTTGAAGAGGCCTCTTAAGGAGCCGAAGTTTTTTAACAACACAGAATTGGTGCACTCCATTGATTCTAGTATCCCAGGCAATGTTGTAGAAGGCGCTAGTCGGGCGGTGAGGTACCGCCTAGGGATTAATCGGGATTAATCGGGATTAATCGGATTGGACTTTTTAAGTATAATTTTACAATTTTTTATATATATAGATAACTTTATACTTTTTATTAATAAATTTACAAGTTTAGGAGATAAATTTATACTTTTTATTAATAAATTTAAAAGTTTAGGAACCATATGTAAACTAGTGAAAGGTAGAGGGGGTTAAATGTTAAAACACCTAAAATTAAATGTTAAAATAGGTTTATGAGTATTATTTGGGCTTTAAAACAATGGGCCAGATTCAAAAATGGGTCAAATTTTGTGTTTAATGGGCTGTAAAACATGGACCGATTAGTCCGATTTTGACCGCCTGTGACCGATTTTGACCGCCTAAGACCGATTTTGACCATATCCGCCTAATTGGACCGACTAGCTAAAAATTAGTCAGTAACTCACCGCCTAGCGCCTAGGCGCCGATTAATCGGCCGCCTAGGCCGATTTCTGCAACATTGATCCCAGGTACTTTTGACAATTTCTAGAAACTCAGGTTTATGAACCAAAAAATTAGGAAACTTAAAAGGTCTCGGTTTCATCTTACCAGCTTCAGGGATTTTTAAAATACACGGACAATGGTTCGAGAGTCTATACGGATGGAAAAGAGCAACTGCGCACGGAAATAAACTCACAAACTGGGTATTCCCTAAGACTCGATCAATTTTCTTCAGTAATCCAATGCCCTTCTTTGGCTTTTGGTTCCACGTAAAGTGGAAACCCGAACGATTAATGTTAAACATCTCGATATCATCCACACACGATTGAAATTCCTTCATGCCATTCGATATAAATGAAACCCCCATAGATTTGTCTTCTAGATTCAAAGCAGAGTTGAAATCACCCATAATAAACCAAGGATCATTGCCAACCAGAACTTTATGCATGGAAAGACTATGCCATAAAGCTCTACGCGAAACATAATAATTAGCTGCATACACAATAGAACAAAAAACCATTCTTTTTTCCAACTTAAAAATAAGTTGGATGTGCGTAACCTGATCAGATTGAGCCAAAACCATGACATCAAAGATAGCTGGATTCCAACCAATAATAATTCTAGTACCTTTGTCACACTTGGCTCCATTGGACGTCCACTCCCAAGAACGAAAAACAGATTTACAAACTTTATCCAGCTTTCCAATATCAACGTGAGATTCCAAAATAGCACATAAACTAAGATTATAATCCTTCACCGCCTGACGAACCTCTGATTGTTTAAGAGGGCGGTTCAACCCCCTTATATTCCACGTGGCGATACTAACCATCGGTAACATCTGGAGAAGGAGTGCTTGCCCCTTGTTTACTTTTGTATTTTTAGAGTCCCATTCATCATAAACTCATCCATTTCATTATAAACCTCCACTACCTCCTCTTCATCAGAATCCTCGTGACCCTTACCCAACACCGAAGCACTCTAAGTTGGAACCAAATCCGCACCTGCTTCATTATTCTCGGATTATTCGACCTAGATGTGTTTGAAGTTGAAGCATTGTTGCCGCCACCCTTAGGTTTTGGCCCCACAGGTCGATATTCGAACTTAGACTTTTGTTTGTTTACAGGAATTCCAACCTTTTTAGCAGCTTTTTTACCATACACTTCTGTATATCCCTCCTGATCAACAGTAGGCACCTTCTTTACTGGCTTATTCTGTTGGCCATTACGCTTGTGATCCTCATGCTTAGCTTTAGCTGGTTTTATTGGCTGCTTCGGACACATCTCATTAGAGTGACCAAACACACAACATGTGGCACATCGATACGGGCTCCATTCATATTCCATGAACATAGTTTCTTTAATGAATCCCTCCCCCTCCGGTTCAGGAATAGCCATTGTGACCTCTTCTCACAAGTCTTTATCAGCAGATATTTCTATCAACGCTCTAGCATAGCTACTACGACCCCATGAATCTGTACACATAGACGTGGTAAAGGAATCCAGCATCTTTGGTTCTCCAATTGTCGTTGCAATCAGGCTAAGCCCATCTTCCGTGTAAGCCGCAAGAGGAACCTCATGTATCTTAACCCATACTTGAATCTTTTTAACCTCTTTCTTTTCGAGTTTAGTTGTAGGAGTCCAGCCATTAAGAAACAACGGTTGGGATCTAATAATCCATGGACCATCCTTGAGAACATTTAACATACCAACTTCATCATTAAATTTAAAGAAGAAAAAGCCATTTGCGTTCATCATAGTTTTTTGCAACCCATATTTCTACCAATTAGTCCGCACAAAATAATCAACAACTGGAACGCAATACACTCTCCTAAGAAATACCCATACAAAGTGTTTGCCAACTTGTCTTGCATTGCACGCACCGATTCCCTCGGAAGGACAACATCACAGCCATCTTGAACCACAGAGCTAGCAAGTGCACGAAAGTTAACTTTTTTAGAGTTATTAGCTACTACCGAGTCTGCATAGGACATAGGTTTAGACGTGTTTCCATGATTCAGAGGTGTTCCTTGAGTACCATCAGTTCCAGCCAAGTTAATCCCCGACCCCTCACTTTCTGATGATTGCAGAGAAATCGGAACAGTGATTTTGGATAATTCATCGATTACATTAAACTTCTTAGAATCAGATTGCACTGTACCTCTTATGGGAAGAATCGGATTGCCATCTATGTTTACTACTCGACTGACCAAACCCTTGAGTGGTAAGGGAGGCTTATTACGATCTCCAACAACAGTATCATCAGGTTTGAATCGATCATCCATTAGAGAAAAAACTCCTCTCTCCTTTAGCCAGAAAAATAAATAACCATGCAACAAAAACCTCGAAAACCAGATCCGCAACAAGAAGAAAGCCGTAGAACAGAAACCCTAAACTAGCAAACCCTATCCCATGAAAACTTCGGAAATATATAGTAAACCTGGTGTATCAAGATATTGTAAGACAATCTGATCGACGCACCAAGAAAACTATACACCTCATTAGATAATTCAAAGATATGGCGGCGACTGAATGGAACAGAAAACAAAAATCCTAGAGTAGATCGATCAAGACTGCTAACTAGTTCGTTGTAAGGATTGAAAATCAATCCCTAATCACAGACTGTTATACAGGAAATCACGATGAAATCTGAGGATTCATGAAGAACAGGATCGCCTAGCTAGAGAGAGAGAATTAGGGTTTTTTAATCAAAAGTATGATTTAAACATAAGTGTTATACCTACAAGATTCAAGTAGGTTGTAGGATGAGATTTTGATGATAGGAAGCTTGTAATCACTTGACAACACCTTGGGAACACCTTTGTATCTTCACACCACTTGAAACATGCTTGAAAGGGAGTTTGAATGTGAAGAACAAGACTTGAAGGTGATGAAGATGGAGAGAGGGAGGTGTGGATGGTTTGGGAGAGAGAGAGTGGAAGGAGATTGAGTGTTGTAGTAAGGTAGGATGATCTTGTAAGATTTTATAGTGATATATGGCAAGATATGGAAGAGATATGGACTTGGCATGCACCACCACTTGTCCACACAAGATCAAATGAATATTGCCATATATAGCAAAAAATTTGGTGGGGTCCCCATGTATATATGACCGTAAATATGGGTGGGGGAGGGGGTCCAAGTGTAAATTTGTTTGGTAAATATAGATAAAACAGGTATTTAACTGGGTACCGGGTATTTTATCTAGCGTTTAAATCCCGGTTTATGGCGTTCTAAATTATTTTTATTATTCAATAAAAATAAACTCGCCAAAATATTACTGAAATAAATTTCAGTTGCCAAGACTGGCTGCGTTGTCCGTGTTTTGCAGTAGAAGCACTGTGTCACGCAGTAACACGCGATATGTGCTTTAAACTTGAAAAATAACGTTTTTAGGCGTTTTAATTTATTTTTCAACACAAACCTGATTAAATAAAATTTTAATCATAACAGAATATTTTTGGGATTTAATGTGACAACTCGAGTTTCCGAGATTCCATATTCGCATTATTTGCACGTTAATGGTTTAGATTGTTTATTTACACGACTGGTTTGTTCACAACTGTACACGTTTGTAATCTGCTAAATCGTACTGTGACTCATATGTTATACTTGGTATGCCTTATAAGTGTATAAGTGTGTATGTTGATGTATGCCTCATTTTAAATAATTGTGTTGTATAATCTAAAAATGAAATATGTTAGGCCAAACACCCTCCCCACGAAAACACTAATGGACGAAAACACAAGGGTGTTTTCGTCACCCACACTTTGGCGAAACCAAACTGGGCTTTAGGCCCAGTAGTGGATCAGTCTTATATTGCTTTCAACCTTTATGCGAGAAACTTTTAACTGGCAAACCCTAGAGCTCTTTTCTTTGTGCGACGGCAACTGCAAGTATTCAAGCTTTTCTTTCCGATCAAACTAGTGATCCTTTCATCTTGGTTAGTAATCACGGTTGTTTGATTCTTGCATGATCACATGTCTGTATGAGTATGTTTAATTGAATACTGATGTTGTGTTATGCCTCAATACGAATGCTATGATGATTTTATACGATTAGTTTTGAATGATATGATGATGTTATGATGATCTGGATTTGTTAAATGATGGCTGAATGACAAATCATGATGGTATGAATATGGATAACAATTGCTAGATGACGTCATTTGACTTGGATTGAATATGAATCTGGAAACCGAAGGGTGGGTTCTATACGTGTCATGCTATGATAGATATTAGTGATGACTATTCAGAAATTAAGTTATGTATTCATGTAACAGTGGCTTAGATAGAAATTGGCGGCCATGTGGGTGTTTGTATTTTTGAGATAGTCAAACCATGTGCATGTTTAAAGTGTGTTGTCAGATTAGGTAAAGACCAAATTCATGTGGAATAAATCAAATGATGATGTCTTTTTGTGAGGTTGGAATATGTGTTATACATGTGATGACAAATACTTGATTTAATCAATATTAATGGCCGACATCTGTTGTCTATGCACATGCTATACATTACATAGGTTATTAGGATTGTTGTGGAATTTGGGTTCATGTAAAATTGATGACCATAACAACTTACAGATGATTGATGATTTCGAATTGACCTTCATAAACTGTTCTGATTGAACACATGGTTATTGCAGCCAATATAATTATTAGACAATCATTAGGGCTATTATGTTTGTAACTGATGTGTTGATGATGATGTTGTAATCGACGAAAACCCCCACCCCACTTGATATACACCTCGACGAAAACACCTTGGGGTTTTCGGCCCAAGTGTTTTCGGCCCAAGGGGTTTTCGCCAAACATGGGTATTCGGCACATGTATTTTCGTTGTGTTTTATGGCCCAGTAACTTTGTTAAAATTTATTAACTCTGTTAGTTAATTAACAAGTGTTAGTTTATTATTTCTGTTATGAATATAAATCCTGTTAAGTTGCTAACTTCGTTATGACTGTTAACTCTCAAGTGTGTTAATGAATTGTAACATCTGTGCTTGTAATCATTGTGAACAGTTCAGTTATCTATAAAACAATGTTATTTGATCCCAATGTTTGTTTTGTTATGTTTTACATTTTTCATGTTTTGACTTTTATTCAATTTCAAACTCTACATCACTTTCTGGAGAGTTATACGCAAACTGGTGCGTAAACGTAATCAGTTTAATGCGACAAATACTCCGGAACATCAACATATACTTAACATACCTTAAATAACCTTTACATAACTTAGAAATAAGTTTTGAAGGCTTTGGTATTGCAAAAACAAGTTGATTCGCTTACAGGGACTAAACTTGACAAACTGCGAAAGTATGCCAATTTGAACTGTAATGAACATTCCGGAACATGACCATAAGTTAAACATACCATAAATATCCTTTATATAGGTTAGAAATAGACTTTGAGGGGTTCGGTGTGCTAAAATAAACTTTTGGGTCATTCAGGGACTAAAAGTGTCAAAAAGTGCATAAGTTTGCATTTTCGCGCATAACTTACGTTCCGAATACATCCGGACATCCAAAAATTTATGTAAGCACTAAAACATTTTATTTTAGTGTTTGGCATAAGAAAAATCCATTCGTTGCGTCATTTGGATCGTTTTTCGCGCTTGTGCGCATTCCGTCGTAATTAAGCGAACATCGCGTTCGTACGACCAAACGAACCAACATTCGGCATATTTTTGAGCATGTTTCATGTCCAGAATGTTTAGGCATCATTTTAGGGCCTTAAAGTTGGCTTTACGGGCCTTAGAAGTGTCGGAAATGGCCTTAAACACGTGCAGGGACCATAACTGTCATTTGCTGAAACTTATTTCTGATCTGTGCAGGCCAGGCGGCCCGCGTAAGTTCTATGTGTATCCTTACGCGGCCCGCTTCAGTGTCCCAGAACAGATAAGATCGCTTAATCAGCAGATTCCAGCTGTTTAACCCACAACCACATACTCACACTTGCTCTTTCAGCTGATTAGGGGCCATTTTTAGTCACCATAACTTTCCAACAAGTGTACGCATGAGATTCAATCACATTTTCCAAGAAACGATCTTAACGGTTCGGGAAATACTATAAATACCCCACCCCCATTTGCTTCAAACTCACAAGAATCTGATCTTAAAGACTCTAAGTTGGAACCATTGTTTCATACCTGAGTTATTTTGATCTAGATTAGCATTCGGCGACCCTTCGTAAGTATTCTTTCGTTCTTTTCTTTCTTTTATTGCTTTTCGAGTCCGAAAGTCAAACTTTGTTTGACTTTCTGCGTTGACCAGTTTATGGTCAATGCCAAGTTCGTTTGAACTTCGCAACGTGATTGTAATCACGATGGTTATAGTCCCTTGTGACTATGCCTACTGATTACCACGTTGTCTAGGGTCGTAAGGGTAAGCGATCTAATAAATCGCTTATACCTTCGAACCCGACCCATTTGGTCGATCATTAGGATCCGACCAAATACATTAGGTGACCATAGTGTATAGGGAATAACCTTCCGAGGTTATACCTTATGGTCACATCGTTTAAGTAGTTGTATGATAGGTAGTTTATATGCCTTAGGTAAATTACCAGAATACCCTTTTCATGTATAATTGGTAATTTAGCATATGTAACCTAAACTTTTGTCACATAACTGATTATGCAACATGTTTAGGCATATAACACTTGTCATAGGACTAGTTAGGCGGTCCGAACGCATTTCACGCGAACGACGCGTTAAAGTAGCATAAGCTACCTAAATGGGTCGTAATGGGTCGTAAACAATTATGTTAGGTTTCATTTAGTATGTAGGCTTTGTTAAACCATATTACACGAGTCTCCATACTCGTTTGGTTTACGAACCCTCATGCTACCCGATCTTCCGATATAGGTCCGGTTTATTAACATAGTTACCTATATTAGGTGCCGTTTGATTCCGTGATCTCTAGCATTGCTTGGTGGTTATCTTAGGACTTCTGAGCAATCTCAAGTGAGTACATAGACCCCTCTTTTACTGTTTTCCAAACTGTTTTGGGGTGAAACACATGTGCCTACTTGTTACTTTCATGCTTTCCATGTTTTCACATCATATACTTGCTATGTTCGTTAGTACATTATAGTACATGTTTTACATTACATTTCATGCTATGTATGCCCATGGTGTGCGTACTTAGTACATTGTTTTACATTACATTTCATGCTATGTATGCCCATTGTGTGCGTACTTAGTACATTGTTTTACATTACATTTCATGCTATGTATGCCCATTGTGTGCGTACTTAGTACATTGCTTTACATTACATTTCATGCTATGTATGCCCATTGTGTGCGTACTTAGTACAGTTGTTTTCATCACATGCTTACATTTTGGTATGACATTTGGGTTGTTTAACATGGAACAATACATTCATTAACATTAGCTACGCCATTCGTTAGTAGGTAGTGGTACCATAGGAATTGACAACTCCCGTTCCTGAAATCCTGGGTTTGTTTGGATTGGAAGGAATGACCGAATTCGATACACATAAGTTAGATAAACCTTTAATTTGTTTAAGGGTTATCGCCACAGTCTCAAGGCTTGGATGTATGCATTTTCACAATACCGCATAGATGTTTGTATCAGTATAGCATGCATTTGTTCCACAAAACATAACTTTGATTTAAACCATGTTTTACTTCAATACCTTGTTTTTGTGCATTTTACATATGGTTTAGTTGATATATTTCACTTGCCATACATGATATTTTTGGGTACACATTACATGATCTACATTAAACATAAACATTTTGACATTGACATACACATTTGGTGGTTTACATTGGACATTTCAATATGGTTTACACATTAACACATGAAAATTCATTTATACATAAACAAATTACGTTGGTGGTTGGTTTGAGTAAGTGATTTGAGTAACAAGGCGTGTGTAATATGATACAAACATGGTGGATACGCCGCTGGTACTTCCTATATATAAGTGTTTGTATGATATTACATGTCGTAGCGTTACTTAAATCATTTCAATATTTGACATATTACGTTTTACATAAACAACTTATTTTCACAAGACATTGATTTACAAAACAACATATCTTATACAAACTCATTTTACTT
Source organism: Helianthus tuberosus (assembly GCA_030545235.1). Classification (NCBI taxonomy): domain Eukaryota; kingdom Viridiplantae; phylum Streptophyta; class Magnoliopsida; order Asterales; family Asteraceae; genus Helianthus; species Helianthus tuberosus. The sequence goes on along the minus strand of CM060418.1, from coordinate 82,293,432 downwards.
GGTTATTCATTTAACCTTACATTATTCTCTTATTTATACATATCATTGCTTTTTGAATGAATTACAAAAGAAAACAACTTACAAGGTTCATGACTGACTGTTACTAAACAACTTTTTCTTAAACTTAAGTCATGAATCCTATTTTCACAAAACCTATGTATCTCACAGGCATTTTTTGTCACACCCTGGCTTTGCGAAAGCGTGGTTAATTTGGTGTGACTTCTTAATACCATAGCTTAATCATAACCAAGCTATATGAATTAAAAACATGCAAGATCATCCATTAAGTTTTGAAAACCAAATACAGTACCATTGTTTTAACGGGAACATACCCTAACAACCATAACCTTGTTCAACAGACATTACAAACTTGAAACATAACATAAACGTGATTTAAGGATTGTGTCTTGTCCAGGAAAGAGACACATCCCCTAAACCCCGGATGACCTCGGAAACTAGTGCAGCGGAAAACATGCCATACCGTGCCAGATCTCGTTAATTTCCTGAAATACATGTAAGTTGAAAAATCAACAATAATGTTGAGCGAGTTCATGTGTAAGTGAGTAAGTAAACCTTTGTGAGTATAAAAATAGTTGCGGTATGTAGCCAATAAGGGGACTTGTGATCACCAATGGTTTGCAAGGCCACTGATATATGTGAAGTGCAAATAGGGAGACTCAAACCTAGCAGATTTCGCCACGGCATTAGTATGTGGACAAAGTCACCCCAAGGTCCGTTTCTAGTTTGGCCTGGGGCTGGGCTCGCTACACCCAGATAGATCTACCGCTCCTGTCCCTCGGTCCCGACATGAGGACTAATGGCCTCATATTGCTCCTACCCACTCACATGATCTGAGTAATAAACCTCCTTACGCTAACCATACCGTGTATAAAGTACTCGTAATCATAGTAACATGTATTTCACCCCCGCAGTTAAGAAAACTGAAAACAGTTAGAGAAAAGGGGGACATGAACTCACAGTCGGTGCGTCTCTACCAAGTACTCCAAATCAGAAAGCTGTGCGACGACCTACAAGTGCTAATTCTATTAGACGGACGGCCGTGCCTTAGCTTTATAGTTTAAGTATTTGGGAAATAGTTAGACAACTATTTCGTGTTTTCATTCTGTATATACTTGGTAGTTAATCTCCTTCCCAAGGATGGGGGATACAATACATGTGCGTTCATAAATATTTCCGTAAGTGCGTAAGTTACGTTTAACAATCGAGTGGTAATATAATTACCGATGTAACTTATATATTTATGGTGAAAGCGTTCGTATTATTTTGGATTCGTTAACGTTCGTAAATATTATTTTTACTCTAAAAATAATATTTATGTATTTTCACAAAGTAATCATAAACAGTGTGTGAAAAATATATTTATCACGTTAGATTCTGTGAAAATCCCACCTCCGAATATTTAGTAAATAAAGTCATGGCGAAATTTATATTTCGAAAACATGTCCAAAAGTAATTCTAACACTTGTGGTGTAAATAGTTCTAAGTGTTAGGTTTTTAGAAAAATTTCGCCAGAGTTTCCTCTGTGACTGGAGGTGGCCACGCTTTCAAGCGTATCATTTTCTTTTACAAAATCAATTTCAACAACTTCCTTATTCAATCAACAATTTCCGACACGTCAAACTAGTCGACAAGTATGTAAATCGCATAATCGCATGAACTTGTAGTTTTTTTCCGAAACTATAGTGTAAATCCCATTATATTTTGTGGGTCTTTATATAAATAAAGCCGGTTTCGTAAAAGTCTTGTTTTTAGAGAAGTTCCGTCCTTACAACTTCTTGTCCATTTTTACAAAGATAGTTATTTTGTCGAAATTTGTGTTACACAAGTGTTTACACACTTGTGTGTTCTAAATATCCTACTTGTTATTGTAAGATCCGTCTTTTAGAAAACATGGTTTCTTTAACGCTTGGTCCTTTGAAAATACCACTTGCAGATACGTAGATCTGCTAGTTTTAAACACTATTTTGCAAGTAGAACTCTTTTACACAAGTTCATGATTCGCGTGTGGTAGAGTTTCACCCTTTAACCCTTGTATTATTAAAAAAAACAAGCTTATGTTAAGATCCATGATCTTACCAAACCGGGTTAAACGATGATCCGAGCTACCACATCATAGATCGGGTCTAAATAAACACAACTTTCAATTACTACAACATTTACACAACTAGTGAGCTTTTAACCACCATTTTTAGAGTTTTAAGTAAACTTTAAAGCATCTTCTTGCAAGATTCCGAGTTTTAACCGATAACAATCCTTTTAACCACTTTAGATTAGTTCAAATACGAGTTTTAAGCATTATACCTCTAGCTCAAGGCTAGGGAAGGATCTTGACGAAAAACGCATGGATAAAAGCTAGAGAGAGAGGTCCTTCGCCTTCCGATTGCACCAAGACTCCTTATCCGTGACCCTTAACACTTGTATGTTCTTGAAATGTGATGATGGAAATCGAAAGGTGGGTGTATGAGCAAGGGGGTGTTCGGCCGTGACTTACATAGAGAGAAAGAGAGGGTGTTTTGAGTGGTGAGAGATGATGAATGTCATGGAGTGTTTAGTCTTGATCTTATAGACAATAAGTATGATCATTATCCAATGGTTCTTGTGTTTACTAGATATTAGGCAAATAACATTAAAATAATCAACATGGTACAAGGTGTGTCCCCCTCATGGGGACGGTTTGTAATGGGGGGGGGGGGTACCTACTCCGATTCTAACTAGATATTTAGGGATTAGTTTAGTTAAGTTGGTTCGGTTAAGTGTTAACTTGGTTAGTTATGTTTAGTGCTTTAAAGCGGGTGTTAAGGTATACGGGGACCCTAACTGGCTCAGAAAAAGAGAAGTAATGAAAATAACAATATTTTCATGTCTCGGGTAAAGTCCGGTTGTTTGGTTGGATAGTAATCCGTTAAAGCGTTACTAAAGCTTTAAAGTGTCGTTATTACTCTTTTTAGTGACACTACTCATTCCTGACACTTTGGAAAGTGTCTAGTAATATTTTTCTCATATTTTGGCACTTTATTAGTTAGCTAAAAGCTGAATTATTTTGTAAAGTGCTGAGTTTTGTACTTAGAGTACGTTTTAGGCACATCCGGTCATAGTGACTTATCCCTAGAGACGCAGTTCCACAACCCTTATATCTCTACACTCACTACTAGTGTAGCAAAATATCTCAGGCTCTTATAGGCCTTGGAGGCAGTGTTTGCCTGATGCTGGCTTTATCAGCATGTTCAATAGGTTATCCGTGTATTGTGCTACTGTGCTTTTTGTGCATCATGTTTGTCACTAAGGTTCAGTATGTAAGTATTGTAGTGACGACAAGTAAAGTATGATGCAAGTAAGTACATGTATCAGATATCAAGTAGCAGTTCATCAGCTAGTTTCAAACAAGCACAGTAATTAAGCAGTAATTAATCATTAATTAAGTCGTACGGATACCTGGTTTAGTGCGGGTTGTCACATTCTCCCCCCGTTAAATAAATTTCGTCCCGAAATTTAAGTTCTGCTTGTAGAAGCAGGGTTCTTAGGAAAAAGGTGGGGGTATTTCTCTTTCATCCGGTCCTCACGCTCCCAGGTGAACTCAGGACCATGTCTGGCATTCCAACGAACTTTGACGAGTTTGACACTGCTCCGGCGGGTCTTGTTAACTTTCCAATCCGTGACCTCAACAGGTTCTTCAACGAAGTGGAGCGTGTCGTCAACATGAATCTCGTCGATGGGAATGGTAACGTCAACTTGAGTTGGACTTTTCTTCAGGTTGGATACATGAAATGTATCGTGAACACCATTCAGTTCAGCAGGTAGGTCCAACTTGTATGCTACTAGTCCTATTCTTTCCAGAATTCTGAAAGGACCAATGTAGCGCGGATTTAACTTCCCACGCTTTCCAAAGCGTGCCACCCCCTTCCAGGGTGAAACTTTCAATAACACCATTTCTCCAACTTGGAAATCCACATGTTTCCGGTTTGGATCCGCATAGGCCTTTTGTCTGTGGCGAGCTGCTTCGATGCGTTTAAGAATTTGCGCAATCTTGTCTGTCGTCTCTTGGACGATCTCGGGACCAGCAAGCTGCCTATCACCTGCGTCAGACCAACATAGGGGTGATCGGCACTTGCGTCCGTATAGGGCTTCAAATGGCGCGACACCAATACTGGTGTGGTAGCTGTTGTTGTATGAAAATTCGACCAAAGGTAAATGTTTATCCCAGCTACCGCCCAAATCCATAACACACGCTCTCAGCATGTCTTCCAAAGTCTGTATCGTTCGCTCGCTCTGGCCGTCAGTTTGCGGATGAAACGCAGTGCTCAGATTCAATTGTGAGCCAAAGGCTTCTTGAAAGGATTGCCATATCCTTGACACAAACCTTCCGTCTCTATCAGAGATGATCGAGAGAGGCACTCCATGGCGTGCAACGATTTCTCTCATGTAAATTTCAGCCAATTTGCTAGTGCTATCTTTCTCTTTGATTGGCAGAAAGTGTGCGGACTTTGTTAGGCGGTCAACTATTACCCAAATCATATCATGGCCTCTTGGCGTTCTTGGCAATTTTGTAACAAAATCCATTGAGATTTGTTCCCATTTCCACTTGGGAATCTCAGGTTGTTGCAGAAGTCCTGAAGGCTTCTGGTATTCCGCTTTAACCTTAGCGCACGTTAAACATTTGCTCACGTAAACAGCAACATCGCCTTTCATCCTAGGCCACCAATAATAATCCTTAAGATCCTGGTACATCTTATCCGCTCCAGGATGGATAGAGTACCGTGATTTGTGAGCTTCATCGAAAATAACCTTCCTTAAATCACCAAACAGAGGAACCCAAATCCTTTTCTCAAAACATAATGTTCCTTCCTCGTTTGGTACCAAAAGCTTCTCCATCCCACGGAGATATTCTTCTTCAAGATTCCTTTCCTTGAGAGCTTCCTTCTGCGCGGCCCGAATGCGCAAGGAAAGATCGGTTCGTATAATCATTTCCAAAGCTCTAACCCTTATGGGCTTGATTCTCTCTTTACGACTTAGGGCATCGGCGACTACATTCGCCTTCCCTGGATGATACTTTATCTCGCAGTCGTAGTCGTTCAACAATTCAATCCATCGTCTTTGCCTCATATTCAACTCCTTCTGGTTGAATATGTGCTGTAGGCTCTTGTGATCTGTGAAGATTGTACACTTCGTACCATAAAGGTAGTGTCACCAGATCTTTAGTGCAAATACCACTGCGCCAAGTTCCAAATCATGTGTGGTATAGTTCTTTTCGTGCGCTTTCAGTTGACGCGATGCATAAGTAATAACCTTTTGGCGTTGCATCAACACACAACCTAATCCTTGACGCGATGCGTCGCAGTATACCACAAAATCGTCAGTACCTTCCGGTAGTGCTAAGATTGGCGCATTGCAGAGCTTATCCTTCAGTATTTGGAACGCTTCTTCCTGTTTGATTCCCCAATCAAACTTCTTATCTTTCTGGGTGAGGAGCGTCAATGGTTGAGCGATTTTCGAAAAATCCTCGATGAACCTTCGATAGTAGCCAGCCAAACCCAAGAATTGTCGAATCTCGGTTGGCGTCTTTGGCGCTTCCCAATCCTTGATCACCTCGATCTTGGTTGGATCCACATGGATTCCATTTCCATTTACCACGTGCCCAAGGAATTGGACTTCACGTAGCCAAAATTCGCACTTGGAGAATTTGGCATACAACTGTTCCTTCTTTAGCAGCTCCAAAATAGCTCTTAGATGCTGTTCGTGCTCGGCCTTTGTTCTTGAATAGATCAAGATGTCGTCGATAAACACAATCACGAACTTATCCAAGTACGGTTTGCAAACTCTATTCATTAGATCCATGAATACCGCAGGTGCGTTTGTCAAACCAAATGGCATAACGAGGAACTCGTAGTGTCCATAACGAGTTCTGAAGGCTGTCTTCGGAATGCTTTCCTCTTGTATCCTTAACTGATGGTATCCAGATCGAAGATCGATCTTTGAATAAAAGCTTGAGCCTTGCAGTTGATCAAACAGATCATCGATTCTTGGCAGAGGGTATCTATTCTTGATTGTCAGCTTGTTTAACTCCCGGTAGTCAATGCACATTCGAAAACTACCGTCCTTCTTCTTGACAAACAGGACCGGAGCTCCCCAAGGCGAGAAGCTTGGTCGGATAAAACCCTTGTCTAATAACTCTTGAAGTTGTGTCGACAGTTCCTGCATCTCAGACGGAGCAAGTCTATAAGGTGCCTTAGCCACAGGCGCGGCGCCTGGGACTAAATCAATGTGGAACTCTACTTGCCTCTGAGGTGGCAGTCCCGGCAAGTCTTCTGGGAAGACTTCTGGATACTCCCTTACGACAGGGATGTCTTCGATTCTTGGCTCAGCAGCCTTCTTATCCACAATGTGTGCCAGAAAAGCAGCACATCCTTTCTGCAAACACTTTCTTGCTTTCAAGCAGCTGATAATCCTTAGCGGCGTGTCACGCTTCTCTCCGTGAACCACAATTGTCTCACCATCATCGGTTGGGATACGAACAACTTTTTCGTGACATACTATCTCAGCCTTATTTCCTGATAACCAATCCATTCCTACTACCACGTCGAAGCTTCCCAACTGGACTGGTAGTAGATCTAAAGCAAACTCACGCTCTCCTAATTCAATCACACAACCTCTGATAACTTCGTTGGCTTCTACTAACTTTCCATTGGCCAATTCGATCGAGTAGGGAATATCTAACTTATTAGCGGCTAGACCAAGCATACTCTTAAATTCTAACGATACGAAGCTATAATCGGCACCAGTATCAAATAAAACGGATGCATAGCGTTGGTTCACAGGGAACGTACCAGTAACAACATTGGGGTCCTGGCGCGCTTCCCTTGCTTCGAGTTGGAACACTCTTCCACGGGCTTGGTTTAACTCTGGGCAGTTCTTCTTAAAATGCCCGATATCACCGCAGTTATAGCATCCAAGTCTTTGCCCGTTTCCACCAGCTTGATCATTCCTCTGATTACGATTCACAGCGCCTGCTTGGTTAGCATTGTTGCCTCGATTTCCGTCTCCTCCATTGTTCCCCTGTGGGCGATTTCCAATACCACCACGGTTATTATTTCTATTTCCAAATCCTCCCTGGCCTCCCCGGCCAGCACCAGCCCAACAAGAATCTTTCGAGTGGCCCGGCTTTCCACATGCTTCACATATTTTCACATTACAATGGCCAGTATGATGACGTTGACAGGTATTACACTTGGGCTGGGTGCCCTGGTATCCTTTTACTTTCTTTCCATTGCCGGCTGATCCTCCTCTCTTAACCGCCACACTGGCGCCCTGCTTGAAGTTTGAGAACTTCCGTTTGTTACCTCCTGACGACTCGACATGAGTCTCTTTCTTCTTATGCTCAGCATCATCAAACTTGTTTAGGCGAATGGCCTCCTCTGTGAGAGCCACGCTCAAATCAATCGCCTCAGTAATAGTTGCAGGCTTGGATGAGGTTACCATGCTTATGATTTGGGGAGCTAATCCCCAAATGAAGCGTTCAATTCTCTTGAACTCAGGAGTGACCATGTAGGGTACCACATGCGATAAGTCATGGAACCTTTGAACGTATTCTGCTATCTTTGGACCGTCCATTTTCAAATGCCAAAACTCGGTCTCCAACCTCTGGATTTCTGCGCGGGAACAGTACTTTTTGCGCATAAGTTCTTTTAGTTCGGTCCAGGTTAACGCGTAGGCAGCAGCTTCGCCTAGTGTCTGTACTTGCAGATTCCACCAAGAGAGGGCTCCATCCAAGAATAGCCCTGAGATATAGGTGACTTGCTGATCCAATGCGCATTTGCTCATGCGTAGAACATATTCGGTTTTCTCAGCCCAACGAACAAAGGCGACAGCACCTCCTATGCCATCAAAGTTGACCGGTTTGCAGTCTAGAAACTGCTTGTAGGTGCATCCTGCACATACGTCATAACATACGTTCGACATTAGCATCATTGCTAAGGACATCCAATTAGGTCATGGTATGTCTAAATGACTTAGTATTACCATGAGGTGGATTATTGTTGTTGCCAGTGTTGCCAGAGTTGCTTCCACTAGTCCCTCCTTGAGAGGCGGCGTATTGTGCAATGGCAGCAGCGATAATTTGCTGGAGTTCTGCCTCATTGGTAGGCAACGGCGTTTGACGTCTTGGCGGCATCTTCTAAAAGATGTTTCACGTAGGTTAGGTCATAATAAGTAGAGTGTACGTAAGTATACAACAATATCAACACATAACATCTCATGTTATCAATCACATAACATCTCATGTTATAAATAGATCACCCATATTGATAGCTTCTGCAATGGTTGAGGGCTTTGAAGTAGTTACCATACCCCTGATCTGGGGTGCAAGTGTCCAAATGAATCGTTCAATCCTTTTGAACTCCGGTTTGACTAAGTAGGGGGGCGACCCTAGATAAGTCGTGCGATCGCTGGACAAGTTCAGGAATTTCTGGTTCGTCCATTTTCAAATTCCTGAACTCCACCTCAAGCTTCTAAATTCCAGTCCTAAAACAACATTTCTTCTCAATCGTTTCCTTGAGCTCGTCCCAGCTCAGTGCATAAGCAGCGTCTGTGCCAAGGGTCTGAACCTGGAGGTTCCATTAAGAGAGTGTGCCATCTAGAAATATCCCCGAGATATAGGTAACACTCTGTTGGGGCGAACAGTTACTCATTCTTAGAATGGAGTCGGTCTTTTCGGACCAACGAACAAATGCAACGGCGCCTCCTGTTCTGTCAAAGTTCAAAGGCTTGCAGTTCAGGAACTGTTTATAGGTGCAACCAGTTGGAGGGTTATTTCCAGTAATGCCATCGTTGTACTTAGAGCGGAGGGCTTCATGTCGTGCATTTATCTGTGAGATGCGTTCTTGCAGCTCGGCTTCTGTCCTTGGCAACGTACTGGTGTTTGTGTCACGTCTGGGTGACATTCCCTTTTGTCGAAGTGGTGTGAAGCGGGTTAGACAATGTTTCAATTGTCTATGAGGTGCATATAACAACATAAGCCATCATGTAATCACCCAATTTCACACGCAAATATACTCACTGTATGAGTGGGGAAGTAAATTTCTGAGCCTTCACATAGGCTTGCCAATGGCTTGTTGCTCGTAATAGAATGAACTCGAGGCTACATCGCCTTGGTCATTCGTGTTTAAGTTATTTCCTGCTGCATTGGTTATCATTAGCTTGACCCGCAGAGTCCACCAGGATTCCTGTGCACTACAAATCGTTATTACGTGGGCCCCCGTAATAATAAATTGTCTTGCACAGTTACCCCAAATTTTCTCTCGTCCAAGCAGATGATCAATCAAGGAGCAACAGTAGGTGCATTGGCATGAACAGGGTCATGCTCCAATGCGGGGTCTGGAGCAGCGCCTGGCTCAGGGGCCACGGCCGGCTCCGGATCAAAAACTCCATCTCAAGATCAGCTGGATCAACAAACACAGGGGGTTACAGGATCCTCCAAGGGCTGGTCTAAGTGTATGAACTCAAGGTCATGGTCTGGATCAAAACCAGGTGAAAAAAGCAGGATCAACCTCAATATCGTGATCAAACTCAAAGCTGTGGGCGGGATCCGGTGCAGCTGATGATGCCATATCAGGGTCGGCGTCGTGTGAGTGGTGCTGCATTCCCTGTATGTGCGAAGATGCGGATGTCAGAAACTCAAATGAGTCTGGGATAGGGGAATGGACATGAGTTTCCCCTACAGGAGCGTCCGCATGCAGTAGTCTAATACCAGCAGCAATAGGGCCCTGCCCTCGAATGGGTCCTCCTCCAGTAGATCGTTATCGTCGTCAGAGGCCACGTCGGGGGGCATATCATCAACAGGATAAGCGGCAAGGGCACAGGAGCAGGGATCACCGTGAGTGGCAATTTCCCAACAAGATGGCCATCAGTAGGCTCTGCTACGACTTCAGGCAGCGCACAAAGGGCTGAAAGTCGTCATTGTCTGTGCCGGTAGTATCGGAAATGTACACCTCGTGCTTCGATGAAACTATGTCGTCTGATACTATGGCCATGGGATTCGTAGTGTCCATCTTTCTAGTACATGATGAAAGCATGACGTTTGTAACACAAACACATATACGTATGATAATCAATCATATAATCATATAAACATGTTAGCCAATCAAATAATTCTCCTAGTCTCACTAGCCAATTTCTCCCAGTCTTTAAGACTGCTCTATCCTCCACCTCGACCTCTTAGATCGAGCCTCGGTCCCCTTGACCGAGCCTCAGCCTTCATGACTGAGCCTACTCTTCCTAGCCTCACTAGCCAACTACCTCGGTCACCTAGACCGAGCCTCGATCCTCCAGACCGAGCCTCAGTCCTCCAGGCTGAGCCTTTTCTTCCTAGCCTTGCTAGCCCACTACCTCGGTCACCTAGACCGAGCCTCGATCCTCCAGACTGAGCCTCAGCCCTCCAGGCTGAGCCTATAATAAATCAACGTGCTCAACTACCTCGGTCACCTAGACCGAGCCTCGATCCTCCAGACCGAGCCTCAGCCCTCCAGGCTGAGCCTATAAATAATAAAATGTGCTCAACATTTGTTTGTAAAAAGTTTTGGATCTGGACTTAAGTGGTATGCAGAAAAATGTTTTCGTGAGAGCCCTAGTGATCATAGTCTAGACTCGAGAAAGAATCCTAGTTCGCTATGATCAGAGCTCTGATACCAAGCTGTCACACCCTGGCTTTGCGGAAGCGTGGTTAATTTGGTGTGACTTCTTAATACCATAGCTTAATCATAACCAAGCTATATGAATTAAAAACATGCAAGATCATCCATTAAGTTTTGAAAACCAAATACAGTACCATTGTTTTAACGGGAACATACCCTAACAACCATAACCTTGTTCAACAGACATTACAAACTTGAAACATAACATAAACTTGATTTAAGGATTGTGTCTTGTCCAGGAAAGAGACACATCCCCTAAACCCCGGATGACCTCGGAAACTAGTGCAGCGGAAAACATGCCATACCGTATCAGATCTCGTTAATTTCCTGAAATACATGTAAGTTGAAAAATCAACAATAATGTTGAGCGAGTTCATGTGTAAGTGAGTAAGTAAACCTTTGTGAGTATAAAAATAGTTGCGGTATGTAGCCAATAAGGGGACTTGTGATCACCAATGGTTTGCAAGGCCACTGATATATGTGAAGTGCAAATAGGGAGACTCAAACCTAGCAGATTTCGCCACGGCATTAGTATGTGGACAAAGTCACCCCAAGGTCCGTTTCTAGTTTGGCATGGGGCTGGGCTCGCTACACCCAGATAGATCTACCGCTCCTGTCCCTCGGTCCCGACATGAGGACTAATGGCCTCATATTGCTCCTACCCACTCACATGATCTGAGTAATAAACCTCCTTACGCTAACCATACCGTGTATAAAGTACTCGTAATCATAGTAACATGTATTTCACCCCCGCAGTTAAGAAAACTGAAAACAGTTAGAGAAAAGGGGGACATGAACTCACAGTCGGTGCGTCTCTACCAAGTACTCCAAATCAGAAAGCTGTGCGACGACCTACAAGTGCTAATTCTATTAGACGGACGGCCGTGCCTTAGCTTTATAGTTTAAGTATTTGGGAAATAGTTAGACAACTATTTCGTGTTTTCATTCTGTATATACTTGGTAGTTAATCTCCTTCCCAAGGATGGGGGATACAATATGTAACACCTGTGTCTCCACGGCCATCAAACAAATGCCAAACCAATGAAATATTGTATTTCATACTTGGGATTTGTAAAAAAAGATGTGTATCATTTACACATATCAATTCTTGTTCGATTTCAAACTCTATATCGCTTTCTGGAAGGTTATACGCGCACTGATGCGTAAATATAACCAGTTTAATGCAACGAACACTCCGGAATAGTGACATATACTTAACATACCTTAAATAACCTTTACATAACTTAGAAATAAGTTTTGAAGGCTTTGGTATTGCAAAAACAAGTTAATTCGCTTACAGGGACTAAATATGACAAACTGCGAAAGTATGTCAATTTGAACTGTAACGAACATTCCGGAACATGACCATAAGTTAAACACACCTTAAATATCCTTTACATAGCTTAGAAATAGGCTTTGAGGGGTTCGGTGTGCTAAAATAAACTTTTGGGTCATTCAGGGACTAAAAGTGTCAAAAAGTGCACAAGTTTGCATTTTCGCGCATAACATACGTTCTGAATACATCCGGACATCCAAAAAATTTATGTAAGCACCAAAATATTTTATTTTAGTGTTTGGCATAAGAAAAATCCATTCGTCGCGCAATTTGGATCGTTTTCGCGCTTATGCGCATTCCGTCGTAATTAACCGAACATCGCGATCGTACGACCAAACGAACGTTGGTGACCGACCGGATAATATTTAAATCCCACAAATATTCTGTTATGATTAAAATCTTATTTTAATCAGGTCCGTGTTGAAAAATAAATTAAAACGCCTAAAAACGTTATTTTTCAAAGTTTAAGCGCGTACCGTGTGTTTCTGCGCAACACAGTGCTTCTACTGCAAAACGCAGACAACGCAGCCAGTCCTGGCAACTGAAACTTATTTCAGTAATAACTTGGCGAGTTTATTTTTATAGAGTAATAAAAATAATTTAGAACGCCATAAACCGGGATTTAAACGCTAGATAAAATACCCGGTACCCAGTTAAATACCCGTCTTAGCCATATACTAGGAATATGCTTGGCATATGCTTGGAATATGCTAAGGTATATGCTTGGAATATGCTAAGGTATATGCTTGGAATATGCTAAGGTATATGCTAGGAATATGCTTGGAATATGCTAGGAATATTCTAGGAATATTCTAGGAATATTCTATATGGAAAAACTATAAATACCCACCATATGTTTCATTCATAATCACTAGAAATTTGATTTGAGAAACTCTAAGTTGAAACACTAGTTTCATACCTGAGATTTTCGAATCGAGTTTAGCATTCGGGGACCCTTCGTAAGTATTCTTTCGTTCTTTTCCTTATTTTATTGCTTTTCGAGTCAGAAAGTCAAACTTTGTTTGACTTTCAGCGTTGACCAGTAATGGTCAATGCGAAGTTCGTTTGAACTTCGCAACGTGAGTGTAATCACGTTGGTCATAGTCCCTTGGGACTATGCCCACTGATTACCACGTTGTCTAGAGTCGTAGGGTAGGCGATCTGATAAATCGCCTATACCTTCGAACTCGACCCATTTGGTCGATCATTAGGATCGGACCAAATACATTAGGTGACCATAGTAGGTAGGGAATAACCTTCCGAGGTTATACCCTATGGTCACATCGTTTGAGTAGTTGTTTGATAGGTAGTTTATGTGCCTTAGGTAAATTACCAGAATACCCTTTTCATGTATAATTGGTAATTAAGCATATGTAACCTAAACTTTTGTCACATAACTGATTATGTAACATGTTTAGGCATATAACACTTGTCATAGGGCTAGTTAGGCGGTCCGAACGCGTTTCACGCGCACGACGCGTTAAAGTAGCATAAGCTTCCTAAACGGGTCGTAATGGGTCGATAAGACTTAGGTTAAGTTTCATTTAGCATGTAGGCCTTGTCAAACCATATCACATGAGTTCCTACACTCATTTGGTTTACAAACCCTAATGCTACCCAGTCTTCCGATATAGGTCCGGTTTATTAACATAGTTACCTATATTAGGTGCCGTTTGATATCCGTGATCTCTAGCATTGTTTGGTTGTTACTCAAGGACTACTAAGCAATCTCAAGTGAGTACATAGACCCCTCTTTTACTGTTTTCCAAACTGTTTTGGGGTGGAACACATGTGCCTACTTGTTACTTTCATGCTTTCCTGTTTTCACATCATATACCGGCTATGTTTGATAGTACATTATAGTACATTGTTTTACATTACATTTCATGCTATGTATGCCCATTGTGTGCATTACTTAGTACATCGTTTTACATGACATTTCATGCTATGTATGCCCATTGTGTGCATTACTTAGTACATTGTTTCATATGACATTTCACGCTATGTATGTTCATTTTGATTACATACTTAGTGCATTGTTTTCACAATACCGCATAAATGTTCATTATCAGTATTAGCATGCATTTTCCACAAGACATAATATTGATTTAAACCATGTTTACTTCAATACTTTGTTTTTGTGCATATGGTTTAGTTGAGACATTTCACTTGCCATACATGACATTTTGACATAGACATTTTACACAAAGACATTTGACAAAGACATTTGACATGGATATTTGACATAGACATTTTGACATGATTTACATTTGACACATAACATGATTGACATTTGTTTTACACTACATGATTTACATCTTGACATAAACACATTGACATATTATCCAATACATTTGACATGGATATTTGACATAGACATCTTACATTGGTTGGTTTGGTTTGATTAAGTGATTAAGTAACGATGCGTGTGTAATATGATACAAGCATGGTGGATACGCCGCTGGTACTTCCTATATATAAGTGGTTGTATGGTATTACATGTCGTAGCGTTATTTGAATCATTTCAGTTGGATACATATGACATTTTATACAAATAACATACTTTTCACAAGACATTGTTAACAAACAACTTATCTTATACAAACTCATTTTATATGGTTATTCATTTAAACCATACATTATTCTCTTATTTATACGTATCATTTGATCTTATCGTTTTTCAAATGATTTACAAGACAAAGCAAGTTACAAGGTTCATGACTAAACATTTTCTCAAACATAAGTCATGAAACCTATTTTCACAAAACCTATGTATCTCACCGGCATTTTTATGCTGACGTACCATATTTTCACATGTGTTTTTCAGGAGCTGTTGCATAAGATAATCAAGATACACTTAGGCGGACATGGGCCTTAGTGATAATAAAAGATGCAGACTAGTTAATTATGTTGTATTTCCATGTTTGTTTAGACATTGTAACACTTATATTGAATAAAACGAAACTTTAATTTCCATGGTTGTGAAACATTAATTCTGTTACAACACTCCCCGATGTTTCCGCCACGTTTTGTATATTCTACGTGGTCGGGGTGTGACAGAAAAGATGGTATCAGAGCTAATGGTTATAGGGAATTAGGTTATTAGTAATGCTTTGACCTAGTCTATAACCTTTCTAGGACCCTAACGCGAGTTTACTTGCGTTTAGTCATAAAACAATACCGTCACCTATCCTTAGGCGACGACCACAACAAGAACATAAATTTCAAAACCGCTTTGAAAACTAATCATCTGTTCTTGGATGATTGATTACTAGGTTTTGAACCCTCTATTGTAAGGTTTTGAACTCTCTATTATAAGGTTTTGAACCCTTTGAGTTTTCAAAATCTCGTCAAGGTTTTGGGTTTTAAATAATGTGAACACGTGCAAACTGGAAGGGTGAATGCCTGTATTCTGGGTTTTCTGTCTAGGCAAGCACTTCGTATACATCTCATCAGACGCGAGACCAGTTGTGCTTACCTGGGAATTCTTGGAATGAGTGTTCACTTATAGGCGAGCATGTCTTCGCGATACATTATTTTGACCCATTTACTTTGATTAGTCACTGTGTGTCGTTTGTTGCTTTGTAGTAACAAACAAATGACCACTATCCTTGCTTTCATCAGATTTGTTTCATCTCATTCTTTTCGTCAAATTCTCTCACTCGTTTCCTTTCATGTTTTCTCTTTTAGAATGCCTCCTCGACGCGAAAACCAGATAGCGACTGCCGAGCTGGCAGAAATCATTGCGCAGCAAATGGCTGCTCAATTCCCAAACCTCTTTGCTCTATGGAATCAAGCCAACAACAACAACAATGGTCCATGCAATTTCAAGAGTTTTAACTCGGCGAAACCACTCAAGTTTAATGGTTCTGAGGGAGCGACTGGTCTTCTTCAATGGTTTGAGAGCATTGAGAATACTTTCCGCCACGTGCAGTGTCCTGACAATCGCAAGGTCGAGTTTGCTTCGAGTGTGTTCCAGAAGAGAGCCCTTACGTGGTGGAACGGGGTTATGAGAGATCGTGGTGCAGAAGTTGCTCTAGCACAGACATGGGCTGAACTTAGAGCCCTTATGATGAAGGAGTTTTGTCCTCGTCACGAAATCAGGGCTCTGGAAAGGGAATTTGATGATCTTAAGCAAGATAGCGGTGAGCATCGAGCCTACACGGACCGTTATGAGGAGTTAAGCCTGTTATGCCCAAACATGGTCACGCCTTTGGATAAGGCAATCGAAAAGTATATTGATGGCCTTCCCGACTCAATACAAGATATTTTGACTGGTAGCAACCCTACTACTGTTAGGCAGGCCATTGAGCTAACTGCAACCTTGACCGAATCCCAGATCAGGAAACGTAAGCTTTTCCGAAAGGGTGACAAGAAACCGGTCGAGGAATCGAAACCAATCGAGGAATCAAAGACCATGGATGAACAGACTGGATCCTCTAAGAAGTCAAAGAAGCAAAAGGCTTCTCAGAACTTCGCCGTGGTCGCTCACAATGATCAAGCCATCCCCAACCGACCAGCTCAACCCCTTGCCAGGAAACCTTACAACGGAACTGCACCCTTGTGCAACCAATGTGGCCTACATCATCATGCTGGTGTGAAGTGCCGCACATGCCAAGTTTGCGGACTTATAGGTCAGACAGCGAGGGTTTGCCCAACAGCAGCAGCACCAAATCAGATTAACAACAATCCTGCTCAAGCTCGTTTTCCCACTGGGATCTTGCTACAACTATGGCGAGATGGGCCATTTTAGTAGGAATTGCCCAAGACTTGCTAATGCAAATCCAGCATAGGGATGAGCATATGACCAACCAGAAGACAACATCGTTTAGAAATAATCATGTCTTATGTATTATTTTCTTTTGTTATCACGATCCATGAAACGGTTGTTGTTATCATTGTTTATAAATAAATCTATTATTTACATCGCAATGTATTTATGTGATTGTATGTATAAACAACATATCCTCTACAATACCGACAATCAAGGAACCGCATTCCTTGAAGAACAGACTACCCCCAAATTTCTTCCATTGTATGATCTCTTGCGTTTTCCACGAAGATCCTAAGTACCCGTTTCTTCCAAGAGAAATAAAGTACGAGGTGCCAAGTTTATAGCAATTAATAACAAGATAATGACAATTAAACAAATATGTGGTTATGTGCTTATGTGTTCCCTTTTATGTGTCGTGTGATCCAAATTATGTTATCCCAATCCTCGTAGAATCTTACATATCTTTGTACCAGAGATTCATAGTAGGATACCCAAAGGTACTATCTAAAATCCTTAATGGACTTCTACGTTGTAGATAAGTCCCTTGGATTATAAAGTACTACTTCGTAATTAGACCCCCTTTAGTGGTCTAGTTTAACAGATTGATCCAAAAATCTGGTTAGGGATATCATGTGATGATATAGCTGAAAGGACTCCTGGGAGGCCTAATTAAGAAGATCCTCTGTGGATATAATTAAAAGGATCCTATGGTAGTCTAGTCACCGTAATCACAAGTTTGACATCCTTCCCCACAACATTATAAAACAAACTGTGCGGACTGTGCAAGGAATTACGTAATTATGGATGCATACATAATTATGGAATTTAGTGCACGAAAATCACAGCAAGTTCTATCATGTATCTAGAGTTAACCCTATTCATTTCCAATTCTGATGAAGCATCCATTGAGGAAAAATGAACTAGCTATTCATTTTTCACTTCTGAAGAATATCCGTCGAGGGAATGAATATCCGTTGTGTAGTCCTTCATTTCCAACTCTGAGGAAGCAACCGTTGAAAATGACTCCGTTAGTTCATTTTCGTTTCTGAAGATTTATCCGTTGAGGAAATGAATATCCGTTGTGTAATCCTTCATTTCCAACTCTGAGGAAATAACCGTTGAAAATGACTCCGTTAGTTCATTTTCGTTTCTGAAGATTTATCCGTTGAGGAAATGAATATCCGTTGATTTTTCTTTCATTTCAAATTCTGAAGAACAAACCGTTGAGGAAAATGACTCCGTTTGTTCATTTTCGTTCTGAAGAATATCCGTTGAAAGAAATGAATATCCATGGATTTTTCCTTCATTCCCGTTTCTGACGAAGAACCCGTTGAGGAAGAATGAATCATCCATTCATTTTCACTTCTGAAGAATATCCGTTGAGGGAAATGTATATCCGTTTAGTTAAACTCCTTTATTTTCCATTACTGAAGAACCCGTTGAAGAAAATGATTTCCGTTCGTTCATTTTCGCTTCTGAAAAAAAAAACTATCCGTTGAGGAAAATAACCAGATTATGCTTTACATATCTTTAATGACTATTTGACACAAAGTCATAGACAGACTCCTGCGAATAAATTTCGGGACGAAATTTCATAAAGTAGGGGAGACTGTAACACCTGTGTCTCCACGGCCATCAAACAAATGCCAAACCAATGAAATATTGTATTTCATACTTGGGATTTGTAAAAAAAGATGTGTATCATTTACACATATCAATTCTTGTTCGATTTCAAACTCTATATCGCTTTCTGGAAGGTTATACGCGCACTGATGCGTAAATATAACCAGTTTAATGCAACGAACACTCCGGAATAGTGACATATACTTAACATACCTTAAATAACCTTTACATAACTTAGAAATAAGTTTTGAAGGCTTTGGTATTGCAAAAACAAGTTAATTCGCTTACAGGGACTAAATATGACAAACTGCGAAAGTATGTCAATTTGAACTGTAACGAA
Source organism: Helianthus tuberosus (assembly GCA_030545235.1). NCBI lineage: Eukaryota > Viridiplantae > Streptophyta > Magnoliopsida > Asterales > Asteraceae > Helianthus > Helianthus tuberosus. The sequence goes on along the minus strand of CM060418.1, from coordinate 82,274,656 downwards.
CATTCCGGAACATGACCATAAGTTAAACACACCTTAAATATCCTTTACATAGCTTATAAATAGGCTTTGAGGGGTTCGGTGTGCTAAAATAAACTTTTGGGTCATTCAGGGACTAAAAGTGTCAAAAAGTGCACAAGTTTGCATTTTCGCGCATAACATACGTTCTGAATACATCCGGACATCCAAAAAATTTATGTAAGCACCAAAATATTTTATTTTAGTGTTTGGCATAAGAAAAATCCATTCGTCGCGCAATTTGGATCGTTTTCGCGCTTATGCGCATTCCGTCGTAATTAACCGAACATCGCGATCGTACGACCAAACGAACGTTGGTGACCGACCGGATAATATTTAAATCCCACAAATATTCTGTTATGATTAAAATCTTATTTTAATCAGGTCCGTGTTGAAAAATAAATTAAAACGCCTAAAAACGTTATTTTTCAAAGTTTAAGCGCGTACCGTGTGTTTCTGCGCAACACAGTGCTTCTACTGCAAAACGCAGACAACGCAGCCACTCCTGGCAACTGAAATTTATTTCAGTAATAACTTGGCGAGTTTATTTTTATATGTCACACCCCGACCACGTAGAACATACAAACGTGGCGGAAATGTCGGGGAGTGTTGTAACAGAATTAATTGTTTCAAATCCATGGCAATTGAAGTTTCGTTTTTATTGATTACAAGTGTTACAATGTCTTAACAAACAAAGAAATACAACATAATTAACTAGTCTTGCATCTTTTATTGTCACTAAAGCCCAAGTCTGCCTATGTGTATCTTGATCATCTTATGCAACAGCTCCTGAAAAACACATGTGAAAATAGGTACGTCAGCATAAAAATGCCTGTGAGATACATAGGTTTTGTGAAAATAGGTTTCATGACTTATGTTTGAGAAAATGTTTAGTCATGAACCTTGTTATTTGTTTTGCTTTGTAAATCATTTGAAAAACAATGAGTTCAGATGATAAGTATAAATAAATGTAAGGTTAAATGAATAACCAAGTAAAATATGTTTGCATAAGATAAGATGTTTATAAATCAATGTCTTGTGAAAAAGTATGTTATTTGTATAAAATGTTCTATGTCTCAAACTGAAATGATTCAAATAACGCTATGATATGTAATACCATACAAACACTTATATATAGGAAGTACCAGCGGCGTATCCACCATGCTTGTATCATATTACACACGCATCGTTACTTAATCACTTAATCAAATCAAACCAATCAATGTAAGAAGTCTATGTTTAAATCAATTGTCAAATGTATTGGGTAATATGTCAAAGTGTTCATGTCAAGATGTAAATCATATCAAAATGTCTATGTCAAATATCCATGTCAAATGTCTATGTCAAATATCCATGTCAAATGTCTATGTCAAATATCCATGTCAAATGTATATGTCAAGATGTCATGTATGGCAAGTGAAATGTCCCAACTAAACCATATGCACAGAAACAAAGTATTGAAGTAAAACTTGGTTTAAATCAAAGTTATGTTTTGTGGGAAATGCATGATCAAATGTCAATCATGTTAAAATGTCTATGCCGAAATGTCTATGTCAAATGTCTATGTCAAAATGTCATGTAAAACGATGTACTAAGTAATGCACACAATTGGGCACACCTAGCATGAAATGTCATAAAATCATGTACTATAATGTACTAACGAACATAGCAGTATATGATGTTAAAACAGGAAAGCATGAAAGTAACAAGTAGGCACATGTGTTCCACCCCAAAACAGTTTGGAAAACAGTAAAAGAGGGGTCTATGTACTCACTTGAGATTGCTCAGTAGTCCTTGAGTAACAACTAAACAATGCTATAGATCGCGGATATCAAACGGCACCTAGTATAGGTAACTATGTTAATAAACCGGACCTAGATCGGAAGATTGGGTAGCATTAGGGTTTGTAAACCAAACGAGTGTAGAGACTCGTGTCATTTGGTTTAACAAAGCCTACATACTAAATGAAACTTAACCTGAGTGATTTCGACCCATTACGACCCGTTTAGGTAGCTTATGCTACTTTAACGCGTCGTTCGCGTGAAACGCGTTCGAACCGCCTAACTAGCCCTATGACAAGTGTTATATGCCTAAACATATTACATAATCAATTATGTGACAAAGGTTTAGGTTACATATGCTTAATTACCAATTATACATGAAAAGGGTATTCTGGTAATTTACCTAAGGCATATAAACTACCTATCATACAACTACTTAAACGATGTGACCATAGGGTATAACCTCGGAAGGTTATTCCCTACCTACTATGGTCACCTAATGTGTTTGGTCGGATCCTAATGATCGACCAAACTGGGTCGGGTTCGAGGTATAAGCGATTTATCAGATCGCTTACCCTACGACCCTAGACAACGTGGTAATCAGTGGGCATAGTCCCAAGGGACTATGACCAACGTGATTACACTCACGTTGCGAAGTTCAAACGAACTTCGCATTGACCATTACTGGTCAACGCTGAAAGTCAAACAAAGTTTGACTTTCTGACTCGAAAAGCAGTAAAATAAGGAAAAGAACGAAAGAATACTTACGAAGGGTCCCCGAATGCTAAACTCGATTCAAAAATCTCAGGTATGAAACAAATGTTTCAACTTAGAGTTTCTCAAATCAAGTTTCTAGTGATTTTAGCAATGGGGGGTATGGGGTATTTATAGGAATACCCGAACCGTTAAGATCGTTTCATGGAAAACGTGCCTTAATCCCATCCGTACATGTGTTGCAAAGTTATGGTGTTTAGGTGTTTAAATTCCATCCATACATGTGTTGCAAAGTTATGGTGTTTAGGTGTTTAAATTCCATCCATACATGTGTTGCAAAGTCATGGTGTTTAGGTGTTTAAATTCCATCCATACATGTGTTGCAAAGTCATGGTGCCAAAATTCCATCCTTATCCGCTGACTAAGCAAGTTTAGAATGTGTGGTTGTGAATTAAACAACGGCTAATACATCGAATCTGGTCCCGAATGCGAAAAACGAACCAAATGACGCGACGAATGGATTTTTCTTATGGCGAACACTAAAATAAAATATTTTAGTGCTTACATAAATTTTTGGATGTCCGGATGTATTCAGAACGTAAGTTATGCGCGAAAATGCAAACTTGTGCACTTTTTGACACTTTTAGTCCCTGAATGACCCAAAAGTTTATTTTAGCACACCGAACCCATTAAAGCCTATTTCTAAGCTATGTAAAGGATATTTATGGTGTGTTTAACTTATGGTCATGTTCCGGAATGTCTGTTACAGTTCAAATTGGCATACTTTCGCAGTTTGTCAACTTTAGTCCCTGTAAGCGATTTAACTTGATTTCACCACACCAAACCTTCCAAAACTTATATATAAGTTATGTAAAGGTTATTCAAGGTATGTTAAGCCTATTTCACTATTCCGGAGTGTTCGTTGGATTAAACTGGTTATATTTACGCATTAGTGCGCGTATAACCTTCCAGAAAGCGATTTAGAGTCGAACAAGAGTTGATATGTGCAAAAGATACACATATTTATACAAGTCCAAAGTATGAAATACAATATTTCATTGGTTTGGCATTTGTTTGATGGTTGAAATGACACAGGTGTTACAGTCTCCCCTACTTTAGGAAATTTCGTCCCGAAATTAAGTTTTAGAGGAAACTTGTGGAGACAGCTGTGACGGTTTTGCCTTCAGACAAATCCATTGAGCCCTTAAGTAAAACTCTGGGCCATGTTAGGATTCTTAGCAAAGATGTCAACCCTCAAATTGAAGTCATTGTAGTAACAAAACATGGAGTTTTGAAATATAGACAGGAGAACAGTTCCCGTGAAGAATTATCATAGGAAACTTGTGTGTGCTTGAAATCAGAATTGGGTAGTGTGAGAATAAATGACATTGGTCAAAGTCCAAGACTTCTCCCGTATCATTACTCTTGCCACTGTTGGTCTTAACACATGACAAAACTTCCTGTGGTTCCTATGCACTGAACTCCATAATTATGTAGGCCTCCATAATTACGTAGTTCCTTGCACAGTCCGCACAGTTTATTTCATAATGCGTATGGGGAAAAATCAAACGAATAATCCTGTGGTGAATTAACTTGACTCAATAGAGTCTCTTTAACTAGGTCACCAAAGGATTAGATTAACGAACAATCTCTTGATTTAGACCACCCGAGGGCCTATTTAACTACATAAATACATGACATATTTAACTAGATTGTCGAACCAATCTATTTAACTTAGATCGACGTAGGATCTCTTTAACTAAACTACCCACGGGGAAAATTTAACCACATCGACGTAGGATGTATTTAACTAGATTGTCGGACCAATCTATTTAACTTAGATCGACGTAGGATCTCTTTAACTAAACTATCCATGGGGAAAATTTAACCACATCGACGTAGGATGTATTTAACTAGATTGTCGGACCAATCTATTTAACTTAGATCGACGTAGGATCTCTTTAACTAAACTACCTACGGGGAATATTTAACTACACCGACGTAGGATGTATTTAACTTTAGATCGACGTAGGATCTCTTTAACTCAACTATCTAAGAGAAACATTTAACTACACCGACGTAGGATGTATTTAACTTTAGATCGACGTAGGATCTCTTTAACTCAACTATCTAAGAGAAACATTTAACTACACCGACGTAGGATGTATTTAACTTTAGATCGACGTAGGATCTCTTTAACTCAACTATCTAAGAGAAACATTTAACTACACCGACGTAGGATGTATTTAACTTTAGATCGACGTAGGATCTCTTTAACTCAACTATCTAAGAGAAACATTTAACTACACCGACGTAGGATGTATTTAACTTTTCAACACATGTTTCCCTTAAACTTTGGAATAGTACTTTATAACCCAAGGGACTTAACTACAACGTGGAAGTCCATTAAGGATTTAAGATAGTACCTTTTTGAATATCCTACTATGAATCCTTCATATGAAGATAAGAAAGATTCTATGAGGATTTGGATAACGAATATCCAGAGTATACAAAAACACAAAATGCATAAACACATAGTCACGTAACCATAAAATTGCTTATCTAGATCTTCAATTTGTAAGTTTTGTTTTGTTAATTATGTACATGCATTTAAAGCACACTAGGAATCCATTTCATGGATTTCATTCGGCACTTTAAACATTAACAAGAATCTAACTATGAAGATAGAAAGATCTTCCACAAATTCGATTTCGTTTTCAAGAAAACGCAATATTCGAATTAAGGTATAATAATTTTGAAGATACGGAAAATACCCTTAGGTACCCTATTAAGAATTTATAGTGGTACGTTGGGTATTCATACAGAGTTGTAACTTGCGCCTTGTACTTCGTTTCTTTGCAAGAGACGGGTACTAAGGATTTCCGTGGAAAACGCAAGAGATAATAAAATGGAAGAAATTACGGGGTAGTCTGTTCTTCAAGGAATACGATTCCTTGATTGTCGGTATTGTAGGGGATACGTTGTTTATACATGCCATCATATTTGTACATTGCAATGCAAAATAAAAAGATTTATTTATAAACAACCACAACAACAACTGTTTCATGGACCCTGACAACAAAAGAAAATAATACATAAGGCTTGATTATTTCTAAACAACATTGTCTTTTAGTTGGTCCGATGCTCATCCTTGCGCTGGATTCGCGTTAGCAATCTTTGGGCAATTTCTTCGGAAATGGCCCATCTCGTTACAGTTGAAGCAAGGACCTCGTGGAAGACGAGCTTGAGCAGGATTTACTTGTGGTTGGTTTGGACCAGCTTGGTTCGGGGTAAAACGACAAGCATTTGCCAGGTGACCGAGTCGCCCACATGATGCACACAAACGACACTGTAGGTGAGCTAAGTGGTGTGCATTACATTTGTCGCATATCGGTGCAGTACCGGCATAAGGTTTCCTTGCAGGAGGCTGCGCTGGTTGGTTGCGGGTGTTTTGGTTAGGTTGAGCAGTAATCGCAGAATTATGCGAAGCCTTACGCTTCTTATTCTTGGACACCTCAGCATGTTCTTCCTTTGGTTCCACTTGAGCAGTCTTGTCGGATGGTCTTGGGTCGCCTTTTCGAAAAAGCTTTTTCTTTCTGATGTGGGATTCAGTTAGAGTAGCTGACAATTCAATGGCTTGTCTGACAGTAGTAGGGTTGCTGCCAGTAACAATATCCTGAACTAGGTCAGGAAGACCATCAGTATATTTCTCGATCGCCTTATCCACAGGAGTAACCATAGCAGGACACAACAGGCTCAATTCTTCAAAACGGTCAGTATAGGCTCGATGTTCACCACTGTCTTGCTTCAAATCATCAAACTCCCTCTCCAAAGCTCGCAGTTCATGACGAGGACAGAACTCCCTCATCATAAGAGCTCTAAGCTCGGCCCAAGTCTGTGCTAGTGCAATTTCAGCACCCCGGTCTCTCATAATCCCGTTCCACCATGTAAGAGCCCTCTTCTGAAACACGCTCGAAGAAAACTCGACCTTGCGATTTTCAGGACACTGAACGTGACGGAACGTATTCTCAATGCTCTCGAACCATTGAAGAAGCCCAGTTGCTCCCTCTGAACCACTAAACTTGAGAGGTTTAGCCGAGTTGAAACTCTTGAAGTTGCAGGGAGCATTGTTGTTGTTGATGGCCTGCATCATTTGAGCATAAAGATTTGGGAAGGCAACAGCCATTTGCTGCGCGATGATTTCCGCCAGTTCGGCATTTGCCATCTGATTGTCGCGTCGAGGAGGCATTCTAAAAGAGGAAACATGAAAGGAAACGAGTGAGAGATTTAGACGAAAAGAATGAGATGAAACAAATCTGATGAAAGCAAGGGTAGTGGTCATTTGTTTGTTACTACAAAGCAACAAACGACCTCGGTGTAAAATCAAAGTAAATAGGTCAAAAATAATGTATCGCGAAGACATGCTCGCCTATAGGTGAACACTCATCCCAAGAATTCCCAGGTAAGCACAACTGGTCTCGCGTCTGGTTGAGATGTATACGAAGTGCTTGCCTAGACAGAAATCCCAGAATACAGGCATTCACCCTTCTAGTTTGCACGTGTTCACATTATTTAAAACCCAAAACCTTGACGAGATTTTGAAAATTCAAAGGGGTTCAAAACCATATGACAGAGGGTTCAAAACCTTGTAATCAATCATCCTAGAACAGATGATTAGTTTTCAAAGCGGTTTTGAAATTTATGTTCTTGTTGTGGTCGTCGCCTAAGGATAGGTGACGGTATTGTTTTATGACTAAACGCAAGTAAACTCGCGTTAGGGTCCTAAGAAGGTTATAGACTAGGTCAAAGCATTACTAATAACCTAATTCCCTATAACCATTGGCTCTGATACCATCTTTTCTGTCACACCCCGACCACGTAGAACATACAAACGTGGCGGAAATGTCGGGGAGTGTTGTAACAGAATTAATTGTTTCAAATCCATGGCAATTGAAGTTTCGTTTTTATTGATTACAAGTGTTACAATGTCTTAACAAACAAAGAAATACAACATAATTAACTAGTCTTGCATCTTTTATTGTCACTAAAGCCCAAGTCTGCCTATGTGTATCTTGATCATCTTATGCAACAGCTCCTGAAAAACACATGTGAAAATAGGTACGTCAGCATAAAAATGCCTGTGAGATACATAGGTTTTGTGAAAATAGGTTTCATGACTTATGTTTGAGAAAATGTTTAGTCATGAACCTTGTTATTTGTTTTGCTTTGTAAATCATTTGAAAAACAATGAGTTCAGATGATAAGTATAAATAAATGTAAGGTTAAATGAATAACCAAGTAAAATATGTTTGCATAAGATAAGATGTTTATAAATCAATGTCTTGTGAAAAAGTATGTTATTTGTATAAAATGTTCTATGTCTCAAACTGAAATGATTCAAATAACGCTATGATATGTAATACCATACAAACACTTATATATAGGAAGTACCAGCGGCGTATCCACCATGCTTGTATCATATTACACACGCATCGTTACTTAATCACTTAATCAAATCAAACCAATCAATGTAAGAAGTCTATGTTTAAATCAATTGTCAAATGTATTGGGTAATATGTCAAAGTGTTCATGTCAAGATGTAAATCATATCAAAATGTCTATGTCAAATATCCATGTCAAATGTCTATGTCAAATATCCATGTCAAATGTCTATGTCAAATATCCATGTCAAATGTATATGTCAAGATGTCATGTATGGCAAGTGAAATGTCCCAACTAAACCATATGCACAGAAACAAAGTATTGAAGTAAAACTTGGTTTAAATCAAAGTTATGTTTTGTGGGAAATGCATGATCAAATGTCAATCATGTTAAAATGTCTATGCCGAAATGTCTATGTCAAATGTCTATGTCAAAATGTCATGTAAAACGATGTACTAAGTAATGCACACAATTGGGCACACCTAGCATGAAATGTCATAAAATCATGTACTATAATGTACTAACGAACATAGCAGTATATGATGTTAAAACAGGAAAGCATGAAAGTAACAAGTAGGCACATGTGTTCCACCCCAAAACAGTTTGGAAAACAGTAAAAGAGGGGTCTATGTACTCACTTGAGATTGCTCAGTAGTCCTTGAGTAACAACTAAACAATGCTATAGATCGCGGATATCAAACGGCACCTAGTATAGGTAACTATGTTAATAAACCGGACCTAGATCGGAAGATTGGGTAGCATTAGGGTTTGTAAACCAAACGAGTGTAGAGACTCGTGTCATTTGGTTTAACAAAGCCTACATACTAAATGAAACTTAACCTGAGTGATTTCGACCCATTACGACCCGTTTAGGTAGCTTATGCTACTTTAACGCGTCGTTCGCGTGAAACGCGTTCGAACCGCCTAACTAGCCCTATGACAAGTGTTATATGCCTAAACATATTACATAATCAATTATGTGACAAAGGTTTAGGTTACATATGCTTAATTACCAATTATACATGAAAAGGGTATTCTGGTAATTTACCTAAGGCATATAAACTACCTATCATACAACTACTTAAACGATGTGACCATAGGGTATAACCTCGGAAGGTTATTCCCTACCTACTATGGTCACCTAATGTGTTTGGTCGGATCCTAATGATCGACCAAACTGGGTCGGGTTCGAGGTATAAGCGATTTATCAGATCGCTTACCCTACGACCCTAGACAACGTGGTAATCAGTGGGCATAGTCCCAAGGGACTATGACCAACGTGATTACACTCACGTTGCGAAGTTCAAACGAACTTCGCATTGACCATTACTGGTCAACGCTGAAAGTCAAACAAAGTTTGACTTTCTGACTCGAAAAGCAGTAAAATAAGGAAAAGAACGAAAGAATACTTACGAAGGGTCCCCGAATGCTAAACTCGATTCAAAAATCTCAGGTATGAAACAAATGTTTCAACTTAGAGTTTCTCAAATCAAGTTTCTAGTGATTTTAGCAATGGGGGGTATGGGGTATTTATAGGAATACCCGAACCGTTAAGATCGTTTCATGGAAAACGTGCCTTAATCCCATCCGTACATGTGTTGCAAAGTTATGGTGTTTAGGTGTTTAAATTCCATCCATACATGTGTTGCAAAGTTATGGTGTTTAGGTGTTTAAATTCCATCCATACATGTGTTGCAAAGTCATGGTGTTTAGGTGTTTAAATTCCATCCATACATGTGTTGCAAAGTCATGGTGCCAAAATTCCATCCTTATCCGCTGACTAAGCAAGTTTAGAATGTGTGGTTGTGAATTAAACAACGGCTAATACATCGAATCTGGTCCCGAATGCGAAAAACGAACCAAATGACGCGACGAATGGATTTTTCTTATGGCGAACACTAAAATAAAATATTTTAGTGCTTACATAAATTTTTGGATGTCCGGATGTATTCAGAACGTAAGTTATGCGCGAAAATGCAAACTTGTGCACTTTTTGACACTTTTAGTCCCTGAATGACCCAAAAGTTTATTTTAGCACACCGAACCCATTAAAGCCTATTTCTAAGCTATGTAAAGGATATTTATGGTGTGTTTAACTTATGGTCATGTTCCGGAATGTCTGTTACAGTTCAAATTGGCATACTTTCGCAGTTTGTCAACTTTAGTCCCTGTAAGCGATTTAACTTGATTTCACCACACCAAACCTTCCAAAACTTATATATAAGTTATGTAAAGGTTATTCAAGGTATGTTAAGCCTATTTCACTATTCCGGAGTGTTCGTTGGATTAAACTGGTTATATTTACGCATTAGTGCGCGTATAACCTTCCAGAAAGCGATTTAGAGTCGAACAAGAGTTGATATGTGCAAAAGATACACATATTTATACAAGTCCAAAGTATGAAATACAATATTTCATTGGTTTGGCATTTGTTTGATGGTTGAAATGACACAGGTGTTACATTATAGAGTAATAAAAATAATTTAGAACGCCATAAACCGGGATTTAAACGCTAGATAAAATACCCGGTACCCAGTTAAATACCCGTCTTAGCCATATACTAGGAATATGCTTGGCATATGCTTGGAATATGCTAAGGTATATGCTTGGAATATGCTAAGGTATATGCTTGGAATATGCTAAGGTATATGCTAGGAATATGCTTGGAATATGCTAGGAATATTCTAGGAATATTCTAGGAATATTCTATATGGAAAAACTATAAATACCCACCATATGTTTCATTCATAATCACTAGAAATTTGATTTGAGAAACTCTAAGTTGAAACACTAGTTTCATACCTGAGATTTTCGAATCGAGTTTAGCATTCGGGGACCCTTCGTAAGTATTCTTTCGTTCTTTTCCTTATTTTATTGCTTTTCGAGTCAGAAAGTCAAACTTTGTTTGACTTTCAGCGTTGACCAGTAATGGTCAATGCGAAGTTCGTTTGAACTTCGCAACGTGAGTGTAATCACGTTGGTCATAGTCCCTTGGGACTATGCCCACTGATTACCACGTTGTCTAGAGTCGTAGGGTAGGCGATCTGATAAATCGCCTATACCTTCGAACTCGACCCATTTGGTCGATCATTAGGATCGGACCAAATACATTAGGTGACCATAGTAGGTAGGGAATAACCTTCCGAGGTTATACCCTATGGTCACATCGTTTGAGTAGTTGTTTGATAGGTAGTTTATGTGCCTTAGGTAAATTACCAGAATACCCTTTTCATGTATAATTGGTAATTAAGCATATGTAACCTAAACTTTTGTCACATAACTGATTATGTAACATGTTTAGGCATATAACACTTGTCATAGGGCTAGTTAGGCGGTCCGAACGCGTTTCACGCGCACGACGCGTTAAAGTAGCATAAGCTTCCTAAACGGGTCGTAATGGGTCGATAAGACTTAGGTTAAGTTTCATTTAGCATGTAGGCCTTGTCAAACCATATCACATGAGTTCCTACACTCATTTGGTTTACAAACCCTAATGCTACCCAGTCTTCCGATATAGGTCCGGTTTATTAACATAGTTACCTATATTAGGTGCCGTTTGATATCCGTGATCTCTAGCATTGTTTGGTTGTTACTCAAGGACTACTAAGCAATCTCAAGTGAGTACATAGACCCCTCTTTGGTTGTTACTCAAGGACTACTGTTTTCAAGGTATGTTAAGCCTATTTCACTATTCCGGAGTGTTCGTTGGATTAAACTGGTTATATTTACGCATTAGTGCGCGTATAACCTTCCAGAAAGCGATTTAGAGTCGAACAAGAGTTGATATGTGCAAAAGATACACATATTTATACAAGTCCAAAGTATGAAATACAATATTTCATTGGTTTGGCATTTGTTTGATGGTTGAAATGACACAGGTGTTACATTATAGAGTAATAAAAATAATTTAGAACGCCATAAACCGGGATTTAAACGCTAGATAAAATACCCGGTACCCAGTTAAATACCCGTCTTAGCCATATACTAGGAATATGCTTGGCATATGCTTGGAATATGCTAAGGTATATGCTTGGAATATGCTAAGGTATATGCTTGGAATATGCTAAGGTATATGCTAGGAATATGCTTGGAATATGCTAGGAATATTCTAGGAATATTCTAGGAATATTCTATATGGAAAAACTATAAATACCCACCATATGTTTCATTCATAATCACTAGAAATTTGATTTGAGAAACTCTAAGTTGAAACACTAGTTTCATACCTGAGATTTTCGAATCGAGTTTAGCATTCGGGGACCCTTCGTAAGTATTCTTTCGTTCTTTTCCTTATTTTATTGCTTTTCGAGTCAGAAAGTCAAACTTTGTTTGACTTTCAGCGTTGACCAGTAATGGTCAATGCGAAGTTCGTTTGAACTTCGCAACGTGAGTGTAATCACGTTGGTCATAGTCCCTTGGGACTATGCCCACTGATTACCACGTTGTCTAGAGTCGTAGGGTAGGCGATCTGATAAATCGCCTATACCTTCGAACTCGACCCATTTGGTCGATCATTAGGATCGGACCAAATACATTAGGTGACCATAGTAGGTAGGGAATAACCTTCCGAGGTTATACCCTATGGTCACATCGTTTGAGTAGTTGTTTGATAGGTAGTTTATGTGCCTTAGGTAAATTACCAGAATACCCTTTTCATGTATAATTGGTAATTAAGCATATGTAACCTAAACTTTTGTCACATAACTGATTATGTAACATGTTTAGGCATATAACACTTGTCATAGGGCTAGTTAGGCGGTCCGAACGCGTTTCACGCGCACGACGCGTTAAAGTAGCATAAGCTTCCTAAACGGGTCGTAATGGGTCGATAAGACTTAGGTTAAGTTTCATTTAGCATGTAGGCCTTGTCAAACCATATCACATGAGTTCCTACACTCATTTGGTTTACAAACCCTAATGCTACCCAGTCTTCCGATATAGGTCCGGTTTATTAACATAGTTACCTATATTAGGTGCCGTTTGATATCCGTGATCTCTAGCATTGTTTGGTTGTTACTCAAGGACTACTAAGCAATCTCAAGTGAGTACATAGACCCCTCTTTTACTGTTTTCCAAACTGTTTTGGGGTGGAACACATGTGCCTACTTGTTACTTTCATGCTTTCCTGTTTTCACATCATATACCGGCTATGTTTGATAGTACATTATAGTACATTGTTTTACATTACATTTCATGCTATGTATGCCCATTGTGTGCATTACTTAGTACATCGTTTTACATGACATTTCATGCTATGTATGCCCATTGTGTGCATTACTTAGTACATTGTTTCATATGACATTTCACGCTATGTATGTTCATTTTGATTACATACTTAGTGCATTGTTTTCACAATACCGCATAAATGTTCATTATCAGTATTAGCATGCATTTTCCACAAGACATAATATTGATTTAAACCATGTTTACTTCAATACTTTGTTTTTGTGCATATGGTTTAGTTGAGACATTTCACTTGCCATACATGACATTTTGACATAGACATTTTACACAAAGACATTTGACAAAGACATTTGACATGGATATTTGACATAGACATTTTGACATGATTTACATTTGACACATAACATGATTGACATTTGTTTTACACTACATGATTTACATCTTGACATAAACACATTGACATATTATCCAATACATTTGACATGGATATTTGACATAGACATCTTACATTGGTTGGTTTGGTTTGATTAAGTGATTAAGTAACGATGCGTGTGTAATATGATACAAGCTTGGTGGATACGCCGCTGGTACTTCCTATATATAAGTGGTTGTATGGTATTACATGTCGTAGCGTTATTTGAATCATTTCAGTTGGATACATATGACATTTTATACAAATAACATACTTTTCACAAGACATTGTTAACAAACAACTTATCTTATACAAACTCATTTTATATGGTTATTCATTTAAACCATACATTATTCTCTTATTTATACGTATCATTTGATCTTATCGTTTTTCAAATGATTTACAAGACAAAGCAAGTTACAAGGTTCATGACTAAACATTTTCTCAAACATAAGTCATGAAACCTATTTTCACAAAACCAATGTATCTCACCGGCATTTTTATGCTGACGTACCATATTTTCACATGTGTTTTTCAGGAGCTGTTGCATAAGATAATCAAGATACACTTAGGCGGACATGGGCCTTAGTGATAATAAAAGATGCAGACTAGTTAATTATGTTGTATTTCCATGTTTGTTTAGACATTGTAACACTTATATTGAATAAAACGAAACTTTAATTTCCATGGTTGTGAAACATTAATTCTGTTACAACACTCCCCGATGTTTCCGCCACGTTTTGTATATTCTACGTGGTCGGGGTGTGACACAATACATGTGCGTTCATAAATATTTCCGTACGTGCGTAAGTTACGTTTAACAATCGAGTGGTAATATAATTACCGGTGTAACTTATATATTTATGGTGAAAGCGTTCGTATTATTTTGGATTCGTTAACGTTCGTAAATATTATTTTTACTCTAAAAATAATATTTATGTATTTTCACAAAGTAATCATAAACAGTGTGTGGAAAATATATTTATCACGTTAGATTCTGTGAAAATCCCACCTCCGAATATTTAGTAAATAAAGTCATGGCGAAATTTATATTTCGAAAACATGTCCAAAAGTAATTCTAACACTTGTGGTGTAAATAGTTCTAAGTGTTAGGTTTTTAGAAAAATTTCGCCAGAGTTTCCTCTGTGACTGGAGGTGGCCACGCTTTCAAGCGTATCATTTTCTTTTACAAAATCAATTTCAACAACTTCCTTATTCAATCAACAATTTCCGACACGTCAAACTAGTCGACAAGTATGTAAATCGCATAATCGCATGAACTTGTAGTTTTTTTCCGAAACTATAGTGTAAATCCCATTATATTTTGTGGGTCTTTATATAAATAAAGCCGGTTTCGTAAAAGTCTTGTTTTTAGAGAAGTTCCGTCCTTACAACTTCTTGTCCATTTTTACAAAGATAGTTATTTTGTCGAAATTTGTGTTACACAAGTGTTTACACACTTGTGTGTTCTAAATATCCTACTTGTTATTGTAAGATCCGTCTTTTAGAAAACATGGTTTCTTTAACGCTTGGTCCTTTGAAAATACCACTTGCAGATACGTAGATCTGCTAGTTTTAAACACTATTTTGCAAGTAGAACTCTTTTACACAAGTTCATGATTCGCGTGTGGTAGAGTTTCACCCTTTAACCCTTGTATTATTAAAAAAAACAAGCTTATGTTAAGATCCATGATCTTACCAAACCGGGTTAAACGATGATCCGAGCTACCACATCATAGATCGGGTCTAAATAAACACAACTTTCAATTACTACAACATTTACACAACTAGTGAGCTTTTAACCACCATTTTTAGAGTTTTAAGTAAACTTTAAAGCATCTTCTTGCAAGATTCCGAGTTTTAACCGATAACAATCCTTTTAACCACTTTAGATTAGTTCAAATACGAGTTTTAAGCATTATACCTCTAGCTCAAGGCTAGGGAAGGATCTTGACGAAAAACGCGTGGATAAAAGCTAGAGAGAGAGGTCCTTCGCCTTCCGATTGCACCAAGACTCCTTATCCGTGACCCTTAACACTTGTATGTTCTTGAAATGTGATGATGGAAATCGAAAGGTGGGTGTATGAGCAAGGGGGTGTTCGGCCGTGACTTACATAGAGAGAAAGAAAGGGTGTTTTGAGTGGTGAGAGATGATGAATGTCATAGAGTGTTTAGTCTTGATCTTATAGACAATAAGTATGATCATTATCCAATGGTTCTTGTGTTTACTAGATATTAGGCAAATAACATTAAAATAATCAACATGGTACAAGGTGTGTCCCCCTCATGGGGACGGTTTGTAATGGGGGGGGGGGTACCTAGTCCGATTCTAACTAGATAGTTAGGGATTAGTTGAGTTAAGTAGGTTCGGTTAAGTGTTAACTTGGTTAGTTATGTTTAGTGCTTTAAAGCGGGTGTTAAGGTATACGGGGACCCTAACTGGCTCAGAAAAAGAGAAGTAATGAAAATAACAATATTTTCATGTCTCGGGTAAAGTCCGGTTGTTTGGTTGGATAGTAATTCGTTAAAGCGTTACTAAAGCTTTAAAGTGTCGTTATTACTCTTTTTAGTGACACTACTCATTCCTGACACTTTGGAAAGTGTCTAGTAATATTTTTCTCATATTTTGGCACTTTATTAGTTAGCTAAAAGCTGAATTATTTTGTAAAGTGCTGAGTTTTGTACTTAGAGTACGTTTTAGGCACATCCGGTCATAGTGACTTATCCCTAGAGACGCAGTTCCACAACCCTTATATCTCTACACTCACTACTAGTGTAGCAAAATATCTCAGGCTCTTATAGGCCTTGGAGGCAGTGTTTGCCTGATGCTGGCTTTATCAGCATGTTCAATAGGTTATCCGTGTATTGTGCTACTGTGCTTTTTGTGCATCATGTTTGTCACTAAGGTTCAGTATGTAAGTATTGTAGTGACGACAAGTAAAGTATGATGCAAGTAAGTACATGTATCAGATATCAAGTAGCAGTTCATCAGCTAGTTTCAAACAAGCACAGTAATTAAGCAGCAATTAATCATTAATTAATTCATACGGATACCTGGTTTAGTGCGGGTTGTCACATTTTTATGCTGACGTACCTATTTTCACATGTGTTTTCAGGAGCTTTTGCGTAGGATGTTGATCGTGACACTAGGGCGGACCTGTGCCTTAGAGACATAAAATGGAGATAGACTAGTTTAATTATGTTATAAACTCTATGTTTCCTATTTAAGACAATGTAACACTCTTGTTTAATAAATAAAATATAACTTTGTATGCCATGGTTGTGAAACAATAATTCTGTTACAACACTCCCCGACGTATTCCGCCACGTTTTGTATGATATACGTGGTCGGGGTGTGACAGAAGAGTTGGTATCAGAGCCAATGGTTATAGGGAATTAGGTTATTAGTAATGCTTTGACCTAGACTATAACCTTTCTAGGATCCTAACACAAGTTATCTTGTGTTTAGATCTTAAAACATGCACATTACCTATCCTTAGGTGATTATCAAAACAAAAACCAAATTTTCCGAAACGATTTTTGAAAAACAATCATCTGTTTTTGATGATTTATTACAAGGTTTTGAACCCTCTATTGTAAGGTTTTGAACCCACTGTTATATGGTTTTGAACCCCTTTGAGTTTTCAAAATCTCGTCAAGGTTTTGGGTTTTAAATAATGTGAACACGTGCAAACTGGAAGGGTGAATGCCTGTATTCTGGGTTTTCTGTCTAGGCAAGCACTTCGTATATATCTCATCAGACGCGAGACCAGTTGTGCTTACCTGGGAATTCTTGGGATGAGTGTTCACTTATAGGCGAGCATGTCTTCGCAATACATTATTTTTGATCCATTTACTTTGATTAGTCACTGTGTGTCGTTTGTTTGCTTGGTAATGTGGACAAATGACCACCATCTTTTCTTTTGTTAATTTTGTTTCATCTCATTCTCTTCATCCAAACATCTCACTCGTTTCCTTTCATGTTTTCCTCTTTTAGAATGCCTCCTCGACGCGAAAACCAGATAGCGACTGCCGAACTGGCAGAAATCATTGCGCAGCAGATGGCTGCTCAATTTCCAAATCTCTTTGCTCAATGGAACCAAGCCAACAACAACAACAATGTTCCATGCAAATACAAGGATTTTAACCAGGCTCAACCACTCAAGTTTAGTGGTTCTGAGGGAGCGACTGGGCTTCTTCAATGGTTCGAGAGCATTGAGAATACTTTTCGCCACGTGCAGTGTCCCGACAATCGCAAGGTCGAGTTTTCTTCGAGTGTGTTTCAGAAGAGGGCTCTCACATGGTGGAATGGGGTTATGAGAGACCGTGGTGCAGAAGTTGCTCTAGCACAAACCTGGGCTGAACTTAGAGCCCTTATGATGAGGGAATTCTGTCCTCGTCATGAGCAGCGAGCTTTGGAGAAGGAATTGATGATTTGAAGCAAGATAGTGGTGAGCACAGGGCATATACTGATAGGTTTGAGGAGTTGAGTCTGCTTTGCCCGACAATGGTTACCCCACTCGACAAGGCTATCGAAAGATACATCGACGGCCTACCTGACTCAGCGCAAGACATCCTTACTGGTAGTAACCCTGCCACACTCCGTCAGGCTATCGAGTTAGCAGCGACTTTGACTGAGTCGCAAATTCGGAAGAATAAGTTACACAGGAAGGGTGACAAGGGCAAGAAACAGTCGGCTGACAAGGAAGATAGCAAGAAAGGTCAAAACAAGAATGGAAAGGATTCTGGTTCATCAAAAAGGGCAAGGAAGCGTAACGCTTCCCAAAACTATGCTGTCACTGCCCAAGCTAACCAGGCAGCTCCCAACCAACCCGCACAGCCTCCAGCAAAGAAACCCTATTCAGGGAATGCACCTTTGTGCAATAGATGCAACAGTCACCATCAGCCGCAACATCAGTGCCGTTTCTGTACTAACTGTGGGAAGTCAGGTCATCTTGCCGATGTTTGTCGGTTTGCTCAGAATCGCGCAGTTCAAAACCCGGCTCAACAAGTTGCTCAGCCTCCTTCTCAGCAACAGGGTCAAGCTGCACGACCACAATACCCACTAGGTGCTTGTTACAATTGTGGGGATCTGACCCACTCCAGAAACCGGTGCCCAAGGCTAGCCAACCAAAATCAGAATGCAAACCAGAATCAGGCTCCGGCTCGAGGCCGAGCCTTTAACATGAATGCCCAAGAGGCGCAGGCGGACGATAATGTGGTGAACGGTACGTTCTTTATTAATAATCAGCCTGCATCTGTTCTTTTCGATTCTGGTGCCGACAAGAGTTTTGTGTCATTGTCTTTTGAGCCAATGCTTCGCGTGTCTAGAACAAAACTAGGTAAACCTTTGACAGTAGAAGTTGCTAATGGTGAACCCATTGTTCTTAATTCTGTTCTTCGCAACTGCCAGTTGAACCTTAACGACCATCTTTTTCCTATCGACCTCACGCCTATGCAACTTGGAAGCTTCGACGTTATTGTGGGTATGGATTGGTTAGCCAAGCATCGCGCAGAGGTAGTTTGTTTCGAGAAGATCGTTCGTGTGCCGCTTTTGACAGGCGAGATTCTACAGGTTCAAGGTGAGAAACCGTCTGGTGGTCTCAAACTCATGTCTTGTTTTAAAGCTCGGAAATACCTGCGAAAGAACTATGTGGCCTTTTTGGCACATGTCACAGCGGATAAGGGCAAGGGTAAGTCTATTTCAGATATTCCTGTCGTTCGGGATTATTCTGAAGTATTCCCTGAAGATTTACCTGGTCTACCTCCAGCACGCCAAGTCGAGTTCCGCATTGATCTCGTACCTGGTGCAAATCCCATTGCCAGAGCTCCATATCGTCTTGCACCATTTGAGATGCAAGAGTTGTCTAAGCAGCTTCAGGAGCTCTCTGATAAAGGTTTTATCCGTCCTAGCTTTTCACCTTGGGGTGCTCCCATTCTTTTTGTCAAGAAGAAGGATGGATCATTTAGGATGTGTATCGATTATCGTGAGCTTAACAAGCTTACCATCAAGAATCGATATCCCCTACCTCGCATAGACGATCTTTTTGATCAGCTACAGGGCGCTTCTTATTTTTCAAAGATTGATCTACGTTCCGGATATCATCAACTTCGTGTGCATGAAGAAGATATTCCCAAGACAGCTTTCCGCACTCGTTATGGGCATTATGAGTTCACAGTCATGCCATTCGGTTTGACTAATGCTCCTGCTGTTTTCATGGACTTAATGAATAGGGTCTGCAAGCCTTATTTGGATCAGTTCGTCATTGTTTTTATTGATGATATTTTGATATACTCTAAGACGCGAGCTGACCATGAGCAACATCTTCGTCTTACTCTGGAACTCCTAAAGAAAGAGCAACTTTTCGCCAAATTCTCCAAGTGCGAATTTTGGCTTAAAGAAGTTCAATTCTTAGAACATATTATCAACGAACGAGGTATTCATGTAGATCCCTCCAAGATCAGTGCGATTAAGGATTGGGATACGCCTACTACTCCTACTGAAGTTCGTTCTTTTCTTGGTCTAGCGGGTTATTACCGCCGCTTCATTGAAAACTTCTCAAAGATTGCAGTTCCTCTAACTGCTCTAACTCAGAAGAACAAACCCTTTGATTGGGGATTCAAACAAGAGGAAGCTTTTCAAAACCTGAAACAGAAGCTTTGCGATGCGCCTGTTCTATCATTACCTGAGGGTGATGATGATTTTGTCGTGTATTGTGATGCATCGAAATTGGGTCTTGGCTGTGTTCTGATGCAAAGGAACAAAGTCATAGCATATGCATCGAGGCAGTTGAAGATACATGAGAAGAACTACACCACTCATGATCTTGAGTTGGGTGCAGTTGTTTTCGCTCTAAAGATATGGAGACACTATTTGTACGGTACAAAATGTGTGGTTTTCACTGACCACAGAAGTCTTCAACATGTCTTCAATCAGAAAGAACTCAACATGAGGCAACGACGTTGGGTTGAGCTATTAAACGACTATGACTGCGAAATTCGCTACCATCCTGGTAAGGCGAATGTCGTAGCCGATGCATTGAGTCGTAAGGAACGTACTAAGCTTCATTGTGTACATCTTCAATCTGTTATTCAAGCTCGATCCGATATCCAAGCCCGCATTTCTCAGGCTCAACAGTCTTGTGTTTCACAAGGTTTAATGGATAAGGAATTTCCTTATCACATAACACCTGCTCTTGAACTGAAGGACAATGGATCGTATTACTTCATGGACCGTTTGTGGGTCCCAAGCCAGGATGATCTTCGTACCTTGCTTATGGATGAATCCCATAAGTCTCGTTATTTTATTCATCTGGGCTCAGATAAGATGTATAAGGATCTTCGTATTCAGTATTGGTGGCCTGGTATGAAGAAAGACATTGCCTTATACGTATCAAAATGCCTTACTTGTCTTAAGGTTAAGGCTGAACATCAGCGTCCTTCTGGTTTATTGGTGCAACCAGAGATCCCAGTTTGGAAATGGGAAAACATTACTATGGATCTCGTTACCAAACTTCCACGCACAAAGAAAGGTCATGATGCCATCTGGGTAGTCGTTGATCGTCTTACTAAGTCAGCACATTTCTTGCCAATCCGTGAGGATTTTCCTGCTGACAGACTTGCTAAAATCTATGTGGATGAAATAGTAGCTCGACATGGTGTTCCTTTGAACATCATTTCTGACAGAGATGGTCGTTTCACTTCTCATTTTTGGAGAACCATGCAATCTGCTATGGGGACCCAACTTAATCTGAGCACAGCTTATCATCCGTAAACGGATGGTCAATCTGAGAGAACAATCCAGACTCTGGAGGATATGCTTAGAGCTTGTGTGATCGATTTTGGTGGTAGTTGGGATTCACATCTTCAGCTGATTGAATTCTCCTACAACAACAGTTATCACACCAACATCAAAATGGCTCCTTTCGAAGCTCTCTATGGTCGAAAATGTCGTTCACCAGTCTGCTGGAATGAGATCGGCGAGGCTCAACTTACTGGACCTGCCCTCATTTTAGAGACAACTGATAAGGTCAAGAAAGTTCGTGAAAACCTTCAGACAGCTAGAAGCCGTCAGAAGAGTTACGCGGATCCAAAACGCAAACCCTTGGAATTTCAAGTCGGTGATCGAGTATTACTTAAGGTCTCACCTTGGAAAGGTGTGATCAGATTTGGAAAGAAAGGAAAACTTGCACCTCGATACGTTGGACCATTCAAGATCGTCGAAAGAATCGGTAAGGTAGCCTACAGACTTGAGTTACCTCCTGAACTTGGAAATGTTCATCCAACCTTTCACGTGTCCAATCTCAAGAGGTGTCTAGCTGATGAGAACCTCCACATACTGCTTGACGAAATTCGTGTTGACAGAACACTGAAATTTGTTGAGAAGCCTGTGGAAATCATGGAACGTGAAGTCAAGTGGCTTAAGCGCAAGCGCATTCCTTTGGTCAAGGTTCGCTGGGAAGCTAAACGTGGACCCGAGTTTACTTGGGAACGCGAAGATCAAATGAAGGCGAAATATCCGCATCTTTTCCCACGAGTTTCCTCTAAATAAATTTCGGGACGAAATTTCCACAAGTAGGGGAGACTGTAACATCTGTGCTTGTAATCATTGTGAACAGTTCAGTTATCTATAAAACAATGTTATTTGATCCCAATGTTTGTTTTGTTATGTTTTACATTTTTCATGTTTTGACTTTTATTCAATTTCAAACTCTACATCACTTTCTGGAGAGTTATACGCAAACTGGTGCGTAAACGTAATCAGTTTAATGCGACAAATACTCCGGAACATCAACATATACTTAACATACCTTAAATAACCTTTACATAACTTAGAAATAAGTTTTGAAGGCTTTGGTATTGCAAAAACAAGTTGATTCGCTTACAGGGACTAAACTTGACAAACTGCGAAAGTATGCCAATTTGAACTGTAATGAACATTCCGGAACATGACCATAAGTTAAACATACCATAAATATCCTTTATATAGGTTAGAAATAGACTTTGAGGGGTTCGGTGTGCTAAAATAAACTTTTGGGTCATTCAGGGACTAAAAGTGTCAAAAAGTGCATAAGTTTGCATTTTCGCGCATAACTTACGTTCCGAATACATCCGGACATCCAAAAATTTATGTAAGCACTAAAACATTTTATTTTAGTGTTTGGCATAAGAAAAATCCATTCGTTGCGTCATTTGGATCGTTTTTCGCGCTTGTGCGCATTCCGTCGTAATTAAGCGAACATCGCGTTCGTACGACCAAACGAACCAACATTCGGCATATTTTTGAGCATGTTTCATGTCCAGAATGTTTAGGCATCATTTTAGGGCCTTAAAGTTGGCTTTACGGGCCTTAGAAGTGTCGGAAATGGCCTTAAACACGTGCAGGGACCATAACTGTCATTTGCTGAAACTTATTTCTGATCTGTGCAGGCCAGGCGGCCCGCGTAAGTTCTATGTGTATCCTTACGCGGCCCGCTTCAGTGTCCCAGAACAGATAAGATCGCTTAATCAGCAGATTCCAGCTGTTTAACCCACAACCACATACTCACACTTGCTCTTTCAGCTGATTAGGGGCCATTTTTAGTCACCATAACTTTCCAACAAGTGTACGCATGAGATTCAATCACATTTTCCAAGAAACGATCTTAACGGTTCGGGAAATACTATAAATACCCCACCCCCATTTGCTTCAAACTCACAAGAATCTGATCTTAAAGACTCTAAGTTGGAACCATTGTTTCATACCTGAGTTATTTTGATCTAGATTAGCATTCGGCGACCCTTCGTAAGTATTCTTTCGTTCTTTTCTTTCTTTTATTGCTTTTCGAGTCCGAAAGTCAAACTTTGTTTGACTTTCTGCGTTGACCAGTTTATGGTCAATGCCAAGTTCGTTTGAACTTCGCAACGTGATTGTAATCACGATGGTTATAGTCCCTTGTGACTATGCCTACTGATTACCACGTTGTCTAGGGTCGTAAGGGTAAGCGATCTAATAAATCGCTTATACCTTCGAACCCGACCCATTTGGTCGATCATTAGGATCCGACCAAATACATTAGGTGACCATAGTGTATAGGGAATAACCTTCCGAGGTTATACCTTATGGTCACATCGTTTAAGTAGTTGTATGATAGGTAGTTTATATGCCTTAGGTAAATTACCAGAATACCCTTTTCATGTATAATTGGTAATTTAGCATATGTAACCTAAACTTTTGTCACATAACTGATTATGCAACATGTTTAGGCATATAACACTTGTCATAGGACTAGTTAGGCGGTCCGAACGCATTTCACGCGAACGACGCGTTAAAGTAGCATAAGCTACCTAAATGGGTCGTAATGGGTCGTAAACAATTATGTTAGGTTTCATTTAGTATGTAGGCTTTGTTAAACCATATTACACGAGTCTCCATACTCGTTTGGTTTACGAACCCTCATGCTACCCGATCTTCCGATATAGGTCCGGTTTATTAACATAGTTACCTATATTAGGTGCCGTTTGATTCCGTGATCTCTAGCATTGCTTGGTGGTTATCTTAGGACTTCTGAGCAATCTCAAGTGAGTACATAGACCCCTCTTTTACTGTTTTCCAAACTGTTTTGGGGTGAAACACATGTGCCTACTTGTTACTTTCATGCTTTCCATGTTTTCACATCATATACTTGCTATGTTCGTTAGTACATTATAGTACATGTTTTACATTACATTTCATGCTATGTATGCCCATGGTGTGCGTACTTAGTACATTGTTTTACATTACATTTCATGCTATGTATGCCCATTGTGTGCGTACTTAGTACATTGTTTTACATTACATTTCATGCTATGTATGCCCATTGTGTGCGTACTTAGTACATTGCTTTACATTACATTTCATGCTATGTATGCCCATTGTGTGCGTACTTAGTACAGTTGTTTTCATCACATGCTTACATTTTGGTATGACATTTGGGTTGTTTAACATGGAACAATACATTCATTAACATTAGCTACGCCATTCGTTAGTAGGTAGTGGTACCATAGGAATTGACAACTCCCGTTCCTGAAATCCTGGGTTTGTTTGGATTGGAAGGAATGACCGAATTCGATACACATAAGTTAGATAAACCTTTAATTTGTTTAAGGGTTATCGCCACAGTCTCAAGGCTTGGATGTATGCATTTTCACAATACCGCATAGATGTTTGTATCAGTATAGCATGCATTTGTTCCACAAAACATAACTTTGATTTAAACCATGTTTTACTTCAATACCTTGTTTTTGTGCATTTTACATATGGTTTAGTTGATATATTTCACTTGCCATACATGATATTTTTGGGTACACATTACATGATCTACATTAAACATAAACATTTTGACATTGACATACACATTTGGTGGTTTACATTGGACATTTCAATATGGTTTACACATTAACACATGAAAATTCATTTATACATAAACAAATTACGTTGGTGGTTGGTTTGAGTAAGTGATTTGAGTAACAAGGCGTGTGTAATATGATACAAACATGGTGGATACGCCGCTGGTACTTCCTATATATAAGTGTTTGTATGATATTACATGTCGTAGCGTTACTTAAATCATTTCAATATTTGACATATTACGTTTTACATAAACAACTTATTTTCACAAGACATTGATTTACAAAACAACATATCTTATACAAACTCATTTTACTTGGTTATTCATTTAACCTTACATTATTCTCTTATTTATACATATCATTGCTTTTTGAATGAATTACAAAAGAAAACAACTTACAAGGTTCATGACTGACTGTTACTAAACAACTTTTTCTTAAACTTAAGTCATGAATCCTATTTTCACAAAACCTATGTATCTCACAGGCATTTTTTGTCACACCCTGGCTTTGCGAAAGCGTGGTTAATTTGGTGTGACTTCTTAATACCATAGCTTAATCATAACCAAGCTATATGAATTAAAAACATGCAAGATCATCCATTAAGTTTTGAAAACCAAATACAGTACCATTGTTTTAACGGGAACATACCCTAACAACCATAACCTTGTTCAACAGACATTACAAACTTGAAACATAACATAAACGTGATTTAAGGATTGTGTCTTGTCCAGGAAAGAGACACATCCCCTAAACCCCGGATGACCTCGGAAACTAGTGCAGCGGAAAACATGCCATACCGTGCCAGATCTCGTTAATTTCCTGAAATACATGTAAGTTGAAAAATCAACAATAATGTTGAGCGAGTTCATGTGTAAGTGAGTAAGTAAACCTTTGTGAGTATAAAAATAGTTGCGGTATGTAGCCAATAAGGGGACTTGTGATCACCAATGGTTTGCAAGGCCACTGATATATGTGAAGTGCAAATAGGGAGACTCAAACCTAGCAGATTTCGCCACGGCATTAGTATGTGGACAAAGTCACCCCAAGGTCCGTTTCTAGTTTGGCCTGGGGCTGGGCTCGCTACACCCAGATAGATCTACCGCTCCTGTCCCTCGGTCCCGACATGAGGACTAATGGCCTCATATTGCTCCTACCCACTCACATGATCTGAGTAATAAACCTCCTTACGCTAACCATACCGTGTATAAAGTACTCGTAATCATAGTAACATGTATTTCACCCCCGCAGTTAAGAAAACTGAAAACAGTTAGAGAAAAGGGGGACATGAACTCACAGTCGGTGCGTCTCTACCAAGTACTCCAAATCAGAAAGCTGTGCGACGACCTACAAGTGCTAATTCTATTAGACGGACGGCCGTGCCTTAGCTTTATAGTTTAAGTATTTGGGAAATAGTTAGACAACTATTTCGTGTTTTCATTCTGTATATACTTGGTAGTTAATCTCCTTCCCAAGGATGGGGGATACAATACATGTGCGTTCATAAATATTTCCGTAAGTGCGTAAGTTACGTTTAACAATCGAGTGGTAATATAATTACCGATGTAACTTATATATTTATGGTGAAAGCGTTCGTATTATTTTGGATTCGTTAACGTTCGTAAATATTATTTTTACTCTAAAAATAATATTTATGTATTTTCACAAAGTAATCATAAACAGTGTGTGAAAAATATATTTATCACGTTAGATTCTGTGAAAATCCCACCTCCGAATATTTAGTAAATAAAGTCATGGCGAAATTTATATTTCGAAAACATGTCCAAAAGTAATTCTAACACTTGTGGTGTAAATAGTTCTAAGTGTTAGGTTTTTAGAAAAATTTCGCCAGAGTTTCCTCTGTGACTGGAGGTGGCCACGCTTTCAAGCGTATCATTTTCTTTTACAAAATCAATTTCAACAACTTCCTTATTCAATCAACAATTTCCGACACGTCAAACTAGTCGACAAGTATGTAAATCGCATAATCGCATGAACTTGTAGTTTTTTTCCGAAACTATAGTGTAAATCCCATTATATTTTGTGGGTCTTTATATAAATAAAGCCGGTTTCGTAAAAGTCTTGTTTTTAGAGAAGTTCCGTCCTTACAACTTCTTGTCCATTTTTACAAAGATAGTTATTTTGTCGAAATTTGTGTTACACAAGTGTTTACACACTTGTGTGTTCTAAATATCCTACTTGTTATTGTAAGATCCGTCTTTTAGAAAACATGGTTTCTTTAACGCTTGGTCCTTTGAAAATACCACTTGCAGATACGTAGATCTGCTAGTTTTAAACACTATTTTGCAAGTAGAACTCTTTTACACAAGTTCATGATTCGCGTGTGGTAGAGTTTCACCCTTTAACCCTTGTATTATTAAAAAAAACAAGCTTATGTTAAGATCCATGATCTTACCAAACCGGGTTAAACGATGATCCGAGCTACCACATCATAGATCGGGTCTAAATAAACACAACTTTCAATTACTACAACATTTACACAACTAGTGAGCTTTTAACCACCATTTTTAGAGTTTTAAGTAAACTTTAAAGCATCTTCTTGCAAGATTCCGAGTTTTAACCGATAACAATCCTTTTAACCACTTTAGATTAGTTCAAATACGAGTTTTAAGCATTATACCTCTAGCTCAAGGCTAGGGAAGGATCTTGACGAAAAACGCATGGATAAAAGCTAGAGAGAGAGGTCCTTCGCCTTCCGATTGCACCAAGACTCCTTATCCGTGACCCTTAACACTTGTATGTTCTTGAAATGTGATGATGGAAATCGAAAGGTGGGTGTATGAGCAAGGGGGTGTTCGGCCGTGACTTACATAGAGAGAAAGAGAGGGTGTTTTGAGTGGTGAGAGATGATGAATGTCATGGAGTGTTTAGTCTTGATCTTATAGACAATAAGTATGATCATTATCCAATGGTTCTTGTGTTTACTAGATATTAGGCAAATAACATTAAAATAATCAACATGGTACAAGGTGTGTCCCCCTCATGGGGACGGTTTGTAATGGGGGGGGGGGTACCTACTCCGATTCTAACTAGATATTTAGGGATTAGTTTAGTTAAGTTGGTTCGGTTAAGTGTTAACTTGGTTAGTTATGTTTAGTGCTTTAAAGCGGGTGTTAAGGTATACGGGGACCCTAACTGGCTCAGAAAAAGAGAAGTAATGAAAATAACAATATTTTCATGTCTCGGGTAAAGTCCGGTTGTTTGGTTGGATAGTAATCCGTTAAAGCGTTACTAAAGCTTTAAAGTGTCGTTATTACTCTTTTTAGTGACACTACTCATTCCTGACACTTTGGAAAGTGTCTAGTAATATTTTTCTCATATTTTGGCACTTTATTAGTTAGCTAAAAGCTGAATTATTTTGTAAAGTGCTGAGTTTTGTACTTAGAGTACGTTTTAGGCACATCCGGTCATAGTGACTTATCCCTAGAGACGCAGTTCCACAACCCTTATATCTCTACACTCACTACTAGTGTAGCAAAATATCTCAGGCTCTTATAGGCCTTGGAGGCAGTGTTTGCCTGATGCTGGCTTTATCAGCATGTTCAATAGGTTATCCGTGTATTGTGCTACTGTGCTTTTTGTGCATCATGTTTGTCACTAAGGTTCAGTATGTAAGTATTGTAGTGACGACAAGTAAAGTATGATGCAAGTAAGTACATGTATCAGATATCAAGTAGCAGTTCATCAGCTAGTTTCAAACAAGCACAGTAATTAAGCAGTAATTAATCATTAATTAAGTCGTACGGATACCTGGTTTAGTGCGGGTTGTCACATTCTCCCCCCGTTAAATAAATTTCGTCCCGAAATTTAAGTTCTGCTTGTAGAAGCAGGGTTCTTAGGAAAAAGGTGGGGGTATTTCTCTTTCATCCGGTCCTCACGCTCCCAGGTGAACTCAGGACCATGTCTGGCATTCCAACGAACTTTGACGAGTTTGACACTGCTCCGGCGGGTCTTGTTAACTTTCCAATCCGTGACCTCAACAGGTTCTTCAACGAAGTGGAGCGTGTCGTCAACATGAATCTCGTCGATGGGAATGGTAACGTCAACTTGAGTTGGACTTTTCTTCAGGTTGGATACATGAAATGTATCGTGAACACCATTCAGTTCAGCAGGTAGGTCCAACTTGTATGCTACTAGTCCTATTCTTTCCAGAATTCTGAAAGGACCAATGTAGCGCGGATTTAACTTCCCACGCTTTCCAAAGCGTGCCACCCCCTTCCAGGGTGAAACTTTCAATAACACCATTTCTCCAACTTGGAAATCCACATGTTTCCGGTTTGGATCCGCATAGGCCTTTTGTCTGTGGCGAGCTGCTTCGATGCGTTTAAGAATTTGCGCAATCTTGTCTGTCGTCTCTTGGACGATCTCGGGACCAGCAAGCTGCCTATCACCTGCGTCAGACCAACATAGGGGTGATCGGCACTTGCGTCCGTATAGGGCTTCAAATGGCGCGACACCAATACTGGTGTGGTAGCTGTTGTTGTATGAAAATTCGACCAAAGGTAAATGTTTATCCCAGCTACCGCCCAAATCCATAACACACGCTCTCAGCATGTCTTCCAAAGTCTGTATCGTTCGCTCGCTCTGGCCGTCAGTTTGCGGATGAAACGCAGTGCTCAGATTCAATTGTGAGCCAAAGGCTTCTTGAAAGGATTGCCATATCCTTGACACAAACCTTCCGTCTCTATCAGAGATGATCGAGAGAGGCACTCCATGGCGTGCAACGATTTCTCTCATGTAAATTTCAGCCAATTTGCTAGTGCTATCTTTCTCTTTGATTGGCAGAAAGTGTGCGGACTTTGTTAGGCGGTCAACTATTACCCAAATCATATCATGGCCTCTTGGCGTTCTTGGCAATTTTGTAACAAAATCCATTGAGATTTGTTCCCATTTCCACTTGGGAATCTCAGGTTGTTGCAGAAGTCCTGAAGGCTTCTGGTATTCCGCTTTAACCTTAGCGCACGTTAAACATTTGCTCACGTAAACAGCAACATCGCCTTTCATCCTAGGCCACCAATAATAATCCTTAAGATCCTGGTACATCTTATCCGCTCCAGGATGGATAGAGTACCGTGATTTGTGAGCTTCATCGAAAATAACCTTCCTTAAATCACCAAACAGAGGAACCCAAATCCTTTTCTCAAAACATAATGTTCCTTCCTCGTTTGGTACCAAAAGCTTCTCCATCCCACGGAGATATTCTTCTTCAAGATTCCTTTCCTTGAGAGCTTCCTTCTGCGCGGCCCGAATGCGCAAGGAAAGATCGGTTCGTATAATCATTTCCAAAGCTCTAACCCTTATGGGCTTGATTCTCTCTTTACGACTTAGGGCATCGGCGACTACATTCGCCTTCCCTGGATGATACTTTATCTCGCAGTCGTAGTCGTTCAACAATTCAATCCATCGTCTTTGCCTCATATTCAACTCCTTCTGGTTGAATATGTGCTGTAGGCTCTTGTGATCTGTGAAGATTGTACACTTCGTACCATAAAGGTAGTGTCACCAGATCTTTAGTGCAAATACCACTGCGCCAAGTTCCAAATCATGTGTGGTATAGTTCTTTTCGTGCGCTTTCAGTTGACGCGATGCATAAGTAATAACCTTTTGGCGTTGCATCAACACACAACCTAATCCTTGACGCGATGCGTCGCAGTATACCACAAAATCGTCAGTACCTTCCGGTAGTGCTAAGATTGGCGCATTGCAGAGCTTATCCTTCAGTATTTGGAACGCTTCTTCCTGTTTGATTCCCCAATCAAACTTCTTATCTTTCTGGGTGAGGAGCGTCAATGGTTGAGCGATTTTCGAAAAATCCTCGATGAACCTTCGATAGTAGCCAGCCAAACCCAAGAATTGTCGAATCTCGGTTGGCGTCTTTGGCGCTTCCCAATCCTTGATCACCTCGATCTTGGTTGGATCCACATGGATTCCATTTCCATTTACCACGTGCCCAAGGAATTGGACTTCACGTAGCCAAAATTCGCACTTGGAGAATTTGGCATACAACTGTTCCTTCTTTAGCAGCTCCAAAATAGCTCTTAGATGCTGTTCGTGCTCGGCCTTTGTTCTTGAATAGATCAAGATGTCGTCGATAAACACAATCACGAACTTATCCAAGTACGGTTTGCAAACTCTATTCATTAGATCCATGAATACCGCAGGTGCGTTTGTCAAACCAAATGGCATAACGAGGAACTCGTAGTGTCCATAACGAGTTCTGAAGGCTGTCTTCGGAATGCTTTCCTCTTGTATCCTTAACTGATGGTATCCAGATCGAAGATCGATCTTTGAATAAAAGCTTGAGCCTTGCAGTTGATCAAACAGATCATCGATTCTTGGCAGAGGGTATCTATTCTTGATTGTCAGCTTGTTTAACTCCCGGTAGTCAATGCACATTCGAAAACTACCGTCCTTCTTCTTGACAAACAGGACCGGAGCTCCCCAAGGCGAGAAGCTTGGTCGGATAAAACCCTTGTCTAATAACTCTTGAAGTTGTGTCGACAGTTCCTGCATCTCAGACGGAGCAAGTCTATAAGGTGCCTTAGCCACAGGCGCGGCGCCTGGGACTAAATCAATGTGGAACTCTACTTGCCTCTGAGGTGGCAGTCCCGGCAAGTCTTCTGGGAAGACTTCTGGATACTCCCTTACGACAGGGATGTCTTCGATTCTTGGCTCAGCAGCCTTCTTATCCACAATGTGTGCCAGAAAAGCAGCACATCCTTTCTGCAAACACTTTCTTGCTTTCAAGCAGCTGATAATCCTTAGCGGCGTGTCACGCTTCTCTCCGTGAACCACAATTGTCTCACCATCATCGGTTGGGATACGAACAACTTTTTCGTGACATACTATCTCAGCCTTATTTCCTGATAACCAATCCATTCCTACTACCACGTCGAAGCTTCCCAACTGGACTGGTAGTAGATCTAAAGCAAACTCACGCTCTCCTAATTCAATCACACAACCTCTGATAACTTCGTTGGCTTCTACTAACTTTCCATTGGCCAATTCGATCGAGTAGGGAATATCTAACTTATTAGCGGCTAGACCAAGCATACTCTTAAATTCTAACGATACGAAGCTATAATCGGCACCAGTATCAAATAAAACGGATGCATAGCGTTGGTTCACAGGGAACGTACCAGTAACAACATTGGGGTCCTGGCGCGCTTCCCTTGCTTCGAGTTGGAACACTCTTCCACGGGCTTGGTTTAACTCTGGGCAGTTCTTCTTAAAATGCCCGATATCACCGCAGTTATAGCATCCAAGTCTTTGCCCGTTTCCACCAGCTTGATCATTCCTCTGATTACGATTCACAGCGCCTGCTTGGTTAGCATTGTTGCCTCGATTTCCGTCTCCTCCATTGTTCCCCTGTGGGCGATTTCCAATACCACCACGGTTATTATTTCTATTTCCAAATCCTCCCTGGCCTCCCCGGCCAGCACCAGCCCAACAAGAATCTTTCGAGTGGCCCGGCTTTCCACATGCTTCACATATTTTCACATTACAATGGCCAGTATGATGACGTTGACAGGTATTACACTTGGGCTGGGTGCCCTGGTATCCTTTTACTTTCTTTCCATTGCCGGCTGATCCTCCTCTCTTAACCGCCACACTGGCGCCCTGCTTGAAGTTTGAGAACTTCCGTTTGTTACCTCCTGACGACTCGACATGAGTCTCTTTCTTCTTATGCTCAGCATCATCAAACTTGTTTAGGCGAATGGCCTCCTCTGTGAGAGCCACGCTCAAATCAATCGCCTCAGTAATAGTTGCAGGCTTGGATGAGGTTACCATGCTTATGATTTGGGGAGCTAATCCCCAAATGAAGCGTTCAATTCTCTTGAACTCAGGAGTGACCATGTAGGGTACCACATGCGATAAGTCATGGAACCTTTGAACGTATTCTGCTATCTTTGGACCGTCCATTTTCAAATGCCAAAACTCGGTCTCCAACCTCTGGATTTCTGCGCGGGAACAGTACTTTTTGCGCATAAGTTCTTTTAGTTCGGTCCAGGTTAACGCGTAGGCAGCAGCTTCGCCTAGTGTCTGTACTTGCAGATTCCACCAAGAGAGGGCTCCATCCAAGAATAGCCCTGAGATATAGGTGACTTGCTGATCCAGTGCGCATTTGCTCATGCGTAGAACATATTCGGTTTTCTCAGCCCAACGAACAAAGGCGACAGCACCTCCTGTGCCATCAAAGTTGACCGGTTTGCAGTCTAGAAACTGCTTGTAGGTGCATCCTGCACATACGTCATAACATACGTTCGACATTAGCATCATTGCTAAGGACATCCAATTAGGTCATGGTATGTCTAAATGACTTAGTATTACCATGAGGTGGATTATTGTTGTTGCCAGTGTTGCCAGAGTTGCTTCCACTAGTCCCTCCTTGAGAGGCGGCGTATTGTGCAATGGCAGCAGCGATAATTTGCTGGAGTTCTGCCTCATTGGTAGGCAACGGCGTTTGACGTCTTGGCGGCATCTTCTAAAAGATGTTTCACGTAGGTTAGGTCATAATAAGTAGAGTGTACGTAAGTATACAACAATATCAACACATAACATCTCATGTTATCAATCACATAACATCTCATGTTATAAATAGATCACCCATATTGATAGCTTCTGCAATGGTTGAGGGCTTTGAAGTAGTTACCATACCCCTGATCTGGGGTGCAAGTGTCCAAATGAATCGTTCAATCCTTTTGAACTCCGGTTTGACTAAGTAGGGGGGCGACCCTAGATAAGTCGTGCGATCGCTGGACAAGTTCAGGAATTTCTGGTTCGTCCATTTTCAAATTCCTGAACTCCACCTCAAGCTTCTAAATTCCAGTCCTAAAACAACATTTCTTCTCAATCGTTTCCTTGAGCTCGTCCCAGCTCAGTGCATAAGCAGCGTCTGTGCCAAGGGTCTGAACCTGGAGGTTCCATTAAGAGAGTGTGCCATCTAGAAATATCCCCGAGATATAGGTAACACTCTGTTGGGGCGAACAGTTACTCATTCTTAGAATGGAGTCGGTCTTTTCGGACCAACGAACAAATGCAACGGCGCCTCCTGTTCTGTCAAAGTTCAAAGGCTTGCAGTTCAGGAACTGTTTATAGGTGCAACCAGTTGGAGGGTTATTTCCAGTAATGCCATCGTTGTACTTAGAGCGGAGGGCTTCATGTCGTGCATTTATCTGTGAGATGCGTTCTTGCAGCTCGGCTTCTGTCCTTGGCAACGTACTGGTGTTTGTGTCACGTCTGGGTGACATTCCCTTTTGTCGAAGTGGTGTGAAGCGGGTTAGACAATGTTTCAATTGTCTATGAGGTGCATATAACAACATAAGCCATCATGTAATCACCCAATTTCACACGCAAATATACTCACTGTATGAGTGGGGAAGTAAATTTCTGAGCCTTCACATAGGCTTGTCAATGGCTTGTTGCTCGTAATAGAATGAACTCGAGGCTACATCGCCTTGGTCATTCGTGTTTAAGTTATTTCCTGCTGCATTGGTTATCATTAGCTTGACCCGCAGAGTCCACCAGGATTCCTGTGCACTACAAATCGTTATTACGTGGGCCCCCGTAATAATAAATTGTCTTGCACAGTTACCCCAAATTTTCTCTCGTCCAAGCAGATGATCAATCAAGGAGCAACAGTAGGTGCATTGGCATGAACAGGGTCATGCTCCAATGCGGGGTCTGGAGCAGCGCCTGGCTCAGGGGCCACGGCCGGCTCCGGATCAAAAACTCCATCTCAAGATCAGCTGGATCAACAAACACAGGGGGTTACAGGATCCTCCAAGGGCTGGTCTAAGTGTATGAACTCAAGGTCATGGTCTGGATCAAAACCAGGTGAAAAAAGCAGGATCAACCTCAATATCGTGATCAAACTCAAAGTTGTGGGCGGGATCCGGTGCAGCTGATGATGCCATATCAGGGTCGGCGTCGTGTGAGTGGTGCTGCATTCCCTGTATGTGCGAAGATGCGGATGTCAGAAACTCAAATGAGTCTGGGATAGGGGAATGGACATGAGTTTCCCCTACAGGAGCGTCCGCATGCAGTAGTCTAATACCAGCAGCAATAGGGCCCTGCCCTCGAATGGGTCCTCCTCCAGTAGATCGTTATCGTCGTCAGAGGCCACGTCGGGGGGCATATCATCAACAGGATAAGCGGCAAGGGCACAGGAGCAGGGATCACCGTGAGTGGCAATTTCCCAACAAGATGGCCATCAGTAGGCTCTGCTACGACTTCAGGCAGCGCACAAAGGGCTGAAAGTCGTCATTGTCTGTGCCGGTAGTATCGGAAATGTACACCTCGTGCTTCGATGAAACTATGTCGTCTGATACTATGGCCATGGGATTCGTAGTGTCCATCTTTCTAGTACATGATGAAAGCATGACGTTTGTAACACAAACACATATACGTATGATAATCAATCATATAATCATATAAACATGTTAGCCAATCAAATAATTCTCCTAGTCTCACTAGCCAATTTCTCCCAGTCTTTAAGACTGCTCTATCCTCCACCTCGACCTCTTAGATCGAGCCTCGGTCCCCTTGACCGAGCCTCAGCCTTCATGACTGAGCCTACTCTTCCTAGCCTCACTAGCCAACTACCTCGGTCACCTAGACCGAGCCTCGATCCTCCAGACCGAGCCTCAGTCCTCCAGGCTGAGCCTTTTCTTCCTAGCCTTGCTAGCCCACTACCTCGGTCACCTAGACCGAGCCTCGATCCTCCAGACTGAGCCTCAGCCCTCCAGGCTGAGCCTATAATAAATCAACGTGCTCAACTACCTCGGTCACCTAGACCGAGCCTCGATCCTCCAGACCGAGCCTCAGCCCTCCAGGCTGAGCCTATAAATAATAAAATGTGCTCAACATTTGTTTGTAAAAAGTTTTGGATCTGGACTTAAGTGGTATGCAGAAAAATGTTTTCGTGAGAGCCCTAGTGATCATAGTCTAGACTCGAGAAAGAATCCTAGTTCGCTATGATCAGAGCTCTGATACCAAGCTGTCACACCCTGGCTTTGCGGAAGCGTGGTTAATTTGGTGTGACTTCTTAATACCATAGCTTAATCATAACCAAGCTATATGAATTAAAAACATGCAAGATCATCCATTAAGTTTTGAAAACCAAATACAGTACCATTGTTTTAACGGGAACATACCCTAACAACCATAACCTTGTTCAACAGACATTACAAACTTGAAACATAACATAAACTTGATTTAAGGATTGTGTCTTGTCCAGGAAAGAGACACATCCCCTAAACCCCGGATGACCTCGGAAACTAGTGCAGCGGAAAACATGCCATACCGTATCAGATCTCGTTAATTTCCTGAAATACATGTAAGTTGAAAAATCAACAATAATGTTGAGCGAGTTCATGTGTAAGTGAGTAAGTAAACCTTTGTGAGTATAAAAATAGTTGCGGTATGTAGCCAATAAGGGGACTTGTGATCACCAATGGTTTGCAAGGCCACTGATATATGTGAAGTGCAAATAGGGAGACTCAAACCTAGCAGATTTCGCCACGGCATTAGTATGTGGACAAAGTCACCCCAAGGTCCGTTTCTAGTTTGGCATGGGGCTGGGCTCGCTACACCCAGATAGATCTACCGCTCCTGTCCCTCGGTCCCGACATGAGGACTAATGGCCTCATATTGCTCCTACCCACTCACATGATCTGAGTAATAAACCTCCTTACGCTAACCATACCGTGTATAAAGTACTCGTAATCATAGTAACATGTATTTCACCCCCGCAGTTAAGAAAACTGAAAACAGTTAGAGAAAAGGGGGACATGAACTCACAGTCGGTGCGTCTCTACCAAGTACTCCAAATCAGAAAGCTGTGCGACGACCTACAAGTGCTAATTCTATTAGACGGACGGCCGTGCCTTAGCTTTATAGTTTAAGTATTTGGGAAATAGTTAGACAACTATTTCGTGTTTTCATTCTGTATATACTTGGTAGTTAATCTCCTTCCCAAGGATGGGGGATACAATATGTAACACCTGTGTCTCCACGGCCATCAAACAAATGCCAAACCAATGAAATATTGTATTTCATACTTGGGATTTGTAAAAAAAGATGTGTATCATTTACACATATCAATTCTTGTTCGATTTCAAACTCTATATCGCTTTCTGGAAGGTTATACGCGCACTGATGCGTAAATATAACCAGTTTAATGCAACGAACACTCCGGAATAGTGACATATACTTAACATACCTTAAATAACCTTTACATAACTTAGAAATAAGTTTTGAAGGCTTTGGTATTGCAAAAACAAGTTAATTCGCTTACAGGGACTAAATATGACAAACTGCGAAAGTATGTCAATTTGAACTGTAACGAACATTCCGGAACATGACCATAAGTTAAACACACCTTAAATATCCTTTACATAGCTTAGAAATAGGCTTTGAGGGGTTCGGTGTGCTAAAATAAACTTTTGGGTCATTCAGGGACTAAAAGTGTCAAAAAGTGCACAAGTTTGCATTTTCGCGCATAACATACGTTCTGAATACATCCGGACATCCAAAAAATTTATGTAAGCACCAAAATATTTTATTTTAGTGTTTGGCATAAGAAAAATCCATTCGTCGCGCAATTTGGATCGTTTTCGCGCTTATGCGCATTCCGTCGTAATTAACCGAACATCGCGATCGTACGACCAAACGAACGT
This sequence comes from Helianthus tuberosus, assembly GCA_030545235.1. Taxonomy (NCBI): domain Eukaryota; kingdom Viridiplantae; phylum Streptophyta; class Magnoliopsida; order Asterales; family Asteraceae; genus Helianthus; species Helianthus tuberosus. Next base: position 82,237,040 of record CM060418.1, on the reverse strand, counting down.
TGGTGACCGACCGGATAATATTTAAATCCCACAAATATTCTGTTATGATTAAAATCTTATTTTAATCAGGTCCGTGTTGAAAAATAAATTAAAACGCCTAAAAACGTTATTTTTCAAAGTTTAAGCGCGTACCGTGTGTTTCTGCGCAACACAGTGCTTCTACTGCAAAACGCAGACAACGCAGCCAGTCCTGGCAACTGAAACTTATTTCAGTAATAACTTGGCGAGTTTATTTTTATAGAGTAATAAAAATAATTTAGAACGCCATAAACCGGGATTTAAACGCTAGATAAAATACCCGGTACCCAGTTAAATACCCGTCTTAGCCATATACTAGGAATATGCTTGGCATATGCTTGGAATATGCTAAGGTATATGCTTGGAATATGCTAAGGTATATGCTTGGAATATGCTAAGGTATATGCTAGGAATATGCTTGGAATATGCTAGGAATATTCTAGGAATATTCTAGGAATATTCTATATGGAAAAACTATAAATACCCACCATATGTTTCATTCATAATCACTAGAAATTTGATTTGAGAAACTCTAAGTTGAAACACTAGTTTCATACCTGAGATTTTCGAATCGAGTTTAGCATTCGGGGACCCTTCGTAAGTATTCTTTCGTTCTTTTCCTTATTTTATTGCTTTTCGAGTCAGAAAGTCAAACTTTGTTTGACTTTCAGCGTTGACCAGTAATGGTCAATGCGAAGTTCGTTTGAACTTCGCAACGTGAGTGTAATCACGTTGGTCATAGTCCCTTGGGACTATGCCCACTGATTACCACGTTGTCTAGAGTCGTAGGGTAGGCGATCTGATAAATCGCCTATACCTTCGAACTCGACCCATTTGGTCGATCATTAGGATCGGACCAAATACATTAGGTGACCATAGTAGGTAGGGAATAACCTTCCGAGGTTATACCCTATGGTCACATCGTTTGAGTAGTTGTTTGATAGGTAGTTTATGTGCCTTAGGTAAATTACCAGAATACCCTTTTCATGTATAATTGGTAATTAAGCATATGTAACCTAAACTTTTGTCACATAACTGATTATGTAACATGTTTAGGCATATAACACTTGTCATAGGGCTAGTTAGGCGGTCCGAACGCGTTTCACGCGCACGACGCGTTAAAGTAGCATAAGCTTCCTAAACGGGTCGTAATGGGTCGATAAGACTTAGGTTAAGTTTCATTTAGCATGTAGGCCTTGTCAAACCATATCACATGAGTTCCTACACTCATTTGGTTTACAAACCCTAATGCTACCCAGTCTTCCGATATAGGTCCGGTTTATTAACATAGTTACCTATATTAGGTGCCGTTTGATATCCGTGATCTCTAGCATTGTTTGGTTGTTACTCAAGGACTACTAAGCAATCTCAAGTGAGTACATAGACCCCTCTTTTACTGTTTTCCAAACTGTTTTGGGGTGGAACACATGTGCCTACTTGTTACTTTCATGCTTTCCTGTTTTCACATCATATACCGGCTATGTTTGATAGTACATTATAGTACATTGTTTTACATTACATTTCATGCTATGTATGCCCATTGTGTGCATTACTTAGTACATCGTTTTACATGACATTTCATGCTATGTATGCCCATTGTGTGCATTACTTAGTACATTGTTTCATATGACATTTCACGCTATGTATGTTCATTTTGATTACATACTTAGTGCATTGTTTTCACAATACCGCATAAATGTTCATTATCAGTATTAGCATGCATTTTCCACAAGACATAATATTGATTTAAACCATGTTTACTTCAATACTTTGTTTTTGTGCATATGGTTTAGTTGAGACATTTCACTTGCCATACATGACATTTTGACATAGACATTTTACACAAAGACATTTGACAAAGACATTTGACATGGATATTTGACATAGACATTTTGACATGATTTACATTTGACACATAACATGATTGACATTTGTTTTACACTACATGATTTACATCTTGACATAAACACATTGACATATTATCCAATACATTTGACATGGATATTTGACATAGACATCTTACATTGGTTGGTTTGGTTTGATTAAGTGATTAAGTAACGATGCGTGTGTAATATGATACAAGCATGGTGGATACGCCGCTGGTACTTCCTATATATAAGTGGTTGTATGGTATTACATGTCGTAGCGTTATTTGAATCATTTCAGTTGGATACATATGACATTTTATACAAATAACATACTTTTCACAAGACATTGTTAACAAACAACTTATCTTATACAAACTCATTTTATATGGTTATTCATTTAAACCATACATTATTCTCTTATTTATACGTATCATTTGATCTTATCGTTTTTCAAATGATTTACAAGACAAAGCAAGTTACAAGGTTCATGACTAAACATTTTCTCAAACATAAGTCATGAAACCTATTTTCACAAAACCTATGTATCTCACCGGCATTTTTATGCTGACGTACCATATTTTCACATGTGTTTTTCAGGAGCTGTTGCATAAGATAATCAAGATACACTTAGGCGGACATGGGCCTTAGTGATAATAAAAGATGCAGACTAGTTAATTATGTTGTATTTCCATGTTTGTTTAGACATTGTAACACTTATATTGAATAAAACGAAACTTTAATTTCCATGGTTGTGAAACATTAATTCTGTTACAACACTCCCCGATGTTTCCGCCACGTTTTGTATATTCTACGTGGTCGGGGTGTGACAGAAAAGATGGTATCAGAGCTAATGGTTATAGGGAATTAGGTTATTAGTAATGCTTTGACCTAGTCTATAACCTTTCTAGGACCCTAACGCGAGTTTACTTGCGTTTAGTCATAAAACAATACCGTCACCTATCCTTAGGCGACGACCACAACAAGAACATAAATTTCAAAACCGCTTTGAAAACTAATCATCTGTTCTTGGATGATTGATTACTAGGTTTTGAACCCTCTATTGTAAGGTTTTGAACTCTCTATTATAAGGTTTTGAACCCTTTGAGTTTTCAAAATCTCGTCAAGGTTTTGGGTTTTAAATAATGTGAACACGTGCAAACTGGAAGGGTGAATGCCTGTATTCTGGGTTTTCTGTCTAGGCAAGCACTTCGTATACATCTCATCAGACGCGAGACCAGTTGTGCTTACCTGGGAATTCTTGGAATGAGTGTTCACTTATAGGCGAGCATGTCTTCGCGATACATTATTTTGACCCATTTACTTTGATTAGTCACTGTGTGTCGTTTGTTGCTTTGTAGTAACAAACAAATGACCACTATCCTTGCTTTCATCAGATTTGTTTCATCTCATTCTTTTCGTCAAATTCTCTCACTCGTTTCCTTTCATGTTTTCTCTTTTAGAATGCCTCCTCGACGCGAAAACCAGATAGCGACTGCCGAGCTGGCAGAAATCATTGCGCAGCAAATGGCTGCTCAATTCCCAAACCTCTTTGCTCTATGGAATCAAGCCAACAACAACAACAATGGTCCATGCAATTTCAAGAGTTTTAACTCGGCGAAACCACTCAAGTTTAATGGTTCTGAGGGAGCGACTGGTCTTCTTCAATGGTTTGAGAGCATTGAGAATACTTTCCGCCACGTGCAGTGTCCTGACAATCGCAAGGTCGAGTTTGCTTCGAGTGTGTTCCAGAAGAGAGCCCTTACGTGGTGGAACGGGGTTATGAGAGATCGTGGTGCAGAAGTTGCTCTAGCACAGACATGGGCTGAACTTAGAGCCCTTATGATGAAGGAGTTTTGTCCTCGTCACGAAATCAGGGCTCTGGAAAGGGAATTTGATGATCTTAAGCAAGATAGCGGTGAGCATCGAGCCTACACGGACCGTTATGAGGAGTTAAGCCTGTTATGCCCAAACATGGTCACGCCTTTGGATAAGGCAATCGAAAAGTATATTGATGGCCTTCCCGACTCAATACAAGATATTTTGACTGGTAGCAACCCTACTACTGTTAGGCAGGCCATTGAGCTAACTGCAACCTTGACCGAATCCCAGATCAGGAAACGTAAGCTTTTCCGAAAGGGTGACAAGAAACCGGTCGAGGAATCGAAACCAATCGAGGAATCAAAGACCATGGATGAACAGACTGGATCCTCTAAGAAGTCAAAGAAGCAAAAGGCTTCTCAGAACTTCGCCGTGGTCGCTCACAATGATCAAGCCATCCCCAACCGACCAGCTCAACCCCTTGCCAGGAAACCTTACAACGGAACTGCACCCTTGTGCAACCAATGTGGCCTACATCATCATGCTGGTGTGAAGTGCCGCACATGCCAAGTTTGCGGACTTATAGGTCAGACAGCGAGGGTTTGCCCAACAGCAGCAGCACCAAATCAGATTAACAACAATCCTGCTCAAGCTCGTTTTCCCACTGGGATCTTGCTACAACTATGGCGAGATGGGCCATTTTAGTAGGAATTGCCCAAGACTTGCTAATGCAAATCCAGCATAGGGATGAGCATATGACCAACCAGAAGACAACATCGTTTAGAAATAATCATGTCTTATGTATTATTTTCTTTTGTTATCACGATCCATGAAACGGTTGTTGTTATCATTGTTTATAAATAAATCTATTATTTACATCGCAATGTATTTATGTGATTGTATGTATAAACAACATATCCTCTACAATACCGACAATCAAGGAACCGCATTCCTTGAAGAACAGACTACCCCCAAATTTCTTCCATTGTATGATCTCTTGCGTTTTCCACGAAGATCCTAAGTACCCGTTTCTTCCAAGAGAAATAAAGTACGAGGTGCCAAGTTTATAGCAATTAATAACAAGATAATGACAATTAAACAAATATGTGGTTATGTGCTTATGTGTTCCCTTTTATGTGTCGTGTGATCCAAATTATGTTATCCCAATCCTCGTAGAATCTTACATATCTTTGTACCAGAGATTCATAGTAGGATACCCAAAGGTACTATCTAAAATCCTTAATGGACTTCTACGTTGTAGATAAGTCCCTTGGATTATAAAGTACTACTTCGTAATTAGACCCCCTTTAGTGGTCTAGTTTAACAGATTGATCCAAAAATCTGGTTAGGGATATCATGTGATGATATAGCTGAAAGGACTCCTGGGAGGCCTAATTAAGAAGATCCTCTGTGGATATAATTAAAAGGATCCTATGGTAGTCTAGTCACCGTAATCACAAGTTTGACATCCTTCCCCACAACATTATAAAACAAACTGTGCGGACTGTGCAAGGAATTACGTAATTATGGATGCATACATAATTATGGAATTTAGTGCACGAAAATCACAGCAAGTTCTATCATGTATCTAGAGTTAACCCTATTCATTTCCAATTCTGATGAAGCATCCATTGAGGAAAAATGAACTAGCTATTCATTTTTCACTTCTGAAGAATATCCGTCGAGGGAATGAATATCCGTTGTGTAGTCCTTCATTTCCAACTCTGAGGAAGCAACCGTTGAAAATGACTCCGTTAGTTCATTTTCGTTTCTGAAGATTTATCCGTTGAGGAAATGAATATCCGTTGTGTAATCCTTCATTTCCAACTCTGAGGAAATAACCGTTGAAAATGACTCCGTTAGTTCATTTTCGTTTCTGAAGATTTATCCGTTGAGGAAATGAATATCCGTTGATTTTTCTTTCATTTCAAATTCTGAAGAACAAACCGTTGAGGAAAATGACTCCGTTTGTTCATTTTCGTTCTGAAGAATATCCGTTGAAAGAAATGAATATCCATGGATTTTTCCTTCATTCCCGTTTCTGACGAAGAACCCGTTGAGGAAGAATGAATCATCCATTCATTTTCACTTCTGAAGAATATCCGTTGAGGGAAATGTATATCCGTTTAGTTAAACTCCTTTATTTTCCATTACTGAAGAACCCGTTGAAGAAAATGATTTCCGTTCGTTCATTTTCGCTTCTGAAAAAAAAAACTATCCGTTGAGGAAAATAACCAGATTATGCTTTACATATCTTTAATGACTATTTGACACAAAGTCATAGACAGACTCCTGCGAATAAATTTCGGGACGAAATTTCATAAAGTAGGGGAGACTGTAACACCTGTGTCTCCACGGCCATCAAACAAATGCCAAACCAATGAAATATTGTATTTCATACTTGGGATTTGTAAAAAAAGATGTGTATCATTTACACATATCAATTCTTGTTCGATTTCAAACTCTATATCGCTTTCTGGAAGGTTATACGCGCACTGATGCGTAAATATAACCAGTTTAATGCAACGAACACTCCGGAATAGTGACATATACTTAACATACCTTAAATAACCTTTACATAACTTAGAAATAAGTTTTGAAGGCTTTGGTATTGCAAAAACAAGTTAATTCGCTTACAGGGACTAAATATGACAAACTGCGAAAGTATGTCAATTTGAACTGTAACGAACATTCCGGAACATGACCATAAGTTAAACACACCTTAAATATCCTTTACATAGCTTAGAAATAGGCTTTGAGGGGTTCGGTGTGCTAAAATAAACTTTTGGGTCATTCAGGGACTAAAAGTGTCAAAAAGTGCACAAGTTTGCATTTTCGCGCATAACATACGTTCTGAATACATCCGGACATCCAAAAAATTTATGTAAGCACCAAAATATTTTATTTTAGTGTTTGGCATAAGAAAAATCCATTCGTCGCGCAATTTGGATCGTTTTCGCGCTTATGCGCATTCCGTCGTAATTAACCGAACATCGCGATCGTACGACCAAACGAACGTTGGTGACCGACCGGATAATATTTAAATCCCACAAATATTCTGTTATGATTAAAATCTTATTTTAATCAGGTCCGTGTTGAAAAATAAATTAAAACGCCTAAAAACGTTATTTTTCAAAGTTTAAGCGCGTACCGTGTGTTTCTGCGCAACACAGTGCTTCTACTGCAAAACGCAGACAACGCAGCCACTCCTGGCAACTGAAATTTATTTCAGTAATAACTTGGCGAGTTTATTTTTATATGTCACACCCCGACCACGTAGAACATACAAACGTGGCGGAAATGTCGGGGAGTGTTGTAACAGAATTAATTGTTTCAAATCCATGGCAATTGAAGTTTCGTTTTTATTGATTACAAGTGTTACAATGTCTTAACAAACAAAGAAATACAACATAATTAACTAGTCTTGCATCTTTTATTGTCACTAAAGCCCAAGTCTGCCTATGTGTATCTTGATCATCTTATGCAACAGCTCCTGAAAAACACATGTGAAAATAGGTACGTCAGCATAAAAATGCCTGTGAGATACATAGGTTTTGTGAAAATAGGTTTCATGACTTATGTTTGAGAAAATGTTTAGTCATGAACCTTGTTATTTGTTTTGCTTTGTAAATCATTTGAAAAACAATGAGTTCAGATGATAAGTATAAATAAATGTAAGGTTAAATGAATAACCAAGTAAAATATGTTTGCATAAGATAAGATGTTTATAAATCAATGTCTTGTGAAAAAGTATGTTATTTGTATAAAATGTTCTATGTCTCAAACTGAAATGATTCAAATAACGCTATGATATGTAATACCATACAAACACTTATATATAGGAAGTACCAGCGGCGTATCCACCATGCTTGTATCATATTACACACGCATCGTTACTTAATCACTTAATCAAATCAAACCAATCAATGTAAGAAGTCTATGTTTAAATCAATTGTCAAATGTATTGGGTAATATGTCAAAGTGTTCATGTCAAGATGTAAATCATATCAAAATGTCTATGTCAAATATCCATGTCAAATGTCTATGTCAAATATCCATGTCAAATGTCTATGTCAAATATCCATGTCAAATGTATATGTCAAGATGTCATGTATGGCAAGTGAAATGTCCCAACTAAACCATATGCACAGAAACAAAGTATTGAAGTAAAACTTGGTTTAAATCAAAGTTATGTTTTGTGGGAAATGCATGATCAAATGTCAATCATGTTAAAATGTCTATGCCGAAATGTCTATGTCAAATGTCTATGTCAAAATGTCATGTAAAACGATGTACTAAGTAATGCACACAATTGGGCACACCTAGCATGAAATGTCATAAAATCATGTACTATAATGTACTAACGAACATAGCAGTATATGATGTTAAAACAGGAAAGCATGAAAGTAACAAGTAGGCACATGTGTTCCACCCCAAAACAGTTTGGAAAACAGTAAAAGAGGGGTCTATGTACTCACTTGAGATTGCTCAGTAGTCCTTGAGTAACAACTAAACAATGCTATAGATCGCGGATATCAAACGGCACCTAGTATAGGTAACTATGTTAATAAACCGGACCTAGATCGGAAGATTGGGTAGCATTAGGGTTTGTAAACCAAACGAGTGTAGAGACTCGTGTCATTTGGTTTAACAAAGCCTACATACTAAATGAAACTTAACCTGAGTGATTTCGACCCATTACGACCCGTTTAGGTAGCTTATGCTACTTTAACGCGTCGTTCGCGTGAAACGCGTTCGAACCGCCTAACTAGCCCTATGACAAGTGTTATATGCCTAAACATATTACATAATCAATTATGTGACAAAGGTTTAGGTTACATATGCTTAATTACCAATTATACATGAAAAGGGTATTCTGGTAATTTACCTAAGGCATATAAACTACCTATCATACAACTACTTAAACGATGTGACCATAGGGTATAACCTCGGAAGGTTATTCCCTACCTACTATGGTCACCTAATGTGTTTGGTCGGATCCTAATGATCGACCAAACTGGGTCGGGTTCGAGGTATAAGCGATTTATCAGATCGCTTACCCTACGACCCTAGACAACGTGGTAATCAGTGGGCATAGTCCCAAGGGACTATGACCAACGTGATTACACTCACGTTGCGAAGTTCAAACGAACTTCGCATTGACCATTACTGGTCAACGCTGAAAGTCAAACAAAGTTTGACTTTCTGACTCGAAAAGCAGTAAAATAAGGAAAAGAACGAAAGAATACTTACGAAGGGTCCCCGAATGCTAAACTCGATTCAAAAATCTCAGGTATGAAACAAATGTTTCAACTTAGAGTTTCTCAAATCAAGTTTCTAGTGATTTTAGCAATGGGGGGTATGGGGTATTTATAGGAATACCCGAACCGTTAAGATCGTTTCATGGAAAACGTGCCTTAATCCCATCCGTACATGTGTTGCAAAGTTATGGTGTTTAGGTGTTTAAATTCCATCCATACATGTGTTGCAAAGTTATGGTGTTTAGGTGTTTAAATTCCATCCATACATGTGTTGCAAAGTCATGGTGTTTAGGTGTTTAAATTCCATCCATACATGTGTTGCAAAGTCATGGTGCCAAAATTCCATCCTTATCCGCTGACTAAGCAAGTTTAGAATGTGTGGTTGTGAATTAAACAACGGCTAATACATCGAATCTGGTCCCGAATGCGAAAAACGAACCAAATGACGCGACGAATGGATTTTTCTTATGGCGAACACTAAAATAAAATATTTTAGTGCTTACATAAATTTTTGGATGTCCGGATGTATTCAGAACGTAAGTTATGCGCGAAAATGCAAACTTGTGCACTTTTTGACACTTTTAGTCCCTGAATGACCCAAAAGTTTATTTTAGCACACCGAACCCATTAAAGCCTATTTCTAAGCTATGTAAAGGATATTTATGGTGTGTTTAACTTATGGTCATGTTCCGGAATGTCTGTTACAGTTCAAATTGGCATACTTTCGCAGTTTGTCAACTTTAGTCCCTGTAAGCGATTTAACTTGATTTCACCACACCAAACCTTCCAAAACTTATATATAAGTTATGTAAAGGTTATTCAAGGTATGTTAAGCCTATTTCACTATTCCGGAGTGTTCGTTGGATTAAACTGGTTATATTTACGCATTAGTGCGCGTATAACCTTCCAGAAAGCGATTTAGAGTCGAACAAGAGTTGATATGTGCAAAAGATACACATATTTATACAAGTCCAAAGTATGAAATACAATATTTCATTGGTTTGGCATTTGTTTGATGGTTGAAATGACACAGGTGTTACAGTCTCCCCTACTTTAGGAAATTTCGTCCCGAAATTAAGTTTTAGAGGAAACTTGTGGAGACAGCTGTGACGGTTTTGCCTTCAGACAAATCCATTGAGCCCTTAAGTAAAACTCTGGGCCATGTTAGGATTCTTAGCAAAGATGTCAACCCTCAAATTGAAGTCATTGTAGTAACAAAACATGGAGTTTTGAAATATAGACAGGAGAACAGTTCCCGTGAAGAATTATCATAGGAAACTTGTGTGTGCTTGAAATCAGAATTGGGTAGTGTGAGAATAAATGACATTGGTCAAAGTCCAAGACTTCTCCCGTATCATTACTCTTGCCACTGTTGGTCTTAACACATGACAAAACTTCCTGTGGTTCCTATGCACTGAACTCCATAATTATGTAGGCCTCCATAATTACGTAGTTCCTTGCACAGTCCGCACAGTTTATTTCATAATGCGTATGGGGAAAAATCAAACGAATAATCCTGTGGTGAATTAACTTGACTCAATAGAGTCTCTTTAACTAGGTCACCAAAGGATTAGATTAACGAACAATCTCTTGATTTAGACCACCCGAGGGCCTATTTAACTACATAAATACATGACATATTTAACTAGATTGTCGAACCAATCTATTTAACTTAGATCGACGTAGGATCTCTTTAACTAAACTACCCACGGGGAAAATTTAACCACATCGACGTAGGATGTATTTAACTAGATTGTCGGACCAATCTATTTAACTTAGATCGACGTAGGATCTCTTTAACTAAACTATCCATGGGGAAAATTTAACCACATCGACGTAGGATGTATTTAACTAGATTGTCGGACCAATCTATTTAACTTAGATCGACGTAGGATCTCTTTAACTAAACTACCTACGGGGAATATTTAACTACACCGACGTAGGATGTATTTAACTTTAGATCGACGTAGGATCTCTTTAACTCAACTATCTAAGAGAAACATTTAACTACACCGACGTAGGATGTATTTAACTTTAGATCGACGTAGGATCTCTTTAACTCAACTATCTAAGAGAAACATTTAACTACACCGACGTAGGATGTATTTAACTTTAGATCGACGTAGGATCTCTTTAACTCAACTATCTAAGAGAAACATTTAACTACACCGACGTAGGATGTATTTAACTTTAGATCGACGTAGGATCTCTTTAACTCAACTATCTAAGAGAAACATTTAACTACACCGACGTAGGATGTATTTAACTTTTCAACACATGTTTCCCTTAAACTTTGGAATAGTACTTTATAACCCAAGGGACTTAACTACAACGTGGAAGTCCATTAAGGATTTAAGATAGTACCTTTTTGAATATCCTACTATGAATCCTTCATATGAAGATAAGAAAGATTCTATGAGGATTTGGATAACGAATATCCAGAGTATACAAAAACACAAAATGCATAAACACATAGTCACGTAACCATAAAATTGCTTATCTAGATCTTCAATTTGTAAGTTTTGTTTTGTTAATTATGTACATGCATTTAAAGCACACTAGGAATCCATTTCATGGATTTCATTCGGCACTTTAAACATTAACAAGAATCTAACTATGAAGATAGAAAGATCTTCCACAAATTCGATTTCGTTTTCAAGAAAACGCAATATTCGAATTAAGGTATAATAATTTTGAAGATACGAAAAATACCCTTAGGTACCCTATTAAGAATTTATAGTGGTACGTTGGGTATTCATACAGAGTTGTAACTTGCGCCTTGTACTTCGTTTCTTTGCAAGAGACGGGTACTAAGGATTTCCGTGGAAAACGCAAGAGATAATAAAATGGAAGAAATTACGGGGTAGTCTGTTCTTCAAGGAATACGATTCCTTGATTGTCGGTATTGTAGGGGATACGTTGTTTATACATGCCATCATATTTGTACATTGCAATGCAAAATAAAAAGATTTATTTATAAACAACCACAACAACAACTGTTTCATGGACCCTGACAACAAAAGAAAATAATACATAAGGCTTGATTATTTCTAAACAACATTGTCTTTTAGTTGGTCCGATGCTCATCCTTGCGCTGGATTCGCGTTAGCAATCTTTGGGCAATTTCTTCGGAAATGGCCCATCTCGTTACAGTTGAAGCAAGGACCTCGTGGAAGACGAGCTTGAGCAGGATTTACTTGAGGTTGGTTTGGACCAGCTTGGTTCGGGGTAAAACGACAAGCATTTGCCAGGTGACCGAGTCGCCCACATGATGCACACAAACGACACTGTAGGTGAGCTAAGTGGTGTGCATTACATTTGTCGCATATCGGTGCAGTACCGGCATAAGGTTTCCTTGCAGGAGGCTGCGCTGGTTGGTTGCGGGTGTTTTGGTTAGGTTGAGCAGTAATCGCAGAATTATGCGAAGCCTTACGCTTCTTATTCTTGGACACCTCAGCATGTTCTTCCTTTGGTTCCACTTGAGCAGTCTTGTCGGATGGTCTTGGGTCGCCTTTTCGAAAAAGCTTTTTCTTTCTGATGTGGGATTCAGTTAGAGTAGCTGACAATTCAATGGCTTGTCTGACAGTAGTAGGGTTGCTGCCAGTAACAATATCCTGAACTAGGTCAGGAAGACCATCAGTATATTTCTCGATCGCCTTATCCACAGGAGTAACCATAGCAGGACACAACAGGCTCAATTCTTCAAAACGGTCAGTATAGGCTCGATGTTCACCACTGTCTTGCTTCAAATCATCAAACTCCCTCTCCAAAGCTCGCAGTTCATGACGAGGACAGAACTCCCTCATCATAAGAGCTCTAAGCTCGGCCCAAGTCTGTGCTAGTGCAATTTCAGCACCCCGGTCTCTCATAATCCCGTTCCACCATGTAAGAGCCCTCTTCTGAAACACGCTCGAAGAAAACTCGACCTTGCGATTTTCAGGACACTGAACGTGACGGAACGTATTCTCAATGCTCTCGAACCATTGAAGAAGCCCAGTTGCTCCCTCTGAACCACTAAACTTGAGAGGTTTAGCCGAGTTGAAACTCTTGAAGTTGCAGGGAGCATTGTTGTTGTTGATGGCCTGCATCATTTGAGCATAAAGATTTGGGAAGGCAACAGCCATTTGCTGCGCGATGATTTCCGCCAGTTCGGCATTTGCCATCTGATTGTCGCGTCGAGGAGGCATTCTAAAAGAGGAAACATGAAAGGAAACGAGTGAGAGATTTAGACGAAAAGAATGAGATGAAACAAATCTGATGAAAGCAAGGGTAGTGGTCATTTGTTTGTTACTACAAAGCAACAAACGACCTCGGTGTAAAATCAAAGTAAATAGGTCAAAAATAATGTATCGCGAAGACATGCTCGCCTATAGGTGAACACTCATCCCAAGAATTCCCAGGTAAGCACAACTGGTCTCGCGTCTGGTTGAGATGTATACGAAGTGCTTGCCTAGACAGAAATCCCAGAATACAGGCATTCACCCTTCTAGTTTGCACGTGTTCACATTATTTAAAACCCAAAACCTTGACGAGATTTTGAAAATTCAAAGGGGTTCAAAACCATATGACAGAGGGTTCAAAACCTTGTAATCAATCATCCTAGAACAGATGATTAGTTTTCAAAGCGGTTTTGAAATTTATGTTCTTGTTGTGGTCGTCGCCTAAGGATAGGTGACGGTATTGTTTTATGACTAAACGCAAGTAAACTCGCGTTAGGGTCCTAAGAAGGTTATAGACTAGGTCAAAGCATTACTAATAACCTAATTCCCTATAACCATTGGCTCTGATACCATCTTTTCTGTCACACCCCGACCACGTAGAACATACAAACGTGGCGGAAATGTCGGGGAGTGTTGTAACAGAATTAATTGTTTCAAATCCATGGCAATTGAAGTTTCGTTTTTATTGATTACAAGTGTTACAATGTCTTAACAAACAAAGAAATACAACATAATTAACTAGTCTTGCATCTTTTATTGTCACTAAAGCCCAAGTCTGCCTATGTGTATCTTGATCATCTTATGCAACAGCTCCTGAAAAACACATGTGAAAATAGGTACGTCAGCATAAAAATGCCTGTGAGATACATAGGTTTTGTGAAAATAGGTTTCATGACTTATGTTTGAGAAAATGTTTAGTCATGAACCTTGTTATTTGTTTTGCTTTGTAAATCATTTGAAAAACAATGAGTTCAGATGATAAGTATAAATAAATGTAAGGTTAAATGAATAACCAAGTAAAATATGTTTGCATAAGATAAGATGTTTATAAATCAATGTCTTGTGAAAAAGTATGTTATTTGTATAAAATGTTCTATGTCTCAAACTGAAATGATTCAAATAACGCTATGATATGTAATACCATACAAACACTTATATATAGGAAGTACCAGCGGCGTATCCACCATGCTTGTATCATATTACACACGCATCGTTACTTAATCACTTAATCAAATCAAACCAATCAATGTAAGAAGTCTATGTTTAAATCAATTGTCAAATGTATTGGGTAATATGTCAAAGTGTTCATGTCAAGATGTAAATCATATCAAAATGTCTATGTCAAATATCCATGTCAAATGTCTATGTCAAATATCCATGTCAAATGTCTATGTCAAATATCCATGTCAAATGTATATGTCAAGATGTCATGTATGGCAAGTGAAATGTCCCAACTAAACCATATGCACAGAAACAAAGTATTGAAGTAAAACTTGGTTTAAATCAAAGTTATGTTTTGTGGGAAATGCATGATCAAATGTCAATCATGTTAAAATGTCTATGCCGAAATGTCTATGTCAAATGTCTATGTCAAAATGTCATGTAAAACGATGTACTAAGTAATGCACACAATTGGGCACACCTAGCATGAAATGTCATAAAATCATGTACTATAATGTACTAACGAACATAGCAGTATATGATGTTAAAACAGGAAAGCATGAAAGTAACAAGTAGGCACATGTGTTCCACCCCAAAACAGTTTGGAAAACAGTAAAAGAGGGGTCTATGTACTCACTTGAGATTGCTCAGTAGTCCTTGAGTAACAACTAAACAATGCTATAGATCGCGGATATCAAACGGCACCTAGTATAGGTAACTATGTTAATAAACCGGACCTAGATCGGAAGATTGGGTAGCATTAGGGTTTGTAAACCAAACGAGTGTAGAGACTCGTGTCATTTGGTTTAACAAAGCCTACATACTAAATGAAACTTAACCTGAGTGATTTCGACCCATTACGACCCGTTTAGGTAGCTTATGCTACTTTAACGCGTCGTTCGCGTGAAACGCGTTCGAACCGCCTAACTAGCCCTATGACAAGTGTTATATGCCTAAACATATTACATAATCAATTATGTGACAAAGGTTTAGGTTACATATGCTTAATTACCAATTATACATGAAAAGGGTATTCTGGTAATTTACCTAAGGCATATAAACTACCTATCATACAACTACTTAAACGATGTGACCATAGGGTATAACCTCGGAAGGTTATTCCCTACCTACTATGGTCACCTAATGTGTTTGGTCGGATCCTAATGATCGACCAAACTGGGTCGGGTTCGAGGTATAAGCGATTTATCAGATCGCTTACCCTACGACCCTAGACAACGTGGTAATCAGTGGGCATAGTCCCAAGGGACTATGACCAACGTGATTACACTCACGTTGCGAAGTTCAAACGAACTTCGCATTGACCATTACTGGTCAACGCTGAAAGTCAAACAAAGTTTGACTTTCTGACTCGAAAAGCAGTAAAATAAGGAAAAGAACGAAAGAATACTTACGAAGGGTCCCCGAATGCTAAACTCGATTCAAAAATCTCAGGTATGAAACAAATGTTTCAACTTAGAGTTTCTCAAATCAAGTTTCTAGTGATTTTAGCAATGGGGGGTATGGGGTATTTATAGGAATACCCGAACCGTTAAGATCGTTTCATGGAAAACGTGCCTTAATCCCATCCGTACATGTGTTGCAAAGTTATGGTGTTTAGGTGTTTAAATTCCATCCATACATGTGTTGCAAAGTTATGGTGTTTAGGTGTTTAAATTCCATCCATACATGTGTTGCAAAGTCATGGTGTTTAGGTGTTTAAATTCCATCCATACATGTGTTGCAAAGTCATGGTGCCAAAATTCCATCCTTATCCGCTGACTAAGCAAGTTTAGAATGTGTGGTTGTGAATTAAACAACGGCTAATACATCGAATCTGGTCCCGAATGCGAAAAACGAACCAAATGACGCGACGAATGGATTTTTCTTATGGCGAACACTAAAATAAAATATTTTAGTGCTTACATAAATTTTTGGATGTCCGGATGTATTCAGAACGTAAGTTATGCGCGAAAATGCAAACTTGTGCACTTTTTGACACTTTTAGTCCCTGAATGACCCAAAAGTTTATTTTAGCACACCGAACCCATTAAAGCCTATTTCTAAGCTATGTAAAGGATATTTATGGTGTGTTTAACTTATGGTCATGTTCCGGAATGTCTGTTACAGTTCAAATTGGCATACTTTCGCAGTTTGTCAACTTTAGTCCCTGTAAGCGATTTAACTTGATTTCACCACACCAAACCTTCCAAAACTTATATATAAGTTATGTAAAGGTTATTCAAGGTATGTTAAGCCTATTTCACTATTCCGGAGTGTTCGTTGGATTAAACTGGTTATATTTACGCATTAGTGCGCGTATAACCTTCCAGAAAGCGATTTAGAGTCGAACAAGAGTTGATATGTGCAAAAGATACACATATTTATACAAGTCCAAAGTATGAAATACAATATTTCATTGGTTTGGCATTTTTTTGATGGTTGAAATGACACAGGTGTTACATTATAGAGTAATAAAAATAATTTAGAACGCCATAAACCGGGATTTAAACGCTAGATAAAATACCCGGTACCCAGTTAAATACCCGTCTTAGCCATATACTAGGAATATGCTTGGCATATGCTTGGAATATGCTAAGGTATATGCTTGGAATATGCTAAGGTATATGCTTGGAATATGCTAAGGTATATGCTAGGAATATGCTTGGAATATGCTAGGAATATTCTAGGAATATTCTAGGAATATTCTATATGGAAAAACTATAAATACCCACCATATGTTTCATTCATAATCACTAGAAATTTGATTTGAGAAACTCTAAGTTGAAACACTAGTTTCATACCTGAGATTTTCGAATCGAGTTTAGCATTCGGGGACCCTTCGTAAGTATTCTTTCGTTCTTTTCCTTATTTTATTGCTTTTCGAGTCAGAAAGTCAAACTTTGTTTGACTTTCAGCGTTGACCAGTAATGGTCAATGCGAAGTTCGTTTGAACTTCGCAACGTGAGTGTAATCACGTTGGTCATAGTCCCTTGGGACTATGCCCACTGATTACCACGTTGTCTAGAGTCGTAGGGTAGGCGATCTGATAAATCGCCTATACCTTCGAACTCGACCCATTTGGTCGATCATTAGGATCGGACCAAATACATTAGGTGACCATAGTAGGTAGGGAATAACCTTCCGAGGTTATACCCTATGGTCACATCGTTTGAGTAGTTGTTTGATAGGTAGTTTATGTGCCTTAGGTAAATTACCAGAATACCCTTTTCATGTATAATTGGTAATTAAGCATATGTAACCTAAACTTTTGTCACATAACTGATTATGTAACATGTTTAGGCATATAACACTTGTCATAGGGCTAGTTAGGCGGTCCGAACGCGTTTCACGCGCACGACGCGTTAAAGTAGCATAAGCTTCCTAAACGGGTCGTAATGGGTCGATAAGACTTAGGTTAAGTTTCATTTAGCATGTAGGCCTTGTCAAACCATATCACATGAGTTCCTACACTCATTTGGTTTACAAACCCTAATGCTACCCAGTCTTCCGATATAGGTCCGGTTTATTAACATAGTTACCTATATTAGGTGCCGTTTGATATCCGTGATCTCTAGCATTGTTTGGTTGTTACTCAAGGACTACTAAGCAATCTCAAGTGAGTACATAGACCCCTCTTTTACTGTTTTCCAAACTGTTTTGGGGTGGAACACATGTGCCTACTTGTTACTTTCATGCTTTCCTGTTTTCACATCATATACCGGCTATGTTTGATAGTACATTATAGTACATTGTTTTACATTACATTTCATGCTATGTATGCCCATTGTGTGCATTACTTAGTACATCGTTTTACATGACATTTCATGCTATGTATGCCCATTGTGTGCATTACTTAGTACATTGTTTCATATGACATTTCACGCTATGTATGTTCATTTTGATTACATACTTAGTGCATTGTTTTCACAATACCGCATAAATGTTCATTATCAGTATTAGCATGCATTTTCCACAAGACATAATATTGATTTAAACCATGTTTACTTCAATACTTTGTTTTTGTGCATATGGTTTAGTTGAGACATTTCACTTGCCATACATGACATTTTGACATAGACATTTTACACAAAGACATTTGACAAAGACATTTGACATGGATATTTGACATAGACATTTTGACATGATTTACATTTGACACATAACATGATTGACATTTGTTTTACACTACATGATTTACATCTTGACATAAACACATTGACATATTATCCAATACATTTGACATGGATATTTGACATAGACATCTTACATTGGTTGGTTTGGTTTGATTAAGTGATTAAGTAACGATGCGTGTGTAATATGATACAAGCATGGTGGATACGCCGCTGGTACTTCCTATATATAAGTGGTTGTATGGTATTACATGTCGTAGCGTTATTTGAATCATTTCAGTTGGATACATATGACATTTTATACAAATAACATACTTTTCACAAGACATTGTTAACAAACAACTTATCTTATACAAACTCATTTTATATGGTTATTCATTTAAACCATACATTATTCTCTTATTTATACGTATCATTTGATCTTATCGTTTTTCAAATGATTTACAAGACAAAGCAAGTTACAAGGTTCATGACTAAACATTTTCTCAAACATAAGTCATGAAACCTATTTTCACAAAACCAATGTATCTCACCGGCATTTTTATGCTGACGTACCATATTTTCACATGTGTTTTTCAGGAGCTGTTGCATAAGATAATCAAGATACACTTAGGCGGACATGGGCCTTAGTGATAATAAAAGATGCAGACTAGTTAATTATGTTGTATTTCCATGTTTGTTTAGACATTGTAACACTTATATTGAATAAAACGAAACTTTAATTTCCATGGTTGTGAAACATTAATTCTGTTACAACACTCCCCGATGTTTCCGCCACGTTTTGTATATTCTACGTGGTCGGGGTGTGACACAATACATGTGCGTTCATAAATATTTCCGTACGTGCGTAAGTTACGTTTAACAATCGAGTGGTAATATAATTACCGGTGTAACTTATATATTTATGGTGAAAGCGTTCGTATTATTTTGGATTCGTTAACGTTCGTAAATATTATTTTTACTCTAAAAATAATATTTATGTATTTTCACAAAGTAATCATAAACAGTGTGTGGAAAATATATTTATCACGTTAGATTCTGTGAAAATCCCACCTCCGAATATTTAGTAAATAAAGTCATGGCGAAATTTATATTTCGAAAACATGTCCAAAAGTAATTCTAACACTTGTGGTGTAAATAGTTCTAAGTGTTAGGTTTTTAGAAAAATTTCGCCAGAGTTTCCTCTGTGACTGGAGGTGGCCACGCTTTCAAGCGTATCATTTTCTTTTACAAAATCAATTTCAACAACTTCCTTATTCAATCAACAATTTCCGACACGTCAAACTAGTCGACAAGTATGTAAATCGCATAATCGCATGAACTTGTAGTTTTTTTCCGAAACTATAGTGTAAATCCCATTATATTTTGTGGGTCTTTATATAAATAAAGCCGGTTTCGTAAAAGTCTTGTTTTTAGAGAAGTTCCGTCCTTACAACTTCTTGTCCATTTTTACAAAGATAGTTATTTTGTCGAAATTTGTGTTACACAAGTGTTTACACACTTGTGTGTTCTAAATATCCTACTTGTTATTGTAAGATCCGTCTTTTAGAAAACATGGTTTCTTTAACGCTTGGTCCTTTGAAAATACCACTTGCAGATACGTAGATCTGCTAGTTTTAAACACTATTTTGCAAGTAGAACTCTTTTACACAAGTTCATGATTCGCGTGTGGTAGAGTTTCACCCTTTAACCCTTGTATTATTAAAAAAAACAAGCTTATGTTAAGATCCATGATCTTACCAAACCGGGTTAAACGATGATCCGAGCTACCACATCATAGATCGGGTCTAAATAAACACAACTTTCAATTACTACAACATTTACACAACTAGTGAGCTTTTAACCACCATTTTTAGAGTTTTAAGTAAACTTTAAAGCATCTTCTTGCAAGATTCCGAGTTTTAACCGATAACAATCCTTTTAACCACTTTAGATTAGTTCAAATACGAGTTTTAAGCATTATACCTCTAGCTCAAGGCTAGGGAAGGATCTTGACGAAAAACGCGTGGATAAAAGCTAGAGAGAGAGGTCCTTCGCCTTCCGATTGCACCAAGACTCCTTATCCGTGACCCTTAACACTTGTATGTTCTTGAAATGTGATGATGGAAATCGAAAGGTGGGTGTATGAGCAAGGGGGTGTTCGGCCGTGACTTACATAGAGAGAAAGAAAGGGTGTTTTGAGTGGTGAGAGATGATGAATGTCATAGAGTGTTTAGTCTTGATCTTATAGACAATAAGTATGATCATTATCCAATGGTTCTTGTGTTTACTAGATATTAGGCAAATAACATTAAAATAATCAACATGGTACAAGGTGTGTCCCCCTCATGGGGACGGTTTGTAATGGGGGGGGGGGTACCTAGTCCGATTCTAACTAGATAGTTAGGGATTAGTTGAGTTAAGTAGGTTCGGTTAAGTGTTAACTTGGTTAGTTATGTTTAGTGCTTTAAAGCGGGTGTTAAGGTATACGGGGACCCTAACTGGCTCAGAAAAAGAGAAGTAATGAAAATAACAATATTTTCATGTCTCGGGTAAAGTCCGGTTGTTTGGTTGGATAGTAATTCGTTAAAGCGTTACTAAAGCTTTAAAGTGTCGTTATTACTCTTTTTAGTGACACTACTCATTCCTGACACTTTGGAAAGTGTCTAGTAATATTTTTCTCATATTTTGGCACTTTATTAGTTAGCTAAAAGCTGAATTATTTTGTAAAGTGCTGAGTTTTGTACTTAGAGTACGTTTTAGGCACATCCGGTCATAGTGACTTATCCCTAGAGACGCAGTTCCACAACCCTTATATCTCTACACTCACTACTAGTGTAGCAAAATATCTCAGGCTCTTATAGGCCTTGGAGGCAGTGTTTGCCTGATGCTGGCTTTATCAGCATGTTCAATAGGTTATCCGTGTATTGTGCTACTGTGCTTTTTGTGCATCATGTTTGTCACTAAGGTTCAGTATGTAAGTATTGTAGTGACGACAAGTAAAGTATGATGCAAGTAAGTACATGTATCAGATATCAAGTAGCAGTTCATCAGCTAGTTTCAAACAAGCACAGTAA
Source organism: Helianthus tuberosus (assembly GCA_030545235.1). Taxonomy (NCBI): domain Eukaryota; kingdom Viridiplantae; phylum Streptophyta; class Magnoliopsida; order Asterales; family Asteraceae; genus Helianthus; species Helianthus tuberosus. The sequence continues at coordinate 82,215,508 of CM060418.1, read as the reverse complement.
TTAAGCAGCAATTAATCATTAATTAATTCATACGGATACCTGGTTTAGTGCGGGTTGTCACATTTTTATGCTGACGTACCTATTTTCACATGTGTTTTCAGGAGCTTTTGCGTAGGATGTTGATCGTGACACTAGGGCGGACCTGTGCCTTAGAGACATAAAATGGAGATAGACTAGTTTAATTATGTTATAAACTCTATGTTTCCTATTTAAGACAATGTAACACTCTTGTTTAATAAATAAAATATAACTTTGTATGCCATGGTTGTGAAACAATAATTCTGTTACAACACTCCCCGACGTATTCCGCCACGTTTTGTATGATATACGTGGTCGGGGTGTGACAGAAGAGTTGGTATCAGAGCCAATGGTTATAGGGAATTAGGTTATTAGTAATGCTTTGACCTAGACTATAACCTTTCTAGGATCCTAACACAAGTTATCTTGTGTTTAGATCTTAAAACATGCACATTACCTATCCTTAGGTGATTATCAAAACAAAAACCAAATTTTCCGAAACGATTTTTGAAAAACAATCATCTGTTTTTGATGATTTATTACAAGGTTTTGAACCCTCTATTGTAAGGTTTTGAACCCACTGTTATATGGTTTTGAACCCCTTTGAGTTTTCAAAATCTCGTCAAGGTTTTGGGTTTTAAATAATGTGAACACGTGCAAACTGGAAGGGTGAATGCCTGTATTCTGGGTTTTCTGTCTAGGCAAGCACTTCGTATATATCTCATCAGACGCGAGACCAGTTGTGCTTACCTGGGAATTCTTGGGATGAGTGTTCACTTATAGGCGAGCATGTCTTCGCAATACATTATTTTTGATCCATTTACTTTGATTAGTCACTGTGTGTCGTTTGTTTGCTTGGTAATGTGGACAAATGACCACCATCTTTTCTTTTGTTAATTTTGTTTCATCTCATTCTCTTCATCCAAACATCTCACTCGTTTCCTTTCATGTTTTCCTCTTTTAGAATGCCTCCTCGACGCGAAAACCAGATAGCGACTGCCGAACTGGCAGAAATCATTGCGCAGCAGATGGCTGCTCAATTTCCAAATCTCTTTGCTCAATGGAACCAAGCCAACAACAACAACAATGTTCCATGCAAATACAAGGATTTTAACCAGGCTCAACCACTCAAGTTTAGTGGTTCTGAGGGAGCGACTGGGCTTCTTCAATGGTTCGAGAGCATTGAGAATACTTTTCGCCACGTGCAGTGTCCCGACAATCGCAAGGTCGAGTTTTCTTCGAGTGTGTTTCAGAAGAGGGCTCTCACATGGTGGAATGGGGTTATGAGAGACCGTGGTGCAGAAGTTGCTCTAGCACAAACCTGGGCTGAACTTAGAGCCCTTATGATGAGGGAATTCTGTCCTCGTCATGAGCAGCGAGCTTTGGAGAAGGAATTGATGATTTGAAGCAAGATAGTGGTGAGCACAGGGCATATACTGATAGGTTTGAGGAGTTGAGTCTGCTTTGCCCGACAATGGTTACCCCACTCGACAAGGCTATCGAAAGATACATCGACGGCCTACCTGACTCAGCGCAAGACATCCTTACTGGTAGTAACCCTGCCACACTCCGTCAGGCTATCGAGTTAGCAGCGACTTTGACTGAGTCGCAAATTCGGAAGAATAAGTTACACAGGAAGGGTGACAAGGGCAAGAAACAGTCGGCTGACAAGGAAGATAGCAAGAAAGGTCAAAACAAGAATGGAAAGGATTCTGGTTCATCAAAAAGGGCAAGGAAGCGTAACGCTTCCCAAAACTATGCTGTCACTGCCCAAGCTAACCAGGCAGCTCCCAACCAACCCGCACAGCCTCCAGCAAAGAAACCCTATTCAGGGAATGCACCTTTGTGCAATAGATGCAACAGTCACCATCAGCCGCAACATCAGTGCCGTTTCTGTACTAACTGTGGGAAGTCAGGTCATCTTGCCGATGTTTGTCGGTTTGCTCAGAATCGCGCAGTTCAAAACCCGGCTCAACAAGTTGCTCAGCCTCCTTCTCAGCAACAGGGTCAAGCTGCACGACCACAATACCCACTAGGTGCTTGTTACAATTGTGGGGATCTGACCCACTCCAGAAACCGGTGCCCAAGGCTAGCCAACCAAAATCAGAATGCAAACCAGAATCAGGCTCCGGCTCGAGGCCGAGCCTTTAACATGAATGCCCAAGAGGCGCAGGCGGACGATAATGTGGTGAACGGTACGTTCTTTATTAATAATCAGCCTGCATCTGTTCTTTTCGATTCTGGTGCCGACAAGAGTTTTGTGTCATTGTCTTTTGAGCCAATGCTTCGCGTGTCTAGAACAAAACTAGGTAAACCTTTGACAGTAGAAGTTGCTAATGGTGAACCCATTGTTCTTAATTCTGTTCTTCGCAACTGCCAGTTGAACCTTAACGACCATCTTTTTCCTATCGACCTCACGCCTATGCAACTTGGAAGCTTCGACGTTATTGTGGGTATGGATTGGTTAGCCAAGCATCGCGCAGAGGTAGTTTGTTTCGAGAAGATCGTTCGTGTGCCGCTTTTGACAGGCGAGATTCTACAGGTTCAAGGTGAGAAACCGTCTGGTGGTCTCAAACTCATGTCTTGTTTTAAAGCTCGGAAATACCTGCGAAAGAACTATGTGGCCTTTTTGGCACATGTCACAGCGGATAAGGGCAAGGGTAAGTCTATTTCAGATATTCCTGTCGTTCGGGATTATTCTGAAGTATTCCCTGAAGATTTACCTGGTCTACCTCCAGCACGCCAAGTCGAGTTCCGCATTGATCTCGTACCTGGTGCAAATCCCATTGCCAGAGCTCCATATCGTCTTGCACCATTTGAGATGCAAGAGTTGTCTAAGCAGCTTCAGGAGCTCTCTGATAAAGGTTTTATCCGTCCTAGCTTTTCACCTTGGGGTGCTCCCATTCTTTTTGTCAAGAAGAAGGATGGATCATTTAGGATGTGTATCGATTATCGTGAGCTTAACAAGCTTACCATCAAGAATCGATATCCCCTACCTCGCATAGACGATCTTTTTGATCAGCTACAGGGCGCTTCTTATTTTTCAAAGATTGATCTACGTTCCGGATATCATCAACTTCGTGTGCATGAAGAAGATATTCCCAAGACAGCTTTCCGCACTCGTTATGGGCATTATGAGTTCACAGTCATGCCATTCGGTTTGACTAATGCTCCTGCTGTTTTCATGGACTTAATGAATAGGGTCTGCAAGCCTTATTTGGATCAGTTCGTCATTGTTTTTATTGATGATATTTTGATATACTCTAAGACGCGAGCTGACCATGAGCAACATCTTCGTCTTACTCTGGAACTCCTAAAGAAAGAGCAACTTTTCGCCAAATTCTCCAAGTGCGAATTTTGGCTTAAAGAAGTTCAATTCTTAGAACATATTATCAACGAACGAGGTATTCATGTAGATCCCTCCAAGATCAGTGCGATTAAGGATTGGGATACGCCTACTACTCCTACTGAAGTTCGTTCTTTTCTTGGTCTAGCGGGTTATTACCGCCGCTTCATTGAAAACTTCTCAAAGATTGCAGTTCCTCTAACTGCTCTAACTCAGAAGAACAAACCCTTTGATTGGGGATTCAAACAAGAGGAAGCTTTTCAAAACCTGAAACAGAAGCTTTGCGATGCGCCTGTTCTATCATTACCTGAGGGTGATGATGATTTTGTCGTGTATTGTGATGCATCGAAATTGGGTCTTGGCTGTGTTCTGATGCAAAGGAACAAAGTCATAGCATATGCATCGAGGCAGTTGAAGATACATGAGAAGAACTACACCACTCATGATCTTGAGTTGGGTGCAGTTGTTTTCGCTCTAAAGATATGGAGACACTATTTGTACGGTACAAAATGTGTGGTTTTCACTGACCACAGAAGTCTTCAACATGTCTTCAATCAGAAAGAACTCAACATGAGGCAACGACGTTGGGTTGAGCTATTAAACGACTATGACTGCGAAATTCGCTACCATCCTGGTAAGGCGAATGTCGTAGCCGATGCATTGAGTCGTAAGGAACGTACTAAGCTTCATTGTGTACATCTTCAATCTGTTATTCAAGCTCGATCCGATATCCAAGCCCGCATTTCTCAGGCTCAACAGTCTTGTGTTTCACAAGGTTTAATGGATAAGGAATTTCCTTATCACATAACACCTGCTCTTGAACTGAAGGACAATGGATCGTATTACTTCATGGACCGTTTGTGGGTCCCAAGCCAGGATGATCTTCGTACCTTGCTTATGGATGAATCCCATAAGTCTCGTTATTTTATTCATCTGGGCTCAGATAAGATGTATAAGGATCTTCGTATTCAGTATTGGTGGCCTGGTATGAAGAAAGACATTGCCTTATACGTATCAAAATGCCTTACTTGTCTTAAGGTTAAGGCTGAACATCAGCGTCCTTCTGGTTTATTGGTGCAACCAGAGATCCCAGTTTGGAAATGGGAAAACATTACTATGGATCTCGTTACCAAACTTCCACGCACAAAGAAAGGTCATGATGCCATCTGGGTAGTCGTTGATCGTCTTACTAAGTCAGCACATTTCTTGCCAATCCGTGAGGATTTTCCTGCTGACAGACTTGCTAAAATCTATGTGGATGAAATAGTAGCTCGACATGGTGTTCCTTTGAACATCATTTCTGACAGAGATGGTCGTTTCACTTCTCATTTTTGGAGAACCATGCAATCTGCTATGGGGACCCAACTTAATCTGAGCACAGCTTATCATCCGTAAACGGATGGTCAATCTGAGAGAACAATCCAGACTCTGGAGGATATGCTTAGAGCTTGTGTGATCGATTTTGGTGGTAGTTGGGATTCACATCTTCAGCTGATTGAATTCTCCTACAACAACAGTTATCACACCAACATCAAAATGGCTCCTTTCGAAGCTCTCTATGGTCGAAAATGTCGTTCACCAGTCTGCTGGAATGAGATCGGCGAGGCTCAACTTACTGGACCTGCCCTCATTTTAGAGACAACTGATAAGGTCAAGAAAGTTCGTGAAAACCTTCAGACAGCTAGAAGCCGTCAGAAGAGTTACGCGGATCCAAAACGCAAACCCTTGGAATTTCAAGTCGGTGATCGAGTATTACTTAAGGTCTCACCTTGGAAAGGTGTGATCAGATTTGGAAAGAAAGGAAAACTTGCACCTCGATACGTTGGACCATTCAAGATCGTCGAAAGAATCGGTAAGGTAGCCTACAGACTTGAGTTACCTCCTGAACTTGGAAATGTTCATCCAACCTTTCACGTGTCCAATCTCAAGAGGTGTCTAGCTGATGAGAACCTCCACATACTGCTTGACGAAATTCGTGTTGACAGAACACTGAAATTTGTTGAGAAGCCTGTGGAAATCATGGAACGTGAAGTCAAGTGGCTTAAGCGCAAGCGCATTCCTTTGGTCAAGGTTCGCTGGGAAGCTAAACGTGGACCCGAGTTTACTTGGGAACGCGAAGATCAAATGAAGGCGAAATATCCGCATCTTTTCCCACGAGTTTCCTCTAAATAAATTTCGGGACGAAATTTCCACAAGTAGGGGAGACTGTAACATCTGTGCTTGTAATCATTGTGAACAGTTCAGTTATCTATAAAACAATGTTATTTGATCCCAATGTTTGTTTTGTTATGTTTTACATTTTTCATGTTTTGACTTTTATTCAATTTCAAACTCTACATCACTTTCTGGAGAGTTATACGCAAACTGGTGCGTAAACGTAATCAGTTTAATGCGACAAATACTCCGGAACATCAACATATACTTAACATACCTTAAATAACCTTTACATAACTTAGAAATAAGTTTTGAAGGCTTTGGTATTGCAAAAACAAGTTGATTCGCTTACAGGGACTAAACTTGACAAACTGCGAAAGTATGCCAATTTGAACTGTAACGAACATTCCGGAACATGACCATAAGTTAAACATACCATAAATATCCTTTATATAGGTTAGAAATAGGCTTTGAGGGGTTCGGTGTGCTAAAATAAACTTTTGGGTCATTCAGGGACTAAAAGTGTCAAAAAGTGCATAAGTTTGCATTTTCGTGCATAACTTACGTTCCGAATACATCCGGACATCCAAAAATTTATGTAAGCAATAAAACATTTTATTTTAGTGTTTGGCATAAGAAAAATCCATTCGTTGCGTCATTTGGATCGTTTTTCGCGCTTGTGCGCATTCCGTCGTAATTAAGCGAACATCGCGTTCGTACGACCAAACGAACCAACATCCGGCATATTTTTGAGCATGTTTCATGTCCACAATGTTTAGGCATCATTTTAGGGCCTTAAAGTTGGCTTTACGGGCCTTAGAAGTGTCGGAAATGGCCTTAAACACGTGCAGGGACCAAAACTGTCATTTGCTGAAACTTATTTCTGATCTGTGCAGGCCAGGCGGCCCGCGTAAGTTCTATGTGTATCCTTACGTGGCCCGCGTCAGTGTCCCAGAACAGATAAGATCGCTTAATCAGCAGATTCCAGCTGTTTAACCCACAACCACATACTCACACTTGCTCTTTCAGCTGATTAGGGGCCATTTTTAGTCACCATAACTTTCCAACAAGTGTACGCATGAGATTCAATCACATTTTCCAAGAAACGATCTTAACGGTTCGGGAAATACTATAAATACCCCACCCCCATTTGCTTCAAACTCACAAGAATCTGATCTTAAAGACTCTAAGTTGGAACCATTGTTTCATACCTGAGTTATTTTGATCTAGATTAGCATTCGGCGACCCTTCGTAAGTATTCTTTCGTTCTTTTCTTTCTTTTATTGCTTTTCGAGTCCGAAAGTCAAACTTTGTTTGACTTTCTGCGTTGACCAGTTTATGGTCAATGCGAAGTTCATTTGAACTTCGCAACATGATTGTAATCACGATGGTTATAGTCCCTTGTGACTATGCCTATTGATTACCACGTTGTCTAGGGTCGTAAGGGTAAGCGATCTAATAAATCGCTTATACCTTCGAACCCGACCCATTTGGTCGATCATTAGGATCCGACCAAATACATTAGGTGACCATAGTGTATAGGGAATAACCTTCCGAGGTTATACCTTATGGTCACATCGTTTAAGTAGTTGTATGATAGGTAGTTTATATGCCTTAGGTAAATTACCAGAATACCCTTTTCATGTATAATTGGTAATTTAGCATATGTAACCTAAACTTTTTTCACATAACTGATTATGCAACATGTTTAGGCATATAACACTTGTCATAGGACTAGTTAGGCGGTCCGAACGCGTTTCACGCGAACGACGCGTTATAGTAGCATAAGCTACCTAAACGGGTCGTAATGGGTCGTAAACAATTATGTTAGGTTTCATTTAGTATGTAGGCTTTGTTAAACCATATTACACGAGTCTCCATACTCGTTTGGTTTACGAACCCTCATGCTACCCGATCTTCCGATATAGGTCCGGTTTATTAACACTTGCTCTTTCAGCTGATTAGGGGCCATTTTTAGTCACCATAACTTTCCAACAAGTGTACGCATGAGATTCAATCACATTTTCCAAGAAACGATCTTAACGGTTCGGGAAATACTATAAATACCCCACCCCCATTTGCTTCAAACTCACAAGAATCTGATCTTAAAGACTCTAAGTTGGAACCATTGTTTCATACCTGAGTTATTTTGATCTAGATTAGCATTCGGCGACCCTTCGTAAGTATTCTTTCGTTCTTTTCTTTCTTTTATTGCTTTTCGAGTCCGAAAGTCAAACTTTGTTTGACTTTCTGCGTTGACCAGTTTATGGTCAATGCGAAGTTCATTTGAACTTCGCAACATGATTGTAATCACGATGGTTATAGTCCCTTGTGACTATGCCTATTGATTACCACGTTGTCTAGGGTCGTAAGGGTAAGCGATCTAATAAATCGCTTATACCTTCGAACCCGACCCATTTGGTCGATCATTAGGATCCGACCAAATACATTAGGTGACCATAGTGTATAGGGAATAACCTTCCGAGGTTATACCTTATGGTCACATCGTTTAAGTAGTTGTATGATAGGTAGTTTATATGCCTTAGGTAAATTACCAGAATACCCTTTTCATGTATAATTGGTAATTTAGCATATGTAACCTAAACTTTTTTCACATAACTGATTATGCAACATGTTTAGGCATATAACACTTGTCATAGGACTAGTTAGGCGGTCCGAACGCGTTTCACGCGAACGACGCGTTATAGTAGCATAAGCTACCTAAACGGGTCGTAATGGGTCGTAAACAATTATGTTAGGTTTCATTTAGTATGTAGGCTTTGTTAAACCATATTACACGAGTCTCCATACTCGTTTGGTTTACGAACCCTCATGCTACCCGATCTTCCGATATAGGTCCGGTTTATTAACATAGTTACCTATATTAGGTGCCGTTTGATTCCGTGATCTCTAGCATTGCTTGGTGGTTATCTTAGGACTTCTGAGCAATCTCAAGTGAGTACATAGACCCCTCTTTTACTGTTTTCCAAACTGTTTTGGGGTGAAACACATGTGCCTACTTGTTACTTTCATGCTTTCCATGTTTTCACATCATATACCTGCTATGTTCGTTAGTACATTATAGTACATGTTTTACATTACATTTCATGCTATGTATGCCCATGGTGTGCGTACTTAGTACATTGTTTTACATTACATTTCATGCTATGTATGCCCATTGTGTGCGTACTTAGTACATTGTTTTACATTACATTTCATGCTATGTATGCCCATTGTGTGCGTACTTAGTACATTGCTTTACATTACATTTCATGCTATGTATGCCCATTGTGTGCGTACTTAGTACAGTTGTTTTCATCACATGCTTACATTTTGGTATGACATTTGGGTTGTTTAACATGGAACAATACATTCATTAACATTAGCTACGCCATTCGTTAGTAGGTAGTGGTACCATAGGAATTGACAACTCCCGTTCCTGAAATCCTGGGTTTGTTTGGATTGGAAGGAATGACCGAATTCGATACACATAAGTTAGATAAACCTTTAATTTGTTTAAGGGTTATCGCCACAGTCTCAAGGCTTGGATGTATGCATTTTCACAATACCGCATAGATGTTTGTATCAGTATAGCATGCATTTGTTCCACAAAACATAACTTTGATTTAAACCATGTTTTACTTCAATACCTTGTTTTTGTGCATTTTACATATGGTTTAGTTGATATATTTCACTTGCCATACATGATATTTTTGGGTACACATTACATGATCTACATTAAACATAAACATTTTGACATTGACATACACATTTGGTGGTTTACATTGGACATTTCAATATGGTTTACACATTAACACATGACAATTCATTTATACATAAACAAATTACGTTGGTGGTTGGTTTGAGTAAGTGATTTGAGTAACAAGGCGTGTGTAATATGATACAAACATGGTGGATACGCCGCTAGTACTTCCTATATATAAGTGTTTGTATGATATTACATGTCGTAGCGTTACTTAAATCATTTCAATATTTGACATATTACGTTTTACATAAACAACTTATTTTCACAAGACATTGATTTACAAAACAACATATCTTATACAAACTCATTTTACTTGGTTATTCATTTAACCTTACATTATTCTCTTATTTATACATATCATTGCTTTTTGAATGAATTACAAAACAAAACAACTTACAAGGTTCATGACTGACTGTTACTAAACAACTTTTTCTTAAACTTAAGTCATGAATCCTATTTTCACAAAACCTATGTATCTCACAGGCATTTTTATGCTGACGTACCTATTTTCACATATGTTTTCAGGAGCTTTTGCGTAGGATGTTGATCGTGACACTAGGGCGGACCTGTGCCTTAGAGACATAAAATGGAGATAGACTTGTTTAATTATGTTATAAACTCTATGTTTCCTGTTTAAGACAATGTAACACTCTTGTTTAATAAATAAAATATAACTTTGTATGCCATGGTTGTGAAACAATAATTCTGTTACAACACTCCCCGACGTATTCCGCCACGTTTTGTATGTTATACGTGGTCGGGGTGTGACATGAATAACCACATTAGTATCAACTGTGATAGACATTACATGAAGCATGGACTGCATGAAATTGATAACTGCTTATATGATATATGATAATTGCTTAAACACACTTCGTGACATTGATTGCATGTGAAACCTTACAAACATGTACTGACTATGAATACATGCATACTCTAGGCTTTGATTGATTTCTTGTGAGCACTTAACTTAGCATACTAAGCAAACCAAGGTGAGTTCACACTCTTACCAAGGCATGGGATTCCCGGGGATTGGGAATGGGTTGAATGATGGGATTTAACAATTACTCGTACTTACACGGCTACTAGACTATCTACCATCGTCCTCGGGTTAAGCAGGGCACTTACGTAAAACCTACGTAAACAAGTACTTACCACTGTCCTCAGGTTTCAAGGGACACTTACGTAAAACCTACGTAAACTCACACATGCTACTGTCTTCCGGGGTCAGGAAGGACACTTACGTAAAACCTACGTAAACTCACACATGCTACTGTCTTCCGGGGTCAGGAAGGACACTTACGTAAAACCTACGTAAACCCCACGCGTACCACTGTCCTCGGGTAAAGAAGGGCACTTACGTAAAACCTACGTAAACCTTGTACGTACTACTGTTCTCGGGTTAAGAAGAACACTTATGGTTACAAATAGTCTAGTGTATATACAAATATGGGAAGCCCCCACTAATAGAACATACTATCGGCCTAGTAGAGCCACATGTTACGAAAAGAACTTACTATTACGAACATACTTACTGTGAACTCGCTCAACTAGTTGTTGACTCTCTGTTACATGCCTTGCAGGACCATAGGTACCCATGGAGCTTGCACGGGAGGCGCGGTCGTTGTGGGCACGGATTGTGGATGTTTTGATGAAAACTTTATGACTCTTTAAACTTAACACTTGTGTTGGATTTTCATACTATGCTTCCGCTACGCATTGATACTATACTTTGGTTTTGGAACACCTTTCATATTGTTTGGTTGAGTTACACTTACTATTTACATTGTTCAATATGATTGGTGGCTTGATCCTGGTCAGTCACGCCTCCAAGCGGTGATACTCCGCGTGTGGATTTTGGGGGTGTGACAGATTGGTATCAGAGCCATTGGTTATAGAGAACTCGGTTTTAATAAGGGGAAAACATTTTTATTAAAACCAGACTATAACCTGTACAGTGCTCAACGATCCACAACGACGCCTCGCTCCACGTGCAAGACTCAACACTCTAGGTACTACTATTCATGTTTACATTGCCTACTTGCTAGATTACATAGAACTTTGCTCAAGGTATGCTTAGATAAACGTAACAACTGTTGATTGAAACACATGTGTGCTTACTCTCTTCTGTCATCGCACTTTCGCGTACCTTTCTCACTCATGTTTCCACTGATATGAAGATCATGAGTGGATGCGTTAACCTAACTCAAGCCCAGTTGGCGGCTTTGATCACTGAACAAGTTACTGCTGCACTCGCAGCTGCCCAGGCAGGAGGTATAACCTGCCATCACCACTTACTCTAGGATCTTTAGGTCCTGCTCTCGTAAACCAACACTCGTGCTCAAGTATGTTTACTCTTACGCACACGACAAGTCAACACGCTCAGCCACCTGTATGCACATTCAAGACGTTCATGGACTGTCGTCCTACTACATTCAGCGGCACGGAAGGAGCAGTTGGACTCCTCCATTGGTTTGAAAAGCTCGAGTCCGTATTTGAGATGTGTGAATGCCCTGAGGCTCGCAGGGTGAAATACGCCACTGGTACTCTAGAAGGCATTGCGCTGACTTGGTGGAATGCGCAAGTTCAGATGTTAGGGTTGGCTGTTGCTAACGCCACCCCTTGGAACGATTTCAAGGAACTAATCAAGCAAGAATACTGTACACGTGATGACATCCACAAGTTAGAAGTGGAGTTCTTTAACCTGAAGATGACGGGGTCAGAGATAGACGCGTATACGAAGCGATCTAACGAACTGGCAATTTTGTGTCCAAGTATGGTGGATCCTCCCATCAAGCGTATTGAGCTGTACCTCAAAGGCTTAGTACCAGAGATTCAGAGTCATGTGACTTCTGCCAACCTTGCTACCATCCAAGATGTTACTCGTCTTGCGCATCATCTCACAGATCAGGCAGTGGAACAGAACAAGCTGCCTAAACGTATTGGTGCTACTGCTACTACTACTTCTGCTATTCCTAGTGACAATAAACGAAAATGGGATGGAACCTCCAGCAAGGGTTCAACTTCGGTTCAGTCCCAGGCACAGCAGTGAAAGACAGATAACTACCAGAGCCCCAGTCAGCAGTCGTCTGGTAGTCAAGGGCAGGGTGGATATCGAGGAAATCACCCAAAGTGCAATAGATGCAACAGGCACCACAGTGGTCAGTGCAACAGGGGTCGTTGCCAGTGGTGATGCTAGGGATGACCCCAACGTTGTGATAGTTTTGACATCATTATTGGTATGGATTAGCTACCTCAACATCGAGCAGAGATTCTTTGCAAAGAAAAGATCGTCCGCATTCCTCGTGCTGGTGAAGAACCTTTGGTAATTCATGGTGACAAGGGTGGTGCGGTTGTGAGCATCATCTCCTTCCTTAAGGCCCAGAAGTGTTTGCGAAAGGGCCACACAGCTATATTAGCACTCGTTACAGATACATCAACGAAAGAGAAGAAGTTAGAGGATATTCCAGTTGCACGCGACTTTCCTCAAGTGTTTCCTGAAGAGTTACCTGGGCTACCGCCTCATCGCCAGGTCGAATTTCAGATCGAGCTAGCTCCAGGAGCAGCACCCATAGCCCGAGCACCGTATCACTTAGCTCCAACCGAATTGGAAGAACTGTCTAAGCAATTGCAAGAACTTTTGGAAAAGGGTTTCATTCGTCCTAGCTCTTCGCCCTGGGGAGCTCCTGTGTTGTTTGTGAAGAAGGACGGTACCTTCCGTATGTGCATAGATTACCGCGAACTAAACAAGGTGACCGTGAAGAATCATTATCCTCTTTCACGCATTGATGACTTATTCGACCAACTGCAAGGGTCGAGCTACTATTCAAAGATAGATTTGAGGTCAGGCTACCATCAACTGAGAGTCCGGGATGAGGACGTCTCCAAAACAGCATTCAGAACACGCTACGGCCACTACGAGTTTCTGGTCATGCCATTCAGGCTAACAAACGCGCCTGCGGTTTTCATGGATCTTATGAACAGGGTGTGCAAACCTTATCTTGACAAGTTCGTCATTGTTTTCATCGACGACATCCTGATTTATTCGAAGAGCCAGGAGGAGCACGAGCATCATTTACGACTTAATTTGGAACTCCTTCGAACGGAACAGCTGTATGCCAAGTTTTCAAAATGCGACTTCTGGCTTCGTGAAGTCCACTTTCTAGGACACGTGGTAAACAAGGATGGGATTCATGTTGATCCATCCAAGGTAGATTCGATCAAGAACTGGCCTGCACCTCACACACCAACCGAAATACGCCAACTCTTGGGTTTGGTGGGTTATTACAGACGGTTCATCAAAGACTTCTCAAAGAAAGGTATTGCTTACACTACTGACACAGAAAGGTATTGCTTACCGTTGGGGTAATACACAGGAAACAGTGTTTCAACACTTAAAGGATAGACTTTGTAGCGCACCTATCCTCTCATTGCCTGAAGGCACGGACGATTTTGTAGTCTACTGCGACGCATCTATCCAAGGTCTTGGATGTGTGTTGATGCAACGGGATAAAGTCATTGCTTATGCTTCGCGCCAACTTAAGATTCACGAACGGAATTACACTACACATGATTTAGAGCTGGGAGCTATTGTTTTTACGCTCAAGATATGGCGACATTACCTGTATGGCACCAAGTGCACCATCGACACCGATCACAGGAGTCTCGAGCATATCTTCAAGCAGAAAGAGTTGAACATGCGACAACGTCGATGGGTTGAGTTACTGAACGATTACGAATGTGCTATAAAGTACCATCCGGGCAAAGCCAATGTGGTGGCTGACGCCCTCAGTCGAAAGGATACTACACCTAGGCGTGTACGAGCGTTGCAACTCACTATTCAGTCTAGTCTTCCTTCACAGATACGAGATGCTCAGGTAGAAGCATTGAAACCAGAAAACGTCAGGGCTGAAGCCTTACGCGGCTCAAGGCAACGGTTAGAACAAAAGGCAGACGGCGCCTACTATGTAACAGGATGCATTTGGGTCCCACTCTATGGTAACTTACGTGAGCTTGTAATGGATGAAGCTCATAAGTCTCGCTACTCAGTGCATCCTGGTTCGGATAAGATGTACCACGACTTGAAAACTACATATTGGTGGCCTAGTATGAAAGCTCATATAGCAATTTACGTTAGCAAGTGCTTGACTTGTGCGAGAGTCAAGACTGAATATCAGAAACCATCAGGCCTACTTCAACAACCAGAGATACCACAATGGAAATGGGAGCAAATTTCCATGGATTTTGTTACTGGCCTGCCTAGATCTCAGCGTGGTAACGATACTATTTGGGTGATCGTGGATCGACTCACAAAGTTTGCACACTTCTTGGCTATTAAGGAAACGGATAAGTTCTCCACTCTAGCAGATGTCTACCTTAAGGAAGTTGTCTCGAGGCATGGGGTGCCAACCTCCATTATCTCTGATCGTGATGCACGTTTTACTTCAGAACTGTGGCAAGCAATGCACAAATCTTTTGGCTCTCGGTTAGACATGAGCACAGCTTATCACCCTCAGACGGATGGACAGTCTGAGCGCACTATTTAAACTTTAGAAGACATGCTTCGTGCATGTGTAATCGATTTCGGCAACGGCTGGGAAAAACGTCTCCCATTAGTGGAGTTCTCGTACAACAACAGTTACCATACCAGCATTCAAGCCGCTCCATTCGAGGCATTGTACTAGCGTAAATGCCGATCACCTCTTTGTTGGGCAGAGGTGGGTGATAGTCAGATCACAGGTCCAGAACTGGTAGTAGACACAACAGAAAAGATTGCTCAAATACGACAACACATGGCGGCAGCTCGCGACCGTCAGAAAGCATATGCCGATAAGGGCAGGAAACCATTCGAATTCCAAGTTGGGGATCGAGTGCTACTCAAAGTTTCACCCTGGAAGGGTGTGGATCGTTTTGGCAAACGAGGCAAACTTAATCCGCAATACGTCGGACCATTTGAAATCATTGAGAAAATAGGCAGGGTGGCCTACAGACTGAACTTACCAGCTGAACTCAGTGCAGTTCACAACGTCTTTCACGTGTCGAATCTGAAGAAGTGTCTGTCAGATGAGACCCTCATAGTTCCTTTGAAGGAGCTCACTATCGACGATCAGTTGCGATTCGTCGAGGAACCAGTTGAAATCATGGACCGAGACGTTAAGGTCCCCAAGCACACTAGAATACCTCTTGTTCCAGTTCGTTGGAACTCCCGTCGTGGCCCAGAGTTCACCTGGGAACGAGAAGATCAAATGAAACTCAAGTATCCCCAGTTATTCGGAAACAGTACAACTACTACTGAGGCTGAAGCTACTACAGAATTTCGGGACGAAATTCCAAATCAACGGGGGGATGATGTGACACCCCAGGAAAACCAGTAAAACTACGCAACACTACTAGCTTCCTCAGTAACCACGTGCTAAATTTCAGGACGAAATTTCTTTCAAGTTGGGGATAATGTGACAACTCGAGTTTCCGAGATTCCATATTCGCATTATTTGCACGTTAATGGTTTAGATTGTTTATTTACACGACTGGTTTGTTCACAACTGTACACGTTTGTAATCTGCTAAATCGTACTGTGACTCATATGTTATACTTGGTATGCCTTATAAGTGTATAAGTGTGTATGTTGATGTATGCCTCATTTTAAATAATTGTATTGTATAATCTAAAAATGAAATATGTTAGGCCAAACACCCTCCCCACGAAAACACTAATGGACGAAAACACAAGGGTGTTTTCGTCACCCACACTTTGGCGAAACCAAACTGGGCTTTAGGCCCAGTAGTGGATCAGTCTTATATTGCTTTCAACCTTTATGCGAGAAACTTTTAACTGGCAAACCCTAGAGCTCTTTTCTTTGTGCGACGGCAACTGCAAGTATTCAAGCTTTTATTTCCGATCAAACTAGTGATCCTTTCATCTTGGTTAGTAATCACGGTTGTTTGATTCTTGCATGATCACATGTCTGTATGAGTATGTTTAATTGAATACTGATGTTGTGTTATGCCTCAATACGAATGCTATGATGATTTTATACGATTAGTTTTGAATGATATGATGACGTTATGATGATCTGGATTTGTTAAATGATGGCTGAATGACAAATCATGATGGTATGAATATGGATAACAATTGCTAGATGATGTCATTTGACTTGGATTGAATATGAATCTGGAAACCGAAGGGTGGGTTCTATACGTGTCATGCTATGATAGATATTAGTGATGACTATTCAGAAATTAAGTTATGTATTCATGTAACAGTGGCTTAGATAGAAATTGGCGGCCATGTGGGTGTTTGTATTTTTGAGATAGTCAAACCATGTGCATGTTTAAAGTGTGTTGTCAGATTAGGTAAAGACCAAATTCATGTGGAATAAATCAAATGATGATGTCTTTTTGTGAGGTTGGAATATGTGTTATATATGTGATGACAAATACTTGATTTAATCAATATTAATGGCCGACATCTGTTGTCTATGCACATGCTATACATTACATAGGTTATTAGGATTGTTGTGGAATTTGGGTTCATGTAAAAATGATGACCATAACAACTTACAGATGATTGAGGATTTCGAATTGACCTTCATAAACTGTTCTGATTGAACACATGGTTGTTGCAGCCAATATAATTATTAGACAATCATTAGGGCTATTATGTTTGTAACTGATGTGTTGATGATGATGTTGTAATCGACAAAAACCCCCACCCCACTTGATATACACCTCGACGAAAACACCTTGGGGTTTTCGGCCCAAGTGTTTTCGGCCCAAGGGGTTTTCGCCAAACATGGGTATTCGGCACATGTATTTTCGTTGTGTTTTATGGCCCAGTAACTTTGTTAAAATTTATTAACTCTGTTAGTTAATTAACAAGTGTTAGTTTATTATTTCTGTTATGAATATAAATCCTGTTAAGTTGCTAACTTCGTTATGACTGTTAACTCTCAAGTGTGTTAATGAATAACCACATTAGTATCAACTGTGATAGACATTACATGAAGCATAGACTGCAAGAAATTGATAACTACTTATATGATACATGATAATTGCTTAAACACACTTCGTGACATTGATTGCATGTGAAACCTTACAAACATGTACTGACTATGAATACATGCATACTCTAGGCTTTGATTGATTTCTTGTGAGCACTTAACTTAGCATACCGAGCAAACCAAGGTGAGTTCACACTCTTACCAAGGCATGGGATTCCCGGGGATTGGGAATGGGTTGAATGATAGGATTTAACAATTACTCGTACTTACACAGCTACTAGACTATCTTCCATCGTCCTCGGGTTAAGCAGGGCACTTACGTAAAACCTACGTAAACAAGTACTTACCACTGTCCTCAGGTTTCGAGGGACACTTACGTAAAACCTACGTAAACTCACACATGCTACTGTCTTCCGGGGTCAGGAAGGACACTTACGTAAAACCTACGTAAACTCACACATGCTACTGTCTTCCGGGGTCAGGAAGGACACTTACGTAAAACCTACGTAAACCCCACGCGTACCACTGTCCTCGGGTAAAGAAGGGCACTTACGTAAAACCTACGTAAACCTTGTACGTACTACTGTTCTCGGGTTAAGAAGAACACTTATGGTTACAAATAGTCTAGTGTATATACAAATATGGGAAGCCCCCACTAATAGAACATACTATCGGCCTAGTAGAGCCACATGTTACGAAAAGAACTTACTATTACGAACTTACTTACTGTGAACTCGCTCAACTAGTTGTTGACTCTCTGTTACATGCCTTGCAGGACCATAGGTACCCATGGAGCTTGCACGGGAGGCGCGGTCGTTGTGGGCACGGATTGTGGATGTTTTGATGAAAACTTTATGACTCTTTAAACTTAACACTTGTGTTGGATTTTCATACTATGCTTCCGCTACGCATTGATACTATACTTGGGTTTTGGAACACCTTTCATATTGTTTGGTTGAGTTACACTTACTATTTACATTGTTCAATATGATTGGTGGCTTGATCCTGGTCAGTCACGCCTCCAAGCGGTGATACTCCGCGTGTGGATTTTGGGGGTGTGACATTTAAATATTATCCGGGTGGTCACCAACGTTAGTTTTGTAGTTTTGTCGTAAATAGTTCTTTAGTTCAAATAAACATGTTTTTGCCATACCGAATCCTTCGAAACTTATTTCTAAGTTATGTGAAGGATATTTAGGGTACGTTTGGCTTACGTCACAGTTCCGGAGTGTACGTCACATTAAATTGATTGCGTTTATGCACTAGTTTGCTTATGACCTTCCAGAAAGTGATTTAAAGCTTGAAATCGGAATCGAATCAAATTGTAAAGTCATCAAACACAATAACAAATATAATAACACCAAAGCACATTGTTTTATTGATAATCAACATTGTTTTACATTATACGATGCTTACAGAACACATTTGTCACAGTCTCCCCTACTTTAGGAAATTTTGTCCCGAAATTTTATTTAGAGGAAACTTGTGAAAGCTTGAAACATGAAGTCGAAAGGATAAAACAACACTGGTTAGAGTTCCGAACTTCTAGTAACTTTAAATAACATTATGCTTGCAATGTAAGAGGGACACTTATATACAAGTATATGAAGCGCCATTGGTGCGTCCACCGTACCTCCATTACATTGTTCACGTTTCGTTATTGTTGTCACTATTGGTTCTTACACATGATAAATCTTACTGTGGTTTCCATGCACTGAATTTTTATAATTATGTACGCGTCCATAATTACGTAATTCCTTGCATAGTCCACACAGTGCATTTGATAATGTGTAGGGGAAAACCAAATGAATGAACCTGTGATAAGTGTGACTGGACCACCATAGGGTCCTTTCAGCTGTATCATCACATGCCACTCTTAACCAGATTCTGAATTAATCTTTAACTAGACCACTCAAGGGTCTCTTTTCGAATCATGGAATGGTATTATATAACCCAAGGGTCTTAACTACCACGTAGAAGCCCATTAAGGATTTAAGGTAGTACCTTTTGAATATCCTACTATGAATCCCTCATATGAAGATATGGAAGATTCTATGAGGATTTGGATAACGAAAATTGGATCACACAAAAACATAGAGGAGAACACATAAACACATAATCACATAATCGCATAATCGTTTAATTTGACCTTTAATTTGTTATCTTTGGACACGGGTATTTAAAGCATACCAGGAATCCAATCCGTGGATTTCATTTGGCACTTTAAATATTTTCAAGAATCTTACTATGAAGATAGGAAGATCTTAATAGGAATTCGGTTTGTCCTTACTGAGTTGTAATGTACATATTAAGGTGTACAAGGAATCCAATCAGGGCTCCGATTTGGGCGATAATCATCCACAAGGATTCTTAAAATAGAGCAACCCATCGCCCCTTTCGTTTCGAGTTTAAGCTCGAGTTGAAGTGGTAGCTCATATTTCAATAAGCCTTCGTTTATACAAGATCGTTGTGCTTGAAGGACAAAAGATTTGAATATCAGATAGAGTTTGAACATAATGAAGCTTGACTCGTTCCTTTTGACTAAGCGCATCGGCTACGATATTCGCCCTACCAGGAAGGTAGCGAATCGCGCAATCGTAATCGTTCAAGAGTTCAACCCATTGTCGTTGCCTCATGTTCAGCTCCTTTTGATAAAGAATGAGCTAGAGACTTTTGTGGTCTTGTGAAAACCACACACTTCGTTCCATAGAGGTAGTGTCTCCAGATTTTGAGAGCAAATGTCACAACACCTAACTCAAGATCATGAGTTGTGTAGTTCTTTTTTCGTGAACTTTCAACTGTCTTGACGTATATGCTATGACTTTACCTCATTGCATAAGAACATAACCAAGGCCTAGATTCGACGCGTCATAAAAGACAACGAAATCATCGTTTCCATTGGGCAAGGACAAAACAGGAGCATCACATAGCTTCCGTTTCAGCGTTTGGAATGCTTCTTCTTGCTTATATTCCCACTCCAAAGGCTTATTATTCTGAGTCAAAGCAGTGAGTGGCACGGCGATCTTCGAGAAGTTTGAAATAAAACGACGATAATAACCAGCGAGACCAAGAAAAGAACGAATTTCTGTAGGTGTCTCTGGTGTATTCCCATCCTTAATTGCAGCAATTTGGATGGATCCACATAAATACCCTGCTTGTTGACTACATGACCCAAAAACCGAACTTCTTTAAGCCAAAATTCACACTTGGAGAATTTAGCGAAAAGTTTGTTCCTTCTTTAGGAGTTCCAATGTCAAACGAAGGTGTTGCTCGTGATCGGCTCGAGACTTTGAATAAATGAGAATATCGTCGATGAACACAATGATGAACTTGTCTAAATAAGGTTTACAAACCCTATCCATTAAGTCCATGAAGATAGCTAGGGCATTCGTCAAACCAAAAGGCATGACAGTGAACTCGTAATGCCCATATCTTGTACGGAATGCTGTTTTGGGAATATCTTCTTCGAGTACACGAAGTTGATGATACCCAGATTGCAGGTCGATCTTGGAAAAGCATGCAGCACCTTGCAGCTGGTCGAAGCGATCATCAATTCTAGGTAGGGGATATCGATTCTTGATGGTAAGCTTATTAAGCTCACGATAATCAATACACATTCGAAAAGATCCATCTTTCTTTTTCACAAAGAGGACAGGAGCTCCCCAAGGCGAAAAGCTCGGACAGATGAATCCTTTATCAGACAACTCTTGAAGTTGTTTCGATAACTCTTGCATCTCCGACGGTGCAAGACGATAAGGTGCTTTCGCAATCGGGTTGGCATTGGGTACAAGATCAATATGAAACTCGACTTGATGAACTGGAGGCAAACCAGGCAGTTCATCGGGAAACACCTCTGGATAATCCCGAACAATCGGAATATCCTAAATACTCTTGCTCTTGCCTTTCTCCTCGGTGACATGTGCCAGGAAAGCAACATATCCTTTTCGCAAATAACTTTGGGCCTTTGTACACGACATAAGCTTCAAACCATCAGATGGCTTCTCGCCACGAACTTCCAGAACATCGCCAGACGGAAGAGGGATACGAACAATCTTATCGAAACAAACCACCTCAGCATGATGTTTGGTTAACCAATCCATCCCTATGATAATGTCGAAACTCCCAAGTTGCATCGGTGTGAGGTCAAAAGGAAAAAGATGATAACTCAAATTTCCACTTCGTTTCTTAGAATGAAACGAGCACTTAGAATTTTCGAGGGAATCATGAGATCGTATGAACGAGAGAACTACAAATACGGTTCTTTGGTGTAGGTATTGTAGGGGTATGCCATACACACATACAACTATATTTGTACATCAGAATTGCAAAATAAAGATTTATTTATAAACAAAATCGATTGTTTCCGAGTTCAAGGGAAAACATTAGAAACATAAGCATAAGATTCGGATTATTCAAAGCAGCAGCTTCTTCAAATGGGCCAAATGCTCATCCGTGGGTTGGATTTGCATTGAAAATCTTTGGGTATATGTCCCTGACATAACCCGTCTCGCCATAGGTGTAGCAAATACCAGGAGGAAAATGAGCCTGTGCTGGATCTGCTTGAAATTGAATGGGGTTCTGAAAAGCTTGGTTTAGCACAATGACTGAACGACAGTCTCGTGCCAAATGACCAATGAGTCCACAATTGAAACATTTCCGACATTTGACACTGGCATAGTGGTGGAGGTTACACTGATTGCACAGAGGAGCAGTTCCTAAGTACGGCTTCTTGGCTGGTGGTGCTGCCACCTGGCTAGGTTTTGCTTGATTTGGTGTAACGGCTACGGGATCCTTTGGAGCTTTACGCTTCTTTGACTTTTTCGATGGCTCGGCTTCTGCTTCTTTCGATGCTTCTTGGGTGGCTCCATTATTGAGATGAGACATGGCGATACCTAAATCCACAGTCTTCAGGATTACTTCGCCTATTCGCTGGTCAAATTTGGCAGTTTGCTCGGACATTTGAATGTCGTTGCGATGAAGAAACATTCTAGAGAAAATGAAAGATATAGGAGAAAACAAGTGAAATGTTATCGGATAATTAAAACAGAACAACAACGCATAGAAATTGCGATCATTTGTTTGTTACCTAAGGCAAACAAATGTGACGGTGATAAATCAAAGTAAACGGGTCATATTAATGTATCACTGAAGACATGCTCGCCTATAAGTGAATACTCACCCCAAGAGTTCCCAGGTAAGAGTGACTGGGCCGATACTGCGGATTTGTACGAACACTCTAGCCTTAGACAGAAAACTCAGAGTACAGGCATTCACTCTTCCAGTTTGCACGTGTTCACATTATTTAGATCCAAACTTTGACGAGATTTTGAAAACTCAGAAGGCACTAAGCCAAAATATGAGTCAAACTGGAAGGGTTCAAAACCTAGTAATCAACCATCCTAGAACGGATGGTTAATTTTTGAAGCAGATTCGGATTTTGTGTTCTTGTTGTGGTTGTCACCTAAGGATAAGTAACGGTATTGTTTTAAGATCTAAATACAAGAATCTTGCGTTAGGGTCCTAGGAAGGTTATAGACTAGGTTAAAGCATTGCTAATAACCTAATTCCTTATAACCATGAGCTCTGATACCAACTTTTCTGTCACACCCCGACCGCGTAAAACAACAAATCGCGGCGGAATCATCGGGGAGTGTTGTAACAGAATCATTGTTTCAAAACACACGGAAATTTGAAGTTTCGTTTTATTAAACATTAAATATTTACATCGTCTGGAAATCTAAATAAACAAGTTAAACATAGTCTATCATTGTTATTAAGTCAATAAGGCCTCGTCCCGTCCTATGTGAGCATGCATCCTAGCAATCAACATCATTCAACAACACCTGAAGCATATGTGAAAACAAAGTCAGCAAAGAAATGCTGGCGAGTACATAGGGTTTTCAGAGTGTCGGATTCATGGCTAGTTTACATGTTGCAATACTTAATTAAAAACCTTGTTTTGAAATTTATTGTATTGCGACATAACTAACCAACTCAAATCAAGTTGGTTATAATGTATAAAATCTCGTAGCCATGATTCTTAACCCAAAACATTTATTTAATAAAATCTCGTTAATAAAACTCGTTAATAAAACTCGTATAGTTTATATCGTTTCGAAAACCTCGTTCGTGTGACATCGTTTCAAATTGTTTACCCAAGTGAACTAAATAACGCCACGGTATGTAATATGATGAAAACATATATATATACGAAGTACCAGCGGCGTTTCCACCAGGCTTTCATCACATTACACCCGTCCTGTTATCTAAACACTAACCAAAAACCAATCGTTTACCCAAATCGTTTAATTCGTTAAAAATCGCTTTAGTCGTTTAAATCATTCTCGTTTTAAATCGTGAAACTACTTTTGATTGTCTCGCTAATAACATCCAAACCTTCGTGACTCGACTATCTCGCCTATCGCTTCTCGCATTAATAACCCACCAAAGGGTAAATTAACAATCACAGATTCAGTCGTTACCCACCTAACCCACACATAACCATGGGTGCAGTCCGATAACGGGATTTGTCAGATCCTATGGTACCATAACCTAATACTGGTTGGTTCGGCCAAAATTAATGAATGTCATTCGTTATGTAACTACAACCAACAAGTTCGTTCACATTATCGAAATCGTTATTAGTTTAGTATAAACCATCTCAATCGTTTTGAAACCATCGTTAGAATATCGAAATCGTTTTGATACATATGAATCACCCCAAAACAATCGAAAATAGTAAAACAGGGGATCTATGTACTCACCTTTGGGTGCGTTTTTATAAGTTAACACAATCCCTCAAATTGTTTATTCGTCCTAAATTAAATAAGAATGATTTAATAATCAAAAACCCTTGAAATACATAAGTTTCTCCGATACTTTGAATTTTCACATAACCTTGAGATTTCTCGAAAAGTTTTTATTTTTGATTATTTTGGTGTATGTGTATATATATACTCAAGCGTAATACACATAATTTTGTCAACACTAACACATCATCATACACATATTGCAAAACACATAGCACATTGTAACACATAACATTTACCCATTCTAGTGTATGTCGAAAAACACTTCTTTTAGCGATTCAGTAACATTTTTGGGCGTCGGAAGTCACGTATGACCAACCAAACACCACGTAAACTCAATATAACTTAATTTACTTATTTTTATAGCAAAAATATCAGTTTGGTTACTGATCTAAAACAGTTTTATAAAAATCCTCCGAAAAGGCGATTTTTTACCGTTTTACCGCATAGTTTTGCATCAAACATTACCCGAACCATCCCAAATCGAAACGACTTGAAATTTTAACACAACCCATTTTATTTACTGAATAAAATAATGGTTATACTCATGATAGTGCAGGTCTTACATAAAGCATATAAATCATGCAAATTTCACATATTTTACCACTTTTTAAGCTATATGTACAACATGCAAAGCTATCAAACTTATGTCAATGTTTCATACCATTATAATATACCAAATAATGTTATTTTTAGTGTTCATAACCTGTTCAAAAATATTTTTGTCATACAACCATTTTTTATCACTTCTTGAGCTTTAAATCAACATAGATTCACATGTACAAGTGCCTAAAGCATGCTATCATAACATCATCATTTTATGTTAATCCAAATGCATCAAATATGTGATATTTTCAGGTTTATTTGCTGATGTATTTAAGCATTTAACATATCCTACATAGCTCATCAATCACTTGCATTTTAACTACTATTCAAGAACAAGCAACAACCTAAACATGTACTTATCAAGAATAAGGCTCAAAACTCATACACCCACATATATATGTACGGTTATATACATACATATACACCACCATTTTTATTACTTGTATCAAGACCCATTTCATTTTAGATTTCAAGTTTAGTGAAAATTCCAAGATTCAAGAGATACTTCAATCATCAAGAACAACCAAGAATCAAAAGTATGATTTAAACATAAGTGTTATACCTACAAGATTCAAGTAGGTTGTAGGATGAGATTTTAATGATAGGAAGCTTGTAATCACTTGACAACACCTTGGGAACACCTTTGTATCTTCACACCACTTGAAACATGCTTGAAAGGGAGTTTGAATGTGAAGAACAAGACTTGAAGGTGATGAAGATGGAGAGAGGGAGGTGTGGACGGTTTGGGAGAGAGAGTGGAAGGAGATTGAGTGTTGTAGTAAGGTAGGATGATCTTGTAAGATTTTATAGTGATATATGGCAAGATATGGAAGAGATATGGACTTGGCATGCACCACCACTTGTCCACACAAGATCAAATGAATATTTCCATATCTAGCAAAAAATTTGGTGGGGTCCCCATGTATATATGACCGTAAATATGGGTGGGGGAGGGGGTCCAAGTGTAAATTTGTTTGGTAAATATAGATAAAACAGGTATTTAACTGGGTACCGGGTATTTCATCTAGCGTTTAAATCCCGGTTTATGGCGTTCTAAATTATTTTTATTATTCTATAAAAATAAACTCGCCAAAATATTACTGAAATAAATTTCAGTTGCCAAGACTGGCTGCGTTGTCCGTGTTTTGAAGTAGAAGCACTGTGTCACGCAGTAACACGCGGTATGCGCTTTAAACTTGAAAAATAACGTTTTTAGGCGTTTTAATTTATTTTTCAACACGAACCTGATTAAAATAAAATTTTAATCATAACAGAAAATTTTTGGGATTTAAATATTATCCGGGTGGTCACCAACGTTAGTTTCGTAGTTTTGTCGTAAATAGTTCTTTAGTTCAAATAAACATGTTTTTGCCATACCGAATCCTTCGAAACTTATTTCTAAGTTATGTGAAGGATATTTAGGGTACGTTTGGCTTACGTCACAGTTCCGGAGTGTACGTCACATTAAACTGATTGCGTTTATGCACCAGTTTGCTAATGACCTTCCAGAAAGAGATTTAAAGCTTGAAATCAGAATCGAATCAAATTGTAAAGTCATCAAACACAATAACACATATAATAACACCAAAGCACATTGTTTTATTGATAATCAACATTGTTTTACATTATACGATGCTTGCATAACACAGTTGTCACAATTCCCATTTGACGAAACCTTAAGGTTTCGTCGTTATTACCCTTGGTGAAACCCCCTAGGTTTTCGTCGTGGCCTATATTGACGAAACCCCCAGGTTTCGTTAGAAAGCATAAGTTACATCGTGTCATCAGTTACTCACACAGAAACCCTAATCATCATTATCAGCCGTTTCACACTATCATCGAACTTATCATACAACACAGTAATCATTGATACGGGCAAGGCTATAACATATATTCATTTAACATCCAATCAAGTGATGATCATGGTATACAAATATCAAATCAAACATGAACAGTGGCATAAACAATTGCATTCATAAACATCAGGTTTAGTCTAAATGATTCATGACAGAACATCAAACCCTATCTACTAACTAATAAATCATCAAGCAATCCAATCTCGACATACGAATCTGTAACCGATAATCTAGATCCTATTATAATCAATTCATCATCTAAACATGAACATAAGCATTACTTAGCATCAATCCATACTGATTTCAATGAAACAGTTTACAATAATATCAATCCATTAATCATGTAAGAGTTAAACACTAACCGCGATAAACTAAAATAATAACTTGATCGATCTAGAGGGCTTCGAGAACACAAGATTGCCGTCGCTCAGAGGGAGAACTCTAGGGTTTGAAAATTGATAACTGCTGAGCTTTTACGTAACCCTAAGTCATTAAATATTCGCGTATAAGAGTTGGGCCCTTACTGGGCTTCGCAGTGAACTGGGCCGACGAAATCCTGTGTTTCGTCGTGATAGCCATGGCGAAACCCTCAGGTTTCGTCGAGTAGTGATGTGGCGAAACTCTAGATGTTTCGTCGAGGTGGATATGACGAAACCCCTTGGTTTCGTCGAGATAGTTCCTAACTCTCAGTCAGCTCATAAGTTTATATAACTAGACACTTTAATCACATAAGTTGTATAATAAGTTGTATAATAAATAGTAACACAAGATCTCAACAACATCTCAACATATATCAAACATGTAAATTACAAGGCAACAAGTCGTGCAACACAGTAACCAAACAATTAACGTGTAGAGGAAAGACCTTGAAAACTCGAGTTGTCACATCATCCCCAACTTGAAAGAAATTTTGTCCCGAAATTTAGCACGTGGTCACTGAGGAAGCTAGATAGGTTGTGTGGTTTCCTGGGGTGTCACATCATCCCCCCGTTGGTTTGGAATTTTGTCTCGAAATTCTGTAGTAGCTTCAGCCTCAGTAGTGGTTGCACTGTTCTCGAACAACTGGGGATACTTGAGTTTCATTTGGTCTTCTCGTTCCCAGGTAAACTCTGGGCCACGACGGGAGTTCCAACGAACTTGAATAAGAGGGATTCTGGTACACTTGAGAATCTTAACATCTCGGTCTGTAATCTCTACAGGTTCTTCGACGAATCGCAACTGGTCATCTATAGTGAGCTCCTTAAGGAGAACTATGAGGGTCTCATCTGACAGACACTTCTTCAGATTTGACACGTGAAATACGTTGTGAACTCCACTGAGTTCTTCAGGTAGATTAAACTTGTAAGCGACTTTACCAATTTTCTCAATGATTTCGAACGGTCCGACATATCGCGGATTTAGTTTGCCTCTTTTGCCAAAACGAACTACACCTTTCAAGGTGAGACTTTGAGTAGCACTCGATCCCCAACCTGGAACTCGAGTGGTTTCTTGCGTTTATCCGCGTAGCTTTTCTGACGGTCGCGAGCTGCCGCCATACGTTGTCGTATCTGAGCAATTTTCTCAGTTGTGTCTACCACAAGTTCTGGGCCAGTGATTTGGCTGTCACCAACTTCTGCCCAACAAAGAGTTGATCGGCATTTACGCCCATACAATGCCTCAAACGGAGCGGCCTGGATACTGGTGTGGTAGCTGTTATTGTACGAAAACTCCACCAAAGGGAGGTGCTTTTCCCAACCATTGCCAAAATCGATTACACATGCTCGAAACATGTCTTCAAGGGTTTGGATGGTGCATTCAGACTGCCCATCCGTTTGTGGGTGATATGCTGTGCTCATGTCTAATCGAGAGCCAAAAGATTTGTGCATTGTTTGCCACAGTTCTGAAGTAAAACGTGCATCATGATCGGAAATAATAGAGGTTGGCACTCCGTGCCTCGAAACAACTTCCTGAAGATAAACGTCTGCTAGAGTGGAGAACTTATCCGTTTCCTTGATAGCCAAGAAATGTGCAGACTTTGTGAGTCGATCCACGATCACCCAAATGGTATCGTTTCCGCGTTGAGATCTAGGCAGTCCAGTAACAAAATCCATGGAAATTTGTTCCCATTTCCATGTCGGGATCTCTGGTTGTTGGAGTAGGCCTGATGGTTTCTGATATTCAATCTTGACTCTCGCACAAGTCAAACATTTGCTGACGTAAGTCGCTATGTTGGCTTTCATGCTAGGCCACCAGTATGTAGTTTTTAAGTCGTGGTACATCTTATCCGAACCAGGATGTACTGAGTAACGAGACTTATGTGCTTCATCCATCACAAGCTCGCGTAAGTTTCCGTAAAGTGGGACCCAAATGCGCCCTGTCACGTAGTAGGCGCCGTCTTCCTTTTGTTCTAACCGTTTCCTCGATCCTCGTAAGGACTCAGCCCTGATATTCTCTGCTTTCAATGCTTCAACCTGAGCATCTCGTATCTGAGTAGGAAGACTAGATTGGATGGTAAGCTGTAACGCTCGCACGCGCTTAGGTGTAGTGTCCTTTCGACTGAGGGCGTTGGCCACAACATTGGCTTTGCCCGGATGGTACTTGATCGCGCATTCGTAATCATTCAAGAGTTCGACCCAACGACGTTGTCTCATGTTTAACTCCTTTTGCTTGAAGATATGCTCGAGACTCCTGTGATCGGTGTAAATGGTGCACTTGGTACCGTACAGGTAATGTCTCCATATCTTAAGTGCGAAAACAACTGCTCCCAGCTCCAGATCGTGAGTAGTGTAATTCTTCTCGTGAACCTTAAGTTGCCGCGATGCATAAGCAATGACCTTGTCACGTTGCATCAACACGCAACCAAGTCCTTGGATAGACGCGTCGCAATAAACTACAAAGTCGTCTATGCCTTCAGGCAATGAGAGAATTGGTGGGCTACAAAGTCTATCATTTAAGTGCTGAAATGCAGATTACTGTGCATCACCCCAACGATAGGTGACACCTTTCTGAGTTAGTAAAGTGAGAGGTTGTGCAATCTTGGAGAAATCCTTGATGAACCTTCTGTAGTAGCCCGCCAAACCCAAGAATTGGCGGATTTCTGTTGGTGTACGGGGTGCAGGCCAGTTCTTGATCGAGTCTACTTTGGATGGATCAACATGAATCCCATCCTTGTTTACCACGTGGCCTAGGAAATGGACTTCGCGAAGCCCGAAGTCACATTTTGAGAATTTGGCATATAATTGCTCTGTTCGAATGAGTTCCAAAATAAGTCTCAGGTGTTGCTCATGTTCCTCCTGACTCTTCGAATAGATCAGGATGTCGTCGATGAAAACTATGACAAACTTATCCAGGTAAGGTTTACACACCCTGTTCATAAGATCCTTGAAGACCGCAGGTGCATTCGTCAATCCGAAAGGCATAACCAGAAACTCGTAATGCCCATAACGAGTCCTGAATGCTGTTTTAGAGATATCCTCGTCTCGGACTCTCAGTTGATGGTAGCCTGACCTCAGGTCAATCTTTGAGTAGAAACTCGACCCTTGCAACTGGTCGAATAAGTCATCAATGCGTGGAAGAGGAAAGCGATTCTTCACAGTCACCTTGTTGAGTAGAAACGCCGTTGTCTGTATTTTGTACGGTGTCAGTTCGTTATCGTTTAATATTCAGCAGATTTTCCTGAAAGTCCTCATACGCGCACTGTAACGTCCGATAAGCGTTCCTAGGCATACCAAGAGCCTAATTAAGTTAATTCGTGCCTTAAACACTATTAATCATCGCCTAAAACGTTTGTTAATCGCGTAATTAGAAGCCATTAATTGTCGGTTGTCACATTCTCCCCCTGTTACAGAAATTTCGTCCTCGAAATTTAGTCTATGTTATCTCTGTCACACCCTGACTTTTGCGAAAGCGTATGATGTGTGACTGGTTTAATATCATTGCATTCAATCACATTCTCCCCCTGTTACATGATCCAAAAACGATGTTCATCCATTCATAAAATTTGAGTATTACAAACACTGGTTATTTAAGTTTTAAACACAGCCTTCGACTAGGTTACAAACCAACAAAAGTGGATGACATCTAAACTTGAAGTCTACTTCTAGAAACAACACCCGTGCCCAAGATCCATCCTGTTACCTGAAATACATGTAATTTTGGAAAACATCAACAAAAAGTTAAGCGAGTTCATGCGTCTTGTTTGTGTACTGTAATTCTTGTAAATCTTTGAGAGACTCCTTTGTAAATAGGTATGAAAAGCGTGTATGAACATGAATGTTTTACAAGGACTTTAAGGAATGTGAGGACATAGGAAGCACTCGTAATGGCTTATACCCTTTTCGATTTTCCTCGACTGTGTCGATTAGCCTCGACTGTGTCGATTTCCCTTGACTGTGTCAATTTCCCTTGACTGTGTCGATTACCCTCGACTGTGTCGATTAACCTCGACTGGGACTCCGAAGCACTACTAGGTACTAGTTGTGACCATGAGTGGGGTTCGGTCGTACCCGTTAGATCTAACCCTCGTCCCAAATTATGTATTAATGGCATTTCTGTATTTAGTCTATGCTCACATGATCTAGTATTTAATAGGCATTTCATACCGTTCAAGTATTCGTAACATGTATTTCACCACCAAGAGTTATAAAACCAAAAACAGTTAAAGAAAAGGGGGAGCATGAACTCACTGTTTTGCGTCTCCAGTACTCGTAACTCAAATCTCGTCAGCAAATACGACTACCTACAATGTGCTAGGGTCTATTAGACGAGCGGGTCGTGCCTTGCCTTAGTATTCATGTTTTGAGTTACGTTTCCTTTATGTATTATCCGGAGTTATAATACTTCTTAAGTATTTATTTTCGTATTTCCTTCCCAAGGATAGGAGTATGTCATACATGCGTATTTGTATTCTTGTATTTGTAGTTTCCTAAATAATATATTTTCAAGTTTCACTTAGAAAATATATATATATAGACTTGTTTTGTCCAAAAATAATGTATTGCCAAGAAAATATATATTTTTATCTCCCAAAAATAATATATTTTCCTCTTGTTGAAAATATAACATAACTTGGTAATATGTACAAAAATCATATTTTCACTTCTTGTATCCAAAATAATACTTTCCAAAAATATATTTGTAAGAGTATTTTTCGGAATATTTTATAAGTTACATTCTCGTTCGGTTTGCCAATATTTAAGTGTGTAACTTATATACTTTATTGCTTGTGATTTTTGGTATTATTTTGGTGTTGTAAATTCTTGGTATTTGTTAAGTTATATTATTTTACCCTAAAATAATATAACTACTTCACATAATCACACACAATGTCTTTAATGTAAATATATATTCTAAATACATATTTACCCATTTTTATGTGTGAAAACCCACCTCTAATACTTGTATTTTTGTTACAAAAATCTATGGAAAAGTTTATGTGGAAAATCATAGTTAAAAATACACTTGTAATCACTTGTTTAGAAAATATTTTATAAGTGTTGGTATTTTTAGAAAATTTTGCCATAGTTTCCTTTGTAAATGGAGGTGTCCATGCTATTTAGCATATCATTTTCTTTTCAAAAAACATCCAATCAATCAACAACAAATCACTAACCATTTTATACTTACCAAATGTAAAAACAATACACTTCACATAGTAACATGAACTTGATCTTTCATAAAAACGCGTAGTAACTTGGTAAAGTATTTAGTGGGTTTAGTTACCCTCCAAAGTGTGTTTATTTCTTAATAAACTCCCTTCTTGAAAATTTTAGATGTTTACAACTTGTAAACATATTCTACAAAAATTATTCTTTTGAACTCTCCTTGTAAATAAAGTGCTCTTACACTTATTTTACCACCAAAAACAATGTACATTTATGTAAGAATCAGGTTCTACAAAAAATCATATTTTGAACTTGGTTTTCTTGGAAAATTATTCATAAATCTTAGATTCACAAATTACTAGCTCACTTTATTTATTATTTTTCAAGAAATCATTTTATTTTCAAGTTCATGTTCATAAGTGAGGATGATCTTCTTGGGTTAACACATAATCATCCTCTAAGTTGCTAAATCATGTGTTTAATCACAATCTAGCAAGCTCCTTATGATGATCAACGTCATAATCTCAAGTAAATAACAATCAAGTGTCATGCATGTATTTAAACAGCATTATTTCATCCATAAATCATCATTTTTAAGCTTCATGTTCATGATTCTTGTTTAAGTCTTTTAGTTTTCTTGTGATTCATAACAATGTACATCTTTTTAACCAATAAAATAAGAAATAAAAACTAGTAACAAGAAGCTTACAACTAGCTCAAAGGCTAGGAAAGATCACTAGAGAAAAAGATGATGAAAGTGGATGATAAAAGCAATGGATGAAGGTTCCTCAAGTTCTTCAAGCACCAAGCTCCATGTAACACCTTCTAGTACTTGGAATGAGCTTAAAAATGGATGGATGGTGGTTGCAAGGTGGTGGTGGTGGCGGCACAAACAAGGGCCAAGAGGGAGAGAGAGAGTTTGAGGGAGTGGAGTGAACTTGTGAAGGAAATAAATGAAATGATGAAGATCTAGTGAACCATACTTATAATCCTTCCACTCAATATTATGACCAAGATATCAAGCAATATCAAATAAGATTGTGTGAAGATTTAGAAAAATCTTGAGTGGGGCCACCTCCTTTCAACCGTAAATCTAGGGGGGGTTATGTGTAACTTTGATGGTAGGTAGGTAACTTATAGTATACAAGTAAAATCTAAGCAAATCTAGGAAATCCAAGCAATATCTTATAAAATCAAATAAAATCAAGAAAGGATTTAGTAGAGATTTTGAAATCTTGGAGTGGGGCCCCTACATGGGCCGTAGATATGGAGAAGGGGGGGTTAAATGTAAATTGATGGTAAGTGTAGGTTATTAGTGGAAGTTATGTGTAATGTCTAGTGTTTTAAGTGTTTCTTGCATTATGTAGTATGTTTAAGTGTTCGGGAACCATAACTAGCTCAGAAAAATAAAAACAATGCTTCTAGCAATATTTTGGTGTTCCGGGTAATGTCCGGTTGCTCGGTTAGATACCAATTTGTTAAAGTGTCAAATTATTCCGTATAGTGTCCTTTATGTAACTTTTGTGACACTTTTAATTCTCGACACTTAGGAAAGCATACAGGACCATTTTGCCATATTTTTACATGTAATAATCTTGTTAAATGCTGAATTTTAGCTGATTTGTGCAGAATTCTGCACTTTATGTGGGTTTTAGGCACTTTCCGGCACTTTGTCTATCACTTAGGCATGCAGTTTTGTGGTCCTCACTTCCCTACACACTATACTAGTGTGATACGTCATCTCTGGCACATACTGGGCCTCAAAATACTGTCTGTCTATGTACTGAACTTTGTCAGTATTTTTAGTTTATCTGGTAATGGTGCCAATTCTGTTTTGTGTATCATTTGAACTATCTCGTGTTGCATGTAGCAACGAATAAAGTCTTGTAATGTGAAATGCCATTGTATGTATATAACAGTAATCAGAAATTCATTTGTCTTGTAAACTAGATCATGCACAGTTATTAAAGCACAAATTACTGTTCATTTAGTGTGCGAAATGTACGGAAAAGTGACACTTGTCACAGTCTCCCCTCGTTAAAAGAATTTCATCCCGAAATTCAAGCGATGCCATCGGTCGCAGGGGAGTTGTGAATCACCTGTGGTCACTTATGTTCAAGATTTGTCTTCATGTTCCCATGTACTCTGGGTCATGTGATGAATTCTATCATAGTCAAGTAAATCAATTATGTCTTTCTGTATCTTGTGGACTCTTGGTCCGTAACCTTAACAGGTTTCTATAGTATTGTGGACTCTTGGTCCGAAACCTTAACAGGTTCTATAGTATTGTCGCTTTGTCATTGACGTGAATCTTATTTGTGGGAACTACGACTGTTCCTTGAGTCAGACTCCCTTAAAAACTAGGCACATATAATGTGTCGCGACCACTACGGATCTTTTTTTTTTCTGGAAGTTTCATCTTGTGAGCAGTGGTTCCGATCCCTACACCGGGGATTCAACCTTTTCGTTTTCCAAATCACACCATGCCTTCTCTAGGCGAGGCTCTCATTAAAGCCATACTTCTCGTTTCAAATTCCTACGATTTCCGCCGCTTATCGGCGCAATCTTTCTGTATTCTGCGGGCTGCCTTGATATGTTCACATATCTAAACGGTTTGCCTCTAGTTTTCCTGAACCCACTCGGGCCAGTAGATTGTTTATTCCCGGTCTCTGATCACACGACGGGGATCGACTTATTATGTTTCATCTAAGGCTTCACTCGAAGCGGTTTAAACGGCGGTGTGATAAATACTGTTGTAGGAAGACTTCACTAAGGGCAAGTGAGTGTTCCAACTTTTCATCAAAGTTTATCACACAAGCACGTATCATGTCCATACAGTCTGCATCGTTCAGTAGCTTAGTCTATCTACGTTAATATTTAAGTTCTTACGATCAACGGTGTGCTGCAATCTTTGTGATCAGTAAAGATCGTGCAGCGTTTTCTTTCATGTAATGACGTCAAATTTGCGGCGCCCAATTACTGTATCTAGCTCAAGGTTCTTCTTATGTGTCACACCCCCAAAATCCACCTGCGGAGTATCACCGCTTGGGAGCGTGACTGACCAGGATCAAGCCACCAATCATATAGAACAATGTATAAAGTAAAAGTAATTGCAATTTAATCAAACCATTCCATATGAAAGGTGTTCCAAAACATAAGTATGTTATCACTGAATTGCGGAAGCGTATAATTAAACCCAACATAATAAAGTATGAAATGTCAGAAAGTCTAAACAAGTATTCAAGATCCTTGCCCACAACGACTACGCCTCCCGTGCAAGCTCCATAAGTACCTAAGGTCCTGCAAGGCATGTAACAGAGGATCAACAACTAGTTGAGCGAGTTCACAGAAAGTAAATGCGTAATAGTAAGTTCGTATGTAACATGTGGCTCTACTGGGCCGATAGTACGTTCTATTGGTGGGGGCTTCCCATGTTATATATTTCCTAGACTATTCGTAATCATAAGTATCCTTCCCAATCCGAGGATAGTAGTAAGTATAGGTTTACGCAGGTTTATGTAAGTGCCCTTCCCAACCGAGGACAGTACGTAGCGAGTACGTAGATTTAGCGCTGGCGTCCTTCCCAATCCGAGGACGGTAGTACGTAGGTTTTAGCACTGGCGTCCTTCCCAATCCGAGGACGGTTGTACGTAAGTTTTACGTAGGTTTAGTGCTAGTGTCCTTCCCAATCCGAGGACAGTACGTAGACTTTGCGTAGAATTTGGCACAGGCATCCTTCCAAACCGAGGACCGTGGTAAATAGTCTAGTGTTCATGTAAGTACAGATCATCATTCAATCCCATTCCCAACCCAACTGGGGAATCCCATGCCTTGGTAAGAGTGTGAACTCACCTTGGTTTGCTCGGTATGCTAAGTATGTGCTCAAGGTAAATCAATCACGTCCTAAAGTATGTACGTATGTGAAATCAGTTTGTGTTCAAGTTGTGCACGTAAAAACATGTAACACGTAATCACAATCATATACAAGATGGCTACACTTAACAGCAGTTAAACATCCCAGTTAACACTTAACAGAATTAACCCAGTTTACTGCACAGTTCGGCGAAACACATATATGGCGAAACACATAAGTTGGCGAAACACACATAGTGACGAAACACATATAGTGACGAAACACACTCTGTTTCGTCGTGGCTTTGCTTGGCGAAACAGGATTCTAATTCGTCGACGACTCTTGGCGAAACACATTCTGTTTCGCCGAGATTCCTGTTTCGTCGAATGTCTGATTCGTAGACACCGTTACAGCAGTTACGAAATACACAGAAACCCTAATCATATTAGCAGCCGATATCAATATTATCAATCATGCAGTAATCATTCAACACAGAATCATATTAACCTCATCGTAGTATAATCATCGGACCACTTTAACGTCTAGCATGAACCCTAGTTTACGTATACAACATATCGATTATAACATCACATCATCAAACCCTATCAAGATGCTAACTTGCATTCAGAATCATGTCATAATACAACATCCAGAACCGAATATTCCATCATATTATGTTTCGCATAAAACCATTTATATCCGACTACAGTATTCATATCAAAATCTATATCATCACCATCATAACAAGAACCCTAATATTTAACATGTGTCAGTTACAATTATACATCAACATAGCAGAATCACATGGCACAGAAACACATACATGGATGAGAGATCAATCAATATACATAGGATTACTAACCGAGATGATGGTTTTGGTCGCACAAGAGTTTCTAGTGGGTTCTAGCTTGCCGTCACAGTAAGAGAGCTCTAGGGTTTCGGTGGTGTTGATAGAAAGTGAAAAATGATGATGTTTTACGTAAATAAACTCAGAATAACGTTCTGGGCCCAAGCTGGGCTTCGTGAATTACTGGGCCGGCGAAACAGATTTCTGTTTCGTCGGAATGTTCATGGCGAAATAGTCTGTTTCGTCGGAATGGGTTATGGCGAAACAGCCTTGTGTTTCGTCGGGTACTTAACAGTTTAAATTCTACAGACAGTACACATGTTATACAATCACACATAACCATGCAAACACACTAGGTTTTATCATAACACATCCATATAGT
Source organism: Helianthus tuberosus (assembly GCA_030545235.1). Lineage (NCBI taxonomy): Eukaryota > Viridiplantae > Streptophyta > Magnoliopsida > Asterales > Asteraceae > Helianthus > Helianthus tuberosus. The sequence continues at coordinate 82,178,290 of CM060418.1, read as the reverse complement.
CAAAGTCAACGTGCATTAAATGCAAATAAAGAATGTCGGAAATTCGAGTTGTCACATTATCCCCAACTTGAAAGAAATTTCGTCCCGAAATTTAGCATGCGGTTACTGAGGAAAGCTAATGGTGTGACGTTGTTTACCTGAATTGTATCGCGGCTCCCCGAGCATGTTTGCGAAGATTACTGGTTTTCTTGGGGTGTCACATTATCCCCCCGTTGATTTGGAATTTCGTCCTGAAATTCTGCATTGGTGGCTTCAGCCTCAGTAGTAGTTGCATTGGTTCCGAATAACTGGGGATATTTGAGTTCCATTTGATCTTCGCGCTCCCAGGTGAACTCTGGGCCGCGGCGGGAGTTCCAACGAACTCGTACAAGAGGGATTCTCGTGTTCTTGAGGACCTTAACATCCCGGTCCGTGATTTCAACAGGTTCCTCGACGAATTTCAACCGTTCGTCGATAGTGAGTTCCTTCAAGGGAACTACGTGGGTCTCATCTGACGTACATTTCTTCAGATTCGACACGTGAAAGACATTGTGAACTGCACTGAGTTCAGGTGGTAAGTTCAATCTGTAGGCCACTTTGCCTATTTTCTCAATAACTTCGAAAGGTCCGACGTATCGTGGATTGAGTTTGCCGCGTTTGCCAAAACGAACCACACCCTTCCAGGGTGAAACTTTAAGTAGCGCTCGATCCCCAACCTGGAATTCGAGTAGTTTCCTGTCTTTATCAGCGTATACCTTCTGACGGTCCCGAGCTGCCGCCATGCGTTGTCGTATTTGAGCAATCTTTTCAGTAGTATCAACTACCATTTCTGGACCTGTGATTTGACTTTCTCCCACCTCTGCCCAACAGAGAGGTGACCGGCATTTACGCCCGTACAATGCCTCGAATGGAGCAGCTTTAATGCTGGTGTGGTAGCTGTTATTGTATGAAAATTCCATGAGTGGCAAATGTTTCTCCCAACCATTGCCAAAATCAATTACGCACGCCCGAAGCATGTCTTCTAAAGTTTGAATAGTGCGCTCAGATTGCCCATCGGTCTGAGGATGATACGCCGTGCTCATGTCTAAACGAGAGCCAAAAGATTTATGCATTGCTTGCCACAGCTCTGAAGTAAAACGTGCGTCACGATCAGAAATGATGGAGGTGGGCACTCTGTGCCTCGAGACCACTTCTTTTAAGTAGATGTCTGCTAAGGTAGAGAACTTGTCTGTTTCCTTGATAGCCAAGAAGTGAGCAGACTTTGTGAGTCGATCCACGATCACCCAAATAGTATCATTTCCGCGCTGGGATCTAGGTAGGCCAGTAACAAAATCCATGGAAATTTGCTCCCATTTCCATTGTGGTATCTCAGGTTGCTGGAGTGGTCCTGACGGTTTCTGATATTCTGCCTTGACTCTCGCACAAGTCAAGCATTTACTAACGTATGTGGCTATGTGGGCCTTCATGCTAGGCCACCAGTATGTAGTCTTAATATCGTGGTACATTTTATCCAAACCAGGATGTACCGAGTAGCGAGACTTGTGAGCTTCATCCATTACCAGCTCGCGTAAGTTGCCGTACAGTGGGACCCAAATGCGTCCTGTTACGTAATAAGCTCCATCTTCCTTCTGTTCTAAGCGTTGCCTTGAGCCGCGTAAGGCTTCTGCCCTGACGTTTTCTGGTTTCAATGCTTCCACCTGAGCATTTCTTATCTGGGAAGGAAGACTAGACTGTATAGTGAGTTGTAGAGCTCGTACGCGCTTAGGCGCGGTATCCTTTCGACTGAGGGCGTCAGCCACAACATTGGCTTTGCCGGGGTGGTACCTGATTGAGCATTCATAGTCGTTTAGCAGTTCGACCCATCGTCGCTGTTGCATATTCAGTTCCTTCTGCTTGAATATATGTTCAAGGCTTCTGTGATCAGTGTAGATTGCACATTTGGTACCGTACAAGTAGTGTCGCCATATCTTAAGTGCAAAAACAACCGCTCCCAGCTCTAAATCATGCGTAGTGTAATTTCGTTCGTGAATCTTAAGCTGGCGCGAAGCATAAGCAATAACTTTATCCCGCTGCATCAATACACATCCAAGACCTTGGATAGATGCGTCGCAGTAGACTACGAAATCGTCCGTGCCTTCAGGCAGTGAAAGGATAGGTGCGCTACAGAGTCTATCCTTTAAGTGTTGGAATGCTGTTTCCTGTGCGTTACCCCAACGATAAACAACACCCTTCTGCGTCAACAGTGTAAGCGGCTGAGCGATCTTTGAGAAGTCTTTGATGAACCTTCTGTAGTAACCCGCCAAACCCAAGAATTGGCGTATTTCTGTCGGTGTGCGAGGTGCAGGCCAGTTCTTGATCGAATCCACCTTGGATGGATCTACATGAATCCCATCCTTGTTTACCACGTGGCCTAAGAAGTGGACTTCACGAAGCCAGAAGTCACATTTGGAAAACTTAGCGTATAGCTGTTCTGTTCGTAAAAGTTCCAGTATAAGTCGTAGGTGCTGCTCGTGTTCCTCCTGACTTTTCGAATAAATCAGAATGTCGTCGATGAAAACAATGACAAACTTGTCGAGATAGGGTTTGCACACCCTGTTCATAAGATCCATAAATACGGCAGGCGCGTTCGTTAGCCCGAATGGCATGACCATAAACTCGTAGTGGCCGTAGCGTGTTCTAAACGCTGTCTTGGAGACGTCCTCATCCCGGACTCTCAGCTGGTGATATCCTGACCTTAAGTCTATTTTGGAGTAATAACTCGACCCTTGTAGCTTGTCGAATAAATCATCTATGCGCGGAAGAGGATAACGATTCTTGATCGTCACCTTGTTGAGTTCACGGTAGTCTATACACATCCTGAACGTACCGTCTTTCTTCTTTACGAATAACACTGGAGCCCCCCAAGGCGAAGAGCTAGGACGCATAAAACCCTTTTCCAAGAGTTCTTGTAGCTGCTTTGACAGTTCTTCTAATTCGGTTGGAGCCAAACGATAAGGCGCTCGAGCTATGGGTGCTGCTCCTGGAGCGAGCTCGATCTGAAATTCAACTTGACGATGAGGCGGTAACCCAGGTAATTCCTCAGGGAACACTTGAGGAAAGTCACGTACTACAGGAATATCTTCAATCTTTTTCTCTTTCTTCGAGGTATCTGCAACGAGTGCTAATATAGCAGTGTGCCCCTTGCGTAAACACTTCTGAGCCTTCAAAAAGGAGATGATGCCACTCACGACACCACTCTTGTCGCCTTGAACTTCGAGAGGTTCCTTGCCCGACCGAGGAATACGAATAACTTTTTCTTTGCATAAAATATCCGCTTGTTGTTGAGATAACCAATCCATACCAATGACGACGTCAAAACTACCCAAGGTTATAGGAATGAGATCTATGGAGAAAGTCTGACCAGCGAGGATAAGATTACACCCTTTAACTATGTGTGTGGCCTCTAGGCTTTTACCGTTAGCTAATTCTACAACATGTTTGGTGTTTAAGAGAGTTGGTGCACGTTTTAACATTTCACTAGCTTTTAGAGACATGTAACTTGTATCCGCACCAGAATCAAATAGTACTGTAACATAAAAGTCGTCAAGAAGAAACTTACCCATAACTACGTTGGGATCATTCCTCGCATCACCCTGACCGATCACAAACATACGGCCTCTAGCACCATTGTTGTTATTGTCCCCACCGTTGTTGTTGTTCCCATTGCCCTGGTTGTTGTTGTTCTGGTTTCGGTTTAGCTGAGGGCAGTGTCTTTTGAAATGACCTTCGGCGCCACACTGGAAACATCCTTTGTTACCCTGTTGCTGATTTTGCCGTGCTTGCTGCTGCGGCTGATTCTGATTTACAGGCTGTGGGCTCCTACAATCCTTGGCCTCATGGCCCGTCCTGAAACACCTTTGACAACGACCCCGGTGACACTGGCCATTGTGGTGCTTGTTGCAGATGTTGCACTTTGGGAGGTTCCCTCGATAACCACCCTGCTTGTGACTGCCCGAAGAGTGCTGACTAGGGCTCTGGTAGTTGTCAGTCTTTCGTTGCTGAACTTGGGGCTGAACTGAAGCTGATCCCTTGCTGGAGTCCCCCTCCCACTTTCGCTTGCTGTCACTGGGAGTAGCAGGAGTAACCGAAGTAGTAGCTGTAGGGGTAGCGTTGATGCGTTTGGGCAACCGGTTCTGCTCCACCGCTTGATCAGTGAGACGGTGAGCCAACTGAACAACCTGCTGGTAAGTGGCATGATTTGCTGAAGTCACATGACTCTGGATCTCTGGCACCAGAACCTTAAGATAAAGTTCAATACGCTTGTCCACCAGAGTAGGACACAGTAATGCAAGCTCATTCGATCTCTTTGTATACGCCTCAATTTCCGACCCTGTCATCTTGAGGTTGAAAAACTCGACCTCCAGCTTATGAATATCATCTCGACTGCAGTATTCTTCCTTGATCATCTCTTTGAAATTGTTCCATGGGGTGGCGTTAGCAGCAACCAACCCCAGTATTTGGACTTGAGCTTTCCACCATGTGAGGGCTAAACCCTCGAGGGTACCGGTAGCATATTTCACCCTGCGCGCCTCAGGGCATTCACACATCTCAAACACAGACTCCATCTTTTCAAACCAGTGCAGGAGACCTACGGCTCCTTCAGTGCTGCTGAAAGTGGATGGACGACAGTCCATGAAAGTCTTGAAAGTGCAAACAGGTGCTTGACCTGTTGTGTAAAAGAATTAGGACAAGTTTAAACACGAGAGTGGATTTAGGAATGTAGGATCTAAGGATCCTAGTGTGAGTTGTAACTGCAGGGTATACCTCCTGCTTGTGCGGCTGCAACTGCCACGGCAACTCGTTCGTTAATGAGGGCCGTCAACTGGTCCTGAGTCATGTTGATACGTCCAGACATGATCTTCATAGGAAAGATAACGTAAGTGAGATAGGTTCGCGAATAGTGCGATGACAGAAGAGAGTGAGCACACAAGTGTTCTCATGCAACAACAAATAGTGAGCAATGTAATCTAAGCATACCACGAGCAAAGTTCTATGTAATTCTAGTATGTAGGCAATAAACATAAACCTTATTACCTAGGATGTCGAGTCTTGCACGTGGAGCGAAGCGTCGTTGTGGATCGTTGAGAGCACAGTTCTGGTTATAGTCTGGTTTTAATAAAATCGTTTTCCCCATATTAAAACCAAGTTCTCTATAACCAATGGCTCTGATACCAATCTGTCACACCCCCAAAATCCACCTGCGGAGTATCACCGCTTGGGAGCGTGACTGACCAGGATCAAGCCACCAATCATATAGAACAATGTATAAAGTAAAAGTAATTGCAATTTAATCAAACCATTCCATATGAAAGGTGTTCCAAAACATAAGTATGTTATCACTGAATTGCGGAAGCGTATAATTAAACCCAACATAATAAAGTATGAAATGTCAGAAAGTCTAAACAAGTATTCAAGATCCTTGCCCACAACGACTACGCCTCCCGTGCAAGCTCCATAAGTACCTAAGGTCCTGCAAGGCATGTAACAGAGGATCAACAACTAGTTGAGCGAGTTCACAGAAAGTAAATGCGTAATAGTAAGTTCGTATGTAACATGTGGCTCTACTGGGCCGATAGTACGTTCTATTGGTGGGGGCTTCCCATGTTATATATTCCCTAGACTATTCGTAATCATAAGTATCCTTCCCAATCCGAGGATAGTAGTAAGTATAGGTTTACGCAGGTTTATGTAAGTGCCCTTCCCAACCGAGGACAGTACGTAGCGAGTACGTAGATTTAGCGCTGGCGTCCTTCCCAATCCGAGGACGGTAGTACGTAGGTTTTAGCACTGGCGTCCTTCCCAATCCGAGGACGGTTGTACGTAAGTTTTACGTAGGTTTAGTGCTATTGTCCTTCCCAATCCGAGGACAGTACGTAGACTTTGCGTAGAATTTGGCACAGGCATCCTTCCCAACCGAGGACCGTGGTAAATAGTCTAGTGTTCATGTAAGTACAGATCATCATTCAATCCCATTCCCAACCCAACTGGGGAATCCCATGCCTTGGTAAGAGTGTGAACTCACCTTGGTTTGCTCGGTATGCTAAGTATGTGCTCAAGGTAAATCAATCACGTCCTAAAGTATGTACGTATGTGAAATCAGTTTGTGTTCAAGTTGTGCACGTAAAAACATGTAACACGTAATCACAATCATATACAAGATGGCTACACTTAACAGCAGTTAAACATCCCAGTTAACACTTAACAGAATTAACCCAGTTTACTGCACAGTTCGGCGAAACACATATATGGCGAAACACATAAGTTGGCGAAACACACATAGTGACGAAACACATATAGTGACGAAACACACTCTGTTTCGTCGTGGCTTTGCTTGGCGAAACAGGATTCTAATTCGTCGACGACTCTTGGCGAAACACATTCTGTTTCGCCGAGATTCCTGTTTCGTCGAATGTCTGATTCGTAGACACCGTTACAGCAGTTACGAAATACACAGAAACCCTAATCATATTAGCAGCCGATATCAATATTATCAATCATGCAGTAATCATTCAACACAGAATCATATTAACCTCATCGTAGTATAATCATCGGACCACTTTAACGTCTAGCATGAACCCTAGTTTACGTATACAACATATCGATTATAACATCACATCATCAAACCCTATCAAGATGCTAACTTGCATTCAGAATCATGTCATAATACAACATCCAGAACCGAATATTCCATCATATTATGTTTCGCATAAAACCATTTATATCCGACTACAATATTCATATCAAAATCTATATCATCACCATCATAACAAGAACCCTAATATTTAACATGTGTCAGTTACAATTATACATCAACATAGCAGAATCACATGGCACAGAAACACATACATGGATGAGAGATCAATCAAGATACATAGGATTACTAACCGAGATGATGGTTTTGGTCGCACAAGAGTTTCTAGTGGGTTCTAGCTTGCCGTCACAGTAAGAGAGCTCTAGGGTTTCGGTGGTGTTGATAGAAAGTGAAAAATGATGATGTTTTACGTAAATAAACTCAGAATAACGTTCTGGGCCCAAGCTGGGCTTCGTGAATTACTGGGCCGGCGAAACAGATTTCTGTTTCGTCGGAATGTTCATGGCGAAATAGTCTGTTTCGTCGGAATGGGTTATGGCGAAACAGCCTTGTGTTTCGTCGGGTACTTAACAGTTTAAATTCTACAGACAGTACACATGTTATACAATCACACATAACCATGCAAACACACTAGGTTTTATCATAACACATCCATATAGTCAAAGTCAACGTGCATTAAATGCGAATAAAGAATGTCGGAAATTCGAGTTGTCACATTATGACTCCTTAATCAATGTGCCGCGTATGCAATGTTGTGGTCTCGTTGCATTGACGTACAATCGAGACTTTGTCGAGAAGCGTCACATAATTGCAACTCTAGCTCGTTAGCTCTTGGTTGCAGGGTTGGTATGAATTTCGTTCTTATCCACCATGTATCTTAAAGTTCTCACTTCGCGAATTCGAAATCCGCTTTTCGTCATCATAGCACATAACTGTTCTTTTCTCTAAGAGTTGCAAGGTAAATTGCAGCTGTTGCTCACAAATTTCCTTGGTCGTTGGCTATATAAGACTGTAGTCAATAGGTATAATCATGATTTATCCAGGTATGGCTTACATGTTTGATTCATGAGGTCCATGAATATTGTCGATGCAAGTGTTAAGCCAAATGGTACGACAAGGAACTCATAATGCTCAAAGCGAGTCCTAAAGGTCATTTTAGGGATATTTCCTTGTATTCACAGTGGAGGACATCTTGTCCTTAAGTTGATCTTTGAGTGGTATCTATAACCTGACGATTTGTCTGATCATGTTATCAGTCCTTGGCCTTGGATTCTGATTCTCAATTCTCTGGAATTTATGCAAAATGGAAGCTGTCAACTTTCTCTTTGTGTCCTTAACTAAGGGTGTCATGTCCTTAATTTCCTCTGTCTAGCAGTTCTTGCAGTTATATTGGAGGCTCTACTCTTGTCGTTGCGGAGGGGCGTTCCTGGTAAGTCTTCAGAAAAGGCTCCTGGAACTTCTCCCATAACGGGGATGTTCTCAGGCTCTATACTTTGGATATCCAATCCATGCTGACTATCATATTATGACTTCTCAAGTCAATGGTAACAGAAGGTTCCGACCTTCTGAGTCCCTAAATACAATCCTTAATTGCTTCGTCTGCTTAAACTAGCCTTCTTCATGCCCATTTCTAAAGAATACGGGACGTCTATTTTACTCGAAACTAGGCCAAGCAGTTTCTTAACGCCAATATTAATCAAAAATAGATGCATAAGATTGTTTAATAGGGAACGTACCCGTAACCGCATCTGGATCCTGGCGTGCTTCACGAGTTTCGATCGTGAAAACCCTTCCTTGCTTGTTTCTTCCTAGGGCAATCTTTCCTAAACTGCCCTGCTTCACCACATTTGTAGCAACCTGGTTCTCTACCTTTTTTTCTTTTGTCTGGATCCTTCGCCCAACAGGCATCCTTGCTGTGTCCTTCTTTCCCACATTTTCCGCACTTAGGCCTCAGACATCGACCTTCATGGTGAAATTTGCATTCCCCGCACCTCGGCTTAGTCCCGAGTAAACTTTACCACCTGCCTTATTAGTGGCTCCATCAGTTTTCCTGCCATGTGGCGGATTCACTTTCTTTCTTTTGTTTGCTTTAGAGCTTCCATAGCTGACTTGGGTGCCCATCTTTAGGTTTGAAGACTTCCTTTTCTTGTTGCCTGATGATTCCACATGAGTCTCTTTCTTGTTATCCTCAGATTCTGAAAATTTTGCCATGCGTAGCGCTTCTTCAGTAAGAGTGACACTCAAATCGATAGCCTCTGCGATGGTTGAGGGCTTTGAGGAAGTAACCATGCTCCTGATCTGAGGTGCAAGTCCCCAAATGAATCGTTCAACCCTTTTGAATTCTGGTTTGACTAAGTAGGGGACGACCCTAGACAAGTCGTGAAATCGCTGGACATATTCAGGGTCCATTTTCAAATTCCAGAACTCCACCTCAAGCTTCTGGATTTCAGCCCTAGAACAGTATTTCTTTTCCATCATTTCCTTGAGATCATCCCAGCTCAGTGCATAAGCAGCATCTGCACCAAGGGTCTGAACCTGAAGGTTCCACCAGGAGAGTGCGCCATCCAAAAATAGCCCTGAGATAAAGGTAACTCTCTGCTGGAGTGAACAGTTTCTACTCATTCTTAGAACAGAGTCAGTCTTTTCTGCCCAACGAACAAATGCAACGGCACCTCCCATGCCATCAAAATTCAATGGCTTGCAGTCCAGGAATTGTTTATAGGTGCAGCCAGTTGGAGGGTTATTTCCGGTAGTGCCACCGCTGTGTTCGGAGCGAAGAGGGCTTCATGTCGTGCAATTGCCTGAGAGATGCGTTCTTGAAGCTCGGCTTCTGTTCTCAGTAACGTATTGGTGTTTGTGTCACGTCTGGGTGGCATTCTTTTCTGTCAAAATGGGATGGATTAGACAACATTCCATAATTTTCTATGAGTTACACAGTACCATAAGTAAACAGGTAATCACCCAATATCATACATATATAATCATCATTGTATGAGCGAGGAAACAATTACTGAGCCTTCACATAGGCTTGGCAACTTGGCCTATTGTTTGTAATAATGTATTAGAGGCTACATCGCCCTGGTCATACAAGTTTCATAAAGTGGTAGAGCGTGACGTCACTGAATCTTTCTGAATGTTATTCCTCTTCTCTTGCTTAAATATCGTTTCTCGAACGTCTCGTACACGGGTAGACACGAAGTAGGCAAGACGGGTTTCCTACTTTATAAAGTGCTAAAGCACTGGTCTAGGTATTGTTCTACCATATGAAGGTGTGAACACTTAGAGTTTATTTTTGTGCAGTGATCGTTAGCTTGGCTCGCAGAGTCCATCAGGATTTCCATGCACTACAAGTCGTTATTACGTGGGCCCCCGTAATAATAAATTGTCTTGCACAGTTACCCCAATTTTCTCTCGTCCAAGCAGATGATCTATCATGGAGGGGACACTACTGTCCTTATACCTCTGTCATGGAAAAGACCATTACGGTGGTCCACGCGCTAACACTTGTGGTCGTTACGCGCGAATAGGCACGATGATTAAATGAAGTAGGAATAAAGAGAATTCCCAGTAGTTGGAGGGGCACCTTCAAGATGAATACTTCATCTTCCTTTTCTGGTCAAGTATGTCGTCAATCTTGCTTCACAAAAGTCGCAGGGATCTCGTCCCGCTGATTAGAAGTTGTTCAAGGTTGCCGCCTCTGCCTCGTCATCATCACCGTAGTCAGGCACCTTCACGATCGAGATGGAAGAACAACCATCTCCTACGGAAGCAAGCTCATAATCTTCTCTGGTAGCTATGAGCTTTGCAATGAACGCGAGGTCGATAGCTTCATCGTGCGAGTCAAGTACAGTAATAGGAGTCGGAGTCGAATGTATCTTGTTCAGTCAATAATCATTCCGTACACTTATTTGTATGTATTCACGTCAATATTTATTCCGTACACTTATTCGTATGTATGTATCGATAAACAAATATGTTACTTAGCATAAACAAGCATTTTGATGCATCATATCACATATAACTCTCATTTTTTAGGGGTCATTTTCAAGTTGTCGATTCACGACAAAAACACTACTTGGTACTAGTTATCACCAAGGGTGTATTTTATCTTTGGCAAGTCTAACTCGTGTAGACTATGCCTTAATTGGCACCTTATCTTGCGGGTATTCCCTACTAATGTCCTTGCCTTGTCTCTTTTTGAAAAGTGTTTGACTCGTGGATCTTGACGCTTAAGTGAATGCAATGAAAACCTTTTTGTAAAATGTTTTCGTGAGAGAACTCTAGTGAATGTAGTCTAGACTCGAGAAGGAATCCTAGTTCACTACAATCGAAGCTCTGATACCAAACTGTCACACCCTGACTTTTGCGGAAGCGTATGATGTGTGACTGGTTTAATATCATTGCATTCAATCATAATAAACAACTACGTGATCCAAAAACGATGTTCATCCATTCATAAAATTTGAGTATTACAAACATTGGTTATTTAAGTTTTAAACACAGCCTTCGACTAGGTTACAAACCAACAAAAGTGGATGACATCTAAACTTGAAGTCTACTTCTAGAAACAACACCCGCGCCCAAGATCCATCTTGTTACCTGAAATACATGTAATTTTGGAAAACATCAACAACAAGTTGAGCGAGTTCATGCGTCTTGTTTGTGTACTGTAATTCCTGTAAATCTTTGAGAGACTCCTTTGTAAACAGGAAAGCGTGTATGAACATGAATGTTTTACAAGGACTTTAAGGCATGTGAGGACATAGGAAGCACTCGTAATGGCTTATACCCTTGTCGATTTTCCTCGACTGTGTCGATGAACCTCGACTGTGTCGATTTACCTTGACTGTGTCGATTTCCCTCGACTGTGTCGATTAACCTCGACTGGGACTCCGAAGCACTACTAGGTACTAGTTGTGACCATGAGTGGGGTTCGGCCGTACCCGTTAGATCTAACGCTCGTCCCTAATTATGTATTAATGGCATTTCTGTATTTAGTCTATGCTCACATGATCTAGTATTTCATAGGCATTTCATACCGTTCAAGTATTCGTAACATGTATTTCACCCCCGAGAGTTATAAAACCAAAAACAGTTAAAGAAAAGGGGGAGCATGAACTCACTGCTTTGCGTCTTCAATACTCGTAACTCAAATCTCGTCAGCAAATACGACTACCTACAATGTGCTAGGGTCTATTAGACGAGCGGGCCGTGCCTTGCCTTATTATTCATGTTTTGAGTTACGTTTCCTTTATGTATTTTCCGGAGTTATAATACTTCTTAAGTATTTATTTTCATATTTCCTTCCCAAGGATGGGAGTATGTCATACATGCGTATTTGTATTCTTGTATTTGTAGTTTCCGAAATAATATATTTTCAAGTTTCACTTAGAAAATATATATATATATATATATATATATATATATATATATGTTGTTTTGTCCAAAAATAATGTATTGCCAAGAAAATATATATATATTTTTATCTCCCAAAAATAATATATTTTCCTCTTGTTGAAAATATGACATAACTTGGTAATATGTACAAAAATAATATTTTCACTTCTTGTATCCAAAATAATACTTTCCAAAAATATATTTGTAAGAGTATTTTCCGGAATATTTTATAAGTTACATTCTCGTTCGGTTTGCCAATATTTAAGTGTGTAACTTATATACTTTATTGCTTGTGATTTTTGGTATTATTTTGGTGTTGTAAATTCTTGGTATTTGTTAAGTTATATTATTTTACCCTAAAATAATATAACTACTTCTCATAATCACACACCATGTCTTTAATGTAAATATATATTCTAAATACATATTTACCCATTTTTATTTGTGAAAACCCACCTCCAATACGTTATTTACAAGTGCATTAGTAAAATTATTGCTGACCGTATAAAGTATTACTTGAATCAGATTGTTAGCATTAACCAGTCCGCTTTCGTGCCAGGAAGGAAAATTTCTGATAATATCTTGCTTACGCAAGAATTGATGCATAATTATCACAGGAATAATGGTCCTCCGAGATGTGCGTTTAAAGTTGATATCCAGAAAGCGTATAATACAGTTGACTGGAGATTTCTCAAGCATGTGCTCATGGGTTTCGGTTTTCATTCGAAAATGGTAGAGTGGATAATGACATGTGTTTCCACTCCTACCTATTCGGTTTGTGTTAATGGGGAAGTTCATGGTTACTTCAAGGGGAAACGTGGCTTAAGACAGGGCGATCCTTTATCCCCTTATTTATTCACGCTTGTTATGGAAATTTTGACATGCATTCTGCACCAGGCTACTCAGCTGGATTCTTCGTTTAGATTTCACAACAAGTGTGAAAAGCAACATATTATTAATTTCTGTTTTGCAGATGACTTGTTTTTATTTGCTCGTGGCGATGTTCGGTCAGCTAAATGTATCATGGAGTCGCTTACTCGTTTCACTAACATGTCCGGGTTGGTCCCTAGTATCCAAAAAAGTACCGTTTTCTTTTGTAATGTTTCAAATCATGTGAAAGAAGCTATTTTGGATATCTTGCCATTTGAGGAGGGTCTCTTACCGGTCAAATACTTAGGGGTGCCCCTTATTTCTTCGAGGCTTCGGGTTAAAGATTGTAGTGTTCTTCTTGAACGCTTGGATCTAAGGATTATGAATTGGAAAAACAAACTTTTATCATTCGCGGGCAGATTACAACTAATCATATCGGTCTTGTCGTCTATGCACGTTTACTGGGCCTCAGCTTTTATCTTACCAGTTCGGATTTTAAATGATATTGAGGCGAAATTGAGGAATTTTTTATGGTCTCAGGAGGGTTCTTTTCATAGAGGGAAAGCGAAAGTTTCTTGGAAAGCTATTTGTGTGCCTAAATATGAAGGTGACCTTGGTATTCATCGGGTCGGAGATGTTAATAAGGCCCTCATGGTTTCTCATATATGGAGTATTCTTAAGAAGGGTGCAGTGGATTAACTCGTATCGGCTTAAAGGTCAGAGTTTTTGGGTTTGCAAGGATGTTACTAACTGCAGTTGGACTTGGAGGAAAATCCTTCAATTGCGGCCGCTGGTTAAGGAGCATATCTAGTATTCTTTGGGCGCTGGTAATACCATTTCAGCCTGGTATGATTCTTGGTGTCATCTAGGTCCTCTTTCAAGCTTATTATCTCCTCGGGTCATTACGAGTGCGGGTTTTCGGTTGGATGCTATGGTTTCGGATGTATATACACATGATTCTTGGGCATGGCCGACTGCTTGGAGGGACTTATTTCCGGTTCTTAATCAGCTGGATCATCTTTTTCCAGATCAAAACAAGCTGGATCGATTGGTGTGGAAGGATGGCGATAACATACTTGATCATTCATCTTTTACGGTTTGGAACACGCTTCGGTTGAGAGAGCAGGAAGTGGATTGGGTAAAAATCGTTTGGTTTCCTTAGTGTATTCCTAGACACGCTTTCTTGGTGTGGTTAATTATGCGACGGAAACTTTTAACACAAGATAAAATCTTAAAGTGGGACTTAGCTAGGAGGAAGAACATGAATATGATGTGTTGTCTCTTATGCTATGCGGATGTCGATTCTCATGACCATCTCTTCTTTGAATGTAATTTCTCTTCGCAGGTGTGGAACTTGGTCCAAGTAAAGGTCGATATGGATAATGTTGAGCCTAAATGGTCATTGATTGTGAATTGGTTGATGGCGAGAAGTCAGTCAAAGACGGCAGCCAATTATGTTGCTCGTGTGCTTGTAGGTGCGACTGCTTACATTATTTGGCAAGAGCGTAATGCAAGACTTTTTAAAAACCAAACGCGTCCACCGGATGTAATTTGCAGTATCATTCTAAAGACAGTTCGTTACAAATTAATGGGAGTGAAGTTCAAACCTTGTGCTAATGTCAGAAGGCTGCTTGGAAAATGGGAGATCAATGAAGACACCATGAAGGATGATGGGGGCTGATTAACTCGTTTGTATTTGTTTGTGTTTCTAGATGTTAGTCTAGTCGTTGTCTTTTGTTTCCTTTGTTTTGTTTTTGGTTTACGCTCCTGAGGCATGTCTCTCGAGTGAACTAGTGAGGATGTCCCCTCTCTACTTGTTTTATGTGTTTGTGAATATATAAAATCACCGGGGTAACCCTTTACCAAAAAAAAAGAGTTAATTACATAGTTAGTCCCTGTGGTTTGCACAAAATAACAAACTTAGGAAATTGTTGTCATACAGGAACTCGGTTTGGGAGTATGTCATACATGCGTATTTGTATTCTTGTATTTGTAGTTTCCGAAATAATATATTTTCAAGTTTCACTTAGAAAATATATATATATATATATATATATATGTTGTTTTGTCCAAAAATAATGTATTGCCAAGAAAATATATATATATTTTTATCTCCCAAAAATAATATATTTTCCTCTTGTTGAAAATATGACATAACTTGGTAATATGTACAAAAATAATATTTTCACTTCTTGTATCCAAAATAATACTTTCCAAAAATATATTTGTAAGAGTATTTTCCGGAATATTTTATAAGTTACATTCTCGTTCGGTTTGCCAATATTTAAGTGTGTAACTTATATACTTTATTGCTTGTGATTTTTGGTATTATTTTGGTGTTGTAAATTCTTGGTATTTGTTAAGTTATATTATTTTACCCTAAAATAATATAACTACTTCTCATAATCACACACCATGTCTTTAATGTAAATATATATTCTAAATACATATTTACCCATTTTTATTTGTGAAAACCCACCTCCAATACGTTATTTACAAGTGCATTAGTAAAATTATTGCTGACCGTATAAAGTATTACTTGAATCAGATTGTTAGCATTAACCAGTCCGCTTTCGTGCCAGGAAGGAAAATTTCTGATAATATCTTGCTTACGCAAGAATTGATGCATAATTATCACAGGAATAATGGTCCTCCGAGATGTGCGTTTAAAGTTGATATCCAGAAAGCGTATAATACAGTTGACTGGAGATTTCTCAAGCATGTGCTCATGGGTTTCGGTTTTCATTCGAAAATGGTAGAGTGGATAATGACATGTGTTTCCACTCCTACCTATTCGGTTTGTGTTAATGGGGAAGTTCATGGTTACTTCAAGGGGAAACGTGGCTTAAGACAGGGCGATCCTTTATCCCCTTATTTATTCACGCTTGTTATGGAAATTTTGACATGCATTCTGCACCAGGCTACTCAGCTGGATTCTTCGTTTAGATTTCACAACAAGTGTGAAAAGCAACATATTATTAATTTCTGTTTTGCAGATGACTTGTTTTTATTTGCTCGTGGCGATGTTCGGTCAGCTAAATGTATCATGGAGTCGCTTACTCGTTTCACTAACATGTCCGGGTTGGTCCCTAGTATCCAAAAAAGTACCGTTTTCTTTTGTAATGTTTCAAATCATGTGAAAGAAGCTATTTTGGATATCTTGCCATTTGAGGAGGGTCTCTTACCGGTCAAATACTTAGGGGTGCCCCTTATTTCTTCGAGGCTTCGGGTTAAAGATTGTAGTGTTCTTCTTGAACGCTTGGATCTAAGGATTATGAATTGGAAAAACAAACTTTTATCATTCGCGGGCAGATTACAACTAATCATATCGGTCTTGTCGTCTATGCACGTTTACTGGGCCTCAGCTTTTATCTTACCAGTTCGGATTTTAAATGATATTGAGGCGAAATTGAGGAATTTTTTATGGTCTCAGGAGGGTTCTTTTCATAGAGGGAAAGCGAAAGTTTCTTGGAAAGCTATTTGTGTGCCTAAATATGAAGGTGACCTTGGTATTCATCGGGTCGGAGATGTTAATAAGGCCCTCATGGTTTCTCATATATGGAGTATTCTTAAGAAGGGTGCAGTGGATTAACTCGTATCGGCTTAAAGGTCAGAGTTTTTGGGTTTGCAAGGATGTTACTAACTGCAGTTGGACTTGGAGGAAAATCCTTCAATTGCGGCCGCTGGTTAAGGAGCATATCTAGTATTCTTTGGGCGCTGGTAATACCATTTCAGCCTGGTATGATTCTTGGTGTCATCTAGGTCCTCTTTCAAGCTTATTATCTCCTCGGGTCATTACGAGTGCGGGTTTTCGGTTGGATGCTATGGTTTCGGATGTATATACACATGATTCTTGGGCATGGCCGACTGCTTGGAGGGACTTATTTCCGGTTCTTAATCAGCTGGATCATCTTTTTCCAGATCAAAACAAGCTGGATCGATTGGTGTGGAAGGATGGCGATAACATACTTGATCATTCATCTTTTACGGTTTGGAACACGCTTCGGTTGAGAGAGCAGGAAGTGGATTGGGTAAAAATCGTTTGGTTTCCTTAGTGTATTCCTAGACACGCTTTCTTGGTGTGGTTAATTATGCGACGGAAACTTTTAACACAAGATAAAATCTTAAAGTGGGACTTAGCTAGGAGGAAGAACATGAATATGATGTGTTGTCTCTTATGCTATGCGGATGTCGATTCTCATGACCATCTCTTCTTTGAATGTAATTTCTCTTCGCAGGTGTGGAACTTGGTCCAAGTAAAGGTCGATATGGATAATGTTGAGCCTAAATGGTCATTGATTGTGAATTGGTTGATGGCGAGAAGTCAGTCAAAGACGGCAGCCAATTATGTTGCTCGTGTGCTTGTAGGTGCGACTGCTTACATTATTTGGCAAGAGCGTAATGCAAGACTTTTTAAAAACCAAACGCGTCCACCGGATGTAATTTGCAGTATCATTCTAAAGACAGTTCGTTACAAATTAATGGGAGTGAAGTTCAAACCTTGTGCTAATGTCAGAAGGCTGCTTGGAAAATGGGAGATCAATGAAGACACCATGAAGGATGATGGGGGCTGATTAACTCGTTTGTATTTGTTTGTGTTTCTAGATGTTAGTCTAGTCGTTGTCTTTTGTTTCCTTTGTTTTGTTTTTGGTTTACGCTCCTGAGGCATGTCTCTCGAGTGAACTAGTGAGGATGTCCCCTCTCTACTTGTTTTATGTGTTTGTGAATATATAAAATCACCGGGGTAACCCTTTACCAAAAAAAAAAGAGTTAATTACATAGTTAGTCCCTGTGGTTTGCACAAAATAACAAACTTAGGTACTAATCCTTGTTGATAGTCTAGTTAGCGTTTTGTTTGCTTTGGAAAAAATAGACTATCCACTAGACAGTACGTTTTGGCATTTTGTTTGCTTTGGAAAAGCATCCGTAAAAAATAGAGAATCCTTGTTGCGACATAATCCTCGGGGATACGTACTGACTCAACGGACATTCGTTACACCAGGTATCATGCCAAACGGATGTATTTTCGCCATTCCCAATCCGTTTCCAAAAGAACTTCCAAACCGAGTTCCTGTATGACAACAATTTCCTCCATCCCCAAGTAGAGTTCTGCGGCACTTAATTTGGGAGATAGCTACATGGGAGCTTCTGGTATTTCGGTTAGTATGATGGATTTTCAAGATTGTGTTGCAAACATTGAGGTGTTCGATGTTAACTGCTCGGGCATGCAATTTACGTGGAATCAAAAACCAAAGCAAGGAATGGGAATTATGAAAAAGATTGACAGGATTATGGTTAATAGCCAATTTACGTGCAATTTACGTTTGCTGTCTTCCAGCCACACCGTGTATCGGATCACTCACCATGTGTGTTAAAGTTGCCGGGGGTTATAAGGAGTAAACCAAAGCCGTTTAAATTCCCAAACTTCTTAACGCTTAAACCTGAATTTATTGATGTCGTCAAGGATGGATGGGATTCGTCTATTGAAGTGGTGCCCATGTTTAGAGTGGTTAAAAAATTAAGAGCTTTAAAAAACCCGTTGAGAAACTTACTTTGAAAGCAAGGGAACCTTCATGATCGTGTTACTCAAACTAGAAAAGACCTAGATGAAATTCAGAGTAGGGTTGACAAGGATCCGGCGAATGTGTCTCTCAAAAACTTGGCGGCGGATTGTCTGAAGAAGTTCAATGAAGCTAGTCTAGATGAAGAGAGTTTCTTAAAGCAAAAAGCCAAGCAAAAATGGCTGCAAGTGGGAGATGCGAATACTAAGTTTTTTCACAATATGGTTAAGAGCAGAAATCATATTTCTCAAATACAAACTATCAAGGATGCAAATGATAATGTGTTTGAAGGAATAGAGGTAGCTAATGTGTTGGTGGAGCATTATAAAACGTTCTTAGGGATCAAAGGTAATGTGTCTAAGTTGTTAACTCCAGAGTACTTTCCTAATCGCGTTCCTGAAAACACAGCTGAGAGGATGATCAGAGAAGTGACAAATGAGGAAGTAAAGGCGGTTTTCTTTGATATTGGAGATGACAAAGCACCGGGTCCTGATGGATACTCAGCGGCGTTCTTTAAAAACTCTTGGCAGGTTATTGGTGACGAGGTATGTCTTGCTGTTAAGGACTTCTTTATTAGTGGCCGGCTCCTAAAAGAAATCAATCATACCTTTCTCGCTTTGATTCCTAAGGTGAACACTCCCACGTATGTAACTGATTATCGCCCTATTTCGTGTTGTAACGTCATTTACAAAGCTATTAGTAAGATCCTTACTAATAGGATTCTTGAGGGGATTAATGATGTTGTGAGCTCTAATCAATCGGCTTTTGTCCCTGGTCGTAGAATTTCGGATAATATCCTGTTAACTCAGGAATTGCTTCATAACTATCATAGGAATACAGGGTCTCCTAGGTGTGCTTTCAAAGTTGACATACAAAAAGCGTATGACACAGTTGATTGGGACTTTCTCCGTGCGACTCTCATGGGGTTTGGGTTTCACTATCAACTGGTTGAATGGGTTATGACATGTGTGACATCTGCATCGTATTTGATAAGTATAAATGGTGATATTCATGGCTATTTTAAAGGCCAGCGGGGCTTGAGACAGGGAGATCCCATCTCCCCGTATTTATTCACCCTTGTTATGGAAGTGTTAACTTCTATTCTCCAGCAAGCCGTCAACAATAGTGCAGTCTTTCGTTTTCATAATAACTGCAAGAAGCAAAAGATTGTCAACTTGTGTTTTGCGGATGATCTGTTTTTATTTGCTAGGGGAGATTCGAATTCAGCAAAACTGATTATGGATGCTCTGAATAAGTTTAAAGATATGTCGGGCTTAGTTCCTAGCTTGAGTAAAAGCACAATTTTTTTCGGTAATGTTCCTTCTCGAGTTAGGGATTTGATTTTATCCATCGTGCCTTTTTCTGAAGGTTCTTTGCCTATAAAATATCTAGGTGTTCCTCTTATTGCCTCTAGATTGCTCAAAGGGGATTGTAAGATTTTGGTCGAAAGAATTACCAAGAGGCTTACAGATTGGAAAAAGAATTTTCTTTCTTTTGCAGGGAGATTACAATTGATTAATTCTGTGATATCTTCAATGTATACGTATTGGGCTGCTGTGTTCGGTCTTCCTTCCAGCATCATCAAGGAAATCGAGAGGATCATGAAAGGTTTTTTGTGGTCTCAAGGGTCCTTAGCGTCGGGTAAAGCGAAGGTTGCATGGAAAGATGTATGCATTCCCAAATCGGAAGGTGGTTTGGGTATTAGAAAGGTCTCCGAGGTGAACAAATCGCTAATGGTTTTTCATATTAACAGCATCGTCTCCGGTAGAAAATCTCTTTGGGTGGATTGGATTCATGAGCATAGGCTCAAGGGTAGAAGCTTTTGTGAAACTATTTGTTGTTGTTGTTGATACTCATGTGAAACTTTTGGGAGTGTGGTGATAGACCCGTGTTACGTCATAACGAAGGTTTGAATGTACCACCAAGTGACTACTTGTATTACTGTTTTGTTTAAAGACATATCACATGCCACAATGTTAAACCATTTTCATATAACATTGTTATTTTTGCCTAACAAAACCTATGAATTCACTCAGCCGTTTGTTGACCCAATATTTTTCTATCATATGTTTCAGGTGACAATGTTTGATGCTATGATTTGCAAGAATATTTCATATAGGATTGATCAAGATTTATGCCTTAGATTAAATCCGAATCTATCATTTGTGAAACAATTTGTTATGATGTATTTTGTTTATGTACTCTTATTTACTCGGATGTGAATGCAATCTCTTTAATTGAATCTAAACTATATTTCAACTTAATTTAATCATCATGTGCTCAAATGTATTCTGCCATGTTTCGTGATGCCCTTGACTTTTCCGCCTACGGTCAGGGTGTTACAGATTGGTATCAGAGCCATGGTTATAGGGATTTAGGTTATTAGTAATACTCTGACCTAGACTATAACTTACCTAGGACACTTTCCATTAGCAAACTCTTCCGTTATCTTTGCCTTTGTCTTCATCCCTATCCTTATCTTTTGTAACCAATGCCTCGTCACCGCGGATCTCATCTTTAGATTTTACAAATGCTCATCACCTATCCTTAGGTGATTATTTTCAAAACCTCTTCTGATTTTTAAATTCTCATCAAAGTCTTGGGCTCTAATAACGAACTCGTGCAATCTGGAAGGGTGGATGCCTGTATTCGGGGTTTTCTGTCTAGGCAAGCACTTCGTATAAATTCCAACTCGAGGAACCAGTTGTGCTTACCTGGGAATTCTTTGGATGAGTGTCCACTTATAGGCTAAAGCATGACTTCACTAAGTTATAAGAACCCAACTACTTTGACTTGTCATTGATATCGTTTATTCGTGGAATAAATGATACCCATCTTGTGATGCCTCCTCGACGTGCACCACAAGACAATGTCCCGAACGCAGAAATGGTAGCTCTTCTTGCTCAACAGATAGCTGCAATACTTCCCGACCTTGTAACACAACTTTCTCAAGCCACCAACGGGCAAAGTAGTAGCAGAACCAACGGAAACCATCATGACACTCCATGCAACTTCAAACAATTTAACTCTTGCCACCCCACTAAGTTTACGGGGAATGAAGGTGCTACTGGACTCCTTCAATGGACTGAAAGTATGGAGAATACATTCCGCCACAGTCAGTGTACAAATGAACGCAAGGTCGAATTTGCTTCTAGCGTCTTCCAAAAGAGGGCGTTAACTTGGTGGAATGGAATCATGAAGGATCGCACAGCCGAAGTTGCTATGGCTTTGACCTGGGAAGAATTGAAAGTTCTCATGTTAAAGGAATTCTGCCCGCGAAACGAAATGAAAGCACTGGAAGATGAGTTCCATGACCTTAAACAAGATAGTGGAGAAAACCGCGCTTATATAAACCGGTTCGAAGAATTGTGCATCCTCTGTCCCACAAACCTAGCTCCCGATCGCTTGATCGAGAAATTCATTAGTGGACTGCCTAGTTGTATCAAGCACATAGTGACTGGAAGCAGACCAGCCATACTTCGAGACGCTTATGAACTCTCTGCTATCTTGACGGATGCTCAAGTCAAGGAATGGAAATTATCCCGAAAGAGCGACAAGAAGACACCATCCAATGCTGCATCCGACACTATCAAAGCGGCAAATGATGGAGCCCAATCTTCGAGGAAAACCAGGAATGCAAACAAACGCAAAGTAGTCAGAAACTTTGCCATTACAACTCCTGCTCCCGCCAACCAGGCTCCTCCTGCCAAGAAGCCATATGTTGGTGAAGCACCGTTATGCAACCGTTGTAACTACCATCATCAAGCCTGTTTTCCTTGTAAACAGTGCACAAGTTGTGGGCGCTTTGGTCATCTTGCAGCCGCATGCCGTACACATCAAGCTGTTGCTCCTCCTGCTGTTCAAGCTGCTGCACCACCTTGTTATCCCGTTGGAACTTGCTTCAATTGCGGTGATCCGAATCACTTCAAATGGGAATGTCCCAAACTTGCAAATGCTCAACCCGCTAGATGTCGTGCATTCAACCTGAATGTCAATGAGGCTCGTGCCGCAAATGATGTGGTCAACGGTACGTTTCTCGTTAACAATCGCTATGCTTCTGTTTTGTTTGATCCGGGTGCAAATAGGAGTTTTGTTTCACTTGAGTTTGAACCTTTGCTTGCCTTACCACGTACAAAACTGAGTGAATCATTTGAAGTTATAGTAGCTAGTGGCGATCACTCCGTGTTAAATTCTGTCATTACCAATTGTAAACTTGAACTTCATGGCCATGTTTTTCCGATCAACCTTATTCCCATGAAACTTGGATGTTTTGATATCATAGTAGGCATGGATTGGTTAGCTCCAAATCATGCCGACGTTGTTTGTCATGATAAATTCGTTCGTTTACCATTGCCGTCTGGTGAAGTTCTGAAGGTCTATGGGGAAGGACCCTATAAAAGTCTCAACCTCATATCTTGCGTGCAAGCTCAGAAGTATTTGCGCAAGAACTACGTGGCTTTCCTAGCCCACGTAGGGGTGAAGAAGGAAGAAACCAAGAACATTAAAGATATTCCAATCATTCGAGATTTTCCTGAAGTTTTTCCCGATGATCTACCTGGCTTACCTCCCGTGCGTCAAGTAGAATTTCGTATCGATCTTGTTTCTTGTGCTAATCCTATTGCCAAATCTCCCTATCGTCTTGCACCTTCGGAAATGCAAGAACTAGCTAACCAACTTCAAGAGCTTTCTGACAAAGGTTTCATTCGCCCTAGTTTTTCTCCTTGGGGAGCTCCAGTTTTGTTCGTCAAGAAGAAAGATGGTTCCATGCGTTTGTGTATCGATTACCGTGAGCTGAACAAACTCACCATCAAAAACCGTTATCCCCTGCCTCGCATTGATGATCTCTTCGATCAATTACAAGGTGCCACTTGCTTCTCAAAGATCGACTTACGCTCTGGTTATCACCAACTACGCATTTTTGAAGACGACATTCCTAAAACCGCTTTTCGCACACGCTACGGTCACTATGAGTTCACCGTTATGCCATTTGGTTTAACCAATGCCCCTGCGGTCTTCATGGATTTAATGAACCGTGTATGCAAGCCCTACCTAGATAAATTTATCATTGTTTTCATTGATGACATTCTTATCTCTTCCAAAACCAAAGTTGTGACAACCCGAGTTTTCAAGGTCTCTGCTTGACTTAATACTTGTTATCAGAGTGTTGTTCTAATAAGTATGTTTGGTGTGCATTATATTTGGTGTATGTTGATATATGGTTGGTATTAATTATGTTTAATTAATAAAAGTGAAATCACTTGACTACCCTAACCCAGCGAAATCCCCACCCACGAAAACACCCATGGTGAAAGCATGGAGTGTTTTCGTCACCCACACCTTGGCGAAAACACTAAGGTGTTTTCGTCCACTATGAGGCCAACGAATCAAGTGGGCCTTTGGCCCAGTAATGACCGGTTTAATGTTTTGTTCCACACTTTTGCGCAAAGGTTTTAATCGACAAACCCTAATCACTTCTCACCTTCTCCCTCTCTCTACCCTTTGAACCCGACGACAATCTCTAGCTCTTTGGGAACCGTTGCTAGTCTCTTGTCATAACTGGTTAGTATATCATCTCGGTAATTAGATTGTTGTTTCGTATTTTGGATGATTGTTATGTATTATCTGCAAACTGTTATGTGTGTGGATGAAGTGCATGTAAGATGATCGACTGATATGTGATGTTGTTTGGGGATTTAATTGAATTGTATGATTAGGGATCCTGATAATGATAATCTGATGTTATGATTATTTGTGCTATGCCTGTTCATGATTGATCTGATGATTTGTACGATCTAGTTTGATTGAATGATTGTGTGTGGAAGCGTAGTAATGATTAGGGTTCCGTCGCACGTAACTGTTACTGATGATGATGATGTCCCAGACGAAAACACAGCAACCAAATGAAAACACAAGGTGTTTTCGCCAAGCCTTAAGTCCGACGAAAACCCTTGGGTTTTCGTCAAATGTGATTTCGCCAGTAAAGGGTTTTCGTCCCAAGTGTCTTCGTCCCAAGAGATTTCACCAATAAGTGTTTTCGATACATGTGATTTCGTCTAGTGTGTGACAACAGTAACTTTGTTTAGTCTATTAACTGAGTTAAGTTTATTAACTCTGTTAACCTTATTAACAGTGTTAAATTATGTAACTCTGTTAAGTATGTAACTCTAATGGTTTGTTAACTCTGTTAGTTTATTAATTCTATTAAGTCTGTTAACCTCGTTAAGTATGTTAAACTCTGTTAAGCTTGTTAATTGAGAACCCATGTTAGAATAGACTAGAACTCAATTATGTGGAACATGAATTTGTATGAATTTGATCAATTGTTTACATGATATGTGATGCTAACTGCCAAGCACACTTTGTGATATAGATTGCATACGAGTCATTACAAACATAAACTGATTGTGTAGGCTTTGATTGAATTGTTGTGCAATGTTAACTCTTGTTACAATTTGTATAATGATCTGTGATTATGTGAACGTTACTTGTATAATGTGAATGCCGGATACATGATTCATGTGTAAACGAAACTGATTAATCTTTGGTAACCACAGTAGGGTTTGGTAGACCAACTGGGAACTGGTAAAGTAACTTAACAAACCGAACAAACTGAGGTGAGTTCACACTTTCTACAAGGCATGGGATTCCCAAGGGTTGGGAATGGGTTAAGGAACTAAAACGGAAACTACATATTCTCCTTGGGTAGGATATGTACGGCCATCCTCCATGGGTAGGATGCCAAGATTAAACCTCGTGTATTCTCCTTGGGTAGAATACGTACGTTCGTCCTCCTTGGGTAGGACAACAAGATTAAACACACTGGACCAAAACTCTATCATGAAGTCCCTCATTTTATATCGACTTAATCGCCGAGGCCGATGGCGAGCGGGTCATTAGTTGATAGCGCTATTTGGTTTAACAAACCTCACACCGTGTAGTTCGAACGGGCATGTACTAATGGACTAAAGGCAAAGGGTCAATGCTGATAGACATTGACTTAGGGCACAACTTATTTTCGTACATGGGAAGCCCCCACTTAATATCGTAAAAAGGTTTGGGAAACAGGGTAAACTGGTAAATTCACATGGGAAGCCCCCACCAACTATGGATATGTTTGGGAAACAGGGTAAACTGGTTAATCATATTTGCAACTATGGGGTAAACCCCCACGGCAAGTAAGCCAACTAAAGACAAACTATGTTTTCGTGAACAACTTAAAACGAACACCCAACTGTGAACTCGCTCAACTTTGTTGTTGATTCGTTGTTACATGCCTTGCAGGTCTTTAGGTGCATATCGACTGGAACTTGCTATCTGGGAGGCTGGAGTGGTCATGGGTCGAGATACATGGAAATACAATACAAGACTAATGGCTTTTTACATGTGGTTTATAAACACTTAACGAAAGATTTATGCTTCCGCTGTAAATTGTGAACTATTGTAACACTTACTGTTAATTAATGAAAGTTTTATTCTCATATATCTATGAGTTCAATGTGATTGATGACTAAGATCCTGGTTTGTCACACGCCTCGCGGGGGTTTCCGCATGTGGTATTTTGGGGGTGTGACAGATTGGTATCAGAGCCATTGATTATAGTAAACTTGGTTTTAAAAAGGAGAAAAACATTTTTGTAAAACCAGACTATAACCGGACAGTTCTAAAGACATGAATACGACCATGACACTCAGCTCCAGATTGCAAGGTTCGTCTCTTGTATACTCATTGTACTGCATAACTAGTGAACACTTACATATAATATTGCATGTGATTGCACGTTTAGCACAACAGTATGAATTCATGTATACTTGCATGTGTTATGTGACTGATAGGGTGGTAATTCCCTAAACCTTCATGACTTACGCTTCGTGATACTCTCGATTGCTACTCGAGTTTGGGGAACCGTTTGACATGAGTTAAGAGGAGCTGAGATGAGCATGCAAATCACAATATTATTGTGGGTGCATACATAATAATAATGTGGGGTGCATGTGAGTCCCAGTGAGGCTTAACAAGTGGAAAAGGGGATTCCGTACCGTATTTGATCAATGTGAAACATAAACAAACCTTTTGGGGTCATAGCAATAATTGTCCCCTACTCAAACGCAAACGTGAACTTTTTATCTATCTTTGGATCCTTTCGAAACTCGATGCTATCGAGTGTTACCTGAACACCTCTATGAGCTCAGCGAACCGTGTAGAATGTTAAGTGCTTATACAAACGTCCATGTGTTGGATGTCGCGGCGTCGAATGATTAATCAATATCTTTCTCACCTCTCCTCGCTTGTTGGAACTTAACGCCTCAGATTCTGGAGTGCGATTACTTCTGCAACACTCCCGCAACATACTGTGTATTACTCGAACCACTTGCAACATCGATGGACGGGAGGATGAGCGTAGCACCTTACCGACCTCAGTACTTTGACGACCATGATTTCCGGCAATGAGCACCAGCGAATTGGCTTCAATCGAACCTTAACCCTTGTCAGCGACCCATGGGAGTCAACTCTTACAAATCAATCGAGGCATAAGTGATGATAATTGACCTTAGTGTGGTATGTGTAACTGCCAGCACAGTGAGTAACGCTTTAGGACGTGGCACAGAAATGTGACAGAATGGACCTTGTTGGTGAAAGGTCGCAGGGCTCCGTTTCGAGCAACAACATTAGAGGCAACAGTCATGGCAACATCAAGGTACTCGTAATCATAGCATGGAAACGAAGGTGACATTGACAAGGAATGACTGCTGTAAGTCAAGACATCAACAACCCAGAGAACAATGGCAGTTTTGGGAGTTCTAGTAGCAGAAGCAACAACACTGGTTGTGGTATTCGTGAAGGGCATTTAGGATTGGCGTGGGCGACGCCAAGATTGCAACAACATGGTGGCTTACATGTTCTTAGTAACAAATCGCTTCGTCACTGTTTTGCTCAACCCTGATACTTCTTGAAACCGAACCTGCTGTGGAATCGGCAGATGGCAAGCCCACTGAAACCTCATATGATTGTTGGAATGCAAACTCGACCTTGTGGGACAAGTGTTCGACGTCGACCATCCTTCTACTACCCTTGATAGTTTTGATACAGTAGATCGTATGGATTGGTTATCCAGATATCGCGCAGATACACCCGGTGAGGAGAAAACTTTGTGTGGAGAATTGTTATCTGTTCTAACACGTCAGAGTGACACAACGGTTAGCGTCATTTCAGCAAGGAAAGCCAGGAGTGTCGACGGGAGGATTACTCCGCCATGACAGCACACGTTACTGATGTCAGGACTAAGGATAGGAGGATTGAGGATCCACCAATTGTTCGTGATTTCTCCCTAAGTACTACCAGAAGAACTGTCAGGTTTACCTTCACATCGTCAGGTGGAGTATCAGATCGGTATCATGCTAGTAGTAGCCATTGTTACTAGTATATCTTATTGTCTTACACCAGGAAGGTTGCATGAACTGCCTAACCAACTTCAGGAATTATTGGACATGAGTTTCATCGGATCTAGCTTTTCGCTCTGGGGAGCCTCAGTTATACCAGTAAAGATAAGCCTTTTTGTATACGTACTGATTATCGAGAACTCAACAAGGTGACAGTCCCGAACCGTTTGACTCGACTACGTATTGATAAACCGTCGATCAGTTGCGAGGAACCAACTTCCATTCGAAGATTTGCTAGTGAACGAGCTATCGTCAGAGGGAAGTCTAAGGGGAGAATGCCCTTACAACAGCATGTCGAATGTAAGACAACCATTTCAACGTTATGCCCCATGATCATTGAGTTGACCAATACACCAGCAGCTTCAGGGATTACATGAATCGACCGCAATTGTTGGCAACATTCTGAATCCTGACCAGGAGAATGGAACGCCATGGGTGGCATTTGTATCATATTTTAGAACTCCTGAGGAGGGGCCACTCCGCTCAAAGTCTTGTTAAACGTAGTTGTCTGGGTTCGAGAGGTACCTTTTGGATACATAATCAGCGAAGTGGGAATGCACGCGGATTTCGCTAAGATCCGTCTTGGTTCGAAAACTGATCGACACCAAAGAGTCCTACGAGGATACAGCAATTTCTTGTTCTCGCTTGATTCAATCGCAGATAAATCGCATGACTTTCTAAGATCTCGCAGCTTAAACCTCGTTGGCACAGACGGGTGCTGTGTTCGTTGAAGACAGACAGGGGGACGTCTTAACAGCCTTTGAATCGTAACTCAGCAATACACAGGGCATCGTCTTTATCCGAAAGTACTAATGACTTAGTAGTATACCATGATGGTTTGAATCAGAGTCACAGACACACGCCGACGCAATACGAGAGAGTGATGACATACGTGAAAGAGTCGCAAAGAGGAACTGCGCAGCACACACGACTGACGGTGAAAACCATAGCTTTGGGATTTTGGATGGAGGCATCACTTGGACGGTACCGGATGCGTTATTTAGACCGATCGCAAGGGTCTCCCATGTACCGATGTTTGAAGGAGCTAAAGCATACAATGACATCACTGGATGGAACTTCTGGATTAACACGACAGCGAAACCTGAACGTACACGAGCTCTGCAGCTCGCTATCGACTCTAGCTTACCAGTATCAGACTCGCTCTGTTCAGACTGGAGAACTGAAGGAAGAGGAATCTTCAAGTTGAACCCTTGCGGGGCATGGAGAAAAGCAACCTTTGACCAGTCGGACGATACTCGCTACTTCATGATACGAATGTGGGTCTCATTACACGGCAACTGTAGGGAACTCGCGTTGAGCAAGCACACCAGCTTCGACATTCTAGCCGCCTGGGTTTTTATGAGAGCCATTAGGATTTACAAACCTTGTACTAGTAATCGGTCATGAAGGCTCATCTAGCTAAGTATGTGAATGATGGATCGACTTGTGGATAGTCAAGGTGTAGCATCAGCAACCAGCAACGCTCACATGGAAATAAAAACGGACTGCCATGGATTTGGTCGATAGTCTACTTGCAACTCGAAACGGAAACAACATTACCTGGATACTCATTGATTGTCTTGCGCAACCAGCACACCTACTAGCCATCAAAGAAACGGATAAGTTTCTACACTTGCAGTCATCTATCTAAAGGAAGTGGTTGCTAGGCACGGGGTGCCAACCTTCTTTACTTCTAATCGCAACCCACGATTTGTATCTGATTTGTGACAAGCGGTGCACAAATCCTTTGGCTCGCGTTTAGACATGAGCACAGTATATCATCCACAGACAGATGGGCAGACTGAACGCACCATCCAAACTTTTGAAGACCTGCTTCGAGTACGTGAAATCGACTTTGGCAATGGTCGGAGAAAACACCTCCCCTTTAGTGGAGCCTTCGAATAACAACAGTTACCACACTAGCATTCAGGCTGCTTCGTTCGAGGCATTGTACGGACAAAGGTGACAATCATCTCTTTGTTGGGCAGAAGTCGGAAACGGCCAAATCACTGGCCCAGAACTCGTCATACACACAGTAAAGGACATTGCTCAGATACGACAACGAATGGCGGCAGTTCGTGACCGCCATAAAAAGTTACGCTGTTAAGCGCAAGGAACCACTCGAGTTCCAAGTTGGGGATCGAGTACTATCTAAAGTCTCACCTTGGGAAGGTGTACTTCGTTTTGATATACGAGACGAAACTCAAACCACGATATGTGGAACCTTTCAAAATCATTGAGAAAATAGGCAAAGTGGCCTACAAACTAAACCTACCTGCAGAACCCAGTGGAGTTCACAACTCATTCCACGTGTCAAATCTGAAGAAGTGTCTGTCAGATGAGACCCTTATAGTTCCTTTGAAGGAGCTCACTATCGACGATCAGTTGCGATTCGTCAAGGAACCTGTAGAGATCACAGATCGAGACGTTATGGTTCTCAATCACACCAGAATACCAATTGCTCGAGTTCGTTGGAACTCCCGTCGTGACCCAGAGGTTATCTGGGAAGGAGAAAAACCAAATGAAACTCACATATCCCCATTGTTCGAGAACAATGAAACCACTACTGAGGTTGAAGCTACTGCGGAATTTCGGGACGAAATTCCAAACCAACGGGGGAATGATGTGACACCCCAGGGAAAACCAGGAAACAACACAACACAACTAGCTTCCTCAGTAACCACGTGCTAAATTTCGAGACGAAATTTCTTTCATGTTGGGGATAATGTGACAACCCGAGTTTTCAAGGTCTCTGCTTGACTTAATACTTGTTATTAGAGTGTTGTTCTAATAAGTATGTTTGGTGTGCATTATAGTTGGTGTATGTTGATATATGGTTGGTATTAATTATGTGTTTAATTAATAAAAGTGAAATCACTTGACTACCCTAACCCAGCGAAATCCCCACCCACGAAAACACCCATGGTGAAAGCATGGAGTGTTTTCGTCACCCACACCTTGGCGAAAACACTAAGGTGTTTTCGTCCACTATGAGGCCAACGAAATCAAGTGGGCCTTTGGCCCAGTAACGACCGGTTAGTTTTGTTCCACACTTTTGCGCGAAGGTTTTAATCGGCAAACCCTAATCACTTCTCACCTTCTCCCTCTCTCTACCCTTTGAACCCGACGGCAATCTCTAGCTCTTTGGGAACCGTTGCTAGTCTCTTGTCATAACTGGTTAGTATATCATCTCGGTAATTAGATTGTTGTTTCGTATTTTGGATGATTGTTATATATTATCTGCAAACTGTTATGTGTGTGGATGAAGTGCATGTAAGATGATCGACTGATATGTGATGTTGTTTGGGGATTTAATTGAATTGTATGATTAGGGATCCTGATAATGATAATCTGATGTTATGATTATTTGTGCTATGCCTGTTCATGATTGATCTGATGATTTGTAAGATCTAGTTTGATTGAATGATTGTGTGTGGAAGCGTAGTAATGATTAGGATTCCGTCGCATGTAACTGTTACTGATGATGATGATGTCCCAGACGAAAACACAGCAACCAGACGAAAACACAAGGTGTTTTCGCCAAGCCTTAAGTCCGACGAAAACCCTTGGGTTTTCGTCAAATGTGATTTCGCCAGTAAAGGGTTTTCGTCCCAAGTGTCTTCGTCCCAAGAGATTTCACCAATAAGTGTTTTCGATACATGTGATTTCGTCTAGTGTGTGACAACAGTAACTTTGTTTAGTCTATTAACTGAGTTAAGTTAATTAACTCTGTTAACCTTATTAACTGTGTTAAATTATTTAACTCTGTTAAGTATGTAACTCTAATGGTTTGTTAACTCTGTTAGTTTATTAATTCTATTAAGTCTGTTAACCTTGTTAAGTATGTTAAACTCTGTTAAGCTTGTTAATTGAGAACCCATGTTAGAATAGACTAGAACTCAATTATGTGGAACATGAATTTGTATGAATTTGATTAACTGTTTACATGATATGTGATGCTAACTGCCAAGCACACTTTGTGATATAGATTGCATACGAGTCATTACAAACATAAACTGATTGTGTAGGCTTTGATTGAATTGTTGTGCAATGTGAACTCTTGTTTCAATTTGTATAATGATGTGTGATTATGTGAACGTTACTTGTATAATGTGAATGCGGGATACATGATTCATGTGTAAACGAAACTGATTAATCTTTGGTAACCACAGTAGGGTTTGGTAGACCAACTGGGAACTGGTAAAGTAACTTAACAAACCGAGCAAACCGAGGTGAGTTCACACTTTCTACAAGGCATGGGATTCCCAAGGGTTGGGAATGGGTTAAGGAACTAAAACGGAAACTACATATTCTCCTTGGGTAGGATATGTACGGCCATCCTCCATGGGTAGGATGCCAAGATTAAACCTCGCGTATTCTCCTTGGGTAGAATACGTACGTTCGTCCTCCTTGGGTAGGACAACAAGATTAAACACACTGGACCAAAACTCTATCATGAAGTCCCTCATTTTATATCGACTTAATCGCCGAGGCCGATGGCAAGCGGGTCATTAGTTGATAGCGCTATTAGGTTTAACAAACCTCACACCGTGTCGTTCGAACGGGCGTGTACTAATGGACTAAAGGCAAAGGGTCAATGCTGATAGACATTGACTTAGGGCATAACTTATTTTCGTAGTAGTCGATATGGTACGGTCTGGTAACGCACATGGGAAACCCCCACTTAATATCGTAAAAAGGTTTGGGAAACAGGGTAAACTGGTAAATTCACATTGGAAGCCCCCACAAACTATGGATATGTTTGGGAAACAGGGTAAACTGGTTAATCATATTTGCAACTATGGGGTAAATCCCCACGGCAAGTAAGCCAACTAAAGACAAACTATGTTTTCGTGAACAACTTAAAACGAACATCCAACTGTGAACTCGCTCAACTTTGTTGTTGATTTGTTGTTACATGCCTTGCAGGTCTTTAGGTGCATATCGACTGGAACTTGCTGTCTGGGAGGCTGGAGTGGTCATGGGTCGAGATACATGGAAATACAATACAAGACTAATGGCTTTTTACATGTGGTTTATAAACACTTAACGAAAAATTTATGCTTCCGCTGTAAACTGTGAACTATTGTAACACTTACTGTTAATTAATGAAAGTTTTATTCTCATATATCTATGAGTTCAATGTGATTGATGGCTAAGATCCTGGTATGTCACACGCCTCGCGGGGGTTTCTGCATGTGGCATTTTGGGGGTGTGACAAAAGCTGATCATGAGAATCACCTTCGATTGATCTTAGACCTCCTAAAGAAAGAACAACTTTATGCCAAATTCTCGAAATGCGAATTCTGGCTTAAGGAAGTTCAATTTTTGGGACACATCATAAACAACAAAGGAATTCATGTTGATCCTACAAAGATTGAAGCCATAAAGAATTGGAGTGTCCCTACCACTCCAACTGAAATCCGTTCTTTCCTTGGTTTAGCTGAGTATTATCGACATTTCATTGCCAATTTTTCCAAACTTGATGTTCCGCTTACGTCTTTAACTCACAAGGGTAAACCTTTTGAGTGGGGACCAAAACAAGATGAAGCTTTCCAAATTCTTAAACAGAAACTTTGTGATGCTCCTATTCTAACTCTCCCTGATGGTAACGACGATTTCGTGGTGTATTGTGATGCTTCCAAACTTGGCTTAGGCTGCGTCCTCATGCAACGAGGCAAAGTCATAGCCTATGCATCTCGACAACTGAAGGACCATGAAAAGAGATACACTACCCATGATCTTGAATTGGGTGCCGTAATCTTCGCTCTCAAAATCTAGAGACACTATCTTTATGGTACAAAATGTGTGATTTTCACTGATCACAAAAGTCTCCAACACATCTTTGATCAGAAGGATTTAAACATGCGCCAACGTAGATGGATTGAACTTCTAAACGACTACGATTGCGAGATTCGCTATCACCCCGGAAAAGCGAATGTTGTTGCCGATGCTTTAAGTCGTAAAGAACGCATTCAACTTCATAGCATACAAATCCATTCTGACATCCAAACCCGTATTCTCCAAGCTCAGCAAGACGTTGTGGTCAGCGGTGATTTGCTTACTGAATTACCTCATAAACTTGATCTCCTTCTAGAGACCAAAGAAGATGGCTTACGACATTTCAAAAACCGTTTGTGGGTTCCTAATCGTGACAACCTTCGTACATTCTTGATGGACGAAGCCCACAAGTCCCGATATTCTATTCATCCCGGTGCGGACAAGATGTACATGGATCTTCGAAACCTTTACTGGTGGCCCGGAATGAAAAAGGATGTTGCTTTCTACGTGTCCAAATGCCTCACATGTTTGAAGGTTAAAGCTGAACACCAACGACCTTCTGGATTACTTGAACAACCCGAGATTCCTGTGTGGAAATGGGAGGAAATTGCTATGGATTTCGTAACCAAGTTGCCACGCACTTCACGAGGTTATGACAGCATTTGGGTGATCGTTGACCGTCTAACCAAATCAGCTCACTTTTTGCCAATCCGAGAAGATTACTCTGTTGCTAAACTTGCTAAACTCTACCTTGACAAGATTGTTGCTCGTCATGGTGTGCCCTTGAACATTATTTCTGATCGTGATGGCCGTATTACCTCTCGTTTTTGGGAAACTATGCAATCTTCTTTGGGAACTCGACTAAATCTCAGCACAGCTTATCACCCTCAAACTGATGGTCAGTCTGAACGAACCATTCAAACCCTTGAGGATATGTTACGAGCTTGCGTTATAGATTTTGGTGGTAATTGGGATTCACATCTACCTTTGATTGAATTCTCTTATAACAATAGTTACAACTCCAGTCTTGAGATGGCGCCTTTTGAAGCTCTCTATGGTCGCAAGTGTCGTTCTCCTATTTGTTGGAACGAGATTACTGAGGCACAAATCACTGGTCCTGAACTAATCCAAGAAACGACTGACAAGATCTTTAAAATTCGTGACAACCTTACAGTGGCTAGAAGTCGTCAAAAGAGTTATGCTGATAAACGACGCAAACCCCTTGAATTCCAAGTCGGTGAGATGGTACTTCTCAAGATCTCTCCTTGGAAAGGTATTGTACGCTTTGGAAAGAAAGGTAAACTAGCTCCACGATATGTTGGTCCTTTTAAGATCATCGAAAGGATTGGTAAAGTAGCCTACAAACTTGAGTTACCTCCTGAACTCAGCAACGTTCATGCTACCTTTCATGTCTCCAATCTCAGAAAGTGTCTTGTTGATAAAAACCATCATGTACCACTCGACGACATTCGCATCGACGACTCCGTGCACTTTGTTGAAAAACCGGTAGAAATCATGGAAGGTGAAGTGAAGAAACTAAGATGAAGCCGCATACCTATCGTTAAGGTACGTTGGGAATCCAAACGTGGCCCAGAATTCACTTGGGAACGTGAGGATGATATGAAGACCAAGTATCCGCATCTCTTTGCAAAAGAATCTCCTACACCAATTTCGGGATGAAATTCTCAAAAGTAGGGGAGACTGTAACCACCTTGGTTTTCACACTTGTATTTGTTTTGACTTGCATCGTAACAATTACCGTATTTGGAATGAAACTTATTTGATCCTACTTGCTTTGTGCTCATACCGATACAAACACGTGAAACAATTTCAAATTTGTTGAGTTTTTATGCTATTAAACACGGTTACATAAACTATAAGGGTTTATTGGGACTACTTGTGAAACTACTAGTTGAGGGACCTATTTGACATTCTTTAAAACCTGCTTGAAATCTATTACTTTTTAAGTTCAAGGACTAAAACCGTAATTATTTGAAAGTACAAGTCCATGGGCTAAATTGTCATTTTTGAAACTATAAGGGTTAAAGTGCAATTATTTCAAACTACAAGTTTAGGGTTCTTTTTGTAATTTTTGAAACTTATTTTATAAAAGAAATAAAAATATATAAATTGTTTTAAAAAGTCTAGGGTTCAAATGGTCATTTTCTTAAACTTAAACTGTAGGGACCAAAACTGTTATTTTAAAACTTATATGAACTGAAAACCCTAACTGTGTTAGTCCTTTTATAAAGGTTTCCTTCTTTAAACATTAACTCAGTTAGCATACTTAACTGAACAGTACGGAGACTATTTGTGTCAATTTTCGAAACTATAGGGACTATTTTGGTAAAAAAAACTGAAACTTCAGGGACCAAAGTGTAAATATTCAAAAAATCGGTCAAAAGGGGGTCTTCTTTAAAGAACCGGCCCTTGTGGGATTCGAACTCGTGACCTCTCGTTTAGAACCGCAACGCCTTAACCAGTTTATCCTCCTAATAGGAGCTGGTATATATTGAAATTATATTGATTATATACACTCGATAGAAATTAAATATATTATTTCAAACATGAATCGATCGCACTGATGACTGATTTCGATCCAATTCGGATTGTTTAATACCTTTTGATATGTCCAGAACATGTGTAAAAGGTCTACAACCCATACCCAACCCAATTGAACATTTAATCGACACACATCAGTGCCAAATTGCTGTAAAATCGAACTTTTTATTAAAAAAATTAAAACGGATCGAAACCACTAAGAACTGTTGGATCTGAGATCATATCGAGCTGGTATTTAAGTCCCTCAGACTCCCACGAACCTCTTACACCCATCACATTCTTCTAAAACATCGAAACAAGCCACCTGTTCACGTCTTTAACTCTCGCCGGAATTCCAGTCGCCGGAATCATCAATCCAGACGATACCGGTTAGTTTTTATCTAGTCATTAAGTTCAAATATGCTTGTACAATGATTTCTTAAAGTTAATTTAGATACAACATAGGTTTCCCGTAGAATTGAAAGGTTTGACTTTTCTGTTTGACTCGATCTGAACAATTGGGGAAGATGACCAATTTCCATTTCTGTATTTATTTTATTTAAACTAAACTTAAACATAACCACCAGGCCTGGCCCAGTGGTTGTGTCTGTTTGTTTGCAACCGGTTGACCCGGGTTCGAATCCGGGGACAACCAAATATTTTTATTCTTTTTATTTTTAATACTTTTAACATTTCAATAATTTTTATAACATTATTAGACACTGTTACTTTTATTAAAAATATAAAGTTAGTCAATTTATTTATAAAACTAATTTTTATAATATTAAAACAGTTTATTATTAAATAATTCATAATAAATCAATTTTCAGGAAATAAATACTGAAATTTTTATGTTAATTATTTTAAGTGGAGAACTTTACAAAAATAATGATTTTACTGATATTTTATACAATTTTGATATTTATATAATTAAATCAGTTTTATTACTTATAAATATAGTTTAATTTAATTTATAACCATATAATTTTTATCCAAAATTATTTTTATGACAAAAATAGACATATTACTGAGTTTATATAAATTTAGAGTCTGAATTTTTATTATATTTAATTATTTAGATAATTAAACTTATATAAACTTATTTATTATTATTTTAAGCAAATTAATTCATTCTATTTATTTAAAATGAATCCAAGGCCATAATAATTATTTTAAACCAATAATATTCAAGTACAATAATTAAAAATATTATTTTTAATTATTCTGATTAAACTAATTATTTTGATAATTAGATATATAATTATCAAATTATCTCTTTAAACTATATAATTATCATTTATCAAATAAATATATATTTTTGAGCATCTAAATTAATTTATAATTTTTATAAATTAATAATATCACTTGTAAAATATTTGGTTATAATCAATTATTTAACTATGTTATTTAATTATACTAGTTAATTATATTTGATTTATTATTACAAATGTTTATATTAAATCAATTGTATAATTTTGCAATTTATGTTAATTGAATATTTTCTTATAAATAATTCCTTTATATCATACTCATTTTCCGAGTTCTCTATTAGGTTATCCAAACCACATAATCACCGTTTATCCAAACCCTATTAAATTCTATAGATTTAGGATTTCCGTTCAAAAACAATTAAACACTTTTATTGATACAAATTCTATATTGTTGCATGTTCAATCTATTAGAGTGACGTGGAAATCTTGTTCCCAAAAACTCTAACAATTACATACGTGTTTGGACTTACCCGCAATCAAGGTGAGTTCATAGTCCCTTTTTACATTATTTTTGGGATGAAACATATGATACAATGTGATACCAACTCATTTGCCATTTGTGGATATCCCGATTGTCCTTGCATTTGCTTAATACTTGTTGTTGTTGCTTTAACGCGTTTACGTTCATTAACTTGCAAAAGCCCAACGGTTATATTATAGCGCTATAGGTGTGACGCCCCATCTCACTTCCAGTGAAACTATTTGTTGTTTTTTTTTTTTTTGGGTAAAGGGTTTTACCACGGTGATTATATTACGAGACCAAAAAAACAAGTGGAGTAGAAAAACCTACACCAGTTCTCTTATGTGACATGCCACCATAAGAGTAAATACAAGCACAAAGCAAAACCACCTAGCAACTAGGACAAAAACAATACATCTTAGTTATCTAAGTATGCTTCCAACGGGTACAACTTCTAATCTTCCAGGATACTTCTAACATTAGGCTTATCCTTGTACTTGAAAATTTGAAGCTTCATCCTCACCATGCTTATAATGACGCTTGTAATTTGTTCCGGTGATTAAAGAATCTTGAGTTTCTCTCCTGCCAAATAAAGTAAGCTGTCGCCTTAATAGTAAGCTTAGCAATTACCGAATTCAGCGATTTTGAAGTAGCTCTCGGTATTAACCAGCTCAAAACGTTATAAAATAAATGGCTAGGGACTCAGGGCGTTAAACTTTTTGATTTTGGACTCAAATGGTTAAAACCACTAAAACACAGGGACTCAAAAAGTAATTTACTCTAAGCTAAACATACCATAAATAACCTAAACATAGCTTAGAAATAAGCTTTGAGTGGTTCAGTGTGCAAAAACATGCTTATTTGATCTTACAGGGACTAAAAGTGTCAAAAACGACGTAAGTTTGCATTTACGCGCATATCTTACGTTCTGACCACATCTGGACATCCAAAATTTTTGTACACACTAAAATATTTTTATTTTAGTGATCGGCATGCAAATACCGTTCGTCGCTTAATTTGGTTCGTTTCGCGTCCGTTTGAGTTCCGTCGTAATTTAACGAACAACGCGACCATACGACCAAACGAGCCGACATCCGAGAGTGTTCCAAGCACATTTTGAGTCCTCTAAACTTTATTGACCTTGTAGAGCCTTGAAAATGGCTTAACGGGGGTCAAAAGGGCCTGAAATGAGCTTAAAACAAGTACAGGGACCTGAACTGTCAATTCTGAAACTTGAGCTGAACTGGGGAGCCCAGGCGGGGCGCGTAAGCCCATCCCCATTTCTTACGCGGGCCGCCTAAAGTGCCCAGCGACCAGAATTTGATTTTCAGCAAACTGTTTGAACTTCAGGGGCTGTTATGGTAAATTATTTGTGTGATGGGCAAGTTTAAGTGTTCTCCAAGGTCTCTAATCAGTTCCTAACACATGTATGGATATGATTTAATCCTTGATGGCCACACAAACACATGGAATGATCTTGTGAAGTTGCAACAACTATAAATAGCCAAGCAATTTCACTTGTTCATTGCTCATTTCCTTCTTATCTTCTCTACAATCTGGTTTGGGAGCTCTCTCAACTGATTGGAACTTTATTCTTGGTAGAAAAGATAGCTAGGACCTATTGTAAGTCTTATTTCATGCTTTTTCTTTATGTTTAAGCAGAAAGTCAAACAGTTTGGCCAACAGTTTAACTTTTGGTTTTGACCATCAATAGGTCAAGTCAAAGTTCAATTGAACTTTGCAACGTGATTGTAATCACGATGGTTATAATCCTTATCGATTATACCTACTGATTACCACGTTTACTAGGCGTAGTGACGAGTCAAAGTTTCGGTCAAAATGCGTTTTAGCACGCATTTTGCAACGGAACTATTTTCGGGTATCAAAACCCATTGTTTTGATACCAAATCAGTTTTCTAAGTAGGTTAAACATGTTTTGACATGTTTAACTCGTCACTATTAGTTTAGTGCTTGTTTAGGGTCGTAAGTTAAGCGGTCTAAACAACCGCTTAGACTTTCGAACCCGACTCGTTTGGTCGATCATTAGGATCCGATCAAGCTTGATTAGTGATCATAGTTGCATAGGGAATAACCATTGAGGTTATACCTTATGATCACATAGGAATGGTTAGTTATTTGTTAAGTAGCTTGTATGCCCATAAGAAATGACCAAAATGCCCTTTTTAAATCATAAATCCATATTTTACATATGTGAACATGTTTTTGACATATAATCTGATTTAGTAACATGTTTAGGTATTATTGGGCATATAAGACTTGACATAGCACATAGTTAACCATCCGAACATAGTTTTACGCGAACGACGCGTTAAAGTAGCATAAGCTACCTTAATGGGTCGTAACGGGTTGAAAAGCACTTAGGCTAGGTTCCGATTTAGAATGTAGGCTTTGTTAAACCATATCACATGAGTTCCACACTCATTGGTTTACAAGACCTCATTCTATCCAATCTTCCGATTTAGGTGTTGATTTATTTACTAGTGATCCAATTACTAGGTACTACTTGAATTTCCTTGGTTTGTCTGAGCTTCGCTAAGTTCTTTAGATCAAGGATACCCTTTCATTCAATGTGAGTACATAGTTCCCCTATTTTGCTGTTTTCAATTGTTTTGGGGTGATTCATATGTATCAAAACGATTTTCGATATTTTAACAATGGTTTCAAAAACGATTAAGATGGTTTATACTAAACTAATAACGATTTCAATAATGTGAACGAACTTGTTGGTTGTAATTACATAACGAATGACATTCATTAGCATTGATCAAGCCGACCAGTATTAGGTTATGGTACCATAGGATCTGACATATCCCGTTATCAGACTACACCCATGGTTATGTGTGGGGGTTATGTAGGTAACGACCGAATCTGATGATTGTTAACTTACCCTTTGGTGGTTTGTTAATACGAGGAACGAGGTAGTCGAGTCACGAAGGTTTGAATGTTATTAGCGAGACGACCAAAAGTAGTTTCACAATTAAAACGAATACGATTTTGGGACGAATTAAACGATTTGGAACGACCTAAACGAAATAAACGATTTGAACGAACGATTGGTTTTGGGTAGTGATTAGATAATGGGACGGGTGTAGCATGATAGAATCATGGTAGATATGCCGCTGGTACATCTTATATATAAGTGCTTCTATCATATTACATTGCGTGTCATTATTTAGATCACTTGGGAAACGATTTGAAACGATGTCACACAACGAGGTTTTCGAAATGATATAAACCATACGAGTTTTATTAACGAGTTTTTAACGAGATGTTTTACGAATTGGTTTACTAAAACAAATGTTTTGGGGTTAAGAATCATGGCTACGAGATTTTATAAATTATAACCATCTTGATTTGAGTTGGTTAATCATGTTGCGATATTATATACTTTTCAAAACAAGGTTTTCGAGGTATTGCAATATATATAAACGAGCCATGATTCCGATACTCTTATAAAACCTATGTGCTCGCCAGCATTTCTTTGCTAACTTTGTTTTTTACATATGTTTCAGGTGATGTTGCGTGATGATTGCTAGGGAGCATGTTCACTTAGGATCTGGACGTGGCCTTAGTGACATAAAAACGATAGTAGACTATGTTTGGTTTTTAAGACAATGCACATTATTTGATAATTCAATAAAACGAAACTTTTAATTACCATGGTTGTTGAAACGATGATTCTGTTACAACACTCCCCGACGTTTCCGCCACAGTTTGTTGTTTTAATGTGGTCGGGGTGTGACAGAAGAGTTGGTATCAGAGCCAATGGTTATAGGGAATTAGGTTATTAGCATTGCTTTGACCTAGACTATAACATTCTAGGACCCTAACGCGAGTTTA
Source organism: Helianthus tuberosus (assembly GCA_030545235.1). Lineage (NCBI taxonomy): Eukaryota > Viridiplantae > Streptophyta > Magnoliopsida > Asterales > Asteraceae > Helianthus > Helianthus tuberosus. The sequence continues at coordinate 82,136,501 of CM060418.1, read as the reverse complement.
CTTGCGTTTAGATTTTGAAACAATACCGTCACCTATCCTTAGGTGATAACCACAACGAGAACACAATAACAAATCCGCTTCGAAAATTAATCATCTATCCTTGGATGATTGATTACAAGGTTTTGAACCCTTTCAGTTTGATTCATTTTCGGCTTTATGCCCTCTGAGTTTCCAAAATCTTGTCAAAGTTTGGGTCTAAATAATGTAAACACGTGCAAACTGGAAGAGTGAATGCCTGTACCCTGAGTTTTCTGTCTAAGGCTAGAGTGTTCGTATAAATCCGCAGTATCGGACCAGTCACTCTTACCTGGGAACTCTTGGGGTGAGTGTTCACTTATAGGCGAGCATATCTTCAACGATACATTATATTGACCCATTTAGTTTGATTAGTCACTGTGTGTCGTTTGTTTGTTCGAGGTAACAAACGAATGATCGCCTTCCTTGTGTTTTGTCGATGTTTTCAATACCTCTTTTGTTTATCCAAATATCAACGCAAATGCAAACGCGAATGTGAATCCCGCTCGTGGACGAGCATTTAATCTGAATGCAAACGAGGCTCGAGCTGACAACCTCGTTGTCCATGGTACCTTGGTTGTTAACGGTACGTTTCTTGTTAACAATCAACTTGCGTCTGTTCTTTTCGATTCTGGTGCCGATAGGAGTTTTGTTTCGTTATCCTTTGAGCCTTTACTTGCGATACCTAGAACTAAACTGAGGAAACCCTTATCTGTTGAAATTGCTACTGGTAAACCTCTTGTTCTCGATTCTGTTATTCATGGTTGTCAATTGAACCTCGATAACCATATTTTCCTTATCGACCTCGTACCGATGCGACTAGGGAGTTTCGACATTATCGCGGGGATGGATTGGTTAACCAAACACCATGCTGAGGTGGTTTGTTTCGATAAGATCATTCGTATTCCTCTTTCATCTGGCGATGTACTGGAAGTTCGTGGCGAGAAACCATCTGGCGGATTGAAACTCATGTCGTGTACGAAAGCCCAAAGTTACCTACGAAAGGGATATGTTGCCTTTCTGGCACATGTCACCGAGGAGAAAGGCAAGAACAAGAGTATTCAGGATATTCCGATTGTTCGGGATTATCCAGAGGTGTTTCCTGATGAACTGCCTGGTTTGCCTCCAGTTCGTCAAGTCGAGTTTCACATTGACCTTTTACCTAATGCCAACCCGATTGCGAAAGCACCCTATCGTCTTGCACCGTCTGAGATGCAAGAGTTATCGAAACAGCTTCAAGAATTATCGGATAAAGGATTCATCCGCCCGAGTTATTCACCTTGGGGCACTCCTGTCCTCTTTGTGAAAAAGAAAGATGGATCTTTTCGAATGTGTATCGATTATCGTGAGCTTAACAAGCTTACCATCAAGAATCGATATCCCCTACCCCAAATCGATGGTCTCTTTGATCAGCTGCAAGGTGCTACCTGTTTTTCCAAGATCGATCTGCGTTCTGGGTATCATCAGCTTCGTGTATTCGAAGAAGATATTCCCAAAACTACTTTCCGCACGAGATATGGGCATTACGAGTTTACTTCTTGGACTAAATGAATAGGGTCTGTAAACCTTATTTAGACAAGTTCATCATTGTGTTCATCGACGATATTCTCATTTATTCGAAGTCTCGAGCCGAGCACGAACAACTCCTTCGTTTGACTTTAGAACTCCTGAAGAAGGAACAACTTTTTGCTAAATTCTCCAAGTGTGAATTCTGGCTTAAAGAAGTTCAATTTTTGGGTCATCTAGTCATTGAGCAAGGTATTCATGTGGATCCATCCAAGATTGCAGCAATCAAGGATTGGAATACACCAACGACGCCTACCGAGATTCGATCTTTTCTTGGTCTAGCTGGCTATTATCGTCGTTTCATTTCGAACTTCTCGAAGATTGCGGTTCCACTCACTGCTTTGACTCAAAAGAATAAGCCTTTTGAGTGGGGACCCAAGCAAGAAGAAGCGTTCCAAACGCTGAAACGGAAGCTCTGTGATGCTCCTGTTTTATCTTTGCCCGAGGGAAACGATGATTTCGTTGTCTACTGCGATGCGTCCAACTTAGGCCTTGGTTGTGTTCTCATGCAACGAGGTAAAGTTATAGCATATGCATCTAGACAATTGAAAGTTCACGAGAAGAACTACACGACTCGCGATCTTGAGTTGGGAGCTGTGGTTTTCGCTCTCAAAATCTAGAGACACTATCTTTATGGCACGAAATGTGTGGTTTTCACAGACCACAAAAGTCTCCAGCATATTCTTAATCAGAAAGAGCTCAACATGAGGCAACGACGTTGGGTTGAACTCTTAAACGATTACGATTGCGAAATTCGCTACCATCCTGGTAAGGCGAATGTCGTAGCCGATGCGCTTAGTCGAAAGGATCATCAAGCTTCATTCTGTTCGAACTCTATCTGATCTTCAAACTCGTGTTCTTCAAGCTCAACAATCTTGTGTTTCACAAGATTTGATAGGTAAGGAATTACCACATCAGCTTGAGCTTAAGCTCGAAGCGAAGGACGATAGTTTACTCTATTTCATGGATCGTTTGTGGATTCCGAAACAAGACGATCTTCGCACTTTAGTGATGGACGAATCTCATAAGTCTCGATATTCTATCCATCCTGGTGCTGATAAAATGTACAAGGATCTTCGTACTAAGTTCTGGTGGCCTGGTATGAAGAAAGATGTTGCCTTGTATGTATCGAAATGCCTAACTTGTCTCAAAGTCAAGGCTGAACATCAACGACCATCTGGTTTGCTTGTACAACCAGAGATACCGGTTTGGAAATGGGAGAACATTGCGATGGATCTCATCACTAAATTACCGCGTACATCTAAAGGTCATGATGCTATTTGGGTTGTTATCGATCGATTAACAAAGTCAGCTCATTTTATTCCGATTCGCGAGGATCTATCTGCTGATAAACTTGCATAGATTTATGTTGATGAGATTGTATCACGACACAGTGTTCCATTGGACATCATATCTGATCGTGATGCTCGATTTTCATCTCATTTCTGGAAGACCATGCAATCTGCTATGGGAACCCAACTATATCTAAGCACTGCTTATCATCCCCAAACAGATGGGCAATCTGAGAGAACGATTCAAACTTTGGAGGATATGCTTAGAGCATGCGTGATAGACTTTGGTGGTAATTGGGATTCTTATCTTCCATTGATCGAGTTCTCTTACAACAATAGTTATCATGCTAGCATTAATATGGCACCATTCGAAGCTCTTTACGGTCGAAAATGTCGTTCACCTGTTTGTTGGAACGAGACCGGTGAAGCTCAGCTTACTGGACCGGAACTTGTTCTGGAAACAACAGGCAAAATCAAGAAAATTCGCGATAATCTTGTGACAGCTAGATGCCGTCAAAAGAGTTATGCGGATTTACGACGCAAGCCCTTAGAATTTCAAGTCGGAGACCATGTCCTACTCAAGGTGTCACCTTGGAAGGGAGTGGTGAGATTTGGAAAGAAAGGAAAACTTGCACCACGATATGTTGGACCATTTAAGATTGTTGAAAGGGTTGGAAAGGTTGCCTATCGACTAGAGCTACCTCCAGAGCTTGGAAATATTCATCCGACTTTTCACGTGTCCAATCTGCGAAAGTGTTTAGCTGACGCTGATCTTCACATTCCACTCGACGAAATCCAAATCGATGAAACGATGCACTTTGTCGAGAAACCTGTGGAAATAGTGGACCGTACATACAAACAGTTGAAGAACAAACGAATTCATTTGGTCAAGGTTCGTTGGGAATCCAAACGTGGCCCAGAGTTTACTTGGGAATTTAAGGACCAAATGAAGGCAAAGTATCCGCAATTGTTCTCACAAGTTTCCTCTAAATAAAATTTCGGGACGAAAGTTCCTAAAGTAGGGGAGACTGTGACAACTGTGCTCTTTAATCGATGAACAATGCAAAACAATGTCAATTATTAATAAAATGATGTGTTTTGGTGTTATTATATGTATATTTGTGTTTGATGATTTTACGATTCGATTCGATTCCGATTTCAAGCTTTAAATCGCTTTCTGGAAAGTTTTACGCAAACTGGTGCATAAACGCAGTCAGTTTAACGCGACAAACACTCTGGAATGATGACATAGGCTAAACATACCTAAAATAACCTTTACATAACTTAGAAATAAGTTTTGGATGGTTTGGTGTGTTGAAAACAAGTCTATTCGATCGCAGGGACTATTTGTGTCAAACTGCGAAACTATACCGATTCGTATGGTATCGAAGAGTCCGGAACTTGATCATAAGCTAAAGGGTAAATTACTTTTTGAGTCCCTGTGTTTTAGTGGTTTTAACTAGTTGAGTCCAAAAGCAAAAAGTTTAACGACCTGAGTCCCTATAAGCATTTTCATTAACCATTTGAGTCCTTTTGAGTCCAAATTTTAACCTTTTGAGTCCAATTTTTTGGACTCAAATCGTTATAAAATGAACAAAATTCGACTCAAATCGTTATAAAATGAACAAAATTGGACTCAAAACGTTATAAAATAAATGGCTAGGGACTCAGGGCGTTAAACTTTTTGATTTTGGACTCAAATGGTTAAAACCACTAAAACACTGGGACTCAAAAAGTAACCTAAACATACCATAAATAACCTAAACATAGCTTAGAAATAAGCTTTGAGTGGTTCAGTGTGCAAAAACATGCTTATTTGATCTTACAGGGACTAAAAGTGTCAAAAACGACGTAAGTTTGCATTTACGCGCATATCTTACGTTCTGACCACATCTGGACATCCAAAATTTTTGTACACACTAAAATATTTTTATTTTAGTGATCGGCATGCAAATACCGTTCGTCGCTTAATTTGGTTCGTTTTCGCGTCCGTTTGAGTTTCGTCGTAATTTAACGAACAACGCGACCGTACGACCAAACGAGCCGACATCCGAGAGTGTTCCAAGCACATTTTGAGTCCTCTAAACTTTATTGACCTTGTAGAGCCTTGAAAATGGCTTAACGGGGGTCAAAAGGGCCTGAAATGAGCTTAAAACAAGTACAGGGACCTGAACTGTCAATTCTGAAACTTGAGCTGAACTGGGGAGCCCAGGCGGGGCGCGTAAGCCCATCCCCATTTCTTACGCGGGCTGCCTAAAGTGCCCAGCGACCAGAATTTGATTTTCAGCAAACTGTTTGAACTTCAGGGGCTGTTATGGTAAATTATTTGTGTGATGGGCAAGTTTAAGTGTTCTCCAAGGTCTCTAATCAGTTCCTAACACATGTATGGATATGATTTAATCCTTGATGGCCACACAAACACATGGAATGATCTTGTGAAGTTGCAACCACTATAAATAGCCAAGCAATTTCACTTGTTCATTGCTCATTTCCTTCTTATCTTCTCTACAATCTGGTTTGGGAGCTCTCTCAACTGATTGGAACTTTATTCTTTGTAGAAAAGATAGCTAGGACCTATTGTAAGTCTTCTTTCATGCTTATTCTTTATGTTTAAGCAGAAAGTCAAATAGTTTGGCCAACAGTTTGACTTTCGGTTTTGACCATCAATTAGTCAAGTCAAAGTTCAATTGAACTTTGCAACGTGATTGTAATCACGATGGTTATAATCCTTAACGATTATACCTACTGATTACCACGTTGACTAGGCGTAGTGACGAGTCAAAGTTTCAGTCAAAATGCGTTTTAGCACGCATTTTGCAACGGAACTATTTTCGGATATCAAAACCCATTGTTTTGATACCAAATCAGTTTTCTAAGTAGGTTAAACATGTTTTGACATGTTTAACTTGTCACTATTAGTTTAGTGCTTGTTTAGGGTCGTAAGTTAAGCGGTCTAAACAACCGCTTAGACTTTCGAACCCGACCCGTTTGGTCGATCATTAGGATCCGATCAAGCTTGATTAGTGATCATAGTTGCATAGGGAATAACCACTGAGGTTATACCTTATGATCACATAGGAATGGTTAGTTATTTGTTAAGTAGCTTGTATGCCCATAAGAAATGACCAAAACGCCCTTTTTAAATCATAAATCCATATTTTACATATGTGAAGATGTTTTTGACATATAATCTGATTTAGTAACATGTTTAGGTATTATTGGGCATATAAGACTTGACATAGCACATAGTTAACCATCCGAACATAGTTTTACGCGAATGACGCGTTAAAGTAGCATAAGCTACCTTAATGGGTCGTAACGGGTCGAAAAGCACTTAGGCTAGGTTCCGATTTAGAATGTAGGCTTTGTTAAACCATATCACATGAGTTCCACACTCATTGGTTTACATGACCTCATTCTATCCAATCTTCCGATTTAGGTGTTGATTTATTTACTAGTGATCCAATCACGAAGGTTTGAATGTTATTAGCGAGACGACCAAAAGTAGTTTCACAATTAAAACGAATACGATTTTGGGACGAATTAAACGATTTGGAACGACCTAAACGAAATAAACGATTTGAATGAACAATTGGTTTTGGGTAGTGATTAGATAATGGGACGGGTGTAGCATGATAGAATCATATTAGATACGCCGCTGGTACATCTTATATATAAGTGCTTCTATCATATTACATTGCGTGTCATTATTTAGTTCACTTGGGAAACGATTTGAAACGATGTCATACAACGAGGTTTTCGAAATGATATAAACCATACGAGTTTTATTAACGAGTTTTTAACGAGATGTTTTACGAATTGGTTTACTAAAACAAATGTTTTGGGGTTAAGAATCATGGCTACAAGATTTTATAAATTATAACCATCTTGATTTGAGTTGGTTAATCATGTTGCGATATTATATACTTTTCAAAACAAGGTTTTTGAGGTATTGCAATATATATAAACGAGCCATGATTCCGATACTCTTATAAAACCTATGTGCTCGCCAGCATTTCTTTGCTGACTTTGTTTTTTACATATGTTTCAGGTGATGTTGCGTGATGATTGCTAGGGAGCATGTTCACTTAGGATCTGGACGTGACCTTAGTGACATAAAAACGATAGTAGACGATGTTTAATTTGTTTGTTTGGTTTTTAAGACAATGCACATTATTTGATAATTCAATAAAACGAAACTTTTAATTACCATGGTTGTTGAAACGATGATTCTGTTACAACACTCCCTGACGTTTCCGCCACGGTTTATTGTTTTAACGTGGTCGGGGTGTGACATGTTACATCCGGACTAGACCACTTTAGACCAAACAGCATCAGCTCCTCGAGAACGAGTAGTCTCCCACACTACCTTTGAAGTGAACGACATTAACTTTCCTGCGTTGTTTCTCCATAAGGTCACGTCTTGTTTGTTCGGAATCAGATTGAGCGTATTAAGATTAAATAATACCGGAAACAAATCTCGCCAGGCATCCGGCCATTGCCAAGCACCCTCTCTAAAAACATCAGCCACTTTGGAAAAAATAGAGAATCCTTGTTGCGACATAATCCTCGGGGACACGTACTGACTCAACGGACATTCGTTACACCAGGTATCATGCCAAACGGATGTATTTTCGCCATTCCCAATCCGTTTCCAAAAGAACTTCCGAACCGAGTTCCTGTATGACAACAGTTTCCTCCATCCCCAAGTAGAGTTCTGCGGCACTTAATTTGGGAGATAGCTACATGGGAGCTTCTGGTATTTTGGTTAGTATGATGGATTTTCAAGATTGTGTTGCAAACATTGAGGTGTTCAATGTTAACTGCTCGGGCATGCAATTTACGTGGAATCAAAAACAAAAGCAAGGAATGGGAATTATGAAAAAGATTGACAGGATTATGGTTAATAGCCATTTCACGGATGCTTTTCCAAACTCGTTTGCTGTCTTCCAGCCACACCGTGTATCGGATCACTCACCATGTGTGTTAAAGTTGCCGGGGGTTATGAGGAGTAAACCGAAGCCGTTTAAATTCCCAAACTTCTTAACGCTTAAACCTGAATTTATTGATGTCGTCAAGGATGGATGGGATTCGTCTATTGAAGGGGTGCCCATGTTTTTTTGGGTAAAGGGTTACCCCGGTGATTCTATATATTCACAACCAAAGAAACAAGTAGTGTAGGGAGTCTACACTAGTTCAATCATGAGACATGCCCCATGAAAGTAAAAGGGGTGCCCATGTTTAGAGTGGTTAAAAAATTAAGAGCTTTAAAAAGCCCGTTGAGAAACTTACTTCGAAAGCAAGGGAACCTTCATGATCGTGTTACTCAAACTAGAAAAGACCTGGATGAAATTCAGAGTAGGGTTGACAAGGATCCGGCAAATGTGTCTCTCAAAAACTTGGCGGCGGATTGTCTGAAGAAGTTCAATGAAGCTAGTCTAGATGAAGAGAGTTTCTTAAAGCAAAAAAGCCAAGCAAAAATGGCTACAAGTGGGAGATGCGAATACTATGTTTTTTCACAATATGGTTAAGAGCAGAAATCATATTTCTCAAATACAAACTATCAAGGATGCAAATGATAATGTGTTTGAAGGAATAGAGGTAGCTAATGTGTTGGTGGAGCATTATAAAACGTTCTTAGGGATCAAAGGTAATGTGTCTAACTTGTTAACTCCAGAGTACTTTCCTAATCGCGTTCCTGAAAACACATCTGAGAGGATGATCAGAGAAGTGACAAATGAGGAAGTAAAGGCGGTTTTCTTTGATATTGGAGATGATAAAGCACCGGGTCCTGATGGATACTCAGCGGCGTTCTTTAAAAAATCTTGGCAGGTTATTGGTGACGAGGTATGTCTTGCTGTTAAGGACTTCTTTATTAGTGGCCGGCTCCTAAAAGAAATCAATCATACCTTTCTTGCTTTGATTCCTAAGGTGAACACTCCCACGTATGTAACTGATTATCGCCCTATTTCGTGTTGTAACGTCATTTACAAAGCTATTAGTAAGATCCTTACTAATAGGATTCTTGAGGGGATTAATGATGTTGTGAGCTCTAATCAATCGGCTTTTGTCCCTGGTCGTAGAATTTCGGATAATATCCTGTTAACTCAGGAATTGCTTCATAACTATCATAGGAATACAGGGTCTCCTAGGTATGCTTTCAAAGTTGACATACAAAAAGCGTATGACACAGTTGATTGGGACTTTCTCCGTGCGACTCTCATGGGGTTTGGGTTTCACTATCAACTGGTTGAATGGGTTATGACATGTGTGACATCTGCATCGTATTCGATAAGTATAAATGGTGATATTCATGGCTATTTTAAAGGCCAGCGGGGCTTGAGACAGGGAGATCCCATCTCCCCGTATTTATTCACCCTTGTTATGGAAGTGTTAACTTCTATTCTCCAGCAAGCCGTCAACAATAGTGCAGTCTTTCGTTTTCATAATAACTGCAAGTAGCAAAAGATTGTCAACTTGTGTTTTGCGGATGATCTGTTTTTATTTGCTAGGGGAGATTCGAATTCAGCAAAACTGATTATGGATGCTCTGAATAAGTTTAAAGATATGTCGGGCTTAGTTCCTAGCTTGAGTAAAAGCACAATTTTTTTCGGTAATGTTCCTTCTCGAGTTAGGGATTTGATTTTATCCATCGTGCCTTTTTCTGAAGGTTCTTTGCCTATAAAATATCTAGGTGTTCCTCTTATTGCCTCTAGATTGCTCAAAGGGGATTGTAAGATTTTGGTCGAAAGAATTACCAAGAGGCTTACGGATTGGAAAAAGAAATTTCTTTCTTTTTCAGGGAGATTACAATTGATTAATTCTGTGATATCTTCAATGTATACGTATTGGGCTGCTGTGTTCGGTCTTCCTTCCAGCATCATCAAGGAAATCGAGAGGATCATGAAAGGTTTTTTGTGGTCTCAAGGGTCCTTAGCGTCGGGTAAAGCGAAGGTTGCATGGAAAGATGTATGCATTCCCAAATCGGAAGGTGGTTTGGGTATTAGAAAGGTCTCTGAGGTGAACAAATCGCTAATGGTTTTTCATATTAACAGCATCGTCTCGGGTAGAAAATCTCTTTGGGTGGATTGGATTCATGAGCATAGGCTCAAGGGTAGAAGCTTTTGTGAAACTATTTGTTGTTGTTGTTGATACTCATGTGAAACTTTTGGGAGTGTGGTGATAGACCCGTGTTACGTCATAACGAAGGTTTGAATGTACCACCAAGTGACTACTTGTATTACTCTTTTGCTTAAAGACATATCACATGCCACAGTGTTAAACCATTTTCATATCACATTGTTATTTTTGCCTAACAAAACCTATGAATTCACTCAACCGTTTGTTGACCCAATATTTTTCTAACATATGTTTCAGGTGACAATGTTTGATGCTATGATTTGCAAGAATATTTCATATAGGATTGATCAAGATTTATGCCTTAGATTAAATCTGAATCTATCATTTGTGAAACAATTTGTTATGATGTATTTTGTTTATGTGCTCTTATTTACTCGGATGTGAATGCAATCTCTTTAATTGAATCTAAACTATATTTCAACTTAATTTAATCATCATGTGCTCAAATGCATTCTGCCATGTTTCGTGATGCCCTTGACTTTTCCGCCTACGGTCAGGGTGTTACAGTTTGGTATCAGAGCCATGGTTATAGGGATTTAGGTTATTAGTAATACTCTGACCTAGACTATAACTTACCTAGGACACTTTCCATTAGCAAACTCTTCCGTTATCTTTGCCTTTGTCTTCATCCCTATCCTTATCTTTTGTAACTAATGCCTCGTCACCGCGGATCTCATCTTTAGATTTTACAAATGCTCATCACCTATCCTTAGGTGATTATTTTCAAAACCTCTTCTGATTTTTAAATTCTCATCAAAGTCTTGGGCTCTAATAACGAACTCGTGCAATCTGGAAGGGTGGATGCCTGTATTCAGGGTTTTCTGTCTAGGCAAGCACTTCGTATAAATTCCAACTCGAGGAACCAGTTGTGCTTACCTGGGAATTCTTTGGATGAGTGTCCACTTATAGGCTAAAGCATGACTTCACTAAGTTATAAGAACCCAACTACTTTGACTTGTCATTGATATCGTTTATTCGTGGAATAAATGATACCCATCTTGTGATGCCTCCTCGACGTGCACCACAAGACAATGTCCTGAACGCAGAAATGGCAGCTCTTCTTGCTCAACAGATAGCTGCAATACTTCCCGACCTTGTAACACAACTTTCTCAAGCCACCAACGGGCAAAGTAGCAGCAGAACCAACGGAAACCATCATTACACTCCATGCAACTTCAAACAATTCAACTCTTGCCACCCCACTAAGTTTACGGGGAATGAAGGTGCTACTGGACTCCTTCAATGGACTGAAAGTATGGAGAATACATTCCGCCACAGTCAGTGTACAAATGAACGCAAGGTCGAATTTGCTTCTAGCGTCTTCCAAAAGAGGGCGTTAACTTGGTGGAATGGAATCATGAAGGATCGCACAGCCGAAGTTGCTATGGCTTTGACCTGGGAAGAATTGAAAGTTCTCATGTTAAAGGAATTCTGCCCGCGAAACGAAATGAAAGCACTGGAAGATGAGTTCCACGACCTTAAACAAGATAGTGGAGAAAACCGCACTTATATAAACCGGTTCGAAGAATTGTGCATCCTCTGTCCCACAAACCTAGCTCCTGATCGCTTGATCGAGAAATTCATTAGTGGACTGCCTAGTTGCATCAAGCACATAGTGACTGGAAGCAGACCAGCCATACTTCGAGACGCTTATGAACTCTCTGCTATCTTGACGGATGCTCAAGTCAAGGAATGGAACTTATCCCGAAAGAGCGACAAGAAGACACCATCCAATGCTGCATCCGACACTATCAAAGCGGCAAATGATGGAGCCCAATCTTCGAGGAAAACCAGGAATGCAAACAAACGCAAAGTAGTCAGAAACTTTGCCATTACAACTCCTGCTCCCGCCAACCAGGCTCCTCCTGCCAAGAAGCCATATGTTGGTGAAGCACCGTTATGCAACCGTTGTAACTACCATCATCAAGCCCGTTTTCCTTGTAAACAGTGCACAAGTTGTGGGCGCTTTGGTCATCTTGCAGCCACATATCGTACACATCAAGCTGTTGCTCCTCCTGCTGTTCAAGCTGCTGCACCACCTCGTTATCCCGTTGGAACTTGCTTCAATTGCGGTGATCCGAATCACTTCAAACGGGAATGTCCCAAACTTGCAAATGCTCAACCCGCTAGAGGTCGTGCATTCAACCTGAATATCAATGAGGCTCGTGCCGCAAATGATGTGGTCAACGGTACGTTTCTCGTTACCAATCGCTATGCTTCTGTTTTGTTTGATCCGGGTGCAAATAGGAGTTTTGTTTCACTTGAGTTTGAACCTTTGCTTGCTTTACCACGTACAAAACTGAGTGAATCATTTGAAGTTATAGTAGCTAGTGGCGATCACTCCGTGTTAAATTCTGTCATTACCAATTGTAAACTTGAACTTCATGGCCATGTTTTTCCGATCAACCTTATTCCCATGAAACTTGGATGTTTTGATATCATAGTAGGCATGGATTGGTTAGCTCCAAATCATGCCGAAGTTGTTTGTCATGATAAATTCGTTCGTTTACCATTGCCGTCTGGTGAAGTTCTGAAGGTCTATGGGGAAGGACCCTATAAAAGTCTCAACCTCATATCTTGCGTGCAAGCTCAGAAGTATTTGCGCAAGAACTACGTGGCTTTCCTAGCCCACGTAGGGGTGAAGAAGGAAGAAACCAAGAACATTAAAGATATTCCAATCACTCGAGATTTTCCTGAAGTTTTTCCCGATGATCTACCTGGCTTACCTCCCGTGCGTCAAGTAGAATTTCGTATCGATCTTGTTCCTTGTGCTAATCCTATTGCCAAATCTCCCTATCGTCTTGCACCTTCGGAAATGCAAGAACTTGCTAACCAACTTCAAGAGCTTTCTGACAAAGGTTTCATTCGCCCCAGTTTTTCTCCTTGGGGAGCTCCAGTTTTGTTCGTCAAGAAGAAAGATGGTTCCATGCGTATGTGTATCGATTACCGTGAGCTGAACAAACTCACTATCAAAAACCGTTATCCCCTGACTCGCATTGATGATCTCTTCGATCAATTACAAGGTGCCACTTGCTTCTCAAAGATCTACTTACGCATTTTTGAAGACGACATTCCTAAAACCGCTTTTCGCACACGCTACGGTCACTATGAGTTCACAGTTATGCCATTTGGTTTAACCAATGCCCCTGCGGTCTTCATGGATTTAATGAACCGTGTATGCAAGCCCTACCTAGATAAATTTATCATTGTTTTCATTGGTAACATTCTTATCTATTCCAAAACCAAAGCTGTGACAACCCGAGTTTTCAAGGTCTCTGCTTGACTTAATACTTGTTATCAGAGTGTTGTTCTAATAAGTATGTTTGGTGTGCATTATATTTGGTGTATGTTGATATATGGTTGGTATTAATTATGTGTTTAATTAATAAAAGTGAAATCAGTTGACTACCCTAACCCAGCGAAATCCCCACCCATGAAAACACCCATGGTGAAAGCATGGAGTGTTTTCGTCACCCACACCTTGGCGAAAACACTAAGGTGTTTTCGTCCACTATGAGGCCAACGAAATCAAGTGGGCCTTTGGCCCAGTAACGACCGGTTTAATGTTTTGTTCCACACTTTTGCGCCAAGGTTTTAATCGACAAACCCTAATCACTTCTCACCTTCTCCCTCTCTCTACCCTTTGAACCCGACGGCAATCTCTAGCTCTTTGGGAACCGTTGCTAGTCTCTTGTCATAACTGGTTAGTATAACATCTCGGTAATTAGATTGTTGTTTCGCATTTTGGATGATTGTTATATATTATCTGCAAACTGTTATGTGTGTCGATGAAGTGCATGTAAGATGATCGACTGATATGTGATGTTGTTTAGGGATTTAATTGAATTGTATGATTAGGGATCCTGATAATGATAATCTGATGTTATGATTATTTGTGCTATGCATGTTCATGATTGATCTGATGATTTGTACGATCTAGTTTGATTGAATGATTGTGTGTGGAAGCGTAGTAATGATTAGGGTTCCGTCGCACGTAACTGTTACTGATGATGATGATGTCCCAGACGAAAACACAACAACCAGACGAAAACACAAGGTGTTTTCGCCAAGCCTTAAGTCCGACAAAAACCCTTGGGTTTTCGTCAAATGTGATTTCGCCAGTAAAGGGTTTTCGTCCCAAGTGTTTTCGTCCCAAGAGATTTCACCAATAAGTGTTTTCGATACATGTGATTTCGTCTAGTGTGTGACAACAGTAACTTTGTTTAGTCTATTAACTGAGTTAAGTTTATTAACTCTGTTAACCTTATTAACTGAGTTAAATTATGTAACTCTGTTAAGTATGTAACTCTAATGGTTTGTTAACTCTGTTAGTTTATTAATTCTATTAAGTCTGTTAACCTTGTTAAGTATGTTAAACTCTGTTAAGCTTGTTAATTGAGAACCCATGTTAGAATAGACTAGAACTAAATTATGTGGAACATGAATTTGTATGAATTTGAAGCGGAATGAAAGAGTTCGAAGACTATTAGGAGTATGGGGGATACCTGATGCGGATACTAATGGTGTTGGCGATTGAGTAGGCGTTTGATTCGATTTTCAGTTTCTAGATTGTAGTCTAGTTGTGTTTTTCTAGTGTCTTTTACTTCTGTTGGTTTGATTTGGTTACTTTCATGGGGCATGTCCCATGTTTGAACTAGTGTAGACTCTCTACACTACTTGTTTTGTTTTGGTTGTGAATATATAGAATCACCGGGGTAACCCCTTTACCCAAAAAAAAGAATTTGTATGAATTTGATTAACTGTTTACATGATATGTGATGCTAACTGCCAAGCACACTTTGTGATATAGATTCATACGAGTCATTACAAACATAAACTGATTGTGTAGGCTTTGATTGAATTGTTGTGCAATGTGAACTCTTGTTACAATTTGTATAATGATGTGTGATTATGTGAACGTTACTTGTATAATGTGAATGCGGGATACATGATTCATGTGTAAACAAAACTGATTAATCTTTGGTAACCACAGTAGGGTTTGGTAGACCAACTGGGAACTGGTAAAGTAACTTAACAAACCGAGCAAATCGAGGTGAGTTCACACTTTCTACAAGGCATGGGATTCCCAAGGGTTGGGAATGGGTTAAAGAACTAAAACGGAAACTACATATTCTCCTTGGGTAGGATATGTACGGCCATCCTCCATGGGTAGGATGCTAAGATTAAACCTCGCGTATTCTCCTTGGGTAGAATACGTACGTTCGTCCTCCTTGGGTAGGACAACAAGATTAAACACACTGGACCAAAATTCTATCATGAAGTCCCTCATTTTATATCGACTTAATCGCCGAGGCCGATGGCGAGCGGGTCATTAGTTGATAGCGCTATTAGGTTTAACAAACCTCACACCGTGTCGTTCGAACGGGCGTGTACTAATGGACTAAAGGCAAAGGGTCAATGCTGATAGACATTGACTTAGGGCACAACTTATTTTCGTAGTAGTCGATATGGTACGGTCTGGTAACGCACATGGGAACCCCCACTTAATATCGTAAAATGGTTTGGGAAACAAGGTAAACTGGTAAATTCACATGGGAAGCCCCCACCAACAATGGATATGTTTGGGAAACAGGGTAAACTGGTTAATCATATTTGCAACTATGGGGTAAACCCCCACGGCAAGTAAGCCAACTAAAGACAAACTATGTTTTCGTGAACAACTTAAAACGAACATCCAACTGTGAACTCGCTCAACTTTGTTGTTGATTTGTTGTTACATGCCTTGCAGGTCTTTAGGTGCATATCGACTGGAACTTGCTGTCTGGGAGGCTGGAGTGGTCATGGGTCGAGATACATGGAAATACAATACAAGACTAATGGCTTTTTACATGTGGTTTATAAACACTTAACGAAAGATTTATGCTTCCGCTGTAAACTGTTAACTATTGTAACACTTACTGTTAATTAATGAATGTTTTATTCTCATATATCTATGAGTTCAATGTGATTGATGGCTAAGATCCTGGTATGTCACACGCCTCGCGGGGGTTTCCGCATGTGGTATTTTGGGGGTGTGACAAAAGCTGATCATGAGAATCACCTTCGATTGATCTTAACCTCCTAAAGAAAGAACAACTTTATGCCAAATTCTCGAAATGCGAATTCTGGCGTAAGGAAGTTCAATTTTTGGGACACATCATAAACAACAAAGGAATTCATGTTGATCCTACAAAGATTGAAGCCATAAAGAATTGGAGTGTTCCTACCACTCCAACTGAAATCCGTTCTTTCCTTGGTTTAGCTGGGTATTATCGACGTTTCATTGCCAATTTTTCCAAACTTGCTAGTCCGCTTACGTCTTTAACTCACAAGGGTAAACCTTTTGAGTAGGGACCAAAACAAGATGAAGCTTTCCAAATTCTTAAACAGAAACTTTGTGATGCTCCTATTCTGACTCTCCCCGATGGTAACGATGATTTCGTGGTGTATTGTGATGCTTCCAAACTTGGCTTAGGTTGCGTCCTCATGCAACGAGGCAAAGTCATAGCCTATGCATCTCGACAACTGAAGGAACATGAAAAGAGATACACTACCCATGATCTTGAATTGGGTGCCGTAATCTTCGCTCTCAAAATCTAGAGACACTATCTTTATTGTACAAAATGTGTGATTTTCACTCGAACCACTTGCAACATCGATGGACGGGAGGATGAGCGTAGCACCTTACCGACCTCAGTACTTTGACGACCATGATTTCCGGCAATGAGCACCAGCGAATTGGCTTCAATCGAATCCTTAACCCTTGTCAGCGACCCATGGGAGTCAACTCTTACGAATCAATCGAGGAATAAGTGATGATAATTGACCTTAGTGTGGTATGCGTAACTGCCAGCACAGTGAGTAACGCTTTAGGACATGGCACAGAAATGTGACTAAATGGACCTTGTTGGTGAAAGGTCGCAGGGCTCCGTTTCGAGCAACAACATTAGAGGCAACAGTCATGGCAACATCAAGGTACTCGTAATCATAGCATGGAAACGAAGGTAACATTGACAAGGAATGACTGTTGTAAGTCAAGACATCAACAACCCAGAGAACAATGGCAGTTTTGGGAGTTCTAGTATCAGAAGCAACAACACTGGTTGTGGTATTCATGAAGGGCATTTAGGATTGGCGTGGGCGACGCCAAGATTGCAACAACATGGTGGCTTACATGTTCTTAGTAACAAATCGCTTCGTCACTGTTTTGCTCAGCCCTGATACTTCTTGAAACCGAACCTGCTATGGAATCGGCAGATGGCAAGCCCATATGATTGTTGGAATGCAAACTCGACCTTGTGGGACAAGTGTTCGACGTCGACCATCCTTCTACTACCCTTGATAGTTTTGATACAGTAGACCGTATGGATTGGTTATCCAGATATCGCGCAGATACACCCGGTGAGGAGAAAACTTTGTGTGGAGAATTGTTATTTGTTCTAACACGTCAGAGTGACACAACGGTTAGCGTCATTTCAGCAAGGAAAGCCAGGAGTGTCGACGGGAGGATTACTCCGCCATGACAGCACACGTTACTGATGTCAGGACTAAGGATAGGAGGATCGAGGATCCACCAATTGTTCGTGATTTCTCCCTAAGTACTACCAGAAGAACTGTCAGGTTTACCTTCACATCGTCAGGTGGAGTATCAGATCGGTATCATGCTAGTAGTAGCCATTGTTACTAGTATATCTTATTGTCTTACACCAGGAAGGTTGCATGAACTGCCAAACCAACTTCAGGAATTATTGGACATGAGTTTCATCGGATCTAGCTTTTCGCTCTGGGGAGCCTCAGTTACACCAGTAAAGATAAGCCTTTTCGTATACGTACTGATTATCGAGAACTCAACAAGGTGACAGTCCGGAACCGTTTGACTCGACTACGTATTGATAACCCGTCGATCAATTGCAGGGAACCAACTTCCATTCGAAGATTTGCTAGTGAACGAGCTATCGTCAGAGGGAAGTCTAAGGGGAGAATGCCCTTACAACAGCATGTCGAATGTAAGACAACCATTTCAACGTTATGCCCCATGATCATTGAGTTGACCAATACACCAGCAGCTTCAGGGATTACATGAATCGACCGCAATTGTTGGCAACATTCTGAATCCTGACCAGGAGAATGGAACGCCATGGGTGGCATTTGTATCATATTTTAGAACTCCTGAGGAGGGGCCACTCCGCTCAAAGCCTTGTTAAACGTAGTTGTCTGGGTTCGAGAGGTACCTTTTGGATACATAATCAGCGAAGTGGGAATGCACGCGGATTTCGCTAAGATCCGTCTTGGTTGGAAAACTGATCGACACCAAAGAGTCCTACGAGGATACAGCAATTTCTTGGTCTCGCTTGATTCAATCGCAAATAAATCGCATGACTTTCGAAGATCTCGCAGCTTAAACCTCGTTGGCACAGCCGGGTGCTGTGTTCGTGGAAGATAGACAGGGGGACGTCTTAACAGCCTTTGAATCGTAACTCAGCAATACACATGGCATCGTCTTTATCCGAAAGTACTAATGACTTAGTAGTATACCATGATGGTTTGAATCAGAGTCACAGACACACGCCGACGCAATACGAGAGAGTGATGACATACGTGAAAGAGTCGCAAAGAGGAACTGCGCAGCACACTCGACTGACGGTGAAAACCATAGCTTTGGGATATTGGATGGAGGCATCACTTGGACGGTACCAGATGCGTTATTTAGACCGATCGCAAGGGTCTCCCATGTACCGATGTTCGAAGGAGCTAAAGCATACAATGACATCACTGGATGGAACTTCTGGATTAACACGACTGCGAAACCTGAACGTACACGAGCTCTGCAGCTCGCTATCGACTCTAACTTACCAGTATCAGACTCGCTCTGTTCAAACTGGAGAACTGAAGGAAGAGGAATCTTCAAGTTGAACCCATGCGGGGCATGGGGAAGCAACCTTTGACCAGTCGGACGATACTCGCTACTTCATGATACGAATGTGGGTCTCATTACACGGCAACTGTAGGGAACTCGCGTTGAGCAAGCACACCAGCTTCGACATTCTAGCCGCCTGGGTTTTTATGAGAGCCATTAGGATTTACAAACCTTGTACTGGTAATCGGTCATGAAGGCTCATCTAGCTAAGTATGTGAATGATGGATCGACTTGTGGATAGTCAAGGTGTAGCATCAGCAACCAGCAACGCTCACATGGAAATAAAAACGGACTGCTATGGATTTGGTCGATAGTCTACTTGCAACTCGAAACGGAAACAACATTACCTGGATACTCATTGATTTTCTTGCGCAACCAGCACACCTACTAGCCATCAAAGAAACGGATAAGTTTCTACACTTGCAGTCATCTATCTAAAGGAAGTGGTTGCTAGGCACGGGGTGCCAACCTTCATTACTTCTAATCGCAACCCACGATTTGTATCTGATTTGTGACAAGCGGTGCACAAATCCTTTGGCTCGCATTTAGACATGAGCACAGTATATCATCCACAGACAGATGAACAGACTAAACGCACCATCCAAACTTTTGAAGACATGCTTCGAGTACGTGAAATCGACTTTGGCAACGGTCGGAGAAAACACCTCCCCTTTAGTGGAGCCTTCAAATAACAACAGTTACCACACTAGCATTCAGGCTGCTTCGTTCGAGGCATTGTACGGACAAAGGTGACAATCATCTCTTTGTTGGGCAGAAGTCGGAAACGGCCAAATCACTGGCCCAGAACTCGTCATACACACAGTAAAGGACATTGCTCAGATACGACAACGAATGGCGGCAGTTCGTGACCGCCAGAAAAAGTTACGCTGTTAAGCGCAAGGAACCACTCGAGTTCCAAGTTGGGGATCGAGTACTATCTAAAGTCTCACATTGGGAAGGTGTACTTCGTTTTGATATACGAGACGAAACTCAAACCACGATATGTGGAACCTTTCAAAATCATTGAGAAAATAGGCAAAGTGGCTTACAAACTAAACCTACTCGCAGAACCCAGTGGAGTTCACAACTCATTCCACGTGTCAAATCTGAAGAAGTGTCTGTCAGATGAGACCCTTATAGTTCCTTTGAAGGAGCTCACTATCGATGATCAGTTGCGATTCGTCGAGGAACCTGTAGAGATCACAGATCGAGACGTTATGGTTCTCAATCACACCAGAATACCTATTGCTAGAGTTCGTTGGAACTCCCGTCGTGACCCAGAGGTTATCTGGGAAGGAGAAAAACCAAATGAAACTTACATATCCCCATTGTTCGAGAACAATGAAACCACTACTGAGGTTGAAGCTACTGCGGAATTTCGGGATGAAATTCCAAACCAACGGGGGAATGATGTGACACCCCAGGGAAAACCAGGAAACAACACAACACAACTAGCTTCCTCAGTAACCACATGCTAAATTTCGGGACGAAATTTCTTTCGTGTTGGGGATAATGTGACAACCCGAGTTTTCAAGGTCTCTGCTTGACTTAATACTTGTTATCAGAGTGTTGTTCTAATAAGTATGTTTGGTGTGCATTATATTTGGTGTATGTTGATATATGGTTGGTATTAATTATGTGTTTAATTAATAAAAGTGAAATCAGTTGACTACCTTAACCCAGCGAAATCCCCACCCACGAAAACACCCATGGTGAAAGCATGGAGTGTTTTCGTCACCCACACCTTGGCGAAAACACTAAGGTGTTTTCGTCCACTATGAGGCCAACGAAATCAAGTGGGCCTTTGGCCCAGTAACGACCGGTTTAATGTTTTGTTCCACACTTTTGCGCCAAGGTTTTAATCGACAAACCCTAATCACTTCTCACCTTCTCCCTCTCTCTACCCTTTGAACCCGACGGCAATCTCTAGCTCTTTGGGAACCGTTGCTAGTCTCTTGTCATAACTGGTTAGTATATCATCTCGGTAATTAGATTGTTGTTTCGTATTTTGGATGATTGTTATATATTATCTGCAAACTGTTATATGTGTGGATGAAGTGCATGTAAGATGATCGACTGATATGTGATGTTGTTTGGGGATTTAATTGAATTTTATGATTAGGGATCCTGATAATGATAATCTGATGTTATGATTATTTGTGTTATGCCTGTTTTTTTTTTGGGTAAAGGGTTACCCCGGTGATTCTATATATTCACAACCAAATAAAACAAGTAGTGTAGAGTGCCTACACTAGTTCAATCATGGGACAGGCCCCATGAAAGTAAAAAACAAAGTTCAACTAAAACAACCAAAGACTAATAATGAGACTACTAGACTAAACTCTAGAAAAGCGAAACACAAAAAAACAACTAATCATCCACCATCATCATTAACGACTTCCCCACGAATTTCCCAATCTCCAAGAAGCTTCCGCACATTAGCCGTATTCTTTAGCTTTGCTCCCATTAGCTTGTATCTAACCGTCTTTAAAATAATTTCACTAACCATTTCCGGGGGTCTCAGCTGATTTTTTAATAACCGAGCATTCCTCTCTTGCCATATGAAGTAAGAAGCAGCCGCAACTAGAAGCTTAGCAACATAGATCGCAGCCGATTTTGAACGAGCACGAGCAAGTAACCAATCTACAATATCCCTCCATTTCGGGGTAACCGATGACATACCCACCTTTTGCCTCACTATATGCCAAACTTGAGACGAAAATTTACATTCAAAGAATAGGTGAGGATAAGAATCAAAGTTCTCATAACACAAAAGGCAACACATCATATTCATATTCTTCCGCCTTGAAATATCCCACTTCAGAATTTTGTCTTGAGTTAAAAGTTTACCTTTCATGATCAACCACATCATAAAAGCATGCCGAGGGATACACTGCGAGAACCAAACAATATTGCACTAGTTAACTTCCGGCTCCTTATACCGAACCGAATGCCAAACACTCGACGAAGAGAACTCGGTTAAATCGCTGCCAACCTTCCATAATAGTCTATCTTGTTTTGTCGGATTTAAGTGCACCTGAGAATGAGCACCGGAAAAAGATCTCTCCAAGCCATCGGCCATCTCCAGGTACCAAGCGAATAGACATTAGCCACTGAATCATCCAGCTTAAAATCCGCATCAGTAATGGTTCTCGGTGATAGGAAGTCACCTAACGGCCCCAGATCACACCAGTAATCGAACCAGGCCGAAGTCCTCACACAATTGCCTAATTCCGACCATATATGATTTCTGATCAGCGGGCGCATCTGAATCAATTTCCTCCATGACCAACAGCAATTAGAAACGATACTCCAAATGTGAGATGACATAAGAGCCTTATTCATATCCCCAATTCGTCTAATACCCAAACCCCCTTCATATTTTGGAGTACAAACAGCCTTCCAAGAAACTTTTGATTTACCTTTAATTAACGAACTCTCTTGAGACCAAAGGAAGTTTCTCATTCTAGCTTCTAACTCCTGAATTATCCGAGCCGGCAAGATAAATACAGACGACCATAAATGTGCATGGAAGAGAGGACAGAAATAATAAGTTGTAGTCTACCAGCAAAAGAGAGCAACTTGTTCCTCCAGTTCGTGATCCGTTTCTCTAATCTTTCGACAAGAACTCGACAATCATTATAACCAAGCCTGGAAGAAATTAGAGGCACACCCAAATATCTGACAGGCAACTTTCCTTCCACAAAGGGCATAATATCCAGAATAGCATCTTTAACATGACCATTAACATTGCAAAAGAAGATCGTGCTTTTCTGATTACTAGGAACTAATCCCGACATCTTCGTAAAATTAGAAAGAGACGTCAAAATACATCTCGCCGAGTTAACTTCTCCTCTAGTAAAAATGAACAAGTCATCCGCAAAACAAAGGTTGATAATTTGCTGTTGTTCACATTTATTATGAAATCTAAACGATGAATCAATACGAACCGCATGTTGAAGAATGGCCGTTAGGACTTCCATGACTAGAGTAAAAAGATAAGGAGACATCGGGTCCCCTTGTCTTAAACCTCGGCTACCTTTGAAGAAACCATGCACAGAGCCATTGACACAGATCGAAAATGAGGCCGTGGAGACACAAAGCATGATCCAATCTACCATCTTACCATGGAAACCAAAACCAAGCAAAACGCTCTTGAGGAATCTCCAATCAACATTGTCACAAGCTTTCTGGATATCAACTTTAAACGCACATCTTGGAGGACCCGTATGTCTATGGTAATTATGCATCAATTCTTGCGTGAGCATAATATTATCATAGATTCTCCTTCCTGGAACAAAAGCCGATTGATTTATGCTAACAATGTCATTGAGCACGCCTTTGATTCTATCAGCAACAATCTTGCTTATACACTTATATAAAACGTTACAACAAGCAATTGGCCGATAGTCAATAACAGCCGAAGGAGTAGGAACTTTCGGAATGAGCACAATAGTCGTGTGATTCAACTCCCGAAGAAGATTACCTGTTTCAAAAAAATCCAAGATGGCACAAGTAACATCATTACCTACAATAGGCCAAGCACTTATAAAGAACGCCGCTGTATAGCCATCCGGACCAGGAGCTTTGTCAATACCAATAGAAAACATTGCTTTTTTGACCTCCTCCACAGTTACTTGGCGTATCATATGAGAAGCAGTCTGAGGATCAATGACTTTAGAAAATAAATCTGGAGCCGGAGCGAGAGAAATATCCCCTTGAGTACCAAAAAACTTCTCATAATGATTTACAAAAGCTTGAAAAACCGTATCGCCTTCATAGAGATTTCCATCTGAATCTTTAATCACATCAATTCGGCTACAATGATTTCTGATTTTCAGAGAAGAGTGGAAAAACGCAGAGTTCATATCCCCCGCCCTTAGCCAATCAACCTTAGATTTTTGTTTCAGAAACCGCTCCTCATCCAGCGAAACTTCTTGGAGATCACGGCTAATCTCCGTTTCAGCCACCCGGAGAACGACATTAGTCGGGTCACGGTCAATACTTTGCTGAATGTCATCCAGTTTTGAGCGAAGAGCTTCCACTTTCTTGTGAAGATTTCCTTGCTTGAATAACAAAGAACGTAGAGGATTTTTAAGCAACCGAAGCTTCTTGACCAAACGGAACTGATGCACACCGCTCACACTAGAATCCCAAACATTCTTAACAATTCCCAAAAACTCCGGTTTGAAAACCAGAAAGTTCGCAAACTTGAAAGACCTCGGCTTCACTTTACCAGCTTCCGGAAACGATAAGATACACGGACAATGATCCGAGAGCCTGTACGGCTTGAAAAAGGCAACAGAGTTCGGGTATTCGGCAACAAAGGAAGTGTTTCCCATAACTCGATCAAGTTTCTTTAGAAGGCCTACACCATTTTTCGGCTTTTGGCTCCAAGTATAATGGATCCCCATTCGGTTAATATCAACAACCTCAATATCATCCACACAGTCTTGAAAGTCCCTCATGCCAATAGAGACCGACGACGATCCCAAAGAATTATCTACAATGTTGAGAGCCGTGTTAAAATCACCCATGATACACCAAGGTTTGTTCCCAACAAGGACTTTGTGCATGGACAGATTATGCCACAATACTTTACGGGAGACATAATAGTTATCAGCATAAACGAAAGAGCAAAAAACCATCCTTTTGTCAAGTTTAAAAACAAGCTGAATATGCATAACCTGAGAAGACTGCGCCAAAATCATCACATCAAAAATAGCCGGATTCCATCCGATAATAATTCTCGTGCCTTTGTCACAACACCCTCCATTCGAACTCCAATTCCACGAATGAAAAACGGAATTGCAAACTTTAGCCAAATTACCAACATCCACATGAGACTCTAAAATCACACACATGCTCAAGTTAAAGTCTTTTACTGCCTGACGAACCTCGTTCTGTTTGAGAGGGCGGTTCAACCCCCTTATATTCCATGTAGCGATACTAACCATTGTTAACTATTAGAGAAGGAGTGCTTGCCCCTTTGCTTTTTATTTTAAGAGTACCATCCATCATAAAACCATCCGTTTCATTGTACACCTCTTCTACCTCGTCATCTGTATCCTCATTGCCCATACCCGAAGTGTTGATATTAGCACCCGAATCAGCATCCACTTCATTGAGAATGTCAAAAGGGTTAGTCGATCTGTTACTATTCGAAGTCGAAGCCTTATTACTATCTCCCTTTGGTTTCGGCCCCACAGGACGATATTCGAATCTAGATTTTTGGTTATTGACAGGAATTCCAACTTTTTTAGCAGCTTTCTTACCATAGACTCCTATGTACCCATCCTTATCCACAACCGGCATCTTCTTTGCTGGGCGATTTTTTTGAACATTCCGATTGTGCTCCTCATACAAAGCCTTAACTGGTTTCATAGGTTGTTTCGGACAAGCATCGATATTGTGGCCAAACACACAACAAGTAGCACAGCGATGCGGACTCCATTCGTACTCCACATACATCGTTTCTTTAATAAAACCCTCCCCTTCAGATTCAGGAATGGCCATAGTAATTTCCTCTCGAAAGTCTTTATCAGCCGAGATTTCAATCAGCGCTCTAGCATAGCTACTCCGACCCCATGAGTCCATGCACATAGACGTGGTAAACGAGTCCAGCATCTTTGGTTCCCCAATAGTCGTTGCAATCAGGCTAAGGCCATGCTATGCCTGTTCATGATTGATCTGATGGTTTCTACGATCTAGTTTGATTGAATGATTATGTGTGGAAGCGTAGTAATGATTAGGGTTCCGTCGCATGTAACTGTTACTGATGATGATGATGTCCCAGACGAAAACACAGCAACCAGACGAAAACACAAGGTGTTTTCGCCAAGCCTTAAGTCCGACGAAAACCCTTGGGTTTTCGTCAAATGTGATTTCGCCAGTAAAGGGTTTTCGTCCCAAGTGTCTTCGTCCCAAGAGATTTCACCAATAAGTGTTTTTGATACATGTGATTTCGTCTAGTGTGTGACAACAGTAACTTTGTTTAGTCTATTAACTGAGTTAAGTTTATTAACTCTGTTAACCTTATTAACTGTGTTAATCTATGTAACTCTGTTAAGTATGTAACTCTAATGGTTTGTTAACTCTGTTAGTTTATTAATTCTATTAAGTCTGTTAACCTTGTTAAGTATGTTAAACTCTGTTAAGCTTGTTAATTGAGAACCCATGTTAGAATAGACTAGAACTCAATTATGTGGAACATGAATTTGTATGAATTTGATTAACTGTTTACATGATATGTGATGCTAACTGCCAAGCACACTTTGTGATATAGATTGCATACGAGTCATTACAAACATAAACTGATTGTGTAGGCTTTGATTGAATTGTTGTGCAATGTGAACTCTTGTTACAATTTGTATAATGATGTGTGATTATGTGAACGTTACTTGTATAATGTGAATGCGGGATACATGATTCATGTGTAAACGAAACTGATTAATCTTTGGTAACCACAGTAGGGTTTGGTAGACCAACTGGGAACTGGTAAAGTAACTTAACAAACCGAGCAAACCGAGGTGAGTTCACACTTTCTACAAGGCATGGGATTCCCAAGGGTTAGGAATGGGTTAAAGAACTAAAACGGAAACTACATATTCTCCTTGGGTAGGATATGTACGGCCATCCTCCATGGGTAGGATGCCAAGATTAAACCTCGCGTATTCTCCTTGGGTAGAATACGTACGTTCATCCTCCTTGGGTAGGACAACAAGATTAAACACATTGGACCAAAACTCTGCCAAATTCTCGAAATGCGAATTCTGGCTTAAGGAAGTTCAATTTTTGGGACACATCATAAACAACAAAGGAATTCATGTTGATCCTACAAAGATTGAAGCAATAAAGAATTGGAGTGTTCCTACCACTCCAACTGAAATCCGTTCTTTCCTTGGTTTAGCTGGGTATTATCGACGTTTCATCGCCAATTTTTCCAAACTTGCTGTTCCGCTTACGTCTTTAACTCAAAAGGGTAAACCTTTTGAGTGGGGACCAAAACAAGATGAAGCTTTCCAAATTCTTAAACAGAAACTTTGTGATGCTCCTATTCTGACTCTCCCCGATGGTAACGACGATTTCGTGGTGTATTGTGATGCTTCCAAACTTGGCTTAGGCTGCGTCCTCATGCAACGAGGCAAAGTCATAGCCTATGCATCTCGACTACCCATGATCTTGAATTGGGTGCCGTAATCTTCGCTCTCAAAATCTAGAGACACTATCTTTATGGTACAAAATGTGTGATTTTCACTGATCACAAAAGTCTCCAACACATCTTTGATCAGAAGGATTTAAACATGCGCCAACGTAGATGGATTGAACTTCTAAACGACTACGATTGCGAGATTCGCTATCACCCCAGAAAAGCGAATGTTGTTGCCGATGCTTTAAGTCGTAAAGAACGCATTCAACTTCATAGCATACAAATCCATTCTGACATCCAAACCCGTATTCTCCAAGCTCAGCAAGACGTTGTGGCCTGCGGTGATTTGCTTACTGAATTACCTCATAAACTTGATCTCCTTCCAGAGACCAAAGAAGATGGCTTACGACATTTCAAAAACCGTTTGTGGGTTCCTAATCGTGACAACCTTCGTACATTCTTGATGGACGAAGCCCACAAGTCCCGATATTCTATTCATCCCGGTGCGGACAAGATGTACATGGATCTTCGAAACCTTTACTGGTGGCCCGGAATGAAAAAGGATGTTGCTTTCTACGTGTCCAAATGCCTCACATGTTTGAAGGTTAAAGCTGAACACCAACGACCTTCTGGATTACTTGAACAACCCGAGATTCCTGTGTGGAAATGGGAGGAAATTGCTATGGATTTCGTAACCAAGTTGCCACGCACTTCTCGAGGTTATGACAGCATTTGGGTGATCGTTGACCGTCTAACCAAATCAGCTCACTTTTTGCCAATCCGAGAAGATTACTCTGTTGCTAAACTCTACCTTGACGAGATTGTTGCTCGTCATGGTGTACCCTTGAACATTATTTCTGATCGTGATGGCCGTTTTACCTCTCGTTTTTGGGAAACTATGCAATCTGCTTTGGGAACTCGACTAAATCTCAGCACAGCTTATCACCCTCAAACTGATGGTCAGTCTGAACGAACCATTCAAACCCTTGAGGATATGTTACGAGCTTGCGTTATAGATTTTGGTGGTAATTGGGATTCACATCTACCTTTGATTGAATTCTCTTATAACAATAGTTACCACTCCAGTCTTGAGATGGCGCCTTTTAAAGCTCTCTATGGTCGCAAGTGTAGTTCTCCTGTTTGTTGGAACGAGATTACTGAGGCACAAATCACTGGTCCTGAACTAATCCAAGAAACGACTGACAAGATCTTTAAAATTCGTGACAACCTTACAGTGGCTAGAAGTCGTCAAAAGAGTTATGCTGATAAACGACGCAAACCCCTTTAATTCCAAGTCGGTGAGATGGTACTTCTCAAGATCTCTCCTTGGAAAGGTATTGTACGCTTTGGAAAGAAAGGTAAACTAGCTCCAAGATATGTTGGTCCTTTTAAGATCATCGAAAGGATTGGTAAAGTAGCCTACAAACTTGAGTTACCTCCTGAACTCAGCAACGTTCATCCTACCTTTCATGTCTCTAATCTCAGAAAGTGTCTTGTTGATAAAAACCATCATGTACCACTCGACGACATTCGCATCGACGACTCCGTGCACTTTGTTGAAAAACCGGTAGAAATCATGGACCGCGAAGTGAAGAAACTAAGACGAAGCCGCATACCTATCGTTAAGGTACGTTGGGAATCCAAACGTGGCCCAGAATTCACTTGGGAACGTGAGGATGATATGAAG
This sequence comes from Helianthus tuberosus, assembly GCA_030545235.1. NCBI lineage: Eukaryota > Viridiplantae > Streptophyta > Magnoliopsida > Asterales > Asteraceae > Helianthus > Helianthus tuberosus. The sequence continues at coordinate 82,107,735 of CM060418.1, read as the reverse complement.
ACCAAGTATCCGCATCTCTTTGCAAAAGAATCTCCTACACCAATTTCGGGACGAAATTCTCAAAAGTAGGGGAGACTGTAACCACCTTGGTTTTCACACTTGTATTTGTGTTGACTTGCATCGTAACAATTACCGTATTTGGAATGAAACTTATTTGATCCTACTTGCTTTGTGCTCATACCGATACAAACACGTGAAACAATTTCAAATTTGTTGAGTTTTTATGCTATTAAACACGGTTACATAAACTATAAGGGTTTATTGGGACTACTTGTGAAACTACTAGTTGAGGGACCTATTTGACATTCTTTAAAACCTGCTTGAAATCTATTACTTTTTAAGTTCAAGGACTAAAACCGTAATTATTTGAAAGTACAAGTCCATGGGCTAAATTGTCATTTTTGAAACTGTAAGGGTTAAAGTGCAATTATTTCAAACTACAAGTTTAGGGTTCTTTTTGTAATTTTTTAAACTTATTTTATAAAAGAAATAAAAATATATAAATTGTTTTAAAAAGTCTAGGGTTCAAATGGTCATTTTCTTAAACTTAAACTGTAGGGACCAAAACTGTTATTTTTAAACTTATATAAACTGAAAACCCTAACTGTGTTAGTCCTTTTATAAAGGTTTCCTTCTTTAAACATTAACTCAGCTAGCATACTTAACTGAACAGTACAGGGACTATTTGTGTCAATTTTCAAAACTATAGGGACTATTTTTGTAAAAAAACTGAAACTTCAGGGACCAAAGTGTAAACATTCAAAAAATCGGTCAAAAGGGGGTCTTCTTTAAAGAACCGGCCCTTGTGGGATTCGAACTCGTGACCTCTCGTTTAGAACCGCAACGCCTTAACCAGTTTATCCTCCTAATAGGAGCTGGTATATATTGAAATTATATTGATTATATACACTCGATAGAAATTAAATATATTATTTCAAACATGAATCGATCGCACTGATGACTGATTTCGATCCAATTCGGATTGTTTAATACCTTTTGATCTGTCCAGAACATGTGTAAAGGGTCTACAACCCATACCCAACCCAATTGAAAATTTAATCGACACACATCAGTGCCAAATTGCTGTAAAATCAAACTTTTTATTAAAAAAATTAAAACGGATCGAAACCACTAAGAATTGTTGGATCTGAGATCATATCGAGCTGGTATTTAAGTCCCTCAGACTCCCACGAACCTCTTACACCCATCACATTCTTCTAAAACATCAAAACAAGCCACCTGTTCACGTCTGTAACTCTCGCCGGAATTCCAGTCGCCGGAATCATCAATCCAGACGATACCGGTTAGTTTTTATCTAGTCATTTAGTTCAAATATGCTTGTACAATGATTCCTTAAAGTTAATTTAGATACAACTTAGGTTTCCCGTAGAATTGAAAGGTTTGACTTTTCTGTTTGACTCGGTCTGAACAATTGGGGAAGATGACCAATTTCCATTTCTGTATTTATTTTATTTAAACTAAACTTAAACATAACCACCAGGCCTGGCCCAGTGGTTGTGTATGTTTGTTTGCAACCGGTTGACCCGGGTTCGAATCCGGGGACAACCAAATATTTTTATTCTTTTTATTTTTAATACTTTTAACATTTCAATAATTTTTATAACATTATTAGACACTGTTACTTTTATTAAAAATATAAAGTTAGTCAATTTATTTATAAAACTAATTTTTATAATATTAAAACAGTTTATTATTAAATAATTCATAATAAATAAATTTTCAGGAAATAAATACTGAAATTTTTATGTTAATTATTTTAAGTGGTGAACTTTACAAAAATAATGATTTTACTGATATTTTATACAAATTTGATATTTATATAATTAAATCATTTTTATTACTTATAAATATAGTTTAATTTAATTTATAACTATATAATTTTTATCCAAAATTATTTTTATGACAAAATAGACATATTACTGAGTTTATATAAATTTAGAGTCTGAATTTTTATTATATTTAATTATTTAGATAATTAAACTTATATAAACTTATTTATTATTATTTTAAGCAAATTAATTCATTCTATTTATTTAAAATGAATCCAAGGCCATAATAATTATTTTAAACCAATAATATTCAAGTACAATAATTAAAAATATTATTTTTAATTATTCTGATTAAACTAATTATTTTGATAATTAGATATATAATTATCAAATTATCCCTTTAAACTACATAATTATCATTTATCAAATAAATATATATTTTTGAGCATCTAAATTAATTTATAATTTTTATAAATTAATAATATCACTTGTAAAATATTTGGTTATAATCAATTATTTAACTATGTTATTTAATTATACTAGTTAATTATATTTGATTTATTATTACAAATGTTTATATTAAATCAATTGTATAATTTTGCAATTTATGTTAAGAGTTAATTACATAGTTTGTCCCTGTGGTTTGCACAAAATAACAAACTTAGGTACTAATAGTTTAAAATCACCTTCTAGGGTATTAACTTTTCATTTTGTAACGTTTGGAGGTATTAACTTCTAAGGTAATAACATAGGTAGTCCCTGTGGTTTGCACAAAATAACATACTTAGGTACTAACAAAATGTGATTTTAAGCCTACAAATAAGCTTAATACCCTCAAACGTTACAAAATGAAAAGTTAATACCCTAGAATGTTATCAGAAACTATTAGTACCTAAACTTGTTATTTTGTGCAAACCACAGGGACTAACTATGTAATTAACTCTTATGTTAATTGAATATTTTCTTATAAATAATTCCTTTATATCATACTCATTTTCCGAGTTCTCTATTAGGTTATCCAAACCACATAATCACCGTTTATCCAAACCCTATTAAATTCTATAGATTTAGGATTTCCGTTCAAAAACAATTAAACACTTTTATTGATACAAATTCTATATTGTTGCATGTTCAATCTATTAGAGTGACGTGGAAATCTTGTTCCCAAAAACTCGTACAATTACATACGTGTTTGGACTTACCCGCAATCAAGGTGAGTTCATAGTCCCTTTTTACATTATTTTTGGGATGAAACATATGATACAATGTGATACCAACTCATTTGCCATTGTGGATATCCCGATTGTCCTTGCATTTGCTTAATACTTGTTGTTGTTGCTTTAATGCGTTTAAGTTCATTAACTTGCAAAAGCCCAACGGTTATATTATAGCGCTATAGGTGTGACGCCCCACCTCACTTCCAGTGAAACTATTTGTTGTTGTTGTTGATACTCATGTGAAACTTTTGGAAGTGTGGTGATAGACCCGTGTTACGTCATAACGAAGGTTTGAATGTACCACCAAGTGACTACTTGTATTACTCTTTTGCTTAAAGACATATCACATGCCACAGTGTTAAACCATTTTCATATCACATTGTTATTTTTGCCTAACAAAACCTATGAATTCACTCAACCGTTTGTTGACCCAATATTTTTCTAACATATGTTTCAGGTGACAATGTTTGATGCTATGATTTGCCAGAATATTTCATATAGGATTGATCAAGATTTATGCCTTAGATTAAATCCGAATCTATCATTTGTGAAACAATTTGTTATGATGTATTTTGTTTATGTACTCTTATTTACTCGGATGTGAATGCAATCTCTTTAATTGAATCTAAACTATATATTTCAACTTAATTTAATCATCATGTGCTCAAATGCATTCTGCCATGTTTCGTGATGCCCTTGACTTTTCCGCCTACGGTCAGGGTGTTACAATTAGCACAAGCTATAATTTTATACCGACGCCACAGGTGTCGTTGTGATCGAAATGATTTGGTAATAGCGGTGACTAAACAAGTATCACCGTGTCTTGCATGAAAATCTCGATCATGATTAGCACAAGCTACAAGTTCATTCCGACACCACAAGGTGTCGTAGCGATTGAAACAATTCAATATTAGCGGTGATCAAACAAGTTCACGGTGTTTGAAATTAGATGAAAGGTTCAACGAAGTAAATCTGAATGTTTGTTTCAAACAAATCTCATAGGATTTTCGATTGAAAATGAAACAAATAAATAATGTTTTTCGATCGAAAATAAAGAGCAATAAATATCACAAAATGTTTGATCGATGCTGAAAGAACCGTTAAGAGGTACACCGAAATATGACATAAATTTGTGTACCATTATCTTAACACACGATTGTGTTAAGATTGCTTTAATATGATAAATCAACGAAGCGGATTTAATATCAATAAACAAATAAATAAATAATTATATCCGTACATGAGGTGAGCAACGAGATTAGCGCAAGCTTCAAACTTGTGAAAAACGCCACCACAAGGTGATCATGATCAGAGAAACGATTCAATGAAGTCGAAGACCAAACAAGCATGTTATGGTTCAAAGCAAATGAAGTGCTTGTTGGGATTATTTAGAATATGATGGCCTCAATCCGTCATATGGAATCTTAAATCGAATATATATTACCAGCAAGTTCAATCAATTGAACTTGGTTGAAACATAATCCAACAATGAATTCATGTATCAATAAGAAAGTTTCGACATGGCCACAACGAAAAACCATGTATGCTACTCAAAAGAAAATGAGTTTTCCAAGAAATCCGTTGACTCGATACCAAGGAGTCAACATTTTGCAATAATACGGGTCGTCTAGAATACAATGCAAAGATTTAGTATAGCGAAATAATATATGAGATGTTGACAAAACAACCATTCGACATGAAACCAAATGCGTAATAAACAATGCATGTGTAGTGTACGAATTTGTCAAGAAATAAGCAAATGAGTGTTCGCTATCATGAAATAAAATCTTCGTGATGCAATGACCATTAGAGGGAAGTAGAAATGTTAAAAAAAAATATACTCACTAGATGCAAAAGTCGGAATTTCAATAAAAGAAATTTAAGGACTTTACCTGGAATTTCGTGTGATGACTGGTTGTTAGGTGACATTACCATGGAATGTCGAACATAGCGTATTCGGCATAAATGAAATAGGAGGAATGCGAAGACATGTGACTTATTTTGCAGCGCCAATAGTTGTGAGTCTCATTAGGCTAAGCATCGACTGTTATGAAATCTTGTTTTAACGTACCTCAGCATGATTCGTTGTGACAACCCTCACAATTATAGGTACTGTACAATTAATTAATTTTTATTATGTGCTTAATGACTGTGCTTGATTACAACTGACAATTTAAACTGCTTTATGATTTTTGTATCATACATACATGTGCATCATATTTCATAGTCACTCCACTTATTACACACAAACATTAGTGACATACTTGATGCACACAGCACAGTTAGCACACTAAACAGTTGATTCAGAAATAATGCTGACAATGCCAGCACATAGGCAGACAATGTTATTATGGCCAATATGAGCCAGGGACAGGGTACTACACTAGTATGGAGTGTAGGGAAGTGAGGACCATAAAACTGCGTCACTAGGTGATAGTTATAGTGCCGGGAAGTGCCTAAAACATACTATAAATGCAGAATTCTGCATTTATTATTAAAAATTCAGCATTATGTTAGTAAAGTACAAAAATTTGGCAGAATGGTCCGGTATGCTTTCCTAAGTGCCGGGAATAATTTGTGTTACAAAAATATATATATAAAAGACACCTTACGGACTAATTAAACACTTTAACGGGACGGTATCTAACCGGACAACCGGACATTACCCGGAACACTAAATTTTTGTCAAAAACTTTGTTTTATTATTTTTGGCTAGTAATGATCCCCGTTTGTCATAACACCCACTAAAAATCAACAAACTAACATATATCATCATCATACTTGAGATCTAACTTACGTTTACAATTTGGTTGCAAAAGTTACACCCAACCCCCCCCCCTAGAACCGATTTCGGTCCCTCATGGACCCACCATATCATCCACACCATACTTACTTGATTTAATCTCTTATTTTACTAGATTGTTTACTTGTGGGTGTGGACAAAATATGAGGAATGATCATTATAAGTAAGGTCTCTAGATTACATATCACTTCACAAAAGTTCACACTCTCACTTCACTCACTCTCTCTCTCTCTTTCGGCTCACCCCAAACCGCCACCATCACCACCACATAACCACCATCATCTTCCATTTTCAAGTAACTTTCAAGCTTAAAGGTTGATACAAGAGAGCTTGCTTTGTGTGGAGCTTCATAAGGGCTTGGTTTCTAGCGTTTTCATCATCTTTTCTCAACATTTTCTCACTAGATTCTACCCTAGCCTTGTGCTAGTAGTAAGTAACTTGTACACCCTTGTTCATCTTGTTGTTGTGATCACAAGATGTAGTATGTTATTATGTTTAAATCACAAGAACTAGAACACTAAAAAGATGAACATGAAACTTTACATAAAATCCTACATAAAAAGTTTACTTGAAGATGAAATATGACTAGTAGTATGTTGTTATGGGTATGTTGTTAAACTTGTGATGATTTTTGGTTGTGTGATAATCATCTTATGAATCTTGTTAAATAATATCTAATAATATGATTTAACAAGATTAGAGAATGGTTATATATTACATAAATAACCACTTTCTAGTACGACATGAACTTGATGAATTGATTTTTTCTTACAAAATATAAATTAACTAGTAAGTTGATGAGTTTGTAAATCTAAGAGTTTACAAAGGATTTTTGTAATAAACCAAGTTAGAGAAACGGTTTTTGGAAAATCATAACTTTACATATACCTACATTATTTTAGAAGCAAAATAAGTGTAAGAACATTTATTTACAAGAAGAGTTCAAGAGTTAAAATTTTTGTAAAAATTAATTGTAAGTTGTAACCACTAAATCATTTTGTGAGAATGATTTTTAAAGAAATAAATACGTTTCGAAAGGTAACTAAGTCCACTAAAAGTCTTACCAAGTTACTACGCGCTTTCAAAATATACCAAGTTCATGACTAGAGTATAACGCATATATTTTTGCTCTTGGTAATGTAAAGATTAATTGTTGATGATTGTTGATTGATTTTGAAAAGAAAACGATATGCTTATTAGCATGGACATTCCCGTTTTAGGGGAAACTCTGGCGAAATTTTCTAAAAATCCCAAGACTTAGAAAATTATTTTCTAACAAGTATTTACAAACTGTGTAACTTTGTTTTTCGGAAGTAAACTTCGCCATAAGTTTTATTACAAAACTCCAAAGTATTGGAAGTGGGTTTTCGAAAATAAAAGCGAACAAATATATATTTTAAATATATATTTCATGTTAACACACTTGTGTGATTATTTGTATTTTTTGAAAAATATATATTTTCGGACATATTATTCTTGATAGATAAAATATTATATATTTTCTAAAGTGGGACTTAAAAATATATAATGTCAATACTCTAAATCACAAAATACATGTATAAATACCCCCATCCTTGGGAAGGAAAATACACATATAAAAACTTGAGAAGTGTAGATACGAAATAGTTGCCTAACTATTTTTCCTAAAGACAAAAGTTAAGTTAAAATAATTATTATTATTTTGACAAGTATAATATCAAAGTAACGCAACTCAAAACATTAAACCCTAAGCCAAGGCACGGCCCGTTCGTCTAATAGACGTTAGTACGTGTAGGTCGTTGCGCAGCAGATCGAGTTTGAGGTTGACGTTACAGGATACGCACTTCAGTGAGTTCATGTCCCCCTTTTCTCTTTACTGTTTTCAGTTTTATACTTCGGGGGTGAAATACATGCAACAATTATTACAGACATTCATTTACATGGTATGGTTAGCGTAGGGAGGGTTTATACTACTAGATCATGTGAAGGGTGGGTACAACACTTAAGGCCATTAATCCTCGTTGTTAGGACCGAGGGACATGAGTGATAGATCTATTTGGGTGTAGCGAGCCTCACTCCTGAGTCCGCTGAGTGGACCAGGCGGTGACTATGTGCCCGACGCACAAATTTGCTAGGTTTGAGTTTTCCTGCACCTTTTCACACATACCAGTGGCTTTGCAACCCAGTGGTGATCTCTTTTTCCTTATTGCTACTTACCAGGGACTTTTATACATACTTTAAAGGTTTATACATACTCACTTTTACATGAATTCGCTCAAATTTTGTTGATTTTTCAAACTACATGTATTTCAGGAAATTAGTGGATCTGGCGATGTGTGCAATCGTATCATGCTGCGTAGGGAATAATGAGGTCATCCAGGTTTAGGAGGTGTGACCCTTGCCTGGACGGGTTACACGTCCTTAACCCATGTTTTTAGTCAAGTCTTTTGTGGTGTCATGTGAACACGTTTTAATTATGTCATGGTTGTATGTTGTTTTACGTGTCGACTTTTAAACAATGATGTTGTGGTAACTTTTAAAACTTAATGAATGGATGACTGTCATGTGTTTTATTTTCATATAGCATTGTTATGATTGTGCTATGGTATTAAGACGTCACACCAAATAAACCCACGCTTCCGCAAAAGCCATGGTGTGACAGCTTGGTACCAGAGCCTCGATCATAGCGAACTAGGATTCTTTCTCGAGTCTAGACTATGATCAATAGGGCTCTCACGAAAACATTTTTACATTGCATACACTAAACGTCCAAATCCAGGATACAAAACATTTTTACAAATAAAAGGCACAAATACACTTTTTCAAAATTCATGGTTCAGTCTTAGAGACTAAGGGAGGTTCAGCCTTAGAGGCTGGGGAGGTTCAGTCTTAGAGACTGAGGGAGGGTTAGCCTTAGAGGCTAGGGAGGTTCAGTCTTAGAGACTGAAGGGTTCAATCTTAGAGATTGGGGAGGTTTAGTCTTAGAGACTAGGAGGTTGGTCTTAGAGACCAGGAAGTTATCCTTAGAGGTTAGGGAGGTTCAGTCTTAGAGACTGAAGGGTTCAATCTTAGAGATTGGGGAGGTTCAGTCTTAGAGACTGAAGGGTTCAATCTTAGAGATTGGGGAGGTTTAGTCTTAGAGATTGGGAGGTTGGTCTTAGAGACCAGGAAGTTAGCCTGAGAGGCTAGGGAGTTCAGTCTGAGAGGCTGGGAGGGGTAGTCTGGGGAGACTAGGAGAATTACTTGTTTGCTTTATTGAGACTTACATATTTATTTGACTTCATGATTGATATATGTGCATATATGTGATTGTGTTACAGACACCATGGTTTCTTCTTCCGACACAGGAGTATCAGACACAGTGGACCCCATGGCAGTTGTGTCAGACGATGAGATACCATCAGAGGGAGACGTCTACACGTCCGACACCACGAGTACAGATGACGATGATTTTCAGCCGTTCTCTCTGCCAGACGTCGGAGTTGAGCTTCAGCCTGCTGATGGCATTCCTGCTGGGGATCTCCCTCTTGCGGTGATCCCTGCTCCAGTTCCGCTTGCTGCTTTCCCCGTGGCGGATGTGCCATTCGATGTCGTATCTGATGACGACATTGATCTGTTCGAGGAGGGTCCCCCTGAGGACGACTATGAGGGTAGGGGCCCCGATCGATGTTGATGCTATCCTTCCCATTGCTGAGGCCCCTGTAGAGGAGGCACCTCTTGGTTCGCCTGTCCCAGACTCGTTGGAGTCTGTGGCATCCGCGTCCTTGCACGACCAGGGTGTGCAGCATCACTCTCCTAACGCCGACCCCGACATGGCGATGTCAGCTGCACCTGGTCCGTCACACGAGTTTGAGTTTGACCATGAGGTCGATGACGATTTTAACCCAGTTTTTCCCCCTGGTTTCGATCCTGATCATGTGATCATGTTTATTCATGTGGACCAGCCCTTAGAGGCGCCAGTGGCTCCTATTGATCCGTTGTTTGACATTCCTGCTGATTTTGATATGGACCTTGACGACCCTGAGGGTCGTAGCACCAGAGCCTGTCGTTGACCATGGCCCTGTTCTTGATGATGCCCCAGCCGTTGCACCGCCGGATATGGGTGCACCGGCCATTGCACCTCTTGTTGATGATATACCCATTGCTGACCTTCCCGTTGTTGCACCACCATTGGTGGATGATCCTGTTATTGATGCACCCATTGTCGCACCTGTAGTACCAGTTTCGGCCCCAGTGCATGCTGACCATGCACCGTTTGCTTCTCACATTGACCCTCGATACGCCGACACCCTCAACGGGTGGATCGACGATGATGATTACCCACCATATGTGCTACCTGTCACTCCACCAGTAGCATATGTTCCTGCACCCACTGATATCCCACTGTTTCACCCACACACCACTGACGTCCATCGCACTGATCTTCCCATCACATTCCTCCAGGATATACCGCCACCTCGTCCTGGAGAGGGTTCATCGAGGCAGCCGCCTGTTTCTGTTCCACCCGTACTGTCATCATCTTTTCTGTTTCTGTCACAGTTTCCTCATGTTGCACCACCTACTGCACCATCTTTCATACCATCGAGCGAGCCATTTTATGGACTACGCCCCCTGTTATGCCATTGTCTGACCCGTACCATCCATTTCATGTGGGGTACACCACGGAGGACATACTTGCGTCGCTGCAGCTACAGTAGGACGCGCTGAGACGTCGTATTCAGGAGTTGGAGAGAGCTCCACGACCGCCTTGTCACTGTCAGACCCCCTTTGCAGCACCACACACTCCCCGTCCGCTTTCCCCTAATTCAGACGTTCGTTTGTTGACATCTGAGCAGCAGATTGCATATTTGTTGCGCGTCTGTCATGCCTTAGAGGAGGACTGGTTACACATGCGTCGTTTGCTTTTCTCTCATTTTCCTCCTCCTCTCTTCCGCCATCAGCATAGACATTTTTTGGTTTGATGCAGGTTGATCATTTTGGTGAGAAAGTCGCGATTGAGCCAGCTTACGAAGACTTTTGAGAGATCCCACTTTTTGTATATGATAGTTGTAGACAGATTTGTATTTTTGGGGGTGATGTAGCCCCATGATCTTATTCTGATATGTGATGTACTATTAAACATGTAAAACAATATTGTGGTCGTGATTAATGAAGGCTCAATGGCAACATTCTCACTTCATGCTTTGTTGAGTTATTTGTTTTATATTATAACATGAGATGTTATGTGATTGATGAATGTTATTACGTACGCATATTATTTACTTACTATGACCTGACCTATATGATCATCTTTTAGAAGATGCCTCCAAGACGCGAAGTACGCATGCCTACTACCCAGACGGAACTCCAGGGGATAATTGCTGCAGCTATAGCCCAGTATGCAGCCTCCCAAGGAGTAACAAGCGGGAGTTTCTCGAACAACAACGGCAACAATAATCCACCCAATGGTAATGTCAAGTTGCCTGAAACATATTACGATACATTTGGATATTTCTAGCACGTCTGCTGATATCATTTGTAAAATCTGACGTATGTGCAGGGTGCACCTACAAGCAATTCCTCGACTGTAAGCCCGTGAATTTCAACGGCACTGGAGGTGCTGTTGCGTTTGTTAGGTGGGCTGAAAAGACAGACTCTGTCCTAAGAATGAGCAAATGCGCTCCCGAGCAACAAGTGACCTACATCTCAGGGCTGTTTCTAGATGGTGCCCTATCGTGGTGGAATCTGCAAGTGCAAACGTTGGCAGAAGCGGCAGCATACGCACTAACATGGGCTGAGCTAAAAGAGCTCACGAGGAGGAAGTACTGCTCGCGAGCTGAAATACAGAAGCTAGAGACTGAGTTCTGGCACCTAAGGATGGAAGGTCCTAAGATTGCAGAATATGTTCAAAGGTTTCACGATTTGTCCCACGTAGTGCCGTACATGGTCACGCCCGAGTTTAAACGTGTTGAGCGCTTCATCTGGGGACTGGCTCCCCAGATCATGAGTATGGTTACCACGTCCAAGCCTGTAACGATTACGGAAGCCATCGACCTCAGTGTGGCGCTTACTGAGGAGGCCATTAGGTTGAACAAGTTCTCAGTTTCTGAACCAAAGAACAAGGAAACACATGTTGAGTCGGCTGGTGAAAACAAACGGAAATTTTCCAACTTCAAGCAAGGTACAAGCAGTGTGAACAGAAAGGGTGAGTCAAGCGCACCGGCTAGGGCCAAAACCGGTGATGAAAGCAGAGGAAAGGGTTACATGGGCACTCTGCCCAAGTGTGATATATGCCAGCGCCATCATTCTGGCCAGTGTAAATTGAGGAAGTGCGAGTCATGTGGGAAGAACGGCCACTCGAAGGATACATGTTGGGGTGGTTCAGGCCAGGGTGGCCAAAGGGGTTTCAATAACAACAACCGTGGTGGTAATGGAAACCGGCCGCAAGGAAATAATGGAGGAAATGGTAATCGTGGAAATGTCGCAAATCAAGCTGGTAACCGGGGAACAAACGGAAATCGAGGCGGGAATGGTAATGGGAATGGCTGAGGGCCATGATGCTTCAACTGTGGAGACGTTGGGCACTTTAAAAGGGAATGCCCAAAACTGAATTAGGCGCAAGGTAGAGTCTTTAACATTGGTGCGAGGGAAGCGCACCAGGATCCAAACGTTGTCACTGGTACGTTCCCTATAAACCAACGCTTTGCATCTGTTTTTGTTTGATACTGGTGCCGATTATAGTTTCGTATCGTTAGAATTTAAGAATATACTTGGGTTGACCACTAGTAAGTTAGACGTTCCGTACTCGATTGAATTGGCGAATGGGAAACTAGTTGAAACGGGTGAAGTCATCAAAGGATGCGTGATAGAACTGGGAGGACACGAATTTGCGCTAGACCTACTGCCAGTCGAGTTGGGAAGCTTCGACGTGGTAGTAGGGTTTGGGGATTTTAACTCCGCTTTGAACTTGGAAGATAAATCTATGGGAGCGTCAGGTATCTCTACTAGTATGCGGGAGTTTCAAGAGTGTGTAAATCAGATTGAAGTGGCGGATATTAAGAGTATAGGGTTCCACTTCACGTGGACCCAAAAACCGAAGAAAGGGGTTGGATTATTAAAGAAAATCGACAGGGCCATGGGAAATATTCTGTTTGTTAGTGATTTTCTTAAAGCGGTTGCGTTGTTTCAACCGTATCGAGTCTCTGACCATTGCCCGTGCATTCTTAGAATTAACAAGATGGAGAAGAAAAGGGCCAACTCGTTCAAATTTGCAAACTTCTTGGTGCATAAACCGGGTTTTTTGGATATTGTTAAGAGTAATTGGGATCTTTCCATTATGGGAGTTCATCAGTTTTGGTTGGTTAAAAAGCTTCGTGCTCTTAAATCTCCTCTTAGATCTCTTTTATTTAAACAGGGTAATCTTCATAAAAAGGTAGATGACTTACGTGGAAAGCTAGATGCTATACAAAGGGAGGTAGAGAAAGATCCGTTCAATGAGAATGCTAGATGTGAGGAAGTTATTGCTACTCGAGAATTTCAAGAAGCGTGCCTTGATGAGGAACGATTTTTAAAGCAGAAGTCGAAAGTGGCTTGGTTGCGAGCGGGGGATGCTAACTCAATTTTTTTTCATATGGCGCTTAAAGCTAGAAATCATAGAACTCATATTGAAGGTATTACTGATAATAATGGGATCTTTTGTGATGGTGAGTCCGTTCCAAATGCATTAGTCAAATATTACGAGACTTTTTTAGGATGTGAAGGTGATATCTCTTTGACTCTGTCGCCGGATATCTTTACGAATCGTCTTAATCAGAATGTAGCCGATAATATGATTCGTCCTATCACAGTGGAGGAGATTAAATCAGCTATGTTTGCCATTGGTAATGATAAAGCCCCAGGTCCTGATGGGTACACAGCGGCTTTTTTCAAGAGTTCTTGGGAGATTGTGGGAACTGATGTTACAAATGCCATTATGGATTTCTTTAATTCAGGTCGTTTACTTCAGGAGATCAATCATACACTTATTGTTCTTGTGCCTAAAATGACTACCCCTGCTTCGGTAAAGGATTTTCGTCCTATTGCTTGTTGCAATGTTATTTACAAGTGTATTAGCAAAATTGTGTCTGACCGCTTGAAGGTGGCCCTAAATGAGATTGTCAGTATCAATCAGTCAGCTTTTGTTCCGGGTAGAAAAATTTCGGATAATATTCTTCTTAGGCAGGAATTAATGCATAATTATCACAGAGATTATGGGCCTCCAAGATGTGCGTTTAAAGTTGATATCCAAAAAGCTTATGATACTGTTGATTGGAATTTTCTTGAAAATGTGTTACTGGGTTTCGGGTTTAACCAACAGATGATAAAGTGGATTATGCTTTGTGTTTCTACTCCGTCATACTCAATTTGTGTAAATGGTAGTGTTCATGGCTTCTTCAAGGGCAAGCGTGGCCTACGACAAGGAGATCCAATTTCTCCTTACTTATTCACATTGGTAATGGAAGTTTTGATGTGTACTTTACAACATGCTTCTTCTATTGATTCGTCTTTCAGATTCCATAACAAGTGTCAATGCCAACGTATTATCAATCTTTGCTTTGCGGATGATTTATTTCTTTTTGCTAGAGGAGATGTGAACTCGGCTAAATGTATTATGAATGCCCTCTCTCAAATCACACGAATGTCTGGGTTGATACCAAGTGTTCAAAAGAGTACCAGCTTTTTTTGTAATGTTCCTCAGCATGTCAAGTTGGCTATTCTAGGAATTATTCCGTTTGTGGAAGGCGAGTTACCGGTCAGGTATTTGGGAGTTCCTTTGATCTCATCTAGACTCCTATACAATGATTGTAGTATCCTAATAGAAAGGTTGGAGAACCGTATTATGAATTGGAAAAATCGGCTTCTATCTTTTGCGGGGAGATTACAACTTATATTATCTGTTTTATCCTCTATGCATATTTTTTGGGCTTCTGTGTTAATCCTTCCGGCTCGGGTTATCAAGGAGCTAGAAAACAGAATGAGGAACTTTTTGTGGTCTCAAGATGGGTCTTTTCACAGAGGGAAAACTAAGGTTTCATGGAATTCTATATGTCAGCCGAAATATGAAGGAGGCCTTGGATTGCGAAGGATTCAAGATGTTAATAAAGCTCTCATGGTTTCGCATGTATGGAGCATTATAACCAGGCGAGATTCTCTTTGGGTTCAATGGATATATTCTAACAGGTTAAGGAATTCTAACTTTTGGGAGTGTAGAGTTCCTTCGGTTTGTTGCTGGAGCTGGAGGAAAATCCTACAGTTACGTCCGTTAATCAGACATCATGTTTCGTCCAAGATAGGTGATGGTAGGATGACTTCTGCGTGGTATGATCGTTGGTGTGAATGTGGGCCGTTGGCGAGTTTTATAACTCCTCGGATTATATCCTCAGCTGGGTTCTCTCTACATGCTTCGGTCAATGAGATTTGGGCGAATGGTACTTGGCGGTGGCCTACGGCTTGGCGAGACTTGTTTCCGGTTCTGATTCAGCTTGATAACTTGCAGATTAATCAGAATAGTATAGATAGATTTCTTTGGAAAGATGGTGACAATTTAAATGAGCACTCAATCTTATGATGTGTATCCTGATTCTCCAATCCAAGATCAGATTCCGGGAAGTCATTTGCAACATCAATCTTATGCTAGTGTGGTCTCAAATGATCAAGCTGAGCAAGGTGATGTTAACATGGGTCTCGGTTCAAATCAGAATCAGAATGGTGATGGTATAGTTAGAAATGCCAATGAACTGGCTGATCAAGCTCCAAAAATCAACTTTCGATCTTTAAATTCAGATGTTTCATTGGATGGAGTGGATGTTGTGTTACCAATTGAGTCCGTTCATGAGGTTAACAACATGTTAGCTAATACTCTTTATAGGTACTTCTTGGGGGATAGAATTGCTTATCCGGTTGTTGATTATTTTGTGCGAACAAATTGGAAAAAATATGGACTACAAAAAACTATGATGAATTCAAATGGGTTTTTCTTCTTCAAGTTTGAAGACAGAAAGGGTATGACTGATGTGCTTGAAGGGGGACCTTGGCTGATTCGGAACAAACCTATTTTTCTCAACACTTGGTCCCCTACGAACACTCTTAAAAAAGAAGATATTAAAAAGGTTGCAGTTTGGGTGAAATTGCATGAGGTTCCTCTAGCGGCGTATACTGATGATGGGTTAAGCATGTTGGCGTCTAAAATTGGTTCTCCTTTGCGGTTGGATTCGTATACTATTGATATGTGCAACGAGGCTTGGGGACGAAGCAGCTATGCTAGGGCCCTCATTGATATCTCTGCCAAACATGAATTTAAAGAGGTCCTAACCATGGCTATTCCTGAGTTGGATGAGAACAAGTATGTCAATGAGACTATTCGTGTGGAATATGAATGGAAACCCCCAAGATGTGCCCACTGTTGTGTATTTGGGCATGATTCAGAGGAGTGTCCAAAATGCATTCGATCGACAATGAAACCTCCTACAAACAGTCCGAAAGTAGATGAGGATGGTTATATGGAAGTCAAGACAAAGAAGAATGTAAAGAAGAGCGGTTTTCAAGTTAACAATCAAAAGCCAAAGTTTGAATATAGACATGTGGATAAAAAGAAAAAGGCAGTGAGTTCTTCCTACGTGAATGCGCGGTGCACTAGTTCGTCCAAGGTTCAAAAACATAATTCGTTTAGTGCTCTTGGGTTTATTGGGAGGAATGGGGGTTCATTCCAGGGGAGACATAAAGGGGGTCGTGAGCTAAATGAGGAGTCTGACGATGACGAGGTAGAGGTTGTATATGATGAAACGAATGAGTTTATGACATCGGGTACACATCCTACGTCTTCCAGTACAGGGGCAAGCACCTCTCACATAAAGTTGTCCAATGGATAGGTGGCTTCTGTTTCATGCTAAGGGGCTACCGGTTGGTAGCAATTTCATTTTTGATGATGGCGGTTGACGTAGTTGTTTGATTTTTTTCGTTTGTCTACTAGTTAGTCATTATCATGATTGTAGTAGGCTAGATTGAGGTGGTATGTTGGTTTGTTTGCTTTTTGCTTACATATATGGGGCATGTCCTGTATATGAACTAGTGGGGAGCTCATCCTCACTACTTGTACTTATTTGGCGGTTGTCTATAATAGAATCACCGGGGTAACCCTTTACCCAAAAAAAAATTTAAATGAGCACTCGTCTTCGTGTGTGTGGCAATCTATCAGAGCTAGGGAGATGGAAGTGGAATGGGTGAAGGTGGTATGGTTCTCTCAATGCATCCCTCGGCATGCATTCCTTATGTGGCTTATCATGCGTAGGAAGCTTTTGACTCAGGATAAAATCTTACAGTGGGATTTATCTAGAAGAAAGAACATGAATATGATGTGTTGCTTGCTTTGCTATGAGAATAATGACTCTCATGATCATTTGTTCTTTGAATGTAAGTTCTCTGCTCAAATATGGTGTTCGGTTAGGGAGAAGGCGAATCTGGGTATGGTTGACCCTAAGTGGATAGATGTCACGAATTGGCTTTTAGCTAGGGGTGCGTCTAAAGAGTTAATTACATAGTTAGTCCCTGTGGTTTGCACAAAATAACAAACTTAGGTACTAATAGTTTAAAATCACCTTCTAGGGTATTAACTTTTCATTTTGTAACGTTTGGAGGTATTAACTTCTAAGGTAATAACATAGGTAGTCCCTGCGGTTTGCATAAAATAACATACTTAGGTACTAACAAAATGTGATTTTAAGCCTACAAATAAGCTTAATACCCTCAAACGTTACAAAATGAAAAGTTAATACCCTAGAATGTTATCAGAAACTATTAGTACCTAAACTTGTTATTTTGTGCAAACCACAGGGACTAACTATGTAATTAACTCTACGTCTAAATCAGCCTCAAACTACTCCAGTCGACTCATAGTGGCAGCTACAGCTTATTTCATTTGGCAGGAGCGAAATGCTAGACTGTTTAAAAATCAGACGAGGCCTCCAGATGTGATTATCTCTATGATTCTTCAGACGGTTCGGTACAAACTTATGGGAGCTAAATACAAGAACACGGATAGAGTGAGACGCTTTCTAGAGCTGTGGGATATTCACGAAGACTCGATGCTTGATGATGGTAGCTAGTATCTCTTTTTGTTTTAATGTTTGTTTTTCTAGATTATTGTCTAGTGGTTTTTGAGTTGTGATTTAGAGGTTTGCTATTTAGCTTGTTTACTATCATGGGGGTATGTCCCATGTTAGAACTAGTATGGGCAGTCCATACTACTTGTTTTATTGGTTTGTGAATATATAGAATCACCGGGGTAACCCTTTACCCAAAAAAAAAAGACGTGGTAGTAGGGATGGATTGGTTATCGAGCAACAAGGCCGAGATTGTTTGCCACGAGAAGACCATCCGCATCCCTATGACGGATGAAGAAACAATCGTAGTACATGGGGAGAAGCGTGATACGCCGCTGAGAATCATTAGCTGCCTGAAAGCTAGAAAGTGCTTACAGAAAGGATGTGTTGCATTCTTGGCACACATCGTGGATAAGGAAGCCGCGGAGCTAAAGATAGAAGACATTCCGGTCGTAAGAAAATATCCTGAAGTCTTTCCAGAAGACTTGCCAGGATTGCCGCCACAGCGACAAGTCGAGTTCCACATTGACTTGGTTCCAGGCGCCGCGCCTGTAGCCAAGGCACCCTATAGACTTGCGCCTTCGGAGATGCAGGAGTTGTCTACGCAACTCCAAGAGCTGTTAGACAAAGGATTCATCAGACCAAGCTTCTCACCTTGGGGAGCTCCAGTTCTGTTCGTCAAGAAGAAGGATGGTAGTTTTCGTATGTGTATAGACTACCGCGAGCTTAATAAGTTGACTATCAAGAACAAATATCCTTTGCCAAGGATTGATGACCTGTTCGATCAGCTGCAAGGTTCGAGCTTTTATTCAAAGATCGACCTCCGATCAGGATATCATCAACTAAGGATACAAGAGGAAAGTGTCCCGAAGACGGCCTTTAGGACTCGTTATGGACATTACGAGTTCCTGGTTATGCCGTTTGGGTTGACAAACGCACCGGCAGTTTTCATGGATCTAATGAACAGAGTCTGCAAGCCGTACTTGGATAAGTTTGTGATCGTGTTTATTGATGACATTTTGATCTACTCGAAGATGAAGGATGAGCACGAACAGCACTTAAGAGCTATTCTAGAGCTACTAAAAAAGGAGAAATTGTATGCCAAGTTCTCGAATCTGGTTACGCGAAGTCCAGTTTCTTGGTCATGTGGTTAATGGAAATGGAATTCATGTTGATCCCACAAAGATCGAGGCAATCAAGAATTGGGAGACTCCAAAGACGCCAACCGAGATTCGACAGTTCTTAGGTTTGGCCGGTTATTATCGAAGGTTCATTGAGGATTTCTCTAAAATCGCTCAACCTCTGACCGCACTCACACAGAAAGACAAGAAGTTTAATTGGGGTGACAAACAAGAAGAGGCATTTCAATTGCTGAAGAAAAAGCTTTGTGACGCACCGATTTTAGCTCTACCCGAAGGCACGGACGACTTCGTGGTATATTGTGACGCTTCGCGTCAAGGGCTGGGCTGCGTGTTGATGCAGTGACAGAAAGTTATAGCCTATGCTTCACGCCAGCTGAAGATACACGAGAAAAATTATACCACGCATGACTTGGAGTTAGGCGCAGTGGTATTTGCGTTGAAGATCTGGCGACATTATCTACATGGCACGCGATGTACAGTCTTCACCGATCACAAGAGCTTACAGCACATATTTAACCAAAAGGAGCTTAACATGAGGCAAAGACACTGGGTTGAACTATTGAATGACTACGACTGTGAGATCAAGTATCATCCAGGGAAGGCGAATGTGGTCGCCGATGCCCTAAGTTGAAAAGAAAGGATCAAGCCCATAAGGGTTAGGGCTTTGGAAATGATTGTCCAGACAGACCTCTCTTTGCGTATTCGTGCTGCGCAGAGAGAAGCTTTGAAAGAAAAGAATATTGAGGACGAATATCTCTGTGGGATGGAGAAGCCGCTGGTACCAAACGGGGAAGGAACTTTGTGCTTCATGAAACGAATTTGGGTTCCTCTGTTTGGTGGATTGAGAAAGGTTATTTTCGATGAGGCTCACAAGTCACGGTACTCGATTCATCCAGGGGCGGATAAAATGTACCAAGATCTTAGGGATTTCTATTGCTGGCCAAGGATGAAAGGCGATGTTGCGGTATGCAAATGCTTAACGTGCGCCAAGGTTAAGGTTGAATACCAAAAGCCTTCAGGTCTTCTACAGCAACCTGAAATAACCAAATGGAAATGGGAACAGATTTCAATGGATTTTATAACGAAATTGCCAAAGACGCCCAAGGGCCATGATACAATTTGGGTAATAGTAGACCGTCTAACAAAGTCTGCACACTTCTTGCCGATCAAAGAAAAAGACAACACGAGTAAACTTGCTGAAATATACATGAGGGATATTGTTGCACGTCATGGAGTGCCTCTCTCGATTATCTCTGATAGAGATGGGAGATTTGTATCAAGGATTTGGCAATCCTTCCAAGAGGCTTTTGGCTCGCAGTTGAATCTAAGCACTGCTTTTCACCCACAAACTGATGGCCAGAGCGAGAGAACTATTCAGACATTGGAAGATATGCTGAGAGCATGTGTAATGGACCTAGGTGGTAGCTGGGACAATCACTTACCATTGGTCGAATTTTCGTACAACAACAGCTACCACACCAGTATTGGAGCCGAGCCATTTGAAGCTCTTTATGGACGCAAGTGCCGATCACCGCTATGCTGGGCTTATGTGGGCGATAGACAGCTGGTTGGGCCGGAATTGGTCCAAGAGACGACAGACAAGATTGCACAGATCCGAGAGCGCATCAAGGCGGCTCGTGACAGACAGAAAGGCTATGCAAACCAAAGGAGGAAACCTTTGGAGTTTCAAGTTGGGGATATGGTTTTGTTAAAGGTTCCCTGGAAGGGTGTGGCACGCTTTGGGAAGCGTGGGAAGTTGAATCCGCGTTACATTGGCCCTTTCAGAATCCTGCAAAGGATTGGGCTTGTAGCATACAAGTTGGACTTACCTGCTGAACTTAATGGCGTTCATGATACATTCCATGTATCGAACCTGAAAAAGAGTCCAACACAAGAGACAGTGATCATTCCTGCGGACGAGGTTCATATCGACGACACGCTCCACTTTACCGAAGAACCCGTTGAGGTTACGGATTGGAAAGTTAACAAAACCCGCAGGAGTAGTGTCAAGCTCGTCAAAGTTCGATGGAATGCACGACACGTCCCAGAATTCACGTGGGAACGTGAGGATCATATGAAGGCCAAGTACCCCACATCTATTCCCCAAGACCCCTGCAACTAGAAGCAGAACCTAAAATTTCGGGATGAAATTTTCTTAAGGGGGGGAGAATGTGACAACCCTCACAATTACAGGTACTGTACAATTAATTAATTTTTATTATGTGCTTAATGACTGTGCTTGATTACAACTGACAATTTAAACTGCTTTATGATTTTTGTATCATACATACATGTGCATCATATTTCATACAGTCACTCCACTTATTACACACAAACATTAGTGACATACTTGATGCACACAGCACAGTTAGCACACTAAACAGTTGATTCAGAAATAATGCTGACAATGCCAGCACATAGGCAGACAATGTTATTATGGCCAATATGAGCCAGGGACAGGGTACTACACTAGTATGGAGTGTAGGGAAGTGAGGACCATAAAACTGCGTCACTAGGTGATAGTTATAGTGCCGGGAAGTGCCTAAAACATACTATAAATGCAGAATTCTGCATTTATTATTAAAAAATCAGTATTATGTTAGTAAAGTACAAAAATTTGGCAGAATGGTCCGGTATGCTTTCCTAAGTGCCGGGAATAATTTGTGTTACAAAAATATATATAAAAGACACCTTACGGACTAATTAAACACTTTAACGGGACGGTATCTAACCGGACAACCGGACATTACCCGGAACACTAAATTTTTGTCAAATACTTTGTTTTATTATTTTTGGCTAGTCATGATCCCCGTTTGTCATAACACCCACTAAAAATCAACAAACTAACATATATCATCATCATACTTGAGATCTAACTTATGTTTACAATTTGGTAGCAAAAGTTACACCCAACCCCCCCCCCCCTAGAACCGATTTCGGTCCCTCATGGACCCACCATATCATCCACACCATACTTACTTGATTTAATCTCTTATTTTACTAGATTGTTTACTTGTGGGTGTGGACAAAATATGAGGAATGATCATTATAAGTAAGGTCTCTAGATTACATATCACTTCACAAAAGTTCACATTCTCACTTCACTCACTCTCTCTCTCTTTCGGCTCACCCCAAACCGCCACCATCACCACCACATAACCACCATCATCTTCCATTTTCAAGTAACTTTCAAGCTTAAAGGTTGATACAAGAGAGCTTGCTTTGTGTGGAGCTTCATAAGGGCTTGGTTTCTAGCTTTTTCATCATCTTTTCTCAACATTTTCTCACTAGATTCTACCCTAGCCTTGTGCTAGTAGCAAGTTACTTGTACACCCTTGTTCAACTTGTTGTTGTGATCACAAGATGTAGTATGTTATTATGTTTAAATCACAAGAACTAGAACACTAAAAAGATGAACATGAAACTTTACATAAAATCCTACATAAAAAGTTTACTTGAAGATGAAATATGACTAGTAGTATGTTGTTATGGGTATGTTGTTAAACTTGTGATGATTTTTGGTTGTGTGATAATCATCTTATGAATCTTGTTAAATAATATCTAATAATATGATTTAACAAGATTAGAGAATGGTTATATATTACATAAATAACCACTTTCTAGTAAGACATGAACTTGATGAAATGATTTTTTTTTTACAAAATATAAATTAACTAGTAAGTTGATGAGTTTGTAAATCTAAGAGTTTACAAAGGATTTTTGTAATAAACCAAGTTAGAGAAACGGTTTTTGGAAAATCATAACTTTACATATACCTACATTATTTTAGAAGCAAAATAAGTGTAAGAACATTTATTTACAAGAAGAGTTCAAGAGTTAAAAATTTTGTAAAAATTAATTGTAAGTTGTAACCACTAAATCATTTTGTGAGAATGATTTTTAAAGAAATAAATACGTTTCGAAAGGTAACTAAGTCCACTAAAAGTCTTACCAAGTTACTACGCGCTTTCGAAATATATCAAGTTCATGACTAGAGTATAACGCATATACTTTTGCTCTTGGTAATGTATAGATTAATTGTTGATGATTTTTGATTGATTTTGAAAAGAAAACGATATGCTTATTAGCATGGACATTCCCGTTTTAGGGGAAACTCTGGCGAAATTTTCTAAAAATCCCAAGACTTAGAAAATTATTTTCTAACAAGTATTTACAAACTGTGTAACTTTGTTTTTCGGAAGTAAACTTTGCCATAAGTTTTATTACAAAACTACAAAGTATTGGAAGTGGGTTTTCGAAAATAAAAGCGAACAAATATATATTTTAAATATATATTTCATGTTAACACACTTGTGTGATTATTTGTATTTTTGGAAAAATATATATTTTGGGACATATTATTCTTGATAGATAAAATATTATATATTTTCTAAAGTGGGACTTAAAAATATATAATGTCAATACTCTAAATCACAAAATACATGTATAAATACCCCCATCCTTGGGAAGGAAAATACACATATAAAAACTTGAGAAGTGTAGATACGAAATAGTTGCCTAACTATTTTTCCTAAAGACAAAAGTTATTTAAAATAATTATTATTATTTTGATAAGTATAATATCAAAGTAACGCAACTCAAAACATTAAACCCTAAGCCAAGGCACAGCCCGTTCGTCTAATAGAAGTTAGTACGTGTAGGTCGTTGCGCAGCAGATCGAGTTTGAGGTTGACGTTACAGGATACGCACTTCAGTGAGTTCATGTCCCCCTTTTCTCTTTACTGTTTTCAGTTTTATACTTCGGGGGTGAAATACATGCGACAATTATTACAGACATTCATTTACATGGTATGGTTAGCGTAGGGAGGGTTTATACTACTGGATCATGTGAAGGGTGGGTACAACAGTTAAGGCCATTAATCCTCGTTGTTAGGACCGAGGGACATGTGTGATAGATCTATTTGGGTGTAGCGAGCCCCACTCCTGAGTCCGCTGAGTGGACCAGGCGGTGACTATGTGCCCGACGCATTTGAGTTTTCCTGCACCTTTTCACACATACCAGTGGCTTTGCAACCCAGTGGTGATCTCTTTTTCCTTATTGCTACATACCAGGGACTTTTATACATACTTTAAAGGTTTATACATACTCACTTTTACATGAACTCACTCAACTTTTGTTGATTTTTCAAACTACATATATTTCAGGAAATTAGTGGATCTGGCGATGTGTGCAATCGTATCAAGCTGCGTAGGGAATAATGAGGTTATCCAGGTTTAGGAGGTGTGACCCTTGCCTGGACGGGTTACACGTCCTTAACCCTTGTTTTTAGTCAAGTCTTTTGTGGTGTCATGTGAACACGTTTTAATTATGTCATGGTTGTATGTTGTTTTATGTGTCGACTTTTAAACAATGATGTTGTGGTAACTTTTAAAACTTAATAAATGGATGACTGTCATGTGTTTTATTTTCATATAGCATTGTTATGATTGTGCTATGGTATTAAGACGTCACACCAAATAAACCCACGCTTCCGCAAAAGCCAGGGTGTGACATTCGTGTCATTTACAGGATCACGTGGCAAAGTATTGCACTTCGGTTGTTGTTCTCCCACTGACGAGATTAGAATCGTTGTAGTCGTGCCCACTTGTGTTTTCCCCAAGGCCTTTCCTTGAAAGTCGTGTGTGATGTACTTCGACGTCCACTGACGTGTAGTTTAAGTTTCACGTATAGTTGCGCAATAGCATTACGTTCCACGTAGATTACCTGCTCGGGTAATTAAGATAGCATAGACAACATAATATAATGGTGTTTGCGCGAATTAATAATCGAAGTTCCTAAGTGAGGACCTTTAAGGAATTTCGACCTAAGTTTCTCATCAAGAGTTTTCCAAAGGTCCTATATGCGTGTTATCAAAACCCTCCAGGTTTTGCTTACTATGTGTAATCCTTTCGTACGTGTATCAAACACAACACTTGTGTATTTTTAAAAACCAAAATGTTTACTCATCGTTTTCGACAACGGTTGGAGCCCATATTCGAGTCTTAGGCGTTCTGTATGTGCTCAAGTCTTAATAATCTAAGTCCCCAGAGGAAAGTGTGGTTAGAGCCTAGGTATCTCTACAGAAACCTAATTCGCTGTAACCTATAGCTCTGATACCAACCTGTCACACCCCGAAATATCAAAGCTAGCGTCACTGGACCGGTATCTTCATTGCACAGTGGAAGCAAATAAGCTAAGACTTCTTGAAAATGAACGCCGCTAAGTACTCGAATTCCCATGGATTCTCCTATTCCAACCGTTCCATAGTTTTGAAAATGCAACCTGAGAAAGAACATGCGAAAAAGTCAACATAAAGTTGAGCGAGTTCATCGTTTGTTTTGAAAAAGATTTAAAACAAATCTTTTTGATAACCGGTTTAAAAGTTGTGGAGAAAATATAACAGAATCATTTTTCTCGATATATCATATGAAAACTGTGAGTCTAGCCCTCGAAAATCTTTGTGCATTGCACGAGAGAGAATTGGCCGAGCCCAAAAGAGTCTTTCTAAGCAGGACCAACACGTCCTCTTACTTGTACATAAGTTGAAAACGTTATCAAAGTTTGTAAATACATGTATTATGAGTTTGCGTCAAATGAATATTAAAAACAATTGAAAGTTTTGAGTATCGAAAGTTGGTATGTAAGCGTCTATGAACCTAATGATCATTAATGTGTAGCTAAGACATTAATATGTGTGCCGACATAGGAAGCACTCAACCCGGTAGACGATTTAAATGTCGATTCAATTCGACAGGGACACAAAAGCACTCTAAGTGGCCGCACAAGGACCGTGAGTGGGGCTCGCCCATACCCGATAGATCTACCCCCTATTCCGTGGTCCTTAAAAGGATTAATGGTGCCTAAGTTAGCGCCTATTCGTACGTGATCTAGGAATTCATTCCATAGCTTAACCATACCCTAGTTAACATGTATATTCAAAAGAAAAAAGGGATATAAACCCATTGGGTTGTCTCGTTGTTCGTACGCAGACCAACCCAGTCCCGTTCTTGTTACTAGGACCTTCCCGTCGCTAGTTATAAAAATCATGCACGTTTGCGAAAATACGCGTTTGTTTTGTAAAAACCGGTATGTTTAGTATAAACCTTTTTTTTGGGTAAAGGGTTACCCCGGTGATTCTATATATTCACAACCAAATAAAACAAGTAGTGAAGTAACGCCTTCACTAGTTCAAACATGAGACATGCCCCATGAATGTACACCAAGCAACAAACAAAACAAAACAGAACACCACTAGACTAAAATCTAGAGAAAAACAGGAAAACTTAAAAACTTAAAACATCAATTAGCCTCCATCTTGAATAGTGCCGTCACCTCCAATCTCCCAAGCTTCAAGCAACCTCTTAGTCTTGGCAAAATTCTTAAACTTGACTCCCATAAGTTTGCAACGAATAGTTTTAATAATTAACTCACAAATAGCATCCGGAGGTCTCGTTTGGTTTTTGAACAATCTAGCATTCCGTTCCTGCCAGATGAAGTAAGCAACCGTAGCAACAAGCAGCCTGCAAACATAATTAGTTGCTGATTTTGACCGAGAACGATCCAACAACCAGTTCATGACCGAGTTCCACTTTGAATCAACATTATTCATACAACCCTTGTGTCTAACCATATTCCAGACCTGCGCGGAAAAGTTACACTCAAAGAAAATGTCACACCCCCAAAATCCACACGCGGAGTATCACCGCTTGGAGGCGTGACTGACCAGGATCAAGCCACCAATCATATTGAACATAACAAGTAATAAGTAAAATTCAACCACACAATATGAAAGGTGTTTCAAATCAAAAACGTAGTTAAGTGTTTAGCGGAAGCATAAACGTAAAGCCCAATATAAGTATTAGGTACGAAATAAAGTAATGTTTTTAGCATGGCACACACTGCCATGTCCCACAATGACCGCGCCTCCCTGTGCAAGCTCCATGAGTACCTAACGACCTACAAGGCATGTAACAACGAGTCAACAACAAAGTTGAGCGAGTTCACAGTTGGTTGTTTAGTTGTAGCATTCGTTTCGTAAACCATGTATCGTATTAATTCGTATCGCGGTCTCCCAGACATGTTTGCGAAGATTAGTGGGGGCTTCCCATGTGTTACTAGAACACGCGTATCGACTGCTACGAAAATGTAAGAGGTGCCCTAAGTATTGACCCTTTGCCCATAGTACATTAGTACACGCCCGTTCGGACGACACGGTGTGAGGTTTGTTAAACCTAATAGCGCTATCTACTAATGACCCGCTCGCCATAGGCCTCAGCGATTAAGTCAATAAATGAGGGACTTCAAATGATAGAGTGATGGTCTTATGGTCGTACGTATCCTGTTGTATGGGGAATACGCAAGTTTGTAGTTACCGTTCAGTTCTTTAACCCATTCCCAACCCTTGGGAATCCCATGCCTTGGATAGAGTATGAACTCACCTTGGTTTGCTCGGTATGTTATGTTATGTTACCCCTTCCAAGTGGATCAACCAAATCCTAGTGTGGTTACCATTAACGGTTAGTTCGTGTACACGTGACTCATGTGTTCTTTGCATTTATCACATAGATTTCAATTAAACAAAACACATATCATATCGCAATTCATGGCAAGTGTTCGAATTCCTACTATCAATCATAATACGAGTTCATGTTACTAGTTCACCTTTTACAAAGCTCATGTTAACTAAATCAACAATCACACCATAATGCGGCCCAACCGAATTAACAGCCCAGATAGTCACTAGTTTCAATTAAGTGGCCCAAACATTTAATCCAAACCCAAATACAATTTCTAGTTAACTAATCAATTAATGAGGGTGTAATCAAAACAGCCCTATTGCCTGTTACTCACTGATGCTACCCGGCCCAAAACAATTGATCCTCATTAAACCATCTCCCAAATAACAGGCCATGTACATTGCACCACCTAATAAACTAAGACCCCAAATCAGTTCTTGTTATATGGGCGGCCCACTGATCATCATGTGAAGCCCAATGAGCTTCTGTGTTAATTATCCCCAGTTAACCGTATTCAACATTTACCAATTACATAGTGTATTAAAGAAATCTATTTCATCAATCCATTATTCAATAAAGAAATCTTTGATGTGATGATTTTGGCTCAATCTTCTCAGGTTATGCATCTTCAGCTTGTGTTCAAATTGGATAAAAGAATGATTTTTTGTTCTATTGTTTATGCTGCTAATTATTATGTTTCTCGTAAAGAGTTATGGCATAATCTCTCAGTGCACAAAGCCCTTGTTAATGATAAACCTTGGTGCATTATGGGTGATTTTAACTCGGCCCTTAACATGGAAGATAGTTCTATGGGAATGTCATCGATATCTATTGGCATGAGAGATTTTCAAGAGTGTGTGGATAATATTGAGGTCGTTGATATTAACCGAATGGGGATTCATTTTACATGGACTCAAAAACCAAAAAATGGGATAGGGTTATTGAAGAAAATTGATCGAGTGATGGGTAATACAGCTTTTATAGCTGATTTTCCGAATTCGGTTGCCATGTTTAAGCCGTATAGGCTTTCGGATCATTGTCCGTGCATTCTCTCGTTCCCGGATGCTGGTATGTTAAAGCCTAGGTCTTTCAAGTTTGCGAATTTTCTGGTCTTCAAACCAGAATTCTTGGATATTGTTAAAGACAAATGGGAGACTACCGTGAATGGTGTTCATCAATTTAGAGTGGTTAAAAAACTCCGGTTACTTAAACACCCGCTGCGTTCCTTGTTATTCAAACAAGGCAATCTCCATAAAAAAGTTGAAAAGCTGCGTGTGGAGCTGGATTTTATTCAGCAACATATTGATCGGGATCCCGCTAATGCTGATTTACGAGTCACCGAGTCTTCGATCAGTCGTCAACTTCAAGAGGCATCGTTAGATGAGGAACGTTTTCTGAAACAAAAGTCAAAAGTTGATTGGTTGAGTGCGGGGGATATGAATTCGGCTTTTTTTCACTCATCTCTGAAAATCAGAAATCATTTTAGCAGGATTGAGGTGATTAAAGATTTGGAAGGGAAGCTTTTTGAAGGTGATACGGTTTATCAACCGTTTGTCCAGCACTATGAAAAGTTTTTTGGTTCTCAAGGTGATATCTCTCTTACTCCGGCTCCGGATTTATTTTCTAAAGTTCTTACTCCTCGGGTTGCTTCTCATATGATCCGACAAGTTACGGCGGAAGAGGTGAAAAAGGCAATGTTTTCTATTGGCATCGATAAAGCGCCTGGTCCTGATGGATATACAGCAGCGTTTTTTAAAAGTGCCTGGCCTATTGTCGGTAATGATGTTACTAGTGCTATTATTGATTTTTTTGAGACAGGAAACCTTCTTCGGGAATTGAATCACACGACTATTGTCCTTATTCCGAAGATTCCTACACCTTCGGCTGTCATTGACTATCGGCCAATTGCTTGCTGTAATGTTTTATACAAGTGTATCAGTAAAATTGTGGCAGATAGAATTAAAAATGCGCTGAATGACATCGTTAGCATTAATCAATCGACGTTTGTTCCAGGAAGGAGAATCTCGGATAATATTATGTTGACTCAAGAATTAATGCATAATTACCATAGACATGCGGGTCCTCCAAGATGTGCTTTTAAAGTTGATATCCAGAAAGCTTATGACACGGTTGACTGGAGTTTTCTAAAAAGTGCTTTGCTTAGGTTTGGTTTTAATCGCAAGATGGTTGATTGGATTATGGTTTGTGTCTCGACTGCTTCTTTTTCTATATGTGTCAATGGGTCAGTTCATGGTTTCTTTAAGGGCAAACGAGGGTTAAGGCAAGGGGATCCAATATCTCCTTACCTCTTTACCTTGGTTATGGAGGTTCTGACGTCCATTCTTTAGCATGCTGTTCGTATCGACTCTTCTTTTAAGTTTCATAATAAATGCGAAAAACAGCAGATTATCAATCTTTGTTTTGCAGATGATTTGTTCCTTTTTGCTAGAGGAGAAGTTAATTCGGCTCAAAAGCGTTTTAGCATCTAGGGAGATGGCTGTGCTCTGGGCGATCTGGGCGATTTCGCTGACTTCGTGAAACCCTACATCATTCAATCCAATCCTGGTCTTGATCGAAATTGTTTAGCATCTAGGGAGCCGTGATTTCTCTCTGGTAAGGAATCCTGTTTCGCTCCTTCGTATCTAACCGATTGAAATCAGATTAGGGTTCTTGTTATTAGGGTTTCGATTTTCTTTTGTTTTCCGATTTCGGGGCTGCGACGCTGATTGTTTACGGATTAGGGTTTCTTTGTCCCGAATCTTTTTCAATTCAGATTAGGGTTTCGTGGATCGGTTTGCAGATTAGGGTTTTTCGCATTAGGTCCTGCTGCGATCAGATTGTACTTCTTCTTATCCAATCGTGTCTTAGGGTTAGCAAACCTTTGCTATGGCTGTTGATAAGGATGAACAAACTGAGGATAATTCAAACGTTTTTGCGAGAAAGATCCGAAGTATTGATGGGAAACCATTTGAGCCAAGACAAACGTCACAAATTCCTACGGTTTCAGAAGTGGGTAATAAGAAGGTTCGGTTTATGTTACCACTGAATGATACTGACCACGTTCTTGGCTGTTCTGATTCACCAGATGAGGATTATGCAGTGGTTTTTGATAAGCGAAAGGTATCATTTGTGCTCCCGCTAAATGATGTCAGTCCTGCTCGTGTGCGAAAGCAGGAACAAGGTGATAATGCTCGAGTCCAACAACATTTGTATGCTGATGTGGTACTAAACAAACAGGTAGAGCAGAAAGGTCCTAAGCGGGTTGGTAATCCAAATCAGAATCAAAGTGAGGATGAAAGTGCTAGGAAGGCCAATGATGCAGCTAAGCAAGTTCCGAAAGTCAATTTTCGAATGTTAAACTCAGATGCCTCATTGGATGGTGTGGATGTAGTGCTACCGATTGATTCTGTTCGCCAGGTTAACAACAGGTTAGCTAACACTCTTTATGGTTATTTCCTGGGGGATAGAATTGCATATCCAGTTGTTGAATATTTTGTGAGAACAAATTGGAAGAAACATGGTCTTCTGAAAACGATGATGAATTCAAATGGGTTCTTTTTCTTCAAGTTTGAAGATAGAAAGGGAATGGACGCTGTCCTTGAAGGGGGTCCTTGGATGATACGTAACAAACCATTGTTTCTTAATATGTGGTCTCCTACAAATACCCTTAAAAAAGAAGAGTTTAAAAAAGTTGCGGTTTGGGTCAAGTTGCATGATGTTCCCCTAGTGGCGTATTCTGATGATGGGTTAAGCATGTTGGCGTCTAAAATTGGTTCTCCTCTGCGGTTGGATTCGTATACTATTGATATGTGCAACGAGGCTTGGGGACGAAGCAGCTATGCTAGGGCCCTTATTGATATATCTGCTGATCATGATTTTAAAGAGGTCCTAGCAATGGCTATTCCTGAGCTGGATGAGAACAAGTATATCAATGAAACTATTAGTGTGGAATATGAATTGAAACCCCCGAGATGTGCCCACTGTTGTGTATTTGGGCATGACTCTGAGGAGTGTCCAAAATGCATTCGATCAACAGTGAGACCTCCTACTAATAGTCCGAAAGTAGATGGGGATGGTTATACGGAAGTAAAGACAAAGAAGAAATCAAAGAAGAGCGGATTTCAAGTAAACAACCAGAAGCCCAAGCTTGAATATAGACCTGTGGATAAAAAGAAAAAGGCAGTGAATTCTACCTATGTGAGTGCTCGAGGTACTAGTTCGTCCAAGGTTCAAACACACAATTCGTTTAGTGCTCTTGGGTTTGTTGGGGGGAATGGGGGTTCCTTTAAAGGTGATTATAAAGGGGGGCGTGAGCTTAATGAGGAGTCTGATGATGACGGCGTAGAGGTTGTATATGATGAAATGCAAGAGTTTATGACATCGGGTACACATCCTACGTCTTCCAGTACAGGGGCGAGCACCTCTTCCACATCGTCATCCAATGGATAGGTCGTTTCGGTTTCATGCTAGGGGGTTGCCGATTGGTGGCAATTTCATTTTTGATGATGGCTGTTGATGTGGTTGTTTGATTTATTTTCGTTTTGCCTACTAGTTTAGTCATAATCATGATTGTAGTAGGCTAGGTCGAGGTGGTATCATGGTTTGTTTTGTTTTTTTTGCTTACATATATGGGGCCTGTCCTGTATATGAACTAGTGGGGAACTCATCCTCACTACTTGTACTTATTTGGCGGTTGTCTATAATAGAATCACCGGGGTAACCCTTTACCCAAAAAAAAAAAAGTTAATTCGGCTCGGTGTATTATGACGTCTCTCTCTAAATTCACTAAGATGTCGGGGTTAGTTCCTAGCAATCAGAAAAGTACGATTTTCTTTTGCAATGTTAGTGGCCATGTAAAAGATGCTATTCTGGAGTTTATGCCTTTTGTGGAAGGAAAATTGCCGGTCAAATATTTAGGGATTCCCCTAATCTCTTCTAGACTTGGTTATAATGATTGTCGAGTGCTCGTGGAAAGATTAGAGAAGCGTATAACACATTGGAGGAACAAGTTACTCTCTTTTGCGGGTAGGCTTCAGCTTATTATCTCAGTTCTCTCGTCCATGCACATCTATTGGTCTTCTGTCTTTATGTTGCCGGCTCGGATCATTAATGAACTTGAAGCTTGTATGCGTAACTTCTTATGGTCCCAGGAGAGTTCGTTTTCTAAAGGCAAATCTAAAGTTTCTTGGAAGACCGTTTGCACTCCGAAGTATGAAGGTGGTTTGGGCATTAGACGAATCGGGGATATGAACAAGGCTCTTATGTCTAATCACATTTGGAGCATTGTTTCGAAACGTGATTCTTTATGTGTTGAATGGGTGTATAGTTACCGATTAAAAGGCAAGAGTTTCTGGGTGTGTAAAACCCCCTCTAATTGCTGTTGGTCTTGGAGAAAGTTGGTTCAATTGAGACCGTTTATTAGGAATCATATTTGGTCGGAGGTGGGTAATGGCGCTAAAACTTCAGCCTGGTTCGATTACTGGTGTGATATAGGTCCGCTCGGTGACTTTATTTCGCCGAGAACTATTACTGATGCAGATTTTAATCTGGACGATACTGTAGCTAACATCTACTCTCATGATTCTTGGTCTTGGCCTATGGCATGGAGAGATCTTTTCCCGGTTCTCATCCAATTGGACCAGGTGCGTTTGAATCCGACAAAACATGATAGAATGTTATGGAGAGATGGTAGTGATAAAACTGAGTTTTCTTCTTCGGGTGTTTGGCATACAATTCGATACAAAGACCCCGAAGTAAATTGGTGCAATATTGTTTGGTTTTCGCAATGTATTCCAAGGCATGCGTTTATGATGTGGTTGGTAATTAAAGGTAAACTTTTGACTCAAGACAAAATTTTAAACTGGGAGATGTCGCGGAGGAAGAATATGAATATGATGTGCTGCCTGTTATGTTATAAGAATTTCAACTCTCATTCGCATTTATTCTTTGAATGCGAATATTCTTCTCAAGTTTGGCAGATAATTCGAAACAAGGTGGGTATGGATATGGTCAGGCCGAAATGGACTGATATTGTTGATTGGTTGCTGGTTCGAGCTCGGTCTAAAGCGGCTGGGATTTATGTTGTAAAAATTCTGGTTGCTGCTGCTCTTTATTTTGTGTGGCAGGAAAGAAATGCTAGATTATTTAAAAATCAGCTGAGGCCTCCGGAGAAACTCAGTGAAATTATTTTATCCACGGTTAGATACAAGCTGATGGGAGCCAGGCTAAATATTACTACAAGGGTGCGAAGACTTCTTGAAGATTGGGAGATTCACGAGGGGCACGTTGATGATGATGGAGGCTGATTTGTTTTTTGATTTATGTCTCAATTTTCTAGATGTTAGTCTAGTGGGTTTCTAGTTTGTTTTTGGTTTTTCGGTTTTCGTTGTAATTTTGCTCTACTTTCATGGGGCATGTCTCATGATTGAACTAGTGTAGGCTCACTACACTACTTGTTTTTCTTGTTTGTGAATATATAGAATCACCGGGGTAACCCTTTACCCAAAAAAAAAAAACAATCATCATGGGTGGCATATTACCAATATTCTAACAATCCCAAGTCAATGAACAGATGACAAATAAATCATGCAATTAACACCCCAAAGTCTAACTACAAAATACTTCTAAATATTAACACATCTTAATCGGATATTCAGGAAAATAACCATCCAGTTCGATGACAGCCTATATTAATTTAATCCACCATACAATACACATAAACACAAGCATCAAATAAACATACTAACCGATTCACCATACTCCACTGTTAACATCTAATATTAATTATTTATTCAGCATCTTTTAGGTTATTAATTAACAAGTTGTGATGATCACATGCCACTGACAATTCTCATGCATACTTGAAATCTAATGGCCGACAATGTAAAGTGATGAATATCAAAGAAATAATCAATTTATTAATCAACATATTATAACACTTTTCTAAATCATAACCACATAAAGAAATCTAATAAGAATTATCATGAATATGGACGCACAAAATCCCATAACAATAGTCATGTATTAAGAAAGTAAGGTTACACTAACCAGAAGATAAGTTATGCTAGACACAACGATGCGATGAGCCACAAAGAAGCACAGAACCTCGAAGGCAAAGCTTCACGAGGGAGGGTGTTGCCGTTAGTTTCTAGGAGAGTTCTAGGGTTAATGTGGTTACAATATAATATCTATGTATTTCTTAATCATATGGACATACGTAAACCCCTTTGGGTTTGGGCCGGTGATAAATAAATGTGGGACAAAAGGGTTTGGACCGAACTGGGTTATTTACAAGAGAAGCTGGGCCAGACCTTGGGCCATGAGAGGACGCACATGCGGGTTAAGTGTGGGGGGGGGTTCAAGTGAGGCGTATGGTCTCCGGCCCATTCGTGCAATTAACGAATCCCACTACAATTTCTTACTCTACTACGTACATACAAATACACGACATAAATAGTCAAGCACATAAAACACATTTGACGGTTTCACATATAGATATCCTACACACATAACATTTAAGCGAAACACGTGTGTAACCTACTAAGTCTTGTATGGTCGTGATATATAAAAGCGATTAAATGTAAGGTTGTGGGGTTTAAGCAGTGCTAACCTGGAAAGTTCGGGTTGTCACATCATCCCCAACTTGAAAGAAATTTCGTCCCGAAATTTAGCACGTAGTTACTGAGGAAGCTAGTTGTGTTGTGTTGTTTCCTGGTTTTCCTGGGGTGTCACATCATCCCCCCGTTGGTTTGGAATTTCGGGAAATTCCGTAGTAGCTTCAGCCTCAGTAGTGGTTGCACTGTTTCCGAACAATTGGGGATACTTGAGTTTCATTTGAACTTCTCGTTCCCAGGTAAACTCTGGGCCACGACAGGAGTTCCAATGAACTCGAACAAGAGGTATTCTGGTGTGCTTGAGGACCTTAACATCCCGGTCCGTGATTTCAACTGGTTCCTCGACGAATCGCAACTGATCGTCGAAAGTGAGCTCCTTCAAAGGAACTATGATGGTCTCATCTGACAGACATTTCTTCAGATTTGACACGTGAAAAACGTTGTGAACTTCACTGAGTTCCGTTGGTAGGTTTAGTTTGTAGGCCACCCTGCCTATTTTCTCAATGATTTCGAACGGTCTGACATATCGCGGATTGAGCTTGCCCCGTTTGCCAAAACGAACCACACCCTTCCAGGGTGAAACTTTGAGTAGCACTCGATCCCCAATCTGGAATTCGAGTGGTTTCCTGCGCTTGTTTGCGTAGGCTTTCTGACGGTCGTGAGCTGCCGCCATTTGTTGTCGTATCTGAGCAATCCTTTCTGTTGCATCTACTACCAGTTCTGGACCTGTGATCTGACTATCACCCACCTCTGCCCAGCAAAGAGGTGATCGGCATTTACGCCCGTACAATGCCTCAAATGGAGCGGCTTGAATGCTGGTGTGGTAACTGTTGTTATACGAAAACTCCACTAACGGGAGATGTTTTTCCCAGCCGTTTCCGAAATCAATTACACATGCCCGCAGCATGTCTTCTAGAGTTTGGATGGTGCGTTCAGACTGCCCATCTGTTTGCGGGTGATAAGCTGTGCTCATGTCTAATCGAGAGCCAAAAGATTTGTGCATTGCTTGCCATAGTTCAGAAGTAAAACGTGCATCACGATCGGAAATAATAGAGGTTGGCACCTCGTGCCTTGAGACAACTTCCTTAAGGTAAACATCTGCTAAGGTGGAGAACTTATCCGTTTCCTTAATAGCTAAAAAGTGTGCAGACTTTGTGAGTCGATCCACGATCACCCAAATAATATCATTTCCATGTTGAGATCTAGGCAGGCCAGTAACGAAATCCATGGAAATTTGCTCCCATTTCCATTGTGGTATCTGTGGTTGTTGGAGTAGGCCCGATGGTTTCTGATATTCGGTCTTGACTCTCGCACAAGTCAAACATTTACTAACGCAAGTTGCTATGTGAGCTTTCATGCTAGGCCACCAATACGTAGTTCTGAGATCGTGGTACATCTTATCCGAACCAGGATGTACTGAGTAGCGAGACTTATGCGCTTCATCCATCACAAGCTCGCGTAAGTTTCCATAGTGTGGGACCCAGATGCGTCCTGTCACGTAGTAGGCACTGTCTTCCTTTTGTTCTAACCGTTGCCTTGAGCCGCGTAGAGCTTCAGCCCTGATGTTTTCTGGTTTCAATGCTTCTACCTGAGCATCTCGTATCTGAGAAGGAAGACTAGACTGAATAGTGAGTTGCAACGCTCGTACACGCCTAGGTGTAGTATCCTTTTGACTGAGGGCGTCGGCCACCACATTGGCTTTGCCCGGATGGTACTTGATGGCACATTCGTAATCATTCAATAGCTCGACCCATCGACGTTGTCGCATGTTCAACTCCTTCTGTTTGAAGATATGCTCGAGACTCCTGTGATCGGTGTAAATGGTGCACTTGGTACCGTACAGGTAATGTCTCCATATCTTGAGTGCGAACACAACAGCTCCCAGCTCCAGATCGTGTGTAGTGTAATTCCTTTCGTGAATCTTAAGTTGGCGCGAGGCATAAGCAATGACTTTATCCCGTTGCATCAACACGCAACCAAGACCCTGAATTGATGTGTCACAATAAACCACGAAATCGTCTGTGCCTTCTGGCAATGAGAGAATAGGTGCGCTGCAAAGTCTATCCTTCAAATGTTGGAACGCTGATTCTTGAGCATCACCCCAACGATAGGTGACACCCTTTTGTGTTAGAAGAGTAAGCGGCTGTGCAATCTTCGAGAAGTCTTTGATGAACCTTCTGTAATAGCCCGCCAAACCCAAGAATTGGCGGATTTCTGTTGGTGTACGTGGTGCAGGCCAGTTCTTGATCGAGTCGACTTTTGATGGATCAACGTGAATCCCATTCCCGTTTACCACGTGGCCTAAGAAATGGACTTCCCGAAGCTAGAAATCGCATTTGGAAAACTTAGCATAAAGTTGCTTTGTTCGAAGGAGTTCCAAAATAAGGCGCATATGCTGCTCGTGTTCCTCCTGACTCTTGTAGTAGATCAGAATGTCGTCAATGAGAGCAAGTGACACATTCATTTGGTTAGACTAGGTTCGAACGTCGAGTCTGAGAATCCATATCGGTCGTATCAAGTTTAAAGATCAGTACTTGTGGTATCATCACATGTATAGCCCAATGCTCATCGAGTAATATTCGTAGAGTGTAACTTGTCCAAGCAAGTGTCCGCGGGGATTGTTGTTAGGATCACTGAATCCCAAAAGTATATCATGCATTGGTGCGGCAACATAAGAAAGAGTAGTCTCATTCGGTGGGTAAGCGTTTAAGAATCCACAGCAAGGGTTTACTCGATATTGAATGTACAGCTGGCTGCACGCCAGTTGGGTATAGCTAAGATAAAGTATGTCGTTGACTACATATTATTGTCACGGGGTTAAATCAATCAGAACAAGAACTTAACATAGCAGCATGGTTATCGTACAATCGTGTAGCGTTAAGTTTCACTGTGACTCCCACTAGGAGCCGTTGGATTCGCCCCCATGTGAAGGAGGGACAATTTACCTAAATCCATGAACTTAGGTGTGTGTGTTTCATCAAGTAAGTAACCAAGTCCGAGGGGTTTCCTTAAGTCGTGCAATTGAGTCCAAAGTACGTCTGCATATTCATGAGGTTCCAAGGAAAGACGTGTAAACGCATTCAAGAGAGTATAATCGTATCAACATTACACCACTATTCTCAAGGTTTCGTGGAGTGATCGCCAGTGATCAGGAGTCTAGCCTTCTAAATTCTCTAAACTAGAGAGTGGTTCGTTTCAGTGGCTCGTCATGGAGGAGGGAGAACGTAATGTTGTTGTGGTACGGGTGTGATGGTTTGCTCTAAGCCAATGGTAGGGAGCGGACATACTAGCCATCAATAATCATGAGTCGGTGCAAGAGTTAGTGCAGAGATTTTGTATACGCAAGAAAACTATCATAAAATGGAGTACGTCTCTTGTAGTGTAAGGTGGGTCATGCAAACGTATAATTTATCGTGCTTGCTGGTAGGTTGACTGATCCATAACTCTGTCCCTAAATGTCTTGAAGACTATTTCGCCAATAATGGCATCCATTCGCTAAGTTAGGTATACGATAGAGTTAGTCAAATAGAATAAAAAAAAATGAACCATCCAACAGGGTTGTAAGATAGTCTCGCGTTTGGGAAAAGTCATGGTATGGTTGTTGGCGTTTCATTAAATTGGTTGCCATCCGATACAACAGGGAGTTACTGAGGTTCATACGAAGGATCGAGTGTAAACAGGGTCCATCGATAATCGAAAATTTCAACCAGTTAACCTGCTGTCTAGAAGCAATTTCCAGTAGTGGTACATGGCGGCATGGCACAAAAAGGGAAGTTCGTTGCATCACGGTCACAAAGGTATATCACTTGTCCAAAACAGAATTTGGTTGGTAGGTTTGCTAGTTTGCAAAACGACGTACGCGTGTAATTGTGGCTGCTTCGTTTCTGGTATAGACGACCAGTGGAGATGATAAGGTTCGTCAACAGGATGCATGGGTGTAGTTCTCCTAAACCCAAGTTCATTTGAGCCGGTTCTTGTCTATGTGGTTGTTGGCGTACAAGCCGGATGTACGGAAGGTCAAGTGGCGACGTCATGTCGAGATAAGCGTACAAATAGATAGAATGCATAAACAGTCGTAGCAGGGTGACGAGCAATTAGAAAGGGGTTTGACCACCTCTTGTCAAGTAGTTAAACGTTTGTGTGCCACATGGGGCGCAGTAGGGATAACAGGCAACATGCTACTGTTCTAATAATTATACCATAGACAAGACATCATGCAAAAGTACCCTAGCAGGTAGGCAATATCAACTTAAATCACATTACCTAAAGTATTGAGTCTTGCACGTGGAGCGAAGCGTCGTTGTGGATCGTTGAGCACTGTACATGTTATAGTCTGGTTTTAACAAAAACTTTTTTTCCCTTTATTAAAACCAAGTTCACTATAACCAATGGCTCTGATACCAATCTGTCACACCCACAAAATCCACACGCGGAGTATCACCGCTTGGAGGCGTGACTGACCAGGATCAAGCCACCAATCATATTGAACATAACAAGTAATAAGTAAAATTCAACCACACAATATGAAAGGTGTTTCAAATCAAAAACGTAGTTAAGTGTTTAGCGGAAGCATAAACGTAAAGCCCAATATAAGTATTAGGTACGAAATAAAGTAATGTTTTTAGCATGGCACACACTGCCATGTCCCACAACGACCGCGCCTCATTGTGCAAGCTCCATGAGTACCTAACGACCTGCAAGGCATGTAACAACGAGTCAACAACAAAGTTGAGCGAGTTCACAGTTGGTTGTTTAGTTGTAGCATTCGTTTCGTAAACCATGTATCGTATTAATTCGTATCGTGGTCTCCCAGACATGTTTGCGAAGATTAGTGGGGGCTTCCCATGTGTTACTAGACCACGCGTATCGACTGCTACGAAAATGTAAGAGGTGCCCTAAGTCAATGTCTATCAGCATTGACCCTTTGCCCATAGTCCATTAGTACACGCCCGTTCGGACGACACGGTGTGAGGTTTGTTAAACCTAATAGCGCTATCTACTAATGACCCGCTCGCCATAGGCCTCGGCGATTAAGTCGATAAATGAGGGACTTCAAATGATAGAGTGATGGTCTTATGGTCGTACGTATCCTGTTGTATGGGGAATACGCAAGTTTGCAGTTACTGTTCAGTTCTTTAACCCATTCCCAACCCTTGGGAATCCCATGCCTTGGATAGAGTGTGAACTCACCTTGGTTTGCTCGGTATGTTATGTTATGTTATGTTACCCGTTCCAAGTGGATCAACCAAATCCTAGTGTGGTTACCATTAACGGTTAGTTCGTGTACACGTGACTCATGTGTTCTTTGCATTTATCACATAGATTTCAATTAAACAAAACACATATAATATCGCAATTCATGGCAAGTGTTCGAATTCCTACTATCAATCATAATACGATTTCATGTTACTAGTTCACCATTTACAAAGCTCATGTTAACTAAATCAACAACCACACCATAATGCGGCCCAACCGAATTAACAGCCCAGATAGTCACTAGTTTCAATTAAGTGGCCCAAACATTTAATCCAAACCCAAATACAATTTCTAGTTAACTAATCAATTAATGAGGGTGTAATCAAAACAGCCCTATTGCCTGTTACTCACTGATGCTACCTGGCCCAAAACAATTGCTCCTCATTAAACCATCGCCCAAATAACAGGCCATGTACATTGCACCACCTAATAAACTAAGACCCCAAATCAGTTCTTGTTATATGGGCGGCCCACTGATCATCATGTGAAGCCCAATGAGCTTCTGTGTTAATTATCCCCAGTTAACCGTATTCAACATTTACCGATTACATAGTGTATTAAAGAAATCTATTTCATCAATCCATTATTCAATAAAGCACATGTAATTCTAACAATCATCATGGGTGGCATATTACCAATATTCTAACAATCCCAAGTCAATGAACAGATGACAAATAAATCATGCAATTAACACCCCAAAGTCTAACTACAAAATACTTCTAAATATTAACACATCTTAATCGGATATTCAGGAAAATAACCATCCAGTTCGATGACAGCCTATATTAATTTAATCAACCATACAATACACATAAACACAAGCATCAAATAAACATACTAACCGATTCACCATACTCCACTGTTAACATCTAATATTAATTATTTATTCAGCATCTTTTAGGCTATTAATTAACAAGTTGTGATGATCACATGCCACTGAAAATTCTCATGCATACTTGAAATCTAATGGCCGACAATGTAAAGTGATGAATATCAAAGAAATAATCAATTTATTAATCAACATATTATAACACTTTCTAAATCATAACCACATAAAGAAATCTAATAAGAATTATCATGAATATGGACGCACAAAATCCCATAACAATAGTCATGTATTAAGAAAGTAAGGTTACACTAACCAGAAGATAAGTTATGCTAGACACAACGATGCGATGAGCCACAAAGAAGCACAGAACCTCGAAGGCCTCGCTTCACGAGGGAGGGTGTTGCCGTTAGTTTCTAGGAGAGTTCTAGGGTTAATGTGGTTACAATATAATATCTATGTATTTCTTAATCATATGGACATATACGTAAACCCCTTTGGGTTTGGGCCGGTGATAAATAAATGTGGGACAAAAGGGTTTGGGCCGTAACTGGGTTATTTACAAGAGAAGCTGGGCCAGACCTTGGGCCATGAGAGGACGCACATGCGGGTTAAGTGTGGGGGGGTTCAAGTGAGGCGTATGGTCTCCGGCCCATTCGTGCAATTAACGAATCCCACTACAATTTCTTACTCTACTACGTACATACAAATACACGACATAAATAGTCAAGCACATAAAACACATTTGACGGTTTCACATATAGATATCCTACACACATAACATTTAAGCGAAACACGAGTGTAACCTACTAAGTCTTGTATGGTCGTGATATATAAAAGCGATTAAATGTAAGGTTGTGGGGTTTAAGCAGTGCTAACCTGGAAAGTTCGGGTTGTCACAGAAAAGATGATCATGGGAATCAACATCTGCATAGCACAATAAGCAGCACATCATGTTCATGTTCTTTCGTCTCGAGATATCCCTTTTCAGAATTTTATCTTGAGTCAGCAACTTGCGCCGCAAAATCAGCCACAAAAGAAACGCATGTCTCGGAATGCATTGGGGAAACCATACAACGTTGACCCAATTAACTTCTTGCTCTCTCACACGAACCAAATGCCAAACATTGGATGATGAGAAGTGAAGAAGATCGTCCCCATCCTTCCAGCAAAGACGATCCATTTCACCCGGATGCAGCGTGATTTGATCCAGTTGAATCAGAACCGGATACAAATCTCTCCAGGTTACGGGCCAAGACCAAGCACCATTATCATGGATATCTTCAACTTTGGCACCCAGGTCAAAACCTGCACTCGTGATGACTCTAGGAGATAAAAAATTCGAGTTCGTTGAAACTAATTTGCAACATGGTTTATAAATATGTGTTTTCGTTCATCAAAATAGTGTTTTCTTTTGCAAAAACTTGCATGTCTTTCCACCCCCGAAAATATTTATAAAAATGTAAAACCGTAAAAAGTGGGGGTTATGAACTCACCTTGACATTCCCGTGCAAAGCTAGCTTAGTGTGATTCCGTGATGTCATTCCAAGAATGTGAACTCGCTAGCGTGCAACTAAAGCATTCCTAATCAAGGAATAATTATAATATTCTAATTAAACGTAGCTAAACTACGTGTCCGAGCTCTACCGAGTCGTTAACTAAACGATTATGTGAAGGTGTTATTAGTTTGACTCGGGATAACCAATCCGATGGTTATTTGATCCCGTTTATATTCGGGATAAATCTAAGTATCGAAAACGACTTAGTTTTCGAATGGTTAAGATATATATTTATATATATTCAAATATAAATATATACTTGTGACGTCGTGTTGGTCGTCGTGAATTAGAAGTATGTGGATGAAATGGTACGTATTCGGAATGCCGTATATGATTTGGTCATGTACCGTTGTATTTTTCGTAGGATGGAAATATATATATATATATGTATATATATATATATATATATATATATATGTATATATATATATATATATATATATGACGTTTGAAATGAATATAATCGACTATACTCATTTTATAAAAATAGATTCGTATTCTAGACGATTGAAATAAATATAATTAATTATATTTATTTTATATTAAATTTGTTTTATTAAAGTTTTTGAGTTATCGTTGACTTGTAATTCGTGTTTTGTCGAAGTGTCATAAATTCGTTTTATAAGTAATAAAACACCACCAAAGTTTAATGTACCTTTATATTTGTTTTGTAACTACGATATATGTCGTTCTTAGAATAAAATATGTTTCGTTTTACGGGTTTTTAACGAAAATCGGACAGAGTTTCCTCTGTTTTTGGAATAACCCGATAACTAACGTGTCGATGTATTTTTCAAAGTTCAACTATATTCAACGCAATGTAATCAAAGTGTAATTTTTGTCAAAGTATCAAAGCTTAAACTAATATATAAAGTCAATTCGGTCGAGCTCGGTCGCGTAAACTATCTAAAAATCTGAAATCTATATCAAACTAAACTAAATTTCGCGACGTTAAAACTTTACCGGGTCTGAGTTGACCGCGTTTGACCTGTTTGACTACGTGTTGACCAAGTCATTGACTGAGTTGACTCGGTTTGACCGAGACTGAGTTGACCAGTTGACCGAGACTGAGTTGACCAGTTGACCAAGACTGAGTTGACCAGAACCGCATCTGGAGTTAACTAATCTGACCGAACCGAACCCGTTCGTAACAAGACCCGAAACCAAATTTGACCCTTTTTCTGATTCTGACCCTAACCGAACCAAAGTTGCTGACCTTTGACCGAGTCTAACCGAAAGTCGAACCCTTGAATCTGAATCCGAAACCCACTGACGTGAACCCGAGTCCTGCTTCGCTGTCGTCAGCCGTCGTCTCCGACGACCATCACCACCACCGCCACCGCCGCGGCCGTCATCACCAATAGCACCATCACCATTATCACCAATCGCCATTAACATCATCATCTAACCCGTCGTCTCTCGAATCGACAACCAATCCTAGCCGGAGAAACAGTGATTTATAAAGAGACCAAAAAAAATCTAAAAGAAAGAAAGGAGATTTGTGAGGTTTACAGGCGAACACCACCGCTACTGCCGTTGTTAACACAGCGTCTATATCGCCGGAAAAAC
Organism: Helianthus tuberosus; assembly: GCA_030545235.1. NCBI lineage: Eukaryota > Viridiplantae > Streptophyta > Magnoliopsida > Asterales > Asteraceae > Helianthus > Helianthus tuberosus. Next base: position 82,063,348 of record CM060418.1, on the reverse strand, counting down.
GACACCGGCTCCGCCGGTTGTCTCTCTATCTTTCTCTGTCCCAGATCTGCGCGACGAGGAAGGTTTTACAGGGAAGAAGAAGGTGATTCGGGGTGGGGGGTTTGTCAGAGAACCCGTCGACCAGAGGAGTTCGTCGGCAGCCACCGGCTCCTCCCTGTGGTCTGCCTGATTGAAAACGAGAGGACGAGAGCTCTCTGTGTTTGATTTTTTTGTGAAAGGTGACTGAGTGATAAGGTTTCAATTCCAAATTTCCTTTTGTTTAAGGGGGTGTTTGGCCTAGCTTTTTTATCTAAGCTTATAGCTTTTTTAGCTTATTTTTATAAAATAAGCACTAATTGGTGTTTGGTTTAGCTTTTTAAGCTTATGCTTATTAGCTTATATAAGCTAATTTCTAGAAGCTTATGGGAAGATGGTTATTTAGCTTATTTGAATAAGCTTATTTGAATAAGATGATTTTTTACTCAATTGCCCTCAAATGATACACACAATGATATTATACCCCTTCCCATAATACAAGCTCGTGAAAATTTCATGGTTCCAAAGAGCTTATCAACTTGTAGAATATAAGCTAATCCAAACACTTAAAAATAACTTATCGAATGAAAGAAAATAAGCATAAGCTACTTTAAAATATAAGCATAAGCCAAAAAAATAAAAGCTAGGCCAAGAGAGGATGTGGACACTGTGCTTGTGTGCGCAGGTCTTTCAAGAAGATGGGGAAAATTTCTAGGGTTAGCTCACTTATTTATACTCAGGGTTGTAAGTGGGCTTGGGCCCTAGGCCCGCAAGCCCGCTTCTTGCGATATGTGCGGCCCAATACGCTACCGAAGCCTGTTTTTGAACCTGATTGTCATAAACTGTCGTTTAATAAAGTCTTAGAGTCGAAACGTTAAAAATTACGTCGAAGCTTGATATTTAACGCGTTCGTTCATCGGTTGCATTAAAATCGCGTAAAATGCGTAGTTTGTCCGTTTTTAATCCGTTTTCCAATCAGTTTTCAACTACAAACATTAAACTTCGAAAACGAAGCTAAATATATCATAATACATTAATATGGAGACGAAATTCGAGTCCGGTGCTTCCGTTTCGTCGTTGATTGTCGGTGCGTTACTGTTTTCGCGTTTTTCATTCGCGTTTGCGGTTTGCGTTGTTTGAAAGCATAATATTTTGGCAAAACGAATTCCATAAGTATGTGTTATATGTATAAACTTCGTAATCGACGGCGTTGTCAGTATTTTGTACGGTGTCAGTTCGTTATCGTTTAATATTCAGCAGATTTTCCCGAAAGTACTCATACGCGCACTGTAACGTCCGATAAGCGTTCCTAGGCATACCAAGAGCCTAATTAAGTTAATTCGTGCCTTAAACACTATTAATCATCGCCTAAAACGTTTGTTAATCGTGTAATTAGAAGCCATTAATTGTCGGTTATCACACAATGCGAGGTAGGGGATATCGATTCTTGATAGTAAGCTTGTTGAGCTCACGATAATCGATACACATCCTAAAAGATCCATCTTTCTTTTTCACAAATAGGACAGGAGCGCCCCAAGGTGAAAAACTCGGATGAATGAATCCTTTGTCAGAAAGCTCCTGAAGCTGTTTAGACAACTCTTGCATCTCAAACGGTGCAAGACGATATGGAGATTTAGCAATAGGATTTGCACCAGGTACAAGATCGATACGAAACTCAACTTGGTGTATGGGGGGTAAACCAGGTAATTGTTCAGGAAATACCTCAGGATAATCCCGAACAACAGGGATATCTTGAATAGACTTACGCTTGCCTTTCTCCTCTACGACATGTGCCAAGAAGGCGACATAGTTCTTTCGTAGGTATTTTTGGGCTTGGGTACAAGTCATGAGTTTAAGACTACTAACAGGTTTCTCCCCACGAACTTCTAAGATCTTACCAGTCGAAAGCGGTATACGAACAATCTTCTCAAAACAAACCACCTCAACATGGTATTTGGCTAACCAATCCATTCCCACTATAACATCGAAGCTCCCAAGTTGCATCGGTGTGAGGTCAATAGGAAAAAGATGGTTATTAAGGTTCAACTGGCAATTTCGAAGAACAGAATCGAGTACAACAGGTTCACCACTAGCTACTTCTACTGTCAAGGGCTTTCCTAGTTTTGTTCTAGTCATCGAAAGCAAAGGCTCAAAAGCTAAGGACACAAAACTCTTATCGGCACCCGAATCAAAAAGAATAGAAGACGGTTGGTTGTTAACAAAGAACGTACCGTTCACCACCTCATTGTCTGCGCGTGCCTCATTTGCATTCAAATTAAAAGCTCGACCACGAGCCTGTGCCTGATTTGCGTTTGCCAACTTCGGGCAGTTGTTCCTGTAGTGGGTCAGATCCCCACAGTTGTAACATGTACCAGGCGGATAGTGAGGTCGTGCAGGATTCTGGGCAGGGTTTTGAGCTGCCTGATTTTGGTTAGGAACAAAGCGGCAGGTGTTTCAAGATGACCAGATTTACCACAATTTGTGCAGATGCGGCATTACACATGTGGTTGGTGGTGGTTGTTACACTTGTTGCACTGAGGTGCATTGCCAGCATACTGCCTCTTGGCAGCAGGTTGTGCAGGCTGATTCTGTGCTGTCGGGTTAGTCTGAGCAGTAACAGCGAAATTCTTGGAAGCCTTATGCTTCCTTGATTTCTTTGAGGGCTCATCCTTTTTACCCTTTTGCTCCTTGGTGTTATTAGACTGTTTCTGCTTCTTATCACCCTTCCTGTGGAGTTTACCCTTCTTGACTTGAGAGTCAGTTAGGGTAGCAGCAAGCTCGATGGCCTGTCGGACGGTAGTAGGGTTGCTGCCAGTGACAATATCCTGAACAGGATCTGGCAACCCGTCTATGTACTTCTCAATAGCCTTATCCAAAGGCATGACCATCATCGGACAAAGCAAGCTTAACTCCTCATACCTATCAGTGTAAGCCCGGTGTTCACCACTGTCTTGCTTTAGATCATGGAACTCATTCTCTAGTGCCCTCTGCTCGTGACTAGGGCAGAACTCTCTCATCATAAGAGCCCTGAGTTCCTCCCATGTTTAACCCAAAGAAACATCAGCACCTCGATCTCTCATTAACCCATTCCACCATGTGAGAGCCCTCTTTTGGAACACGCTAGAAGCAAACTCGACCTTACGGTTATTAGGACACTGAACATGGCGAAAGGTGCTCTCAAGACTCTCAAACCACTATAGGAGCCCAATTGCTCCTTCAGAACCACTAAACTTGAGCGGTTTAGCCGAGTTAAAACTTTTGAAATTGCACGGACCATGTTCATTATTGTTAGTGTTGGCTTGGTTAATTTTAGTAATGAGATTTGGTAGCATAGCAGCCATCTGCTGTGCGATAATAGTTTCCAGTTCGGCATCGGGTTGTTGAACGTTTCGTCTAGGAGGCATTCTAAAAGAAGAAACATGAGACGCGTATTGAGGTTATCGCAAATGCTAATGGAGTCGTATATAAAGGGATGATGTTCCTAATGCGCTTGTTCAACATTACGAGAGCTTCCTTGGTAGATGATATTTCTCTACACCCCACTCTTGATCTTTTTGATAAAAAGCTGCTTCCTGACGATGCTAATCATATGGTTCGATCGGTTACTAGTGATGAGGTCAAGTTGGCCATGTTCTCTATTGGTAATGATAAAGCTCCGGGTCCGGATGGTTATACGGCTGCGTTTTTCAAACATTCTTGGCAGATTATTGGTCAAGATATTTCTTGCGCCATTATTGATTTTTTTTAGTTCGGGTAAACTTCTGCGGGAGCTCAATAACACGCTTCTAGTTCTTATTCCAAAGAAACCTACTCCGTCGAATGTTACAGACTATCGCCCCATTGCATGTTGTAATGTTGTTTACAAATGCATTATTAAGATTATAGCTGACCGTATTAAACACTCCCTGAACCAAATTGTCAGTATTAATCAATCTGCTTTTGTTCCAGGAAGAAAAATTTCTGATAATATCTTACTTACGCAAGAACTGATGCATAACTATCACAGGAATTATGGCCCTCCGAGATGTGCGTTTAAAGTTGATATTCAGAAAGCTTATGATACGGTTGACTGGAGCTTTCTCAAGCAGGTTCTTATTGGGTTCGGTTTTCATATGAAAATGGTAAATTGGATTATGCTGTGTGTTTCTTCTCCTACTTACTCGATTTGTGTTAATGGGGAAGTCCATGGTTATTTCAAAGGAAGACGTGGCTTAAGGCAGGGTGATCCTTTGTCTCCTTATTTATTCACTCTGGTTATGGAAATTCTAACATGTATTCTGCACCAGGCGTCTCGGTTGGATACCTCTTTTAGATTTCATAACAAGTGTGAAAAGCAACGGATTATTAATCTCTGTTTCGCGAACGATTTATTTTTGTTTGCTCGAGGTGATGTTTCTTCGGCTCGTTGTATTATGGATTCTCTTTCTCAATTCATCAACATGTCTGGGTTGGTCCCTAGTATTCAGAAAAGCACCGCTTTCTTTTGCAATGTTTCTAATCATGTGAAAAGTGCTATTTTGGATATTCTTCCTTTTGAGGAGGGTCGGTTACCGGTCAAGTACTTGGGGGTGCCGCTTATTTCTTCAAGATTAACAGTCAAAGATTGTCATGTTCTTCTAGAGCGGTTGGATCAAAGGATTATGAATTGGAAAAATAAGTTGTTATCTTTCGCGGGCAGGCTTCAATTAATTATTTCAGTGTTGTCATCCATACATGTGTATTGGGCGTCGGCTTTTATTCTTCCTATCCGGGTTATAAAAGATCTTGAGGCAAAGATGAGAAACTTCTTATGGTCTCAAGAGGCTTCGTTTCATAGTGGAAAAGCGAAAGTTTCATGGAAAGCGATATGTGTGCCCAAATATGAGGGTGGTCTTGGTATTAGGCGGCTTGGGGATGTTAACAAAGCTCTGATGGTTTCTCACATTTTGTCACACCCTGGCTTTGCGGAAGCGTGGTTAATTTTGGTGTGACTTCTTAATACCATAGCGTAATCATAACAAAGCTATATGAATTTAAAACCATGCAAGTCATCATTAAGTTTAGAAATCGACATACAATACCATTGTTTTAAACATAAGACCATATCCATGTTTAGTAAACATTACAACTTATAACAAACATAAACGAGGGTTAAGGATTGTGTCTTGTCCAGGTAAGAGAACACAACCCCTAATCCTTGATGACTTCATGAAGATTTGCAGCGGAAAACGTTCATACCGTGCCAGAATCCGTTTAATTTCCTGAAATACATGTGAGTTGAAAAATCAACAATAATGTTGAGCGAGTTCATGTGCAAGTGAGTAAGTAAAACACTTGTAAGTATAAAAGTTTCCTGGTATGTAGCAGTGTAAGAGGACTTGTGATCACCAATGGTTTGCAAGGCCATTAGCATGTCGTGAAATGCAAATAGTAAGACACAACCCTAGCCGATTTTTGCGTTGGCGACCAAGTCACTCCAGGTCCGTTGTGGTTAGCCTCAGAGAGGTCCGTTTGGCCTAGAGCTGGGCTCGCTACACCCAAATAGATCTACCGCTCGAGTCCCTCGGGGTTCTAACTACCCATTCACATGATCTAAACCTCCTTACGTTAATCATACCGTGTATAAAGTACTTGTAAACAAAGTAACATGTATTTCACCCCCGTAGTTAAGTAAACTGAAAACAGTTAGAGAAAAGGGGGACATGAACTCACAGTGGATGCGTAAACTCTATCAAGCGTCTCCTGGTACTGTAAGCTGTGCAATGACCTACAAGTGCTAATTCTATTAGACGGACGGCCGTGCTTTAGCTTTACAGTTTGTGTTTGCGGGAAATAGTTAGACAACTATTTCGTGTTACATTTTGTATATGCTTGATAGTTATTCTCCTTCCCAAGGATGGGGGATACAATACATGTGCGTAAGTTACGTTTTATCAATCTTGTGGTAATGTAATTACCGGTGTAACTTATATGTTTGTGAAAGCGTTCGCAAAGTTTTGGAATCGTTAACGTTTGTAAATATTATTTTTACCCAAAAATAATATTTATGTGTTTTCACAAAATAATCATAAACAGTGTTGTGACAAACATATTTATCACGTTAATCTTTGTGAAAATCCCACCTCCGAATATTTAGTAAAATATAGTGCTGGCGAAATTTATGTTTTGAAAACATATCCAAAGATAGTTGTAACACTTGTTGTGTAAAAAGCCTAAGTGTTAGGTTTTTAGAAAATTTCGCCAGAGTTTCCTCTGTAACTGGAGGGGGCCACGCTTTCAAGCGTATCATTTTCTTTTAACAATCAATTCAACAATCTTCTTTATTCAATCAAACCATTTCCGACACATCAAACTAGTCAACAAGTATGTATATTTGCATAAACGCATGAACTTGTAGTTTTTCCGAATCTATATTATAAATCCCATTTATATACGTAGATCTTTATATAAAGTACTTTCAATCTTGTAAAAACCTCGTTTTTAGAGAAGTCCGACTTTACAACTTCTAGTTATTTTTCCCAAAAATAGTCATTTTGTTGAAAAATGCGTCACACAAGTGTTTACACACTTGTGTGTTCTAAATATCATTCTTAACATTGTAAGATCCGTTTCTTTAAAAATACTTGGTTCTTAAATGTGTGGTCCTTTGAAGATACCACTTGCGGATACGTAGATCCGCGAGTTTTAAACACCCTTTTACCGGTTAAAACACTTTTACACAAGTAAAATATTTCTTTACAAGTTCATGTCTCTAAAATGTGGTAGTGTTCACCTCTAACCCTTGTATCTTTCAAAAACAAGCTTATGTGAAGATACGTGATTTTACAAAGTCGGGTTAAACGAAGTTTTGAGCTACCACATTATAGATCGGGTCACAATAAGCACAAATTTCAAGTCCTACGACTTTTACACAAGACATATGCTATTAACCACCATTATTGTGAATTTACTAGACTTTAAAGATTCAAAACGCGTGTTAACGATATTTATCCAACGAAACTTCTTTTAACCACTTTAGATAAGTATAAAAACGAGTTTTAAAGGTTATACCTCTAGCTCAAGGCTAGGGAAGAGTTGTGACGAAAACCGCGTGGATAAAAGCCAACGAGAGTGGTCCTTCGCGTTCCGCTTGCACCAAAGCTCCTTATACGTGTCTTGTGATGTGTGAATGATCTTGGGATGGAGAGACAAGAACCGAAAAGTGTGATGGTGTGTGGGTTGGGGTTCGGCCGAGAGCCACAAGAGAGAAAGAGGGAGTTGGTTTTGTGTTGTGATAAGTGATAATGATCTAGTAGTTAGTGTGTGTATTTATAGGATGGATTAGTGCTAATACCCAATGGTTTATATGTAGTGTAGATATTAGGCAACACAAGATCATCCAAGATCTCAAGTACAAGGGTGGGGTCACATTGGTGACCGAGTTCGGTCATGGGGGGGGGGGGGGTCCTTGTTCGATTTTGAGTGCTAGTTAGGGAGTTTAGTTAGTGTTTAGTTTAATTAAATAGGTTAGGTTAAGTGTTAACCTCGTTAGTTACGTATGACGGGTGTTAGGGTAATCAGAGACCCTAACTGGCTCAGAAAAAGAGTAATAATAAAAATAGTATAGTTTTCATGTTCCGGGTAAAGTCCGGGTGTCCGGTTGGATAGTAATCCGTTAAAGTGTTACAAAAGACTTTAAAGCGTCGTTAATACATTTTTAGTGACACTTTTTGTTTTCCCGACACTTTAGAAAGTGTCTAGTAATATTTTCTCATTTTTGGCACTTTACTAGTCAGCTAGAAGCTGGTTAAATTATTTAAAGTGCTGTGTTTGGTACTTAAAGTACGTTTTAGGCACATCCGAATCAGTGTATCTTATCCCTAGAGACGCGGTAACACAACCCTTACATCCTACACTCACTACCAGTGTAGACAAAATATATGAGGCTCTTAACAGGCCTTGAGGCAGTATTTGCCTGATGCTGGTTATATCAGCATGTTCACTGTGTATCCGTTTAGTGCTACTGTGCTCTTTGTGCATCATGTTTGTCACTAAGGTTCAGTTATGCAGATAATGTAGTGACAGCAGATAAAGTATGATGCAAGTATGTGCATGTATCAGTATGCAGGTAGCAGTTTATCAGCTAGTTTCAATCAAGCACAGTTAATTAAGCAGTAATCAATCATTAATTAAGTTGTACGGATACCTGGTTTTGTGCGGGTTGTCACATTCTCCCCCCGTTAAATAAATTTCGTCCCGAAATTTAAGTTCTGCTTGTAGATGCAGTGTTCTTAGGAAATAAGTGGGGGTACTTTTCCTTCATCCGGTCCTCACGCTCCCATGTGAATTCAGGACCATGTCTGTCATTCCAACGTACCTTGACGAGTTTGACACTGCTCCGGCGGGTCCTGTTAACTTTCCAATCTGTGACCTCGACGGGTTCTTCTACGAAGTGGAGCGTGTCGTCAACATGAATTTCGTCAATAGGAATGGCAACGTCAACTTGAGTTGGACTTTTCTTTAAATTGGATACATGAAATGTATCGTGAACACCATTTAGTTCAGCAGGTAGATCCAACTTGTATGCTACTGTTCCGATTCTTTCCAGAATTCTAAAGGGACCAATGTAGCGCGGATTTAGCTTCCCACGCTTCCCAAAGCGTGCTACCCCTTTCCAGGGTGATACCTTCAATAACACCATTTCTCCAACTTGAAAATCCAAATGTTTACGGTTTGGATCCGCGTAGGCCTTTTGTCTGTGGCGAGCGGCTTCGATGTTTTTAAGAATCTGCGCAATCTTATCCGTCGTCTCTTGGACGATTTCGGGACCGGCAAGCTGCCTATCACCTGCGTCAGCCCAACATAGTGGTGATCGGCACTTGCGTCCGTACAGGGCTTCAAAAGGCGCGACACCAATACTGGTGTGGTAGCTGTTGTTGTAAGAAAATTCGACCAAAGGTAAGTGTTTATCCCAGCTACCGCCCAAATCCATAACGCATGCTCTCAGCATGTCTTCCAAGGTTTGTATCGTTCGCTCGCTCTGGCCATCAGTTTGCGGATGAAATGCAGTGCTCAGATTCAACTGTGAGCCAAAAGCTTCCTGGAAGGATTGCCATATTCTTGACACAAACCTTCCGTCTCTATCAGAGATGATTGAGAGGGGCACTCCATGACGTGCTACGATTTCTCTCATGTATATTTCAGCTAATTTGCTCGTGTTATCCTTTTCTCTGATAGGTAAGAAGTGTGCTGTTTTTGTTAATCGATCCACTATCACCCAGATAGTGTCATGGCCTCTTGGCGTTCTTGGCAGTTTTGTAACAAAATCCATGGAGATTTGTTCCCACTTCCATTTGGGAATCTCCGGTTGTTGCAGAAGTCCCGAAGGCTTCTGGTATTCAGCTTTAACTTTAGCGCACGTTAAACATTTGCTCACGTAGACAGCAACGTCGCCTTTCATTCTAGGCCACCAATAATAGTCTTTAAGATCGTGGTACATCTTATCCGTCCCCGGATGAATAGAGTACCGTGACTTGTGCGCTTCGTCGAAAATAACATTCCTTAAATCTCCAAACAAAGGAACCCAAATCCTTTTCTCAAAACATAACGTTCCTTCATTGTTTGGTACCAGTAACTTCTCCATCCCACGGAGATATTCTTCCTCAAGGTTTCCCTCCTTGAGAGCTTCTTTTTGTGCAGCGCGAATGCGCGAGGGAAGGTCGGTTCGTACAATCATTTCCAAAGCCCTAACCCTTATGGGCTTGATCCTTTCTTTACGACTTAGGGCATCGGCGACTACATTCGCCTTCCCTGGGTGATACTTGATCTCGCAGTCGTAATCGTTTAGCAATTCAACCCATCGTCTTTGCCTCATATTCAGCTCTTTCTGGTTGAATATATGCTGCAAGCTCTTGTGATCTGTGAAGATTGTGCACTTCGTACCATACAGGTAGTGTCTCCAGATCTTTAAGGCAAATACCACGGCGCCAAGTTCTAAATCGTGCGTGGTATAGTTCTTTTCGTGCACTTTCAGTTGGCGAGATGCGTAAGCAATAACTTTTTGGCGTTGCATCAACACGCAACCCAATCCCTGACGCGATGCGTCGCAGTATACCACAAAATTGTCAGTACCTTCCGGTAGTGCTAAGATTGGCGCATCACAAAGTTTGTTTTTCAATAACTGAAAGGCTTCTTCCTGTTTGATTCCCCAATCAAACTTCTTGTCTTTCTGTGTGAGCGCGGTAAGGGGTTGAGCGATCTTTGAAAAACCTTCTATGAATCTTCTATAGTAGCCAGCCAAACCCAAGAATTGTCGAATCTCGGTTGGCGTTGTAGGTGTTTCCCAATTCTTGATAGCCTCGATCTTTGTGGGATCAACATGAATTCCTTCCCCATTAACCACATGTCCAAGAAACTGGACTTCGCGTAGCCAAAACTCGCACTTAGAGAATTTGGCGTACAGCTGTTCCTTCTTTAGCAGCTCCAATATAGCTCTAAGATGTTGTTCGTGTTCAGCCTTCGTCTTTGAGTAAATCAGGATGTCGTCGATGAATACAATCACGAACTTGTCGAGGTATGGCTTACAAACTCTATTCATCAAATCCATAAAAACTGCAGGTGCGTTTGTCAAACCAAACGGCATAACAAGGAACTCGTAGTGTCCATAACGAGTTCGGAAGGCTGTTTTCGGGATACTTTCCTCTTGAATCCTCAACTGATGGTATCCAGATCGAAGATCGATCTTAGAGTAACAGCTTGAACCTTGAAGTTGGTCGAACAGATCATCGATTCTTGGCAGTGGATACCTGTTCTTGATCGTTAGCTTGTTCAATTCTCTGTAGTCAATACACATTCGAAAACTACCGTCCTTCTTCTTAACAAACAGGACTGGAGCTCCCCAAGGTGAGAAGCTTGGTCGAATAAAACCCTTGTCTAACAACTCTTGAAGTTGTGTTGACAGTTCCTGCATCTCAGATGGAGCAAGTCTGTAAGGTGCCTTAGCTACAGGCGCGGCGCCTGGAACTAAGTCGATGTGAAACTCGACTTGTCTCTGAGGTGGCAGTCCGGGTAAGTCTTCTGGAAAGACTTCTGGATACTCCCTCACGACAGGGATGTCTTCGATTCTTGGCTCAGCAGCCTTCTTATCCACAATGTGTGCCAGGAAGGCAACACATCCCTTCTGCAAACACTTCCTTGCCTTCAAACAGCTGATAATCCTTAGTGGCGTCTCACGCTTCTCTCCATGTACAACAATGGTCTCACCATCATCAGTTGGGATGCGAATCACTTTTTTTTCGTGGCAAACTATCTCAGCTTTGTTGCCAGATAACCAATCCATTCCTACTACCACGTCGAAACTTCCCAATTGGACTGGTAGTAGATCCAAAGAAAACTCATGTTCTCCTAACTCAATCACGCAACCTCTGATAACTTCATTTGCTTCAACTAATTTCCCATTGGCCAATTCAATCGAATATGGAATATCTAACTTATTTGTGGCTAAACCAAGCATATCCTTAAATTCTAACGATATGAAGCTATAGTCGGCACCAGTATCAAATAAAACAGATGCATAGCGTTGATTTACAGGGAACGTACCAGTGACAACGTTGGGATCCTGGCGCGCTTCCCGTGCACCGATCTGGAACACCCTTCCACGGGCTTGATTCAGTTCTGGGCAATCTTTCTTAAAATGCCCAACATCACCGCAATTGAAGCATCCAAGTCTTTTACCACTTCCCGCACCATCCATAACTGGCGGGTTGTTCTGGTTAGCATTTCCAGCTTGGTTGGCATTGTTGTTTCGATTATTCCCCTGCTGGCGACCTCCAAAACCTCCCCGGTTGTTATTCCTATTTCCATATCCTCCCTGGCCTCCCCGGCCAGTACCAACCCAACAGGTGTCCTTAGAGTGACCACGTTTCCCACATGCTTCACATGTTTTTAGCACACAATAACCAGAATGGTGACGCTGGCAGGCATTACACTTGGGCTGGGTGCCCATATATCCTCTTCCTCTCCTTCCACTGCCAGCTGCTCCCTGAGCTGGCGTGCTTGGTGCTCCTCTCTTACCATCACCGCTAACACTTAGTTTGAAGTTCGAAAACTTTCTCTTGTTACTTCCAGACGACTCAACCTGAGTCTCTTTCTCCTTTGCCTTAACATCACCAAACTTGTTTAGACGAATCGCCTCCTCGGTGAGAGCCACGCTTAAATCGATGGCTTCAGTGATAGTCGCTGGTTTGGAGGAGGTTACCATGCTAATGATTTGGGGAGCCAAACCCCAAATGAAGCGCTCGATTCGCTTGTATTCAGGCGTGACCATGTAAGGAACCACTTGAGATAAGTCGTGAAACCTCTGGACGTACTCCGCAATCTTTGGTCCATCCATCTTTAAGTGCCAAAATTCAGTCTCCAACCTTTGAATTTCTGCGCGTGAACAGTACTTTTTGCGCATCAGTTCTTTCAATTCGGCCCAAGTCAGGGCGTAGGCGGCAGCTTCGCCTAGGGTTTGTACTTGTAGGTTCCACCATGACAGGGCTCCATCTAGAAACAGCCCTGAAATGTATGTGACTTGCTGATTCTCTGCACACTTGCTCATGCGTAAGACGGAATCGGTTTTCTCAGCCCAGCGGGTGAAGGCAACTGCACCTCCTGTGCCATTGAAGTTAACTGGTTTGCAGTCTAAGAACTGCTTGTAGGTGCATCCTGCACGTATGTTAAAACATGTGTTTGGCATTAGCATCATCGCTAAAATCTCCAACTAGTTCATGATAGGTTCGAATGGCGTGGTATTACCGTGAGGTGGATTGTTATTGCCTTGGTTAACACTTCCGCTCCCTCCTGGCTGAGAAGCTGCGTACTGCGCTATGGCAGCAGCAATGACTTGTTGTAGCTCTTCCTGAGTGGTAGGCATAGGCTGCTGGTGACGTTTTGGCGGCATCTTTCTAAAAGATGGTTTAAGTTGGTTAGGCCATAGAAGGCTCTGATGTTATACTACGTAAATCAGTTCGTAATATAGTGTACGTATATAACGGTAGTAATAGTATAATCACATAACATCTCATGTTATCACACATCACAAATATCAATCACACAACATCCCATGTCATAAAATATAAACAAGTAATCAAGTGAATCAAAATATGGTGAGAAAACTGCGATTGCCACATGAATGAGACCACGTCGTAAGTGTATACATACAATCATCAATCACTGGGGCTACATCACCCCTGTCAAAAGCTACATCAGTATCAATACAACATCAAGTACATAACAAAAGTCAAATCATAGTGTAGTCTCTCCAAAATGCTGTGTAAGTAAAAGCAATCGCCGACTTCTCACCTCGCCTACCCTAGTGGCACCGATGAGCTCTAAGCATATGGTGGTGGAGGAGGAGGAAAACGGGTATAAAACAAACGGCGCAACTCTAGCCAATCTGCCTCCATCGCCTGCTGTGTGCGAATAATGGAAGCAATCTGCTGCTCCAAAGTAGTAAGACGAGCAGCATAGTCAGGGGGTAATGATCGAAACGGCTGCAACGGAGAGGGTGCCGGACCATGGCACTGACATGGCCGAGCTCTCTCGAGCTCCTGTAGTCGCTGCTCGTGCGACTCATGCTGGTAAACAAATGACATCAGTACATCCTCAATGGTGTGGCCCACATGGAACCTGTGGTATGGATCAGTGGGTGGCATAGGGGAAAACGGAGACCAAAGCAGTGGCTCGCGTGTGGGATCAAAGGGTGCTACACCAAAAGGAGCTGTAGTAGGTGAAATAAAAGGCATCTGTGGCAAGAAAGGCATGGACATCGGTACATGCCCTGATGGGTGGGCTGAAGAGCCCTCTCCAGGCCCCGCTGGAGGTATGAGCATAGGAACCTGAAACGAAAAGTCAGCGTGTCTAGCGTCTGGAATCTGTGGGGGTAGTGGTGGGACGTCCTCATCAGCCGGGATCCACCCGTGCTGTGCCGGCTCATCCGGTGGGTCCATATGTGCCGCGAACGGTGCATGTCCGGGCTCTATGGGAACGGGATCAAGTAAAGGGGCTACAACAGGGTGATCAGGTGCCAAGTGCTCAAATGGTGGGTCAACAGGTACAGCAACTATGGGTAGAGGATCAATGGGATCAACAGGGGCATGATCGTCTGCAATCAAGGGAACGTCTAGGTGGGGATCAACAGCAATGGGCTCAAGGGGTATATCAGCATGCATAAGGTCATGCTCTGGTAACACATCAAGAGCAGCTGCCTGCTCAGGGGCAAGGGCAGGCTCAAAGTCATCAAATGCCATATCAAAGCCAAAGTCAGGATCGATCGGGTCAAAAGGATCAATAGGATCAGCAGGATCCTCCATCATCTCGTCCATAGGGACAAACTCCAAATCACGGTCAGGCTCATAGTCTGGGGGAAACATAGGGTCTGAATCCCCCTCGTCGTCAGTATCATAAACAAGTCCAGGGATGGGAGCAACAGAAAGAGCCTGGTCAGAATCAGACTCATGGGAATAGTGCTGCACACTAAGAGTATGTGTGGGTGCAGAAGCCACAGACTCAGAGGAGTCCTGGGCTGGGGAATGTGCAGGTGCCTCCGCAGCCGGAGCATCTGCAATCAGTAGAGGGGCAACAGCAGGTAGGGCCTCGCCCTGAACGTCCTCCATAGGCTCCTCCTCGAACAAGTCGACGTCGTCCTCGTCGCCGTCGTATGGTAACTCCTGAACAAGGTAAGCAGCGAGGGGTATGGGGGCAGGGATCACTGCTAGTGGCAAATCCCCGGCCGGAATATCAACAGGGAGCTCATCGTCGCCATCAGGTAGGGCGAATGGCTGGAAGTCGTCATCGTCGGTACTGGTAAAGTCTGACGTGTACACCTCGTGCTCCGAGGACTCTAAATCATCCGACACTATGGGTCTGGGTCCGGTGGTGCCTGAACCACCTGAATCTGACGAGTCCATGTACCTGTAACACAAACATAAGTATGCACAAACAGTCAAGCACATAATCAGATAATCACATAAATCACCAAGTAAGCATTCAAGTTATCCTCCTAGTCCCACTAGCCAACATTCCTAGTCCCACTAGTCAACACTTCTAGTCCCACTAGCCAACTCTCCTAGTCCCACTAGTCAACACTTCTAGTCCCACTAGTCAACACTTCTAGTCCCACTAGTCAATACTTCTAGTCCCACTAGATCAACACTCCTAGTCCCACTAGTTAACACTTCTAGTCCCACTAGATCAACACTCCTAGTCCCACTAGTCAACACTTCTAGTCCCACTAGATCAACACTCCTAGTCCCACTAGTCAACACTTCTAGTCCCACTAGACCAACACTCCTAGTCCCACTAGTCAACACTCCTAGTCCCACTAGACCAACACTCCTAGTCCCACTAGACCAAGCCTCAGCCTCCCGACTGGGCCTACAATAATGAATAAAATGTGCTCAACATTTGTTTGTAAAAAGTTTTGGATTCTGGACTTAAGTGGTATGCAGTAAAAATGTTTTCGTGAGAGCCCTAGTGATCATAGTCTAGACTCGAGAATGAATCCTAGTTCGCTATGATCAGAGCTCTGATACCAAGCTGTCACACCCTGGCTTTGCGGAAGCGTGGTTAATTTTGGTGTGACTTCTTAATACCATAGCGTAATCATAACAAAGCTATATGAATTTAAAACCATGCAAGTCATCATTAAGTTTAGAAATCGACATACAATACCATTGTTTTAAACATAAGACCATATCCATGTTTAGTAAACATTACAACTTATAACAAACATAAACGAGGGTTAAGGATTGTGTCTTGTCCAGGTAAGAGAACACAACCCCTAATCCTTGATGACTTCATGAAGATTTGCAGCGGAAAACGTTCATACCGTGCCAGAATCCGTTTAATTTCCTGAAATACATGTGAGTTGAAAAATCAACAATAATGTTGAGCGAGTTCATGTGCAAGTGAGTAAGTAAAACACTTGTAAGTATAAAAGTTTCCTGGTATGTAGCAGTGTAAGAGGACTTGTGATCACCAATGGTTTGCAAGGCCATTAGCATGTCGTGAAATGCAAATAGTAAGACACAACCCTAGCCGATTTTTGCGTTGGCGACCAAGTCACTCCAGGTCCGTTGTGGTTAGCCTCAGAGAGGTCCGTTTGGCCTAGAGCTGGGCTCGCTACACCCAAATAGATCTACCGCTCGAGTCCCTCGGGGTTCTAACTACCCATTCACATGATCTAAACCTCCTTACGTTAATCATACCGTGTATAAAGTACTTGTAAACAAAGTAACATGTATTTCACCCCCGTAGTTAAGTAAACTGAAAACAGTTAGAGAAAAGGGGGACATGAACTCACAGTGGATGCGTAAACTCTATCAAGCGTCTCCTGGTACTGTAAGCTGTGCAATGACCTACAAGTGCTAATTCTATTAGACGGACGGCCGTGCTTTAGCTTTACAGTTTGTGTTTGCGGGAAATAGTTAGACAACTATTTCGTGTTACATTTTGTATATGCTTGATAGTTATTCTCCTTCCCAAGGATGGGGGATACAATACATGTGCGTAAGTTACGTTTTATCAATCTTGTGGTAATGTAATTACCGGTGTAACTTATATGTTTGTGAAAGCGTTCGCAAAGTTTTGGAATCGTTAACGTTTGTAAATATTATTTTTACCCAAAAATAATATTTATGTGTTTTCACAAAATAATCATAAACAGTGTTGTGACAAACATATTTATCACGTTAATCTTTGTGAAAATCCCACCTCCGAATATTTAGTAAAATATAGTGCTGGCGAAATTTATGTTTTGAAAACATATCCAAAGATAGTTGTAACACTTGTTGTGTAAAAAGCCTAAGTGTTAGGTTTTTAGAAAATTTCGCCAGAGTTTCCTCTGTAACTGGAGGGGGCCACGCTTTCAAGCGTATCATTTTCTTTTAACAATCAATTCAACAATCTTCTTTATTCAATCAAACCATTTCCGACACATCAAACTAGTCAACAAGTATGTATATTTGCATAAACGCATGAACTTGTAGTTTTTCCGAATCTATATTATAAATCCCATTTATATACGTAGATCTTTATATAAAGTACTTTCAATCTTGTAAAAACCTCGTTTTTAGAGAAGTCCGACTTTACAACTTCTAGTTATTTTTCCCAAAAATAGTCATTTTGTTGAAAAATGCGTCACACAAGTGTTTACACACTTGTGTGTTCTAAATATCATTCTTAACATTGTAAGATCCGTTTCTTTAAAAATACTTGGTTCTTAAATGTGTGGTCCTTTGAAGATACCACTTGCGGATACGTAGATCCGCGAGTTTTAAACACCCTTTTACCGGTTAAAACACTTTTACACAAGTAAAATATTTCTTTACAAGTTCATGTCTCTAAAATGTGGTAGTGTTCACCTCTAACCCTTGTATCTTTCAAAAACAAGCTTATGTGAAGATACGTGATTTTACAAAGTCGGGTTAAACGAAGTTTTGAGCTACCACATTATAGATCGGGTCACAATAAGCACAAATTTCAAGTCCTACGACTTTTACACAAGACATATGCTATTAACCACCATTATTGTGAATTTACTAGACTTTAAAGATTCAAAACGCGTGTTAACGATATTTATCCAACGAAACTTCTTTTAACCACTTTAGATAAGTATAAAAACGAGTTTTAAAGGTTATACCTCTAGCTCAAGGCTAGGGAAGAGTTGTGACGAAAACCGCGTGGATAAAAGCCAACGAGAGTGGTCCTTCGCGTTCCGCTTGCACCAAAGCTCCTTATACGTGTCTTGTGATGTGTGAATGATCTTGGGATGGAGAGACAAGAACCGAAAAGTGTGATGGTGTGTGGGTTGGGGTTCGGCCGAGAGCCACAAGAGAGAAAGAGGGAGTTGGTTTTGTGTTGTGATAAGTGATAATGATCTAGTAGTTAGTGTGTGTATTTATAGGATGGATTAGTGCTAATACCCAATGGTTTATATGTAGTGTAGATATTAGGCAACACAAGATCATCCAAGATCTCAAGTACAAGGGTGGGGTCACATTGGTGACCGAGTTCGGTCATGGGGGGGGGGGGGGTCCTTGTTCGATTTTGAGTGCTAGTTAGGGAGTTTAGTTAGTGTTTAGTTTAATTAAATAGGTTAGGTTAAGTGTTAACCTCGTTAGTTACGTATGACGGGTGTTAGGGTAATCAGAGACCCTAACTGGCTCAGAAAAAGAGTAATAATAAAAATAGTATAGTTTTCATGTTCCGGGTAAAGTCCGGGTGTCCGGTTGGATAGTAATCCGTTAAAGTGTTACAAAAGACTTTAAAGCGTCGTTAATACATTTTTAGTGACACTTTTTGTTTTCCCGACACTTTAGAAAGTGTCTAGTAATATTTTCTCATTTTTGGCACTTTACTAGTCAGCTAGAAGCTGGTTAAATTATTTAAAGTGCTGTGTTTGGTACTTAAAGTACGTTTTAGGCACATCCGAATCAGTGTATCTTATCCCTAGAGACGCGGTAACACAACCCTTACATCCTACACTCACTACCAGTGTAGACAAAATATATGAGGCTCTTAACAGGCCTTGAGGCAGTATTTGCCTGATGCTGGTTATATCAGCATGTTCACTGTGTATCCGTTTAGTGCTACTGTGCTCTTTGTGCATCATGTTTGTCACTAAGGTTCAGTTATGCAGATAATGTAGTGACAGCAGATAAAGTATGATGCAAGTATGTGCATGTATCAGTATGCAGGTAGCAGTTTATCAGCTAGTTTCAATCAAGCACAGTTAATTAAGCAGTAATCAATCATTAATTAAGTTGTACGGATACCTGGTTTTGTGCGGGTTGTCACACATTTGGAGTATTCTTAAGAAGAGGAACTCTTTATGGGTGCAATGGATTTATTCGTACCGGCTAAAAGATCGGAGTTTGTGGGAATGCAAAACTATCGCTAACTGTAGCTGGAGCTGGAGGAAACTTCTTCAGTTACGGCCGAATGTTAGGGAGCATATATGGTCGTCTCTGGGTATGGGTAACACCATTTCGGCTTGGTATGACACTTTGTGCCATCTCGGCCCTCTATCTACCATGTTATCGCCTCGTGTTATTACCAATGCAGGATTTACTTTGGATGCCATGGTCCGGATATCTATAGGAATGGTGCTTGGGCATGGCCGACTGCATGGAGGGATTTGTTTCCGGTCTTGAATCAGTTGGATCAAACTCAGCCGATTCCGAACAAGCACGACCAGCTATATTGGAAGGTTGGTGATGAGTTAATAGAGCACTCTTCCTTTCGGTTTGGAACTCGATGAGAACGGGCCAGCAGGAAGTCGATTGGGCTATCATAGTTTGGTTTCCTCAATGCATTCCCAGGCATGCCTTCCTGGTTTGGTTGATTATGCGCCAGAAATTACTCACACAAGACAAGATTCTGAATTGGGGTTTAGAGAGGAGGAAAAATATGAATATGATGTGCTGTCTCCTATGCTATGCGGATGTCGACTCTCATGATCATCTTTTCTTTGAATGTAACCTTTCTGCTCAGGTGTGGTCTTTGGTTCGCACAAAGGTCGGTATGGATACAGTAGAACCTAAATGGAGCTCGATTGTGAACTAGTTAATGGTGAGACGAAGATCGAAGACGACTGCTAATTTTGTAGCGCGGATTCTCGTGGGGGCAACGGCTTACGCCATATGGCAAGAACGTAATGCGAGACTTTTTAAAAATCAAACAAGACCGCCAGATAGCCTATGTGAAATAATTTTAAAGACTGTTTGTTACAAACTCATGGGAATGAAATTCAAGTCGTGTGCTAATGTTAGGCGGTTGCTGGGAGCTTGGGAGATTCAGGATGATGCTATGAAGATCGATGGAGGCTAATTAATTAATTAGTTTTTTCTTTTGGTTTCTAGATGGTTGTCTAGTCGATTGTATTAGTCGTTGGTTTTTCGTTGGTTTTGGTTTACGTTCATGGGGCATGTCTGATGAATGAACTAGTGAGGGCATTTCCTCACTACTTGTGCTTTGTTTTTTGTGAATATATAAAATCACCGGGGTAACCCTTTACCCAAAAAGAGGAAACATGAGAGAAAACGAGTGAGATGATGTGATGAAAAATGAGATGTTATAAATATCGACAAAATGTAAGGATGGTGGTCATTTGTTCGTTACCTCATAACAAACAGACGACACACGGTGACAAATCAAAGTAAATGGATCATAATAATGTATCGCAAAGACATGATTTAGCCTATAAGTGGACACTCACCCCAAGAGTTCCCAGGTAAGAGTGACTGGTCCGATACTGCGGATTTGTACGAACACTCTAGCCTTAGACAGAAAACTCAGGGTACAGGCACCCACCCTTCCAGATTGCACGTGTTCACATTATTTAGACCCAAAGTTTGACGAGATTTTGAAAATTCGGATGGCACAAGGCCAAAAAGAAATCATCTAAGAATAGATGATTGATTTCAAAATCGTTTTGGAATTTTGTGTTCATGTTTTGGTGATTCACCTAAGGATAGGTGACATGTATTGTTTTAAGATCTAAACACAAGATAACTTGTGTTAGGGTCCTAGAAAGGTTAGGTCAAAGCATTACTAATAACCTAATTCCCTATAACCATGGGTTCTGATACCAACTCTTCTGTCACACCCCGACCGCGTAAAACAACACACCACGGCGGAAACGTCGGGGGGTGTAGCGACAGAATTATTGTTTCATAACCATGGCATTTAAAGTTTTGTATAATTAAGTAAAGTGTTTACATTGTCTTTGCATTATGAAAACATAACATAATTTAACTGTCTTTTAAGTCACTAAGGCCCAAGTCCGCCTAAGTGTAGCACAATCAACATCAAGCATTAGCTCCTGAAACACATGTAAAAATAGATACGTCAGCATAAAAATGTCTGTGAGATACATAGGTTTTTGATGATAAAGGATTCATGACTTGTAGTTAAAAGAAATGTTTAACAAAAGTAGTCATGAACCTTGTAAAGCTGTTTTCTTGACCCTACAAGTGTATGTGTGATGCCCAAGCAAAGATCTTGACCCTACAAGTGGTTGGTTGTGGTTCAAAGCCTTGCAAAGGTGTTAACTTGGTGTCCACACAAAGAAATTTGCATAAAAGGCCCTCAAGAATCAATCTGCAGCTCAAAAATGGAGTTTTTGTCGATATAGGGGCGTCGCGTGCTGCGACAGCAACACCCCTTTGCTGTGGCGCGACACTACGGCCTAGCTGCAGGTTCAGAATTTTCAAAAATGGTAGAAACAGTCCCTACACACACTAACTTGCATTTTTGACGTATTTAACTTCTGTTAAGCCATTTTCAAGGCTCTACAAGGTCGTCAAAGTATAGGGGACTTAAAATATGCTTGGAAATATCACGGATGTCGGTTCGTTTGGTCGTGCGGTCGTGTTATTCGATTAATTACGACGAAATTCGAACGGACGCGAAAACGATCCAAATTAAGCGACGAATGGTATTTTTGCATTCCCATCACTAAAATAAAATATTTTAGTGACTACAAAAAATTTTTGGATATCCGGATGTGGTCAGAACGTAAGATATGCGCGTAAATGCAAACTTATGCCGTTTTTGACGCTTTTAATCCCTGTGATCAAATAAGCGCATTTTCGCATACCGAACCACTCAAAGCTTATTTCTAAGCTATGTTAAGGTTATTTATGGTATGTTTAGCTTATGATCATGTTCCGGAATGTACGTTGCCATACGAAACGGCAGACTTTTGCAGTTTGACGCAAATAGTCCCTGTAAGCGAATAAACTTGTTTTTGCCATACCAAACCCTTTAAAACTTATTTCTAAGTTATGTAAGGGTTATTTAAGGTATGTTAACCTTATGTTTCTGTTCCGGAGTGTTTGTCACGTTAAACTGATTACGTTTACGCATCAGTTTGCGTATAACTTTCTAGAAAGCGATATACAGTTTAAAATCGATCAAAAATCAAAACGTGCAAAATGGAAAATATAAATAAACAAATATTGGGATTAAATCACATTGTTTTATTGATATTTGAATTGTTCACAGTTGTATAATGATTACACAAGCACTGATGTCACAGTCTCCCCCACTTTAGGAAATTTCGTC
Organism: Helianthus tuberosus; assembly: GCA_030545235.1. Lineage (NCBI taxonomy): Eukaryota > Viridiplantae > Streptophyta > Magnoliopsida > Asterales > Asteraceae > Helianthus > Helianthus tuberosus. The sequence goes on along the minus strand of CM060418.1, from coordinate 82,041,265 downwards.
TCGAAATTTATTTAGAGGAAACTTGTGAGAATAGATGAGGATATTTCGCTTTCATCTGATCTTCACGTTCCCAAGTAAATTATGGTCCACGTTTAGATTCCCAGCGAACTTTAACAATTGGTATGCGCTTGTGTTTGTGCCTTTTGACTTCACGGTCCATGATTTCCACAGGTTTCTCAACGAAGTGCATCGTGTCATCAACACGAATTTCATCAAGTGGTATGTGGAGGTTCTCATCAGCTAAACACTTTTTGAGATTGGACACATGGAAAGTTGGATGAACATTTCCAAGTTCAGGAGGTAGCTCTAGTTTGTAGGCTATTTTTCTGATTCTTTCAACGATCTTGAATGGTCCAACATAGCGTGGTGCAAGTTTTCCTTTCATTCCAAATCATATCACACCTTTCCAAGGGGACACCTTGAGTAGGACGTGATCGCCAACTTGAAATTCTAAGGGCTTGCGTCGTCGATCCGCGTAACTCTTTTGACGGCTTCTAGCTATCTGTAGGTTATCGCGAATCTTCTTGACCTTATCTATAGTCTCTAGAATGAGTTCAAGTCCAGTAAGCTGAGCTTCACCTATCTCATTCCAACAGACCGGTGAACGACATTTTCGACCGTATAAAGCCTCGAAAGGAGCCATGTTGATGCTAGAGTGATAACTATTGTTGTAGGAGAATTCGATCAACGGTAGATGTGAATCCCAATTACCACCAAAATCAATCACACAAGCTTTAAGCATATCCTCCAGTGTCTGGATTGTTCTCTGTCACACCCCCAAAATCCACATGCGGAGTACAACCGCTTGGAGGCGTGACTGACCAGGATCCAGCCACCAATTATACTGAGCATTGGATAATAGTAAGAATGATCACCAACCATAATGGTTAGTAAACACCATAGTTTAAAGTTCGAATGTTTAGGTTCAAATAACTGTTAAGTAAGTAGCGGAAGCATAGGAAAAATAGTTTAAACAAAGTTCATAGTTCAAATTAATTAGAACCCAACACGCGGGTTTAGGCGACCACTACACTTCCCAAGCTGCAAGCTCCTGAGTCACTGGGTACCTGCAAAGCATGCAGTAGGGTATCAACAAAAAATTGTTGGCGAGTCCACGAGTTGTCCAGTTTTAATTACCAAAAACTTGTTTCACCAGTTAATTTATCCGTTTATACATGCGATGGGGAGCTACCCCACAAGTAAGCGACTAAACTGTTTTTACAATACCGAATACTATTCATCCGTACGTTTCCGTAGAGTGCCCCGTTTGTCAATGTTCAATCATCATTGACGGTTGCCAGAGTACATTAGTTCACGCCCGATCCCATACGCGGGCACGGTGTGAGGTTGGTGAGACCTAAATAGCGCTATCAACTAATAACCCGTTCGCCTGACCCCGGCGACTAATCGGTATTAAGAAGTGAGGACTTGAGTGATAGAGTTTTGTTTAGTGTTGCTTGTTGCATCCAGTATAAACAGTAATTAACTAAAAGTCCCGTTTAAGGGGAGAGAAGTAGGTTTGTATCCCTTACGAGGGGATAGCGTTGCTTAAGTTTCCGTTTCCCAACCACCGGGAACGCATGCTTTATTAGTTGTGAACTCACCTTGGGTTGCTCGGTAGATTATTTACTTGGTCAATCACGTTGGTCACCACGTCCTAGCATGGTCACCAATACAGGTCAAGTTGGGGTACAAGTATTCACGTATAATCTACACATAACTAACACATAGCATACACAACACATGATCATCCAGCAAGTTATCGGGCCTATTCTGATACGTAGTAGTGAAACAGTGAACATCAACAACTATTATACAAATCATAAGTGTTATTGGGCCTATCAGATCACACTAACAGTTAACAGCTTCACAGAATCCAAATAGAACGGTATGCGCAGCCCACATGTCCATGGCCCAATAACGGAGACAAGCAGCCCAGTCGAGACCAGGAGGTCTCGACTCGAGAACACACAGTCTCGAGTCGCAACCGGAGGTTTCGGCTTGTCATGGTCTGGTTTCGAGTCGCAACCGGAGGTTTTGACTTGTCATGGTCTGGTTTCGAGTCGCAACCGGAGGTTTCGACTTGTCATGGTCTGGTTTCGAGTCGCAACCGCCGTAGTCTCGAGTTGTCATGTTTTGGTTGCGAGTCGTAACCGGAGGTTTCGAGTCGCAACCTCGGATACGTGCACAAGAATCCTTCTAGAACCTCTGATGTACTAACCAATGGGATTGCAATTTCATGATAGCATGTACTATCCAACCAGAATGTTTAAACATGTTTTATTGTCTAAATGCAATTCAAAATAGATCAAACAAAGCATATTTCAAATGTTTTCATGACATTCATGTTGTTCTTAGGGTTTTCTTTATAACATGATTATTCAAACAATTCCATCCTAACATATACTCGAATCAGCATCATCGATTTCCTGAATCTAATATACATATCAAACACGTAATTTTTCATATATTCATAACAACATTCAAGCATATTCAACACATACTCATCATATGTTCATCCTACATAACCTTGTAAGTTATCTAACAATTTTCCCATTAAAACATGAACATATTTATCATTTATCACATATTTCATCCATCATTTATCATCCAATTATCTTATCACTTTGTATTCATAAAACATCATTTTTGGCCAAATAACTAAAAGGAAACTAACCGGCTAGATGAAAGAGTATGAGGGATTGATGGACTAAGTTCCGAGTGGTGATCTTAAGCTAATCCGAGATGATCCGAGAGCCCCTTTTGTTGTCGCCGGTTTGACCCGAGAGAGAGAGGGAGAGGAGAGGAGGTGAGCTTGATTGTTAGGGTTTTGTTGAGAGGGTGAGGGAGAGTGTGTGGGAGTGAGTGAATGAGGAAAAGTTGCAAAATGGTGAAAAGTGGCAAAGTTGACCCCTCTTGTGGGTTTTATATCTGGACCGGCTTGGTGCACCCTAGTGGGTTTCCGAGCGGCATGGCCCAACCGGCCCAATCGCTTCACTGTTTACTCGAGACCAAGCGGTCTCGAGTCGGGCTCGTGGTCTCGATTCACTTATATATATATATAACTACGTATATAATATTTACACATTATCGACACATAGCACCTCAAGATAAATCACGACTTTCATTTAATATTATGTACACGCAAGTTAATATATACAGATTGCTCGGGAAAACCCGAAGTGTCACATTATCCCCAAGTTTTAAGAACTTTCATCCCGAAAGTTAAAGCAGCCACTGACAAGCTAGTAAAAGTGAGAGCGTTTCAATGGGGTGTCACATCATCCCCCCGTTAGTTTGGAATTTCGTCCCGAAATTCAGTTGTAGCTTCAGTGCTGGGGGTTTCATTTGGGAACAGCTGGGGATACTTGCGCTTCATCTGGTCTTCCCGCTCCCAGGTAAACTCTGGGCCACGGCGTGAGTTCCAACGAACTCGCACGAGGGGTATCTGGCTACGTTTGAGGGTTTTGATCTCACGATCCGTGATCTCAACTGGTTCCTCAGTAAAGTGTAGCTGTTCGTCAATAGTAAGTTCCTTGTAAGGAATGACGAGTGTTTCATCTGACAGGCACTTCTTCAGATTAGACACGTGGAAGACGTTGTGCACAGCACTCAGTTCTTCAGGTAGATTCAATCTGTAAGCGGCCATACCGATCTTTTCGGTAACTTCAAAGGGTCCGACATATCTCGGATTAAGCTTGCCCCGTTTTCCAAAACGAACCACACCCTTCCAGGGTGAGACCTTAAGTAGAGCCCGTTCACCAACCTGGAACTCTTGCGGTTTCCTATCTTTGTCAGCGTAGTGCTTTTGACGGTCACGAGCTGCCGCCATGCGTTGCCTAATCTGGGCAATCTTTTCTGTGGTGTCGACTACATGTTCCGGGCCTGTGATTTGGCTGTCACCTACCTCCGCCCAGCAGAGAGGCGATCGACATTTACGACCGTACAATGCTTCAAAGGGTGCCGCCTGAATGCTGGTGTGGTAGCTGTTGTTGTAGGAGAATTCTACTAACGGTAGGTGCTTCTCCTAATTCTTGCCAAAATCAATCACACATGCCCTAAGCATGTCTTCGAGGGTTTGGATGGTGCGTTCAGACTGCCCATCCGTCTGCGGGTGATAAGCGGTGCTCATGTCTAAACGTGAGCCAAAAGATTTGTGCATGGCTTGCCACAACTCAGAAGTAAAACGCGCGTCTCGATCGGAAATGATAGAGGTTGGTACTCCGTGCTTCGAAACCACTTCTTTTAGGTATACTTCTGCTAAGGTAGAGAACTTGTCTGTTTCTTTGATAGCCAAAAAGTGTGCAGACTTAGTTAAGCGATCCACTATTACCCAAATGGTGTCATTTCCTCGTTGAGACCTAGGCAGGCCAGTAACAAAATCCATGGAAATCTGCTCCCATTTCCATTGCGGGATCTCTGGCTGTTGGAGTAGGCCTGATGGTTTCTGTGACAACTCGAGTTTCCGACATTCTTTATTCGCATTTATGGCACGTTGACTTTGACTGTCTAGTTGTTTGACTCGTCTGATTTGTAACGATACACTTTGTGTGATAATAAAAGTATTATGTTTGCTTGGTTATGTGTTGATATTATAGTATGAGACTTAGTGTATTTGAAATAACATAAACTACTGAACATATGAAACAACTCGACGAAACAGAGTTGTGATTCGCCATGAACATACTCGACGAAACAAGCATGTTTCGCCAAACCGAACTCGACGAAACAGACTGTTTCGCCGGCCCAGTTTCGCCGAAAGCCCAGTACGGCCCAGAACGTTATTTCGTGAATATTTACGTGAAACGGGTTTAGTTTCACAAGTTAGGCAATCAGGAAACCCTAGAACACTCTCCCTTTTGTGCGACGGCAACAACCATTGTTTGCCATCATTCCTAGCTCTTGAATCTGTGTTTGTTCATCTCTAATCGGTTAGTATGTGTTTGTTAATCGGTTTCATGTTTCTGTTACATCTCGATTCATGTCTGGATATGTGATTGATATGTTTTACTGCTGTGATAAGAGTATGATGATGATGATATAGATTTCAATATGTATGATGTGGTAGGATATATACAATGATATGCGAAACTTGATACAATCGAATGCTTGGTTCTGGATATTGTTGCTATATTCTGATTCTGAATGCAAGTTAGCATCTTGATAGGGTTTGATAAAGTGATGTTGTAATCGATATGTTGATACGTTTAAACTAGGGTTCATGATAGACGTTAAAACGATGATGCTGATGCTAGGATTATGTGGATATGAATTCTGTGAATGAATGTTCCTGTATGATTACTGATGTTGATGACGGCTGTTAGCATGATTAGGGTTTTCATACGTGACTGATTATGCGACGTAACTGACTGTTCGACGAAACAGGTCTCTTGACGAAACAGAAGTGTTTCGCCAAGAGCAAATCGACGAATCAGAATCCTGTTTCGCCAAACAGGGCCACGACGAAACTGAATGTGTTTCGTCAGTAATGTGTTTCGTCACTACTGTGTTTCGCCAACTGTCGTGTTTCGCCAACATGTGTGTTTCGCCTATATGTACCAGCACAGTAACTTGAGTTAGTTCTGTTAAGTGTTAACTGGAATATCTGACTGCTGTTAAATGATATACATGACTTGTGTGTTGGCGAATACGTGCTACGTGTTTATACGTGAACTGCTTGAACACAAACTGATTATGTATACGTGTATACTCTAGGACGTGATTGATTTACTTTGAGCACATACTTAGCATACCGAGCAAACCAAGGTGAGTTCACACTCTTACCAAGGCATGGGATTCCCCAGTTGGGTTGGGAATGGGATTGATTGATTACCTGTACATACATGAACACTAGACTATTTACCACGGTCCTCGGTTGGGAAGGATGCCTGTGCCAAATTCTACGCAAAGCCTACGTACTGTCCTCGGATTGGGAAGGACACTAGCACTAAACCTACGTAAAGCCTACGTACAACCGTCCTCGGATTGGGAAGGACGCCAGTGCTAAACCTACGTACTACCGTCCTCGGATTGGGAAGGACGCCAGCGCTAAATCTACGTACTCGCTACGTACTGTCCTCGGTTGGGAAGGGCACTTACATAAACCTGCGTAAACCTATACTTACTACTATCCTCGGATTGGGAAGGATACTTATGATTACGAATAGTCTAGGGAATATATAACATGGGAAGCCCCCACCAATAGAACGTACTATCGGCCCAGTAGAGCCACATGTTACATACGAACTTACTATTACGCATTTACTTTCTGTGAACTCGCTCAACTAGTTGTTGATCCTCTGTTACATGCCTTGCAGGACCTTAGGTACTTATGGAGCTTGCACGGGAGGCGTAGTCGTTGTGGGCAAGGATCTTGAATACTTGTTTAGACTTTATGACATTTCGTACTTTATTATGTTGGGTTTAATTATACGCTTCCGCTATTCAGTGATAACATACTTATGTTTTGGAACAACTTTCATATGGAATGGTTTGATTAAATTGCAATTACTTTTACTTTATACATTGTTCTATATGATTGGTGGCTTGATCCTGGTCAGTCACGCTCCCAAGCGGTGATACTCCGCAGGTGGATTTTGGGGGTGTGACAGATTGGTATCAGAGCCATTGGTTATAGAGAACTCGGTTTTAATATGGGGAAAAACGATTTTATTAAAACCAGACTATAACCAGAACAGTGCTCTCAACGATCCACAACGACGCCTCGCTCCACGTGCAAGACTCGACATCCTAGGTAATAAGGTTTATGTTTATTGCCTACATACTAGAATTACATAGAACTTTGCTCGTGGTATGCTTAGATTACATTGCTCACTATTTGTTGTTGCATGAGAACACTTGTGTGCTCACTCTCTTCTGTCATCGCACTATTCGCGAACCTATCTCACTTACGTTATCTTTCCTATGAAGATCATGTCTGGACGTATCAACATGACTCAGGACCAGTTGACGGCCCTCATTAACGAACGAGTTGCCGCGGCAGTTGCAGCCGCACAAGCAGGAGGTATACCCTGCAGTTACAACTCACACTAGGATCCTTAGATCCTACATTCCTAAATCAACTCTCGTGTTTAAACTTGTCCTAATTCTTTTACACAACAGGTCAAGCACCTGTATGCACTTTCAAGACTTTCATGGACTGTCGTCCATCCACTTTCAGCGGCACTGAAGGAGCCGTAGGTCTCCTGCACTGGTTTGAAAAGATAGAGTCTGTGTTTGAGATGTGTGAATGCCCTGAGGCACGCAGGGTGAAATATGCTACCGGTACCCTCGAGGGTTTAGCCCTAACATGGTGGAAAGCTCAAGTCCAAATACTGGGGTTGGTTGCTGCTAACGCCACCCCATGGAACAATTTCAAAGAGATGATCAAGGAAGAATACTGCAGTCGAGATGATATTCATAAGCTGGAGGTCGAGTTTTTCAACCTCAAGATGACAGGGTCGGAAATTGAGGCGTATACAAAGAGATCGAATGAGCTTGCATTACTGTGTCCTACTCTGGTGGACAAGCGTATCGAACTTTATCTTAAGGGTCTGGTGCCAGAGATCCAGAGTCATGTGACTTCAGCAAATCATGCCACTTACCAGCAGGTTGTTCAGTTGGCTCACCGTCTCACTGATCAAGCGGTGGAGCAGAACCGGTTGCCCAAACGCATCAACGCTACCCCTACAGCTACTACTTCGGTTACTCCTGCTACTCCCAGTGACAGCAAGCGAAAGTGGGAGGGGGACTCCAGCAAGGGATCAGCTTCAGTTCAGCCCCAAGTTCAGCAACGAAAGACTGACAACTACCAGAGCCCTAGTCAGCACTCTTCGGGCAGTCACAAGCAGGGTGGTTATCGAGGGAACCTCCCAAAGTGCAACATCTGCAACAAGCACCACAATGGCCAGTGTAACAGGGGTCGTTGTCAAAGGTGTTTCAGGACGGGCCATGAGGCCAAGGATTGTAGGAGCCCACAGCCTGTAAATCAGAATCAGCCGCAGCAGCAAGCACGGCAAAATCAGCAACAGGGTAACAAAGGATGTTTTCAGTGTGGCGCCGAAGGTCACTTCAAAAGACACTGCCCTCAGCTAAACCGAAACCAGAACAACAACAACAACCAGGGCAATGGGAACAACAACGGTGGGGACAATAACAACAATGGTGCTAGAGGCCGTATGTTTGTGATCGGTCAGGGTGATGCGAGGAATGATCCCAACGTAGTTATGGGTAAGTTTCTTCTTGACGACTTTTATGTTACAGTACTATTTGATTCTGGTGCGGATACAAGTTACATGTCTCTAAAAGCTAGTGAAATGTTAAAACGTGCACCAACTCTCTTAAACACCAAACATGTTGTAGAATTAGCTAACGGTAAAAGCCTAGAGGCCACACACATAGTTAAAGGGTGTAATCTTATCCTCGCTGGTCAGACTTTCTCCATAGATCTCATTCCTATAACCTTGGGTAGTTTTGACGTCGTCATTGGTATGGATTGGTTATCTCAACAACAAGCGGAGATTTTATGCAAAGAAAAAGTTATTCGTATTCCTCGGTCGGGCAAGGAACCTCTCGAAGTTCAAGGCGACAAGAGTGGTGTCGTGAGTGGCATCATCTCCTTTTTGAAGGCTCAGAAGTGTTTACGCAAGGGGCACACTGCTATATTAGCACTCGTTACAGATACCTCGAAGAAAGAGAAAAAGATTGAAGATATTCCTGTAGTACGTGACTTTCCTCAAGTGTTCCCTGAGGAATTACCTGGGTTACCGCCTCATCGTCAAGTTGAATTTCAGATCGAGCTCGCTCCAGGAGCAGCACCCATAGCTCGAGCGCCTTATCGTTTGGCTCCAACCGAATTAGAAGAACTGTCAAAGCAGCTACAAGAACTCTTGGAAAAGGGTTTTATACGTCCTAGCTCTTCGCCTTGGGGAGCCCCAGTGTTATTCGTAAAGAAGAAAGACGGTACGTTCAGGATGTGTATAGACTACCGTGAACTCAACAAGGTGACGATCAAGAATCGTTATCCTCTTCCGCGCATAGATGATTTATTCCACCAGCTGCAAGGGTCGAGTTACTACTCCAAAATAGACTTAAGGTCAGGATATCACCAGCTGAGAGTCCGGGATGAGGACGTCTCCAAGACAGCGTTTAGAACACGCTACGGCCACTACGAGTTTATGGTTATGCCATTCGGGCTAACAAACGCGCCTGCCGTATTTATGGATCTTATGAACAGGGTGTGCAAACCCTATCTCGACAAGTTCGTCATTGTTTTCATCGACGACATTCTGATTTATTCGAAAAGTCAGGAGGAACACGAGTAGCACCTACGACTTATACTGGAACTTTTACGAACAGAACAGCTATACGCTAAGTTTTCCAAATGTGACTTCTGGCTTCGTGAAGTCCACTTCTTAGGCCACGTGGTGAACAAGGATGGGATTCATGTAGATCCATCCAAGGTGGATTCGATCAAGAACTGGCCTGCACCTCGCACACCGACAGAAATACGCCAATTCTTGGGTTTGGCGGGTTACTACAGAAGGTTCATCAAAGACTTCTCAAAGATCGCTCAGCCGCTTACACTGTTGACGCAGAAGGGTGTTGTTTATCGTTGGGGTAACGCACAGGAAACAGCATTCCAACACTTAAAGGATAGACTCTGTAGCGCACCTATCCTTTCACTGCCTGAAGGCACGGATGATTTCGTAGTCTACTGCGACGCATCTATCCAAGGTCTTGGGTGTGTATTGATGCAGCGGGATAAAGTTATTGCTTATGCTTCGCGCCAGCTTAAGATTCACGAACGAAACTACACTACGCATGACTTAGAGCTGGGAGCGGTTGTTTTTGCACTTAAGATATGGCGACACTACTTGTACGGTACCAAATGTGCAATCTACACTGATCACAGAAGCCTTGAACATATATTCAAGCAGAAGGAACTGAATATGCGACAGCGACGATGGGTCGAACTGCTAAACGACTATGAATGCTCAATCAGGTACCACCCAGGCAAAGCCAATGTTGTGGCTGACGCCCTCAGTCGAAAGGATACCGCGCCTAAGCGCGTACGAGCTTTACAACTCACTATACAGTCTAGTCTTGCTTCCCAGATAAGAAATGCTCAGGTGGAAGCATTGAAACCAGAAAACGTCAGGGCAGAAGCCTTACGCGGCTCAAGGCAACGCTTAGAACAGAAGGAAGATGGAGCTTATTACGTAACAGGACGCATTTGGGTCCCACTGTACGGCAACTTACGCGAGCTAGTAATGGATGAAGCTCACAAGTCTCGCTACTCGGTACATCCTGGTTCGGATAAAATGTACCACGATATTAAGACTACATACCGGTGGCCTAGCATGAAGGCCCACATAGCCACATACGTTAGTAAATGCTTGACTTGTGCGAGAGTCAAGGCAGAATATCAGAAACCGTCAGGACCACTCCAGCAACCTGAGATACCACAATGGAAATGGGAACAAATTTCCATGGATTTTGTTACTGGCCTACCTAGATCCCAGCGCGGAAATGATACTATTTGGGTGATCGTGGATCGACTCACAAAGTCTGCTCACTTCTTGGCTATCAAAGAAACAGACAAGTTCTCTACCATAGCAGACATCTACTTAAAAGAAGTGGTCTCGAGGCACGGAGTGCCCACCTCCATCATTTCTGATCGTGACGCACGTTTTACTTCAGAGCTGTGGCAAGCAATGCATAAATCTTTTGGCTCTCGTTTAGACATGAGCACGGCGTATCATCCTCAGACCGATGGGCAATCTGAGCGCACTATTCAAACTTTAGAAGACATGCTTCGGGCGTGCGTAATTGATTTTGGCAATGGTTGGGAGAAACATTTGCCACTCGTGGAATTTTCATACAATAACAGCTACCACACCAGCATTAAAGCTGCACCATTTGAGGCACTGTACGGGCGTAAGTGCCGGTCACCTCTCTGTTGGGCAGAGGTGGGAGAAAGTCAAATCACAGGTCCAGAAATGGTAGTTGATACTACTGAAAAGATTGCTCAAATACGACAACGCATGGCGGCAGCTCGGGACCGTCAGAAGGTATACGCTGATAAAGACAGGAAACTACTCGAATTCCAGGTTGGGGATCGAGCGCTACTTAAAGTTTCACCCTGGAAGGGTGTGGTTCGTTTTGGAAAACGCGGCAAACTCAATCCACGATACGTCGGACCTTTCGAAGTTATTGAGAAAATAGGCAAAGTGGCCTACAGATTGAACTTACCACCTGAACTCAGTGCAGTTCACAATGTCTTTCACGTGTCGAATCTGAAGAAATGTACGTCAGATGAGACCCACGTAGTTCCCTTGAAGGAACTCACTATCGACGAACGGTTGAACTTCGTCGAGGAACCTGTTGAAATCACGGACCGGGATGTTAAGGTCCTCAAGAACACGAGAATCCCTCTTGTACGAGTTCGTTGGAACTCCCGTCGTGGCCCAGAGTATACCTGGGAACGAGAAGATCAAATGGAACTCAAGTATCCCCAATTATTCGGAAAACGTGCAACTACTACTGAGGCTGAAGCTACTACTGCAGAATTTCGGGACGAAATTCCCAATCAACGGGGGGATGATGTGACACCCCAGGAAAACCAGTAAACGATACAACTCACCTAGCTTCCTCAGTAACCGCATGCTAAATTTCGGGACGAAATTTCTTTCAAGTTGGGGATAATGTGACAACTCGAGTTTCCGACATTCTTTATTCGTATTTATGGCACGTTGACTTTGACTGTCTAGTTGTTTGACTCGTCTGATTTGTAACGATACACTTTGTGTGATAATAAAAGTATTATGTTTGCTTGGTTATGTGTTGATATTATAGTATGAGACTTAGTGTATTTGAAATAACATAAACTACTGAACATATGAAACAACTCGACGAAACAGAGTTGTGATTCGCCATGAACATACTCGACGAAACAAGCATGTTTCGCCAAACCGAACTCGACGAAACAGACTGTTTCGCCGGCCCAGTTTCGCCGAAAGCCCAGTACGGCCCAGAACGTTATTTCGTGAATATTTACGTGAAACGGGTTTAGTTTCACAAGTTAGGCAATCAGGAAACCCTAGAACACTCTCCCTTTTGTGCGACGGCAACAACCATTGTTTACCATCATTCCTAGCTCTTGAATCCGTGTTTGTTCATCTCTAATCGGTTAGTATGTGTTTGTTAATCGGTTTCATGTTTCTGTTACATCTCGATTCATGTCTGGATATGTGATTGATATGTTTTACTGCTGTGATAAGAGTATGATGATGATGATATAGATTTCAATATGTATGATGTGGTAGGATATATACAATGATATGCGAAACTTGATACAATCGAATGCTTGGTTCTGGATATTGTTGCTATATTCTGATTCTGAATGCAAGTTAGCATCTTGATAGGGTTTGATAAAGTGATGTTGTAATCGATATGTTGATACGTTTAAACTAGGGTTCATGATAGACGTTAAAACGATGATGCTGATGCTAGGATTATGTGGATATGAATTCTGTGAATGAATGTTCCTGTATGATTACTGATGTTGATGACGGCTGTTAGCATGATTAGGGTTTTCATACGTGACTGATTATGCGACGTAACTGACTGTTCGACGAAACAGGTCTCTTGACGAAACAGAAGTGTTTCGCCAAGAGCAAATCGACGAATCAGAATCCTGTTTCGCCAAACAGGGCCACGACGAAACTGAATGTGTTTCGTCAGTAATGTGTTTCGTCACTACTGTGTTTCGCCAACTGTCGTGTTTCGCCAACATGTGTGTTTCGCCTATATGTACCAGCACAGTAACTTGAGTTAGTTCTGTTAAGTGTTAACTGGAATATCTGACTGCTGTTAAATGATATACATGACTTGTGTGTTGGCGAATACGTGCTACGTGTTTATACGTGAACTGCTTGAACACAAACTGATTATGTATACGTGTATACTCTAGGACGTGATTGATTTACTTTGAGCACATACTTAGCATACCGAGCAAACCAAGGTGAGTTCACACTCTTACCAAGGCATGGGATTCCCCAGTTGGGTTGGGAATGGGATTGATTGATTACCTGTACATACATGAACACTAGACTATTTACCACGGTCCTCGGTTGGGAAGGATGCCTGTGCCAAATTCTACGCAAAGCCTACGTACTGTCCTCGGATTGGGAAGGACACTAGCACTAAACCTACGTAAAGCCTACGTACAACCGTCCTCGGATTGGGAAGGACGCCAGTGCTAAACCTACGTACTACCGTCCTCGGATTGGGAAGGACGCCAGCGCTAAATCTACGTACTCGCTACGTACTGTCCTCGGTTGGGAAGGGCACTTACATAAACCTGCGTAAACCTATACTTACTACTATCCTCGGATTGGGAAGGATACTTATGATTACGAATAGTCTAGGGAATATATAACATGGGAAGCCCCCACCAATAGAACATACTATCGGCCCAGTAGAGCCACATGTTACATACGAACTTACTATTACGCATTTACTTTCTGTGAACTCGCTCAACTAGTTGTTGATCCTCTGTTACATGCCTTGCAGGACCTTAGGTACTTATGGAGCTTGCACGGGAGGCGTAGTCGTTGTGGGCAAGGATCTTGAATACTTGTTTAGACTTTATGACATTTCGTACTTTATTATGTTGGGTTTAATTATACGCTTCCGCTATTCAGTGATAACATACTTATGTTTTGGAACACCTTTCATATGGAATGGTTTGATTAAATTGCAATTACTTTTACTTTATACATTGTTCTATATGATTGGTGGCTTGATCCTGGTCAGTCACGCTCCCAAGCGGTGATACTCCGCAGGTGGATTTTGGGGGTGTGACAGTTTCTGATACTCAGCCTTGACTCTTGCACAAGTTAAACATTTTCTGACATAGGTTGCTATGTGGGCTTTCATGCCAGGCCACCAATAGGTAGCCCTCAAGTCGTGGTACATCTTGTCTGAACCTGGATGTACTGAGTAACGGGACTTATGAGCTTCATCCATCACAAGGTCACGTAAATTTCCATAAAGCGGAACCCATATGCGCCCGGCTACGTAGTAGGCACCGTCTTCTTTTTGTTCCATTCGTTGTCTCGATCCTCGCAAGGACTCAGCCCTGATGTTCTCGGCTTTCAATGCTTCAACCTGAGCATTTCGAATTTGGTTAGGGAGGTTCGAGTGGATCGTGAGCTGTAAGGCACGAACACGCTTGGGTTTGGTCTCCTTTCTGCTGAGGGCATCGGCTACCACATTAGCCTTGCCTGGATGATATTTAATTGCACACTCGTAGTCATTTAGGAGTTCGACCCATCGGCGTTGCCGCATATTCAACTCCTTTTGTTCCATTATGTGCTGGAGACTCTTGTGATCAGTGTAAATCGTGCACTTGGTGCCGTACAAGTAGTGTCTCCAAAGCTTGAGCGCGAAGACCACAGCTCCAAATTCTAAGTCATGCGTCGTGTAGTTCCGTTCGTGGACCTTGAGTTGTCGCGAGGCGTAAGCAATAACTTTCTCGCGTTGCATCAACACGCAGCCAAGTCCTTGAATAGAAGCGTCGCAGTAAACGACGAAGTCGTCGGTACCTTCGGGTAAGGAAAGAATAGGAGCACTACAAAGGTTTTTCTTTAGTTCCTGGAAGGCAGATTCCTGAGCATCACCCCATTTGTAAGCAACACCCTTCTGAGTGAGGGTCGTAAGTGGTTGAGCGATCTTAGAGAATCCCTTGATAAATCTTCGATAGTATCCCGCCAATCCCAAGAATTGGCGAACTTCGGTCGGAGTCTTAGGTACAGGCCAATTCTTAATGGACTCAATCTTAGCGGGGTCAACATGAATCCCTTCCTGATTGACAATGTGCCCAAGGAAATGGACTTCTCTAAGCCAGAAATCACATTTCGAGAATTTGGCGTACAGTTGCTCATTGCGAAGGAGTTCGAGAATAAGACGTAGGTGTTGTTCATGCTCCTCTTGGCTCTTCGAGTAGATTAGGATGTCGTCGATAAACACGATTACGAACTTGTCGAGGTAGGGTTTGCATACTCGGTTCATGAGATCCATGAAGATCGCAGGGGCGTTGGTCATTCCGAAAGGCATAACAAGGAATTCGTAGTGACCATAGCGGGTTCTGAAAGCAGTCTTAGAGATGTCCTCATCGCGGACTCTCAGCTGGTGATAACCCGATCGCAGGTCGATCTTGGAATAATAGCTCGACCCTTGCAGCTGGTCGAACAGGTCGTCGATACGGGGAAGTGGATAACGATTCTTGATGGTAACCTTGTTAAGTTCGCGGTAGTCAATGCACATTCGGAATGTGCCATCTTTCTTTTTGACGAAGAGCACTGGGGCTCCCCAGGGTGATGAACTAGGACGGATAAAACCTTTGTCCAAAAGTTCTTGTAGCTAAGTAGAGAGTTCCTTGAGTTCTGCAGGAGCTAGGCGATAAGGTGCACGAGCTATAGGTGCTGCTCCGGGAGCTAGCTCGATTTGGAATTCGACCTGACGGTGAGGAGGGAGTCCAGGTAGTTCCTCCGGGAATACCTCGGGATAGTCGCGTACAACTGGAAAATCTTCAATCCTGTTTTCCTTTTTCTGTGTGTCAGCCACGAGTGCTAAGATAGCGGTGTGTCCCTTTCGTAGACACTTCTGGGCCTTTAAGAATGAAATGATGCCTGTGACTTCTCCGCTCTTGTCGCCTTGAACTATAAGAGGTTTGCCAGGGGGACGGGGAATACGAATAGCTTTCTCTTGGCAGAGGATTTCAGCTCGATGTTTGGATAACCAATCCATACCAATGATGACGTCGAAGCTTCCAAGAATGATGGGGAAGAGATCGATACAGAAGGTCTGACCAGACAACTCTAATTTGCAGTTACGAATTATGTGTGAGGCCTCGAGGTTTCTACCATTAGCTATTTCAACGGTGTGCTTAGAGCTTAGCGGCGTAAGAGTGAGTTTAAGTTTCTTACTAATACGTAGGGATACATAACTAGCATCAGCTCCGGAATCAAATAGCATGGAAACATAACGATCATTAAGTAGGAACTTACCCGCCACAACGTTGGGGTCATTCCTTGCTTCTCCAGCTCCAATCACAAAAGCCCTTCCTCTTGCACCATTCCCAGCATTGTTGTTATTGTTCCCAGCACCCTGATTGTTGTTGTTTTGGTTCAGTTCAGGGCAATCCTTTCGCATGTGCCCCGTTGCTCCACACTTGAAGCATCCACGGTTGTTTCCTTGTTGCTGTTGTGGTTGCTGTTGATTCTGTCTAGCTGGAAGTGGGCTCCTACAGTCTTTGGCTTCATGCCCCATCTTGTTGCATCGCTGACACTGACTCTTGCCACATGGCCCACTGTGGTGTCGGTTACATTTGTTACACTTGGGGTGGTTTCCTCGATAGCCACCCTGTTGCTGAGGGCCCTTGTTGCTTTCAGTCTTCCTTTGTTGAACTGGGGCCTGAGTGGGGTTAGCATCCTTTCCCTGACTTCCATCCCACTTTCGTTTGTTATCGCCAGAAGTTCCAGCAGTAGCACCGATCCTCTTGGGCAGCTTGCCCTCTTCCACAGCCTGATTGGTGAGTTTGTGAGCAAGACGAACCACGGGCTGTATGGTATTGAGGTTGGCTGAGGTCACATGACTTCTGATTTCAGGGACCAAGCCTTTGATGTACAATTCAATCCTTCGGTACATAGGTCGGGACATGTTTGGGCAAAGTGCAGCATAGTCGTTGGACTGCTTAGTGTAGGTCTCAATCTCTGATCCAACCATCTTGAGCGCATAGTACTCGTTCTCGAGTTTGTGGATGTCATCCCTGTGACAGTATTCCTCTTTGATCATGTCCTTGAAATCTTCCCACGCAGTAGCATTAGCAGTTTCCAGACCAAGCATCTGAATCTGTGCTTTCCACCATGAAAGCGCGTTCCCCTCAAGCGTACCAGTCGCGAACTTTACCCAGTTAGCAGGGGGACACTCACAGACAGCAAAGACAGCTTCAGCGTTTTCAATCCAGTGTAGAAGGCCTATGGCACCCTCAGTGCCGTTGAAAGGGAGAGGCTTGCCATCCATGAAGGTTTTGAAAGTACAAACATGTGGCTGCGCGGGCGCAGGCTGACCTCCAGGGTGTGCTGCGAAAGCTGCAGCCACCGTGTTGAGCAAGTTAGCGAATTGAGCCTGAGTCATGTTAACGCTTCCTCTTCCGCGTCCACTCATTGTCTTCATAACCAGAAAACACAGTATGAGTGTGATGTCGTAATGTAGCGAGAATGAGTTAGAAGGGAGACGTGTATCTATCTAATCAGGCACACTAGTATGTATAATAGAGCAGTCAACATAGGATAAATAAGCATGTAAGCACAAGTCCGAGCTATGAGGTCTAATATGCCGAGTCTTGCCCTTGGAGTGTAGTGTCGTCACGAGTCACGGGTTATAGTCTGGTTTTTCTCAAAAAGACTTTCCTTTTTAAAACCAAGTTCACTATAACCAATGGCTCTGATACCAATCTGTCACACCCCCAAAATCCACATGCGGAGTACAACCGCTTGGAGGCGTGACTGACCAGGATCCAGCCACCAATTATACTGAGCATTGGATAATAGTAAGAATGATCACCAACCATAATGGTTAGTAAACACCATAGTTTAAAGTTCGAATGTTTAGGTTCAAATAACTGTTAAGTAAGTAGCGGAAGCATAGGAAAAATAGTTTAAACAAAGTTCATAGTTCAAATTAATTAGAACCCAACACGCGGGTTTAGGCGACCACTACACTTCCCAAGCTGCAAGCTCCTGAGTCACTGGGTACCTGCAAAGCATGCAGTAGGGTATCAACAAAAAATTGTTGGCGAGTCCACGAGTTGTCCAGTTTTAATTACCAAAACTTGTTTCACCAGTTAATTTATCCGTTTATACATGCGATGGGGAGCTACCCCACAAGTAAGCGACTAAACTGTTTTTACAATACCGAATACTATTCATCCGTACGTTTCCGTAGAGTGCCCCGTTTGTCAATGTTCTATCATCATTGACGGTTGCCAGAGTACATTAGTTCACGCCCGATCCCATACGCGGGCACGGTGTGAGGTTGGTGAGACCTAAATAGCGCTATCAACTAATAACCCGTTCGCCTGACCCCGGCGACTAATCGGTATTAAGAAGTGAGGACTTGAGTGATAGAGTTTTGTTTAGTGTTGCTTGTTGCATCCAGTATAAACAGTAATTAACTAAAAGTCCCGTTTAAGGGGAGAGAAGTAGGTTTGTATCCCTTACGAGGGGATAGCGTTGCTTAAGTTTCCGTTTCCCAACCACCGGGAACGCATGCTTTATTAGTTGTGAACTCACCTTGGGTTGCTCGGTAGATTATTTACTTGGTCAATCACGTTGGTCACCACGTCCTAGCATGGTCACCAATACAGGTCAAGTTGGGGTACAAGTATTCACGTATAATCTACACATAACTAACACATAGCATACACAACACATGATCATCCAGCAAGTTATCGGGCCTATTCTGATACGTAGTAGTGAAACAGTGAACATCAACAACTATTATACAAATCATAAGTGTTATTAGGCCTATCAGATCACACTAACAGTTAACAGCTTCACAGAATCCAAATAGAACGGTATGCGCAGCCCACATGTCCATGGCCCAATAACGGAGACAAGCAGCCCAGTCAAGACCAGGAGGTCTCGACTCGAGAACACACAGTCTCGAGTCGCAACCGGAGGTTTCGGCTTGTCATGGTCTGGTTTCGAGTCGCAACCGGAGGTTTCGGCTTGTCATGGTCTGGTTTCGAGTCGCAACCGGAGGTTTCGACTTGTCATGGTCTGGTTTCGAGTCGCAACCGGAGGTTTCGACTTGTCATGGTCTGGTTTCGAGTTGCAACCGCCGTAGTCTCGAGTTGTCATGTTTTGGTTGCGAGTCGTAACCGGAGGTTTCGAATCGCAACCTCGGATACGTGCACAAGAATCCTTCTAGAACCTCTGATGTACTAACCAATGGGATTGCAATTTCATGATAGCATGTACTATCCAACCAGAATGTTTAAACATGTTTTATTGTCTAAATGCAATTCAAAATAGATCAAACAAAGCATATTTCAAATGTTTTCATGACATTCATGTTGTTCTTAGGGTTTTCTTTATAACATGATTATTCAAACAATTCCATCCTAACATATACTCGAATCAGCATCATCGATTTCCTGAATCTAATATACATATCAAACACGTAATTTTTCATATATTCATAACAACATTCAAGCATATTCAACACATACTCATCATATGTTCATCCTACATAACCTTGTAAGTTATCTAACAATTTTCCCATTAAAACATGAACATATTTATCATTTATCACATATTTCATCCATCATTTATCATCCAATTATCTTATCACTTTGTATTCATAAAACATCATTTTTGGCCAAACAACTAAAAGGAAACTAACCGGCTAGATGAAAGAGTATGAGGGATTGATGGACTAAGTTCCGAGTGGTGATCTTAAGCTAATCCGAGATGATCCGAGAGCCCCTTTTGTTGTCGCCGGTTTGACCCGAGAGAGAGAGGGAGAGGAGAGGAGGTGAGCTTGATTGTTAGGGTTTTGTTGAGAGGGTGAGGGAGAGTGTGTGGGATTGAGTGAATGAGGAAAAGTTGCAAAATGGTGAAAAGTGGCAAAGTTGACCCCTCTTGTGGGTTTTATATCCGGACCGGCTTGGTGCACCCTAGTGGGTTTCCGAGCGGCATGGCCCAACCGGCCCAATCGCTTCACTGTTTACTCGAGACCAAGCGGTCTCGAGTCGGGCTCGTGGTCTCGATTCACTTATATATATATATAACTACGTATATAATATTTACACATTATCGACACATAGCACCTCAAGATAAATCACGACTTTCATTTAATATTATGTACACGCAAGTTAATATATACAGATTGCTCGGGAAAACCCGAAGTGTCACATTCTCTTAGATTGACCATCCGTTTGAGGATGATAAGCTGTGCTCAAATTAAGTTGGGTTCCCATGGCAGATTGCATGGTTCTCCAAAAGTGAGATGAGAATCGAGCATCTTTGTCAGATATAATGTTCAAAGGAACACCATGTCGAGATACAATCTCATCTACATAGATTTTTGCAAGTTTGTCAGCAGATAGATCCTCGCGGATCGGCAAGAAATGTGCTAACTTTGTAAGACGATCAACAACTACCCAAATGGCGTCATGACCTCTTTTAGTGCGTGGCAGCTTGGTAATGAGATCCATAGCAATTTTTCCCATTTCCAAACCGGTATCTCTGGTTGCTCCAATAATCCAGAAGGATGTTGATGTTCTGCCTTAACCTTAAGACATGTAAGGCATTTGGAAACATATAAGGCAATGTCTTTCTTTATTCCCGGCCACCAATACTGGCTTCGAAGATCCTTATACATTTTTTCTGCACCAGGATGAATTTGTGACAACTGTCAAAATTCCAGGTATCCGTACAACTATTAAACCATGATTAGTGCTTAATGACTGTTCTGAATTACAACTAATGACTTGAACTGCTTGCTGATTATTGCTTTATACATACATGTGGATCACATATTGCTTAATGTCATATCATTATTGCATGAGAACTTTATTGACTCAAATGATGCACAAAACACAGTTAGCATAGTTATCAGACAAATCAGAAAAATGCTGACGGAGTTCAGTACATAGACAGACAATGTTGAGACATAGAATGAGCCAGAAACCAAGTATTACACTAGTATAGTGTGTAGGAAAGTAAGGATCACAAAACTGTCTTCCTAGAGATAGTTTAAGTGCCGGAAAGTGCCTAAAACTCACGTAAACTGCAGAATTCTGCAGAAAATCAGCAAATTCAGCATTTAAACATTCTAAGATCATGCAGAGATATGGGTAAATGGTCCTGAATGCTTTCCTAAGTGTCGGGAATCGAAACTGTCATACAAGGGTACATAAAGCACACTAAACTGCATAGTTTAGCACCTTAACGAACCGGTAACCAACCGAACAACCGGACACTACCCGAAACACCAAATTTTTACTAGAAGCACTGTTTTAACATTACCAAGCTATTTATGGTCCCCGAACATCATAACACACTATATAAATATCTAGTAACTAAATCCCTAACTAATAATTGGATTCTAACCATAATAACTAACTATTGGTTTAAACCTAGCCTATACCCCCCCCCCCCCCACCTAGTGGACGGCCCAACATGGTCCCCACCTAGTGATTTTCTTTTGATTAAATATTAGATCTTGCTTTCTCTTTAATAAACATAAAAATCAATGGAAAATGTGTTGATAATTGATATAAGTATAACCTACTAGAACATAACTTCTCATTCATCAACTTCACAACTTTGGAGCTCTTCTCCTTCCCCTCTTGCTTGTTCACGACCGAGAGCAACAACAACATTATCACTATCATCCAATCATCTTCATCTAATTCCATACATACTCAAGGGTGTTAGAAGGTGCATATGGAAGCTAGGAGCTTTCGGAAGTTGAAGGACCTTCTCCATTTGCTTTTATCCACCTCTTTTCTTCTCTTGATCATCCCTAGCCTTGAGCTAGTAGTAAGAACACTAATCTTTCCATTTTACATCTTGTTTAAGTGGTTAAAAGATGATATATGATGCTAATCTTGAAGAACACTAAGAATCAAGAGAATGAAACATGAACATAAGCTTAAATCATGAAGAAATCATGTTGATTATATGTTGTTATACTTGTTGATTGTTGTTTACTTATGTAAATGATGTAGATCATCATATGATCTTGCTAGATCATGATTAAAAATATAATCTAGCAAGATGAGAGGATGAAAGTGTTAAAGATTCATAGATCATCCTCATGAAAGACATGAACTTGAAAGAATATATTGTTTTCTTGTAAAATGATGATTAAAGTGAGTTGTAAGTCTTGTAAATCTAAGATTTCAAGAATGATTTTTCAAGAAACCAAGTTAAAAATACAAAGTTTACTAAATCTTTGGTCTTAAAGAAACCAACCATGTTTTTAGAGGTTAAACAAGTGTAGAAACACTTAAGTAACAAGAAAAATCCAAGAAGAAGCATTTTTAGAAAATGTGATTATAAGTTGTAAAGATCTAGATTCTTCCAAAATGATGTTTTTAAAGAATCAACCACGGAAGTGGACGGAAACCCTATTCTCTCTCTCTCTCCTATGGCGATTTTCTGTTTCTTCTTGAAACCCTAATTTTTTTGTGATCTTTTGTATAACAGTCTGTAATTAGAGGTTTGATTCGTCAAACGTCTACTACGAACTCGTTAGCAATAGTGAACGATTTGAATCTAGGGTTTTTTTTTCAATCGCCGCTTTAGGTATCAGTTCGAAATCCTGATTCATTATATTGGTTGTTATTGATTGCGGTTAACTGAGTTTAATTTAGCTAGATTGATACGCCAGTCTAATCAGTTAAGGATTGAAGATTGATCCTAGGGTTTTAGGAGCTAGGGTTTTATAGATTCTGTGGGGAAGTGGTAATCTGGTTACGTGATAGTGAAGCTGCATGGGGAGGAATAGGGGCGTCGATCATGTTCAGGATAAAGGGGGGACTCCCCCTGTACAAGGTGAGGCTAGTGCAAGTCCTGTAAGGGGAATTGGTTTGAGAGTTACGAACATAGAGGGTAACCCATTGATGCCGAGAAGAGGAATGTTTATGACGAATAACACGTTGGTTATCGATGGCTTGTTTGAAATCTCTAAACCGGTGGAGTCGGAGTTCAAAGGGGGAAACGGTGAGGAACAGGTAGATGTAAACTACCCGGAAGACAATCATGCAATCCCTAATTTGGGTAATGGAGGGTTGAATATGGGTGGACTGAACCAAACGGCAGATAAAGGTAGTGACGTTGGCAAACCGATGTCATTTGTGAATGCTGCCCAGAAACAACCAAAGGTAACTAAAGTGAATTTTCGTTCTATGGAGAATATTGAAAAGATGGATGGGGTGGATGTGGTCATACCGCTATCATCGGTGAAAGAGGTGAGTGATAGATTTGCTAACACGTTATATGGTTACTTTCTTGGGAAACGGCTTGCATTTCCAGTTGTTGATTACTTTGTAAAGAATAACTGGTCGAAGTATGGTTTATTGAAGATGATGATGAATGCGAAAGGCTTCTTCTTTTTCAAGTTTAAGACGAAGAGGGGTCTTGATCAATTACTGGAAGATGGGCCATGGACGATTCGTAATGTTCCAATTATTCTAAATGAATGGACTCCATCGACGACATTGGTTAAGGAGGAGATTACAGCTATACCAGTATGGGTCAAATTGCATGATGTACCGCTACCAGCATTTACGGAGGATGGGTTGAGTTTGCTTGCATCTAAGATAGGGGTGCCAAAAATGCTAGATTCTTTTACGTCGACTATGTGTGCGGAGTCATGGGGAAGGAGTAGCTTTGCAAGGGCTCTCAATGAAATTCAGGCAAATAGGGATCTAATGAGAAGTATTAGGGTTGCGGTGCCAACGTTGGAAGGTAATGGTTATGCTAAAGCTGAAATTAAAATAGAATATGACTGGGAACCGTTAAGATGCTCGGAGTGTTGTGTTTTTGGACATGACGATAATGGATGTCCTAGAAAGCCGAAGGTAGCTGCTACTGGTGTGTCTAAAGCTAGTTCGGATGGGTTTCAGGAGCCGAGAGGAAAAAATAGAAAAGGTGGGCAACAAGGTTTTCCTAGCCGTGTGGTTAACATTGATGGCAACCCTGTGTTGCCTCGGCGTGGTATTGTTTCTGATCCTAAAAAGATAAATATCATAGATGAACTTTCTAAGGTTACTATTCCGGTTAATCTTGATGTGGGACGATCGGATGGTGAGACTTCGAATAACAACAAGGTTGATCTGGAAGGGGTTCTGGGGGCCAATGTGGATATTGGTAATACTTCGAAACCTAAGTCTTATGCTGATTTGCTGCTTGCTAATAAATCTGTAAAGCTGAAGTTTCATTCTCTAGCTAGTGATTCAGTGCATGATGGTTGTGATGTTGTTCTCCCGAGGGAATCTGTGCGCTTGGTTCAAGATAAAATGGCGAATACATTGTTTGGTTACTTCCTAGGGGATCGGGTGGCGTACCCGGTAGTAGATTATTTTGTGCGTAATAATTGGAAAAAATATGGAATTCAGAAGTCCATGATGAACGCTAATGGGTACTTTTTCTTCAAGTTTGCGGAGGAGACAGGAATGATGAGGGTTTTGGAGGATGGTCCGTGGATTATTCGCTCACAACCTCTTTTTCTTAATGTTTGGAGCCCGACGATAAAGCTAGAGAAAAAGGAAGTAAAGAAGGTACAAATCTGGGTTTAAATTCATGATGTTCCGATTGCTGCGTACACGGAGGATGGTCTTAGTATGTTAGCGACTACTATAGGGGAACCGAAACTCTTGGACTCATATACCACGTCGATGTGCATGGATATGGGGGTCGTAGTAGTTATGTAAGAGCCCTTATAGAGGTTTCGGCTGATAAGACTCTTAGAGAAGAGATAACAATGGCGATTCCAGTTCTGGAGGGGGATGGTTTTATTAAAGAATCTATGTCTGTTGAATATGAATGGTACCCTCTTCGGTGTGCCCATTGTTGTGTCTTTGGTCATTCGGATGATACTTGCCCTCACCAAGGTTTGAATCAAAGTAATGCTGGGATGATGGAGAAGGGTAGTAAGCAGCAAAATTACACGAGACGTCCTAAAAACATTCCGGTTGTTGATGACGAAGGGTATACAGGGGTGCATAGTAAAAAGATTGCTAGAAAAACTGGATTCACGGTTAATAAGCCTAAGCAAAAGTTCGAATATAGGCCAGTGGTTTCTAAAAAAAAGGAAGAGTCGGTTAGAGTTTCGCCAAGGTTTCAGTCTTCTAATCCTTTTGATGTTCTAAATGATACTAGCACTAATGAGGAGGTGGATGGAGGTAGGCCAGAGTCGGCCCAAGTGAATTTGGAAGATGAAGAACTTGTTGATGATTTTAATGATGCGGATGGTTACGAGATGGATGGTTTTCTAAGGCGGGGAACTATTAATATTGATACTAAAAAAGGGGCAAGCATTCCTTCTCCAACGGTTATCAATGGTTAATATCGCTTCATGGAATATTAGGGGTTTGAACCGCCCCATTAAGCAAACGGAGGTTCGACATGTTATTAAGGATTTTAATTTGAGTTTATGTGCTTTTCTGGAATCTCATGTGGAGGTGAGTAATCTTCCTAAAGTGTGTAAGTCTGTTTTTCGGTCTTGGCATTGGACGTCGAATGGGGCTCGATGTGATAAAGGAACGCGAATCATTGTTGGCTGGAATCCGTCTTTATTTGATGTTATGGTGCTTTCAGAGTCTGATCAGGTTATGCACCTTCAGCTGATGTTTAAACGAGAGCAAAAATGATTTTTTGTTCAATTATTTATGCAGCAAACTATTATATTAGTCGGAGGGAGTTGTGGAAGCAGCTTTCGTTACATAAGAGTTTTGTTTTGTTTTTTTTTTTTTTTTTTTTTTTTGGGTAAAGGGTTACCCCGGTGATTTTATAAATTCACAACCAAATAAGAACAAGTAGTGTAGAGAGCCTACACTAGTTCAAACATAGCACAAGCCCTATGAAAGTAACAACCATCAAAACAAAACAAACAACGACAACCACCTAAAGGACAGCCACTAGACAAAATTATCAAGAACACACAAACTAAAAAGCCTTAATCAGCAGCCCTCTCTAACATAACTGAGCCATTGATACCCCATTCCTCTAGAAGCCTTCGGACATTGACACAATTCTTCAGCTTCGCTCCCATCAACTTGTACCGCACTTGTTGTAAAACAATTTCACTTATAATCTCAGGAGGCCGCAATTGGTTCTTGAATAACCTCGAATTACCAAGACCTGAGGGTTAAACTGGATGAGATTCAGAACGATATTGATATTGATCCGACTAGTATGGCGTTGAGGGAGGTAGAAGCTACTACCCGACGTGATTATCAAGAAGCGTTTTTAGATGAGGAACATTTTTTGAAGCAAAAGTCCAAAGTGGACTGGTTGGCGGCCGGGGATTCGAATTCAGCCTTCTTTCATTCGGTTCTCAAGAACAAAATTCATTATAATCGTATCGAGGTGATTCAGGATTCTAGCGGGAAGGTGTATGAAGATGTTTTTGTTCAGGAAGCGTTTGTTAAGCACTATGAGAATTTTTTGGGTTGCCAGGGAGACACATCTCTTATTCCGTCTCCAGAGTTATTTAATAAAACTTTGGATTTAGACGTTGCGGCTCATATGGTTCGTCCGGTCACAGTCGAAGAGGTTAGGAAAGCGATGTTTTCTATTGGTTCAGACAAAGCTCCGGGGCCCGATGGTTTTACTGCTGGATTTTTTAAAGGGGCGTGGCATATTGTGGGTAGTGAAGTGGCGGAGGCTGTTATCGATTTTTTTAATACTGGGAAACTTCTTCGGGAATTAAACCATACACTTATTGTTCTTCTTCCTAAGTCCCCTTCTCCAGTTATGGTGACGGACTTTCGTCCGATTGCGTGTTGCAATGTTTTGTATAAATGCATTAGCAAAATAGTGGCTGATCGAGTTAAAGTGGTTTTGGACGATATTGTTAGCATCAACCAGTCAGCTTTCGTTCCAAGTAGAAAAATTTTGGATAACATTTTGTTAACTCAAGAGTTGATGCATAATTATCATCGCAATATCGGGCCTCCTAAATGTGCATTTAAAGTTGATATTCAAAAGGCTTATGACACTGTTGATTGGAAATTTCTCAAAGATGTTTTGGTTGGTTTCGGTTTTCATCCTAAAATGGTTCACTGGATTATGCTTTGTGTTTCCACTACAACGTATTCGGTTTGCGTTAATGGTGAAGTTCATGGCTATTTTAAGGGTAATCGGGGCTTAAGGCAAGGTGATCCGGTCTCTCCTTATTTGTTCACGTTGGTTATGGAGGTGCTTACGGGTATCCTTCAGCATGCGGTAAGGATTGACTCTTCCTTTAAATTTCATAATAAGTGTGAGCGTCAACGAATAATTAATCTTTGTTTCGCGGACGATTTGTTTATATTCGCGAAAGGTGAGATTGCCTCAGCTAGGTGCATTATGAAATCCCTTGATTCGTTTACGAAGATGTCTGGTTTGTTGCCTAGTGTGCACAAAAGTACAGTGTTTTTCTCGAATGTGCCTTCGTATGTGAAAACTGCTATTTTGAATATTATGCCTTTTAAGGAGGGTTCTTTGCCTGTGAGGTATCTTGGAGTGCCACTTATTTCTTCAAGGTTGCTTCATAAGGATTGTTATGTGTTGGTGGAGAGACTGGAAAAACGGATTTTGCATTGGAGGAATAAATTACTCTCATTTGCAGGCAGGTTGCAACTTATTATCTCTGTTCTGTCTTCGATGCATATTTATTGGTCGTCTGTTTTCATGTTACCGTCTCGGGTAATTATTCAGTTGGAGGCTTTGATGCGGAATTTTTTATGGTCTCATGACAGTGCGTTTCAAAAAGGGCGGGCAAAAGTATCGTGGAAATCGGTTTGTGTTCCTAAGTATGAAGGTGGTTTAGGGATACGACGGATTGGGGATGTTAATATGGCTCTCATGACAAATCACATTTGGAGTATTCTCACGAAACGTAGATCTTTGTGGGTTGAGTGGGTTCACGCTTACAGATTGAATGGTAAAAGCTTTTGGGCTTGCAGAGTTCCGTCTTCTTGCTGCTGGTCTTGGAGGAAGCTGCTTCAGATTCGGCCTATTATAAGGAGGTTCATATGGTCCGAGATAGGTAATGGGATGGATACTTCAGCATGGTTTGATACTTGGAGTGAATTAGGGCTGTTACATGCTTTCATTTCTCCTAGAGTCGTTGCTAATGCGGGTTTTGATATGGGTTCTAAAGTGTCGGATCTTTATTCTTCTAATGCTTGGAGTTGGCCGATTGAGTGGAGGGTTTCTTATCCGGAGCTTATTCAGCTAGATCAGCTGAGTTTGATTCTGAATAAGTCGGATAAACTTATGTGGCGAAAGGGCGATATTAAACATGATTTTTCTTCCTCGCGTGCTTGGGATTCGGTTCGGCATCAAGAAGGGGAGGTCGATTGGTGTCGTATAGTTTGGTTCCCTCAATGTATCCCCCGTCATGCGTTTTTAATGTGGCTTATTATGAGGCGAAAGTTGCTTACTCAAGATAAAATCTTGTCATGGGATTTCTCGCGTAGAAAGAATATGAACATGATGTGCTGTTTACTATGTTATGCCAACCACGACTCGCATAATCACCTATTCTTCGAATGCAAGTTCTCAGATGAAGTGTGGAGTACGGTTAGGCAAAAAGTTGGTATGGTTTCGGTTCAACCTAGGTGGAATGACATTATAAACTGGTTGCTTGAGCACTCCAAATCGAACACTGTTTCTGCTTTTGTAGCTAGACTGGTAGTGGCGTCTACTGCTTATTGTATTTGGCAAGAGTTTTGTTAATAATGAACCTTGGGTCATCCTAGGTGATTTTAACTCTACTTCCACTCGTCGCTTAAAACTAGGGTTCTGTCACACCCCGACCACGTGTAACATACAAAACGTGGCGGAAACGTCGGGGAGTGTTGTAACAGAATTAATGTTTCATAACCATGGATACCAAAAAGTGTTTTGTTTTATTAAACATTGAATAATTACATCGTCTGGAAATCTAAATACACAATTTAAACATAGTCTATCATTGTTATTGAGTCACTAAGGCCTTGTCCAGTCCTATGTGAGCATGCATCCTATCAATCGATATCTTTCAACAATACCTGAAACACATGTGAAAACGAGGTCAGCAAAGAAATGCTGGCGAGTACATAGGTTTTGTGAAAATAAGATTCATGACTTCTGTTTAAGAAAATGTTTAGTCATGAACCTTGTAATTTGCTTTGTCTTTGTAAATCATTTGAAAAATAATAAGTTCAGATGATATGTATAAATAAGAGAATAATGCATGATTAAATGAATAACCATGTAAAATGAGTTTGTATAAGTTAAGTTGTTTGTACAACAATGTATTGTGAAAAGTATGTTATTTGTATAAAATGTTATATGTTTAAATTGAAATGATTTAAACAACGCTACGATATGTAATACCATATAAGCACTTATATATAGGAAGTACCAGCGGCGTATCCACCATGCTTATATCATATTACACACGCCTCGTTACTTAAATCACTTATTCAAACCAAACCAACAATGTAAGATGTCTATGTGTAAACCAACTGCCAAATGTATTGGAATAATATGTCAAAATGTTCATGTCAAGATGTAAATCATGTTATGTATAACCCATATAAAAAATGTTTGTGTCAAATGTAAACCATGTAATGTGTAACCAAAATGATATGTATGGCTAGTGAAATGCATCAACTAAACCATAGGTGAAACGCACAAAACAAAGTATTGAAGTAAAACTTGGTTTAAATCAATACTATGTTTCGTGGAAATGCATGATCAAATGTAAATCATGTCCAAATGTTTACCCAATCGTTAAAACATTTTGTGAAATCGTTCAAATCGTTCTTGTTGTTTTAATTGTTCAAATCGTTCTTGTTTTAATTGTGAAACTACTTTATGGTCGATTTTCTAATAACATTCAAACCTTCTTGACTCGTTCATCGTTCCAACTCGTTCTCGTTCTTAACAAACCCTTACCAAAGGGTAAATTAATAATTACAGATTCAGTCATTACCCAAAATACCCACACATAACCATGGGTATAGAGAATAACGGGATTTGTCAGATCCTATGGTACCATAACCTAATACTGGTCGGCTTGATCATTGCTAATAAATGTCATTGGTTATGTAACTACAACCAACAAGTTTGTTCACTTTATTGAAATCGTTCTTGAAACCATTGTAATTGTTTTTGAAACCATTGTAATCGTTCTTGAAACCATTGTTATCGTTCTTGAAACCACATTGTAATTGTTTTTGAAACCATTGTAATCGTTCTTGAAACCATTGTTATCGTTCTTGAAACCACATTGTAATTGTTTTTGAAACCATTGTAATCGTTCTTGAAATCATTGTTAAGACATTTAGCACATATGAGTCACCCCAAAACGGTTGAAAACAGTAAAAGAGGGGAATAATGTACTCTCCTGAGAATGCTTAGAGGTCTTGAACAACAACCAAACAAAGCTAGAGGGAGCACGGAATCAGTCGGCAATCTAAAACTATATAAATAAACCGGACTTAAATCGGGAGATCGGATAGGATGAGGCTTGGTAAACCAAATGAGTATTGGAACTCATATTATATGGTTTAACAAGGCCTACATACTACATTGAGACTAACCTAAGTGCTTTCGACCCATCGCGAACCATTAAGGTAACATACGCTACTTTAACGCGTCGTGCGCGCAAAGCGCGTTCGAGACGTCTAACTAGTCCTATGACAAGTATTATATGCCTAAACGTGTTTAATCATGTTGTATAATCAGTTATGTACAAAATTTTAGGTTACATAAGCTTAATTACCAATTATACATGAAAAGGGTATTTTGGTAATTTACCTAAGGCACATAAACTACCTATCATACAAGTACTTAAACGATGTGACCATAAGGTATAACCTCGGAAGGTTATTCCCTATATACTATGGTCACCTAATGTGCTTGGTCGAATCCTAATGATCGACCAAATGGGTCGGGTTCGAAGGTATAAGCGATTTATCAGATCGCTTACCCTTACGACCCTAGACAACGTGGTAATCAGCAGGCATAGTCCCAAGGGACTATAACCATCGTGATTACAATCACGTTGCGAAGTTCAAACGAACTTCGCATTGACCATAACTGGTCAACACTGAAAGTCAAACAAAGTTTGACTTTCGGACTCGAAAAGCAATAAAAGAACGAAAGAATACTTACGAAGGGTCCCCGAATGCTAATCTAGATCAAAATAACTCAGGTATGAAACAATGGTTCCAACTTAGAGTCTTTAAGATCAGATTCTTGTGAGTTTGAAGCAAATGGGGGTGGGGTATTTATAGTTTTCGGGTAACCGTTAAGATCGTTTCTTGGAAAATGTGATTGAATCTAGTGCGTACACTTGTTGGAAAGTTATGGTGGCTAAAAATGACCCTAAATGAGCTGAATGGGCAGTTGTGAGTGTGTGGTTGTGGATTAAACAGCTGGAATCAGCTGACTAATCGATCTTATCTGTTCTGGAAGGCTGACACGGGCCGCGTAAGGATACACATAGATCTTACGCGGGCCGCCTGGCCTGCACAGATCAGAAACATGTTTCAGAAATGACAGTTTTGGTCCCTGTTGGTGTTTAAGGCCATTTCCGACACTTCTAAGGCCCGTAAAGCCAACTTTAAGGCCCTAAAATGATGCCTAAACATTGTGGACATGAAACATGCTCAAAAATATGCCGGATGTCAGTTCGTTTGGTAGTACGATCGCGATGATCGCTTAATTACGACGGAATGCGCATAAGCGCGAAAAACGATCCAAATGACGCGACGAATGGATTTTTCTTGTGCCAAACACTAAAATAAAATGTTATAGTGCTTACATAAATTTTTGGATGTCCGGATGTATTCAGAACGTAAGTTATGCGCGAAAATGCAAACTTGTGCACTTTTTGACGCTTTTAGTCCCTGAATGACCCAAAAGTTTATTTTAGCACACCGAACCCCTCAAAGCCTATTTCTAAGCTATGTAAAGGATATTTATGGTATGTTTAACTTATGTTCATGTTCCGGAATGTCTGTTACAGTTCAAATTGGCATACTTTCGCAGTTTGTCAAATTTAGTCCCTGTAGACGAATTAACTTGATTTTACCATACCAAAGCCTTCAAAACTTATTTCTAAGTTATGTAAAGGTTATTTAAGGTATGTTAAGCCTATGTCACTATTCTGGAGTGTTCGTTGCATTAAACTGGTTATATTTACGCATCAGATCGCGTATAACCTTCCAGAAAGTGATTTAAAGCTTGAAATCGAACAAAATTTGATATGTGCAAATGATACACATATTTTTACAAATCCCAAGTATGAAATATAATATTTCATTGGTTCGGTATTTGTTTGCTGGTCGCAGTGACCCAGGTGTCACAGGTTTACTATAGCCGAATTGAAGTTATTCGAGATGTTAGTGGAAATGAATGTACGGATGATATGGTTTCGAAAGCTTTTGTTGAACATTATGAGTGCTTTTTAGGCTGCCCGGGAGATACCTCGCTTAGTCCGGCTCCTGACTTGTTTACTAAAAAGTTAGAGAGGGATGTTGCTGCTTATATGGTTCGGCCGGTTACTCCTGATGAGGTTAAAAAGGCGATGTTTTCGATTGGGTCGGATAAGGCGCCAGGTCCTGATGGTTTTACAGCAGGTTTCTTTAAAAATGCATGGCCGATCGTTGGTAATGAAGTGTCGAAAGCAGTTATTGATTTTTTTGATACAGGGAAGCTGCTAAGGGAATTAAACCATACGCTTATTGTTCTTATTCCTAAGATTCCCTCCCCGTCTGTGGTTACAGACTATCGTCCGATTGCTTGCTGTAATGTATTATACAAATGCATTAGTAAAATTGTTGCCGATAGAATTAAGGTGGGGCTAAATGACATTGTTAGTGTCAACCAGTCGGCTTTCGTCCCAGGTAGAAAAATCTCTGATAACATTTTGTTAACGCAAGAATTGATGCATAATTATCATAGAAACATTGGTCCCCCTAAATGTGCGTTTAAAGTTGATATTCAGAAGGCTTATGACACTGTCGATTGGGTCTTTCTAAAGAACATTTTGGTGGGGTTCGGTTTTCATAGCAGCATGGTTCACTGGATTATGGTTTGTGTTTCTTCGACCATGTATTCAGTTTGTATTAATGGTGACGTTCATGGTTTTTTCAAGGGTAATAGGGGGCTTCGATAGGGTGATCCTATCTCTCCCTATATTTTTACTCTTGTGATGGAGATTCTCACAGCTATCTTACAGCAAACGGTAAGGATTGACTCGTCGTTTAAATTCCATAACAAGTGTGAACGCCAACAGATTATCAATCTCTGTTTTGCGGACGACTTGTTTATTTTTGCTAGGGGTGAGATTGCGTCGGCCAGGTGTATCATGGAAGCGCTCAAGTCTTTTACTAAGATGTCGGGTTTGATGCCAAATATTCAGAAAAGTACAGTTTTTTTCTCTAATGTTCCATCGTTTGTTAAAACTGCTTTTTTGAATATTATGCCGTTTTTAGAGGGTTCGTTACCGGTGAGATATTTGGGAGTTCCTCTTATATCGACTCGGTTACTGTACAAAGACTGTCAGGTTTTAGTAGAGAAGCTCGAAAAGCGTATCATGCATTGGAGGAACAAATTACTCTCTTTCGCAGGTAGATTGCAGCTTATTATTTCGGTATTGTCCTCTCTGCATATTTACTGGTCTTCTGTCTTTATCTTGCCTACTCGGGTGATTATTGAATTGGAAGCTATGATGCGGAATTTTTTATGGTCTCATGACAAGTCGTTTCATAAAGGCCGGGCTAAGGTTTCTTGGAAAGCAGTTTGTGTTCCTAAGTATGAGGGTGGGTTAGGGATTCGTCGTATTGGTGATGTTAATAAAGCCCTTATGTCTTCGCATATATGGAGCATTCTTTTAAGGCGTGAATCCTTATGGGTTGAGTGGGTTCATTCCTACAGATTAAGAGGTAAAAGTTTCTGGGAATGTAAAGTTCCGTCTTCTTGTTGCTGGTCATGGAGGAAGATTCTTCAGGTTAGGCCGGATATGAGGAGATTTGTTTGGTCCGAAATCGGGAATGGTGTATCTACTTCAGCTTGGTTCGATACGTGGAATAATATTGGCCCGTTGATTCAGCTCCTTTCTCCGAGACTTATTGCTAATGCAGGTTTCAATTTGGATGATAAAGTTTCGGATATTTACTTGGAGTCTTCGTGGGTTTGGCCTAATGATTGGAGGGAGCGTTTTCCAGTCCTTAACCAGCTCGATAACATGTCTATTAATCCGAATAAGGATGATAAACTTTTATGGCGACAAGGGGATCACTTTCATGAGTTTTCTTCGGCTCGAGCATGGGATTCTTTTAGACGTCGAGATTTGGAGGTAGAGTGGTGTCGTATTGTTTGGTTCGCCCAATGTATCCCTCGTCATGCTTTTTTAATGTGGCTCATTATGAGGCGTAAATTGCTTACTCAGGATAAGATTTTGAGCTGGGATATATCGCGTAGAAAAAACATGAACATGATGTGTTGTTTGTTATGTTATGCCAATCATGATTCTCATAATCATCTTTTCTTCGAGTGTAAATTCTCGGATACAGTCTGGCATAAGGTTAGACACAAAGTGGGTATGGAGTCGGTTAATTCGAAATGGGAGGAGATTGTTAGTTGGCTGGTAGTTCGTTCTAGTTCAAATTCAGCGAGGAACTATGTTGCAAGGTTATTGGTAGCGGCCACGGCTTATTTTATATGGCAAGAGCGTAATGCTAGATTATTCAAGAATGAGTTGAGACCTCCAGAAGCTATTATTGAACTTATTATCCAACAGGTCCGATACAAATTGATGGGAGCGAAGCTAAAGAATAGTGACAATGTCAAAAGGCTTCTTGGTGATTGGGGAATTATTGGAGCTGATCTTCTTGAAGAAGCTGGCTGATTGAGTAGTTTGTGGTTTTTGTTCTAGATTCTAGTCTAGTTGTTTTTTCCGTTTGGTGGTGTTTTTTTTGTTTTGCTAGAGGTTTACTTTCATGGGGCATGTCCCATGATTGAACTAGTGTAGGCTATCTACACTACTTGTGTTTTTCGTTTGTGAATATATAGAATCACCGGGGTAACCCTTTACCCAAAAAAAAAAAAGGTTTTCCTATGAAAAACCAAAAATCTAAGATGATGTATCGGCCAGTCTCTAAACCAAAGTCTAATGGGGATGTGGAATCGTCTTCAAGTGTGCCGGTTTCAAACCCTTTTGATGTGCTTCAAGATGATGGTGCGGAACAAAAACAACCAGCAGTGGAGGATTTAGCGGAGTCTCAACGGGAGAGTGAACGAACAGTAGATGCCAAAGGAGTAAAGGGAGACCCGGGTGAGATTCTGTCGGGTATCATTGAGATAGATGCGATGCTGTCTGATATTCCAGGGTATTTGGAGCGGAAAAGTGAGAAGAATGAGTCTGAGGGTGCAAGCACACCCGGTAACAAGGGTGCCAATGGGTAGTGTCGCTACCTGGAACATAAGGGGTTTGAACCGCTCCCTTAAACAAAAGGAGGTTCGCCAAATGCTAACGGATAATCATATTCAGGTATGTGCTATGACTGAGACGCATGTGGAAGCTACTAAGGTTTATGATGTATGTAAAAAAGTTTGTCGGACATGGAGTTGGCAAATAATGCTAGTTATTGCACTAAGGGTACGCGGATTATTGTAGGATGGGACGCTAACTTAGTAGACGTTATGATTCTTGCTCAATCAGATCAGGTCATGCATACTCAAATTGTTTTTAAGCTGGATCAAAAATCTATGTTTTGCTCGTTTCTGTATGCGGAAAACCAGTATATGAATCGGAGATGGTTGTGGGAAAGCTTAAAATTACGTAACACTTTTGTTCATGATAAGCCGTGGGTCATAATGGGGGATTTTAATACGTCGTTATTTCTGGAGGATAACCGTTCGAGTTCTTCAAGAGTTGATATTGGGATGACGGAGTTTAGGGATTGTGTTAACAATATTGAGGTGCTGGACGTTAATAGTTCTGGTATGCATTACACATGGTCGAATAAACAGCAAAAAGGGCGTGCAGTTTTCAAAAAGATTGATCGTATATTGGGTAATATGAAGTTTATCGATGTGTTTCTAGAAGCCGCTGCGTGTTTTCATCCGTATAGAATTTCAGATCATACCCCGTGCATTCTAGTTTTGCCAAACATTCAAAGAGACAAGCCTAAGCCGTTTAAGTTTGTTAATTTTTTGGCTTGAAAAACGGGGTTCATGGATGAGGTTAAAAGGATCTGGGAGACTGAGGTGGATGGGTATTGCATGTTCCAGGTTGTTAAAAAGCTTAAGTTATTGAAGACTCCAATGCGTAAACTTCTTTATCAACAAGGGAATGTTCATGAAAAGGTTAAGATGTTGAGAGGCCAGCTGGATGATTGTCAGAGTCTGATTGATTCGGAACCGGGCAATGATGAGTTACAGGCGCAGAACGAGCACTTACTTCAAACGTATAAGGATGTATTGTATGATGAAGCTTTGTTCCTTTAACAAAAGTCGAAGGTGGATTGGCTTTCTCTAGGTGATTCCAATACAAAAATTTTTCATAATGTTGTTAAAGCAAAGAACCATCAGAGTAGAATTTTTGCTATTCGGGATGTAAACGGAAATCTGTTTGAGGGGGGTATGGCGACGTAAGCTATGGTGAACCATTTCTCGAATTTTTTCGGATCTGTGGGCTCTATTAATGTGCATCCGACTCCTGATCTGTTCAATAAGGTTCTAAATTCGGAAAGAGCTGATAATATGGTTAGGGAGGTGACGAATGAGGAAGTCAAGAAAGCCATGTTTTCTATTGATGACAATAAAGCTCCTGGACCGGATGGGTTTACGTCTACTTTCTTTAAAGAAGCCTGGAGTATTGTAGGTGATGATGTTTGTCGTGCTGTGAAGGATTTCTTCCATAATGGTAAGATGTTACATCAACTTAATCACACAATAATCTCACTTATTCCCAAGGTAACTACTCCATCGCTGATTACGGATTATAGACCAATATCTTGTTGTAACACTTTATATAAGTGTATCAGTAAGATTATTACAAATCGAATTAAAGAAGATCTGACTGAGATTGTAAGTATAAATCAGTCGGCTTTTGTCCCGGGGAGATGAATATCGGATAATATTTTGTTAACACAAGAACTTATGCATAATTATCACCGTATGACAGCCCCCCCCCCCCCCCCCGAGATGTGCCTTTAAAGTTGACATTCAAAAGGCATATGATATGGTGGAGTGGAGCTTCTTAGAAAAAACATTATTGGGATGTCGTTTTCATCTGAAGATGGTTTAGTGGATCATGGCTTGTGTGTCTTCTACCTCATTTTCTCTGGCTATAAACGGGAATCTGCATGGGTATTTTAAAGGAAAACGGGGATTAAGACAGGGTGATCCTATGTCTCCGTACTTGTTTACGTTAGTTATGGAGGTGCTTTCTCTCATCCTTCAGAAGCAGGTGGATTTATCGGCGGAATACAGGTTTCACAATAAATGTGGTAAACTAAGAATCATAAATCTATGCTTTGCGGATGATCTTTTTCTATTCGTTAGAGGGGATCATAGATTAGAGTTGTCATGAATGCGTTAAACTTATTCAAAAATATGTCGGGGCTTGTGCCAAGCATGTCGAAGAGCACAGTGTATTTTGGGAATGTGTCGGATGGGGTGAAGGCGCAGATTAAGAGTATCACGCAATTTGAGGAGGGTGAACTGCTTGTTCGGTATCTTGGGGTTCCTTTGATATCCACTCGGTTGCATTATAAAGATTGTAAAAGACTTATTGAAAGCTTAGAGTCACGTATTACTGATTGGAAAAACAAATGTTTGTCGTTTGCGGGGAGGTTGCAACTGATTAGATCGGTCCTCTCTTCGATGCATGTTTATTGTGCTTCGGTGTTTATCCTTCCGAAGCGTATTATTCAGGAGATTGAGGATAGAATGCGACGTTTTCTTTGGGCTCAAGGTAATAACATTAGAGGTAAAGCTAAAGTTAAGTGGAAGTCTGTGTGCTTGCCAAAGTGTGAAGGTGGGCTAGGTGTGAGAAGAGTCGGAGATATGAATAATGCTCTCATGGTCAATCACATATGAAGTTTGTTATCTCTTCGAGAATCCTTATGTGTCAAATGGATCCACACGTATCGTATTCGTAGTAGAAGTTTTTGGGATATTCCGGTTGGAAGCAATATTGCTTGGAGCTGGAGGAAAAGGCTTGGGCTTAGACATTTACTTAGAGATCATATATGGATAAACGTGGGAAATGGTATGAGAACTTTTGCTTGGTTTGACAAATGGGATGACATATGTCCGATAGCGAGAATGATTACGCCGAGGATCATATCTAATGCTGGATTCAGTATGACTACTAAATTGGCGGAGGTTTGTGAACATGGAGAATGGCTTTGGCCAGACGTGTGGATGGCTCGATATCCTGCTCTTGCTCAGCTTCATATTATTACAATGGATCAGACGAGACAAGATAGACTGGAATGGAAAACAAGTTCAGGTCAAAGTGTGGAGTTTAACACAATGACGGTTTGGGATGCTATTCGGTTTAGGCAGATTGAGGTTCCTTGGGCCAAGCTCATTTGGTTTCCGCAGGCTATACCCCGCCACTCGTTTCTAATGTGGCTTCTGGTGCAAAAAAAGTTGAAGACTCAAGATATTATAAGTAGATGGAACTCTTCGGGTAATGCAAACTTTAACCTTATGTGTTGTTCGTTGTGTTCATCTTGTCCGGACTCGCACGACCATCTGTTCTTCGAGTGTAGTTATTCTAAGGAAATTTGGAATGGTGTTAAAGGGAAAGCAGGTATGGCTGATATAAGTGATGATTGGAACTCAATTTTTCAATATTTGTTGGGGATTTCTGCATCGGATATAGCTAAACATGTTATAACAAAGATAGTTGTGAGTGCATCAGCTTACTTTGTATGGGAAGAAAGAAATAGAAGGTTGTTTTCATCCAAGAAAAGAAAGTCTAGCTTATTGGTCGAAGTCATTCTTTCTACGGTGCGGTTGAAACTTCATTCTATGAGATTCAAGAATTCCTCAAGCACGATACAAGTTTTGCAAGAGTGGGCTCTGCCTCGTGGCCTCTTGGTTGCTGATGACGATTGCGGCTAATAATTAATTGTTTTTTTAATGATTTGGTGATGATTTTTCACCTTGTCTAGTCTATGTATGTGTTTACCCGTTGTGGGGGTTGCTTTGTTGACTCTGGTATGGCATGTCATACTTGAGAACTGAGGGGTTTTTTGCCTTTCACTTGTTTTATTTGGTTTTGGTTGGTATAAAATTCACCGGGGTAACCCTTTACAAAAAAAAAAAAAAAACAAAAGAATCAACCACACTTTAAAGGGTAACTAAGCTTACTAAACACACTAGTAAGTTACTACACATTTTTGTAAATTTTCAAGTTCATGAGTTAGTAGTTTATGCTTGATTTTGGCAAAATTGGTAAGTATAGATTGTTTATTGTTGATTGATTGTGTTAATTTACAAAAGAAAATGATATGCCTTCAGGGCATGGAAACCTCCATTTTTAGGGGAAACTATGGCAAATTTTTTCTAAAAATTTAAACACTTAGAAAAATATTTTTAAACAAATATTTACAAGTATACTTCAAACCATAAAATTTTACATAAAGTTTGCCATAATTTTTGTTACAAAAATTATAAATATTGGAGGTTGGTGTTTATAAATAAAAGTGACTAAATATGTATTTAGGAAAATATATATTTAGATGTCACCATGTGTGTGATTATTTGTATATTATGTGTATTAGTTATATTATTTTAGGACTTGAAATAATATAACTAATCAAAATACCAAGAAATTAAAATCCAAAATATTACCAAAATTCCACGGAATAAATATACAAAGAATACCCACAATATTGGAGAAACCGAACAAAGAATATAACTTACAAAATATTCCGGAAAATTTATTCACAAGTATATTTTGGACACCAAGTGAATGAAAATGTGATTTTCACAATTATTACAAATTTATATCATATTTTTGACAAAAAGAGAATATATTATTTTTGGTGAATAAAAATATATTTTTTTTCTTGGAATTATTAGAAGGTATATTATTTTTGGAAGAAATATATATTTTCTCAAATAAACATGAAATATATTATTTTTGGAGAAAAATAAGTTTATATATATTTTCCAAGTTAGACCTGAAAATATATTATTTTTGGGACTTATATGAAAATACAAATATTTTTACCAAGGGAAAAATTATAAATAATTTTTCTAAGTAATATTTCTTAAAATATATATTTTGAAAATATATATTAATGTATATTTTTACTAGAGATATTATTCCGGAAAAATTAAGTATAAGAATACTTAACAATTACATGAAAATACGTATTTTCGTACGTATAAATACACTTCGGAATACGACACCGATACATGGCAAAAATATACAAGTATAAGAATACAAATACAAATACACCCATCCTTGGGAAGGATATACATGTATAAATACTTAGAAAGTAACAAGTTAAAATATATATTATTTTAACTATTATTCCAAAAATTTAATAAATATAATTTAAGTTAAAATTTTTATTATTTTAACCAATAATTATATAACTTGGAATAATATTGAAGACACGAAGAAACG
This sequence comes from Helianthus tuberosus, assembly GCA_030545235.1. Classification (NCBI taxonomy): domain Eukaryota; kingdom Viridiplantae; phylum Streptophyta; class Magnoliopsida; order Asterales; family Asteraceae; genus Helianthus; species Helianthus tuberosus. The sequence goes on along the minus strand of CM060418.1, from coordinate 82,000,822 downwards.
TAACTCAAAGACACTAATTAATACTAAGTCAAGGCACGACCCGCTCGTCTAATAGACCTTAGTACGTTGTAGGTAGTCGTGTACATCGGAAGGAGCTTTGAGTTACTGTGATTACGAAGAACGCAGGACTGTGAGTTCATGCCCCCCTTTTCTCTTAACTGTTTTTGGTTTTATAACTTCGGGGGTGAAGTACATGTTACAAACTGTTTACAAACGATTACAAATGGTATGGTTATTCAAGAAATGAACTGTTAGATCATGTGAATGGGTAGGCGTTAACCTGAGACCATTAATCCTTGTTAAGGACCGAGGGGCATGAGTGATAGATCTATTTGGGTGTTGCGAGCCCCACCCATGGGTCCGCGAGTTGACCGCATGTGGTGACTATGTCGTTCCAGCCGGGAGGACCGGTACGAAATACGCAAAGGATTGAGCCTTCATACACCGTTACACACACATTAATGACCTTGAAAATCATTAATAGATCTGTTCATATTCTCTTTCATACCAGGTTTACAAAACATACATACTTACAATGATTACAAAGGTTTATTCGTGCACACATACAAAATACATGAACTCGCTCAACTTTTGTTGATGTTTTCAAACTACATGTATTTCAGTGTCTGAGGGTTCGGGGTTGTGTACCTTATCCCGGATAAGATGCATAGTCCTAATCCTAGTTTTTAATAGTATCTTTTGTCGAGTCCTTCTGAAACTCTAAAACAATTTGAATGGTTTGTATTATGGATTCGAAGTCTGTGTTGGATTTCAAAACAATGTTGTGTTATGTTTTAAAACTTAAATTCAATGGATGATCATCTTAGTTTTATCATATAGATGTTTGTTATGGTTGAATGCAATGATATTAAGCAAGTCACACATAATCACGCTTCCGCAAAAGTCAGGGTGATACAGAATTGAATAACGAGACTTGTGAGCTTCATCCATTAGCAAGGTGCGAAGATTGTCTTGATTTGGGACCCACAAACGGCCCATGAAATAAAATAGCCCAAAGTCTTTCAGTTCAAGCTCAGGTTTAAGATGATATGGTAATTCCTTACCCATCAAATCTTGTGTATCACAAGTATGTTTAGCCTGAGAAATGCGGGCTTGAATATCAGATAGAACTTGCACACAGTGAAGCTTGACGTGTTCCTTATGACTCAATGCGTCAGCCACGACATTCGCCTTACCAGGATGGTAGCGAATTTCGCAATCATAGTCGTTTAGAAGTTTAACCCAACATCGTTGCCTCATGTTAAGTTCTTTCTGATTGAAAATATGCTGGAGACTTTTGTGGTCAGTAAACACTACACATTTTGTCCCGTACAGGTAGTGTCTCCAGATTTTGAGAGCAAAGACTACTGCACCTAACTCAAGATCATGAGTCGTGTAGTTTTTCTCGTGTACCTTTAGTTGTCTCTATGCATAGGCTATGACTTTGTTTCTTTGCATGAGAACACAGCCAAGACCCAAGTTAGACGCATCACAGTATACGACAAAATCGTCGTTGCCCTCAGGTAAAGATAAAATAGGTGCATCACAGAGTTTCTGTTTCAAGGTCTGAAAAGCTTCTTCCTGTTTGAATCCCTACTCAAAAGATTTGTTCTTTTGAGTTAAAGCAGTGAGAGGAACTGCAATCTTGGAGAAGTTTTCAATGAAACTGCAGTAATAACCCGCAAGACCAAGAAATGAACGAACCTCGGTAGGAGTAGTAGGTGTATCCCATTCCTTAATCGCACTGATTTTGGCGGAATCTACATGTATACCTTGTTCATTAACGATGTATCCCAAGAATTGAACTTCCTTAAGCCAAAATTCACACTTGGAGAACTTGGCGAAAAGTTGTTCTTTCTTTCGGAGTTCCATTGTAAGACGGAGATGTTGCACATGATCAGCTCGTGTCTTAGAATAGATCAGGATGTCATCAATGAAAACAATGATGACCTTGTCCAAATAAGGCTTACAAACCCTATTCATCAAGTCCATGAAAACAGGAGGAGCATTAGTTAAACCGAAAGGCATAACAGTAAACTTATAATGACCATATCTTGTGCGAAATGCAATCTTGGGAATATCTACTTCAAGCACTCGAAGTTGATGATACCCAGAACGTATATCAATCTTTGAAAAGCAGGTAGCACCCTGTGGCTGATCAAAGAGATCATCAATGTGTCACACCCTGAAATATCAGAGCTAGCGTCACTGGACCGGTATCTTCATTGCACAGCGGAAGCAAATAAGCTAAGACTTCTAGGAAATGAACGCCGCTAAGTACTCGAATTCCCATGGATTCTCCTATTCCAACCGTTCCATAGTTTTGAAAATGCAACCTGAGAAAGAACAGCGAAAAAGTCAACATAAAGTTGAGCGAGTTCATAGTTTGTTTTGAAAAAGATTTAAAACAAATCTTTTTGATAACCGGTTTAAAAGTTGTGGAGAAAACATAATAGAATCATTTTTCTTGATATATCATATGAAAACTGTGAGTCTACCCAAAAAACTGTGAGTCTAGCCCTCGAAAATCTTTGTGCATTGCACGAGAGAGAATGGGCCGAGCCCAAAAGAGTCTTTGTAAGCAGGACCAACATGTCCTCTTACTTGTACATAAGTTGAAAACGTTATCAAAGTTTGTAAATACATGTATTATGAGTTTGCGTCAACTGAATATTAAAAACATTTGAAAGTTTTGAGTATCGAAAGTTGGTATGTAAGCGTCTATGAACCTAATGATCATTAATGTGTAGCTAAGACATTAATATGTGTGCCGACATAGGAAGCACTCAACCCGGTAGACGATTTAAGTGTCAATTCACTTCGACAGGGACACAAAAGCACTCTAAGTGGCCGCACAAGGACCGTGAGTGGGGCTCGCCCGTACCCGATAGATCTACCCCCTGTTCCGTGATCCTTAAAAGGATTAATGGTGCCTAAGTTAGCGCCTATTTGCACGTGATCTAGGAATTCATTCCATAGCTTAACCATACCCTAGTTAACATGTATATTCAAAAGAAAAAGGGGACATAAACCCATTGGTGTAACAACTGTGCTTGTAATCACTATGAACAGTTCTGTTGTCAATAAAACAATGTTATTTGATCTCAATGTTTGTTTTGTTATGTTTTACATTTTTCATGTTTTGACTTTTGTTCAATTCCAAACTCTACATCACTTTCTGGAGAGATATACGCAAACTAGTGCGTAAACGTACTCAGTTTAATGCGAGAAATACTCTGGAACATCAACATATACTCAACATACCTTAAATAACCTTTACATAACTTAGAAATAAGTTTTGAAGGCTTTGGTATGGCAAAAATAAGTTAATTCGCTTACAGGGACTAAATATGACAAACTGCGAAAGTATGTCAATTTGAACTGTAACGAACATTCCGGAACATAACCATAAGTTAAACACACCTTAAATATCCTTTACATAGCTTAGAAATAGGCTTTGAGGGGTTTGGTGTGCTAAAATAAACTTTTGGGACATTCAGGGACTAAAAGTGTCAAAAAGTGCACAAGTTTGCATTTTCGCGCATAACTTACGTTCTGAATACATCCGGACATCCAAAAATTTATGTGAGCATGACTACATTATATTTTAGTGTTCGCCTTAAGAAAAATCCATTCGTCGCGTCATTTGGATCGTTTTTCGCGCTTATGCGTATTCCGTCGTAATTAACCGAACATCGCGACCGTACGGCCAAACGAACCGACATCCGAGATATTTTTGAACATATTTTAAGCTCCCTATACTTTAACTTCATTTTAGAGCTTTGAAATGAGGTTAACGGGCCTTAAACGTGTCAGAAATGAGCTTTTTACACTACAGGGACCAAATCTGCCATTTTGCCAAACTTACTAGCTTACGGTCCGTAAGCTATACCTTACGGTCCGTAAGGCACCTGCAGAACAGATAAGTGTTAACAGTCAGCAGATTTCAGCTGATTAAACCACATCCACATGTTCTAAACTTGCTTAGTCACTAAGATAAGGATCATATTTAGCTTCCACAACATTGTGACAAGTGTACGGACTAGATCTTTTCCCGTTTTCCATGAAACGATCTCAACGGTTCACCGAAAACTATATATAACCCATGCCTTTCATTGTTTTAAGGCACTAGAATCTTATTAGTTGTGTTCTAAGTTGAAACCTTGTTTCATACCTGAACTATACTGATCTAGATTAGCATTCGGGGACCCTTCGTAAGTATTCTTTCGTTCTTTTCCTTATTTTTACTGCTTTTCGAGTCAGAAAGTCAAACTTTGTTTGACTTTCAGCGTTGACCAGTAATGGTCAATGCGAAGTTCGTTTGAACTTCGCAACGTGATTGTAATCACGATGGTCATAGTCCTTTGGGACTATGCCTACTGATTACCACGTTGTCTAGGGTCGTAGGGTAAGCGATCTAATAAATCGCTTATACCTCGAACCCGACCCAGTTTGGTCGATCATTAGGATCCGACCAAATACATTAGGTGACCATAGTGTAGGGAATAACCTTCCGAGGTTATACCCTATGGTCACATCGTTTAAGTAGTTGTATGATAGGTAGTTTATATGCCTTAGGTAAATTACCAGAATACCCTTTTCATGTATAATTGGTAATTAAGCATATGTAACCTAAACTTTTGTCACGTAACTGATTATGTAACATGTTTAAGGTATATAACACTTGTCATAGGACTAGTTAGGCGGTCCGAACGCGTTTCACGCGCACGATACGTTAAAGTAGCGTAAGCTACCTAAACGGATCATAATGGGTCAATAAGACTTAGGTTAAGTTTCTTTTAGTATCTAGGCTTTGTTAAACCATGTCACGTGAGTTCCTACACTCATTTGGTTTACAAACCCTAATGCTACTCAGTCTTCCGATATAGGTCCGGTTATTAACATAGTTACCTATATTAGGTGCCGTTTGATTCCGAGATCTATACCATTGCTTGGTGGTTATCTTTAGACATCTGAGCAATCTCAAGTGAGTACATAGACCCCTCTTTTACTGTTTTCTAAACTGTTTTGGGGTGGAACACATGTGCCTACTTATTACTTTCATGCTTTCCTGTTTTAACATCATATGCTGCTATGTTCGTTAGTACATTATAGTACATGATTTCATTACATCTTATGCTAGGTGTGCCCATTGTGTGCATTACTTAGTACATTGTTTTACATGACATTTCATGCTAGGTGTGCCCATTGTGTGCATTACTTAGTACATTGTTTTACATGACATTTCATGCTAGGTGTGCCCATTGTGTGCATTACTTAGTACATCGTTTCACATGACATTTCACGCTATGTATGTTCATTGATTACATACTTAGTGCATTATTTCACATGCTTACATTTTGGTATGACATTTGGTTTGTTTACATGGGACAATACATTCATTAACACCGATCATGCCGTTCGTTAGTAGGTAGTGGTACCATAGGAATTGACAACTCCCGTTCCGGACATCCCAGGGAAAGGGGACAGAAAGGAATGACCGAATTCGTTGATATAAGACAGATAGACCTTTAATTTGTTTAAAGGGTTTATCACCACAGTCGCAAGGCTTGGATGTATGCATTTTCACAATACCGCATAAATGTTCATATTAAATAGTTGCATGCATTTACACAAAACATAACTTTGATTTAAACCAAGTTTTACTTCAATACTTTGTTTTTGTGCATATGGTTTAGTTGAGACATTTCACTTGCCATACATGACATTTTGACATAGACATTTGACATGGATATTTGACATAGACATTTGACATGGATATTTGACATAGACATTTGACATGGATATTTGACATAGACATTTTGACATGATTTACATTTGACACGAACACTTTTGACAATTGATTTAAACATAGACTTCTTACATTGGTTGGTTTGGTTGATTAAGTGATTAAGTAACGATGCGTGTGTAATATGATACAAGCATGGTGGATACGCCGCTGGTACTTCCTATATATAAGTGTTTGTATGGTATTACATGTCGTAACGTTATTTGAATCATTTCAGTTTGAGACATAGAACATTTTATACAAATAATATACTTTTCACAAGACATTGATTTGCAAACAACTTATCTTATACAAACACATTTTTACATGGTTATTTATTTAACCTGACATTTACTTATACATATCATCTGATCTTATTGTTATTCAAATGATTTACAAGACAAAGCAAATTACAAGGTTCATGACTAAACATTTCTCAAATACAAGTCATGAATCCTATTTTCATAAACCTATGTATCTCACAGGCATTTTTATGCTGACGTACCTATTTTCACATGTGTTTTCAGGTGCTTTTCCATAGGATGTTGATCATGATACTAGGGCGGACCTGTGCCTTAGAGACTTTCAAATAAGATAGACTATGTTTAATTATGTTCTGAACTCTTTAATTTCCTGTTTGAAACAATGAAACACCTTTGTTTATAAATAAAAGACAACTTTGTATGCCATGGTTATGAAACAATTTATTCTGTCGCAACACGCCCCGATGTTTCCGCCGCGGTTTGTTGTTTTACGCGGTCGGGGTGTGACAGAAGAGTTGGTATCAGAGCCAATGGTTATAGGGAATTAGGTTATTAGTAATGCTTTGACCTAGACTATAACTTTTCTAGGACCCTAACACGAGTTATCTTGTGTTTAGATCTTAAAACATATACATCACCTATCCTTAGGTGATTATCAAAACAGGAACCAAAATTTTTCCGAAACGATTTTTGAAAAACAATCATCTGTTTTTGAATAAATTTTTACAAGGTTTTGAACCCTCAATTGTAAGGTTTTGAACCCTCTGTTATATGGGTTTGAACCTTTTTCAGATTGGATTTTGGCCTTGTGCCTTCTAATTTTCAAAAATCCCGTCAAACGTTTTGGGTTTTAAATAATGTGAACATGTGCAAACTGGAAGGGTGAATGCCTGTATTCTGAGTTTTCTGTCTAGGCAAGCACTTCGTATACATCTCAACCAGACGCGAGACCAGTTGTGCTTACCTGGGAATTCTTGGGATGAGTGTTCACTTATAGGCGAGCATGTCTTCATTATACATTATTTTTGATCCATTTACTTTGATTAGTCACTGTGTGTCGTTTGTTTGCTTTGTGATACGGACGAATGACCACCATCTATGCTGTTTGCAATTCTTGTTTTTATCATCTCATTCTCTTCATCCAATCATCTCACTCGTTTCCTTTCATGTTTCCTCTTTTAGAATGCCTCCTCGACGCGAGAACCAGATAGCAACTGCCGAACTGGCAGAAATTATTGCGCAGCAGATGGCTGCTCAGTTTCCAAATCTCTTTGCTCAATGGAACCAAGCCAACAACAACAACAACAACAACAATGGTCCGTGCAAATACAAGGATTTTAATCAGGCTAAACCACTCAAGTTTAGTGGTTCTGAAGGAGCGACTGGGCTTCTTCAGTGGTTTGAGAGCATAGAGAATACTTTTCGCCACGTGCAGTGTCTCGAAAATCGCAAAGTCGAGTTTGCTTCGAGCGTATTTCAGAAGAGGGCTTTGACATGGTGGAACGGGGTTATGAGGGATAGGGGTGCAGAAGTTGCTCTCGCACAGACATGGGCCGAACTGAGAGCCCTTATGATGAGGGAATTCTGTCCTCGCCATGAGCAGCGAGCGTTGGAGAAAGAGTTTGATGTTTTGAAGCAAGATAGTGGTGAGCACAGGGCTTATACTGATCGGTTTGAAGAGCTGAGTTTGCTTTGCCCGACTATGGTTACCCCACTTGACAAGGCTATTGAAAGATATATCGACGGCCTACCTGACTCGGTACAAGACATTCTTACTGGTAGTGAACCTGCCACACTCCGTCAGGCGATCGAGTTATCTGCGACATTGACTGAGTCGCAGATCCGGAAGAACAAGTTACACCGGAAGGGTGACAAGGGCAAGGAACAATCGGCTGACAAGGTGGATAGCAAGAAAGGTCAAAACGGGAATGGAAAGAACTCTGGTTCTTCGAAGAGGGCAAAGAAGCGTAAGGCTTCCCAAAACTATGTTGTTACTGCCCAAGCTAACCAGGCAGCTCTCAACCAACCCGCACAGCTTCCAGCAAAGAAACCCTATACAGGGAATGCACCTTTGTGCAATAGATGCAACAGTCACCACCAGCCGCAACTTCCATGCCGTTTCTGTACTAACTGTGGGAAATCAGGCCATCTCGCCAATGTTTGTCGATCTGCTCAGAATCCCGCGGTTCAGAACCCGGCTCAACAAGTTGCTCAGCCTCCTACTCCGCAACAGGGTCAAGCTGCACGACCACAATACCCACCGGGTGCTTGTTACAATTGTGGGGATCTGACCCACTATAGGAATCGGTGCCCAAGACTGGCGAACCAGAACCAGAACCAGAACCAGAATCAGGCTCCGGCTCGAGGCCGAGTCTTTAACATGAATGCCCAAGAGGCACAGGCTGACGATAATGTGGTGAACGGTACGTTCTTTATTAATAATCAGCCTGCATCTGTTCTTTTCGATTCCGGTGCCGATAAGAGTTTCGTGTCTTTGTCTTTTGAGCAAATGCTTCGTGTGTCTAGAACGAAACTAGGCAAATCTTTGACAGTAGAGGTTGCTAGTGGTGAACCCATTATTCTTGATTCTGTTCTTCGCAACTGCCAGTTGAATCTTAACGACCATCTTTTTCCTATTGACCTCGCGCCTATGCAACTTGGAAGCTTCGACGTTATTGTGGGAATGGATTGGTTATCCAAGCATCATGCAGAGATAGTTTGTTCTGAGAAGATTGTTCGTGTGCCGCTTTCGACAGGTGAGATCCTGCAGGTTCAAGGTGAGAAGCCTACCGTTGGTCTCAAACTCATGTCTTGTTTTAAAGCTCGGAAGTATCTGCAGAAGAACTATGTGGCTTTCTTAGCACATGTTACAGAAGATAAAGGCAAGGGTAAGTCTATTTCAGATATTCCTGTCGTTCGGGATTATTCTGAAGTGTTCCCTGAAGATTTACCTGGTCTACCCCCAGCACGTCAAGTCGAGTTCCGCATTGATCTCGTACCTGGTGCAAATCCCATTGCCAGAGCTCCATATCGTCTTGCACCGTCTGAGATGCAAGAGTTGTCTAAACAGCTTCAGGAACTCTCCGACAAAGGTTTCATACGTCCTAGTTTTTCACCTTGGGGTGCTCCCATTCTTTTTGTCAAGAAGAAGGATGGATCCTTTAGGATGTGTATCGATTATCGTGAGCTTAACAAGCTTACCATCAAAAATCGATATCCTCTACCTCGCATAGACGACCTCTTTGATCAGTTACAGGGCGCTTCTTATTTCTCGAAAATTGATCTGCGATCTGGATATCATCAACTTCGCGTGCAAGAAGAAGATATTCCCAAGACAGCGTTCCGTACTCGATATGGGCATTATGAGTTCACAGTCATGCCATTCGGTGTGACTAATGCTCCTGCTGTTTTCATGGACTTAATGAATAGGGTCTGCAAACCTTATTTGGATCAGTTCGTCATTGTTTTTATTGACGACATCTTGATTTACTCTAAGACGCGAGCTGATCACGAGCAACATCTTCGTCTTACCCTAGAACTCCTAAAGAAAGAGCAACTTTTCGCCAAATTCTCCAAGTGAGAATTTTGGCTTAAAGAAGTTCAATTTTTGGGGCATGTTATCAACGAACGAGGTATTCATGTAGATCCCTCCAAGATCAGTGCGATTAAGGATTGGGATACACCTACTACTCCTACTGAAGTTCGTTCTTTTCTTTGTCTAGCGGGTTATTATCGCCGCTTCATAGAAAACTTCTCAAAGATTGCAGTTCCTCTAACTGCTCTAACTCAGAAGAAAATGCCCTTTTATTGGGGATACAAACAAGAGGAAGCTTTTCAACACCTGAAGCAGAAGCTTTGCGATGCGCCTGTTCTATCATTGCCCGAGGGTGATGATGATTTTGTTGTGTATTGTGATGCATCGAAATTGGGTCTTGGCTGTGTTCTTATGCAAAGGAACAAAGTCATAGCTTATGCATCGAGGCAGTTGAAGATACATGAGAAGAACTACACCACTCATGATCTTGAGTTGGGTGCAGTTGTCTTTGCTCTCAAAATCTGGAGACACTATTTGTACGGTACAAAATGTGTGGTTTTCACTGACCACAAAAGTCTTCAGCATATCTTCAACCAGAAAGAACTCAACATGAGACAGCGACGTTGGGTTGAGCTTTTAAACGACTATGACTCCGAAATTCGCTACCATCCTGGTAAGGCGAATGTCGTAGCTGATGCATTGAGTCGTAAGGAACGTACTAAGCTTCATTGTGTACGTGTTCAATCTGTCATTCAAGCTCGATCCGATATTCAAGCACGCATTTCTCAAGCTCAACAATCTTGTGTTTCACAAGGTTTGATGGATAAGGAATTTCCTTACCACATAACACCTGCACTGGAACTGAAGGACAATGGATCATATTACTTCATGGACCGTTTGTGGGTCCCAAGCCAGGATGATCTTCGTGCCTTGCTTATGGATGAAGCCCATAAGTCTCGTTATTCTATTCATCCGGGCTCAGATAAAATGTATAAGGATCTTCGTATTCACTATTGGTGGCCTGGTATGAAGAAAGACATTGCCTTATACGTATCCAAATGCCTTACTTGTCTAAAGGTTAAGGCTGAACATCAGCGTCCTTCTGGTTTATTGGAGCAACCAGAGATCCCAGTTTGGAAATGGGAAAACATTACTATGGATCTTGTTACCAAACTTCCACGCACAAAGAAAGGTCATGATGCCATCTGGGTAGTCGTTGATCGTCTTACAAAGTCAGCACATTTCTTGCCAATCCGTGAGGATTTTCCTGCTGACAGACTTGCTCAAATCTATGTGGATGAAATTGTAGCTCGACATGGTGTTCCTTTGAACATCATTTCTGACAGAGATGCTCGTTTCACTTCTCATTTTTGGAGAACCATGCAATCTGCCATGGGGACCCAACTTAATCTGAGCACAGCTTATCATCCGCAAACGGATGGTCAATCTGAGAGAACAATCCAAACTCTGGAGGATATGCTAAGAGCTTGTGTGATCGATTTTGGTGGTAGCTGGGATTCACATCTTAAATTGATTGAATTCTCCTACAACAACAGTTATCACACTAGCATCAAAATGGCTCCTTTCGAGGCTCTCTATGGTCGAAAATGTCGTTCACCAGTCTGCTGGAATGAGATTGGCGAGGCTCAACTTACTGGACCTACCCTCATTTTAGAGACAACTGACAAGGTCAAGAAAGTTCGTGATAACCTTCAGGCAGCTAGAAGCCGTCAGAAGATTTACGCGGATCCAAAACGCAAAGCCTTGGAATTTCAAGTCGGTGATCGAGTATTACTTAAGGTCTCACCTTGGAAAGGTGTGATCAGATTTGGAAAGAAAGGAAAACTTGCACCTAGATACGTTGGACCATTCAAGATCGTCGAAAGAACCGGAAAGGTAGCCTACAGACTTGAGTTACCTCCTGAACTTGGAAATGTTCATCCAACTTTTCACGTATCAAATCTCAAGAAGTGTACAGCTGATGAGAACTACTCCATACCGCTTGACGAAATTCGTGTTGGCAAAACACTGAAATTTGTTGAGAAACCAGTGGAAATCATGGAACGTGAAGTCAAGTGGCTTAAACGCAAGCGCATTCCTTTGGTCAAAGTTCGCTGGGAAGCTAAACGTGGACCTGAGTTTACTTGGGAACGCGAAGATCAAATGAAGGCGAAATATCCACATCTTTTTCCACGAGTTTCCTCTAAATAAATTTCGGGACGAAATTTCCACAAGTAGGGGAGACTGTAACAACTGTGCTTGTAATCACTATGAACAGTTCTGTTGTCAATAAAACAATGTTATTTGATCTCAATGTTTGTTTTGTTATGTTTTACATTTTTCATGTTTTGACTTTTGTTCAATTCCAAACTCTACATCACTTTCTGGAGAGTTATACGCAAACTAGTGCGTAAACGTACTCAGTTTAATGCGAGAAATACTCTGGAACATCAACATATACTCAACATACCTTAAATAACCTTTACATAACTTAGAAATAAGTTTTGAAGGCTTTGGTATGGCAAAAATAAGTTAATTCGCTTACAGGGACTAAATATGACAAACTGCGAAAGTATGTCAATTTGAACTGTAACGAACATTCCGGAACATAACCATAAGTTAAACACACCTTAAATATCCTTTACATAGCTTAGAAATAGGCTTTGAGGGGTTTGGTGTGCTAAAATAAACTTTTGGGACATTCAGGGACTAAAAGTGTCAAAAAGTGCACAAGTTTGCATTTTCGCGCATAACTTACGTTCTGAATACATCCGGACATCCAAAAATTTATGTGAGCATGACTACATTATATTTTAGTGTTCGCCTTAAGAAAAATCCATTCGTCGCGTCATTTGGATCGTTTTTCGCGCTTATGCGTATTCCGTCGTAATTAACCGAACATCGCGACCGTACGGCCAAACGAACCGACATCCGAGATATTTTTGAACATATTTTAAGCTCCCTATACATTAACTTCATTTTAGAGCTTTGAAATGAGGTTAACAGGCCTTAAACGTGTCAGAAATGAGCTTTTTACACTACAGGGACCAAATCTGCCATTTTGCCAAACTTACTAGCTTACGGTTCGTAAGCTATACCTTACGGTCCGTAAGGCACCTGCAGAACAGATAAGTGTTAACAGTCAGCAGATTTCAGCTGATTAAACCACATCCACATGTTCTAAACTTGCTTAGTCACTAAGATAAGGATCATATTTAGCTTCCACAACATTGTGACAAGTGTACGGACTAGATCTTTTCCCGTTTTCCATGAAACGATCTCAACGGTTCACCGAAAACTATATATAACCCATGCCTTTCATTGTTTTAAGGCACTAGAATCTTATTAGTTGTGTTCTAAGTTGAAACCTTGTTTCATACCTGAACTATACTGATCTAGATTAGCATTCGGGGACCCTTCGTAAGTATTCTTTCGTTCTTTTCCTTATTTTTACTGCTTTTCGAGTCAGAAAGTCAAACTTTGTTTGACTTTCAGCGTTGACCAGTAATGGTCAATGCGAAGTTCGTTTGAACTTCGCAACGTGATTGTAATCACGATGGTCATAGTCCTTTGGGACTATGCCTACTGATTACCACGTTGTCTAGGGTCGTAGGGTAAGCGATCTAATAAATCGCTTATACCTCGAACCCGACCCAGTTTGGTCGATCATTAGGATCCGACCAAATACATTAGGTGACCATAGTGTAGGGAATAACCTTCCGAGGTTATACCCTATGGTCACATCGTTTAAGTAGTTGTATGATAGGTAGTTTATATGCCTTAGGTAAATTACCAGAATACCCTTTTCATGTATAATTGGTAATTAAGCATATGTAACCTAAACTTTTGTCACGTAACTGATTATGTAACATGTTTAAGGCATATAACACTTGTCATAGGACTAGTTAGGCGGTCCGAACGCGTTTCACGCGCACGATACGTTAAAGTAGCGTAAGCTACCTAAACGGATCATAATGGGTCAATAAGACTTAGGTTAAGTTTCTTTTAGTATGTAGGCTTTGTTAAACCATGTCACGTGAGTTCCTACACTCATTTGGTTTACAAACCCTAATGCTACTCAGTCTTCCGATATAGGTCCGGTTATTAACATAGTTACCTATATTAGGTGCCGTTTGATTCCGAGATCTATACCATTGCTTGGTGGTTATCTTTAGACATCTGAGCAATCTCAAGTGAGTACATAGACCCCTCTTTTACTGTTTTCTAAACTGTTTTGGGGTGGAACACATGTGCCTACTTATTACTTTCATGCTTTCCTGTTTTAACATCATATGCTGCTATGTTCGTTAGTACATTATAGTACATGATTTCATTACATCTTATGCTAGGTGTGCCCATTGTGTGCATTACTTAGTACATTGTTTTACATGACATTTCATGCTAGGTGTGCCCATTGTGTGCATTACTTAGTACATTGTTTTACATGACATTTCATGCTAGGTGTGCCCATTGTGTGCATTACTTAGTACATCGTTTCACATGACATTTCACGCTATGTATGTTCATTGATTACATACTTAGTGCATTATTTCACATGCTTACATTTTGGTATGACATTTGGTTTGTTTACATGGGACAATACATTCATTAACACCGATCATGCCGTTCGTTAGTAGGTAGTGGTACCATAGGAATTGACAACTCCCGTTCCGGACATCCCAGGGAAAGGGGACAGAAAGGAATGACCGAATTCGTTGATATAAGACAGATAGACCTTTAATTTGTTTAAAGGGTTTATCACCACAGTCGCAAGGCTTGGATGTATGCATTTTCACAATACCGCATAAATGTTCATATTAAATAGTTGCATGCATTTACACAAAACATAACTTTGATTTAAACCAAGTTTTACTTCAATACTTTGTTTTTGTGCATATGGTTTAGTTGAGACATTTCACTTGCCATACATGACATTTTGACATAGACATTTGACATGGATATTTGACATAGACATTTGACCTGGATATTTGACATAGACATTTGACATGGATATTTGACATAGACATTTTGACATGATTTACATTTGACACGAACACTTTTGACAATTGATTTAAACATAGACTTCTTACATTGGTTGGTTTGGTTGATTAAGTGATTAAGTAACGATGCGTGTGTAATATGATACAAGCATGGTGGATACGCCGCTGGTACTTCCTATATATAAGTGTTTGTATGGTATTACATGTCGTAACGTTATTTGAATCATTTCAGTTTGAGACATAGAACATTTTATACAAATAATATACTTTTCACAAGACATTGATTTGCAAACAACTTATCTTATACAAACACATTTTTACATGGTTATTTATTTAACCTGACATTTACTTATACATATCATCTGATCTTATTGTTATTCAAATGATTTACAAGACAAAGCAAATTACAAGGTTCATGACTAAACATTTCTCAAATACAAGTCATGAATCCTATTTTCATAAACCTATGTATCTCACAGGCATTTTTATGCTGACGTACCTATTTTCACATGTGTTTTCAGGTGCTTTTCCATAGGATGTTGATCATGATACTAGGGCGGACCTGTGCCTTAGAGACTTTCAAATAAGATAGACTATGTTTAATTATGTTCTGAACTCTTTAATTTCCTGTTTGAAACAATGAAACACCTTTGTTTATAAATAAAAGACAACTTTGTATGCCATGGTTATGAAACAATTTATTCTGTCGCAACACGCCCCGATGTTTCCGCCGCGGTTTGTTGTTTTACGCGGTCGGGGTGTGACAATTGGGTTGTCTCGTTGTTCGTACGCAGACCAACCCAGTCCCGTTCTTGTTACTAGGACCTTCCCGTCGCTAGTTATGAAAATCATGCACGTTTGCGAAAATACGCGTTTGTTTTGTAAAACCGGTATGTTTAGTATAAACCTTTCGAGTTCGTTGAAACTCATTTGCAATATGGTTTATAAATATGTGTTTTCGTTCATCGAAATAGTGTTTTCTTTTGCAAAAACTTGCATGTCTTTCCACCCCTGAAAACATTTATAAAAATGTAAAACCGTAAAAAGTGGGGGTTATGAACTCACCTTGAAATTCCCGTGCAAAGCTAGCTTAACATGATTCCGTGATGTCATTCCAAGAATGTGAACAAGCTAGCGTGCAACTAAAGCATTCCTAATCAAAGAATAATTATAAGATTCTAATTAAAC
Organism: Helianthus tuberosus; assembly: GCA_030545235.1. NCBI lineage: Eukaryota > Viridiplantae > Streptophyta > Magnoliopsida > Asterales > Asteraceae > Helianthus > Helianthus tuberosus. Next base: position 81,985,048 of record CM060418.1, on the reverse strand, counting down.
GCAGCTAAACTACGTGTCCGAGCTCTACCGAGTCGTTAACTAAACGATTCTATGAAGGTGTTATTAGTTTGACTCAGGATAACCAATCCGATGGTTATTTGATCCCGTTTATATTCGTGATAAATCTAAGTCTCGAAAACGACTTAGTTTTCAAATGGTAAAGATATATATTTATATATATTCAAATATAAATATATACTTGCGACGTCGTGTTGGTCGTCGTGAATTAGAAGTACGGGGATGAAATGGTACGTATTCGGAATGCCGTATATGATTTGGTCATGTACCGTTGTATTTTTCATAGGATGGAAATAAATAAATAAATATATATATATATATATATATATATATATATATATATATATTCAGAAACTAGACGTTTGAAATGAATATAATCGACTATACTCATTTTATAAAAATAGATTCGTATTCTAGACGATTGAAATAAATATAATTAATTATATTTATTTTATATGATTTTTGAATATTAAATGTTTGAAGTATATAAATCTCGAATTTCGTCGTTTGTAATAAATATAAAACGTTACATTTTTTTATAAAAGTATACGAGTTAATGACATTGGAAATAAATATAAACAATTATATTTATTTTATAAAAATTATGCAAGTAACGACGCTTGAAATAAACATAGATAATTAAATTTGTTTTATTAAAGTTTTTGAGTTATCGTTGACTTGTAATTCGTGTTTTGTTGAAGTGTCATAAATTCGTTTTATAAGTAATAAAACGCCGCCAAAGTTTAATGTACCTTTATATTTCTTTTGTAACTTCGATATATGTCGTTCTTAGAATAAAATATGTTTCGTGTTACGGGTTTTTAACGAAAATCGGACAGAGTTTCCTCTGTTTGGAATAACCCGACAACTAACGTGTTAATGTATTTTTCAAAGTTCAACTATATTCAAAGCAATGTAGTCAAGTCGGGTCGAGCTCGGTCGCGTAAACTATCTAAAAATCTAAAATCTATATCGAACTAAACTAAATTTCGCGTCGTTAAAACCTTACCTGGTTTGAGTTGACCGCGTTTGACCTGTTTGACTGCGTTTTGACCAAGTCATTGACTGAGTTGACTCTGTTTGACCGAGACTGAGTTGACCAGTTGACCGAGACTGAGTTGACCAGTTGACCGAGACTGAGTTGACCCGAACCGCATCTGGAGTTAACCAATCTGACCGAACCGAACCCGTTCGTAACAAGACCCGAAACCAAATTTGACCCTTTTTTCGATTCTGACCCGAACCGAACCAAAGTTGCTGACCTTTGACTGAGTTTGACCGAAACCCGAACCCTTGAATCTGAACCCGAAACCCACTGACGTGAACCCGAGTCCTGCGTCGCAGACGTCAGCCGTCGTCTCCGACGACCATCACCACCACCACCGCCTCCGCCGCGGCCGTCATCACCACCAGCACCATCACCATTATCACCAATCGCCATTAACATCATCATCTAACCCGTCTTCTCTCGAATCGACAACCAATCCTAGCCGGAGAAACAGTGATTTATAAAGAGAACAAAAAAAATCTAAAAGAAAGAAAGGAGATTTGTGAGGTTTACCGGCGAACACCACCACCACTGCCGTTGTTAACACCGTCGTCTATATCGCCGAAAAAACGACACCGGCACCGCTGGTTGTCTCTCTATCTTTCTCTGTCCCAGATCTGCGCGACGAGGAACGTTTTACAGGGAAGAAGAAGGTAATTCGGGGTGGGGGGTCTGTCAGAGAACCCGTCGACCAGAGGAGCTCGTCGGCAGCCACCGGCTCCAGCCTTTGGTCCGCCTGATTGAAAACGAGAGGACGAGAGCTCTCTGTGTTTGATTTTTTTGTGAAAGGTGACTGAGTGATAAGGTTTCAATTCCAAATTTCCTTTTGTTTAACTGTGTTTGGATGAACAAGAGAGGATGTGGGCACTGTGCTTGTGTGGGCAGGTCTTTCAAGAAGATGGGGAAAATTTCTAGGGTTAGCTCACTTATTTATACTCAGGGTTGTAAGTGGGCTTGGGCCCTAGGCCCGCAAGCCCGCTTCTTGTGATATGTGCGGCCTGATACGCTACCGAAGCTCGTTTTTGAACCTGATTGTCATAAACTGTCGTTTAATAAAGTCTTAGAGTCGAAACGTTAAAAATTACGTCGGAGCTTGATATTTAACGCGTTCGTTCATCGGTTGCATTAAAATCGCGTAAAATGCGTAGTTTGTCCGTTTTTAATCCATTTTCTGATCAGTTTTAAACTACAAACATTAAACTTTGAAAACAAAGCTAAATATATCATAATACATTAATATCGAGACGAAATTCGAGTCTTGTGCTTCCGTTTCGTCGTTGATTGTCGGTGCATTACTGTTTTCGCGTTTTTCGTTCGCGTTTGTGGTTTGTGTTGTTTGAAAGCATAATATTTTCACAAAACGAATTCCATAAGTATGTGTTATATGTATAAACTTTGTAATCGACGCCGTTGTTTGTATTTTGTACGGTGTCAGTTCGTTATCGTTTAATATTCAGCAGATTTTCTCGAAAGTCCTCATACGCGCACTGTAACGTCCGATAAGTGTTCCTAGGCATACCAAGAGCCTAATTAAGTTAATTCGTGCCTTAAACACTATTAATCATTGCCTAAACGTTTGTTAATCACGTAATTAGAAGCCATTAATTGTCAGTTGTCACATTCTCCCCCTGTTACAAAAATTTCGTCCTCGAAATTTAGTCTATGTTATCTCCTCAGAGTTGTGTCGTTTCGCAGGTAAGTCCGAATAAAACCAAAGTGATTGATCGTGTAATCGAATCCAAACTTATTCAGATTACGTGGATTGTAAGGACCTTTTGCATCAATAAGAACCCAGCGGTTCAACTGAGTTGTTTCAGAAATCGATACCAAGTGAACGAGGCGTAGTGATACTGTCACCAATGTGAGTAAGTTTACAGGGTTCAACAAAAGAGGAATTTCGACCAGTGGAATTCCAATGAACGTTCACAATATGCAAATCAATTTTTGAAACAATAAAATTTACTACCAATGGGAACTTGCATTGGCTGTTGTATAATTGAACTCGAATTCAACAAGCTCAAATAAATAGAATCATAAAATGATTTGTCAACAATCGAACCGTGAAATGAATAAAATCAATGTGTTGACATTATTGAATTGAAAGGATACACCGAACTGAAATACAACCAAACCTGGTGTATCATCGTCTTAATACATAGTTGCATTAAGACTATTTAAATGATTTGTCAAACGGGAAGCATACATAGTTTCGCATGAAATGGCTGTTCATGATTAGCACAAGCTATAATTTTATACCGACGCCACAGGTGTCGTTGTGATCGAAATGATTTGGTAATGGCGGTGACTGAACAAGTATCACCGTGTCTTGCATGAAAATCTCGATCATGATTAGCACAAGCTACAAGTTCATTCCGACACCACAAGGTGTCGTAGCGATTGAAACAATTCAATAATAGCGGTGATCAAACAAGTTCACGGTGTTTGAAATTAGATGAAAGGTTAAACGAAGTAAATCTGAATGTTTGTTTCAAACAAATCTCATAGGATTTTCGATTGAAAATGAAACAAATAAATAATGTTTTTCGATCGAAAATGAAAGAGCAAGAAATATCACAAAATGTTTGATCGATGCTGAAAGAACCGTTAAGAGGTACACCAAAATATGACATAAATTTATGTACCATTATCTTAACACACGATTGTGTTAAGATTGCTTTAATATGATAAATCACCGAAGCTGATTTAATATCAATAAACAAATAAATAAATAATTATATCCGTACATGAGGTGAGCAACGAGATTAGCGCAAGCTTCAAACTTGTGAAAAACGCCACCACAAGGTGATCATGATCAGAGAAACGATTCAATGAAGTCGAAGACCAAACAAGCATGTTATGGTTCAAAGCAAATGAAGTGCTTGTTGGGATTATTTAGAATATGATGGCCTCAATCCGTCATATGGAATCTTGAATTGAATATATATTACAAGCAAGTTCAATCAATTGAACATGGTTGAAACATAATCCAATAATGAATTCATGTATCAATAAGAAAGTTTCGACATGGCCACAACGAAAAACCATGTATGCCACTAAAAAGAAAATGAGTTTTCCAAGAAATCCGTTGACTCGATACCAAGGAGTCAACATTTTGCAATAATACGGGTCGTCTAGAATACAATGCAAAGATTTAGTATAGCGAAATAATATATGAGATGTTGACAAAACAACCATTCGAAATGAAACCAAATGCGTAATAAACAATGCATGTTTAGTGTACGAATTTGTCAAGAAATAAGCAAATGAGTGTTCGCTATTATGAAATAAAATATTCGTGATGCAATGACCATTAGAGGGAAGTAGAAATGTTAAAAAAAATATACTCACTAGATGCAAAAGTCGGAATTTCAATAAAAGAAATTTAAGGACTTTACCTGGAATTTCATGTGATGACTGGTTGTTAGGTGACATTACCATGGAATGTCGAACATAGCGTATTCGGCATAAATGAAATAGGAGGAATGCGAAGACATGTGACTTATTTTGCAGTGCCAATAGTTGTGAGTCTCATTAGGCTAAGCATCGACTATTATGAAATCTTGTTTTAACGTACCTCAGCATGATTCGTGTCATTTACAGAATCACGTGGCAAAGTATTGCACTTCGGTTGTTGTTCTCCCACTGACGAGATTAGCATCGTTGTAGTCGTGCCCACTTGTGTTTTCCCCAAGGCCTTTCCTTGAAAGTCGTGTGTGATGTACTTTGACGTCCGCTTACGTGTAGTTTAAGTTTCACGTATAGTTGCGCAATAGCATTACGTTCCACGTAGATTACCTGCTCGGGTAATTAAGATAGCATAGACGACATAATATAATGGCGTTTGTGCGAATTAATAATCGAAGTTCCTACGTGAGGACCTTTAAGGAATTTCGACCTAAGTTTCTCATCAAGAGTTTTCCAAAGGTCCTATATGCGTGTTATCAAAACCCTCCAGGTTTTTCTTACTATGGGTAATCCTTTCGTGTACCGTGTATCAAACACAACACTTGTGTATTTTTAAAAACCAAAATGTTTACTCATCGTTTTCGGCAACGGTTGGAGCCCATATTCGAGTCTTAGGCGTTCTGTATGTGCTCAAGTCTTAATAATCTAAGTCCCCAGAGGAAAGTGTGGTTAGAGCCTAGGTCCTCTACAGAAACCTAATTCGCTGTAACCTATAGCTCTGATACCAATCTGCCACACCCCGAAATATCAAAGCTAGCGTCACTGGACCGGTATCTTCATTGCACAGTGGAAGCAAATAAGCTAAGACTTCTAGAAAATGAACGCCGCTAAGTACTCGAATTCCCATGGATTCTCCTATTCCAACCGTTCCATAGTTTTGAAAATGCAATCTGAGAAAGAACATGCGAAAAAGTCAACATAAAGTTGAGCGAGTTCATAGTTTGTTTTGAAAAAGATTTAAAACACATCTTTTTGATAACCGGTTTAAAAGTTGTGGAGAAAACATAACAGAATCATTTTTCTCGATATATCATATGAAAACTGTGAGTCTAGCCCTCGAAAATCTTTGTGCATTGCACGAGAGAGAATGGGCCGAGCCCAAAAGAGTCTTTGTAAGCAGGACCAACACGTCCTCTTACTTGTACATAAGTTGAAAACGTTATCAAAGTTTGCAAATACATGTATTATGAGTTTGCGTCAAATGAATATTAAATATAATTGAAAGTTTTGAGTATCGAAAGTTGGTATGTAAGCGTCTATGAACCTAATGATCATTAATGTGTAGCTAAGACATTAATATGTGTGCCGACATAGGAAGCACTCAACCCGGTAGACGATTTAAGTGTCGATTCAATTCGACAGGGACACAAAAGCACTCTAAGTGGCCGCACAAGGACCGTGAGTGGGGTTCGCCCATACCCGATAGATCTACCCCATGTTCCGTGGTTCTTAAAAGGATTACTGGTGCCTAAGTTAGCGCATATTCGCACGTGATCTAGGAATTCATTCCATAGCTTAACCATACCCTAGTTAACATGTATATTCAAAAGAAAATGGGGATATAAACCCATTGGGTTGTCTCGTTGTTCGTACGCAGACCAACCCAGTCCCGTTCTTGTTACTAGGACCTTCCCGTCGCTAGTTATGAAAATCATGCACGTTTGCGAAAATACGCGTTTGTTTTGTAAAACCGGTATGTTTAGTATAAACCTTTCGAGTTCGTTGAAACTCATTTGCAACATGGTTTATAAATATGTGTTTTCGTTCATCGAAATAGTGTTTTCTTTTGCAAAAAATTGCATGTCTTTCCACCCCCGAAAATATTTATAAAAATGTAAAACCATAAAAAGTGGGGGTTATGAACTCACCTTGACATTCCCGTGCAAAGCTAGCTTAGCGTGATTCCGTGATGTCATTCCAAGAATGTGAACTCGCTAGCGTGCAACTAAAGCATTCCTAATCAAGGAATAATTATAAGATTCTAATTAAACGTAGCTAAACTACGTGTCCGAGCTCTACCGTGTCGTTAACTAAACGATTCTGTGAAGGTGTTATTAGTTTGACTCAGGATAACCAATCCGATGGTTATTTGATCCCGTTTATATTCGAGATAAATCTAAGTCTCGAAAACGACTTAGTTTTCGAATGGTTAAGATATATATTTATATATATTCAAATATAAATATATACTTGCGACGTCGTGTTGGTCGTCGTGAATTAGAAGTACGGGGATGAAATGGTACGTATTCGGAATGCCGTCCATTTATTGCGAGAACCAATGTGAACACAACCTAAAATAGCTAAAAAAAACCTAACCCCCATCGATAAACAACGCCTTTCTGCGTTAGTGAGGTGAGAGGTTGTGCATCTTCGAAAAATCCTTAATGAACCTCCTGTAGTAACCTGCCAAGCCCAAGAATTGGCGAATTTCCGTTGGTGTACGAGGTGCAGGCCAGTTCTTAATCGAGTCTACCTTGGATGGATCAACGTGAATCCCATCCTTATTTACCACATGGCCTAAGAAATGGACTTCACGATGCCAGAAGTCGCATTTTGAAAACTTGGCGTACAGCTGTTCTGCTCGAAGGAGTTCCAAAATGAGTCGTAGATGCTGTTCGTGTTCCTCCTGACTCTTAGAATAGATCAGGATGTCGTCGATGAAAACTATAACGAACTTGTCTAGGTGAGGCTTGCACACTCGATTCATCAAGTCCATGAAGACCGCAGGTGCGTTTGTCAGCCCAAAAGGCATGACCAAACACTCGTAGTGTCCATAACGAGTCCTAAAGGTTGTTTTGGAGACGTCCTCCTCTCAGACTCTCAGTTGGTGATATCCCGATCTCAGATCAATCTTTGAATAGTAGCTCGACCCTTGCAGCTGGTCGAACAAGTCGTCAATGCGTGGAAGAGGATAGCGGTTCTTCACCGTCACCTTGTTGAGTTTGCGATAATCTATGCACATTCTGAAGGTACCGTCTTTCTTCTTCACAAATAGCACTGGAGCTCCCCATGGCGAAGGGCTAGGATGAATAAACCCCTTGTCCAAAAGTTCTTGTAGTTGTGTAGAGAGTTCTTCCAACTCTGATGGAGCTAAGCGATACGGTGCACGAGCTATTGGTGCTGCTCCAGGAGCTAGCTCGATCTGAAACTCAACTTGACGATGAGGCGGAAGGCCAGTTAATTCCTCATGGAATACCTCAGAAAATCACGTACGATCAGAAAAATCTTCTATCTTCTTCTCTTTCTTCGAGGTGTCAGTAACGAGAGCCAAAATAGCAGTGTGGCCCTTTCGCAAACACTTCTGGGCCTTAAGGAAAGAGATGATGCTCTCATCAGCACCCCTCTTGTCGCCACGAATCATGAGAGGTTCATTACCAATAACAATGTCAAAACCATCATACGTTGGGGTCATTCCTAGCATCACCCTGACCAATCACGAACACTCGACCCCTGTCACCATTGCCGTCGTCATTACCCCCGTTGTTGCCTCCATTATTGTTCCCGTTTCCTTGGTTGAGGTTCCGATTCTGGTTCTGATTCAACTGTAGGCAGTGTCTCTTGAAGTGACCTTAAGCACCACATTGATAGCATCCCTTGTTACCCTGTTGTTGCTGCTGATTCTGTGGAGCTTGTGGCTGCTGTTGTCGGTTCTGGTTTGCAGGTCGTGAGATTCTAAAATCTTTGGCTCCATGACCAAGCTTGTTGCATCTCTGACAACGATCTCTGTTGCATTGCCCGCTGTGGTGCAAATTACATCGATTGCACTTAGGGTGGTTTCCCCTGTATCCACCCTGACTTCGATTACCAAAAGACTGCTGACTGGGGCTCCTGTGCTGCGACTGAGACTGAACCGAAGTGGGACCCTTGCTCGAATTTCCATTCCACTTGCGTTTGTTTTCACTGGGAGCATCCGAAGTAGTTGTAGCAGCATTAATACGCTTCGGCAGTTTGTTCTGTTCTAACGCCTGATCTGTGAGACGATGGGTAAGACGTGTTACTTGCTGGATAGTGTCCAGATTAGCCGCGGTCACCAGACTCTGTATCTCTGGCACTAAGCCCTTAAGGTATAGTTCGATGCGTTTAATGGGAGGATCCACCATGGTTGGACACTACACTGCCAGTTCGTTGGATCGTTTCGTGTACGCTTCTATCTCTGACCCCGTCACCTTCAGGTTAAAGAACTCCACTTCCAGCTTGTGGATGTCATCACGACTGCAGTATTCCCGTTTGATCAGTTCCTTAAAATCATTCCATGGGGTGGCATTACCAGACGCCAACCCCGGCATCTGAACTTGCGCGTTCCACCAAGTTAGCGCAGTGCCTTCGAGAGTACCAGTGGCATATTTCACCCCACGAGCCTTGGGGCATTCACACATTTCGAAGACTGACTCGTGCTTCTCAAACAAATGGAGGAGTCCAACGGCCCCTTCAGTGCCACTGAAAGTACTAGGACGACAGTCCATGAACATCTTGAATGTGCATACAGGTGGCTGAGCGTTCTAACCTTGTTGTGCGAGGAAGAAGAGACAGGGTTAAGCGCGAGAGTTGGGTCTTGAGAGTAGGATCTAACATCCTAGGATAGGTTCGGAATAGCAGGTTATACCTCCTGCCTGAGCGGCTGCGAGTGCTGCCGTAATTTGTTCGTTGATAAGAGCCGTCAGCTGGGCTTGAGTTAGGTTCACACGTTCCCTCATGATCTTCACATCGAAGGAAACACAAGTAGGAAAGGTGTCGCGAATGTGTGTAAGTGTGGAGTGACAGAAGGAAGCAAGCACACATGTGTTTTCAAGCAATAGTAGTTGTTACATTCATCTAAGCATACTATGAGCAAAGTTCTATGTAACTAGCAAGTAGGCAATATACATAAACCATATCACCTAGAATGTCGAGTCTTGCACGTGGAGCGAAGCGTCGTTGTGGAGCGTTGAGCACTGTACAGGTTATAGTCTGGTTTTAACAAAAACGTTTTCCCCTTATTAAAACCAAGTTCTCTATAACCAATGGCTCTGATACCAATCTGTCACACCCCCAAAAATCCACACGCGGAGTATCACCGCTTGGAGGCGCGACTGACCAGGATCAAGCCACCAATCATATTGAACAAGCATGTAAGTAAACATAATTCAACTAAACAATATGAAAGGTGTTCAAAGACCAAAGCATAGTTAAGTGTTTAGCGGAAGCATAATTTCAAAACCCATTGTAAGTATAAAATACGAAATAAAGTAATGTTTATAGCATGGCACACACTGCCATATCCCACAACGACCGTTCCTCCCTGTGCAAGCTCCATAAGTACCTATTGACCTGCAAGGCATGTAGCAACGAATCAACAACAAAGTTGAGCGAGTTCACAGTTGGTTGTTTAGTTATAGTATTCGTTTTGTAAATCGTATGTCATTTTGTAAACCATGTATCGTATTAATTCGTATCGCGGTCATCCTGACATGTTTGCGATGATTAGTGGGGGCTTCCCATGTGTAATTAGACCACGCGTATCGACTGCTACGAAAATATAAGAGGTGCCCTAAGTTAATGTCTATCAGCATTAACCCTTTGCCCATAGTCCATTAGTACACGCCCGTCCGACTGGCACGGTGTGAGGTTTGTTAAACCCTAATAGCGCTATCTACTAATGACCCGCTCGCCATAGGCCTCGGCGATTAAGTCGATAAATGAGGGACTTAAATTGATAGAGTTGATGGTCTTATGATCGTGTACGTAGGTTTTACGCACATGCCCTTCAATCCGAGGACATTAGTAAGTATGAGTGTACGTAGGTTTTACGTATGTGCCTTTCAATCCGAGGACAGTAGTAAGTAGTTTAATAGTAATGATAGCTCGAGTAGTTATTCAATCCCATTCCCAACCCCTGGGAATCCCATGCCTTGGAAAGAGTGTGAACTCACCTTGGTTTGCTCGGCAGATAAACGAAAGGTCAATCGAGCTGCTAGAGGTCAACCACGTCCTAACATGGTTACCATCCAAGTCAGGTCTAGGTGCACGTATGATTACACATAATTTAACAAGTTGTGAACACGTGTTGATCATGGCAAACACAAAACAGTCAAGAACATAGCATTTTCATACTTGTACGATTTAAGATGTATTGGGCCGAACCATTTATGACATTCACTAACATAACCCAACTAAACACTTCGGCCCAACATGTTGTGCGATTCAGATAAACACCCGGCCCAAACAGTTAACAAAATACAGCTTGTGCGATCCAATAGTCTTGTGCGACTAGGGATGCCTTGTGCGACTGAGCTTGTGCGTCTGGCACTTGTGTGATCGGATCAGGTCTTGTGCGACCTGATCTTGTGCGCTTTGGGTCCTTGTGCGATCAAGGAAACTTGTGCGATTGGTTTCCAAAATCCGAAACTTATGCTAATTAGTTATATGAAATCATCAGTTATCAATCATCCATTAAATCAGTCAAATCAATTAAACAGTTTCCTATTTTCGTGGTTTATCAATTAACAACTAATCAATTTCCAAGCCAAACAATAATTGATCAAACAAAGGTTTCAACATCATTTTTCATGAACCCTAAACATGCTTCAAGCATAATAATAACTAATCAAATCATATTATTTGATCCGATTACAAGGACATACAACCGATTACATACACTTGATCCTAAGTCATCATGCAACCTAATCCGAAAAAAAGACATGATAGTCGATTTACATCATCACACACATCCGATTACTAATAAACATCTCGATCTAATCATACACTTGTGAGCCGATTTTAAGGACATCAATGTTAACAGTTTACATCATCATCAATCATATATTATTTACAAATCATCACATGGAACATCATTGTTCATCATATATACAACACTTAATCATTATATCAAATCATGGAATCAAAGCAGCATATAACAAACATAAATCATGAACACTAACCGATTGAGAGGAGGATAGGATAAATGATTGATCCGAACAAGGAAAGATCTTCGAGAGATGAGGGGCGGTTGCCTTCGGCTTCGAGAAAGAAAGAGAGTAGGGTTTGTGTGTGTGTTGTGTGTTTAGCAAACAATGAGAAGTATACCCCTTTCTCACAATGCTATGCGTGTAAAAGAGAGAGTGGGCCGAACCCCCCTAATGGGTTGCCCATTCGGTTACAAGTTCAAGAAAAGTGGGCCGAGAGTAGTAAAGCCCAAAGGCTTGTGCGTTCGAGTTGCTATTGTGCGATTGGTTTATTTCGTGTGATTATACATACACATACATACAAGCACAACACATAATCACATAACATTCATTAAACCAACATGTCAACTAGTCACATAACATTCAAGCGTGTTACATCAAGATACAATGAAGGGTTCTAAATTACGAGTTGTCACAATCATCGCCTAAAACGTTTGTTAATCGTGTAATTAGAAGCCATTAATTGTTGGTTGTCACACAATGCGAGGTAGGGGATATCGATTCTTGATAGTAAGCTTGTTGAGCTCACGATAATCGATACACATCCTAAAAGATCCATTTTTCTTTTTCACAAATAGGACAGGAGCGCCCCAAGGTGAAAAACTCGGATGAATGAATCCTTTGTCAGAAAGCTCCTGAAGCTGTTTAGACAAATCTTGCATCTCAGACGGTGCAAGACGATATGGAGATTTAGCAATAGGATTTGCACCAGGTACAAGATCGATACGAAACTCAACTTGGCGTATGGGGGTAAACCAGGTAATTCTTCAGGAAATACCTCAGGATAATCCCGAACAACAGGGATATCTTGAATAGATTTACCCTTGCCTTTCTCCTCTACGACATGTGCCAAGAAGGCGACATAGTTCTTTCGTAGGTATTTTTGGTCTTGGGTACAACTCATGAGTTTAAGACTACTAACAGGTTTCTCCCCACGAACTTCTAAGATCTCACCAGTCGAAAGCGGTATACGAACAATCTTCTCAAAACAAACCACCTCAACATGGTATTTGGCTAACCAATCCATTCCCACTATAACATCGAAGCTCCCAAGTTGCATCGGTGTGAGGTCAATAGGAAAAAGATGGTTATTAAGGTTCAACTGGCAATTTCGAAGAACAGAATCGAGTACAACAGGTTCACCACTAGCTACTTCTACTGTCAAGGGCTTTCCTAGTTTTGTTCTATTCATCGAAAGCAAAGGCTCAAAAGCTAAGGACACAAAACTCTTATCGGCAACCGAATCAAAAAGAATAGAAGCGGGTTGGTTGTTAACAAAGAACGTACCGTTCACCACCTCATTGTCTGCGCGTGCCTCATTTACATTCAAATTAAAAGCTCGACCACGAGCCTGTGCCTGATTTCGTTTGCCAACTTCGGGCAGTTGTTCCTGTAGTGGGTCAGATCCCCACAGTTGTAACATGAACCAGGCGGATAGTGAGGTCGTGCAGGATTCTGGGCCATGGTTTTGAGCTGCCTGATTTTGGTTAGGAACAAAGCGGCAGGTGTTTGCAAGATGACCAGATTTACCACAATTTGTGCAGATGCGGCATTGCACATGTGGTTGGTGGTGGCTGTTACACTTGTTGCACTGAGGTGCATTGCCAGCATACTGCCTCTTGGCAGCAGGTTGTTCAGGCTGATTCTGTGCTGCCGGGTTAGTCTGAGCAGTAACAGCGAAATTCTTGGAAGCCTTATGCTTCCTTGATTTCTTTGAGGACTCAGCCTTTTTACCCTTTTGCTCCTTGGTGTTATTAGACTGTTTCTGCTTCTTATCACCCTTCCTGTGGAGTTTACCCTTCTTGACTTGAGAGTCAGTTAAGGTAGCAGCGAGCTCGATGGCCTGTCGAACGGTAGTAGGGTTGCTGCCAGTGACAATATCCTGAACAGGATCTGGCAACCAGTCTATTTACTTCTCAATGGCCATAACCAAAGGCGTGACCATCGTCAGACAAAGCAATCTTAACTCCTCATACCTATCAGTGTAAGCCCGGTGTTCACCACTGTCTTGCTTTAGATCATGGAACTCATTCTCTAGTGCCCTCTGCTCGTGACGAGGACAGAACTCTCTCATCATAAGAGCCCTGAGTTCCTCCCATGTTTAACCCAAAGAAACATCAGCACCTCGATCTCTCATTAACCCATTCCACCATGTGAGAGCCCTCTTTTGGAACACGCTAGAAGTAAACTCGACCTTACGGTTATTAGGACACTGAACATGGCGAAAGGTGCTCTCAAGACTCTCAAACCACTATAGGAGCCCAATTGCTCCTTCAGAACCACTAAACTTGAGCGGTTTAGCCGAGTTAAAACTTTTGAAATTGCACGGAGCATGTGCATTATTGTTAGTGTTGGCTTGGTTAATTTGAGTAATGAGATTTGGTAGCATAGCAGCCAACTGCTGTGCGATAATAGTTGCCAGTTCGGCATCGGGTTGTTGAACGTTTCATCTAGGAGGCATTCTAAAAGAGGAAACATGAGAGAAAACGAGTGAGATGATGTGATGAAAAATGAGATGTTATAAATATCGACAAAATGTAAGGATGGTGGTCATTTGTTCGTTACCTCATAACAAACAGACGACACACGGTGACAAATCAAAGTAAATGGATCATAATAATGTATCGCGAAGACATGATTTAGCCTATAAGTGGATACTCACCCCAAGAGATCCCAGGTAAGAGTGATTGGTCCGATACTGCGGATTTATATGAACACTCTAGCCTTAGACAGAAAACTCAGGGTACAGGCACCCACCCTTCCAGATTGCACGTGTTCACATTATTTAGACCCAAACTTTGACGAGATTTTGAAAATTCGGATGGCACAAGGCCAAAAAGAAATCATCTAAGAATAGAAGATTGATTTCAAAATCGTTTTGGAATTTTGTGTTCATGTTTTGGTAATCACCTAAGGATAGGTGACGTGTATTGTTTTAAGATCTAAACACAAGATAACTTGTGTTAGGGTCCTAGAAAGGTTATAGTCTAGGTCAAAGCATTACTAATAACCTAATTCCCTATAACCATGGGCTCTGATACCAACTCTTCTGTCACACCCCGACCGCGTAAAGCAACAAACCGCGGCGGAAACGTCGGGGAGTGCAGCGACAGAATTATTGTTTCATAACCATGGCATTTAAAGTTTTGTATTATTAAGTAAAGTGTTTACATTGTCTTTGCATTACGAAAACATAACATAATTTAACTGTCTTTTAAGTCACTAAGGCCCAAGTCCGCCTAAGTGTAGCACAATCAACATCAAGCATTAGCTCCTGAAACACATGTAAAAATAGGTACGTCAGCATAAAAATGCCTGTGAGATACATAGGTTTTTGATGATAAAGGATTCATGACTTGTAGTTTAAAAGAAATGTTTAACAAAAGTAGTCATGAACCTTGTAAAACTGTTTTCTTTTATAAAAACATATGAAAATCGATATGAAAATCAGATGATATAAAAGAATAAGAGTTAATTACATAGTTAGTCCCTGTGGTTTGCACAAAATAACATACTTAGGTACTAATAGTTTAAAATCACCTTCTAGGGTATTAACTTTTCATTTTGTAACGTTTGGAGGTATTAACTTCTAGGGTATTAACATAGATAGTCCCTGTGGTTTGCACAAAATAACATATTTAGGTACTAATAGAATGTGATTTTAAACCTACAAATAACGTTAATACCTCCAAACGTTACAAAATGAAAAGTTAATACCCTAGGATGTGATTTTAAACTATTAGTACCTAAGTATGTTACTTTGTGCAAACCACAAGGACTAACTATGTAATTAACTCAAAGAATAATGCATGGTTAACTAAAAAAAATAAAAAAAATTAACCAAGTAGAAATGAATTTGTGTAAAACGTGTCGTTTGTAAATCAATGTCTTGTAAAAATGTGTTATCTGTGTAAAATGTATCATGTCTTTGTCGAAGTGGTTTAGATAACGCTACGATATGTAATATCATAAAAGCACTTATATATAGGTAGTACCAGCGGCGTATCCACCATGCTTTTATGATATTACACACGCCTCGTTATTTAAATCACTTATCAATAACCACCAAAAATGTCTTGTTTAAACCAATGTCAAAATGTTTATGTGTAAACAATGTCCAAATGTCAAATGTAAACCATGTCTTGTATAATCAAATGTTATGTGTGGCGAGTAAAAAGTATCTACTCAAACCATATGTATAATGTCCATATGTAACCAAATGTCATGTATGGTGAATAAAAAGTATTTACTCAACCCCATATGTAAAATGTACAAAACAATGTCTTTGAATAAACCTAAGTTTAAATCATAAGTTGTGTTTTGTAGAAAATAATGCTTTATGGATACAAACATTTATGCAGTAATGTTTAACGCATACATTCAAGCCTTGCGACTGTCGGATAAACCCTTAAACGAATCAAAGGTTTATCAATTATGTATATCGGATTCTGTCATTCCCTACTTCCAAACAAACCTAGGAAGTCGGGAACGGGATTTGTCAAGTCCTATGGTACCGTTACATACTACCGAGCGGCGTGATCAGTGTTAATGAATGTATTATTGTCCCGTTAAACATACCAAATGTTATAACCAATGCAAGCATGTCATGTGAAAACCATGTACTAAGTATGCTAAGTGTCCATGAAATCGATGTGCTAGCATGCTCAGTAAACATACATAGCAGAAATGTGATGTAAATCAATGTGTCCATATACTGAGTAAACATATGCGACAAAAGTGTCTTATGAAATCAATGTGCTAGCATGCTCAGTCAACATACATAGCAAAACATAATTGAAATCATGTACTATATGTGTACTAAGTGAACATAGCATGTTTATGTCATAAAAAGCAATGAAAGCATGAAAGTAACAAGTATGCACATGTGTATCACCCCAAAGTATTTGAAAGCGGTAAAAGAGGGGACTATGTACTCAATTGGGATTGCTTATTAGTCTTGGAATAAAGACCAAATAAAGCTTCAAGGATCACGGAATCAAACGACACCTGATATATGTAACTACGTTAATAATCAGACCCTAAATCGGGAGATAGGATGGAATGAAGTTCTATAAATCAAATGAGTATTCGAACTCATATGGCATGATTTAATAGACTTAACATTCTGATTAGAAAGTTATCCTAAGTGCTTTTGACCCGTTTCGACCCGTTAAGGTAGTTTAAGCTACTTTAACGTGTCGTTTGCGTAAAACTATTGTCGGATGGTTAACTATGTCCTAAGTTAAGTCTTACATGCCCAATTATATTTAAATATGTTACTAAATCAGTTTAGATGTCAAAAACTTGATTACATATGCTAAATACGAATTTATGTTCAAAAAGGGCATTTTGGTCATTTTCAATGGGCATATAAACTACTTAATGAATAACTAACCAACCTAAGTGATCATAAGGTATAACCTCAGTAGGTTATTCCCTATGCAACTATGATCACTAAATAAGTTTGGTCGGATCCTAATGATCGACCAAACGGGTCGGGTTTGAAAGTCTAAGGGGTTGTCTAGTCAGCTTAACTTACGACCCTAAACAAGCACTAAACTAGTAGTGACGAGTTAAACATGTCAAAACATGTTTAACTAAGTTAGAAAACTGATTTGGTATCAAAACAAAGGGTTTTGATACCCGAAATAGTTCTGTCGCAAAATGCGCATAAATACGCATTTTGACCGAAACTTTAACTCATCACTACGCCTAGTCAACGTGGTAATCAGTAGGTATAATTGCTAAGGATTATAACCATCGTGATTACAATCACATTGCAAAGTTCAATTGAACTTTGATTTGACCAATTGATGGTCAAAACCAAAAGTCAAACTGTTAGTCAAACTTTTGACTTTCAGCTCTAAATGGCTAAAAATAAAGACTAAGCCATGAAAGAACACTTACAAGGCTCTATGGCTGAAAGATTAGACTAGAAAAACTCAGGTAGGTGGCTCCCAATGATGGAAATCATCCACTTAGATTTCAAAGATGAAGAAAAGATGAACGAGCAAAGAAGGAGGTGAAGGAGGGGGGTATTTATAGTTGTGGAATGATTGTAGGATCATAACAAGTGTATGTGTGATGCCCAAGCAAAGATCTTGACCCTACAAGTGGTTGGTTGTGGTTCAAAGCCTTGCAAAGGTGTTAACTTGGTGTCCACACAAAGAAATTTGCATAAAAGGCCCTCAAGAATCAATCTGCAGCTCAAAAAATGGAGTTTCTGTCGATATAGGGTCGTCGCGTGCCACGACAGTAACACTCCTTTGCTGTGGCACGATGCTACAGCCTAGCTGTAGGTTCAGAATTTTCAAAAATGGCAGAAACAGTCCCTACACACACTAACTTGCATTTTTGACGTATTTAACTTTCGTTAAGCCATTTTAAAGGCTCAACAAGGTTGTCAAAGTAAAGGGGACCTGAAATATGCTCGGAAATATCACGGATGTCGGTTCGTTTGGTCGTACGGTCGCGTTATTCGATTAATTACGACGAAACTCGAACGGACGCGAAAACGATCCAAATTAAGCGACGAATGGTATTTTTGCATTCCCATCACTAAAATAAAATATTTTAGTGACTACAAAAAATTTTTGGATGTCTGGATGTGGTCAGAACGTAAGATATGCGCGTAAATGTAAACTTACGCCGTTTTTGATGCTTTTAGTCCCTGTGATCAAATAAGCGCATTTTCGCATACCAAACCACTCAAAGCTTATTTCTAAGATATGTTAAGGTTATTTATGGTATGTTTAGCTTATGATCATGTTCCGGAATGTACGTTGCCATAAGAAACGGCAGACTTTTGCAGTTTGACGCAAATAGTCCCTGTAAGCGAATAAACTTGTTTTTGCCATACCAAACCCTTTAAAACTTATTTCTAAGTTATGTAAGGGTTATTTAAGGTATGTTAACATTATGTTTCTGTTCTGAAGTGTTTGTCGCGTTAAACTGATTACGTTTACGCATCAGTTTGCGTATAACTTTCAAGAAAACGATATAGAGTTTAAAATCAATCAAAAATCAAAACGTGCAAAATGTCAAACATAAATAAACAAATATTGGGATTAAATCACATTGTTTTATTGATATTTGAATTGTTCAGAGTTGTACAATGATTACACAAGCACAGATGTCACATTTCTGCACGAGATATGGTCACTACGAGTTCACTGTCATGCCTTTTGGTTTGACAAATGCCCTAGCTATTTTCATGGACTTAATGACTAGGGTTTGTAAGCCTTATTTAGACAAGTTCATCATTGTATTCATTGACGACATTCTTATTTATTCGAAGTCTCGAGCCGATCACGAACAACACCTTTGTCTGACGATGGAACTCCTAAAGAAGGAACAACTTTTTGCTAAATTCTCCAAGTGTGAATTCTGGCTTAAGGAAGTTAAATTGTTGGGTCATATTGTTAACAAGCAGGGTATTCATGTGTATCCTTCCAAAATAGCTGCTTTTAAGGATTGGAATACACTTACGACACTTACAGAAGTTTGTTCTTTTCTTGGTCTTGCTGGTTACTATCGTCGATTCATTTCGAACGTCTCGAAGATCGTGGTTCCTCTCACTGCTTTGACTCAGAAGAATAAGCCTTTTGAGTGGGGACCCAAACAAGAGGAAGCTTTCCAAACTTTGAAACGAAAACTCTGTGATGCTCCTGTTCTATCTTTGCCCGATGGAAACGATGATTTTGTTGTTTATTGTGACACGTCGAACCTAGGCCTTGGTTGTGTTCTTATACAACGGGGTAAAGTCATAGCTTACGCGTCGAGACAATTGAAAATCCACAAGAAGAACTACACCACTCATGATCTTGAGTTGGGCGCTGTGGTTTTTGCACTCAAAATCTGGAGGCACTATCTTTATGGCACGAAATGTGTGATTTTCACAGACCACAAAAGTCTCCAGCACATTCTTAATCAGAAGGAGCTGAACATGAGACAACGACGCTGGGTTGAGCTATTGAACGATTACGATTGCGAAATTCGCTACCATCCTAGTAAGGCGAATGTCGTAGCCGATGTGCTAAGTCGAAAGGAACGAGCTAAGCTTCATTCTGTTCGCACTTTATCCGATATCCAATCACGTGTCCTTCAAGCACAACGAACATGTGTAACCCAAGGCTTATTGAAATATGAGCTACCACTTCAACTTGAGCTTAAACTTGAAACGAAAGACGATGGGTTACTCTATTTCAAGAATCGTTTGTGGATTCCAAAACAAGACGATCTTCGCACTTTAGTGATGGATGAATGTCACAAGTCTCGATATTCTATTCATCCAGGTGCTGACAAAATGTACAAGGATCTTCGTACTCAATACTGGTGGCCTGGTATGAAAAAGGATGTGGCCTTGTATGTATCAAAATGCCTAACTTGTCTTAAAGTCAAGGCTGAACGGACCATCTAGTTTGCTTGTACCACCAGAGATACCGGTATGGAAGTGGGAGAACATTGCGATGGATCTCATCACAAAGTTACCGCGTACATCTAGAGGTCACAATGTTATTTGGGTAGTCATTGATCGATTAACGAAGTCAGCTCATTTTATACCAATTCGCCAGGATCTATCTGCTGATAAACTTGCCAAGATTTATGTTGATGAGATTGTATCTCGTCATGGTGTTCCTTTGGATATTATATCTGATCGTGATGCTCGATTTTCATCTCACTTTTGGAAGACCATGCAATCTGCTATGGGAACCCAACTAAATCTAAGCACTGCTTATCATCCCCAAACAGATGGAAAATCCGAGAGGACGATACAGACTTTGGAGGATATGCTTAGAGCATGTGTGATAGACTTTGGTGGTAATTGGGATTCTCATCTACCGTTGATCGAATTATCTTACAATAACAGTTATCATGCTAGCATTAATATGGCACCGTTCGAAGCTTTATACGGTCAAAAATGTCGTTCACCTGTCTGTTGGAATGAGATCGGTGAAGCTCGGCTTACTGAACTTGAGCTCATTCTGGAAACGACGGACAAAATCAAGAAAATTCACGATAATCTTCTGACAGCTAGAAGCCGTCAAAAGAGTTACGCGGATATGCGACGCAAGCCCTTGGAATTTCAAGTCGGAGACCATGTCCTACTCAAGGTATCTCCTTGGAAGGGAGTGGTGAGATTTGGAAAGAAAGGAAAACTTGCACCACGATACGTTGGACCATTTAAGATTGTTGAAAGGATCGGAAAGGTTGCCTATCGACTAGAGCTACCTCCAGAACTTGGGAATATTCACCCAACATTCCACGTGTCCAATTTACGAAAATGTTTAGCCGATACTGATCTTCATATTCCACTAGACGAAATTTAAGTTGATGATACGATGCACTTTGTCGAGAAACATGTGGAGATAATGGACCGTGAAATCAAGCGACTGAAGAACAAGCGAATACGATTAGCCAAAGTTCGTTGGGAGTCCAAAAGTGGCCCAGAGTTTACTTGGGAACATGAGGACCAAATGAAAGCGAAATATCCACACTTGTTTTCACAAGTTTCCCCTAGTTAAAATTTGGAAACGAAATTTCCTAAAGTAGGGGAGACTGTGACATTTGTGATCTGTAAACGATGTACGATGTAAAACAATATCAATTATCAATAAAACGATGTGTTTTGGTGTTAATATTTGTGTATTTGTGTTTGACGATTTTATGATTTGATTCTAGTTCAATTTCAAGCTTTAAATCCCTTCTGGAAAGTTATACGCAAACTGATGCGTAGACGTAATCAGTTTAACACGAAAAACACTCCGGAACAGTGACATAGGCTTAACATACCTTAAATAACCTAAACATAACCTAGAAATAAGATTTGGAGGGTTTGGTGTGTCGAAAACAAGTTTATTCGATCGCAGGGACTATTTGCAACAAACTGCGAAAGTATGCCGATTTGTATGGCAACAAACATTCCGGAACATGATCGTAATCTAAACATACTTTAAATATCCTTTGCATAGCTTAGAAATAGGCTTTGAGGGGTTCGGTGTGCGAAAAAAGTGCTTATTTGATCAATAGGGACTAAAAGCGTCAAAAAGTGCATAAGTTTGCATTTACGCGCATATCTTACGTTCTGAACATATCCGGACATCCAAAAATTTTTGTAATCATTAAAATATTTTATTTTAGTGATTGGAATGCAAAAATACTATTCGTCGCGCAATTTGGAACGTTTTCGCGTCCGTTCGAGTTTTCGTCGTAATTAACCAAATAAAGTGACCGTACGACCAAAAGAACCGACATCTGAGATATTTTCAAGCATATTTTATGTTCCCTATTCTTTAAATTCATCGTGGAGCCTTGAAATGGGGTTAACGGGGCTTAAAAGCATCAAAAACCAAGTTTATAGTTTGAAGGGACTATTTTTTACAACTGCTGATAGTTGGTCGCGGGGCGCGAAGACCTGAGCATCAGGCTACGCGGGGCGTGACAGAGCATCAGACCATAAACATTGTATCTGGCCACAGCAGCTGATTTTTGTGATTTCTAACATGGTTTTACATACCATTTGCTTATTTTTGTACTCCCATTGTATTAGAAACAATGTGCCACAAGTGTATGGCTTAGATTAAGCTTTGAATTGCTCAAAAACACTTGTATAGATCTTAATGGGTCATGAATTCCTATAAACACCCATCAAGTTCAACCTTCATTCCTTGCACATTGATCTAAATCTGCTCTAAGTTGAAGCTAAGGCTTCATACCTGAGTGTTTTAGTTCAATTCTTCCTAGCTTGGACCTTTTGTAAGCTTCTTTCATGCTTGTTTATGCTTTTTAAGCATGAAAGTCAAACAGTGTTGGGATGTTGCTTCCTAGCTTGGACCATAAGCATGAATTGCTCAAACAGCGTTGGGATGAAGTCTCTCTGGGCGAGTTTGGCGGCCTGGGTATTCTCGTGAAACCCTATCTGATTCTTGCTCTTCCTACTTTCGATTGAGCTTGGTTATCATCTTAGGATTATCCATTCGATCCTTAGAAGATAATCATTTGAAATCAGATTAGGATTTTGTATTTAGGGTTTCGGTTTTCTTTGATTTCGGATTGTCGAAGGAGTGTGCGGCTGCTACTTAGGGTTCGGCAAACCACATTCAGCGGCTATCCATATTCAGTTTAGGGTTTCGGCAATTCATCGGCGCTATTTCTTCTTTGTTTTTCTGATTGGTTTGGGTGTTTCATCTAGGGTGTCGGCATTGTTGGTTGTTGTTATGGATGGTCAGAATGCAGATAACTCAGATGTTCTTTCAAGGAAAATCAAGAATATCGACGGGAAACTATTTGAGCCAAGACAAACATCCCTCATGGCGGCGAGGGTTTCTGAACTGAATAAGAAGGTAACCTTTATGCTACCATTGAATGATGTTGAACACGCTTATGGTCGTTCGGATTCTCCTAATCAGCAATATGCTAAGGTTTTTGATAAACGTAAAGTAGCTTTTGTACTTCCATTGAATGATGTTAGTCCTAGCTCCCGAGTTAACTCTCAACATCAATCGTACGCTAATGTTGTGTCAAACAAACAAGCTGATCAGGGAGGTGTTAAGGAGGATTTTGGTTCGACAACTCAAAATCAAAATCAGAATGTTGACAACTCAGCAATGAATGCTAATGAGTCGGCTGATCATGTCCCTAATATTAATTTTCGATTTTTAAAGTCGGATGTCTCCTTGGATGGAGTGGATGTTGTCCTACCAATCGATTATGTTCGTCAGGTTAACAACAGGTTAGTGAATACTCTTTATGGTTACTTCCTGGGGGATAGAATTGCTTATCCGGTTGTTGAATATTTTGTGAGAACAAATTGGAAGAAACATGGTCTTCAGAAAACTATGATGAACTCGAATGGGTTTTTCTTCTTCAAGTTTGAAGACAGAAAGGGTATGAATAACGTGCTTGAAGGGGGTCCGTGGCTGATTCGGAACAAACCACTTTTTCTCAACACTTGGTCCCCTACAAGTACTCTTAAAAAAGAAGATATTAAAAAGGTTGTGGTTTGGGTTAATTTGCATGAGATTCCTATAGTGGCGTATACTGATGATGGATTAAGCATGCTGGCATCTAAAATTGGTTCACCTTTGCGGTTGGATTCGTATACAATTGATATGTGTAACGAGGCTTGGGGAAGGAGCAGCTATGCTAGGGCTCTCATTGAAATATCTGCTGAACATGATTTTACAGAGGTTCTAACCATGGCTATTCCTGAGTTGGATGAGAACAAGTATGTCAATGAGACTATTCGTGTGGAATATGAATGGAAACCACCGAGATGTGCCCACTGTTGTGTATTTGGGCATAATTCTGAGGAGTGTCCAAAATGCATTCGACCGACAGTGAAACCTCCTACAAACAGTCCGAAAGTAGATGAGGATGGTTATACGGAAGTCAAGACAAAGAAGAATGTAAAGAAGAGCGGTTTTCAAGTTAACAATCAAAAGCCCAAGTTTGAATATAGACCTGTGGATAAAAAGAAAAAGGCAGTTCGTTCTTCCTCCCTCCGTGAATGCGAGGTCCACTAGTTCATCCAAGGTTCAAACATACAATTCGTTTAGTGCTCTTGGGTTCGTTGGGGGGAATGGGGGTTCCTCCTAGGGGAGATATAAAGGGGGACGTGAGCTAAATGAGGAGTCTGACGATGACAGGTTGAGGTTGTATATGATGAAACGAATGAGTTTATGACATCGGGTACACATCCTTCGTCTTCCAATACAGGGGCAAGCACCTCTCACATAAAGTCCAATGGATAGGTGGCTTCTGTTTCTTCCTAAGGGGCTGCCGGGTGGTAGCAATTTCATTTTTGATGATGGCGGTTGACGTCGTTGTTTGTTTGATTTTTTTGTTTTGTCTACTAGTTAGTAATCATCATGATTGTAGTAGGCTAGATTGAGTTGGTATGTTGGTTTGTTTTGCTTTTTGCTTACATATATGGGGCATGTCCTGTATAGAATCACCGGGGTAGTTTACAAAGTAATTACTTACCCTAGCTCTCTCTCCTTTTGGCGATTTCTGTTCTTCACCATGAATCCTACAGTTTTTCTTCGTTATCTTATGCATAACAGTCTGTGATTAGAGTTTTATTTTTAAAACACTATAACGAACTTGTTAGCATTAGTGATCGATTCAAAAACTAGGGTTTTTCTTGTTTCTCAAATCGCTGCCTTAGCAATCTTATTCGATTCTCTGATTTATTAGCCTGGTTGTTATTGATTGCGGTTAGCTGAGACTAATTTAGCTAGATTGATACTCTGGGTTAATCGATTAAGGGTTGAGATCTGATTCTAGGGTTTAAAGGATTAGGGTTTCGTTTTCTTTGCTTTTGGTATTCTGGTTTTCGGCTGGTTCTTTTTGCATGGTTTTTGAAGTTTATTGCTGATGGAGAGGTGTTAATAACAATCTGAATGAACGTATGAAACCTGGTGAAAACATGTTTTTTGATCGAGGTAAGCCTCTTACAAGAATCCAGGGTTTAGCGTCTCGGGTAGTTGATATTGAAGGAAAAACGTTGATGCCGAGGAGAGGGGTTGTATCATCGACTGCAAGTGATTCTGGTAAGTTCAACGTTATCGATGAGTTGTCTAAAATTACTGTTCCGGTTAGTTTGAAAGATGCTGGTTATGTTCCGGGTCAATCACCGGAAGTTGGGGCTGCGGGTTTAAATGGTGAGGGTATGGAAAAAACTGAAGTCTGTTCGGGTAAGGGAAATACTTCTCAACCGATGTCATATGCGGACACAGTAGTTGCTACTGGATTGAAGAAAGTAAACTTCAGATCACTGGCTAGTTCAGCTATACAAGATGGTTGTGATGTTGTTTTGCCAAGGGAATCTGTTCGTTCAGTGCAGGATAAATTGGCTAATACACTATATGGGTATTTCTTAGGAGATCGGATTGCATTCCCTGTAGTTGATTATTTTGTTCGTACGAATTGGAAGAAGTATGGATTATTAAAAACCATGATGAACGCAAATGGTTTTTTCTTCTTTAAATTTAATGATGAAGTTGGATTGTCAAATGCTCTAAAGGACGGTCCGTGGATTATTAGATCGCAGCCGTTATTTCTGGATGTATGGACTCCAACAACTAAGCTTGAAAAGAAGGAGGTTAAGAAGGTTCAGGTGTGGGTCAAAATTCATGAAGTTCCGTTAGCGGCTTATACGGAAGACGGTCTTAGCTTGATTGCAACTACTATTGGAGAACCAAAAATGCTGGATTCCTTCACTACGTCTATGTGTATCGATGTTTGGGGTCGGAGTAGCTATGCTAGGGCATTGATTGAGGTCTCGGCTGAGAATGAGTTACGAGAGGAAATTACAATGGCAATTCCAGAACCGGAAGGGGAGGGTTTTATCAAAGAGACTATGTATGTGGAGTATGAATGGAGTCCGCACCGATGTGCTAACTGCTGTGTTTTTGGCCATTCAACCGATATGTGCCCGAAACATCCTAAAAAACAACCAACGATGGTGTATGAGAACCACAATCGCAATGGTCAAAAGATTCATCCTGTTAAAAAGGCTCCTATTGTGGATCAAGACGGATACACAGGGGTGTATGGTAAGAAAGCTGCTAGGAGAGTTGGTATTCCTGTTAATAAACAAAAGAATAAATTTGAATATCGGCCTGTCGTTTCAAAACCAAAAGCTGATAACAACAAGGAGTCGGTTCATACGGATAGAAGATCGAATAACCCATTTCATGCTCTAAATGATGTGGAGGATGAGTCGGGTACGAGCAATAAGAAAACGGGTTTGAATAATGAGGAATCTGATGAAGATGAGGTTATAGAGGTGGAAAGTGAATTGGATAGGTTTATGACGGAGGGTACTCAAAATATCAAAAGTAAAGGGGCAAGCACTCCTTCTACGAAAGTTACCAATGGTTAGTATTGCTACTTGGAATATAAGAGGGTTGAACCGTCCCCTTAAGCAGAAAGAGGTTCGGCAGGCAGTCAAAGAATTTAATCTAAGTTTGTGTGCTATCCTTGAGTCTCATGTGGATGTTGGTAATTTAAGTAAAGTGTGCAAAGCAGTTTTCAGATCTTGGGAATGGACTTCAAATGGGAGTTATTGTTCTAAGGGCACTAGAATTATTGTTGGATGGAATCCGACCATCTTTGATGTTATGATTTTGGCTCAATCTAATCAGGTTATGCATCTTCAATTAATATTCAAATTAGACAAAAGAATGATTTTTTGTTCTGTTGTTTATGCTGATAATTATTACATGGCCCGGAGAGAAGTTTGGAACAATCTATCTATGCATAAAGCGCTTGTTAATGATAAACCATGGTGCATTATGGGAGATTTTAATACGGCTCTTAACATAGAGGATAATTCTATGGGATCTTCTTCGATTTCTACTGGTATGCGTGACTTTCAAGAGTGTGTAGATAAGATTGAA
The DNA here is from genome assembly GCA_030545235.1 of Helianthus tuberosus. Taxonomy (NCBI): domain Eukaryota; kingdom Viridiplantae; phylum Streptophyta; class Magnoliopsida; order Asterales; family Asteraceae; genus Helianthus; species Helianthus tuberosus. The sequence continues at coordinate 81,958,172 of CM060418.1, read as the reverse complement.
GTTGTTGATATAAACAGTATGGGGATCCACTTTACTTGGAGTCAAAAACCAAAAAATGGGGTAGGTTTGCTGAAAAAACTTGATCGTGTAATGGGTAATACGAAGTTTATAGCTGATTTTCCGAATTCTGTAGCCATTTTCAAACCTTATAGACTGTCGGATCATTGCCCTTGTATTCTCTCGTTCCCGAATGCTACTAAACAGAAGCCAAGGTCTTTCAAATTTGCAAACTTTCTAGTTTTTAAACCGGAGTTCCTGGAGATTGTTAATACCAACTGGAGTGTTAATGTTAATGGTGTTCATCAGTTCAGAGTGATGAAAAAGCTTCGTTTGCTTAAACATCCGCTGCGTTCTTTGTTATTTAAACAAGGTAACTTACATAAAAGAGTTGAGAAACTTCGATCGGATCTCGATTTAATTCAGCAAAATATAGATCGGGACAACTCTAATGCTGATCTTCGCGCTGCTGAATGCGAGATTAGACGTGACCTTCAAGAGGCTTCGCTAGATGAAGAGCGATTTCTAAAAAAGAAATCGAAAGTTGATTGGTTAAGTGCGGGTGATATGAATTCTGCGTTTTTTCACTCCTCCCTGAAGATGAAAAATCATTGTAGTCGTATTGAGGTGATAAAAGATTCGGAAGGGAAGATTTATGAGGGTGATATGGTGTTCCAGCCGTTTGTCAAGCATTATGAAAGATTTTTTGGAACTCAAGGCGATACGTCTCTTACTCCGGCTCCGGATTTATTCTCTAATAGGCTGTCTCCTCAGGTTGCTCAACATATGATCCGGCAAGTCTCAACGGAAGAAGTTAAAAGGGCGATGTTTGATATTGGTGTTGATAAAGCGCCGGGCCCTGATGGTTATACTTCGGCGTTTTTCAGAAGTGCTTGGCCGATTGTAGGGAATGATGTTACTTGTGCTATCATTGATTTTTTTGAGACAGGGAAGCTTCTTCGAGAATTAAATCATACAAATATTGTGCTTATCCCGAAAATTCCTACCCCTTCGGCAGTCAGTGACTATAGACCGATTGCTTGCTGTAATGTGATATACAAATGTATCAGTAAAATTATTGCGGATAGAATCAAAGGGGCGCTGAATGAAATTGTTAGTATTAATCAATCGGCTTTTGTTCCAGGGAGGCGAATTTCTGATAACATTCTGTTGACACAAGAATTATTGCATAATTATCATAGGAATGTGGGTCCTCCAAGGTGTGCCTTTAAAGTGGATATTCAAAAAGCTTATGACACTGTTGATTGGAGTTTTCTGAAGAGTGTTTTGCTTGGTTTTGGGTTTAAAGACAAGATGATTGCATGGATAATGGTTTGTGTCTCCACTGCTTCTTTTTCTATGTGTGTGAATGGTTCTGTGCATGGTTTTTTTCAGGGTAAAAGGGGTTTAAGGCAAGGGGATCCAATCTCCCCTTATCTGTTTACCTTAGTGATGGAGGTTCTGACGGCTATTCTTAACCAGGCGGTTCGCATTGATTCATCATTTAAATTCCATAATAAATGCGAGAAACAGCAGCTTATTAATCTTTGTTTTGCGGACGATTTGTTCCTGTTCGCTAGAGGAGAAGTGAATTCGGCTAGGTGCATAATGAAATCTCTTTCTAATTTCACTAAGATGTCGGGTTTACAGCCGAGCAACCAGAAGAGTACGATATTCTTTTGTAATGTCAATGGCCATGTCAAAAATGCTATTTTGGAGCTTATGCCTTTTGTCGAAGGCAAGTTGCCAGTTAAATATTTGGGGGTGCCTTTGATCTCGTCTAGACTTGGTTACAGTGATTGTCGAGTGCTTGTGGATAGGCTTCAAAAACGTATAACACATTGGAGGAATAAGTTGCTTTCGTTTGCTGGTAGACTACAACTTATAACTTCAGTTCTCTCAGCTATGCACATTTACTGGTCTTCTGTGTTCATGTTACCGATTCGTATTGTTCTCGAACTTGAAGCATGTATGCGTAACTTCCTATGGTCTCAAGAGAGTTCGTATTCTAAAGGTAAATCTAAAGTTTCTTGGAAAACTGTTTGCACTCCAAAGTATGAAGGTGGGTTGGGTATTAGACGGATAGGGGATATGAATAAGGCGCTTATGTCGTATCATATCTCGAGCATCGTTTCTAAAAGGGAGTCTTTATGGGTGGATTGGGTGCACAGATACAGGTTAAAAGGCAAGAGCTTCTGGATGTGCAAAACCCCAGCTAATTGTTGTTGGTCTTGGAGAAAACTAGTGCAAATGCGGCCTATTATTAGAAACCATTTATGGTCGGAGTTAGGTAATGGTGCTAACACTTCGGCGTGGTTTGATTACTGGAGTGATATAGGGCCGCTTGGCGATTTTATTACGCCTAGAACCATTAAAGATGCAGATTTTAAACTGGATGATTCTGTGGCTAACATTTACTCGAATGGCTCTTGGGCGTGGCCGTTGGCTTGGAGAGATATGTTTCCGGTTCTCATTCAGTTAGATCAGGTTCAGTTAACTACATCGAATCAAGATAGATTGTTATGGAGAGAAGGTAGTGATACTATGGAATTCTCCACTTCTTGCGTGTGGCAGTCGGTTCGATACACGGCTCCGGAAGTGAATTGGTGTAGGATTGTTTGGTTTGCGCAGTCTATCCCTCGTCATGCTTTCTTAATGTGGCTGGTCCTTAAAGGTAAACTTTTGACTCAAGATAAAATTCTAGAGTGGGATCTATCGAGGAGGAAGAACATGAATATGATGTGTTGCATGTTATGTTATCAGAATTATGACTCTCATCCGCATTTATTTTTTGAATGCAATTACTCGGCTCAAGTTTGGTATAATATTCGAAACAAGGTAAACATGGGAGATGTTAGTCCGAATTGGAATGAGATATTGGATTGGTTGCTGGTTCGTGTTCGGTCTAAAACGGCTAGAAATTACACTGCCAAAGTTCTAGTTGTGGCTGCCGTTTACTTCATTTGGCAAGAACGAAATGCCAGAACTTTTAAAAATCAGTTGAGACCTCCGGAGAAACTTAGTGAGATTATATTAAATACGGTCCGTTACAAGCTGATGGGAGCTAAACTGAAGAACACTTCAAGTGTGAGGAGACTTCTTGAAGAGTGGGAGATTCGAGGAAACCATGTGGAAGATGATGGTGGCTGATTAGTTGCTGGTTTCTTGCGCTTTTGTCTAGATTGTAGTCTAGTTGTGTCTATTTGTTTCTCTTTTGGTTGTTTTCTGGTTTCTTTGTTTTACGTTCTTGGGGCATGTCCCATGAATGAACTAGTGTAGGCAGGCTACACTACTTGTGTTTTTTGGTTTGTGAATATATAGAATCACCGGGGTAACCCTTTACCCAAAATAGAATCACCGGGGTAACCCTTTACCCAAAAAAAAAAGTCAAACAACGTTTGACTTTCTGCTTTGACCATGAATTGGTCAACACAAAGTTCATTTGAACTTTGCAACGTGAGCGTAATCACGATGGTTATAGTCCCTTGTGACTATACCTACTGATTACCACGTTGATTAGTCGAAGTGACGAGTCAAAGTTTCGGTCAAAATGCCGATTATGCGCATTTTGCGACGAAGCTATTTTCGGGTATCAAAACACTTTGTTTTGATATCAAACCTGTTTTCTAACTTAGTTAAACATGTTTTAACATGTTTAACTCGTAACTTTTAGTCTAGTGCTTGTTTAGAGTCCTAAGCAAGCGGTCTAAACAACCGCTTAGACTTTCAAACCCGACCTGTTTGGTCGATCATTAGGATTCGACCAAGCATATTTGTGACCATAGTTGTATAAGGAATAACCTTCCAAGGTTATACCTTATGGTCACTTAGTTTAATTAGTTATATGATAGGTAGTTTATATGCCTTAGGAAAATGACCAAAATGCCCTTTTCATGCATAATTTGATTTTAAGCATATGTAACCTAACTTTTGTCACTTAAACTGATTACGCAACATATTTAAATATTTAGGGCATATAATACTTGTCATAGGAGTTAGGCGTCTCGAACGCGCATTCGCGTGAACAACGCGTTAAAGTAGTATAGGCTACCTTAACGGGTCATAACGGGTCGTAAGCACTTAGGATAGGTTCCGAATCAGAATGTAGGCTTTGTTAAACGATATCACATGAGTTTCAATACTCATTTGGTTTACGAGACCTCATTCTACCCGATCTCCCGATTTAGGTGTCGATTTATTAACATAGCGATCCGATTACTAGGTGCCACTTGATTTCCTTGGTTTGCCCAAGCTTTGTTAAGTTCATTTAATCGAGGATATCTTTGCAATTCAATGTGAGTACATAGTTCCCCTATTTACTGTTTTCAATTGTTTTGGGGTGATTCATATGTGTTAAACGATTTCGACGATTTCAAAAACGAATACTATGGTTTATATATATTAAACACAACGATTTCGATAATGTGAACGAACTTGTTTGGGACGTTATTACATAACGATCGACATTCATTAACAATGATCAAGCCGACCAGTAGTATGTTATGGTACCATAGTGTAATGACCATAAATTTAAAATCATTATTCTAGAAATAAAATAAATACACTAAACATTTATCTTGTATATCAACCAAAACTATTATTATTTATAAATTAACCAATAGGAAACCCTAATTGAGAAACCCAAGTGATTCTGCACAAACCCTAAGATTTTCAGAAGAATCAGAATCAGGATTAGGGCCCCTAAAACTTTGGGGGGTATTCCCTACTTAACGATTATCCTAATAACTTGCTGTCGAAGTTGAAATTTTAAAATCTGTCGACTCAGCTAGGCTAGTCCCACACGTGGCAACCCTATGCATAAAATAAGTGTCTACGCGGGCCGCGTAAGGATAGGCTGAAGGTTCACGCGGGCTGCGACAATGTCAAATTTCACCTATAAATACAGGGGCTTGGGACTTGATTTCTGGCTTCAGAATGACATAAAACTTCGAAATATACACGGAGTTATGCTCTGTTTACCACAATTAACACACACGGATCACTAATCGACGCTGCAATCAGGGTATTAACTCGATCGCTGATACGATTCAATGTCCGATTGATTGAAATCAATCCAATGGATGTTTAAGTGCTGCTCAAATTTGGGTTATGCTTTGTCATTAGTCGTGATTCCGATGGATGTTTAAGTAATTTCACTTTGTCATTAGTTGTGATTCCGATGGATGTTTAAGTGTTTGCACTTTGTCATTCGTTGTGATTCCGATGGATGTTTAAGTGTTTGCACTTTGTCATTCGTTGTGAATCCGATGGATTTTTAAGTGATTTCACTTTGTCATTAGTTGTGAATCCGATGGATGTTTAAGTATCGCACTTTGTCATTCGTTGTGAGGATTTGAATCTCGTGAATTATCGTAAATGCTGTATTAAGTTACTAACCTAGTTTGTGTGCATATTATTTAAATTAGGTTAAAAGACTAATCAGTAGTCTAAACTCTGCCCGTATAAATCTGAAATATTATCACAAGGTAGCATCACTTTGGAATTTTTAAGGTACGGATCCTTACCCTCACTCCTTATTGCTTCATATTCAAATTGTTATAAAACCCATTAAATTCATATATCTTTTAAAACTCCTCACGTCTTTGATTATCGATTCATTTGACAGTCCGTTGGATTCCTATTCTAATCATAACTTTGGATTTAGCTTTCATGTCATGCGATAGTATTATGTTAGTTGTACTCATTATCGCATGTTCCAATATATGTTATGTCTTGTTATGAAAAATATTTTGATAAGTTATGTGAATAAGACCATTTGTACTCTGATACCCTGAGTATCGCTTCTCGTGGAGTGTCCCACGAGCATGTTGTTGCGGCATCAACATCATGTGCTCCATCCGTGACGGAGAGATCAGTTCACGGCGTCCCTAGGTACAAGTGAGGTACAAAGCTACTAGGAGGCGTATGTATCGATCCTAGGATTTAAGTTAAGGAGGTGGATAGCGGGTATGCCAACTCGCCATCTCGTGTGATAATTATGCAGGAGTAGCTACCTGTGTATTGTCACGTTTTAAGTTTGGCTCATGGGTACATCCGAATGATATGATTATGAAATTAAGTTACTTGCATCATATCATTTTAACATAAAGTTTCATCCGAATAACATTTCATATAAAGCATTTTTTTTGTTATTTGAGCCTATTATTCCGTACTGAGCATTTGGCTCATTCCGTAAAATTGTTTGTATATACAGGTCCGCAGGTTACTTCGGGCGGGGAAAAGAGAGAAGAGTAAAGCCTAGGAATAAATCTGAAGATGTTAGTTAATTAAGTCAAATGTCTCCGTTTGTATATTAACCTTAAGTTTTGTTGTCGTGTGGTTGTATCCTTGTTAAATAAATAAATGGAATTATGACTTTTGTTTATGATACCACTGTTATTGTGACACGTCAGCCCTTCTGGGTTGGGGTGTTACAGCTATGGTATCAGAGCAAAGGCTCTTTCCTGTAGAAAACTTGAAGATAGTAATTAAAAAACCTGTGAGGAATGGGTAGATATCTATGATAGGATTCAACTTGGTCTCTTATTTGGTTTAACTCCTATGTCTATTCTTATAGATGCCTCCTCGTCGTCCGCTACGTAGGAGTACTCGTACTAACCATGTACGTAACAACACTTCTTCGAATGAGACTCCAGTTGATCCAAACATAATTAATGCTATCAACCAGGCTGTTGCCGGGTTGCTTCCAAACCTTGTTGCTCAAACAGCTGAGGCCGTTATTCAACAAACTCGTCATCCAGAACGTAATAACACGAATCCAATCTCTAGTGAAGAAATTCGTGAGAATACCACGAACCATACTACCTATAGTATAGACATATGGATCGCTAAATTCCAAAAACAAAAGCCGAAATCCTTTAGTCACGCTACTAATCTAGTCGAAGCAAGAAACTGGATAGCTCATGTTGAAAAGATCTTCGGAGTTCTTGGAGTTCCGGAGCAATACAAAGTTCGACTGGCTACCTACAAATTTGAAGATGACGCACAAACTTGGTGGGAAGGATATAAGCAAGTCAAAAGAGGGGATGATTTTGACGCAAATCTTTCATGGGTCGACTTTCGTACCATCTTTTACGACAAGTATTTTTCTACCGCTGATAAAGAAGCTTATATCAAGGAGTATGCAGTAATTCGACAGGGGAGTGATGAACCAGCCTCTGAGTTCATTACTAGATTTTCAAGGTTGGTTAGTATTATAGGAGACGTTGCAGGATCAGCAGAAGTCCAGGCAGAGAAATGCAAGTGGGCAGTCAATGATCGAATTAGGAAGTCGATCATGTACATGAAATTTAAGGATATCACCGAAGTTGCTGATGCAATCAAAACTTTTGAGTTCGAGAGAAAAGAATTTTTATCTCGAACTGGGGATAATAAGAAGAGAAATAGGGAAGGACAATTTAAGCAGGAAATCGGCCAATCATCCACTACGCCACAGCATCAAGATCGCAAAGTGCAAGGAAATCAAAACTCTGGAAATCAGGCACGTCCATGGCAACCTAGACTGCAAAACCCGAGGCCTGCTCAAAACCAGATTCAGTTGTATGCAGAACCTATTAGAGCTCAACCACTGAATCAACATGTAAACCCGAATCAGATTACATATCCTCTATGTAATACTTGTGGTAAGCGACATCAGGGCGTATGTCACCGAGGTACAGGAGCATGCTTTAGATGTGGCCAAACTGGACATATGATCAAGGAGTGTACAAAGAAAGACACTAAGAAGAATAACCGACCAAACGTTGCACCACCCAATGTTGGAGGAAGAGTTTTCGCACTTTCTGCTACTGATGCTACTAATGCCCCAGGTACTGTGTCGAGAACCCTTCAGCTTGGTAAACATAGTATCTATGTGTTATTCGATACAGGAGCGACCCATTCTTTAGTATCCCACTCGTTTACTAAGTACCTTCCGATAAGACCAACTCTCTTAAATCATACTTTAACCATTTCCACTCCCATGGAAAATTCATCCGTAATCACTTACGTATATAAAGATTGTCCGATCCGTATTGAATCTATTGTGTGTAAGGCAGACCTATTTCCAATACATATGTGTGACTTTGATGTTATTCTAGGAATAGATTGGTTATCTCGACATCGCGTAACTATAGATTGTCATTTCCGCCGTGTTATTTTTGGTGATCTTCATCATCCTGATATTATATATCAGGGAACTCAAGCTCATAAATCTCTTAAAATTATCTATGCGCTCAAGGCTCGAAAATTCATATCAAACGGCTGTGCTGGATTCCTAGCATCGATTAAGGATACTTCTGCTAGTGTTAAGAGTATCGATAACCACTCCGTTGTTCGTGAATATCCTGATGTATTTCCGGATGAACTACCAGGATTACCACCCGACCGTCAGGTAGAATTTACCATCGACTTGATCCCTGGTGCTGAATCTATTTCTAAAGCTCGATACCGTATGGCTCCAATGGAACTGAAGGAGTTGAAGGAACAATTGCAAGAATTGTTAGATCTAGGATTCATAAGACCCAGTGTTTCACCTTGGGGTGCTCTGGTCTTATTTGTGAAGAAGAAAGACGGTAGTATGCGTTTATGTATTGACTACCGAGAGCTGAATAAGATTACTATTCGTAATCAGTATCCTCTGCCTCGCATTGATGATCTCTTTGATCAACTTCAGGGGGCTCAGTTCTTCTCAAAAATTGACCTGAGGTCCGGGTACCATCTGTTAAAGATAAAAAATGATGATGTTCCCAAGACCGCCTTTCATACTCGTTATGGTCATTACGAATTCTTGGTTATGCCCTTTGGGCTAACTAATGCACCCGCAGTCTTCATGGATTTGATGAATCGCGTATTTCACAAATTCCTAGATAAATTCGTTATTGTTTTTATCGATGACATTCTGGTATATTCTAAGAGTCGTGAAGAGCATGAAGCGCATCTACATGCAGTACTTGGAACCTTGCGGCATGAGAAGTTGTACGCTAAGTTTTCCAAATGTGACTTTTGGCTTAGCCAAGTGGCATTTCTAGGTCATGTCATATCAGCAGAGGGAATTATGGTAGACCCAACTAAGGTTGAAGCTATTACAAAATGGCCAAGACCCACTTCTGTTATCGAAATACGAAGTTTCTTGGGTCTTGCTGGCTATTACCGAAGATTTGTTGAAAGATTCTCGGTAATTGCTTTACCACTCACAAAACTCCTAAGGAAAGGGGTGAAGTACTCATGGAATGAGGAACAAGAGAAAAGTTTTGAAGAATTGAAGAAACGACTCGTATCCTCCCCGATACTCGCTCTCCCTTCTGGATCAGGAGGTTACCAAGTCTATAGTGATGCCTCAAAGAAAGGATTAGGTTGTGTACTAATGCAACATGGGAAGGTTATCGCTTATGCCTCCCGTCAGTTAAAGCCTTATGAAGTTAACTACCCTACACATGATTTAGAACTAGCCGCAGTCGTCTTTGCACTTAAGATTTGGCGACACTATCTGTATGGTGAAAGTTGTGACATTTTTACCGACCATAAGAGCCTCAAGTACATATTCACCCAAAAAGAGCTAAATATGAGGCAAAGAAGGTGGTTAGAACTTTTAAAAGATTACGACGCAAATATTCAATACCATCCAGGCAATGCCAATGTGGTAGCTGACGCGTTGAGCCGAAAGAATTCCGGGACTATATCTTGCTTACAAATTCAGCCTTGTATTAGGAGGGATCTCGAAAGAATGAACTTTTGGCTTCAGGTTAGTAAATCTGATGGATATCTAGCTAGAATGCAGATTGAACCCGACCTCATATTACGGATCAAAGATGCACAGAAGCAAGATGGAGAACTTTGGGCAATTGTGCAAAATCTTGAGGTGGGTGGGTAAACAATCTGAATTTCGTATAGACCATCATGGGGTGATTTGGTGCGGTAAAAGACTTTGTGTAGCCGATGACTCCACCCTTCGTGAGTCATTGTTAGCCGAAGCTCACAGCTCACCATTTTCAATTCACCCAGGATCTACCAAGATGTATCGAGACTTAAGACAGAACTTCTGGTGGAATGGCATGAAGGAAGACGTTGCTCGATACATAAGTAAATGCCTCACTTGCCAACAAGTGAAAATTGAACACAAACGAGCAAGTGGTCTGTTGCAGCCATTGGATATTCCCATATGGAAGTGGGATGAGATCACAATGGATTTTGTTACCGGTTTGCCTAAGACTTTCAAGAAGAATGATGTTGTATGGGTTATTGTCGATAGATTGTCGAAGTCAGCACATTTTCTACCAATTCAGCAAGGATTTTTGGTTAATAAGTTATCCGAAATATTTCTTCAAGAAATTATTCGACTCCATGGCTCACCATCTTCCATTGTTTCCGATAGAGACCCACGTTTCACCTCACGCTTTTGGAAAGGTTTTCAGGCAGCTTGGGGTACACGACTGAAGTTTAGTACGGCTTTCCATCCACAAACAGATGGGCAGTCGGAACGCACGATTCAGACCTTGGAAGACATGCTCCGAGCATGTGCACTTGAATGGTCTGGAAACTGGGATAAATATCTATGTCTTGTTGAGTTCGCTTACAACAATAGTTGGCAAGCAAGTATTGGCATGGCACCTTTTGAGCTTTTGTATGGTCGGAAATGTCGAGCACCGATATGCTGGGATGAAGTTGGAGAAAAGATTATTGAAGGGCCAGAACTAGTTCAGATTACAAATGAAAAAGTCACTATGGCACGAGAAAAACTAAAAGAAGCTCAGAGCAGACAAAAGAGCTATGCAGATCAAGATAGACGACCACTCGAATTTAAAATTGGTGACCACGTATTCTTAAAGGTATCACCTTGGCGTGGCATTCGTAGATTTGGAATTAAAGGGAAGCTTAGTCCCCGTTTCATCGGTCCGTTTGAAATCCTTGAAAGAATTGGAGAAGTGTCATATCGACTGGCTTTACCACCTCAGCTCTCTCACGTTCATAATGTTTTTCATGTCTCCTCATTAAGAGGATATAATTATCATCCACTCCATGTCATTAGTTATCCGTTACTTACAATTCACAAAGATTTGTCCTACGAAGAGGAACCAGAAGCCATCTTAGATCGACAAGAAAGGGTTATGCGTAGGAAAGTAATTCCGTTTGTTAAAATCCTCTGGAAAAATCACTCTGAACACGAAGCAACATGGGAATCTGAAGAATCAATTCGCTCTCTATACCCTAATTTATTCTAGTAATAAAATTTTAGTCAAGGTAACGGTAAACCTTGCTCTTTGATATATGTTCAATTATTCTGTTTACGGTCATTCATGCTTTACCTTATGTGAATATATCTTAGCTATGATTAAGCATATTTATATAGGAAATATCAGTACCAATAGTCACTCTTGTTATCTGTAAGTCTATGTTGATTTTCTGCATGATTAAATATGTTATTAAGATACGTAGTGTAAGAACCATTAGGACATAGTAGTAAGGTAATTGACAACTTTGGTCATGAACGTAATTATGAATTTCAGATACACATGTGTGTTTAGGAGATTCTTGTTATATAAGTTAATAACTCTGCTATGAAAGTTCCGTTTCCGTTACTTATACGATATGTTATATTCTTATTTGAAAATTTTCGAGGACGAAATTTCTTTTAAGGGGGTAATAGTTGTAATGACCATAAATTTAAAATCATTATTCTAGAAATAAAATAAATACACTAAACATTTATCTTGTATATCAACCAAAACTATTATTATTTATAAATTAACCAATAGGAAACCCTAATTGAGAAACCCAAGTGATTCTGCACAAACCCTAAGATTTTCAGAAGAATCAGAATCAGGATTAGGGCCCCTAAAACTCAGGGGGGGTATTCCCTACTTAACGATTATCCTAATAACTTGCTGTCGAAGTTGAAATTTTAAAATCTGTCGACTCAGCTAGGCTAGTCCCACACGTGGCAACCCTATGCATAAAATAAGTGTCTACGCGGGCCGCGTAAGGATAGGCTGAAGGTTCACGCGGGCCGCGACAATGTCAAATTTCACCTATAAATACAGGGGCTTGGGACTTGATTTCTGGCTTCAGAACGACGTAAAACTTCGAAATATACACGGAGTTATGCTCTGTTTACCACAATTAACACACACGGATCACTAATCGACGCTGCAATCAGGGTATTAACTCGATCGCTGATACGATTCAATGTCCGATTGATTGAAATCAATCCAATGGATGTTTAAGTGCTGCTCAAATTTGGGTTATGCTTTGTCATTAGTCGTGATTCCGATGGATGTTTAAGTGTTTGCACTTTGTCATTCGTTGTGATTCCGATGGATGTTTAAGTGTTTGCACTTTGTCATTCGTTGTGAATCCGATGGATGTTTAAGTGATTTCACTTTGTCATTAGTTGTGAATCCGATGGATGTTTAAGTATCGCACTTTGTCATTCGTTGTGAGGATTTGAATCTCGTGAATTATCGTAAATGCTGTATTAAGTTACTAACCTAGTTTGTGTGCATATTATTTAAATTAGGTTAAAAGACTAATCAGTAGTCTAAACTCTGCCCGTATAAATCTGAAATATTATCACAAGGTAGCATCACTTTGGAATTTTTAAGGTACGGATCCTTACCCTCACTCCTTATTGCTTCATATTCAAATTGTTATAAAACCCATTAAATTCATATATCTTTTAAAACTCCTCACGTCTTTGATTATCGATTCATTTGACAGTCCGTTGGATTCCTATTCTAATCATAACTTTGGATTTAGCTTTCATGTCATGCGATAGTATTATGTTAGTTGTACTCATTATCGCATGTTCCAATATATGTTATGTCTTGTTATGAAAAATATTTTGATAAGTTATGTGAATAAGACCATTTGTACTCTGATACCCTGAGTATCGCTTCTCGTGGAGTGTCCCACGAGCATGTTGTTGCGGCATCAACATCATGTGCTCCATCCGTGACGGAGAGATCAGTTCACGGCGTCCCTAGGTACAAGTGAGGTACAAAGCTACTAGGAGGCGTATGGATCGATCCTAGGATTTAAGTTAAGGAGGTGGATAGCGGGTATGCCAACTCGCCATCTCGTGTGATAATTATGCAGGAGTAGCTACCTGTGTATTGTCACGTTTTAAGTTTGGCTCATGGGTACATCCGAATGATATGATTATGAAATTAAGTTACTTGCATCATATCATTTTAACATAAAGTTTCATCCGAATAACATTTCATATAAAGCATTTTTTTTGTTATTTGAGCCTATTATTCCGTACTGAGCATTTGGCTCATTCCGTAAAATTTTTTGTATATACAGGTCCGCAGGTTACTTCGGGCGGGGAAAAGAGAGAAGAGTAAAGCCTAGGAATAAATCTGAAGATGTTAGTTAATTAAGTCGAATGTCTCCGTTTGTATATTAACCTTAAGTTTAGTTGTCGTGTGGTTGTATCCTTGTTAAATAAATAAATGGAATTATGACTTTTGTTTATGATACCACTGTTATTGTGACACGTCAGCCCTTCTGGGTTGGGGTGTTACACATAGGATCTGACAAATCCCGTTATCGGACTATCACCATGGTTATGTATGGGGATAATGTGGGTAACGACTGAACCTGATGATTGTTTTGGTGATTTGTTAATACAAGTTGAACGATGGACGAGTCACGGAGGTTTGAATGTATTCAACGAGACGACCAAAAGTTAGTTTTCACAATTAAAATACGAACGATTTAAACGATTGAACGATTTGAACGATTGAATGATTGATACGATTGAACGATTTAAACGATTTGAACAAGTTAAACGAATCGAACGAACGATTGACAACACAAACGAATAGAACGATTTTTGAACGATTGGTTTTTTGGTGTGTGATTAGATAACTGGACGGGTGTAATGTGATAAAAGCATGGCAGATACGCCACTGGTACTTCTTATATATAAGTGCTTTTATCATATTACATACCATGGCGTTATTTAGTTCACTTGGACGAACGATTTCAAACGATACACGCATCAATGTTTACTAAATGATATAAACCATACGAGTTTTATTACGAGAACGATTTATAATTTGGTTTACATAAACAAATGTTTTGGGTTAAGATTCATGGCAACGAGGTTTTATAAACTATAACCAACTTGTTTTGAGTTGGTTAATCATATTGTAATTGGGTTAAGATTCATGACAACGAGGTTTTATAAACTATAACCAACTTGTTTTGAGTTGGTTAATCATATTGTAATACTAAACACTTTTCAAAACAAGGTTTTCAATTATCGACTCTTGTAGTCGTACGAGTTACTGCAACATGTATACAAGCCATGAATCTGACACGCTCACAAAACCTATGTGCTCGCCGACATTTCTTTGTTGACTTTATTTTCACACATGTTTCAGGTGGTGTTGAATGATGTTGAATGTGACTAGGATGCATGCTCACTTAGGACCGGACGAGGCCTTAGTGACTTAATAACGAAGATAGTCGATATGTGAACTTGTTTGTTTTAACTTTAAGACAATGTAAATATTTAATAATTCAATAAAACGAAACTTTTTGATCCATGTGTTGTGAAACAATAATTCTGTCGCTCCACTCCCCGACGTTTCCGCCGCGGTTTTGTTGTTTTAACGCGGTCGGGGTGTGACAGACCATAGTGGGCAAAGTAGGCTCAACTCTTCAAATCGGTCAGTGTAGGCACAGTTTTCCCCACTATCTTGTTTGAGGTAATAGAATTCAGTTTCGAATGCTCTCATTTCGCTTCGTGGGCATAATTCTTTCTTCATAAGATTCTTAAATTCTTCCCACGTTTGTGCCATCGCTATATCTGCACCTTGGTCCCTCATGACTCCATTCCACCAAGTGAGTGCTCTCCATTGGAAAACACTAGAGGCGAACTCTACCTTGCGCTCACCAGGACACTGAGCGTGGCGGAATGTGCTTTCTATACTCTCAAACCATTGTAGGAGCCCAGTTGCTACTTTAGACCCATTAAACTTGAGTGGTTTAGCCGAGTTGAATTGTTTGTAGTTGCAGGGTGTGAGAACATTGTTGTTGTTGTTATTGTTGTAGTTTTGATTAACTTGGGTCACAATGTCTGGGAGTATAGCAGCTAGATGCTGAGCAATCATTGCTGCCATTTCAGCGTTCCAAGTGGCGTCACGGTGAGGAGACATCTTGAAGAAATAGCTATAGTGAAATCAAATAAGTGAGATCCATCAAATTGTCATAAGTTTGAAACATCATCGTGTAGTGAAAACTTTGACTTGGTAAAAATCTTGCTCAAAAGTCTTGTTCTTGTATTTAGGAAAAAAAAAGTGTTGTGGATTTTGTTTTTGAAATAAGAAATGCTTGAAAATAAATCTTTGTTATATTTTTGGATGAGAAGATACAAACCAAGTTAATGGTTTGTGTTACAAATTCTTTACCTTTTAAAAATTTAGTATTTTTAAGATAAAAATATTTTTTAATTTAATTTTTAAAAATAAAGAAACTTTGTGTATAAATTTTGAAAATTCTCATCCAAATGATAAAAAATTTGAAATTTTGAAAGACAAAAGATAGTATTTGAAAATGAAATATGATTACAAAGTGTCGTGAGATGAAATGAAATTTGTTTCGAATGTATTGAATAAAAACATGTCACTGAAGGTAATATGTTGGAGTAGTGTCGCAAAGGGAAATTTGTTTCGATTGTTGTGAATAAAAACGTATTACCGAAGGTAATGATGGAGTAGTGTCACAAAGGTTGTAGTGTTTAGAAATTGTTCGACTAGTCAAGGTGGATAGGTTTTCATAATGTTTCAAGAAGACATGCTTTAGCCTATAAGTGGACACTCACCCTAAGAGTTTCCAGGTAAGAGTGACTGGTCCGATAATGCGGATTTGTATGAACACTCTAGCCTTAGACAGAAAACTCGGGGTACAGGCATCCACCCTTCCAGATTGCATGTGTTCACATTACTAAAAACCCAAGATTTCGATGAAAATGTTTGAGAAAAACATTTTGAGAAACCTTTTGATAAAAATGTTTGAGAAATAATTCGATGAAAACGTTTTTAGTAAAAAATTTCGAGAAACATTTCTATGAAAATGTTTGAGAAAAAACATTTTTGAGGAATACCTTAAGGCATAAAGCCTAAGGGTTTAGGATAAATCATCTAAGGTTAGATGATTTGTAAATCATAGAGTAGTTGTGGCAAGAATAAGGATGAGGATTAGGATAGAGATCCTAAGTATACTCATGTTTGGGTCCCTAGGAAGGTTATAGACTAGGTTAAAGGCATTCTAATAACCTAATTTCCTATAACCAGTGCTCTGATACCAATCTGTAACACCCCAATCGCGTAACACGCAGCGGAAATATCGGGGAGTCACGTTACAAATTGTTCACAACAACTGGTACTAAATTGTTTCATTAATGTTAACATTGTTTTACAAAACAAAGAATACATGTAATTGTCTTTTGATTAAAGAAGTCTAAGGCCCGGATGTAATCCTATGTGTTGCATGCTTGAATAATCGAAATCCTGAAATATATGTGAAAATGAGAGTCAGCATAAAAGCTGGCCAGTACATAGGTTTTGTTAGCCAAATAAATGGCAAAAGTTTGGTATTGCAATACTTTGACAACTACGAAGGTCGTCAATTGAAAATGAAATCTTTGAAGCCAAGAATCTAACATATGAAAACCCTAATTCTCTCTCTAGCAAATGGCGATCCTGAACCTTCATCCGTAACCCTAATTTTTCATCGATCTTTATGTTGCTGATTAGTTTATAGAAGTTTCTAACATCTAAAACGAAGTTGGTTCGCAGATCTGTTCGAGTTTCATCTAGGGTTTCTTTCAATCGCCGCCTAAACCCATTCTTCGAAGTTGAGTTCATTGGTCTTCGGCCTGATTCTTCCGAGTAAGCTATCTGAATTGTTCGAATCATGGGTTAGGGTTTCTTGCTAGTTTAGGGTTTCTGTTTTGTCTCTTCGGTTTGGTTGTCGACGGGTTTTGTTTGGTGTTTTGTTTTTCGAGTTTGATTCTGCATTGTTTTAAGAAAGTTGGTTTTTCTGAATGGAAGACAATAATACACAGATTGATGGCGGCGGCAGACCTTCATATTCGTTTGAGGGTTTGGCCAGCCGAATCATGGATGTAGATGGTAATTCATGGTTACCTAGACGGGGCACAGTTCAGACACCTACAACTGAACCCCGTAAGATTAACATAATTGATGAACTGTCAAAGATTTCTGTTCCAACCATGGCTGAAAACCCAAGGCCGGTTACTAGGATTTCTGATCAGAATGGGATTGATCAGTTAAACATTTCTGATTTTGATTATGCTGAATCGGCTGGTCAAGGGAACATAAAATCTTCGGGAATGAAGGAACCGTTATCGTTTGCTAAAGTTGTAAACAACACTACGGAGAAGGCAAAGGTGAATTTTAGGGAGATGGAATCTACCGAGACTGTAGATGGAGCTGATGTTGTTATTCCAATGTCTTCGGTTAAACAAGTCACAGACAGGTATGCAAACACTTTGTATGGGTATTTCTTGGGTAAACGTCTAGCGTTTCCTGTGGTGGATTTTTTTGCTAAGAGCAACTGGGTTAAGTATGGTATGTCGAGATTGATGATGAATGCAAACAGTTTCTTTTTCTTTAAGCTCAAAACAAAGGAAGGGATGGACAAAATGATAGAGGATGGGCCATGGATGATAAGAAATGTTCCCATAATTTTGAAGGAGTGGTCGGCCTCTGTCAAACTAGAGAAAGAGGATATTAAAGCTATTCCAGTTTGGGTAAAGATGCATGATGTGCCGTTAGCGGCATATACTGAGGATGGCATTAGTTTGGTTGCCTCTAAGTTAGGGGTGCCCAAGATGTTGGATTCGTATACTGCCACGATGTGTGTTGAGTCTTGGGGTAGAAGCAGTTATGCTAGGGCACTTATAGAAGTTCAGGCGGGGACTGATTTAAAGAGGAATGTTACTGTTGCAATTCCTTCTTTAGATGGTAATGGTTATTCAAAGGTGGAGGTTAAAATTGAATATGATTGGGAACCGTTAAGGTGTTCTTCTTGCTGTGTGTTTGGTCATGAAGATAACTCGTGCCCAAAAAGCCATCAGGTTGTTTCGAATGGGGAAGCTGGAAAGTTGGGTGATGATTTTCAGGTTGTGGGTTCCAAAAAGAAGAAAGCTAACAACCAAGGCCTCCACATGAAAAATCAGAAACCTAAGTTTGTTTATAGACCAATTAGTAATCCTAAACCAAAACAGTCCTTGAGGAGTTCGAACCAGGTTTCAACATCTAACCCATTTGATGTCCTCAAGGACGATAGTGGAGATCAGGGAGGTATATCTGTGGGTCGAGTGGAGAAAAAGGTTACACAGTCGAGTGGCGAGCAGGATTCAGATGAGGAGGAGGTTGTTGAAGTCTATAATGAAACTAATGAGTTTATGACTTCGGGTACACGTTCTTCATCTTCAAGAGCCGGGGCAAGCACATCTACCACAAAGTTCAGCAATGGATAGACGTTTTTTGTGTCTCGTTAAGGGGAGGATGGTGTGTGATTATTTCGTGTTTGATGATGGAGGTTGAAGGTTTTTGTTTTGGTGTTTATTTTTTTTGTCTACTTTATTTTTCATGATGTAAAGTAGGCTAGGTTATGTGGTGTCATTGATACATTTGTGTTTTTGGTTTGCATATATGGGGCATGTCCTATATATGAACTAGTGTGGAACTCATCCTCACTACTTGTACTTTTTTGCGGTTTGTTTTAATAGAATCACCGGGGTAACCCTTTACCCAAAAAAAGAATCTAACATATGAAAAATATGGAAGATTCTACAAGGATTTGGATACTTGAACATTGAATCAACTAAACACAAAAATCCTAAAGTGATTCGGATAACGCTACAAGAGTAATACAATAAGAACACTTATATATAGGAAGTACCAGCGGCGTATCCACCATGTTCTTATGGTATTAAGCTTGTTTCGTTATCTAAATCACTACTAACTACATAAACACATAATCATCAACTTGTAAACACGCATTAAAGTACACAATGAATCCAATCAAGGACTTCAATGAAAATTGTGTACTTTAAACATCTCACAAGAATCTAGCTATGAAGATAGATAGATACTATAAGGATCCAGTTTTGTCACAGTGAATCATAACATACGCATTAAAGTACCTAATGAATCCAAACAAGGATTCCAATTTAGCACTTTAAACATCCTATAAGAATCAATCTATGAAGATAGATAGATGCTATAAGGATTTGGTTTGGTCACATTGAATCTTAACATATGCATTAAAGTACATAACGAATCCAAACAAGGACTCCAATTTAGCACTTTAAACATCCCACAAGAATCAATCTATGAAGATAGATAGATGCTATAAGGATTCGGTTTGGTCACATTGAATCATTGAATCATAACATCCTAAATCCTAATGGTGATTCGGGATAACGCCACGAAGGGTAATACAATAAGCACACTTATATATAGGAAGTACCAGCGGAGTATCCACCATGTCCTTATTGTATTACTCTAGTTTCGTTATCTAAATCACCAACAATCTCTACACATAAACAATAACCATCGTCGTGTAAAGCACTTCTTAGAAATCTTACTATGAAGATAGAAAGATTTAAGATTGTACTTCAAATATCCTACAAGAATCTAACTATGAGGATAGATAGATCCTATAAGGATTTGGTCTGTGTTCTCAATTGTCGTGTTTGCATAATCGGAATAATATACAAAAAGCACTTAGTAAACACATATATGCCATACATTTGAAAATAAATTGGTTACACATATGAATCACCCAAAAACATTTGAAAAAGGTAAAAGAGGGGAACTATGTACTCACTTGGGGTTGCGTATAGGTCTTGTTCAAATGATATAACAAAGCTCAAAGGATCAAGAGTTCAAGTGTTGAAGTGGTTCCTAGTGTATCGGATACTATGTTAATGTAACGGGACATAAATCGAGGAATCGGATAGAATGAGATCTTATAAACCAAATGAGTGTTGGAACTCATATGATATGGTTTAACAAACTCATCATTCTAAGTTGGAAGTGATCCTAAGTGCTTTTGACCTATTATGACTCGTTAAGATAGTTTACGCTACTTTAACGTGTCATTTGGTCAAACTAGTCCTATGATAAGTCTTATATGCCAAAACAAGTTTAATAAAGTTGCAACATTAGTTTATATGCCAAAAAGTTGGTTACATATGCTTAAATGGATATATGCGCAAAAAGGGCATTTTGGTCATTTTTAGGCATATAACAATCGACTTATCGTAACACTAACTAAACGACGTGACCATAAGGTATAACCTCAGAGGGTTATTCCCTATATAACTATGGTCACTAATATGTGTTTGGTCAGATCCTAAGATCGACCAAACGGGTCAGATCCGAAAGTCAAAGCGGTGGTCAAGACCG
The DNA here is from genome assembly GCA_030545235.1 of Helianthus tuberosus. Lineage (NCBI taxonomy): Eukaryota > Viridiplantae > Streptophyta > Magnoliopsida > Asterales > Asteraceae > Helianthus > Helianthus tuberosus. Next base: position 81,937,725 of record CM060418.1, on the reverse strand, counting down.
TTCGACTTACGACCCTAAACAAGCGCTAAACTAGAAGTGACGAGTTAAACATGTTAAAACATGTTTAACTAAGTTGCAAAACTGATTTGGTTTCAAAACTTAGTGTTTTGATACCCGAAAATAGTTCCGTCGTAAAATGCACTAAATGCGCATTTTTACCGAAACTTTGACTCGTCACTTCGACTAGTAAACGTGGTAATGAGTGGGTATATCACAAGGGATTATAACCTTCGTGATTACGATCACGTTGCAAAGTTCAATTGAACTTTGCTTTGACCAATTATGGTCAAATCCGAAAGTCAAACTGTTTGACTTTTAGCTTAAAATAGCTAAAATAAATAAAATAGACTAGGATGAGAACTTACTTGTGTTTGGAAACACTTAAGATCTCAGGTAGGAGGCCTCCAAAGGATGGAATCAAGCTCTAAATAAGTGGGAGAAGAATTAGAATGGAATGAGCAAAGAATGAATGAAATGAGGTTGGCTATTTATACTAGTTCTTGTGTTGTAGGATCATGACAAGTGGCTTGTGTGTTCTACAAGGATTAACAAGATTTGAACAAGTGTTAGGATCAGATTTAGTGCTTGGTGAACACATAACTTGGTACCCAAGATCACTAAAATAATCAAAACCATCAAAAATTACAACCAACTGTTGCTGTTAGGAAGCTTCTGCCCAGATGTGGGCGTCGCACCCTGGTCAGGGAGTGCTTCTCCCATCGCGACCCGCCACCATACATAACAACTTTCAAAGTTTGACAGCTTTAGTCCCTGCACGTAATTGTTGAGTTGTTGACGCTTTAACCCCTGTTAACCCATATTTTAGGCTTTATAAGGACGTTAAAGCATATGTAGCTTGGTTTTTGTCCGAAAGTGTCATAGATGTCGGTTCGTTCGATTGTACGGTTGTGTTTTTTGTTAAATTACGTAAAACACCCAAACGAATACGAAATCGATCGAAATTACGCAACAAATGATATTTTTGCATCCCTATCAATAAAATGCAAGATTTTATTGAGTACAAAAATATTCAAATTCGTATAAGAGGTTCGTATTCAGGAATACGAGAATCGGAAGACTTTCGTAGTTTGTCGGAAATAGTACTTGAGCTTGTAGCTTATGTCCTCGTCCCAGTGTGTACGTTACGTTAAATGGATTACGTTTAAGTATCGGTTATCGAATTACTTTCAAAAGAAAAAGTTTTTGAAAGTCCGAAATTTTGCACAAGGGTTACACAAATCCACACGTGCAGCATCTTCAACGATTCCAATCCGATATTCTCGCCATGACTCAGTCCACATTGCCCATTACTTGCATACCATTACGAAAATATACAAGGAACAACTATTAGTTAAGTTAAGAAAATAATAAGGATCCATGATCCTCAGACTTCCTGCACCAGACTTTAAGAATCCGTGATCCAGGTGGGTCTAAGGATAAGTGATCCATAAGTATAAAAATTAACCCCTAACAGTTACTAAACTGATCTTGTCAGTTTTCGACCAAAACATAGAGTACCTAGCTGAAGAAACACTAGATAAATGGTCGGAACCGAGATATCTAGGGGCTTTGAATCCGCATAAAAAGGTTGGTTTCCACTCGGTTGATTCAGGTCTAGCTGATCTACTTCTCCGATAACTCTGCAAAAAAGAGCACCGTTAGCCTCGCCAAGGGGAGAAAAGGGTTCTCTCCTTGACCCGACTCCGGTGTGAGAATAAGTATTGGTTATGAAGAAGAAGATGTATTTGAGAAGTGTGAGTAACTTGAATTCATACCTGGTTTGTTCTCATATTTATAGCCGGGAGTCGTTTGGGCAGGAAAACCCGTTGATGAAAACTTGACAGAAGATGCTAACCCCGTAAGCGGTTACATTTCCTTCCGTTTAAGTTCTTTGATCCGATGTGAGAGCACACGGATCGTGGTGTAGATCGAAGGCCGGGGATTTGCCACGTGTAAAGTGATTAAGTGGAGATTTCTCTCCAATTGCATGCCTTCGTTGTGGTTTCAGGGATGCCTGAGGTAACGACACGTGTCCAGACGGTTATAACCGCCTTGGTGGTGCACGATTGTATTTCTTCTAGAAGATTACTACTGTAATCTGGTGTGACACCTTATCGTGTGGAAACAGGTGAATAAATCCCAAATCTGGGTAAATAATATCCAAGTCTGGATATTTAAGCGGAAGTATTTATAGGATTTTCATCCTTTGCTAATGGGAGAAGGCGCAAGGATTTATATTTCCCTTGGGCGCGCGATTATAGGCTGCTGACCGTTTTTTCCTTTGTGAGACCAGTGCGCGGCCGCGCAAGGTAAAAAGGTTAAAAAGCAAGGTTGTGGTATGGTCCCAAGTACTTATTATGAGGTTTTTGGGACCTTACCCCTTCACTAGCCGATTCTAATACCCCAAAAACCCATTTATTCCACCTAGGAGGAAACCCATTTGATCCATAACGCCTCCCACAAACTTCCAATGCACGTTGTCATAAGCTTTAGCAAAATCAACTTTAAAATTGAAAGCTGTTTTTCTTGGTCTTTTTTAACCGTGAAATCATCTCGTTCACAATTAGAGTCCAGTCAAGAATGTTTCTATCTTTTAAGAAAACCGATTGAGCGTAGGAGATAACCGATCCTAAAATATTCTTACGCAATTAGCAAGGATTTTTTATATAACCTTGCTTATCACTCCGACTAAGTTTATAGGTCGGTAATCACCAAGACTGTTTGGATCATTCTTTTTGGCAATAAGGGCTTTGAAAGATGTATTAACTCTACTGTTTATTCTCCCATGCTCAAAATAATAATCCATAATGCTTCCAAAATCTAGTTCAAAAAGATGCCAAAACCTCTTAATGAACTTTAAATTAAAGCCTACGCCCCGAGGCCTGATCATCATCACAATTGAAAACCACTTCAATAACTTCCAAAACTGAGAATCTCTCTTCCAACATAATCCATTCTTCTTTGTTGAGACCTATCTCTTCCACTTTCTCATCCAAGTATACTAAATCCTTCCTAATTGACTCCTCATTTTCCCCTTCCTTAACTCGAATGACTTCTCTCCATTGCTTAGGAGCCCCACAAATGTGCCTAAATTTTTCCATGAGACACACCGGAGGGCCTTCAAACGAGAAGAATCCACCGCATCCGAGATAATTTTTCCAAATCTTGTCTCTATAGCCAATAATTGAAAAAAAAAACAAAATGGTTTGACCCCATAATTTAATGGGTTTGTAGTGAGAACCAAAGGACCGTGATCCAATAGAATCTTGGTTTGACGCATTCGCCCATTTTGTAAAAAAAAAATCATTACAAACCAAGATCCTATTTATTTTACTACATTTGTTATCCTTGCTGGAAATATATGTAAATTTACGGCCTTTCATAGCGAATTCATTTAAACCCGCCTCAAAGATGAACTCGTTAAAATCTCTAGCCCCTCTCAAATTAAACTTCGAATTAAGTTATTTTGTGAAGACATAACCAATTGCAAATGTACCTCCTCTTTTACTTGTCATACACCCTCTTAAAAAAAGTCACATAAAACCCTGAAAAAATCATTATTTTTAATAGGCCTCATGAGTGTTCTTTTTTGCTTCTTTATTGTTCCATTCGCTACATTGTATAATATGCACTCACCTCTCCAATGTTTTTTCCCCTTTGATTTACTTTTGAGAATAAAATACAATTATCCTTAGTTGCCAACTTAATTAGCCTAATATCCTATCCATGGCATTATAGTCTAGTGGCATCATGGGGGTGGGATAATGTGACAACCCGAACTTTCAAGGTTAGTGACGTTTAATCGTGTGATCTTAACTTCCCGTTATCCCTTTCCAATGTGAAACGTACTGTGACTGTGGTTGTTATAACCCCGTTAAGTTTAAGTATGTTAAGCCTGTTAAACACTCATAGCCTTGGTAAACTTACTAGACGTAAAACATGATTGTATATGTTGCGTATTTGAGAGTGTAGTGGGCTGCGCATATTAGCGGGCTACACATGCTTATCACAGCCATCTTTGGATTACCTTGGCCCGCATGAGTCCAGCCCAAACTACCTAATTGAGCCCAGCCCACCCCTTCCTATTTCTTTGTATGCGTAAATGTTTGAAGAGGGGCACACAGTTTCTTTTAAAAAAAATATTATGTTGCAAACCCTATACTCCCTTGGAACGAATGACGGCTGTAACCCTTCGAAGACATCATCTCCTTCAACCGAATTTCCCCAAGCATTATCTAGCACCATTCTAGCACATGACATCACTATCTTGAGGTTGGTAGATCTGTTTGTTTAACTCTTGCTTGACTTTTCTTGATTTTTACGTGAACTTGTTATGTAAATAGTTTAGGGTTGCATGTTAGTGGAGATATCATTCTGAACTAGAAGTATGCATGGTGTTAATGAATGACTTAGGGTTGTTTGTACATAAACTAGTGGTGATTAACGAGTGGGGACCATCTGTTATCATGATGTGGTTGTTGCATGATTAAATCTGGTCTAATATGATAATGAATGCCCGTTGGAATTATGTTGTGAGTCGAACAGGGACTATGGTATGAAAGTGTTAAAAGATGAAGACTAGGGTTCATGAACTTCAAGTAATGTTACTGTTTGATCGATCTTGTATAATTGTGTGTTATAACTAGGGTGTCATGATATTGAAACTGTTATGTGCCAACATGAGATCATTGGATACTTGATTTAAATTAACATGTTAACAATTGTTATTTGATTGAAATTAATGGTTAATAATTAGTGTACATGGGATGTAAGAAATCTGATTGTACATGTTAGTGGAAGGACTTTGGGGGGGGGGGGGTCCACCCATGTGCTAGCATGTCTCGAATTCACATGGTTGGAACATGTATTGTTTAGAGTCCATGTGCACTAGAGTTTAGTAGGTGGATGTTCTAGGGTCTAGTGTAATTGATGGGATAGGATGTCAATCTTAAGGTAAAGATCACATGATGATATTTTATGTTTATGTGGATTGAAGAACAGGTGATAGATGACATTTGTGATTTTCGATGGTAAAGTTATTATTATGTTCAGGATATGCTGATGATGTGTATTGAAATTGAAGTGTTATACGATAATGGGTAATAACCCATCGCACAATAGGCGGCCCAATTACACAAACATGTGGACTGGTAAAGAGAATTGGGCCTCAGCTTATTAGGTAGTGCAATATACATGGCCTGCTAGTTGGGCGGCAGTTTAATGTAATCACATGTTTGATTTGGGCCGGGCTGTATGGACTCACGCTAATGGGCTGGACCTGGTGGGTCAGCCGCAATGGATAGGGTGGTATGTTCAATGGGCCGCACACTTTAGTGAACACGAGTGTGGCCCAGATATTTGTTAAATAATTACATGAAAATGACTTGTTAATTTACGATGCACGAATACTTGTTACAATTAACTAGTGTACTTGAATATAAACTGATCCACTTATGTTATAGAGTGATATGAACTTGCATTGTTAAGACCCAACTGCTCGCTACGATCTACGTAATAATATACGTGTTGTTTATTTGTAATCTGTGTAATAAATGCAAAGGACACATGTTTTATGTTTACATGAAACTGATTGATATTGGTAACCATTATTGAGAACATGAACATGTATTACAACGTGCATGAGATTTAACTGCCGGTTATGTGTCCGCTGTTTGTGTAATGTGAATGTGGAATACATGAATTATGTGCATATAATCTGATTACCATTGGTAACTATGCTAGGATTTGGTTGACCATCTGTAAACGTAAACAAAGTAACTAGTCATACCGAGCAAACCAAGGTGAGTTCACACTCTTAAGGCATGGGATTCCCGGTGGGTTGGGAATGGGATTAAGAAGCTAAGATGAAATCTGTATATTCACCACTAATAGACTACATTAAACCTGCGTATTCTCGGATTGGGAAGAATACGTACCTCCGTCCTCGGATTGGGAAGGACGCCTACATTAAACCTGCGTATTCTCGGATTGGGAAGAATACGTACCTCCGTCCTCGGATTGGGAAAGACGACTACATTTAACCTGCGTATTCTCGGATGGGTAGAATACGTACCTCCGTCCTCGGTTAGGAAGGACGCCAATGTATATAACTAGTCTAGTGGTTTACAATATGGGGTAGCCCCCACTGGTTATGGTTTGGGAAACAAAGGATTGGTTAACTCATGGTTTACGAATGAACTTACGGTTTTTGGAACAACTTTAAAATGGACAACCAACTGTGAACTCGCTCAACTTTGTTGTTAACTCGTTGTTACATGCCTTGCAGGCCTTTAGGTGCATATTGTTGGAACTTGCTGACTGGGAGGCTGGAGTGGTCATGGGACGAGATACATGGAATCGCAACAAAAGACTAATGGTTTTTACTTGTGGTTTATAAACACTTAACGAATGAATTATGCTTCCGTTGTATACTGTGAATTATTTGTAACGTTGTAACACTTAATGTTAACAAATGAAAGTTTTATTTAGATATACCTACGAGTTCAATGTGATTGGTGGCTTAGATCCTGGTACGTCACATGCCCCGCGGTGATTCCGCACGTGGTATTTTGGGGGTGTGACAGATAACGCTTAGGGACCATGAGGTCCTAGGTTCGATACCCACAAGGGGGTTTTCCTATGTTTATTGGGTTTCATCCTGAATTGGTGTATAGACATTATTGCCTAGTGGAGATATATATTATCGGGTGGTTCCGCTGATGGCACGATGATACTCCAATGGTCCACCAGTGATCCAAATTTACCGTAAAAATAGCCTAATATCCCTTAATCTATTCTTCCAAATATCCCTTAATCTATTATTCCAAATAAAAGGAGAGGGGTACGCACAACACCCAGTTAGGGTTAGGATCAAATGTCACACGCAACATTCTTAAATGTTGTGACTCGGTCGTATAGATACAATCACCAGTGGCGGTGATAAGGGTGTGCGGGGAGGACCACCGCACATTGCCCGTGGCAGGGGCATATATATATAGGGTAGGGTTCATGAGAGAACCGTGAGAACCAATGTGAATACAACAAAATAAACCCACTACACCACCAAAAACCTAACAAAAAACCTAAAAAATCTAAAAAAAACACACAATTATTTTTTTTTTAGTTAAATCGCTACTTTTAGTAGCCCAATTTTTTTTAATAAAGAAAACTAGCGATTTTTACATAAAAAATATTTAAAAAAAATTTCTGTTTGTTTTTTTAGATTTTTTTAGTATTTTTGGTTGTGTTCACATTAGTTCTCGCGGTACTTCTCGAAATAAAGGGTGGTTCCTAAATGATTCTTCTCATATATTTATAGGATTAGGTTCAAGAGAGAACACTAGTGTAGTTTGCGAACTGAGCGAACTAATTCTGGCCATACATTCGATTTTCAGTTTCTAGATTGTAGTCTAGTTGTGTTTTTCTAGTGTCTTTTACTTCTGTTGGTTGGATTTGGTTACTTTCATGGGGCATGTCCCATGTTTGAACTAGTGTAGACTCTCTACACTACTTGTTTTGTTCTGGTTGTGAATATATAGAATCACCTGGGTAACCCCTTTACCCAAAAAAAAAATTTCTGGCCATACATGTGTGTAGATCAACGGCCAGGATTTGATAATGAAATACACTAGTGTATTTTACGATTTGATAATGAAATCCTAGCCATCCACATGTGTAAATCAATGGCCAAGATTTGTTCACTCAGTTGGCAAATACATTAGTGCTCACTCTAGAACCCCACCATATATATATATATATATATATATATATATATATGGAAAAGGATCCGCTAGGAACCACCCTTTATTGCGAGAACCACGAGAACCAATGTGAACACAACCAAATATACCTAAAAATAGCTAAAAAACACACAATTTTTTTAAACATTTTTTTATAAAAAAAATCGCTACTTTTAGTAGCAAAACAAAAATTAATTTTAATGTAATAAAAACCACAAAAAAAATAAGATTATTGTGTGTGTGTGTGTGTGTGTGTGTGTTTTTAGGATTTTTGGGTGTTTAGTTTTTAGGATTTTAGCTTGGGGGGGGGGGGTTTAGGTTTTTGGGGGGTGGGGGAGGGGGGTTTAGGTTTTTTTAGGTTTTTTTTGGGTGTTTAGTTTTTAGCATTTAGCTTGGGGGGGGGTAGGTTTTTTAGGGTTTTTTTAGCTATTTTAGGCTGTGTTCACATTGGTTCTCGCGGTTCTCGCAATACAGGTGGTTCTCGCATGAACCTTACCCTATATATGTGTATATATATATATATAATGCATATCCGAAGGGCAGAAATGGTCATTTGCTACTTTTTCAACATTTACAACTCCTTAAAGCATATTGTACAATCACTAAATGCACACAACAATCACTGGGCGGCAAAACAAATTTTGAGCAGCCAGATCTGGATTCAAATTTTGGTATGCCAAGTCTAGCTCTAGTGTGCTACTTTGGCACACTCGTGTGATTCTTTATTCTTTATTAATAAAATTCACCGGGGTAACCCTTTACCCAAAAAAAAAAGATCTGGATTCAAATTTTGAATCCCTTTGCTCATCCCAAGACACTTTAATTGCCAGATCTGTTCCTATTCTTTCTTAGACTGGAGGGTATGTGGAGGGTCATCCACATGAGGATGGGCCGCCACGTAGACGCCACATCACCATCCTCCATGTGATGGCCCTCCTTGCATTTTGAAGGGGTGGAGGATGGGCCTACCCCACATGATTTTATTTTTATTGTTTAATTTATTTTATTTGTTTAATTTTTATTGTTTAACTTTTTTATTTGTTTAACTTTATAAAAACAATTCAAAATTAATATAAAAATAAGACATAAAAGAAGATAATAAAATCCACTACATAACATAAATAAAAATTACATAACCTAAAAAAAATTACACTACCTAAAATTTATAATAAAGACTAGATTTAAAAATTTATAAAAGAGTTAATTACATAGTTAGTCCCTGTGGTTTGCACAAAATAACAAACTTAGGTACTAATAGTTTAAAATCACCTTCTAGGGTATTAACTTTTCATTTTGTAACGTTTGGAGGTATTAACTTCTAAGGTAATAACATAGGTAGTCCCTGTGGTTTGCACAAAATAACATGCTTAGGTACTAACAAAATGTGATTTTAAGCCTAAAAATAAGCTTAATACCCCCAAACGTTACAAAATGAAAAGTTAATACCCTAGAATGTTATCAGAAACTATTAGTACCTAAACTTGTTATTTTGTGCAAACCACAGGGACTAACTATGTAATTAACTCTTTATAAAAATTACACTACTCGCTATCGTCTTCGTCACCGTCCCCAACGTTTGCGTTGTTCCATATATGTTCTACCAAATCGGATTGAAGGTTTGCATGCGTGAAATCGTTGGTTAGCGAGACGAGTTTAAATCATGTTGCGCCGGATCTACCGGGACAGTATTCCCGATAGATGCATTCTCATCATACTCACAAATCGCGGGACTTTCGTCTTCAATAATCATGTTATGGAGCAAAATGCAAGCGTACATACAAAGGCGCAACCTCTTCGGTGTGAACGCACATGCCGGTTGTTCACTGATGGCCCATTTTTTTTGTAGAACACCAAAACAACGTTTGATGTCTTTTCTTGCAGCTTCTTGACGCTTGGCGAATTTTTTCCTTTTTTCGTCCTCGGGATATGGAATAGTCTTGACAATTGTAGAGTAAGACAGATATATTCCGTTAGCAAGATAATACCCGCTTCTTCTATACTCAACCCCAGAAACTGAAAAACTGGTGTCCGGACCGGTTCCATTAACTGTCACACCCCCAAAATCCACACGCGGAGTATCACCGCTTGGAGGCGTGACTGACCAGGATCATGCCACCAATCATATTGAACAATGTATGTAGTTAATATAATTCAACCAAACAATATGAAAGGTGTTCAAAAACCAAAGCATAGTTAAGTGTTTAGCGGAAGCATAATTGTAAAACCCAATGTAAATATTAAGCACGAAATAAAGTAATGTTTTTAGCATGGCACACACTGCCATGTCCCACAACGACCGCGCCTCCCTGTGCAAGCTCCATGCGTACCTAACGACCAGCAAGGCATGTAGCAACGAGTCAACAACAAAGTTGAGCGAGTTCACAGTTGGTTGTTTAGTAATAGTATTCGTTTCATAAATCGTATGTTCGTGTGTAAACCATGTATCGTATTAATTCGTATCGCGGTCACCCTGACATGTTTGCGAAGATTAGTGGGGGCTTCCCATGTGTTGTTAGACCACGCGTATCGACTGCTACGAAAATGTAAGAGGTGCCCTAAGTCAATGTCTATCAGCATTGACCCTTTGCCCATAGTCCATTAGTACACGCCCGTCCGACTGGCACGGTGTGAGGTTTGTTAAACCTAATAGCGCTATTAACTAATGACCCGCTCGCCATAGGCCTCGGCGATTAAGTCGATAAATGAGGGACTTAAAGTGATAGAGTATGGTCTTATGGTCGTGTACGTAGGTTTTACGTATGTGCCCTTCAATCCGAGGACAGTAGTAAGTATGAGTGTACGTAGGTTTTACATACGTGCCCTTCAATCCGAGGACAGTGAAAAGTAGTTTGATAGTACGAGTAGTTATTCAATCCCATTCCCAACCCACTGGGAATCCCATGCCTTAGGAGTGTGAACTCGCCTTGGTTTGCTCGGCAGCTACACAGAAAGGTTACTTGAGCTATAAGTGGTCAACCACGTCCTAACATGGTTACCATACAAGTCAGGTCTAGGTTCAAGTAAAGCACGTATGTTTACACATAAGCTAACAGATTACGAACACGTATTGATCATGGCAACACCTTAACAGTTAAGTACATAACATAATCACATTTGTATGATTCAAGAGATTAGGCTCGCACAAGTCTAACAGCCTTGTGCGATTCACCCATAGAAGCCCAAAGATCCCCGGCCCAATAATACATAAACAGTCCAGCATGTAAATGGCCCAAACAACAAACATGAGTCTTGTGCGATCCGGATGGTCTTGTGCGATCCGGACGACTTGTGCGACTGGTACAAAACTTGTGCTATTGGGATTGGGCTTTGAGGCCCAACAGTATAACAATTCAAGTGATTCGTGTGTGGCCCAAGCCTTGTGCGATCAGCACTGTCTTGTGCGATCCACAAGGTCTTGTGCGATCATGCATAAAGAATCAGTACCTGGTGCTTTAAGTGATTGTGCCCGGCTTGTGCGATACACCTTGTGCGTCTGGCACTTGTGCGATCAGATCAGGTCTTGTGTGACCTGATCTTGTGCGACCGAGAGGGACCTTGTGCGATTAGTTATAATTTCCGAATTTCATGCAATCAATTTTATTGTTTCCTTTTGTGAAATTATCAATCAACAACACTAACAGTTTCTAGTCACACAATTAATCGATCAAGCAAGGGTCTTATCATCTAATTCATATAAACCCTAATTACATTCAAAGCATAAACAATAACTTATCAAATCATATTATTTGGTCCGATTACATGAACATACAACCGATTACATACACTCGATTCTAAATCATCATCCACACAATCCGAAAACAAGACATGATAGCCGATTAACATCATCATACACAGTTCTAGATCAATAACATGCAACCCGAATCATATAAATATTACTACATCAAGAACCATTCATTATTCATACCAAGAACCCTAGCTATCACATAAAATCATGAGTCTTGTGCGATCCGGATGGTCTTGTGCGATCCGGATGGTCTTGTGCGATCCGGATGGTCTTGTGCGATCCGGACGACTTGTACGACTGGTACAAAACTTGTGCGATTGGGATTGGGCTTTGAGGCCCAACAGTATAACAATTCAAGTGATTCGTGTGTGGCCCAAGCCTTGTGCGATCAGCACTGTCTTGTGCGATCCACAAGGTCTTGTGCGATCATGCATAAAGAATCAGTACCTGGTGCTTTAAGTGATTGTACCCGGCTTGTGCGATACACCTTGCGCGTCTGGCACTTGTGCGATCAGATCAGGTCTTGTGCGACCTGATCTTGTGCGACCGAGAGGGACCTTGTGCGATTAGTTATAATTTCCGAATTTCATGCAATCAATTTTATTGTTTCCTTTTGTGAAATTATCAATCAACAACACTAACAGTTTCTAGTCACACAATTAATCGATCAAGCAAGGGTCTTATCATCTAATTCATATAAACCCTAATTACATTCAAAGCATAAACAATAACTTATCAAATCATATTATTTGGTCCGATTACATGAACATACAACCGATTACATACACTCGATTCTAAATCATCATCCAAACAATCCGAAAACAAGACATGATAGCCGATTAACATCATCATACACAGTTCTAGATCAATAACATGCAACCCGAATCATATAAATATTACTACATCAAGAACCATTCATTATTCATACCAAGAACCCTAGCTATCAGATAAAATCATGGCAACTATAATATTATCTAACAACAACATCATGAAACACTAACCGGTTAGCAAGCTTCGAATAAGAGTAATCCGAATCGAGAGAGCTTCGAAGAGATGGGTGTTGTTGCCGTCGGGTTAGAGAGGGAGAGAGAGGTATTAGGGTTTGTGTGTGTTTCCTTGTGTTTGCAAGTTATGAGAAACAAAGCTCCCTAAAGGATCAATGTATGCGTAAAAGAGGAGTGGGCCGAACCCTCACTTGGGCTGCCCATTGGTTTCGGATTCAAAGGGTGTAGCCCGAATGGGCTTGTGCGATCGGGTTGTGTTGTGCGATCCTAATACATACGTACATGCACATAACATATCATCAAACATAACATTCAATTACATCAATCAAGATTATATAATCACATAATGTTTTCACTGGTTACATCAAGGTACAGAAAGAGGTTCTAAAACACGAGTTGTCACATTATCCCCAAGTTGAAAGAAATTTCGTCCCGAAATTTAGCACGTACACACTGAGGAGGCTAGTTAAGTTGCATGGTTTTCCTGGGGTGTCACATTCTCCCCCCCCCCCCCCGTTGATCTGGAATTTCGTCCCGAAATTCCGCAGTAGCTTCTGCCTCAGTAGTGGTTGTGTTGTTTGCGAACAATTGGGGATACTTTTGTTTCATTTGATCTTCGCGTTCCCAGGTGAACTCTGGGCCACGACGGGAGTTCCAACGAACTCGAACAAGAGGAATTCGGGTGTGCTTGAGGACCTTAACATCTCGGTCCGTGATTTCGACTGGTTCCTCGACGAATCGCAGTTGATCGTCGATAGTGAGCTCCTTCAAAGGAACTATGAGGGTCTCATCTGACAGACACTTCTTCAGATTCGACACGTGAAAGACGTTGTGAACTCCACTGAGTTCTGCTGGTAGGTTAAGTTTGTAGGCCACCTTGCCTATTTTCTCTATGATGTCGAATGGTCCAACATATCGTGGGTTAAGTTTGCCTTGTTTGCCAAAACGAACAACACCCTTCCAGGGTGAGACTTTAAGTAGCACTCGGTCCCCAACCTGGAACTCGAGTGGTTTCCTGCCCTTATCAGCGTAGCTTTTCTGACGGTCACGAGCTGCCGCCATTCGTTGTCGTATTTGATCAATCCTTTCTGTTGTGTCTACCACGAGTTCTGGGCCAGTGATCTGACTGTCACCCACCTCTGCCCAACAAAGAGGTGATCGGCATTTACGCCCGTACAATGCCTCAAACGGAGCGGCCTGGATGCTAGTGTGGTAGCTGTTATTATACGAGAATTTCACTAGTGGCAGATGCTTTTCCCAGCCATTGCCAAAGTCAATCACACATGCCCTAAGCATGTCTTCAAGGGTTTGGATGGTGCGTTCAGACTGCCCATCCGTTTGCGGGTGATAAGCTGTGCTCATGTCTAAACGAGAGCCAAAAGATTTGTGCATTGCTTGCCACAGTTCTGAAGTAAAACGTGCATCATTATCAGATATAATAGAGGTGGGTACCCCGTGCCTCGAGACAACTTCCTTAAGATATACGTCTGCTAAAGTAGAGAACTTGTCAGTTTCTTTGATAGCTAAGAAGTGTGCAGACTTTGTGAGTCGATCCACGATCACCCATATAGTATCATTCCCACGTTGAGATCTAGGCAGGCCAGTAACGAAATCCATGGAAATTTGCTCCCATTTCCATTGTGGAATCTCTGGTTGTTGGAGCAGGCCTGATGGTTTCTGGTATTCAGTCTTGACTCTCGCACAAGTCAAACATTTGCTAACGTAAGTTGCTATGTGAGCTTTCATGCTAGGCCACCAATACGTAGTTTTCAAGTCGTGGTACATCTTATCTGAACCAGGATGTACTGAGTAGCGAGACTTGTGTGCTTCATCCATCACAAGCTCTCGTAAATTGCCATAATGTGGGACCCAAATGCGTCCTGTTACGTAGTAGGCTCCGTCTGCCCTTTGTTCTAATCGTTGCCTTGAGCCGCGTAGAGTTTTAGCCCTGACGTTTTCTGGTTTCAATGCTTCTACCTGAGCATCTCGTATCTGTGCAGGAAGACTAGATTGGATGGTGAGTTGTAGTGCTCGCACGCGCTTAGGCGTAGTGTCCTTTCGACTGAAGGCGTCAGCCACAACATTGGCCTTGCCTGGATGGTACTTGATCGCGCATTCGTAATCGTTCAATAGCTCGACCCATCGACGTTGGCGCATGTTTAACTCCTTCTGTTTGAAGATATGCTCGAGACTCCTGTGATTGGTGTAAATGGTGCACCTGGTACCGTACAGGTAATGTCTCCATATCTTAAGAGCAAAAACCACTGCTCCCAATTCCAAGTCATGCGTAGTGTAGTTCTTTCGTGAACTTTAAGTTGACATGACGCATATGCAATAACCTTGTCACGTTGCATCAACACACATCCAAGTCCCTGAATGGATGCGTCGCAATAAACCACAAAATCGTCTGTGCCTTCAGGCAATGAGAGGATAGGGGCGCTACAAAGTCTATCCTTTAAATGTTGAAACGCAGTTTCCTGTGCATCACCCCAACGATAGGTGACACCTTTCTGAGTTAGTGAGGTGTTCGAAATTCACTGAAAATCAATCGATTCAGTCCGAAATCAGCCGAAATTCTATTCGTTTTCACCGAAACTCGTTCGATTCGAACAATGATTACACGATTACAATGATTAACGCGATAAAAAATGTTGTAGTACACACGTGTAATATTACACATGTGTATGTGTACTACACGTGTGTATTATTACACATGAATCCTCCCCGTGCATTACATATACGTGTGCGATACGCTTACATTTGATTACACGTGTGTATTTCAATACAAACATAGAATAAGTTGTAAGGGGCCCCTAAGTTGTCATTAATATCATGCTAATGTGCAGTTAATCACACATGTGTAATATTACATAAATACAACACGTGTAATATATTACCTATATATAACATGTGTAATATACTACATACATATAAATATA